>OX243835.2:11148200-16148200 GCA_945859575.2 Herminia tarsipennalis
CTTCGGCCTACTTTTAATTCATCAAGAATGTTCAATAAGCCACAGATGTCAATAGTATTATTTGCGTTATTTAAATCAATAAAGCAGCCCGCCGTGATTTGATTAGAGGTAAATTCCAGTTGAATTTTAGATGTCAAGTAATGGAAGCTATCTAAACATGATTTTGACTTACGAAATCCTACAGTTTTATTAGAAAAAATACATTTATTATCGAGATACCATTCCATTCTTTTATTTACAATTGAATGACAAAATTTTACATGAGCATGGCATAAAGGAAATAGGGCGAAGGGCAGATAATAGTCCTAACTATCGGCCTGGTTTATGAATAGGAATTATTTGAATACTACGCCACTGTTATGGAACAAATCCAGTATATCGTAAAACTTTTGTACATGAACAATAATAACAATTTGGCTGAGTGCGGTAAATTTTTAATCATAGAATAAGAAATTTCATCACAACCAGGGGCTGTATCTTTAGATTTAATGGAATTATCTAATTCATGAAGAGAGATTGCAGATTCTAGTTTACTATTACAAGATTGAAAGTTAGATTCCCGCGGGGAGACGTAATCAGGTGTTAAGTCATTTAAAAGATTCTGTGCTAAGTTTCTCGACTAATCCACGTTCATTGGTTTTAGGTGGCCTGTGTACCTACACAACTAATAAATGTATCGTTCTTTTATTATTTTGTTCCAGTAGACCGTGTGTTATTTCAGTACGGTTAGTTTGCTTTATTTCGGTTGTAAAGTTATGCACATTCTTTACAAACAACTGTATCCCTCCTCCTCTGTTCTTTTCTCGTGTATATGTATATGAATTAAACCCTTCTAGCTCATGTAATGGTATTTCCTGTTTTTAGGGTTCCGTAGCCAAAATGGCAAAAAACAGAACCCTTATAGTTTCGTTATGTCCGTCTGTCTGTCCGTCCGTATGTCACAGGCATTTTACTCAGAGATTTCTCAATGAATATTGATGAAATTTGATTAAAAGGTGTTTTTTAGTGGTAGTATAGTACTTAGTTTAATAGTTAAATAATAAAAATAAATAACTCCGCAACTCCGTACATGTAACAAAAGCTGAAATTTTGTTTCTTCGGTTAACATCAACGTGTGGCACATCATTCGACAGGTCTTTTAAAAATTTTTTAAGGTTTTTAATAAACTTTTTATATTGAGTAAATTTTTTTAATAAAAATCGTTCCGAAAGTTGCATAATTATGTCCCCCCCCCCCCTTATGTTTTGAACCAAAAATATGAAAAAGTCGCAAAGGGAGCGCTTAACAAATACTTAAAACTTAAATTATTTCGGACATGATCGGATACACTGCCATTGAGTTTTAACCGAAAAACTGCTTTTCTTAACAAAAGATCGTAAGTACCATTAAACATACAGTCTTCTGCTGATGCAATTATTTAAGGCTGCTGGACCATGTTCAGTGTGGGGTACCCCTACACTGAACATGGTCCGACATGCTCTTGCTTTTTAATATTATTTCTGTAACTGCAATACTACCACTTATTAAGTAAGTACTTGGTGTACCTATATAGATACTTTAATCTAGTGAGTTGTGCTTCGTGGTATAAACGAAAATATTTAAAGATTTAGATGGGATGCCCTAATGCAAACTACGCCACATCATATACAACTCATCATCGTTGGTCAATCGAAATGTTTGGTTTTTCGACTGTTAGCTACAGCCATTTTTAGGGTTCTGTAGCCAAAATTGAAAAGACAGACGGATGGACATAACGACACTATACGTGTCGTCATGTCCATCCGTCTGTCTGTCTGTCTGTCTGTCCGTATGTCACAGGCATTTTACTCAAAAACTACACAATGAATATTGATCAAAGTTGGTGAAAAGGTGTCTTGTAGTAGCTGATACTTAATTTGATAGCTAAATAATTTAAAAAAATATAATTTTTTGGGGGACTCTCCAAACCTATAGTCAACAAAAGCTGTTTTTTTGTTATAGCAAACATCAACGTGTGGCTCAACATTTTACAGGTCTTTTAAAAACATTTTAAGGTTTTTCATAGGTTTTTTGAAGTTAATATTTTTGGAAATAATCGTTCCGAAAGATGCGTAAATTCTCTCCCCCCTTATCATTGAACCGTAAGACCAAAAAATATGCGAAAATACACGATACAACTTTCTACCAGGATCAATTTATAATGTTGATGAGACTGGGATCTCCACTGTCCACAAGCCAGGCAAAGTGTTGGCTCCTAAAGAGATTCGCCAGCTAGTAAAGCTAATACCATAATGATAGGTTGCATAAATGCTGTTGGAAACGCCGTGCCTCCTGTTTTCATATTCCCACGGGTTTTCTACAAAGACAACATGTTAAAAGGAGCTCCACCTGGTTCTTTGGGTGTGGCGAATCAATCTGGGTGGTCAACAGAACCAATTTTTAAAAAGTTCTTGGATCATTTTATTAAATTCTCTAAACCAACAAGAGAAAATCCAGTTCTTTTAATAATGGACAATCCGGAGACTCATATCTCCATTGAGATAATTGACAAAGCCAGAGAGAATGGAATTATCTTATTGACTTTACCTCCACATACATCCAATCATTTGCAACCTCTAGATAGAACAGTTTTTGAACCTTTTAAAAGCCAATATAGCCAAGCAGCTGACAGATGGATGCCTAATCATCCTGGAAAACCCATTACCATTTACGACGTAGCAGAAATAGCTGGCGAATCCTATGGAGTGTCGTTTACACCAAAAAACATTGTGAAAGGCTTCGAAGTTTCAGGTATTTATCCATACAATAGAGATATATTTTCAGACGAAGCTTTTCTATGCTCATATGTAACTGATCGTCCTGACCCAAGCCAAAATTTAACTGGAAACCTGTCTGAAAATCAAGTACTGCCTCATATTGAAGTAATTAGAGCTGTTCAAGAAACACCGATGGTTAATTTTGATTTACAACAACCGGTTGACCAAGATTCCAGCCAAACCTACCCAGATAACTTGGATCGAAACAAACTATTTGGAGATTCTGTTATTCAGGCCATCCCAGAACCAGTTTTGCCAGTCAAGAAGGATGAGCGGCTTATACCAGAACAACCTGTATTCCGAACTCCACTGAAGATTATAGATCCACAAATTACACCCGAAACCGTCCGCCCATTTGAAAAAGCTGGTCCTCGAAAGGGTGTTCAACTTGGAAAAAAGCCCGGAAGAACAAGAATTTTGACAGACACGCCAGAAAAAGATCAAATTCTAAATGAAGCATTAATAAAAGCTAAAAAGAAAAAAATAGCAGGTCAGAAAACAGACAAGAATAAAAACGCAAAAGATGCTCAAAAAACATGTGCTACCAACACCCTTTCACAATCTGGTATTTCCAAAGTTGACTACTCCAAAAGTCATTCAACTCTTTTGGCTACTAATCTTTCTGAACCTGGTCCTTCCAACGCGCTTTTAAAAGAGAAATCTGGCGAAAACAAGGTTAAAATAATTCAATAAGAGAAGTTATCGTTTATTAGATGGATAAAATGTAAAACTTATTCCAAAGATAAAAACCAAATGCTCAAATGTAGTTTTTGCAGTCATAACTATCATATTTGTTGTGTTCCAAAGTCACACAGAGAAAACTTTGACTCTGATGATGACGGTGAAAGTTTCGTTTGCGTATCATGCTTCGTATTAGACAATGATGATGATAGCGATGAATCTGCTCAAAACTTGTATGAAGAGTGTCTTAATGCATACAAATAAGCAGAAAGAAATATTAAAAGTATGTTTACGTATGTTTGAAGTTTTAAGAAGTCTATTATTGTTTACCTTTTTTATTTTTATTGTGTAACTAATGTGAACCGTCCGTAAGTACAACAACTTCCCCAGGTACAATTTTACTGTACATAGGTACATTCGTCAGTTGAACCTGTGGACAAATATGGTGTTTTAAAAAATAGTTGATTATTTTTGTTAGTTTTTGTGATATTGAGACTACAAATTTAGTTTAAGAAAGGCTGATTATCCCTTAAGACATGTGATATATTAAAAATAAAAGAAACTTAACTGATTGAGATACAAAAAATGTTTTATTCAAAATTCTGGAAAGTGTCCACATGTTCCGCACTTGCCCCTATATATATAAGTTTAATAATAAGTCCAATCCTAATAACCTAACCTAACCTAACCCACCTGCATAGTACGGTACCTATGTAGCATTACTTATATTGTATTATGTGCGTGTGGGTGGGTATAATAGAAAATACAAGAAATTTTATTGTACTATAGGGAGCATGCTCTGCCAACAAACTGTTGGCAGAGCATGCTCCCTGTTTACAGTTTGACGAAACTTTAATGTAGAAAAATGTGTACAAGTATGTGTACTTTAATACTTTTTTCATTTATTATTTCACTTCTCTTTTGCCTGCATTATGTTTATTTATTAAAGTCTATGTGTGTAAACTATATCACTGTTAAATTGTATCAAAATCCTTTCACACAAACTTTCGAATTTATAATATTATAATTACAATAAATTTTTTTGGTAAGTTTGGAAGAACCTTGACCCAACCAGACCACGGGTGAATTGGTGACAGGTAGACGTAGTCCGTACACCCATTAGTATTCCTTTAACTAATTCTACATAAATTGTTAATATAAAATAATAGTAAAATAAAATATAAAAAAGTAACCCTCCTCCTTACGCAGTCGGGTAAAAGGCCTTTATTCAAACTACCTTTATACAGTGTATACTACGTTACATTACATTTTACAATTAATTTGTGGTAGCGAGCGGTTCAGGGGCGTAGGCCTTTCCCTTCAAATTACAGTCGAGTTCATTTTTTTAACTAAATATATCTCTTTATCTTCGGTCTTCCTTTTCTTCTTTTATTTCCCCATGTTATCCACTCTGTTACTCACACCTTTATTTTGACATGTCACAGCTGCCATGTTTGTGTTTTTCAAACGTCACATATCTAAGAACACTTGGGTAATCAAGACGAATCTAACGACGTCTTAATCATCATGGTCATCATCTTAGTCATCATGGTCTTCACAAAAATTACGATATATGCCACGAGAGGCCTTTGGTACAAAGGAATGTATTGTAATTATCTATATTATTATTAGTGTGAAAGGATTTTTGATACAATTTTACAGTGACATAGTTTACACACATAGACTTTAACAAATAAACATAATGCGGGCAAAATTAGTCTCTAATACGTTTGCAAAGTAACTATATAGTAGTACCTGGTACCAGTTAATGAGTAGGTACTTGGTGTACCTACCTATATATACTTTATTCTAGTGAGTTGTGCTTCGTGGTATAAACAAAAATATTTAAAGATTTAGATGGGATGCCCTAATGCAAACTCCGCCACATCATACACCGCTCGTCATCATCATACATTACTAATAGCTATTCATACGTTGCCACTATTCTTCCTTCATTTGAAAAACTTGTTCCCGTTGCGATCTAAAATGAACAACGAATGAACGTGAGTAGCACCATACATAAGAAAGCTCAAGTGCAAGACCGTAACCGACATCCACGCGGGCCGAGCCGCGGGCATTAGGTATTATAGGTATAAAAACGAAAGTGATGTCATTCCTTCTCTAATTATTGTCCAACCAAAATCCTTGGACTTAGTAAGCTGAAATATTGCAGAGAGGTTTCTTTTTTGATCAAAGCAAAGGATGATAAATAATTTTAGGCAACTCGAGCTTTAAGATGATGAACGAACTTAACGCGGATAAAGCCGCGAGCAAAATCTGGTTGTAATATACATACTTTATCTATTTAATTTGTAAATTAATTAAAAACTTAACATATATTAATCGCGTGAAATATTTAAAGGCACGAACCTTTTATTTACCCGGCGTTTCTACCGAATTGCACCGATCATGGTCACGGGTCGACTCAACAGTCGACTGAATAAAAGGTTTGTGCCTTTAAATATTTCACGCGATTAAGTCCCGAAAATAGTCTAATAATAACATTACGTAACTTTAATTTAGAGATATTAAGTTCAATCAATTTCAAATGATCATTGATAGGTTGTTATGTAGAGGTTATCTAAGCCTTTGGGGAAAACCAGATATTTGAAAATAAAGTGATTTATTACAATTAAGTATTTATATTTTCTCATTAAAATTACAAACTTAGATTTATAATGTTGAATGTAATTTTACAATGTTAACATTGTCTGTAAATCAAACAGCCTTTGCAGTGATTCATTAGGTTCTGATGGTTTCCAGCTTGCATTGTCATTATTGTCAGAAACACTTGCAGGCGATATTGGTTCGTATATGGAACTGCTTGCACTCTTTGTCGAGTCTTCATCATCCGCTGCTTTGTCAGTCGTTAAGAAGTCATTGACGACAGCAAATAAATTTTTCATTATGATATCATCAAGTGTGACGTATCCAAATTCATCTGTCTTATTATTTATTAGTGATTCCACGTACTCAAGTCGAGCTATATTTCGGGCACCACTCCATTCATTGGAAGCTTCATTCCCATGTTCTTCTTCAGCCTCCTCTTGTCCTTTTTTAACTTTCAAGTGACGATTTTGGAACCAAACCTTAACAGCTTTGTCATTAAGTTGAAGTTGGTTTACTATAAGTTGTCTCTCTTCGCGAGTGATGTACTGTCTTGTTTTGAAAATATCTTCTAATGATTCTAATTGTTCTATAGTAAAAACTGTACGCTTTCGTGGCTTGCATTTCACTATTGCCCTATTTCCGTTTCTTGTTGGTTGGCAACTGGAACAATGAAAATGACCATTTTAACATAACAGACCAAGTCATTTAAATAGAATATACGTTTTAGAAATAGTTAATAATGTTGAAGATACTTACAACTTATTTGTGCATAATGTCTCTTCGCCATAAAGTTACTAGGAAGTTTTTGACTTGATGGATGAAGCACTGGTGACGGTACTGGATTAGGCGTGAAAGGAATGTACTGCAAAGATAAAAATGACTATAAATAAATGTGTAAAGATCCCCATATAAAGTAAGACATTCGAACCTATAAATGATTTTTACCTGAAAAGGCACACTTGTTTGTATGCGTGCAGGGTCTAGGGCATAAGTATGATCTGAAGCGCATACTGATTTTCTAATTTGATTGGAACAATTGTTAGTCGTTTTCACATCCAGCAATATCTGAAAAAGAAGGCAATAGTTTTAGATTTTTATGCTGCTGCATATAGATTTTTATGCAGGTGTAAAAATATGATTTAATGGGATGCCCTAATGCAAACACCGCAACATCATACATCACTCATCGTCGTTGGTTAATCGAAATGTTTGGTTTTTCTACTGCTAGCTGCAGCTATTTTTAGTGTTCCGTAACCAAAATGGCAATAACAGAACCCTAAAAATTTCGTCATGTCCGTCTCTCTATCTGCCTGTCCGTTTGTCACAGACATTTTACTCAAAGACTACACTATGAATATTGATCAAATTTGGTGGAAAGGTTTCTTGTAGTTGCCGCTTCTTAGTTTGATATCTAAATAATAAAAAAGTACTATTATTTGGGGGACAATCTATACGTGTAGTCAACAGAAGTTGATTTTGTTTTTTATAGCAAACATCAACTTGTGGCACTACATTTTACAGCTCTTTTAAAAACATTTTAAGGTTTTTTTGAATAAGTGAATATTTTTGGAAATGATCACTGCGAAAGATGCATAAATTGTCCCCCCTTATCTTTTGAAGCGTATGACCAAAAAATATGCAAAAAATCACAAAGGTAGCGTTTAATAAATACTTTAAACTAAAATTATTTCGGATATTATACGATATACCGTCATTGAGTTATTACTGAAAAACTGCGTTTCTCAACAAAGGGGCTTAAGTGCTCTAATGCTGATGCAAAGATAAAAATGACTGTGAATAAATGTGTAAAGATTCCCATGCAAAGTAAGATAGTTAAAGCTATAAATGATTTCTACCTGAACTGGTCTGTGATGGGAAGAGGAACCATCGGTGAACTGATTTGCTTGAAAAGGCGCACTTGTTTGTATGCGTGCAGGGTCTAGGGCATAAGTATGATCTGAAGCGCATACTGATTTGCTGATTTGATTGTAACAGTTGTCAGTCGTTTTCACATCCAGCAACATCTTAAAAAGAAGGCAATAGTTTTAGATTTTTATGCTGCTGTATATATAATTTAAAATATATATATTACGGGTCTTAATCGCGTGAATAATTTAAGTTAAAATACCTTGTTTATTGCCCGACGTTTCGACCGTATTGCAATTAAGACCCGTAATATATATATTTTAATAATGTGTACAAATCGCGAAAGTTTATCAACATTTATATAATTTAAGTTAGAAGAATTTATTGAAATTTATACATACTTGATCATTAGATGAACTTTTATTCTGGCCGCAATTTCCGCTACTGTAGTTCATAGTTAGCTCGTTACTGTTAAAAGCAAGAGTATCTTGGCAAGAATAGATGGTTACTTTATGTACTGGGACCGAGTGATACATGATTGATTGTTCATACCACTTTTATACGCTCCACCTTTGCCTAATTACTAATTAGCTGCCCCTTCCCTACTCAGGTGATCATTTTGACAATTGGTCACTACTTAGTCCCTTAATTAGCTACCCTAATTAGAGTTCAATACTTCATATCTTTTATACCACTAAACGGATTTATACAATTAACACGTCGTTAGATTCGTGTTGACCGCCCAAGTGTTCTTAGATATGTGACGTTTAGAAAAAAACAAACGGCGGCTGTGAGGTGTAAAAAAAAATTGATTTGAATATGGGTTTCAAATTAAAGGGCTCATCGTAAGGATTTCAAAAAGGTATAACATGATTATGACTGTAATACTAAAAACGTTATTAGCATTCTTTTTAAATTTTCAATTCTTGGCAATAGCTAAAAGTTAGTAATTACAAACTAAAACCACTAAAAAGAATTAAATAAAACATAAAAAATTAAAAAAACCCGCTTGCTGAAAAAATATGGAAACAAGATCCCCTACGTTTTATCATGCAGTTGGACGCACTATACTAAGTCCATCGAGACACATTATTTGGTCCGACTTCATGATACTATGTACGAAGAGGATCTTGTTGTCATCTCTTTTTAGTAGGCGTTTTTTTTTAGTCTTATTTAAGAGTCAGGAGCGACCCATTTATTAATCCCTTAGACTTTGTTTTAATTAAAAGTATGCATGATGATCAAAAAAATTAAAACTAATTATCAGTATTAAGTAGATTTATTATTTAATTATACACATTATGAATTACATACTATTATTCTAAAGTATGAAAACGTCATTTCATTAAAGTTTAATTAATAATAATAGCACTAAATAACTATTCTCAGAATGTTATTTATATATTACACATTCATTTTCTAATGAGACACAAATTAATACGATACAAATGAATATAGCAATTTAAATCAAAAAAATATTATAAAGATATGTACGATGAATACTTGGAAGTTGAAGAATGTTGCGTTGTCGGATCTGAAGCTGGCAAATAGGTGAAATAGGGGTCCTGAGACAACCCTAACGCAGAAGTCCTTGTATGAAGACTGCTATCTTCATACGTAGGCATTACCGTTGACGCCATTGAT
Organism: Herminia tarsipennalis; assembly: GCA_945859575.2. NCBI lineage: Eukaryota > Metazoa > Arthropoda > Insecta > Lepidoptera > Erebidae > Herminia > Herminia tarsipennalis. Next base: position 11,157,797 of record OX243835.2, read on the forward strand.
GAACTATACCCATAACTATCTGTTGTTGGTGGTATTACAATACCATTAGATAAAGGATTGTAATAAGATGAACTAGAACCAAATCTCACTAAATCATCGCTCAGCTTCAAATTGGACCCGTTCGGCACGTAACTATCAGATGTTAACGAAGGCAGAACATTAGAATTCGGTGGCACTGACTCATCGTTACTGTACCGATAAACCTCAGGCATCGGTGAGTAAGCCGGCCTGCTAGTTCCCGCTGCATAGTACGATGAATAAGACAAGTTTGGTGTATACGATGGCAGCTCTATTGTGCTTTGAGGTCCTTTTATTACAGATTTCAAAGGATTTATTGCAGAATATTCCGGTGGTTTTGAAAGGCTATCGTTAGATGTTAGGTACAGTTTGTGATGAGACGCGTGACCATCAGTCAGAAGGCGTCTATGTCTATCATGTCCACCGCAACTTCTTCCGTGACTCATTTTATGGTCTTGACTCGGAGACATCTCTTTAGAGCTTGAAGGACTGCTGTCATCTACAGATGATGATGGTTTGTTGTGCTTGTTATCTTTCTTGTACTTCATTCTCCTATTTTGGAACCAAATCTTGATTTGTCGCTCCGATAGTTGTAAGTAATTTGCAAGCTCAATACGTCGTGGGCGACATAGATAGCGGTTCTGATGAAATTCATTTTCTAATTCAACAAGTTGTGAACTAGTGTATGCAGTTCGCGCTCGCTTTGTAAATCCTTTTTGGTAAGATGAGTCAGTTGACATTTCTGAAAAATAAGTAAGAACAATATGAAATTCCAATTTAATTCACATGTAATGATGATGTACTGATCTTTTTCCATAAGTTAATTTGTATTAGATATAAATCTAATTCAAATTAACTTATGGAAATAGATCATAATATAAATAAAATATTAAAACATTGTTCAAATCAATATGAACTTACCAGCAGCTGATATTGTTGATGGTGGTCTAATAGGAATTTCTGGCGTCGACTTATTTGTCCACGAAGTATTCTGTAATAATATTAAAAAAAATAATAAACGTCTTAGTTTGGCTATATGCTACAATACAATAAGGTAAGTTCGACCTGATTCTTAATTGCTACTATCTACAAGAAAATTAAAATGTCATTAAGAATCCGGTTATTCTGCGGTAAATCACAACGTCCACACTATTTTAGTGTGAAGCAAAAGTAGAAACTGCTTCCTTTTCGTCATACAAATAAAGCATATTTTACTGCAGCACTCACCTGAGTGGGAAAACTAGAATCGTGCAATTCGTTGATTTCTCTAGCAGGATCTTTTACGACATCGCTGCTTAGGTCGCTACGGTCATGATATCGAACAAGTTCATTAGCGGCATAACTTCTTGTGTAAATAACTTGATTTCCAACATGCATAGTATCGGTAATAAAAATGTTGTCCCTTTTATCAATACAATCTTCTGTTATCACTTCTTCTGCTCCCGAACCGTAATTATTGGAGTTGTTGCTAATATTTTCGTAATGCGGCATTTCGTACTCATATCTTGGTTCTATGCCATCTTGACTATTCGCAGGATTGTACGGTTGTTGTATGCCAAGAATGTCATGTATGCTGAATCCAGTTGAGTCTCTAGAATTATAGTCTTGCACGAAAGCATTAGGTATAGAAGAAACTTCAGGTTTGCATTCAGAGAAGACATTGTCATTGACGGTATAATTTACGCCTTCTGATAGTATATCTTCAACACCATGGGACGTTACACCACTTAATCTGCAATCACTTTTCTGGGTAACGTCATTTGGATTGTATCTTGGAATGGCTGAGTTGGAAAACTCTGATGATATGCTGTCTCGAGAGTCATCGTTGTCAGAACGTAAACTCGGTGGTGAAGGAGTTGGTGTCGACATATTATTTCCTTTTACGTAGTAATCACTTTCACTCTATACATGCGTATGTTTTAAATGTTAGCACATAAAATTGTTCAATCACTAAGCACCTAAACGACCGCATAGAATGAGACTTGTTTACAAAATGCTTTTTCGTCACCTGAATATCGTTAATTTGGTAATGACTTTGTTTGTCAGTGTGCATAGTTTTTAAAGAGCTTCTTTGTTTGTGTGCAGCCGATAAGGTGGACATACCGGGCCTCCGATAGTGCATACAATAGATAACTTTAAAATCTGTTTCGGTAGCTAAAACGCCTGTCACAACTATTTATCCTAAATAGTTGTCTTTGTTGTATTGTTTAATTGAGTCTGACATCGTAGTATAAGTTCCAACTTTCAGATGACGTAATAACGCTTGATACAAATTGATATTAATACTTCACATAACATTGATATTTGTGAATGAAATCCAACGTGTAAGTATATTGGAAGCTGAAGATTGTTTAAATGAGGTAGCAACATGTTTGAAACATAATAGCTGTACCTTATCTTTAGGGAATTTCAATTAGTCACCATCAAATTCAATTACAATCTGTCAGTAGAAGTTACAATAGATAAATTGAAACCACAGGCTCTTACGTAGGTAATGTAGGTTCCTACCTACTTGCACTGATACTAAACTCATTAAGATTGGACACAAGTTGTATACTAGATACGTTGGTAAAATGTTTGATATTTTGTATTTGGTATAATTGTGTGTACGATGTAAATATGATTTCTTTTTCTTTTCTTTTGTAATCCGCAATCAGTAGAATACTATAATCGGATGTGATGATGGTCAATAGCATGCGAGTACGGTCTCTGCTGTCCAGCTCCAAAATATGTGCCCGTTTCAGACGCTTAGGACGTCACCCTGCAACAGCTTCTGGGCAAGTTTATTTGGGTGATTATTGAGGCGAAGCTTGTAATGTGTGCAGTATTTTGATTATTGACTGCCTCTGTGGCGCGGTGGGAGTGTATCCGACTGCTACGCAAGAGGTCGTGGGTTCGATCCCCACGCAGGATAAAACTTTGTGTGATGAGCACGATGGTTTATTCTCTGTCTGGGTGTTATTTATTTATTTATCTATAATATGTATGTATTTAGAAATATATAAGTAAGTTTATCAGTTGTCTGGTTTCCATAGTACAAGCTCTGCTTAGTTTGGGATCAGATAGCGTTGTGTGAGTTGTCCCAAGATATTGTCCCAAGATAAGATATTTTGTAATCTCCTCTTTATGTAAATATAAATATGAATGCAGATTAGTTTTTGCTAATCCAATAAGTGTTTTACAAATTAAAATGGTTTATAATGGCCATAACAATTACCATAACGTGCTAAGTAATATAGTAAGAAACGTTTCTCGTTGAAACAATCAGAAACCTATTGACTTTGTATCAGATACTTAACGCTTGATGACACGTGCTTATGAAGGGATGAATTGCAATTAGCTACAATGACATGTTCTTCATGTGAAGATATCCTAAATTGATGCTACAGCATAGTAATGGAAATGTGATTGCCTTACTCGATCTTCTGAATGTTTACAGTTAAATCTGTTGCAAGCAATAGCATTCACTAAAACGCGCTTGTGCAACACACACATAGGTTTCGTTCACGGATTTAATTTTGAATCTTTCTGAACACGTGATCCGAAGCAGGCTAAAATGCTGTACTCGTGAATTATGTGAATGTGTGCGTTCTTCGAGCAAGATATATAAGATTATCTTCTGTACTCGTACTCGATATTTTGTATTTATAGGCTGTGGTACGTAGCTACTTACTACAATGACACGGGTCTGTCGTATGTTTATTTGTCACTTTCATCTCAGTGCTGGATTAAATAACGTGTCATAGAAAGGTGTGGTCAAACATAGTTAACCAACAATGTATGTATTGCACTATTATGTAGTTCAGTTTATGTATAAGAACCTAGGTTCACCTAGGTTTTTTTGAGTAGCCTTATCATAAGGTTCCTTATTCACGTGCTTTTTTTTCGTTTTCGCGGCAAGCCCGTGAGATCTGGTGCATGCACGGTGCGCTCAAAGATGTGCGCCGCGCGTGCTCGTTGTTGCATTTCAAAGCGCAGCTCTCTATTTACCATTATGACAAGATGACAGTTCGCACGACCACACACAAATTGTTAACATTATTTACAACTTAATTACGTTAACTGGAGCCGGAGGTTGCAGAGAAAGTCTATACATCTTAAATAAATTTAATTATAAATTACATTAAACTAAAATCTAAAACTAGTGATAAATGGTCGATGTATGTACCAAGAATGAATCGTTCTTTATTAAAATCTAAAACTACAACTATGGAAAGACGGTTGCGAAATCGAAGTGGCGAGATGTGGAAATCACGTAGCGCTGACTCGACGCCTCGTGCCGGTCCGCAACTGCACTGCTTCGATAAATGGTGTCAACGGTCCGCCTCTTACACCAAAGCGTAGATAAATGGTGTCGACGGTCCGTCTATAACACCGACGCGTAACACCTCCCCCCGAAGAACAGCAACTATTTGTCAAGCGGAGTGGCAAATATTGCTGCCAGACCACTGGTGTTCATCTTACTTCTTCTGGTCGGATGTTCCGTCTGGGTTCAATAAGTGTATAGTTGGCCCCTCTGCAGTATCGATGTCTGGATACGCCTCTGGCTTCAGCTTCCGAAGATCCGGATATTCGTTGAAGGTGCTTGGAAACCACCCGGGTGACTCGCGAACGCGGATATCGATTTGAGATATTCCTAATTATCGCGAACCGGCCCGCGAATATCCTACCGACTGCGCCAATTACGTTAACTGGAGCCGGAGGTTGCAGAGAAAGTCTATACATCTTAAATAAATTTAATTATAAATTACATTAAACTAAAATCTAAAACTAGTGATAAATGGTCGATGTATGTACCAAGAATGAATCGTTCTTTATTAAAATCTAAAACTACAACTATGGAAAGACGGTTGCGAAATCGAAGTGGCGAGATGTGGAAATCACGTAGCGCTGACTCGACGCCTCGTGCCGGTCCGCAACTGCACTGCTTCGATAAATGGTGTCAACGGTCCGCCTCTTACACCAAAGCGTAGATAAATGGTGTCGACGGTCCGTCTATAACACCGACGCGTAACAACTTACCTATTAAACTGCAAAAAAGATGATTACATAAAAAGGGAGTCACAACAAGTTTAGGCGTTGAAGAATTCCTCCCCATCGATGTCAACCGGTGTAGTGCCCAGAAGGCTGGTAGCATTGCCACGTTGTATGGCAACGCTTATTCTCTGAACAAAGAAAAGGCCAGCCTTGTTACGAGATGCATTGATAAGACGCTAGGAAAATATCTTTGAATAAAGGCGAGCACTTGGACCTCATGGCCCTAATCAAATATATATATTTCAATATCATTAAATTTTAAGGTACCTAGGTTTTGATGAGGCTTTATGATAATGATAATTACCTTAAAATGACATGACCATTTGCTAAAATTTTGGTAGTATATTAGTTATAATATCTTGTTATTAACTTAGTTCGATTTTTTTGTTTCTTCTTTTCTAGTTATTAATTTAATTAGTTTGTAAGTTTTGCAGCATCCTTACGGGGTCTATGTATGTTTAAGGACTGCCTGTAACAACATTGTGCAATAAATGAATAAATAAATAAATAGTTAGCTCTAAAATGTGATAAATAAACTGAATAAAACAAATATTTCTTTAGTAGCTACATACTTACAAATAACGTGATAATTTATTACATTATTATTATTCAAAAAATACGAAGCTTAAATATAAAATCCTAGTTTATGACCTTTACAACAATAGAGTGGTATAGCCAGCTAAATATTCGTTTGTGCGAAATCAGCTGCTGCGACGGCAATGAACCCACGACCCTGCTATTGTGTGACATGATGGATGAGCTCTGTCCGTGAGCGCCCGGCGCTTTGGGAGCTTACCGTTGCTTGTGCCCGTACCGATTCGTACGAGCAAGCAGATTATGACCTCGTAAATTCGTATTATGTTTTATTGGAAATATTGATGTATTGAACTTAGCTTTCTTATTTTATCATTTTTTATTGTGATGTATCATTTTTATATTTAAACTATTTTTTTATTCGGAATCAGAAGTAAAATGCATCAAGAGTGAAATTAATCGCGACTGACGCCATATTGTTTTTTAAATAGCCCAAGTTTAGCTTAAAGAGTAAATTAACGATGCTAAAAGCATTCATCATCAAAATCAGTTTATACGTTTCGATTATGAAGACATTTACAAACAGCTGTACATACATGAACTCAGAAAGTATTACACCACTTTTGCAGCAGATGCGTAAAAGCACGAGTTTTTATAACTTTCTCTAAATTTCAGTTTTTAGGGGTTTTCTGTTTAAGCTTTTTTATGTGAAATGTAGGTTTTCCTTTTGACGCTGCTGATTCCTATCTTGCTTTTTTTTTACCCATAGATTCGTTTGTAATTTGAAATATATTTCTGAAGTAAACTTTTTTTTTATTTTTCATATCATCCGACAGAATGATCTACAAAAACATGATCAGGAACAGAAGTTTTATGCAAGTCATATGTTGGTACAAAATGTGCCAAAATCCGTTTGTTCCGCACAGAAACCGTTAACTCTAATAAAATTTACTGCTTCTGGACAAAGCAGACTGGCCCGAAGACCCTAAGCTCATAACGTCAAAGAGATGATATATTACGATTTGCTCAAAGGGGACCCTTTTTTGTTCTCGCCGTAATGGTTTTACTTTAATCGACACCGGTTTGAGACGGAAGATACAGTTTTAGGGGAGTCTGAGCGAGATGATGTGATAAGCGTATCTGTTCCCGCCAAAGAGGAAAGTGATTCAAGCCGAGCTGGTGTTAGGTTCACTATCAACAGTTTGCCGTGGACTCCAGTTAGAGATGTTTGTGATCGTATTAACGCAATAATTTTAACTGCAAAAGTTGTAAATTTTTTTAAGAATTGAAACGAGTGATAAATTTCAGTGAAATGAAGATGAAAATAAAATCACAAATACCTGCAATTTTGGAAAAGAAACAAAATGTAAGTGTTTATCTGTGAATTGTTTTTATTGTATAGATATTGTTTTTATTTCAATTCGTTCAAAAACAATGCCATCTGGATGAAGATATTGGTGTTTTTGTATATGAGCAAGTTTGTAGTTCACATAAGGCTGTACTTGGAGGCTTCCATGGATTTAGCGTCACCTTGTTTTTAATGCAGATGGCGTTACTAGTTTACTTTTGGATGACTATGGTTTCATGTTTTCTATGTTCAAAATTTGTGTATAGGTAAATATTTGTTTTGTTATTCATGGATATACTGAACATTCCATTTGGCTGGAAGTACGTTGGTTTTGTTAAAAGTAAAGAATAGTATTGATATAACAATTTATTTCCAGTGGCGCCATCTTCTGAAGGCATTTGAAACTAATATGGCTTCTGTACTTACTGCTTTGTATACTGTTTGCCATCAAACCTTTCCTGGTTTCCACATGCGACGTGGTTTTCTATTCAATTTTCATCCCCTTCCTCTCGTAAGGATGTTTTTGTTTAGTAAGATCTAAGGAAAAAATATCTGGAATCTAAATTTTTACAAAATTCTGTACGATATTGCTATTTATTACAGATCGATAGGTAGAGAAAGTGGCTTTCATAGTTTTCTATCTTATAAATTCAGGCCTAAGTAGAGTAAGTAATATTGTTCTGAGAGTGAAATATTCACATATGAGATTTGCAAATAGCAATTTCGTCACTATTCTCAACTCGTTTACTGTCAAGGTACTTATAGAAGCGAAATGTTCATAATAGCCTCAATACGAAATCTCAAAAAATACTTGATCTAAGGAATGATGAAATTTGATAGGCAGACAGATAGCTTAGTTTATAGATAGAAGATAGGTAAGTAGGTACGGGCTTTTAAGAAATTCCACCCTCATTTGGCTATGGCCGAGGGGAAGGGGGGCGGGGTCTCGTCAAAGTGAGTATGGTAAAGCTAAGTCATTTATAAAAATCCTTTAGCAAGCGATTATAAGTACTGGATCAAGTTTTAAAAACATTTACATATTATATTACTACATGTATGTAACAAAAATAAATTATGATTCCACTTGAAATCCAAATATTATTATTATTATTATATTTTACAAAGCCATACGAGACACCATTTTAAGATCTCATAACTTGTTCATTATTTTGTTTTCTCAAGTTACAGGTAGGTAAGTGAGCTTACAATTTTTAGTAACTTTGAAAATCGAAAATATCAGTAAATACTCAAAGTTTTAACATCATGAAAAGGAGTTTGTACAAGGTACATTTATTCTTCTTTCCTTCTGCTGTAAAATGTGTATAATCACGTATTTATTAAGTCATAATATTATCATCTGAATAGGTTAAGTGCACCACTGCGGAAGACACGAATCGTTACACATTGAATTTAAGCTGTTTATGTTATCTTAGAAATGGCCACGTTTGTTTATGTTACGCTAAAATAATGATCTTTTTATTTGCTTTAAATACTAGGTTACAGTAAAATAGATCATGATTTTTTTTAGGTAAATGGTTTAAAAAATCGTTTAAAAAAATTATTAAACCAAATTATCTTACGGGATTTTTTTTCGGGATAAAAAGTAGCCTACATATGTACTATTCCATACTTTAATATATTTCTGTGCCAAATTTCATCCAGAACCCACTGTGGCGTAATTGAATAACAAACTAGCTATGAAGTTCTAGTGCTGTTCACTCCCTACAGATGTTAGCGTGATGATAAAAAGTAGCCTCAGTGGCCTTATATCATCAGCTGTCTGACAGTGTAAGTCCTATCAAAATCCGTCCACCCTTTTCGGAGATTAGCCGGAACAAACAGATAGACAGACAGAGAGGCATACAGACAGACCGACCGTCAGATAGACAGGCAAAAAAAAATAAAAGATGTGTTTTTGTTATAAGTACCTATCATATATATCTTATAAATGCATTCAGTAAAAAACTGTTATTTTTATATTACAAACAGACACTTCTATTTTATTTATTTGTATAAATGAATACAGTCAGTTCATAAGCGCTTGTTACACTACATTGGATTAAGAGTCTAACTCTACTAATTCGATATACATTGCTGGTTGGAGTAAGAGGATGGAATTAACACCAAGCCAACAATGTATGTTGATATAGCCTGTCTAAATTAAGTGTAGTGTATAATAAGCGCATACCTAATAAGTGGCCGTAACGGGGTTCCTATACAAGAGCAAGATCAAACGAAAGTAGGTACCTTATTATATTTACACATTTTAAAATTATAACATCCAAACTAACTCGTATTACAAATGCGAAAGTAACGCTGTCTGTCTGTTAAAACCGTTAAACTGATTTAAATGTAATTTGGTATGGAGACAGTTTGAGTTTCGGGACATAAGATAGTATTAATCGCGATAACCGACATCCACACGGGCGGAAGTTTTGTTTTTAATTTAAAAAAAAAAGATAACTAGCAATGTGGCATTGTGGGTCCCACATTACTAGTAATCCTGTTAATCCCTACAGTTAAGCTCAATGTATTGTGTTAAGAGTGGGTTCACGTCGGTAGTATAATGGGTAGGATTCGAAACCGCGACCTTACGATTCCGAGTCCAATGCCTTAAACCGCTTTTAAGTTAGTAATCGGTAATCTCATATTAAGTATTGCTTATGTTTTGTTAGTTGTATGTCGTTTGTATTGCAATATAGGTACATATTTAGCACTAAACTAGCTATAAGAAAGTTTATTACTAGAAGTTGGGAAATTAAATGCCAAAGATTTACAAAATACGGGTTTATTATACTCCATAAGAGTTGAATAAACAAGGCTTTCCTTAAAGTCCGTTTTCTTGAAACCATTTTTAATATAAATATCACTATGCAACACTCTAGAAAATATGCCAGATTTTCGTTCGTAACACCAACTGCAATATTTTTTCCACAAGTGTAGAGCAAAAGATTTGCGAGTTGGCGCGGTAATTGTACAAGTTGGTCCGTCGCCGGCGATACATAAATCGCGAAAGAAATTTTCAAGTGCTAAGTGTAAAATCCCCTACTAAATGTCTCGATGTTGGTGTCGACTCGATCCTTCTGAATTCTCTTGAATTTTCGGAAGCTACCTACGAGTATCTTCAGGGAAAATATGTGGATATTTTTTGTTTATTCGATTGTTCATCCGCATGGTGTTCTATTGAGGAAAGCTTAAACTTAATTTTAGACTATTCGTGTTTGGTTTCCTTGGTACATTTGCTAGGTACAAATTGTTGTTACAAGTGCTGTTGTACTCTATATATGAGAAGTTATTTTCTTTTCTCGTAACATACAATGGTAGGTTCACGGATTATTGAATGAATACATTATTGTGTGTTTACGATAGCATACTGCACCAATGTTGTTATTTTGCACGTAGATGGCTAAAGCTGTATAGGATCGCAATTTTAAATACAATCTTATTGCTAATGTCATTCTTTGTAAGTAATACATATTTGCATGTGTGAAAGGTATTTTTGTGTTTATGATTGTCAGGACAAAGGCCAAGGACTTGCAAGATAAAAAAGAGGTGCTTATGGACAGCCGGTTGCAACTTAGTTCCTTTTGCTTATATCTTTTTTGTTTTTTTCCATTATTTAATAATTAAAAAAAAAGAAATGCTGGAAGAACATTTTAAAAATTATCCTGTTTCAAATTAAGATTTGTCACACATATATTACACACAGCCAGCTTTCACACATATATTACACACAGCAATTTTGACATACCTAGGTAAAATAAACATTGCAACCTTTACAAAAACTGCATCCGATTCCGTTAAACAATTTTAGAGATACGTGACCTGGTTCATAGTTGCCGCGCCCCCTAGCGTGTTACCATAGTAAAATCAACTTTAGAAACCCTTTACATAAAACTACATATGAATTCATTCTCGAGATAAATGGCAATATTTATTTATTTAAATATGTACAGCAGCGCATGTTATGCAGCAATTACAACATGCAAGTGCACAAACAGACGCACACACGCGCGCGCGCGCGCACACACACACATACACACACACCCATAAACAATTTCTTACCCTAAATGCATTATACAAGCAACCTATTTAACACAACCTCCATTTAGGCTTTACATAATCATGCTTAATAGATTTTTGATCGATGTCAAAATGTTACAATTTTATTCATCTAGCCCATTAGCCTGCTAACAAATGACATCGTAAGTTAAGGAACTTATACGTTCCGAAAATGGAAAGCCCACTATAAAAGTCAGAAGATTTCATGTTCAGTTTTACAGTTTATTATTAGTAACTTGGAATCGTAAATATCGCAGCGGATTATTAGTGGTGTAATAATTTCGAAGTCAATTGAAAGTAAAATCACACACGTGGTAGGGGTCATCTCCAAAGAAATTTTCATGTCTGCTAAAACCCCAATCTGAATTAATTTTGCTCTTGCAAATATACGATGTTACAGTCAGTTGCAGTCTCACGCGTAGATATCAAGACTTCTCTTTGTAGTTTTAAATAGTTTTAAGTTTGGATGAATCATCTACGTCCTTAACTTTTAAAGAAAAAAAAAAACCTTTATACTCTGTACCTTTTACACGAAAAGTAAATACAAAGTTTGATGATTTGCTCCCCAAAAAGGAGTAATGTTTTCAGGTTCATGTATTTATGAACTTGTTTATTTCACCATCCTCTAGATGGCTAAAGGGATTTAGCTGATTGGAGTATTGTTTAATGGAGTAATAAATTCAAGTGAAAAGTGAAATATAGCTGCCGTAAGAGATGACAAGAGAGCACTCTCGGACAATTTCTAATATACCTACAGTCGCGGAATGAAAATGTTCGTCACCTTAAAGTTTAATTTGGCTTGAACCGAATCAAGGAACAGTAACGCCAACATGTCAATGTTGTCAAACCAATAATAGGGTTTTACTCAGATTAATAACTCAACTAAAGCAAAAGATGTAACCTTGAAATAAAAACTTTTTCACACATGCGAAAAAGTTTTTATTTCAAGGTAATAGACAAAGGTAGAGAGAGTATTATCCATTGGTATCGTATTCATTCTAGAGTCGATTTTGTCGTGCCTAATGATAAACACGGCAATCAAATGAGTTACCGGAATTTATGTAACGAAATCAATCAGAATATGTTAAAAGTCATTTAAAAATCGCACTCATATTCATTAGCACGACGAAATTGATCGACGTAAAACTAATCTCACTCAATCTTAATTGAAAATAAGAAACAATTATTAATTATTATTTTTTAGTAAGGGGTATAAGCACCATTAACATCAATGACACATTGTAACCTACTTCTATATATCGATATTATATTAGCAGATTTTGCCGGCCAGTCTATTTTTTTTTATGTCATGGTGTCGGTCGAACCATTCATTTACAACACGAGCGGTGTGCGTGCGAGCATTATCTTAGACAAAACAAATCTGTGGGAAATCGTCAGCCGAATATACGGTTCGAACACTTGGCAGCATACTGTCTTCTAGAACTGATACATAATCAGTTGCTTTTGCCTTTGAAGGTAAGAGGACAAGCTCGCCCACTCCACCCGCTAACATCCATCCCCAAATGTTGGCCGAAATTCATCCAGAACTAAAATTGGGCACTACATTGTCTTCAGTATATCTTGTGCTGTTATATCTCCACAAATGTAGCCACCCGTGTTGGCTTGACTTGAAGCATTTTTCATCGGTAAATATCGTCGTACTTCAATCGTTGTTCAATTGAGTCTGTGCAAATGTTAAGCGTGCTGTCATATGAGCCTGAGTCAGAGCTTATCAGAGCTAACTTAGATTAAGTTTCGTGTTGTCTATAATGAAATCCCATTGAGTGTAAGGCGTTTCTTATTACTCGTGGACAAAGTCCATACAGTTGGGCGTAATAATTGATTGACAAAAACCCGTTCTTTTCATTGTCGTCTCATTTCGGTTTTTTTTGCTGCATTAAGAACTGGATGACTAATATAATTACGGCGATGATCTGTCAGATCACCTTCTTCAGCATATCTCTCTCTAATCCAGAGCCTCACAGTATCCCTAGCTATGTTAAGGTTTCGCGATATTTCGCTATTATTGTAGCCATCTTCGTGTTGATTATTATGTTGAGTTATTAATTAGTGCTCGTTCTTGTAGGCATTATGAAATATTGATAAAAAAATAAATTGCAATAAATACATATGACAACGGCAAACACATTAGCATTCAGTTTTAATCATAATTGACAAAAAGGATACCTATACCTAATCTCAAACTAATAAAAAAGATTTTATTTCAACTATTCATAGTCATGGAATATCGTCTAGATATTTTTAAGGTCTAAATAATTTTAAGCTCTATTGTCAAACAGTTAAGCATAATTTCCAACATACGACTTTACAACTGCCTGGTGTGATACATGATTTCAAAAGGTAACATGTGCTTTCATAGCGTTAAATGAGAGGGTTTGAAAACTGACGAATGTTTTCATTCCGCGACTGTACCTAACACATAACGGGTTTGTATTAGTTACAGGCGTGTTTTTTATTAATAAGTATTTGGTTTATGTTCTTGTAGTAATGCATTTGACTTTGAATAAAAAAACAACCTTCATTTGTTTTTCGGGAAAAGTAGGTATACCTATTTACTATGTAGCATAAAGTCACGTGTTTAGTATGAACTTGTTTGTTACATTACATGGCTAATTGGAAAACACAGTGGTAAAGTGTAGGTGTTATGTGTCTTATAAAGGTAGCTTCATATCTATTTTTCCGAAGCTTAGCCTTGGGTATCAAAGTCAAGGAAAACTATAGGATCTACGTGTGTGTTGAATCTATAATTGTATGTTGTCGGGGGGTTTCGAATTTTTATGATTTTGGTAGGGGGTGTGGTAGGTGGTACAATTGGCTAAACACCAGCAAAATGTATACTGTGTTCCTATCTTTTTTTGTAATTAGGGGGCGGCGGGAGGTTTTCAACCCCCCAATCCCCCCCCCCCCGGTAAGCCCATGATATTATTTCCTTGTACCATCAATGACGGGATTAGCTATGCTTTTTCTATTCTTTCATTCTATTCATTCATTCAATCCTTGAAATCTAAAGGTTTTAAATCTACGAATTTACATAAGTACCTACCTAATATTTTAGGCATATATTATAAATACTTACCTACTCCTTTTCTTGTGATAATTGCACACGATAAAGTAGGTACATAATCGCATGAAATTAAATAAAGACATATTCGGAGACCAAATCACTCCTCCTGTCGAGTATTTTTTCTTCCGATCCCAGAGTTTTAGACATTACACCATCAATTTATAATCTGTGTTGTCAGTACAGTCGTTTGATTACTGCAAACGACGGTCGCGATAGGTAAACAGTGATCACTCACTCGAGACGGACCGCTCTCGACGTTAAGCTCTTAGATCGATCGATTGTCATACTAGTGTGACAATCGTCGGGATATATTTGACAAATACAGAATGATTTTATTTGTAAAAACAATAAATATAAAACTAAAAAAACCCGCCTGCGAAAAAACAGAAATAAGATACCCTATTAAGTTTATTACAAGTAATTTATGCCTCCGACTCCATGATATTAAATAGGGTATCTTGTTTCTGTCTTTTTACCCGACTGTTTGCAGGCGGTTTTTCTAGTTTTTAAATTATGTTTTTTAATAAACAATTTATATTTTTTCTTCCTTCACTACTTTATAATAAATGTACTAGCAGAAGAGCATACCTTCATGGCATTTAAGCCCTTTTGTTGAGAAACGCAGTTTTTCGGCAATAACTCAATGATGGTATTTTCGATCATTTTGAAAATAATTTTAGGTTAATAACGTAATCAAAAAAGTTTTTTAGAAACCTTAAAATGTTTTTAAAAGACCTGGTCGAATGTCGTGCTACACGTTGATGTTTGACATTTCTGTTACATGTATAGAGTACCGTCCCTAAAATTTTTTATTTTTATTATTTAGCAATCAAACTAAGAAGCGGCAAAGAAATAACACACATTTTCAGCAAGCTTCATCAATATTCATTGCGTAGTCTTTGAGTAAAATGCTTGTGACATACGGTCAGACAAACAGACAGACATCCGTAAATGCCATTTTGGCTACGAGACCCTAAAAATTGAGAGCAAGCACAGAAAATACCATTATAGTTACTCTTAATTGATCTTTTGGGACTTTTAGACCTAAAACACAATCCAAAAATGAAACTTCTCTAATAAGGCTTGGTATAGCACATTTATGTATAACTAGCGACAGACTGAAGGCTTTATATTAAAAACGTTTCGACCACTCAGAGCAGACAGATGCTACGAATGTGGGTATTAACGCCCTAGTTCTGAACTCATGCCAGAACTTGATACGCTGCGAACGCCGTATTGACTTTTATTACTATAACTAGAGGCCCAGCTTGAATGTGTACGAAGATAATTTACAAACGGTCTAAATGTATTTGTTAATTATTATCCTTGTTATTTGCTGTGAAGCTAATTGGGAGAGTTCTATGTGTGTAAAAGAGGCTGACAGTTTATTTAGAGATGAAAGGATCCGTTTGTCAAGGAATCATTATGTCTATTTTTTGTAAATCAATAATGTGCAGGACTCAGAGACGCAAAATGGATTTAAATAAAAATCAGAACTGTGGTTTAACTTGTAATGGTTACGGACAGTAAGATGATTTACAAAAAAGTGAGATACGGAATACAATGACATCGTGACATCGCGGTGCATTATAGCTACGGGAAGCTACGAGAATACAATTTTAATTGTCATCACTAATTGCGCAGGCGCTAATATTTAGTTAAAGTTGAATGATTTAGACAATAATAATAATAATAATGATTTATTCACCTAAGAAGCAAAATACTACACTTGTGAAAAGTCGATTCTAATCTTTGGAAAGATAACTATCAATGTGTGATTGTAGGTTGTTGAGCTCAGCTCCTCTTCCGTCGAAGTCGTTGCGCTAAGCGGACGTGTTGTCAATTGTATAGAAATACTTTGTTTATGTGCATACAAAAAGAGCTATTACAACTTACAAAATACGGCCGTAAATAGCGTACAACTTTAATAATCCATACATTCAATATAATTTAAAATCAGTGCCGCGAGGACGACAACGGGGCCCCGCACTCCCCCTCTAGTAAAAAAAGACAGTTACTTATTTGCCTCTCGCTTACTCCGTGACCCGACGATCTGCAATTGTAGAATCCTGTGTAGGTAGGTAACGAATAAAATGTCTTCTGTTTCCACCCACTTAAACACTGTGGATGCGGATATCCACACAAAAGAAAAAAATACTTCACCTTGTAGCAGCTCGGAAACTGACTTGATGAGCCAACATGATGAGCCAGAAAACCCAGAAGCCAAAGTTACCCTCCGTACCAAAAGAAAGCGGTTGCAACAAAATTGGAGCGTTGAAATCTCGGAACTACGTGACGAAATGAATGAACAATTTAAAACATCAACTACAAAACAGGAGGAGCAAACAAACAAGCTTATTTTGATACTTTCTGGCATACAACAAGCAAACACAAAAATCGAGGCTTCGCTGAACTTTCTTGCAGAAGAAAACCATGAATTTAAAACTAAAATAAAACAACTTGAAGACCAACTTAAGGAAAAAAATGAACAAATAATATTGCTTGAGGAAAAATTAGAGGAAAACCTACGTATGAATAACAGTAAAATGATTGAGATCAAGAATGTGCCCTTGGACGATAATGTTCCCCAATACAGCCTGATACAAATGGTTACCAAACTATCTACCCATCTTAAAATGGATGTTCCCGCGTGTGCCATCAGTGATATATACAAAACCAAAGGAAAACATGAAAAAAAGTCAATTATTGTAGAATTTACGTCAACTATCATTAAAAATGATATTCTTAAAAATGCAAAAGTACACAACCGAACCAATAAACTATGTACTAAACATATGGGGATAAATAAAAACCCGGACACACCCATATTTATTGGTGAGCACCTGACGTCAAAAGCATCCAGATTGTACTTTCTCGCAAGGGACCTCAAGAAATCAAAAAGTTATAAATACTGCTGGACATCTTTTGGACGTATTTTCGTGAAAAAAGAAGATAACGCACCACCCATTTTGATAAAAAGTGAATTTCAAGTTCAAAAGTTAATGAACGAATGACTATTTACGTTAAAATATAGTTACTTAAACTGTAAGTACTTAATTGTGCTTTTACCTATTTCTATTGTTCATTGCAATGTTCAACTTGTTCCTATAATAATGCGAACTTTGTTTAATACTACACTATACAATACTGTGCTTATAAAAATAAATGTTATTCTACTACACACACACCATCGCCTAATTAATCAAATACAAATATACACAAACTACAAAAATACAATTCACATACTACATAACCTTACTTTCGTCTACACAACAAGAAATTCTGTGCCAATACATTATTTAACTGACATATACATGAATCACCACAACCTAGTCACTTTTGTTACACCACTTATACCTTTATTATTAAATGGATAGTCAAATAGAAATTCTGCAAGAAATAGATAACCTGAACAACAATTATAGTTTCAAATGTAATATTACCAACCTACGTACGTACTTACCAAAAAAGTTACCCACCTATTCTATCATTACTCAAAATATTAGAAGTGTATATAAAAATTCTAACGACTTGGATGTCAACATACAATCACTCCAACAAAATCCGGACATTATAGTTCTTACTGAATGCCGATTGCGCCAATACAAACCACTACCTACAAGACATAACTATTCTTCCTATAGCACAACTAAACAAATAACAATAGCTTACGGGGTTGTCGTATACATTAACAGCTCAATACACCACCAAGTTAAAGAGGTCTTACTATCGGAGGCAACTTGCATGCAAATTCAGTTGAAGGATTGTACTATATTGTGTATTTATCGCTCACCTTCGAATACTTATACTAGTAACTTTATTTCATCTTTAGATCAGCACCTCACGGATGCACAGTTGAGTAAAAATGTTATTATTGTAGGTGACATAAACATAAACATACTTACACTAAATACATCAACTACTAACTACCTAAACATGTTATCTTCTCACGGACTATTGCCTGCGCATGAGTATAGGACACGTATAAATAGTTGTCTAGACCATGTTGTTACAAATCTTGATCCAAAAACCTTTTGTACTAAAACTGGGGTGTTAGACACCACAATAACTGATCATAAGATGACTTTGTTGAACATTTACTCTAACTGCAAAAATACGTTTATAAATAGTACTAAGACTATAACTGACTATTCTAAAGCGCTAACATTACTAAAGGAATGCAATTTACCTGATTTACTAAATTTTAGCAATCCTGACATTGTAACATATAAGTTGCTGGATTACGTGCGGGACTCGTTACTAAGCTCAACAATTACGGTTAAGATACCGCGAAATAAGCGAATTCTAAAACCCTGGGTCACCCCTGGTATATTAAAATGTATATTAAATAGAAATAATCTCCAGGCCCAGTTAAAACTTGATTCTACCAACGAAATATTAAAAATCACTTATCGACGTTATAGGAATTATTGCAATAATTTACTAAAAAAACTAAAACAACAATACGAATATGATCTCCTTAACAAATCTAAACACAATAATAAATTACTATGGAATTCAATTAAAAGCATTACAAACCTTACCAAAATAAAATCTAAAAATCAAGAATTACTTAACTTATGTGACAACCCTAACTCATCAGCTAATCTAGTGAATAAACATTTTGCTCATGTTGGACAACAATTAGCCGACCAAATTAGTACTCACTTGCCAACTACTCAATTTAATAAAACATATTTTGATAATTTAAAATCACATCCATCATCAATAGGTATACTAGAACCCGACTTAACTGAAATAGAATCCATAATAATGAACTTAAAATCAACATCTGCGACAGGGTGGGATGGCATTTCGACAACATTTCTAAAAATGGCTAAGACAGAGTTGGTCCCTATCATAGGACATCTAAGCACTCTGTGCTTTAACCAAGGTATATTTCCTTCAGCACTGAAGCGGTCCATTATTCACCCCATTTATAAAGAGGGGGATAAACGAGACTTAAACAATTACAGACCAATCTCGGTTTTGTCAGCTATTGCAAAAATAATTGAAAAATTGATAAATAAAAGGTTATTAAATTACCTTAATAAATATAACTTGTTATCTAATAACCAATTTGGTTTCCGCGAAGGCAGAAGTACTGAAGAAGCAATTTTAGAATTAACTAATTCAATAACTAAACATCTAGAAGGAAAGAGGAAAACTTTGTGTGTCTTTCTCGATATAAAAAAAGCATTCGATACTATTTATGTCCCCACCCTCATCCGCAAATTAGAGAAAATGGGAATCCGTGGGAATTTTCTGAGCTTGGTAACGAGTTACTTGAATGACAGAACGCTTCGTGTCAAACTAAATAGGGACGTATATAGTACAGATGAACCTTCCACCCCTTACGGTACCCCTCAAGGGGGGGTCATTGGCCCCTCCCTATTCCTTGCCTACATAAATGACCTAACTGACATGCAACTCGAGAATGGGATGATCATATCTTACGCGGACGACACTGCTTTACTCTTTCACGGAGACAACTGGTCTGATGTGTATGGTTCAGCTGAGAAAGGATTGGCAAGAGTAACACAATGGCTACATTGTAACTCACTTACTTTGAATTTAAATAAAACTACATACATAACTTTTTCTATTTCAAATAAAACACAACCTGATAAATCTTTCAAATTAAAAACTCACACTAGTTGTAATCAATTATATAATAATTTATGTACTTGCAACAGTATTACTCATGTACCTTTTACTAAATATCTTGGAGTTTACATCGACCAAACATTGTCTTGGAACAAACAAATTGAAATAACAGCTAAAAGAATACGAAGATTGACGTGGTTGTTCAAGTATCTAAGACACATCTCAGACAAAACTCTCTTGATTTATGTGTATAAAACATTGGTACAGTCAATAGTGCTATATTGCATCCCCGTGTGGGGAGGAACACATAAAAATAAACTTATAACCTTAGAACGTGCACAAAGACTAATACTTAAAGTACTATTAAATAAAAAAATGAGATATAGCACTAGTGATGTGTACAAAGATACTAATGTTCTCACTGTAAGGCAACTTTACATTTTAAACTGTATTTTAAAAAAACATAAAAATATTGTGATTGATCCCTATATATTACAGAAACGTAACCACTATTCTGTAATTATCCAAGAAACTGTAAAAACAGCATTTGCCTGTAAACAATTTAAGTCTCAATCTGTACATCTGTACAATAAAATCAACCGGTCACTACACATATACACACGTACTTACAATGAATGTAAAAAATTGGTCACCGAGTGGTTAAAAACAAAGGACTATGAAGAAACAGAACTTCTCTTAAGCTAGTCTGGTTTCTCACACTCTCACACACACACACACACTCACACACACACACACACACACACACACACACACACACACACACTCACACACACACACACACACACACACACACACACACACACACACACACACACACACACACACACACACACGCACACACACTCACACACACACACACACACACACGCACATAACCACACACACACTCATTCACGCATACTCTAACTCACACATATTACGAATTACACACTTACTCGTAACATTCATGAATAACAATAATGTACCGATACAGCACAATGTAAATAAAATGTAATAGCTGAGCATAAAATATATATATATATTAATGTATTACTCGTAGTATTATGTAATATACTCTTTTGTTTTGCTATGCAGGTAATTTATTTATAATTGTATAAAGATCTCGACGATTGAGCGAATCCCTCCTAATACAGGTGTAAACTTAAAAGGAGGATTCAGAAACCCTATTGTAAAACTCTTATAAATAAATGATTTATGATTTATGATTTAAAAAGCTGGAGGGGTTAACAGCATTGCTAGTAATGTGTGTGTTTGTGTTAGGCTTGTGTTGCTGCTGCGGCTGTTTTGGCTTGTGTTAGGCGTGGGTTCACGTCGGTAATATAATGGGTAACATTCGAACCCGCGACCTCACGATTGGGAGACCGATGCCTTAAGCTACCGTCGGTTTAAATCAGTTTTGGTGTTACAATCGTCCAGATAAATATAATCAGATTTCAAATTTCATATTTTTTCCTGGACTAAACTTCCTAAATAAATAGGTAATAAGTTTAAAATTAAGACTATCTATTTTATACGTTTTAATATTATTAGGTATATATGTAGACCGGTATAGTGTATTTATGTGTCTTTATAATGTTAAAACACTATCTTCGATGAAATTAATTGCCGTTTAAGTTCAAATTGCAACGAATAAGTATAAATACCGGTATGCCTATATTTAATCTGTCTTTTACTATGCGCGGTTTTATACCATGTAGCCACATTAATCAAATTTTATTGTACTCTTTAAGTCTTAAACAAATACTTTCATTGGAAAACCTCTTAACAGTGGTTCATGGTAATTTTACGATACCCATAAAATTTACCATCCAATTATAGAAGGGATAATTTATTTTTTATGCCCCAAACATTACTACTGGTTTGTAAAATGAAAAAAATCGAAGTGTGATTTAAAAGAACGAGTGGTGGAATTTTATTGTGTACGATAAAGCCTTGGATACACTCGCGGAAAAATACACATCGAGTAACATGTTACGTATCATGTCGCACAACAGCAACGAGTAACGCGCGGTGCTTTTGTCCCCTTGTGTAGTGTTCCGCCGCCCGTAGCACTCTAGTGTTCCGTGGAGACCAGTAGGTTTGCCGCGAAATTTAAATTTATACAAAAGTTGTTTAGGGCTGGAAAAAACAGCGGATTTAAATAAAAGGTGACGCTATTTTATTCTGATGTCTTACGGACCGTACGGAACACTGCCTTAGTGTATCTATACAAGAGATTCTTTATTTTGAAATATACTCGTAACTCACGAGCTAGGGCACGACGCCTGTACGGCTAGGGAGTTTTAAAACCTACAAATAACTATACAATTGTTACTACTTGCAGCACTGACCTCTTTATTTGCTACTAGTAAGCTGGACAAGCTATCGCCGACAACAAAAAAAGTCATTAGATTTTGGTAATAAAATGTATTAAAAAGATAAAAAAAATGTCACTCGCATATACATCACTAGCTGACCCGCGCAACTTTGTATGCGTCAATTTTCCCCGTTTTTGCAACATTTTTCATTGCTGTTTCCTTAAAAATATTTTTTAATTCGGACCGCGATTGAAAAAATACCTAAGATTACCGCGTTCAAACAAACAAACAAACAAAATGTTGATAAACTTTCGCGATTTGTACACATATAAAATTATATGTACTACGGGTCTTAATCGCATTACGGGTCTTTTTACCTTAAATTATTCACGTAATTAAGACCCGTAGTATATATCATTTTAAAACAAACAAACAACCTCTTTAGCTTTATAATATCGGTATAGATTTAGGTACTTTTAACTAAAATTGTTTAGTTGTCAGCCGTTATGTAGTATACAAATTGCAAACATCCCGCCATAACACAAGGTGTGTACTAAATACCCTAACCATATTTTCGGGTCATTGTTCCCATTGTCGGTGACAATTATCCGAGGGGCTCATCCCTATTCCAGCCAATGTGAATACATCTCACCACTCTAAAAGGACCATCCCCACCGCCCTTCCCTACTATAATCTTTAGACAAGTCAAAGGGATTTCGACAGATTCACAGTCCTGAATAAAATAGTCGGTTGGTAGGGCAGCGTTCAACATTTACACCTTTTTTAGTGTTTGCATTCTACGATCAGAAACTACACTTCCAAAAATGATGTTAGTTTTGCTTGTTTTTACTTGTTTAGTAATTATGAGAATGTTTTAGGTTGTAAAGTATATGTGCAATAAAACAAAGTGATGATATGTCCCCAGCACAATTACTATAGGACCATTTATTACAGCTGTGAACTAAACGATAGCTCTTAGTAGGCCATACTTTGAGGTTTTAAGGCCTTTATATAATGTTTTATTGCCAATTTTGCGTTTCTAATGTTTAAAACTTTGCATCAGCTTTTAAACCGAAACGTGGATGCTTATATAAAATAAATGTCAATTAGTTTTGCTTTCTGACTAATAAAATTGTACTAGAAATTCTATTCATTCAAGGGCTTGCGTAGACGTTGTGATTATGCTCATTCTGACAAAGTAAAAAAAAAGACGGTTTATTATTGATAATCATAATACAAAGTTTTTTGGCAATTTTTATACAAATTTTGACTTTTTTCATCTTCTTTGGGGATATAATTCATTTTAAAAAATCTTATCACAACTTACAATCTTAGTTGATGTATCCCATGAACTACCTACTTTGCAAATATTAGAATCTTAAGTCAATTTTTTTTCGCAATTATGTGGTTTCAGTGAGTGAAAGATTTTTCGTTTTATATTCAGGTAGAACCAGTAGGTAACAGTTGTCTTTCATTTATTTGTAAGCAGGTAGGTATAATAAAGTATTTATGTGCTGACACCGCTCCTGATAGTTAAACAACAGTAGGTACCTACTATCATCTGATAAATAAGCAGTACGTTAGATAAATTTAAGATCTGTGAAATAAACAGATTCTCGATTAACTGTGAAGAAAAATAACCAAGTACCTTCTTGGTTCTTTTTCTTTTACATACTTATACACAACTATTTTGAATATGCTGCTGTTATACAGACATTTTGGGAAAGAGACAATCTGCGAAAAACACATAATGCGATTAGTCGCATAATGTCTCTTTCGCAGATTGAATATCTATAGGCAAAATATAGATAATTATATAGGTATGTATATAATTATGTAGATGTGCAGAATTAGGTATGTATTTGAATGACAAAACTATCAATAACAAAATTATGTTTTAAGTAAAAAGTAGTTATTGCTCTGAGAAAAAAGCTCATATGTAGCTCTGAGGTAAAAAGGTGTAGAAAGGTTATTAGATACATACATACATACAAGATACATGAGAAAAAGATAACCCTTCCTAACAGTCGGGTAAAAATGTAATCCGCTGCTTTCATTTGTTGGCGCCGGCGCGGCTCGGCGATGCGACACTGAGATACTTGCCAATTGTCCAGTTTTTAAGGTACTGCCTGGTGAGCTTGTATATACACTTTATGATATACGCCTTTTTACTTATAACAGCAATAACTAATAAAAAAATCACTCGTCAGAGTGTAAAACATATTGTTATTGATCAGAAACCATTGACAAAAGTATTATGATGATCCATTCAATCTTTAATACTTTTGTCAATGGTTGCTAAATAACATTGATATTAAACATTTCACATCCATTTCAGCTTTAGTGTAGATAGGATGTTTTCTATTTTCCACTTGTGAATATCCTGTAGAATTGATTTAAAGCTAAATCTAACTTGCAGCGTAGGGAAAGTCTAACCACATGGACACAATCGTGCGCTGTCTATTTGCCTACTTATTTGTTGTGGACAATATCTGAAACATAAATGAATATAAAAAAAATGGTGTCAGTGGTAGCATAAAGCTAGGCGTAATTTCCTACCGGGGATATTTTGTTACTATTACCGTCTACGATCGCGTGAATCGAGCAAGGCAGTTGTAGAGAGGCCTAAGTATATCCAGCAGTGGACGTCTATTGGTTGATGATGAAGCAATATACAAGTTATAATACTAATAACCTCCCAGTCGTCGCTATTTTACATAACACTTAATTTAATATTAAATGTTACGTAGAAAAGCCACGATTTATAATATTAGTTTTGGACAATAATTAATGACTACCTCTGTGGCGCGGTGGGAGTGTATTCGACTGCTACGCAAGAGGTCGTAGTTTCGATCCCCATCCAGGACAAAACTTTGTGTGATGAGCACGATAGTTTGTTCTGTGTCTAGGCGTAATATTATTCATAATATGTATATATTTAGAATGATATAAGTATGTTTATTAGTTGTCGGGTTTCCATAGTACAAGCCATGCTTAGTTTGGGACCAGACAGCGTTGTGTGAGTTATCCCAAGTTATATTATCATTATTATTATATTAATATATTACCCCTTAATGACGTACCACTTGTTTTTGGAGTTATGACCTTAACCACCTACAGACTGTTTTACTTGATATTGTAAGGTTTAGGCCCTCTATACTCAGACTGAGCCATAAAGAACAGCTAGTCAATCATAAACCTGAAACTAACATCAGATTATTACCCAACTAATGCTAAATGCAGCAATAACACTGAATTATGTTAATCATTTACGACATACTTAACTAGATAGGGTATTTCTATTTACCTCACGTATGTGATCGTGCAGAATTGCTTCTATGTTTATTAGTGGCGCTAAATCAAGCGTAATTGTCACAGCGGCTGGCTTCGAAGCTTCGGCAAATTGGAAACTGCCTATCGTTTGGTTATAATATTTTAGTGATTTTGATTTTAGTGTCGGTTGATCTACATTTAGTTATATTTTTAAAACCGGGCAAGAGCATGTCGGACCATGCTCAGTGTAGAGTTGCGCAGCCGTTTTTAAGAATAAATGCTTATGAAAAAAATCGATTTAAATGATTGCACCAGTAAAGAGCGTACGTTCATGGCATTTACGCCCTTTTGTTGAGAAACGCAGTTTTTCGGCAATAACCTAAAGACGGTATACCCGATCATGTCGAAAGTAATTTCAGTTTAAAGTATTTATTAATGACTAGCTGTGCCCGCGACTTCGTTCGCGTGGAAGTTGGGTTTATATTAAGGTAGTTTATATTACAATTCAACTTCTGTGTAAAACATATTGTAAACATGCTCCACAATGCTCTGTGGCATCTATGGATATTTGGGCCTAGCTTTAATCAGGGCCCAACATATGGCAGGGCAAGCCAAGCAAATGCCCAGTGCAGCAAAATGAAGGGCGACAAAGTTTATGGCGCCAGACGGTTAGAAGACAAATTATTAAAATTCCCACGACCACACCTCGACAAAAAAGTGATTTGCATCACATCAAATACTATTAATATTGAAAAATTCCCCCACCACGCGAGTACTGGGGCGGTTTCGAGTTAAATGAAGCTCGAAACCGCCCAATTACTCGTGCGAAATTTTGAGTTAAGAAGCTTCGATTCTGACTCCGATAGGTCGAAAATTCCGATTGATTTTAAACCTCCGACTCCAACTTCGGCTCCGACACTTTTAAATCGGACCTTTTAATCGGAGGTACCTAGCCGCTCCTTCAAGATAATTTATACATAGGTAATAAAGGTATGATGGAAAAAACTCTCACAGATTCCCTATGATCGCAGGTTATGTCCTGCCCGAGCGATCTTTTCCGAGTCTAAAGTACCTACACCTACTTTGTGTCCGTGTTTGTACCGCGGGAATGCTGAATGTTTAAACAAACAAACAACATTCAAACGTTTCTAAAAGATTTACTCAGATATCTTTTTTTGTGTTTAAATACTATTTCTAAACTTATTTCAATATTTTTTTTCACTCACTTTAGAAGATTAAAATATTATTTTATAATGTCTACATTGGTGAATTTAAAAATAGGTGTGTCAACCTGTCGCAAATTAAGATCATCATATATTCATATCCCTCTACGTAAGAATTTCAGTATTTTTTTTTTTAAATCAATTTTCCTGATTCTTTTTAATTTGTATTTAAACGCCATCTATTTTCAAAACTGGATAAGTTTATTTTTATACTTGATGATTTTATATTAAACTATCATGCATATTAAACGTAGGTAAGCAAGGTATTTAACCTTAAATTATTCACGCGATCAAGACCCGTAATACATATATTTTCATAATGTGTACAAATCGCGAAAGTTTATTAACATTTGTAGGTAAGCAATTTTGGCACTCAGAAGAAATCGAATCACAGATGGCGCCACGTGTTTTATTTTGATGTAACGCGGACTTAATCTTTCATTGTTTTTAAGCAATTAACATTTATATATTCTAGAAAATATCAAGTAATTACTGTTTATTTGTAATGTAATATTGTTTTTCATTTCTACATTTATAACATAATCACTATTCATACAAAACAATGATAAAGGTGCCTATTGGAAGTGATTATTAATATGAAAATTTGTTAAACAAAGTAAACATGTTAAAGTCGAAAATAAAAGCTTGTATAAATAAGTATACATTTAGAAAAATACTTAAAAAAAAGAATAAAAATAATTTTAACACAACACAAAAAGAGACTCGCAATTAGGAAGTCGATCCTCCGACCTCGCTCGTTTAATACCGCTACTTGTGCCAATAGACCACCTCAGCTGATGCAAACACGGTTAAAATAACTGATCTTAAGAAAATTGAAAATGTTGTGTTTAGCTCCTAATAGTTTTAGCGTGAAGTTATTGTTTCCATGGGTTACAATTGTAAATAATGTCTTATTGTGGAAAAAATTGTGAAAAACCATAATGGTTCGACAAAACATACGTTGCTGCTCACTCCCCATAGACGATAGCATAATGATTTATAGTGCAATTAATGACCTATAGTATTTACAATAAAACTGCAAATTTTCATGAAGATCCGTCAAGAAGTTATTGTTTTATAACGATAAATAGGTACAGACATTATCCGTCATTGCTTAGCTCCTATGGGAAATAGCGTGATAAATTATAGCCTATATGTTAATCCAGACTTATTAGAATACACATACAAAATTTCAACCGAATCTGTCCAATAGTTATTGCGTGATGCGTGTTCAAACAAACAGACAGACAGACATTTCTAAAAATGTAGGAATGTGTTTAAATACTCTTTTCGAACATTTCCCAATATTTTTTTTCACTATGTTCGGCCATGTACAGACACGTGAAATTTACAATTTTATTATATGTATAGATATAGATAGATAGCATGATTCAGTATTCACGCGCGATGACTTATTATTAGCGTATTTCATGTATAACTTTGGTGTTTCTATACCGATTTCTATTAGTATTTTTTATGGAATAATTAATTATGTTAACTTTTTTAATTAGGGATGACTGAGAGTGTTATAAACATAAGAGTAGACAAATATAATCAGAAAGCTTCGAACTACTAAGCTATCGGGAGTTACACGTGATATTGTGAGTCAACCATAAAAGATAGACATATGCTGTCGTGGGATATTTTTTATATAATTTTAAGGAGAACATTTCCGTCATACATGATTTCTGTGTAGCTTTAACCATTACGGTTGCACACGCGACGAAAGCTTAAAAAATGGAGTAACTTCTCCCGTTTTCCTTCACTGCTCTGCTCCTATTGATTGTAGCGTGATGAAAAGTATACTATAACCTACTCAGGAGTATGAAAAATAATTGTACCAAGTTTCGTTAAAATCCGTCGAGTAGTTTTTGTTTCTATAACGGTTATACAGACAGACAGACAGACAGACAAAAATTTTACTGATTGCATTTTTGGCATCAGTATCGATCCCTAATCACCCCCTGATAGTTATTTTGGAAATATATTTCATGTACAGAATTGACCTCTCTACAGATTTATTATAAGTATAGATAAGTAAGTCTTTATGAATGAACCTTTTTGATTTTTTTTCTTATTTTTTTGGACACACGGTTCAAAAGACAAAGGGAAGGGGGGGGGGGACACAACTTAGGCAACTTTCGGAGCGATTATTTTCAAAAATGTTCACTAAATCAAAAAAGTTTATTAGAAATCTTATAATATTTTTAGTCCTGTCGAAGGAACCGCCACACGTTGCTGTTTGCTGAAAAAAAAAACATTTTTACTGTGTGGTGTACGTGTTATTATTCTTTAGCTATCAAACTAAGTAGCGGCTACTACAAGGCAAAAAAATAATCAATATTCATCTTGTAGTTTTTGAGTAGCCAGTGATATACGGACAAACAGACGAACATGACGAAACTACAAGGGTTCCGTTTTTGCCAATTTGGCTACGGAACCCTAAAAACTACATAACTCTATATGATTTTTTCAAGTGTTGAGTCTTAAGTTGAAGTGTCGAACTACAACTATTGCTAGCGACCAAACACCACTAAAACCTTTTCATCACGTAAGTAGTTGTAGTTATGTATATTAAAGTAATTTTTATAGGAATTTCTTGTCAATTACTTCACAAATAATTGCATTTTTTTTAAAGATAGAAAAATTTGAAGTCCAAACCCAGGAATAGAAGCCAAGACTTCCAAACCGGGGCCGGAATCGAACCATCTATCTGGACTATGTTACTATACGTCAAATTTCTCTATCCTTTCATGCTCGCGAAGTTGCTGAAAATTTACAAAACAAATTCAAAATGTATCAGTAGTCTTTCCGCGCAGTGACGAAAAATTAGGTTCTCCTACTGGTTTTTTAATATTGATGTTTATTGAAATATTGCTTTCATACTATAAGCTACTTACGCAGCGTACTGTAAGTAGATAAAATATTATTTTTTTATAATTTTTCTAGATACACGCCAAATCACATTGTTCAGAGGTTCAGTTACTTCTCAGTGACTTTAGATAAACGGATAGAAATTAACAGAGTACTGTAAATAAGACTTCGAAACCTTTTATAAATAAATTAGAAAAAACAATGCTTTATTACAATGCAGTACGGTCTAAAATCAAATACCTCTATATTTTAAGAGTATTAGTACAATATGGCTGCTTTTTCTTTGAACCCGATGTTAGTAGCGATGAAATCCCGCTTAATAACCCTCTTAGGAGATAAATATTCGGATATTTTCGAGTGTTTCCGACGTAGCGTAGGAATTAAACTGAATTATGTTGGTCTATGAAGAAAAACATACGAAAATAATTACTTACGAGCTCTTAGCTTTTATGATTAACGTAATACATTATGTACAGAGATTGATTTAACTCACAAATTTTGAATTTATATCAAACTTTTGACTTCTCGTACTTACCTTTAAAGAAAGGTCAAATTCAAGGGTTATTATGTACATAAATAAGACATGCAGATGATAATGAGTGCTTATACATAATTTTATGAAAATCTGAGTAGGTAATTGCCAATCCTATTTTCTCATTTCTTTCATTCGTTTAACAATAATCATCAAATAAACTTAACTGATAGGTACTTAAATTGTAAAATCCTATGGTATTCAAGGGTTTTTCTGTAATCAAAAAGGCCATTACTATATACCGTTCGCTACTGAAAATTGATAAAAAGCAATGCCTATGTCATATACTGTTTGCCGATGAAATTTTACCACACCTTTCTATTACATGTTGCAAATAAGTAAATAAATGAATGTTAAAGTTTTAGATAAAAAGTCTAAGCTAATTATTACTTACTCTCTTTGTACACAACTAACTGAATTTCCAGTAGTCAACAACTACTAAGTAGATGTTCTCACTGGAGTTACTACAAAAAAAATCACAAATCTGCAATCAGTTTCACTCAGAAATTTAGTGCAAAAGTCTGCACGGTGTCTTGAATTACAAAATACCAAATATACAATTAAACCATTAAAATCGAATAAGCCGTTTCGGAGAAATTCGACTACACCATGACACGAGATTTTTATATATAAGAAGATTATATTTAACTATAACTTTTAGCATTCAGCTTAACAATAAAAACATACAACCTAGATAAATGGCCAAAATGTGAAAACAAATCAAATACCGACTAATTTTAAAACATCGTCGGCGTCGAAATACAAAGAGCCGGCGCACTCAATATATTTTTCCGTTCCATTTGCGGGAGATTAATGTAAAAGCTCTTTTTTTAAAACAAAAAATGCATAGAATTTTCATAAATTTTCACACTGTAGACACCTTTTTCAGTTTAGAAATGTAAAATTGCTTATATACGTATCCCGAGACTCCCACGGGACGAACTCCGTGTTACCGTTTTAATATTGGCATTATTTTTTATTAACGCCAGTTTATTCCGCCTCGTCCAATATCAGTATTAAAAACCGTATAACTCTCCATGCGAGCCATATTTGGCGTAGATAATTGATTTTTGCTGTTAAAGGTACCAGAATTTGGTACATTGTTATAAAAATTATGATCTTATATTAATGTAAGCATCGATGTGTCTATATTTTTATTTGGCACCCATAATACTGGACTCACAGCCTTGGCTGATATGATTGTTTGGCGTTTAATTAAATATTATGTAAATCATCAGGGTACGCCACAAAAACAGACAAGGCTTCATTTTCACAACATCAAAAATGCTAATTTTTGTACATCAAATTCTACCTTCATCCTCGTTTTTGTGGAATATTTCATTAAAACACGAAATGACAGGCGAATAAAAGGTGTTCTCTTTTTTTCACAGCGCCGAGCCTTGGTATACATGTGACGCCCGAAGCGAAAATGGCTCGGTCTAAAATGGCGGGTGAAAGATCAATATGACCTACCAAAAGGTAAGGCTGTCCCTTTCCCACTCGTGGGTTTTATTCTACTATCTCTACTCTGCGCAGCTCTGTCACAGTTTCGATATGTCGTATGGGGGTAGATGTTTCAGTTGCGAATTTTCTCAAAGTCGTTCGATATGTGAACGTTATAGAGTTCTACATAGATGTACGAGTTATGTTTGTAAAGCGATTAGCGATTAGCGGTGAATGTCATTACGTCGGGTCTAGAGATAATGCTTGATTATGAAAATTCGAGCGCTAAAATTATTTTACGGAGTGTAAACATTTAATTGGCAATTTCGTTAATTGAACTTCTGCTGCGATCTCCGCGAAATTAAAATAACAAAGTGTACAATTTAACCATAGCTATCAAAAATTAAAAGTAAACTCGATTCTGGTTATCCTTTTAATACAGTACGCTTCAAGGAAAAATATTCTTTATTAAAGGTTCTTAAAACTTATTTAGACATGGCCTGGATAAAAATTGTGCTGTAAAAACTTCAGGAAATATTAACGTTGATTTATAGGTGTGCCGAAACTTTGTGTTGGCTTGTCTACGGTATATTGTAACCGTGGTTTAAGTAAGGATTATGAGAGTTAGCATAAGCTATTTGTATTGAAAATCACGGAGGCATATTCTGTTGTATTAAATTAAGTAAGAAGAGAGAGGTAAAGACATCAGAGTTACACATGTTCACGCGTCACAAGCTGTGATACAACAAAATTTTAGCCGAGCGTGTCTCCAAATAGGGGAGTGAAACGTTCTTGAGGTTGTTTATAGCAAATTGTTTAATCTAATCCGTGGCGTTACATCAGGCAAATACAGAACATATTGTTATTATGCGTAGAAAAAGTTGGGAAAACATTTTACCAGCTTGTGCACACATTCCATATAATAGAACGTTTTATTGTAGGTATATGTAACCTTTTCGTCCCTTATAAGAAAAATGTAAGGCGTATTTTGTAGGCCTTTGTTGTAAAATGTGGCGAGTTTGTAATGGTTTCGGGTTAAGTGTGTTTAACCTTATACTTTACATGTATTTTGTTACGTATATCTAGGTACCTAGTAAGTTTATGGAGTCATAAACTAGATACTGCCTCTGTGGCGCGGTGAGAGTGTTTCCAACTGCTACGCAAGAGGTCGTGGGTTCGATCCCCACCCAGGATAAAACTCTGTGTGATGAGCACGATGATTTATTTTGTGTCTGGGTGTTATTTATCTATAATGTGTATGTATTTAGAAATATATAAGTATATTTATCGGTTGTCTGGTTTCCATAGTACAAGCTCTGCTTAGTTTGGGACCAGATAGTGTTGTGTGAGTTGTCCCAAGATATTATATACGTACACAATTATGAAGATAAAGTTGTGTGCAAATAAAAAGTGTTAGACGCAATACAAATTTTGGATTTCCTCTTATTTGTGTGTGGTTTTTATTCAAAACGTTACATTTAATATCGTTTATACATCATGATACTTTACAATGATGTAGTCCAGTCTATGGTCCGAGAATCGGATCCAATTTTATATCTTCATTAAAGCTTTACATTAGGGTCGCTCGCGGGTCGCTGGTAATCGAAGAGTTAGTGCGGGCACAGAGCTGCCCGATTTATTGCCGGCTCTCATCGAATCTGATGTCCGAACTGGAGATCCGCAACGAAAAACTCAACGGTATAAAAAAATAAAACTAAAAGCAATCAAGACCCTTCACCGTAATGTTTTCTCGAATTTTCCAATCGCCATTAAGCCACTCAGAATAAATTACCAATTCAATACTACCAATCGTTGTAAATTAAATTCAAATGAAACACCGAGTGTTTTTTCTCTGAACGCTTAATCGAGCTAGGATTTTTTCCCGTTCTGTCATTTCGAACAGACTGAACACTTAACAGAAGCTCCTTGAATCCCACCGCAAGAGTAAAAACAAGGAATCCGCACTCGTCACTTATCAAACATATCTTCATTTTCACCCCCAAAGAAAATCCTTCCTTAAACCTACAGAATTAAAGCGCATTTTTCAGGATCATGTCGCTAATGGTTACGTCACTTAAAATGTATCGTGGATCATCCCTTGAGGAGGTAAAAAACTGAATAATTCGCGTACATATCTTGCGACATGGTACGCGTCTTGGGAGTGGCAACAATTTCCTATTTGGTCGATCCGACAGCCAACGCTATAAAAATGTGCTATTTGCAAGTACGAATATGTTGACATTTGAATACATGGGGTTATTTCACCAATTGTTACTGACTGTGATATGTAGCGATATATTTGTCATGTGAATATGCGATTAACATAATGCTAGAAAGAAATCGTTCGAAAGATATACCCGAATATCGACCTACTCGTAAATACTTTATATTAAAGCCAAAGCGGTATTCTAAAAGAGAAAACGATATTTTATTTGCATTAGAATGTATTGCATATTTTATAGAACGGATTACTTTATCGGCTCATGTTCGTACGCTCAAAGATTTGTGCTTCATATGAAAGAATATATCGTCGAAAATTTTACGAAAAAATCTTCAATGAAATGTTTTTGCTAAAGAGCATCAAGCTACTCTCGTTTTAGTATGACGTGAATATTTTGATGAATATATAAATTAGAAAAAAAATGGTTTGTATTTATGAGTTATCACTCGGTCTGGTGATCTTATTATATCCATAAATTGGGATGGATAGGGTTATCTTGAAAATATTATATAACAATATTAGGGTGGGATTGAAGCGATGATTTCTGAGAAAGTTTGTGAGGGTCGTGTCCAGATAAAAAGGGTGCGTGGAGTGGGGCAATAATGCTGCTGACATCGTCCGGTGCTTGCAATTTGACTGTCTTTTAACAGAGTGTATATTTACGTACGAGGTTGATATGATATATAGCAATGTGGGATTGTTGGCTCACATTACTAGCAATCTTGTTATGCTATGCTAAATCGATTGTGTTAGGAGTGGGTTCATGTCGAAAATATAATATAACCTATTTAATAACCTCACGATTGCGAGTTCGATGCCTAAGACATTAGGCTCCCACCGCTTCTATATTTACGATCATTATCTAAAGAGTTTGGTTGTTTGTTTGTTTGGTTCCGCTCTCAGGAACTACTGTTTCGAATTGAAAAATTATTATGGTGTTGGATATCCCATTTACCGAGGAAGGCTATATAACATCATGCTACGACCAATAGGAGCGTCAGTCAGCATCAATGAAAAATGTTGCAAAAACGGTGAAAAATGTTGCAAAAACAATTGGAGATAGTACCTGCGAATAATCTTGAATTTAGGTGAGATTGTGTATCTCACAGGATAAATAACAATTTACCAACTTATTAGTCATGTATTTTATTCTTAAAGGGGTTGAAAACGGCAGTGCTGTAGTCACTGCAGTGGAAACGTTGTTGGCTGGTTATGTTACGAGTGTGTGATCCATAACTGAAGTGTATGTTTGACTTTTATGAGCATAGAATACTTACCTATTATAGAATTTTGTAAGCTACGGGTATTTATTTTAAGGCAAAATACCTTTGTTTTATTGCTCGACCGATTGGTTTTATTTCGACCGAATTGCAACGGCCGTGGTCACTGGTAAACTGGCAGTCTACTCGTGACCACGTGACCGTTACAATACGGATTTACGCTATTAAATTATGTAAAATGTACAAATCGCGAAAGTTTACGAAAATATACTTTCCTATTTTACTAGTCCAAATAAATTCAACACTGAAGTGTAACCTATCACACTGAATTATTTACAATATGATAAGTTTTATACTTCGCAGAGAATATGAAAGGACACGAATCCCCGATCCCGTTATTTACATGAGTATTCCGATAAATGTAAGGAGGGTAGATCACTGGGCTATTTACCCTGCCTCGGCCATGATACGCGTAATCTCTTGGAAAAGGGTTCTGTGCCCAACATGGCTCGTCCTGACGTCACGACTCATGATACTACACGAATCGTAATTGATGCCGTCTCTTTTACTATTAATAGAAGGATAGAGACAGGAGACAAATTTGAATTTTGATTGAGGCGATGTTTGAGAATTGGTTTAGATAGCGTCAAATATTTGAATATGTAGGTAATTTAATTTTATAGGGTAAGGGGCAGGACAAAGGGAGTTGGATACTATTAAAATTCTGAATAATCAGCTCTCGGTATTATGAAACTCAACAAGTTTTAAACATTACAGTTTATTACCTATAGATACGTACTCAAACTCAGTTAGTGTCCACATAATAAGTTAGGTGGGGTAATTAAGTCTTGGACTGAAAAAAATCCTTACCCTTAAAATTGAGTATTTAGTTTGAATTTATATACGAAATCGCGTAATTGTTGTAATAAATTATGCATAGACTAATAGTCGTTTAAGAAATCTATTCTATGATAATTTATTCACGACAGATTAATGCTGCCAGATAGCATTTTGAATATAATATAAGGTCGGGGCAAAAGAATTTTCGTATTTTTCATACAAAGAAAAAAAAATAGGTATATTTTTTTATTTAATTATAATATGATATGATTTTTGATCAAAACAATCTGATAGATAGTATTCATAGTGTTCTTTTGAGGTTTTTTTAGTTCTTAGGAACTTTATGCTTCCTAAAGAGTTCTGAAGTGACCGAAATATATAATAGTGGCTATAAATGGGTGCGATCATGATGGAACACCAAGCCCTTCCTGTTCACCAGCTCCGACCACTTTTTCTAAATGGCTTCTTTTAATTCGATAGTTTTACCCGGCGGTAAAAGCTCATAGTAGACGATTCCTTTCTAATCCCATTATACACACAGCATCACTTTGTTCCGAGTCAGTCCGGGCTTTGCCACGATCTGTGGGGCTTGTCGACCATGATCTTTTTTGGATATTCTTATCGTAAGTGACCCATTTTTCATCACCCGTAATTAACCGTTTAAGAAATGGGTCGGAATTGTTAAGTCTTAACAAAGAATCGCAAATGGAAATACGTTGCATTCAGTTCCTCTCAGGGAGATCATGTGGTACCCAAATATCAAGTTTCTTGTATCCAGACTTTTGAAAATAACGTAAAACTGTTTTGTGATCAACATCCAACTAACGTAACTACTAATATGTTGATGGCACTGATTTTATCTGTGATTTTTGTTTAGAGCGAGCCTAATAATTCACTCTAAAATTTCCAGACTTGAAACGCTTGAACCACATTTGTGCTTCTGATATTGACACCGCACAAATTTTATTCGCGGCGTTCGTCGCATTTTTACTTTTTTTGTAATTATTATTTAAAATGAGTCGAATTTCTTCGTCACATACGTTCATTTTGCTTGCTTGAAAAATAATTAAAAATTGGCGGGAACTAGTTTTTTTATTTTATTTATTGCATCTTCAAAATGTCAACATTGAATGGTATTAAAACCAGCCAGTAACATTGAGTACAACCAAAGAGGTTTGATTGTTAACAATACATTCGAAATACGAAAAAACTTTTTCCCCTACCTATTATAACCAATGTGACTGGCCTATTGGTCTACTGGTTAGTGGCTTAGAACTCGAGGGTTCGATCCCCACCCAGGATAAAAGCACGATGCTTTATTCTCTGTCTGGGTGTTATTTATCTATGCTAATATTTTAAAGCTGAAGAGTTAAAACATTACTACTACGTGTTCGAATTGAAATATTTTTTTACTGCTGGATAGCACATTTATCGAGGAAGGCTATAGGTTATATAATATCACCCTACGACCAATCGAAGCGGAGCGGCAATGAAAAATGTGGCAAAAACGGTGAATATTTACGCAGACGAAGTTGCATGGGTCAGCTAGTTTAAAATATGTATGTATTTACAAATATTTATGTATGTTTATCAGTTGTCTGGTTTTCATAGAACAAGCTCTGGGATCTTATTTGGGATTAGATAGCGTTCTGTTCATCCCCACAAACTTTCGAATTCACAATACAATGGACAACACATACAACTTTGGAGAAAGTATAAGTAATTCTAATTCCATTCTACTTCGAAGTTGTACCTTCATACTATGAGCTTGATAAGTCTTCTTGATAAAAAAAAAAGATTGTCTGTAAAGTCGGGTTACGGACCATAATTTTACGTGATAACGTCACATGACTCATAAGAAAACATTAAATAAACAACCATTCGTGTGACAGCTTTTGTCTTTTTTTTTAAACTGTATCGCATGTTGCTACAATCGTTAAAACATTGATGATATTGTAATAAAGAACCATGCATGTGACGCTACAGTACTCCAGCCTATCAGCAGGTGGAACGTGACTGTGACACGTTTTCGTGCGTGCACCCGGTCATCGACTTATAAGATGAGAGTAGGTACAAAAGGAACGCTGGTGTTTGTACCGCGACTTTTATACTAGCGCGCAGCGTGTGAGCGTGGCACTCGCTCTGTCTCTGGTCCGTCTTGATCCGATACTCCTCGTCTCTGACGATATCAATGTGCGCGTATGTCAAAAGCGTTTCGTATGAAGCTTTCGTTCTGTATGGTATTCTTAGTGTCTGCTCAATACGTCTGTATATAAATCTAAGTAAAACAAGAAAATATAAAAGTCTAAAACCCGCAGCATCTAATTCTAACAAGTATCCTTATTTGCCAGCCCGTCAATACAAATTAGTAGGTACTATTTGTCGTAGATTGCGCGCCGAATATTATCAAACACCTCTGATGTAACCCTTATGGCTACAAATGGTCGCCGTATAATTATTATCGCACTGATTTATGGCAGAGGTACCGTTAGCAGAATATAAACGGTATTATTACGAGCTCCTTCCTTACCAAGCCCGTTGATTATGGGCCCCATAATTGCGTTATAGCTGTTACTTAGACGCTACGTGTGACAAAGGTGCGAAGGTTCTTTGTTGACAGTTTTAGGAAAGATTACGAAATTACACAAAATTTATTCATATTAATTATAATAAACATCATGGGACAAGTCACACATATACCTATTTGATCCCAAACTTGACAAAGCCTGTACTATAACAACCAGACAAGTGATAAATATACTTTTATATTTTTTATAAGTACTTACATATATTAAAGCAAAATTACGTAGAACCCAGGATTAATAATCATCATCTTTTTGCTCATCACACAGATTTGTTCTGGATATTCTGCTGACTCTGGGCTTAGCAGTTAGCTGGGCTGGGTGACTACTCAATAGACCTCTCGCAACTTTTGTCATAGCTTGTTGACAAAATTGACTCTGAATTCCAGAAAATTATAAAGGATCGCTTTGAGAAATCGATCTTCATTTTTTATTGGTTTCAGACGAGATTGGGAAGAGGTGCAGCAGTTCTGCAAGACGTGTAAAAACGAATGCTAAAGATCATGCTTGTAGTGGCATTGAACTGGCATTGTGTCTTCGTCGTGATTCTTCATCGAAGTAAGCTCAACTTTATTACTTTTAACTTATTTATCTTTTATTATATAGTATTTTAAAGCTACTTACAATATTAATACGTCACAAATAATCTACTAAAACAAATTATAGAATTCTGATCAAGTAGTAGTATTAATACTAAATATTTAAAGATATACTATAATCCCTAGAGTTTTATCTGAGAAACAAAACCAACAATTATGAAAATGCTGACCGTCTCTGACATTTGCCGCTGCACTATTTCTGCATCAATTTAATGACGTCATAAATTCTCAATTAAATTCAGCCTGCATGTGCCTTCGCCAGATATACTGTACTATAACAACATAAAACTAATTAGCTGAATAGTTATTAGCTTTTCTTGTGATTTATTCTCCATTCCCGCTTTTAGTACTAAAAGCCTGTTTAATTTTGGTCTTTACTGTAAGTAATAGGTATGTTTGTTTATTTCAGAGCTGCTGGACTGTTTCTTCGCGTTTTGTTCGAGTGCAGCGAATTTAATGTACGACGTTAGCATAAATGTGTTCTATGATAGATGAGACAGACATCTTTGGAAATATTTTCTTCGTCGTTTATAACTCTTTTCAAGCTGTCTTCATCATCGATAAGGTAGTTATTGTCATCCATAGCTTTTTATATATAAGATGGCGCAAAAGTAATGTCATAATTGGCCACCATTTTGTAAGTAATGCAAAAAAATAGTCGTGTTTTCGTAAAAAGTTTATCTAATGCAACTTTTCATATAGCTCAGGAATCGATGGAGATTTTGAGAGAA
Organism: Herminia tarsipennalis; assembly: GCA_945859575.2. Lineage (NCBI taxonomy): Eukaryota > Metazoa > Arthropoda > Insecta > Lepidoptera > Erebidae > Herminia > Herminia tarsipennalis. The sequence goes on from OX243835.2 coordinate 11,197,344, forward strand.
CGTCCAAGAAGGGCGCCAGACTTCTTCCTTTGGAGATTTGGAAATCTCGCGTTTACCACAATGAATCACATAACCACAAACCTTACAAGCTTTCTTGAAAGGTATCATTGGAAAAGAAATAAAGATTTACGGGCAACAATTCGAAACTTCGCAAAACGAGCATATTTGTGCATGAACTCCAGAGGTGGTTATTTGAACAATATCATTTTTACCCGACTGCTCAAGAAGGAGAATCATTAATTACCCGGCTGCAAAAAGACGGAAATAAGATACCCTTCACATTTAATATCATGCAGACTGAAGAGAGAGTCAGAATTCTGTTGAACGTAAAAATTGTGCCTCCTACTGCATGATATTGAATGTGTATGATATCTTATTACCATCTTTTTGCTGGTGACTTTTTAAAAATTAATAATATAATAATATTTTTTTCGACTTAATATTTTTCGACTTAATTACTTTTAGGTTTGCAAACAAACGTTTCATGAAAACATAACTATTTTTTTTTCATGCTTAACAATAATATGGTAGCCATTTCAAATTATAACAATACTTTTGCATCACCATTTATTAATAACTCTAGTTCTATTATTAGTTTTTATCCGACTGTTCCAGAAGGATGGTAGGGTTTTTCGAGCGTATGTTTAAAAGTTTGGCAATTTCTTTGGCACGCTCTACAGCCTAAATGACTTGTCAGATTTCATAAAGTGAGATATTGCTGGATTCGTCACAATAGTGGAAATAACACAAGCTATAGTTTTATTTAGTTACTAGCTGTGCCCGCGACTTCGTTCGCGTGGAAGTTGGGTTTATATTAAGGTAGTTTATATTACAATTCAACTTCTGTGTAAAACATATTGTAAACATGCTCCACAATGCTCTGTGGCATCTATGGATATTTATTTTTTAATCAGGGCCCAACATATGGCAGGGCAAGCCAAGCAAATGCCCGGTGCAGCAAAATGAAGGGCGACAAAGTTTATGGCGCCAGACGGTTAGAAGACAAATTATTAAAATTCCCACGACCACACCTCGACAAAAAACTATTAATATTGAAAAATTCCCCCCCCTCCCCCACCACGCGAGTACTGGGGCGGTTTCGAGTTAAATGAAGCTCCAAACCGCCCAATTACTCGTGCGAAATTTTGAGTTAAGGAGCTTCGATTCTGACTCCGATAGGTCGAAAATTCCGATTGATTTTAAACCTCCGACTCCAACTTCGGCTCCGACACTTTTAAATCGGACCTTTTAATCGGAGATACCTAGTCGCTCCTTCAAGATAATTTATACATAGGTAATAAAGGTATGATGGAAAAAACTCTCACAGATTCCCTATGATCGCAGGTTATGTCCTGCCCGAGCGATCTTTTCCGAGTCTAAAGTACACCTACTTTGTGTCCGTGTTTGTACCGCGGGAATGCAATGTTTAAACAAACAAACAACATTCAAACGTTTCTAAAAGATATACTCAGATATCTTTTTTTGTGTTTAAATACTATTTCTAAACTTATTTCAATATTTTTTTTCACTCACTTTAGAAGAATAAAATATTATTTTATAATGTCTACATTGGTGAATTTAAAAATAGGTGTGTCAACCTGTCGCAAATTAAGATCATCATATATTCATATCCCTCTACGTAAGAATTTCAGTTTTTTTTTTTATATCAATTTTCCTGATTCTTTTTAATTTGTATTTAAACGCCATCTATTTGCAAAACTGGATAAGTTTATTTTTATACTTGATGATTTTATATTAAACTATCATGCATATTAAACGTAGGTAAGCAAGGTATTTAACCTTAAATTATTTACGCGATCAAGACCCGTAATAAATATATTTTCATAATGTGTACAAATCGCGAAAGTTTATTAACATTTGTAGGTAAGCAATTTTGGCACTCAGAAGAAATCGAATCACAGATGGCGCCACGTGTTTTAATGTAATATTGTTTTTCATTTCTACATTTATAACATAATCACTATTCATGCAAAACAATGATAAAGGTGCCTATTGGAAGTGATTACTAATATGAAAATTTGTTAAACAAAGTAAACATGTTAAAGTCGAAAATAAAAGCTTGTATAAATAAGTATACATTTAGAAAATACTTAAAAAAAAAGAATAAAAATAATTTTAACACAACACAAAAAGAGACTCGCAATTAGGGAGTCGATCCTCCGACCTCGCTCGTTTAATACCGCTACTTGTGCCAATAGACCACCTCAGCTGATGCAAACACGGTTAAAATAGCTGATCTTAAGAAAATTGAAAATGTTGTGTTTAGCTCCTAATAGTTTTAGCGTGAAGTTATTGTTTCCATGGGTTACAATTGTAAATAATGTCTTATTGTGGAAAAAATTGTGAAAAACCTTAATGGTTCGACAACACATACGTTGCTGCTCACTCCCCATAGACGATAGCATAATGATTTATAGTGCAAGTAATGACCTATAGTATTTACAATAAAACTGCAAATTTTAATGAAGATCCGTCAAGTAGTTATTGTTTTATAACGATAAATAGCTACAGACATTATCCGTCATTGCTTAGCTCCTATGGGAAATAGCGTGATAAATTAGCCTATATGTTAATCCAGACTTATTAGAATACACCATACAAAATTTCAACCGAATCTGTCCAATAGTTATTGCGTGATGCGTGTTCAAACAAATAGACAGACAGACAGACATTTCTAAAAATGTAGGAATGTGTTTAAATACTCTTTTCGAACATTTCTCAATATTTTTTTCACTATGTTCGGCCATGTACAGACACGTGAAATTTACAATTTTATTATATGTATAGATATAGATAGCATGATTCAGTATTCACGCGCGATGGCTTATTATTAGCGTATTTCATGTATAACTTTGGTGTTTCTATACCGATTTCTATTAGTATTTTTTATGGAATAGTTAATTATGTTAACTTTTATAATTAGGGATGACTGAGAGTGTTATAAACGTAAGAGTAGACAAATATAATCAGAAAGCTTCGAACTACTAAGCTATCGGGAGTTACACGTGATATTGTGAGTCAACCATAAAAGATAGACATATGCTGTCGTGGGATATTTTTTATATAATTTTAAGGAGAACATTTCCGTCATACATGATTTCTGTGTAGCTTTAACCATTACGGTTGCACACGCGACGAAAGCTTAAAAAATGGAGTAACTTCTCCCGTTTTCCTTCACTGCTCTGCTCCTATTGATTGTAGCGTGATGAAAAGTATACTATAACCTACTCAGGAGTATGAAAAATAATTGTACCAAGTTTCGTTAAAATCCGTCGAGTAGTTTTTGTTTCTATAACGGTTATACAGACAGACAGACAGACAGACAAAAATTTTACTGATTGCATTTTTGGCATCAGTATCGATCCTTAATCACCCCCTGATAGTTATTTTGGAAATATATTTCATGTACAGAATTGACCTCTCTACAGATTTATTATAAGTATAGATTTCACTTTAACCAGCCGGTCTTTTGCTATAATTCTTACTTGTTACAAACATCGATGAATCGGTATTGTCGTACTACGTCGAAGTCAGTCGGATTTTGATAAAATTTGGCAAGGATGATTTAAACCTTGGAAATGGGTTACATGGTCATACTTTGCTCTTTATACTCTACTGTTAGCGTCGTGGGCCAAGTACAATCGGTACAGGCATAAATTTAAAATTGTAACATAAATGCATGGCTGGAGTTGGATTCCTGCCAGAACTTGACGAGAACATGTTCTAACGCCAAGTTATTATCACACCATTTCCATTTGCCTTGCTCTAATGATCTCAGCTCTAAAGAGAGCCAGTTATATCAGAGACGCTAGCTGACTGAAGATGTGACTGCTTTATTATAAACAGGCGCTTGAGATTTTTTTAATTTAGGATCGGCGTCATGGCTTTTATAACTTAAAGTTTAAGATACTTTTGTTGATTGGTAATTTTTATACTGCTTAGTCCAATAAATAACAATACATTGTATTTTTTAGTTTGTTTGGCATTTTATGTACTAAGAAATAATCCCAATATAATTTAAAAAATAAAATCACAGACACAAAGTACATCCAAACTCCGAATAACAATTTATGGATCACACAAAATGGTGTACCGTGGGGAAATGAAACCAAAATAACGAAGTTTAGGGCAGTGAAACGTCTTGACTTGTATCATAAACAGTTTCTAAAAGCTAAAATCTAAATCGTTTAACCCATACAACATTAAAATTGAGTTTAGAGTCACATCTAGCTATATTAAATTCAGTAAAATCCATACAATTCCAATAAATTTAAAGTGGTGACGGTTGCATCAACATTTGGCAGAGTTTCCGGACTGCCACTCGTTGAGCAGCTGTGCGGTGATTGCTGAACGAGTAAAACTTTAGCTGGCTCCACAGCTCCGTCTCCAACTGATTGTGCTATGAAAAATACGTGTTTCGAATATTTCCTCAGAGTTTGCGTACCATGTTTTATGAGTGTTTGCTCATATTACTTACCTATTCAGTTTTGTTGGTTAGATAAACTATATCGCTTGCTTTCCTTGAGTCAAATTGATAAACGGAATTATTAAGTCAATGCCTGTAAACAAACCTGAACATGCCTTATGTTATGGGTCAAATATTATCGTACTTTGGCTTATTTTTTACCTATTGTTTTTAAACTTTCGCGTATTGCACCGATCGTGGTCACGGGTCGACTCTCTCACAGTCGACCCGTTACCACGATCGGTGCAATTCGATCGAAACATCCGGTAAATAAAAGGTTCGTACCATGAAATAATTCACGCGAAATATATCTAATAATTTTCACCTATCTATTATTTAGATACAGATCTATATTTTTTTGCAAATGGTTAATTTGCTTATTACATGCATATTATGTGTAAAGATAGTAAAGAAAGCTCCGTAGAAAGTCTGAGCGGATCGCTAGTATATTCAAATAAGAAAACTTTAAAAGTATTCTCCGCTGCTAACTAAAACACAAGTTTTATAAATACTTCCTCAGTTCCTTTAAACACAGCATGTAGTGTAATATAAAAGCGAATGAATAAAAGTTGTTGGTACATGTTCCGCTTGCGAGTAACATTGAAAGTTGCGAGCGTGTTCCTAATAACTTTGCCATCGGCGAGATTTGCCCGTGAAATATGTGGGACATTACTGGATAGTGCCACAAGTGTACGACCTGTTTACTGCTAACATATCGTACGTAGTTAGCTTTATATTGTTACAGAGGTAGATTTTTGTAATGAATATGTTTTGCTAAGGTAAGGTTTGGATTCCACCAAAGCGGGGACGACTAATACAATTACTTTATTTACAGTTCATGTCTCCGTTCAGTTTTCGATAGGATAGAGTAAACAGAACGGGGCAGGAGATGTTTACCATCAATAGAATTATGTTATTTGCACTTCTTGGGCCTGCTTAGCTTTTTTGAATTCCGTTGAACAAATGCGAGAAGAGAGAAGAGGATATCCTTCATCAATTGGATTAACGTTATTTACATGTACATCTTATTTTCGTTTAGCTTTGTTGGGTACAGTTAAATAGAGATGAAAGGAGATGTGTTTATGTAGAAAATAAAGTCCTGACATTATTGCTCTGTTATCCTGAGTCCTGACTTATTCATTCGATTATCTCTCGGACCTAGGACTTGGCCGTGAGGACTTTAGCGTAATGTTGACCAGAGATTTGCTTCAGAATTTCAAAAAACTCGAGCTATAAGGGGTGAATAGATAATAATCTGCGCCCCGAGTCGAGCTGGTTTTGTTTGTTAATTACCCTCAATATTAAATACTTTGCATATACTTGATATTATTTCACTTGTTATGTAATTTTATACTTAAGTTGTACTGTATTTTCTCAGATAAACGAATTTTTATTTATTTATTTATTTTATTTTGTTATTTTATCTCATCAAAGGTTCTTCACAGCTGACAATAATTTTATTGTTTACAATGTAGACTGAACAATAGGCCAATTACGAAGAACACATTAAAAGTAATAATATTGTGTTCTTATGAGGAAATAAATGTCTTTAACCATATATATATTATAAGGAGTGACATAATAGTTTTAGTGGGTGTGTTAGAGAAAATAATTCAATTCTTTTAATGGTAAGCTAGACTGATCTTTCGTTTCGTCTCAGCTTGGTGGAGCCTGGGCTTAAGACTTAGGAAAATATGTTATTTTTTTCTAAATCCAAAAGATAATCTTCCTAATGTTATTATTGTAAAAGTTTAGTTGTTAACTCAATGAGGCTTGAACTAATTTTGGTGATATTTTTATCATAAGTACTACTATTAACTCGATTAACGTAATAGACATATACCTGGAAGGGAACTAAAACTTATGTGGGAATAAGCTACACATTCTGTACTAAATAATATAAATGTGAAAGTTTCTGTGTTTGAACATACGGATTTCTTGAAAATAGAATTGTACTACTTATTTAATACTTACTTATATTGCCAATAACTTATGAACCTTTTACAGAGTATCATTTTAGACAATAAGTAACAGCTTCATAGAAATGGAGAAATAAATGATAATTTTCTCAAGGAATTTTCATTTTTATGACAAAATATTAAAAATATCTAGCACATCGAGTGCAACTGTACTGTAATTATCTACGCACATACATATCAATAACTAGCTGTCCCGCGCAACTTCGTATGCGTAAATTTTTCCCGTTTTTGCAACATTTCACGTCGCTACTCCGCTCCTATTAGTTGTAGCGCGATGTTATATAGCCTTCCTCGAAAATTGGGCTATCCAACAAAAAAATATTTTTTCAAATCGGACCAGTAGTTCCTGAGATTAGCGCGTTTAAACAAACAAACAAACAAACTAAGCAAACAAACAAACAAACAAACTCTTCCGCTTTATAATATTAGTATAGATTTATAAGATGTAATAATGTTCATTTTTACAAACCATGTATGCGTTTATATTTGAATTTATTTTCGACTAGCTTTCACCCGCGGCTCCGCCCGCGTTGATGTCGGTTATCGCGATAAAATCCTTCCCCGGGACTCAAACTGTCTACATACCAAATTTCATCTAAATCGGTTTAGATGTTTGAGCGTGAAAGTGTAACAGACAGACAGAGTTACTTTCACATTTATAATATTAGTATGGATTACTTAAGAGTAGATCGGTTTCTTTGGTTCAACATTCGAACGTTTTCAAATCGCCCCATATCTCGTTGTCATAGTAACTCGTAATTTTGCTTGTTTACTGGAAAGATTTTAATTAAATTATTTATTTATTTAAAAACTTCCTACAAATACATTTCAAATTACATTCACTGGTCGGGTTTTAGAAATGATTTCATATTAATTCATTAAAAATACTCGAATTTCCAATGGCTTTTTTATACGTTGTCAAAGTGAGGTTGTCTTATTTGTTGAATATGATAATGACAAGACCAGTTGACAGCGATCTGGTAAAGTGAGCACACAATGGATTTATACTGGACAGGCTTGAAAGCTCATCAATCTATGACGACAATAAAGAATTTGACTCTAACTTGACAGGGCTGCTATTAAACTACCTACGTAAATTCACTCCTAACACAAGCCATTGAGCTTAGCTAGAGGGCTTAATAGGATTGCTAGTAATGTGGGACCCAAAAACCCAAATTCATAGTTATATTTTCTTAGTGCCATCTCTAAACTGACAACCAAGCCAAGAAGAGTAAAAATGTCGGAATTGGAGCTCAGGACCTGGACATGCCAACACTTTATGCGCGGCATTCGTTGATGTCTGAGTCGGGCTGATGCCCATCGGCAGCGTCCCATGGCTTGTAAACTTTATACCTGGACTACAATTGAGACCCGCCTGGACGATTCCCGTACATCCTTTAAACTAGGACCAATCCAAGGAAACCCGAACGGATGGCACCATACAAGTAGCATAGCGCAACGTATCGCTCAATTTCATAGCGTAGCGCTTGTCAATGTATATTGAGCGATATAGTTGTGCTATATACTTTATGCTTTAGTGCTATAATATTATAGCGTAGTCTGTTATGTCTTAATACTTAAAAAGGCAAAGCTGTAGGCGTAAGCTAGTTATAGTATAATTTTGGTTTTAATTACGGCATTATTACTTTAAAAGCACTATAGGGGGTGACCTTTCTTGTTGACATGTTTAATTACATATATTAGGGCTCATGTTGCTTTTTCTTTAATTAAGAAACTGCCTTAACAAAGTTTAAGCTTTCGAGTTAGGGTCTAGTTAGTAAAGACTTTTAGTTTAAGGACATAATTATAAAGTTGGAATTAGTATTCCTTTACTTAATTTCTGTCTAAAAGATTTTATATTATATTGTTAATCAGGGGTTTTTCAAGTGTGAAATTATCAATAAATCATCATGCCGTAATTGCTTTACTAGAGACAATAAGAAAAATGACACTGGACACATTCTTAACATTACAAAACAACCTACCTAGAAGTTTCGATTACTTATTAGTTTGTTGACTAGATTGTAATCACAAAAGGAACTCGAACAGGGATCATTGACAAAAATCTCAAAGATGGCGTAGTAGGTACCTTCGACTACTGTGGAGTTCCTAGGTTGTTGGTTTGTGTCCTTTATGGGACAGTTTAGTGAGATCCATAAATGTTGGTTGCGAGTTCGGGGTTTACTCTTTGTTCATTAATCGAATGTTAAGGTACCTGGGTATGTTAAAGTCCCCTGTACTAATGCGGGAGTTCCTTATACACATTAGATATGTTTAAAAACCCCAGGTATTCTCTCCACCAAAGCTACGTTTTGCAAAGCAAAACAAATGTATTAATAAAATATACCTAGGTTTAATTCATCTAATACTATCAATAATTCAGCGATTTATTTAAAAAAATAATTTTGATTTATATCCAGTTTTTCGTGTTCAACACATTATAAGTTAGTGCCAAAATTTATAAGGCTTATCCTCATACTATAATATTATTGAATTATTTATACACTTATCAATATGCGTACCGCAATCTGCTGCTCCAACATTTCGTATTCAACAAAAGACAAAAGAAAACCGCCTCTGAGTTCAAAACTTGGTGTTCAAATCAGACGCCGATAGTGAACAACTTTGGTAAAAAGGCTCAAGGAAAAACTGCAACCCGCTGGTATTACGTAAGTTACCCCCATAATATGCCCCCAGCAACTGTTAGCAACTTATTATGAGACAAAACCGCACTCGCTTCTGACCTCGTTAAGGGTTATAACGAAAACTTGCTTACTTGCCAAAGATTCCATATAACGCCTACGATGTGTGTTTCAAAATTACCTACACGGGGTGCAAAGAACGGTAGATACTTATCGCTTTACCTAGTATTATTTTGAAACCCTGATGGATTTTTTTGCGTCTTTCCTGTGTAAGGTACCTATCCTACCAACGTGGAGAAAGCCAGTAGTGAGTATCTATTTTATCGCTCAAGAAACGTATATACTTATCTATGTAGATCCCGTGTAAACAAAAGAGTTACAGATATTAATAGTTGATCGCTGACCGTTCACTCTCCCGGCGAGTACTCTCTATATACTGCATCTCTTTTGTTTACACGGACGGAATCTACAAAATACATCCTACTATACCTTTCTTGAGCTATGAAATCGCTACTCGATTATTGCTCATCGCCGGCGGTGGCATAGGTGCCGAAGTCTAAAGTCTAAATCAGTTTAATACGGATGGTTTCGTTCAGCGTTTTGCAGATTATCAAGCGTTTATAATGCACACTTTCTTTCAAATTAATGTATCGATATGAATAAGCGAAATGTGAGTGAATGAGCCAATGTCTTCTTCAAGTTAATGGTAATCTAGCCGATTTATCTGATTATATCTACCAGAAGTATTTAATAATGTACCTTACTTTTGTGTTATTTAATTTACCTACACTTTAAGTTCACTAAAACTTCATCTTTTTTACGTTAAACATCTTGATAGCTCTGTTTCCCACCGTTTTGACAACAGGAAAACATTTTCTTTAAAACAATATTTTAGTTATAAGTATAATGTAAGTTAGTAGGAAAATACGAACACAATATGTAAAATTAAAGCGTGAAACGCCCGAAGCTGCTCCAATTTCCATTGACAACGGTGACCCCATTTGATACTCTGACCTTATTATGTGGGATGAAACATAATATGAATAAAGAATTTCAATCAAATATTTAAACGACGAATGTCAAAAAAAAAAATTGGAATGTTTTTTATTATTATTTTATTAATTATTTATTAGTATTAGTAAGTCCTACTTTACTTTTAAGCTTAGTATGTATATTTGCAAATACAGAACCAATTTCAATTTCTAATGGCTATGGCATCGGTTTCGCAATCGTGAGTTCGTAGGTTCCAATCCTATCCATTATGCTACCGACGTGAACCCACTCCTAACACAAGCCATTGAACTTAGCTGGAAGGGTTAACTTGATTGCTAGTAATGTGGAACACAATCCCACATTACTAGTTATCCTTAAAAAAAGCTACTTGTAAACTCAGGGAAGGACATAGTCGACATTTTATTTCGATAAGTACTCAACTTATACACGGGAGGTACCACGGGGAACTGCTTGCAAAATATAGGTACGTAGGTACTGCCATTAACGTAGAAGAAGTTTTCAATGATCATCTATACTAATATTATAAATACGAAAATTTGTATGTACCTATGGATGTATGGATGGATGTTTGATATTCAATCACGCCACAACGGGTAATCGGATCTGGATAGTATTTGGTACAGAGATAGATTATAGTCTGAAAGTACATAGGCTTTTTATCCCGTAAAAATGTTCCCGCAGGATAAATTTGTTTTTCAAGTAGAAGTCGCGGGCAACAGCTAGTATTTTATTAATACATAGATTGTACATTTTCTCATATTTTTTTGATAATCTTTTTTATATTTTTATGTTGATGACAGTTTCTTCCAGTAATATAATATAATAATATCTTGGGGACAATTCACATAACGCTATCTGATCCCAAACTAAGCAGAGCTTGTACTATAGCAACCAGACAACTGATAAACATACTTATATATTTCTAAATACATACATATTATAGATAAATAACACCCAGACACAGAATAAACCATCGTGTTCATCACACAAAGTTTTATCCTGGGTGGGGATCGAACCCACGACCTCTCGCGTAGCAGTCGGATGCACTCCCACCGCGCCACGGAGGCAGTCAAAGCCGCGTCCAGTGTGAAGTACTTATTAATGGTACACCTAAACTGCACTAAGACTTGGCTTTACGGATTTTGCACGGATTTCATGTAGGTATTTTCACACAATAAATACGGAGATATCTTTTTGATTACCAAGAAGCTCTCTCCACCAAGTAATCTAACCGTATCAAGTAAATTTCTCTTCATTGATATCAAACTCTTATCTTAAATACATCTTTGCCACATTACAGAATAGGTCCGACCATTTGGCCGGGGACCAAGCGAGTGCCTTTGGGCCTCCAGTCTAATTAACATGTTGATAATAAAAGTAACGATACTTTTTTGTACATCGAGTTTCGCCTATATTGTACAATTGCCAGCAGTAAGGGTGCACTGTTTACAGTCATTAGAGAGTTCTAGAATACTATGAAAGGCTTCTTCGTTGGGAACGGAAATATTATATTTCAAAGTGGATCTAACAAGTTTCTTGTTATTTTTTTGTTTTTCTTAATTCATTGTTTATATTATAAAATTATATGTACGGGTCTTAATCGCGTGAACAGTAAATATACAGTTGTGAAGCCTACTTAGCTTCCTTTAGTTTTCCTTTTAATTTCACTATATATACTACTACCGTGAATTTGAAACGACAATCGATTTAGTTATTTTCCAAGGTAATAGCAGTTAGCATTACCATTCGTACATATGTGTATATATATATATCACCTTTTTGTACAAACAGGAACACATTCCAAAACATTTAGGTTACAACTCCCAATACATTGTTTGTGCACAACCATAATTTCTATTCAACATTGGATTACGGAGCGCATTCGTGCCAAGCAATACATTAAATTGGCTGAAGCCCAAGCGCATTGCCTTCCTCTCTAATTAATGGGCCTTTACCACAGAGTAGGGAAGAGCCTAAAATTAGAAAGGCTAGGAGGTCACTCCTGCTGTCGCTAGTGCACACACTGCATTTATACTATCAAATATATTAGTTTAATAAATAAACAAATAATTACTTTTACAAATATATAATTAACGAACGAAAAGTATATTATCTACAGATCCGGTACCTACCAACATTCGATCGTACAAATCTCTGTTCAGTGTTGCGGTAATTAAAAAATATATATATTTTATTTGGGAAGCTTACAACTATATAAGACTCATTGGTAACTGTTCCTCAAGATTCAAGATCGATATTCCATTCGTTTTTCAAATAATTCGAACTGAAGGTCGCGGTGAACTGAAGAGAAATTCGATTTTTGTTTTTACATTAACGTTTTATTACATTACACAATTTGTATCGTGTCTGCACCATTCACGCGAATTTCGATGAAAAGCAGAAACGCGAAGTTTCTAACTTCATTTTCTCTTCTCTGTTGCACAGAACAGGCTCAGTTTGACACGCTTCGGTTATTTGGATACCATTTTGAGCTTTGTATGTTTTGTAGTCGTGCCAATATTTTTATTGTTTGGATTGCAAGTTAATGTGTCTTTCAAAATACTTATTATTTTTCAAAATATTTCTATTGCTAGTAGGTCTAAGCCATAGACCGTCTTAGTGGGTACCACAACAGTGTCGGCTATTATTCTGTGTGTGTAACACGTCACTGCGTTTCGGTTGAAACAGGGCATATGAGACTTATGAACTAATGTCTCAAAGCGATACGGACACTGATACTGTTATGGGCTAACGTGACGTTTACCATCAGGCACACAACCCACTCATCTCTTCATTTCGTAGTATATAAAAAATAACCTGATCAACTTACTAAACTTACTTAATAATTGTTTAGCCAATAAGCATTTTTCATGTATCGGCGATGTTGAAAAAAGTAACTACTTGGTTACTTACAGGCGTAGCTTGGTGGTAAATCGTTTAACGGCGTTCCCAGGTTCGAGTCCCGTCAAAGTCAAATTCCTTCTTTATACATTTAGCTAAGAAACAGCTGGTCAATAAACATAGCTAATATAATATTACACGTAAACAACGTTTCTAATAAAAATAAACAGACTGAGCTTGACACTGCCAACATTCAACTGCCAATTACTATTTCTATTTTCACAATTAGTTTTTTAAAGGTAGCTAAGAATGTAGCATTGTTGGTCCCACATGCTTAGTAATTCTGGTAACCCTTCAAGCTAAGCTCAATGGCTCATCATCACTCTCACTTCGGTACTATAATGGGTAGGATTCGAACTCGCGACCTACACGATGCCTTAGTCATTGGGCTACCGCCGCTATAAAAATATGTTTTTTTAATGTGTACTCTTAATCCAGATAAGGCCTCACGTGCGTTTTTAAGGTTATAGCATAACATACACGCTAGAACATCAACTATATAAACATTTTCAAAAATTTAAATCACAATTTTATTACCGAACCAAACAGCGTCTAACCTTTCTTCAAAATCATAAATATATTGGACATTATCATAAAACGAGCGTCCAAATGTATTGGCATTCGCCCAGTACAGTACAGCTTGGCTTGCAAGGTGTTGTCACAGAATATATAGCTACAGTATCTCGGCTCTCTACAACAAGCGAAAACAGGCTCACTCACACATTAATCTGAATCTCGGTCAAATTTGAAACGAAACAGCGCTAGTTGAGATCGTTTATACATGTGCGTCCATGTGTGAGTGGATTTGCTATTGACCTGTGAGCAGACCGATGTATTTTGTAGTGTTATGGAATATCTTGAGATTCCACACGACCGACCAGTCTGTCTGGACAATGCAACGATTTACTTCGTCTTACAGCGAACGGTGAATGTCTTAGACATACCCTACACTTAAGCTTAGTTCAGACAATGTTAGTTATTTAATACGAGTAGTTCAGTAACTGAACTATAAAGTACTGGTTATTCCCCGCTGTTTTACCCACGTTAAGTTTCAATTTTAATAGTCTATGTTTTGGTAAAATCCATTCTCGTCGTTTTTGCTCTAGTTATTTTGGATTCCCAATATGTATTAAGTAGTACGATTGATCAATAAAAAAATAAAAATAAACGTTTATAGTGCTTATGGTGTTTATCAGATCATACAGAATACAATAATGAAATATATATCTATCGGTTTTAAAGAAGAAGTAAATTTAGCAAAACATTTTGGCCATTTTTTTACTGCGACGCCGTCCACGTAGTTGTCAGCTATGGTGTGGTCATATTCTTCTATAATTAATAGTTCATATTATATGTTTGTAAAAATATATAATTTTTACTTCTACAACTGCAAAATTTCATCATAATAAAAAGTTACTACATAGTATTTAACTGTAACAAATATCTATTAGTCTTTCACAACAACTCCAATATCGCAACCAATCGTTACTCACAAACTTTCGCGGTTAATAAATTAGTAGATTGTTGTGAACTGAATCATGAACTAACCATTTGTTATAATCATAATCAACATTTTTTTGCAGCAACAAATTAATTTAAATAAACAATTGAAATTGAAGTTTTTTAAGCGAATAACGCATAAATGCGTTTTTCGTTTGAAAAACTTGAATTTGACTAAAAGGAAAGGATAGTGGAGCTATGCATATCCTCAAAAATGTAAGACTTGATTCTATATTGTATCATACATAAATTATAAAAGTTCATAAAGTAAAAAACGTAATTAATGGGACTATGACATTGGAAAGGGATCATTTTTTTTTTACAAATTTTATGAAAATCGGTTGTGTGAATGTAAAAAAAATATTTTCAGTCATTTGTAACCACGTGAAAGAAGATTAAACATAACCGAAACCGAAGGGTAGGAAATGTCTCATAATAAATATGAAGCTGATTAAACCTTTTTAAAACGTGGCACTATTCTGAATGTAGTTGATCTAAGAGAAGCTCGTCAAAGCGTTTTAATTAAACTGCTAGTCGTTTAGTCTCAATCTACCGAGGCAATGTGGGATAGGTTGACAAATTGATAGCCAGGGCCGAAGCGTCGCGTGCACCATTATTTCTAGCTCCCACCCATGAATCTTGCTACAAAATATCGTCTATATTGAACTAAGGTATTTGATAATAGAAGAGAAACGAGTTGTACAAAAAATGCAGCATGCAATTAAATTCATTATAATAAACCAGACGGTCAACTACTACTTATGTCGGTATAGTTAGAGCGGAAGTTTTTAAAAATATTGCCAAAATCAATGTAATTATAGAAAAATTGTAAACATGTATTTTTTCTTAATATTTTTCCGATATTCAATCTGGTCCTCTTGAGACCGTTTGCCACATTGGCATTACATTATGTACTTCATTTTTGCAAATTACGATTCTACATTTGCGTTTCATTCAAAGTAAGTCGTTTACGTATTGTATGCGTAAAATGTACAGTAAGTATTCATGTCTGGTAGAAATACTTGAATAAATTTACCCAACAGAACATCTTACTTTTCAGATAATGTAATGAGAGCGAATTCAATTACCGTCTCGCTTTGTTTTTTCCTTGCCAAACCAAGGACTTAGTAAAAACTGATAGAAGTGCACATTCGTTGCTCAGTGTACATTGGCGATTTGTACCACGGAGCGTGCTTCCGACACAACAGCGGCGAACCCCCCTCGCCTCCCCTCGGCATTTTCCCCTCTGTCGTCAGCCGCGGGAAAGAGCTGGCGAGGTCTATTCAAATATCCCCTGTCTGTTCACACCCCTCCTCACCCGCCAGCGCCTCGCAGTCTCGTTCATATTTCGTGTTCCTATTTTGCGCAGCATCCCCGGGTACCCAAATGCAGTGCGCAGACTCCAAAACAACTTGAGTGCGCCGAATCCCATTCCAAATTCAGTTTTATTTCCTTGAATATAAGGTTGACATTCAATTGGAGCTGATTGTTGAATTTACAACCTATAGCACATAAGATACCGCTCGCCTCCCGAAGCCCGGAATAGGGGTACAGATTCAGTACAAGTAGCGTGTAGGGGCGCGGCTCGCCGCAAAGTTAGACGCAACTGAGCTCCTGCCGATAACGACACTTCATGTTACATTCTGTTAAGAATTTTTAATATTTTATTTGAAAATATCATCGGGTACAGCAAAAAGATTTAAAAGGTATGTATTTGTGATATTTTCAGTGGTCAGTTCTTGTGTTGCTCTTCGCTTAAAGTTTTCGTATAATTTGATTGCGTCAAACGCTCCCTAATGCGATTATTTCGTGCCCTCACCTTACCCCCGCTTGAGTCGTGACGCGCACAAGTGTTGTTGACTTGTTGTTTCTATTTTGTTTTGACTTGGATTGTAACTGGCATTTATCTTAACCTTTTTTTGTTCTACAAAGTTTTCCTTTTCATTTAGGAGGTGTTAACTCGATCTTTTCTTTTTCCAGATCACAGGCGACGTGTTATCTTCGTTTACGTCTGCAATTTTAGGTAATGTATAGTTTTTGTTTCGTATATTTGGTTTATTTGAATTTTGATTTTGCATTATCTGCGATTTTTTTTAGCTCCGTTTTTATTTCTTTGTCAATCTACATTTGCCGCTTCGAAAGCAAGAAAAAAAACGTATAGAGAACTTCTGGGATTTGTTGCCGATTTTTTTAGAATACTTTATTGATAAATGGGGTAATAACTCTTGAATCCGTTTCAAAACATTTATGCTATATTTAATTGATTGACAAAAAAATTATTGTATAATTAGTAACATTTTATATAATTGAATGGAAATGTTTTCTCTTACAAAACTAACATTCTATTTCCATTTCACGGGGTTACATCTTGTGTCGTAAACAATTTTTATCAGCTTTTAACTATGCTTGTTTAATTTATTTACCATTACTACTATGATTTAATTTACTGTAAAAATTCTGTAATACTGTATTTTCTCGGACATATTAAATTTCGTACCCAGCAGTGGGGCATCATATGGGTTGATATATGTATGTATTAAATTCCGCAGCGTTGAAGCTCTTTTTGAGTTGAGGAATTAAAACTTTTCTGTACACCTCATAAATAATGACTATTAAATACAGAGCTTCATAAGACCAATTAGATATTTTTTAAATAATAAATAAAGACTAATTTTGCAGAAAGCTTTAATTAGATTGAGTATACTTTGAAATGTCTAATCAATATTAAATATGTATATTTAGTCTCTTTGATATCATTTTTAAATCCATAAAAATTCTTAAAAATGTCTGTCTAACAATAAAATAAAAGCTCATCCAAGCTAAAATCGCTTTAAAAAATTGTATCATTATGAACCATAAAACCCATTTTGCCTCCGCAAATACGTACCAAAAGCGATCCGGTTCGTTATGGGTAATTGAGAACACAATGCCTTCGTATCAGATGACTAAAATAAATATAAGGCAAGCTTAAATAGGTATTTTCCCGTTTTCATACCATAGCAACTGTACCAAACGATCCCAGGAGAGCCATATTTATGAAGGTGGAGCACAATGTAATAACAAAAGCAAATAAGGATTTTGCGTCGCCGGATTCTGTAAACCGTCTCTATATACTTGTGACTTTAGGTAAAAATTATTTTCCCAGTTGGGTATTCAGTTTAATTAAGTTCCTCTTGTATTTATATTTCTAATTTTCGTGGTAGGTACCGTAATTATTTTTGCAGTAGGAAGTCTTTTTGGAGACATATTGTTTACGATTAAATCGATTCATAGGTGGTTAGCTTAAGCTAAAGTTAAGCGAGCCAAAAAAATTGTACTGATTTTGGCCTTTAAAGTCCTCCTCATTACATTCTACTAGTTTCTATAAATCACTTATGAAATAGATAGTGTTAATGTTTTTGATAATATTGTAGAAATTAAATGAATCAATAGTAATAACAAATAATTGTATCAATCAATCAATCAATTGTAATAACAAATAAATATGACTTCATTTAAGATAATAACACAATAGTAATGAATTCAAAGCATTTTATATTTTAGAGAAATAGATTGTAATTTTTTTTTAATTTTAAGCCTTACCCCGCCAGCAATTAAAATTATTGAGCATTAAAATTATTCCGGTCAAATAAATGAATTGACAAAAAATAATTAGATACTATTTTTATTTATTTTATTAACGGTAGCAATGGCAAAGACAACGGTAAATAGAACTTGATCATATTTTAAGCAAAACTAGTAACTAGTTACCACTCGTAATCTCTAATCATAGTAATCATACGTCTGAAAATGGAACGTTGGCTTTCCGAAATCATTTTGTTAGAGAAAAATAAATTAGCAGCCGTCCCTAACCATTTACTTATGATATACGAACCATTTACGTATAAGGATAACGTATGAACTTATACCACATAGTTTTCAACAGCACAAAAAGGTTGTTTGGTCGGAAACGAGGAACCATTCATTACAATGCCCCACCGGGAAGTGGCCGAGATTAATACCTACTCACTCAAGATTGCAACGGAGTGAGCACAAAATACCGGGTAATAGTACCTATTATCGAACTTATTCGGATAATGTTGGGAGTACACATTGGATGCAAAATTCTTAAACTGATTGCGTAGGGATTTCTGATGGAGGGTTAGTCCTATTTAAATATCGGAGTGGGGGGAAATAAATTCTATTTATAAATATTTTTTCTTTGGATAATAATTTAGAAAGCAATCTTTGATTTTCAAGTCGTTAAATGCAAACCAAACGTTAGTTAAACAGTATTGCTGTAAAGAGCGTGAGAGCTTGTTTCCACTTGTCAGATGTCGATCCGAATAAAAATGGGGCAAATAATAGCAGTGAATCTTTTTTAATCTTCTTCTTTGCCAACTATTGTATCGTCTTTCTAAGGTCAAATAGCGCCTGTTTGCAAGTCCTGGTAATGTTAGCTACCCTACACTTAATCCTCGGGTGACCGGCAATATAGCCGAAACAATTTCGTATACGTACCGCAGTTTATAAGACTCTGTGGATTCCTTTTGTTTACTTACAGAAGAATGAGGGAAATTTACAATACTAACAAGGTTTTACGTCCCTCCCGGTAGATTTTAGCGGTTGTAGTGGTTAATAGTAGGAATAAACCGACCGCCTATAGTATTCTGAGGGGACATCTTTGCGGTTTTACTCTGAAGGATAAATTTAATTGAGAGATACAAATTATATGAATCGGTCTTTTCTACTATTCTTAGGTTATATCCTTTTGATTTGCTTGTCTTGATTAATTTAGAGATTATATATCATTTCTATTTCAATTTCTTTGAAGAAATTTTAGACGTTCACTAAGGTTTACAGCATAACATTTTATGGGAGTCCATTTCCCGACCAGAAGATCAGCTGCGTTCGTTGAGTAGTTCACATGGTGCTATCTTTATTATTATACTAAAATTTTATCACTTCTCGGCGTAAAATACAAGACGTATATAAAATTACAGCCATAACTAAGAAAATGAAAATGAATAACTAATGAGTATGCTCAACAAGTCTTAGAAAGGGATCTTTTATTACGGACCAGCGTAAATTCGTTTTATCTTGCCCTCATCCCATTGAGAACGTTCCCGGACTTTTATTTTAATCTGAAACGTCTAAATGAATTCGCTCTTTGCTAAATTTAAATATTAATTTTATCATTTGTTCGGCTGACATCCATTAAACTAGCATAAATTGCCCTATTGACTGTTCCCAGACGACATAAAGGCAAGTTTTTATGTCTTCTTTCGTTTGACCTTTTGACTTTGAATAATAAAATATTTGTCCCACTAGAGGCATTGATCAGTAAGTTTGTGGAACATCGGAATGGAATGTTTGATCTGTAAGATCGATCATTCATAAATGTGTCAACCTCATAGCTAAAAATACGTCGATCTTTTTCGACTTCAATTATTTGATCGTGTCGTGTTTGTTCTTTACTGTTGTATTTGTTCGTCATCATTAATCGAGTTAAATAAATTGTTTGTGTAAACGAATAAAAATATTGCTAAGCTGTTACTGTAATTTACTCTGTTTTAAAATCGAATTAATTATATCGCAAGATATTTAATTGTATACTAACACGATTTAGATTCATGTCGTGAAAGTTACTTGCATTTTAAAGTGGTATATATCGCATTCGTTCCTAGATCCGCTTGGTGGAAACCTACCTATACTGTTAGAGTACAATAAAAGCAATGTTAAGATGAAGTTGTTAAGTTTAAAGATGATACGTAGCGAAAAGTTGTGTTAGGGGTACCTACATAATTTTTATTTTTCAGGAAGCCCATTACTAAACAATGTTATTATTTATCAATCATGTAAATAATTACCTTAATCTGACATAATTTTGAACGGCTAAAAATAAACGAACAATTGCCATAGTACCAGTAGATTTTTATTCTTTCTGGCAATAAAATTATAAATATAAATTTTATTAGGGTCAATACAGTTTTCGGGATCACAGTTACGTTTAAAATCAGAGTTTGCCTTCGATCTGGCCATAAACTTTGAATTATATACACTATGACACTCGATTTAATAATATCTTTAGCTTTCAAACCCAAATGAAATGGAGAAAAGAATTGTTTTGTCCGACATTCTGTCCTGTTCTTCGGATAGTGCTTTAATTTCCCAGATCACTTGGATACGCGTCTATGTACAATCGTGCACAGAATTTGTCCTCGCCGCGCAATCTAATACGTATGCTAATTTATGATAGCTCTCAGGAATTATAGATGTCGCTCCGGGCGCGAAATTACGATCCCCTTTCTCCCTGCCGCCATTCGGTGTCCGCCATCTTGCTATTTGATTCGACGCGCGGGCACAATTAAAATGCAGTAAACCACCTACACTGGCTTGCTAATGTGCTTTTTTAGTGGCATGTACCATTTTGCCAGCAGCATCGAGTTATAGCTAGCTTACGCTCCGTCTCGAATTTTACATTCCTAATTTTAATACTGTGAGTTCCATTTCTTGTTTTTCTTTTTAATACCTACATGCATTAATTAGTTTTTGTTTCAGAATAAGTTTTTATTTCTGTTTTCTACTATAAATGTACAATGCCTTTTTGTAGTGGTCGGAACGTTGCGGGCTTTTGGGAATTGTGCGAGCGTATAACTGTGTACCGCTTCTCTTCTGTTTATCTAGATGGTCCATTAATGTATCTTATCAACGCAATTTACTGTTGCCTTTTAAAAATAATATCCTGATATGTATCTTGTATATCTGAAGCTCAATAAATTTACGTTTAAAGGCCTTTTACTCGCCTCTCCGCCCTCTTAGTTGTATCTCTTTTGGTATTCGATAGTTTAAAGATAGATTTGGTTGCATTCTGTAGAGATTTTGATTTGATTATTTGCTCGCAAATCGAATTCAGTTGCTCTACTCTAACTAAATATGCTTTCGCTTGCATTAATTCTACTTTTCTTGCTTTATTCTTTTTCGGTTTCTGTTTTTACTTCATCTTTATTCAAGATTATATTCAAGGTAGTAGGTACGGTATTATTCAGGTTTTCTCGGTAATGTCTGTGGTTGACTTTCGACTCTTGGGAACCATAGAAGGGTTGCGATAGTGAATTTTTTATATTTGTCGTAGGCTCAGTTCAGCCACGGTCATATATAAAATGTTCAAGTTACACTAGATGCCTTGTACTATACTTAGTTATTCTGATTATGTTTCCTTATTTTCTCTGTTGTTTTGAAAAAAAAAAACAATTTATATTTCTCTAATATCATAATCATTTTACTTATATATTGCAAAGACATCTTGAAATTGTAAAATAAGCTTATTGTGCTAACTTGCCAAAATATATTTCATAGTTTAACGTTTTAGTTTCAACAAAATATCTAAATTTAATGTTTGCATTTCGTACTGACTTAATATTTTTACTCGTTTATCACACGAGTCCAGTAAATTTCTTTAAATGTAGTAGAATATGAACACAGTGGGAATACGAAATAAAAACATGAAATGTACCATGGCAGTAAATTATTTCACTTGTATTATTTTAACTTTACATGGCCGTCGTCTCGCATTAATTTCGCTGGCCGTCCAGGAACTTGCATAAATATGAATAACGACTTTCACAACTCGACTACTAATGTATAGTCATATTGTTCTTTGTTTTATTTTACGGGGTATATTAAAGTTGGACGTCTTTGCGAATAGAGTTGATAAAAGATTTGTTTTATACAGCTGACTTAAAATGAATCTACTACATGGATACTATTGATTTTAAAACTACAGCGTTAAGCAAACAATGGAATTTTTATCCCCCGGACAAAAATTACCGCTGGCCGTTCTATTCGCCAACGTTCACTGTCGATTTTGTTCTTCGTTTGCGTTATCGCATAGGTTTCTATAATATGTTCTATTTTGGCGGAGAAATGTCCTATTCAGTCCGGTACTTTGTTTGTGGTTTTCCAAAAATGTCTAAGTAGAAAACTCTAATTTGAATAGCTTGGAACCAATTTATTATTTAGTTTTCATTTTTTGATTTGATAAACACGATAGTGTTGAAGAGAGCAAATGAAGTCATAATAATAGCAGTAGACAAACTTTTCATATAAATGCAAAAACACAATTCTAACACAAAGACGGGCTTTTCATCCAGAGTAGTTTCCTCCTAGTATTAATCCCCACTATATTTTTAATACGCCACACTGCAACGAGTGCGTTATGCAAATGCAATTTGAAGTAACAGCACTTGAATGCGCTCGGTGAAGTCTGGTTTGCGTGTTTTGTACTTATACTGACTTAGTTATATTTGTATATGTACAGAAGTAATCTAGCTGCACAATGTTATGTGATAATGGTATCTTCTTTATTTACTGCATCGTTATGAGCAACGATATGTTTTCATTTTGCGATGAAATTAATGATTGTTGAGATCGAATTAGATGTTTATACTGCGTGTTTGTTATATTTTTATTATTATATTATTATTATATAATAATAATAATAATATATTGGGACAATTCACACAACGCTATCTGATCCCAAAGTAAGCAGAGCTTGTATTATGGAAAACAGACAACTGATAAACATACTTATATATTTCTAAATACATACATATGATAGATAAATAACACCCAGACACAGAATAAACCATCGTGCTCATCACACAAAGTTTTATCCTGTGTGGGGATCGAACCCACGACCTCTTGCGTAGCAGTCGGATACACTCCCACCGCGCCACAGAGGCAGTCATATAGATAGATAGATAGATATGACACATAGGTATGTTAAGTTAGTAAATATTAAATACGAAATTGGGTACTGGAACAAGGGCAATATATTATATTATACGCGTTTTTTTTTTTGTGCGTGTTTGGTAATTAGATTGAGAATTTTAACGTACTCGTAGGTACCTAAGGAGGCATCTTTCTGGCGATGGTAGATGTCGAACTATGTACTATTCTGACCGTTGTTGCTATAGAATATAGATTTGCTGTATTATTTATTACTGATTCTTTAATAGAGCTTCGTAACGAATAGATGAATCTCTACTAAGCAGACTCTGCTTCTAAGGAATATTGGAGACAAAGGAAAATTAAGAATACTTACCTACTCGTAAATATTATTAGAGATTCATCTATTCGTTACGAAACTCTATTAAAGAATCTGTATTAAAACTGGATAATTTCAAACAAATTCTTAGAAATTTATTTCAAAAAGCATATTGACTGGTTTAGTAATGTTTCAAAAGCTAAGAAGAAATTGCCTTGCTATCTGAGAAATAGTATGTAATACCACAGTAAAAAAACAAGTAATACAGTCAATTATACATGTAACAAGAGAATACTTTGATCGGTACCTATTCGTATTTATCAAAACGATATAAATATCCCTGCAGTGGATTAATATTGTTATACACTACTTAGAACAGCCAAAAATCCCTGTGACAAGAAAACACTATTAGAGATAATTGTTTTTAAACTTTCGCGATGTTTACACATATTAGAATATTATCGGGATTTAATCGCGTGAAATATTTAAAGGACGAACCTTTTATTTACTCGTCGATTCGATAAAATTGCACCGATCGTGGTGGACCCGTGGCCACGATCGGTGCAATTCGATCGAAACGTAGCGACGTTTCGATCGAATTGCAGCGACTTTTGTTTACCCGACGCGTCGGGTAAATAAAAGGTTTAAAGGTTTAAACCTTTAACTATCAGAGATTTTTGGGCACTTAGGTACTTATCTAAGTAATCCAGTTCTTAGCTTGTTATCCAGATAAAACGATCTACATATTCCTACAATGGTTTAGACCTGTTATACACAGCTCACAACCACACCCCCTTAGCTTAACTGGGTTAGTTCCATGTTCCGTTATGCAGATAAAGCGAATGCAGTTTGGACCCAAATTAAGTTCTAGTTCCAGAAATTGTCTCATG
This sequence comes from Herminia tarsipennalis, assembly GCA_945859575.2. Taxonomy (NCBI): domain Eukaryota; kingdom Metazoa; phylum Arthropoda; class Insecta; order Lepidoptera; family Erebidae; genus Herminia; species Herminia tarsipennalis. The sequence goes on from OX243835.2 coordinate 11,221,784, forward strand.
TGCATATACACCAGTAGCTGAATATATGGCGAGATTGTTCTCGAAAGTTCTGAGAGTTATATTGTCTTTGTTCTAGTTTAAATGGAAATAATAGTTTAATGAATGCAATGGATAATGTCCTTTAGTATTGTTTATAGCTATAATTGCGTTTGTTGTTTTATGGATAAAAGTCGTGTTATCATGACCAATGGCTGGCTTATTGCGGTCTTTGTTTGAACATCGCGTAATTGCAGTGGATGCTTGTTCTGATTTATTATTAATTGGTTTTGATTCATATATTTTAATTGCTCTTTCGTATTTGATTACGGTTAAGGTTTATCTGATATATATACTAAATGAAGTTCTTACTTAGTGGACTTATAAATTTGTTAAACAATAAGATTGTTATAATATCCTTTACAAATGTGGGCAAAGTACTCAAAGAGGTAACCTGCTAATTTATTGAGCCTTTTTTTCGTGAGCCTTAACATTTCAAAAAGTTTCTAAAACATCAAATTAAAAATGTTATTACCCAAGGAAAATTAATTTCGCAATCGGACTACCTCAAAGTTCTTTAGAGCGTCGTTATCCAACAGAATGTCAGCCACTCTGTCTTACTTTTATTTTGTTTTATTTGACTCCACATTTAATTTCCTTGGGTTTCCTTTGCACAAACTTAAAAGAAAAACAATTTAGAAACTTCTAGTCACTGTCGCATCTTTTTTGGATTCAATTTCGCTCTTCGCTTCTTGCTTGTAAATACGGATTTTCGATGTTTTTAAGACTTCGTCGCTTACATAAGTTTATTGTAATCCGGGTTTTGAATGTGGTAAGTTTAACGTTTTACACTATAGTATATACTATGTAATATTTATGTTATACTAATACAACTAACCAGCATTCTGTGCACACAATTTTAGAACAACAATCTAGATTTCTATGTAATATTCTTGCTGCACCTGTATTATGATTATGATTTATAAAACCTAATAAATAAAATCAATAAATAAATAAAATGCTGATACTTAAATTAAATTTGCATAACTTCGAAAAAAATGCAAGAGTGAACAAAATAGGAATTAAACAGGAAAAACAACAGCCTTTTGGTCATCACTGTTTACATTTGAAACCCTTTTGTGCGTGGGACGACACGATAAGCTGTCTGTCCCTTCTAGGGCAGTCATTAACTTGTTACGAGCTGTCAGTAGTATGAACAAGTTGACAAACGTTTCAAATCTTGGGTTAGTTTTCATTTAGTTTGTTTACGAAGACCAGATTATTGAGATAAATTGGCATAGAGTTCGTTAAGTTTGGTATTAGTATTTGAATAGGTAGGTACATACCCATTATTACCCATTTATTGTAGTAAATAGTACCTACTAAGGGTCTCTGAGGTAATCTGGGGACAGAAAGACGGACAGCAAACGGACGGACATAGCGAGACTATAAGGGTTCCTTGTTTACTACGAAACCCTAAAAAGGGAATAAATAACAAGACCAAACATGACCCAGTTACAATGCTGTTATTTGGATTTATTTCTAGATTCTTTACATTGATTGATTTAGTTATATATTTAATGTAAATCAAATTTGTAACTATATTAATACTTAAATGATATTACTACAAATAATAATTATAATTGAAGGCAATAAGATTAGGCCAAATCTACATTCCGTGCAATGTAAACGAAAACAATAAGTATGGTACACCAAATGTATTCGAAAAGCTAAAGTAATTTATGTAAATAATAACTCCCCCAAAGGATTGGCAGGGGTACATTAACGCCCACGTTTCTGTTAAAATATTTGTACAAATTTGTTCAAACAGCCATTTAACACGGCACATAAATTGACTGGCACCGTCACGAAGTAGAACTGTTATTACAAAAGCAGAAGTGTCAGTGACGAAGAAAGAGCTTTCATTTATTTTTAAAGATTTCGAAGCACTTACATAGTAGGCCTGAAAACTATAGCAAATGGTGGCTTTTTAAATCCGATGCAATATATAATACGAATCTACTAAGGTATTTTGCCTATATATTATACTAGCTGTCTAGCGCAACTTCATCTGCGTTTTTGCAACATTTCTCATTGCTGCTCCGCTCCTATTGGCCGTAGCGTGATGTTATGTACCTTTAACCTTTCTCGATAAATGGGCTATCCAACAGTAAAAGATTTTTTCAATTCGAATCAGTAGTTAAATAGATTATCGCGTTCAAACAAACAACCAAACTCTTTAGTTTTATAATATTAGTATAGATCCAAACGAAAAATGAAAAAAATATAGGTAGGTATATTATCAGCTTTTGCATTATAATGTCTTGTTAAATTTAAAGTCGTAGCTCGTATAAACACTATTCGAATACTCGCTAAACTGCTAAAATATCGATACTGCATTCGAAAAAATTCAAAACGTTTTTACCACGACTAAAATACTGTGACTGCAGTACAGATTACATTCATACATCGTCTATTTAACCCTCCCGTATATTATATAGGCAGTATTGATCGGGGCTGTCTGTATGGACGGAGGTATGTAAATATGCTTGCAAATATAAATCGCTAGCGGTCGCTGGCGCCCCGCCAAGCGTTGCCCTCTGCTCCCTGATTTAAGTGATAGTTAATCAGAGCTCGGAACGACTATGTTTATAATTTTTGGTATTATGTACTTGTATTTGAGTTGATAAGTGACTGTGGGGGATTGTACATGACTTGTAATATTCCGGACATTCCTGTTTGTTCGGGTTTGAAAACTTATGTAACTTGTAATATTACAGTTTTATTTGCACTCTTTCGGGTCTGTTTCTTTTATTTGGTACACTTAAATATCATTTTTGGAGTGCAGTTCCCTTCAGAGGCTAGTTACGAGTAGGTTATAAGTACGCTTTTCGGTAAAATACAATAAAATATCATAATATTGTTTTACTAAATATTTAAAGCGAGTATTTTAGTAGTTTTTTTACATTGAAAGTAGGACGCACTGTGAATTTCTCTAACTGTACTCGATATTTCGCGCAGAGCTTGCTACAGTTTTTATCTAACATATTATATTTTTATATAATATAGTTTTTATTATATAATTTAGTATTTACCTACTTTAAGACTATCCAGAAGATATTGTCTAAGTTCGTAAGATAAAGAAAACTATATTATGAATAGAATACTAAAACTACATTTTTCAAAAATATCTGCATTTTTTTCATTTGGTGCACACAGCAATGAGTTTCATGTCCACTCTATCGCAAATCGCAACTGCACATAGGGGAAATAAAATATGGCTGAACGCATCGGTTACCATAAATTGTACGCATCGTGTTTATATAAATTTGCAAAATTGTTTGCTGTAGCTTCCAATATGTATATAGGCATGTGTGTTTTGCAAATTGGGTACATTGTATTTTCTCTATTGGGGACGGGTGTATTGGCTGTTATCGGGCACAGTTCCAATAGCTAGGCTATAACTGTGGGCGTTTATAAACGGAAAATCTAGTTCAATTGTAGAGCTAGGCTGTAAAGAAGCGCTAGTGCTACCAACACTTTTTTATTCTTTTGGTTTGATAGCGGAGTTATGCAACTATGTTGTGTGTATTAAGGTTTAGTGATCCATCTGTAAATCTATCTCTATTGTCGTTAAGGATATTGTTAAAATATCGGAGGTACTTTCTGAAAGTGTGTATATAAAAGTAAACTACTTCACTTGTCCAATAGTTGTTGAACTAATCAAAATAAGCAGAGACAAAAAACAGTTGTTTTTTCAGTAAAGTCAAAGAAAGCAGTTACAAACACCTGATTGATACACAGAGATTTAGCAGAGTGGCAACTCTAAGGTATGAGGTAGTAGAAGTATGAATTAAATATGTCATATAAAGCTGTGTATGAAAAGTTTATCTTAATTATTTTTATGCAAGCCACTACATTTAAAACCGTGAAATGTAATGTCAACAGCGCTACATAAAAGGGCACATAGAAGTTAACTCGTTAGGTAAAATATTAAGAGCAAAGTTTTTGTTTAATGGTGGCAAGTTTAATGTGAGCAGATATTGTGGGTCACACGCACCCCGCTGACTAATGGATTGTTCACTTTAACTTATTTAATTTGTAATTATTACGTTGCAAGCTGTTTTATTGGATGCTCGGCTCCCAGCGGCTCTGATTTTTTAGTCCACCATACAGATATTTATACGCTCTGTGGTTCATCACAAACATCGTGTCTAGATCAATATTTCTTTTTTTTTTAAAGGTAAAGATAAAGCTTTAAACTTAGAACCGTCAGTAAAAACAAGTGAAGTGTCAGAGCTTATGCGTACAATCGGGCAAAACTTTTATGGAAAAAAACAGGAAGGTATTTATAAAAAAGCATGTTGTTTTTATAAAATTCGATTTTTCAACGCTATGCTATCTTGTATTTTTCCACGTACTTAATTAAGGACTTACATTTTTTATATAATTCAATCCGAATAAAACAACGCAACTGTCGAAGATCGGTCCACCCCGCTAGTGAAGTATATCGTATCTATAAGTTACCTGCATATTAGAATATTTTTTAATGCTTGATTCATACCATTGAGCATAACACACTTTTTCTTATGACGGTGATCATGAAACACAAGAAAGAGACTTGAAAAACTCTTTTTTATCATACAACGGATGTTCGAGTATTATAACTTTTATGTGTAGAGTTTCAGATTTTTTATGTAGATACTTACGTTGTTATTGTTCACATTGTGACATAAACGTTTTTAAGTTGGTTCTGAATATTTCGCTACCTTCACAACACGGCACAGGCACGGTAGGCAGTTGTCATCAGTATTCGTGCAAAAGTTTTACGATTTAAAGAATAAAATATTTTAGCACCTAGAAGTTATGATTCAAAATAACATGACAGTAACACAGCACACAGTAACACACATTTGTAATATCGTACTCAAATATAAAATATTTTTTGAAATCTTTCGATCAATGGTAGGTACCAATTTAAAATGTAAATTCTAGTTATTCATTGAAAGGAATTAGAAACCCTAGTAGTCGTTCGATCAATGGAATTATTTGATCGAATCATACGCCATCATACGACATCATTTGGAATAGAATGATTCTACATTTAATGCAACTTTCGCAAGAGTATAGTGTTTTCCCATTTTGATAATTCTTTAATATGAATTTAGTACGACCAATAGAAGTTAGTAACATATATCAGGGCTTTCACTCGGGAGTTGCCGATTCAAGGCTATGTTATACAGTTCAATTTTTGATGCCGCATAAGCACTAAAAACCTTTTTGTATTAATTTATCTCACAAATGTAGTATAGAATTAACCTAGTATGTTACTTTCTTACAAGTCATCTTTTACAGACATAATAATTCCATCTTATTTGGATGTCTATCGACAGCACCTATTTCAGATTTCCTTGCTCCTGATTCTTTTATCTTCAAATTAAATAACGCTATCAATTTTACTACGATATAGCAACAAAAACTTTATCTGTATCCGAATATAAAACGCACGCAACGCCGAGACATATTGCTTTCAAATAAAACACGTTGAATGGCCAAAGTAAAAGTTACCTCTGTAGTCAGCATATTGAAATGTAACATTTGGTACTGAATGTTTCAGAGTACGCTCTCGAGGGAAAACATGCTGATATGAAAAAACGGCCCAAACATCGCAGGTATGTTGTATATTGTGTATGTTAACTTGTATTTTTCATCACGTACGGACATTCTAGGTTGATTGGTAAGGCCGTGTTCTTTTCAACTTTATCTCAAATATAGATTAGACTTAAACTTTTTATTTGTCATCATTTGGCGTTGAAGAGTAGGTATTTATATATGTTTTCTTCCTTAATCATAATACGTTAATTGCGGTGTTTTATATGTTCCTAAACTTTCGCGATTTGTACACATTATAGAATTTTATAAGCTACGGGTCTTAATCGCGTAAATATTTTATTTTACAGCTAATTACCTCACGTCAACGTCGAGCAATAAACAAAGGTATTTGGCCTTAAAATAAAATATTAACGCGATTAAGACCCGTAGGTTATAAAATTCTATAATACGGTGTTTTAATTAATAAAATGTTATTTTATTCCATTTAAATAAAAACGGCAAAGATGAATTCGCTAGGTAAACGAATTCGTCTTTGTCATTTATTATTTTGAAAATGGTGTTTTGTTGATTAACTTTTGCTGTTTTAATTTAACGAATTCTGATTGTCGAGGTTGATGTTTCTTACCAGCATATGTGCAAAAAAGTATCGAGTATTCAACATTCGAGTCTAGACTCTACACCCATCTAAATAAACTTCGATCATTGATAATATAAAGATGTCTGCCTACGATACAATCAACAGATTTATAGTACCCATAAACCACTCGCTCTCATAAATAATTCTAACATTATATAGCTAAATTATCACGGTACCATTTGTTTGTATAAACACTCAATCATCTATTCAAAACGCAGATCGGATCACAAAGTAATTGTATCCTAAATTAATAAATATTTTATTACTCAGCTTTATAATACAAATCAAAATTAATTGCCATTAAATTCTGTTGAAGGCAGAATTTCTCGGGGCTGTATCTAAAATCCAATTAATTAAGCATCGTAGTGGGGAGAGGGGAGAGGCCTCTTGGCACTTATCGTTCATATCTGCGATAGTTTGCTTACATTATCGACAAGGCACAGCTCTAAAGTTGCTCTTGTGGAGAACTGTTTGCTCGGCGCAAGATTAATGATGGCAGGACGACACTACTCGGAACAAGGGAGGTTGGGGTACTATACAATCTACGGGGGATTTCAGTTCAATCCCCTGAACACAGTAATACGTTAGTTCTATTTGGGCTAATTGCTTGTAGATATTTACGTGAACGGCACCTATACGGGTTCCTTGTTAGATTTATAAATGAGCCTCAATTAAGGCTTAGCCGGTGCGCCGTTACAGCCGATAGTTAATATAGTTCGAGTGGCGTGTTTTCCTCTTATTTGTTTTGTTAATTGCTGTAATGTTTTCATTATAAGGCCATTATAGTATCTTTTTAGGTGGAAGTTAGCTTTTACTGCGTAGAACTGGTTAAAAGCTTTTATTTTTAATAAGCAGATCGGATAAAACTATATAGTATCTCTTTAAATTTAAGGATATAAGACCTTGCCTTTTTTGTTTACATGTTTTAAGAATGGCATGGGGCATGAGTTTCACTACCGCCTATTGACCAAATAAAAGCAGTACAGTAAAAAAAACTTAGTATCCATTTTTGCAACATGATTGACAAGATTGTTTTGATATTAGTAAATAGACTCTACCGCTGCGCTGTTTGCCTCTAATATCGTTATTTAATTTATATCTTCTTTTCAGACTTTCTTGATAATGGGAATATTTTATTATTTTTGAAAGAAAGAATATTTAAAAAGTAAAATGTGATATTGACATATTAAATCTAATATATCGATGTTACGTATCGTATACGTCAGCCCGTATTAGCAAAATCTAAGTCTCGAACGCTCTCGCGTCAATCTTATGAAATTGATGAGTCAGACTATCGGGTGAGTTCGTACAAAGGCCTCGCGGGAAACAATGCCTCCTGCCTTTCAGCGTTCTTCCCTCGTGCAATTAAGTGAACCTTTTTGTTAGACTCGCTTTCCTCAACTACATTATCGAGTATACAATGGTCACAATGATTTGCGGAAATGCGACGAGATTATTTTTTTCTGGCGAATCCCGTGAGGTACCGATGCCGATTCCACTGATTTGTGATCCCTCGTCATGCTATCAGACTAGGGCGGAGGTTGTATTGTTGCGTGTAAATTGAATTTCGTGAGGATTGGTTTGAAAAAAGTCTGCGGAAAAGGGTTATAGATTTTGTGGCTTAATTAATTTTCGGTAGAAATTGTTATTTATGGATGCCTTTAGGAGCTTAAATTGCATTTTTTTGTGTACTTAAAATACCTACTGTTTAATAATGCACTTCTTTTTACTTCAAAAAATATAAGAATGTTACCTGTGTGTAAAATTTGCTAACTCGAATATTTTGGACACTTTCCCTCTATGAGGATTTGTTTTATCCAGCCTGTATATCTCTTAGGGACTGACAATAATTTGTAAGACTTTGATGTAGCCGTGAGATCGTGTTAATTTTATTTATTTTAATGACAATTCTCGTCATAAACCCAAAATGGAACAATCATGAGGCTAAGAGCGGTTGACTTCCTGTAAAACTAACCAAGTAACAAACTGGAGCAAATGATTGGAACAACAATACTTTAATCCCATTTTTTTTGACTGTTACAAAGTTTTTCTTAACAACACGAAGGCCCACATTGTTTAGCTGTTTTATTTTTCATCTTTTTCAACAAGATGTAAAATGTGATATTTACAGTAATGATAAAATCACCACAAAGACTACTTAACATATTTAATAGAGTAGACTTTTTTTATGAATCATCATTTACTCCATAGTATGTGTGAAATATAGATATGATGCCATAATTTGCTATGGTTAAATTATTTACTTTAAGAACTTGTTTTGACTATTATACATTAAAAAGAATGTTGATCTTTGCATTATTTTTAAATACTTTAAGACGTAACACTTATTTATTATTATCATTTTAGTTATATCAAACCAAATGAATTGCATCAAGTATGTATTAAATCATATATGGTAGTGACTCATTCCCACCGAAACAATATATTAATGAAAATTCCTACATCCGTTTACATGAGGTATTTTCCATGTAATAAATGGACAGATTACGCCTGTCAGGAGTAACGAGATTTCCATATTAAAGGGATGTGTCATGTTAATTACACGTTTAGCCCGTATCCGGTGGGGTTTTGTTCTGTGACGTTTGGGTCCTAACACATATTACGATTTTGTTTTGTGTTGCTATTTGGGTTCGTCAAGGTTTTGTTATGATCTCTTCTGCAGTGTTAAGTCGGATATTTAATTCTAGCTTTACCCCGCAGTTCCGTCTCCGTAACCCTCTTGGGGCTAGAGCTCTTATCTCTTGTCTAAGTCACAAAATATTTTTTTCTGCAAAAATGTTCAGTATAGGTACTCACTTCTAAAAGTATAGGTACTCGTAAACTGGAGCCATGATGATATTTACATAAAGGCCTTTATCCCAAGTGAAAGATCTCGTAATTTTTTTTTCTTTCAACTTTATAAACTTGACCAACAAGATCATAATAAAAAAAACACTTTCAGTTTCAGATCGTATTCTCAGAGAAGCAATACCCAATGTAACCGGAAAACGTTGTAACCATGAAAACTCGAAAACCACCAAAACTCGAACATTCAAGATTTTTATGGCACATTCGTGATCTACCCTGTAGATCCGGGCTTTTGTAGTTTAGTTCACATCAGAAGCTCGTCTCTACAGGTATCTCACGGCTGGAAGACCTCGCTACTTTGTCATCATTCGAGTTTCAAGAAACAAGACTCATGGTAGCGGTTGGAGCAGAAAAAAATACTCGAAGAAAGAAAAATTATTCCTTATTTTTTGTATTTGAAGAAGTTGCTTACAGACGTTATAACTTCTTTTAACAAATATTAATAACAGTATTAAGTAGTTATTATTGCTAAAAACAAGATAAGGGTACCTTCGAATGTTATGATACCATAAAATTTGTTATCTGGTTTAACTGCAGAGTTTAGAGCGGAAATTCTTATTGAAGAATTCAGACATCGCTTGTTTCAAAGCTGTATCAAAGGGCTTCTAAACATATTACTATTAATTTTCTCTGTAAAATGTTCATTGCTGAGAGCAAGTCAACCTTTTGATAATTTTGATGGTCTTGCACCACACTTATACTGTTACAGTTACTTTCATCTTTTCATTGTACTTCTCGCTTATGTCAACTTTAAATTTATTATCAGCTTTTCCAAGTCTAGTATCTCGTTTAGATGTTAGTTAAGTAGTATACCGACAAAAGAAATAACATAGTTCTTGCTTTGTTGCCGTTTCATCTAAATGTGTAAATTTTAAACTTGTCCCAGAATTCAAGGAAATCAAAATCTCCACAGTGGTATTAATATGGACTGCGATGCCTAGATAGTAGTTAACTACTACATTTCATGTCTACAAAGGCTAGATAAATAGATTAGAAAAGCCTTGATCTTCAGACATTACCAATAAGGTAAAATAAATCTTTGTAATTTCATCAAACATGACAAAAACCTTACCAAAATAACCCCAAGAGAATCTTGTATCCATAAATTATTCTCCACCAATCTCATCTATGTCTATAACATTTTATTCCCCAATCCACTATCGTTTCCCGGTTATGATAACCTATAAAGAGAGCAGAGACAATGTGTTTGCAGCGCTCCAATGCTTTATTGCCCGTGTATTGCCATAGTAAAGTCGTTACAGGGTTTACTCGGCGGCTTTAGTTGAATTTATGGCGTATAGAAATGCAGTTGATTGCTCCAATAATACTTGTACGTTTTCAGGATGATTTGAGAGGATAAAATGTATGTATTTGTGCTGAAATATTATTGTTACCTTTCATTGAATAGGTTTTGCAAATTTTTTGGTTGCTTACTGGATGTTCTTGAAAACATTTCATATCTATAGATAGTGTTGAGTAGTGTTGAGTTTCGGAGGTTACAATAATATTGGCAATCTATTGATAGTCTACTAATAGTTCGGGAACACTAATTGTTGATTGTATTTTTATTATTAACTTGCTATGTTCGTATATAACATGTCGCCAAAATTTAAAAAATATGTGTACCTTTTTTCGACCAGTTCATATTAAATAGTGGTAAAATATATGTTTTCATTTTGGAATTATTTTTTGAATTTGCCAATGAGTTTGTTTTGTTTAGCCACTTTTAATTGTGGTAATTTATATATTTTGACTAATGTCACATTTGATGTGAATGTGAACTTACAAATAAATTGTGATTAGGTGTATTTTATTTTACGACTAATTTATATAAATGTTGGTATGAAGTGTGTGTGTGTGTTTTTAATCTGTTTCAGTTACAGAAATGGTTTCAACATCTTGTGGAGATGCCTTTTTAAAGTCACTGCTGTTGAAATTCTACAAAATTGTATCAATCGCCGTGTCTTCAATATTGTTCAATAAAGTTCATTTGCAATGACTAATTTATCAACCTAAATAAAGACTATTAATGCCTAAAAATCATTTTCCCTCAACCTTCCCGGTAAAAATAAAAATATAGTTAAAACAACATAATGCATTTGAGCAAATGTTAAATAGCTACGAAAATGTATAAATAACATGAAAACCTATGCACAAAGATTCGAAGAATTCATCTATTAAATCTTATGATAGATGAATTCTTCGAATCTTTCAAAATAGAAGATACAATGTAGGTAAAATATGTATTTATATTCAAATAAAATAATTAAAATTCTTAAGTGAAATAAAAGTTTAACTAAAAAGTACATATGATACATTATCATCTACTTTTAATTTAACTAACTTAAACATCTTCGTGTTTAAGTTAGTTATATAAAAAGTAGCTGAGTTATTACAAAAAAATATAAAAAATAATATATTTTCCACAATAGTGATAATTTTTTTTTATGTATTTTTTTATGTAATGACAAATACAATATAAATTATGTGTGGGAGCTCTACTGTTAAGTAACCTGAATTAGAAGAGTTCCTTCTGGACATTTGTAATAGAGTTGATATTAAATTTCTACATCACCCTAAGGTAGACTGGCAGAGAATGCTTTTAGCATTAAGTCCACCTTTGTACAACTTTGTGCATAAAGTTTTAAATAAATAAATAAATAAATTATGAATTATATTTTTTTTATTAAATTAACTTAAAGTCATAATGATTATCTGATTATAACTAAATGTAGGTATTTCATTAAATTAATACATATTTCAGTTGCGATAAGTATACATTCGGAATTAGAGTGAAGCTTTTAGTACGATGTACGATAAACAAAGTAGATGGAGAGAGGATACAGAGTACGATGTAGATGATAAACAGAGATGAATATTAATAAGAAAGTATGTAGTTCACATTAACTAAAATATATAATCTTACACTACAAATAATAAAGTTAATATTTCTTGATAAAACAATGTAGACAAAAATACTTTGATTTGATTAAACAAACAACGAGTAAATAACGAACAGACACAATTTAAATGGTCATGCTCATCTGCAATGCAGATACTTAGCAAATAAAAACAATGGGAGAAGTATTTAATCTACGAGTATATAATTCAACAATAAAATAGTCATCAGATTCATATTCATGAACAGTGCGAAGAGTACGGATAGTAAATTCCAGAGAATGTCCATTATGAATGTTCGAAAACACTTTCTAAATTAAATAGGCAAATATGCCTAACGCATAAAAGTCGCACCACCAAAAAGAAACTCTTTCTATGTGGAGGTCTTATATGAACTCTTTCTACCTGAAAAACATTAATAAAAGAAACCTAGCTAAATTATTAAATTAACTTAGAACAGTTACTTGAACCATTCTAAAGTATACCTAAATATCTTGACCAGCAAACAGTTTCTTCGCTCTTACATAAAAGCTGACTAAACCAAATAAACAAACAATAAATTTAACTTACTTACAATTATTTATAAATTTTAGACAAAAGGTATTAATGTACCGGGAAGAAACTGTTGCTGTAAATAAATATTTCAGATTTAGAAACAAGTTGACGGTTTCACTGAATAATAAACACAGGTTGCCTCAATTCTGAAAACAATCTCTTAATAAGCTAGGTCCTTACGTAAGAAAATGAATTCAATACTACAGAATTCGATGGTTTCTTAACAACCTACACAGGTAATGTACCTAGGTAAAGTACATAGATCGTACATAAGGTTGTTTCCATGTAATGAATGCTATTCGATAACAGATGGCGGTAACTTCCTAACATCTTTGGAAATTATGTAGAACTGTTAAACGAATTAGCTTTGTTAGTATTTCACACAATAATGTTAGGTGGCGCTACCAGGACTAACACCAGTAGGATATCTAACACAACATTTTAGAAATTAACTTCACGTATTTTTTCTTTGTGTCCTCGTGTATCATATACCTAAGCTTATCTTATTTTATAGATTTTGACTATAAGTAGTATAAATGTATAAATAAGTAACCCAAAGTAAATTTATTAAAGTTATTCACAATCAAGGTCGAAACAACGTATATCCTACATGGTTACTCGCTAAAGCCTAAGTATAACGTATTTTTATAAATTGATAATTTAGTCTTCGTGTCTTCAAATATCATCTACTTACTTTAAAATCAAATTACAATACATATTACTATCTAGTTAATTTTACGAATACAAAATTTTTCCTCAGTGGACTTGAAATATTTTTTAGTTAAGCATAAAAACAACTTTCGTCTAAATAAATTTATTTGCAGCGTTATATCGTTGCTAAAGCACATTATTAATTTTATTCTCTCGTGAAATTTTTAAATAACATCTACGCATCTACATCAAGACAAATTGATAAAATGGATGCAAATGGCAACGAAAGCTTTATGTAGGTACTTGTTGTCCCGTTTAAAGGTTCTTCAAAGAAGCTTATCAATAGAATAGTGAACTATCCTAATATATTAGGCCTCTCTATCACTGAATCTTCCATGTCCTTAAGTTTGTATTGATTGACTTTATTGGATTGTATAGGTACTTACAGAAAATCATGTGATGCCCCGATAAATGCAATGCCCATTGTCCATACGACGTTGTCAATACAACGGGTACTATCGCTCATCGGTAATATAAAATGACCAGTATCAAAGACCTTCTCCGCCTCTTGCTTTCATGCACCGTCTAGATGTAAATGGTGTATTGTATGTCAGTATAAAGGTCAAGTTTTATTGGTTCAGTTAGTCTTACAATCGCATTTGGACTTATAAAATAAATCACCTTACAACACAGACCGCCCATTTTGAGTTGTCTTATCGAACATTGATTAATAGCATGTGACAGGGTTATATTTTAATAGTAGATAACCTAAAATTGTCCACGAACAACCTTTAAGAGACACGATTTATAAAATCTAATGAGTTGATGCGATGGACGATAGGATATGATTTGGTTCACGAGTACTAGTAGTATTTTGTTTATCAGAATCGGTTAATGAATGACCCATTGTGCTGCACTTTGCCCATTTTTTGAAGTCGGAATTTACTTAAAATACAGATAAAGTGAATGAGATCAAACGTTGTGTAGTAAAAGTGTATAATAAACATCCTAGTACAATAAGCCTTGATTACTATATATCTCGAAAAGAATATTGAAAAATACCTTACGTGCAGAAAACCTGTGCTGTTATCAATTTAACTTAGTCGCTCTCTTGCTAATAGAATGCAGAGTCTAGAAACATTGATTGTACTGATCTAGGTCAACTTATGTAGAAATAAAAACCTACGATTCACAAACGACGTCATCGTGATGAACTCATTCAGACTGCTGCTCTCTTTTCAATGGTTAAGGTGACGAAACCGATAAGAAATTTTACCCCAAATTCTTTTTCAATCAAAGTCGTTTTTAATAAAAGTGACGATAAAACATCTCTATAGATTGCCGCTATGGTGGTGACAGTGGCTATGTCCACAGTAGCCGAACGTCAGTCGACGGCGATAACGGATTATTGATGTGGACACCTTCCGTAACCGGCGTATAACATGAGATGGCTATCTTAGCTTAATTCGTCGTATCTTACCAAGTGACTATTTGATTAAAAGGGGAAAAAATAGTTAAGGAATGGTGTTATATGCACCTACGTGTACTTATTGACTACCAATAAGTACACGTAGGTACCTATAACACCATCTTTTGTATCTAGATTGCGTTACTAATTCTCTGTCGAGTTTTAGTAGTACCGGTAAGTACTGTTGAACCTGTGCAGGATACCTAAATACAACCTCAACATCGAAAAGATTGAAATATGATTCCTATATTTTGGTCGTTCTTGCATTATGCAGGTATATTATGCAAAAACGACCAAATTAAAAAATGTCATTGTAAAAAATCTTTGTCGATATAAAAATATCCTCTTTACCTTCATCGCTAACACATCGTTAATCGGGATGCACTCGATCATTTTTATCATTTAAAACAAACCGGACTCAAAGTGAGGCGCGATAACTCGATGCCGGGTGAAAATTTGCAACACTTATTCTTCTGATTGATGTTGTTCATTTATCACTCCCCTTGTTGCCTTACGTATAAAACTTTTAAAATGGGTCACAAGGTCTCTGGCTGATTGCTTCACTCACTGTTTGAGTAATTAAAATTTGAAGATCGATATGCCATTTCTTGAGGATTGTTTCTGGAAGGGGAATGGTTGAGCAGATGTTTTGTTTGAATGTTTTGATTATTTCATTTCTAGAGATCTTTGATAATCCTTACAGTACTTTTGGTAGTAATAACTAGCTTACAGCTGTGTTCCTTGGCTTTTGTAGAGTAACAATAAGCTGGCTGGAATTTTTATTCTGCTACTGCCACTCTCATAGTAAATTTTAATACTGTATTTATAGATTTTCAACAAAATATTTATTAATAGCTGTACTACTGCGCACTGTTTATAGCTAAGAAGACAAAATTAAATTCTACAGGATATCTTTAAGTAATGGAACTATTATTGGAACGTAGTTCCTTATCGCATGATTTGTTTGCGGGCTAAGATAATAGACGAAAAAAACCGTAACATTTTGACATCTATCAAAAATCCATTATTTATGATTACATGAATGAAATGATAGGTGTTTGTATTTTTGTAAAATGTGCAATATAATTATGTGTGAAATGTCTAAATTTAAAATAGTATGATTTTTAAAATGTTATGTTTTTCCCAACTTTAAGATTATTTTAAGGTAAAATAAATAAAAACCGCAACAACTTAATTCATTTTGCTTTTGATTCAATTTTACTATTACAAATACTCTATTCAATGTACCTAAAAAAAGAAGGTAGAGTTTTAGCATCTCCAGATGCTAAAACTTGAAACTAAAACTGATTTCATACTCACAAATAAAATTCGAGTATTTTAAAATGTAAATATAATATACACATAAAACTTTAACTTGGACCATAGAATACTAAGAGGAACCACAAAAGCAGCAGATAAACATACAACATTTGAAAAAAACACAATCCCAAAATTATTACTACCGAGCCCAGAAAATATACTTGGAAACTTTGAAAAAATAAATAGAAAGTTATAGAGACCTATAAAAAATATATAATATTTTAGGAAAAAAATCTTATTGAACTAAAAGATAACATAAAAACAAACAAACAACATAAAAATAAATGCGATGAAACAAACGATATTATTAAGCATGAGAATAAGTTTAGCTTAAGTATTAAAAAAACATAGAAAATTAACTGCAGATACTGTAATAAATTACATAGATGATCATATTAGTCGATAACTTCAAAATGTTCCAAAAAATGCGATGAAACCAACGATATTATTAAGCATGAGGATAAGTTTAGCTTAAGTATTAAAAAAACATAGAAAATTAACTGCTGATACTGTAATAAATTACATAGATGATTATATTAGCTGATAACTCCACAATGTTACAAAAAATGCTACAAGATCTAGCTAGAGCAAGTGCAAAAGTAGGTTTAAATAATGAACACGGAAAAAACAAAAATAATAATAATGTTTTGGGATAACTCACACAATGCTATCTGATCCCAAACTAAGCAGGGCTTGTACTATGGCAACCAGACAACTGATAAACATACTTATATATTTCTAAATAATAATAATATAATAATATCTCGGGACAACTAACACAATGCTATCTGATCCCAAACTAAGCAGAGCTTGTACTATGGCAACCAGACAACTGATAAACATACTTCTATATTTCTAAATACATACATATTATAGATAGATAACACCCAGACACAGAATAAACCATCGTGCTCATCACACAAAGTTTTATCCTGGGTGGGGATCGAACCCACGACCTCTTGCGTAGCAGTCGGATACACTCCCACCGCGCCACAGAGGCAGTCAAATTATAGATAAATTAAAGACCACATCCACACAGTGCGGCAGATTATACAAAAGACCCAAGAGTATAATCAGCCCCTGTGTCTAGCATTCGTGGACTATGAGAAGGCCTTTGACTCGGTTGAAATCTGGTCCGTTCTGGAGTCTCTGCAGCGATGCCAAGTAGATTGGCGATATATCCAAGTGATGAGATGTCTCTACGAAGCCGCAACAATGTCCGTCCAAGTACAGAATCAGGAAACAAAACCTATACCATTGCATCGAGGAGTGAGGCAAGGGGACGTTATCTCCCCGAAACTGTTCACAAATGCAATGGAGGATATGTTCAAGACGCTGCACTGGAAAGGGCGGGGCATCAACATCAATGGTGAATACATCTCTCACTTGCGATTTGCAGATGACATTGTCATTATGGCGGAAACGCTGCAGGACCTGCAACTGATGCTGAATGACCTGGCTGACTCCTCTGTACGCATCGGCCTACGGATGAACTTGGATAAAACCAAGGTCATGTTCAATGAACATGTACTACCGGAACCGATAGCGGTGCACGGCGCCGTTCTCGAAGTTGTTCAAAAATATGTGTACCTCGGGCAGTCATTGCAGTTAGGTAGAAACAACTTCGAGGACGAGGTGAACAGGAGAATTCGGTTGGGTTGGGCAGCGTTTGGTAAGCTACGTCAAGTCTTCTCATCGTCGATCCCACAATGTCTAAAGACTAAAGTCTTTAATCAGTGCGTCCTACCCGTCATGACATACGGAGCCGAAACGTGGACACTGACGGTACGGCTAGTCCACAAGTTCAAAGTCGCTCAGCGGGCTATGGAAAGGGCTATGCTCGGAGTTTCTCTTAGGGACAAAATCAGAAATGAGGTGATCCGGCAGAGAACCAAAGTTATCGACATAGCCCACCGGATTAGCAAGCTGAAGTGGCAGTGGGCTGGCCATATTTGCCGAAGAACCGACAACCGTTGGGGTAAACGAGTTCTTGAGTGGAGACCACGGCACGGTAAACGTAGTGTAGGACGCCCTCAGGCCAGGTGGAGTGATGATTTACGCAAAACGGCTGGCAGGAGCTGGATGCGAGAAGCCGAAGATAGAACAAAGTGGCGTGCAATTGGAGAGGCCTATGTCCAGCAGTGGACTGCGATAGGCTGATGATGATGATGATGATGAACACCCAGACACAGAATAAACCATCGTGCTCATCACACAAAGTTTTATCCTGGGTGGGGATCGAAACCACGACCTCTTGCGTAGCAGTCGGATATACTCACACCGCGCCACAGAGGCAGTCAAATTGTAGATAAATAACACCCAGACACAGAATAAACCATCGTGCTCATCACACAAAGTTTTATCCTGCGTGGGGATCGAACCCACGACCTCTTGCGTAGCAGTCGGATACATTCCCACCGCGCCACAGAGGCAGTCGAATAACACATGAAAAGTTAGTAGTGGATGACAAAATTGTAGAAAATGTAATATACTTATCTAGGTCAAATTAAATCTCCACAGCATCTTATGAATAAAAAAATAGAGCAAAGAGTAGCATGTATACAGAGAAAATATTGGTCTCTAAAACATATAACGAAAAATAGAATTGAAAATAAATTTGCCAAACACTCAAAAGTTTTTAATATGTTACTAACTCAAAAAAATCTACCCAAAATAAAAGTATATGTCATCACGGGATAGAAAGAAGCATGTTAAAAATCAGAAGGAGAGACAAAGTACAATTAACAAGTATGAGGAAATTAAACAGTTAAAATGGCGATGGACAGGACAAACATTCTCTAGTTGGCGTGATCTCGTTGCGGGCGGTCTTCAAGGTGGTATTCTATCTCATCTTTTCTCCTTGTTTATCAATCTTTTAACTCATGAACTTCTGAACATTTATTTTGTATACCGACGAACTTAAGCTATACGCTCAGATAAAACTGTACAATTTAAATGAAGTTATCGATAATGTGAATCAAGATTTGATGGCGATAAAGAACTAGTCAGACGAAGAAGTTTGGTAAATCCCGAAAAATGCCAAGCAATCGTTGTTAGTCATATGGTTAGCAGAATTGATTTCGATTAATTATAACCTTTTATTTTATACGAAACGGCTATTCCTGTTAACCATGATGTCAAGGATCTTGGTTTGTATATTGATTCTACTCTTAGCTGGCGGACTTAAATCGCTAACGTCAGTCACAAGGTCAGTGGTACTTTGCGGTGTCTCTATCGTTTCGAAAACTGTTTCCTGGTTAATATAAAAATAACGCTCGTGCAGACATTGATATACCTTATCATTGTCTATGGTGATGTATGCTTTTTCGACCTGAATGCTGATCCAATAAACATGACCGGCTTCTCAACAATTGCCTTCGATTCGTCTATAACTTTCGCAAGTACGATCATGTTATCGCGTTCAGCTTAAATGGCTTCCTGATCAGCAGCGTCGTAGTTTGCGTGCACTTACAACGCTAGCTACAATCCTATTTTCTTTTTATGCCCTTACTTATCTAACCTCTAACTTCTCTTTAATTTATCTGCTCTAGCCAAGATCGGAATCTACGTTCCTATAATAATCTGTTGCTTCCCTGTCTTGCTCACAGCTTCACTCTTGTGCATTCTTCCTTCTCTATTTAATCTCTTCAAGGGAACCTTTGCAACGCGAGTTCCAAAGGAGAACCTTGGGAACGCGCTGCCTCTCGAAATTAGATAGTCTATAACTCGTGTCACCTACCTTACTTTGCTCTCTACATCACCCTAACGTTGACTGGTAGATAATTTAAATTAATTATTAAGAATGCCTTTGTACGAATTTTGTAGGCATTAAGTTAATTAAATAAATAAAAAAACATATATTAAGAAGAGATAAAGAT
The DNA here is from genome assembly GCA_945859575.2 of Herminia tarsipennalis. Lineage (NCBI taxonomy): Eukaryota > Metazoa > Arthropoda > Insecta > Lepidoptera > Erebidae > Herminia > Herminia tarsipennalis. The sequence goes on from OX243835.2 coordinate 11,241,648, forward strand.
AAATGGACAAAAGATATTATAGAGTCGCACCCCACACAAGGCAAATTAAATCGAGGAAGGCAAGTGATGCAGTGGGAACATGACATTAAAAATCAAACAAATACAACATCCAATAGATCAGAATGGAAAAAATCTGAAGGAGGCCTATGTCAAAAGAGAAGCAAACACAGAGAAAGAAGATGAAAACAATTGTTAATAGATTTATTTAAAACATTTTAGTTAAGATAGCCAGTAAGTACCTAACGTTTAAAATTACTTGTTTGCAATAAAGGCTACATTCATCCAATCAATCAATACAAATAAAAAAAATATAGCAAAAGAAATTTAACCTTACCTGGTTCCAACCTTATGACACCTCTCTCTTTTGGCATGGCATGGCAAAAACGGAAACCTTATAGTTTTATTATTAAAATATATATACGAGTATTACGGGTCTTAATCGCGTGAATAATTTAAGGTAAAATACCTTGTTTATTGCCCGACGTTTCGACCGTATTGCAACGGCCGTGGTCACGTTCACGGTCAGTCTTCCCGTGACCACGGCCGTTGCAATACGGTCGAAACGTCGGGCAATAAACAAGGTATTTTATCTTAAATTATTCACGCGATTAAGACCCGTAATATATGTATTTTAATAATGTGTACAAATCGCGAAAGTTTATCAACATTTATACCTTATAGTTTCGTCATGTCCGTCTGTCTGTCTGTCTGTCCGTCCGTATGTCACAGGCATTTTACTCAAAGACGACCTTAATAAATCTTGATTAGATTTGGTGAAAAGGTGTCTTCTAGTAGCCGCTACTTAGTTTGATAGCTTAATAATAAAAATAAATATTTTTAGGGGGGACACTCCATACATGTAACAAAAACTGTAATTTTATTTTTTCATACCATTCGACAGGTCTTTCGAATATTTTTGAAAATAATCGAAAATAATAATTAATAAATACTTTAAACTAAAATTAATTCGGATAAGATCGGATATACCGTCATTGAGTTATTGTCGAAAATCTGCGTTCTCAACAAAAGGGCGTAAGTGCCATTAACATACGCTCTTCTACTTATGCAATTGTTCAAGGCTGCACACCCTACACTGAGCATGGTCCGACATGCTTTTGCCCGGGTTTTTTCATATTTTTGGAAATAATCCCCTCCCTATCTTTTGATACGTGAGACCAAAAAATATGAAAACACCAAAATGGTAGCGCTTAACAAATACTTTAAGCTAAAATTTCGAACATGATTGGATATATATCGTCATGTATTTATTGCCGAAAAACTGCGTTTCTCAACAAAAAGGCATAAGTGCCATGAACATACGCTTTTCTGTTGGTGCAATTTTTTTTATACGGCAACGGCACCAAAACCCTACACTGAGTATGGTCCGACATTCTCATGATTTTTTTTTATTTAAAAGATAACTAGCAATGTGGTATTGGGATCCTACATTACTAACAATCTTGTTAACCTCTCCAACAAACTCAAAGACTTGTGTTAGGATTAGGTTCACGTCGGTAGTTTAATAGGTAGTATTCGAACCCGTGACCTCACGATTGCACGATCGATGACTTAGCCATTAGGCTACCGCCGCTATGTCGCATACAAGAAATTATTATCAAAATTAAATATATCAAAGCTATTCAAATTCAAAGCAATCAATAATGAAAACCGGAGGAATATGATATTGTTCGTGTCGAAGTACAAAAAAAAGATCAAGACAAGTTAGAGGTACATACCTACTTATAAGTTCTGCGTACACTTAGGTATCAAAGCCCACGTCAAAATATTGACGGAGATCAAGTCGACGTCACACCGGCCGTCTGGAGATGGTATCTCTTGATGATGCGGAGGCAAGGCGCCCCCGCGTAAACCCGAAGGAAAATCATTTACCACAAACACATCTAAAAATGATATCTCATAAAATCACAACATACATTGCGTGCTTATGATGTAACCATATTGAAATTCTGGTGCAGATGTAGTAATGAATATCAAATTTGAAACTGAAGCGATTTTGTTGTCGGATGCCAGTGTCGTGTTATCGTAGGAGCTGCTCATATTGAAATGATAAGTCAATCAAGGTGCTATCCAGGCCGCTTGGTACGGGACAGTTGATGGTTTTGTGAATTGTATGCTCGCTGATTATGGCGACTAGTCCAGATCAAAGAATAAAAAAGAAAGTTTTAATATAGAGAGAGATTTTCAAACACATAATTGCCAGTCTCCCTACCTACTTGCTTTACCATCTTCATTCGCTTTGAAGCGATTATAATGTTTGATATCTCATGTAGGTCCTACCTTTTAAAAGTTTAGCAAAGGATTACGTAAATATTCTAATTATGTGCACAACGTATACCTACATAGACTGGAATTACTATTTGTGGATTTAGTGCGACTATATAAATATATCATATACTATCAATATATATATATATATATATATGCCATATGTTCATTTGCCACCTCACAATAACTGTCAATGTAAAATAGTTCGCAAAAGATGTGGGTACATTTTACCATAAACAAAGTTAACTCCCTTCGCTCGTGTGAGGTGGCAGCTTTTAATTGAGCGTCAGTCGTTGTGGCCATTGCTTATTATATGTTTAATGCACCTGCATAGCAACGATGAGCATTATTTATTAATTTTATTTTGTTATCTATACTAATATTATAAAGCTGAAGAGTTTGTTTGTTTGTTTGTTCAAACGCAATAATCTCAGGAACTACTGGTTCTCGGTGTTGGATGGCCCATTTATCGAGGAAGGCGAAACGCTATATAACATCGCGCTGTAATCAATAAAAAATGTTTAAAAAACGGGGAAAAATTGACGCAGACGAAGTTGCGTGGGTCAGCTAGTAGTAATTAAAATTATTCTGTTGTGTGTGTTGTGTTTCTGCATTAAATATTTTAGTAAATATTCTTGAACAAGTAAAAATTATTGTGAAAATCTAAAACCAAACTGCTTAAAATGAATTAACTGAAGCTTACACCCCAAGACTATGTTCCATTAATAATTGAGTCGAATATAATGACACCTCACAATATAAAAGTCCGTCAATCCGTTTGGAATGATTAGCTTGCTTAAAAATATATATACAAACTTTACCATTGTTCTGCCGCAGTAGGAAAAGAACAACAAGTTTTGTTTTTGTCAAGAATTGTATAAATAAAATTAAAAATATATGTTTATATTAGTTTTGTTGTAGAATTTTCGTGACTGCGTAGGAAATGTATTGTCTACCGAGTTATTTTGTCATCTTCGACTTCTCCATAAGACGTGAACCTTGTATTCACCATTAAGCATTAGTGAATACGGTCTTTTTTCTATAGATTACGTAGTTTCGACAAAAATCGCTAGGACAAGGAAAATCACAGAACGTACGAACTGAGGTGGAACTATGAAAGAGTGTATTCAACTGTGCCCTACTGGCTGCCACCGATATCATTAATTTTGATTTTTTTTCCGCTTAAATGTGTCTTTACAAACCAGTGTCAGTTGACGTACGAACTTAGCCTGTATGGTCTGCAACGAAATATACTGTGTAATTACTTCGAACTTTAATCTAAATATCGAAATACAAAACAATTGCCGAATTTACGAGTATGTAAGATCATCACTTCAGGACCAATACGCCTTTTTTTTGGTGTGTTTGAAATAAATAGTTTGTAAAAAATTTACCTAGTTCGTTTTATTGTGGTTGTACTGTAAAAAAAGATTTAGTCTCATTTTGTAAACTACATCCATGTAAAACCGGGCCGGGCTGATAACAAGTAGGTACTTCTTATTGATATGTCATGAACTTGATTTCTGGTAATACGGATATGTGAATGCTCCTTTATTCATTCCAGAAATAAATAAGTACAGTTCAATCACTGGTTTTCTCAATATAATAAACGTAGTCGATTTCGTCACTATGATCATACGGTGCAACGTTTAGATGATCTTTTAAAATCGTTACATGGAGGATAAACTAGTGTCTGGCGTGTCACGGCGCCAGATTTGGTAACGGCTTAGGACCAGTAAGTCGTAGGTTCGAGTCTCGCCTGAGATGAATAAATAACCTTAATATGTACCCATAAATTACCTTAAAATTACAAAAAAGTATTTGAAATATCTTGAGCTCCGACAACTCCTGTACCATGGCGTCCAGACAACTGATAAATGTACTTATACATTTCTAAAACAAAATATATTCAGGAGGGGAATCAATCTATTGGTACGACACAGTTAGTTGCAAGAAGATAAATTTACTTTAATGCTTTTGTGAAAGTAGCTATAAACTTAGTTTTGTGTAAGGTTTGTTAACTTTCGATTCATATCAATTTAAATTGATATAGTAGATGCTGAACATTGTTATCTATTCGTCTGCGAGCCTTCATGACGTTCTGTTCATAAATCGAAAATGCACAAGATACCCCGTAAAACTGATTGCAATTATGCAGCGCAGCCAAGTAAAAGCAGAAGCATAATTACATCATGTTTTCAATAAAATAATTTTTCTACACACAAAATCTCGTCGTTTATCTTAAACCACTATTTTCATTCATCAAACATTGATCGTCTTGTCGTCTTCAAGTAATTGTTTGGTTAGGGAAAAGCTAACAATAAAAAATAAACATTAGGTAGCTGAATATTTAAAGTCAATATCAAAAGAATTTAGCAACACATGAAAACAACCATAAAGGTCTCAATCACCATTATTTTCAAATACTCAAAGCTCTTATTATTTTATATAAAGTTATAAAATTATTATGACTTCATCCATTAATGATTATCCTTGTCAAAGAACTTGTATAATTTATCTTTGATTTTCCATGGTGTTTATAATATTGATGACATGTAAATTGCTTACTTATGTACCTAATACTAAGTGTACAATGAAGATAATAATGAAATAAAGTTTCTTAGAACTCTGCAATTTAATGACATTATTAGCAGGGTAGGTAGGTACATAAGTAAATATGTAATTTTACTCTAATGTGTCATTGTGATGTAGTGTTTAACACTACTTGTTATGACGGCCTTAGTTGAAAGTGAAAATGTCAACTCAAACTCAAATTGAATGTTTTTCATTGGGTGAATATAAGGAATTTGTAATACGTCGGTGGTAGAATTGACATGGCTTGACATGACATTTTATATTTGTGCCAAATTCAAGAAGTATATGTAGAACTTTAGAGAAAAAACAAGGCAACAAAAATTCACAGCCACCTTTTTGAAAAAGCGGAATTTGATCATAATATTTTATGCGGCTCCGCACGAGCCGTTGTCAGAATATGAGCAACTAGGTATATTACTGTATAGTTTCGTCGAATTCTGTTTATTTTTATGTTAAATTATAACAAAAGTTCAAACTTTCATCTATACATGCATGAAACTTTCATGTTTATGATATTAACAAAATAATAAATTCGAATTATCAGTTATTTAAAAAGATGCCTAATCAACATAATGAATAATCGTCTGTTTTGCTGTCTGTACCAGTAGCGTACAATAATTACCGTCTCCAGTTCCGTGCAATGTCGCGCGAGCGGCTGTATCGAAAAACTTTTAATTTAGCCAAGTCCCATTGTGAGCCTTTTAAAAAGCTTCAAGTATTGTATGCATTTAACAAGGAGCCTGTGTGACAGTTATTAATGGATTTCCTACTATTTTTCTTGCCAGCAAAGGATCGGTTTATACTTTATACCTACAGTCCTAGTCTTTGTTCAGATCCTATTTAGAAACTGGCTATTTTATATAACTTTGTCTTCAAGGTTTTTGGTTTACGTAACTTTGGGTATGTGAAAAAGTAACCTCAAGGTGGATGAAGTAACCAAGCCATTCATTGTGTCAGAATATTTATTCCTAAACAATTAAATTCTTATTTAATGTCAAGAACATAACAAAAAATCACACACCATAAAACAATGAGTATCTTTGGCGAGATAATTCCATAATATTTTATGAGAAATGTTATCTACATGATAATATTTACCCACCATTTCATCCTGTTGTAAAAAATTGGAATGTGTCTTAGTTCCTAAAAAGGCTCATTTTAATTTATTTCTCATACTTACAATAACCTTTTAAATTCTTTCCAAAACGCGGTGTCTTTGAACGTTTTCCCAATTATAGTAATTTCTACCGTTATTGTCTATGGGTAGTGAGAGCGAGGTATTTTTCGAAATCCACATCACAGCTCCACCGCAATCATTAGTCATTGTGAGCCAGCGTCGAGAGCCGCTTTTTGCGAATGTACTGATGCAACCGAACTGACGATGTGCATTGGCAAATCGATTGGTGAGCGAGTGTTTTGTCTGTAGTTTTGTTTTAAAAATAAATCCGTATAATTTAGTTTGTTCGAAATAAAAGATTCGAGATTTTTTTAGCTAGTGTGTTTTCATATGGTGTATTAAAAATGCTGCCTATATATTTCAATTGTTCTTAATCATCTTTTTGATCCTTAATTCCTTAACCATAACAGCCTGTTATAACTATTGTAATTCAGTTATTATTCAGTTTTTATTTAAGTTCTCTTATTGAATGTACACTTAAGTAATATTAAAGGAGCTCAGCTTTTGAAACATTCACTGCCAATCATTCCAAAGTCTCAAGTGACGCGTTGTCTCTAAACCGCACCATTGTACCGAACTCGGTCGAATTGCTACTGTTCAGTCCGAACAGTGAACACCCTTGAGACCGATCTATCAAATGTCTGCGATATTAAGTTTTCTAACATTCCCCTCAGATACGAAAGCGATTGTTTCGTCATACGATTCTCTGTTCACGTCAAAATATTTACGTTAAATCAGTACAATTTTCTGGGCAATCGATCAGAAGTTAGAAAGTAAGATATGAGCGTGAAATTTTAGTTTATTTAAGTTTAATGTAACAGAGCTTGATCGATCGGTATTAACGTGCAGATTCGTTGTTGTGATTACTTGTCATGATATCTATAGCATCATGATTTGGTCGATTCTTTATAATGTGATTTATAGATCAACTGATATTGTTCATCGTTGAAATACATGCACTACCACATGGCGAGAAAGTTACATAAGTAAGACTGAATTAAAATTTAACGTCTAGTTTTCATTGATTACTACAATTGAATACCAGAGGTTTTGTCATTAAAGTTATCATAGATATAAATGCTTACGTCATTACTAAAATGGATTTAAAAAATATATCTGAAGTATTTCTTTTTATTATCATATTTCTTCAAGATGAGATTTATATAAAGAAAACACCAATGTACGAGTATGTCGGTCACGCAAAGAGCTCTTTCATTTCTAAATATATTTCAAATGAAGTAAATAAAACCGAATAGGTTATAAAAATATGACAAGGAATAAGTACATGGCACCCAATAATACAATATAAGAAATTGCAACAACAAAAGCTCTCCCTCTACAGAGGGATATTTCTGTGAGTGCACAAAGAGGGGTGAAGAATGGAGATAGCAATACTTACACAGGGATATCGTGTGTTGGATAAATTTATGCATTGAAATGCAAATTGCTTTTGCTTTTAGATAAAGTTGAAGAGGGTTAAAAGATTTCATTGGGTTCGGGTTTGGAACCGTGCTGAGTAGATGAGATGTTTAATTTTGAGAGATGTATGTAGTGAACCGATAATAATGTTTTGAATACAATGTTTTTTACTTAGTTTTAAGTGTAAGTGCTTTACATATACAGCTGATACTATTTTTGATTTTTACAAATATTATTATATTTCTGATATGGATTCTGAAGTTTTGTTGTTTCGATTTCAATATTTAGAAGTTAGGCATACATAAAATAAGATATGTTACACATACACTAAGTTATCACAATAGCTACCATATCACATATTAATGACGAAAATAATCTATTATATTTTATTTTAGCACAGAATGAATATTACAACGCAAAGAAATATCAATAATGATCTATCTCAGTAGTTAGGTATACATTCGTGTAATAGATATACGTTCTATTGATTAGAACCGACCACCCAGTCTCTGCCAAGTTTCTCAGGAAATCGTGTCCAATATCCAATCTAAGGGCGCAAGAGGAAAAAAATTGAGCCGCGACGCCAGCGCCGCTGCACTGTCGCGACTGCTTGCTGATTAATGAAACATCTGCTCATTCAAGTGGAAACCGTCACAACTCACAAATGGAACACGATAGAAAATTAACTTTATTCCCCGAATCATAAGGTTGGAATCAAAATGCCTGTGGATGAGTTGATAGCCCTTTGGAATTTGGTTGCAAGGAATACCAAACGTTCCCCCTCGACGCTGTAACATTTGACGTTTTTGTGGGGCATACATACACATAAAATGGCAAAATATGAACTTTGCTGCTATAGAAAAATGTCGTATAAATCATGGCGAATACATGTTCGGGCTAAAATATTGGAACACGAGTGGAACATTAGTGAGAATACCTATGTACTTACCTATTTCGACACGAGACTCATACATTTAAGAATAATGGATCTTCTAGCAACTTACTGTTTACAATATTGTGATGTATTTTAATAGTAGGTATAGGTAGTTACAGATCAGATTATTTCCAATATTTAAAAGATAAATGTTGCAATTTAGAATTGTTTATATCTTTCCACCCATGGCTAAAAAAACTGTACCTACTAGGCATGAAAAATCGTATTCAAGGAATGAAGAGAACTTGATCAAATAAAAATTTAATCCAAAAGAATAATAATATTTTTAAATATATTTAATTTTTGTTAGCTATATTTAAAAATGTAATTTATATGTATTTTGTTTTAATAAAGAGAATAATAATAAAATCTTTATTTGCTTGAAATATGGTAGGATATAATTATGGTGTTGTGGTTTTTATAAAGTACAGTGGGTATATTCCACCACATGTGGCGTGCAAAAATTAGGATAGAGATGAATACATTTGTTAAATTAAATTCATAATAAAAAAATGAATTCTAACATTTTGAAATTAAATTATTAAATAAAGTTTATAATTCTTATTTTTTTTAAATAAAATAAAATATGTCTTACATTTTTTACATCGGTACTTACATTGTATGACTAGACTAACTATCACTATTAAATTCTTGTACAGAGTAGTATGTTTTTTTAATTAACCAAGTCTCTTAGTTTTCTAAAGAAAGATCTATTTGGGTATATTTTAATATCACTTGGCACTTTATTGTAGATTTTTAAACACATATAATAACAAAATTGTTATTATATGTGTCTGTAACTAGGGTTCCTATAACTACGTCATGGCAAATAAATATTTGCCATGATGTAGTTATAGGAACCCTAGTTATGACTAGTCTATCTGGATCTCTTGTGTTCCTTGGTAACATGAGCTTTTTGAAATATGTATCGGTTGTTTCGTACAAATTTAGCACAATCTAAAACATAAATACTAGGCAATGTTAATATTCTTCTTAAATAGTCTTCAAACTTTGAAATAAAAGTTTGAAGACTATTTAAGTTAAGTAAAGATCTAGTCTAGAATATCTAGAATCATTCGGAATAAGATGACGTCATAGAGGGAGGCGTGGGAGGCAGGGAGACAAGAGAGAAGTCGGCTGTCAAACGTTTGACATACGATGACGTACCCACGTCAGAAACTTCTGCGTAGCTTCGAAGAACACACATGTTGTGTATGAATAGACATTTTATGTTTATACTAACAGCAATCTTTATGTTGAAGTAAACGCAATAAACATTAATACAGGAAGAAAAGCTAGCCTGGTAGATAAAATAAAAACATAAGCTTATATACACGAAGGAACAAAAACTAAGACGTATGTAGGCACGTATATACCCCATAAATTTAATCGAAGCCAGCCCTCGGTATGGGAGGAGCGAGACATTGCAAAAAACGTCGGCACTCAACCCAACAAAGATAGGAAACGCAACCCGCCATTACAGAAAATTGGCCATACGATCCCCTTCACAACACGTGATTGGGAATGGGACTGCGAAATTTAAAATTATGTTTTTTTTGCTCTCAACTTTAATGATACAGTTCCATTTAAAAATCCCCAAAACGAATATAAAGTGACTGCTAAATGTTATCTCAACTGTGTCTGTAGTATTGGATTGAAATTTGAATATTATAAATGACCTTGCTGAAATCTTAATAAAATTCAGTTTAAATGAACTCCCTTTATTCCGGGACTGTATCGTAACAGCAAAACAAGAAACAAATAATACGATCAAAGTCAGCTAAATAGGTTTTTCTTCAGCTGGAATTTAAAATAGACAATGTCGTATGCTACTAAAAGTGTCTAAACGAATTTAAATACGTATGCCTGTGATTTAGAGTGCTAAATGGCTTGTTGGTAAAGTTAGGAAGTCCAAAGTTTGATTAAGGGCCTGTCGTATTGTTCATTAAACTTGGATTAAGTTTGCGCTGGATAGAACGAGCTGGCAGGCAGTTAGCGTCACGAGAAAAAACACAACGGGAGTGAACAAGTTTGTCGAAGAAAGTTTGCACCGATAAGGATGTCTTCATCGGGGGACACTTATCTCCAAGCTTTTAAATTAAATTTTAAACTTGGTACGTCAATCAAAGTTATATTGGATACGATATTGTGATTTGTTTTGTTATATATTTTATTGGAAAACAATATTATTTAATTACCAAAAAATATCTTTCATGTTATCAAAATATTTAGTTTAGTTTTCTGTCCGTTTGCCAAAATTTGACGTACCGAATAAATTATTGTTTTTAAACTTTCGCGATTTTTATACATATTAGATATATTTCGGGACTTAATCGCGTGAATTATTTAAAGGTACGATCCTTTTATTTACCCGACGTTTCGATCGAATTGCACCGATCGTGGTCACGGGTCGACCGTGACCACGATCGGTGCAATTCGATCGAAACTAATTCACGCGATTAAGTCCCGAAATATATCTAATATGTACCTAATAAATTACGTATGTAATTTAATTACAAATCATACTTTTTTTTTATTATTTTATCCCATCACAATAGCAGGTTTTTCTAAGTAGGTAGGTAATTGTAGTGCCAATTTTAGAGCTAAATTTGAGAGAGAGTGGTGCCTGATGTACATTTGTGCATCTGTACAGGTCGCCATTATTAAAGTTTTGATTAATTTAGCTTGCAAGGTAACTAAAGCAAAGATCTAAACAAGATGTAATGTTAATATACCTAATTTAATTCCTGATAAAGTATTGTTAACACCCATAACCCATGTCTATCAAGAATAAAAACATTTCAAAATTCTGTTTCTATAATTATTCCTACCGTTCTCAAGATATTTATCTAAACAGAATTTTAAATGTCTTACCAGTACCTCTCAGAGGCGGTGCACCAAACATCTTCTCATTTGCTTCTCAGCCACACAAAACCGAATCAGCATCAAAATATTCAAAACGAACTAGATACACGTCTATTTATTGATCAAACATCCATTGATCGGGTGTTACCACCTTTTGTGGTCGGCCGGGAGCTGGCGTGACTCAGCAAAAACCTTCCGTGATCCATTGTGATCATCTAATTCAATAAAATCACCATTTTTGTTTATTTGGTGGTCGGGTCGGCTCCCTTGTCGGGTCTTAGTGTAGTATTAGAGACTTTAGACGCTATCATAGTGTATCGTGACGCGGTGCTTTGTTTTTTGTTCGTAAATGTCGTTTGGATTGTGATCGGATTTGTCTTGGGTAATTTGTATGTGTGGTATCTGTTAAAATTTAGTTTTTTTTATATCGGTGGTAGAAATGTGTTTGGCTTCAATTCTATTTATCTCTACATTTGTCTCACTCTGTTTCTATTAGAACAGAATTCTACGTAGTCTTTCTTTTCTGTTATATCCAGCAAATGTATCGGTGTCTTTTTGAAATAGGTAATAGCAATATTCTGCTCGTGTTTTTCAATGATATCTAGTATTATACTATGTCTTGGTCGTGGGTATTTTTTTTCTGGTAGATCTTTTTAGAAAAAAGAATGACAGGTGTACCTTCGTCAGATCAAACATGATATTAATAATAATTACCTAGTATTCATTTTGATACATTTTATTAAACCTAATCATGTCATGATGAAATTGGTCTAGGGACGGGTCATATTTTAGCTTTGTCACTAATAACTGAATCTCGTAATCCTACTGAGGTATTCTATTACATTGGAACCTAGCTTAAATTTTATGACAATGTAAATTGCGAGCCCGTGAAATGAACATCAAGATACCTATTAGGTACTTACTATAATTTTCTGAATCTATTTTCGGATTGTAGAATATTTTGTTGTAGGTACCTATTTGAAATTAAATTTTATTTACTAAGAGGTTTTAGTGTAAAATACAATAAATGTAAGCCGTGTCATTAATAAAATAAGTAAAGTATTAGTGACAGATACCTACTAAAATGCAAATGACCGTATCCTTATAAACGGTTTAAAACTATTAATTTCTACCTAATTATATCTCACTTGGCGTCCATTATAATAATGAAAAATAAAGGAAATTGCATATTAAATATTTAAAACACGCCGTGTCGCTACGAACAGAGACCATGTTCGTTCTGTATTATTATAAAACAGCTTCTTAATCTGTTCTATACTAAAGCCCTCTCTAAGTTTTGTTCTCATTTACTCTCATTCAAAACTTGACAAGGTTGAGCGAGACAGCTATATAAAAACAGTTACGATGTTGACGGACGATTTATGGCTCTATTTCATTCGCACGCATTCGGTTATTTATGAGCGGGAGGGGGAAAGCCATGGTTAGAGCTTATTGCTTTTGTATACCGCTGCAACGTAAACTGTTACTTCGTACGTAGAGTTAGAGTTAAAAATTGTTTGTACAGATTTGAATAAGAAGTAAGAACAGCAGCTCCGCCTTAAAAATGGAAGGTGGTATGTAAAAATTGATGAACATGTATAGGAGTCCTTAAAGTGACAGAGTGTGCTGGCGTGTTGGGCAGTGTATATTGTCTCAAAATGTTGCAGGACAGCGCGCCTCCAGCACCATTGTTTATTATCAAAAAGTGATAAATCAAATGACTTTGCAATAATGCTGTTTTAAGACTTTGGCGTTTGTAAAACAGTGAAGCGAACTGTGTGTTTGTGTTCCGTGGGACAAGCTACAGATAAAGTGAAGATAGTGATAATAAAACGTGATGATCATAAAACAACAGAGGAACTGACTGAGAAGGTTTGTGATTATAAACTTACTAAAGATGACAAACTTTGGACTTTTATGAATAAAAAATAAAGTGAACTCGAGAACACAGACATTTTATACTAAGTATTTTGTAAAACACTCTAAGAAGCTGATTAAAAAATAGTTCATAATTTCTGTGATGATATATGTATTGACAATTGAAGTTGTGTATAGTGTTATCTACAGTTTGGTGTAAATATAAATAATTTATATCTTGAATCCTAACAGTTTGTAACTACAGCTTTTGGTATAATTTCGCTTGTAGGATTTCATCCGTAGAAAAAAACTATTTCTAAGCTGTCCAGAGAGTATCCAAGTCCATGCTACACATGTTATGATTATAGATACCTATAGAACAAGTACATAAGCAAGGGAAAATTACTAAAAATGTGGTAAAACTGAATGGCAGCCATATTAACAGGCGTGTTGTGTGCGAGGTGATGCGCGGAGAGAACCACGCCCACCATGAGCTCATTCCTCACGAACGGCGGATACCAGCCGCAGCCGGACCCCAAGTTCCCGCCCTCCGAGGAATACAGCCAGGCAGACTACATACCACCAGGGGAATACTACCAACACCAACATTTACAATACGGCTACCAACATCAATATGCACCAGTTCAGATTGGCACTGGTTACGGGTATGGAGGGTACTACCATCCTTTGCCACAGCACCCTCCAGTAGCCCCTCCGCCAAGACCACCAGAACCTTCGCATCCTTCAGATGCTGATCATGGTTATCCTTCTCACAATGGTGACAACACTCCAGGATTAGCAGAATTAGGTCTGAGGCTAGAAAGGCATATTGAAGAGGCGGCTCCAGCAGGAAGGAAGCTTCATGCGTTGGGCCGGGAAGGTTCACCAGGCTCTGAGTTGGATGATGAAAGGCTACTGCTAGACAGTCCGCCTGTTGAAGACGATGATTCGTCCATATGTTCCGATAATACAGACAGGGTTATTTATCCGTGGATGAAGAAGATACATGTAGCTGGTGCTTGTAAGTATCTTTTGATATTATAATTTCATTTATTTTACGTACCTAACACACACTATAAGCAGGTAAGCGTCTAGGTATTAAAAATTAAATCAAGCTGGAAATAAGCTTGTTTTAGGAAGATTAATTAGGTACATTTCAAAAGGAACGATTGGTTTTGAGAAAATTCCAAATGGTTCTCTTTAGCTTTAGTTTGTTGTTTTCTAAAGATGAAGAAGAAAACCTTTTGGACAATAGGAACTAGAATCATATTCTCCATTTTCAATAATTTAGAAATAATAGGTAGGTGCCTACTGCGATTGTGTACCAAGGCCACTTTTTTACTAGACTTTTGTCCTAGCCTTTAAATATAAATTTAAAGGCTAGGACAATTTCATTTATTGTACATGGTTTTTTATTTATTCTAATTTTAATTTGATTTTATTTGTTTTTGTTTGATTTTATTTGATTTTATTTGTTTACTTTGATTTAAATTGTTTTAATTTAATTTAATTTGATTTAAATTGTTTGTATTGTTTTAATTTTATATAATTTATATAATTTGTTTTCATTTTATTTAATTTCTTTTAATTTTAATTTTACTTTATTTCATTATGATAATGTTCATCTGTAATGCATGTTGTGAAATTCTGTAATTAGCTTAGAGATTGTAAATGTAATCAGTTCAAGCTGGTTGCATAATATATTTTTTTTTAATTACCTAATGTTTCCGATTTGTAAAAAAGCTGTAGAATTTCCGAATAAATAAATAAATAAATAAATAAATAAATAGACAGGGTTTCTGACTCTAGGGTACTACTACTTTATCGGGGTCTGTACCGTATGTATACACACTACGCTTGTTAGGTGCTTAGTAGCATTGACAGTACCTAATCAAGTTCTGTTTCATTATAAAAATTATCAACTGTAAGGAAGTCGACTTGATTCTTTAGGTAGAATACCTAACAGAGCATTTATTTGGAAGATATATCATATTCACACTATACGGGTTTTTAAGGATTCATTTAATACACTTTTTTTTCACACTTTAATTAATAAGCAAGCAGCTAAATAAAAATAATTATTGTTCAAAATGATTCATCAATTAATGTTTCATAAAATTATATAAGATGATGTTATAATGAGCATTACCTTTGCGTTTAATTATACTACGTAAGCAATGACAATGGTATCAAATTTAGTGCTACGGAAATTGATGTTAAAAATACATATATAAATCAAATAGGTAATGAATCAAATTAATTCCTGTCTCCGTATCACTATTTAGAATAATACAACCAATTTACTTGAAAGGTATACAAGGAAAGGTTATACCCACCTAATTAAAAAAAAAAACAGTCAATTGATTAAGCTTTATGTACCTACCAGTTCTTCGAGATGTATCACGTGCTTCTTTAAAAAACAATATTCAACAATAACACGTACAGTTTCAACTTTAACGGTACGGATTCCAGAATCTCAGAATATTTAGTGCGTGTCAAAAGCCTTAGTTAGATCCAAATAACGATTTAAGCAAGGCTTAGGTGCAAGTTCCGTTAAAAATATTTGATAATAATTTCGACCTATTGCCGACAGATATTTGTTAGGTTAAACTCACTAAAAACTACATAAAAGAAATGTTAAAAGGTACCATTACAAAATTTAAAAAATGTATAAGTTAAGAAAAAAATCCAACAATACTCCCAAACACAAGTCAAAACCGCTTAATGACTAAGAAATGAATATAAAAGTACATTTCTTCAAGATTAATACAGACACATTAATTTTGCACCATTGTGGCACTACAAATGTGAAGTATTTTAAACATATTCAATGTTCGCGGTATCTTACATAAAGGAATTAACAAATCACCAGCGATTAATAACTTTCCAAAAAGTGCCGTATATTTACAAATGTTGACGAACACTCGTCTTGGAGTGTGTCCTTTCTGTTTTGACATTTTACTAATGCGATGTCATTAAAGAGGTCCTAAGACGCCAGGGTCCTTTTGTAGGGTTACAATGGCTCCAACACTCATGTTAATGAGAGTCATTTATTTTTATAGCTTTTAAATAGCTGTTTGTGGTTGCACATTTGCCGTGGAGATTATTGATATATTTTTTTATGACGAGTCTTTCTGATATTTCTGTACCATGCGTTACTAAAGATTATTGTGATTTATTTTAAATTTAAAAGTAACTGTCTATTAACTTTTGCTTCAGTTCTATTATTTATTTAAGTTTTTTAAGTTTATTTAAATATCTTGTGAAATTATTTTTTTATAATTATTTTTTTCTCGCGAATCCGTTCTTAGCATAAGGATGTATGTAGAATGTCTACATAATAATTATTATGTAGACATTCCCCATCCATATGCTATGATAGTATATGTGCCAAATATCAACTCAATGCAGTCACTGTTCTTTTTTATTTATAGGTAGGTAGATACGAAATATTACCAAATAAACGTCAGTTTGAAGTTTATGTTTTCAAAATGGTTTATTTAATAATAAAGTACCACAGATTAATGTACAGGATGCACCAAACCCATGAGAGAAAGTGCCTACCCTATATATCTGAGTTAGCAAATGTCACATACAGAAAATATTTCTATATTTTAGAAATAAAAAGAACTGCATTTAAGTTTTTTTTTTAAATTCGCTTACCTTATAAACTTATATAAAGGTACTACGGGTCTTAATCGCGTGAATAATTTAAAGGAAAATATCTTGTTTATTGCCCGACGTTTCGACCGTATTGCAACGGTCGTGGTCGCTCTTACCTTATTCGGAAATCGAACCCGCTAATTGTAGAAAACAAGCATTCAGTGTTTTTATAATGCAAATTAAAAAGGTCAATCATGAAACAAATCTCTCTAATAAACATAGTATCTAAAATCATAAAAAGAAAATGTAAAAGTCAAAGTAAATACAAGTTTGCGTAGTTTTACAATAGTAGGTACCTAAGTATAATTTCGCTACATACAATTTTAATTAATTAATTTAAAATCATAAACTTAAATAAAGACAACACAAAGGATTAATCTTTTCAAAAATCAATTGCATATCAATTTGCTCAAGGTTTTTGATCTGTTTGACTATTTCATATAGTTAGTGCTTCTGCTTCGTCTACCCTTTGCCAGAGTAGGTACATTATTAATTTTATTGTAAATAATAATACATATTACATATGAAAATTGAGGAAGGCCATGAAGTTATTATGGCCTTCCTCAATTTTTTTATGCAATATTTATTAGAAAGATTTGTTCGCTATGATTGACTCTTTCAATCGGTATCATAAAAACACAGGACTTTTTTTACAAATGGCAGGTTCGATTCCCGCCTCTGGCAAGTAACTTTTAAAAATTATTTGATTGCATTTATTTTTATTTCTAAAAATAAAATTATGTTTCCTTTCAGTAAAATTGGCAAAAACTCAAATATTTAGTACCTCTCTAGGGGGTATTGGTTTGGTCCACCCTATATACTATGAAGTACCTAGCAGCCGTTTTCAATATTCATTTATTGATCGAGTTAGCTACTATAGACATATAGCTATTTGACTTAAGCTACATACAAAATAATATGCTCAAATTCTACCTCCGGCTCTTTAAAATGTCCGTTTTTATCACCGGACACCGTATGGAATTGTGACGTCTTTCTAACATTCGACTACATTCAGACGCCGGTCCGGTGTCCGGTGCATATGATCACACTTATTTGTAAGCCATACAACAAAAGCAAAATAAAACATCCGGCGTTCGGTGAAAAAACCGGACTTCTCAAAGTGCTCTTAGTGTATAAAAATAGGTGAGATGCATGATACATTTTTTAATTAGTCAAAAAACAATCTCTAGACTGATGATAGAAAGTAGTTTTTTTTTTGGTGAACTGGCCTGTTCATCACTACCTTATAACGGCATCTTAATTGTCAAGGAAATTAATGACAGTGTATGAATACGCTTAAATCTGCTAATTTATTTGGTTTACTTATATTGCCTGCTGCAGACTCCATGTTTTACTTGGTTCAAATCACTTTCCTTTTAGTTGTAAATCTATAGGTAAAATGATAAAATTAAAATGTAATCAACATTAACAATACTTTCAAAACGATAAAAAAACTTTATCGTGAAATATAACAGGTGTTCCTTCGAAAGTAGTGATTGTGTTTAAAAATATGAACATAATTTTAGAACACGAATGCTTTCTTAATTTTTATTTGACTCCTACAAAAAATAGACACATATCAGCACTTTCAAAATTCTTTAGAATTGCAATACCTATACATGAGCATACTCCTAATTCGACAAGGAGTTTTTCTGTAGTGTATACTCTATACTATCTAACAACAAGTTATTACATGCACATTAAAAAAAACACGGCACATTAGATAAAAAGTAGACTATCTTCAAAGAGGCTTAGCCGATTTTTGTCAAATAACACTAAATACAATCCCGCTAAAACTAGATATGTCATATAAAAAATCTCATCTAAATCAGTTTATTTCTTTATTACTCGATGCACATTTTTTGTTGCCATTCAATAATACTAATATTCAGTATTGTTACTCGTTAGGAAAAAAGTTGCACCGAGTAATAGTGTGACTCGTTGTGATTTTTTCCCAACGAGTAACAGTGTTACTGGATAGGAATAAACCTTACTAATGATGACACATACAGACACACAAATGCACTCACGTTAAAAACATCGTGGCTTAAAAAATTGAAAGCTAAGATTTTGCTGTGACCTAACTACCTAATACTGCAGCTAAGGGCCCGTTCCCACTTGTCGTGTATCGGATTCGCTACACGACAAGTGGCACCGGTCCCAAGACGAGGCCCTTTTGTCATGAGTTCATTCGCTCGACGAAAATGAGTAGAAAGATTAGTAATTTGATATGCAATTAGTATAACCGCTACAGTTAGACAAACTAACCCACTGTAGCGTCCGGTTTTGTTGTTTTTTTTTCACTTTTTAGTTGTACAACTTTTATTTATTATGAGTTGATGTATTTGTAGTATGTTGATGTATTTGTAGTATATTTTTATTTTTGGTATGCGGAAAATAAAGTCTATAAATATGTATTTTGCAACTTTACATTAGGTAAATGGTGATATTGATGACAAGAACAAAAATTTTGACACCGAATATATTCAATCAAAAGATATGGCAAAAAATTTGTTGTTTCGTGGTTGAAATTTCTTTAAAGTTTTGTTTGTACTTTGATTTACTTTTTTGTTTTTTTTTTTACCAATGTTAATCAATTTAAAATATTTGTACTGCTGTCTGGCCTGTAACTCACAATACAACAATAATATAATAACATAAGCCAGCAGCATAGTCGGTAATCGTCTTTTGGTATGTGTGGGTGCAATCACATACAAATAGTAATAAAATGCATTTATTCTTTAATGCATTACAATAATAACAATGCAATCATGCAAATTCACGAAAAGGCCTTGATCCTTGATGCCGTTTATAATGCAATTGAGGCTGCATTATGAACAAAATTGTTACATCACACACTTACTTGCACTTACCTACTAGCACATCACACACTTGTAACATAACATTTTTTTTTACAAGGACCTAGACACATATTTAAAACTAGCTGACCAACTTCGTCTGCGTAAATTTTCCCGTTTTTTGCAACATTTTTCATTGCTGCTCCGCTCCTATTGGTTGTAGCGTGATGTTATATAGCCTATAGCCTTCCTCGATAAATGGGCTACACAAAAGTAAAAGAAATTTTCAATTCGGAGTAGTAGTAGTTCCTGAGATTACGGCGTTCAAACAAACAAACAAACTCTTCAGCTTTATAATATGAGTATAGATTAAATAATAAGAATAAACACCCTCGAGGCTAGTCGTTATCTCCTTATGAGACTAATGCAATACTCTGAGGGTATTGCAGCAGAACTTGGACTTACACCAATAAAAATTGTCTCATGAGGGTGAAAGAAGAGCACTCCAAGCATAGGGCAGCTTTCTGGCAAGTTGAATGTGCGTGGCGACACTGTAATCCCGATGCCTCAGAGATTCGGGACTCAAGGGACTCGTCTCTTGCTTGCCTTCTCTGTCCTGTGGGAGTGAAACACCTTGGTTGCCAGCCGCAGGACTTTGAACTTTGTCATACCTTAACCGGTCAGAGGGAGGGTCGCCAGAGCTTGCATGTTCGAGGGTGGAAGTGTAATTTTCAAGGGCATAACTATGAGGAACCCCTCACGAGTTTCTCGTGATGGTGAAACCGGCGCTACATCGCTCTACACCCCAAGCTACTTATACCCATGTTGCTCCCTGTCGCCTGTTTGGCTTGTAGGTACGCCTGTGGCGGCCAGAAGGGGGCCCATCTAGTGAGGGGCGAGTCACCGCCTGCGTATTTTTCCGTGTGTATTTACCATGTGTTGCAGGGCAGGCGTCATAGCATTTCCATAGAACCGGTAATCTAATCCACGAAAATAAGCCGGGGTAATCTCCGGTTAGTGTAAAACCATAGTATATACAGCGATAATCGCCTGTTGGTGGTCTCTTCAAGGCACATCACTGGCGCTCCAAATCCTCATGTTGGGTATAGAAATTCGCTGCGACCTAAATCCAAAGGAACACATCGAGACCGTCATCAAAACAGCTTCACAGAAACTTGGTGTTCTGAACAAGATGAGACGGTTTTTCACACCAGAACACCTTGGTTTACTCTATAAGACCCAGATCCGGTCTTGTGTCGAGTACTGCTCTCACCTTTGGAATGGATCCCCTAAATAACTGATCTCATACTCACAGATATCTCATTCTGCTCGGTTGCCACTGAGTCAAGGACTCATATTTTATCATAGATACAAAGTACCTATACTCAGACTCAGAACATATATTTGTGGATGCACAAAGTGGTGTTCATGTGGTAATCGAAATCATAACATCGTGCACGCAGTCGTGTGCACTCCTACTATACCACCGATCTAGTCAAAGTCCAAAGTGATTGTATGAAGATTCTATTAAGTTCAGTAGGGCTACTCTCCTTCCCAGAAACGAAACATTGCTGCATGCATCAAGGTTCAATTTATTTTGCTGAAGCGATATGAAATGTTGCATTTGTTAAGCGACTAATGTAGCTAAACTGAGTTTGAATCCATTGATAATATTCATAAACGAATGCATCGACGAATTTATCATTTTATTTATTTTCCTGTTGAAATTTTGTTCTATGTTATTTTTTTTTTCTTTTCTAAATTTGTTGATTTGGCATTGATTTATTGAATCAATCAAAGAAATATTTTTGGAATTACCATTGTTTACAGAGGATCAACCACGACGGTTAATCTTGCATTATTTTAGATTTGTCATTTACATAGGTTTTTTTTGAAAAACAAGTACTGTGGCTACCATTATACCAATACCTCAATGGTGGCTACTTCTTTGTCGTCTTATAGTTTTATTTCTGGCATAAACTCAAAGAAATAAATTCTTCTCTTTATGCTAGGCTTATGGCAAACCCATTTATTTAAAGGAAAAAAACGTAAGCAAGTTACAAAAATAAATTAATCTTCAACTTATTTAACCTGCACTTTTTCCTCCAAATAAATCAAAATACCTACTATACAAATCCAAGATAAGCCCGCAAACCTAAGTTAGTTAACATACAAAAGTGAAATCCTTCATAATCAAAACGACAAACATCAAAGGAATCCCCATCCATTGTGGCCACCATTAATGAACCGGTCGAATTGATTGATCGCCAAAGAAATTGCTAGTATCACATTCGCGCCAACTTTATTCCGAATTTAAAAAAGTCAGTTGGCTTATCGACACCTGTCATTGGGCTAACATTTTTCACTGAACACAATAGTGGGACAAAGAGTCTTTAGATCCATCGTAAGTTTGACGTAATGAGGCGGGACCACCTCGTGGCTTCGATAGCGCATGCGTCGCGAGATCGACTCGAGATTAACAGATGGACCACACGTTGGTCGCAGGTAGCTCGTAATTCAATTGAGATTGTCATCGTCGTGATGACGTGATAGTGGCTAACGAAGCGAAGATCGAGCGACCAGTAGCCGTAACGGGCTAGTTCTGCGGCTCGTTAAAATAATGACTTGTTTGAGTTTTATGTTTAAGTGACGTAGCTGTTTACAGCGTATTTAAAGGTATAATTAAATATCAATAGCTATTAATGTTAAGATTAACACACGTACTCCATTTTTGATAATAATAACTAAAGCATCCTAATTTAAAAAAAAATAAGTATTTGAATTTAGACTTGCCGCCATGATTGCAATGCGAATAGGAATAGAGATGTTACGACATTTTTACATATTGTGTTACAACTATCGTTGCAATTTAGTCAAAACGTCGGGAAAATGAATAAACATTAAATAATGAAGTCTCGAATTGGCATTTTATCTAATAATAGAGATAAAAACGATAGTAGTTCATAAATATCCACAACATAGTCGCAAGCTATTAACTTATTACGTTTGTGCATACACGGCTCGTATTACCTGCTTATCTCCAATTTACATTACGAGACTTTGAGGCATAGGGACAAACATAAGTTTAAAACTTCACGAAGTTACAATAACTTCGTGAAGTTTTAAACTTATGTTTGTACATAAGCCTCACAGTAAGCTGTAAATAGTCGCTAAACAAGCGAGTGGGATCCACAACTAGTTCGACTCCAGCGCTTCTGTTAATCGCTATAGTGAATTAAATTGTCATCTGTGAGTGAATCAAGCCTGCGGTGTGAAATGTACCTCTTCTAGAGCCTTTAGTTATTATTTATATATGATATACTCGTAAAAAAAGTTGGCTTATATAAATAAGAAGTATAGTCCCACAAAATGTTTCTTCTTACTTTTGAATTGTGACAATCTAGACGATTTTCCAGCTTATTTTTGCTCGGCAAGTACCTATGTGTTGTGCAGTTTAACTACAAAAAAAACGGCAAGTGCTTGTCAGGCCATGCTCAATTTTGGTTTTCAGTTGTTTTTGTTTCATACTACTAACAACGTTATGTTAAGAACTTTTCAATGGAATTTGTTCGAAATATTTGTTACTTCTCACTAGGTCTTCTGTTACTCGTAAACTAGTAAAGCCTGCTTAGCTGTGATAGTTTTCCTATTAAATTTCATTATATATACTACCACCCTGTTTTTTTTTTACATCTCCAAAAACTACCACTTAGCTGGTAGGGAAGGGGGGCTCACTTGACTCTAAGTAAAACTTGCACTTTAAAGCTTGATATTTCACAAACGGATCCCCATATCGGAAAGTGGTATTCACAACGCCTAAATATTTTCTCTACACCATGAGATAGGTAAGAAAAAAAACCACATCCCCACTTTACGTCGGGACGTACTCAAAAAAAAAAATCATGATTTTATTCTATCACTTTATCGGCGTAACTAATCTGTATTTTTGTATTTAAACTTTCGCGATTTTTATACATATTAGATATATTTCGGGACTTGATCGCGTGAATTATTTAAAGGTACGTATCGTACCTTTAAATAATTCACGTGATTAAGTTCCGATATGTATATGCCAAATTACAGCTTTCTAGTACTAAGGATATCTAAGCGAACCTGGGAACATACAGACAAACGGACAGACAGAGCGAAACTATAAGGGAACTCCAAAAATGGTCACTACACATACTAAGGTGTGAAAATTATGACAGATCAAATTTAAGCCATTTTCACCTCTGTCCAAAAAACGTAAAGTGCCCCGAGATCAAATTAAGACGGTAACGATAGTAGGCAATGCATAAAGCCTACGTATAGTTATTGGCCTACTATTCATAATAGTCTGAAGTCGATCACCTCAACAAAAAATGTTCACTAATAGTTTTCACGGGCGATCCGTCAGCGAAGTCATAGTTTGTCGCCTCGGACGTTTGTATAATTTGTATGTAATTGATTATGGGTACTTGTTGAGATATGGCTATTCGGTAGCTATTGTTTTCGTTGCTACTGGTTATTGAACGCGATAAGGTCATTTTTCAAGTTCAAATCAAATTATTCATTATATCACGTGTGATTGCTGATATGCTAAATTTCTTTACATTACTATAGTATAGACAAAGCGTCAGGCTTTTGTCAAATTTCTGCAGCGGACATTTAATGAGTATAGTATCTCTCGTAGCCCAAAATCCAAATGTCTAGTATTGACTTTTTTATTTGATCATATTTTAAATTAACAAATTTTTGAATTGATATGTTAACGCAACATTTTATGTTACTAATATTTTCATAAAAATCAGTAAGAACTCGTATATTGCCTAGGTCTAAGACGACCTTTAAATTTGATCATGGGATTTTCTGTAACACGTTGTTGTGTTATATAAATTGCATATGAAAATTTAAAAGCTGATTTAAACAGGGGCTTTTTGTTTTATTTCATTTAGTCCTTTTTAAGATAATTAATCAGCTTTTTGTCAGATGCGTCGGTCGAGAGGTTTAAAATGTGCAAAAATGGCCCCCAAAAGAATTTCTTTTACATTGCGCTAGTAGAGGACCAACATACAAAATAAAAAACTTGCGTTAAGCAACATGGCGCATGTTTCTGTGTAGATGTTGCTGATGTCGCTACTAGCAGATATTTTACTGAAAGTTTATGCCCGACAAATAATCTTTCTTTAGTCTCCAATTTTCTACTTCATCATATAAACGGCAAGCGGAAATGTGAAATGTTCTGAAATTGTCCGGTATAGGTCGTTGGTTACGTTGTGGTGTTTATGTTCTTTTTATCACGCAATTGATTAGTAATTGAAGCCAAGTTAGTAGTTAAATCTGTGGTATTTTTATAAAACGTCCAAACGAGATACGCTGTAGGAATGCGTCTCGTAAGTGCCTGTCGTAAAGTCATTTTTAATTTTAGTATTCATTTTGATGTTTATTACCCTAAAACTTGTAGAAAAATCTTTTATTTTCGAAGCCTTTTAAGGCGTACTATTGCCTGATTAGTGTAATGTAATTTATTAGCATCGAAGTCAAGTACCAAAATCAAAAATCGTGGCCATAGACAAATATTGTAACTTAATCAAAAGCATTGATAATTCAGTATGTTGGGTTTATATATATATGGGTTACTATAGATACTTTATACACACGTAATAGATATGTAGGTAGCATTAACGAAAGTATATATGTAGTCAACAACAAAATTGGCACCCTTTCCTGTCTCACTTTCCTCATAGCAAGAAGCCAATGTACCTACAAAATATATCTCCATATTTACTCGTCCGGTCCGGTCCCTAGACCCGGATCAATGTGGCGATGTCAGTGGTCAGTGGGAATCTCGGCGCAACCCGAGACGACCGCACATACCACAACCGCGGAGATTCAAAGAAATGCCACTACGGACCCCACTGAAATGTCTCTATCCCTTTCTTACATAGGCCCTTTATTATATATCAAAGGCTTTTGATCTCGCTCTAGATTATCTTTTTGTTTTATCGATACTAATATAATGCTCGAGGAAGTTCATTGTATGGTTCAAGATGGAGGTTCGATTTCAATGTAATTGCTGTCGAGAGAAGTTTACAATTAATTCTAATTTTATTCGAAGATCAAAAAGAAACTAGTAAGCTCAAGTAGAAGTGCTTAAGTAGGTAGGTATGTATCTATAGGTAGATAGGTCAGAACTGAAAGTAGGTACATAACTATATTAGTAATAGTTTTCTTGAAATTATTTGAATATATTTGAGGGATCTGAATTATACACAAAGGCGTCAGTGACTCTTAAAGTTTCTTTAACATCGAGTACAAAGGCAATTTCCTTCGAAGGAAATTACAAAATTACTAGAACTTGGTCGACAATAGAACATTCTGTCGACACTATTAACTCTATTTTGCTTCTGTACGTTGAATAATTTCAATGGTATAATACTTTTATTTACGGTTTTTGAACTCGTATTCAATTTTGTACTGAAAGCTTCTGTACTAGAAAATATAGAAAGGGTGTCTTTAGAATTTGTTGATTGGAGTTAAATTACAGGGTTGCCTGATTTATGATAGCCAGCTTCTAATATTCACTACTACTGAAGCTATAGAATTTGTCTGAATGTTTCACAATGGATCAAGTAGGTACCAATGGTAAAATTTACATTTAACAATTTTCAGTACCTAGGTAAGCAGTTTATTACTGGCAGAAAAAGTTAAATGGTTATTTAGTTGCATATATTGAAGTCTCTGATAGATAATATAAATTGAAAAAAAATGCTGGAGAGGTATCCTGACACTTTCCGTAGGTGTAGATCGAAAACGACTGAGGAAGGTTATGAGATAACATGGCAAGTAGGATCAAAATTCAACAACTTACTGCTACATCTTCTTATCTAGTGTGATGATGAAGGCAACACCCATGATACTTGTAACCGTACTAGGCTGTCGTTGAATGCGAAAATTCGACTTATACTTTAACTTTGTCTAGATTAGCTACTAACATAGTTTTAAGTAAAATTTAATTACTAACTTATTGAGTCAAAGTTACTTGAAATAAATGAATATTATTATTATTTGAAGGGCAAACCCTATATTAAATGACCAAAAACAAAGAATAAAATTGAAAGTAAAATTACGATAAATTGTTTTAAAAAGTGACATATCGATTATGCAACAGTTCCATGTGATTTAATTATACAAAAATAATTACAGAATGATTGATTTATAGAAGCATGTCAATATAATTGAAATTGTTTTACCACGGTCACCACTCTCAATTACACATGAATAAGCTCCATAAACGGATACAGCTTCCTTATATGCAGACCTCTTAGTACACGCGAAATAGTGTAACTCCATACTAGGTGTAAAAGGTATCAGTATTTACATTGTCCGAACAACTAATTTACTAGCACAATTAATCACAACAAAAAAGGAAGCTCAAGCGCATGCATGTGTAATTATTATGCACATTAATTAACAACGGGCCTTGGTACATAAATTATTCAGTAGAACGAAGGCACGCAACGGCAGTAACGCTACCGATGTTGGTGCGACGTCTATTATTTTATATTTTGTTGTAGACCTACACGCTTTAATTACTGTTACGAGGGGTACATATTATGTGTACGTAGGTATAATTGAATGAACTTGTAGCATGTTTGGGCGTAATTTAATACATGCCACAAACTAAATGTCATCTTCTTTTGTAATAAGAATCAACACCTACTTACTATTTCATTGCAGATCAAATTGAAGCAAATTAAAATTTGTAAATGTACAAGGACTATAATTTATTTTTTCATTACAGCGAATGGCTCGTATCAACCTGGGATGGAACCAAAGCGTCAGCGCACGGCCTACACAAGACACCAAATATTAGAGCTTGAGAAAGAATTTCACTACAACAGATATTTAACAAGAAGAAGAAGAATAGAGATAGCCCACACTCTAGTCTTGTCGGAGAGGCAGATTAAAATCTGGTTCCAAAACAGACGGATGAAGTGGAAAAAGGACAATAAGCTGCCGAACACCAAAAATGTTAGAAGAAAAACCAATCCGGCTGGCGTGACCACAACCACGGCTAAGGGATCCACACCAAAGAGTAGATCGAATAAGAATACAAATAACAATGATAAGAAGAAATCCAACAATAACGGACGACCGGACAGTATAGAAAATGTTACAGACAATATTATGAATGATTTGCATTGTGTCGGAGCGCAGCAAAATTTGTCACATGATCCTGCAATTAGTCCGATGTCTCATCATGGAGGGCAAATGAATCCAGGTCATCCTATGACGCCGCATCACTTGCACATGATGGGTATGCACGCTGGTATGGACCCAGCGTTGCTTGCCAACCTATCGGCTCATGGATCTCCCGTTGGTACCGCTGGCTGCGGCACAGGCATCCCAAGCCAACCAGTCATTAAATCAGACTACGGTCTAACCGCCTTATAATCTTTAGAAGCGTAAAGAAGAAAACTATATTTTTCATTATCGAACTGTAATTCTTACCATTCCTTTGTGTCTAAGGTGTAATAAAGTGATTTAAGATTTATTTTAAGTTGTGTAAGTATTCTAGATTAAAAGTCATAATCTGATGTTTGGATAGTTAGGTGGAAAACTTTACAATGTCAAAAGTGTGATTATTATTATTTTAGGGTAGGTAACCTCCTGAGTGTTGGAATTGTACATTTTTATTTTAAGTCATTGTCAGTAGTCATTTATTTATTAAATAATCAGCTGTCCTAATTCCATAAAATCTAAATTAAGTATTTTTTCTTCGATATTAATTTATCTTGCTATTTTAACTTGTTAAGTTACCGCCTCACTCATGCATTTTTTTTTCTTTTTGTAAAAACATCTACCTTAAGATAACCATTATCATATTTAGCAGACAGTTTCTTACTAAACTTTGTGTGGATAACAGCTTTTGTAAAATAATTTATTGAATTTCGTAGTAAAATGAACCTGGCAGCTATTTTATTAGAAGAATTTGTATGAATTTATCATCCTAGATTATATTAAATATATTGTTCCTAAAATACACAAAGATGCAGATGGGTAGATGTTTACATGTATTGATAAATTAACCATGTATAATACAAGTGTCGTTCATAAGCAAGACTTATGTGATGTAGACAATGACTTAGGCTTAGGTACAAATGTGGATTTAATTTTAAATGAAAATTGTTTTGTAACTGAAATAGGAGAAATGTGAATACAAAACCAATAAATATAGTAATGATATGAAAATATATATATTTTTAATTTTATTTCAACACACCTTAAGGAACTTAATAGAAAAAGTGTAGGTTAGTATTTTCAAATTTATTTTTATTGTGTACTAGCTTTCGCCCGCGGCGGATGTCGGTTATTGCGATAAAAATCTATCCTATGTTCTACCCCGGGACTCAAACTATCTCGATACCAAATTTTATCTAAATCGGTTTAGCTGTTTGAACGTGAAAGTGTAACAGACAGACAGACAGAGTTACTTTCACATTTATAATATTAGTATGAATTTCCAAAGATATAACAATATATATATTTCTATTCGAATTTAAATAATGTAATTAAACAGTCTAACTTTATTACTTAAAGGATTACTTCCAATTTAATTTTTTTTTAATTAATAGAACTGTAGAAGGTTAATCATGAAGTAAATATACATGCAATTAAAGCATTGGAAAGAGACAAAATAAGACCGACGGCGTACAAACAAAGAAAGAAAGCCTTAATTGTAGAGTTGACGAAGGTAAGGAATCAAGTTTAGTGTACATTCGGCAAAAGAAGAGAGACTATAACTGAAAATAAATAAATTGTTAAGTAGGTCTAAACATTTTTTTGTTCATTTAGCATAGCAAAAATAGCTATATTTTCTTGAAAGGACTGTAACAAAAAAAAAACAAATTCAAGCAAGAACTATGACTGAATTACATTGAATTGTTTTGAAACCGTTATTGTGTTATCGTTAAACCAAAGAACCTTCTTAACTTATATTAATTATTTTAACAGACTGACAGAAATGTTCAAGAAATATAATAAAGAAAACAAAGCGAGATGTTACAACGTCGACACTGAAGGAAGTATTTTCGAATCACACGTAAACATTCTTGAAGCTGAAACAAGTTATTTTAATTTACTTTGCTTTCCTTGCTTACATATTGGTGCATCGTATGGAAAGTCGCCTACACACCGATCATTCGTACGGCATCGATATCATAACCTTGTGACATTCATATCGAACGAAATGAAAGCAAAAATCGTAATGTATTCGTTGAATGTGAAGTCATTAATCAACGTCGCCGGCTCATTGTGTGGCCGGCACGCAACATCTCCTACGCCGACGACTACAGAATTATCACAACACTGATATATAATTGTGTAGCTATGTTTCAAAGCTTTACCGTCGGATAGAGTGAATTTTAACACTTGGATATTTGATAGCTGATATCTATAATTAAATAGTTTGACTCACTGGTTTTACAAGGACTGAAAATTCATTTCATATCGAAATTTACTTTTAGGAATATAATGATCAAATACATAAATCATACCAAGGTCGAATAAATATAACATATTTATAATATAATATTGCTTACTGCTGCGTATATCTATTTGTTATGAATCTGTTAAAGATAACATAATTAATTCAGAATTGGATGCAATAATTGCACCATCTAAGAATTCCTGAATTAACCAATCTCAATCAAATTGATAGGTAAATATAACATATAATAATTTATAACACAGCTAGACGTCGAGACAATAAAGCAAAAGAGTTTTATTTTTTGCCCTAGACTAAGATGACATGCAAAAAATATTGGCAAAAACTCACAAATTAGCCGAAACATTTTTCTATTCATTCGAGAAATACTGACAAGAATTCCTCACAATAACCCTTTTTTGCACGGCGCATTAAAGATTTATAATTTTTGCAGATTTAAGTTACAACTAGACAAAAGTTGTTATTGTTTGTAAGATTTGTTAGCAAATAACAAGATTATGCTACCGTCTACGAAGGATTTATTGTACTTTACCGCTTGTTTAGTGTTTTTCACATCCCTGGGGACTCTTTTGTCAAACACATCAGACGGTAGCTGCTTTTCAGTTGTTTGATCGTTTTTGCATATTTCGTCTGGTCCTAGCATTTTAATTACTTGAAAAAAAGGAGAGAAACGGTGGTTTATTTAATAATATTTTCTGATACTTCAAATTTATTATATAGGTATTAGATATTGTTTGCACCCATCAGGTAGAATTACACATTTTAGTTATCAGATTCAAAAGCTATCTTGATTTAATTCGAAAACGATGGAGAATAAGGCATGACTACAGTAAATGTTTTTAAATTTAGTCATTGTATTTTTATAAATTAGATTTTCCGCGACATGTTTCTTATTTATTTTATTTTTCTATTACACTCTAAAAGTTATTTGATCATGGCGACAACCAGTAGCAGTACTCAGAAATAGCAACAAACGAGAAAATAAGTTACTAAGGATATAGCTAAAAGCGACTGTTCCTAAGGGACTGAATCATTCTTTTGCAACGTTCTAACATTTGGAAACAAAAGGCGGTAAAGTAAAAGGTCTATCGGGTTGGCCGTTTGGCAGGTGAGGCTATCCCAAGGGACTGGTTGTAGGAAGTGGAGTAACAGTGCCGCCGAGACGATGACTTGCTGAATGTAAGCTAGGTGATAGCGCTGATTTAGTTGCCAAGTAAGTATAGATTGTAAGCAATATTCTTCTATTTGGATGAGCGAAACGTAAGTACCTATTGGTTTTGTATTTCTTTTCTTTAACTCAATGTGTCGTTTTGTAGTATCATTTTGTAGTATCATATTAACGAAGCCACATTTTCTTGGACAAGTTGAATGTCTGCTATACCATTTAGCGTCTACATTTACCTAGTGGCTACCGCTCAGATGTATAATATATATGTATATATAGAAGAAATCAGTCCCCACTGTTTTCTTAAGGGCACTCTAGTTGCTGATTCTACCATACAAAACGCGATTAAGTAGTTTAAGGTTGTAAGTAAAAGCTTTAAGTTAATATCAATTTGTTTTATCATAAACTAGGCTTGCAGCTAGCAATAATGAAAATAAATTAATAATTTAAAAGCTCTTCGGTATTTGAAATTTGGCCTTCAAATATTTAAGAATTTTAACAACAATTTTGGCGAAATTTCAGTGTTTTAAGGCTTGTAACTACAAAATACTAATTTATTTTCAATTATCGATATATAAATGTTAATTTTAAGCTTTGACTTACGATCATATACACGTTTGTATATTGTATATATTACGTTTGTATGGTAGAATCATGGCCTAGGATGCCCTTTGAAGAGCACATTAAGCGGATGCTTAACGTGCTCTTTGAAGCTAGAAAGAATGGACTGGTCCTGCGCATGATCTCTCTCCAGTCTTGTTGAATTTTTGTCCACTAGGAGTATTAGAGCAAGGAGATAAGAGAATCCACCACCTGCGTGGTTAATTTGCCTCCGTTAGATGATAAGGATGGCTAAACTTTGAAATTTAGTAATTTAGACGTGGTACTGTTTTTATATTATTTCAACAAACAAGTCGTTGTCGCTCCCACGTGCAATTATACCTACAGTTTGAGTAATTATGCAGCTATACATTATCTGACTGAAAAATGAAGTTGATCATTAAAATTTATTTTTAGAAATCATATAAATAAATGAGTTAGCTTGGTTTACGTTTATCTTGTAAATGATGTATCAGAGGGGTTAAAAAAAGACATACTGACAAGGCTGTGGTAAGGCTTTTAATTAGGTAACATATATGAAGTATGTATTTCGGTTTATTGAATGCTAGATTTTCTGCTTTGTGGACGTGAACCTTGATTTTGTTGAAATATGGAATCTCATTTCACCCCTTTAGATATGCCTACGTCATAATAGTGCCTATGTGTATGCCAAATTTCGACCTGATCCATTCAATGGGTTGGGCATACACATTACACAATGATGATATCAGTGAGCACTAGTCAGCAGTCATTGTTTCCTTTTATATATATATATATATATATATATATACTATACTTACAAAGATGATTTATAACAATTGTTGCTGTGATTCCACCTCCTTGAAACTCGGGTTTCGCTATGCGTTTTCAGCTAGTGGAGGTACCCACATAAATTATATAAGATTTGTTCAAATCCTGACGACGCAAGTGAAGTTTTCACAAATTAACAATGGATATAAACTTTTTGATAAAAACTTCATAATAGTTAAATTGGCCCCAAAATGAAACAATAGAGGTTTTGAATTTAAGCCGAACTTGTTAGATGTATTTCATGTAACAACAGTCAGCAAGTTTGGTGACGTCAAGTGAACTCAAAGGGCTGAAATTTCAACTGAACGACGTCACGACAAATTTCAATACACGGTTTTGTGGAGGCGTCTCGACTGAATATGGCGGATGGAAGTTGTGTAGTGTAAGTAATGAAAGGAAAGCGATTTTCAATGCACCGTTAAAAAGTTCACAAAAAATATTATGGTTAGAAATAAGGTAAGTAAGAAAGTACAAAGAGTCCGGAGTATAAGTTGGATGTTTAAATAAATGATATATAGGATTTCTACTAATAGCAGAAAAGTTGCTGTATAATATTGTCGGCCCATTTCATTTCAACGTATTTTTTTTCTAAAAAAAACAAAGTGTGGAATAACGTCGGTAGTAAAATGAGTGGTGTAGTATACCTGAAAATTAATTATGGCAAAAGTGGACAATTTCGCTGTTTCTGTACTTTATTTACTTTATTTTACAGAACACTTACCGACTAATTGGATTGGCTGGATTACATTTCATGACTATCCCATTTGTCCCATAGCTGAGCAAATCCTTCTTCTATTAAGTTCGATTCCACGACTGTCTCTGTGGTGCGGTGTTAGTGTGTCCGACTGCTACGCAAGAGATCGTGCCACACAGGCCACCACTTTGTGTGATTCACAAATTGTTGTTCCGAGTCAGGGTATACTTTGTGTCCGTGACTTAGATGTTTGTAAAGTCCCCCGCGACACAGGGATTGTAATCTACTGCGGGAGTCGTCTTTTAAAAAAAATCACAAATCACAAGGCATTTTGGGTTCAGTCTATGGATTGTGCATTCTCGATGTAAAACTAATACGTGGAATATAAATTAAAAATAAGCAGATTGCCAATTGCAAGCTTTCACTAATGAAATGAAAACAACTACATTTTATATATTATGGCAATTTAAACTTGTTACCTCTCTTAACGTTCATAACTTGCAGATATATTGTACATCATAGTCGGTATAGGGTGGCTCAAGTCGTCTGCTGTGTGTAATCCATACTCGAGTCGATTTGAGAGCTGCAGAAATGTACGTGAGAAGCAGACATTTGCGAGGGTGGTGGCTTTGGGTATAAGAGCTTTGTGTTGTTTGTATGTTGTTACATTATTTTAGTGTTATTAAAGTATTTGTACTGAAATTTAAGAGCATGATGATAGCCATATTTTTAAAAGATAATAAAATTCAAAATATTTTCTATTAATTCGTTATTTTTTTAAAAGGTTAGTACTTATTTGTATTGAAACTTTACAGTTGGGGGGGGGGGGGTAGTGCTTTAAAAGGTAAGTAATATAGTAGTGTATCTATATTTTGCAGCATGAATAATTCACGATTTATGTACATATAACATTTATATATCGGGACTTAATAGCGTCAATTATTTAAAGGTACGAACCTTTTATTTAGATCACGATCGGTGCGATTCCATTGAAACATCGGGTAGAATAAAGGTTATATTGATTTCATACTAATAAAATATTAATTTCACCTTGGTAGACAGGTCAGATCAAAAGTACTACACAAATTAATTATATATTACCTATTGAAATAGCAGTGGCTTTGAAACTATCTATATATGTATATATATAAAAATCAATGTTTGTCTGTATGTCCTCTATGCGTTCCGAAACTATTGATCAGATTGTGAAGAAACTTTAGCAGAACGTTCTGGGATGGCAGGCGAGTGTTCCTTGCTTTAAAAGCCACAGCGAAGCATGGCCAAGTTCAGCTAGTTAAATAGAAATTAACTAATGAAAACACCTGGCAAGAATAACAAAGCTAAAATAAATGATAAATAATTCAATAGATAGAACAGATAGGTTCAGTATAGAATAAAGGAACTCAAACAAACGAAAAACGATTAAACAACACCTAAGCTAAAAGTACAAAGCTTTAACTTCAACTAAATCAATAAACTAACATTCATTCTGTCATGCGTCTCAAGACTAAGACACGTTAGTACCTTACGTACATAAGTATACATAGCAATATATCACAGCTGTATGTATATCACATATCTCAGTAGTCAGTCGGCCAAGCTTTTATGCCCTTCTGAGGGGCAACGCGTAGTGCAGTGTATGTGTGTGTGTGTGTCTGTCAGCGCGTGTGTGAGTGTGTGCGTTGATTTCCCGACCGACGACGCCGCGCCCGCCCGATACTGTTTTATAGGGTACGGATAGCAGAAAGTACGGAGTCAATATAATTTATGAATTAGGATTTTTGATGATGTGGTCTGGTCATTCTGTGATAGTTGAAAATAAAGGTTATTTAAAGACGGTCACGGACGGAGACAAATAAAATCGTAATATTTTAACATCCATAAAAAATCTATTATTTATGATTATGTGAAGCTAGAATGGAAGTTGTGATAAATAGGTTAGGTGTATTTTTTTAATTGTCTTATATTTTTTACCTTGACGGAACGGAGAAGGTATTATGCGTTTAGGGTAAGATATGGTTTATGTGTGGGTGTGTGTATGCGTGCGTGTGATTGTCTGTTTGTGCACATGCATGTTGTAATTTATCTCAATAACAGTAAGTCCGATTCTAATACGGTTTTCTGTGATTTATCTGCGATGGTTCATCTTGGTGATAAATAAACGTTGCCATTTATCTCGAGAAGTTTTATGTAAACCGTTTCATAAGGTAAGATTGTATGATTAATACGCTAGAGGGCGCTGCAACTATGAAGCTGGCCAAACATCTCTAAAATAGTTTCACGGACCTATAAGTAAAGTTGGAAGCTTATGATTGGTTTTTGTTAAAAAAAGTTAATTATTTTAGATAAGTTATGTCGCTTAGACCAAAATTCATTTAAATTAATTATTCTAAGACAAAAGCAAAATGTTCAAGCACCGACATAAATAAAAATAATACGAGGAAAAGTGCGCCATGTTACCTAACAGCTAAATATGACCAACGAATTTAAGCAACATGGTAGTGTTGTACCTGACCAAAGTAATTTGATGAACGCAGATGTGCGTTAGAGTACCAGCATAATTAATAAAATTAAACTTTTACTAACTTAGATTATATAATATTAAATTATCAATGCAAAAGTTTAAAAGTATGGATGTTTGTTATTCATCAGATCTGGATGAAATTTGGCACAGAGATAGATTATTGTTGGCAATAGCACATACGAAAAATTTTCACGCGATCGATGTCGCGTGCGACAGCTAGTAAAGTAATCAAGTCTAACTCAGCGAAGATGGCAGACTACTAAGATAAGGCAGGATGCTGACAGATTTGGCCATCTAGCGAGGCAACATTATGGCTGCTGCCCTAAGCCATTACTGTTGCCTCGAGTTAAGTTAAAAGTCAAAGTAACTGCCGGCTAAATACTGCATCCAAACTTCCCTTAAATTGTTGCGGTTGCCGTTACATTGCGACATAGAAAGGTAAGATGAGAGATGGAGATCTGCGGATGCGTGCCCGCTGACTGCTTCTGAATATTGGACTAAGGGGACAAAAGCCACATTGCTAGTTATCTTTAAAAAACTAAAAAAACTTGATGGCTCCTATAGAGCTGGCATAGTCACCTAGTGTGACTTAAGCCCCTTTCATAATAATTAGATTTAAAAAAATACTACTATATGCCTTCATCTAACGTCATCAATTTTACGAACAGTTAACAAGTTGTATTGATAGTGTTCGCTCCAGAGAGCCGATACTTTTGTTGAATGATTTTAATACCCGAGTAGGACAAGATTTCTCTGCATGACCTTAAGCTAAAGACCTTAAGGTTCCTGCCAAGCACAAAAATACGTCAATGTACCAAAGAACGTCAATGTATCGTGCGACAAATATATGTTTCTAAAGTCCAAATCACCAGTATTGCACATTGTTGGACAGATCACAGTCTTGTAGTCATAAAGCTGCATCTCGGCCAGAGACTTCCAACCAAATTAACGTGCTAACGTGGATAGACTTATAGATTTCAGGACGAAGTCTTGGTTACAAGTGAATAAGGAGACACTGATGTCGTCGCTAATCGAGGGGCTCTACAAAGTCATATTTTAGACACCATCACAGTTACTCTAGGTCTAAGGGTTCGTAAGGACTAGTTTTATGATTGTAATGGTGTACTCAAAGAGGTAATTGACCAACACCGTCGTCGTCTTCTTCGAGAGCACAGGGTAACAGGCCAACGTGGTGTTGTTGAGATTAGAACAGTAACACAACAAGAGGAAAAGAAGTTTCTTGCAGAGATAAACTAGCTGGGGGAATCCTAAGGTGAGGTGAAAAAAAATATAGTCACTACCTCCCTTGCATAAGTACCGCTTAAGATTCAACCACAAACTTTAAAAGAAGAGCAGATAACAGGATCGTTGCATGTATCTCTGTTTTGTTGACCTGGAATAGATAGTGTCTATGTGTATTTTAACGAGTCAAACCGTGAATTCAGCCTGAAAATCGAAACAATAAGAATATGGAAGTATTGTCTTTGGATATAGATGGTCATGAGGCATTTACCATCACACTTGGCAAGGCTAGAATAGCACAAGTCAAAATGTTTCGTTATAATTGATGTATAATAATTTCCATGATAATTTTCAAAATGTTACGTTCTTCCAGATTTTTTTTAACCATTAGTTAATACAAACACAAAAAGATATTTATAGAATCTTCATCATCAGTTCCACTTCACTAATTGGTGCTTTTTGAGAGTAAATACACAAATCACTTTGAAATATACCTAAGTTACTATAGGTGTACTTTTAAAATTTGAAGACTTCCCTCGATTTCTCCAGGATTCCACCATCAGATCCTGATCTGATGACAATAGGACCAACTTAAATGTACACCCTTTCAAACACTAAATTAATTTTTCAAATCGGTCTAGCCATCTCCGCGTAATGGTGGTTAAAAAACATACGTACGGATTATAACCTCCTCCTTTTTAAAGTCGGTTAAAAAAGGAACCACGTTCCAACCGTGGGTTCATAAGACACCTCTCTCTTTTTTATTACAAAATTATGTATGTACTATCAATAAGTTTAATTTCTAATTGTAATGTAACATAGTCACTTTCTTTTTAGGTTTTGTGTGATTGTAGTTCCACTTACAAGTAACATTAAATTTTTTGATAACATTTTAAGGAAAAAAAACCGGCTTCAATGAAAAAATATCAAGCATATCACTCCTATGTTTTAGTCTATATCTCTGGTGTTTTATAAGCTAGGATATGTTTTATACTTTAAAATCTTTCCAAAAAAATATGCAATTGAATAGCGAAAACCTCATCTAATTCAAACAGAGAACCAACTTTTTTGAAGGCGGTTATAAACATGCTTAGTTTTAGTGGAAATTAGAAGGTACTCGTATGAACAAAAATAAACAGTTGTTCATACTTTTTATTTATCTAATGTATAATATTGTATTCTTCTTTATAATAACAAAACTGCAGCTACCTATTTATTTTTAATCCAACTATGAACTTTCTTGTCCATCCGTACCCAGCTGTCAGCCGTTCGTTCCGAGGGCACTCACACACACAAAGCAACACGACATCGTCACACACATTCACACCACAGGGGTGCGCCCGGGAGGCATGGTGGGGACTGTATTAAGTTCCTTTCTTTTCACTAAAATAATTTTAGGGGATGGTTTTAGTTCGATATTTTTTACTAAGGGTCCCCTTTGCGTTGAATGCGTTTCTACAATTTGAGAAATGGCCGCTTATTTGGGGTGCATTTTCTAGTAGGTAGTTGAGATGTTAGATACTATGATAGATAGATATTTTAAGCACTTTTCGCTCTACATGTAATTGTACGTACTTACATTTATGTAAGTATGTAAAATCGTTGAACTGTTTTCAGATCGCTCGAACCGTTCGTTGAATATAAATGAGGGTCTGTCTTATCTTTTATTTTATTAGAGACTTGTCTTTCAGTTATTGACAGTTTAAATTGTTTGTTAAGATATTTTAGGTCTGAATAATGAGCGTCTTTTTCATAAATTTGGTTGAATGTCAAAAATTTACTGATTTTTATCAACAACAATAAAGCTACCATTATGGATTTCTCAAAATAATTACATCCTCAAAGCCTTTATCAAGATCAAGATTCACAAGACCAATAAAACTAAAGTTATATTTGTTATTTTTCTCCAGCAATGACGGCAATTCAGTTTTAAACAGTTAGGTATATAATGCCATTATAAAACATTTAAATACGGAACAGCTGAATCCAAATAGTCTAAAAAATTAATACGAATATAAATGCTAACCTGCGATAGCATCGCAAGCTTTTGCTGAAATATTTTTAATCAAAACCGGTTACCTGTGCCGCAGGCTCGGCGGGAACGAACCGACCTGTCAATCTTTCAAACCATAGATTAAAAACATCATCTTTACTTTTTTTAGCATTAAGAGGATCAAGGAATCACGAAAAAAACGAGGTGTATGATTATAAGGCGTTAGATAAAATTTTGACGAAGGTCGATGGGAATAAGTTCTTATGTATATATATTGTGTGTAGTAAATAAAGCAGGTAATAAAATTATTTTTCTTTAGTTTTGGGATTAAGGAGCATGTGCGAGTTCTGTGAATTGATACTTTGTTATACAAAATACTGCTTAGTTTTTTTTTGTGATACATCTTAAGAGGACTGTATTAGGTAAAGCGTAATATTTACTAGTAAAGCGTAATAATCTTTTCATTATTCAAAAATTGGATATGTACAACGACGTTTCATGTCCTATCTTGTATTGTTTAGGAGCTTTTTTGGGACGACAAAC
This sequence comes from Herminia tarsipennalis, assembly GCA_945859575.2. Lineage (NCBI taxonomy): Eukaryota > Metazoa > Arthropoda > Insecta > Lepidoptera > Erebidae > Herminia > Herminia tarsipennalis. The sequence continues at coordinate 11,281,302 of OX243835.2, forward strand.
TTAAAAAATGCCACTTGGCCTCAATCAAGTAGGTTTATACTTAAGTTAGAAATGGACCTACTTCGATCATTACTTGTTTTGACTACCCGTTTGCTCATATTGGGACTAGTTCAATTAGGACGGTATTTTTACAGACAGTGTCGCAGGCAAAAATTGACTTATAATACATTTAAAACCTGTATCACTGATGTTTTCAAATGTTGTTAATCGCCAAAATGTCTCTACGAAAAACCTATCGTAAATTAATTCATAGAAGAACAACCTCTAGTTCCTTTGACATATGAACTAGATTTAAAAATGTTATCTTTTGTCGGTCACCAAGGCAGGTGTGCCCGTAATGCTGAGTCAGCGCGGTGGCACCGGTAGTCCGTGGTAGCGGGTTCGAATCCCGGTCGATCACGATTTACATGTCAGTCGCGCCGCTTGATATCCGATTGTTCGAACTACGCCAGTCATGGTTGTATCTATGGAAAGACGATTATGGTAATGCGGATTTTCGTCGTAAAGTGACGTGAAGGTTGATAAAATATTTTGGAAATAGATTGTCGCATTAAATACTCATTTTGATTTTTGTTATGTATCTACTGATGTGGAAAAATAATAAACAAATTTAAAAAATTTGAGCATTGACGTCTGCCAGTTCTACTTATTGCAACTTATCTCTATTCTACCTCTCTCTTTTTTTCTACATACGTTCCAATTAGTGCTGGCGGTAGGAAGAATTGCAAATTACTTTCTAGACTGTATTATTGAAATTTGCGAAAAATAGAATTACGGTTTTATAGTAACTAAACGTCATTTACAGACTCCAACATATCGAAATTCTTTGACTGTATCCAAGCAGTGGTCCTACGAGTGTAATGTAAAGTATAATGATTGCCTCTAAATAAGAGTGGCAAGGCCATTGTTTGACCTATAACTTATTTTTGTTAACTGAAAGACTGCAATGCGAGCAAGTGTACGGAACCATGACTTCAAAAAACAGAAAAGATTTCTTTATTCCTCGATGATTGACCAAAGATACTTCCCAAATACGTCATGTTGTTTCACTATGCTATTTTCTCTAAGGCACCTATCTTCAAACAGGCTGCTCAATTTTGACAAAAACTTACCATGTCCTTTCTATAGTGGCAATATAACATTATTGTTGGAATATAAAATAAATAGTGAGCTATTTCAAACATGGCGACAGTAGTAACGTTCGGATTGAATGACGTTAGCTTCCGTTATGAAGACGGACATATCAATTGTGGCCAATAACTCCACTGAATAGTACTGGTCATCAGCGGCAATGTCATGCAGTATGAGGGCTTTATAACATTCCACATAGTGGGGAGCATTGGTCCAGACAGATTTTATGAAATCAAAAATGTAGGTACAAATGCAAAGTGCTGCACATGTTAGATTATTAACTGAACACTTATGATTGTTTGCTATTTATACAATAATTAGGCATATAATAATATTGCCACATCATTTGTCATTCATATGGGTAAGTAAATAAAAGAAGAACTGCCTTCAAGTATAAAATAATAAGCTTACTGATCATCTTCCGATTTAGAAGGTCCTTCAAAACTTACTGAAGCAATCATTAAAAGAAAAAAATATTAATATTTTGACTGTCAAATTCAGTCAGTTTAATATGGATGAAGTTTGTTTTTGCAATTAGATCAGAAAAAGTAGGATATCTCATACTCTAAAGTAATTTTCACAAATGATAATAAAATTGTATACGAGTAAGTATCAATATACAAGTACCTACTGACTTAGCCAATACCCTAAAAGCATTCATCATCCGACTGACACATTTATTAATATGGCCCCAAAACTAACTGAGACGTAGACCACCATAACTGCACTTTATTCAATTTGCGCAAACACTTTCTTTTTGAAAGTCATCATAACTATTTGTCTTCATTCCACTGACGGCTCAATGTTGTACGCTATGACCAGAAATCTGACGGAATTGACACACTAGAAGACAATGGTATGAATTAAAAATGATAAAAAAATGTGGCAACACTCGCAACTGTCGTATTTATAGTGACAAATGAGTGGCTGAAATTTTACTTATCATTGTTCTTGTAATCCGTAAGATTACGAGTGTTGGCGGTTTAATGTTATTGTTTTGTGGTCATTAGTTATGAAAACAAGTCACGGAGTTTACTACGAATTACTTTAAACTACAGTCTTCATTTTGCAAATGACCAATGTAAAACCTATGCGCCTACTTTTGGCCCAAATTTGGAACAGGTAAGTATTTAATACTTCATTTATTGACATGATAAAGTCTTTTAAATCGATAACCAGCTGCACTCACGAAAAAGTGTTCAAAAAGTCACGTTATTGATTGGTTGCTAAGCAACAGCGAATGGCGATTGCAGTGACATGACATGCGACACAATTGAAACTAACGTTATTAATTGGTTGCTAAGCACCCCGATTTTTTTTTTGTTAAATTGGATGTTTTAAAAATACCTAGTAAGTACTTTTTAGTGTCTGAAAATGTAAGTAGTAAAAACATAGTATTAAAAAGAATATTGCTACGGTGCACGGTGGCCAGACAAATCTAAAAATGGAATCATGTTTCGTAAAACACGTAAAAACTAAATTAAAAATCAATCAATAACACCTAATCAAAATTTGAATAAAAAATGGCATCTGTCTCATTTCCCATTGTATATTGAGCACGTGCTTGGTACATGCAACGTCATCGGGCAGTCATTACCGGGGTCAACGGCACGCTGATTACCTCGCACGCCCTGTCGTTCATCATTAGCCTAGGTTAGGATGTTTGTAAACATAGCCTCCATTCAACACATCCCGTGTAATTGGGTCATTTAAAAAACTAGTGGCACATCTTCATTTCTCAGTCTTTTGGCCGGTTATAAAAAAGAGAGTAAGGAAAAACTGTGTAAGGCTCTTCAGTGTTTTCATTAACTTTGTAGTTAAATGGCAATTTCAAATTTCAATTATGCTGTTTATAATTGTTTTTATAGTTTCGCATATGTATACATAACACCTAATAGAGTATGATCGGGACTTAACCGCGTGAAATATTTAAAGGTACGAGCGAAAATGTCAGGAAAATAAAAGGTTCGAACCTTTAAATATTTCACGCAATTAAGTCCCGGTAATATTCTATATGTTATTATATGTATAATTTAAATTTGTGACAAAAAAAAATACAATTTTAGTTTAACAAGAAAGAAGTAACTCTATCAGTAAAACAATTTGGACTGGATAGACCACGACTATACTCCTCATTCGATTGGAACGGTGATGATTAAGCTTATTTAGCCAACTAGAATGCATAAGTTTGCAGTCATTTTTAATTATTCCTTGTCAAAATTATGAGTAAGATAATTTGTAAATAAGAAATGTATATTTTATCTATGTATTCAGAAATCAACAATTAATTTACGAAGCTCAAAAACATGAAATCTTGACCTTCGAACTTGCGATAGTAGTAAACACGAAAAACATTAAAAGTATTTGCGTCTAGCCAGAAGCCCAATGCATACAGTTAGATATATCAACAAATACAATTAATCATTTATAAACACTGTGTGTCCGAAATAAATTATTTATTGCCTGTCATTATTGCAGTTCAAATAATCAATTAATTGAGTATATATTTGAATTTTTATAAAAACTGTTAATATTTATCACTGTTTCGAGAATGACAATGTACCTAAGTTTGATTGTGTGCGTTGTATCATGGTAGTGTGTACATCGATGGGTAATACATCAAAGTACGCATTTCGTGCGCACGATTCTGCAGCACTGAATATATCAAATCAGCTTGGTGCCTCACGACTTATCACTGAATCCCTTTGTTTTGTACGCTATATAATAAAAGTGATTTCGTATCTGTTAACCCAGTTTCCAATTGTATGTAATAAACGAAACGTTTAGCTGTGAAGTAATTAAAATTGAAGTACACTTGTGCTTTATAATTATAAAATGTTTACTCTTGCCGTTATTTCCATGGCTACGTTTTAGTAGGTCTTCAACCTACCTGAGTCTCGATACTGATAAATAAGATGTTAGTCTTATATATTTAGGCGTTTACACAAATCACAAATATAGAAATATTCTCACCACAATTTTTTTTATGTCCTTACCCTAACCTTTGTTAATGTTTTGGTTCAGACGTTTTATTGGGACTTAATCGCGTGAATTATTTAAATATTTCACGCGATTAAGTCCTGATAATAATCTAATATCGCGAAAATTTAAAAACAATTTTACTGGGACTTAATATATTTTCGGTTTAACTATAAAACATTAACAGATAAAATTAAAAGGATTTTAAAGGCAGGATGTCGTGTCAAAAATTAGGAGAGGCCTATGTCCAGCAGTGGACTGATAGGTACAGGCTGATAAGTATGATGATGATATGATATGATTAAATGACGATTATTATTAGTCTGTTCATATAATTATGTGTATGTACAAAAATATTATGCAATTTTAAGCTTTACCGATTTTTTATTTCTCTATTAGTCCATTGAAATGTCCACAATGCAGGCATCTCAACAAATTTTCATGCGATCCTGTGTATGTATATCATAATTTACATTCAAGTTGCGCATGAGTGGACGGCCGCTTTGATCTCCGTTACAATCGGCCGTAATTGATGATTGCGCGCCAACTCCTTGTACGGCGAGTCAGCGAGACCAATCGAATGCGCGCGCGCCACTCACGGTGTCACGCCGCTATCGCCAGTCGCTTGCGTATGCTGTATGTACGCGATTGAACACTTTTGTTCTTGTTATATACATTTCTATTTATATAGAAAACGTAGATGCAAGTATTAACAGCAGCATTATAATGCATTGTCACATGCTGAATTATGGTAAATATATAACATTTACTGGCTGGGTTGGTGGAACTCCGCTCTGTGTTTTGGTGAATGATTAAAACCTTACGCCAGCGCCTGTTAGATTTACGAGTTGGCGTTGTAATAATAACTAAAAATTTATAAAAAGTCATAAAGAATAACTCAATCTGTACCTACAAATTTTCATTAAAATCCTTTTAGCTGTAATATTTAAACGAACAATTCAGCTATTTCGCATTTAAATATCATATATAATGATATAATTAACAAATTTAAAACAACTAGCCTTTTATTTTTTACTCGACTACCGAAGAAAAAGAGAAATACATAATTTTAAATCTACAGAAACAGTGCGAATGTTCTTCATAATATTCGAGCGCCATATTTCACAAAAACAATATTAATATGCAATAAATATAATTATACATAAAGTACCTCATTATGTACAAGGTATATTAATTTTCAATCCTCTTTTGAGGAGCGTCTCGCGACGATTACCCCATGGAAAATTGCTATGATGAAGTCATTATAGGAGCCATCAACATAATGGATAAAAGCTCTTAAAACTTAATCGATCTTCATGTTTTTCAGCCGTGTTGCAATTTAAAATTATGGACATTACCCCTAAGTGTATAAGAAATAAGTAATCGGTTAGTGGAGCCATTTATTAATATTATTTAGACTGTGTTGTTTTTGTGTAGTTGTGTAAAGGATTTTGTAATTTGTATCGATAATAGAAATCGAATGATCGATAATAATGTTGTCTTTAATGGTGTAGGTACAGGAGTTATTGATTTCTAGGAAATTCCTCTATTTTCCTAACAATTAAATCGATTAATACAAGTATCAATCGATTTAATAGTTGAAACTGGAAAGTACCTATATTTATAGGTTGGCTATTTGTATTAAGTGCCTACTTTACAATCGAGCAAGGATTGACGCACACCATTGAGCTCCATTGCCAAACTCACCTATGTCAGCGAACTAATATGGCTGCCACATTGATTTTGGCGCTGCATGGTACTTCTTAGACTTCTTCTTCTTCTTCTTCTTTGAGTTTATGGCAATCTAGCCGTTTTAACGGTTAATTTCTGCCAGTGTCAAGTATTTATGCAATTATTACATGCACATAGACTCGTTCTCAAGTCAATTATCACGTATTCAAATCATTTTTTACAAGTTAAACTCGGAGCTGTAAAAATAATGGCCGATCAGTTTGCCGCCATTTTTACAACTCCTTCTTAGACTTTAAATGTGTTGACATAAAAGTAGTCACGTGATTGAAAACAGACAAAAACACATATAGTAAAATCCCCTGGAAATCGCATGTGGTAACCAAATTTAACACTGGCAAAGTGATGGACTCTGGGCGAAAGATTTCTCATGAACTAGAATAAAATCGTAGAGAGAGAGCTTAGCCCACTGAACTTTAAGAAACCAATTATAAAAAATAAAGTCACTACGCAGACCTTTGAAATGTATTTCAATCAATTTCAGACCTTTGACAGACAATCGAAATAGATTCGTAATTGTTTCAAACGAAAATGGTACATTGTTGTATTGTCTAGTGAAACTCGGTCTGTTGAGCGAGTCGAGCCAAAAGTCGAGCACCAAAAATGTAATAGCTGTCACTAGGCATGATTAATGCAATTAATTCCACAATAGCCACAACGCAGTACACTGCATGCCGTTGTGATGGGCACTGTTTAAATTTTAAACTTTTGTTTCTTTCTTGAAGGGTTAAAAATGTCAAAATTATTGTTTATTTTATTTTTGTTTAAATGAACCAAACGCATTAGATTGTAAACACTGCAACATCATATTTTAGATAATAATAATCTACTTCCCTTGGTCACGAGATATAAGAAAATGACGAAAAAGAAAATAACGGGCTGGTACGAAGTTCGCCGGGACAGCTAGTCCTTTAAAAACATACTACTCTAATGTTAGTATAATATGTTTTTAAAGGATTTTAATTTTTTTTAAGTCAGAAGTAGAAGTCAAGAGGCAATGGCCAATGCCAATTACAAATAAAACAAGTTGTTCCATAAGAGAATAGTTTATAAAAGTTCTTACGGGAATTATAATGATAACCTATGTAAGAAGTTTTATGAACACAGAAATCTCGATTTCAGCAATAAATACTCAAAAATAAAAACTTTTTGAATTAGATGATGTTCAATTACCACATCCAAGTATTTTTATGCTTTGAATACCCAAAATATTAAAAGTTTTGACAATTTATGTTTATCCATATCCACATAAAATGGATTTGGATAAAACTAGCACATATTCAGACAAATAAACCCACACAGCCAGAACGCGAGCGTTCATAATTGTAGTGTGACACGGTGATGTATATCTTTAATAAAAATATGTAAATCTAACAACCGAAAACTGTATACCTGCGTTCGGCCAAAACAACAAACGAATAGTTCGGTTCCGTCTGATAGATTTCATAAATAACGTGTAGAATTTTTGTACATAGATTTATTACGTTCGGCGAGCGAAAATGGTGGGAGATTGTTTTTCAATTTAACTGAGGAACTCCCGCTGCTTGACATGCCGCCTGGCGAGCCTTCCGCGCCGGCATGCGCCCACCGCTTGATATATTATGTGGATTTTATTTCCGTTTTCATTTGTATATAGTATTAATAAAGATTGAAATGAGAGCTTTGTTTTTGACCTGCTATGATATCGTAGTTATTTGTTTTCTTCATGGTGGGTACCTATACTTTATCGAAAACATAACTTTCTCTCGCAGCTGAAGTAATGAAAGATGTTGTCTTCCATAGGATACAATCTAACTCCTTGCCAACTTTTTAAAATGCCATAATGCTCAATTTAGTCATGAAAAGGTAACAAACAGAGACATTTTCGCATAGTGTATTCATCAAAAATAAATTTTCTTTTATTAAATGTAATAAAATTATCCCGTATGTCTATTCTCTTGAATATGGGACAATTATCTAGGCTGTATACCTTCCTGCTGATATTTTTGATGGTAAGTGATACCATTGATTTTTGCTCATGACTTTGCGAATAGTCCCTCAGTAGACTACTACCCTACCTATTTACGTATACATCTAATACCTTACTCGTAATTAAAGTGAAGACTTTCCGTAATCAAAACAACGCTTTATTTTAAACGATTTTTCCTACACTACAAGCTATTGTACAAGAAACGACCAATGGCGTGCAAGGCATTAAAATCAATAGCCATCCCTTAATGAAATGTCAACGGGCACCGACCGCCTCGCCGGCGCTTACATTAAAAGCCCTTTTATCAACAATCTTTAATCCAATTAAAGGCCACCTCTCAGCAGGTACAACTACGATGAATAAAACAAAAGTTGCGGTCACTCGCCGACCAGTTTTCTTCGACCCCCAATTTTCCCACAACTTCATTTATCTCATCATATTTACAGATATAAGAAACGGGCGAGGTAGGTCATTACTGGTGGTCACTCGACTGGACTTTAGGGATTTCACTCGGAGGGTCATGGAAAAACAACAGTACCCGTTAAACTAGGGCTTTATGTTTAATGGACTATGTTGTATAGTCTCTGGGCACTTTCTCAATTAATTAGCACCTTCAAAGGGTGTGTGGTTTAGTGGAGTGATTAAAAGTTGAACGAATAGATTGAAAGCAAAGTTAGCAATGTGCACATGCTGATGGAGGTAATGTTGAAAGTTTTCTAAACAATTTTACTTGTGGATTTGAGTGGGCAGCTTTATAATTTTACTCTTTATTTTTTAGGAGAAAGTGTAGATTAGGTTTTTTCATGTGGTTTTAGATGAAGTTTAAACTAAGGCCTGTCTTAGAAAATTCTTATTTTCTTAGTTGAAAGTGGTGTTAATAATTGTCACGAATAGCAGAGTATATAATTCGTGGAGATAGGTATGTGACTCAAAATGTTTTACTTCATCCTGCTTAATGAAATGTTTATATTTTGTTATGAAGATAACTAGCAGTGTCAGATTTTGGGTCCCACATTACTAGCAATCCTGTTAACCCCTCCAGCTCAATGGCGTGTGTTAAGAGTGGGTTCACGTCGATAGTCTAATGAGTAGGATTCGAACTTGCTACCTCACCTTACACTTAAAAATATTAAACTAACAACGAGTCTTTAATATTTGTATGCACACACACCTTAACTTAAAAATATTAAACTAACAACGAGTCTTTAATATTTGTATGACAAATCTTTTCATGTCTATTACAGAAAACTCCTTTATACTGCAAATATACAAAACGCAACTCACCATCTTTTTTTGGCAGCGACAAATTTACACTTCAACAATTTTCCCATTCCATACGAGTGATTTTAAAAATTCGCTCCCTCTTTTTTGCCCCTCACAATTCATCGCTCGGTCCCTCTCTACCCTGTCGTTCCCCTGTCACTCCCTTGGTACTATATCCCTTATATCCCATGGGATATACGTCCCTCCGCTGAACAGTGCTGATTGGTACTGCTCCACTGGATTACCGAGGGGCAGTTTGATGACCACTCGCATCTTGGGAATTGAGGAATTAACACGGGGTAAAACTGCGGTACCTACATATAACTATAGTTAGACAATACCAAGTTATTTATTTCATGACAAGAATGCAAAACATTAAACTTGAACAAGTACCTATAATTTACAATTAAGCGTTTTTATCGTATTTTAACGAAATTGTATCAGTAAAATTCAAACCCAAATTATTCTTAAAAAATCATTACAATTTTATTTTATTTTTAAATTGTAAAAAAAGCTACTTCATTTTGTAACAAATCCTCGCTAATAACAATTTCGTATAATCCCGGCGGGCAGTGCCATCCGTTGAAAACTCTTCGATCATCGATCTTGGAATTTTTGGTAAATAACAAACGCTGTCATCGACGCCCCTCAATCCCGTGTCAAGAAAATAACGAAATCGTTTTTGAAAATAAATCGATTTATTTTATTCGATACGGACGCCACTCGTTTCGTTTTCATATCGCGTTGAAGTTCGGATGCCGAGGAGATGTTTTATGACGCATGAAATTGTTGCATTGTACGGATTCCTACATGGACCGATGGGTTTTCCATTTTCACTTCGACAATACAATTCGGTTTAGACATACGTTGTTAATGATCGGTGGACATTCTCACGTTTTTTACCTCAGAAGTTAAAATAATGATAAAATGTTAAGTTTGCAGCTTGTCCAAAAAGGTATTTCCTTACAAAATATTGCAGGTAATAAAAAATGTGACTGTTAATAAAGGTGTGTTCAGTTATCGTTAGTAAAATCAACAGTCAATCACGACAAAATATAAACAACTTCCAAATCAACCTTTAAAAGAGTAAATCAACATTTTAAAAGAGTGGTTCATGAGTATCTTGACTAACAGATTCTTGTCATAGAGTTTCACATTTATACACTCCCGTCATGCAACCCATTCACACTTGACCAGTTGAATTTAATGTTGCCCCGAAACAAAGTTCTGGAACCGCGCCTGCCGTTGGAAGTGTACTATTTGTAGTCCTTTCCCTATATTGCCATTGTTTTTTTATAAATACTCTTTATATTTTTTGTAATAAAATATTTTTTGTATAAAAAATGAGACGGGGCTCCTTTTCATTTTTTAAAATCAAAATCAAAGCACTTTAAGGTATATCTGAACTGAAAATAGGTAATTTTATTCGAAGAAGTGAGAAATTTGTTAATTTTCTTTGTTGATGGGTTTTGTAACCTTCACGTGTGGTTATCAAAGAAATTCGAAATTGCAAGTGTTAAAAATCAACTTATCGCATAATTCTGAACTATGGAAAAAAACAACAAAGTAAGCATTCAAATCAAGGAGATTTACTTATTGTGATTATGTCTTAAGTGAAATTTTACATCTTAATTTTCATATTCTTACTGAAATAACTCTTTTACAATCCAAAAATAAATCAACAATTTTAAAAATCTCACTATCTATTTCTGTGACACTCGCGTAACAGTCATGTCTGCTAGGCTGAAAGTTCATTTGTAAAAATAAAAATACCAAAAAACTTATTTATAGACAGCGTAAACAATGTCCACAATATGTTAATGAACTAAACGAATGTTTTATTACATAAGTATTGGTTATGACAGTATGCAGTTATTTTAATAATCAGATAATTGAATCCTTTCGAAATCATTTCCAGAATTGGCTTTAAAACGAAAAATGAGCTCCACAAAACTAACCCAACCAGCACGACTTCTACATTAGAAACATATCAGTTTTTAAGTTAGACCTAAACAATACGTCTGTAAAAAGCGCATCCAATTCGAAGTAGTATTTTTTTTGCGAATACGTGTACCAAAGACAGAAAGAATATATGTTTTGTAGTTAGTACAGATGTAGGTAGGTAGGTACCCAAGCAAATATGGCAGAGAAATTTAAAATAAACCAAAATAAATTTGATTAAAAATGAATGCGGGAAATTATATAATTTGTAATTTAAAATCAGGACATGTATTTTGAACGCGAACCGCAAACGGATTATTCATCAACGATATTTCACTAGTCGGATGTTTGCTCGATTTTCCATCCGTGATCGCACGCGTCCAATGATTAATAGCTGGCAATGTCACATGGCAGTGACGTCACGACCCATCCTTACCACGCATTGCTTATTATTTCTAGGGAACGCACGGGAACTGAGCCGCATTCCGAGTTTCAGAGAAATGTGTCTTGAAAAACACGTGGTAGTTGGATTACCTATGACTGGTTCATTATGTATTTTGTCTTCTTTTTCTTTGAGTGAAATAACTGTATTATCTCGAGCGCATGCTTATTTCTCATAGGTCGGTTATGGCAGTAAAAACTATCCTATGTCTTTTCAACCAGTAGGTTGAAAGGACATAGGATAGTTTGATATTAGGTATGCAGATAGTAAGTACATTATCTCAATATCAAATTTCATCTAAATTTCAGTTTAGTTCTGTATAAACGTGAAAACGTAACAGACAGTCAGTGCGCTGGATGCGCTTCGATCAACAATGATAACCCTATAGACCACCAAACTTTAATCCGTACCTACTCATCTATACTTAATATTATAAAGCTTAAAAGTTTGTTTTTTTGAACGCGCCGATCTCAGAAACTACGGGTCCGAAATGAAAAATTATTTTACTGTTAGAGACTAGAGGCTATATAACATCACGCTACGACCAATAGGAGCGGAGCAGCAATGAAAAATGTTAAAACAACGGGGAAATTTAACGCTTACGAAGTTGCGCGGGTCAGCTACTATAATATAAAACCGTGAGGTTTATAAGATTGGAATATAATGAACGAATTCCTTATGTTCTGTGAGCAATTCAATACATTATGAAAGCAACTTCTAGATGATTTCTAGGTCAGATGTTGCGGTTAGGAAGCAACTCGTAAATAGTAGGCGAAATCGTAAAAAGTAGCTAAGTTATCACACAACCTTCTCCCCACGAAATGACCCTCCCCACATCCCGAAAAATGATCCCGGGTCCCCCTATCTTGAAAATTGATGAGATGTATTATGGGCATCCATAATATGACATCATAAAAAAGGAACAGGTTAAAGACACGTTTTCAAAGTTGTTAAATTTAACTATTCTAAGAATAAGGAACTTCATCGCTTTCTATAAGTAGCCCAAGATATGACATACAGAAGCATGTGGGTTTGTCAGTAAAGTAGTCATTGCAAATGCCTACAGCGATCCGCCCACCAAACGCTGAGATAAAGTAATGTAATAGGTAGAAGCAAAAGCATTTTCGTATTTAGAATGTATTGTTAGTAATCAAACCTATTTGGTTATACTGAATGTAACTGGCTGGTTTTAATACAAATAAATGTTGATATTCTGAAGATGCAATAAATGAAAAAAACTAGTTGCCGCCATTTTTCAACTGTTTTTCAAGCAAGCAAAATGAAAGCATGTGACGAAGAAATTCGGCACATTTTAAAGCGCAAACGTAGTTCAATCGTTTCAAGTCTGGAAATTTGAGTGTTAACGATGAGGCTCGCTCTGGCCGACCTGTCACGAATAAAATCAGTGCCATCTTTGAAAAAGTGGAACAAGATAGACATACTAGTAGTTACCATATTGCCGAAGAACTGGATGGTGATCACAAAACAGTTTTATGTCATTTACAAAAGTCTGGGTACAAGAATAAAACTTGATATTTGGGTACCACATGATCTCACTGAGAGAAACTTAATGCAACGTGTTTCCATCTGCGATTCTTGGTAAACGTAACAATTCCAAACCATTTTTTAAACAGTTGATTACGGGTGATGAAAAATGGGTCACTTACGATAATGATGTTCGAGAAAGATCGTGGTCGAAGCATGGACAAGCCCCACAGACCGTGGCAAAGCCCGGCCTAAATCGGACAAAGTGATGCTGATGATCTTGGTATTAAAAATACGAAAATACTTTTGCCGACCCCGACCTTATATTTAATAACCGACTTCAAAAAGGAAGATGTTCTCAATTCGACTTTTTTTTTAATGTTTGTTTCCTGATCCTACTCGCAGATGGCTGGACTGATTTGAAAAAATATTTTTGTGTTTTAAGGGAGTACTTCCAGATTAGTCCCATTGTTGTAAAACAAAAACTACATTTTTATTGTTCATCCATATTTTTAGAGTAATCTGCGACAGATAGGTCCGTACTCAGCGTATTGCTGGGTAGCGGAGGACCAAACCACAGCGCTGATTTTTAACTATATCTCATATCATATCATATTTATCAGCATTTTTCAAACATACCATTAGAAAATATTTAAGACCATTGCCGATTAAAAAGCGACGTATTTGTTCTATATGGTGGGATTGGAAAGTGATAATAATAATAATAATAAAATTCTTTATTGTAAATCAATATAAAAAACAAAGTATATATTGTGTAACTTAAATTAGGTACAATTGGCGGCCTTATCGCTAAGAACGATCTCTTCCAGGCTACCTTTGGATGGATAGAAGATACAAGTGAAGAAATAGATAGGGGTAGTGTACAGCGTAAATAATGAATAGATATTATTTTTGGAATATCAATAATTTAAAAGAAAAAAATAGATAAATTAATGGGTATTAAAAGATTACATTTTTTCAATATTCTTTTTAAAGATGCCAAATATTGAGCTCGTCTTATAAAAAGAGGCAGTGCATTCCATAGACTTGCTGCCTCGACAGTAAATGAATTGTCATAGAATTGTGTGGAATTTTGTGGAATTTCCAATCCTAAATCCTCCGATGACCTAAGGAATCTTATGTGTCATGAAGGAACTTAAAACGTTCTTTGAGATACAAGGGAGTAATCGGGATATAGAGTATACTATACAGTAATGAGAGAATGTGAGTATTCCGATGAAGACGTATTGGGAGCCACTTGAGCACGTTGCGGAATTCAGAAACATGATCGTATTAATTTAAAATATCTTTATTTCATAATACCAAATCAATGATAACCATTGGTTTGGTTTTTTGAAATTCAAACAAATTTATAATTTTCAATATTTTTTTAGTTGGGAGCTTCACGGCTCTTCCAAGATATGTTAAGCTTGCAATAGAAGTTGCAAAATTATATTAATTACTAGCTGTGACGCGCAACTTCGTCTGTGTAAATTTTCCCCGTTTTTGCAACATTTCTCATTGCTGCTCCGCTTGTATTGGTCGTAACGTAATGTTTTAAGGTCTATAATCTTCGTCAATAAATGGGTGAAAGATTTTTTTTTAATTCGGATCAGTAATTCCTGAGATTACCGCGTTCAAAAAACTCTTCATTTAAAATCATTAGTACGAATAATAATAATATTCTTTATTGTACACCAACACAAAAAAAAACAAAGTACAATGGGCGGCCTCATCGCTAAGAGCGGTCTCTTGCAGGCAACCTTCGGATGGATAGAAGAGACAAGTGAAGAGATAGATAGGGGTAGTGTAATAATTTAAAATAAAGGAATTGATAAATTAATGCGTATTAAAAGTTTAATTAGAAAGATAGTGATTTTAAAAGATGCCAACGATTGAGCTCATCATAAAAAAAGAGGCAGTGCACTCAATAGTATTGCTGCCTCGACAGTAAATGAGTTGTCATAGTATTTTGAGGAATGCGCTGGAATTTCCAATCTTAAATCCTCCGATGACCTAAGGAATCTTGAATGTGTGTCATGAAGGAACTTGAAACGTTCTTTGAGATACAAGGGAGTAAAAGGGTTAAAGAGTATACTATACAGTAATGGGAGAATGTGAGTTTTCCGACGAAGACGTATTGGGAGCTACTTGAGCACGTTGCGTAATTCAATTAGATACTAATATTAAAAAGAGGTAAAGTTTGTGAGTTTAAGAGGTTGTAGGGGGTAATCTCTGGATTTTCAAAACCGATTTTGAAAATTATTTTATTAATAGAAAGCCACGATATTTGTGAGTGTTATAGGCTATATAACATCACGCTACGACCAATAGGAGTATCAATAAAAAATGTTGCAATAATGGGGGAAAATGACTCAAGCGAAGCTGCGCGGGTCAACCTACTAGACTCTAATAGGTTGACCCGCGCTCAGCTCATACACATCTAGTAACTAGAGGTTTATAATGCGGAAATTATTTACTAATAGCAAGCAAAAGCAATTTGCGCTTTATTCGATTTTCGCAATGATCCTATTTTGCCAATTCGGTATCTTAACATACACTTCACGGCTAAGTAATGAATGATAGTTACGTTCTTGAAAAGTTATTATTTGTGGTACAGGTTTCTAGTAATTTACAAGCCTTCTTACAAACCATATTATTATAAAACTGCAAATACTTAGATACCTATTATCTTCTTCTACGGGGAAATGTTTATTACTATTCCTGTAGGTGAACTAAGATGACCTTTATAAGCAGAAATGATAAAAACATCACTATGTATCAAGTTGTCAACATATTATGGGTAATTAATTGGACACGTTTGGTAACTAATAACTCTATTTTTTTTTGTGCTGAGTATAAGAACCTACAGGTTAACTTCATACTTAAATAATTATTTCTTACAATTATTTAAAATGTTTGTTAAAGCATCATTTCAAAAATATTATTTAAGTTCCTAATGATTTTGTCTATTATGAAATAAAGTACAGATTTTTTACAAACATAACTATATAGCTAGGTACTTAGGTACCAGTATATTTAGTGGCGAAAATAGCTAAGTATGTATTTCTAACCTATAAAGCTATCCCATAGCAAAAATCTGTTTTACACTTTCGTGATTTTTACACACATTTCACTTTTCGTGACTCTCTTCTTTTTACCATTTGAAACCTTTCCAAAGAAATAATAACAGGTGTAGAGATAATAATATATATAGAATAAGTAATAATAGGTAAGATTATTAACATTATAACTATATAATAAATATTATCCGTCGTCCGTTTATATTCCTGTGACCCCCCTTTGAAACATTATATACCTAATATTAATATTTACACTGAAAAGTTTGAGTTTAAAATAATAATTCAATACTTTTAAAGACTTTTCGCACCTCCTCCATAAACTATTATGATAGTTTTTAGAGGAAGGGCGATATGTCTTTCTCACATTTTTAAAAAAATGAGTTTAAAATTTAAGTAAAACTTTAAAACGATAGTATGATAGTTTTTCAGAGGTTGTCTTGTCTGTACTTATTAACGATGGTAAAACGATGTATCTAGAATGTAAAAATTCATATACATTACGACATCCTAATTAACAGTCAGTAGCAAAACAACGAATGCCCCTGAACCAATCAACCTTCTTTTGAAAAAAAAGTTTTTTATGTCGCAACGCTGACGCCCATTCAACGTTAGCATAACCCGTTGACCCACATCCTTCAATCACTTGGCAATTTTTATTTAGTATCGTGCTGCTTGAAAAATAGTCAGAAAAACACCGAAGTTTTTGGAGACAAAAGACAGCGTGGGCGATTTGAATGCTAAGACGATCATTAGTACCCCATTGTGGAGAATGCCACTCTGTACGTCGGCGGTGCTCAAACTCTTATTGTATCTCTTCAATGCTACATAGTACTGAGGGTTAATTTTACTATTATCTGCGAGGTTATTGAATTCAATTAAAAGGAATCATATTTTATGTATGACGTTAATAGTTGAAGTAAATATGTTTGTCTTGTCACTATGTAGGCGGAAGGTACTGTGGTAAAAAGTTGTTATGACTATTTGTTCTGATCATTTATTTTAGGTATTAATCTATCCAAAAAGCTATAAAAGTACATGGATAATAATATATAGGCAAATTATCATCCATTTAAAATGTGTTTAATGAGTCCTGTCACTTTATTGTGTAGGTACATTAGGGTCGGTTTTTTTGCGCTACAACCGTATGTAAGTAGAGTACTGTAGTACGTTATTATTAAAATAGTTAGATAGATTTTATAGTCTAAATGTTGGTAAACAAATCCATTTATATGTCAAACCAGACAATATTTTTATTTATTTATGTCATGTTACAATTGGAATAATGTTGTAATATCAGTGAGCACGAAACTGCATTGGTTGGGTAGACCAAGATCGAACACTTGCCTTGATCTTCAAACGTAAAGTGTTTTAAAGTTAGCAATTTTGAAACGTCAAATCATGCATGTAAAGATGTATCTCGTATATATCTGAAATAATAGATAAAAAGAAGCGTTTATTTATTGTACCATTAAGTACCTACTTACATATCCATAGATCATCTATACTAATTATAGGCTGATAAGGGTGGCATAGTTATTGATGACTAAACTCTCTGTAAAAAAAAGAATAAAAAAAATCTATACTAATATTATAAAGCTGAAGAGTTTGTTTGTTTATTTGTTTTTTTGTTTGTACGCTATGATCTCAGGAACTACTGGTCCGAATTAAAAACATACTTTACTGTTGGATAGTCCATTTATCGCGGAAGGTTATGCATGTAACATCACGCTACGACTAATAGCAGCGGAGCAGCAATTAGAAATGTTGCAAAAACGAAGTTGCGCGGTTCAGCTAATAGCAGTATAAAATAACATAAAAAAATATAATATCTTAAAAACAGACAATTGAAGGAATTACTATTAATAATTTGTATCAATTTATCATCATAATATTGGGTATTAATTAAATAAATAAAGCAGTAAGATAACAAAGTTGAACTTTCAAAAACATTCAAATACTATAAAAGTGTATCTAACTCTTTTGGTGTTGCCACCGTCCACAAACTTTATTCCAGCTGAGAATAAAAATCGTCTTGTAAATATACGAGAATACTTTGAGTATCACTGTCTAACTGATATATTACACTATCAACCTATGGAAGGAGCCAATAACTGACCTACAAAGGGTACTGACTTGCAAAAACCGTTCTATATACACAAAAGACCACCTCTAAGTCCCATAAATTATTTGTAAGACACAAAAATTGTAACAGTTACCAACAGTAGTTTGCGAAAATTGCAAGAAAAGGGTTGTCTTTGTTGCAAATTGTAACAATAAACATTTTGTTTAGGCGTCGTATATCATTCTCTGCTACTGTCTTTTGTGATATGCAAAATGGTGAACTTACTGACGTCGATGGCTGCAAACAATTTTCAGGCCTTTTGTAGGGTACAATTGAAAAAAAAATTAGCGTTGAATTTAATAAATTGATTCTATTTTGTGTACCGTTACCTTTAGACTATACCTGATATAGTACTAGTCTAATAGTCTTGCTAATATTGAAAAAAAAACTTGCTAAGTGATGAAAACTTTGCAACGAGTACAAAAGCAGTTGCTTATACAATTTTATAGACAGAGTCTTAATCGCGTGAACATTTAAAGCTTAAACAGGTTTTTTATGTTTTCCGGTTGTTTTGACCGTAGTGCAATCCGTGACTGAAACATTGCACGAAACATCGGGCAAACAAGTTATTTTTAATTTTTATTAAAATTTTAAATATTAACGCGACTAAGGCCTGAAGTCTATAATTTTGTAAAATAGAACATGGTGTTGTTCGACCAATAAAATCGACCTGTAACGTTCGTGCATTTTTCATCAAACATCCAAAATATTATTTTTGCTCTTTAAACTATTAGTCGAACTTGCTGGTACATAATAAGTTAGATATTATCTTTAAAATGTTTTAAGCGAGAGTTAAATAAGTACATATATAGCTATTTATGGAAGTGAATTTAAAATTATTCAGAGAAAATTAAGAAACTACTTATACATTACAAATATCTACATGAATTGATATCAAATAAATTAGTAAAACTTATATTACTGAATAAGTGAGTTATATAACAATAAAATAGAGTTGTATGCCAGCATTTTCACAGCTCGAGTTTAACGTGAGAAAATGAATGAAATAATTGAAAAAATCGGAATCACGTCTTTGTGTAGTTAAAGATGACAGACCTGTTGGTCTAGGGGTTAGTGACTTAGGCTGTTAAGGCAGAGGTCGTGGGTTCAATCCCCATCTAGAATAAAACTATGTATGATGAGCATGATGGTTTACTCTGTGTCTGGGTGTAATTTATCTAATTATCCTATGAGTTAACTGGTTGCCATACAGGCTCTGCCTATTTTGGTATCAGATAACGTTATATGAGTTGTCCCAAGATATTATTATTATTAAATATTTACTTGACACTGGCAGAAATAAGCTAAACAATGCACTAGATTGCCATCAACTTAAAAACGCAACCACAACTGCCATCAGTTGTATAACAATTATAATACTGATATCTGACATCTACAAGCAATCGGTACGTTTGTCTATACAACATTGTTAGTAGTTGCTGAGTCATCTAGGGAGCCGCTATCGAACAGTAGTTACCGCCGATCACCGCCATATGGGGTTATAGGGCTCCACTCTTTGTACAAATGAATTAGCTATGCTTTTGTTGTTCGTGAATTAATTTTGTATTGCATTTGCGAGACGTATTGTGACTACTGATGCGGGATATTGCATTGGTTAAGGCATTAGTTGACTGCGTGTCTAGTAGCTATTATTTTTGTAAACTAGGCAGTATTCAAAATTCAAATGAAAATGATCCAATTACATTTATAAAATCCTAGCTTTTCCTTGAGCCTTCGCCTGCATTATATATGATTTTTAGAGTAGGTATGTGCTATTCTCAAATAACTATTAAATTATTTAAATTATTGCCAAAATCCGCTTATGATATTAGCACATTAGACGTCATATAATTCCTCCCCGTTGACGTTAACTGTTAATGTTCCCAGAAGGCTGGCAGCATTGCCTTGTTGAATGACAATACTAGTTCTTTGTGCAAAGAAGCGATCAGCCTTCTGGCCAGTTGCTGCTCTGACTAGACGTTGGGAAATTTATTTAAAAACTACCCGAGCAATTAGAGGGAACCCCAAACGGCTCAAATATATAATTTCCATAAGAGGAATTTGGATTTTGGAAGGAGGGTAGGCGCTAAGATACCTTAGCTTAGGCTTACGACAAGACTATCTTCCATAACAATAAAAACACACCGTCTAGGCTTTTGCCATCGCCAAGAGTCAAACCATTCTGTACAAGAGAAAAGTGATGCAGAATGTTGTATCTTCCTACATAGAAGAGCCTCCAACCAGATGTCCGATCCTCACTCGCCCACAGCCAGTAGGCGGGCTCGCTATGCATGTTTTAAGTATGTATTTTAAAGGTGTTGTCTTATCAAGCTGCAGAATGGCCAATACCATTGGAACCACACATGATTTGACCTTTCATTTGGTCTATTGATTTACCACAAAACCTAATAAAACATTTTTATATCTAATAATAAATTCGAAATCAATTTCACTGACATTGCAATTGTACTAGACATAAAGTTTTAAATAGCTTTGTCAAGATAGGTAGCTAAGTAGCTGTCAGTATATACTATTGGCACGTTAGATAGATTGACAGACATTCGATTAAGTTTCTGTTTACACTGCAATCGATTTCAGCGTAACACGAAGGACTTACAATGTATTTTGTTAAACTAACTTTCATTTATGGGTCTATAATTGCCATGTCGTGGGTACTTGCAGTCCTTTGGACACCTTACCCGTCGACATCGATAGAGCAAAATAATTAAACGTGTAAAAATATTATGCCTCCTTTTTTATTTAATCCTTTTTTGTCCTCAGTAAGTTTTTTGTAAATAAGTTAGTATTTAATTTTAAAATCATCAATTAATTGTTTAATTGTGTATAAAATATTAAGTACATTAACAATCTGTTTATTTTAAAGTTAGTCTTCTTGTGTTGCGATATAATTGTTACTAATAAATACATATCCACCAGGTAAATCCGAATCCTGGATTATTTAATCGCACCTAACCATATCATACCCACTTATTGTAATTTATAATGAGGTCATGGCAACACGCATTTTTTATACTGTAAGTAGCTAGAGAAGTAGACATAACTTTTTCTGACGAAGTAGTAATTTATCTCTCTCGATCTCGACCGAAAGTCATATTCCTGTCTGTCACAATTCTAATTCAAAATATGATTCCCTCATTATACGTCGCAGACCGTAAAATATAATGTTATAAGTAAAAATCCAACAAATAACACAGAACCAATTTTCCGCGGCACCGCAAAGCTGTACATTGCAGTGCAGTAGGTACAGGGCGGCTAGTCAACGTCGAGCGTGCAGCTAAAACTAGTGATTAATAGTCGGTGCCCGCCGCGGGCGCCGGCCAACGACTGCGGCCGCGGGAATAGAATAAGTGAGATTCAGACCATTCAGTGATGAGAGGTTTACTGCCTAGCGTATTGATGCATACTAAGCATTCAGAAAAATATTTTTTTTAGCTACCGATATAAAATGGGGGTTGCTGTTGATTTATTTCCCGACTGTGTAAGGAGTGTTATGTTTTACGAGTGTGTGAGTCTCTAGAGTTGTTAGGTTGAGAGGTATCGTTAGATTCGTTTCAGTTGTGAGTGACACTGAGTAGGTACCAACGTAAATATTAGAAACAATAAAATGGCGGAGTTTTGGCACCAAAATATTTGAGTTATTAATTTTAAGCAGTCGGGTTTTAAGTTTTGTAATAATTAAGCTTGTAAGTTTAATCGGTTAGTGCCACCGTGCCATCTAAACGGGATCGTTTAATCAGGATGGTTCGTAAATTTATTTCATGACAATGTTTTTAAGCCGTTTTGAAGATTCTACTTCTAGTCTCACGCGGTATTTTTAGCAATGTTGGATTAGGTCCCACATTAGTAGCAATCCTGTTAACTTCTTCAGCTTAGCTTAAACACTTGTGTTTGGAGAGTGTTCACGTTGGTAGTATAATGGGTAGGTTCGATGCCTTAGCCATAAGGCTACCGCCGCATCATACAATATCTTTAGGGGCCATGAATAAGGTTTAGAGCAATTGGAATAGAAGAAGATAAAATAATAAAATGTTTAATAATAAATTCTAACAACAACTTCTGTTTTCATGAAGAATTTTCACATGTTAAATCACCTCAGTATTAACTAGACTTTACTTAATGCAGAGCATAAATCTTTACTATATTATAAACAGTGAGGGCGGATTTTGTTAGTTTTATGTAAATAAAATAATCTTTAGAGCTATTACTTCTGTTGCTGTTGCAGTTGATGACAGTTTTGTTGCCGTTATTAAAAATTATGTTGCTGTTGACAACAGTTTTGTTAATGTTGAATTCTCATCATTATCATTAGCCCATATCGGTCCACTGCTGGACATAGGCTTACCGCATCTTGTCCATCCCAGCGACCTTCTTTAGGGTGTCCGTCCACCTGGTTGGTGGTTGTCCTACTTTACATCTACCAAGTCGCGGTCTCCACTCCAGGACTCGTTTGGTCCAGCCGCCATTTGGTCATTTAGCCAATATGGCCAGCTTATTGCCACTTCAGCGGGCTTAATCTGCGAGTTATGTCGGTAACTTCAGTTCTTTGTCGAATGACCTCATTGCGAATTTTATCCTCCAAAAAATCCCCAACCATAGCTCGCTCTATAGCCTGCTGTGCATCTTTAAATTTGTAAACTAGCCCAACCGTAAATGTCCAGGTCTCGGCACCGTTGGCCATAACAGGTAGGACGCACTGGTTAAATACCTTGGTCTTCAGGCATTGCGTTAGAGGCGAAGTGAAAACTCGACGAAGTTTGCTAAACGCTGCCCAACCCAATCCTTTTATCGACTTCTTTCTCAAAGTTGTTTGTACCAAGCTGGATTACTTGCCCAAGGTAGATATATTTTTGGACAACTTCAAGTGTCGACCCTTCGGTATAAATTGGTCTCAGCATGACAGCATGTTCATTTAACATAACTTCTAAACTCATGCCAAGATCCACGCGTTTAGAGGCTTCATTTATGCTTCTATTTAGGCATCTCGCTAAGATATTTCTTTGTTATTCGCAATAAATTTAATTTTGACGACAACTTAAATGCGGTCAATGAAAATTTTGTTCCTGCTAATGAAATTGATTGTGCTAATGATGTTGCTGTTAATGGCAATTTTAACTCCGTCGTTTTTGCCAATGCCGGAGATGATGACTGTTCTGTTGCTGTTAAACACATTCTTGTTGCTGTTAATGTCGCGTTTACTGCCATTGATTGCAATTTTATTGCTGTAACTGGCAAAATTGATGCTGTCATTTTTTTTTATTGCTGCTGATAACGATTTTATAGCTGTTAATGATAATTTTTTTTTGGCAATACCATGGGCGCTGCCGACGACCATTATGTTGCTGATAATAACAATTATAATACCGTTGACGAAAATGTCATTGCTGTTGATGACATTTGTTACTCTTGACAAAACTTTTTGCTGTTAATTACATTTCTTTGCTTTTGATAATAATGGTTGATATTTACAAGTGTAACAAACAGAAGCAATTTTAAAATACTGACAATTAGATTAGGTACAATAAAACATATTTTAACCAACAGAGACATCTGTTTGCTTTGTAATTTATTCTTTGTTTATAGTAAATCGTTTCTCCTGGACTTGATTAAAAGTTTGCTGTGCAATGTTGCATTGGGATTTCGATATGGAAACAGCAATATTACAGGTCCCTAGACAGGAAAAATACAATTTATTTTGTTCACAATCACTGCTGTGCTGGAACAGGAAAATGAAAAGGTATGATAAAAATAATAGTACCTACCTATAAATTACAATAGCACTTCCACAGGTTCAAAAATATCGTATGTTTTGGCTAAATACAAAGTATCTTTTGTACCTTAGAAGAAATAATTTTCAGTCACTACCACTATCATCATATCCATCCAAGCCGACATCAACTGCTCCCCATTTCTTTACTTAAAACCTGACAATGCCATCAACAACTAATTCAAAATAAACCCTTCTATAAGATTCAGCAAATACGTGCTTGTTAGGAAAGGTGGCGTACAAAGGGCTAATCGAAATCGGGGAACTAAGCCCGAACGTGAACCAACGAATAAGAGAAACACCAGTCATTTTTCCCAGGGATCCACCCAAATAATAATAATGAGAAGGTACGTACTAAGTCGGCGAATGGCGAAAATATCAAAAAGAAAAAACATCCGGGAAATCTCGACTCACCAATATAACAAGATCCCTTAATGAAAAATACCACACCTCTTTTTGTATCCATTTTTGTGGTGTCTTAGGGAGGTGGAGGAGTTCTTGGTAATCTGGGTATCTCCTATCAAGCAAGCAAACTCCATTTTTGCAGAAAACATTTTCTTGTTACGTTACTGAGGGTTTTTTGTTTTGTTTCTTATCCATGCCAGTTAGCGTGTGCGTTGTATTGTTATTTGATTACTTATTTATTTACTTGATTTTGCTGCCGTAGTCAAATTAAATCAAATCACAATCATTTATTTGCATGAATAAAGTACAGAAAGTTGCTAATTAAATTATGACTCATTCTACTATTCTGCCTTCATATTGGCGTGCATTTTTTTTTATTATTACAGATGTTACTAGTACAATAGCATTAAAATATTTAAAAAAAGCAAAAACATAACACCAATCCTTTTCTATTAAAATAATTAGTTATAAATTGTTTTAATAAATAATAGTTACATAAATTATAAAATGAATTGTAACACATTGCAAATATATTCTAACTAGTATTTGTATGTCATGTCATACAGCTTATAATCTAAAAATTCATGTACACTGTAAAAATATTTATCTTTAAAAAAAAACATTAAAATATGTCTAAATTTGAAAAACGGTAGAGTCCCTTTAGAATTTGGTATCATAATAAGTCAACACTAACATTGGACATTCAGATTTTGTAGTGCCACCTAATCATACTTCCATCAACTTAAGTTTATACGGTCACAAAATGGTTAAAAAAAATCAACGGAAATGAGGTTCAAATACGCTTGTTACTTTTAAACAAGGGTTAAACAAGGCGTAAATAATTATCTTCTACTATCCATTACAATTTGAAAGTACTTTACATTAAATGTGTAAAGATCATTAGGAAGCTCTATAATCTAATAACGAACTATTGTCGACAAAAAATATTTATCCTTAAAAATTCGTTACGGCCCTAGTCTGAACTATTTAAAAATCGCATAAGGTAACTTTTTTTAATTAATAACATAAAGGACTCCTTTCAAAGAAACGGTCGGAACGTTTCAAACGTAAACGGCATGAATAATAGTTTTAAATGTATTTGAATAAGCAGTTCATTAATTATATGTCGGGGGTATAATAGTAATTTTTGACGTGGCCCTTCCTGCTTTCAATGCTTTCGCTCAGTTACACAATTTTTCGGTGGTAGATCTAACTTTGGGAACAATATGGTCTAAAAGGGCTGATACGACCTTTAAATTGTAAAAATATTTACGTCCTTAAGCATATTCTGTTATCTATCAATCTAGCTAATTTAGCCAATGATGTTCATCATCACACCTATAGGTGGCTCCTTTCAATAAAAAACGAATTAAAAAAAATTAGCTACGTGTTTTTAGAAAAATCAGCTCAGCTTAAATTGCAAGCAGTGCTTCAAAATGTATTTTATTACTTCAGAATCTTCTTTCACTTAGAAAAGACAACGACTAAAATATTGCAAAAAAATAACGATCGCTTTTATAATAGTGTGCGTATTTTTTATTCTAACATATCATTAGTTTTGGCACAGATGCAGGGCCCAAGATCCTTGTCAAGTACTGCTTAAGTTTCACGAACAAGGCAGGGTCTTCACGTGATTAATAGTACTCATTACGTATATAAAGGTGAGCCCCTGTATGTCAGATTTTCGTGTTCGCACACGTGGCACCCCTGTCCGGTCTTGAGATTAGTGAAGTAATACACTTTGGAGATGCATAGAGTGAATATGAAATTTAGGGTTCTTTGGTTGGAAAGATTTGAACTGGATCTTTTTTAAAATTCTATACCTCTTTTGTTCTCTAAAGAACAGTCTAAAAAATGCATGTGAAGTCAATAATTTAAAATCACGTTCGTTAAATGATATTCATGGTCCAAGTACCCAGGGCCATTTTTCTTGGGAGGTCTTTGTTATTTCGGGATTGGGAGGAGGACTTAGGTCGTACAAGAGACTAAACACTGGGCAAATGTGTAGTGTCCCAACTTTTTTGCAATTTCGGGTGACAATAGCCCCCAAATGCCCCTAAAAGGTACATCCTTGCTGATATTCAAAGGTACTGTAATTTTCCAGAAGCTCATTTTAATAGACAAATTATAGATACTAGACAAGACTCGCAATGAAAACAATGTTATAGGTATTACAGTTCGGTTACATTTAAAATAGTTAACAGAGTATGGCCCCAGATGTACAATCCATCTGCCAAGAGCGATGACTTGGTAAAACTCTCCACACTTGCTGCAGAGGGATATCGGTCCAAAAGGGATTCTAAAACTAATAAAAAGTTGAGAAAACATACATTATGGGAAGGATGAACTAGATTTAATAAAACAGAAACCGACTTTGCACCTTCTGAGCTTGACATTTGACTTGGCACGTTCTTTTGAGTCTGCAACGAATTGCCGCTACAGAAAATCTTCTTGGCAAAGTCTGGAACTCGATTTCCTGCCTAGGTGAAGCTGACAGATAATTAATCTCACCCCGTGGTAAATATCTAGAACCTATAACGAAATATAATATGTAGTTATCAACTATAACTCAAACTCAACATCTTTATTTCGTAAAAACCAAATCAATGATTATTATTAAAAACGTCAAGTTAACACATAATAAAGATTTGCTGTATTTGAAAACAAAAAAAAAATAAAGTTTCCAGCAAAAAAGCGGTAAGGTATTACACATTCAGATATACTTGCAAACAGTATACCACCAAGAAATATGTATATTTTTCTCGTTAAACAAAGGATTTACCACAGGTACTCACATGACCACACTCACTAGTTTCCTGAAAGCTGAAAGGGCGCGGGTCGGGCCAATTATGAAAATAGCGCACCTGCGCTTGTCAAACGCGGCCGCGGTTGTCTGCCGTCCTGCCATGGTCATTAATCTTTTCACTCCTTATACTTTATACATTCCTAGTACCCACCCGGCTCTTCGCTCTATGAAATTGTTCGACGTAAATAGGTATTGGTTTTTTTTTAGAATGTTTTTTGGTACAAATAATTTGGAAAGTATATATATTATTATTCTTATGTATTTAATTTCATTATACCAGAAATACACAAAGAAAGGAGTAGGTACTATGCATATATACTAAGAACTATACCTAATTATTTATTTTACCTTTTTATAAATTATAGGTACTAGCTGATCCGCGCAACTTCGTCTGCGTAAAATTTCCCGTTTTCGCAATATTTTTCATTGCTGTTCCGCTCCTGTTGGTCGTAGTGTGATGTTATATAGCCTTCCTTGATAAATGGGCTATCATACAGTAAAATATTTTTTCAATTCGGACCAGAAGTTCTTGAGATCATCGCGTTCAAACAAACAAACTCTTCAGCTTTTTAATATTATATAGCATAGATTTGCAAACAGTGTTTTATGATTTAGCATATTATATTATTTGTGCGTCTTCTGTCATCTGCTTTCATACCTGATCATTTCCTATATTGTATTGCTGTAGCATAAATCGATTTTATTGCGTTCTAATTTTTCTGCTTAATAGTATAAATATTATATTAATAGTGAGCAGATATTATCTATTTTCATAACTTTATACATATCTCTTAGGTATAGGTAGGTAGATACTATTGTTGTTTACAAGTATTTAATGGTAGGTAGATATTTATCTTTCATGAAGTTTGTCATAGATGTTAAATATTGTGTATGTATGATATTGCGCTCTTGCCCTTTGTCTATTGATTAAAGTGGCAACGCTTTGCATTATGCATGCCCACCCCTGCGTAAATTACATTTGACATAAGTATCGCCATCTATCGGTCAGTAGTTTGAAAGCACAAATTTTAAGTCGGCACTGTTTTGTCTACCGCTGCTAGCGCCATCTCATAGAGAGTAGAATAGTTAAACGCGCTTCTGTAAGTATTGATTTTATGCCATGAATACATTATTGCGTTATGTGTCTGCTCTGCGTTTATTTATTGTTCTGATATTTCGCTGTTTTAAAATTTGATGTTCGTTTCTGTTTCTTGAAACTGTTACCAGTTATTTAGAATCATAGAGAGGAACGCTGTAAAAAAATCTTTAAACGAATTATTTGAAAATAATATGGCTTTGTAATTTGCGTTTCTCGGTATGCTATTGTGCGTATTTATGTACGTATCCATACGTCTTTATATTCATATCGCATTACATAGTACCTAGCTTTTAGATATTTTATGAGAATTCTTTCTCTTTTAATGGTCAGGAACCCTTCCCCTTGTATCTTGACTTGATCAAATATAGGTACCATTTCGATACATTGGTACTTAGGTAGGTACTGAAAAGGTAGTTTGGGTCGTCAAGCAGATACATCAGTTTATTTTTATAGGTACTGTTTTTACTAAGAAGATTTTTGCACGCTCAGAATCCTAACTTTTATAAACTCACCTAACGTAAATATTCTATACGCAACATACTATAACTTAATACACCTACGTTATAGTATGTTACGTATAAAAATATATATACAAAATTAATAGAGTTCCTTAATCATTTTAAGCAGATCACTTTTTGAGGACTGTCAGGACACGATTCTATAATTTTGTCAATGAGTATTGCACAACTGGTTGGTCTACGGGTAAGGCGACTTAGAAATAAAATTCAGGTAGAATTATATATATTTAAATATTTATTTAATCAAGAGGTTCTCTACACATTAAATAAAACAAGTCAATCAAGACCTACAACACGACGTCAGGACACGATTCTATAATTTTGTCAATGAGTATTGCACAACTGGTTGGTCTACGGGTAAGGCGACTTAGAAATAAAATTCAGGTAGAATTATATATATTTAAATATTTATTTAATCAAGAGGTTCTCTACACATTAAATAAAACAAGTCAATCAAGACCTACAACAGGACACGTCCTTTGTTGTTATACTTAATACCAAGGAAGCAAGTACATACAATGATCATTAAATAACACAGTAAAAATAACAAGACATTTACAACTTTATTTAATTATCTGCTAAATGGTTACGAGTGTACTAAGGTGCTAAACAGCAATTAATGTCAAACAAAGTTTTATGAGAACACCTTGTGAGAATCGTAAAGTGTGTGAAGTAGGCACATACACTTAATAATAAATGCTAACACTAAATTGAAACTAATTGCTGTTTAACAACATGGCACTAAAATATTTTTCACTTTAGTACAAACTTTGAATGAAAAAAAATGAAGTTTAAAACAGGAAATTATTTTGTAATAAATTACACACAATAAATTAATAACAATAAAACATATTATAGCAGAAAACTTAACAATGTAATAGTGTCTAATCTAAACAATGTCTGTGATCAGTTTACCTACTCTATAATAGAGTAACAATCATCATAAAAATATACACCAAGTCTTTATAGAACAAAGGAAATCGATGCCAGACAATCTAGTTCCAATCGTTAATATCGATTACACATAGCTTGCAAGGGAAACGAATATAACGCTCCACTTGCATTACGTGATGGAAGAAACTGATTGCCTGTTATTCGAAAATCTAAGTTGATTACTATAAAACATGTAACAAAAGCGAAAACTCAATATTAAAACAATACAAACCAATACAACTAAACTAGGTAAATATGAAATGTATGGTGATAGTGAAGATAATAAAAATAAAGACAATATAGAATCAATTTTAGAATTGAAATAAAATATTTTGTTCAGATTAAGAACAGTCTTAATTAGATTTTGTAGAATTACGTAACAATTAGAGGTAATGAGCAAACAATCGTTTACCGAATTAGCCTACCTAATCGTTACAATTACAGGCTCACGAGAGATATTTTATTTAATGCAGTTCTTGAACTAAATCACAGCACATTTGAGATATGCAGATCGTTTTACAAAAGTAACATCAACTAACAGTTCCATTATAATATTTTGTAATGCAAAATGATTGGAAGTTGAGGTAGGCAATCTAATTCTAACGGTATTGCAAGAAAACTAGAAACGTTTTCAAAAGTAGAAAAAAATATTTAAAAACCTACAGCTTCAAATTCATATTGTCAGCTATTTGGAACTCATTTGGTATGAGTGGCTGGTATACAATTTTCCTAATACGTGTCTTGAATTTCATATTCCTAAATAAGTTCAGCTGGATTTTATACAATACGTGCTTAGCTTTTCTATTTTTTCGCGTAGATGAAATATTTCACTTCTCATATTACATGCAAACAGTTTCATGAATTTTGACTCTATTAACAAATATGGTTGAGAGACGCCAGAGAACATAAGGAATAATCTGAACTATGATTATTTCAGACTTTATACCGCAAAAAAAATATGAGTCTGATGCTAAGTAAAAATATATTATTAAAATAAAAACCAAGACCCCTTTTTATCTAACAGAACATAATGATTAAGATGTTAATCTTATTACGAAGATACAATCTAATGTATCAAAAGAATGTTTAAACAAAATGTCTGGGAAGTCGCAAGTCACATAAATATTAAAATTGTATTATGGTTTCCCATAGTTAATTCATTACTGCTTTTTCTAGGTAGTAATTTATATGTATACCTATAAATTCGTACACTGAAGCCAATGTATCGTCATTTTGTGAAACTAATATTGCAGTATCTGTACACATTTTAGGTCTCATTTGTAACTACATATTATATAAATTATCGTCTTCCCATGGTCTTTTTGTATGTTCTATTTTTTTGTAACACAAGAACTGTTATCTGGCTCAGTTATATTAGATAATATTTTG
Source organism: Herminia tarsipennalis (assembly GCA_945859575.2). Lineage (NCBI taxonomy): Eukaryota > Metazoa > Arthropoda > Insecta > Lepidoptera > Erebidae > Herminia > Herminia tarsipennalis. Next base: position 11,312,401 of record OX243835.2, read on the forward strand.
ATACATATAGGACTGGTGTATCATTACTTTTTGAAGCCGGTACCCCTAAGGTCGCGGATTCAAGTCCAGCCTTAGACAAATTTTTCCTCTATATATTTAAATTTATGTTTGAAAAAATTAGCATAAAAATGCTTCAAAAATTACAAAAATAATGTTCCAGCAAAATTCGATTCAAATGGACATGTCTCGGTGCCAGAGTTGGTAATAGCTTAAGGCCGGTACCCCTAAAGTCGCGGGTTCAAGTCCCGTCCGAGACAAATTTTTCCTCTATATATTTAAAATTATGGTGAATCATGTCGGAATTTAAAGGCCGATTATTCAAACGTCATTCAGTTTTAAGACTCCATTAACTCTTATACTGTCACTGTCACATTTAGGCGAATACCTAATTGTGATAGAAATACTCTTGAGAGCGTCTCAAGCTTAAGTGTCGCTTAAGCATTCGGGGGTTACCTAGTTACATTACATGATAGCCAACCTCCTCGAACGAATTGGAGCCGCAGACAAATGAAATACCTATAACAATACAAACATGAAATACAGAATATACAATATGAAGTAAAATCTTCCTCCTCATTGTCTTGAAGCGTTGCAGTGCATGCACCACACAAACCTCTCTAGAACCGAATTTGTCGCCTCACTTCAAACAAATTCGGATCTACAGGGTAGATGTAGGGCACTAATATTGATGCCGATGGGCACCAAATGATTTCAAGTCTTCTATTCTTTTTTTTTTTTCAATGTACCTGTAACAAATAATTTTAACATGTTAATGTTAAACAGGTGCCTACCTATTACGTATATTGCATAATATTACAATTTTGTTATGTGTTTATGATTTGAACAATCATTTTAGGTTTATTTGTAGGTAAATACGTATTTGAAATAAAAAGGATGTGTATCTAACTAAATTCGTTGTAGAATGTGTATATCTAAATTAACCCTTCAATTGAAGTAACTATTATTATATAAGCTACTGGTTCGGAACTTAGTTTAGTATTTTCCACAAGATACTTTTAGATGTCAAAAGGTGACAAATGGGCAATGAAAACTGACTCTATACTGTTTGTAATAAAGGCTTTTATTGTTTTATTTTCAATGTGCAGGTACCTACTATTTTTAACATTAATTTCAGATTTATCTATTTCTCTAACTTTGGAGCTACGTGAAATAACCAGAGATTCAAGATTCAACAAGGTTCTTTTCCATTTAAAAAACAAATTTGAGTGTTTAACATGAATGAAAATCAATGATCTACAATTTAGTAGTTACTTATGTAAATAATAGTGACGATTAAGTTACAAGTTATTTTTTTTATTTTGATTGATCTATAAAAGTTATGTTTTATTCACGCATCTATAGAAGAATGGATGGAACCTATATACCCGCTATTATTTATTATTTTTATGCAAATAGAACAATAAACTAATTATAGGGACGAATACAAAAGAATTGCGTCTGTTAGACATAACATAATTAGAGAATGTATAACAAATAGAACATGAAAATAATAAACTAAAATAAAGAATAGATAAATATAGAGAATGAATAAGATTAAAAGATTACTGCAACCTTTATCAAAAATTTAAAAAAAAATTAAACTTCTCTGTATCCGTTGACGTTGCTATTCCCTAGCCAGCGCCAATTTGCATCTGAAAAAAAATAGAATAAATTTGAAACATTTATCAAACTGAAAATAAATATAAATGCTCAATAAATCATCATTTAAACGGCAACATTTTTAATACATCAAAACACACATCGATCAAAATTAATAGTGTTGTCAACGTGTGGTAGATACTTTTATCGATTAGAATCACCGTAAGGCGCGCATCACCTACACAATCAGATTCCGTAATAAGCGTGTAACAGTAGCCAAGTGTCGTAATCGATCATCGTAATTGCGCTTGTTTATCTATAGACGAGAGTAAGGTAAACATCGGAGACAGGTAAGGACGCTAATGTTTGAACAGCCATATTGTCAGCATATGAATAATGGTGTAGTGATCGCATTAACACAAGGTTAAAAATAAGGGAAAGTTCAAATTACCAGCGGAAGGAACTCGTTAAACTAACTCGTTGAACAAGAATGCGTTTTAGTAAGTGTCTGCTAATCAGTACAAAAAGATTCGTTTGTTTTTACACACACGTAATATTGTTTCGCAAATGTTGCATCATACTGACTCATAAAAAACTTAAAAAGCTTGAGTTTATGATTCATTCAAATAGAAACAACCTGTTTTAAAGAATTCAACTTACTAGTATTCCAGACGTAACGGTATTCTTTATTATTATAATTTAGTACGAGCAGCGTGGTTTTCGGATTTTTTTATGTCATCTAGTTTATAAAGATTACCGCGAATTCTTATGTATATAATTATTTTTATTTAACACATATTTTTTATAATGATTGCAAACCGTCTAGTCTAAAAGTCGACATTGATTTTTTTCTCTAAATTTAATCACTGTTCATCGAACTTAACGCAATCGGCGCGTCACTACGTCTGTGCGGGCCGCGAATTCGTCGGTTGATTCGCCAACCTTGGTGTAACGAGGCCGCCATCCGCCCGGCGGCGGCGCGGCGGTGGCAAGTGGGTCAGGGGACGCGCATGCGTACTCCGGACACGAGCAATGAGCGCCGCCCCCGCCCTCGAATGAATGGCCCAGACCCCCCACTTTATACTAACCCACCAGCATAAGGTGACCTCCCCTTCCTAGGGTCTTATTTACGATGACAGCATGATTTGGGGTGGGTGAAAGACTGGAAGAGCTCCAGTTTGTTTGGTTGCTATCCCAAGCAGCTGTTGTACAAATCTGTTGAGCGCTCGGCCCACTAGTTGCTAAGAGAATCTTAGGATGTTTGATTTAGCCTATTGTCTTTGTACTATTATTATACCTACAACATAACGCCATCTTTGGTATTATTTATAAATTCTAAGAATTTAATTCAAAATTATTCGACACGTTCAAAATACTTTTCAGTTTTTCGGAATTATTATTGAACAAACTGTCAGATTACTGAAAATAACGGAAATTCGATATCATTTTGCATTTTCATTTCTAACATTAGTTTCAGAATTAAGCACGGACAAATATAATTTCATTTGCTATAGAAATATAATATACAAATATGAATTATTTATGAATACCTTCTATTAATATTTCTTTATATACCTTTATATTCTAGAACCTTTTTACGTGAAACTAGTATTAACCTTATAACATAAAAAATAGTTATATACATCAAAATAGCTTGCTCAACATTTACTGTATTTGGTTAATAGGTATAATAATATTTAATTGGTTTTAGATTGATAACTTGAACAATAAACTAACCTATAAAGTGTCAAAGGCTTCTAGAACTTTAAATCACTACACTATTGGTAAGTAAAGTCATTATATTCAATTGTCATATTTTGAAGTTACCAAAAGTACAAAAGCTTACAAAACAAACATAGACCATTTTTGATGTCAAAATTAGCGAAATGTGAAAGAATATTCCAAGCAAACTAGCGGAATAAAATTTCACAGAACAATTGGAATGGACGTCAGCATAATAAAATGAAAAAGAACAATAAGATTTATACAACGAATTCAACTACATTTCGCAGTCGTTAACATAAATTTTTGGTCTTCTAAATACAAGGCTATGTAATATATTTTAGCCCTAGAGCCTGCACTGGTGACCTACTTCTGTCAAATAAATCTAACTTCGCGAAAGCTTGACTCTATAAACGAGAATTTATGAACAAAATTACTGATGCAATTAAAAGGAAGAATATAAGCTCACCTTTGATTATATCCATTGATAATACAGATGTTATATAGTTTGAAGAAGAACGTAAATATAAAGTAAGAACAAAGTAAAAAAAAATAATAATATCACAACCAAAACTCGATGTGAGCACAACGAGAGACGATCTCGGTATGATGTGTTCCCATACGGTTCAACGCTTGAAACTATTGGTGATGAAAACTATTAGTAAGCCACTAATTGTACAGCAGCCTACATAGGCGGCGGTAATTGGCCCATTTACACATTTCGTTAGTCCGATGTACATAATTGTTGGCTGTTTACAAGGGAGATGATATGAATGTGCCAACCACGAATTGTGAAAAAATGTGTAGCAGGCTTTGAAGGAATGAGTATAGGTGTTAAACAGCAAATGGGAACAATTATAGTGGGCATAAAATGTAATTACTTTACAACATTTTGTATTCTTTGGTTTCTACATAATATCATTTTATAGCAACGCAATTCTGTAGATAACATTAACCGCCAGACAAAACATATATGGAAATTAAAAATTTCTACCTCAGGTCTGCTCATCAAAATTTTGTACTGTTAGTTTGGCATTAGCTATTATAATATTTACAAAATTTACTTTATTATTTATTTAAGTTTTGTAATGGTTACTAGCTAATAATCTGATTGAGTAATACAGTACTAACTACGACAGGTGTTTATAGAATTACAACAAAAAATAACCATGAACTACGGTCAGATACGAACAGTTATAAATATGAATATTACCTAGTCGGGTCGTAAGTTCTGTCAAAAACTTTTAATGTGATTAATGATACAGTTTTTTATAATTGTTTAAAAATTATATATGAAATGAAAGGTAATTAAATGCACAATCCAAATTTATTTACATTATTCAAAATGCCCTCCCCCATTTTGAATACATGCCCGTAATCGACGCGGCCAGTCGTCGATCGCAGCACGCACCACATTCATGTCTATTTCTGCCGCTGCTTTAACCAGAGATGCTCGGAGAGACTCCAAATTCTGATGAGGTTTAGCACAGACAATCTCCTCCAAATGTTGCCATATCTTGTAGTCCAGTGGGTTTAGATCTGGACTAGAAGAGGGCCAGTCTTCATGACCAATGAAGTTAATTCCTCGGGCGGTCAGCCAGTCTTGCGTGCTTCGTGCCCTATGAGCTGGCGCAGAATCCTGCTGGAATATCCAGTGTCTGTTTTCGAACATTGTTTGGGAAAGAGGTTCCACTATGTTCGTTAGGACGGTATTTTGGTATACAACGGCACTGGTTTTTACACCTTTTTCACAAAAAAACACCTCAGTTAATCCTGAATATGAGACTCCAAGCCAAACCATGATTGACGAAGGATAATGCCCACGCTGCACCCTTGGAATACGCGCGCTTGCTTCTTCACTGCTATGGGCATACACTTTGTCATTTTGTTTGTTGTAGCTTTCCTCGATGTTAAAAATTTTTTCGTCGGAAAACAAAATTTCGCGGTATTTTTTTCCCGCGTACCGCCTTAACAAAGCTCGGGATCTTTCCAGCCTAATTTTTTTCAAACGCTCATTCAAAAAATGTCCGGTCTTTTTACGATAAGCTCGTAGTCCTAGGTCTTCATTTAACACTCTTTTAATCGTGGTTCTGCTTAGGCCCATCTGAAGAGCTAAGATTTTTTGCTTCCGGACGGGATTTCGTTGAATTCGCGCCTTCACGGCTTTGATGACCGCTGGTGTCCTAACTGTGCGAGGTCGGCCGCTCCTCTTACGATCTTCGAAGCTTGAATCTTCAGTGTACCGTTTGATAGTGCGATAAACAAACCGTAGTGTTATTTTCAAATTTTTCAGAATGTTGAAAATCTCTGTTGGCGTGTAACCACAGCGGTGCAACGCGATAACCGCGACTCTATCTTCCTTTTGCGACCACTCCATATTTGAAAATGAATAAAAATGATTACTTTCTTTATATTTGAAAAGGGCGAATGTTCTATTTTTAAAATTAGTCGAAGCATATGTGGCCAGTATTCGAAGATAAAAAAAATATGGATGTGACAGAACTTACGACCCGACTAGGTATATTCGTAGCTCCTATGTGGGTGACGAGTTAGAGGTACCATTTGCGTATGCTATTGAATAAGTTTATAAGTAGACAATAGAGTTACTCAGATCATTTACAATCTAACATGGTAGCAAATAAATACGTTCGGTAGCATTTAAATGAAGTATGTAATAGACTCAGCTCTGAATACTATTGCTGAAGGCTGACTTGTTTGATACTGTTATGATAGGTATATTTAAAAAAATGATTAGAAATAGTGATTAGCTACATATAAAATTAAAGATTTAACAAAACCTATAAATAGGTAATGTTTCACCTACAGAACAAAGAAAACCAAAAACAATGCTGCATGTGATAAATGCTAAGAGAGAAACTCGATAGACGGATTTGAGAAATGAAACATTTGAGAACATATTTCATTTATTAATCAAAAATACCAAAGCCCATAGGCAATGACTAATACTGTAGTTACAATGCTAATAAATACCGACCTAAAAAGTTTGTTCGAGTGCAAACAATTAACGGGAATGCTTTGTTATATGTTTAATGCCGAACACAGTGGATCTATTGTTTAAAAATCTTTACCTTTTATAGCCTTTTGAGTTTATTTCCAACATCTTTGTATGTTTTAGTTACCTGAGTTGTAACATCAAAGGAGCGCTTTATTGGTGTATTGTGTAATTGCATTATAAGAATTTAAAGTTTTCAAAGAAGCGGCAATTTGTAAAATGGGATAATACAACAAATAATATTACTACTGGTAAAGGCTCGATATTATTGATCTGTTAGAAAATATTACTTGCGTATAACAGTAAAGACTTGGAATACGGTTAATCAGAAAGATTACAGGAGATTTTTATCTTGATTAGAAAATTCAAAGTTTATAATTATAAAATTCACAACGATGCATCTAAAAACTCACTACGCTATGCGTTTAATTCATAATATTGTATCATCACAATTTCTATCACATCTAATAACGGAAGCAGACAATTGCTCATAAAATGTACAGATGGTTAAACACGTCCTTTGGCATGAAGCCAAAACGTCTGGGAGAAACTTAAATATTTAACTGAAACCTTTTTATCACAACTCATCAGCAGTATACATAATTAAATTATTAATAAGATTACTTACATTAGGTATTTCAGCTTGCAGCTTTTCAGATGACTCCGCCTGCTCGACACCATCTGAAATTATTTTCACATACATTATTAATATTATGTTAGAAGATAAAAGCACTGCAGCACAATTTAATAATTATACAGGAATTACAAAAAGCTTCCACCGATGGAAACCGACCTTGTTCATCCTGCTTGATACGCGCCAAACTGGCGTTGACTTGACAGTCCCGCCAAACATGGCTGCCGCTCGTGTGGGAAGCGGAAATACACGAATTACTACGAGCCAGAAAGGATAGAACAATCTGTGCGCACGTGCAAAAAAGAGACAGAAGACAGGTCCTGGCTGTTTGAAACTTTAGAAAGAGATAACAATATGCAATTTGATAGGAGTGCGAAAGGATAAGAATCACATCTAAACGGTTTTTAGGGTGGAGCTGTCTGGACTTTCGGGTCGGCGAGACGCGCAGATGGTAACAAAAAGGGACCAGTCGGGACAAAATTTTGGGTATAAATTGAACGACATTTTTGCCACATTGCTGCGAAGTCGTCCATCGTCTCAGGAATGAACAGAAACGTTTAGCCCATATTATTATTGTTATAGTCTTAGTTAAAATAATATGAAAGTAAACTAAAATCAAATTAGCTAGTTTAATTAAAATCACATCTCATTAGAAAATGTATTTTTTTGAGCTAACCAAATTCTTTTCTATTATGTAAATTTCAACATGTGGATGTATTTGTTCTAACAAACACGTTTTGCATAACAAAATTAACTGTATTCAAGTCACGGGGTCACTGACTCAGGATTTATTGTTGGTTTCCTGCCGTTTTATTAAACTTCATATTTTTCCTAAACATGTGTTCGCCGACAAAATTTGTCTTCCGCTTTTTATTTATTCAGACAATCATTGGCCGTTCTATTTTAGGCGGCTTGTATTGTATGCCATGAGCTATTCAAGTACAGTATGGACGGCTAGTTACATCATTTTCTAAAAAGAATAGCTGGGAATTATAAACGCTATGTTAAAGATCTAAAGTCGAAAATGCATTGGAAGTTGACACAACTGGGAACACGCGCTTGAGCAAATGTTATCGAGATTGCATCTGTATAATGGTATCGTCTTGGTATCAGGGTATATTATTTTTAACGGTGATGTATGGGAGTATATCTACCTTGCTCACGCCTTTTCCTTATAGGATCAGTAGAGCCGTAAGTGGCATTCGAGCGTGAGTTGTTGATGCGGCTTGACAGGATGCGAGATCACATAGCATTTGTAGCAACTGGAGTCCTATACAGTTGCTACTTATATGGAATGATAATCAGTTGATTCGGCTATCAAAGTCTAGATTATAGCAATTCATATTAACACCCAATATATAACATTGAACTGCAAAAATGATTCAGGTCTTTTGAAACGAAAAGGCAAGAAAATAATTGATGGGAAGAACAAAGAAATACGTAATTGAATATTTAACGTTCTGCTGAAAATCAAGGGTTTAAACTTAAGTTCAGATGACGAAAGCTTAACGCGCGTTACCATGTGAACGCTTAAAACAATATGGAAGAAATTGTAATCGCGCATCACCAAAACGCGCGTCAAAGCGCATAAAGCGCTCATCATCTAAAGAACGAGGTGATAATATTACCAATGGCACAGAAGATAAGAATAAAATGACACAGCACAAAGATGGATGAAGTTATTATAGACCATGTGTTTTAAAACTGTTTAGTTGCGTTAGAAGAACCATATTTTTTAAGATGTTTATGTAGGTATTATTAGAATTATGTAGTAGGTAATTTTAAGGTATGGACTAAATATTTTGTTACTTTGTTGCGACATACATGTAACCAAAATTGTTTATAGTAATGCAAAACTTGCCATATTGCGGTTTCTCTACCAATTGAAACATTCCAACGTTCTCGACTGACAGTGGTATTTGAATCAAGTGATTTTGATTAATAGGTCTTAATTAGTATGACGTGATTCTTGTAGACAACTTAATTTAATGTTGATTTTAACCAAATGCAGTACTAAATGCATGTTTGTGTATTTATTGCATACAATTACACTTTCACATTCAACTCCATAAAGTAAAATTCTTTCTTTTTGGTCGGGTACAAACATAAATAGAAAGACAAACAGTTTTTTAATTGTGATCAGTCACCCCAAATACCGGCCTGTATAGAAGATGATGACCTTATCTCTGGTCATCACAAAAGAAATCTCAATGCGAAATTTCAGCCCTCTAGGTTCAACGGTTAAAGCTGTGGGTTGATGAACAAATTAATAAGTCATGCCTTTCACATTTATATAAAAGAATATTGGTTTATAAGGTCTGTTTCTAGCCGCGTAAAACTATAATTCTTGCAATCAATTGTGTAACGTAATATTGTTTCAACTTCTTTTAATGTAGGTTCTGCTAATGTAGGAGAACCTATGTATAAAACATGTCAGTATAATCTAGCAAGACTCTGTGTCAACGTAGTTAATTAAGCTTACGAATAAAGGAAATGTAATAAAATGTTCACACGTTCTCCGTCCTTTCATTACCATGATTATTAAAGCGCGTAATAAGCTCTAAACGACAAGTTCAAAGTAACAGAATAGCTGTCAGCAGTGTCAACCGACTATTCGATTATTATAATCGATTATTGTGTATTAATAATGCTTTCACTATACCATCTGATCCTAAACTAGCCAGAACCGTTACTATGGCAACCAGACAACTAATAAACATAATTAATTATAATCAGGACCCAGACACAGAAAAACAATCGTGCTCATCATATAAAGATTTTTCTTAGGCGCGAATCGAACCCTCTGACTTAGTAATCAGGGTCACTATCTACTAGACCAATGGTTCCCAACCAATGGTCTGCAGAAATCAAAAAATAGTCCGCCAACGATTTCAAATTTCGCGATTATTTTTTTTTATATTATACAAAAAAATAGTATATTTTCTATAAGATTGATTAAGTGTAGAGGATTTTTCAAATAATAAAGGTACTAATGAACAACAAAGGACCAAAAGAGGTCCCTGCGAACAACACAGAACTTAAAGTGGTCCCTTTTCAAGAAAATGTTGAGAACCACGACTCTAGACCAACAGGCCAGTCGTATTTATTATCGATTATCATGTTTATAATCGATAGTTTTATCAAAATGAGATGAACAACTTGTAAGTAATTACCGATAATATTTACACCAGTTCACATTAATAATAATTGCAAAGCGCTAAAATGAGACCGGTTTTATCAATTCTTTACCCACACCATTTATAATTAATCTTAAATTTTGATAAATCGATATACTCGAGTTCGGATATCGGTTAAATCTATTAGATAACGATTTACAGCAAATAAATTATTTATAAAACACATTAATATTACTGGCAATATTTTTATTGAAAGCTAACGATATTTTGTTTAGTAAACATGTGGCGCCAGATATTTTATGTTTTTTTTAAAAATGAAAGATCTCTCCCTTTTTTTAGTGGCATTGGTTTTCAAGTAGTAGTTCTGTCATTGAAAAAGTAGGCTGTTTCATGTTTAATTTTGACATGTGATAGATACTTCAAAGATAATCTATTTTTAGAGTGATACGTCATGGAAGAGTAGGTACGTACTTTTTATATCAAAATTTGCCTAATAAAATTACCAGGCTTCTAGAGATAAGATTAAAGATATTGTCTTAGCCCGGTTTATGTTAAACTGTTCAAAGATTAACGCAACGGAAGCTGCCGCCCAGTTTGTTTGCTTTCACATACATTATCATATCAACCGAGATTAGGATGTATAGTTTGTCACCTGTATCAAGCTGATAAATCTTTATTTAACTAAGATAGTGGACTACCGTGAAATATTACTTCGTTATATTAAAAAAAAAGTTTTTGTTTACAGAAACGCAGTGTCACCGTGTTCCTTTTATAAAAACCTGCAATCTAATTATCCCCGGAAGAAACCCTGCAAAGAGGTGAGGCAAAGGTATCAAAATAACAGAATCAAAACAAAGAATCTAATCATAGCTTGCGCAAGGTGTGGTTGATGCTGATCCCTGATAAGTTGATCTATGATCCCCAGAATATCAGCTGCACCTACATAAGATGTTGTAACGAAAATTGAAATGTGTATTTTATGTAACACTTTAATGAGTTAGCGTGAATCTAATCAATTATATTCGTTTCTAACGGTCGGTTTCAATAATCTAAATATCGATGGATTTGGGTACTAGAGGTAGAATTTTGACATATTTTGTATGGAGCTTATGTCAAATATAGCCAAATCCATCGATAGTTAGATTATTGAGACCGGCCGTAAATGGTAAATGCTTTGGATAATTTAACCGCACCTTCAAGATACTTCAACAGGGTAACGAATAATAATGTGCATAATTTTATGCAAAACCGTTGAGTAGGTACGTATAGTATACACTAGGGGCACTATTATAATATTATTAGGAGTGCAGTTTTATAAAACACTAGCTGGCCCGCGGAACTTCGTTTGCGTCAAATTTCCCGTTTTTGCAAAATTTTTATTGATGCTCCGCTCATATTCGTCATAGCGTGATGTTATATAGCCTGCAGCCTTCCTTATCAAACACTAAACAAACAAACTCTTCAGTTTTATAATATTAATATAGTTACGCAAAATGAACATTTTAATGTTTGAAAATACGTTACGATAAAAAAATCTATACTGAAAAAGATAAAGCAAAAATTTGAACTAAAATTGAACTACCTCATCGTTTCAGAGGTCCGTAATTACATCGATATTATCGAGCGTTCAGATCTAATGCTATGCATTTATTTCTACCATCAACTTGTTTTATCGACAGAAGCATATTTTGACATGGACGACTTCCGAACGATACGAAGGCGCGACGACGTCATCGATCGGCATCGTCGAGAGCTCCAAATTTTGCGCGAATGTATTGAGATGTTCAGATGAAGTAAGAATGTCGGTACTAAATGCGAAAATGGCATGAATTTGTATTGATATCTTAATAATATTGTAAACGGTCTGTTTGCTGTCATTGCTTATCGATACCGATTTTGTCGATTATTGAATAGCTATTTATAGTTATAAAAGTGTTTTAACTAGATAAATTTCTACTTGTTTCATTTTTTTTCTTTTGAAAGAAAAAATAAGATAAGAACAGGCTGGAACTTAGAAAATCAAATAGTGTAAAGGAAGATCTAAAACTATTTGAAAGAGGAATCCAGGAAATTATGGGAAAACTGCGTCAAAGATCTAAAAAGCATATGCAAGAAAACATCTTGGCAAAGGGTAGTCAAGACAAAACGAATTGATAGAAAACTGTTGAAAACGGTACAAAAGGCTGCAGGAATGAACAAAGGATGTCAAGTACCTATATAACTCCAGTCTAGCCAAGTCAAGGCTTTAGACGATGATGTTAGTGGTAACTGTTTATTAATAACTTACATATGAGTCAAGTTTGGATACCTAGAGCGTCTATTTTTAGTGCAATTAAGATGATTTGATATGCTGATAATTAATTCAATGTGTATACTCTTTAGCAAAGACATTTTGAAGGTATAGTTGATTTTGTGTTGGATTCTACTCGTCATCGTCTTCTTACCGATTATTTAGGGTTTGTGCAATATGTCACTTACCTCCATACACTTCTATTATACCTAGGTAATTTCTATTCTGTACTCATGGAGTTGGATACTACTAAAGCTGTTATTATAGGTTTTTATTAAATAGCAAATTGACTGCGGGACTAAATGAAAGTTGCATGGAAATAACGATAAACCGGCATTTTTTTATAATAAAATATTTAGGGACTGTAAAACTTGGTCATGATAAGTCAAACAGAAAGTATCCAAGCAGACACGCAATACTAGAGAACATATTATTTATTTACAGGGTTGTTTATGAACTTGGGAAGTTTTAATGACAATGAGAATAACTTACGCCGGTAATAAAAATACATTAATTCTTATATAAGTTTGTCACGCGAGTTTTCCCGCGGGGAGTTAACCCTAAGAGGGCTTTCTTGTAAAAGTTTCCAGGTGTAAAGTTTTGGGCGCAGATGTTGCTTTACAATGTAATAGGAATAAACGCAAATATAATAACGATCTATCTAGTGGTTACACGTCAGCAAAATATATTTTATAATAAGTGTTTTTATATCGTTATAGAAAAGTCAACTCGGAAACCTAGACCTATCCTAATTAGTGTTTTACATTGAGACTTAATTTAGGTGTCGCCTAGTTTAAGAATTTTATAAATTATAATTACACTCGGATCAAAATCTTGTTTTTTATAGTTTGAATAAAGAAATTTATTTTAGGCAGGGAAGGTTTACAAAAGTTCGTGAAGACTATCAATTAAAAGTTATTCTAGTAACGTATATTCTGTGCTAAAATTGGCATTTTACGATAACCAATTTAATGGCTGAAGGCGTTGTCAATACGAACGTTTAGTTCTACATTAAAACAAAGATGGCGGTTACAGAGAGGATATCAAAATTTCGTAACCGATGTAACTTTTATGGTCGCGTGTTATTTTTTATGTAAATACAGGCACAGGTAACGATGTATACATCCACGCTGCCACCTAGTCATAAACTGAATTATTCCAGTCACGTACTCTTAGTGTGAACGATTGAATTTTTATTCGCAAGCTTGTCTAGTAAACATAAGTTTCGAAATAGACAATGCATTAGGTTACTTCCGTATCCATTTAACATTGTACATTGTAAATTGACGAAAGTATAGTAGCACATAGTCATTTTATCTACCTACTTACTTTAATAACATAACTTTATAAGTTACAAAGGAAAGGAAAAGCTAATAGGTGTACAAAAAAATCTTAGGTACCTATCAGCTTAACCCTCCAATAGTTAACGTGGGTCAAGCTTCTTTGGGATTTTGTGCGGTACAAAAAGTCGCAGTACTCCAAACTTAAATGTTAAGTTTTATATCATCTCTATTATATAGCACAGTTAGTTACTTGGTAGCAACATTCGATTTGAATCATTAAGATATAAAGAAGTAACGCAAATGAAATTAAATAGCCAGTGTTATACATTACAATAAATAAAAACATTCTGAACTCGTAACTTATAATAAAGGCAATATCAAACGTTACGGTAATACCTCAGGAAAATATATTCCGATTACATGCAAGCAGCAGGGGCTAATTTTTATTTGTTATTCCCACCAGCGAAAACGGCGTGTTTTTAATAATTGCATAATAATTCATAGGAACGGGAAAATGCTGGTTGATTTAAATTTAGTGGGATTTTTACGGATGTGGTAGCATTTTGTGGAATTAAGGAAGGAAATGAACTGGTGTTTGAGGTGCTATTAGGTGGATAGAATGCTAAAGGAATGGTAAAACATATTTGTGGCTCTTATAGAAACTAGTAAAGCGTGTTTATGTTCCAATATTTTTAGTCCTACAAACATTTTAGTGACATATTTATGTCCCTATTATTTTAGGTATCAATAAATGTTACTAGTCGGTCACATTGTATAAGTATTTTCTGATACGATTTTAAGTCAACTAAGATTTGGTTTAAATATACTGTATACTTTTGAATACTTAACAAATTCAGTTTTATACAGTAACGGTGATATATCTATTATCTATTGATAATATTAAGAAAAAGAACCACACGGGCAGATAGTTTTTAGCATATAATACAAACATAAACAAGAATACCTAATTAAGATCGAATAATTATTAAAAAATAAGTCATATTAGGTTTTTAAACATAGTTAAAGGTAGAAAAATTCAACAAGTAGTAATCATCGTTGGATACATACTTTTCAGACGGCGTAACGATAGGCAGAAGAGAGAGGGGTTGAACCTTTTTGATATCACGCATTAACATGCATAAAAGGAGAAATCAGAATATTATCAGTGTGCCGCGAAGGTTCCGCACATGCGTAGAACGCGGGCCAATATCGACGGGCGGCAGGCGAGGCGTCGCGCGCAGGCTCCGACGAACCCCCGATAACGTAAATAATACAATAAAAATAATACAATCCCACTCGATTTGAATGTCTTGTGCTCTCCGTAGGTTCCGAGTCAGCTTGATAGACTGTTATAGCGGCCCTCGATACGAGATTTTGTTGCGACTATAAGACTTTTTTTACGACGACTGTATAATTGATGGGCTGGCCTCGTCGCGACAGGAAAACGGGTGTTTGTATCAATATTGACAAGGGAAATTTTACTAGATTAGTCTTTATAAAGAATAAAACTGACGTTTCTTTGTTAATTTTCTTACGTTTTTCTCAAGAAGATGCTAACAATGATTGTATTTGTCAGTTTTAACAAAGGGAACACTTTATTTTATCTGACTTGACTTTGTTCTATAATGAAAGACAGAGGTATCTATTTGATGTAATTTTAAGTAATGAAAATCCAACCCTCTTTTGATTACCCACACAGTCACAATCATTTAAAAAAGAATATTAGACGTTATTTAAATAATTTATAATATAGATAGAAAGTAAAGTAAAGGGCAAAATAATAGTTAAACGTTTTTACGTCCTAAAATAAATACAATTTGTTCAACATATGTCGGAACATATCCGTTTCGATCCTTTTGACCTTACGCTGCATTGGACGGGTTAAATGTCACCAAGACCGCTTTCTTTTAGTATACTCAAATATGCTAGGTACTATTAAACTATAACATAAATATGTTGCATGCAAAGCAAATAAATCACACGAAAGTCATTGAAATTGAAATCAATTACAAAAATGTAAATTGAATAAAATAACGACTATTACAAAACAACTTATAATGCCATTGATCTAAAACACGCAAAGGAGTTAAATCAAACAGCCTTGCAATTGATATTCATTACATTATAAATAATAATTCGATTTTCAAACGGCGACATCGCGAGGATGGAACAGAAAAATTCAAATTTCAAAATTACGCTTACCGTAGAAAGCGGAGGCGCGTTGGGCAGCTGCGCGTTGCGAAGTGGGACCGACGACACGAGCCTACAACGTCACCCCTCCCGCGCTGCCCCGCCCTACTCCTTAGCTTCTCACAGATTTGTCTACACAACCCCTCGCTACCGAGTTAACAGGCTCTAAATCTAATAATACCTATTAATTATCCTTTATTAGGCTGTACAACACTGTTGCCTTTGCCAATTTTGTAGTAACTACTTAAAAAAAATTAAAACAATTCTCTTTGTTACTACCTACTTATAATTTTTATGTGAAAGGTAGATAGATACCAAAATTGTATTGTAACTGAAAAATTATGCAATTGTATGCGTGTTAGCATGTACATGTAACAAAAGTAAAATACGTGCTTACCTATTGACAGTGAAACCGTTAACGTCGGGCGCGTGCTCTGACGTAATTGAAGCCTGCCAGTTCCGTAGGATGACTTCACATGTCACTTTATTTTATGTACGACTTTATTTTGTACTGTTTTTTTCCAACGGCTTTGTCCGCGTTATATTTGATTTTTAACCTATGTGCTATTCTGATCTAAATTACTTCAAAGTTTCATCCAAATCTGTTCAGTAGAAAATTGCAGTCTAAATTAAATATTTAATCCACTAATAAATAGTCCTGATGCCACACACAAGGATTAAAACAAAATGGTCTTTAAATAGAAACATCAATCTTAATGTTTTAATTAGATACCACTTAAATATTATATAACCTTAAATATTAAATATTATATAAATATGTTAAGATTATATAACCGTTATGTAAGAGAGTGTAATATTTAGAAACAATTGCGACTACTTTAATAATTTTAAAACATTTATGTAAAATTGATTCAGCAAATACCTACTCAATATACTGTTTCATTGTTCAAAATAAAATTTATAAGAATTAATGTCATTATTCTGAATTGTTTTCTTGTTTACTTCAGAAACCAAACTTAATAGACTTTAAAAAGAAGAAATTAAGAAAAAAACGCAATTCCCTTAGTAGGTATCTCTACCTACCTATGATTGTTTCTTCGTCGGGACCGAGCCCCAAGAAACTGAATAAAATTGGGTATTTTTTATTTTTTTGTTACAACCTAGGTAATTAGTTTTATGAAACTAGAGGTCTATGTTACGTACCCACCTATTTGATGAAAACTACTAAAAAAATTAAAACTAATCTCATAAAAATAAGCGTTTTCATTGACAGTATCCAATTTTGTGACCGTACATGATAAATACCTACATACAGACTAAGCGGTTGTTACATATGTATTTTTAATTCTGAGTAAACACATTCAGTAATTCTGAATGTAATTAATTGCGTTTGTCGGTAAAACGTTTCCGACAAATTTGTCGCAATATAACATTGACATTCTAAACGCAGCCTATCCCATCACGACACGTCCGTCCGGTGTCTATGTCCAACTACCAAGACAAAATACCTACATGGGTACAGAAAGTCGGCTCACAGATCAACAAAAAATCTACGCACACGTGCCGGCGGTCTCAACTTGCGCTGTTTCGGGTTGAAATTCGATCGAGATCTGTGTAAATGCGCTTTTATGCGTGTGTGAGTCTGTTTTCGCTTGTTGTAGAGAGCCGACCTGTACTAATGTATACTGTGACCAAGACGCCATATGGTGTTCACGGCCCAATGACTCAATACATTTTTGTATGTAACTCGTTTAAACCATTGATGCGTACTATTATAAACGTTCATAGACGTTCCTATTACGTTATACGTAGATTTATTATGATTACTTGCCCTTATTTCTGCATATAGGTCATAGGAGTTGCAGCATTGCAATGAGATTGAATTATTTGGTTTTTATAGATCAAGCGTAAGATCACCAAACACTAAGAGTACAGAATGCAAGTGAGCTGCCGAGCGAAGTACATACCTACGTCGCTGGGCAGCTCACATAGAGTCACAGACAATCTCGGAACTTTATCGGAATAAAGTAGTCTAAGAATCTGAGTATATGAGCGATGTCTATGTGCGCGTTGCTGAAGCACGTAGGAAGTTTACCTTTTATGATAAGATGGTGGACTTGTTTGGGCGTGTTTTGGTAAACCAGTTACTTGTGAACTTTGAAAACATAATGACGAGCGAGTTGAATTTGACCATAAACATCAATTTATTTATCGACGCAAAACAGGACGATGATCTCTATTCGACATCTATTTTTACGCATAAGTAACTTTTTACCAAATAGTACGAAGAACACAACTTATATTAGTTAGCATAAAAATGGTTGTCTGTAAAATCGGTTTTCGGACGATAATTTTACGTGACAACGTCATAAAAAAATATTTATGACATATCGCCATTCGCGTTGCATATTTAGTTCCAGTTGTATCGCATGTCATGTTGCTGCAATCTCCATTTACTGTTGCTTAGCAACTAATTAATAACATGACTTTTTTTAGACGCTTTTTTGTAAGTGCAGCCGGTCATCGATTTTTAAGACATAAAAATAAAGTAATTAATTACAAGGATCAGAATTTAAATACACAACAATATTGCTATTAGGTCTAAAATGAATTTATTTTAACCCCCAACGTAAAAAGAGGGGTGATGTAACTTTAACGTGCGTGACGGCGTATATGTCATACCTATATATTGTGTCTGTAGGTATGTAATGTAGCGCCAAACGACAGAACAAAATAGACAGATTTGGAAACGGATTTTTTAATTCAAATTTTAACTAGAATAGTCCTTAGGCATCTTTGTTTCATGAAAAACCGTTTAGCCGTTATTAAGATAATATACTTTTTTGTCTATAGGTGTGTGAGACAAAAAGTAGATTATGTGGATGGTAGTAAATTACGTGAGTTTTCTGTTTCAATTAGCTGTTAGGCTGTTGCCAATGATTTTATCTGTATGGAAAAGACAGCTATCATACGATCTTCAACCTTTCTTTGTGAAGTAAATATTCCTGATCCATGGACAAGTTAGTTTACCGTACCGATAACAAAGAATATTGTAATTTGATATAGCTTCGAACCTTGAAAAGATCAATCTTTTTTACAAGCACATGATCCGTCGCAATGTTTACTTGTACTGTAGAACACACTTTGATACTGTGATAATAAAATCAACAACTAAACGAGGCAAAATGCTTCCTTTATAATCGTTAATTTCAAAAGCAAACTTTAAAGGAATATCTACAAAAATTATGTCAAAACAATAATAAATTAAACTTGAGATGGTATAGCCTTCAAGAAATCACAACGGACATTTTTTATACTTAGATTTCGGTTAAATTTAGTAAACAGATAGTTAGATACGTTTGTATGAAACGAATTGTTCAGAACGGTTCGAAATGTTCGTTCAAAACAAATAGGCAGTTTCAATTTCATACAGGCATCAAAGTGATTTCACTGACTTAATCCACTTATTTTTAATTTATAACTCTTATGACAACGTTTTCGCAAAATCCATCGAAATCGGATCGGTGTTTGAAAATAATATAAAGATACTTAGGATACATCCAGGTTAAGCAGATAATTACTTTTTTGAAGAAGGTTAAAAAGCCCAGAATGAGGCATAAGTAAGTCTGCTGGAATCTATACTATTATAAAATTGTAAAATATTGTCTGTACATTGAAGATATTTAAAAAAACTAATCCAGATCGACATTAATTAAGGGTTTCTAAATCCAAAATCTTTGTTCGGGGTTGGCGCAAAAAGTACAGAACAGATTTTATTCAAATTTTGAGGGCTTAATCACCTATATCCAGATTAAGTTATAGACTATATCACGTTACTTTCCTTAGGACCTGAGCAATAGCATACCGTAGCAATATTGCCACACGGGCAGAACCGCGGAATTTCGTGAACTCTGTATAATGAAAAGGATGAATTTTGCTTACCTACCTACTAAAAAATAAAGTAAGAAGAAAATGTTACAGATACTTAAACTACTTTTGTATGACGTATCAACGACAATGAGGTTTTCATTCACTACCTATGATTTAACATTTAAGCCATAACGAACGCTGTTTTTGAGCAAGAACCCTAGAGACCATTACTACTGAAATAGCTAACGTAAAAACATAAATAATTTTCGTAGCAGTGCATACAAAACTAATCTACCAAAAAATATTGTACGTCATGTTGCAATAGACTGCAATGTCCCACGTCAGTCAATCGACGGATTATTTCGGTCGGCCGGTCGCAGCCAATCCGACGTCACCCCTCCCCTTATTGGTGAATTTAAAAAAGGAATTTCAATTTAATCCGCTCCCCTCGAATATAGCTGACAGGCGGTGCTTTGCCGAGTGTCGCTCCCGAACGGATTATTGAGTGTTCTTTTGTTGAAAATTTCCGTTTTTAATTTCAAATACGTTATGAAAGATTTCGATTTTTTAAATTTGTCCCTACTAATTTTACAGAAAATCTATACAAGAATTTATTTTTTCCACTATCAATTTGTTTAACCGATGTTCGTTTTCTTTAACCGATGTGTTAATTTGTTTATTCCGATGATTTTGTATTTACTGATATTCTTTTGTTGTTACCGATGTCTATTTGGTTTTGCCAATATTTATTTGTTTTAAAGATATAACAGCGCCAGTATGACTGCCATACTATGACAATGTACCAACAGCCAGCGTCTTGACGTCACTGACTCTTCTATACTACCAGTGTTGCTGTTAAAAAAATGTTGTGGCTCAATGTTTTTATGTGTGACGGTTTTAATGGGTGGGTATAAAACTGGATAGATGGAAGATTTTATGTTTACCTATAACACGATTTGGCCGCTGTGTCAATGAACTAATTTCATTGACACAGCGGCGAAATCGTGTTATTAGAAAATATAAGGAGATCATCTATATACCTAAACATGGATAAAAACGTAAAAACAGGCTGGTTGACTGACTAATCTTACAATTGACAGCCGAAACCGAGGGTTTTCTAGACACATAGGAGATTTTTTTTTTTGAAAACAAAAAAATGACATTTTATTTCACGCCTTAGATACCTAATGATATAAGGGTTGATGGATAGTATTTTCTTAATGACTTTATCATCAAAACTGCAAGGTTTGGTATAAAATAAACCAACGGGCAAACAGCTTGTTCAATATATTTTCATAAGTTCATGAGTCATCCTGTCAAAATGCTGCTACTACGTCTAAACAAGATCATGATTATGATCTAAAAAACATCTGTTGACTAATTTATTCATAGCTGTTATACGACTACTGTGTGGTCTATTTAACCTTGAAGGAATAAAAACTCACGAATTTGACCCTCTTTTGGTATAAATTAGTAATTAACACTTAGTGTTTTAACAATCAATTTCAATAAGTGCTAAAAAGTCTAATTTTTGTGGTATTTTTCATTAGGTACTCGATTCTAGTGAAATCGTTCAGCTCGTGTAGATATTATTACTTATTACTTTTTATACCGACTTATCATGGACATTACATTTTGGATCACTTTGTTACGAAAATGTTCCGACGTTCGATGTCGATGACCGATGTCTATGTGCGCGTTGATCGAGCGCGCGTTGTACGAAGAGTTCCTTCTGTGGTTTAAATTATTTGTGGTATTTTTAAGTCCTTCTGTCACTAATTTAACGTTTATGTTATTCAGTAAAATTAGTTCTTTGTTTCCAATTTTGTATCAATTGAATACCCTATCTAATACTTAAAGCCCTAAAGTAAAGATATCAAGCAATTTGTTTTGCGCATGTACCCATTTAAATAAAAAATAACGAATACAATTCTCTACTAAATAAAATATTAACGGAATGGAGCTCAGTTTGTATACGCTAACAGGATTCGTTAAATGGCGCTACCATTGTTACTCGCGACGTTATCGATTTTTATGCTCTCTTCTTTGTCTTTGAGCAAGCGTATTCTTGGAATATACAATATTCAAGTAGGTAAAGGTATCGAAAACTCTGTCCGATCTATTTATGTTTTTTTAAGTATGATTTGAATAACCTTATTCTATGTCATATTAAAATGTAAAAAATATCACAACAATATAACTTATCGTATTGTTAAAATGAGGGAAGTTACATGGCAATGAAAGCGGCGACAGTAAAGATTATTTTGATTAAAAATTTACTATATTTAGTCCAAATTGAGTACTAAAATCGTACCTAGTTTATTAAAATCTAGATACTTGACACGAACCAATACTCCTAATATTTTTTTGCCTTTTTGGTTGGTGTTTTATAAAATAATACAAGAAATGTATTTAAAAGTGCAAGCCATACGAGTTATACTGGAAAATTACGACAAGAAATAGAATTAAAACTCTATTTACTATGAACACAAGTATCCTGTCAATCACAAATTTTGCAAATAATTATACAATCTATACGTAGGTATACCTATAATCACTTGTACTGACTAAGTGACTGATTCACCAACGCAGAGTCTAAACCCACCTCAAATTCATCCACTAAGAAAGTGTTTTTGAAAGTTCGTCCCCCAAGAGGGTAAATTAGGGGTTGTCAATTTTTTTAAAAAAGTCATTACAAGATTGTATAAAACTTGTCAGTTTTAGAGTTGCATCAGTAAAGTTTCGTATTTGGCTTACATGTGTTATAGCGTTGTTTCAGTTTTGAAGTTAGATAGATACCTATGTGAAATTATTAGGTATTGCTTTTTGCATTAAAATAAAAAAAAACATGTTTCAGGCTAAATCATCCACACGGGCTAAGCTGCGAGTAACTGCCAGTTAAATATATATTTACTGTATAAATGTAGTGCAAGAATACTTATTTAATTAAATAGGTACAAATGAGGTCGTAATTTCGAAACAACATCCATAACTCAATCAAAATATGAAAAATAACCTGAAGTTATTTCTTAATTATTATGGAATTTCTCATGTGGGAATGTTACATGTATTGAAGAATTTCAATGGCAATCTAGCACAAGTATTCAGACTACGACAATTTGTTCCAATGTATTCGAGTAGATTACTTTGAAAGTAATTATTAAAAATTGTTTTATAATTCTCAGTATAAACACCACATTTCGAAATTGGATTTGTGGTGAAAGAAAAGGATTTTAGACACGAAATTTTCATTCCCTCTAAGGAAGGTATAGAAAATACAACACAACACGGAACCCTACTATATCTACTATAACGGGAGACCGTCTCTTCGAAATGAATATGTTTTACGCAACAAAAGTAAATCTGGAATAATACAGCATTCTTATTAAGCGGGTTTAGGGGCAGTAAGAACAGTATCTTGGAAACCTATACCTGATTCACAAATACATTTTATCCATAAAATACTTAAGAAACATGCCTTACAAATGTTAGTTTTAAGTTTTACAATCTTTTATCTCAATACCTAAGTATTATTATTATTAATTTCTTTTTAAGAAAATCAAAAAAGTCAAAAGCGTGAATGTTTACAGTAGTAAGTACTAATGTTATCGCAAACAAAAAAATATAGAGTTAAATGAATGGTGTACAATTTTCCATTTTAAACATTAATACAAATAGATAAGGTATGACAATAGTTCTATTTCCATTTCATTTGAGAATTCATTCGTTTTAGTTTTATCCACAAGAATGTGTAATCGAGGTCGGTTCGAGAACCCTTGGTAAGATTTTCGACTGGGCCCCAAATGCGCAAGTCCGATGTCGACGCAGGCGCAGAGGTGCCTTTGTGGCGGCCATATTTTATTGCCCCTTTTTCGGGACGAACAAAAATATCCATTCATAGAAGTCAGGTATAAAAATGTTTTTGTTTGAATTTTGTAACGCAACCGACGACGGATACATAGGATTAGAAGCGTTTGTTGAGTTTCAATTTTGGGAGAAAACATTTTGTTTTCAAACGGGTGTTTGAGAAATTGGATTAGTTAGAATTAGAAGGTATTAGTAGTTGGCAGTTTAAAAAAAAAATAAGCTATTAAGAACCTTTATAAACCTCAACCTGTTTTACGTAGTTCTATGTAACTGGGTTTTATTATAAAAGGGAATGGTCGAAGTTGGCTCCACTAATCTAACGGATGAAATAATATAATCATGACCTAACCCTGAACCTAATTGTAACAAAAAAATATTGTTTAACATCAATTTATTTAACAGAATAAGCTAGTCTCCTAGGTAAACAAAAAAATCCAAAAGACTAATTAGTAAATAAAACTAGCAAACGGTTAATTCCTTATAACATGTTGTATAAAAATGTTTTTTTTTAAATTAATTATAACATAAAAAAACAAGGCAAGAGATCATGCTCAGTGTGGGATTTCGCTGCCTTGAATAATTGTATCTGCAGCAGAGCGTATGTTCATGGCACTTACGACCTTTGGTTGAGAAATGCAGTTTTTAGGCAATAACTAATTGACGGTATATCCGATCATGACCAAACTATTTCATTTAAAGTATTTATTAAGCGCTACCTTTGTGATCTTTTTCATATTTTTTTAATTACCCGGTTAAAACGTTAAGGGGGCGGGATACAATTTATGCAACTTTCGGAGCGATTATTTCCAAAAATATTTACTAAATTACAAAAGTTTATAAAAAACCTTAAAATGTTTTTAAAAGACCTATCGAATGATGTGCCACACGTTGATGTTAGCTGTAGAAAAATGTCAGCTACTGTACATGAATGGAGTGCCTCCCCTAAAAATATTTATTTTTATTATTTAGTTATCAAACGTAAAGCAGCGGCTACTACAAGACACCTTTTCCCCAAATTTCATTACTATTCATTGAGTAGACTTTGAGTAAAATTCCTGTGACATATGGACGGACTGACAGACAGACATACAGACGGATATGACAAAACTACACGGGTTGCGCTTTTGCCATTTTGGCTACGGAACCCTAAAAGTATTACTTTTTTACAAGGTAAAACCATTTACTCGTTGACATATTTTAGCATGGAATATAAAACCCTTATAATAGGTAATTTTATTATTGAATTTAATTACGATTACGGTTGATGTAATCCTAACAAATTATAGTAATTAGAAAGGGTTGCCAATTACTTGTATTTGGGTAGGTACATATAATCGGAATTGGTCGGATTGGCACAATTTGGAATATTCTACTCGGTCTTTGTTTGTTAATTTAATCGCAAAAAATAGGTAAATTAAATTAATAACAAACTAAGGTTCACGTTACACAAATATAATAAACATAAATAAAATTTAAGTGTCTGTTTAGCAAAATAACAGCTTTTATATAATTGCACGGTACCTGTACAAAATCCAGATTAAAAACTTTTTGTCTGCCTGTTAGTTTATAAATAAGTGCTAGGCGAATTTTGATACGATTTTTCTGGCAGTAGACTGACTTCATTATACATATATTAAAATCACCGCTGTGATGTGGTTTGCCGCAACATATATGCTGAGTGTGGACCTATCTGTTGCAGTTTCCTAAGATAAGCTAGTTTTGGATATTTATTTAAGTATGAATCTGCGTCAATTTTTTTTTTTTGTTTCTTTCTTTCTTTTCTTCTTTCACATATTTACTATAGACTTTATTTTACTAACCTGAGCTAATAAGATACCAACTTTTATATTTTTTTATTTATTTTAACTTATTGCACACGACATTTGTTACAATGCCACTAACATATTCTACAATTCAATCTAAAAAAAAATAGGGCTTATGCGCTTATTACACTACACTGAATCAGGGACCCTAAATCCCTAAAAAGAGAGGTGTAATAAGAGTTAGGGCCCTAATTCTCTAACAATTTTTCAAGGCCACCTCGATTTAGGGCCCTGATTCAGGGTAGTGTAATAGCCGTTTTAGGTATGATGAGGCCGACATGCCATTGCGGATAAAAGCCTCGATAAAAAAAAAATAAAAAAAACCCTAGTGCAATGCAGAGAGAAGAATAAGTAGGTGTAGGTGCTTAATTATTATTTTCCAAATACTACAATGAAAGTATTTTTTTTTTTTTTTTGTTAAAAGACGACTCCCGCAGTGGGGTACAAGCCCTGTGTCGCGGGGTACTTTACAAACATACAAGTCACGGACACAAAGTACACCCAGACTCGGGACGAACAAAAGTAAATAATAATATAATTACATCATCATACATTTGATAACTTTCGATTTTGAAAATATTTATTGTTATATACTTAAAGTACCTACCACAAAACAAAATCTAAATTTTTGTATAATTATAATGCGGTTGAAGTCACAGGATCGCAACTAGTTAAATAATATAATGAAGTAATTTGTTTTATTGAACAGAATAATTAAGTATGTGAAAGCACATCTCATATCCCCACGATTTCTACAAAGGAACAATGTAAATTACTCGTGGTAATAAAATCTCTTTGATTCCTACCTTTTTCATTTGCATTGTGCTTTTTAATAAGTACCTATTATAGATAAATAAATCAAAATTGTTTTAATAAACTAGCTGACCCGCTTCGTCTGCATCAATTTACCCGTTTCTGCGACATTTCATTGCTGCTCCACTCCTATTGGTCGTAGCGTGATATTATATACCATTTAGCCTTCCTCGATGAACGAGCTACCCAAAACTATTTTTTTTTTTCGAACCAGTAGTTCTTGAGATTATCACATTCAAACCAACAAACAAATAAACAAACTCTTCAGCTCTAGAATATTAGTATAGATGATAATAATACAGATCTATCTAACTAATTGTAATTTATGAAGAAGGTTAATAATAATAATATCTTGGGACAGCTAACTCAACGCCATGTGATCCTTAACTAAGCGGAGCTTGTACTATGGAAACCAGGCAACTGATAAACATACTTACCTAAATATTTCTGAATACATACATAATATAGATAAATAACACCCAGACACAGAATAAACTACGTGCTCATCACACAAAGCTTTACTCTGGGTGGGGATCGAACCCGCGACCTCTGGCTTAGCAGTCAGGGTCACTAACCACTAGACCAATAGGCCCGTCAAATATTATTATGTATGTTTTATACTGTACGAATTAAACGCAATTTATAGGTAATATCCACAAACATGGGCGTACCCAGGGGGGATTTGAGGGTTAAACCCCAACCCCATTGCAAGAAAAGATAGGTACAGAATTTAAATTGGACCGGTGTTTAGTTAACTGCACCACCTCCCCCCCCCTCCCGTCAAAATTTTGTGTCCACAACTAATACAATCCTATTACTAATAAGATACTTTACTATTATAAAAAAATCAAACAGTAGAAGTTGGTTATTTTCAAACTGGCTGAATGAAAAAGAACATTAATAAAATCCCGATTAATAAACAAAACGCATACCGATCTGTCAATTGGGTACTTGAATGTAAAGTCAAATCAGTATCTTTTATGAAACAGCAAGATTTGTATGAAATTTAACATTAAGACGTATGTTAAAAATTATAACATAGGTTCTAATAGTACACAAGACTACAAGTGCCCTTAACGCATGTGACATAGGTTTACCCTAGTACAGGCACCCTGTTGTTATCCCTTAAATACATATTTTTTTATGAACTAACTTTAAACATTTGTAATAATTAAAATATATCTTTTTATTTTATTTATTTAAAAAAATAAAAGATAACTAGCAATGTGGGATTGTGGTCCCACATTACTAGCAATTCTGTTAACCCCTCCAGCTAAGCTCTATAGCTTGTGTTAGGAATGGGTTCACGTCGGTAGTATAATGGCCAGGATTCGAACCCACGACCTCACGATTGCGAGACCGATGCCTTAGCCATTAGGCTTGTCTGGTTGCCATAGTACAGGCTCTGCCTAGTTTGGGATCAGATGACCGTGTGTGTTGGCCTAAGATATTAACACATGTTGTTATCTATTTGTTGCCTAATTTTATGTATAAGTTTTTACAAAACTTTTTTCTTTTTTCTATAAATTATTATTATTCTTATTATTATTATTGTTCGGGTGTCAAATTATTCACTTTTAGAATTTATTTATATGATTATAAATACTAAAACATGTTAAATTATGGACGAATATTTATTTTTAAGATTGTTTGAAGTTCTATTATTACCTGGTTTGTTAAAAATAATTTATCGTTATTGATTGATTTTATATTCAAATCCCCAATTTTCTGACAATATGATGCTACACGCCTTTAAGTACATGTCAAACTTAATTTATATTTTAATAAGTCAATTGTAAAAAATAATTCATTAGAAAAAATCTATCTTTCAAAAATGCTATTATTAATTGGCAAGAAATGCCTATAAAAAATACTATACCAAACAGTAGATTTATAAAAGAGCAAAGTTTTAAAGAATCCCCGCTTCCTTAAAGTAACCTAAAGTAAAAAATCAATAAAATGTCGGTACCTACTACTAGTAATAAATTGTGCGTATACATAACGTTAATACATTACATTAACTTTAAACACAATATTAATATTAATTAATGCATAATGTACATATATAAATATTTATACAATAATTATTCCACTTTAGGAAGATATTCATCATACCATCTGAACAAAAATTTCAAGTAGGTATATTTATATAAGTACATACTTTGATAAAAAAAAAGTAAATAGGTACGTACCATCGATTTCGCTGCTACCCGACGTGGATGCCACCCTTACAGTAAAAAATACAAGGTATTCATGGTATTCAGAAACTGAATTTGGTCCGTACGCTATAATGAAAGCTTTTTGAATGAATGAAAGCTCCCTCCAAGCTTGACAATTCGGCGAACCTGTTTTATCATAGCGCGGTTGTAAAGCGCCATCTAGTAGGGAATAGGAAAACTAACCGCTATGCAAATTAATTTACCCTTATTGGATATACATGTATAGAATTCTTATGAGGATTTCGTCATTATTTCAACGATATTTGAGCAAAAAACTACATGTTATCACTGAGAAAATGTAGTAAATGGTCTACGTTGAGATATTTTCGATATTAAACAGAAAATTCTTACCATATGCTGCAGCGTCGACTGCGTCA
The DNA here is from genome assembly GCA_945859575.2 of Herminia tarsipennalis. Lineage (NCBI taxonomy): Eukaryota > Metazoa > Arthropoda > Insecta > Lepidoptera > Erebidae > Herminia > Herminia tarsipennalis. Next base: position 11,341,199 of record OX243835.2, read on the forward strand.
AAGGGGCATCGTAGGGCAGCTCCCAAAAACTGTGATATTGAAAAAATACTAGTTGCCTACATAATATATGCACTAATAACACTAGGGATATGTAAACCAACAAAAGAAAATGTTAGAATCTCAGTAATTATCACTTAATACATTTTATCTTGTTGGAGCACACATCCCCCGACTCTAATCAGAAAATTTTCCTAATGAATGCGTGAGACGCCGTCTACGGAAAAGTGAAGTACTAATAGAATGTACTTCACAAAGATGGCATGTTGTAGTTCGAGTTTTTCATAATAGATGGCGCTACTGATTACACCTTTTGAAAAGAAGTTAGGAATGAATTGCGTAGCATGTTTGAAAGATGTCGTGGTCTTAAATTTAAAATTGTTAAATAAATGTTGAATGTTCTATAAGCTTCATTTTTATGCTTTGGAGACAAAATATAGAGAAATTCAGGATTCAAGTTCGATTAAAGTTATAAATTGTTTTTTTGACAAGCGTCATCCATTTTTTTTCTTTTTGAATTTTAATTATATTTTACACAAGGTGGTTTATATAGTTTATATAAATACCTAGGGTAAGGGATACGACTAGTAAGGATTCTAACAACAAGAAAACGTGTGAACGACTCTACTTTACTTATTTTTGGCAAGATAATGTACTGCATTCAGTGAAGAAACAAAAACCGGGCAAGTGCATGTCGGGCTATGCACAATGTTGGGTTCCGTAGTCCCCCCCCTCCTACAAACGGACGGACATGCGGAAACTATAAGGGTTCCGTTTGCCATTTTGACTACGGAACCCTAAAAAAACCGGGCAAGAGCATGTCAGACCATTCTCACCGTAGGGTTCCGCAGACTTGAATCATGCATCAGCAGAAAGCGTATGTTCATGGCACTTACGCCTTTTTCCAATTTATGCAACTTTCGGAGTGATTATTTCCAAAACTAGGTAATCACTCAATCCAAAAAGTTTATTAGAAATCTTAAAAAATTGTTTTTTAAAGTTGGCACTCCATACATGTAACAGAAGCTGAAATTTTTTTTAGCTTCTGTTACATGTATGTGGCCCCTTAAAAATATTTATTTTTATTAATTAGCTATCAAACTAAGTAGCGGCTACTACAAGACACTTTTTCTATATTCATTGCGTAGTCTTTGAGTAAAATGCCTGTGACATACGGACAGACAGACAGACATGACGAAACTATAAGGGTTCCGTTTTTGCCACACAGCCGGCTAGAAAATTACCGATCCTGTTTTCAATCAAAAGTCTCTATCGCATCACCAAATGTGTAGCTTGCCTTAGACGGGTCCTGTATACTGATACAGGACCCGTCTAAATACTGATTCGGAGGGCTAGGTGACCTACGGTCCAATCGACCCAAGGACTAATGTGAGGTCTTGGCCAGTGTGTTGCAGATCATTATGATAGGCAGAGTACAGTGACAACAACCACTGCTGGTGGGGGTTTCGTAGTTCAGGATAATAATAATAGTACCTAGGGCCAACTCACACAATGCTGAGCTTGTACTATGGAAACCAGACAACTGATAAACTAAAAACATACCTACATAAATGTGAAAGTAACTCTGTCTGTCTGCCTGTTACGCTTTCACGCTCAAACAGCTAAACCATCGTCTTCATCACATAAAGTTTTATCCTGGGTGGGGATCGAACCCACGACCTCCGGCTTATCAGGCCAGGTGTCCAGGATCTTATTTTCTTGGTGATAAATCAAACTAACATTCCCTGTTGAACTAGATATATTCGAATTCACAGCTTATTCACTTAAAAGCAATTAATTTTATCTCATTAATTACATAAATACGACTTTTCAGGACATTGGCTCTGACAGTTCTCCTATTCAATTGTTTTTCCCTTTTTTCAGAAATTCGAAATTAGTCTTTTTAGAACGTCAAAGCAAATAGTTCACAATTATCATTGAGGTTGCATGTGAGATGATCGAAACCTCGACCAACCTACCACAGTGCCTAAGAAGCGTAAGGTTGTCCTCACTCCGTAACATCTGGGGGCCTAGACCAAGTCACATTCTAAAGCAGGTACAAAATCTATGGAATTGAAATATGTCACGCGGTCAATCCAAGTCGATGCTGATAAGCTGTCCTATTGACAGTATCTTCGCTTTTTTCCCCATTCGATTGATCACTAATCTAGCGATCGGTGAGACCATGTAGAAAACGAAATAAAATAGCGGATTTTATTTTTTATGAATGATCGTTTGAATCGACGTCTTGTAGACGGTAGCGAATTCGCCACGGAGCGAATGTACCTTGTGTAAGCCCCCAGAGTCGACAGGGATTAAGACTGTGGAACAAGTGTTCAGACTGGTTCACCCTTGTTTGGTAGAACAACGTTTGGTCGAAAATCGCTTCAGCGAATTTCAGTTGCCATAAAGTCGTTTTACATAATTATTCATTTGACCGAATAATTAATTGGTAGAATTTTAGTTAACATAATTATTTGTTTGAAATAATGTCATGTCACCGAATTTTCAAATGCACTAATTTTATTTATACGAATGTTAATTTTGTTTTCTGATTAATTTAATGGTATTTTTTTTAGTAATTGTAATAAATAAAAGTTGATTTAATGATAATTATTTGGTTTTTATATCCTTGCCCATGAGAGCATGTTCGTTTCTGGACCGATGACCATCATAAGAGGTCACAGTTCTAACCTAACCTAACCTACGCATTTAATTAAAGAAGAAAGTAACCCAATCTATATTATTCTATTTGAAATTCTATGATCTTCATAGTTTGCGTAGTCAAATTATGCCAAATAATCTGTACTCTAAATGAACGTTATGTACTAATTGGTACATACATAATCTGTACTCTAAATGAACGTTATTAGTGTAGTCTACATTACACCAACTGAATATTCGATAAAATACGTGTTATACCACCTGAACATTACATTAAATGAACATTATACTTTTTGATCAATAGCGCAAATGTTGTTATCGCAAATAAATATTCGATGAACTGAAAATTATGTGAATCGATATTATACAAAGTGATTATTATCTTAAACGTTGTTCGAACAAGTGATTTTCGACCAAACGTTGTTCTACCAAACAAGGGTGAACCGTTCAGACTGGCGCCGGACAAAGAAAAAATTAAGAAGTTGAGTGCCTCTCCTTTCTACTGAATAGTAGAAGAGCAGTAGTGTAGAGGCACTAGAAGAAGAAGTAGGAGCCCGGTTATTATCTGAAAATGTGTACACATTTTGGCATGAATTAGTACAAAACTATTTACTTACCATTTAACGCAATACCTACCTATCTATTAATACTTTTGTACATCATTCGTGTGCATTGAGTCTACCCGATGAGGATATGATTGATGAAAGTTCGCCCCGATTGTATTGAAGTCCCCTTCTATATTTTCTTAGTTTACTCTGAATGAATTTGTGTGATGCCCAAGTAAAACTTAAACAGTTTTGAAATTGATACACCTTTCAATATTGTTAAAGGTTATGCACCAGTATTAATGCCCCCCCGGGGGCAAGTGTCCTAAATATTATTTGAGTATTCAAAGGCAACATTCTTCAATTTTTAGAAATAAAAATAACTGCATTTAATTTTTTTTTTAAAAGTCACTTGCTAGAACAGTGAATTGAACTCAGTAATTGTAAAACATATTTAGGATACTTTTCCTCCAAGGGACATTGGTTTGGCCGACTCTGTATATTGCAGCTCCAATCTACGATTTCATCTATTTGTAATTTTGTCTTGTGTGATACTTACGATATTAATTCTTTAAAGTCAGCTGCCAGCCAGTGAAAAATTAAAACTTGAGAAAATTGCCCTTAGCTTCTACGTCACTATCATTTAAAGTGACAGAAATACTTATATACCCTACTCAATGTTACCTAAATATCTTTGAGTATTCGAGGATATATCCGATTATATTCACGTTTTAATGTTAATCAAACATGTGAATTAATAAGATAAGTAGGTAACTCCAGAACAGTTGAAAGGATTTTCATCAAACAAACAGACAGACTACGGATTATTCCCACCACTACACCGGTTCTCTACAGCTTTTTAATGAAATCTGCATCCAAATCCATCTATCTGTTTAACTTTACGATAACACACACTGGCACACAGACACATACTATTCTGTCAAGAAAGTACCGGGAAACGATCAATAATACACAAAATATTCATCCAAATTTATTTTATTCCCTTCAAAGTATGCTCCTTCCTTACCTTGCAACGAGTAATACGATAGTCAAAACATTTTTAAACGCTTTTTCCTGAATTGAGTTCAGTTCTCGCCCTCATTCTCTCATCTCGTTCTCATGTCTTCTACTAAATGAAAATGAGTGAGTCCACGAACTCTTAATTTAAGTTTAGGAAAAAGTAAGAAGTTGACTGGAACCATATTGGTGTGGTTGCTCAAATAACATTCTCTATTTACCATTTGACCTTCTGGTAAAGATTCCGCGTGCACAGCTACAATCAAAGAAAACAATCAACATGACTTTGACTTATAATCTACTTGGTTTAGTTGGAAGGGGCGCCTTCCAACTAAACCAAGTACCACTCCTCAGAAGATTGTTGACTAGCTTCACTGGTAACAATGCAATTCATGAATGCTGGGTCGAAATTGACTCGTTGTAGCATGTCCTCAGCGACTCTAATGCAATGAGTTTTCGATGAAAATTCAAGTCTTTTAAGAATAGCCGAGCGGCAACATGTTTCATATCCAATTGATTATTTAAAATGGTATGCATTGACTCTTGATACATAGAAAATTCGACTACTATATCTTTAGATAGAAAATTAAACTACTATATCTATAAGATTTTTTGTCAATATTTCCTTTTCTTTTGCGATGTTAACTTCAGTTGAAAACGTTGATGACCTACCAGAGCAAGACAAATCTTCCATCACATTTCGACCGCTTTTGAACGCTTTGTACTACTCATCAACTAAAATTTCCATATTTTTGCCACGCAAACGAAGTTGCGGGAAACCGCTTGAGTAAAAATAACTGTGACAATTTATAAGAAATCAGTACAAGACAATACTGCATTTCCTTGTCGATTACTCAAACTCAGGTGAAACCTTATCACTCCTGTCAAGCTGTGTCGCAGGCGCATCGTGTTATAACTAATGATTCGCGAGTCCAACTCACCTAATGTAAGGTGCGTTGTGTCTCATGTCATATCAAAACTTGTCCACGCACGGACGATGCAACATTAATAATATTACTCATTGTAACACGACACGGGTGATACACATCACTGGCATAACTTTAACGTTTGTGTTTAACATTCTTGAAGAATACTTTGAACGTTCGTTTTAGTTGTTGATCTAGAGATAGATAATGGTTACTGTATACAGGGCTACTTGCTTTTAAAATACTGACAACTAACCTCATCAAGGGTGCTCCCAACTATTATTCTACGACATATAAACGTTGATACTTGACGTATAAAAGTTGATTATAATTTTTGGCCCACAAAAATAAAATTAATGCAATTGTATGTTCTGAATGTTAATGACATTGGAAACAGTTGTAAAACACAAAGGTAAAGAGGTTATTTTCACTTTTTGATTTTATTAGTGCTTAAACCAATACATTATTTCTGAAAGTTTTCTTAAAATTAAAAGTCGTAAAATAAAAGTTGCTAGCTGTAAAGCCTGATTTAGATCGATTCTTCCTTCCCCTAAGAACAAGGTTGATCCTGTTAGTCATAATATGATTGTTCTTTCTTAGAAATTAGGAATTATAGGATATTTTGGTTCATCATCAGCCTATCGCAGTCCACTGCTGGACATAGGCGTCTCCAATTGATATTTTGGTTAGCTCACTGTAAACATAACACTTATATCATGTCATTTTGGTTCTGGTTTGTGAAACCATTTCATCTCTTGTATTCGTAAATGCTTTGAATATTTTCAGAGTCGACAACAAAGCGTAACTTAGCAACCAATTTAACCATAAACCTTTCAGTTTCAGCTATACACATCAAAACATTGTACAATATTTCGACAGAATGATTTATACAGCCTCCGAACGACCTACAAACTAAGGCAACCTTCACATTTTTCGACACTCTTTGTTGGCACGTGGTGAACGCTGCTCGCCCCTCACAGGTTCGCCTGTCATGTCATTGCTATAGAGATCATTTATCATCGCTCAATACTGCCATCAGCCTGCCGGCGTCTCACTGGCGCTCGCCGTTCCAACAATAGTTCAATACTTTCTATTGGTAACGATCATTTTGTGTTTTAACTGTTTAGATTCGAAGGTAGTACAAATTTTGAGTCAACATTGAGTCACTCACGTTGCCATTTGTCTTGCTGTTGAACTATGATCTTATACATATTTCACGTCATAGTATATACAGATTCATTTGCATTTGCAGTCCTCATAATATAACGAAACAAGTCACGACAGCCATTTATAATGAAGGCTAAGAAATTATAATTATGTTCGTTCATGTATACATAATAAAACACACTCGTATCATCATAATTTATTTTATCATCTTCACCAATTTTTCAAATTTAATACACTTTATTAATACAATACAATAATTTAAATGATCAGTAGCATACTTTACTAGAGTCCTCATTTAAACTGGAATGAACGATAAACGTTATTTTATTAGTTAATAAAAGAAATAACATAACTAAATTAGAAGGAAAGTAGGTATATTACAAAATGATAGGAGACGATAAAATTAGGCCACATCCTATTGCACAGATTTTTTACAAAAGAATAATGCGAGTAGTTATTACTTAGGAATTTGAACATTTTTTTTTAGTTTACACTATGTTATCTAATATTTACAAACAATAAATAAAGCAACAAATGAACCAATTGAGGAAAATAAGCATTACAAACATACTCTTTGAAACAAAATCAAATATACGAACTCAGATCGCGCTGTTCACTTAAGAATTAAAATTTAACAAAATATCACAGTTGACCACGACGTTTTCTAATAAAAAAATGTGACAACAAAACTAAACGGCGATTTATAAAATCATAAGGTCGAATTATTGAACATCATTTATATAGCATTGGACGTTTCGACAAGGTTAGGTAAGACATAGCTATACGTAAGTCGTATGACACCAAAAAAAGAATTTCATTAACCTTGTAAGGGTGTCTGATTCACCACTATAATACTTTTAAATAATTTTGATGTTAATAACTGTGTTAAAATAATTACTGATTGTATCAACCAATTTATAAATAATAATTCTGAAATAACTGAAGACACTTACGAAAAAAGAAAAAATATTTTAAACACTATAATTATTTTAAGTACATATTACATATACGACATTAAAGATTTTAAAGTACGCAATAGAGCCACATGAAATTTTTAAAATGGTATCTTTTGTGGAAACTTTAAAAAATCGCTATTTATTATTACTTAAGAAGTTAATTATCGTATGTATTTATAATGAGATAAATACTTTGTTATTTACAAACTAAGGACAGGAACATAAAACAGTTCAGGAGACATACTGATATATATTAAATTTCTTCACCGTATCTACTACATGACAAGTTATTTACATTAATAGGAAGGAATCGCCTATTCACAATTACTGAGCTTACTTTGTTAAGTTTCACAGCGCTTTTACAAGCCCCCTCTAATATTCATTACTAGATTACGAAATGACCTAAATAATTATAATATTTTCTGATACATTTTGTCTTTAACAATATGTTGTTCGTACGCCATTACTCTATCCCTGTACAATTCCGAATTTGTTTTATTCTTGTGATGACTACTTACGCTGGCTATAGTGTCTATCTTAATTAAGTCAGTGTTTACGATGAAAACCACGGTACATGAACTTCGCGTTTCATTTTACACTCCATTGAGTTCTTTTTCTACATCGTTGATCATGAGATCATTGAAAAAGCCAGTGAAATGTAAACGAGACCCGAAATTATCATGTTTCGTCGTTGTCATGTCCACACTTTCTAGCCACCACGGTACATAATATCGGTATTCAGTTGTTTTATTTTACAGTTTTACGAATAATGCAAATCGATACAGCTTATGACTAGGTAAAATTCAATTCTACTTTAAATTTTAACACCGTTGTAGTTAATGTTTACAATTAACACTTTGTGACAAGAAATTTTAGATGATTTCATTTCATGCGAAGTACAAGTATGTTTAACTGTAATAAACTTTAATGTTATGTTTAATATTCCTCACAATGAACTCTTCTTCCTCGTCACTTCAGTAAAAGTACCACAGTTTGTTGCCGCAGAAACACTGTTCAATCGTCACTAGCAACGTCACAATAACAATAACAAAATTAGACTACACTATAAAATTTTTCAAACAGCGAATAACTGATCCAGTCTGGTTGCTGTAACATTAATGATTACCACAATGTTACACACAACCCCGCACTTACGGACGACTGTCTAATTTAATAAATCAGTTATCCGCTGTTCGAAAAATTCCACTGATCCTATGCGGAGAGGTGCGCAAACTGACTCGGGTGCAGGTCAAACTGGTACGGATGGCCATACGGATTCATATGGTACGGCACTATGTTCATTGATGCCATCTTGTGCTCCTTCTTCCACTTCATGCGGCGGTTCTGGAACCAGATCTTGATCTGGCGTTCGGTCAGGCAGAGTGCGTGTGCGATCTCGATCCGTCTCCTTCGCGTCAGATATCGGTTGAAATGGAATTCTTTCTCCAGCTCGAGCGTCTGATATCGAGTATATGACGTCCTCTGACGTTTCGTCTCCCCGTTGGCATTCACCGTACCTGAAAACATCAAATAAAAATCTTAGTATGCTTCAAACAATCCGTGGCTAAATAGACATTGTATTATTCTGGTCACAAAATGCAAGGCACGTTAATATTTAGAACTGAATGTTCATTTGAGCGCCAATGAATAGTTGGCTCGATCGACTTCGTGCCTTGCCACGCTTGCTCGATTGTGATGTACTACTAGCGGCAAGATGCTCCACGTTAAGAACGAGATTTCTATTCAGAAATATAAATACTATACTACAATTAATTTTAATTTATACCCTCTGGCTGTCACATTTTTCTTAATTTATATTTCGTTTCGCGACGTACTACGACACCTTATCTAATGATTGTTTTGGCACATGCTTGTTCCTGTTTTCGGGTGCAAACCAAAGCCAAGACAAACTGTTTGTTGGGTTACCTTATAGCGAAAGACGCCAACGAACGCTACACGTGTTAAGGCAAACTAAAATAATTATATTTGTTATAACTAGGATATGAAGCGTTACTACGTAATGTTTATTTAGAAAGCATTTAAAGTATGATGTGCAGTTAGTAAATGAATATCAAAGAGGGAGTGGAGTGAGCGGTATGGCGACGGCGCGCGAGTCATGGGTTGCATGCCGCACCTGTCACGGCATGTCGACGGCACGGCCCACCACTTGGTCTGGCTTGGACGGCCGCCAGTGTTTCTGTGATAGATACGCGGCTTGTCTCGGGTGTGTCTACCAAATTAAACTGCGCCATTTATTATATTTCTTTAAGGAGATTGGTTCACTAATGAGTAGCCTCGTCATTATTATTAACCTATTGAATCATATAATGGTTACTGTGTCGTAGCATCGCCGTCGCCCCGATGAGCTTTGTAGCTCAAAATAATCTAAAGATAATTATAAAACAATTGTCTAACAGGACTAAACCAGTAATAGATTCAAGGCAAGCGTTCGATACATTAGCTGACTCCTTCATATGTCAGTCCCGCGTCAATATAGATGTTTAAGATAGTATAAATATTCGATTTGTACGAGTTTAAAAGCGTACAAGTGAAGCTGGAGCAAAAACCGAGCCGATTGAAATGTTAGTGACAGCCTGATGCACAAACAACAGACGGACAGCATTATTTTAACATAAATAATCCTTGTACGAAACGAATGGATACAATACAGGGACATTTGAATTTCAATATGAATTTACGAATATGTTAATATTGATTAAACGTTTATATTTAGTTTGTAGGTACCATAAGTGTGATTAAAGTAAAATCAATATTTAAGGACTTATGGAAAGATAAAATAAGATTACGTACTGGTTGCAATGCTACGAATATTCATTAACCATTTTTTTTCTCTCTTTAGTTTTATATAAATATGTATTTATTTTTAATAATTGGATAATATTAAACTTATAAAATCTTAGTTACAACCTTATGTTAATAATACTTAAGTGCTTTAATATAATTAAGATCCTAATTAGATCCATTTAGGATGACTATTATAGTATTAGGCTGACTTTTCATGGGATATAATATTTATTATACATTACATCCCGCAATTGAGATTATATTACATCCAAATTTAATATATATATTCACACTGTGGGATATATATTTTAGTGCATGAGCCCATGATCAAAATTTTGTCTCCAAGCAATACGGCCAAAACCGCGTTAGATTGATAGATTCGATTACCCTAAACTCGAAAATATAAATTTAACATAGCAATATTTCTGATTTTTGGACTGTAGTTGAATAATAGCTGTAATATCTTACAGCTATCTTACATATTTCACCGAAAACGTGTTTTTTAAAGGTCAGTAGTGAAGCACAAATCCAGAAAATCACTTAATAAATTTGAATTGAGAAAAAAAATATCATTGTAATCCGTCTAAAACCTTTTTTACCAGCAAATTTGGATTATATGATGTAAAAAAAGAAATGTTTTCAGAAGACAATTTGGACCCATACATTTGGAGACCCTTGCAAATATTAAAAAGTTTTACCGATCGGTAGCATAGCAATCTGTCTGAAAATTATTGGACGTGATAAAATAAGTTGTCTAATCAGAAAAAAAATGTGTGGCTCTTAAAAATCATATTCAGGCATGTTGAATGCAATGAATAAGTTGCGATCTTCAAATTATTACCCTTTATTAGAGTTTACTTGAACAACTGGGATAAATTTAAAAAAGTGCCCACCCGAAAACCCGAATAGTTCCGACAGTTTACAATTTTCTGTTCTTCAAAACTGATTAGGTATGTGTTTGTTCTATGTTGATTATTGTGTTTTGCATTGTAACTATTCGTTTGCAAAAGCTTGGTGACAACTGGTTTTGGCCCTATTTTGTTTTTCTGATGTACGAGTATCTTCCTTATACGATTGATCTTCCCTATATCGACTGCCTTTTTATTTGACACAGCAGAAATGGTCTACCAGGCAGTTGCTACACTTTTACACCTTATTACCTACCTAGTCGGGTTCGGAATCATAAAATCTGAAATCCGACTGTATTGCTATGATGCATAGGCTTGGTCGTGGGCTTTGGTACTATTTACTCAGTTCGGTTGCGGCCGCCACAGTAACGAGAGGTAAAATATATTTTTGATGACATATCGCTGTCATCGATCAGAAAAATATGTATAGTTTATGATGTATTATATATTATATTCCAGTGTAAACGGCTCCTTTTAAAAGTATGGTCCGCGATATGAATTTATATACTGAGATATAATATATATTATATTATATCCCATAGTGAAAAGTAACTTAATTGTCCATTGATACCTGAATGAGAATAATAAAATAAAGAAAGTTATATTTATTATTCTTATTCAGGTATATCATTTTATTATATAATATCTTTAATTATATAATAAAATGATATTAAAGAATTATAATAACTCAAACCATGTCATTTAATTCTATAATTATAATCAACGCAGTTTAGTATTTTTACCAAAATGTGTTATTTGTAGATAACATGTAAGTACTTGCAGCAACATTATACAACAACGGTAGTCATCTTTTTATCTAAAATAGATAATTCTAGGTCACAGACCATTTATATTCCGTCTGCCACAGTCTAGACATATTGCATGGTCGAATTTTAAATGAATGACTTCGCATTACCTATGGATGAGATTTGAAAATTTGAAATCTAAAATAGGCAACGTCTGGAGACCGTTTGTGATAAAACGTGAATTTTACAGATTCAGATACGGGCTTAATTTAAAAATGCATTGTGATTCATCTGCCTTTGTGGTTTTTGATGATTCTCCCTTTCTTATGTCGGTTTAATGAGGTTCTGTAAAGAGTGAAGTTACTAGCTTCACCAATAGGATCACTCGCTGCCGACCCTGTTATTAAATACGACATAATGCGGGATCTCCTTCATCATCACTATTGCAACTTGCTTGTTTGACGCCACCTAAGATATTTGTAGAAATAGAACATCAAGTTTAGTTTAGTTTAGTTGTCTTTATTTATTTTCTAAAATTTTCTATTTTATTTAAGTTTTCATATTTTACTATTTTTTTTCGATTGTATACTAGTTCCTCATCAGTCAATCGGTAGATATTGAGATTGAGATAAATTTTAGTAAGTGGTTTTGAAATCTTAAGCTAATGTGATTTACATTAGCTTAAGATTTCAAAACCACTTACTAAAATTTATTGATAACATTAATTTCGTCGTCTTCATAACCATAATCCCAATTTCATCAAACTTCATTTTTTACAATCACTTCTGAAAGATTCAACCAGATCAATCCATTACTATAACTTTTTTATATTCAATATGATTTACTATTGAATATATAAACTGAACATGAAATATAATCAGGAATAACAACTTGGACATTTATTCTTCGCGATGTAACGTTAGGATTCTTCTATCACCACTTCATACATGAATGCCAGAATAAAAAATGTTTTAAGATACAAGATCAAAGCGTATGACTAATGATATCTAGATAAACAAAGTATGCAATAAAAATGTCACAAATATATTTTTATCTCTGGTATACATAGGCCGTATAATTGTTGATTGTATCATTACCAGAAATTCACACTGTTTCTGTATTCTGTTTGTATGTAATTAATTATAATGGTCGACGTGTTTTAAAAAAATATGAGTCATTAAAAAATATTGTTTTGCAGTTGAATTTTTAAAGAGTTCCTTCATTTATTTGTGTTTTATTTAAATTATATTATTATTGTTTTATTTTTTGGGTTTGTGGTTCAGCTAACTATAATTTATTTTCTTTTTACCGAAGTGATTTCATATTTTAGTTATTATTTATAAACTCATTACACTCATTGTCTGTTATAATTTTTAAAAATAGTCATTCTCCCATTATGAGCACTTTTTGAAACATTATTTTTCCTACTATACATTATTCTTATTTTAATTATATTATGTTCGTTTTATTTATGAATTGCACTATATTTAGGCTAAGTAATAGGTAATAATAAAATAATGAGTGTAAAATAGAAAGCGTAAAATTGCACAAATTTATAAATAATTATAAAATCCAATGCAACACTCAATACTGACATTCCACAATAATGCATAGTTCCTGGGACAGAAACCGATTATTTCAAAATAGAACCACTGCTGTCGGTAAAATTACTTGTCTGGTTAAAACTGGAACAATTCTTTAAAGGGCAAAGTGTTTAATTTTATACATTTGGGATATTGACTGTAATAATACAGTTGATGATTCAGATAAATATACCAGTCCTAATACTCAACTTCCATCGCCAAGTTAGAATTCAAAAATAAATTCTATTTCTGAAGATCAGGTGAAAACTGACAAAGATATAAATCTTTCAGTCATCGGAACCGCTGACGGTATCAATCTCCAAGCTATCAAACTGACATTTATGATAATGTTTTTAAAAATCAAGATAAATTTATACGACACTCAGCTGCAACGGAAACCTAGTTCATCGAGCGAAATATTTTATACAACAGTATCAAACGCAATTCAGACATACATAGACAATTAAATCAGTTGCCATGGAGTCTAGGTTGAAGTTGAATGAATAACATCTGCCCATTACGTGTAGTCGGTGCATCGTCAAACAGGTCATCTAACAATATTCAACACACACACATATACATTAATCTTGAATAGCGGATGATTTTTTTAAATTTGTAATCCAGACTAGTGTTTAAATTTCGAGCTAGAATCTTCTTTCGATATACAAGAATAAAATATCCCGATAAAATGTAGTTGCTCTAAAAGTAGGCACTTACAAAAGCACAAACGCTTTTTCAAGTCTTAAAAGACGTTATAGACTAAATAACTAAAACATTTTTGAATCGGTTCACCTGCGAACTGAACCAAAGTAAATCATCCCTGCGAGTCCATGTTTGACATATGCATCTATGATTGACGTCATGACAATCGCAAGGTGGGCTCTGGTAATTTACATATCGCCTATCACTAAAATTATTGCTTGGTAAAAGTCATTACTAATTCTGCAATTTTTAACTTTTGCTTCACATGTTTGATTGTCACGACTTGCTGGGTATAAATTTTTGATTATTTGATGAATTAGTCATAAAGTTTATAAAGTCTGTCACTTAGAGCTAGAGATTGAAATCATTGATTGAGATAATTTTGGGAATAGTAATATGCCGCAAATAATTGGTGTATATTTTTTTAATTAAACAGTAGTGTTTAATTAAAAAAATATACATACACCAATTATTTGACATTATTAAAGTAAGTGATAAATTAAAGAAGAACTTATAAATTATGATTATAGAGGATTGCGAAGAATAGAAACGTTTGTAGACTAGCACAAGATACAAAATAAAAGTTTAGATTTAGATATATATTTGTATTTAACTCTAGGAGGCTTATCTGCAATAGCTGTGCAGTGCCAAGAGTAGTAGTTATAAGATTCAGGTTTATTCGAAGTAGCGGCAGACTCAAGATAACATTAGACGGAGATAAATAGTATTCCAGCAATTCAAAATTCGAACAACAAAACTGAACACCTATATATAAAAGTACAGTCATCCTGATCCAGTGCAAGATTTGATTTCTTTAACACGAACCTGCATTCTACTTGGGTAGGCAATTATTCGTGCACGATGCCTACCTATCGAGCTTTTTAAAGCTACCCGCGTTCATGTAACTTTTATTCGAAGTTTTTTTTCTGGTTGCTATATCTCTGGTCAGCTATCGCTGCAATGTGTCAGTCTGTCCCGCGGTGCCACTTTACGGAACTTTTGATTTACTTAACCAACGAGTTTCGCCTTTTTTATTTTTAATGGGATCCCTCGAGCATTAGATTCTGCTTTTATAAAAAGTTTTCGGTTGTTTTGATATTCTTGTGTTATTTCAATTTGTCTATAGTTAAATAAATCAGTTGCATAATTTTATGTATGGTTAATTTTGAAACGTTGAGCCCTATGATTTATTTCAAGTAGGTACGTTTTTAATGTATATGCAGTCTTAGAATCTGCTAAAGCTATTATTTAAACTACATTTACGATTTACTACTCACGACTGTGAGCCGTGGTAGTGTCTCAAATGTAATGAATTATAACGATGATGTCCACACGCACGCATGTTTCAAATTATGTCATCATCCAACCCACTAGATCGTGTTATGTTAGTCCAAATGTCACTGGCTCTTAGTCGGCGCTAGTTATTATTTGGCTCGTTGCCCCATGATTATTAACTTTAACATACAGAGGAAATTAGTTAATTTTACTGTAACTATAAAAATAGACAAGATTTATAATAAATAACGTGGAATTACTAATAGAGGTGGGTGGTTGCGCAACGCAAGCGCGGGTACGTAATCGTACAGAACGAGTATGCAGCCTTAAAGAGAATCCGAAGATTGTCCGATTGGATCCTGAAGCAGGCACGAAGCGGGCACATTAAAAGTGAATTTCTCACCTTCCTAGAGAGCACTAATCACGACGTAGAAATATTAAGGACACTAATATCTTGTACACATTTACATAACACGCAATAAATCTGTATGTGCGCGCGCGCCAGTACGTTGCAGACGGCGCCGTTGATAAATTCTTATTGGAGCTTTTTCGGTGCTCTATTTTTTTTCTTTTTCGATGACTATTATGTATGTTTTCTTTGTGCTGCTATTAAAATTTTGCTACTAATACGATTACATAATATTATATATTTATATATTTATCATCAAATAGGTGTAATAAGGAACAATCTCACCAACTAATAATATAATTTTGTTTTTAATGTCAACCCTATCTATTCGATCTGTTCATAGTTATGAATACCTTGAGATTAACTCGCAGATATTAAACTTGTTTATCACAAGTTACTTGTTTTAAATCTAGTTAAGGTAATTGCTTTTTGTAAGGATGTGACAAAACATAAGAAAAACTAGAATTAAATTCGAAGTTTCTTTTGTTCACAGGTTGGAAAATAATAAGTTTCTTTAAATTGATCGTTTAGAGAGGACTAGCGGCGAAAAATGTGTTTTTTCATTGATGAAGAACGCGAATTCTCTTTCTAGGCAACAACGTTCCAATTTGTAGCTTTCATTGAATTTGAGAGTGTAAAAGTGGCTGCCCATTTATTTATTTTATTGAAAACTTAGCTCTTAGTTTAATAACGTGGTCTCTAGACAAAAGAACGAGGTCGACGCGCGCTAAACGCGCGTCTGCCGCGCAGTGGCCCTAGAGGCCCAAGAGCGCATTGGGCCGGCACCAAAAGATTTCTATCATATAAACGGTCCCTTATAACCAGCTACTAAGCTATATACTATGACTTTAGTCCAGATTGTTATCTAGGAGACTAAGCATCTATCTATCTACGTTTGCTTAGTAACTTAACGGGCCAAACCGGTAACCATGGCGTGTTATTTATAGGAAGTTAAGTACAAAACCTTGGTAAGCAAGCTACGTATGATCGTATTGTGATTTATTGTTAAATGTCTTGTGGAACATTTGTCATAATTATAACCTTTTTTATGTTTTAATGCAGTTATATCGAGTATTGTGCCGTTTATTTTGATGATACATTTTATGGTTGTAAAATGAAATTTTAAAATGATTTAGTACTTGTATGTTTAATCCAGTGATTGGAGACATAAAAGAAATAATTTATTTTACTTTTTTTTAAAGGAAACATCCGGGATTATTACAGTTTGGTATCTAAAATTTGCGAACTTGATCGATCGCCGCGCCTCTTGCGCCGCCATATTGGAAATATGTTCCGAAATCTAATTCTCAAGCTTCAGAAATTATAAAAATTATGAAGCTTGACAATTTCTGCATATTTTGGACAAACCTTTTTTGGATTAGGTTACAGCGAAATCAAGTGTACCTACTAAATACATATAGGTACATGTGTCTATACGTATTTAGTACACTTGATTATAATTGGGTATAATTTCAAAAATATTTTTTTAATTTTACAAACTTAACGAACACAGCCGACGTAGAGCGGAGGCTAGCTAAATATTTATTTATTCGCGTGCAATTTTTTACGCTGAATTACGATAAAAATCTTGAATTAATTATGAGTGTAGCTGTTTTCGGGAATATAGAACTTAAACAGAATGAATGACTAAAACAAACTAGTAATAAATAAAAAATATTAAACAACTATTCAATAGCTTCCTAAATCGTTCGAAGCACAATTACCATCGACGCCGTGGGACCGGTAATAATTTTAAAAATATCGCCCAGTAAATGATGCCATAAATTAAATTTAATAATACGGACGCCCAACGCAACGGCATCATGTGCGGAAAGCTAATTGAATATTAATTTAATAATAAATCTGGTCAAACCAGTATTCCATGCCTCTCATATTTATAACTTAACTTCCATCGCGTTTGACAATAATATAAAAGTAATAGATTTAAATGATCAAAAATTTATTGTAGTCACTAATACGTAAGAAGTTTTTGTTTAAATTAGTCAAAGTCCTAATGTTGCGAGCCACACCTACTGCGGCGAGCATTACAAACACCTTCCGTTTCACTTAATTTATTACTTACTTTTATCTCGAGCACAGTCGCGGTCGATGCACACAAACACACGACATCTCCGACAATAAGACAAATCGTCCGATTACGAGACACTACCTGCCCGCGGTGGGTCCACGTCATGCAAATTTTCAACTCTTATTTTTTCTCGTGAACCAATTATTATCATTCACTTTTAAGAAAGTAAAAGTATTAAAAGAACACATAGGCATCAATAGACGCATTAGCAAATTAATTACTGTGACATTTTCGAAAGAAAGCCTTTCAGACTTTCTTCGAGCGCACAATGCGACAAAATGCGGACAAAAAATGTTACAATTTTGTATGCAAGTGACCTTGTAAAAGCACGCCAGCACGCCGTTTTGCAACATTTGGTCATTTTCGCACAGACACATGATTTATATCGTCTTTGAAGACGTGCTTTGTTATCAAACCAAGTTGTTTTAAATAAGACCACTTGCGGTGTCCTTATACTGAGGTTTAAAAAGAATAGCGTGGACATTATGCGACTAAGGAAAATATAATGAACGTATTAAGTACCCAGTCGTTTGCATTGTATCTACAAACAAAGATGACGTAGACTATAGAGTATAAAGACCTCGAGTTTAGAGAGACTGGAAATGTTTGCTGTGCCGAGCCAGGAATAGATCGTGATATCATAATATCTTGTAAGCAATTTGGCGATGATCCTATCAATAGCGTAGGATTTGATGTTAGATACAGTAGACAATAATATAAGTGCATCGACATACAAGAACATAACTAACGTGAGTGCGAAAATGCGAAGTATATACGAGCGATTAAAGAGAGAAAAAATTTGAAACATTAATCTAAGACTAGATAAAGGCCACCACACGGCTAGCGGGGTATTGTCGAAAGAAATCTCCATACAAAACATTACTCGGCCGTGTTGAGCGATTTATGCGACGGCCTGCGGCGTACGTAGCACTGTGCACTCCTTATTGTATATTATTGTAGTGACACCGACTAATTTGTTGGCCGACTGATGAGCCAACTGCGGGGAAAGAGATTGTTTATGTTTTACTATATTAACTCTAAACGTGTAGCAGATTATCCCACACTAAAATATTATAAACTCGAACTCATTCTTGGAGCGATATATGTAGGTAAGGCTGAGTTAGATATCCGCTGTAGTCTAGATTTAGGGCGCACTTTTAAATAAGAAGTTAAACTGATAAATCGGTAAAATCCAAGGTTGTTGAATACTTAGTACTAAACGGATTTTCTAATATTTATTTTATTAATATCATCGTTTAATGGTATAAATGTGAGTTTAAACAGGATTTAGTTCTTAGCTCTTGGATTTGTTTAATCCATGTGAGTGCGTGGTAGAAGACGCACACGTCGGCGAGTGACAGCCGAGTGTGCGCACGCGCGCTTCTCTTCACATCGCCGGACAGTAGGCACGCCAAGATATGTTCAACTTAACTCTATATTAAATCGGACATCGTCGTTTACATCAAAATGTTGCAGGGCACTACTAAAATATATGTGTATTTATAAATTCTGACAGTTTTGAGAAGTGACATTGTATTTAAAAACAATTTTGAATAATTTTTCATAATCACAGATACTTGTTTATTTTTTGTAATATTTTAAATATATAGGTATTTTAGAGCATAAAATTATGTAAGTTTGTCTTTATTACGCAATGTAATGACAAAAACTATCTACACGTATAAGAAAAAACGAGTGAGTTTTTAGATTTTTCAAATAGTGGGGACACAAAAAACAATATAAATTAAATTTACTACATTCCCATAAAAAACTACTATGACTACCTCAATACTATTAAAGTATTTCAAAACCTGGACTAGAATGAAATATACCAATTATTTTAATTATCTACATTTTATATAAATACATTAAGAAATTACATGTAAACGTATACCATGACATGAAACGAGTGGCTCACACTGCCGTGACATTTGAAAACAAACCGATCATTCTCGCGGTAAAACGTCAGAACCGACGTACGTTCCTCTCACCATCTTGATATTGTTTGTACATATTTTGACTGGCTAAATCGATGAATAAACCACTGTGCACATTAAACACTTCTAATTATGAATTTTCGAGAGATTCTGAAGACTGTTCGTTAGACCGGAAATTTTATTTCGTATTGGATGTGAGTATAATGATGTTATATTTTGTATAATGTATGTTATGGATTGCCTGTACGTGTCAGTTGCACCGGTTGAGGCCAAGGTTAGAATATATTCCAGCTGTATTTGCGATCAGTGCAATACTAACGAAATGCGCCTTCCTGTAAACACAAAACTACGTCCTATTTTTTCATCTACATCCGCATAGTAATTTGTGTATTTACGTAATTGTTATTATGTATATTCTTCAAAGTTTTGGGTTTTGGTATTCTGAGTATGATTGAGTCACGAACAATCAAATCGGTATAAACACCTAAACTATAAATTAATTTAGAATAAAAAAAATCGCAAACACCTAAATAAAAGAAAATAACACATAACATTTCAAACCTATTTGACCAAAGAAGTTAAAATTTGGCAGATGGATTAACTAAGAACAGATTTTTTAAAATTTCTTTCCTTAAGGGGGAAAATATTTCTATTGGTAAAATATAAAATAGTTTAGTGAATGGGCCGCTGAATAAAATGTAGACTAAAAAGGAACAATCCATTTTGAATATTATTCAAATAAATTTACAATTTTTTTTTGTTCTTGGAACTAACAAGGGTATTTATCCATATTACGGGTTTAACAAAAAACATAATTATGAATTGAACAATACGTTTAACGCCTAGACTCCCCTGGGTGGTAAGCCAGACCCCATTAATCATATACCTAATGATGTGTTTAGATTCAACGTGTTGCTATCAAAGCGTTTCTTATGAGAATTATTTCATTTGTATTTGTAGCAGACTTTGTTACAAATTGTTACTTGGGTGGTATTAACACCTTCAATAGTAAACATAATTGTAGATATAACCAACGATTACGATCCATGCAACTTATAAAAAACTGTATCATTAGGTACTGTTTTTATTTGATTGATAGAGTAAAATGTAACTCTTATGTAATGTGATCATTATTGCCGTTGATGCAAAAGTTGCGTCCCCTACATTTGCGGAGGTTAGGAGTTTATACTATTTGGTTCGTATTTAGTTTGATCTGAAAATACATATATTTGTTCACAAACATGTTGATGCTTGTAAAAAACTGAATCAAGGTAATCCTTGTTTTGAATAGTTAAAATTTTAAATCAAGGATATTCTGAAGTATTAGCATATCTTTATTCTGCTGAATCTATTCTAGTATTTTAAACGCGAAAGTAGCCTTGGCTGTCTGGTCATCACGGCCAAACCAATGCATCGATTTTGATAAATTTGGTGCAGAGGTGAGATGCTTGCAGAGTGACCGATTTCTTCCGATTATACGATTTCAAAAGTTACTGAAGAGCAGATTTTAATTATGTGCCATTTGTGCACTAAAATATGTTTTTATTATTTCTGTTTATGGCAGATTCATTCTTTTACTTTTAAATCATTCGACCTTACGAGTCAGCCTTTTGTTGCAGTTTTTTAATATGCAATAATAGCATATCTTTTACATAAGTAGATAGATGTAGACAGGTAATGAAAAGTTACATCTTTTACTGAAAGAGCTGGGCACAAGAAAATTCACTTATACGGCTTATAGATTAGTTTCATAAGTAAGTAATTCTTTTACGATACCAATAAGATGCCTAATTTTCTTTCGGAAACTTAATACAGAAATATATATCTTGCTAGATAATATTAAGTAACTAGACTTTAAAGAGAACCTTAAAATAATTGTTGTCTGAGGACCGGATTTAACCATAACTAGTAGTCGTGAACACTACTAGTTATAGTTAGGTTACTAAGATATTGAGTAAAATCTATAACAATATACTAGCGGGGCCTAGTTTGGTTGCATGCAGACACAGCCCCGCCCAACCTGCTGATAATAATTAACCAATTACAGAATGACAAGCCTTCGCCGCCATTTTAATCGGTTTGCGATTCCCTATACATTGGTTCATAAATCTGTAGATCCAATCCGGTTGCAACCGACCTATCTTATAATTGGAGTTTGTATCGGTAGCAAACTGGTTTTAATTTTGTTGGTTATTTTTGAGATCGTTTTGCGCTTGTTTATGAGCAGTCAGCGAAAATTGAGAGATTTTCTGATTTGATCCTTATTGCTGAGGTGTTTAGAATGAGTCTCATTCGCAAGGTTACACATATTTTGTATACCGTAGGTTTTTTGCTTTTGTAACTTTTAATAATATTTTTTTAAGCAAATTCAATACAATAACTATACTTTATAAAATAGTATGAATACATTCTAGGCTACAGAATCTAAAGTACCTTTAATACCCTTATATTCCAATCTTAAAACTGCGTGGCGAAAGCGTAAAAGTTTTACAAAACAAAAAGAAATTACTGTCACTCGAATTAATCAATCAATCAATCTGCTATTGGCGTTTTAATTGCAGAATGTTTATTGCGCTTTAAAAGCTGGGGAAACGAAAACGCAACACAATATTTTTTCCATATAACCATTAATATCTGTCGGTTTTGTTTCCTCCGCGAACGCGGTTCGCCCCACTGTGCGGTTAGGGCAGTTGTATTCCGACTAACAATTGCTATCGATTCTTTTTCTATATCAACTATATATTATAATCGATTGTGTTTAATAAAAAGTTTTTATCATTTTTTACGTAATATCATAACATGAAGCGACAATATGGTTCAACGTTCTTCCTGTCTGATACAAACAAAATTATCAGACCATATAGTAGGAAGTATTTAATTCTAGATACGAGTATGAACGTCTAGATGAAAACTGACAAGACAAACAAAGGACAGGCTCTTTGAACAGAAGCTCGCACATAAACAACAACCAGTCACCCGTTTAGCAACATAGTTGCGTAGATGGATCTACCTAGCACTAAACTCGTCAAGTAGATGTATGGTTATTGGCTCATTTATTGTTTCTGATGATCCCACTAATATAATAAAACCTTTACCCGATAAATTGATGGATGGATGTTTGTTGCTCTTTTACGCAAAAACTACCCAATGGATTTTGATGAAACTTTACAGGAACGTAGTTTACACATCAGAATAAGCTGTGGGGAAAAGTAAGTACATATAAGGTCTTTCGAGTAATGTACTAGGCACCCAATTATTTATATATTATATATATTATATTATATATATTTCCAATAGCGTATGGTCGTAAAAAGATGATTCAAGACACAAGATCGGCAACTACTCAAAAATAGAAAAGAAGTAGGTAGCCTTTAAGATCTTATATTGACCAAAGCGTTGAAATATTGATAAATTTTGATCTAGAACCTGCAAAATCCAGGCACTTACATCCTTTATGAAGCTCTAACCAATCCCAACAATTCAACGTTCCCTTAAGCATAACCTTCAAAGTGATTTTCCAGGCTTATTGTCGTATTATTTCACTTACATTACGTCACTAAACATGTCCGGAGTCGTCATTGATCAGGGTAGTTCAAGAATTAATGAAGTGAGCACGTCGACCCCTGTCACATTCTGTCGAGCCTACGACAGCACCCTCTGTCGGAATGTCGATATACTACGTGTCACAACTATTTGTTGAATTAGAAACTACTATAGAGATAGAGTATATAACTTTATTTTCCATATGGCGCACCAGATACCCCAACAAGATTTTTACTTCAAGAAATCATATAAAAAAAGAAAAATAAAATATTGAAAACCTACATGTACACCGTGATTTTGTAGTCGTTTTGGAGGCGAAAATTTCGAGTTTCATATCAATAACCTAGTCCATAAAAATATAAGTTGAATATTATAATTTTTATAAAAAAAAATGTGTGGCACTCGGGGACTGCCGCGGTAAAGCTATTGCGTAGCATTTTTTATCAACTTATGCAATTATAATTATTTTTTATTTATGCGGTTTTTTTTTCATTACATTTCGGAGCAGCTCGTCTCGATCCGTGCGAGCTTCGTACAGTCGTGCCATATACATATACGTTAAGCGAACGCTCGGCCGAGCTACATGGTAGGCGGAGTGGGGGTTGTTAGGTTTTATTTTCGTTACGGAATTTCTTGATTCGGTCGCCGCGCTCGAAGCCCGCGATAAAAGCTATGCTTAAAAAATAACCTTAAATTGCCTAAAGCGGCGCATGGGGCACTTTTGTCTCATGTGTAAGCTAGAGAATTAGAGTTGTCTTGTGTTCTTTCCAGTATCGTGGTCACTCCATCGCGTGTTATGCAATCCATGGTTATTAATGAAAATAAGTGAAAGTAGTAAGTAATTATTTTAATAGTTGAAAGTCTTTCACATTTCCCATCACAATGGTAAATGTACTTAACACTGCACATCACACTTTAAACAGGCTTTGGACTATTAAAATGATTAATTAATTAATGGTTGATTGTAAAATATAATTGAATGTGATTCTGAGTAAACTACTTTCAGGTTTACACTAAACGAAGAATACTTTTAAAGACAGGCTTTATCTAGAGTATGGTTTTTACTACCAAATAGGTGCTGACTGGAGTAACCTCCTTCCATTGTCTTCTTGCAACTTCTGGCAGAAATAAATTAGAAGGAGGCGGCGAAAGACTAGGCGTTGTAGAAGTTAACGTTAGGGGGCTATTGCTGATGTTAATAACATAACTACTGCTCATCATTTAATCAGTTTTCCCACCTTATCAGCGCGCCAATTTGTACCAATTTCACCAGAGCTGACATTGCATTTTTGCATTAACAAGTTCTATTTTTATTTCCTTGTCAATTTCAACTAAAAATTGTCAATGTCAACATGACAGGTGACATCCAGTATAAATCGAACAGACTTCAAAACCTTAATTAATCTCACAATAACAATATGTAATTAAGAAAATTTCTATGCCATTTGTATCTAACTGATGGGTACGATCTATAAAGTAAGTGAAATTACTGGGCAAATGAGACTTCGATCTAATGTCTCAAATATTCAAATAAGGAGCGCAGTGCGGTGATAATCAGATCGTTGCCAAACAAGGATTTGGGTGTTACTTATATTATTATGGGCTAGCGTGGCGCTTACCACCACACAACCAGGTGGTCTCTTCATTTTGTGGTGAAATAAAAAAAAATCCTTAAAGTTCTTTCAGTTTGAGTTAAATAAACGATTAGGGAACCGGTAAACGCTATTTTAATACCAATATTGCAATCAGCAGAAATCGATAGCTGTACCAACACGCGAATTTCATGTAAATATTGACCAAGTTCTCTCCTACATTTATTTATATCACGCTTCATTAACTATTACAAACAACATGATCTCTGGTGTGGAACTGTACCTATGTTATTATTATCTTTGAATCTACATTATAATTAATTATTTATAGATATGGATATAATCGGAAAATCATTATAGGCTAGATACACTGCATTTAAGTAAATTAAATATGTAGTAGTACCTAATCATTCTTTATTGGTTATCGGGATAAAATCACATAGCACAGAGCGAAAAACGTGACCTGAATATAATTGGTTGTATATAATTTTAGTGAGCTAAATAAGGGAAACCATTAACTTGTTTTTATTATATTAAAATTGTATCAACAAGCTCGCGAACTGGCATCAAAACATTCTTGGTAACAAAACAAGAAATTCTCGAGAACTTTAAATTGAAAAGGTCGTGGCCCTCCGATGGCTAGACTAACCGAGAAGTTAATTTTTAAACACTTCCAATAAAGCGCTCGCAATATAAGAATACAACTATAGGTTTATCGAAGGATTCCGTAACTAAAAAAGCAAGTGTATATATTGCGAGAGTAATTCGCTAAAAGACATAGTGTACTAATTAAAGTTCGTGGAACTTATCTGTAACGTTTTCTAATAAAGAAAAAAGAAGGAATAATATTCATTTGTCATAAACGCTCGATCTATTATTAATATTAATTAATATTAATATATTGGGACAACTCACACAACGCTATCTGATCCCAAACTAAGCAGAGCTTGTTATATGGAAACCAAACAACTGATAAACATACTTATATATTTCTAAATACATACATATTATAGAACACCCAGACACAGAATAAACCATCGTGCTCATCACACAAAGTTTTATCCTGCGTGGGTATCGAACCCACGACCTCTTGCGTAGCAGTCGGATACACTCCTACCGCGCCACAGAGGCAGTCAAAATAAATATCTATCGATCATACAGTTTTAAAGGAATAAGGATCAGTGTATGTATCTAATCTGAGACAGATAGGTCCCAGTCAGACAGTAGACCCAATTTTCAGATAATAAAATAATAGTTTAAATCCGAAACACGCTTCTTTTCAGGCTTAGGCATTAGGCAATAAATATCACATATTTGAAAAATCGTGTGATACCTATTTAAGTAGATTTCATAACGAGAAGAAACTGAACATAAATAACTCCTTTTCAGTATAAAAAGGAGCCCAAATTGACAAGAAAAGATTTATAAATAATAAGCGTATTCCTTTTGCTCAACTGATTACGAAACGCTGTAGGAGTTTGCGTTCCGATTACGTTGACGGCAAAGTACTCTCAAATTGCAGTTGCCAATAAGGATAAGCTATTCCTCCAACTGGTTACGAAAGTCAGTTACGTTACGATGCCGTCCGGAAAAGTATTATTATAGAACTACTTATTTTCAATGCTTAGCCTTTTAATAGGATTTATAGTTTGATTTATAAGAACTAAATAAATCAGTTTCGCGATAAAGTTATGAAAACATTTATTTATGTTTAGATCGCAGGAGGGACATGTAAAATCAATGAGTTTCCACACCTCCAAGAAAGAGAGAATGTTTTGTCTTTATTTTTAACATAGAATAGAAGAAGATAAAACATTAGCTAGTTAAAATACTGTTATTAAAGTATTAGGGATAAGGGGATAATTTTCAACGTAAACGCTATGTGTCGGACGGCGTTGTACCGATCATTATCACGAGTCTACTAGCCCTATTCGATGAAAATGTTGGTGCAGTGAAAGGCAAAGTCCAACAATATACTATAGCGTATGATATATATCTAACAACTTCAAGCAAATTCCACGCTTAATTTCCTTACCTACCTTTAACTTTTCTACAAAATGTAGTTCCCAAACGAATACGAAGAATTATTCAAACAAACGTAAAACGAATCCGTCACTGTCATAGTTCGACAAACAAGAAATATTTTAATCAATTGACACAATCGTAAAGAAAAATAGGTTCCCACTAAACTATCCGACAAGTTATTAAAGAATTTTAATAATAATTTCAGTGGACAGAGTTCGCTAAACTAACTAATGATTTTTCTAGAGCAATATTGGAAAACTCTTTTGTATGGTGTTCAAACAAAAGAAGACCTTACACTATTATGTTAAGTTTTAGATTGTATTGTGGGGTTTTAGAGATAGATCATTTGAGTATCGATGGATTCCTGGTGTTCCAGTCCGCGGCACTTAAGGCGTCTTTAGACTATTTAAATTCCGTTACGGTTCGTTGCGTTTCTGGTTTATACGGTGCCGTTAATTTTAGTGGAAATTGAACTAGGGACAGTATCGATTGTGGGGTTAGAACTTCGCAGTGCTTTATTTACTTTGCTACTTAAGTGACCATGAATTCGAAATTGGAAATAAATCAAGATTTACGTTTTATAAGCTACTTTATACCTGTTATTAGGCGATTTGGAACTGTTCTTTAAATAAATTGATATTATAATAGGACCTACGAGAATATCAACGTTGTTCTCCACTGACTGCAACAATAGCCTGCGTAAGAATTTTATAAGTTTACGTAAAATGGTTACAAGTAATATTTTCTTTCTATAAAACTACTTTGAACTGATAGTTTTTTTTTTATTCTTGAAATTGAAACTCGGGGCTTTTACCCACACGGATAAGCCTGCCCCATTGTACCTTATTGTCTAATAAGTATATATTAAAATTATTGCTAAGCACTTACATTAGATTACGATAAGGGGTTCACTAGTTGAACGTCCGTACTAAGCCACCTAACTTTTTTGCAATCCCTAATTTTGGATTTGCTAAACTGGACTGAATTATCCCTACTAACTGATAGTTATAGCCATGCAAAACCTTATTCAAATTCCTTACTATTAATGCATCATTAAATCTCATTTTACGTTTGAGAATATTTTAAAGTTTTTGTGCTTCTCCCAAAGCTTAATTTCAAGAAGATATCAACTACACATTTTTCACTTAACAACTGTTGTCTTCCGTAGTTACATTGTAACTAAAAGGCGTGTAAAACGTACGATAAACGATTGCTAGACCCTTTAATGAGGTGTATAAGTGCAAGAGGGCGTAGTTTCAAAGATGACCTTAGGGCACAGGACTTACTGTGAATCTGACGGGTTCCTGGTGGTTATTACAGCTACTTAAAGAAGGACTTAAACGCTAGTAAAGAGGCTACTTATGCAAAGTTTTAATACTTACTAAGTGACCACAAATTTGCATAAAACACAGTTGTTGTGTTGTCCCAACATTGATAGAATCTTCGGACAGAACAGTGTGCTTTTTGTAAGTTTGTTTTACATTACCACGATCGAATCATTTACTACGTTTGGTACTCTGATTAGTTAAGAGCTTGCAGCGGACCAATAGGAACGCCAAACGTCGTTAACGTATCGATCATTGAATTTAAAAAAAAATACAGTTGGATAGCCTATTTATCGAAAAAGGCTATCAGTTATAAAACATCACGCTACGACCAATAGGAGTAGAGCAGCAATAAAAAATGTTGCAAAAACGGGGAAAATTAACGCATACGAAGTTGCGTTATATAAACATACTTACCTCCTGCAGATACAGAATAAACAAATGTTGATAACTTTCGCGATTTGTACAAATTATGAAAATATATATATTACGGGTCTTAATCGCGTGAATAGTTTATGGTAAAATACCTTGTTTATTGCCTGACGTTTGCCGTTATTGAACGTTTATTGAGTCTACCCGTGACCACGGCCGTTGCAATACGATCGAAACGTCGGGCAATAAACAAGGTATTTTACCTTAAATTATTCACGCGATTAAGACCCGTAATATATATATTTTCATAATAGAATAAACAGTCGTATATACATTTATGCTGAGTTGGAATCCAAGCTACGATTTTCAGCTTGGTAGTCAGTGTCTAGAAACACTAGACTAACAAGTCAGTCAAAAGTTTATCGCATTTAAATGTTACCCGTATAAATTACCTAACTTTAACCTACCTTTTTGCCAAATCACATGAAAATCCGCCTTGTAGCATCACAAAATATCCATTAAAAACAAATATTTCTTTAAAATACTAACTAATATTAAAAATGTCAAAGTAACTCTGTCTGTCTGTTACCTTTTCACGTTTAAGTCGCTTAACTGATTTTAATAAAATATGGTATGGATTTAGTTTGTGCCCCGGTAGAGTACATAGGACAGTTTATAGCGATTACCGACATTCACGTGGGCGGAGCCGCAGGCGAAAGCTAGTATCTGTATATGAGTATGATATATTTTACTCTTAAAAGTATCGGATCGGTACCCTTTCAGTATCAGTCAACTAACTAAGAGCCTTTAAAATATAGATAGATTTTTATTTTTAGATTTAGATTATGAAATAGTTACTACCTTCAATATATTATACCTACCTACCGTTCATTATTAAATTCAATAGCCCTAAATGTAAACGTTTATTGAATATTAAGTTGCGTACCTATTATCGTATCCTATTAAAAAAACTGGTTAGTTAAGTCTACGAGCATTCAGTAAGAAAATTGCCTCAAGCAATCTACCGTCAATGTAGATTCTTGGCATTTATGGAACGATACGAACTTACAATATACAATATTACATGAAATTTCAAACAAAATTAATGTATAACGAACGATGATAACAAATTGTTTTTAAACACTGACATTGCAATGCGCTGCGAGGGGTCCCTGACTCAATGGCGAACGAAATCAAGATATCTGCAAGGTTAAGCAATGTTACCACTGTCTGTTCATTGATGGGTGACCGTTTTCGAACATTGTCATATCCCTTAGTGTCTCGGAGAGCAGCTAGTCCTGCGCCTAATTTATCTCCGATAGTATTGGATTAATGTCCCATCGGACTTTGAAAGTGAGGGAATAGAGTGCAATAGAGTGCGCTCCTGTCTGCGCATGCACATAATTTTTTTTTGTTAGAAATGTGTAATTGTGGTCCCTCATTACTAGCAATCCTGTTAACCCCTCCAGCTAAGCTCAATAGCTTGTGTTAGGAGAGGTTTCACGTCGGCAGCATTATGGGTAGGATTCGAACCTGCGACCTCACGATTGCGAGATCGATGCCTTAGGCTACCGCCGCTTCAGATACACTATATTAAGTCCTGTGTAGTTGCCTAGTTTTAAATTAGATTGAACGCCGTAACCGACATCGGTTAAGATACCATTATTACATGAAATTTCAAACAAAGTTAATGTATAACGAATGACTATAACAAATTGTTTTATGATAAATACTGACATTGCAATGCGCTGAGAAAATTTATTTTCTTTCGCCAAATACGGTCCAATAATATAAAATTGGAATGCACCGTTTCCACTTCGTAATACTTAATTTTATTTTTAGAAGCACGTAAAAATAAAGCTGGTTGGAGTGCATCGTTTCAAACATTGAGTATGACTTGACAATCACCGAATATGAAAATCTTTGAAATTTTTATAGATTTTCCTTTGTTTTTAAACATTAAATACTTTGACGATTTCTGAAAGACTTGATAAATCGAAAATCAACTAACAGCTGTCATGTTCTAATGTCATTATAACAATAACAATATGACATTGGACAATTGATTTTTATTTTCACAAGTAATCCGATCTATTTCTGATACTGTACTGTTTTCTTGGTAAGGCTAAGGCACCTGTCCCACCAACGACGATGAGCGAAAAGTGAGTAGCGATTTATCGCTCAAGAAACGTACAACAGATGTATTTGGTAAAAACCGTCCGTTTAAACAAAAGAGATGCAGTATAGAGCGAGTACTTGCCGGCAATATTAACGATCAGCGATCAACTATTAATATCTGTATCTCTTTTGTTTACACGGGATCTACATAAGTATGTACAGTACTCCAAAAGTAATAATGCGCATAGAAATCTTCGGAAATCTTCGTCATTGTTCGGCAACGGTCGTATTACCCGAGCGTCGAAAGACGATATTTATATAGAGTGGTTAAGAGCAATTTCTCTATGCCTAATTTTATATATTATGTGTTTTGTGCTAAAACAGATTTGATTTACCTGTAACGAAATTTGATTCGATAATTCCATGTAAGTAAATAGCGAAAACGCTACAATCATTGTTGGAGTGATTAGTTTTCAAGTGTCTTACCGAAGTTGGTGTAATTATGGAGGAAAAGGTTTAAATAACATAAGGTTTTATTAGAAGGAGAAAAAAACGTTTTGAAATAGAGGTTTACATAAAATATAATCAAAATCTCAGTTCAAATTTGTTTACAGCACTAATCATTCCAGAAAAATAATACAATTATAAAAAAATTAATCAGAATCGAGGAAGACCTCTATTCCCGACATCGCAGATTCATCAGAAGTTTCATTATGCTCTTGTTCATTTACACTTTCCTCACTGCTATCACCTGTGTAAATAATCAGTTTATCGGAATAACTATCGATTCTTGGCTCAAATTTTCTATATTCATCTTCGCATTGAACCGCATGATCAGAAACTTTTTTCCATTCTTCTGGTCCTATTTTATTGATTTTTTCTAATATAGCATCTTTAACTGACGTCACAGTCATTGCAATATTTCTCTTGGCCACGTGTTGCTTTATTTGGGACCAAATATTTTCAATAGGGTTAAAATCGGGATGATATGGTGGCAATCGTATAATTTTATGCCCATGTTCCTCCATTATACGGTCAATGGCAAATTCTGTGTAATTTTCTTTGTATCTTTGTATAATTTTATACAAATCGGGTTTCAGTTTCTTTGGGTCATGCGGAATGTTGTGTTGTTGTAACCAAGCTGTCATTTGTGGTTTAGATGTGTTTGAGTTTGGTGGTTTCACAGACAGCTTATTATGATATGGGGCGTTGTCTATTACCAACACACTATTAGGAGGCAAGTTGGGAATCAATTGATTGCGTAGCCAAGTTTGATAACGTTCCGCGTTTATTTCTTTATGATAGTCACCTTCTGAGTCGACACATTTATGTAACATTAGAGCCCCTGGGACGAAGCCTTTTTCATTGCCTGCGTGTACAATAATTATTCGCTCTCCTTTGGAAATGGGTTGTTTGATACCTTTTTTGTTGCTATCTTGCCAAGTTTTACCCTTAGTATGTGATGTGTGCACATACGACTCGTCCATAAATACTATGTTTCTACCAGAACTCCTCAGCTGTTGTATTTCTCTGAGATATTTGATCCTTTTTAGGCGTATATCATGTTTTTCCATAAGTAATTGTCTGTTATTATCAGTTTTCAGAAACCTAAACCCCATGTCTTTCAAGATCAACCTTAAAGTCTCGGCACAGCCTTTGAAATTAATAGCTTCGATCAACTTTATTCTTAAATTATTTACAGTTGGGAGTTCTTTCAGCGTCAATTGAAAATTGTATATCATATTACGAATAACACAGTAGTCGAAATCATCAAGTACCAGCCGAAATCTACTTTTAGGTCTTCCTTTTTTCGGTGTAGAAAATTTCTTTGATTGATTATGTTTTTTTTCGTTTAAGATATTACTCAAAGTTCGTCGCGAAATTCCTGTAGCTTTTGTAACACGGTCTTGAATTTTTTTAAAATAACCATCATGGTCTCTGTTGAAAACATTGGCTTCATTTAAGAAATAAAGGTACACATTAAATACCATTTGCCGTGCTTGTGAATTAAGCGGTTTTCCACGTTTAAATTTATCCATTTTGGAAGAATTCGTCTGAAAGAAAATGGCATGGGCAGAGTTAGGTATATATTTTTTATGCATGTTTATCTATTTATTTAATTTAAATAAATCTCATTTTTTAAATGTTTTTCTAGTACTTAATATGTATTTAATGTAGGTATTTTATTTTTTTAATATTAAAAAAACGTGAAATATGTTATTTATTTTCCTTTTTTCAAAATATACTATTTAAATCTGAATAAGCTAATTAATGTTGAAATTATATTTACCAAGAAGGGTGTGTAATAGCAGCTCTATATATTTCCACAAATAGAGAACACGTGCAGTCACTACCAATATATAAAGACGACTGACAGACATTTCGCTGACCGGCGACAGCTGCCGAACGCCCGATTTGTTTTCGATTGTGCACACATGATATTGACTCCTATCTCTTTTAAACAAGGTGCAAAATGCAAATGCCTTGTTTAGGGCTCTTACGATTCCATGATTCGAGTGTTTCCGGGAATACGACAATTAGCGAAGATCTGCATGTGCATTATTAATTTGGGAGTACTGTACGTGTCTTGAGTGATAAAATCGCTACTTGCTACTCTTTTTCTCGCCATTGTTGGTCGGACAGGTGCCTAATATACTTAACTAGTTAAAGACTTGCGCAAAATATTGAGAGTACAGAACGCAAGCTCGAAACGCACACATTGACATCATTCACAGGCAAGGAATCTCAGAACGCCACCCTAACAAAGTGGTCTGAATAAATAGACTGTAATTCTAAGGTACTTGTCTCACCAACGGCGAAAAATCGAGCCACTATCGTCAATTTTCTTGCTTAAGAAACATACAATAGATAAAGATTCCGTGTAAAAGAGATACTTATTATATTACTATTTGATAGCTGATTATTTACACTGCCGACGAGAACTCACCCTATACTGCATTTTCTTTGTTTACACGGTATGTACATGTATTGTACGTTTCTTGAGCGTGAAAATAGTTGATAGTTGCTCGCTACTCGCCGGCGGTGGGGCAAGGGCCTTAACCATGTTTACGAGGTACGTATAAAAGTTACCTTTTGTTCTCCCTATATATTGTGACTATACTATTTATGGAACTTACATAAAGCATAGAATGCGTAATAGTAGTTACGCTAAAAGCTATAGGTAGATTTAGTGCAGATACTAAAGATAAGTTTTACAATAATTCCGCTAGCACATTCAGCGCTAACAAGTCCGTATATTTTTATTAAAACTCGTGTTCTGAATGGTGAAATTGTAAATACAATGAAAATAGAAATTGCTAAATTAATTCGTAATTTGTAAGGCTTGTTAGTATTTACCTTTGCTGTTTTACGAAAACCTACCTACTAAGCTAAAAATATAGTAAGAAAATGAAACACAAAATAAGTATTCAAAAGTTTGGAGGAAGCTTCTCAGAAATGAAAGCCGAATAAAATTTAGGACTAGTTCGCTTTCTTCGTAATATATGGTATAACGATCCCCTGCTTAGTAGACCCATGACCTACGGAGGTCCCCGTGAATGGCTGGATGAGCAGCCATTCACGGTGACCTCCTTAGGTCATGGGTGTACTAAGCAGGGGATCGACCGGGTGTTTAAGCTCAAACTGGGAGAGACCTATGACCACCATACGACCAATAAATGGCTAATGCTGATAAATAAAGATAGTTGCAACAGTAATTCAATTAGGAGATATGTAGGTGTTTAGATATTATTAATATAATTTATTGCGTCACAAATGAATAGCAGACGTTCCGTGCGCGCCCGCTGACAGATGTTTTGACAGCTCCGATATTATTAATTGTGACATTACTCTGTCGTTGGGGCATCGCCCAGAAAGCTCTTCCGCTTCCACGTCATTAATAAAATGAGCAATAGTCGAAATATTTATCAATGGCATAATCGATACAGAAACAATTATAACCACATCCATCAAAATTCTTAACTCGACTTTGCATCAGAAGCGTTCGAATTCTTTCATCATTAGAATGAATATACAACCCTATGATCATTAACGAAAGAGTTCAAAATGTATTGACGCTCAAACGATTAGGTGAAAAATCGTTGTTGAATCTTAAAACACTGTATTTAAAGCTTATTTTAGTTTAAATTTATGTAACAAATGAAGTACAGTGGTATCGAGTAACATTAAAATTCTTATCTCTGGTCTGTCACACAGCGAGAACGTCAAAGTTCGAAGTGAGGAACGCATTATAATTAATAGTCGATGATACGCGAGGATCGTAAACAAAAGCGGTGATAAATGGATTAAAGCTTGATACTAGATAATAAGAACTGTGGGTTGTAAATCGTGGTTTCGTAAGCGGTGGTCACTTTTTGGATATTATAGCAGATGTCTATCATACAGACATGTATCACTAACTCTCTCTAACCCGTCTTCCCGTGTGCAATCGCTTACTAACAGTACCCATTTTTAGGGTTCCGTAGCCAAAATGGCTAAACGGATCCCTTATAGTTTCGTCATGTCCGTCTGTATGTCGATATGTCACAGGCATTTTACTCAAAGACTACTCAATGAATATTGATGAAATTTGGTGAAAAAGTGTCTTGTTGTAGCCGCTACTTAGTTTGATAGCTAAATGATGAAAATAAATATTTTTAGGGGGGCATTGCATGCATGTTGACAGAAGCTGTTTTTTTTTTCAGCAAACTTCAATGTGTGGCACATCATTCGACAGGTAGGCTTTTTAAAACATTCTAAGGTTTGTAATAAACTTTATTGATTGAGTAAATATTTTTGGAAATAATCGCTCCGAAAGTTGCATAAAAGTTGCATAAATCGTGACCGTGTGAAATCGCTTTTAAGGGGTAAAAAGATAGCGCTTAATAAATACTTTAAACTAAAATTATTTCGGATAAGACATTGCCGAAAAACTGCGTTTCTCAAGAAAAGGGCGTAAGTGCCATGAACATACGCTCTTCTGCTGATGCAATTGTTCAAGGCTGCGGAACACTACACTGAGCATTGTCCGCCATGCTCTTGCCCGGTTTTTTAAAAACTATAAACGTAGCTGCGTGCTTGCTTGCTTGCTTGCTCTTGCAAGCAAGCAAGGAAGTGCAAGCAGGTAATGGTATTTTTAAATTGCTATTTTTTAAAAAAATTAAATTATGTAATATCTATATCACACTCAGACCACCATGACATCAAAATTAAAAGAAGCGACTACAACATAAACAATAGTAATATTGCAAAACGTAGATACAGATCAAACATACAACGACTTAACAGCTAAAAACATGACTGATTATGATCGCATTAGGTCCCTTTGTTTCAAGATTACGATATGGTGTGATACACGTCCGGGTTATATCATACCGTTTTGAATTCAATGACATATTAACTGTCAAATATACCTTGATACATTGGAGGCGTGACGAGTTTTGTTAAAACCCGTCATTAGAAGTCGATTTACGTTTTTTGCTGTTATTGATTACGTATGACAATAAATATTGTTTGATTGTGTGGGAATTAGGACACTGGTGTCAGGAGTTCGATATAAGTAGTAGGTACAAATGTACTAAACGTACTTTTACTGATATGTAATGTTATACGATATCTGAAGGAATATCAAGTACTACATTTAAATTACATACTTATACTAGCTGACCCTAGAAACTGCGTCTGGGTAAATTTTTCCCGTTTTTGCAATTCATACAAATAAAAATATTAAAATCTCGAAAAAAAACCTTTATGACCTATTCATACATACCTACCTACAAAATATTTTAAAAAAATCATTAAATTGAAAAATACCGTGACACGAGATTTTTATATCAGCTATACTAAAATATTATAAAGCCGAAGAGTTTGTTTGTTTGTTTGAACGCGATAATCTCAGAAACCACTGTACTGAATTAAAAAAAAACTGTTGGATAGCCCATTTATCGAGGAAGGCTAAAGGCTATATAACATCGCGCTATGACCAATAGAAGCGGAGCAGCAATGAAAAATATTGCAAAAATGGAGAAAATTGAGGCAGACGAAATTGTGCGGGTCTGCTAGTATAAGATATTTTAGGAGTCAGTGTAAATCGATAGTACTAAAAGTAGTTACTATTTAAGAAATGATATATCATCAGTCATATCGATGGATCATTATAAGTTTATAGATATTATTTATATTTTAGTCTTTTTTTTGAGGGGAATCACTATTGTTTTTAAGCTTTCGCGATTTTTATACATATTATTTTCTTTTAAATTAGTTAGTAGGTACCTTTAAATAATTCATGCGATTAAGTCCCGAAATATATCTAACTAGCTGTCCCGCACAATTTCGTTTGCGTAAATTTACCCCGTTTTTGCAACATTTTTCATTGTCGCTCCGCTCCTATTGGTCGCAGCGTGATGTTATATAGCCTAAAGCCTTTCTCGATAAATGGGCTATCCAACAAAAAAAGAATTTTTCAAATCGGACTAGTAGTTCCTGAGATTAGCGCGTTTAAACAAACAAACAAACAAACAAAGCAAACAAACAAACAAACTCTTCCGCTTTATAATATTAGTATAGATTAGTATAGATATGAAAGACACACTAGTTACTACTAGTAATGCAATCGAGTATTGTTGATATTATAATTTAACCAATACCGAGCCAACATTTGAATCGCACTCCGCAGGCTAGTTTAGAACAGACTGGTCGTAGGACTCTTCTACCATTCAATTGGACTACAAGTTAAACTGTTTAGCACTGTCATATAGGAAAAGCATTTCGCTGTCTTGAGGAACACTGTTGTTGCTTACATTTATTTGTATCTATCGAAGCAAATTCTGCAGTTATTTATTTTGGTATTCTTTAACCACTTAACCCTCGCATCCATTTTAGCCATGTCTTCATAGAATATTAAATTTGTTTAAAGAGGTCCTCAATAGGTATGTATTTAATGACAGTTAGACAGAATAAGGAGGTATTATTCCCCTAGAAGCGTACCAGCATAAGACAGAATAGTATTATTTTAACATGATCCATTTTTTGTAGTTGTGAGTAAAAAGGCTTTCAAGTTCTTCTACATTTCGTTTGTATACAAATAAGCGTTCCTAAGATACAAAGAATTTCTTAACAAATATAATACTCATCAAGATCTGACCAGTCCACTATATACCTAAGATCATAACTCGACTTTAAACGACCACAACACGTGTGGCTCCGAAATCAAATTAAAATCATGTTTGATAAGATCGAGTGGCGGTTATGGAAATTTATGACTATATTACCTGCTCTGGCGCATCGTCCGACAAAAACCGGGGTCGGCCCGCGCAATTATTTATGGAGTCCGCGAATGATTATAGTTTACGAGCGTTTGATAGGTCAGCCTCTGGCGTGCACAGTGGAACCCGTTTTGTGACACTTTGGACAAAATATTGATTTTTAATATGTTATTTGGCAAAGCAATTTCTCAAAGAAAGCATAAACATGAGAATTAGGGTTTATGTTATAACTAGATGAAAGTAATCAGTCATGATACTCATGATCATTATGTAAGCTGCTTCTTTTGGTCTGTGTTGCAATATTTGACTGGAGCAATGACAGCTGTGATAAAAATTAATATAAACTCGCTAAATACGAATGCCCTGTACCACAGGTCGAAATTGACGCAAATAAATTATTTTTATTACGTGGTTCAGGAAATAAAACTTTCCAAATAGATGTAAAAAATGTTGTATCAGAATGAAACTGAGACAAAAATGTGTTGGCCGCAAAAGATACAGAAATAAATCAGACAGATGACAATTTAAAGTGGTTAACCCACTAACTGTGACCATTTTAGATACTTTGATCAGATCTTGTCGAAACCCAACTTGTATTAGCAGTGACATAGTCATTCAAACTGTATGTCTAATGCAATAAAGTTGAATTTTATTAATTTTATTATGCGTTAGTGGGTGTTTGTTCAACAGTTTTTAGAGTCAGAGTAAAGATTTATGTTTTTATTTAAGAATTAATGGTATAGTGTGAGTAATCGCCGTTATTTTAATTTTATGCATTAATGATATCTGATTATTTAGTTTGTTTCGCATATATTATGTTGTATCATAAATTTTCATAATCATTATAATGTTCTCACTTCTAGAGTAATTTTTGTTATTTACAAATCGTAAATCAGATAAAATCTGACGACGTATATTCGAATAACCATTCGGTGCTACACTTTATGACAGGTGTTCAAAAGTTTGTTAAATTTATTGTATTGATATAGGTTAAAGTTATTGATTAAATTGTGATTTCTATTTATGAGCAACTAATTCCAGTTAGGCATGCAGTGTCTAAAAGCAGTAAATTTCAAGATACATTTAAATTTCTCTCCCAACATTCGAATGCACCTGGCGCCACATCGCGCTCTTCGCTCCATTCCACATACTTTACGATCTGTTAAAAGACCAAATTCGCTGTCCAAATTAACACGAAATAAAAACGAAATCGATCCAACAAAAAATAAGCGAAGGTACAAGATAAAAGTTTAAAAAAGGCCCACGTCAAAACATTTGATTGTATTAATATTTATAGGCTTCGTACCGCCGCAGGAAAGGCGACTCCAGACGGAAGAAAAAAAAATGTTTATCAGCCCGTTTAGCTTTTAAGGAAACCGCGAATCTTTTGTAAAAAGTTATTTATGGTCACGAAAACAATTGTAGTGTTACCATTATATCACATTTGACAGCAATAACTGTATTATTTTTTTGTCCCCAAAATGAAGACGTTTCGTTCACTGTGTAGGATTGAACAATAGTATATTATTGTGCGTGAAGTGGTTCGATACACCTTATATTAACTGTTATTTTTAAAACACATTATACGTTATTTTTTTATTTTGGAAAAATAACCAACACGCAGTTATTTCAATTAATAAGTGGGCAGCTTTTTTGGAGCGTGTATTCAAAGACGTTTTTTGATTCTAATGGGAAAAAAAACTATTATTGCCATAGATAATGTTGTTGCAGCAAACAGAATAAATAATAAGTATCCTACATCGATCGAGTTCATACTATAGGTTAATTACAGAAAATACCATTTAATAGTAAAATATATCTAATTATTTCCCGAGCGTATAGAAATCAAAGATATTATAAGATTGAAATTGGTTCCATTATTCATATCAATAGGATATCCTTGTTAGGTGACCTTTAGGGCTCATATTAAATACATGAGTTTGCATCTAAGAAACCTTACCTACTGGGTAAATAATTACATTTAGAAGTTTTGCAATCTCACATACGTTTACAGCTCTTGACTAACGGCCCAAGATTCCTATGCTAATTTCGAATACGCAATAGTGTGCCCAGGCGCAGTTCGCGCATGCGCGCTTGAGAATCTGCGTATGAGTGCGCGGCTCTTACGCTCAGCTTAATCAGTGTCTGCCCGTCGACATGGGTTATTGAAACGAAATTAAAACACATGGTTTGTTATTATAGACTTTAATTAAAAGGAAATAACTTGAATGTATAATGTTTGTATATTCATTTGTTATTATTGTATTGAGTATTTCATTGGCTTTCCATTTAGGTCCGGTTGCTTATATAAAATTGCTGTTTGGTTATTAAACGTAATTAAAGTAGTATTTCTGCTCTAAATTACCATAATTGGTACAGTATTCTACTATCAAGAGGTAGGTACTATAGTACTGTTCCAATTGTATCAGAATTGCGTTAAAATGGTATCAGGATGACAACATACGGTTTCCAATGTAGAACGATAATTACTTTGTTAGAACCTTTAAGGGTTTTGAATTAGAAATCAGTTTTACTATTGTTTATTAATTACTAATATGAAGCATATACCTACCTTTTTAAAGTATTTATTATTACATATATTAAATTCTTTACAAATATATTTGCGTCATCAAGTATCATTCCAACTACTAGCTATGCTATACTTGCCTATGCATAAGTAATGCAATAAAGTGTAGCACTTTACAATAATATTTATTCTGCAAATAAAGGTAAATCTTGTAATAATCTTATTGTAATAGGTACTTATATGTAAAAGGTAATAAAAGCGGCGGTAGTCTAATGGCTAAGGCATCGGTCTCGCAATCGAGAGGTCGCGGGTTTGCATCCTACTCATTATACTACTGACGTGAACCCACTCCTAATACAAGCCTTTGAGCTTAGCTGGAGGGGTTAACAAGATTTTTTTTTTAATGATCAAATAAATAATATTATTCTAGTTTCCATAAACACAAACTTAGTTATTTATTTAATACTCCTTTAAATAGCGAATGGTTGTTGTTAGTTGGTTAAAAATACCTAATATTTTAGTCCTAGTTTGGTCCGAAATCGGATAAAGCTGAGTCGATAACAAATTCTCACAATGGCTAGGAGCGTTTTGTTGATTTCTATATTTACCTCGTTAACTCACTTCAATACTTTACCATATTTTAGTACTGCAATTGCAAAATGATCACTCATAGCCCGTAGCCTTTGCCAGAGGCTTAGCAAAATGATAAGTGCCTAACGCCTGATTAGTTAAAGATAATACGTTATTGAAATTGCGAATTAGATAGGCACTACACTACGTTTTCAGGCAGAGTTGCAAACTCATGTCACTGACTACGTCGTAAAATATTAACAAACGATCCAACTAGGTTGACTGCTTCAGTGGCTCAGCGGGTGTACGTACACTTGCTAAGTTGTTTTACGATTTTACTAGATACTCAATTGGACTCGTTCTCTGTTTCGTCCCAAAACCATTACGGCCCATGGGACGAAATACAGAATTAGTATAATTTTATTTTTTTCACTCTGCGAAAACCGATTTCATAAAAATAAAGCCATGTGACTCACACATTGCTTAATTTTTATGAAATCTATTTTTAGTACAATCGGAAACACAATCTTAGTTAGGTAAATAGTAATGGATTTGATTTGACAAATTAAAGTAATAAAAAGTAATTTCAAAAAAATGTCAAAACCTTAGGAACAACATCTCAAAACCTTAGTCAAATAGTACATACACGAAATATTTTTTCGGTTTATTCGTTTTAAATTATAACTAAAAAATATGAAACTAAAAGTTATATTATAAGAATTAAACCCACTTCAAAAATTACTGAAAATAAAGAAATAATACTTTTATATACACGAAACTAAGCAAAATTTTTTTTAGGTCGTTTAATAAATAATTTCATAAAAATAAAGCAATGGGACGAATCGCAGAATGAAAACAAATAAGTTATTCGAAGTATGTGAATCGTCCCATGGGACGAAACAGAGAATGAGTCAATAAATGAAAATGTATTAAATTTTCAAGACAAGCAAAACAATCTTAACCACCGTGCGAGTTTCCTCAAGACTTTTTATGTCGTTAATTCGGAGTATTTCGTTTTATCATTATTAAAAAAATAAAAAATTAAATAGATTCGGGCCACTATCCTTAAAAATACATTTTCAAAAGGGTTATAAAAAAAATACAGCTACAGTGGACGTATACCACGCAACAGATATGTGCATTAATTTAATAAGTAGTTGCAACGTGGTATTCAATTTAGAGAAACCTGAACTAAACAGAAATTACGAGATTGAAGGGTTATGTCTATAATTGGGTTATTATGGCCAAATATGGTGTACGTATTTGAAGGGTATCGAAAGCCACTTTAGATTGAACTATAATAATAAGCAAGTTTGACAAACTTGGTCGCAATAGTGTTCGTAATAGCTAATATTTCACGCCACGGACAAAGCGATAGGGATCCAATTAGCCTGGACTCATGATCGAAGTAACTAGGTTACTTCGAACACTTTCTATATTAAATGTAGTTATCTGA
The DNA here is from genome assembly GCA_945859575.2 of Herminia tarsipennalis. NCBI lineage: Eukaryota > Metazoa > Arthropoda > Insecta > Lepidoptera > Erebidae > Herminia > Herminia tarsipennalis. Next base: position 11,383,715 of record OX243835.2, read on the forward strand.
TATTTATCATAAAGATAGATAAGGTGATCATAACAGGGTTGAAATTGGCCCTACTTTAAGCATTTCGAATTAGAGATATTTTCTTCTTATCATGTACAGTTTCACCTAAATTGGTTCACTTTGTTCTCATTGTAAATTTGTAATTATCGCACGCGTTCCAACGGGTAGTACTTGGCCAATTTAGACCATATTTAAGCCGTATTAAATCTAACATTTGGAACACCTTTCTACAACTTAACCAAGCTAAGTTTGCATCTTGCCGGAATGCAGCGCCCTCGACGCGAGGTGCAAACTTGGCTTGGTAGAGTTTTAGGCTGTTATAGTGCGAGCTTCTGTCATATATTTGAGTATAATATAATTTGGTGCATTTAACTTGCCTAACGCATTTAATAAAGCCTAAAAATAGTTCAATAAATTATTTACAAAAAAACCGGGCAAGCGCATGTCGGACCATTCTCATTGTAGCCATCCGGAGTCATTGCTGTATGAAAATATCTATTTACTTATAATATCAAACTAAGTAGCGGCTACGACACCTTTAGGTAGGTACTCTTTGAGTAAAATGCCTGTGACATACGGACGGACAGACAGGCAGACAGACGGACATGACGAAACTATAAGGGTTCCATTTCTGCCATTTTGGCTACGGAACTCAAATAAAAAAGGAAATGTAATCGAAATACGAACACGCTACAAGTTATTTAAAGCTAAACCAGATGAAAAATAGTTCTACTATCCCCTATATTTTATACCGGCTAAAAGTTGCCATCAATAATTGAAGTTGGTGTCTCAAGGGACCAGGGCTTACTGGTTCCTAACATGTAGGTACTTTTAGTTGGCGGGTCAGTTAATATTAAACGTAGACTGTTCACGAACCCTTACTTTCAATTCGTGGTAAGATTTTAAATTAAGGGGTATTTATGCATACGGAATTCAGATGGATACCCAAATTAAGTTAAAGTTAATTACCGATGACGTTATCGTTGATTACCATGATAATACTGTCCGTGCATTTTGCGGTACAAAACGGAAATTGATCTTATTCTTTTAGTAGGTATTGAAAAAAATCATAATCAGCGTTTTACTGTTCAACTGGTGGAACTAAGGTTTCCTCTATAAGAATTATGTGGAAATTACGTGGCTTAGTGCCGATGCATGTATATTTATATAGTATTTATAAAAGTTTTTTTTTTGTTACATTCTGCTTTGTAATTTCTTTGAAATAAACACACGACTTCGTAATTTATTTTCTTCTTTAAACTAGACAGAACCAAAGATGGAAGAAGAAAGATCCCACGGGCACAAAATATAAACCTATATTTAAGTCCGGAAACAATCCACGAACCACGAACATTGTTCACGATAAGACCAACTATAGCATCGTGATCAGGATTCTTGATCGTGAAGCAATATTTTTTCCTTCAAATTAATTCACTCAATCCTATCTCCTATTAATATTATTTACATTAAATACCAATGACACGTATCAATAAAATTAACTTCCAGTAAAACCGGTCACCATAAATCATAAAAAACATATGGTTCCGAGCCTCGGGCATCCAATACAAAGGTGGCATTTTGTAAAACACGACGCATACCACATACGAATCTTGCGCACGCTTGCCGCTTGTAAGGCACTCCTCCTTACTTGCATTGCAATTATACTATATAGAGATATAGACCCATCCATAAACTACGCGGATCCATCGAGGCCTCTTTTGTACCTCTCACTGCTTCTACATATACCAAATTTGGTTTATAGCTTCATAATTGGCCAGACACAACGATTTTTCAAGCACGGCTTACGTGTTCGGGGCAATTGTTTGGAAAAGTGGGTTGGTCTGAAGTACGTTCGTGAAACACCTTAAGCACTGTTCACGAATGTGTTCTTGCCCGCTATTTATAGCGCGAGCGTCCATCGGTAATTGCTTACTTATCAGACGCCTGTTTAAGACGTAGAGAAAAGTTACCTATATCTAATTTAATAAACTGAGAACGCTTTGGGGGCTTATTATGTGCTCCCCATTATTGGGATAATTTGCAACTTTGCACAGTCATTGGTAACTTGATGAAAATGCAGTAATTTTGACTGTACCTTCAAAATTTATACCAATATTTTTAGTTTTTCTCTCTATCTTTGGGTCAATAAAAGCTATTTACTAGCTGATGACTTTATAATACATTTACTAAATATACCTGGTTTTTTATCACTTTTTAAATGCTCTATAGCTTTTTTTTAGCAAAAAGTTATTGCATTATTAGCACGTAACTTATGGAGAGTCCCTATAAACTATATTATATTGAGCTGTACGGGTATATAGTATTTCTGCAAAGATTTTTGCAGTCTCATCGCGGCCATTATAAGCGTCGACCAACCCGGCGTCAGCTAATCCCTTTATTTGTTCGTTTTTTAACCATTCAACTTTTAGAAGTTTATTTTTGTATACCCTTTATGCATATTTAACTTATGTAGGTAGTCGAGGCCCGAGTTGATTTCATCTGCTGATCTCGTTCTGGTGTATGTAACTAGAATATATTATAATAAATTGCGCTGTAAAATAATGTTGTATGATGAACGTAGCTAGGTACTTATTGCAGTTGCTTCACACGTTTAGTGATTATCTTTTTTTTAATATGCATATTAATACCTAAGGTTTTTTTTTTTGTTGTATGTCGGGAACAGTTTGTATTTTTATTTTTCTTTCTAAAGTTCCGGAAGAATTAAGACATTTTATGAAAATGATTTTTTTTATAGGTGTTCATTATCTGTGATCAACATAAAATTCAAAAACTTTTCTCTACTGAGCTTTACCATCTTAAGTATCAAAAAAAACATAATACTTAATATTATGTAGGTAAGCTAAAGGTCAATCACTCATTGGCTAAATTAGAAATAAGACTAACTACATAACGTACGAAGCTGAAATTATACAGGTATGAAGTTTATAGGTACGTAGAAAACGTAAGCTAGCAAAGATTTTTTTTAAAGTCATCCTTAAAGTGATGATCAATATTTATGCGGGCAGAGCCACATTTTACCTAGGTAAAAACTAGTTGACCGTGTAAGAAATTCACGGGGTCAGCGTTTTTAATAATCACCAAAATTTAAGCAAAATAACAAAATTTTCAAACTTCATTTTGACAATTTTCCTGTTGCTATTATTGGCTTTCTCTGAGTTTTCTTATTTTAAACTATCCCATTACTAGAGTAAAAGAAAAACAAAATTTAAACCGATTCCTTTATAAATTCTAACAAGACTCATCTCAATGATTTTTATATAAAGAAGATATATGTTTAGTAAAAAGTTATTATATGTATATTAAAGTAGTTATAATTACATACATTTAACAAGATTATTACCCGCTAGTAGGTTCAGAATATTAGCACATACCATAAATTTATATTCTACACAAGCTTCAACGAAGGCTAATTACAAAAGCACAAAAAAGATTTTTAAAACACGAACAATTTTAAGTGGCGACTACACTGGCATACCTTTAGCATAATATTATTCAAGACATAATTTACCGCTGTAAGACCAAACCGCTTGATTTATTTATGAGCACACAGTGACTGGTACTAATCTTTACTGGAATTTAATTTGTTATTTATTTACTAATCGTTGCTAGGAACTGGTAGGGTTTGCATAATATTATATTTAAGAGTTAAGTTCGATTTCTAGTGATGAGGAAAGAGAAGTGTGGACTGTGGCTTCATATAAATGTACCTACACATATATACCGTTTACGGGTAGGGACTCTTGGAACACCTTTGAAGCAATGTGGTCCGAGATTCCGTATTCTTCTTCAACTGCTTTGTGCTCTACGACTGTAGGGCAAAGCGCTCAAGAACGGATGGACCAATGTGGCTGATTTTTTTCCAAATTTTCGTTGAAGTCCGAGAAAGGTTATGAAGAGATATATTGAAAATATAACCGGAACCCTGTTAAAACCCCATTTTTCCGAGGGGGGGGGGCGATAAATGAGGGTTCTCAATTTCCTACAGTATAAACTTGGTATTTTAATTATAATAGGTTATGTAGGTAATCGAGTATTTTTTATTTTCAATTCTATTTTTATTTGGTGTGATATAACATTCCTTTAAATTTTATTGACTCTTTTGGTTTTATTTTTAATTAAGATTTACTTGTCATAAAATTATGTGTATTTAAAGTTTAATAAAAAAACATGGCATACATTTTAAAGTGTATTTAAAGTTTAATAAAAAAACATGGCATACATTTTAAAGTGTATTTAAAGTTTAATAAAAAAACATGGCAGAACATGACGTGACAATGGCGGCAAATTAGACTTTTTACAGTTACGTATGTGTACATCTGAAAATACATAAAAACGTGCAAAATCCACCAAGTCTCATAAATATTTCACCGTGCCAGGAATAGGTAGAAAAATTGGCTATATTGCCACTAACTTACAAAAACACCATAAGTTTATAGAATTAACTAACTGATACCTGTGGCTCCGCTCGCGTGGCTGTCGGTTATTGTGATAAACCTTTATAAGACACCACTTAACTTGAGCTCTCTAACGTATAACGCTTTAAGTAATTCGGAGATCAAGCTGTATCTACAGTTATACTTAACCAATTTTAATGAACCTTGTAGCAGTGTTTAAGTCAGTTAATTACATTTAAAACTACAATAAAGTAATCAACATCTATTAATGGAATATTGCGTGAAACTGGAACAAATGAAAAAAAAAACATCCATTTTTAATTAGTCCATCTAGGTCAGTTTTTTTTTTAATTTCCTCATTGCACAAACACAGCTATTATATTTACCCTTTTTTATTAGTAGAGTGAAATACATAGATATTAATATTATAAATGAAAGTATACTTTGACCAATTTTTAAAAACATATAGTTTTTACATTGTAAGTGAATGCTTCTACTATGTTGCACCCATTGAGGTTGATATACATATTTAATTAATTCATGTCTTCGTCTTTTAATTTTTTAAACTCTTGTTTTCGCATCAGTCCTCTAATATGGTGTATAGTATAATAGTGTAAGCGCCATACCTACGTATACAGTTTATAAACAAAAAAACATTGTAAACATTGGCAATTTGTAAAGAGTGACCGCGGGTTTTTATTGCCTCATTCTTTTCTCCGGCTTTACATATTGTTTACAAACAGGCATAACATGTACCTACATGTGGAATCGACTTTCATAAATGTATTACTTTGCCTCCTAAGTGAATTAAAAAAAAAACTCTGTCGGTTTGACCTTTTCACGTTTAAATTGCTGAATCTATTTATATGAAATTCGATATGGAGATAGTTTATGTGATAACCGATATCAACGTAGGCGGCGCCGCAGGTGAAATCTAGTATCTAGAAACTAAAGTAAAATTCCAACATTTGATTAAGTATCTGCAGAAATAGAGGTCTTGCGTTTTGTTTGATGAAGCAGTAATCCTTTGAAATTCAATACCTATATTTAAAATGTTATATAGGTAGTTTGTTACTTCAGTACTTGCAGTTATGATATTAAAACGGTTTGAGTCTCTCGCTGGCAAACAGGTTTTATTGTACCGTGTCGGTGTGTGGCAAGGCTAACTATACTTTGCTAATATTTATACCATAAAATCGTATAGTCACCTAAATCTAAAGGTGTTGACTGACTAGGCGACTATCCAATTTGACAGATTGTTCAACTAATAGACTAAACCAATAGAGTTCGTACATGAAGACGAGTACGAGTAAATCTAAACGGAGTATACCTACTTGAGTCAAAATAACCTTGTTTTTTTAGTATAAGTATTACTTCTATCTATCTCTTTCTACAGCGTCTGAACATATGTTCAGACGAGAGAGATGGAAAGAGGTTGAAAGTAAATAAATGTCCAATATTTTCCCTTCAACTACCGCCTCCAGACCACCAGTAGGTAGCCATATGAATACCTATCTACTGGTAGTTCTGACAGGTAAATTGGTCGTATTTTTAAAAGATGCTTATGTTAATGCCTAAGTAACACTGGCAATTGAATCAAGTACCAACAGAACGGGCTTGTCTGGTGTGGTGTTCACAAATATGTATATTTTTTCAATGAATAATTTTAATTTATTTTGTTCCCGGCTTCACCTACGTAGTGGTCGAAAACACCCCTTAGGGGTGGAATGTCAGACAATCTCTCGTTAGTGATCTTAGGTCTTAAAAGGAACCCATTGTTTAAATTTCATAGCAGAATACTGAAGCTGATAGTAGTTTTCGCGATATTAAACAGCCTAGGTAAACTAACCTGTGAATCAAAGATTCCATGTGTAACAAATAACAAACCAAATCTTGAGGAATATCATGAATGATATTAATAATCATATTAAATAAAAAAAAACAAGGAAGACGTAACAAACCAACCATAGCATATTAGCAAGAAAAGATTTTAAATAGATTCGGCCCATATGCTGCCCAGGCCACAAGTGACCCGAATCCCGAAGCCTGACCAGAAATGTTCTTATAAAATACCACAGTAAAACTCATGTTTGTTTCTGTATGCTACTGACATATGCTACTGACATGGGATACAACATGGTACCTAACTGATAGAATCAGGCATCACATACCAAAAATCCATTCTAAATTGATTATTATGGAGGGAACCTACCACTCACCATCGATCTGTAAATCACAACGATTAAAGTTGTAAGGAAATGCTCTTAATACAACAATCAAAATAGATTGACATACGGAACATCCTCAAAAAGACAGAACTGCAACAGATAAAAATATTGGCAGGTACTCTCACCAACTCGAATGGCAGGCACCTCCGGATACTCGACTTACTACTGCTACTGGTCACAGGACTAATGGCTCATCCATGATTTTGGGTCGACTTCTCTAAGGAACCTAACATTTTGCTTTGGAAGGGAAGTTTAACCCTGCCTGCTAAGGATACGTTTAGTTAAGGAAAAGTACATACGTACACAGGACGACTCAGATACTTGGATAGACCATCGCACAGCACCATATTTTTTTTTTAATTCTCACCTCTTGCTTGCTTCAAACAGACACTAAAGTGTGTGATTTTACAGCGATCGATTTTGGATTCAGCGCCATCTAGTAAACCTTACAGGTACTTATTTTTTTTATCCTTCAACCCTAAAAGAACCGATCGAAACTTAGTCAACCCAGCTTGTATCTATATATGTATATATAAAAACATTACCCTTCCTGTTTGGCTTAGACATAGTTGGGTAAAAATGAATTCATATTTGTTCACGAGATACTCTGAAGAAGGTTCTTACGTAAAAAAAAAGAAAAAGCGAAAAAAAATAAAACGGAGTGGTACGAAGTTCGCCGGGACAGCTAGTTAACAATAATTATAAGTACCTACTACCACATTATACCTGTATTAACTCTAGCGTTAAATAAAGTTTCTTAGAACAATTCTATTACTCAACTACCCCAAAAAAGGAGTGTAATAGCCTATGTTTATTAGGTTTTTTCTACCACCATAACTTCTATACGCCTGAATGGATTTAGAGAAGAATAATAATATTAAAATTCTTCAATGAGCCGGGTAACTAACAGCCTTCTTTGGCCTGTGATATTTTTTTATAGTTTCTAGTTATACCTAAGTTATTTTTGTTTATATATTGCAGTGTTTATGTATTTTCAAATTAGCATTAACACGAAGTTCTGTATTGCAAGTTACGTGATATAGATCTGATGAAGAGGCTTTTAAGGCTGAACGAAATTAATTTATGTTTAGTGCTTAAAGTTAGCCTGCATGTTGAGTTAAGTATCCAGTTAAAATATAATAATGTACTCGCTTTAATAAAACATACATATGACTACTTAACAAGAGCGTAAGTACATGCGATAACCCTCATTTTATTTAAAAAAACTGAAAAAAAATAACGAGGAGCAGAGGTAAGAAGTTTGTATTATAAATAATATACCATTAAAAAACTAATTTAGTGTAAAATAAGGTTTCTTTCATTATATACATATAATTACGTCCATAATATCGTTGTACTCATAGTCAAAGTACCTACCTACTTTATTCACTTAAGTTACAAAATTCAACTCTCTTGCGTAAGAGTTGAATTTTGTAACTGACGAAATTTGGAGATGATTTTATATTTAACGGTAAGTTCGCATAAGATAAAGCCAGTGAAAAAATAGCTTGATAATAAAAACTAGAGTCGGTAAAGCCGAGCATATTTGTAGTCGGGGGCAATTCGCCAAATAGTCGGCGAATAGTATTTCCATGTTTAAAATAAGGTGATTGAAACGACTAGTCAGCTAAATCTCTAATAAAAACTCATGGCCACTCTTCAAATGCCAATTATTATTATGTTCATTGTACCTACCTATTATTGTATCTAAAATACCTTTACTACGTAAACAACGTATCACAGACATTATTTTGTCTATTAGATTGTTCATTTTCAAGTATCTAACTTAAGACGAGCTGTCATGGTCATTTCAAAATTATTGCAACGGTTTCCTACAGATCTGCCCATGTATGTATTAGACAAACTTTGATCCCCTTTTTCGCCCTACTTAGAAGTAGAATTTGTAGCTGGCTCTCTCATACCTAATAAGGTACCTACTGATGTCTCCTACCTAAGTCATGTGGTTGGGGAAATTTAGTTTTAAGACAATAAAACATGACTCTTACTGATTGATTTAGTTAACAGGCGGCTATCTAAAACGCCTAGTGAGTGATGCTTTAGAAATATTCAATATCATTTTTTTATAATATCTTAGAACGACTTACACAACGCCATCTGATCCCAAACTAAGCAGAGCTTATTCTATGGCAACCAGACAACTGATAAACATATTTATATATTTCTAAATACATACATATTATAGATAAATAACACCCAGACACAGAATAAACCATTGTGCTCATCACACAAAGTTTTATTCTGGGTGGGGATCGAACCCACGGCTTAGTAGTCAGGGTCACTAACCACTAGACCAACAGGCCAGTGTATGTATTAAGTTCATACTTTACGGGAAAAGTTTAACTTAGATTCGACTGTATATACCTATTAATTATATTAGGTTAACTAATAGCAGGTCCGAGGCAAAAGCAAATGTATAGTAGTTACACAAAAGCACACGGAAGGACTCGTATCCTTCTGTGTATGTACTGTTTAATGTCGACATTAACGCAAACTACCCTAAACGGGTTATGAAAAATTATCTATATATATATTACGGGTCTTAATCGCGTGAATAATTTAAAGTAAAATACCTTGTTTAACGGCCGTGGTGATGGGTAGACAGTCTACCCGTGACCACGGCCGTTGCAATACGGTCGAAACGTCGGGCAATAAACGAGGTATTTTATCATGAATTATTCACACGATTAAGACCTGTAATATATATTTTCATAATGTGTACAAATAGCGAAAGTTTAGTAAGTTGTTCTAACCTAAAATAAATTTTCTTGGAACGATGATTTTGAACGTAAAATCATGCTCAAACTAATATACAACATTTTAATTTTACGAGTATAGTTATTATAATTAATTCTGTTTTATGTTACAGTTTATCATCATTATGAAAGTTTTCATGGGTATTACATTATTTTTTCGTGGGAAGAATTTGTATTGTATAGGAATACTAGCGCCCCAGCTTCACATTGAGGTATTGTTCATGTTCTCCATTTTTAAACACTGATGGAAATTATCGGGAATGAAATGATGTTTACATTTTTTTATACAATCGAATGGAGAGACAAGCGGGTCCCAAGCCTGATGGTAAGCATCACGCTAGCTTATAGCTGCAACAACGGCACTCAAATTCTTGTTACGCAAAGAACCAAGCATCACTCTATCGCGCTTCTCATTCTGAGAGATTTGTTCGAAAGTCTCTTGTACTCTTGATGTGACTCTACAGTGATTTTCAACCAAAGCACAGTAATGCGTGTGCATGACTGCCTCTGTGGCGCGGTGGGAGTGTATCCGACTGCTACGCAAGAGGTCGTGGGTTCAATCCCCACCCAGGATAAAACTTTGTGTGTTAAGCACGATGGTTTATTCTGTGTCTGGGTGTTATTTATCTATAATATGTATGTATTTAGAAATATATAAGTATGTTTATCGGTTGTCTGGTTTCCATAGTACAAGCTCTGCTTAGTTTGGGATCAGATAGCTTTGGGTGAGTTGCCCCAAGATATTAGATATTATTACCACTAATTCATGGACAACACGTCCTTATGGACCTGCCACCAGTAAAACATACTCACGCAAGGAATTTAGAATTACTTGCCGATTTACAATTAAGACTAGCTGACTGGCGCAATTTCATATGCGTAAATTTTTCCCGTTTTTGCAACATTTTTCATTGCTGCTCTGCTCCTATTAGTCGTAGCGTGATGTTGTTCGGACCAGTAGTTTCTGATATTATCGCGTTCAAACAAACAAACTCTTTAGCTTTATAACATTAGTATAGGTGAATTTATAAATATATGTCTAACGATATAACACGAATTATGTAACATGATGTCTTTCATATTATATCGTGTTCTGATGCTGTTTGGCTTTATTTATTCAAAGTATTAGTAGTTGGTCTGACGCATAGGAATACGATCCTGGTTCATTGATCACCTACATTGGTAAAAGGGTCAATAACCACATGACTAACAGAGCAGGCAAGGGTATACCATAGCCAAAATCTCAGATTCAGGATTAACATTAGGGTCTATTCCTTTCTAATACCAAAAATTAATACCAATGGTATTTGTTTGGGTATTAGAAACATGGTGATCAAAATTACTTTATTTGATCTAAGTATTAGGTTGAAGGGTCAACTTTCGAATCACTTCTAATGCGACATATCAGAAACCCCTACACATCATGTCAGGTAAATGCTGAGCCGGAATTTATATGTGCGATAAATCGTAATTAGATATATACTTTTTATTTACTTTAAACCTTTTTTTCTGGATAACAAGCTATATAATAAATTACCTACTTAATTAAGGAATAAAATATATCAGCTACTAGTATTGTTTGACTTAATTACTCATAATTACTTTAACCTGTTTCATACTAGTTATAGTTTTATAAGACAATAAAATTATTCGCGTGGTAGTTTCCTTATCTTGGTTCATGAATTTTAAGGTGAAGTAACTTGTTCATTTTATTGTTTGTGTTTTATAAAATGTCTTAGATTTGTGCTGGGTAATAAATTATACCAGTACTTATGAAAAAAGCTGTATTTTTGTACTAATAGTCACAAAATATAAATTTCTATGTACATATAGTTGAGGCGTTAACCTTCTAATTGGCTATACTATGTACATACCTAAAACATATTTAAATTATAAATTTTAAATAATCCTGAATATAGGATTCTGGGTGTGGTATATCTTTGACTGGCTTGTTAGTCTAGGGGTTAGTGGATCCGCCATCGCCTTCCGTAAAGAAAAAAAATATTTTTGTCATGAAAATAATTGAAGCACGATGCCTTACAACAGATTACTGAATCGTTCAGGGATTAAATAAATACCTTGCATAAGTAGGGATATTTAACAGTTGTCTGTTTGCTGCAATATAGGCACTGCCTAGTTAGGGTTTAGATGGTCATGTGTGAGTTGTCCCAAAAGGAGTTCACATGGTAACGCATGTTATAATATAAGTATGAAACTACAAACGAGCGTTAAACGTAGGCTTATAGGTACGCTAAACACCTTATTTAATGTTTTGTCTTTCTGTCAATTTTCAAATATAACAGAGTAAAAATGCTGATAACAAAGTATTATGAATAAGGGGGTAAATTGAAATTGTTACGGTCTATTATAGACTGCCACCTAACATGAAGCCACCACGCTAATGTGACAATCTAGATGCTTTTGACGAGATTTGGAAGCGTATGGGGGCTGCTAGCAAAGCAACAAAACAGATTAAATAAAAAAACTACAATCACGTGAAAGGAAGTTCAAGAAAAAATCCAAAATAGACCAATAAAATGGCCTTTAAAAAAAACGCAGTAGTTTCTTTTTCATATAACCATTAATTAATATACGTTCATAAAAAAACGGTTATAGCCAATATTAACATGGTGAAAATATTTGTAATATACACGCAATAAATATAGTAACTGGTCATACTAAACCTGTATTTAATAAAGTATATAATTTATTGTAGACGAACGCTTATTCCATCGAACTAAGTATAACGACAATATGAAAGAAAATTTTAAAAGGAAGCCATTATTAAAGTGAAGTACCTACATAATATTATATTCTAAACGTATTACAGTTTTTTTACTAAAACTGTAAAACGTAAGACTTTCTCGGACGTCCAAGAAGGGCTATATTCCATCCCCTAGGCGTTTACGACAGCTTATTTCTAATTTAACGTGTTAATACGTAAGGCGAGTATGTAACTAGTGCTAAATAACGGTATATTGAATACTTATAAGCAGTCAGACGGCACGCACGGAGGGTGGTTTCAACTCCTTGAGTTATTACTACAAAACATGTAAGGGCCGCGACCTACCGACTCCGCCAACTCTATTTGCATACCTCAGCAACAGTATACATAGGTACAAAAGGCTTTCTAACACCAATAGAACATGCTCACGCTTATACGGCGTACGTATGATGATCTCGGTCGTATCTTAAAATGACGTCGTTATGCAAAACCGCGAATTTTATATAAAAATTTTGCAGTTTTAAAATTTAGAAGTCATTCTATTTGGTTAGCGTTTATGCTACCTACTTGTCTAGGGGCTTTGAAATAACGCAAGTTGAGATCTACGTATGTGTGAGTCTGTGTGTGTGCATTTTTTATTAAGCTATGAGCCGGTCTACTATACCTATGTATATTGTTTCTCAGCTGGCTACATACTCGCGACTACGACTCAAGTTATTTCAAACGTCAATAGTCTGCTACAAGGTGCTATTACTTTGATCGCATTCTTTTTATGGTTTCCTTTGTGTCTTCAAAACTTTTTGCAACTGACATCAGACGACTTTGAACTGAAATGCTTTTCATAGTTCTGGTTCTGTTTAATGCTGTCTATCGAGTATACTAAAATAAACAGTTCCTGTTGGAAACGATTCCAACATTTTTGAACAATTTGTATTTAGGAAAAGTTTTGCATTTGAAGGTTTTCCGCAGACTTGATTTTCAAGACAAAGGTCGTTTAAAGACATTTTTTTTTAAATAAACGTTCTAATTTTGAGTAGATACAACGCCATCTCGTAAATCTTGCAGGTACTTATATTGCTCCCATTTCTCAACCCCAAAAACATCAAGCTAAGCTTGGTTAACCCAGCTAGCGTTTATAAAAATACCCCTAGATAAAATTAATTTCTCACGGTCATGCTAAACACTGCTATGTGAGAATCTGCCTCAGTGCATTTTAACTTGATTACAGATAAGAAGAATATCATGTTGCCAATTAATTATCTTCTTGTAATAGTAGAGTATCAAGTTTTGTACCTGTGTGCAAATGAACTAGAACTAGACCTTCAAGTCAGTCTCCCACGCAGTGCTAATTAAAATGTTTTGTTTGTGATGTATACACGTACCTACCCACATGTAGGTATGTAGGTATATACAATGAAGAAGAATGATGAAATGCTTTCGGTATTGTTTTACTTACATAATTTATCAAATGGTTTGATATTCGGTAGTCAATACATGTTTCAATTAACGAACATACGGGGCAATATATTTGCAGTGGATTTGTAGAACTATCTATTGTAAAAATCTTGAAATTATTTCTATTAAACCAAGTCCTTAACCAGATTATAGACCTATGTAAGTCGTAGTTTAAATTAAACTGAATGAGCGTCGGCAAATACTGAAGAATAAATCGCATGTATTGCCGACAAAGTCGTTACTGTGCAATAGGCCTAAGGGCTAAATTGTACATTTTAATAAGGCATTGTCAAACCTACAGACTCGTATTGTAATAATAGGGTTTGTATAAATGAGTAGGTACTATTTATTTCGCTAAAAAGGTCTTCGGGTAATTCATAATGAATACCATGTGTCATCGGGAGCCTTTAATCATTGTCGACGACAGCATTTTTTTACTTTTTTAAATGTTCTTATTGGTCTTTATTGCAGCATTTTGTCCTTATAAGTATTTTATAGCAATGCTTATTATGATTATATTATAATTTAAACTTTGTACTTCTCGGATAAAGCAATTTTAGTTTATCGTTATTTTACTTTTTCCATAACTCGTTAAGAACTTTATAATTAGTGCTATTAAAAATAATAATTAATCGCTGTAGGTAACGTACAACATGAGGAACGCAAAATAGGTTGCGTTTGCCTAGGTACCTATAAAATAATGCTTAATTAAAGTGTTCTCAGTTTTAAAAAATGTGAACTTTAATATCCTGTAATTAAAATAAGAAATAGAAATAACTATAGGTTATGCTGTTGCTGTTGAAATTCTATGAAATATCATTTATTGAAAAACAACATACATTGAACATGAATTACAACACCGTAACCATTTTACTGAAAAAAAAAACACAGGAAAACGAGGACAGAATATATATGATTCAAAATGTCCATCAAACTGGCAAAAAATTAGAATGAACAGTTGAAAATAATAGAAAACACGGTCACTTTTAATAGAATGACACATGGAATGGTACAAGTGCAAAAATAAACCAATTAAGAGGCGTTGTGAACCTTGACAAGGTCGGGTGGATTTGTTCTATGAGAAACAATACTGGAAATGATTCTCCGAAACTGTGGGCCGTGGACATCTGCTCTTGTCTTTATATCGCGACATCTTAGTGACAGGCGTGCTGCCATCTTGCATCTTGTTACATGTTATCTACCTGATAGATCTCTTTATAATTTCAAAATGTTTTTCTAAAATAAAGCAACCAATTGAAAACGTTTCGTAAAATTTATTTAATTGAAAACACATTCGATCTAATCGTGTATCCATAGTTTAAACTATCCAGAGTTTTAAATAAAGAACCGTGAAAAATAAATAGTTCACTGAATGCTCCCGGATTCTAATTTAAAATAGATTAACCCTTGAATAACCCAATTCACGCTTTAAGGTTATATCCGTCAAATGAAACGTCATGGTGACTACGCACTTTCCCCATCATTAGGATACGTGAAGAAAAAAGGCTTCGGATGTTCAGTTGTAAGCGCCCGCCAACAAAGCCATTATGCCTTATTATGGCCACCATCCATCAGCCGACCATATCGATCCAACATTAATGCATGCTAATGCTTTATAAATAGATATATAATTTGTTTTGTCTCCACCTCGGTATCCAATTGATGGATTGTTTTATTTCTATTACATCAAACTGTTGGTTTTTGATAGAGGCGTGGTTATCGCCGGCGTTATTAGTTTAGCCGACAAGGCTAAATCATTTATGATTTCACGCTACCGGTAAAAAAGTGTGAATCGACCCGTTTGTAACGTTGATTATACTCGCAGTGGAGAAATCATTAGTTTAAACAAAGAATCTACTGTGACAGACTTGCGTTAAAGTACCTAAATGAATGAATAAAACGTTTCCACTTACTTTGTCCAAGATGTACTCGCTTCATCCACGGGTATATCTGCGGAGGGTTTGCTGAAGAGTTCGATGCCGACGACTTAGAATTCTTCGTGTTCGTTGAGCTAGAATTATTAGCCTCGTTACTGTCGTTGCTTGATGTACTGGAAGCGGGGCTCGATATATTCTGATTCACACTAGCTTTGTGTTCCACAGGCGAGGCAATCGGTGTAGTCAATCCTAGTTTGGTGCTGGTAGTTCCACTAGAATTCTGTCCGACGCCTCCAAAACCCGGAGAGGTTCTTCCCGGTCCAGAAGAGGTGGACAAGTCTTGTGGGGATGCTACTCCTGTCGTTGATGTAGAATCCGCAAATTTACAACTAGCGCCGGCTGCTTGGCTGGGCGGTGTGGACATGAGATTGGGCGACAAAGCTCCAGGGCTCGGATTGGAGTGTTGGTGCATATGACTTGCTGAACTACCCAATCTTTGAGGATGTAGTTGGGTGTAGTCTATCATTGTTTGAGCTTGCATGTGAGCTCCGGATGCGGGTGTTCCGTATGGATGTTGAGGGTAATGATGTCCAACCTGCGGTGGTGAGTAGCATGTGTTCGGATAAGCCGTCGCTGCTGCATTTGGGTTGTAGTAATCAGCTCCTGGAGTCGGCAAGCCAGGGTGTCCCGTCTGCTCGACGGGCGTCCCGGTACGCCCGGGGCCCTGGTTCCCATAGCAGGAAGCGAGCGAGTTGACGAACTGGTAGGAGCTCATCCCAGCGTTATAATTTAATTCGTTCATCGATAACAGTGTGTTTTATCCTCTTTCTCAAGATCACTCGACACTTGTCATCGTTTGGACGAGCACTGAATAGTCTAGTTGGACATGTTAAGTGCTACTGATGTTCGCGGTCCGCTTCAATTGTCCCCGTAGAGTGGAGCTTGATTGATGGACCTGTGATAAAATGAGACACATTAGTTGGTCAAGAGCGTCGCCTCGTTATACGTGATAGATGTTGTATCGCCGGCCATATCTTAAGTGTTTGATTTAAATATGTATTGTATTGTTCTGAATGTGATTTATGTTCCACAAACACAAATATTTGATGTGAATGTGGCTGTTACATTTTGTCAAAAACCTATGTATCTTTTTTCTAAAAAAAAAATCTACAAAATAGATTTATTATCTTTAAAAAAAGTCTAATATCTGTAGTTCAAGTATTCGCTCGGGTGGGCCATAATCACTATTGATAAGTGAGTTCGCAACGTGGTTCATTTTACGGTCACTTTCGTTTTTATGCAGTAGGTACTCAGTAGTAAAGTTGCATAAATCACTAAACACATGTACCACTTGCGTCACGCTGGAGGTCTATTTTAAAACAATAAATTAAATAGGGATCTGACTTCCTAAGTCGCAGTACAGATGTCAAGTCAAGTGCTGAAAAAACTGCGTCTCCGCCACGTGGTAGGGCTATAAAAGTGTCCGCTGAGGTTTATGGGTGTAAGCGGTAGGCCGAATGTGACTTCGGCGGATTTATGAACTCGCTCGGTGCATACATCTTTATGAGCAAATTAGCAGTCATTGTGCACCCGATTTATTTGTCGCATTTGCTCACGGAATGACAAATGTGTGAATTTCGGTCGGACATAGCTGTTATAATAAATTTTATGCACATAAATAACAATTTCAACGTAACACGCTTGAGTTAAGGAAATTTACAATTTGTTTCGGTTAATCTTTTTTTTAATAACGTAAGTAGTTACGCTTTTGTGCTCCGTAATCCCGAATGTTAGGTTTTTTTTAATGATTGTTGTGAAGATAATTAATTAAGTTATTAAACTTTATGATTAAATCATCTTAAGTTGGTTAAATAAAATTAAACTCATGTTAATCTAAATAGTCATAAATAGAAAACTAACCAACTACTATAGGCCGACCGCTTAACTCGTATATCGCCTGCGCGGTGAGAAGGGAGCGCGGGGTGATGTTAACGGGTGGGTGAGCGGTGTGCGCGGGACGTTCTCTGTCCCGCGCACACCGCTCACCCACCCGTTAACATCACCCCGCGCTCCCTTCTCACCGCGCAGGCGATATACGAGTTAAGCGGTCGGCCTATAATTAATGATAAACATTTTAAATTAAATACATCTATATTTAAAAAAGGAGAAGCTAACTGACTGACTGACATATCAACGCAGAGCCTAAACAGTAAGGGTTAGAAACTTGAAATTTTGCATAGAAGTTACTTTTATAACGTGCACTAAGAAAGAATTTTTGAAAATTCACCCCCTAAGGGGGTAAAACAAAGCAAAGCTAGTATGAAACTTTGCCAATCTGGCATCTACGCGGGCGTAGCCCCGGGCATAAGCTAGTATTAAGATATTTGTGGACGTAGGTATTAAGATTTAAGAAGTTATCTTACCTACTGCATGAAGTATGTATGTATACACTTTTATTGTATTAATAACTATACTTACATGACGGAGCCCGCTTGTATGTGTGTTTAGGTAATAGTTATTTAGGGAGACTACATCCTACGTACAAAGATAATAATTATACCTCATTAAATTATTTCAAATTGTATCTGCAATACTTTTGGAATATATATAAGTCTAAAATTTCGAATATAAGTACATTATTATAAGTTTATGATATGACGTTTTATTAGCATAGCCTTAGGTATCTATTTACTACTGCTATTACTGCATTATTAAAAGTATATATTATGACGTTATACTTAATTCATAACTGTAGTATACCCTATTTTTCTTTAAATTATCAATATTATCTACAATACTTTAGAACATATCTACCTTCATAAGACTAATAAATCGAAGAGAACTTGATACCTATTTACTACTGCTATAAGTGCATTATTATACGTATATGTTGTGATGATATACTTAACCCGTAACTAGTCTAGCCTATTTTTTCTCTTTAAATTGTAGCAAATATTTACTTATTTATCTATAATATTATAGAATATACCTACTAAAATAAGACTAATAATTAAAGAAAGATAGTATTACGTTTTATTAAATTATATATACTACGGGTAATCGCGTGAATAATTTAAGGTAAAATACGTTTCGACCGTATTGCAACGGCCGTGGTCACGGGTAGACAGTCCACCCGTGATCACGGCCGTTGCAATACGGTCGAAAAGTCGGGCAATAAAAAAGGTATTTTACCTTAGATTATTCACACGATTAAGATCCGTAGTATATATAATTTTATAATGTGTACAAATCGCAAAAGTTTATCAACAAGTATTATGTACTTATTTACTACTGCTATTAGTGCATTATAAGTATATATTGTGACGTTATACTTAATCCGTGACTGTAGTCTAAGCTATTTCTTCTCTTTAAATTATCGCAAATATTATCTAAAATATTATAGAATATACTTACCTACCTACTTTCATAAGTTTAATAATTGGAAGAAAGCATAACGGACCTATTTACTACTACTAGTGCATTACTATAATGTGTGTTTCGATATTATACTTAATCCAGAACTGTAGACTTGTGTATATTTTCTCTAAATTATACAAAAGTTATCTACATAATATAACTACCTTTAACGGAAAACTAGTTCAAAGAAAGCATTAGATACTTCATACTTACTATTTCTACTAAGCATTATTATAAGTAGATGAGCTATAAAGTTATACTTTCATTGGATGGTCATTTTAATAATTGTAAAACTTAGTTTAAGATTAACTTAATGTTATGTATCTATTTATGTTTAACAACTAAAAAGGTATGTCTGATTTAGTCAACCCTATTTTCCTCTTTAAATTATCCAAAATATTAAGTAAATGTTTCAAAAATGCTTACTTTAATTACTAGATACTATTGGTGCATTACTATTGATATAAGTTGTGAAGTAGTTACTACTTATACCTAACTGTAGTAGTTATGTCATAAAATGAAATAATGTACTAGTCGGTAGGTATAGGTTTACTCTTTACTTTCCTCGACCCACTGGGTTTAATATATCACGGGCCAAACAATAACCCGATATAATAAATCTCACAAATTATTTAAATTAAGGTTTATTAATAGTTTAATTTTGTTCTCTATCACAGAATTTTCATTATATCTCCAACCCAACGCACGTAGGTGATAAATTGATAGATAGTATTCTTTAAGATAGTAAGTATTCTAGACAGGGGAAAAGAAACAGAGGAATGCAGTTAAAGAGATGGGAAAATGAACTTTAAAAAGTAGGAAGACCACTATTGATAAAAAAGCCAGAGACAGAAAAGAGTGGAAATTTTTAGAGTACGCCTATGTTCAAGCACAAGCTTAGGAATTAGTTAAATTTGTCGGAAGTGTGTAAATTAATTTTATTATTATTTAGCTTGAAACTACAGCCACAAAGGCTTTATTAATATTAAATTCTTAAAGCTGTTTTTCTGTGTGTAACCTGTATTACAGATTCCCAGCTTACTACAGAATCTGTTATTTCTTTGTGAATTATTTTATGTACCTATAAACAATCTGCTAAAGGAGTTTTGTATTAAAGTCACTTTAAAACTAAAGTACCTAACTAAAGTTTTAGAAGGAAGGCGATGTATCAAAGGAGAAAGAAAATAGAAAATGACTTTACCAAAATGAGTCGTGAAAATGCTGGGAAATTGCCCTGTCATTATTTTCACAGTTTCGTGTTCAACGTGTGAAAATACATACAACACAACAAGCAGTTAAAATCTGCAATAAATACTTGAACCTTGCTTACTATGCGTAGATACCATGAACTCACAAATAAGTATTTTTATTACTGAAATATAGATGTATTTTTTTCAAAAGCAATGCTCCAAATTGATAGAAGAATTGGTGAAAAAATAAAATTAGAAACACCGGAAAGGTGACATGGATTTTTGGAATAAAATGTGATAATAAAAAAACATAAATTTCATATTGACATAAAATTGTTTTACTTATTTAAAGTCTTTACTGTAAATAATTGGTATTTTTTATTACATTACCTATCTACACAACAAAAATCAACCATTCGTTTTTGTACGATTTCTGTTTCTCATTCTTATCTATTGTAGACAGTAAGCAAACTTTAATTGAACTATATACAAATACTATAAAATAGTAATTATATATATATTTATATAAATAGCATAGTAAATATAGAAAATTGGATAGTGTCTATTGTGTTCAATTTCCTATAAATATAGAAAGTAGATACTAAATTACTGTTAACGTTGATATTCTTTCTAAACATTTACATCATCATAATAACTACCTGTATTTCAACCAAGTAGGAAACAATATCAAAAAATTTAATCATTTTCCTGTTTACAGTTTCCCTGTAATTTTACATTTAAAAATATCTGCAAATTTCGAATATAAATATAAATTAGGAACATTGTGTTCTTACTTCAATTTATGAACGTTATTAAAAAAATGTTGTGCGCGAAAAGAGGTTTTAGTTTTTTAACTTTTAATTTTATTTTGTTTAAGATAATGCAATATTTCAGGGTACGGTAAATTACACTTTATCTTAAATACAATTTAGACTATTTGTCTCAACATAACTTATTGTTTTCCATTGCCTACACCGTGTGACATCAAGACACATGTGTTCAGTTTATTTCAGTTTAGAATTTTTGTCACTCCCGTCCGGTCCACATTAAATGGGCCGAACGATTTCATTGCTTTTTGTTTTTTTCTTTTTAACTTTTTTTCTCACAGAGCAGTTGTTTATTCCCAGACATCCTTTGATGAGAATGCCTGTTTTAATTTTAATTCGACGTTTTGATTGCTTTTATTGTGTTATTTGGTGTATGTAGCAGTCCATTTGAATTTATGTTTTATAAATTACTAGCGGATGCCTCGCGGTTTAACCCGCGTAGTTCCCGTTTCCGTGGGAATACAGGGACATAAAATAGCCTATGTCACCCGGGGATACTGTAGCTTCCCAAATGTTAAATATTTTTTGAAATCGGTCCAGAAGGTTTTAAGTTTATTCGTTACATACAAAAATACAAAATCTTTCCTCTTTATAATATTAGTATAGAATAGTAATAGATTTGTAGAAATATTTTATTTACTTTATTTCCTCATTCTATAACTAGTTATAAAAATCTAGACTTAGATAAATTGCTTGCGTGAACCTATAAGTACAGGTTTATTATTTTTTAAAGCGTTCTACATCTCTCTAACTATAAAAGTAAACTATTACAACGAATGATTAATCAGAATGACTCCATAAATAGAGTATCCTAGGCTATAATAGATTCATATAATTAGACGTAACATGAAACACAATAAGAATAGTTTGAATCGTTTTATAAATAGCCTAAAATAAATATAAATTGAGCTATAAAATTATTTTATGAACCACTAATGCCCAAAGCTCTCTGGATATAACAACTTTTAATGTTCCGTGTCAAGTGGACAGTTCGAATCCACTGCGTCCTGGGAGATTTACTGCGATACGCTTTGATTTCTCAACTCGCGCCTTTTCAACTTCGACTTCATCAATTGGCGATAATTTTCTATAGCGTAAAATTATATTGTAGCAATATAATATAATGGCAATTTTAAAATACTCACTCCTATTCAAAGTTCTAGAGTGACCAACGGCGGCATCAGCCAACTTTACGACAATCACAACCAATCGTGTCGTAGATAAAAATCACAAAACATCCCACAAGTTTATTATTTCGTAGACACTTTTCACATAAAATAAAAAAATTACCAAAAAAAAATCATAGAACAACAAAATTTACTAAATTCAAATACGACCGTTACGAGTCTCTCAAACGTTCGAACTTCAAAAATTCGAATTCGGAAAACTTCGGTGCGTGTCGTCGCGGCGAAAAACGACTCGTGTTTTCCCGGCGTTCGAGCGTCGAGTGCAGCGCGCGTCTGACGACGAGGTGAGCGGCTGAGTTGACGCGGCGTCAAACTAGAGGCGGGCGGGGCGAGCGGGGCGGGGCGCACCTGAGCCCGCCACGTGCGCTCTCGCGCCCGCTCCCGCTTCCTCTCCGAGTCTCCAGTCGCTCCTCGCTCTTCCGATTAGCGTAATTAGGGTACACCGTCGCAACACCACGTATCCGATTTCAATGGACCGATTGATGATTATGGATGGTAAACGATCGTCGGTTGCCGTGAACTGCAATCTTTTTACGATTTTTATTGTTTTTTCCGCGTTGAAAAGTTTATAGCCTTTTTATTAATGTTTTCATTGGAGGTTTTTGTTCAAATGTTTCCCTGAGTGGGTCACTCTATTACTCTATACAGAAAAAATGTTAAGAAGCTATTAAATAAAAAATACTGAACAAAAAAATCAGGTAAAATAAATAAGTCTAAAAGTAGTTCTTCAAAAATGAATAGACAAAATAAATTTCCAATTATTTTCCCATTAACATAATCACAACAGGGCACATATGCCAGAAGCAACACCATAACTCGTCAAGTAAAGTACTTAGTCCAAGTCTAGATGAGCGGACAAGACTCATACATCACTGACATAGGGATTTCTTTGTGAAGTATAAAAATTGCCACACACCACACAAATATATCACTAGCCTATATTTTCATATCATTATGCAAATGTTCGGTAGTCGTACATAGTATTTAAAAAAAGGGGAAAAATCGTAGAATAAATGTAATGAGGTTTGTTTGAAATATAAAAAATTGTTTCAGTGGTCAACATCTTTACAGCACTCAGTTTTAGGCAACTTAAAAGACCAAGTGCATCGCACTTTTTATATGAAAGGGAAAAATGAAGATTTATATTGTATCTACTTTTAAAACAGTGCATTTTTAATTTATCTTTATAAAATTTTATATTTACTTGACACATTGCATTGTATTAACAAGCTCTTTGACTTAGACAGATTACGGCAGCTATAAACAAATTTATTTTATCTATTTTTCTTAGTAAAATGATTGAATTTACTATATATTATTATGTTTTCTTGTTTACAAATAGGTATTTCATAAGAGTGATAGGTTTTATGTTAGATGACATAAAATGAAGACCACTATGCTACGTAATTGCGGTATCTATACGTATAGTAACTTTACTGATAATATAATTAAAATGATGTTGATAATGCGTTTATAAATTTCTGACAGTACTTTTCAACTCAAGTTCGACTCTAAGGAGAAGATGTACCTACTTTTTCTGTATAAAAAAATACATCCTCCTGATGCAACGTGGACACATATGCCCACTTCTACTCAAATCATCATTTTTTAGTAATTTAAATCGTATTAGCAACATTTTAGTTGATCCATGAATTCGTGAATTCACACATTTGTTAGCTTAATTATAATTAAGTGCTAATTATAGTGATGCCACGCCACTTGTATCAAGTTGAATGATGACCTCGTAATACTGTTACGGTATTATTCTATTTTTTTCATTTCTTGTTTTTCAGATATATAAAGTTGCTTGTTTTGGAATTATATTGTAGCAGATCATGCAAACGGTACTTCTGTTAGTCTTAAAATATAATACCTACCTTCTTTAATTTGGTTACAATGGAGTGCTTACGTTTGAAAACGAAGTGCTTGTTTAAAGTAAGTGTGTATTATTTACATTTTCTACTTTTACTGAATTATATTACTATTTTAAGTGAATCATCAAATTTTTTAAAGTTGTCCAAAATTGTGTTCATCCTAAAGGGTCTATAATAGTGGTTCTAGTGAGCAGCTGCAAGTAACTAGCTGTCTTTGAATTGTATCAATTTCATGATAAATGTTGATAAACTTTAGCGATTTGTACACATTATTAAAATATGTATATTACGGGTCTTAATCGCGTGAATAATTTAAGGTAAAATACCTTGTTTATTGCCCGACGTTTCGACCGTATTGCAACGGCCGTGGTCACGGGAAGAAGTCTTCCCGTGACCACGGCCGTTGCAATACGTGGTCACGGGAAGAAGTCTTCCCGTGACCACGGCCGTTGCAATACGGTCGAAACGTCGGGCAATAAACAAGGTATTTTACCTTAAATTATTCACGCGATTAAGACCCGTAATATATATATTTTAACAATTTCATGATTGCTACCAAAATGTTTTATGTTCATTTTCAATTTTCGTTAAACGACCTTAACTCGTTTCTCAAAACAATGCATTTAAGAATAGTTTAGTTGACAGACAAATCACAGTCGCATTCTTTAATTGTGGAGATTGCTGACTTAATTATAATTAAGTGCAAATTGTGACCATGCTACGACATAGTACATAGCGAGCCAATAATACTTATATTGCATATACTGTGTGAATAAATAAACACCTTTATTATTCAACTAAAGGTTAATGATTAATATTTGTAAATTATTGATATACAATTTCAAACATCTCAAAAGCATTCTGTACTTAAAAATTATGGATAACAGAAATAAATATAGTATTAATTCGTTAAACACATTTGTGACTTAATTATAATTAAGTGCTTATTAAGATGCACTTTACTTGTATAAAAGTGAGTGCTATCGTTGCTGGGTGAACTTAGATACCTAATATAGATGATACTAGCCCCGATTGTCTTCTGATAAAAAGGTAGAATAAACCAGGTGTTGTGAACTAAGATGTCATTATTATAACAGTTGCTTCAAACTGGCAGAAATTAGCTGATAATCATTAACACGAAAACTCCAGATCATGTATCTATGATTACAATACCCACAGATGCAACTGCAACACCCACTTCTAGGTCTTCAACAAATCAGTCATAAATAAAATATTTCACCCGTATAAATTATGTATGCTTCTTAAGGGTGCAATACAGACAATAGATGGCCCAGCTTCCATCGTGTCCTGTGCATCCGACCACCTGAACACTGGAGGATTTGATGACTGCCGCAGACAGCGCAGTTGATGTGACCAGGTTCTTGCCCTATATTTTTATTGCCTATAATGTTTGCTGTCGATATGCTAAGAAGAAGAAGCCATAATGCTTTAAGTAATTGACAGAATTTACATGCTCTACATTTTGAAATAACAGTCTAATGAATACTCTCGTGAGTGCAATTTAATATATCGATACAATATAAACAATAAGTTAACCGAATTTAATGACTCTTTATCTAGACATGACGAGCTGATTTTATTTTATATCAAGCCTCCTCATATAAAATATAGAACAAATTCATACTTTCAATCGTCTTTTTGGGCTCTATAATGTTGTAAATTACCAAACGGAGATAAACAGGAATTTTATATCACACCTCTTTATTGTTTAAGGTTAATCAGGGCTTATTGTACTGAGTCCTAGAGTTGAGACTGCGACTCGGTAAACATAAAGTAGGACGACTTCCTGCCAGATGGACTCACGACCTAAAGATTGCTACGATGAATTGGATGCGGAACGCTGAGGACCGGGATTTGTGACGTTAATATACTGAAGAAGAAAATGTTGATAGAGATATCAAGAAATTAGTTAGACTAGTATCAAAACCTGTCAATCATACTCTTTTTTAATGAACACAACACATGATAGTCAAGCGTGGTAGCACATTTTTCTATCAGTCTACTTAAATGCGCCAACGGCCACACCATCATACACAAATGACAGTTGCAATCATGTCGTACCTAACATCGTTACTATTATTGCGTCTTTATAAATCACTCACTTTAGTGAATACGGTTCGAGAATGACAGACTGTCTAGGTGCATGCGACTACTTTACAAGAAGTTTTAGGTACTATTCCAACAAAGGACATCACTTTGTGTAACAGGGTGTACTTTGTGTATGTTTGTAAAGTCCCTGCGCTCCAGGGATTAATCCATAGTACAGAAATAATCTTTCTGAAAAAGTATACATATTTTCTATGATTTATAACACGATGACTTCAAAATTAACATAGTATTTAGTATTCCCTTTTTAACTTATACTAGTTTTATAATGACATAAAAAATTACGAGTCCTGTCGGATCTCCCAAAAGACACCAACCCTAGTCTCGTGGGCCATAAAATTTATTACGACTTAATAATCGGCTAGTCACGCGACAACACACATGTTGTCACAACCACCTAAAAGTAATTTACGACTTAGGGTGACTACCTGTCTCTATCATTTACAAACAAAAAGAAAAAGACTTATATACTTATATGTTTATTTAAAAATCGCTTATTGGTATTCACTAAAACTGGTTTTGAATTTACTCGTAAATTTATTATGGGTAAAGGAATTTTGGGAATGGTTGTAGAGTCATATCAGATTGTGATTCTGACAGGACTCTATGTCTTGTTAGAATTAATATTTGTTTTAAGTTTTTTTTTTAATTGTTTTATCATTATGGAAGCATTCTTAAATTATTTAAAAAAATGAAATTAATATGATACGTATCTTTTTTGGTTTAAAAATGATTTTTGTAATTAATAGCACAGAAGGTGTATATATTTTGTACATGATTATAGCATAGTAGGTGTATACCTACATATATTTATTATAACATTGATTTTACATTTTTAAATTATTAATTAAAAAATCTAAAGTGTGGTTATAAAATTGATTGTAGAGTAGATAGGTAAGTACTTTAGCTACAGTAGAAACGTTTAATGAATATTATATTAAAGTATAATATGAGCTACTGTTGTAAACTTATTATTTGTGCTGTAGGCTAAGTAAGCACCTAGGTCAGTAATCTTATATCCATTAAATGATAATGTACCTAACAAAAACATAATGTAAGTGAGTACGTACTTTAAGTCATTAAATATATTTTATTTTTAATTTAAAATGGTATCTGCTGTAGTTAATTTAACGTTTTAAGTCATAACTTACTTTTTGCAATGTCTGTTATGGCTTAAACGCCATAATTATACTTAAATGAAACAAATATTATAATATATTCGGCTCTTTGAATTCCATTTACGTCTATACATTATTAAAATTGTAACTAGCCAATGTCTTTATAAAAAATATATTAAAGGAAACTTTATGTGAGGGGTCTTTATAACAGCAATAGAAGCAAAAACAATTACCTATTTTTTTTTTGTTTGTTTTTTTATTTTGCTTATAAGTTACCTATGTCTGTAGTACGCGTATCACGTAAAGTCAAAATCAAAAATACTTTATTCATTTAGGTTACAAATGCAACGCTTATGAACGTCAGACAAAATTTGGAATAGAATGATTCTACATTTGCAAGAGTAAAGCCGTGAGAAAATGACGTAAAAATGACTACACCAAATTAGATACAATTTCCACAAACGTATTGTTGTAGGTCTGACTTAAAATCTGACATGTACGTCATTTAGAAGAGTCGTACTTATATTCAAAATACTGGGATTTAAGGTCCAGACGAAACCGTGAGCAATAGCTAGTACCTACTTAAGTCTATAATTGTAACTATAGTAGGACGGGATGATAGCGCGTTTCTTTGACCAAACGACGAACACAGACCGTGATACCCACATAATAACACATAATTACTTAATGCAACACTTAATTTGCAAATGAATAAAAAATTTGCATGTAATCATAATGGCAAATGTGTTTCTAACTCTGTCGCGCGTTACGTTTTTGTATGCGAGTGAGTGAGATGTCGGTTTAGTGAGCGCTTCTCGGTTGGGGAAGCATGCGTATTGCAGGGGCAATGGGCGCGGCTTGCTGCGTGCTCCGACGGCTTACGATTGGTCCGTATACCCACTGAAGTGGGGTGTCAATGAAGAAACTTCAAACACTTTTATAGTTGAAAACTTTATGAAATTATACTAAAATTTTCTACTTTCTATCGTTTTTGGAAACGTGTTTGGAATCTTTTAGTTATGTAATGATAGTTACTCGTGGCCCAGTGAAGGGTAGGTAGGTAAGTGTTAAAGTTTTTTTTTATTTCTGTTAGGGTTTATTGTGGCTTGAAGTCTGATCATAAACCTGAATAAATATAATTGATTTAAATTTAGTATTGCATTTTTTAAAGAGTAAATAATATAAATTAATAATTAAAAATATTTTAATTAAGTAATGTTTTATAATTGTAAGCATAACAAAGGTAACAGTTACTCAGTTAAATGGTATCTATCAATAAATTAGATTAAATATTTTTATTTTAGCTATACCTAATTGACCAAAAAACGAATTGGTAGGTAGAGGCAGGCACACTACATATACCTATATAATTATTTAATTTCATTAATCATAAAGACTAAAAGAAAAACAATTAAGTCATTAAACACTTATCTCTTAATTAAACACCTTATAATTACTTTTTGCGCAATGATACATCTACAAGATCTACAAAATAATTATATCTAAAGATAAGTTGCAATTATCCAGATGCCATTACAAAATAAAAACATTTAAAAATAAAATTGCATATAACAATTCCATTGGTGATTAAGAAGTAAACTGATAGTCAAGTAATTAGCAGGTATAATTTACGGCGTAGTAGGTATATAAATTACATTCATCTCATTATGTATAATTTCATCATCTCTGTCACGTATTTCATATTTTTTCTTGATTTGATAATACAATTTGCATCAGTTCTTTAACATGGTGTAGGCATAGTATTTTAGTCGCAGCACCTTAAGTTTAAAAACATTCAAACATTGTAAAATTGGCAATTTGAAAAGAGTGGCCGCGAGTTTTTATTGCCAGGTTCTTTTCTCCGGCTTTACCTATTGTTTGCGAACTTGACATTACGTGTACATGTAGAATCCCGACGTATCACAAGAGTTGTTTTGCATCCTAAGTGAACTTTATTCACACAGTAAATTTGTTTTTTTTTTTTATTTTCTGACATTTTTACCGTATTTTACTGCACTATTTCTGCGATTGAGATTCAAGTACGTGTAATTTAATACATATAATTTATAGACTAGAATTATTAAAAGTAGTCACTTTTACGGCTTACTGTCATAGCCTTGACCACTAATAACTTGGTCTTTACCTATACCAGATGCTAATATAAGTTATAATAATTTAGGTTTATTTAAAATAGGAGGCACTTAAAAAAATACAGGTAACTTAGGTAGGTAAGTAGGTATATGTGCCACATACATTTTTTGAATAAAGAAAATATTAATAAACGATTGTACTATTATTTTGTACTGTAATGGCAGTCTCTTCGGGGTGTACACCCTATTTCATTTTAGATT
Organism: Herminia tarsipennalis; assembly: GCA_945859575.2. Lineage (NCBI taxonomy): Eukaryota > Metazoa > Arthropoda > Insecta > Lepidoptera > Erebidae > Herminia > Herminia tarsipennalis. The sequence continues at coordinate 11,413,280 of OX243835.2, forward strand.
AAACATCTCAAAGTTCCTCTGCTTCATGTTGGACCCATGTCCCCAAACTATACTTACTCCCAAAGGACCTGAGATCTTTGTTACTTTAATTTTTACATTTGTCTTTAGTTTCCCAAAAAAATAAGAGATATAAAAATAATATTCTGTTGCCTGTATAACTTGCGTGTTCGCATAAGACTATCAGATAGAGTCTATTATTTATTTAAGAAAAGGGGTGACCCCCTTTTCTTCTTTTACTTACGACAAATACCCAAAATTAACAAAAAACCTATTGAGCAGCCAGTCACCCTTTAGGCCAAAGCTAAGGCTCACTTTTATAGTACCTAGACGTGAAGACAAAAGCCGTTTTGATTCCGTATGTAAATACAGACATCCAACATATTAGTATTAAACATTCAGGGATCAGTCTATGTTTTCTATAAGCCAAATCCTCAAACGCCACTTAATTTTAAGTCGTCTGAAATTCTCATATTGTCAATGTCACTTTAAGTTAAAATGTAGAGTCAGAAATACTTTTATGCACTACTCAAAGTTGATCGTTTGAGTACACGTAAGTTTAAGCTATAGGTGGATGGACGGTACCACAAGCAATGTCAGATAAATATTAATGTTAACGCATCACTGTTTCAGTTGAAAGGCACTGTAAAGGGGTAATTACTTGGCACTAATACTGTTATGGGCTAACGTGACGCTTATTATCAGGCGCACGACCTCGTCTCTTCATTTAGTTATATTAAAAAAACAAACTAAGTCCTGCTAGATATCAATAGTAGCATGTCTATAACGTCTCCACTTAGACTTTAAAACTCTAATATCTAGTTTACAAATTCCAGCAGGTACCATTCTACTCCAGCATTGAAATCAGCACTGGAATAAAGCAAACGTAAACGGTTACTGAAATACATCCATTTCAACATGAATATTGGATTGACTCGTTTGATTATAACTGAACTGATATAATGTGAATTGGACTTAAATTATCTGCAATGTTAGACTTATGTCTGACCTAAGCTAAAGAAATGGAGGACTAGCTTCCTTACAATAAGATAGCCGAAGAGTCATATTAATTTTATTTTAAAGTTTTTGTCAATCAGAAAAGAAGTAAAATAGGATGATTTTAAAATATTAAAAACAGAATAGAAGAAGACTAAAAATTTGGTGGTTATTATATATAATATATCAATAACAATTATATTATAAATAAATATAATATTATTAGATATATCGTGCGTTAATAGATATAAATAATAGTCCAAAGTTCGTAACCAAATTATTTCTAACTAGAGATCCTAGGTTCCGCGGGTACTTTTATCCACATTCTATAACTCTTATTTCATAAATGTAAACCACACTGGAGAAATTCTAAAATATAGTTAGAAAACCGCAATGAGTTCTTTAATATATTTAAGGTAAAACTCTGCTCAATCGCGCGTATCTGTAAAGATTCTGCCGAAGAAGCCTTCTAAAAAACTACAAAAGATACGTGACGTTTGGTAATGGTATTATAGCCAAACCTGATCTTTCTAGACAATATCTACTGATATCCAATTAGAATCAGAAAGTAACTACTCAAGAAGTAATTAGAGTTTAAGGAGAAAAATGAAAAAGGAACTGGAGCATGAAGAAATTTTAATATCTCATTTTTATCGTTTTTTTCGGACTTTGTTTAGCTTTATACGATTTGATTTGAACACTTTAATAACATTGGTAGAAATACCGTGCATAACCTTTGTGTTTCACATAATTGAATTGATTTTAACAAAAAAAAAAATAATGTCAATCTGTCAAGTTTCTTGGTAATGATTTTGGAATTGTTTGAAACTAAAACTACATAATCTGGGACCAGCTAAATAAACCGTACGTACTAATTTTATTACAATGGTCATCCTCTGAGATCTAATTACGATGAAAATGATAAACTTCAATGAATGCTACATTATTCATGAGAACAATATCTCTTATACTCGTCTAATTATTTCCAATTGGAACGAAATTATAGAAAAACATGATATTCTGACAATAATTCAGTGATTAATCAGATTACATGACACTAATTTAGTAGCAAAATTCTACTTAGTCTGCTAAGAAAACTATCACTAGTTGGCTCAATGAGGAAAACATAATTGAATAACGTAACATAGACCGTTGCATTATTCTTCATGATAAAAATAAAATATTTCAAATAACTGCTTGTTTATTTTTCGTGAATTAATTAAATTAATAATAAATTGACGTAATCAATTGCAGTTTCACTAATAAATTAAATGAATCATCAGTAAAAAAACTCAGTTTGAACATAGTAAATGTAAAATTGACTCTACGATTGCCTAAAATTGTACTATATAATGTAGGACAAATTCGATAAGTCCGACACTTAAATACTAAAAGTTCAAGTCCCGCCAGAGTAATTCTTTACAGACAGAAAATTAATTAAAAATTAGGAAAAGTTTTTTTACTTGTATAGTCAAGTCAACTGTATTAGAAATAGCTAAGACTGTCGCCTAAAGAACAGAGGAACTTATACAAAAGAATCCGGCAAGAAATTTTCCAACCAATTTAGTCATATTTAATCAGTAGGTATCTATCACTCTTAATTTGTTACTTAATGATCTATCATCATTTTAAAAATAAACATAAACATTAATCAATTTATAGATACTAAATACAAGTATTTCGACTTCAATACGGTAAAATTATGCTTGATTAAAATGAATTGGTTATTTTAGTTATGAGAATACTTACTCGTACTTATCTGTTTGAATACCTATACCTATAGTAATTTACTACATACTATAATAAATTAAATATACTAATTTATATTTAATTTATTTAGTATTTTAAACATTTTAAAGATAGCAAAGACAGGAAAGACTCGTCATTCTCCAAATTTTACAAGGTCCGAAACCAATGGAGACAGATCATTTGCTCTAGGTGCAACCCTGACGCTGACTCTTCAATCCTTCATTTCTTTAATTAATGACTTCATGAGAGACCGACTTTAGAGATAGAGAGAGCAACCCTATACATTTTCTTGTCTCAACTTTCTATTAGTATATACTTCTGGACTCCTAAATCGAGATTCTCTACATTCACATGTGGGTAACTAGATTCTTTTTTTTATTTTTCATATTCGTGAACCCAAAATGTGAAGATGAAAATAATTCACTTAGCTTCAAATATCAAACCATTTTCTGCTTTTATTCGTTGGTATATATATTCAGAAATTTGTAGAACATAATAAAATTTTAATGAAAAATAATATAGTCTTGCTGCCATACTCACAGTTTAATGCTTACTTACTCGTAAATCATTCTTTAATTAAATTCTGCCATACAAAATCTTTACTAATAAATTGATTTAATAAGCTTAATGACTCTGAGAGCGGCAGTTAAACTGTGTTATGAATGTGTAACACTTTAAATGATAGTCAAAATCACAGTTTATGTGAACTTTTTGCACAAATACACAAGAAAGCAAGAAGGTATGTTTTTTTCCTAAAAACGTAGTTGAAACTTGACTTTATTCCTTATCTCAATATTTGAATATACTTGAAACTAGAAAAGCGGGCGGATTGAACCGTAGTACATGAAAATAGCCAGGAATTTTCTTGAACGAAAAATCTAGAACTCTATTATTAGCTACCTATTACGTTCATAGTCTTTGTTATTAAACAGAAAATAATCTGTTAATTAAATTTATTGCCAATAAATTCCAGATGGAATATAAATAAATTGGCATAAACTAATAGCGTTTTTTGGGATTCATTCTTACATCCCTCTTCTTATCATCGTATCTATTAGTTATTTTAATGTTGTTTTCTGTGATATTTCCCTATTTGTTAAACTAAATAGGCTTATTCGGTGGTATTAGTTTTTATAGGTTAAATACCACTAACTACCTTGGCACTAAATTGGTTAAAAAATAAATACTAATAAGACTTCATTAGCCAAAGGAAATTGAGAAACTAAGAAAATCTGCTACTCGCTGCTCTCTGAACTTATATCGTAAGTTTAGCCATGGAATCATATATAAATTTAAATATTGAATGTGGGTGATACCTACGAATGTTACTATACGAGATGCTGAAAAATAGAAGTATTCAAAATATTGAAAGAAACCTAAGAACGACATCTGTAATCTTTTTTTCTGTTCTGAGTCTGTGATGAAATAATTCCAGAGAACTTAATCAAACTACATGCAAAAGATGGATTAAAGAGTTTCAAAAGAAGGCTTGAAATAAGAATTAGGTTAAAAATATAGAAGAATTAAAATGAGTATAAACAGAATTTTGAGGAATAAAATCTGCAAGTAGGCTAATGGACAAATAGCATTATAGGTTTAATTAGTAGTAGTAGGCTTAATTTATTGTACCTACTATTCTCGTGTGATATTATAAAATGAATATAACGTAAATTCATCGTAGTCGATAAAACTGTAACAAATTATTTTATACATTTTGTCCAAACCAGGAGCCCTAATACTAATAATACAGAGCCAGCAACATCAAATCAATTCACTCGTACTCGAAAATCGTCCATGGGTTCAGACTTCGTGCTTATTCAAAAATTAATTTGAATAGTATCCGGGAAAAATAAGAAAAAGACTATGAAATTTCGTTGTAGAGAAAGAAAGTAAATTGTTGGTATTTCAACTAAGGAATTGAGTTGATGAAAGCAGTAATCTTGCTAGTCAAAGCAATTGTAGTTTTCTTACAGATTGTAGTCATTGTATTCATGTCCCTTTATACTATGCATCTAACAAATTCTGAAACGGTGTACTCCCATTCTACAATAAGTCCATAAATCCTGAGTAAAATATTAACACAAACTCAATTATATTCAAAATAAGGAAATTCAAGTCCCAACGAATGATAAACACTGTTTAGTGACATTTCGTACAAGTACAGTGGCGCCTCTCCTGTATTCCTTTTAATGAAAGAGAAAAACTTTGGAGCATTTTATGAAAAAGATGGCGCTGCACCAAGTATTTCGACAACGGGAATGATAAATGTATTTTTAAGGAATCCCCGCTTCACATTATAGTATTTAAAAAAAAACTAAATGAAGAGACGAGTAAGTCATGCGCCTGATGGTTAGCGTCATGCTAGTCCTTAACAGAATCAGTACCACCCAAATCCTTGTTTGGCAAACATCTGAATGTTACCGAACGGCGCTCCTCATTTGAGACATTTGTTTGTAAATCTCGTTTGCCCAGTATTTACACTTGCTACAGTGCCCTTTAATTGAAACACAGTGATACGTTAACATTACTATTTGACCTTATAAACAAATAAAATATCCTTTCGTTTATCAGTCAGGTATGTACCTGACTGATAAACGGAGGTACATATATATACCTAGTCTGGCCATAAATACTGTTACAATTAAAAATAAGAAAGATATTACATTTGAATTTGGAATCTGTCATTTTTATACGATTGTTCATTGTATTTTCTAATTTTGGCGCCAATACATTGTACAATATTTTGCTATATTAAAATGGAGTGGGGTGATAAAGAAAACCGAATCGCTGTGATTGCATTACACAAAGTTGGTATGGAGCCGAATGTAATTTTTAAAACTCTCCATACGCTTGGTATTAGTCAAATGTTTGTGTACCGGGCTATTAATAGGTACAATGAGACCTTCTCTGTTTGTGACAGAATAAGATCTGGCCGTCCACGTAGTGTTCGTACGAAAATGGTGGTCAAAGCAGTAAGGGAAAGAATTCGAAGAAATCCTGTCCGAAAGCAAAAGATTTTATCTCGGGAGATGAAGATAGCACCCAGAACCATGTCACGCATTTTAAAAGATGACTTAGGACTTGCAGCCTATAAGAGACGCACTGGTAATTTTTTAACTGATAATTTAAAAAAGAATAGGGTGGTAAAATCGAAGCAACTACTGAAGCGGTACGCAAAGGGAGGTCACAGAAAAATTTTGTTTACGGATGAGAAAATCTTTACAGTTGAGCAACATTTTAACAAACAAAATGACCGTATTTATGCTCAAAGCTCTAAGGAAGCTTCCCAATTAGTCGACAGAGTGCAACGTGGGCATTAGCCGACTTCAGTGATGGTTTGGTGGGGTGTTAGCTATGAAGGAGTGACTGAGCCATATTTTTGTGAAAAAGGTATCAAAACATCGGCACAAGTGTATCAAGATACCATTCTTGAGAAGGTAGTTAAACCCCTTAACAACACCATGTTCAATAACCAAGTATGGTCCTTCCAACAAGACTCAGCGCCGGGTCATAAAGCTCGGTCCACGCAGTCTTGGTTGAAAGTGAACGTTTCGGACTTCATCAGAGCTGAAGACTGGCCGTCGTCTAGTCCCGATCTTAATCCGCTGGATTATGATTTATGGTCAGTTTTAGAGAGTATGGCTTGCTCTAAACGCCATGATAATTTGGAGTCCCTAAAACAATCCATACGATTGGCAGTGAAGAATTTTCCCATGGAAAGAGTGCGTGCTTCTATTGATAACTGGCCTCAACGTTTAAAGGACTGTGTTGCAGCCAATGGAGACCACTTCGAATAAGCTTTTTATATTTTGAATTGTTTTTTATTTATGTATTAAACTAACACACTGTAAAAGTAATAAATATTATTTGCAATAAAAAAAAATGTTTTTTCTTCGTAACAATATTTATGGCTAGACTAGGTAGTTACATATAGAGAATTACAAAATAACCACAATTGAAAACACTGAAGTCTTAAATGAACTTTATAAATTCAGTATGCATACTGCATGGTCCTACTTAGGATTGGGTAATTCAATGCCCCCCCCCCCCCAATCCCCCAAAAATAATCTTTGCTATACCTACCTATGGCCTAAAAATGTTATTATTTTAAAACTACTTTTTCATCTTCAAGATACCTTCTAATTTAATAACATACACAAAGATATTATCTTAAGTGTCAGTGACCTCGTAAATATAATCTGATTATTCATAATTATGTTTGTATAACACAAAACTTTAATATACCATACGTCTTTATTATGTTAATTTTATTTAATTATGCAAAACGTGGTAATTAATTATGAAGATAATTAAGTCATACCGGTTTTACAATATTTTTTTATCCATTATTATGTTTGAATCTTTTTTTAATTGAATGTTTTTATATATTTGATATAGTTTAAGTGCAGTCGATCTGAATGAACCAGAGGAGAGAAATGTGAGTACATTTATATAAATACTAGCTGACCCGGCGAACTTCGTACCGCCTTAGCGTAAATTTGATGCACTACTTTATTTTGTATAGCTGACATTCGTAACACGCTTTTTTTAAAATATGCAAAATTAAATGTATATTTTTCAATCTTTCTGAGAGATTTTCTTAATATTTTTTTCCGTAAGAACCTTGTACAGAGTATTAGAAACAAAAAAATCAGCCAAATCGGTCAAGCCGTTTTCATGCTATGTCGTGACAACGGAAAACGGGTTTCATTTTTATATATATAGATATCCATGTTCCACACATTCACACTCTGATTTCAAGCGTATTTTTACCGGTAACGTGATCATTAGGTAGAAATTTTACCTGCCCATGTCCCTAAAGAATTGACATCGAATTTTTTTTTTGGCTCTATTCGCGTATCTCTTCCACCCAATCCTTATGTTTATAAGGATTGGATGGGAGCTCACTAGTGCATTATGCAGTTATTACTGAGGTACTACTATGGATTTTTTTAAGCTACAGTCGAAACGTCGGGCAATAAAACAAAAGTATTTAGCCTTAAAATAAAATATTTACGCGATTAAGACTTATAAAATTCTATAATGTGTACAAATCGCGAAGGTTTACGAACATATATGAGGTACTACTACTTACTAGAAAAAGCATAAGGAGACCAAGTTTTTGTTTCAGGTGTCTATTGTTTCTAGGGAAAATGAGTTTATAACAAAATCATTCCTATGTCAGAATGTGAACATAGACAGTACCGTCATATAGACGCAATTCATATTTCACAATTCATGTATTTTAAATAGCAAATGCGAATGCAAAAATCTAAAAAATAGTTGAAACGTAATATGAATAAGGCGGTGACTGTTGCAGCACAAACCTAGGTTCACTTTGCCTTTGTCTTAAATCTAGTAGATAAATACCTCAATGGGAAATATAGCTTACACTAGCTGTCCCGTGCAACTCCGTCTGCGTAAATTTTCCCCGTTTTTTGTAAAATTTCTCATTGCTGCTCGGTTCCTATTGATCGTAGCGTGATGTTATATAGCCTATAGCCTTCCTCGCTAAATGGGCTATCCAATAGTGAAAGAATTTTTCAATTCGGATCAGTAGTTCCTGAGATTACCGCGTTTAAACAAACAAACAAACTTTTCAGCTTTATAATATTTATAGCTTACATTAGACGGTGTAGAAGCTTATTGAAGAGTTCTTGTACCTACAGCGACATTGACCGACAAATGTCAAACCCACATGTATTGTTCTCAATGTAGGCGTACACCTATCTACGTACTTATCCTTATATCGCCTATGAGATCTGTATAATATTATAAGTACAGCTGGTCTATAATATCAAGACAAAAGCCTTGATATAGGGGCATACCTAGAAAGCGCTCGGTTTCAGCACCAGAAGTCCAACCTAATTCTAAAATATCCATTGGTTCATGAGTAGCGTTCTGACTCCATATAATCCCTTTTGGGGTAGAATATAAAAAAAATTCTACATTAGTTAACTTTCACCGTCATTAAAGGAATCTATTGTCCAAATGTCTTGTTTTTAGCTCATAGCTCTGCGATGATGTAATAGATAAAACATTGCCATTTTTTGTTTGTGTACGATCAGAAAACTGTAACTAATAAACCTAAAGAAGGTAATACTTCATTTATAACCAATGTTTGTTAGATATCAAAACAAATAATATGCAAAGCTAGGGAGCTCAAAACAATAGCGTTCACTCACGTTCGACACCGTCCAATAAATGTGTACTGCTACCCGACTGCTGCCGCGGAAAGAAGTCGACTGTACTGTTCGACCTGGTTAACTATGAACTTGGAAATATATTATTGTTATTAAATAAATCTATAAGAGAACAAATTTGAATTTTTGTTAATTGGATTGCAGCTGACATTAGCCAATGGAGTCATCCGTCCTATGAGTATCTAAGCTCTAAACTAGCAATGTAGGACTGTGGTCCCACATTATTAGCAATCCCCATTAACCCCTCGACCTAAGCTCCAAGTGGGTTCACGTCGGTAGTATAATGGCCAGGATTCGAACCCACTCGATGCCTTAGCCATTAGGCTACCGCCGTTTATGTAGGTACAATTCAAATTCTCTACCTAGATCTCTTCAGGATTGTCCTTTGATTTTTATGTGACGCTTTGCTAGCGATTAGGAGGATTTTTTAATTTCGACTTCTTAATTTATTGAACGTCCACTCTGCTACCACAGATTACTCTCCTTATTTTGTGTTCCTACTGATTACATTATTCTAATACTTACTAACTAGTAATGTAGGATTGGGTCCCACATTACTAGCAATCCTGTTAACCCCTCCAGCTGACACACTTCACGTCGTAGTATAATGGGTAGGATTCGAACAAGACTCATAGTAATAATATAAAACACCGAGAGTAGAGCAGACATTTTCGATCGTCGTGCGATCGAGCAACTCACTTCGCTCAGGGAAAATTTTAGAACAACGCGGTCTAAGATTCCGTGTTCATGAACGATGTCTATGTAAGCGTGCGTCGAACATTCGTTATAAGTGAAACGTTTATTGTGTACTCTTGGTCTTTTGTAGTACTTTTTAGTCGCAAATAAATTTGTGAATATTTAGTTTCTGTATTTTCTCAATAATAAACTTGGTATGTATCTACTAATGTGTTATACATATTTACCTATTTGATGGAGCTTTATTAAAAGATATGTTTTATTTTAGGAATTTTTGCAATTGTAAAAATTCTCTCGGGTGGAACTCGAATCCGTGATCATAGGGAATCCGTCTACACCCACACATGACGCTTTCAAATTTATCCTTTATATTCATACTTTACTATATAAGACAATGTATTATTCGACCACTGTGAGACAACTATGGAATTCGATATAATTTAAATTGGGGTCTCTTTTTCAATATTTACTACGTTATGCCCGCGGCTTCGCCAGCTTTAAGGTTGAATCCCGGTTTTATCCCCTTAGAGGGGGGAGAGGGGGATTTGGGAAAACCATTTTTAACGAATGCCTTGATAGGTCGTAATAATTTTAGCAAAATTTTAGCGCAATGCGTTTCGTGGTTTAATATGTGTGTTGATATATCAGTCAATCAGTAACTCTTGCTTGTTATATATAAGTACACAGAAGATTAAAATTGGCGAGCTTCAAACACATTGCAGTCATCGTCTCGGCGAAAGTAAGAGAGTGACGTGGAGCACCATTAGTCAAACTGTCGCCCCTTGTCAAACGTTCCAACTCGGCCCCGCCGACCTTACTAATACCGCTGCTAAACACTCCCAATGACAGCGTGTGATGTTATTAAGTGCTCATGTTTAATGACATTCTTTTTGGGTAGTGCTTGTTTCAGCAGCGGCTGGGCCTAGCCACATAATGCCTACAGTATAGAAGGTATGATTCTTACAAACACGCTAGAGCAACGCACACACAGATATTGTTCACGGAAATAAAACTTTTGTTCCCCCTAGAAAAGCCTCCTGCCATAGGTACTCAAATAGAATGACAAAAATGCTTAAATTCGCGGTCTTGCTAGAACAACGACGTCGACTACTATTCGATTGATATTCAGGGGGTCAAGACAAGTATCGTTTTTTTTAAGCGTTAATGCCTGCGGCAAGAGAACTTGTATGCATTTGGCAAGTTGATATATTTAACAGAAAACTTCTTTCAATTCAATGCCATTCTTTCTTCCTTTCCTCAGATGTTAACGCTTAAAGAAAATGGAACTTGTCTAAAACCCCTCTTCGGTTAGCGCTTATTTTAATTGTCAAGGGGCTCTGATCACTTTATTCCGATGATATTCCAGGGCTCCGTGCTCGTAAATGATGTCATACAGTAGTATGTAACTTAACTTCTGTAGGAACTCTCGGTGTTTTGTAGATACAGAGAACTTTCAGTGTTTATGTATCTAAGTATCTATTAATCTTTTGTCAGTCGACTGTTCTCATTATTGTCGATCTTATTTTAAGGGTTCTAAAGATTTATATCGGACACTTGGCAAAACATTTGATAAGTTAATTTTATAGCAACTTTACATCTAGCTAGAAACGTCAAAGTGTAAGTAGAAGTACCTATCTAATTAAATAAATAATAATAATAATATCTTGGGACAAGTCACACATGGATTTAGATGGAATCGACTACGCGCCGATAGGCACTCGGCAACCAATTCAGTTGTTATCTAGAATTCTAGATTATCATAGGCGTAGGGTTGTCAACTGGTGGCACACAGTGCTACCTGCCCTGCCTACCTGCTTAGTGCGATTACATACTTGTACATGCGTGTGCGATACATCCATCTTGCAACGCGAAACTTTATGAATAGTTATTACTATACTTACTTACAAACAAAATATAGACAGCTTCCTCCTCATCTTCAAACACCATTATATTCACTAATTCACATACAAAGTGCAGCACTGCGAAAATCACATTTCACCAAACCTATAGACACTTTAAAATGATAAATTCTTTTTTTCACTTATTAAGTCACCTTAATAAATATGACCATGTTATAGATAATTACTTTTTTGATTATTTTTAGCCTACATACTGTCCAAAAAGTACCAAATAGAACTAGAACAACAACATTACTGCATCTAATACAAGCAAACGTCTGTCTTCCAAAATATTCCCTCATCTTTGAACTTGACTACAAAACAGCATCGCTTAGCTGTCCTCATAAATCCATCACAAGTCACCATTGCGACAAGAGCTCATTCAATTCTGCAGTTTAAATCATTATTTGAAGTGTTCGTAACAAAATTAGCCAAAAGCGAGTCAGTTACTTCAAGTGGAGACCACACACAGCTTCTCTAACCCTATAGGTAGTAGTGTTTGTTTTAGAAAATGTTATTTTATTTTAAACTACCGCGTACAATTTACTAGGTAAGTATAATTTGTCAAATTGAAGGTCACACTCAATATGTTTTTCTTTAGGTTTTTATATCAAATACCAACCAAATCTTCAAGTTTTCATGAGAATTTAATAAAAAAATCCTTCATGCACGTTTGACTGGCCTATTGATTTAGTGGTTAGTAACCCTGATTGCTAAGTCAGAGGTCGTGAGTTCGATCCCCACCCAGGATAAAACTTTGTGTGATGAACACGATGGTTTATGCTGTGTCTGGGTGTAGGTTCTAAATTATCTTTAATATGTATGTATTTAGAAACATTAAGTTTCTATCAGTTGTCTGGTTACCATAGTAGTATAGTTTGGGACTCATACTACGAGTATCTCCATCTTTACTAATATTGTAAAGCTGAAGAGTTTGTTTGTTTGTTTGAATGCAGTAATCTCAGGAACTACTGATCCGAATTGAAATTTTTTTTCACTGAATGTATATGGCTAAAACGAAGTGTTATAATTATAATTATTCTTTGGGTCAAGCCATCAGGTGATGTTCCGTCATAGAAAATAAATAAAATTAAATAAAGCCTTTATTACTGTAACTCTTTACAATCTAATTCTTACATGTTTTACTAATCACAATTTACATTGATACTTCTTACACCTAATTGTAGTCTTTATAGTGTACTGCGGTTCCGCGCAACTTCGTCTGCGTACATTTTCCTCGTTTTTGCAACATTTCTCACTGCTGTTCCGCTCCTATTGGTCGTAGCGTAGTATTACCTCGATAAATAGGCTATCCAATAGTAAAAGAAATGTTTAAATCGGACCAGTAGTTCTTGAGATAATTGCGTTCAAACAAACAAACGAACAAACTCTTCAGCTTTACAATATTAGTATAGATTGGTAATCGGTTTAATTATCTGTACCTACCAGCTTGTCTCTCGACAAAGGCCGCCTCCAAGGACTTTCATGTAGCTCGATCTCTGGCTATTCTGGTTCACTTAGGGCTCGCCATTTGTCTGAAGTCGTCTTCCCAACGTTTACACTTTCTCCCTTTATTTCTTTTGTCGCCTCTAGGGTTCCACTAAGTTATTATTTTGGTCCAATTTATTTCGTATTGTCTTGTTTTTTATTGTTTCCAATTTTACTCTGTTACTTCCTCTTACTCCTATTACATTTCGTTTTATGCTATTCTGGCACACTTATATTTTATTTGATAGCTGATCTGTTAAAGCCTACGTTTTACATCCCATAAGTTAAGCACGGATGTTATATACAGTTTTTTATATTTTTTATGGATATTTCAACATTATGTGGTAAAAAAAATATAAGTAGCTACTACTATGCTACCTACTGTAAATAGATAAAAAAACTTTGTATTTTTTTTTATACCTACCACTAAGGTGGCAAACAAGCTTACGGCTCACCTAATGATAGGCGAGAGTTGCGATATTAAAAAGTGGCCACAGACACCATAGGTATCGAATAATTCTTCAGAACACAGTCCGTTGTAGGTACAGGCGGTATAAAACACATAGGGAGGCGAAATCTCTTCTCAGGCTTAAGGGCTTAATACCACCTGTAATGATATGGTCGTCGACAATCCTCCCAGTGCGTCTTTGGATCGAGTCAAATGGAGCTGGTACTTTAATGCCTGCCCAAAGATAATAAAAACCTTATTGATAAGAATAAGAAGGATATAAGATGGAGATGAGATATAAGATAAGATGGAGTTCACGTTATAAATACCTATATGGGTTGTAAATATTGTTTCTCATACACTTTCGAGCTCCACTTATCTTTTTCGACGACAACGACGTCTGTTCCTAGATCCGTACGAGTGAAAGATAGAAAGGTATCAATTGCTGACTGACTGCCTCGGTGCCGCAGAAGTGCGTTGCAAGAGATCCCATATAATAATAATAATACTCTTTATTGTACACTAAATACCAACGACTGAGCACGTCTAATAGGCAGAGGCAATGCATTCCAAAGTCTTTCTGCCTCAACTATTTGATTTGTCATAAACTCGTGTGGATTGCACTGGAATTTATTCGATTCCCACACGGGAAACCACTTTGTGTGATCCACAAATTGTTGTTCCGAGTCTGCTTTTTCCCGGTTTTTCTTCTTAGATTAAAAATCTCTAAAGTCGTTTCGGCCTCCCCATCACTCATCATCATGAAATGTAGCCAACATTTCTATCTAATAGATCGAGGTTTTTATGACATTTTGTTAATGTTGACAAAACTATGTTGAGTTGTAAGTAAATGAATTAACGTTCATATAAATATAACAGGTTTAACGATCTTGAAAATAATATTTTCAAAATTTGTAAAAATACATAATAGATATATAGATATAGTACAAAAATAGATCATTCATAAATGATTTTTCTCTCTCTGACTCTTTCAATTATCATTCAGATTGATAATTGAAAGAGTGAATTAACATAGCGAGAAGATAAATTAATAATAACTTTCTTTTCTTAAGTTGATTAAAAATAAGATGGAAAGAAAAGGAAAGAAAGTTTTGATATATTTTATTATTTACATAATCAACTAAGATAAAAATTTGAAAATGGTTAAAAAAAAGAGTAAACTAACCAGTAGGCTCGATCCATCGCTCAACAGAAACGTATCTGTTCTGAACTCAAACCATATCAGATCATTACAAATAATCTTGAGTTACACATTAGCTACGTATATAACGCAGTTTGACTATAAATGATAACTACTGGACCCTTATAGATCATAGCGCGATGATTCTTAGTCGAGTAATGGCTCTATATATGAACTACGATTAATATTTTTAAAGATCCGCCAAATAGTAACCGTATTATTTGCAAAATATTATGCAAAATACGTTATTGCTCAGGTCGTAAGGAAAGTATCGTGATGGTATAGTCTATCATTTAATTCGGACATATGAGATTATACTCCCAAAAAATCATTACAATCTGTCCAGTAGTTTTTGCGCCAAACCCGAACAAACAGACACATAAAAAAAAACATGGTATTGGATTCAGATACCCTTAATTAGTCGAACTAGGTTAGTTTTGTTTTATTATCTCCAATGTACAGACGTGCTTTTAACTGCCTCTGTGGCGCGGTGGGAATATGTCCGACTGCTACGCAAGAGGTCGTGGGTTCGATTCCCACACGGGACACCACTTTGTGTGATTCACAAATTGTTGTTCCGAGTCTGGATATACGTGTCCGTATCTTGTATGTTTGTAAAGTCCCCGCGACACAGGGATTGTACCCTAATGCAGGAGTCGTTTTTTTGGTTAAAAAAAAGGTACTTTACTATCTTATAATGGTAAAACTAGCTTATGCCCGCGGCTCCACCCGCGTCCTGGGGAAAGTAGCGTGATGATTTAATATCTAATAGACTATAACCTAGTCCAGACATAAGAGATTATGCTCCCAAAATTAAAATATAATCTGTTCAGTAGTTTTGGTGCCAACCCCGAACAAACAAACAAACAGACACGAAAAAAACTAAGCATGGTTTTGAATTCAGAAACCCTTCATTAGTCGATCTAGGTTACTTTTTTATATTTTCCATGTTCAGACACAGCTATTTTACAATTTTATATTAGTACTAGCTGTCCCGCGCAACTTCGTCTGCGTAAATTTTCCCCGTTTTTGCAAAATTTCTCATCGCTGCTCCGCTCCTATTAGTCGTAGCGTTAATGTTACATGGCCTATATCCTTTCTCGATAAATTGGCTATCCAACAGTGAAATTATTTTTCAATTCGGACCAGTAGTTCCTAAGATTAATGAGTTCAAACAAACAAACAAACTCTTCAACTTTATAATATTAGTATAGATAGGTAAATTGATATTACCTATTAAAATAAATAATCGAAAGGATAAATAATTATGTAGGTACATAATACCTATCGTCATCTTATAATAATGTATTTATTAAAAATTAATATCATCCCATAATTCATCTCAACAGTAAATTAATTTAAATATTTTTATAGTATAGGCAATTCATTAAAATATGTACCTACCTATTAAAATAAAACATCGGTTAAAGTATATAAAGTCGTTTATTTATGTTGTCAAAATACCGCATCATATCTGAAACAAAAAATTATTATATTAACTTTTACAAAGAAATATATTAGTCTGAGGTAGTTAATAAATTAATAGCACAGTAGCTAGGTTGTTATTATTATTTAAATAATAGATAAATAAGACATCTCATCATCATCTTTACATGGTTTTATAGCACTCTCCCTGTTTGAAAGTTATTATTATTATAAAGACAGAATAAAAAATTGTTAAAATAGACAATTTGATAAGTGTCGAGGAAGACATATTGACCAATAGTTGACTCGCGCAACTTTGTCTGCTCCTTTCTCCTTTTTTAATAAATTTTTCATTACTGCTGCACTCTTATTGGAGCAAAGAGTTTTTCAAATCGACCCAGTAGTTCCTAAAATTATCGACACACGAACACACACAAACACACACGCACGCACGTATGCACCTTACCTAACTTATACCTTTTGGAAGAAATGAATACCGTGCCTATTTACTTGTATCAATAGCCAATTCCACGTTTTAAATAAACTAACGCAGGTGTTTTGTAGGTACCTACCTCTAAAATATATGCTGTCGCCCGTGGCGAGAGTCCACAGTTAAGAGTTGATTTTCGTTTTTAATCAAAACGCTGTAACAAGTGTTTCTTTATTTTAAAGTAAAAAGCCAAATACGAAATTTAGCAGATCTAACTTCAAAACTCACGGAGTTTCATACAAACTTGCAACCCCTATTTTACCCCCTTAGGGAAACGATTTCTAAAAAACCTTTCTTAGTGGATGCCAACAACATAAAAGATATCAACTGCCAAAATTTTAGGTTTGTAACCCTAGCGGTTTAGGCTCTGCGTTGATAAATCAGTCAGTCAGTCTGGACAAGGTATTATATAGGTATGTATAGATAGGCACATAGAGACGCGACTGTATGACATGTAACTTTATACTACTACAATAACAACAACATAAAGGTGTGTTATAGTTCAAGGGTTGCTAATTTTAGGTACCTACCTAGTGATAACGTCTTATAAATCGATGACCGAGTGCACGCACGAAAAATTGTCACGGTCCATCACGTTCCGCCTGCTGATAGGCTGAAGTGTTGTGACCGTCGGCCACACATGTCACATCTCATACGGGGTTTCAACTGACTAAATCAGCATAACCAGTATATGCCAAAGGACTAATGGGCGCTGGAACAAACAAGTCCTAGAGTGGAGAATGCGACTCGGTAATCGTAAAGTAGGACGACCCCCCACCAGATGGACCGACGACCTAAAGAAGACCGGGTGTTGTGGCATACATTTGGAGAGGTCTATGTCCAGTAGTAGACCGTTACAGGCTGATTGATTGCTTGACATAAGTATTTTTATTACACGCTGTATGCTGTATTGCCTTTTTCACTGTTATGTTAACCACTGACCAAATCCATGTATGTTAAAGATATCTTTATACTTTTTTAATATTTCAGTCTAAGCTGTTGCGTGTCGTTCACTATACGTTTCAGGAGGAATAAGTAATGACGTATACATTATAATTATGCCACGGTTCACACGTCAGGTGGTAGGTAGTAGGTGCCTACTGCAAAAACCGTAGCTACAGTTTCTTGAACAATATATCGTCGTTTTTAAGGAAAAACCAACTAACTGCCCATGTTATCAAGAAGAGATAGGCACCAATTAAAGAATCCAAAAAAAACAACCATGCCTGTGACAGCTTTAGTTCCAATTGTATCGTATGTCGCTGCAATCGCAATTCGCTGATAGGATGATACTATCGGAACGTGACACTTTTTCGTGCTTGCAGCATAATAAATTATTTTATTCATCACAAAAAATTGTGTTTCCCTAAGTTTAGTAACAGACTTCAAAAAATATGTTATCAATTCAATATGTAAACAGTGTCCCAAAACTATGCCACACGGAGGGAAGACTTCATTTTGATTTTAAAAATAATTCGAATTGCATTGCATTTTCGGGAAGAAATAATCATTTTCCAAATGATTATTTCTTCCCTTTTTTATTTTAATTTTTTAGTTTAATTTAATATTTTATATTTTTGATTTAATTGTCATGTCTTTGTCATTGTCATTTTTAAATTGTCATATACAATAGCGCAATAGATGAATATTGTATTTAATATAAATCATAGTACTTTTATACAGATAAAAAAATATATATATATTCCTAAACCATTCCAAAATATTTAAAAATGCACAACGTTAATGTTAAAGTTTTCTAATCTGCCGGCACTCCCGTAGTGCAACCCGTTTTTTTTAAGTAATGACTGATAATCGAAGCCGCAAAATATGAAAAAAGAAACACTCATATAAATATATAGATAGGAAAAATCATATCAAATATTTGTTAAAGTAGAACATATGGAATAAGAAATATTTTTTAGTTTAAGTAATAAACTAATAATTGAAATTATAAAATAAAAAAATAAAGAGACTTCAAAAGGTATCGGATAATAATGAAATAATACTTTTATATACATGAAATGAACTTAATTTTTTTTTGTCAGATTGTAGTACAGATCTTAAAAGTGCTGGCACCGACTTAAAAAAAAAAGTGAGCAAGCCATTATTATAAATAATTGCATATAAGTAGGAGAGCGTAATACGTTCATGGCACCTACGCCCTTTGGTTGAGAAACGCAGTTTTTCGGCAATAACTCAATGACGGTATAACTGGTCAAGTCAAAAATAATTTTAGTTTAAAGTATTTATTAAGCCTACCCCTGTGATTTTTTTTATTTTTGGTTACACGGTTCAAAAGATAAGGGGGGGGGGGGGGGCACACAATTTACACAACTTTCGCAGTGATGATTTCCTAACCTTAAACGTACCTGTGACATACGGATGGACAGACAGACTTACATGACAAAAGTACTAGGGCCGTTTACTGTTTTTGCCATTTTGGCTACGGAACCTTAAAACATATTTATAATTTTGCTAGCCTAGTGTATCTCTTCATAAAATACAATGAAATAGTAGAGACGTCAAAATATCTTTTTATTAGGGGTTGGTAGCTAATACATACAAATTTACAAATACTGCTAAAATATAACACTTCCTTTTTGGCTTCGCCGTAGCAGAGTAAGAACCGACTTTACACGAAGTCTCATAAAAATAGATCTACTCACTTTAATGAGATTTCTTCAGTAAATAAAAATGGCTCCAAACTTAGAGAATTTCTCTAGAGTTTTGTTTGTTTGCTCTTCAATGCCAGACGAGTTTGTCCAAGAATTTTACTTAATTAATTTTAGCTCTTAGAAACATTTATAGTTCTATACTTGGTCTTTCGTGCCCGTTTTAAAATCTAGTCACGATTTTTCAAGGATTTAGTTTGAATTTTATATTTTGCTGTTATATAAATGACCAACATTAAGGAAATTCCAATTCGCTTTATGTTCACATTAATTATTACACGAACTATAATAATTTATGATAACGGGTTAATAGTCACATTTATTGTAAATTATACAGAAACCTATAAATAGACAAGTTTAGCTTGAATAGTATTTTAAGATTTTCACAATATACCTACATTATATCTGGCTCCATTGGCTCTGGGCTCAGAACGCTCAGCCCAAGCCAATGGACCAATTTTTTTTTCATTTTTAATGTTTTTTTTAAAAAATGGGAAAAATATGTTGGTCCAGGTCCTGGTAAAACCCTTTAGAGATTGACTTTCCTAAAATCCTCTCTTATCCTTAATCATTGTCATCCATTGATGACAACGCCGCCAAGACGACTAGGGATTTATTTATTTATTTAACCCTATGTGTACAAATAACCACGCTAGTTAGTGGGAAAATATAACCTGATCAATGGTTACTATCAGACATACATGTTTGCTAACATATATTGTATATAAAGAATGTATGCACATTAAAAACAAATGACTGATTGGATTTTCTTCAAACAAAGTTTTAAGAACCATATCGATTAAAGAAACTTGCCTTCTGTTGAAAAAATATATCGAAATTCGTTAACCCGTTTGGGCGCTACGATGTCTACTCTAACACACCTATTTTTGCGTGTCACAGACTTATAACTATACCAATACATCTGCTATCACCTAATCACCATATTAGTACACCTCACCATCACAACTTAACCTATAAAACAACGAGGTTTCTACAATATAGCACATACAACAAAAACTCGTTCAACTTTTTCTCAATACCCGCTGAACTTGTAACATTGTTTACCAGTAGATATACCAAGCGGTAGTAGAGAGTATCTGAGAAATAATTAGAGAGAGAGCCGGGCAAAGATGTGGTGCGTCGTTCAAACAATGCTAACTTACATTTAGCTGTCAGTCAAAAACAATTTGGAATTTGTGCGCGCGGAGGGTCCGAACTACGCTGTGGGAAATTTGTATCTCACTAGAGCTGTGAATACCCTGTGTTAAATTTTCAATGTAACATTGAAACGTAGTTCATACGTCAGCCTCTTTTCTATCTGAGCCTACTGCCTTAAGTGATAAATCACAGAATATATAATAAATAGTACCTATATAGTTTGCAAATTAAACACTTTTAAACTGTCACTTCATTTTATCAATGTTTCACTTTTTTTGCGTTAATTTAAGTAGGTAAGTAATGTCTAGTATCTTAAAAGTGAGAAGATTGTCACCTTTAAGATACTAGACTTACATTTTATACAAACGTGCCAATGTAAGTTTGTATAAAATGGAATTAAAATGCTTGGAAAAGCCGCATAGGTTTACAAATTTGGCTTCAACAAATGGCGCTCTACAAAAACTAGGTAGAAACGATATCTATCAAAATGTTATATTGTTGTATAAAATGTAAGGTATAATCATGCTGTCGAGAAAGTTTCTCTTCATTCACTGGTAGGTTGTACCTATATAGGTATAGCTGTATAGATAGCGGGCCGAAAAAAAACGGATGATAATTTGACGTGAAAACGTCATCGAAAAACATTGATGCCATATCGTAATTCGCGGTGCTTAGCAACCAGTCAAGTACGTGAGTTTTTTTCGTGCGTGCATTCGGTCATCAATTTATAAGACGTTATCACGTCAATAAACGCGTATTAAAAATAAAAACCAATTTATTCAACCATTATATAAACATCTACCAAGCATTAAAACAAAAACATTTGATTTTGAGTACAAATTCTTTAAGTAAATATTTATACAGTAAAGTTGGATTCACTGCTCTATAAAAATCCTAATAGTTGACGTTACAGAAACGGGTGGGTTGCTACCATCCATCATTTCCTCCATCCACTCGCCGGGTTAAGCACATAAGTGACATTGACGCCGACACAACCAGCCACACTCGAGCTCTCCTTCATATAAAACCGAACTATTTATAACCTCTGCAGTACAACATTGAGCTCTACTAAAACTGGACGGTCAATGGACATTTTTGCCGGGAACGTCATGCCATGTTACAGTCAGGTATATGACGTTACAATTTTGATTTGAACTGTGACTGACAATTCTGGTTTAGATGTGTATAAAATTAGGTGAAGTAAAAATATAGTAGTATCGATTTTCCTTTTCATATTGACGTCTTTAAGTCCAAGAAAAACACACTGAGATAACCGAAGGAAAGCTCTGTGTATTTAATGTTTCAAATGAAGAGATTCGGTGACAATTAGATCTTTCCCAAATAAAGATTTCGGTGTCCCTGATACTGTTGTGGGTTAGCGTGACGCTTACCATCAGGCTCAGGACATGCTCATCGCTTCATTTAGTAATATTAAACAAACCCGTCTGCGCAAAAAAAGATGCAAACAAGATGGGGATCTTGTTTGCATCTTTTTTTACGCAGTTTACATAATGTATTATAATAATAATAAAAACTTGAGAGGTGTCAAGGGACACCCGGATGGAACGAAGTTCTTATCTTATTTATTTTTTTATAATCTTCGCAACACCACACTGTTCAATGCAAAATAGAAAGACGAAACGAAAATAACTTACAAAAAGACGATTGTATACCGAAGGCTCGAACCCACAACTACACAATTGTCACCAATACTGTGTACCGAAATTATGCCTCTAGACCAAATCGACAGGTGACTTCTTCGTCAAATTAGATGTTCATATCTTACGTGCACGCCGCACGGCTTGTGTGTGTCAAAAAGTGTCGTTACAACTTTTGGTGAGATTTTTTTCCGTCTAACCCCCTTTCACAACGCGCGATAAAGAACTTCGTTCCAATAATATTTATTGTTCTAAAAATCAAAATACATTTTACATATCACATTATTACATAGAAGATTATAAAGAAACATGTAGAGTAGCTTTAAGATTTGTCATTGCATTATCATGCAGTCGAAGGCATTAATGAATCTCGATGAATTTAGTATTGTGTCTCCGACAGCATGACATTACATATGTAGAGGATCTTGTTTGCATGATTTTAGCACGGGCTGATTTTTTTAATTTTTTTTTATTCATCTTGCAGTTTGAGATATATGACGAAATCCTTCTAGACACAGAACACAGAACCTTGGAACACCTTTGTATCAAAGTGGTCCGAGATTCCGTGTCTTTGAAAGACATCTATATGTGCGTTTCTCGAGCGTGTTAGTATGCATCAAGTTTTCATTGTGTATTCTCCATGTTTTGTGATGCAAGTGTTTAGTCACGAGGGATTGCGGTGTATTGTTCTGATAATATTGTATAGACAGCCATTCCAGTGTATATAATCGGTTGTATAATATACATATAGAAGGAGAACGTGTTTTTACATCAATTGCAATAATTACACTCATTACTCCGCTACTTATAAGTAATATAGTCATTAAAGAATACAAAAGCTATATAGAATGTTAAAGCGGTCATCATAATATTTCCTTGGACTATTCTGAATCAATAAGCAGATGTTATCTTTTACAATTATTTAGGGTTCCTTACTATCAATGTACCAAAAGAACCCCATTATTATAAAGTAATGGGAAAAAAACGATTTTATTCTGGTGACTTTTGACCGGCTGTATTTCTGTGATAAATGATCTTATCAAAAATGTAATTCGAGCGAGTATTTTGAAGCTAAATGGTTGATGATGGTATGTGAAAAAAATCACGATTGTAATATATGTAGTCAAATTATACTACTATCATGTTTTTTTTCAAATATCCAACTTATATAAGTAGGCCTTATAACTTAACGAGTAACAGCAGACCAAGTGAAAGTAACAAAATTTTCAGATTCCATTGAAAGATATTGCGTTTATATGCGTTTGTTAGTAGTATGAAACAAAAACAACAGAAAACTCATTTTTTAAGCCGCACTATCCGGATGGGAGACTACGGAACCCTACATTGTGCGTGGCCCGAATTGCCCGGTTTCGTTCATTCAAAATTCGATAACTCCGTGAGATGTGGCCGCACAGAAAATCTAAAAAACATGTAAGCTGTATAAATAAGCTATTCGGTCCATAACATCGTTTAGCTAGAAAATCATTTTTTAAGCCCATAGAGTCAAAATAGAAAGCTAAAAATTTGGATTCTTTTTCGTTCAAATTTTTTAGATTGTGTTACAGCCAAAAACGAGAGTTTTGAAACTTTAAACTGTTTTTTAGATTTCTGATAGGTACGACTATTTTTCACTGAAATATAGCTGGTCAAAAATCACCAAAACAATTCGATATATTTTTAGGACCCTTATTTTTTTTACATTAGTTTGATAATAATTAATGATTCTTTAGCAATACTTTAGCCACTATTTAAGCACAAGTATATAGTTTTTACCATTTTAGAAGTGGATGTTTCAATTACGTTGTAACTTATGATGCTGACTTATGTTATAATAACTATTATTTGATTTCCAATTTTTATTTACTATAATTTTCATCCGCCTTGTAATACAATGTATGATAATTAATATAATACTACTGGCAGCATAAGCTGGTTGTTTGATTTGATGTTAAAATATGTCATTATGTGTTCTGAAAAAATATGTTCATTTTTATTGTAACGTGTTTATTATATTTAATCATAAAAAGAAATACTAAAAGTAAATGATTTGACCATAGAAAACGTGACGTTTCATACAAATTTGTAGGGTGCGGATCGTTTTTGACGTTTCTTAATAAGAGGCTAATTTAATAGATAAATATAGCTATTTATTTATCTCAATAAGGTTACAAATGTCAAATTTGTGTGTGTGTGTGTGTGTGTGTGTGTGTGTGTGTGTTGTGTGTACACATGTAAGAGGTTATGATCTTGATTACTTTGTAGTAAGAATAATATTTTCTGTTGCAGCATAGTCCAACTCGAGTAGCCACATGGTAACTGTTGTTTTGCATTTTTGTTTACACATTGGGTATAAATTACTATTATTAGATACTTAATTAATTTTATTATAGACAAATCCGCCCATTAAAGCCAAAAACGTTGAGCTAGACTTGTATTAACTAAGACAGGTGGACATATTTGCGTCCTACGTTAAAAAGTATTGAGATGTCATAGGGCATTCTTGTATGGATAGTTAGTATAAGTCAAAGGATGAATAATTGTCGCACCGATAGAACGTTGCATGTTCTGTCAAGCTCGGAAGTAGGAAAACGATATGGGAGTTTCCAACCTACTTTTAGTATCGCTCTTTGAGCTCGTTCCAGTCTCAGAAGATGGGTCTCAGAAGACTCAGAAGATGTGTTTTTGTAGCACCACCCCATGCAACAACGCAATACTGCGTAAGAGACTGACAATTTGAAAAGAGTGTCCTTCACCTGTTTCTCCGTCTATCCAACATACATAAATAGAACGTTTTAATTATGTCGCCGCCTAATGCTTACTGATTATGTAATTATTATAACTAGGGGCCGGTTAGTAGTCGAAATTAAACCATACTTCATTATTTTTATAAATTACAACTTTATTGATTGTTTATATTGATACTATTTATAACGGGATAACGTCTTATAAATCGATGAACGTACGGAGTGCACGTACGAAAAAGTGTCTATAAAAAGTCCCGTTATTGATTGGTTGCTAAGCAACAGTGAACGGAGATTGCAGCGACATGGCATGCGATACAATTGGAACTAACGTTATTGATTGGTTGCTAATCAACACAAAGAGCGATGTGAAGAAGAAGAAGTCGAAAGAAGAAATCAGTCTATGGTATGGTATTACACGGTCAATCCAGATCGTGATCTGATCAAGGTCGCGGATCGCAATAGATTGATTCGGCTGGTTGTAATATGTGATCCGTCAATCCAACACGTTACACTGTCAATCTGGATCTAGATCACTGGTCACGATCACGGGATTTCGATCTAGATTGAACGTGTAATGGCTGCCTATCTGTCAAGTCAATTCTGTTTGACATTTGGCAGTAACGTAAACAGTTAATATTTTATTGCGGTCGCATGTGTACTATTTATTTTAGTTTATTTTATTTATTTTCAGTCGTCAAACTTTAGGGGGTGAACCCGCGTGTAGTCAAGGTTAAAAAATATATTTTCATTAGGTACTTTATATATAATTTTGTTTTTTGTATAGCATGCAGACCTTATTAAATTGATAATTTTATTATTAATTGATTTGTATAAGTAGGTGTTATACGTTTAACATAAATAATAAAACGTTGATATTTTTAGATCATTTGTTAATTTTACCTCAACTAAATAAAACGCATAAATTTACAGGTACTGAATCTCCCCTATCAATTTGTCGAATTATTTTTAAGTCAGCCTGTGTAAACTTTAACTATGCCAAATCTCACCTTCCTCTGAGGGTAAAATAAAAGGGATACAAAAACTTCGCTGCATGAATCCCTTCAAACCCGTGGTACAACATTAATATTTACGTAGATAGATTTTTATTTATAATTTTTATAAAATAAAAAATAAACAACTTTTTTTAAATTTTAGAACCAAAAATGAATCGTAAGCATTTTGATAAAATTGACGGTCGGTTCGAATGCCACCCAAGTCAATTTTCCAAGCATATTTTGTTTAAAATCACAAAAAGTAACAAAAATAAGTTTAGAAAAAACTTCATTTTAAAACATATTTTTTTATGTAGATAAAAACGTAATATTTTTTGTCTATATTATGGAGTATAAATAAAGCTTAACAGCGTTAATACAAACTTAAAAGTTGACGTGTAGGTACCTAACACTGTTTTGTACGACATAAAAAAATCGGCATACTTTAATTTTGGTTTAGGTTATGAATCCCAAAAAATCTCATTTAGAGCTAAAAATAATATACGGAATCTTTAGTCAGTCCATTTTTTCTTTTATTGATGCAAACTACTTTTTCTGTCTTGCTTTTTTACACCCAACATACACATTGAACGATTGTATCTACTTTGTAGCCCATAATTAATTTGTCGGTGTTAAAATGATCCATTTTTCTTGATAAAAGTTTTTTTTTTATCTGCTCCCTTACACATGTTCGATATTCCAATGAGCTATTTCAGTAGGTAGTAATAAAGTAACATTTTTATTTTTTTACATAATCAGTTTTTTTTAACTGAAAATGTTATCTCAAAAACATTAAGATCAAATTCTTCTTAACGAACACCTAGCGGCTTGCTATATGTCGTCTTCAACATAGATATAGCAGGTAGGTGTTTGTTAGAGCTAAACCACACGGAGCGGTACGGTGACGGTGCGACGCCTGAGCGGTACTGCTGCAATGTTCTGCATAAAAAAAAAATATGGTACGTGACACGGACGCCGGACTAAGACGAGGCGGGGAGCCTTCCTTCTGCCAGTTGTTTACATGGCAGAAGGAAGGACGAATTTCATTATGAGACTGTACGTCTAATACTCCGCTGCGGTGCCGCGACCAACCACGCACCGCGAGCGGCGAATTATTTCGGTGCGGTGCCGTACCGAGCCTTGTGATTCGGCTCATAGATTTTTGTGAATTTCAGCTCTAAGGGGGACATAGATGAGTCAAAGTTTGTACGGTAAACATGATAGCGGAGCCGCAGGGAAACTGCCAAAATGATGATAAAAAAGAACATAATTACGTTATACACTAAAACTTGCCCAGTTTATAACCCTAAATATTAATAACATGAGCCCTAAATAAGACTAGAGGCTCAAAACCAGTTTATATTTAATGATGAGGTCCACTAAAATATGTTGATTCGGTGTTCAAAATCAAATTTATATAATGAGGCATCCAACAGAAGCCTATCGCTGTTTTGCAAAGGTAAAAAATGCAAAGTACATAAATTGAGTCATTATGAATTTCTCAAAGGCGTTAAATTGCAGAATATACTATAATAACCGCTATTACCTATACAGTTGCGGCAGATGATCTTTTAGTAATTATTCATGACTTGATTACCACTGAGTACTGAATAATAAAGAGATCTCTATTTATTTTTTTAGAAGGTGCATTCGTTGTCATAATTTACAGGTGTTATTCCAGTTCAGTAGATATACGTACTTACTTATAACACAAAATAAAAATACAGTAGCAACCAATTTTAAAAATCATGCAAGCAAAATATTCTGAATGCATTTTGTAATAAAACATTGACAGTAATAACAGCTGTTTTTACGGCTTCACCCGCGTTAACTTTGATTTTTATATTCAGTTTGTTATTCTGATGTACATACAAGCATGGTTAAGTTTTATCAAAATGTGTCTAGTTATTGTTGCGTGAAGTAACAAACATCTATTCATCCCAAATAAGACCGTGTATTATTTTAAATACATATTAGTACTGACTTACATTATTTACAATTAGGTTGGTCCCTAATTTTTGCTGACTACTTATTTACAAAATATATAAAAATAAATCTAAAACTATATATTTAGAGAAAAAAAACCCGCCTACGCGTCGACATATTCCACCCCATCGATCTCGACTGGCAACGTACCCAGAAGACCGGCGGCATTGCCACGCTGAATGGCTATTGCCATTCAGCGTGGCAGCTTATTCTTTGGGCGAAGAAAGCTAACCTCCTGGTCACGTGAGAAACTGAAAAGCCGTTTAGAGATCTCCTTAAAAAGAAGGTTTATTTAAAATTTCTTGAAATGTATCAATACACTTTTTATAAATGAAAAAATACATTATGATATTAGATGTTGGTTTCTCGTTCACATAAAACTATTTACTAAACTTTACATTAATATTGTTTACACATTCTGATAACTTATAGACGAAGTTAGTAGGTATAAAATAAATCGGGATTTAATCATGGTAATATTTTAGTTGAGAATGTTCTCTTCTCTTTAATTTTGGTACAGTTTTACCACGATTGTCGTCTGGAAAATTGGCAGTAAGTTTTCATAATACACATTTTTACCAGATTACAGTAGAAGAAGGGAATGTTGTTGCAACGTACCTATATACCTACATAGATTTGGCGTTACACCTAATCAGCTAAATGGAATTCATCTTGACGTGTCGTTGGATTCCTTTCTATTGTTAGAGTAACATGGGCAACATAATTTTTCTTTTCATTAATTTTAAGCAATCTAAAAAAAATACATTGTCGCTTTCAAAATTTGGAAACTGTTTTATTTTACGAATCGCTCGAATCGATCGATTGAGCTCAATTTTGGCACAGGTACGTGACAGGTACGGTGCAATGCAGAATTATGACAAAAAGCTGATCTGATGAGATGATGCCGGGATTATTCACTATTAATTTATTATTAATTATAGTTAAATTTTAAGAAGAAAATAACAAAGCTAATTCATATAACAATGCAAAAATTTTAATCGCTTTCGATGTTGGTCTTGCATTGATCAAGCGATCTGCTCTCGAACGACGTCAGTGGAGCGTTGTTGATAAATGATCAGTCGCGGCTGGGACAATGCGCCCTGCAGATTCTTTTGTTGATCCCACACTTTTTGTGTCCACATTGATGTTTCTAACGTGTCCTAAACGTGCATGAACGGTTTATGTTACGATGTAGAACGTGATACCTACAAGTAGAGTAAAATATTCGTCCATATCCATCCATGCTCCATATTAATAAATATTACACACGGGAAAATAACCTACACGTTGAGTAAACTATCCAACGATATAATGGTAATGGTCAGTCAGTAATAGAAGTCGGTTATTACAGTGGTCAGTCTTATCAGAGACTAGCTGTCCAGCGCAACTTCGTCTGCGTAAATTTTCCCCGTTTTTGCATTTCTTTTTGCTGCTCCGCTCCTATTGGTCGTAGCGGGATTTTATATAGTCTATAGCCTTCCTCGATAAATGGGCTATCCAACAGTGAAATAATTTTTCAATTCGGACCACTAGTTCCTGAGATTACCGCGTTCAAGAAAACAAACAACAAAACAAACTCTTCAGCTTTATAATATTAGTATAGACTTGTCAACTACGCAAGCGATATTATAGTGTACAAATGCAATCTCTGTTCCACACTCATAGTCCGATGAGACGGAAATCCGAAACGACCGAAGAGAGATTGGGCGCAGAATTAACGGCTTTACGTACTCTTCGAGGCACGGAGGATTGTGCCTTATTTAGAAAATAGTCACCTATCTATAGACCTACAATGGTAGGACGTTACTTAACCTCGCAGATATCTTAATCATCTCGGTTGACAATTAGTCAGAGACTGCCTCTGTACAATACGTACCTACCTACTTATTATGCACACGCATACATGCAAATGTCCTAATTCCGTCCATCTGTCTGTATATTTAAAAAGGCAGAGTTACTTTCGTTTTAAATTGACACTAAAGGTTCATTTCCGTGCATCGCAGCCGGTCACGAGCCGCGCGCGGCTCATGACGAGCGGCTGACGCGCGCGGCCGATGCGACAATAGTCAGAGTGCGCGCAGCTTACATCAGTCGTCGGCCGCGCGCGTCTGTTACAGACCTCGGAAACGGCTCCATACATTCTCATACTCTGATTACTGTCGCATCGGCCGTGGGCGTCAGCAGGAATAGTTTTTTGTGCTTTTAAAAGCGACATGGCCTACTTTTAATAATGATGTCTGATATCCACGCACACGAAACAACAAGCAAAACTAGCATTAATGTAGATACTGAATGTAGCCTGACGAGTGACGAGTATATCAAAGTGTTAGGAGCTATATCTAAAAGTTTGTGTTAAGAAGGTACCAAAAAAATGTTTTTGAGCATCCTGTCCTCCTGAAATTTGAGTCGTGCTCAAAAGTATTTACCTCGCTGATATTTTACATGACAGTGACAGCAGTATGCTGCTGTCACTGTCATGTAAGGCGTCTCAAAATTGAGTAGCGGAGTTGTAAAAATGGCGGCAGACCGACCTGTCATTATTCTTACAGCGCCACGTTTATAACATGTAAAAATACTTTGTACAAATAGTTATAGTGTTGTTGCAATGAATAATTCACCATGGCAGAAATTACCTTTAAATAGACTAAATTGCCATAAATTAAATTTAAAAAAAATAGTTACTTGAATCCCTTTAATATAAAAATAAACTTTATCAAAATGCAACCAAGAAAACCTTATCGACAGTAAACATGCAGACACATCAAACGAATCTGTTATCAGAGTCATTAGTCATGAGAAGTAATTCAGCCCTCCTCAATACTAATTGGTCGTAATATTTAATTACAACTTAATTTACGACGGTTGATAACAGCTCACTTTGATCGGTGAGAGGGATCAGAGTTTAAAGAAACATGTGTTTTTGAATGTTGATAAAAATGCTTATATTGAACGATTGTAAATACAAGTGATCGATAAGTTATTATGTCTTTACCTTTGAAAACACTACAGAAAATGGCGTTGTAATCAAGCAGTAAAAATTGGTTTTATGTTAATGAGTATTGCATCAGTAGGAAACTTTAAGTTGTACCAAAACGAATACCACATTAAAAATACTTCAAATGTTTTTATTTCTTTGACACACGTCCATAGAAACGGATGAGACAAAAAATATTGTCTATGGTCTCTGTAAGAAAGAGGTACAATGAGTAAAAAGGATGGGATCCAAACTTACAAGAAAATGTTTAGTGTGAGTACCTTCAGGATAGTCAAAGCGGGTTGCTGCTTGTCTTCTACAAAAGACAAAACTGACTGACGGTTTGATGAGCTGTGGTTTCAAAGAAAGCAATGAGATTTGAGAATGACACAAAATGCAGGTTTCTGTGCTTAGTTATAAACTGACATAACAGTTCTTCTAAGATAAAATACGAGCTCAGGTGTTTCCTGTTCTGAAAAAAACTCGGCCTAGATTACGATGGTAATTAATGATGTTTAATTGCGATATTCATGTGGACGATAAATTAGTACTAGCCGCGTACCTACTTACGCAGATAATAATGAAGTGAGTAATGATAAATTGAAAAAAAATGATACATAGGCAGTAAGTAGGCTGTATAGACGAATACCTTTACCACCTACGTCAAGAAAAATTACGGGTGATTGATTTTGACATGGCCATAATGAGTCCGCACCCAACCTCAGAAGCCACGTTTTTTTAAGTGAATGAGTCACAATTTTATAAATCTTATTTAGTCGATACCTTCTAAAGGTAAATACTATAGTGGCATTCAAATATCCATTAGGAGGTTTCTTTTGAACCGCCTTCAATGAGCGCTCGCTCGTTCAGAGTTAGGATTAATTAGAGCTGTCATTCAAGCAACGTATTCAATGCCTGGACAGACCAACTTAAATTTGCTGTTGGTGGACTGACGTTTGAAGTCTCAGAAATCATTAGTGCCCTAATATTAATGGTCATTTTCGAACAGTCATCTGTTTTGTTACAGCATTTGTAAATTGGTTAATAATGCCAAGGTGTGTTGGTTACTGGACCGATCGTACTTGTTTTCATTTGATTGGTAACAAAAGATTTTTTACGTTTATCAAAAATAGAACTCGGTAAAACCGGAGCTTTGATGACTTAAGCATTTTATTAATTAATATAAAAAATGGCTTTTCCATGTTTGAATGTTAAATATGTCGTTGTCGGTCTTAATAGCTGTACCTACATTGAGAGGTAGGTATGTAATTAATATAAGCAGTGCGCTGAGCATAAACTTAAAATTAGGCATAAACTTACAAACTACATATGCACTTACATAATTTAAATTTAAACTGAACGTAGGTATAATGTACTCGTATTTGTGATTGTATAAATTATTAATTCCTAATTTAGCAATATATTGCATAACAATATAACAATAGCAATTTATTGAACTGTAGGTAGGTATGCAATTTAATTTATGACGTAACTACCACTTTTAAAGTAAGAATCACAAATTACAGAAGAGTACAGCAGCTAAGTAATCTTTATACATAGCTCGATGAAGTAACGCGCTGATAGACATCGTTCACCGGTACGAAATTTCAGACCATTTTGGATCTCATTGTTAGGAAGGCGTTCTCGATTCCTTGTCCGTGAGCTTTGTTTGTGTGCTTTGTATAAACATGTTTGTATGTAGGTTATCTTCTGTACTATCTTCTGTACTCTCGGTATTTTGAGATAATAACTTGCATAGTTTTTAAATAAAATACCGAGCATCGGTATGCCAGATAGATCTGGCATACCTATACTCGGTATCGGTTATATTAAATAGATTTGTATCGCCATTTCACCTACAAACCATGAAATCTTGTAATTACTAGATACTATTTTAACTTTACTCTTGACACCACTATAAATGTAACCAACTTACCACCATTTTATTATGATATCACTGACAAAAATATAAATCTGATTGAATTATTATTACTAAAATATTATACAGCATTAAATTTCATGGAAATTACTTCAATAATCTTTAAAATAAAATAATAAACAAACGAAATATGAACTAAACACTGGCAGCCATCTTGGTTGAATGTCCGCCGCGCATGCGTAGTCACAGTTTACCCTTGTATTAAGGGATGATTGTGTCGCATCTCTTTCTAGTGTTACAGTTTACATATTATGCCGTCCTTTTTGTTCGACTTCTATTGTTATTCTTTATTCAATAGGCAGGAGGGTCGACTTTCTAATGCTATAGCGCGAAGCAAGGTGAAGTTAGTCACGAATGTAAGTTCTAAATTGTTTTTTTTTTTTCTATAAAAAAAATAACATCATTTATTTTGAAAATTAAAAAATACTTATTAAATTGGTAAGTAGATACTGCAAGAAACTATCAAATAGCGTTGTGTGAGTTGTCCCAAGATATTATTATTTTTATCCGAATCTGGGTGTCATAAAACACCAAGAGTACTTATCTGCTTGCAGAAGGCAAACTTTATGCATACTTTGCTCGACAGCTCGATTCCGTTTCTTTTACCGATGTTTGTTGTGTGCATTTTATACGAAGGTTACAAGGTTGTTCTATCGGTGCATATATGTAAAGTTTCGGTTTACGGACGATAATTTTACGTGATAACGTCATAAGAAAACATTAATGACATACTCGTATCGCCATTCACGTTCAATTGTATCGTTTGTCACGTCGCTTGAATCGCCATTCGCTTTTGCTTAGCAACCAATTCATAACATGACCGTTGCATAGCAACCATTAATAACGTGACACTTTTTCGTGTGTGCACCCTGTCATCGATTTTTAAGACAAGTTATCACGGTACAAAATAAAGCTAAAGATTTCCGCCACGACACAACGGTCACAGATATACAATGTTAATAGTTATAATGTAGGCATTATTGCTAAAATTTAAATAAACTAGACTCTGTGACAAAGATAGCATAAGTCTGTATGTGTACTTTCTTAAATTAGACGAGCAGGTCATGAGCCTGATGGTAAGCAGCAACCGAATTTAATCAATATCGCCATATTGATAAAATTCGCTAATGTATGTAGGTACCAAATAAGGTTAGAATAGAATGGATAAGTCTTCCTAACTTTACAAACTGTAACCTTTTTAGGGTTCCGTAGCCAAGATAACAAAAACGGAACCCTTAGTTTCGTCATGTCCGTCCGTCTGTCTGTCTGTCCGTCCGTATGTCACAGACATTTTACTGAAAAACTACACAACATATATATTTATGAAGTTTGGAGCTTTGGTGTTTAGTATAAGTCGCTATTAGGAAAAGATTTTTAGGAGAGATCTCTATACCTTTAAGTGAAAGAAATTGAAAAAAAAATTATTTAGCAATCATCAGCACATAATTCGACAGGTTTTTTAAAAGCATTTTAAGATTTCTAAGAAACTTTCTTGTGTAAATCAATATTTTCAATTTCAAATTTAATCAATATTCGGATATATGTAATCGCTCCGATTGTTATCGGAGCGATTATCGGAGCGGTATTTGACTGAAGTCAAATCAGCCTCTTTTAAACGATCCGCTTGGTACAAATTTGTATGAAATGCTAGCATATGACGTCACGTTTTCAAGGGTCAAAACATTTATTTTAGTGTTTCTTTTAATGATTAAAAATTAATAAACACGTTAAATTATAGATGAACATATTTTTTCAGAACACTTATTGACATATTTTATGTGGTTAGGTTAGGTTAGGTTAGGTTATTTTGATAGTAGTTAAATACCCAATTACATATAAATTTAAAGAGGGGTGGGATGGGGGTGCATAATACACCCCCCCCACCCTCTTTAACTTTTAAACCGTATGGCCAAAAATCGGGAAATAATTACAAAAGTAAGAATTAATGAGTACTTTCAACCAAAATTATTTATAACATGATCGGAATCGGATATACCGTTTTTGAATTAAAACGTAAGCATGTTGCCATGATGATAGGCCCTTCCGCGGGTGCACTTTTTCACATCTTATTTTTTTCATAATACTACAAAGAAATGCAGTATAGGGTTCCGTAGCCGTCTACGGAACCCTACACTGAGCATGGCCTACTCTGGCCCGGTTTTTCCTTAATAGTACTTGCTCATAGTCCTTTAACTAGCATAATAAAAACGGTTTACCGTACACCTATTCAGAGCTCTATATTTTTTTATTCAAATCTTATTTAATATTCAAAATGTGTCATTTGAGTCGGCGCGGCGCCGAACCACGAGGCCTACTCTAATTCAATGAAAACGAAGTTTCGATCAAACTGAGTCAGCAACATCAATTCAATCCACTCGTGTCTGAAAATTATCTATGGGTTCGTCGGACTTTTTGTGCTTATCCAAAATTTAATTAGAATAAAAATAAATTCAAAAAATTTAAGAAAATGAAAATTCATGAATTTCATTTTAGAGAAAGAGGCCTACAGTTATTTGGACTTTTTGACAAAAACACATCTAGCTTCCCAAATATCCCAAAACAATGTGTTGTCTTTGCTTGTCAAAACAATTATCAGTTTTTTGCTGTTTCACAAAATGTTGTTAACCGTAGCGACGATATCCAATCCCACGGTATACCATTGGGTACCTACAATAGGTAACCGACTGAGGAATCTACAAAATCCTCAAAAACAAATGATCAAAGCAAACCTAACACAGGTAGCCAAACAGGATTACTTTGCACTTTTTTTTCTAATGCTTCTCAAATCCAATAACCAGTCAAAACATGTCAAGATTACCGACAACATTTGCACATACAACTGGCCCCTAGGGAATTGACTGTTGACGCGGCGGGTCCCTTTAAACTATTGTCGAAAGGGTTTTGTACTTTGTTGGGGATTATCCTATTTAATTTTTGTGCGGTGATTACTTTAAACGGATCCAGTTCTTAGTATCTTCCTACCTAACGTTTTTGAAGGTGTTTTTATCCGACTGCGTATGAATGAATACAGTATATATATTTTATGCCTGTCCGATCCGTTAATGTGTTGTTAGGTATTATGTTTTGTATTTTTTTTTATTTAGTGATGTAAAAACAATTGTTTTCTTCATAGAAGTCATATAGGAAAACATATGGAGGCAGAAAAGATTGTTTTGATTGTAAAGAGGCTTTATGTAAACAATGTTGACAAAAAATCTTGAAAATTTACACATTTCGACGAAATTAGGTACATATCGTGAATTCAATAAAAAAAACATTTTGTCGAATATATTTTTTTTATTTTTTTAGCAATTTTAACAGAATACCTACGGAGTGTTGGTATTCTGTTAAAAATGCTAAAAAAATCCTTTCGGATCGGACAGAAATTAATTTACACCTTATATACGTAAAAATATACTAAAAAACTAACTACTAAAACGTATTTTATCTATATTTTAGTACGTTAATAAGTCGAAATGGTTTGAATTTAAAATATGTAGGTAGTAAATATAAATACTTTGAGACAAGAGTTTGACATATAAGGTTTATTTTTATAAAAATAATGAAACATCTATACCATGGGAACCGTATCTTACATTTATCTGCAAAAATGATATATTAAAAAGTCTAGAGAGATCTTGAAGTCTAGAGAAAGATAGTCAGTATGCTTATACTGACTATCTATCTCTGTGCTTCTAGATCCATTTAACTGTGCTAAACAAACATAACATTTATAATATTATTAGGATGAAAGTTCAAACTTTCACTCATCAACGTCTAGACGCCTAGACTAAACTTTTGGACCTAAGAGACGTAATTTTCCAGGTTTCTTTTGCGATTTAAATCAGGCATAAGAATGTTAGGAAACTCAAGCGAAGCTGCGGCTATCTTTAAATAAAAAGTAATTGCTATTGGTTAATCTCATAAAACTCAAAAATAACTAGCCTATCTACTACTACTACGTATTTGCATAATGCTTTTTTTTTCTTAAAGAAAAAGTCGATGACGATACATTTGTGTGGAATTTCGCATTTCGGATTACACCTTAATGTAGCGATATCGGGTAAGGCACCGGGTCTTCTTGTATTAAAATAAAAGCACAAATATTAATAATCAGGAATCAAAACTCCTCTATATTTATTAGCGCCTTTGTAAATGACTAGAGAAGTACAAAAATATTTTTTTTCATAAATAATCAACCTTAAAATTATTAGGTACATTACAATTACTATTAATATAATCAATTACTTAGGTATCTATAGGAACCATTTTCTTAAAACTAGTTTATTATTTACATCACAATATTTATTTTATTACAGAATAACCTGCTATTTCACATTCACGTACCAAAACATATTATAATATATTTTTGAAAATTACCAACGCCTATTCAAAATCAAAAAATGATTATAATATGTACTTATTCATTCACTGATTGTCAGAGGAGGCAATCATTATGCAAATACCTTATTTAATTATCTATAATCTTATGAAAGTGAATAAACCATAATATGAATGCATCGTTCACAAAATATAAGGCGAAGACAATTATGACTTGAACAGACGATCGATAATTACGGCAACATCAATTATAATTTAATCGAATTAATTGCAAATAACAACGTTCTGTAAACTCTTCTGTCCATACACATTATAAGCATCCAGTTGTATTTAAATCATTAAAAAATTAAAATAGTTAGTACCTTGAATTTTGCAGAATCATAATCATATATTTTTAATTTACAAAGATTTTAACATTTGCAATGACAATCACACTCCATCAAACGAAGGCATCATGAAATTTTGTGATAAATTTGTTGAAATATGAGGCATATTCTGTGATGTGCCCATGTGAAAATTTGGGTAATCATTCATCGCTGGCATACGCTCCCTAGTGTCCATATACTCAGGTAAATTACCTAATTTCGTAACACTGATATCGTCAACACAATAGGGATCAGGTGAAGTGGTCAGTTTGCCATCTTTCTTCGCTTTCATTCTTCTGTTCTGAAACCAAATTTTAATCTGCCGTTCCGTAAGTCCCAATGCATGTGACACTTCAATCCTTCTTCTTCTAGAGAGATACTTATTGAAGTGAAACTCCTTTTCCAGTTCTAGGGTTTGAAATCTGGTGTAAGTCTGCCTCGTCCGTTTAGAGCCTTCCTTTTTATCATCACCTGTAATAAATAAAAAATAAACTTAGGACATCTTTAATTAGACAAAGACTTAAGTCCTTAAAACACATACTAGCAAAAACGGAACAATAAATATAATATTATTAATTTAACTTACCATTAACACTCTTCATCCAGGGGTAGAATGCTTGAACATCGTGAGGAGCGGCCATTTTGTTTTCAGCGTAATCCGCATTGTCCACGCCTGCTTCGACCCTCGTCACGTCCTGACAGGGTTCTGCCGACTTCTGCGATGACTGTGCACCTTCCGCAGCCCCACCCACAGCATCTTTCTTGATTGACGTTTGACCCTCTACAGTTTCATATCCACCATGAAATTGTGGCAAATTGCATTCTTTTTCTGTAGTCTCATTTTTTTTTTCCCAATCGCTTGTCTCGTCTGGGTTAAACATCATCCGTTGCAACATATCCTGCGTGTACGCCTTGTCACATTTCGCGAAGTAAGGCGATGAGTTTTTGTTCTTCTGGTTGGTTAACAAAGCCCTTAAGTTTGGTAAATCCTCTGCTTCTGGTGTAGGTGGTTTAAGATTACTGGCCACGCTTTGCGGCGATCCGTAGCTAGTTTCAGGGATACTGCATTGACCGGGCGAATTCATCATTTTAGTGTCTTCAAGTTTCGATTCCAAAATATTACTAACTTGATTTACCTGATTCATTCTATGTTCATATCCATAATTTCCATGTTGTTGCTGTGCGTAGTAATTCATTTCTCTCCACTTGTTGATCATTTCCACGTTAGATTGATTCCCATTCACATAGTTAGGATGATAACCCTGCCATGGGCTAGGTTCCGTTTTCACTATTCCTTCACTTTGATTGTACCCGTACATTTTTCCGTAACCAGCACTTAACATATTAGAGTAATCACTGTTTTGCGCGTAGTAATTATTCTGATAATTATAGTATTCTGGCGACATCGTTGGGTATGGCTTATAACCGTTTTGTTTCGTATGTTTCGCACTTTGAGCGTTCACATCAATATGATTGTTCCACATTTCACTTGCACGATTTGTAGTAGCCGCTAAGGACATAATGTTATTTAAATGTTAATCACTTTCACTAATTATCTATATTTCACACAAAATTAACTGCGTAGGAGACGATGGTCCGTCTCCTGAGTTGACTGCGAAACGAATGGTGTAAGTGTATACAGACGGCACGACCCTAACAAATGTAATACTTTATATGACCTAAAAAAAGTTTGGGGTACTTTCAACAATAGCGTCACTATTGTCCCTCTGTGAAGTTGTAAAACCGGGTGTGTTCTCTCGCTCTTTCATTATACTACAGGATTAGAAAGAGTAAGATAGATATATATGGTCCGATTGGCGGAACATTTTGCAAATATCCTGTGAATGTTAACAATGCCAATATTTTCAATATTTTGTATGTATGTGCGTGTACGCATAGGTAATCATTGATTGTTTTGTATTTGTGTGAGTGTGAGAGGGTGGCATGGATTGATTTTATTCTATTATTGGTTTAGTGTAAAGCCGCGTATGTGTGTCACTGTGCTGCATTGATGATTGCATTTTATAGACGGTGTTCTCTGTCGTAGTCATAAATATATAAAATATCTCACAGTTCAGGCAACAACCAACATCCATAGTAATTGATTAGACTTACACCTACTATCTATTTTTGGTTACCTACCTGAAAATAATTAATTATAGGTTATTTAAATTTTATTTAGAAATATGATGAATTATTGCGTATTTACTGCCCAATACTTGGAAGGTGTATTTTTAATAAAAATGTTTTTTTTAATTAAATGTATCATTAGTAATTATTATCTCACTCCTATGCTTAATTCATGAACTTTTTTAGAAATATATGACTAAATAAACGTTTTTGAAGAAAACAAAAGTGCCAACATAGTTTTTTATAGATTTCAGGGCTGTCGTATAATTAAAGAATCACCCAAGACTATTAGGATACTTTTAGAAATAAAAACTATAAATTTATTAGCTGTCTCGGCTAAATTCGTTATTTTTTTCGTATTTTTTTTACGTAAGAGGTTTCTTAAGCGAAATAGAAAACTAAAAACAATGAATGAAATCGGTAAAGGTCGTTCTCTTGTTCCAAAACGTGCCCAAGGGAAATAGGGGTTCATTTTTAGTTATTTAGGTTTATTTTATTTAGGTTGAGGTTTCGCCCGCGTGAAAGACTTTACCCAGTTAAGAGTTGATTTTCACTTTTGATCACAACACTTAAATACGTGTATACAACCAAAAACAAATTATCACTAAAGCCAAACACCAATTTCAAAAATCTCACTCAAACTGATGAAGTTTCATACAAACTTCCGACACGTATTTAAAAAATAACTGAAACGCGTTTACAAAATTTCACAGATATAACTTCATGGATGGAGTTTCACAAAACTTGCAACCCCAATTTTATTCCTTTGGGGGTTGATTTTCTTTATTTAAAGTAAAAAGTCAAATACGAAATTTCATAGATCTAACTTCAATACTGACGGAGTATCATACAAACTTGCAACCCCTATTTTACTCCCTAAGGTGTTGATTTTCCAAAAACGCTGACACGTGTTTATTTATTTTATAGCAAACAGCCAAATACTAAATTGCATAGACTTATTCAATATTGATGGAGTTTCATACAAACTTGCAACCCTTATTTTACCCCCTAAGGAGATAATTTTCAAAAATACGCTGAAACACGTGTTACATACATGTTTCTTTAGTTTGTACCAAAAATTCAAGTGCGATATTTCAGACTTAGTTTTAAAAGTGATGGAAGTTGATACTATCTTGCGACAGAGTTTCACAAACTCGCAACCCCTAGTTTACCTCCTTAGGGGTTGATTTTCCAAAAACGCTGAAACACGTGTCTCTTCATTTTAAACGAAAAACCTAAATACAAAATCCCACTTAAAAACTGACGGAGTTTTATACAAACATGGTAACCCTATTTAAAAAAAAATTCTAAAAAACCTTTCTTAGAGGATACCTACAATATAAAACTGCCAAAATTTTAGCTTATGTTAGCGACTTGTGGTGCAGTAAGGTTATGGTATGCCCAGGGTAAAATGGGCAACAATTGCCGACCAAGGAACAAAAACGTATGGCTCACAAATCGATGCTACAAATCTTAGCTCACGTTGAATCCATGATAAGAATTCGAACTCTCTCGAGATATCACAAAATTGCCACACAATCTCTCAACAACAACACCCTGTACGCTTCAATTCTAGCTAAAAGAACATAACTCATAGCGACGTATAACAGTTCAATCGGGGGTCGGCACAATGGCTCAGCATGCGTGCGCGTGCGACGCGACAAGGCACGATTTGCGACTTTCGTGTCGTTCGTGTTAGAATTTATGTTTAGAATTGTTATGAATTGATTAACTTTATTTGATTGCTTCAAATTATTGAAACAAATAATATAAATTATGTCATTATTAAACTGAGGTGTGTCTGCTAATAAGGCAATTGATGCAGGTGTTTTAAAAGGTACCTACCGATACACTATAGTAATCGGCGCAGTAAAACATCGTCGTCGTTCATGTTCTGGCTTTAAATAATTATAAAGTTATATTTTTTTTTCTCAATAAAATAACCAAAACCAATTTTACAACTAGCTAGTGTATGCACAATAAAACCACCCACACACGTATGTTAAAAGATGAACATCTTCTAAAGATCTAAACGGATTTTCATCAAACAAAACTACGAACAATTCCAAATAAACCAATTTTGCAACAAAATTTTCGCATCAAAATCTATTTACACTTTCAGTGGAGCCACACATATACATACAAATATACGTTAAACTTATAACGCCTTTCTATTGGCATTGGGGCTATAATAGTGGTTGTAAGTGGTTTTTTTTTTTGTTCTTAAAGGAAGAAGCATGCCATTAGGTACTGTTAATGACTTAATATACGTATTGCTGATACTGCTTAAAAATAAAAAAAATATAAATCTGAATTCGTCTGAATAAGACTCCTTCAAAAGGCTAACAATTTGCTTCGCTTCTATTGTATATTCAAAAGCACTACAGATATTTTTGTTATTGTGATTAACAGCTCTTTCATGTATAATTTGAATATTAGAACCCTTGTGTTATCGCTGTTTAATACATTTGCATATTGAATACATTTCATATGATATTCAAAGATGACACAATTGAAAAACTAACCATATGAACTCCTAGAGTTATGCCTGCAAATTTGGGTGAAACATTGACCTTAGTAGGTACTTGTACGCTGGATTGGCGTACGAGCAAGTGTAAGTGACAGCAATTTTAAATGCCGAATCGAATTACCGTCATTTGAACTTTTTTGACACTTATGACAAATGGCCGTTGTATTATACTTGTAACATACTCGTATCTATGCTAATATTATAAAGCTGAAGAGTTTGTTTGTTTCAAGGCGATAATCTCAGGAACTACTGGTCCAAATTGAAAAATTCTTTTACGGTTGGATAGCCCATTTATCGAGGAAGGCTATAAGTTATATAACATCACGCTACGATTAATAGGAGCAGAGCAGCAATGAGAAATGTTGCAAAAACGGGAAAAAATTACGCAGACGAAATTGCGCGGGACAGCCTATCATATTTTGTCAAATTATCGTTCAAATGTCTAAATCAAATGGAAGTCTTGTTGATGTTGGCGGTAGCCGGTCCATCGTAATAGTATCTACTATATAGGTTAGCGTGGCTGAGATCTACAGAGCAGACATAGTTTTACCTTAATCTTAAGTAACACTTCACAAAAACTTGACATAACGTAGGTTGACTGGCGAACTTTTATTTATTTATTACATGGAAGACCAATCTATATATAAATATGAATATATACATGTTTGTCTGCATGTCCGCTATGCGTTCCGACACCATTGACCAGATTGTGATAAAACTATAGCAGAATGTTCTATGAAGGCCGGCGAGTGTTCCGGGCTTTTAAAGCCACAGCAAAAGTGTGGCTGAGTTCAGCTGGAACTTATAAAAATACAATGTGAAATGAGGTTATTTAATTACAAGTCTCTCGCTCTTAGCGTAATATTAGATGATCATAATGTTAATAAAATCAACGGTCTATTGATCTAGTGGTTAGTGACCTGGCCTGCTAAGTCAGAGGTCGGGGGTTCGATGCCAACTCAACTTTGTGTGATGAGCATGATGGTTTGTTCTGCGTCTGAATGTAATTTAGCTATAATATGTAAGTATTTAGAAATATATTCAAAGTATGCTTATCAGCTTGGTTACCACAATACGGGCTTTGCCTAGTTTGGGATCAGATGGTGTTGTGTGAGTTGTCCCAAGATATTATTATAAAGTCCTCTTTTGAAGTATACCTAAGCTCAGTTTGAGCAAAGAGCCTATAATTTTGTTTAAATTTGCAGTGTTATTACTTGAATCGACTAATTATAGTTTTTTCCATAAGTCTGAGATTAGATTAGTAAGATTTTGCTTTAGCAAAAGTAATTATATTATTATTAGACATGTGTCTCAGACAAACCCTTTAATATTTTTTTTAAAAAAGCAGTCAATTTCAATTCATGTTACTTCAATAAACCTATCTAAAAGTAAATTTAAATATGGAGGCTTGTTAATAACAATATTGTAACTAAAGTATTTTTTATTTATAACATGTTATTAGTCTGTAAGCCTTCTTCAAAAATAAACAAATCGTATAATATGTAACTACGAATACCTAAAGCATAATTGCAACAACGTGAAATGTACGCATTATTCATTGGCTAATAGTAAGGCTACGAACACACTATGGACAATAATAATGATTTACCTACCTTGAAATTAAAAAAGTCAAAAAGTATTACTGTTGAAGGCACATGTTTATAGGAGACTTCCTATAAACATGTCCCTTCAACAGTAATACCTATTTAAACAAATCGTATAATACATAATACTGATACCTACAGCATAATTGCAGCGTCATACCACGTACGTAAAATTCATCGGCCAATAGTAAGGCTACGCACACACTATAGACAGCGACATATGCGTGCTTTGTCACTAAGGCGCGGTACACACCTCCCGACAGAGTGGACTAACATCTGTTACAAACGCACACCCACTGGTTGAGTCTATTGTGTTAGATTCCTTACATTTCGGTTGGAGTAATAATAGTATGGGGCATTTTGAGTAGTTTAGATTTGGGCTAAATTTGTTAGTGTTTTCAGTGGTAATAATTTAAGTTCAATACATTTATCAAAAAAAAAAAGATATGATAAGGTATATTTCATATGTTATACAAACTTACATTTGTTTTTTGTTACGTTAACGTAACGTATTTGAATTAGCTTTAAAAACTTAATTAATTTAATTTGAATAAAAATAAAAAAACCTAATAATATTTTTTTAGAAATAGAAATTTAATGCCATACATATTTTATATGTATGAACATAATACTTAATAAAAAACTTTAATTAAGTACATACGTGACATCATCATCAAAACATAGAAACTGATGTTTCAGTCTCTACATTCTGCTAAAAATATTTCATTTCTAAGAATTTAAACTTCGGCGAATCCAATGCAAAGGTTGGATTCGCCTTTGATTTTAATAGACGGCACACTTAATAAAGTATAAAAAAAAACTGTTCATAAATCATAAAACATTTAGTTTAACCCATTACACTCTAATGTGATTGAACATTTAAATTGAGGCAAATAATATTATTGGTTTTAAAAACCAAACAAATAAATATTTAATCGTTAGATTAACCGTAGAGCCAGTATCTACTTTGTGTCG
The DNA here is from genome assembly GCA_945859575.2 of Herminia tarsipennalis. Classification (NCBI taxonomy): domain Eukaryota; kingdom Metazoa; phylum Arthropoda; class Insecta; order Lepidoptera; family Erebidae; genus Herminia; species Herminia tarsipennalis. The sequence continues at coordinate 11,457,939 of OX243835.2, forward strand.
AATGAGCTTTTAAAAAAAACTTTTATTTCAATTTCACACTGAATTCCAAAATCAATTCTATCGAACCCCAAGGTTTAGCGGCCAGTATTAAAAAGATTTAAATTCCTAATATTCATCAGTTCTATTCTGAAATTTGAAGGCTTACAAATAGAGTTGAAATTGCCTTTGCATGGTATAAAAACAGTGAACACCATTCATTGCTGTGTCAGCTCAAAAAGATTTCAAAAATGGAATTTGTTAGTCCTTATACTTATGACCATAAAATACATTTTGGTTGCGCAAATTCAGCTAACGTTCTCGTCATACTGTGGCGCTGACAATGTGCAACCATTAATCTTGCAAAATCAATCGATGGCTTATTCAGAATATTGTATTTGGTTTTGCCGCGGGGCTTTTCGGTTGATATTTACTTTGGATCTTTTTCTCTAATTTATGGTTCACGCGAAAAAATATTGACATCTGTCGTTTTAGTGATATTTGTACAGTATCGATAAAAACACAAAAGATTTAGGTGGACACCTGAAAGATTGCAGTGAATTGAAAGTGAATATATTCCGCAAACGTCTAGTGGTATTGTGCCCACTTGTTTGGTTTATGTCTGGGAAGAAATCATAGCAATAGTGAACAAATTTTACGTTGTACAGTCAACAGGAGTAGCTGAACATTACCATCTTTATTAATAGAGAATGCTATGGTCTTTGGAACAAGAATCAATACTCTTTGACTTTGTTTTAGCCATATGTTAATTTATTTAGAAGCGGTGGTAGCTTATAGCGTCTCGCAAGAATCCAACCCATTATACATATAGTAGGATCCCTAACACAAGCCTTTGAGCTTAGTTGGAGGGGTTAACAAGATTGCTAGTAATGTGGGACTCAATCCATAGCTAGTTCTCTTTATAAAAAAAAAAATACGTTCGTTTTTTGACTAGACGTAGATACGAGCCTAAGTTACTCACAAGACTTACTAACAATCATAGACTTAAAATCTTAACAATAATATGAGAATTATTAAAGAAATTTAAATCACTCTTAATTGATTCGTTAATCTTCTACTCCTTCGAGAAATGGAATATGTTAAGCAACTTGTGACGCAGACCACACGTACCACATTTTTGCCACATTCAATGGAATATCATTCCTATGGTCTTAAACTATCGGTACATTTTATCAATTTCTAAAAGGGTTAGGGCCTTTTTACCATTGTTTTACACCGGCCTTATCTTTTAGCCATCAGCTACTAAAGCTGCCGGCTCTATTCATTGAGAAACTAGTACAAACAATAATATCTATTAATACGAAACATACCTACCTATGCATTCTACTTTACTCCATTGTATTTTTCGTCGGCACCCCGATTGCAAACAGAAGGCGGCTTCTTGAATATACAAACATACCGTTTATTGGGGGTCTTAAAACAATAAAGTACTTTCTAGTTGTCTCTCACAGTCCTTTGAAGGTAACATGCCGCCTAGCCTGTCGTAAAACAGGGACTTTACCTGCTTTTATTATTTGCAATTTTTTTTCTCGTCACCTGAAACTTCAGAATGTTTTGGTGAAATTTTTGTGTGAGTATTTTTAGCAGACTGGGCGAATGGTAGCCTGAATGAATATGTACATGTTATGTACATTTTCATGTGTTCTATGTTCTATGCTAGTGGTTTTGGTTTCTGCACTCAATCCCTTAGTGAACCATTGTTTGTGATTACTATGTGCATTTATTTGGCATGCTCTGTAGTGTATATGACTTGATAGATTATAAGATGTGTAAGTGACTCTATCGTTTTACAAAATTGCACAAATTTAACTTAATAAGACAGAACATACAAACGCCGAGGTGGTCCATAATTCGCGCTGGTCGAGCGAGTTTGTATGGATCTGTTTTCTCGGTGTTTAGTGAAAATACATTCCTTCTACCTTTTTAAACACACACAGCTTGTAATTGTACCGTGACAAGTTCACATAATAACAGTGATGTGTGAAGAACATGATATTAGTCTCGCGTCAAACGAACAATTGGACAATTATCAACTCATTGTTTAACGCCATTATTTTGTCAACTCTACGACTAACAGTTAAAGTGGTGAAGTAAATTTATTGCCTTTATTGAGAACGGGATCTTAGAATGACGAACCGTTCGGAAGTTCTATTGTTTGGAATAGAGTAACTCGTTTTACGCGGAATATTTGTGAAATTGAGATACAGTTAGTATTTTTGACGGTTTCGTGGTAAACTTCTGAGTTATGATTTCAAGAGAGAAGAATTTAGTGGGAAATTCTTAAAAGTTTCTTGTAACTTGGCATTAATTAAACTTAGAAATTCGGTGAGGAAATATAGGTACTATACATTTCATAGTGCTTTTGTGTACTATTTTTTTTTTTTTTTGAAAACTTGACAACGCAAAAATCAATTTATGAACTGTCATATATATTGTTTTTTTTTTATTTTAATTTAAGACGACTCCCGCAGTAGGGTACAACCCCTGTATCGCGGGGGACTTTAAAAACATACAAGTTACGGACACAAAGTACACCCAGACTCGAAACAACAATTTGTGGATCACACAAAGTGTTGTCTCGTGTGGGAATCGAACCCACGACCTCTTGCGTAGCAGTCGGGTACACTTCCACCGCGCCACAGAGGCTCTATTATTAATTATTATATCTATAATATTAAATTATCATATCTAAACAAGATTTTTTAACTAATGTTTGATTTAAACTAAATCAATATAAGTTGGTTTTACTTTGTCAAGCGTTTCGAAATCGATCGTTAGTCAGTTTAATAAATACGAAGCCAACAGAACTAGATCTTGTACCTAGTTCTGTTGGCGTCGTATTGACCTAAAATTATAGTCGTTACATGATATTACTTAGATATTTAAATTTATCATAATTATTGTATACTTATCAATATTTATGTTTCATTATTATAAAAATGTGAAAGTCGGGTAAAAAACAGGTGGGCAGGAGTTCGCCGACAACAAAATTTTATGGCACAACACAACTTTTTCGCAAAATACCGGCGTCATTGTTTTGTATACCCTTGGCAAATTTAACAACAAACAATTTAAAAATACAACAATAACATCTATAAACTCAATTATGACTTCTTAAACAACGCAAAAAGTATTGAAAAAGCACCGGCGAGCCTCAAAGAAGGGTAGAATGAAAATATTTTTTTACTAAACAAAGGAAAATAAAGATGTTTCTTTATGTTATTGTTTTATTGTCTTATGTTTAGGGACATTTGTCACGGAGTTACACGCGCGATTACAGAATACGTCACGTTACGCTGTTTTAAGTTATAAGAATAGTTGTTCGGAAGGAATAAGTTGAAATATTTGCTTCTATAACGATATGTGTTTAAAAATACAATAAAAAAGTAATTAAAATGCATTTGACATACAAATTATTTTGATCTAGGAGTAAAACATACATTACTTAATTAGTTGTCACTATGGCGAGTCTTCTATATTTTCTCTTTAATTATAATATTCATATATAATAAAGGACTATGAGTAACCAGCTATTACTAGTTCCAGTATTTTTGACTGACTCTGTAGCGCGGTGGGAGTGAGTCCTACTGCTACGCAAGAGGTCGTGGGTTCGATTCCCACAAGGGACACCACTTTGTGTACCCGACGTATCACAAGAGTTGTTTTGCATCCTAAGTGAATAAAGAATTTTGAATTTTGTGATCCACAATTGTTGTTCTGAGTCTGGGTGTACTTTGTGTCCGTGACTTGTATGTTTGTAAAGTCCCCTGCAACACAGGGCTTGTACCCTAATGCGGGAGTCATCTTTAAAAAAGGAAAACATGTCATACAAAACCTTGATTGCCCCTTAAAAAAAATGTTAAAATAGGGTATTTGCCTAAAGTCAAATCAACCTCTTTTTAAGAAACGTCAAAAACGAGGCGCTCTGTACAAATTTGTATGGAATGCTAGCATATGACATCACGTTTTCTATGGTCAAATTATTTACTTTCAGTGTTTCTCTTTATGATTATAAATTAAGTAACACATTAAATTAATAAATGAACATATTTTTTAAAACACTTTATGACACATTTTTACCTGGTTATTTTAAAATATTTTATTTTGATAGTAGTCAAATACCCAATTATTCCCATGATTAAAACAAATGCCAATAACCATTGATTTTCTGTTACGAAGCTGCACCCAAGCAGTTTCAAAACAGAAAATCAATGGCTATCATAGATCGGAATGTTCATCAGGATGGGACCCGGTGGGCCCCATGCTTGTCGATTTCAGCAAACAAACACGGCCGGTCAACTGTATGGCATAATCTTTACTTACTGCGTTATGCCCTGATATCGGTATAAAGGTAAACGTACACTCATGAGTGTGTACAGTAAGAAAAAACGTTTTTTTTTTGTGAGTATCTTTAATTGATATTTTTAGTTGCACATGACATTGGGTTGTATTCATATGTAATAATGAGTATGTAATGAATATAATGGCATTACTTAAGGTCGAGGTGACGAAACATGTTCGCAAAATTATTACACCATTGATTACACTTCTATTTGGACGTCTTCGTACGACCGGCTAAATCCTAGGTAAAATTACTAAAAGCTTCTTAATTTGCCCACTCACGGACAAAACGGACGGCTTCCAAATGACGCGGCGTGATATCCGTCCATTTGGACTGGACGACGTCCGTTTGGAATGCCAAAACCGGACGACGACCATTCAAATTTAATATGTTTTTGACATTCACGATATTTTGGAAGACGTCCACATCATTTCTATTGATTGATGCAACGTCAGTGGCCACCTTTACATTTTATTAATACTTACTTGGGTACATACTATTTTTACCCGACTGCGGAAGAAGGTTATGTGTTTAACGTGTATTCCTTTGCGGCACTATGTAGACCAAACGAGGCGTAGGCCGATTTTGATGATTCATACGTCAATCGATTCGTTATAATTTTGCGAGTGTAAACGACATGTAATCCAAATTCAAAATGGCGACAGCCAGACGCTATATTGTGATAGAGAAAAAAAATAAAATCAATAAACTATGTCATGTGGGCTTTCATCGTGTAAGTATTTTAAAATCATGATGAGGTTACTTAAATTATTTTTCACTTAAAATAACCGTTTAGGATACTATAATACAACTTTTTTGACACAAATTTTCGGTAGTTACAGTTATTACGTTACGTTACGTCTTACAACTAAGTATTAAAAAGTATAAAATTAAAAAAAAAAAAAAAAACAAAAAAACCCGCCTGCTTTATAAGATTGAAACAAGATAACCTTAAATCATGTAGTCGGAGGCATTTATGTAAGTTCACTGGGATTTATGAATGCCTCCGACTGCATGAATTTTTGATTTTAATTTTTTTTTTTTTATACATTTACTGTCAATAATTTCAAGCGTTTTCGAAGCTTAACGTAGCATACTCTTCGCTTACGTTAGTGTGCGCGACATACGAAGAATATGCGCGTATCTATAGGCACTAACTTATATGGAACTTACGACGATAAATTTAAATTATAATAATATTCATAATGTAATCGTCATTTTATATTTAGTTATAGGCTCAGTATAATAAATATTAAATTATTATTATTTTGTTACACCGATAGCCAGCTTTTGCGCATATTGTGCAATTTATCTAATCGTGTATCGTTTATACAATAACCACAATCCTGTTACTCGTTGTCTATTTCTTTGTTCTCAACTTCAACTGATTCTCCATATCAAATCATATTGTGAAGTACAAATTTTGAAGTATTACCTTGCATGATGTAGGTACTAAGTACCCATACTCAAAATGGAAATAAACGGAAGTAAATATTTTGTCTTAAATTAGTGTTTATTCCCGTCTCAAATCTATACTAATATTATAAAGCTGAAGTTTAAGTTTGTTTGGTTCAACGCGATAAATCTTAGGAACTACTAGTTCGAATTGAAAAAATATTTTAGTGTTGGATAGCCCATTTATCTAGAAAGGCTATATAACAACACGTTATGACCAGTGGGAGTTGAGCATCAACAAAAAATGTTGCAAAAAGCAGGGAAAAATGACTAGACTAAGTTGCGCGGGTCAGCTAGTTAAAGATAGATTTAGCGGTAGCGGCTAGTTCTCTGTAATAAAATAACGTATAAATTGAAACTTGTCACATATATTAGATATAAAAAGATTGAATTCTAAATACACTCCTGACGTCGGAATATTTTTATCATAAATCATTTTTTTCTAATTTTGCGCATACCAACACTTTTATCAACTCTGTCAGTGCGCGTCGAACCTTACTCGTCCCTCGCTGCAGAATCATTAATCAGAGCTTCGATCCTGGACTCCTTACAATGGGGAATGTTCAGAATGCCCGTACGATCCATTAGAATAACAATAATTACTTTTCTACCGAACTACGTCATAGCTGGTCCAACGTATAACACGTAATAAAATAAAATTCTAAAGTGACCAGTCATTTTATATGCGACTTTATTTTTCTTTCGTGACTCATACTATTAAAGTATAGATGAGAAACATATTTAGGTTATGTTACCAAATATAAAACATTTAATAAAATTAATCGTTTAGCTATTACTTTCATTGACATATCACAGGCTTATAACAATAAATGTTAACAAATCACAAAAAAAGTGTAATCCACATTTTTATAAAACCAAAAATGTTAAATAAAACGAGTTGAACGACTATTCTCTTTTATACTCATAACCAACATTGTGAGAATTTGTTAATATTGGTAACGATAGAAAAAAAATAATCGATTTATTTTAAAATAGCATTTTAAACGTATTTAACAAACGACAATAATTTTAATGTCGTTGAAAAACACATTCAAATTACGTGTAGAACTAGTGATAAAACAATTCAGGAGTTGTAAATCACAATCACAGAAGCAACACAGACAGGGTGTGCGTGATTCTAAACAAAACATGGCGGACGCGGCCTCTCCAAGAAAAACACCCGACGACTGATTTACGAGACAATATCATTCGAGAAATGTGGCCAGAAATAAAATTAAACGTGAAAATGTCGGATTAACATAGATTTGCATAAGAAAATAGTGGAACTTCGAAAAATAGTTTATGTTGAAAAATGTTACAATCAGCACAAAAATGTCAATTAAATTGTTTGTGCTTGTTTTGTAGCGTAGGCTTAATGTGTTATATTTATGGTGGCAGCTAATTACTAGGAAATTGGCCTCATATCCATAGCTTTTTATACGTCACGTTAAAACTAAGGGAAAATTTAAAAAAATAAAAATCACATGGTAAGAAGTCACTTCAAGAAGGTCACTACAGATATAATTATAGTACCTATATATTCAATTTACTTGGGAGTTAATAAATTTTACACGGATTGACGTAATTTAATGAATAAATACGATAATTATAAAGTATTATGTACCTCACATACCTATTTGACCATATTCCAGCTGATATGGTCATATATATTATAGTCCGTATCCAAAAAACCGGGCAAGAACATGTCTTGAATAATTGCATCAGCAGAAAAGCGTATGTTCATGGTACTTATGCCCTGTTGTTGAGAAACGCAGTTTTTCGACAATAACTCAATGATGGTATATCCATCCGATCATGTCCCAAATAGTTTTAGTTTAAATTATTTATTAAGCGCTAGCTTTGTGATTTTTTAATATTTTTAAGTCCTACGGTTCAAAAGTTTAGGGGGGTGGGGGGGTGCACTATGCAACTTTCAGAGCTATTATTTTCAGAAATATTCAGTCAATCAAAAACGTTTATTAAAAACCTAACAATATTTTTAAAAGACCTATCGAATGATGTACCACACGTTAAAGTTTGCTGATTTTTTTTTTAGCTTTTGTTACATGAATGGAGTGCCCCCTAATTTTGTCCCCGTGCTTTTGTCTATGGAACCCTAAAAACCTATTTTCCGCACTTCATGACAAAGTCGACGTTTGGTTTCTGCTACTTCTATGTATTCAGAGAATTGCACCCCTATCACCGTCTTAGGTTTATTCTATCATCCTGAACAAATCAAAACATCTACTTCTAATGTTAACCTGTAAAACTGTAACAAGATTCAGTTTTACCAAAGCGGCGGCAGTTTTTCATAGTAACAATAAATCGATAGAGGACTAAACATACGAAACAGTGACGAAGATTGATCGACATTGGAGAGTGGCCGATTGAATCATTTTGCTTTTTTCTCGACGCCTTACTATATAGTTTCTGTTCCGTTCCTTATGCCTGGAACAAGGTTACAGTAGAGTCGTTGAGTAAGTACGATTCTTTTAATTGTCAGCAAAAGCAACTCAGCGCTATTCTTAATATGGATTAATTTTAAATGTTAAACCATCCAAATACGCATAAAATATATAAAATATAGAAATAAATATGAAATATGAAAATTGAGCAGCAGTCATCATATATTTAAATTTACATATCCCGCCTAATTCTACAGCCTTATTCAACAAGAGTATTCTATGCATGGCTCCAAGAATATATAATAAGTTACCAAAATCAATTCTTGAACTAGAAAATTTAATTATATTTAAGATAAAAATAATTAATTAATATTATTTCGTAGTTGATATATATATTATCTATATTTATATTTCTCATAGTATATAAATATAGTTATATAGTTTGTAAGAATTTTAATTTTAAATATAGTAATTTAGTTTGTATCTTAATCAGTTTTTAAAATATATAATGTGTTACATTGCATGCCATGATGTAAAGTACAGTGATTCTTATCAATTTGTAACTTTAAAAAAAAAAAAAAAAAAACTACTTCTGCAATATGGTACAAGCCCTGTGTCGCGGGGGACTTTACAAACATACAAGTCACGGACACAAAGTACACCCAGAGTCGAAACAACAATTTGTGGATTACACAAAGTGGTGTCCCGTGTGGGAATCGAACCCACCTCTTGCGTGCAGTCGTATACACTCCCACCACGCCACAGAGGCAGTCAATACGCCTGCTGTTATAATGTACTTAAAAATTCTACTTATTTATCTATAAGACAGTATTATATAGTTGGCCTGAGACCAATGATTTTTAACGTTATAGAATACCTAGCATTAGTACCTATGAGTATAAAGGGTCTAATTGTAATTATCATAAAGCATCTGCCTGGCATATGCTGATATTTTCGACTTCATCATAAGATTTTTCCTTTGTTTATAATAATATTTTATAATAATATCTCGGGACAACTCACACAACGCTATCTGACCCCAAACTAAGCAGAGCTTGTATTTTGGAAACCAGACAACTAATAAACATACTTATATATTTCTAAATACATACATATTATAGATAAATAACATACAGAATAAACCATCATGCTCATCACACAAAGTTTCATCCTGGGTGAGGATCGAACCCCATAGAAGAGGCAATTCACCTTTTATGTTACGTTAAGTCTTCTTTGTGTACCGAAATAATTACCTGTTTCTTTCTTTCTACCTTTTACATTATGACACCTTAGTACCACCTTAGGTAGCTTCAAGCATAGCTAATGATATTTAAATTTTCTTTAGCAGCAAAAACATGATAATCCTTCAAAGATATTACTGTAGCTAGCAATTTGGTAACTCGTTCTCAGTAATTACAGGAAGATGGCTGGTTTTATCGGTATATAGGTATCGAAAAAGATTATAATCTTTCAGACTTGTTTTTAAACATGCCTACTCATACGCTAAAACAAGGATGTAGTTGCGTCGTCATACATGAGGGTAAGATTATAGGTTCAAGTTGTTTTGATCATCTTAATAAGTTGATAGTGACTAAATGTTTCAGTTTTGATCTACTCTCTTTTAGTTTTCATCAACCTGGTTTAAATTTCTTTAGTTTTTCTGATTTATTTTTGCAAATGTGCCGAAGATTTGGATCCCTAATTTTTTTTTTCATATTTTATTTAGATTGTTGTTATTTATGTTGATGATAATTTCAGTCACGTTAGACCTTAAAAGTCACAATTACAGATTTAAAAAATAATTGTAAAAGTTAAAACAGAGTCGGGCTAGTTGCACCATTTATAACTCAATGCCTGGTGGAGTGATGTCCATGCAGTCCATGCTCTTTGATTTGTTGGATTTTTCTTCGTATTTCTTGTTGGTTCTCCTATTTGGGGAGAAAAAATACGAGGCGGTACGAAGCTAACCGTGACAGTTGGTAGTACGTAATAGAAACTAAGATACAATACAACTGACTACTTATAGATTATTACGCTAATAGAAGTCAAGTTTCACTAGATATTGTCATAGATGGACTACTCAGATATCAACATTCAGCCGATTAACATCACATAATTCCTATGTAACTGTTTCTTGGAACACTTTATCAACAAGTGCAGCAGATCTCTCTCTGATCGAAATTTAGATAATTTTGTTAATGAATTGATGGTGCTCTGGATTTACTTACCTTAATATTTTTATATGTTTTAGAACATAGTCTCTTTAAAAAGCAAAATTACAGGTGTAATGGAGAGTGAATAATTTCCTATTTATCCACAATTCTTAGTCCTACTAACAATTTCTGCAAAATAATTGGGACGCAACGTATAAAACTTATGTAACTAAAGACAACTCCACGCCTCCTCTGTCCGCAAACATTCAAAGGGGCTGCGGGAACATCGGCGGCCTATGAAAATGATATCACAGTCGACATAGGAATACACTTAATGTTTCTTTCCCTCTGATATCTTCACTGTTCGTACGCTTCAAGGCAGTAATCGATCATGTTTATTTGGAGACAGTCATCGATAATTAACGACTGTACTGATGTGGAACCTACTCGCACGATTTAAATGCAAGCGGTGAAATTTCAAACGAAAAAGCTATTAGGCGCTTTCCCGTGCAAAACCCAGCCCGTTTTGTGGAGCCCTTTATTCCAAAATAAATATCAACTAATAAAAATACATTTAATTTTTACATAATTTTTACTCCAAAATAGTAGATTTTGTTTTTGTTAAAGGAGTATACCTAATGTTTATTTAATCTCCTCACAACGAAAATTAGAAATAATTATTGATAAAATGCATCTCCTCGTAAAGTCCCATTTTCTTTGATTTGCTACTTACACTAATGGATAGGCAATTTAATAAAAAACATTATGCTAGAAACATTTTTTTCAAATGATCAAAATTTTATTTTTTAGGTTTTTATTCCAAAAACTGAGCGTATTCGCTACGATGCGGCGAAGAGAGAACGAATGCTCAAGGTTATTTGGTCAGGGCACTTACACGGCCTTAATAAAATAACAATCGTTAGTGTAAGATGCATATTGATGTGACGCTACCGGGAACTACAATTATTCACATGTTGATCGTAAATTATGATATGAATTGTACTCCTCCATCCAGCGCTCTTTGCTCTTTACATCTATGTCATTTTTTTTTTTAAATAACAAACTTTTAAACATACTGTATTCTCTAACATTACTAGTTTCTCAAGTTTTAACCTTTAGATTTTTTAAGATTCCTTTTGAGTGTTCATATATTTAGTAAACTTTGTGCAATTTTTTTTTTTTCAGAATTTATTGGCTGTGTTGATCGGTCACTCGGTTCCGGAGCAAAATCGATGTTTCTATGTCAGGTTTAGGGCCTAAACCTCACAATAATCATCATCATCATCATCAGCCTATCGCAGTCCACTGCTGGACATAGGCCTCTCCAATTGCACGCCACGTTGTTCTATCCTTGGGCTTCTCGCATCCAGCTCCTGCCAGCCGTTTTGCGTAAATCATCACTCCACCTGGCCTGAGGGCGTCCTACACTACGTTTGCCGTACCGTGGTCTCCACTCAAGAACTCGTTTACCCCAACGGTTGTCGGTTCTTCGGCAAATATGACCAGCCCACTGCCACTTCAGCTTGCTAATCCGGTGGGCTATGTCGATAACTTTGGTTCTCTGCCGGATCACCTCATTTCTGATTTTGTCCCTAAGAGAAACTCCGAGCATAGCCCTTTCCATAGCCCGCTGAGCGACTTTGAACTTGTGGACTAGCCGTACCGTCAGTGTCCACGTTTCGGCTCCGTATGTCATGACGGGTAGGACGCACTGATTAAAGACTTTAGTCTTTAGACATTGTGGGATCGACGATGAGAAGACTTGACGTAGCTTACCAAACCTCACAATAAACAACGATTTTATTCCAGAAAAATAATATGTAGGTGGTTAAGGTAATTTTCTTTTAATTCCAAAAAAACAGACGGTAGGTAATTAAGGGTTAATATATAAAATATTTTACAAAACTGATATTATAAAGTTATATAGTGTTATATAATGAAGCCACGAGCGGGATGTTATTAGTATATTACAAATCAACCTGTATAGATGAGTACTTAAGTACCAGCTCGTGACTTCACGCTGAATTTAATCTCACCCAGTTTCGTGAAATCCTTTCAAAAGAAACTTCTATGTAAAAAATCAGCATTTTTAGGTCCAAGGGTGGACTAGGCGTTGATGGACAAGATTTTAATTGCTATATTAAAGAATCGCTTTAAAATATATATATATATATATATATATATATATATATATATATATTCCTTTTTTAGGGTTCCGTAGCCAAAATCGCAAAAACGGGACCCTTATAGTTTCATCTTGTCTGTCTGTCTGTCTGAGAAAGGCTACTCAATGAACATTGATTAAATTTGGTGAAAAGGTGTCTTATACCTAGTGGTAAGCTACTTAGTTTGATAGCTAAATAATAAAAATAAATATTTTTAGGGGGGAGGGCACTCCATACATGTAACAGCGTGTGGCACATCATACGACAGGTCTTTAAAAACATTTTAAGGTTTCTTTTTTGATTAAGTGAATATCTCGCTCCGAAAGTTACATAAATTGTGTCCCCCCACCCTTAATTTTTGAACCGAATGACCAAAAAATTTAAAAAAGATTACAAAGGTTGCGCTTAATAAATTCCTTAAACTAAAATTATTTCCAACATGATCGGATATACCGTCAATGAGTTATTGCCGAAAAACACTCATTAAAAGGCTGTAAGTGCCGTGAACATACCCTCTTCTGCTGATGCAATTATTCAAGGCTGGGGATCCCTACACTGAGCATGGTCTAACATGCTCATTCCCGGGTTTTTAAAACCTATTGTAAGGTGTCTTCGCCTATTACGAAATAGTTTTTACAGAGCAGACGACCATCTTTACTCAGATTTCGAGGGTGTACATAGATTAAACTAGTTGCTTTGTTCATGTGCTTTTTAACTATTCAGCATCATTTATCGTTTATCTCATGTTCTTTTTTCTTCAAAACCCTGTCTTTTGATCAATTAATTCGTACGTGACTAAATATCCTCGCACCACTTGTATAGCTGCTATTCATTTTATTTAAAAAAATATGTAGTCATTCGTGCAACCGACAGGTGAATTAGTAGATATAATCGATCAAGATAAGTTTATAAAGTGATAAGTCTTAGGTGGTATTTACACATGCATCTACATGTATTATCTACATTCATTATTTATTGTTGTACGTAAGCCAGCCTTTGTAAAATGGTCGGTTTTTATTCGCGATCGCAAGGTATATTTTATTAGCTGACCCGCGCAACATTGTCTTCGTAAATTTTACCCATTTTTGCGACATTTTTCTTTGCTGCTTCGCTACTATTGGTCGTAGCGTGATGTTATATAAGCTATCGATATTATTCCTCGATAAATGGGCTATCTAACAATAAAATATTTTTTCAATTCTGACCAGTAGTTCCTGAAATTACCGCGTTCAAACAAACAAACTCTTCAGCTTTATAATCTAATATATACAATTCTCGTGTCACAGTATTCGTTGCCATACTCCTCCGAAACGGCTTGACCGATTTTGATGAAATTTTTTGTGCTTATCCGGTATCTATGAGAATCGGCCAACATCTATTTTTCATCCCCCTAAGAGTTTGTTTGTTTGTTTGAACGCGATAATCTCAGGAACTACTGGGCCGCATTGAAAATATATTTTTATTGTTGGATAGCCCATTTATAGAGGCAAAATATAAGGCTATAGGTTATAACATCACGCTACGACCCATAGGAGCGGAGCAGCAATGAAAAATGTTTTAAAAAAAAAGGAAAAAAAGAAAAAAGGGAAAATTACTATCTATTATTCATGCCCCTAAGTGATAAGGGTTGTCCACCCTTAACATTTATAACTATACTATAATATTAGAAGAGAGAGAAGAGTTTGTTTGTTTGTTTGTTTGAACGCGATAATCTCAGAAACTACGGGTCCAAATTGAAAAAAAAAATTACTTTTAGATAGCCCATTTATCGAGGAATGCTATAGGTTATAAAACATCGCGCTACAGCTAATGGGAGCGGAGCAGCAAGGAAAAATGTTGCAAAAATGGGAAAAATTTACGCAGACGAAGTTGCGCGGGTCAGCTAGTATTAGTATAGATTTAATACTGGCTGAACTCGGCCACGCTTCGCTGTGGCTTTTAAAGCCAGGAACACTCGCCGCCGACAGAACATTCTGCTAAAGTTTCATCACAGTCTGATCAATTTTTTCGAAACGCATAGAGGACATATATAAAGATGCCTCTCTGCGTATAGATAAGGACATTTTGAAATAGGATCTACACTTCAATTATGTTCTATCTTCAATTCCTACCGAAAACATTGGCTAGCTTTAACTGAAAACAGAGAAAAGTGGAGAGGAGAGAAGATCCCCTTTGATCTGCAGCTGAAGTGACGGCAGCCTAATGGCTAAGGCATCGGTCTTGCAATTATGAGGCCACAGGTTCGAATCCTACCCATTATAGGGACTACCGACGTGAACCCACTCCTAACACAAACCATAGAGCTTAGCTGGAGGTTTTAACAGGATTACTAGTAATGTGGGACCCAAAATCCTTCATTGTTGATTATCTCTTTAAAAAAAAAAAAATGTACCGACTACCCAACTACGCAGGACATATTATAGTGCACAAGTGTGTGCGCAAACACAAGTGCACTCTCTATTCCCTCACTCTCACACACCGGCGAGAGATTGGGCGCAGGATCGACAGCTTAACGCGCTCTTCGAGACATTTTTCGAAAACAGTCACCTATGGACCGACCGTGGTAACATAACTTAATCTCCCAGACATCTGGATCTGCGTGGTCGCCACTGAGTCAAGGACCCTTTAATCTGATCCTCGTTTTTTTTTTTTTTATAAATTTTAAACGGCAAAGCGTAGGTCAGTTTACACTCACCGTAAACCTTAATTAAATTAAATTAGCCAAAAACCTGAACAGGGCTTCTGATGCAACGATATTAGGTTGAAACAAAACTTGGTGAAAAGTGCCTACCAGTTCAGTTCAGGTTCAAGATCTATGCAAAATTATTTCTATTAGACTTATAACGAACACATTCCGTCAATAAGTAGTGTAAGCCTTCCACGACTCCATACTCTACAGTTGCTCGAAGTATACACTCGCTTTAGTTAGTACCAAGATCGGGTACATTGTAGTATAAAGTCTTGCATAACTTTGATCTTAGAAAGTTCTTTAGCCTGATATTCAAGAAAGCCAGCAGAAACACTAAGAGCCTAAGCACGTTGTATATCAGCCATCAATAATAGCGAAGCATCGACGCCGAGACGTTCGCCCACATTCACGGTGCAACGTTGACTAACGACCTGCCAATCAGGCCCTAGCTTAATTGGAAATCCGTGTTTGTGGAGCCACTCCCTCCTCAAAGCTTTTGTTGCTAAAAATTAAACGGAATTTGAATTTTGTATTTTGTTTTAGCTCATTCTGAATGTAGGTACCTACTCTTCCAAATTCAAATATTAAATTACTCTTTAAATTTTATTTTTTTATTACTAATCTTCTAAATTCAAATTCCGGATTTAAATTTGGAAGAATGTCTATTACCATTGTGTTATAATACCATTGACGCATAGACCTGGACTGCGCCATAACCTCACAAAATTGACCACTCGCTAGAAAGAGACAACGCTACTTTGTGGGCAATACCTGACAAAGAGACAGGGCCGCACGAGTTATTTCTCTGTTTCCCGCTTTGCAGTCAATATTTACTTTTTAATAGAAAGGGATTTCAAAAGGGTGTTCCAGGTCTATACGCCAATAGTAAATACCAACGGAATTTCATTTTTTTTTTTTTGTAAGTTAAATCTTGTTACTTTTTAGAATAAAAATAGAGAGAATAAAATATTCGACTTGATTGCAGGGGCAATCGAATCTAATATTTTATTTATAATTTAAGTAAATTTCTATGGAATTTTGTTACTTCTCACTTGGTCAGCTGTTAGTTACTCGTAAGCTAGTAGCTGTGTTAGTTTTCCCTTTAATTTCATTATATGTATACACACTACTACCCTAAATCTTTTTACATCTCCAAAAACAACTGTTTAGCTGAAAGGGGGAGGGGGGGGGGTGGTGACCCTTGACTCTAAGAAAAAAACTGCATTTTAGGCTTCATATTTCACAAACTTCCCTACCTAAATATTCTTAAAAGACACATGACGGGGAACGTTGAAAAAATCACAATCCCATTTTATATGTAGGGGAGGTACCCTAAAAAGATTTTTCGGACGAACGGACATAAGGAAAGGCTTCCGTTTTGCCATTTTGGCTAGGGAACCCTAAAAATGGGAAAGTGGCGGTGTTTGTTTGGTATTTTCGACTAGCCGACTATAAAAATGTTGACAATAAAAAATATACTAGCTATAATACATTAATACCTAAATACCCATTTTTTCAAATGTAAGAAATGAGTCAAGCATGCAACAAACTTCCTTCAAGGTAAACATTACTTGCTCAATCACTCTCGTCATGTCCAACATCGATTCATTTATGCAAAGGACATCACTAGTGTAGCAAAGTGCATGCGACAAGTGTGTATGTATTACTATGCTAATTCCGACCACGACACGTATTGTAGCTGTCAAAATGCCGCACTGTTAACGTCGCAGTCGTGCTGTCTTAGTATAGACATGACAGTTTGCCGCAAGTGTAATGCATCAATATTATAAATTGTAGATAATTGTTAGCTTCTATCGAGCGGCTGTTGTTCTACTCTTGGTTAGTGACCCTAACTGCTAGAAGAGGTCGTGTGTTCGATTCCCACCTAAAATAATAATGGCATTTTTGTGTGATGTGATGATCACACTTGCTTTTCCTGAGTCTGGGTGTAATTAAAAAATATAAGCTTCATCTTGATCGATGTCAGATTATGTGGCAGTGTGTAAGTTCCCCCAAAATATTAAAAAAAAAATTAGGATATACCACCATGCTCAAACACAATAATATTAACAACCTATACACATAAAATCTGTAAAACTTGTACTAACTGGCTGATTTATCAACGTCGAGCCTAAACTTGAGCCGCTTAAGCTACAAACCTGAAATTAATTTGTGGGCATCCACTAGGAAAGGTTTTTTTTTTTTAAATTGGCCTCTTGGTATAAAACTTCGCTTTGAAGTTAGGTCAGTGAAAATGTATATTTTTATTGCTTTAAATAAAAGGACACGTGTTTCAGTGTATTTTTTCTAAAATCAATCCTAAAGGGGTTAAAATTTTCTTCTCAGGCAAAGACGCGAGCAACAGGGAGATTATTATATTTATCACCAAATTATGAATTTTATAAACAGATTTTCAATTTAAAAATAGAAAAGAATTTGTTGATATAGGGTTGAAGGACTAATTCTAAAGCTATACGCTTTAGAATTTGTCCTTGAAGCGTATATCTGGTAAAAATATAATGCTAGTAATTCAAATTTAAGTGACATTTGACGCGATTGGGCTTATTTGTATCGTGTGATATTTAGCCCCACATTTTACCCCGTAAAAATACAGATGGTTTTCATAATAAATGCTTCTTAATGGCTGTTATCGTCTATTCTGTTATAGGACTTCATGATCTTTGGTGAATGCTATTTGAATTTTACACGTTAACCTTTTCTTTTGTAATGTGTAAGGTGCAATTTATTTTAATCGAATCGTACCTATAAATTCAATCAATTTCTAAAGATTATTAAGAAGAAACGCTGCATTCTACTTAGTTTGTTTTAGTTAAGTACACAACTGTTTTTTATTTAAGTAGTCTAACTCTTAACCCTTGATTATAATGCCTTAATAATATTATAATCATGATAAACCTACTTTGCATCCCTATGTCCACCAAATACAATAAGCAGGTAAGTAAAAAATAGAAAATAAAAGAGATTATCTAGAGATATATTATATAGAGAAAGAAAAAGATTGTTTGTAAAAACCAAATGAAACCGTCTTATCCACATATTTTAAGCACATGACCAACTTCTTGTTTGGGGATATTAAAAAATTGTTCCGGCTAGCGTGTCTAATCTACGACAGCCGGTGTTCGGCGCACGACGCCCGCTCACGTCTATTTAAATTTAGAAATGGAACACTTTTGGAACATAAAATATGTGAATTCGTAATTACCTACATGCGCATTTATTTTTAATATAGTGTACAATAAAAAAATATTTGTGGTCTTCTCTTATTTATTAATGTGAAGATAGATGGGATTTCAAATTTCAATAAATTTGAATTTACGATATTATCGATAGCTACACACACTGCTATATTTTTTTTAAATTAGAAGTGTTTAATTTTACTTTAAAAGTATAATTCAAGATAGTACATTAAAATGTTTTCAATAAAAACCACTATTCACAGCTAACGCCATCTCTAATCCCGTTTATGAATTATAAATGACTGCGCGCCATCTGTGCAGGATATCGGGAACGATAATCATCCCTTCGTAGCTAGGGGTTGCGAAAGAAAATCTGCGGAATGGTGCCATATGGCGCCACTTGCAAATATCACTGAGTTGGAAAATGGCGCGAAGTATGAAAAATATTTTCCAGCAATAGGTTATAAAATTTACTTTAGAAAAATAAAATGTACAAACGTTATGTTATGTTACTATGTAGAAACAAAACAGAATACCTATATTTTTTCGTCTTAGGGCCTACTAGTACAAATAAAGGAAAAAAACACTTTTATTTTTGCCAAATTATTTTCCACCATATTCCAATAAGATTTCGGAATCAATTTGCAAAGTATGAATAAAGTAAGGATATAAATACTTATTTAGTGAAATCCGATAAGATGTTTTACAATTCAAGTGTCAAATAAGACTTGGTTATTATTCTAATATAGTGAAATAAGTCATTACTCCAACTACAAGTAGACTAGAGTACCCACTTACTTATTGCACTGTATTAGATATATTATACTGTGTTCTTAACTAGGTGACCCGCGCAACTTAGTATGCGCAAATTTTTCCCGTTTTTGCAACGTTTTTCATTGCTGCTTCGCTACTATTGGCCGTAGCGTGATGTTATATAGCCTATTCTTCAGCCGTACTCGATAAATGGGCTATTCAACAGTAAAATACAACAAACAACCGTATTGTAACGGTTGCAATACGGTCGAAACGTCGGTCAATAAACAAGGTATTTTACCTTAAATTATTCACGCGAATAAGACCCGTAATATATTATATATTTTCATAATGTGTACAAATTGCGAAAACTTATCATACATGTATAGTAAAATATTTTTTCGATTCGGACCATGTTATTATCATCGTAGTTCATGAAATTATCGCGTTCAAACAAACAAACAAACTCTTCAGCTTTATAATATTAGTATAGATGAGTATTTAGCAGAATGTAAATGCTATTAGTTTAAACTTGATACTAAGATCAAACTATCGATGAACTTAAAAACAAGATTTATATAAATCAAAGAGCAAACTATAATCTTTCGTGAGCCAGACAGCCTTGCACAAAATATTTTCATGAGTTCGCGCTCTTCGCGACTTGAATTTAAATCTTTGTGATGTAAGAAAGTTTTTGTTAAACCCAAATGGCGAGCCGAGTGAAGTTTTGAAGTTTTAATACGTTGTAATGTTGGAGATTTGTGGCGGTAACGATGTGTCATTAACTGAAGACATGACCGACCCGCTAGCGAACATCGCTCAACAAAACTTGCTACTTGTAATTGACTAATTTAAAAATCGAGAGTTGCATTGTTGTTTGTTTTCTAATTTGTGTCTTTGAAATAACTTATATAAGTTGTAGAAAGTATTTGGAAACCCCTAAAGGTTTTTTTGCTCACTAATTTTGTCTTATTTCAGGTAATTATAGTAAAATAATTACGGATACTTCCATCATATTTAGGTACACCTCACGGTAAACATTTAGAATAGACCATCAATCTGACTGTTTGTTTGTCTTATATAAGTTGACCTCTATGTCCTTTCGTAAGTCCTTTCAGTACCTACAGTTTATTTTAATCGAGCTGACCCGCGCAACTTCATCTGCGTAATTTTTTCCCGTTTTTGAAATATATTTTATTACTGCTTCGCTCCTATTTGTTGTAGCGTAATAGTATATAACTATAGCCGTCCTCAATAAATGGGCTGTTCAGTAGTTTTTTTTTTTTTTAAATTGGGACAAATAGTTCCTGAGATTATTGCGTTCAAACAAACTAGTTGACCCGCGCAACTTTGTCAGCGTCAATTTTCCCCGTTTTTGCAACATTATTCATTGCTGCTCCGCTCCTATTGGTCATAGCATGATGTTATATAACCTAAACCCTTCCTCGATAAATAATTTTTCAATTTGACCTAGTAGCCTGAGATTATAGCGTTCAAACAAACATACAAACAAATAAACTTTTCAGCTTTATATTATTAGTACATATTTGCATCAGGCCAAAGTTCTGTGACTATAACTTATTATGATTCGAAACCCTATCACAAATGGATTCCAGTAAAAATCCCTTACTTTATAAACCCTTGGCTTTGCTCACATCCATACTACATCTCAGGCAGTCGTAATCCGAATACGTAATCAACAACCCCACAGAGGTGAGATAGAAATTAAAACCTCGAGAGAGGGGCCGGTACACCACAAATCGCTTAGTGCTACCGCCCGTCCTAATGGCATGCCAATTAAAAGTTTGCTTCGTACCCCCACAGAGGATTGTTACCCGGGCTGAGCTGTAAAACTGAACAGCTGAACATCCAAGCATAATGTAGTTTATTCGAGTGTTCAGTGCGCCCGTAGTTTTCGGTATTAGCATTTTGATGTCGCGTCTGCTCAGAGCGTCTGGGATTTGGTTCTCGATGATATATTGATGGTTATGTTGAAAGAGGTTTGTTATGATCTCAGTAGATTTTAAATTGGAACATTTAAAAAATATTCTTCGAAATTTAAATTCATCTTCGGCTCCGATTGTGAAAGCTTTGGTGTTGCTCACGTCATTTAGCTACTTTATACCATTAGGTAGGTAGTATGTCTTGCCAACTTAGTATTTCTGATAACTCCCGCAGTAGGTTATAAGCCTTGTGTCGCGGGGGACTAGGAACCCACACAAAGTGGTATCCCATGTGGGAATCGAAACCAGGCACAGCAGTCGTACACACATTATTCAAAAATATTTTTTAAATGTAATTTCAGGACTCAGGCGCTCGTTTTTTATGGAGACGAGTGAAAGTGGAATAAAAGACGTCCTCACCTACTTTCACAGTTACAGAAGTCTTGATAAAGTCGTGAAATACAAAACAAGTGTCATTTGGGCGACAAGTTAGCACTCTCTTAAGGCATCTGACACAAGTTTAAAGTTTTAATATCGTGTCGTTATGCAAGGAACAACAGTTGGTACATGTTCGCTCGTTGAGGCTAATTAGACGGTGGGAGTCCGCTTAGAGCTCGCCTTATTAGAACGATGTTGGCTTGTTGCTTCTCTGGTTTAGTTTTAAAAGAAAAAATACAACCCAACGTGCCATATAATAATCATACCGGTATATTTCAGTAAAGTATATTTACTATTAACCGTTGTATGTGCTGTTATTGTAAAAAGACTATATTTTCATAACACGATAAGAAAATGATACTCAACATTTACCGAAACCCAGACATATGAGACAAAAAGTTTATTAACTTAAAAACGGCTAAATGGATTTTCATCAAATAAAGCTGAGAAACAAATCAATTAAATTAGCTTTCTAATATAATAAACCGCATTGAAATCAATTTATCCGTTGGGGCGCTACAATGCTTCAAACAGACATTCAGATACACATATAATTTTTTTTACGTATATTTCATAAAGTCGGGGATTAAGAAGGACACCACATACTAGTAGAAATCATAACCATTGTTCAAAAATCTCATTACGTCTAAAATAATTAATAAGCAGCCTTTTGTTTTTTAAGCAGTGTGTTGCAACCCTTCCGCAAGTTTTCCTCGCTGAGGCAGGCTAAGTGGATTTTCGGGTCGTCCCGCATTTGGATAACGGCCGAGCACTGTCGACTCGTTAGTGTAGACGCTTGATGCTAGGGTTGCTACAGGAATCTGTAGTAATATATTAAATCTTGTAAGAAGATACTGGGTTGAATTTAAATGAAAACTAATTTATTAAAGACTACCTTTCGCCCTCGTCTTCACCCGCGTAGATGTCGCTGTAGAAACTCTGTGTACTTTCTCGGGACCCAAACTATCTCTATACCAAATTTCATCTAAATCAGTTCAGCGATTTCAACGCAAAAACGTAATAGACAAACAGATAATAATAATAATAATAATATCTTGGGACAACTCACACAAAGCTATCTGATCCCAAACTAAGCAGAGCTTGTACTATGGAAACCAGACAACTGATAAACATACTTATATATTTCTAAATACATACATATTATAGATAAATAACACCCAGACACAGAATAAACCATCGTGCTCATCACACAAAGTGGTGTCCCGTGTGGGAATCGAACCCACGACCTCTTGCATAGCAGTCGGACACACTCCCACCACGCCACAGAGGTAGTCAGATTGGTTTGATATCAGTATAATTTGGTTAGTACAAGGTGGAAGCCTGTATCTATTCCCGTTTTTACTTGTAGGGTTTGATTTACTTTTAATTTCTTTACTTAATAATATTACTCATCCATTTTTTGTAGGTACACAATGTTTGGATTTTGGACACATTTTATCATAAGAGTCATCATTGTAGATACAAAGTCAAATTTTCAGATATTACTAAAACTAATTTGTAATCTTATCTAGTTAGTTAGCTAGTTATCTTTAAAAAAAAAAAATTGTTCAAACTAAGTTTTGCTCTAAAAATTGTTGCTGAGAAAACATAGGTGGGTACTGCAAAAAAATAATCTTCTTTATGGCTATACTTCTAATTAATCGAATTAATACTTAAGTATAGACGTAAAAAAACCGTTTAAGACGATTGATTCGGAAATGATATAAAAGTGGTTAAATTATATTAAAATATTCTTAAATAAGTGGGATTCTAAATTAGGTACTACCTAATAAAATATTAATGATAATTGCGGTAGTGTACTGAAGTATAGCCTTCTAAAATATTGTACGCGTGTTATTAGCTTTATCAAAAATGACAATCTAAATAAGTTTAGGCACTATACGGATAATGAAGGCTTCAATATTGGTTCCTAATAGTACCTAATAGCTCAAAACACGAACCTTATTCATCCGCTTATTTACTAGTGTATATAACTTGGTCTGTCTGTTACGTTTTCACTTATGTATATAAATATCGGTACTAGCTGACCCGTGCAACTTCGTCTTCGTCATTTTTCCCCGTTTTTACAATATTTCTCTTTAGCATATAGCCTTCCTTGATAAATGGGCTATCCAACGTTAAAAGTTTTTTTCTGTTTTTCCTAGTAGTTCCTGAGTTTATCGCGTTTAACCAAACAAACGAACTCTTCAGCTTTATAATATAAGTATAGTAACATATGAAGCTTCCCTTCTGGACTAGTATTAATTGTTTCAATTAATATCACCAAACAAAATGTAAACTTTCTGTTTTTATTTCCCTCAGCAGGTGCGTTACATTATTTGTAATTTATAAAAATAAACAGATCTAAGTAGCAAGCCCATAGTAGATATAAGTTATTACAGTTTCATTGTAAAGATGTGTCAATATTTTAATGGGTTAAATTATTTCGTTTTCATTAATGGACCTATCACATGATATCAAATAATTAATGTAGATTATTATAACACCTCTTGCTAAACTTGTCTTTTTATCAAATGATCTAAAAGTAAAATAACTATTTTATATAGTATCAAAGTGGCCATATAAACACTATAATTATAATGGATTGGCAGATAGAACTTATATCAAGTTGTCATTAAAAAACACGTTAACACAATTAATTGATAGGATAATCTACCAATCTACTTCTAGACAATTTTAGCTGATATTTTAAAACGGATTAAAGTTCTAATTATATCATAAAATGAAACAACTCATAGGCAGGTAGGTACCTACTTAAAATCATAGACTTAGAATTCTGGACAAATTTAATTTCGACATAATGTTTTTAGCGAAATTCGGTTTTAGAATCGAGGCCTTGTTGCGGCGAAAAAATCTAGAAGATCATAAATGCGATAGAAGGATGACGTGAAGAAAACTGCAGGATGAATTGGATGGAAAAAATATGATCGGGTTAGATGGCGTAATCTGAAGGACTACGCCACGCCTACATTAAACTAGTTGATAATGGCTGAGAAGAAGTAAAGTAGCTGTACCACGCAACTTCGTCTGCGTAAATTTTACCCGTTTTTGCAACATTTCTCATTGCTGCATCGCTCCTATTGTCTTAGCGTGATATTATATAGCCTATAGCCTTCCTCGATAAATGGGCTATCCAACAGTGAAAGAAGTTTTTAATTCGGACCAGTAGTTCCTAAGATTACCGCGTTCAAACCAACAAACATATAAATAAACTCTTCAGCTTTATAATATTTGTTTGATGAATCGATTCAGAGTACTCATCTCTACTACGTACAATTGTATGAATGAATAAAAACTAATAAAAGTACACGTATTAAGATAGATGAAAATTGGGCACTATTTTACGATTGAATAATTTGTCTTGTAATCAAACAAATTGTCTTGTCTAATATATAAAATTCTCGTGTCACAGTTTTCGTTGCCATACTCCTCCGAAACGGCTTGACCGATTTTGATGAAATTTTGTGTGCATATTGGGTAGGTCTGAGAATCGGACAACATTTATTTTTCATCCCCCTAAGAGTTTGTTTGTTTGTTTGAACGCGATAATCTCAGGAACTACTGGGCCGCATTGAAAAAATATTTTATTGTTGGATAGCCCATTTATCGAGGAAGGCTATAGGTTATATCATCACGCTACGACCAATAGGAGCGGAGCAGCAATGAAAAATGTTGTAAAAAAAGTAAGAAAAAAATTACGCAGACGAAGTTGCGCGGGTCAGCTAGTAATTTATAAATATCAGTACGTTCCTAACTCAATGTACCACACAAAACGCATTGTTGTTAGGTATTGTTATTCCGAATTGAATTATACTGGCTTTCTTTAACGTTTAATTATTATCTTGGCCTACTACCTAAGATACTTTTAAGCCCCTCTCTGTATCCGTAATTA
This sequence comes from Herminia tarsipennalis, assembly GCA_945859575.2. NCBI lineage: Eukaryota > Metazoa > Arthropoda > Insecta > Lepidoptera > Erebidae > Herminia > Herminia tarsipennalis. Next base: position 11,483,389 of record OX243835.2, read on the forward strand.
ACATAAAAGGTGCAGGATTAACGCATCAAGAATTTGCATTTACTATCAAGATGTTTTGATGAGAAATCGCGTGTAATTCTTTAGGAGTTTTGAAGTACTTTATCTTAAACGATTTAAATTATATTCATGATAATCATACTCATTATTACAACTTTAAAACCATGCTGCGACATTTAGCCGATTTATCATAGCAGAGCCTAAATTAATAAATATAGGTTATTCAATAGGTTTTCAAATTTCCTTTTATGATTTAGGTTCCAATTAAGGACGTTGAAAAGGAGTTGAAAGAATCAAATAGTAATGTAGTATTATAAGTATTTTGTTAATAATTATATGCTAAAGTTTAAAACAATAATTTAGTATACCTACCTAGTTTTATTTTGGTCAAAGAAATATTACCTAAACTCTGAAACACTCCATTATCTATTGCGGGCTTTAGTTTCCAAATTGAATTTGATACCATTAAATAAGTACATTTCATTTTTTTTTAGTAATGTCTTGGGACAACTCACACAACGTCACCTGATCTTAAACTAAGCAGAGCTTGTACTATGGCAACCAGACAACTGATAAACATACTTATATATTTCTAAATACATATCTATTATAGATATTACACCCTGACACAGAATAAACCATCGTGCTCATCACACAAAGTTTTATCCTTAAAATCCTTTTTTAAGCTTAGCAGTCAGGGTCACTAACCACTAGACCAACAGGCCAGTCAAACATTATGTGAATTGAATGGGCGGCGGTAGCCTGATAGCTAAGGCATCGGACTCGCAATTGTGAGGTCGCGGGTTCGAATCCTACCCATTATACTACCGACGTGAACCCACTCCTAGCACGAACCATTCAGCTTATCTGGAGGGGTTACCAGGATTGCTAGTAATGTGGGACCAAAATTCCACATTTCAAGTTATCTTTTAAAAAAATATTGTAAAATAAGTTTTTTTTAGTTACTTACTATGTGCTAAATTCCTTTCTAGTACCTATCTTATTTTTTTTTCTAACACGTCGTGACAACCCTACATTGTTTCCTGTGACCCGTTTGTCTTACTGACTAATTATTATATGTGACGAGTGAACGTCTCGCCCCAACGTGTCACACAATTTCGCTTCACATTTCACGCGCATGTCTCTGTTGTTTTGCATACTTCGTCCTATATTAGTTGTGTATTTATATACCATAGTATGAACAATAATTCATTGCTTATTTCAGAAAAAGTGTATAGGTATAAAAGGAAAATATGACCGTCTCCTATATCAACGAACAACTCAAACCAGTGATCGAATTTGAAAAAAGAATGAAACAGGGATTGCGAAATCGAACGTAACGCGGGTGAAGCGAAGAGAAGAGTTCAAAAAGCACGATCACAAATAAAGTAATAATAATAATCAATATCTTGGGACAAATCACATGCAACTCCAAAACTAAGCAGAGCCTTTACTATGGCAACCAGACCGCTGATAAACGTACTTAGGTATAAAACATGCTTATAAAGAACCAACAACATTAAAAAATTCTTTACACTGTTTCACTTAACTAGATTAAATAAAGTATATATCTATATATATAAAAGAAGCTCACTGACTGACTGACATATCAACGGAGGGCCTAAACTATGTATAAGGGTTAGAAACTTGAAATTTTGCACAGGGTTTCCTTTTATAACGTAGAAGAGCACTGAGAAAGATTTTTTGAAAATTCACCCCTAAGGGGTTAAAACGGGGGTGCAAATTTAGTATGAAACTTTGCCGTTAAAATATTTTGGTAACAATCTGTCCACGAGGGCGAAGCCGTGGGCATAAGCCAGTAAATAATAATAACGCTTCTAACCTGTAATTATACAGGGTGTAACAGAAAGGTGTGGTCATATTTAAGGGTTGGTATGTGCCCATGATACTGAGTGCACAAACCGATTTTGTTCAAAATCGGAGTTCCCTAAAAAAATATTTATTATTTTTTCATTCGTTAATTTATGAATTAAAAAGTTATTAATTATAAAAAGTATGACTTAAAAAGTTTTATACCATAATAATCCTATTGAATTTTGTACCAGGGGAGGTATAATTCTTATGCCATACGCCTTTCAATACTGAATTTTGACAAAAAGAATATGCTATAACTATATAATAATAATGCAACCAGCTATGGCACCATGGTAGGTGCAATACTGATAACATACCCTATCCGCTGCTGAAATTTGACCACACCTTTCTGTTACACCCTGTATAATGTCTAGATGGAGTCTACTATTTTTGACGTTTGACACTCGTTGAAAAGTGCGCGCTAGATTATCTATGGCTAGAACATCTGATAGGAGTCTTCTTACCTCTATAAAAGTACGTCCATTTGACCGTACTTTTTGACAGTTCTTTGCTTGAATTTTAGATGCAGGATTAGGAATCTAGACATTATATAATCAAAGCTGCTAACCGATTTAGACACAGCGAGCTATCCTATAGGAGACTAGCTAACTACGAAGGAGATATAAAAGTGTACAAGTGCTCTATCTAGTCCCCTCATAGTTCGATGGATTGCAAATCCGACTCGACCGGGAGAGAGAGAGTGATGGCTCAGGATCGACAGTTACGCGTATTCTCCAAGGCATAAAGAGGTTGACATTTTATCGAAAACGGTCACCTATTTATGAATCAAACCTGGTTAAGTTACTAAAACTCTTAGATCTCTTGTTCTGCTCCGTCACATTTGAGTAACGGACCAATCATATATGAATAACATAGGTATTTGTGTTAAATTGTACAGAACCAAGTGTTGTAATTACGTAACTTTTTGAAACATTACAACAATACATTATAGTAATCTGTGGTACATTAAAATGTAGTCTGTTATTAAACTAGGTATCAATTACAAGGGGCTCAATAACAGGAAATGTATTATACTAATGAATAGCTGAATCGATTTCTAAACCGCACGGCTACTGGTCATCAGTGCGGCTGACAATGTTACTGTAATGCAGCAAGCCAGGGTGGTGCAACATGGAAGCTTAAGCGACGTAGATATACCCAATGTGTAAAGAGATAATAATAAGATTCAATTGACTAATGATATTATTTAGGGAAACATTTCTTACAGATGGCATAGTTATGTTATATTGTCAGCACCTGTAAACAAGACAATGTTATTTAAGGGCGCCCTGGTCCATGATTCTACCATACTATTATACATAATTTTTTGATAGTTTGAACTGTCCCGACTAAAATAATGAGTCTCAGTTTCAAAATCCTGGAAGGCGAGCGCGTACTTGGTTTGATTTGTCCCATAGCTAGTGTTTAAAATCGGTATCTACCTGCCTGCCCTAGAACCAAAAAAAATAGACTTGTGACAGCTATAAATCCGCTATGGATACTTAGGTACAGCACTGTCAAAGAGGTAGCCTATGTCTATAATAATAAGGGTGAACTTATTGCCTAGCAAAATTCAAATGCAACTCAATTGATATATATATTTAAGCCTGATGATGTCCTGTTGGATAGTAGGGACAGAAAAACTGCTAAAGACAGCACCTGTCCCTTCGCCGGCGATGAGCGAGAAACGAGTAGCGATTTCATCGCTCAAGGAACTTACAACAGGGGGCTGAGACAAATGCCACACACTTCTTTTTCCGCACACGCTAACGCTAAAAAATGTATGCATTTGACATAAAGTTGACAATACGTCACGTGACTGCTGCTGAATTGGTGGACCAAAAACAACAGTAGCGTGTGCCAAAAAAGAAGCGTGTGGCATTTGTCTAAGCCCCCAGATATGTTTCGTAGATCTCGTTCGTGTAAACAAAAGAGATACAGTGTAGAGCGAGTACTCGTTGGCAGTGTAAGTGTGAACGGTCAGCGATCAACTGGTAATATATGCATCTCTTTTGTTTATACGAGATCTACATAAGTACATACTTCCGTTGCGATTATATCGCTGAAAAAACGTACAATGTACGTTTTTTCAGCGATATAATCGCGACGAGGTAGCGTCATTGGTGAGACAAGTGCCTATATCTCAAAGAATTGTTCAAAGGTATTTTTGCTAAGTAAAAGCCACGGATTCCGCATCAAAGCTTAGTTTGGCTACAGAGCCAAACTTTGGCTTCAAAGCGAAACTTAGGTTTCGAAGCGAAAATTTGACTTTGAAGGAACCTTTCGCTACCTCTTTCGTTTGAATCGTATTCGTTTCACTGAAAGCGCGCACCGCAAAACGGTCCGTTTCCACACCTCATTGCAACCCGACGCGGCGTTTACAAATAGCTCTGTGATTATAAGACATTATTGTAATGGAACCGCGCAATTAGAACAATTGACTGCACTGACTCGCGCAAAAACTTATTCCATTATAAAAGTTGGGCGACAAATGGATGGAAACGGCCGTTAAAGTTTTTGTTTTGATTGATTTCTCAAGATGGCGGAAATGAGTCTTTCTTCTATGTACTTACATAATTTTGATCAACTTCATTAATGAGGCAGCCGCAGAAGACAACATTTATCTGCTGTTGTTTCTCAAAGCTGATCCGCGTCAAGTTTGGTTAAAATGATAAAATATATAGGTATATGAGAAAAAGCCAAATATTGAGTTTTATTAAAATCGTCTCTGTAGTTCTAAAATTATTCATAACAAACAAATTATTCCTCTTGTCTTTTTTTTCCTCTTCCCTCCAATATTAATCGGTAGAGATTATGGCTCACACATTATGTGCATACGCCAGTTTCAAGTATAATGTATTTATAGTAATTATTCCTCTTAAAGATAATGTAAGAATTGTCAAAGGAGGTAGTGATCTAAATTATAAAAAACCTCTTTGAAAACGGGAAATGTTCAATTTCCAATGAAGTGTTACTTACCCTAACTATAATGTATACTTTTGTCTTTTAATATATTTTCAGAAATCGATTGCATTTAATCGGGTAATACAATTACCTCTACCATAAAAGGTCTTGAAAAAGAGCGCCAGTAGACAATAAAGCAGAACTGAAGTAATAATACTAACGAGATTGAGACTACTTAGTATTCTTGACGTTAAGAAGGTATTTTATGTGATGATTAATTATAATACTTGTGATGAAATCGGTTATCGAGACACTTATTTCTAAACCTTTGCATATCGTGTGAACCTCATTAATAATTTATGGTAATGAAGTAGTTAATCTCTCGTCAACTTAAACGTAGTTATTACATGTAAAACCTAACAATTTCGATTAAATACGCGACGAGAAGGCGAGCAAAAATTATGCAAAAAATACTATCAAAAAGACACCAGAACGCGTTCGGTACAATTTCGCAATGAAAATCAACCCATCAAGTCATCAGCGAAAGTCGTAACTAATAACACAAAATTGGTTCTTTTACATAAATTATGATAATGAAAATGCCCATCACATAAGTATATATGCATGCTTATGTAGGTTGGTGTACAACCTCAAATTATGGTAAAAGTTGACGCTAATGACTTTTAGGTAACGACCATTGGCTCTTACTAATGATCTGACGGCCAACCCACTTTTTTACCGGCGATCCATTTTGGTAATTTACGTTTTTCTATACGACTACCGCTCGATGCGTAAAAACTATTAGGTGGGTGGACGTAAAAAAATAGGAAAATTTATGCTCTTTTGCAGGGCGGATGGATGAAATTCGGTTTGTAATGTTTTTCTTGTGAAGTTGAGAAATAAAAAAATGGCACTAATTTTGAATTTGGTTAAAGCAAATTTATAAAATTAACGAAATCTGGGTTCTTAAGTAAATTGTCTAAATTTTGTTTAGGTAAGGAAAAGCTGAAAAATAATCTTAAATGTATTATTGATATACCTAATGTGATTACAGACCCAAAACAAACAGGACAGGACTCAATTTCCCACATCTAATCGCGCACCCATGGCTACCTTCTGAAAGCGTGAATAGAAGCAATTGTTTCAACGTCATTCAGATTTGACACGCATGCGCGTCGATTAGTTAACGTCGTACGCTCGCTGCTGCCTTTCTAATACCTTCAGTTGATATATTATATTGTAATGTCTGTCAGAAATTCCGTTTTACGCAAATTATTTACGGTATTAATTCTTGCCCACGACTTTGGCCGCGCGAAATTACAAACAAACTTTCATCCCTTATAAAACTGTACCCTTTTAAAAAAACAAGTATTTTGGAAAATTGACATAATTCTATCAATAATAAAATACTTGTTTATTAGAGCTTACTTTAAAATTGGCAGATTTTCAATCATTTTTTATATACTTATTCGCCCTTGAGAGGTGTACGATGAAAAAACTTCACAACTTTTTTTCTAGATCCAATGCTTTAGTTTTCTAGATTCAAAGACTCTGTTGATGTTGATTAATCAATTAGTCAGTCAGGGCATGTCTAATTTTATATGATTAGTCCTTGAAAGAACATTTTGATTTATCTAAGATTTGATTTGTTTAATGAACTAAGTGTTTGTAAGGCATCTTCTATTGCCTTATTTGGATTTGATTTGTTTACTTTTTCTTTACTTACTTTCAAATATACGTTTAAAGACAAACTGATTTTAAATTCATCGCAAGGGTTATTCTTTTATTCAAAGAAATGACGTAAGATATCTTCTATGACCTTAATTTAGATCTGATTAGTTTACTTTTTCTTTACTAACACCTGAATACTAGTATTGTAACTGAGACGAAGTGTGAAGTGAGAGCTAAAAACTGAAACAACCTTAACTACCATATCATAGTTGACATTGATATCTCTCCTCCTCCTTCATTGATATACTCCTTGGTAGGATAATTTCCAAGCCTCTTTAGTGGGACTCGGGTCTGACAAGACAAGACAGAGGTACTACCTTGGACTAACTATTACAGAAGAGATTTCCACGTAATAGCTTCGATTTCTGTCTCTGCTTTACACCTTAATCATTCATCGACAATGACAATATGGGACTTGACGATATTTTTATACACAAACATTGTATAGGGACGTTTTATTGTATTGTTCTTTTCTCGGTTTAACTAATGTTTTGCGAATTTGTCATTAAATGTAAACGGTAACTACTCATCACAAATGTAGGTTTTGCTCCTTAACGCTCGTTTGTAGTATTCGATCTGAATATCTTCTCTCCTCCCTAGCGTTTTGACATTGTAAAATTGAAGATAGAACATATATTTTCAAGAAGTTCAGTTTGAGTACATAGACCTTTCGAAGCCTCAAGCTGAAGTCGAACTTAGTAACTCAAAATTCTATATTTACTTTGGTCGATCCAAAGACCAAAAATTGATCTGGAATCTATAATATATTTGATTTTAACTTGATTATACCAGTTAACGTATTATGGTTATTGCTTGCGTGAGTTTTAATGGTGTAATGGTTGCAGCACCTTACTGACTTTACTGTATATATACAAATATATTGTAAAAATTGGCATTTTAAAAAAAGTGGCCACGAGTTTTATTGACAAGTTCTTTTCTCTCGGCTTTGCTCTTGCGAACTTGGCATTAAATGTAGAATCATTCTATTCCAAATTTTGTCTGACGTTCATAAACGTTGCATTTGTAGCCTAAATGAAAAAAGTATTTTTGATTTTGATTTCGATTTTGAATTCGGAGTTTTGCTGATTTCAAGTCCTAGTTTCTATATGAGAATTTCTACTTTAAAAAAAAACAGATAATTTATAAATACATTTCAGAGCAATTCATAAATATGTATAATATTGGAGTACACACACCAAACTTTTTCTTGAGAGTTAGAGTTGTGTCCGTTTCACATATTTTATCTCATCTTCAATATGACAATTAGGTAGGTACCTAATTATAAAAGCTTACGAGGTCCACTCCCACTTTAAGATTCTTTATTAGTCAATGCGGTAACGAAATTACAAATTATTACGAGTAACACGTAAACATCCCATTGATGACAAATTGAGAGTTTATGATCATTTGGCAGGTGATTGAAGAGAGTGTGATACCTATTACAATAACAACTTTTAAACTGTCGCTTTGCATGATATGAAGAATTGGACACGGAAATTAACGCGATCATGCGATGGTCCCAAGCTGACCATATTAGCATTTATTTCCATGACATATAGTATACATTGTATGATTATTATGTTCACAGGTGGATGCGGCTGTCACCAAGTTGATTACTTTTTGAACTGTGGCCCTAAATAGAGAGGGACCAAGAAGTTTGAAAATCTGAAGCACAGTGTGAAGCTGGTGCTTGCTGCGATTCAGGTTATCATATAGCCTCAGGCGACATTCTTCGTATAAATTTTGGATTTTTCATCTCATACAATTATTGTAGTTACAAAATTCCAAAAATCCGGGGGTATTTATGACGTAACGTCATAGGGCAACGGTTTTAAGAGGAGTCCCGAAATTACACCTGCAAAGTTTGAGTTTCTTAGACTAAGTCATTTTCGTGTTTATGATCTAACTAGCTGTTGCCCACAACTTCATTCGCGATAAAATTTTAAAAAGGAAACTGGAACAATTTTCAGGGATAAAAAGCCTATATGCTATTTCAGACTATAATCTATCTCTGTTCCAAATTCCGTCCAGATCCGTTTACCCCTTGTGGCGTGATTGAATAACAAACATTCATCCATCCACACATCCATATAAACTTCGCACAATATTAGTATAGACAAATAATGTTCTCGTGACCGATTTCGGCCACAGCGACAGTTTCACTAAAAACTACCGAACTACGCAGGAGTCACTCTCATAACTCGATGCTGCATCATAGATTTTGTGACGCTTTTCATAAACGTTTTCCCATCTATAGACAACGGTGCTGACCTCTCGATCTATTTTATGTTTAGACTACGAGAGAATGAGAGTGATATGTCGCTTTGTCTGATGATTTTATTTCTTTTTCTGACATCCTTGGTATGTAAGGACGCCGTTTAAGCTCACATAGAATAAGCGCTCTTCAAACCATGAACCTAAGCGTAAGTATAATTACGAGTATATGCAGGTGGAAAGGCAAAATAGCGTTATGTAACGGTACTTTACTGAGGTGATTTTGTTTCCTCATCATTTGTTTCTTGTGAGCAACTTCAGAGTTTAAAACCTAGCGTTGAACGCAAACCATTTACTCTTCAAGCCAACTCTCTCTGATGTTGAAGTGCTCGTGTTAACGGCAAAGAGTAGAGAATTGTTACAGACGAGGTAAAGACGCAAAAAAATTGGTACCGTCTACAGTACTGCGTCGTTTTTGAGGATGCTTATTTTATAATAAAATATGAATATACATAGAATTGTACCAAAGTAAACGGTCCCTGACTCAGTGGCGATGGATATTATGAGTATTTGTGAGGTTAAGCAAATTTACTTCAATAAATTTTACTGCTATTATAGATGGGTGGCCTTTTTCGAAATTTGTCATAGCCCGCCCCCCCCCACCTGTGGCTCGGAGAGCAGGTTAAGCCGTCGGTCCTGCGCCCAATCTCTTTTTGGTCTTACTGGATTTCCGTTTCATCAGACTATGAGAGTGAGGCAATAGAATGTGCACTTGTGTCTGCGCACACACTTCTGCACTATTATGTGTCAGTGGCTTTTAAGTCTCTTTGATTCAGAATGAGACAAACTGCAAGATTTCAGAAGCGCCATCATTGTTCTATACTTTTTTTTGTTCGTAATATTCAAGAATTTAACTGTATAGTTTGGAACCCTCAAAAGAGGAAGTTCGCTAGATATCTTTACCACAAGCTATATGGCTACTAACTACCCTTATTTGAAACTTTGAATTCTGCATTCAACGTGTGAAAATATATAAAAAACGTGCAAAATTGTTTAGGTAAACTGTACAAAAGACACTTGATACTGGTAGAATAAGTCTAAAAAATCGGCCAAATTGCATTGCATTGAGTGAAAAATAAAAATATAGTAATTTTGTTTTATTTTCTGCCTAATAGTGAGATACTTTGAAAAGTTTTTCCACAATCATCGTACTTGGTTATTAAACAGAATAAGATATTAGGTGTGTCAACACTGAGCCTTGCCTTATGTAGTTTTTAAAGCCTTGAAAAGATACGCAAGGGGTTATAAAAGTGGCCCCAATAGCAAGCTCAAGTAAATTAAACTTCGCTGGTAGTGCAAGTACGGTCATGACAGCGACTCCATGAAGACTGTACTAAACATCAATACCAACTAGAGGAAGAGGCAGGCCAACAGCTATATGGTGATCAATTCTTCAGTGATAACCCAAAACAGAATTTCCTGGCGCAAATGCACAAGGAGGCCCAACCACAAATAAACTGGGGTAAGAGCAGGAAAATGCAAAGCTATGAAAATGACGAAAACTCTGTTTGCTGCCATTTTTACAACTTGTCTAAATATTCACAAAATCGGTTTCTTTTCTTCGCAATATGTCTACTCTTTGGTCATCTACACCCCCGGTACCCTCCAGCCGAACTGCTATACATCAACGCGTACCCACGCCTTGATGAGAAGATGATGACCGTAATTTGCGACGCACCAAGACGTCTATGTCTCGTGTTTTTTCACTGAGCTCAGGTATCACCCGAGTACAAAATTACTAGTAATTTATCGCCCGTACACTGGGATAAGGCTGGTAAATATTTTCTCTAAAAAATTACATATAGGTGTTGTGTTTTGGTGTTCAAAGTTAAAAACGGAATATTAAGTAGAAGTCTTTTTGGCGGCGTTTTGCTCGTGAATATATTTTATCATTAAATTTTAATAAAATATGTTATAAAAAGTGTATTTATATCCATTTAGATGAAGATAATTGTTGTAAAGTATGATTAATCGATACATACATAATGGGAAAGTCATTCTTTATTAAAATCTTTGCATTTATAATTACATATACATTTAATAAAAATGTAAATGGAAAATATCAGTATATTTTCGATATTTAAGGATCATTAATATCGATTTTTGTGATACCAATAGTCAAAGCAATAATTTTAGATTTTTTATTTGTCTATCTGTTGACATATTTGTACGCGCCCTAATTAAAACTTAGTGTTAAGATTTGCATGCATAATTTCATAGGTCTAGATTAAATCTTAGGTTATTAATTACGACGGAATTACACATGGAAGCTGAGCAATACAGGATAAGGTCTTTTAGCTATTTCGCATCTTAACACCATTATAATTGAACGAATCTTAATGAAATTTAGCACTTGGACAAGGCCATATTAAAAAAATTATATATTAATTATTTTATACCACACTAGCTGCCTGTCCCGGCTTCTCACGGGTGTCATATCATAGTTTTTTATACATTGAGGTACATTATTCAAATTTTCGTAGGGATCTCTACTTTTTTTGAAAATACTTTACAGCCTATGTTACTCCCCGTTATAGTAGTTTTCTAATAGTGAAAGTTTTTTAAAATCGATCCAGTAATTTTTAAGTTTATTCGTTACATACAAAAATACAATTTTTTTGCACTTTTTAATATAAGTATTTGTATAGACAAAGTCATAAAGAAATTGTTAAAAACTCGTTATTTTGTACGAGTGCTAAGTAATTACAGAGTAGCTTTCTAAGGCTTAAGTAAATTAAGATTTATATCAAGATAAAGCACATAACATATAGATTATAGTAAGTTGTTTACTTAAGTGTGTTTGTAAATTACAGCCAAGCTTGCGTTGATTATGAAAAAACCTATATAATACTTCGGTGATGTACAAGAATAATTTGATAGAGTGGCGTGATATACATAATATAAATATAGCGTAGAATGTAGATATATTACAGGTAAATTGCTTTGATGGATAATAGTTCAGCTCAGTTAGCCGTTAAACTATTTTATTCTACCACTTATATTTATATTATTTAAACTTTGTGTGTTTGTACATTATTTTCCTGGTTTGTTTGTTTTACTAATATAATCAATATTATTAATATTTTTCACTCAATATTTTTTTTAATATTACCTATATTTTATTCTAAATGAGTTTTGAGATTTTAGAAAGAAACATTCTGCGAAAGATACATTTTGAGACCCTGCGACATTTTACGAAAAATATCTACAATTTGCGAATAAACAACAGCCATTGACAGGTCAGGTTGACAGGTCCCTCAAAGGTATTTTACCTTAAAATATCTACGCGATTCTGTAATCAGTATAATTGTACAAGTATGAATAATTTTTCTTAATATATTTATTAGGCAGGTATTTGGGTGATTTGATTCCTCAAGAATGTAATTCAGATAGCTCAATCTAAGGAAGCAATCAATTTTTCTTTGATACAAATACTTAGAAGTCCAACCGCTTCTTTTTTCCTCCTACCCACATATTTGTAAATTTAAATAAACATCGCTCCATTGATCTCCAGTTGATATTTTTATAATGAAGGCCTTTATATTATTTAAAAGTAACAGCCTCGTGTCCAGAACAGCTCAACCAACTGTTTATTTTGCCTTTATTCCGATTCCGACACGGCGATTTCGTGGTTTTATACTATACTACATTTACCATAATGACCATTGCAAGGTAAAAATATTGACAATACAAAATAAAACTTAAACAACACAGCGATAGAGTTGAATTTTCTTTGTTGTTATGCCATTAACGATATTTTAATTGAGTCGATCCTGACACAGAGTAATGATTGGATGTAACATCGATTTATTTCGACTTCTCGTTTGTGATTGGCGGTCGCGATAAGTTTATATCTATCGTGTAATGTTTTTATAATCGTCCTACACTGATTCACATCGTACTTTGTAAATTATAGCTGGGCAAAGAACAGTTTCTATGGATAGAGCCTTTTTGCTTGACATGTCGATTAGAGTAATGATACCAACGAGCTTTACATACGAGAGATTTATATGATTGCTAGTAATCGCTACCTGAAAAAAAACAAACACTTTTATAATGATTTTGACAATAATGCTACAACAAGTTATGAAAGTGCTACTGTATTGGTACGGGCAATTGATAAATCAGTAAAAACTGTAAGTTTGTGAAATTAAACATGAGTTTCCAAATCATTAAGCCAAATGTAGGTAGGTATCTCCAAAATGAATGAGACGAACTGGTTCTTAAAATCTAAATTATCTTCAAATGACTCTTTGTGCCGTTAGTTTAGGTAAACATGTTCAAATATTATGCCTTTTATATACTTAGCTGATTACTTATGTATACTAATAATAAAGAGTTGAAGAGTTTGTTTTTTTGTTTGAACGCGATAGTATTAGGAACTACTGGTCCGAATTGAAAAAATATTTGACTGATGGATAGCTCATGTATCGAGGAACATCACGCTACGACTAATAGGAAAGGAGCAGCAGTAAAAATGTTGCAAAAACGGTGAAAGTTTAGGCAGACGCAGTTGCGCGGGTCAGCTAGTTATTTATATGTAATAATGCGCTAGTCTACTAAAACACTATTAGCCACTTAGGCTTGGTTTCACCTAAATTACTTACCTATGCAAAGTTTTTGCTTTGACCATAATGAAATAATTTGGAAACATTATATGATTCTGTCTGATTCGATCACTGAATTAGATATAAGAATACGTCAATTGCTATTCTTAACTACCTTAAAACTTTGCTACATAATAGTAATTATAAGAGAATTAGTGAGAATAATTATACCAGTCTACCCGTGACCACGGCCGTTGCAATACGGTCGAAACGTCGGGCAATAAACAAGGTATTTTACCTTAAATTATTCACGCGATTAAGACCCGTAATATATATATATTTTCATAATGTGTACAAATCGCAAAAGTTTATCAACATTTAGAATAATTATAGTCCTGATAAATAATATTTATTGTTTTTTTTAATTAAAGTACGTAATACTGATTCACAGTAGAAAACAAGTACAAAATTAAATCGCAACCTAACTTTTTACATCCAGATAACGGTACTCTTTCCAGGGCCGTATTGAGACGCATAATCCCTGGAGATTCAACCAGATTCGACCCTAATGAGCCTCTGTCTGACAAATGGGTATTCGAGTCCGCCCTCTATCGGTGATCAGCGAACTATCTAAGTCTTGATACACTTTGCACTTGCAACCGTTTCTTTAGTTTTATGATTGTTCGATGTGAGGGTGATTAAGTACTGCTGTAACGATTTCTTATTGATAGTAGATATCTTATAAGCTGTATACATTATTATATAAATGCATTTTGTGTCGATAGACATTTTAGATCGAATACAGGGCTTGTAAGCACTTGCCTAGTAAACAATTTCTCAGGTCCTCAAATGAAACACGTAGACAATCATTACATTTTCCTGAGTTTTACTAAAATCTAGGTTTTTCAAAAAAATTAATCAAAAGCAAATAAACCGCATTGATTTTATTGTTACGTGGTTAGAATAAAAACAAAAATGTAATGTACAAAGGAAAAACCGTGCAAGAGCAAGTCGGACCATGCTCAGTGTAGGGTTCCGTAGCCGTAATTACAAATAAATATACTACATACAAAAAAATCCGATTTGAAGAAAGTATGTTCATTACACTTGAGCCCTTTTGTTGAGAAAAACAGTTTTTCGGCAATAATTCAATGACGGTTTATCCGAGCATGTCGAAAATAATTTTAGTTTAAAGTAAGTATTTATTATGCGCTATCTTATTCTCTTTATCTATTTTTTTTATATTTTTTTATTATACAAATTAAAAATAGTTTATTAAAAACCTTAAAATGTTTTAAAAGACCTGTCGAATGATGTGCCACACGTTAATGTTTGCTGATTTCTTTTTAGCTTGATTTATGTATGGAGTGCCTCCTTTGAAAATATTTATTATTTGACTGTCAAACTTAGTAGCGGGTTTTACAAGATTCCTATTTACCAAATTTCATAGTGTAGTCTATGAGTAAAATGCCTGTGAAATACGGACGGATAGACAGATGGACATGGCGAAACTGTAAGGGTTCCGTTTTTGCCATTTTGGCTACGGAACCCTAAAAACGCGATCACACTTAGTAAAGATTTACCTTATTTACGTTTTTTTTAGAAAGAAAAAAAATATAATCCTAATAAAATCAAAGTTTAATCATTAAATAAAGGTATCAATCTGAAGATCTAAATTCAATTTTTCGTCTTCAACGAAATTCTAAGTTAAATTACCAACATCCGTCTACACGTGAGAGTCGCGAAAATCTTAATTAACAGATAGGAGACAGTCATTTATCATGGAGCTATGTGATAAGGGGGCGCCCCTTAAACTCAGGTATCGTAAAGTGTTGACAAGCTAATGATTGATGGATAAATGTGATTGGTGTTGTTAGCACCTCCCACTCTACAATTAAAAAGTGTTCGTGCTACCTCCTAATCATCATTAATTTATAAAACATTAACGTGGAAGATGCAATTTCTAGTATTTATACAGTTTTTTACAAACAAAAAGTCTATTTTCAGAAATAAAGTCATCAATTTTTCGCCTTTAACTACAGCGCTTGATAAAAAATATTAATGTACAAAGGTAATTCAATTGCAAAGGCAAATCGAATGGTTTTATTTTGCAACAGGTGGGAAAGGATGCAGTTTGGCTTCAATTACAACATAAAACAAGACTTTTTAATCTAAAGATTTTTGAACGACGTTGTTAGCCTCTTCCTCATTTTCTGAAATTAAAAACTGAAATTCCAGGCTTTGGTAGCCCTAGTCTAATTAAATTATCTATACTAATCTATACTAATAAGTATTTTAATGAGGAAAGATGAGTAATATTTGTTTGTAACGAATAAATTTAAAAACTACTAGACCGATTTTAAAACTTTTTTGACATTAGAGAGCTACATTATCGGGGAGTAGCATAGATACATTTGGCTTAAAAAATTAGAGATCTCGACGAAAATTGCAATAATGTCTCAAGTATAAAATCTAGTCATAAATATAACTAAGTAAATCAGTTTCCATTATAGCCAGGAAATCCACTCAGCTCACGCTTCTATCATGAAATATTGACTGCAGACAGAGAATTGCTTAGAAATAGCACAGTAACAACATGCACTAACAAAACATTTACGTGATGCAATGAAATATTACAAGCAAAACATGACATGTCAAAATTAGGCACAAGTTACATTAGGGTGCTCTATAATTAAACATCAATAGCATTACAAAAAGTAAATAAACAGGGTATGTGCGGGGTATGAAGTAGGTTAGGGGAGGGAAAGGCGGGAGGTCTCGACTATGACTAATGTCTCGCGATCCGTCAGTGTCACTCGCGGGCTGAGGGGGGCGCTACGCTCGCCAGGGCCGGAGCGGAATATCCTTTCAAAATAATATTTACCCTACGATTCGATATACATCTCTATGTTAATATAGTTTTTGGTTAAGGGTTGAATGCTTGATATATTGATAGTGAAGCGGCATTTGAAACAGAATTTTAGTTAAACAAATTGTTATGCGTAAACGAAATAAGTTGACATTAATGCGTTTAATTCAATTTGAATAACTGCTTTGCAATATGACTTCTTTATTCACATTGGCACAAGGATTTTGAACCTATTCACCTCTGGCCAAGAGTTTCCGACATTTTTTTTCAAATGACTGTGTCAATGATGATTAAAGTATTTTTTAAAATGAATCAAAATTGTTTTGCAGGATTAACAATCCACGGGGATCATCTATAGATGAAGCCCGTGGATAATGGATTAGAAAACATCACAAACGTGAAATGACAATCGTAGGTAGGTACCTCTTAAGCTACCTACGACTGTTTGTTTTTGCCATCTCAAACACTAAGCTCAATGTTGGTCTCAACAATATTTATACAAATATACATCATTAAAACTGCTCTAAACAGTATTTAGTCAAAAGCACCTACAACATTTAACAATTATTTATCTTAAAGATGCATTTCAAAACCCGTCCCTGTACAGTTTCTGGGTCTTTTGAAATTGGTTTCCGCGCAGGGCACCGGAGATACCTACTCCGCGACACATAGCCCCATCTCTGGGGCATACCGCGGGCACAATTAGATAAAATAAAAAAAAAGAAACGAGTAATCCTCCGCCCAACTAGATTGCTTTCGGGACTGGGGTCGAATCAAAAAAAGCTAGATAAACATCAAATTCGCAGAATGAGGAGAGGTGTATATAAGTAAGAATAAGTTATGCGCCTTGATTAGGCTTTAAGAAAAATTGGGGGGCTGTCACAAAGCATTATAAAATAATTCTATTTTCATTATATCAACATCCTAAGATTAGAACGAGAAAATAAACGTACTATTTTAGCAATTATGATTATTTCTGAAGCCTTAAATGTGTATAGGTACCTATTGTGTAAACCTACAATCTCATTTAAGTACCTAAATAAATACTTATTATTATTATTATTGATTTTTTAATTCAAGGCAATGCCAACATTGCGAAATCTCACCGCGTGATTTTTATTTTCACGATTTATTTTCAGTAAATGACATTCACAAAATCACGAGTTTTAAATTGCAGGTGTGTGTACGGCCATATAATTATGATTTCATGTGTTACATAATTGTTGTAAAATAATTTTGATAGCATGTTTTTGCAATGCAGTCCAAATGTGATAGGTGGTATATGATCTGAAATTGCTACTATTAAATTTAAATGAACATTTTTGTAAAAAATAAATGTATGAAAAGTACGAAAAAGTTAAAGAAAATACAAGTTAATTTACTTAATATAAAATTCATACATTTACTTATTTCATAGGTTCTCTAAGCTGTAATCATAATCACATTTTGTTTCAATTTTGTTTACAAATAGTTTCTATAAGTGTACATGAAATTAAATAGCATTGTATTTAATATGCAAGTAGCCTTTTTTTTTGGATTCTTAACTATCACAACATAAGTAAAGAAACGACGCAAATCAGCGTTCCTTAACATTTTTACAAAGAGTTTCTACCAATACATAAAACCTACGTGGAATTTAATAACAGAAGGCGGACACACAACAAGCGAACAGTGATTATTCATACTGATTTTTTTTTTCTTTTAATTTCATCAAATTTATTTCACTCGAACAAATGGACTATCATTAATTTAACATTTACGGTACACGATTATTTTACACTGACTACCCTCCGGTACAAATGAGCCTGGGTAATGCACACCTACTCGTACATTTAAATTATACAAGCTTTTGCACGCGGAATCATTTGTAGGAAATGGCAATGAACAGTATCCTATGCGTAGATATATCTTTTTACACGCATAGTTTTTTTTTTCCTTAAAAATAAAACTATG
Source organism: Herminia tarsipennalis (assembly GCA_945859575.2). NCBI lineage: Eukaryota > Metazoa > Arthropoda > Insecta > Lepidoptera > Erebidae > Herminia > Herminia tarsipennalis. Next base: position 11,501,539 of record OX243835.2, read on the forward strand.
GAAGAAAAAAAAATTGTGCGGGTTCCATTATAAAAATAATGGTTCTTAACTGATATCGATTACAGCGGCCAATCTATTCAGAGACTAGCAGACTGCGCAGGAGATATTGCAACAGGGTATGCGCAGACACAAGTGCACTCTCTATTCCTTCACTTTCATAGCTCGATGGGACGAAAATCCGGCCGGAGTGAGATTAGGCGCACCGATAGCTTAGCGTGCTCTCCGAGGCACGGATCCACTAATTGTTTCTACACTAAAGCTGAACAGTTTGATTGTTTAAGCATGTTGACACAACCAACCAACTTACCAAGTAGGTACAGAAAGTGACTATTACGCACACGTAGGCATCGTTCAAGGACACGGGCAAGGAAGCAGATTACTTCAGACCACTTTGTTCTAAAGGCGTTCCAACACTGATTTCTATAGTACTAGTAGGTACGCTGGATTGGCTACCCCGTATAAAGTGACAGCAATTTCAAATGACAAATCGAATGACTGTCTGTGAACATTTTTGACATTTATGACAAATGGCCGTTGTTGTTAACCTTGTTACACAAGTTTCTTTTTATTTTGTCAAATGACCGTTCAAATGTCAAATTCAAATGAAAGTCTTGTTGTGTTCGGCGATAGCCTGTCCACCGTACTAGTACTATAGATGTCAGTACATATCAAACAATTGATGTCCCACTGCTGGGTACTAGTCTCCCCAGTAGAATCTACTTATTGCTGATCCTGGGGTATTTGCAATAATCGCAACGCATGGCGAGCAGGTTGGCGATCACAGTAAGGCTTTATACGCAGAGGACGCTACTGCCCGTCCTCTGGTGTGAAAACCCTTAGTCGCCTTGACAGCACCCACGGGAAGAGATGGGGTGGCACTATTCTTAAGCCGGTATCACACGACCGGTGGTCAGTCTGTTCCAAGATTCCATGTCCATGAGCGAGACCCATGTGCTGCGTGAGTGTTGTTGAATAAAAGTTACCTTTTGTAGCTACTCTTGGTCTTATAAAGAGCTAATTTCCAAAGATACTGAGATAAAATTTCATGTGGAAGTAGCCTGAATCTCGAAGAAGATTATAGACCACTTTTTATATGACCTGATGAACGGGGAGCCCTGGACAAAGTAAGTGCAAGAAGACACAAACTTACTATTAAATCATTGTTTTCAAGGATATTTAATAGCTACTCAACATAAAATATGATTGTCTATATGTACTACGTTTAATGTATTCAGAAATGGATGTCTTTCATTTCCTCCTTGAGTCGATTTATGAGAATCGATGTCAAGCAATCCAGTACTAATGTTCTTGAGAATAAGTAGTTGACAGTAGTTATTTTGTAGACGTTTCAGTTTTGGAATATAACCTAGTCTACTCTTTACGACAATTTGAAGAGCCCTGAATTCGATGATGATGATGATTCTTTGTCAACAGAGTGTATGGGGGTTAGTTGTGTGAAATATTTTAGGGTATGTATGAACCTTTTATTTACCCAAAGTTTTGATCGAATTACCGATCGTTGTAAATATGTCGCGATAAATATTTTGATACATGTGAAATCGAAAGTTTAATATTATTCGTTACATTCAATCGATTACGATGAGAACAATATTTGCGGATAGCGCCTAAACTTAATCGAAGTGAACCTTACGATTCTTAGCAAGATTGCTACGCAACGTTTATTTCGTAGCAAGCAAATTTGTCTACGAGTTTATTCCTCAAACTTCTGTTGATGAAGTAAATTTAATGTAGCGTGATATAAGAAAAGAAAATAATTTCCAACAGTATTCTTATTATATTTAACTAATTTAGAAGCAAGATATTGTTTTAAAAGATATGTGTAAAATAAGGTAATTATAGTTTATTAATTACTGGTGATACGAATAGTTGTCAGGTGACTTTCAAGCTTATGCAAAAACAGAAGCACTCTTTAATAAGTACCTATTAATTAAAATTATGTGTATTGAATAAACATGCACACAATGAGATAAATAATTAAATTAATTAGTAACGTAGCACAAATACGGCAAGTTTTAATTCAATACCCATTGAAAGGACAGTTTGCTGTTCAAAAATCAACCAACTAACATTCTTTATAAGTTTCATTTTTCATTGTGAAAATGTTTTCGGAAGCTTACAAAATGAGATTTGCGATGTACTATGCTGAATAGACTTTATATTTTACTACGTAAATTTCAATTTCGCGTGGCGTAACATGAACAGAAGATTTTGGAATCTGATCGGTTGTTGATATTGCAAAATTACATTTATTGTCACTGGTTTAGGTTCAAATTCCTTGTTTACGAAAGATGGTTTTCCCTCTCCGCACCTCAGTACATTCCCTTAGACAAATGACGTAGCATTTGTCCAAATGATGGCGCGGGCGGCGGAGAGAATGAATTTAAATTATCATTCAGTGGTACCAACATACAGTGCAAGAGTCTCCAAATTCGGTGTTGTGTGGGTGCACCACTACATTCCGTTTAGTAACCGAAAATCTATATGCGAATCTGATAAGAATTTATCTATTTCCTGGGCTATTGTTCACAGATCTCGATTCCTTCATATGGCAAATCATAATGGTTATTATTGATTCTGAATTGCGTTCAAATATGTCCATCGTATCAGATAGCACAAAGGAAATCGTCTGAAATTGACTTCCGTGTAGTAGATTTATTATTGAACCTACTTCTCTATATAAGAGTATACAATGTTAATTCAGAAACATACAAACACTACACTTATAGGCGTAAGGACTAGCAACTATGTATTTCTATATTCCTAAAGTAGATATGTAGATGACGAAATATTACGACACATTAACTGACGAAACAAAATAATTTACCTGTAATGTGCCTCAATTTCTTTAACAGTTACAGAAATTTTACTAACTTGAAGATGGAACTCAATCTAAATTTAAATTTAATCACTAGAAAGTCCCTGATCTAGGCTGTAGAGGCCGTAATCCAAACCCTATTTATTCGTTCATAAATCAAAATGAAACATCAAACGGCACGACACTCGCCTCGCGTCTCTATTCCGCGTTTCTAAACGCTTGTTTGAATTCTTTCTTTGAATTCTTTTTACGTTACGTTCTTTTTTGGCGGGAAAGGAAATTGAGTAATGGAGGCGTCACAGATGGCATCATGGTAGATTGATAACGGGGAATGAAGAGCACCGTTCTATTGTGCGGTCTTTGTAACGATATACCTACAGGTATTACATAAAAACTTACTTCCGCGACATATGGGGAGTGTGTTGAAGGAAACTCGCAAGTTTATTTCGATGATCGATTGGTTTTGGTCAATTATAGAATTCATAATTCGATTATGGTATTTTTTCTATAAAGAATTAAGCGCGCACGCAAATGTAAGCTTTATAGAATTTATGGAGCGTAATGTTATTCTGTTTTTTGTAGTTTATAGATAAGTATACAATTTTTAATTGTTTTGGTTGCAAAAGACTTGAGTGTGATTGCTGTGCTAGAAGTTGTGAGTTTGATTCTCACACGGGGAAGAGCTTTGAAATTTATAGGTTCATGATGATCCCGGATCTCAAATTTTATATTGTAAAGTACCCTATTTTTTTTAAATCGTAAGATTTAATCTCTTAAAAGCTTTAAAATATTTTTAAGTTATGATCTCTGAATCTCTTAGTGCTAACATAACTAGCTTTACAACCATCTAGACCGAAATGTCTTAAGAACACCACAAAGTGACATTAACAGATTACTCAATGGCGATAAAGTAAAATATATTCTGTTATTCCACAGCACTATCGTAGGGTCACCGTCAATAAATATTATTAACAGGTATGTAAGAATTTTATTTTAAGTACACACTTTTTTCTCGGCAAAGCTAAGCCGTCGAAGTGCGTAGTCCCTGATAAATGAGCAGAGAGACAAGAGAACACGTTTCCCAACTATATAGCTGTAACAGAAAACAATCCCGCGTGTGGTGCCTAAAGAAAAAAAAAACAATAGGGTCGTGATGAAGACGTAGCCATTGTGAACAACGAGCGAGCAATATTTCACGGCTTTGTATGCCTTCAGAGCCCGATTAATTCTAGATATCTCCATTCGCCTATACGTAATAGTGTGATGAAACTTTTTTGATTCGATTGGTGTTAACAACAAGTGTGGGATGAAACAAGCGTAAAATATCACTACACACTTTTTGTAATCAACATTGCATGTACTCGTTCTATCTAAAGCACATTTATAAAACGGGTTGAGAACGATACCCTACATAGAGCACTGACATTTAGTTCATTCCACTTGGACATTAAGAAGACTGCAATAAAACAGCTAGGACAATTCAAAGTTCTTCCAGATGACATTAAACAACTATTGTTAAGGAATTGTCCGTCTCATTGGTTTCCTTTGCCTGCTACAACAGGGGTGCAACTGGGTAGTGATTTGTGACCACTACTGCAGATAAGTTAACAATAATTATGCCAGTTGGAATTCATCAATGATATTGCTACCTAAATACCTGAGCAATTAGAGCCCATTTAAATATAAAAAAAACCTGTTGACCGCACACAACTCCCGCTAATCAATATATGTATAAGCAGTAATTAAGTGTATTATGACAGTATCAAAAAATCTTATATCAAACAAAAAATCAACATAAATTCTCTATTCATACCAGTCAAAGGACAAACGAATCGCGTTCCCATTCAGTAAGATTTCCATACTCACCTACTTTAGAAAGCAGGCGACATTATGCAAATAAAGTAAATTGAATTACCGGAGTTAAATGTCGCATAAGATAAAAACGACGACGCAATCTACAACCCAATGAGGAGACGTTGTATTAACATATTCAAACCCCTATTGAATATTTATATTATGTAGGATACTCCCTAACAACTGGTGCCGCTTTACTCAGCCTTGTAGCACTAATGGACCCCACTATCTTTCTCCTGTACGCGTCAAAACAAAAACAAAAAATTGGATTAGCGGCCTACCTTTGTAGCGCTCTATCTAATTACAATAAGAAAAACAACAAGATATCTGAATAAAACAAACTGAGTATATAAAATGTGGTCCGTTTTCGATATGCCATAACTGTACTGGACCGGTTGTAGGTACTTGTATTTACATTAAGTAAATAAATAACCTCAGTACAGCTAGACAAAATACCAACTGCACCTACAGAAAGGAGTTTTATTTACCGTACGTTTGGCAGCATATACTTAGAGATCACTCGTAGACACATTAAAACTATGATTTTATTTTCATACTAGCTGTCCAGCGCAACTTCGTATGCGTAATTTTTCCCCGTTTTTGCAACATTTCACGTCGCTACTCCGCTCCTATTAGTCGTAGCGCGATGTTATATAGCCTATAGCCTTCCTCGATAAATGGGCTATCCAACAAAAAAAGATTTTTTTCAAATCGGACCAGTAGTTCCTGAGATTAGCGCGTTTAAATAAACAAACAAACAAACAAAGCAAACAAACAAACTCTTCCGCTTTATAATATTAGTATAGAAGTATAGATAATCTCATTGCTCGGAATTATGTGTAAACCTACTATTTCAATTTTGTTTTAATAATTATATGTATTGTAGTTATTTTAAATGATTTATTTTGATTGGATACCTATGTTTTTGTTAATTCTTAATTATTTTTTATGCATGCATTTTTTTTATATTTAAAACATTTTAACGCAATCTAATAATTGCTTCTGAAATAAATGAAATGAAACAAAGTCTCGGAACATCTTCGGAATAAAGTGGTCAGAGATACTCGTGTATAAAACTTCGCTTTTCTCTATTTTGTGGTCCAACCAAGGTACTGGACTATAGCATAAAATAAAGACAAATAAAATAACAATAAAAAAATATAGACGCCGATATATTCCAAAATATTAGTATTTATACTAGGCACTTATCAAGAGCGTATTATAAACAAAAGCTAAGCAAAAAATAAATACAGCATTTTCGCTTATCAAATGACTTTAGCAGTAGACTATAGCAGTTGTCGCAAAAAATCGATATAAAAAATTGATAGTGTCACTTGCCGCCATGTTTTTTACTTAATCGTGATCGTTAAATGCGAAGTCTGTCATTAATTATATAAAAGTCCGTATAATTAACGCACTAGTATTTTCTTCCTGATTCGTCTGCAACAGAGGCTATTCGTTATGGTCATTCAATTAAATTTCATGCCAGCCGTGTATGGTAACTTATTAAAAAACCATCAAATCGTTTACAGCCTAAAGGTTTCTTGACTCGGCAAGGCTCGAAGATGTATTCCACTTGGTGCCATCAATAATTGTAATAAATTCTGATCAGAATAATTATAACGTTAATTTACTAATAGGAATGACTTTAACTTATTGGTTATATTCTAATTAACATTTTTTATATGATTTATTTGATATTGATTTTAAATTAATATAGGCACGTACCATTGTAATTGCATATACTAATACTAACTCAGTAAATAAAATAAATTGATACTCAAATAATTTTAATTTATTAATAATTTTATTACTATTTCTATGCTTGATATAACCTCTAAAAGAATTTTGACTCTACTATGAATAAGGGTCCACCTCAATTAGAAGTTGCTCGGAACACGACTTTTTTCACTGTTATTATTATTACTATTGTTACTTTTTCTTGAGTTATAGTCCAGGGAATATAGCAAACAAAAATGTCAAATTTCGGCAAAAATTAGGGAAAACTGGATTTTTGCACGAACCTTCCCTTTGTACTTCTTTCTAAAATACCAAAAGTCCCCATCAATCCGAGTGCCGCTAAAAAGTTATTAACGGTCAAAGTCAATAATAAAAACGGTTTTACGGGTATATTTTGCTAACGATTGTTTTGGTTTTTTCGTAAAACAAAAGGTCTTGGAAATAGTTTGATCCTAAAATTTGTGATTACACATCACAAATTTTAAGATCAAACTATTTCCAAGACCTTTCGTTTACGCATACACTCTTTAATGGCATGTAAGTATTTTTAATTTTTTAAATTATTTTCTTGTATAATATTATATCAAAGTGTTAGTGCTAGGAAAACAACTAATACTATGATTATGTAGGATTTTTTTATTTTATTTTTTGATAACACTGACCGTTATTCAAGAAAAACTGTTTTTTTCATGAAGTGTCAAACTTCATGAAAAAAACAGTTATTAGTAATGACTTTTTATCGGCGGTATTATTAGTAATGAAACCTTTTTGGTTGTACTGAATGTAACTGACTGGTTTTAATGCCATTTAATGTTGACATTATGAAGATGTAATAGTATTTTTACTAGTATTTTTCAAGCAAGCAAAATGAACGTATGTTTTATTACAAAAAGGTAAAAATGCGACGAGCACCGCAAATAAAATTTGCAATACGAGTAGCACAAATGTGGTTCAAGCGTTTCAAGTGCCATCTTTGAAAAAGTGGAGCAAGATCGACATGTTAGTAGTTACGATATTGCTAAAGAACTGGATGTTGATCACAAAACAGTTTTACGTCATTTACAAAAGTCTCGGTACAAGAAATAACTTGATATTTATGTACCATATGATCTCACTGAAAGAAACTTAATGCAAGGTGTTTCCATTTGTGATTATTTGTTGAAACGTAACAATTCCGACCGATTTCATAAACATAACAAAAACATCTCACCCGTACCCAACGGGTGATGAAAAATGGGTCACGTACTATAAGAATATCCGAAAAAGATCAAAAATTTTTCTTTGTACGAAAAATACGAAAATACTTTTGCCCCGACCTTAAGAAAGGTTCATGCAAAAATCCAGCTTTCCCCTAATTATTCCAAAATCAATCTCTGGGGAATTATTTGGCATTTCAGTAGGTAATTATATCTTGTGTATATTTCTACGTTATGCTTATACCTACTGTATGTAGTCAAAGTACAAAAAAGAATATTTCTAGATAACTACTTGAGTTTCCGCCGGTCTAAGAGTGAGTAAGCATAATTGTACCAGGGCAAGTTGTTTCTACCTACGTCAAAATCAACAACGGTCAAAAAATCTCCTTTCCATGAGCCGGTACATCAATTAATTGATTCCAATTTACCTACTGTGCCGGGTAGATTGCCAATGAAGAAGATATATAATGAAAAAGTTCGTCGTCGAAGCATCGATAACAATGAAATTTAATATCAAATGTCTTATTATTGTTCAAGTTTATTTCCTATTGTTCTTATATGGAACCTAAATCGGTCTTTACAAAACAAAATAAAAAGAAATAGATTTTCATTTTCAGATTTAAACAAAAATTAAATGTATACTCACAATATTTTTTCTTCAGTACCAAGTGGAAAACACCATTTGCCCTGAATGAAGGTACGGAGCGCTCCGCACTTTACCCGAGGCTAGTTGCGAATTTCGCAATCAGCGCCGTCCGTGTTCCAACCTTTTTAAAAAATAAAACAAAATTTAATACAAGTGCTTTATAATGTATTAATAATGAACTAACTCGATTACTGATTGGTCAATTTTATTATATAGATAATGGACAAAGTTGGAATAATCTTTGCTCTACCTCGTCTTTTATAAAATTGTTGGATTACGTTTGTTTGTATATTGAAAGTATTATAAATCTAACCTAAATCAAGTTATTAAATATTTGTAAAGCTGTTTTTTTTTTTTTTGTATGTTTACGATTCACCCGAAATTCCAGTTTGATAACTTTTATTGCAGTTTTAAAGCTAATATTTGAACTCTAACGCTATTATAAGTTTCATAGAAGTAGAAATACCTACAACTTGATATCTGTTTTGCTAGCCGCGCTATATATTATAGAGCTCAAATATAATGGTTTTATAACTGGTTTAAACGTAGGCGGTGCCACAGGCTTAATCCAAAGTTATTTTAAAATGATTATATAACAAGAAATGGGACCTTTTCTCCGTTTTTACACTGCGTAATATTATTTAATGTTTAACAATATTTCTTCGTTATATTAAATGTTAATATAACGCAGAAATATATTTTTAATATATAGCTGTTTAATGCAGTTATATGATAATTATAAGCTCATTTAATATTAGCATTTAATAAATTTGTGATATTCAAGCCTAATGAGATCAATTTGAAATTAATGGATTAAAATTTAATATAGATTATGTGTATGATTAATAATAATGTGTGACAATAGAGTTTTTATATAGTAAATGAAAAATGTTTGGTAGCTAAGATGCTGCATATGGCTGCTAATCTAATTAATATTATTATTAAATAAACAGTAATTGCTTATAATTTAAGTCGATAAATCCAAAAAAGTTTTAAATTCATCTAAACTTTGTGTCTATAATTTCGCTATTAACTCCTAAAGAAATTCATCCAGAATCTTAAGATTCCACTTGACAACAGAGCTGGTGCATGGTAGGCTCATGAATAAATAAAGTGGTGTTTATATAACGTTTGGCCGAGATTAAAATTCAAATATTCTGACAAGTCAATCTATGGTGTTCCCGGGCGGTCCCGGCCCGCGGACAACGTAGCCATGTACGTAGCGTAGTATACGCTAGACTATGCGATACATTTTTCATTATTTATATGTATTTTGTGTTATTAGTGTAGAACAGCCCTAAACCGTTTAAAATATACATATTTATACCTTAGTAGGTAGTAATACTATAATAATCATAATTTATTAAATCTAAAATATATTACAAATATATTTTGCGACATGTTACTGTTCTTTTACATTTTCTCTATTTTTTGAACTATTTGTATTTTGGTATAAACAAAAAAAAAATGAAATTAGAGGAGCCGTTTTAGAGTTTGAGCAAGACCAACGAACACCAATGAAAAAAAACTATATTGTCAATTACACTGTTAACTAGATTAGGTACATAGGAAAACGCTTTCTAAGCTAGGAATTGCTTGTAGTAGACAATTTCGCTCTTTTATTTACAGTAATTCATAAACATGTGCAATTTTATATAACTATACAGGGGGCGGGGGGGGGAAATTAGGTGGTATGTGGTGAAGGGTTAATTAGTATATTTTTTTTTGTGTAATGTAAAGAAGCCAAGAGCAAAAGGTTATTAGTATATTAAAAATCACCTATATTTAGTACTATAATTAATGCAAAGGCTGAAAATATTTTTAGTAATAATAAAAAAAATAGTAGGTCAGCTTTTCTGATTATGTATAAATATTTTAATTAGCCAGCACCTGCGGTTGAAACTACTATATATATCTAAAACGTTAAGAAATTTTAAACGATTCATTTTCATTTTAAACAACGCGAGTACTAGAGAACATAAAAGAACTAATTTCACAGACTCAAACTCAAATATTTTTATTTCGTAAAACCAAATTAATGATTGTTTGAAAACGTAAAATTAATATATACTAAAAGAATATTAATAGGTATTATGGTATGTTTGGAAAAAAAAACATAATTTAATTAGGCGGTAATGCCAAGAGTGTAAAGCTCATGAGAAGAAGCTGCTAAAAAACTCACGAGCCACTCTTTTAAAATCATCAAGTTTTTATTACAGAAATAACTTTATTGATTGAACCAGTGTGTTTGGTAAATGTAAATCTTTATAAATCAAGGATAATTAAATAACAATACTATAAATAAGTCTAAAATAAGTAATACTCGTGATAGATTAGTAACTGGGTACATAATTATAAAATCACCTCATACCTACTATGCATTTTAAAAGTCTTCTTGTCTTTTAAAGAATATAGTAAACATAATATAATAAGCTAAAAGTATTATAAGTTTTCACGGGACCTTATTTATCTTATTTCTTTGCATATCCTACAGCCATTAAACACATTCAGTGCATTTGCATACGTTTCTACACCGAGTAACTATGACTGCCGGATTAATACTGTGTAATCTGGATCTTAACATTAAGCCAGTAGGAGATATGAATTAATTGCAAAATTAATTAAACATTAGCTCTGTTACATCAACAACTGTTCTGTAAGTGATTAATACTAGTTTCTCATATTAATGTTACCATCAATGTTGTAAATACATTAACAGCTACTATAAAATATAATATAAGTATGTATTATACATAATTGTATTCTTTAAAAGATTCTTTTTCAAAGATTTTCTTACCCGGCTCGTCGGTCTACAGATATAATAATAAAAATCTACAACAAAAGAAGTGTAATTAAAAAACCGACTACTTTATTAACAAAAATTAAAACGTCAAATCAAACACAAAAGACGCCATATTTGGTCGACGGGCACGTAGTGGAACACGCACCGCTAACAGAAAATAAGGGACACACAGAGAGACAGGAAGGGCCCGTGTGAGGGAGACGCCAATAAAACAGGCCCTCGGATAAAAGGGAAGGCGATAGTGACGCGATGATTGAACGCGCCACAAGAAAAATGATCACCCGTCAAGCGGCGACTGAGAGAAACTACCCCTAGCGGGCGAGACAAGGAAAGACGTATTTTTCGATAATGCGTGCGAGCGGGAGAGCAAGCACCAAAATAGGGGTGACGTACAGTGATGGATTATGCTTTTCTCTCTAAAGAAGGGAGGGGCTCACAGGTCGTTATGGAAAAAGCTGAGGGAAGTGGGGACCGACATGTGTCGGAGACGTAGACCGAACCGATGGTGGCCTTAATTGATTTCTGGATTAATCTAAAAATGGTTTTATTAATTAGCCCATATGAATACACATGTGCTTAAAAATGATGCATGTAATTTGTTTTACTTAAATAATTTACTATTATATAAGTATAGACAAAATTTAATTTTTACTTTTTATCTATTAATTTATTAATTATTTTATCACAAGAATAATGAAACGTCACGTGACGGTTAATTGCATTTAAAAAATAGCTTTATATAAAAGTTTTTGATTTTGTGAGTAATAAAAATATCATCACGATGTTATATTCACACGATTTCAATTTTGATAGTCACGCGAACAGAGCCGCGGGCGTCTTCGTCGATGAAATCAAAACATTCAACCCAAGCAGTTTATTTTAAATTAAGTTTTAATGTCAAAATAATACAACATAAAAAGTTGAATACTCTATGAAAGTTGTATTTACAGCTAAGTAGGTGCTAACGGTCATCTAGTGCTCAGCAATCAAGTAGCCGACCCTACATATTAAAATTTTTACGAGGGGCACCTAAAATGCCACTCACAGTTATGCCTTTGTCCACTTTGAAGGGCGTTTATTGTTTTATGCCTTTGTTGTGTTAAAATTTAAATCCTTAATTATTCATAGGATTGTTTGGGCGACAATATTTTCACAATAGGCCCGGGTTTTGCAGGGGAGGTAATCGGTTTGATTAATAAATTGTCAAGTTGAATCCAGCGTTAGAATATAAATTGTTACCACAGATATTTCATCCCATTATTATTCGAGATCCCGGTCATTGTTTTACGAAACGTCATATCTCATTCTGTCACCTGATTGTTTTGGCTCACAGGTTTCAATGGGAGGTGTCTTCTAGTTTATGTTTGGAATTGAATGAATATCGCGGTTTGCGAACTGGAATTTATCACGCAGGAAAAGTTTTGTGTATTGTCATTTAATTTTTACTTGTAAGATATAAATATGTATTTGCGTGAAAACAGCCGAAATCTTTCAATTGAAGTATGGTCATCTCTTTGGTTTACATCGCTTTTACAGCAGCTTAGTACAAAACTTTTTTTTTTATATATTTGTTGTGAGTATGCTGAAGTCTACTCAGATAGTTTTTTATTGAATACCTTCCTATAAAAGCCAAATATATAGGCATGTCAATAATAAGTAGGTACGTAAGAAGAATTCGAAAGTTAAGAAAAAAACATTTAAAAAATGCAGTATTTTCACAGGCTGTAAAACAACGTTAAATTCTGCCACTGTTGAAACAAATTAATTTTGACAAGAGGAAGATGTAAAAAGTTCCAAACACCAATTACGTTTTATTGTAAGCCATTATATTAATCATCGGGAAAATTAATTTTTCATTTGGACAAATCACCGAGTGGTCTCCAGTCTTTACAAAATGTATTTTGTTTTTGATTGATAATTGATAGTTTTGGCTTTTTGATAAGATTTTTGGTAGTAGACACGAAGATATATAATTTATTATAATATTTAATAGATACATAAAAAATATATTATTAACTTGTTATATTGAATTATTTCACTATATATAGACATTGTAGGTATATTATCGTAGAAGTATAATTACATAATTTATGAATGCCATCGGTCATACGCCTACTTATCAAAATCGACTTAATAATTTTGTTTTATTTATAGTAAGTATCACTACATAGTATAAAACAAAGTCCCTATGTATGCTTAAATAAAGATAGAGTGATTGAGGAGGAAGGTTTATATGTATAATAACGGAGCGGAGCAGCAATAAGAAATGTTGCAAAAACGGGGAACATTTACGCAGACGAAGTTGCGCGGGTCAGCTAGTATTAGTATAAAACTGGTGACTCAAGTCGCAGCAAACCGAAACATTGCATCGCTCGGAAAAAGTTACAAATTTAATATAAAATTGTAATAAATACAAGAAGAATCAATCATGAAGGATTTCCTATTTAACCGACGCATAGAACCATGAAATCGAAAAAGACAAACAACAACAAAAATAGAACAACATGCAATGATAAAATAGTTGAAATACCTGCTTAATATGGGCATCACCTCCAACTCATTTGCTTCCATTTCATATGCATAACACACTGTCAAAAGCGTAAAAATCAGTGAACGCATTGTGTAATTGATTTACCGGTTATTGTCCGGCACAACCGTCTCATTAACGATTCAACAGAGCAAATTGTGCTACCTAATTACAACTGAATGGTTTAAGACAAAACAGTATTTATGTTCAGCGATTTATCAAACAATGAGCCAATGTTTCGGCCGCCTGCCTCCACAATAAGTAAGAGAACCTTAAAATGAGCTTAGAAAAACTATTAGCATTTAACAAATGTAAGAACGTCGAAATATGACATTGCCCGTGCACGGTCCTCATATAGACAAAAGGTATAGTATAAAGAAACAATTGCCTTCTATGTGTCTTCTAATGAGCGTTTGAGCACGAGTTTGTAGTACGTACAGCGCGATCTCGAGTTCGACGTCGTTTCAATTAAAGGCAGAATTGAAATTAAGACTGCTTCCTACTTAGTCTCTTGATGCTTGAGTAATTGAGTCGACTTACTGAGAAATACATTATCATATATTGTATATGTATTTACACTTACTAGTCTCTAAGACTCATTTCTCAAAATTTGTGTTGTCTTCCATGATAGATTATTGTTACTGCATTCGATATTCATACGAATTCAAAAGAAATTAATCATAGAAACTTTGTTGACACCAAGAATCCATTATACATGAGTACGCGATTATTTTGATGGATTCCATGAGAATATAAGCATCAGTACTCCCCTAAAATCTCGAAATCGAACAAAAGGAACACGTGAGACCCTCTTCGCTTCCAAGGCTAATGTTCACCCCACGGAGGAAGGAGATGTAGAGAAAAATGCGTATTTATAGCAAATACTCGTACTCAAACAGTCCTACATTGTGTACGAGTCAAATAAATGAGTCTCATTTTTCGTGCTGTCAAAAAAATCTGAATGGAAAAGAAAACGTGACGGCGAAAAAACGGCAGGCTGTGGGGTTTTTATATCGTTTTTAATGTAATACTGATTTTGGATGTTCCAGATTAATTGTGCCTTACCTGAGTGCGGCAAGGGTGACGCTGAAAGAGTTCTGCGACGCTGATCGATCGCGCAGCGCAGATTGAAAGGAGAGACGTGAAAGGTAATTATTCATTTGGCGACTAGAATAGAACACTTTTGTACCTTTATCTTGGGGTTTTTTCCGATACTTTTGCACGAAATTTGCAAGTAAATGGATGGAGTGACACGGTGATTTGTTTTGTTGGACGCGTTAGACTTCCCACGAATTCGATTCTCGTTCCTTGCGTGTATACGTTATAGAAATGGTAATGCGGCTTCACTGAGTCTGCGAAACATGTTATATTATCATATAAGTGCCTAAAATTGCCTGTACTTTGGATTTAGGCGCTACAATACAAATAGATATCTGACATGCAACCAAAATTCTTTACACCGAGAAAAAACTGTTAAGTAAGCAACATTCACATTTCTGGCCTTGTCATTTTGTGATATTCAAAATAGAAACAAAAAGTAAACAATGCAAAAATGAAACTGGGATGACGTTTTTGAAAGTGAACAAAAAAATTGCATGCCAATATACCGACAATGCACCGCACGAAACCCGGAAGATTGCACAATGCAGAACAATAAGCTAGAAGCACATGTTATCCTGACCTGATTTCACGAAATCCTATTAAGGGACTACTGCAGACGCCAGGAGCCTTTGTCTCCACAACCTTTTATGATTTATGTGACGTTTCTTTGATGTTTATGGCACATGCCTCATTTAAATACGCTCGACTTGTGCTTTGCACATTTTAACGCTCGCCCATAGTGATTTTTTCCAATAGAACTGCGCAATACGTGCACAAGTCCTTAGCATTTGAATGAACATTTGGTTACCAGATTAGTTCTCTATGAACCGAGACTATACGTGTGTAAACAACGAGTCACATTGACTCATTAACTTCAATTCCTAATGTGTTATTCTTTGACAAAACAAGGTCCAATTTACATCTGAATAAGCGAGGGTACTCGCTCATTAGTATGATAAAATAATGTTCGACCCTGTAGCATTATGGCAGACTTTCTCCATCGTTACATAACCAAAAGCCAATGATTACGAAGCTATCCACAGCAAAAAAGTAAAGTTTAAAATATCAAAATGAAGTCTTCAAATGGGCTCGACGTTGTTACAAAATTACAGGCAGCTAGGCGGCGAAAACTGGCAAATTATAGTCCCTGACCGCAGACATTGGCCGTGGTTACGGGTCTGAGCGGACGATAGAGATCGCCGTGATTGCGTGTCCGACTATTGTGAACGGACCATTATGGTGACTTAACTAAATGCTCCCAAGAATATAGGCATTACCGGCTACAGATGTACTCTTGTTTATTTTAAATTATGTGTTGCAAAACATAAAATAAAAAGTTTATAAAGACAATGAACCTTGCCGATCAACTAGGCTCTCGAACTTCGAATATATGAGCAACTATTTTATTAAAAATAAATCCGGGCATGTCGGACCTTGCTCAGTGCAGGGTTCTGCAGCCGTTATTTTAAATATTTATTCGCAAAACATACGAAAAAAATCCGATTTCAAGAGCTTGTGTTCATGGTAGGTACTTGAGCCCTTTTGTTGAGAAAACAGTTTTTGACACACAATTTATACAACTTTTAGAGCACTTATTTCTTATATGTAGGTGTTTGCCCACACTAAAATTAATTATAAATATTAATTTTATTATTTAACTATAAAACTAAGTAACGGATTCTACAAGACACCTATGCACCAAATTTGATCAATATTCATTGTGTAGTCCTTGAGTAAAATGCCTGTGACATACGAACGGACAGATAGACTGACAGACGGACATGACGGAACTATAAAGATTCCGTTTTTGCCATTTTGACTATGGAACCCTTAAAATAGTTTCCCATTTTTTCGTGAATTTATCTTTGATGCGTAAATAATTTATAACCTTCTGCGAACACAGCCGATATTGGTCTAGCCTGTTGGTCTAGTGTTTAGTGACCCCGACTGCTAAGCCGGAGGTCGTGGGTTCGATCCCCACCTAGGATAAAACTTTTTGTGATGAGCACGATGGTTTATACAGTGTCTGGGTGTTATTAAACTATAAGTTGTATGTATTTAGAAATATTTAATTATGTTTATCAGTTGTCTGGTTTCAATAGTAGGTACAAGATTTGCTTAGTTTGGGATCAGATATCGTTGTGAGTTGTCCAAAGATATTTAATATTAAAAAATGGTCTAAACGTCTAGAAAAACCTTGAAATATCTTGTCAATTGAGGCCGAAGGTTTAAAAAAGATTCGACTACAAATATATCTGCCCAAGTTTTACTTGAAACCTGGCACACTCCTGCAACGTTCACTTCCCGCAGAATATCGCGATACAGGTGGAGATTCACCCCGCAGCGGTTTAAGTAAATAAATACTCTAATTCAGTTCAAAAATTCTCTCCACTCTCTTACAAATTCACAATAATATCAAGATTTACCTCAACTCCCGCCCTTTGGTCGATACCAAGCACTTACAAAATAAAACGAAACGCCGTGTTTATTTTTTAAAAGTTCGATGCCTTAAAATCATCAGGTTTAGTGATCCAAAACGTCTCAATACCCAAGTAACGAGTTGGCCATTAATACAGGGATGTATCGCAAGATAACTTTATTCTGGTAGCCGCCTGCTTTGTATGCGGCCGTCCATGCGTCCGTCATTACCAAACAACCAGCCTCTATTTGCCATTAAGCCGTTCGATTCTAATCCTTATTGTCTTTAAGAATAAAGTTGTCTTGATGTGTTCAATTACGTTTGCAAGCGCAGCCCTCTCGCTTTTATCTTATTGGTCAACCATTACTCCTAAATTTAAACTCTTCATTATAATGCCGCAGTGAGAAAACTCGCGATAACAGCTCGCGTGAATAATA
Source organism: Herminia tarsipennalis (assembly GCA_945859575.2). Taxonomy (NCBI): domain Eukaryota; kingdom Metazoa; phylum Arthropoda; class Insecta; order Lepidoptera; family Erebidae; genus Herminia; species Herminia tarsipennalis. The sequence continues at coordinate 11,519,098 of OX243835.2, forward strand.
TATAGGTAATGAATTTTGATAAAGGTAAAACACTTGCGGATAGATAATGTGGTGTGTTAAGTTGTTTAAGGGAAATGCGATCGAGGTATTGATAGGTAAGTAATGTCTTTTTAAGGTTCCGTACCTCAAAGGGAGAAAAACGGTATAGGATCACTTTGTTGTTCGTCTGTCTGTCCGTCTGTCTGTCAAGAGTAATCAAGACTTTATCTCGGGAACGCGTGAAGATATCGAGTTGAAATTAAATCCATATACTCAGGTATACTGTCCCTTAAACCTTTTAGGTTTGTAATTTTATAAGTATGAAGCTATACATGTAACTGTTCAAATGTAACCTTTTGAGATAAATAAATAAAAATAATTATTAAAAAATAAAACCTGTTAAAAAATCAAACATATGTTAACGTGTAAGATACGGCCGTTTACGCCTCAAAAACATATTATTTTATACATATAAACATATATATTTCGAAGAGAATCTAAATTTGTACGGAACCCTCGGTGGGCGAGTCGGACTCGCACTTGTCCAGTTTTTTAAGTAATAAATTGAATATTACCGGCCAGTAAGAGTTTTTATTTTTATTTTATATAGATCTGAATGACATTATATGAACTTCAAAGCTTTGGGAGTCTAAGTTGATAAGTCATGGCATGATCAATTAATAAATTGAATACGAAGACTGTTAAAAGACTAACGGTCAATTGCAAAAGCTTATTTACTTTTAACTATCTGTTAAAATAGCTACTCACTGGAGTTAGCAATTTTCATTTTCATTTTCGACATTAATCGAAACTGACATTTCTGCCGTCGAAAGACGTTTCGGGTTGACTTTCTATCGACGGTTATCGAAACTCATAAATGTTAGTTTCGTTACTAAAGTTGCAAGCTTTAGTAACGAAAGTAACATGCGTTTTAACAGACAGTTAACAGCGGAGAAGGTTTTAAGACTGTACATGAATAAATTTTGCAGAAAGGATAAATCAAGATAGTTTTGTACTATATTTCATAAAAATCAGCTCAATCGTTTTGAAGGTAATTTATCATAATCGTTTTATTTCCTATGTCTGGAAGTTGTTAATATGCACACGTTAACTTGTTATTTCAATACCTACCTTCCGATCAGGCAACCCTTGTCTAAAGGAAACATATAATTTTGGATAAGTAAAATTAATAATCACACGTTTCAACCGAAGGTTTGTACCGAAGTAATAGCACGATTTCGTCGATAATTACGTTTAGGTTAGGTTAAGTTTTTAAAAAACGATGTAATTTCACCATGAACCTTCATCTGGGTAATGTGACGTCTGAAATTTTCAAGGTCACAAAATTGATGTAATAACCTAATAACAGTTAGTAATGTAATAACAGTTGTAGGTATTCAAAAAGTGTTTAAATTGATCAGTAGCAACCTACATAAAATAGGTATGACATAATAATAAAAGCTTTTCTTTCCAGGCTGTAGGTACAGTTAGGTACAATTAGGTACAATTAGGTACAATTAGGTACAATTAGGTACAATTAGGTACAATCAGGTAAAGTTGGGTACAATTTAGTTTTCTTAAATCCTAAATTGGGCAGTGTTTTGAAAGGTATCGTAAGATACCTTTCAAAACACTGCCCAATTTCAGTCTTCACTACTTAACTGCAATAATACTAACAACGTGTACCTATAGGCTCAAACATTTTAACCTATAACTTTTTACAAGCCCGCCTTCTGTAATGGCTAGGCTTCATGCCCAACAACAGTAATTTTCTGAGAGCCTATCTGTTCGACGGCCCATCCTTGATTAGGCACGATTGCTTGATAATGCTGTTTACCCCATTTAGCTTATGCGCAAAATGGCAAAACGTTCAAGTTATTGGCGTGCAGTTGAAGTGATCACGTGACCTGCGCTTGCGCTGGTGGTCGGGTCTAATAGCTTACGGATACATAGCGTCACGGTTTTGAGATAGATGAAACACTGTGTTGTTCAGTGACTTGTTTTTATCCGCTGTTGGGTTGGCTAGCGTTGGTTAGGTATCTGATTATCTTATTATACAGGGTAAGTCCGGGGGAGATGCCACGGGATAGTTGGTTAATTGTCCAAAATGAGACTAATAAAGTAATAACCGTCAGATGGCATTCATTTTAACATAGTTCGTTTTACCTGTCGGTCAGCTTCAAGTAAGTATATATGTGTTTTTCCTAGAAAAAACCGAGAGCAAAATGCCTAACTTTTAACAGATATGCTCAAGTATAAGATCAAGGGTTGAAAAAAAAACCGGATAAGTGCGAATCCGACTTGCCCACCAAGGGTTCCGTAAAAATTGGTAGATAAGTGTTATAAATAGTTCAGAAATCAAGTCTTACAGTTTTTATAGACTATATTTTTTATGATTTAATTACAAAAGTTTAGTTTCAGATATTACCCTATACTTGTAGTATAAGACAGCATTACTCCACTACTAATTCTAGGTTAACGGAAAATACCCTATAACTTATCATTCCCTTGAGAGCCAAGAAATATACGTTTAGTGGGGTATAAACGGCCGTATCTTTTATTACGCCAACTAAGAAATTTGATTTTTTTCACAGCACCAAAAGACTGTAAGACCTGACACGGTATGGAACCCTAAAATGCGATGAAAATATGTACCTAGTTATTCTATAGTTAGAGCAAATAATGGTAAAATGTAATTGCCGTAAACATCAACATACGAGTAAAGTGGTTGTTTCTGTTTTTAGTAAATCTTGTGGGTAAAGTTTGTTTACATTACATACAGGTCTTTGCAATGTATTTACACAATTAGTTAGATACAGTTTTATTTAAATCGTATTAAAATACAGTACATCTACAGCTAACTAAAGTTCAACCACTTGATACTTACTTAATTGTGCTTGCGCACTAAGTACAATTCAATAAAAAATAATATTGAAGAACCGCCTGCTCGTTACTATTTCTATGTTCAATCATAAAGACTTTTATTTTTATAAATTACATATTAATTAACAAACATAAAACCAATGTATTAAAAATATTCAATTAAAACAACCCAAATCGATAGAATACCGCCAAACCAAAATCGATTACGAACAGTCGATACTCTCGTCCCGAGAGGAGGTCGGGGGGAATGGGAACGGTTGTCTCTGCACCAGGCGTTGACTAATCGAGGCGCGTCCGCGTGGAATAAGACTGATTGCACCACGGCTCGCCTATGCCTGCCTGCTATGTGGTTCGCCCAGCCCTCCTACCTACACAAACCGACATTATTTAAGAAATCAGCTCGCTCAAGCGGCAACAAAGGGAGTTTTTACCGCCCACGCTACGTGTTTTTGAAAGACTTATTACGTAAACTAAGTAGTGTGATTATGGAAAGTCAAAGTTTTATGTTGCTTCGATGAATTTTGCAGGCAACGTTTTTTTAATTTTGTATTGCCAAAATTTTCTATATTCCAAAAAAATATATACGTATGGATCCTTTTGATTACGGGTAAAATCTTAATGCCGTGTAGACACTTGTCTTTTGAAAGCATGTTGATAAATAAGTTAGTAAAATTAAAAAAAAAATATCACTGTTTAGACATAAATTTATAAAATTTATCTTTTGCAAATTTAGGATTATACTTATAGAACTCAAATAAAAATATCATTATGATCATAATTTTATATTTAGCTTTCACCGCAGCTTCACTCGCCTTAAAATTATTTTTTGTAGCCTATGTTCTAAGGTAATGTGTGAGCTATTACTACAAAGTTCCATTAAAATCGTTTTATTGTTATTTATGTGAAAGAACAGCAAACATCCATCCATTCATCCTCACAATCTTTAAGATTAATAATATTAGCATTTTACGATATAATAATATCAAACAGGAGAACTTCTTAGCAAGAACTATTTCATCAATGAAGAACGTGGAAGTAATGAATTGCTAGAAAATAAATTTTACCGATTATAAACGTCCTAATGTTGATAGGTAGTATTGATCTTGATAAAACATATAGTTTATCTTTATTACTAACACCTGTACATCCTTTTAAAGATATAAATGAGAAGTCAGTACTAAACTCAGATATTCCCGTAAGCATAAAATGCAAAATTAATTGATCAATTAATTAGCTTTTTTCAATTTATATCCATCGTGAATCACTGGAAAGTAATGGAGTTGTAAATGATTGGTGTTATTAATCTATAATTTCCACTCAATAAATGAGCCATATACGCCCACTTTCCTCAATCAGGTAGGTACGATGCATTTATATCCCTGTCTCTTTCGGCCTTAAGAAGAGAGAAAGTGTTAGAGGATTCGTGACGAAGACGCCATCAAAGTATTACGTTATAATTGTACGATTTAAGTTGATAGCGAAACGCTTCGATGAATTTACAAGTCGATGTAAGCGCAAAAAGTGATAATATTGTAATGAATTTTTTGATAGCATAGAATTTTTAATCACTTTAGTGTAACTATATATGTATAAATAAAACATGTATACCTACTTAGCTTATGCCCGCGGTTTTACCCGCGTGGATGCCAGATTGTTACCAAAATATTTTAACGGCAAAGTTTCATAATAACATTGCAACTCCGATTTATCCCCTTAGGGGGTGAATTTTCAAAAATCTTTTCTTAGTGCTCCCCTACGTTATAATAGGAACCCCCTTAAAAATTTCAAGTTTCTAACCCTTATAGTTAAACCCTGCGTTGATATGTCAGTCAGTCAGTCAGCTTCTCCTTTAATATTTATATATAAATAAAAATCAAGGTTTATAAGTTGTGATGAAACTCTGATAGAATCTTCTGGGCACGCCTGCGACGGATCCCGGACCAAAAACCTTTTTTTATAAATTTATAAAACAAAATGTTGTTTAACTGTTTAGTTAGTTAATAATATAAATAGTCTGCGATTATGTAAGTAAGTACTTAAAAAATATTATGGTTGGGTGTTATTAAAATACCGAGGCTACGTAGTTTGGGTATCAAGACCACGACGAACAAAAGATCATCGTGGTTAAGCAACGCTGTCTCTGAAATATCCCATGGTTGATAGTTTTCTCATAACCATAACTTTCCTGGCTTCGAGAACAGTCGTTGGTTTTTCACCTTATCTCTTTACTTTCCGACCTGAAGGGCTTAGACAAGGTACATTCGTGTTCCGTGGTGAATTCGATAACGCCGTACTAATCATTCGCAAAAAAATAAAAAATTGTCTATGGTCTCCATCACAAACGTCAAATTCTATACTTTAATTCTTTCCATACACGATATTGCTATTTGAATGTGACTCTAGTCCCCCTGTACGCACCTAGATAATTAATGTTTATATTTAATAATACTTAGTAGTGTAGAGCTTGGCAGCCCTAGCAGAAAGTCAGTCATACAAAACACCAATATAACATAAAATCATGTTGAAATTATTGCCACATAAAATTCAACCACAAACGCTACGATTTAGTAACCTTTGAAATAAATAATCTCTTTGGCAACTATATGTATTAACAACCTGCAATAAAACACGAGTTAATCCATAACAACTAATTCTTAAACCAAAACGAATCTCATAATCCTTTAAGAAGATAATTTGTCGAGATGTTTACAATTCGGTGGTCATTAATAGGCTATTATAGCTTCCAATCATTTTGTTATTTAACTTATTATTTTTTAAAGAATCGTCCATGAGTTTCTTGGCACCTTCTTCATAAGAGATTTACACTTGGAACTGCCGCCCAACTTTATTCTGTTTTTTTTTAAAACTGATCATAATTTTATTATGTAGCTGACTCGCGCAACTTCATCTGCGTAAATTTTCCCTGTTTTCACAACATTTTTCATTACTGCTCCGCTCCTATTAGTCGTAGCGTGGTGTTATATAGCCTTTCTCGTTAAATAAGCTATCCAGCAGTAAAATATTTTTTTCAATTTGGATCGGAATTTTCTGAGATTATCGCGTTCAAATAAACAAAGAAACAACCAAACTCTTCAGCTTTATAAAAATTTGTTATTAAACAATCAAAGTAAACAAAGTAGTCCTATAAGCAAAAGTTGTAAGCATATTTGTCCTAATAACATTATTATAATTGCATTTTTTTACTTATTCATTTGACTTTAATGATTTTACTTATTACTCTTTTACTTTTGACAACTCATAACATTTTCAAGAGCATTCGGTTTTGTTATCTCAGTCTTATAGTTTGCTACAAGACTGACTTATAGCATCTTATAGCATATTGAATAGTATCTTATAGCATACTTGAAGTTACTTTGAAATATTGTCTTAAAACTGTCTTGAGAGCTTTATTTTGCTTGTTGGGGTATTAATTTAACGTTTTCAAACAATCATTGACTTGATTTTACAAAATAAAGATATTTGCCGTTTGAATCTTATAATAGTAAATTCTTTAAGCGATATATTAAACTGTAGTAAATAAAACAATTACCTATTCCACATAGCGAAGGTAGCCCGTGCGTCTGGGCGGACAGACTGATGGCGAATTCGATCGATGGTGACAAATGGTTGTCGACACACGAGCATCGGTCTCGTACACGCTACAGACAATGTTGCCCTGATGAAAACGACGATTGACGACTAGTCGCACGCGTTTCAGATTTTATATATATTATAAGAAATAGCAGATTGAGAGTTAGAACTTAGTTACTAACAAGTAAATAGATGGAGCGTTGAATCGTTTTCTATAATCGTCGCAGCCCTACTTGCCTTGTAGAGTACGTTAACACATAGGTTCTGCGCCTATTCTCTCTCCTGTAGTGTCGGACTTCCGTTGTCGGATTATAAAAGAATGTTCTTGCATTTGCGCGTACTGTTCTCTGAATTACAAGATACAATGACACAAGAAGAAGTTCTTGCGTCATTGTATCTGGTTGCCGTAACCGAAAATCAGTTAAATAAATGTACAGTGTACATATTTGCATTTCTTGTAAACATAAACTCAACAAACAGCTTGCCTTCTCATATCAATATTACTACAGATTTTTAAAGTACCATTTTTACGTCTATAGTAAAATCTTTCTACTTCTATATAAATATAATGACGGACCATTAATTTCGCAGAACAATTAGTACCTCGTATATTTAAGTTTTTTCGACACTAGCACCTTAAATTACAAATTAAAAGTTATAATCATTTTAATGTCTATCATTTTTTAATGTAAAAAGTCGCACGTGTGAATTAAGGGCGGTGTACACGCGATCGGCATTCGGCATGCAGTTGTAACGAAACGCGATACGATTGCATGCCATAGTACATGACTCAAATACCCGCATGCCGTAGGGATAGTCCCCTATTATTGGATAGAATTATTCACGTCATGACGCTCAAGTAACGCCCGATTTTAATCTAACTTCCTGCCTATGATTTGGACAATGTTACTTTTGTTTTGCTGTGAAGATTTATAGAGTATGAATTACAGTTTTGAATGTTTTTATAATGATACTAGTTAAAATTAAAGTGGGTTTTAATTTGAAGTTTATTTGCTTATGTTAGTTTATTTTACAATATAACTTTGATATAGTGAGCGTTGATAGGTAATAAAAATTATATTAATCATATAACTTTATATGAAATATAAATTATTACAAGTCGGTCAAGTAGGTACCTACTTTTTAAACGGCATGTGGCGGGGTTAGCGAGTAAATCCACTACTAATAAATAACTCAGTATACAAAAAAAACTGTTTCATTTCGTACAAGTTTTGATAGAGTTTTTAAACAAAATCACAGTTAAATAATATTATAAAGTTTATGAGCTAAATGTGTTGAAATAATCACCATCAATTTCACTGTAACAACAAAATAAAAGAACATAAATTACTTTAGCAAAGTCAATAATATTAAACAAAATAACACACCGTTCCTTGAACCTATCACTTTGAAGAAGTGCCGTAAGCTTACAAGAGAACAAAGACACTCGATGTTCCTTTTTATCGATGCTAAATATCGAGATGTTATTCGAATCAGTCCAGATTGATGGCCGCTCGGATATATTGCATACCTATCAGTTTTATGTTCAGGCACTTACTCTTAATGCCTTCAGAAATGCACGGCATTAGTTAGCATGTCGATTTAGTCATTGCTCGGTTGCTTAGTGACGGGTGAATCGTTATTAGATTAGGTTAAATGATCGTTTAATTTGATTTGAATCGATTATTTCGGCTGGTCGTTTGAATTAGTGTTGGACTAATCGAGCTGGTCGAATATGTATTTATTTATAACAACTATATCTTCCTGTCAAGAGAAATATTACATTAATATACCTAACTTACTCGACGCTGAGACTAGGGTCCGGCGCGCACAACATGTTTAGGCCGCGAGGTATGTGCAAAAGCCCGCGCGATAGAAGCATTATAACGCACTGTTTCCAGGTTCTACGCTGCTGTGAGGCATTTTATCATAGTTTCAGAAGACTTGATTTGGTCTATCAGATGATATTAAATTCTTTCTATCAAGGCTATGGTTAGACTGAACGTTGGCCTTATCAGTATTCTTTAACGAAGAAAAAAGCACAGGTATACCTACACAGTATTTCCCTTGGCAGTGACTCTCGGGTATTTAGGCCCAGTCTCTATCCCGATATTATTAGCTGAGTCACAGTAAGCTGAAGTAATTTTTTGCCGCGCGGCAACCAAACTGGTGATGCACGTCTATCCTAGAAAATGATATAATAATAATAATATCTTGGGACAACTCACACAACACTATCTGATCCCAAACTAAGCAGAGCTTGTACCATGGAAACCAGACAACTGATAAACATACTTATATATTTCTAAATACATACAAATTATAGATAAATAACCCCCAGATACAGAATAAACTCGTGCTTATAACACAAAGTTTTATCCTGGGTGGGGATGGTATCCACGACCTCTTGCATAGCAGTCGGATACAGTCCCACCGCGCCACAGAGGCAGTCGTCGATATCGCTTACACGTTGCCAGGTATGCTTTCAAGCAAGCGATATCTCAATGGTTTTGATACAGCAACAATAATTACCTATACTTACCTACTATTTATTCCTTTTACCAAAATAATAAATTATAATAAAATATTTAAATCGTATCTATATGTATGGCATGCCAGCTTAATGTTTATCATTGTGTGTCCTCAACCCAAACATATTACACTCACACTGTGGCCGGAATCATGCCCAAAAAAAGCCTAAAATTCGATACACAAGTGTCGGCACAACATTTATAGATACTGATTAATGACGTGGAAGTGCAGAGGGGACTTCTCGCCATGATGATCGATGATCCAACAACTTATTAGATAATGGTGTTTCAATAGAATTAGTTGCTTTGTTCTTCCTGCTAGCTGCGCCTGCGACGGATCAAATGTTGTGGCGATAACGGTATCAACACCGTGTCGGTTTGTAGAATTTGAAAATGATGCGAGTCAAAGAGAAAAAGAAAGTTTTTTAAGACATCCGTGTTCTTTTACAAAGGTGCTATGTAATATAATAATCTACATATATAAAAGGAGAAACTGACTGACTGACTGACATATCAACGCAGGGCCTAAACTATACCTAAGGGTTAGAAATTTGAAATTTTGCACAGGGATTCCTTTTATAACGCAGGGGAGCACTAAAAAAGGATTTTTGAAAATTCACCCCCTAAGGGGGTAAAAACGGGGGTGCAAAGTTAGTATGAAACTTTGCTGTTAAAATATTTTGGTAACAATCAGGCATCCACGCTGGCGAAGCCGCGAGCATAAGCTACTATTATTTAAACGCGAAAGTAAATTGAGTATGATAGTAGCTCGCAATAAGAAGCATAGACGCAGGTATATTTAATCGTATAAAGTGTATAATTGTATAACCATTCAATACAATAATTAAACATAAGAAATGCGAAAACAATAAACTCATCGTAATTGTTTTCGCGTTTAAATTATAATTATAACATAAATAAAACGCGAAAATGTATCTAAGCGATATACAAGTCTCAAATAAACACTAAACAAAATGTTTTATAACGAAATATGCAGTTAATTCGTAGAGTATTAATAACAGCAAAACATCTGTTATTGCAGGCGCGGCGTGATAATGAGCTAAAGAAGGAATGCGATGCACTCCAAGCTATAATGTTTCGTAGTAAAATTGTAGACGAACTTTTAAATTTTAGATTGTATCTTAAATTATACAATATTAAACTACGCGTTGTTGTTACCTTCGTTACCTTACTGAACGTTACCGTTTGTTTAAATAAAAAGTAATTTAAATGAAATAAAAGACTTCAAAAGTTAACTGAAAGTAACGAAACAACTTTTTGTCTTTTTTTGTTTGACATTATATTACCAATTTGATAGTTAGTATCTGCTGTTGAAATGTGCTGGCACCAAGTTGACTTTTGAAGTCTGTTTAGTTTGGTTTTTACTTATTATTTTATAATTTTTAGTTTTAAATATTTGACCTATATTTTGAGAGGTTTTTCTTTTGAGATTTCCGTAAAAATGTAAGCCAGGTCGTCATATTTACATGTTTTCATTGATATATTCTAAACTACTTAACCGATTTTGATACAACTTACACACTGCTCCATAAGTTGGAGTAAATAAAAACGAATAAAAAAAGAATGGTCACAATACGATTTCCAGTTTCGGAGAAATTATTGAACAAACATAGATACTTTTTTTTATTTCTTAAATTTGTTTAAAGGTCTTCATAGATCATAATATGTGAAAATTGCCCAATTCCTATAATATTACATATCCATGTATCGAACACCTATCATATTTTTTGAAGCATATTATTAATTTATGAAATTTCAGTTTGATTGACGTGATTGAGGTTATTAGGATGAGCACTATTTTTCGGTTTCGTCTTTGTCATGTCGAATTTTGTAACAAATTGGATAACATAACTGTAGATGTAAATAATCTTTGTAAGATAGTTGACCTTTATTTAAAATAATATAACGTAACTGAAACTCAGTTATAAATAAGGAACTGATTAATTCAAATAAAAAAAAACAAACTTCATTTTTTATTCTGAATGAATCAATCATTAATTGTTCTAGGTAAGAAAAACACATTGATTCAGTATTCTATGGGCATATTATTATAATTAAGATTATTAAGGTTATTTCTTGGCCGTGACGTACGTCGTTTACAATAATTACGTATTTTTTACAAACTGCTTAAGTTTTTCCTCTTATCCTGTACAACAAAACCGTATATTTCTTGGAACTTAAACATGTATATATTTTTTTACTACATAATTATGTTTTAATTTATAAGGTAGGTAGGTACTTACATTCAACATAAAGCGAAACACGGTTTTCGAGTATAGATATTCAGTAGTAAGCAAAAAGATAAATAAACTCCCATTTTTACCACACTTACTTGTAGTAAAAACAGCTTACTATAGCGTAGCTCGCGAATACGCCACAAGAGTAATCAACAGATGTGACTAATATGAAAGAGATATTGTTGTAAAACGGAAGGAAAATTTCATCCTACCACTAAACAGTACATTCATTGATTAAAGTAAAAAGTCTTATAAATAAACGCACGCTTTTCGTACGCTAAATGGACACCTTAATGTTACGATGACTCGATGACTGTACCCAACAAAAAAGATTAATGTTCGCTTTACTTCAAGTAATTGCTAATATTACTTAAAGGAACCAAAGGGTGCCAAAACAGAAAAGGCTGACATAATTTATTGCACTAGAACTGAACAAAATTGTAACAGGTACTTTCTTTACAAATTTTATTGCAAAGAAAGTATTCTATTTACTACCACATTAAATGTAAAACTGGCCGCAAACATTAAACAAATTCTAAATTTAAAAGAAAACAGTAAAAAGTAAAGGTGTGACAAAATTCGCAAGAATGCGAGCGAAAGTGTTCTTATTTCAAATAGTTCTTTGTAAAGAATGTTGGGGACAAAGAAACAAAAGTGTTCTTTTACAATGACCATTGACCACCTGCCGATAGGAACAATTTGCATATTATTCGCAGATCGTTCGGTTTCGTTTTCACTTCATGTCTGGGTCAGTCTATTGCTATACTTGGTGCAATCAGTTTATATTCAGTCTTAGTTTGCGTAATACAGTGGCAATCATTTTTTTTTTTAAATTATTCATATAACTACATAAAACGCGAGACAATAATGCATTTCGCGTTTATTTTTAAATGCAACTCAGAATTATGATTTTAATTAAGTGTTTCGTTTAAAATACCAATCAAGTAAGATAAATTAATTCTTAATTAAAGATAGCAGCATGCGTCGCTGTAATATTAAATGCAATATTAAAGGTGAGTATTTCATTTTTAAATTGCCGACGGTAAGGTAATGCATTAAAAACCGCATGGCATGTATCTTGTATCATTATTGATGTCAACACGGAGTCTACCTTATGTTGTTCTTAGAGATCGGCAGGTAGGCATATAAGTGGTTTTTATTTATAAGATGGTGTTGGCCGTAATGTGGAATGCTGTGGTCGCCGCTTGGACGGCAGGGAGCTCTGATATAGGGTGTTTTCATGTATTTCAACATACATTCTTTTATTAATCTTGGAACATTATTATTTAATGAGTTAATCTATGTAATTCATTAATCTACTATGTGTATTTTTGACATTCTATTTTTGTATATATTTTTTTTATTATTATTATTTTTATTGTTGTATCATTTGATGATTCATTCTGGAATAGTTATTGACATGAACTGTATGTTATTATTTTTTAACTTTTCTTTTACATGTAAGAATCCCTTACCAATAAATGAATATGCCTATTAATAGAATTTTGTAAGCTACGGGTCTTAATCGCTTAAATATTTTATTTTAAGGTTAAATACCTTGTTTATTGCCCGACGTTTCGACCGTATTGCAACTGCCGTGGTCACGGATAGACTAACACTGATTTTGTTTACAAAATCCGGCCCGTATTGGTTTGCAATATATGTTCGAAAACTTTATCCACTTTATCCACCTACACATTATGGAATTTTATAAGCTACGGGTCATAATCGCGTAAATATTTTATATTAAGGCTAAATATTGTTTATTGCTCGACGTTTCGACCGTATTGCAACGGCCGTGTACATGGTTAATTATTTACGCGATTAAGGCCCGTAGCTTATAAAATTCTATAATGTGTACAAATCGCGAAAGTTTACGGACATATATGACTATTAATAGTTCTTTCGACAATTACCTACAACAGATTCTAGTTAAGTACACTCTTTCTGAACTTCGTGTTAATTGAAAATAGTTGGTTAGCTAAGCGAAACGGGAATAAAAATGTTAATTTGAAACCTAAAGGTAAAGACGTGTTTGAAATCATAAACAATCAAAAATTAATAACGACTACTTGCAGCTATTATAAAATAACACAACAACATTCCCTGACATTTTCCTTTTTTTCATAATACGTTAATAATAGTATTTTAATATTTTGTCTTCTTTTATTCTATTTTAAAAACAGAATAAATACCAAAGACAAAACATTCGTTGGTTAAAATAGTTATTATCGTGTTTTGAATAAAAGGGTTATAGTAAGTATTTGGATAATATTTAGCATCTAAAAGTTATTTCCGCGTTTTATACATAATTCATATAAATGAAATAACTGTATTCGACAAATATTAACAGTAAATAATGTATCAAGGAAACTCGACGACAATGTGGAGCCATAAATTGTAAAAAAACGCGAGATGAAATCGACGGCAGGACACCCCGTACAGCGGAGAGTATGATATCAAGGTTAGGCTTAGCGGAACACTCCACATGTGGTCAACCTTAATAAAGCGCGACAGCTATACGCAAGGACCACGCGTACGACAAGGACAGATATAGGAGCTTAGCGGCCATGTTGTATTATGGATGCCTATCATATTTTGGACCCGCTCCGGACCGGATTATTCTTTTTTCTTTTGCGCCTCCATCTCAAAACCGGTCTCCGAGCGACGACCACCATTTATTGTAGATTAAAGAGGCTTGTTGTCTTAATTTTAAGCCACGCTTTAATTTATGGGCACGTATTAATGTACACTCTCCGCCATTTTTTCCGAAGATAGACACGTCATTGATTTCTTTATTTGTACTGGAGTTTATTAATTCCATCGCACTAGTGCCGACTAATATTTTCGTGCTTAACTTAATGATTTGGCAATTAAATTAAATTGTTCTCGTTGTGGTAGCTAAATTAAAATTTACAGCGATGAGAGATTTTAAATGCGCCGTCGCCCCCGCGGTCGACTGTGGACATATTTGTCATCGGCGTTAAGGGAATTTGCTTGCTGTGTTTATCTTTATCGATAATTAAATGTTTTATTAACGCCCAAATTTTCATCGCTTATCGATTTATAAATATGCCTGCTTCATTTTCTACGAATTCAATCTCCGGTCATTCAACTGTGCGTCATTGTCGGTACAAATTAATCATAAATTCTCTGGACAAAACAAAAGCGAAATGAGCAAGTGCAAACTCCCATGTCCGAATGAAAAAAATGACAGTACGCTCGGGCAAACCGAAAGGACGCCAGCGCAAAAAGCGCTACCGGTGAAAAAATATGATTTATCGCGTGAAAAATGTGGAAACACACGCAAAAAGGGAGAACGGTGAAAGCGTGGCGTTTTCACTAGACAAATTTATTAATCCTATCGGTCGGCCTCGTGTATTTGTGTTTGTATCGACTTTTTATTTTCACATCTTTTAGTGTCCCTATCCAAGGTTATTGTTTTCCATTTTGTTACTCGTATTCCATTTCGTTAACAGATGCGGCACACGTACGGAATATTTATCAACGTAGTTCCACAGTAATCGCATGCAACTTTAATAGCGTTTAATAGACTAATAAACCTCCCTCTCATTCCCTATAACACCATTTACTCCACCTTACAAACTCCCTACTTAGTAACAGCATATTATCGAATCATGGCAAATCACACTCCGACTGCTATCCTTACATCTCGTTATACCAGAAGGTATCATTTCGATGATAAAACCCTACTTCGCCTCACCGATTGCTATCCAGGCAAGCACATATTAACACATGCACATTATTTGTTCACGTATCTCGCATTCGATCTGCGTTGGTACTAAAATCAACAGCGCTTCGGCCGGTGGCGAGACGGCATCCAGCCGTAGTCTGTAATTATGCTACCATTCAATAACAAACTGGTATCTTAATAGAGTGCTAAGAATGTTGCTGATGTCTGATATAATGCTGCTACATTGTGAAGTCGCAGTGTGCAGACAATGCTGATGATATACGAGGACGTACGTGTTGGTTAGATTATATCGGTTAATCGTTTTACGTAACTCAATTCTGCAAAGTCAAGTTTAGAGTTATGTCATGTTTTCTTCGCAAATGTTGAGCCATGTAATATTAGCAAAGGAAACCTTGTAGAACTAAAAATTCGGAGACATGTGACATCTATTAATTCGCGTAATCCAAAATCAATATCACGCGAGCCTGCTACTATCGCGATTTTTATTTCGGACTAGGTACGTTCAATGCCCTCTCTCAGAAAGATGAGAAGTGGAAATGATGTAAAACTTGTTAAATATAACCTCCAACATTCAAACGTGATCAAAAACCTAACTTAAATCAGAAATTGCCGCCCAAAACTTAGTGAAGACCATATAATATCTGCCTTACCCCTAAAACCACAGTCAAAAACCGCACCTAATTAAATTCTCCGCTTCATAACATTTCACATATAAGGCTTTCACAAACATATACCCGCGGATTGTATATGACCACTGACAGATACGGGGACGCGGCGGATCTTAGGCGGAAATTAAAACTAATAATTCAAAAAGTTTCCACGCGACCGAGCCGCCGAGCTAGATTTATGTTTCAACCAGTCTTGTGAATGCTTCCTACGTTGTTCTAGTTAGCTAGAAGGGATAGGATAACCTTTTAGTGGTAAAGGTTACCCTCGTTTCTTGTTTGAGACTAAATATTTGAGATAAAACTTATATCTGGATACTCTTGCGTTTCGGTTGCTTAAAAATGTACAATATCAGTGCAATAACATAGTAAGAATGCCATTAAAAAGCACTTACTATCTCACTACATTGTAACATTATTTATTTGCTCTTACAGATACAGTGAAATAACATTCTGTAATGCAAATAGGTGATGGCGAACATTATCTGGGCCGTACCTGCATCAACATAATTTAGACTCTAGATTTAAAAACCCAAAGGAATTATTCCATACAATTCCAAAGCCTCTTAATACATGAATGCACCATCTATACATTTCATATACTTGCTCCGAAAGATGTTAGATTATGTCACAATTACCATTTCATTATTTTGAAGTTAGGTGTAAAGCTTTTTGAAGTTTAAAGCTATAAGCCAGTTGTGACTCTGCTTTATAATCTTTGCGACCTTCTTACCTACGACTATGAC
This sequence comes from Herminia tarsipennalis, assembly GCA_945859575.2. NCBI lineage: Eukaryota > Metazoa > Arthropoda > Insecta > Lepidoptera > Erebidae > Herminia > Herminia tarsipennalis. The sequence continues at coordinate 11,535,466 of OX243835.2, forward strand.
GCAATCTTTAAAGGTTTCACTTCAATTGGTATGAACAATGATAGATATACGTACCTACTTATACCTACGTATAATGATATATTCAGTAGGTATATCGCCCTCGCAACTGCAAACGATTTTATTTTCTGCTCTTGCTATCTTTCTATCACTCTGCAACTTGTAGCCTAGTCGCTTCTCTTGCTCTTTTGATGAGCGGCTTTTAATTTGAATAAAAAAGCAGACAAATGAGAAACTGATTTAGACCTTTATATTTAATATTATAAGTGTGTGTTCTTCATTAATAACTACTGGACAAATGAGACTCATAAACTGTTTCAAATGAGGATCTAGGGACGGTGACATTTAGATCTTTGCCAAACAAGGATTTGGGTGACACTAATACTGTTACGTGCTAGCGTGATGTTTACCATCAGGCGCACGACCTGGCTCGTCTCTTCATTTAGTAGTGTTTAAAAAAAAAATACCAAATCGGAAACTTCTAAATCAATATGTAGGCGGCTTGAGTTTTTTTCCAAGACCCGTTCTCTCTCTCTCTCTTTGCCTGCTAACTACAAATAAAAATATATTGCTTTAATAACTAATAGATACGCATAGGATTAAAACTAAGAAAGATTTTTCCAACAGCATTGATTTCCTCTGCATATATTGCACGTTAGAGTGATCGCACTCAGCTGCGTGTAACGTCCCCCAATCCCAGTCGAAGCACTGCTCCATCTAACACTAAAATAAAACTCCTTAAACGTGGACACAGACAAACAGTAGTCGAACAGGATCGCATTGACATTAGATACATAACGATTGTAATACGTCGACCATCGGCGGTGCATCAATCGCATGCACAGAGCCCCTAAGCGAATGCATCAATGGACATTGTCCTGCAACCTGAAATTCGTTTAGACGACGAACTTTCAGATCAGTTCGTCTTCCATCGACTCTTTCGAACGTAACTAGAAATGTTTTTGACGCTGAAAACAGGCAATGGGTGAGTAAATAGAGGTTTGGTTGTAGAATAGTGTGGGAGGAGGACATTTATATCCTAAGGTCAACGAAAGAAGTGTAGTTTTCTGTCTTTTCTCAGCCATTTATACCTGACGGCGATTCACGACTGTGAATAATTTTGCAATCGTTTTATTAATATGATACGGTCAACTCTGTTTTATACAACATTATTTTTAAATAGATTTTATATTTATAAATATTTATCAATTACATTCTTTTAGTCCTTTAAGGTTTTGTAATGTACCTACTTCAAACAAAAAGTATTAGGTCAAGATCATTATATAATACAAAGTAGTGTCTATTTGTTCACTTGGGAATTATGCGTTTTTTTTAAATGTATTTATCATGTGCAAAGCGCTAATTTAAACTAAACTAGAAGAGGTTTAAATACTGCTTTCAGCTACAATGACTTATACTAAATTAAATAAATATTTTTATAAACGGTTTCAAAATCTTACTTTGCGTAGTTTGGTAGTTAGTGTTATTTTGCTTCACATAATAGAAAAACTCTCTTTATTACTTTTGAATTAGTTATTATTATGATTTCAACCTTAGATCTAATAGTGAATGCAATTTGCCTTATATATATTTTTTTAAAGATAACTAGCAATGTGGGATTGTGGTCCCACATTACTAGCAATCCTGTTAACCCTTCAGCTAAGCTCAATGGCTTGTGTTAGAAGTGGGTTCACGTCGGTAGTATAACGGGTAGTATTCGAACCCGCAACCTCACGATTGCGAGACCGATGCTTTATCAATTAGGCTACGCTTCAAATAATAATAATAATGCCGTAGACCTCTCTGAGAGCGGTTACAAATTTAGAATTGTGGATATCTGGAATTGTAGAGTCTTCAAGTTTTTGGGTTTAGGACATATTGGTTTCATAAAGACGTTTTCTTTCGAATCAAATCTTTTGACTGTCTTGGTGGCGCGGTGGGAGTATATCCAACTGTTGACATGGGTTCTATTCCCACACGAGACACCACTTTGCATGATCTACAAATTGTTGTTCCGAGTCTGGGTATAATTTGTGTCCGTGACTTATATGTTTGTAAAGTCCCTCGCGACATAGAGCGAGAATCATAAAAAAATTAAAAATACTATGCGCACTAGTCTGCCTATTTTGTAAGTGTACTGGGCCTGCTATATAACACCAATATCGTGTGAAAAATACGACTACAAAAACCTCTTGTGTGTCTGAAATTACTACTCACTGCAATAACTTACTGTTAACATCATTATAAAATTACCTCGGGGTCAATTCGACGTTCACCCATACTTAAAACAGCATAATGTCTCATTTCTGTACTCATTTTTTTTTTTTTTTTTTTTTTTTTTTTTTTTTTTTTTTTTTTTTTTTTTTTTTTTTTAAAAGACAACTCCCGCAGTAGGGTACAAGCCCTGTGTCACGGGGGACTTTACAAACATATAAGTCACGGACACAAATTACACCCAGACCCGGAACAACAATTTGTGGATCACACAAAGTGGTGTCCCGTGTGGGAATCGAACCCACGACCTCTTGCGTAGTAGCAGTCGGACACACTCCCACCGCGCCACAGAGGCAGTCGGATTTGAGTCGGTACAAAACGTTCTTGTACTTAAACACAACACGCAAAGAATATTATACCTATATAAGACTAATTATTAAAAAATAAACGCACGTAGCTTCAAAGGTTTCGATAATGGTCAACGCAGCAGAAATAATCAAAGTTTAAAATTAACTAAAACACAATGCTGAGTGAGATTCAATTTTTTTGCACACATTTTTTTTTAGTTTTTTTTTTTAAGTTTTGTAAATAAGATTTCCCTAAAAGTACTGTGCCAAATCTCATCAAATTCGTTCTGCCGCTTTGGCGTGAAGGTTGAACAAATAAACAGTCATAAATGAAAACAAAACATAGTTTGGAATAATTAGTTAAACTAGCTTAGTTTATTTAATTAACAGACACGTAACAATTTCATAACTGCAGAATTTCATTCCGACCAGTGTAATGTACTCATATATTTTTATTTTTTATTAACTTTATTCTTTATTTTTATTTTTCTTTACTAGGGAACGTTAGGTAAACTTAAAACAAGTTTTTATTTTTGTTAGTAGTATATGCAATAACTACCTATATATTTTCCACAGATGACTAGTACACAATAGTAACGTTAATAAATTAATGTATTAAAGAGGAACCAGATATGAAATATCTGTGATACATTGGCATACGGAGTGCGTTCAATTCCGGTAAAAGCAGATAAGTGATGTTATTAATATTTTTTTCGTTGTAACACACGCGCTTCCTTATGTACGAATATGAATGTGTTGCCAGCTCCTTTACATGTCACTTTTTCATCAAAGTAAAATTACTTTTTATATAAATATCAAGAAATTTTACCCATTTCACATCTAAATTTTGTTTTTTTTTAAGATATAAAACGTCGGGCAAATAAACAAGCAAGGTATTTTACCTTAAATTATTTACGCGATTAAGGCCCTAATATATATATATATATATATATATATATATATATAATAATATAATAATAATAATAATATCTTCGGACAATTCACACAACGCTATCTGATCCCAAACTAAGCCGAGCTTGTATTATGGAAACCAGATAACTGATAAACATACTTATATATTTCTAAATACATACATATTATAGATAAGTAACACCCAGACACAGGATAAACCATCGTGCTCATCACACAAAGTTTTATCCTGGGTAGGGATCGAACCCACAACCTCTTGCGTAGCAGTCGTATACACTCCCACCGCGCCACAGAGGCAAGTAATATATATATGTTCATAAGGATATAAAATGACCCAAAAATTGGCCGTTTCGACAAAAATAAATATGGTTTTTTTTTTCAAACATTTCATTTTTTATTCTCTATTTCGGTATTTTTTTAATGTTAAAATTTTGGTTCGTAAAAATTACCTATGCGTACAACGCGTATACAATAAAACTATTTTTTAATCCAAAATTTAAAAAAAGAATTACGTCGATACTAGTAAATATATCTCTCTAAATATCATATGTAGAGCCATGTAGGTAGAGCTGTTTATTATTTAGAATGTGTAGCGGTGAGGCGACGCGACTTGATGCTCGCTCCAAGTGGAAATCTTTTGGGATTACGCCGCCGTCAACCGGACGAGGTTGAGAATATACTAAGACTTACAATAGCTGTAAAAAAAGGTTTTATTTTAGCTCAAGAATACAATAATAGAGACTCAGTAACTTATTAAAGTACTTGTGCCAGTGATAAAACATAAATCCGATTAGTTTTGAGGCTTTCTCTTATAATAATCTTGAAGTATCCATAAATAATAAGTAAACTATCAAGAAATTATAACTAAAAATACACGCAGAGTATTTTTGAAAGGTGATTAATTATTAGTTGTGTCAGTACAGGCTTAGACTCTATAAATAAATAATTCTCAAGTAAACATGTTATTTGTTAAGTTTGAAGTTGCTGTTATATCTTAAGTATATCCTGGAAAAGGATTAGGTTGGTATATATATATATATGTATGTTATAACTCGACTCTAATAACACTGACTGAAAATAATAATAATAATACATTAGATATAAAACTTACTACTTCCACTTCTTGCTTAGAGAAACGTTATTTTAAAATCACCTAATAAATATCTAATAATATTGAAAATATGCTAATAATCGTTTAGATTCTTATAAAAGTATATTTAAATTAAATGCAATTTTTAACAACCTGATATTTGATTAAAGTAGTACAGTTTTTAACAGCTTTCAAAAAAGCTGGTTCTCTGTTTGACCCCTATATACGTATGTATGTACGTATGTGTGTGCGATTTTCTCGAAAGCTAGTGATCCAATTTATATATATAATTATATATAGCTGCATATTTTTCTGCGAAGGTTTTAGTATATTAAACGTTGTCCTAGGTTGTTAAACACCACAGATGTAGACTAAAACATAGGAGTAAGTCAGCGAAATTTTCATTCGGTGTTGTGCTTGATCTTATGTGTGTTCCTTGATATTAATTTTGAAGACGGTTAATTTTTCATCAAAAAGTTATTCAAAATGCGTTTTTATACTCGTAGCTGTAATCATAATATTAGGCTGACAGTAGTCTATATTAAAAATATCCGCTACTCTCGGTGTACCCCCGTCTCTATCATCTGAAGCGTAGCGCGCTATGATGTACGAGAAGACGACGCCTGGCGAAACCTAAACCGTAGTAAAGCCTCCATCACGTCAAATGAATACTAAATCACGGTCGGCCATTTGAATTTCAATATCTATCCGCTCTCAGTGTGCCTGCTGGCCTAATGCGTGGTCTCGTGTTTGTAGGATTTTATATATACATACTTAACTAAGACATAAATAAATTTTTATATTGAAAATGTAAGGATTTGTTTTTGATAAAAATGCAAAAAAAAATTGAAAGGTCCTGCGTGACTGTTACAAGTAAATTTTACTCTTATCTAATATATTTGTCATTTTTTATGGAAAAACCATTTTCTACCAAATTCGATTAGATTCGAAATCAACGTTAACGCTTGAGAAAAAGAACAAGAACAATAATATTATTTTGAGTAAAACTATTGAAATACAACCTTAAGTTTTATTTACTTGAACAAGTTCACCAGACTAATGGTTCACTTTCTTACGGCATGAACATGTGCCAGATTTCCCAGGGAGAACAAAAAAACCTCCACCACCGAAGCACTTAATGAAACAAAAGGATCCGAACTACACAAATTGCCAGATACATATTCTGGGCACATTTATCAGTAGAAAAAGAACCGACGCTGAATCGGCAAATATTTTTTCTAGACGATTAGCGGAAACTCTCTGGAAATACCTACACCATGACAAACTTACATTTGCAGTCCTGAAAACCACTTTTCACCCATTCCCAACTCTATTTTACAGTTTATAAGAACTATTTTAGAAAACTGTTAGAAGTAGGATTGTAGTTATTAAGTGAAGTGCGTCGGTAAGTTCGGCGTGGGAACGGCCGCGTCGCATTGACCCCTCCAATGCTTAGACAAATGATTTCCAACCAAGAATTTTCTTCAAATGTTTTTGCTTTTACACTGTTTTTCGAGATTTTGTACTACAGGTAAATAAAGCATTAAATCATTATTACATAAGCAGATAGGTCCCTACTTTCGTCTACTTATGTCTTAAGAAAAAACCTTGCCCGACAAAACAGAATTTCAAAGTACAAAATAATGAACAAATGTTACAAAATTACCTAGCCGTTCAGTCACTTCTTCGAAATTCCTTTTAAATATCAACCCTTTCGATAGTCTGTCTTTCTTTTGATAAATATAAACAAAATATTCAATACTGATATTATTTATTTAACATACCAACATCCTATATAAACCAACATCAGAAGGGGAGGGTTTCTTTGCGCATCCTAACAATTTTTCTCATAAACCGAACATGACAGATTCGTACAGAGATTGATCGGACGCGCGCAGTTGATCTGATGGGGTGCCGAATTATAATGCAGAGGGTGTTTTGGCTCCCGAGATGGCTGCCTGTGCCTCGATAGATTTTGTAATAACATTTGTTTTTTTTTTAATATTGGTAATAGACGGGCATAGCGTGACTCATATTTGTTGTTGGTTTTTCAACAATAAATCTAAGAAATGTCTTTATATTCTTATTTCCAAGTTTTTAAGATTTACAGTTCAGAATGTTTTCATTTTCATTTTTTTAAATACTCCATTTGGGTTTAAAGAATCTTTATTCTCATAAAAACTGTACAGTTCACTTATATGAGATATATAATAAAAATAGTATGCTTATATTAGTCTATTTTGTGACGAAGCATGCATAAATTTAGATTAAAAGTTACAAGTTATTAGATAGGTATACTTATTAACAAAACTTAACATTACTGTCTTAAATTATGTAGGTAAGTAAACAAAATGAATACACATTGGACGGCTCCTCAGAATGTCACTAGAACACCACCCACATTGTAACATTAAAAACGACTACGGTTGAATGTAATAGTGCCAAAGCCGGTATACATGTGTGAGTACAAGTCAGATCGGTGTAATACTTTACTTTATTTAATTCGTTCCCTCCTATGCCTAAAAAATGATATTATATTTTAATGATATATTGAGAGAAAGAAGAAAGAAAGAGCTCAACAGATTAGATTTTTTATAACTCTGTCGGCACATACTCATACAACTATAATCTGCATGCTGTGTTCAAAGTGTGAGTAGCGACCGATAAGAGGATGGAATGTAGTCGGGGAGATAGTTTATTTTTTGTTAGCATGTAAACTTAGGATGCATTATGACTGCCTCTGTGGCGCGGTGGGAATGTATCCGACTGCTACGCAAGAGGTCGTGGGTTCGATTCCCACCCAGGATAAAACTTTGTGTGATGAGCACGATGGTTTATTCTGTGTCTGGGTGTTATTTATCTATAATATGTATGTATTTAGAAATATATAAGTATGTTTATCAGTTGTCTGGTTTCCATAGTACAAGCTCTGCTTAGTTTGGGATCAGATGGCGTTGTGTGAGTTGTCCCAAGATATTATTATATTATTATTATTATAATTAAGACGAATATGTTTTTATCTAGGTACTGAAATAATTATTTATATAATGTGCTTAATCATTAGACGTGTTTATTTATTTGATTGGTATATTCTCTGTAACGTATTCCTTTAATTTTTGTTTGAATAAGTAAATATTTTTGCATTCTTTTATTTCCTGTGGAAGATTATTATAGATCTTTACCCCTTCATATAAGATATTTTTTTTACCATATTTTTCTGTCCGGGGGTGACGTAATATCAATTTATATTTATTTCGTAGATTATAACGTGAGGATTTTCTTGTTATCGTAAGATTTGTTTGTATAGTTTTGTCTAGTATCTTTTTTACTAAAGTACACAAATAATAAGTATATAACTGGTGTAAGCTAAGCAATTTAGTAGTTTTATATAAATGTGTTGTAGGTGTTAAAAAGTCAAGACAATACAGTCGTTTTATAATTTTGTTTTGTGTTGTCTGCAGTTCTATAATATTGGTCTTAGGTGCAGATCCCCAGATTTCAATAAGGTACTCTAAGTGAGGTTTCACTAATGAATTGTAAATAGTAGACTTAACTTCACGTGGCAAACAATTTCCTATTCTACGAATGGCACCCGATAGCGATACTAATTTGGCTCTTACGTGATCAATATGGGGTTTCCATGACAGTTTATCGTCTAGCACTAAACCAAGGTATTTTTCACTGTCTGACTGATTTATTGTGTAATTATTTATTTTTAAAGAAGAATGAGGTGGTATTATTTTATTTTTTGCTGCAAATATCATAAATGTAGTTTTTGTGGTGTTAATATTAAGCAAATTGTGCAAGAACCATTCATTTAAAATGAGCAAGTCCCGTTGTGCCGCATTAATGATGTCATGAATCGATCTTCCAAAATAAAATAATGTAGTGTCATCTGCGTAGAGTGTTAAGTATCCTGTTAGGCCTATTTGGTTTATATTGTTTACATAAATCAGAAACATTAGAGGCCCCAATATGGACCCTTGCGGCACACCACATGTAATGTTTTGTGGGAGACTCTTATGATTTCCAATTTTGACAATTTGGCTTCTGTTAGCCAAGTATGATTCAAACAGTTCATAGGCCGTTCCAGTAATACCCAAGTTTTCCAGTTTCTGAAGTAATTTTGAATGACTTACTGTATCGAATGCTTTCTTAAGGTCTATAAAAACTCCTAAGCATATGTCTTTTTGATCAATACTAGTTTTTATTTTTGTTATAAGGTCAATAGTTGCTGATAAAGTGTTTGAATGTTGTCTAAATCCGTATTGTTGATTTATTAAAAAGTTTTTTTCAGATAAGTAATCATTGAGACGTACGTAAATTATTTTCTCAAATATCTTGGATATCACTGGAAGCACTGAGATGGGCCTGTAATTATTGGGATCCGTTTTAGTGCCGGATTTGTAAATAGGAGTTACTTTAGCAAGTTTCAGGCTATCAGGAAATACCCCATGTTCCAAGCATTTATTTATACAGTTTACTAGTGGAATAATTACGACATTTTTTATACATTTTAATGCCTTTGTACTGATTCCGTCTACGCCAGTACTAGTATTAATATCTAAATTGTCCACTAATTTGGTCACTTCTTCGACTGTACATGACTTCAGTTTTGTGAGCGTACTTAAATGTTTATGTCCGTCAGTATACATAAGTGTATTACCTGGATTTAGGTGGTATTCCAGTGGTATTCTGCCAGCGAGATCTGTCCCTACCGTTGCAAAAAACAAATTAAAAAAATTACAAATATCATCGCCATCTGTTACCACTTGTGTATTGTTAATAAGCTTTGGAGGAACAGTATTTTCTTTTATTACATTTGTGGCCAGGGAGTTAATGGATTTCCACATCTCTTTGGGGTTGTTACGACAATTATGGAAGATTTTGTGGTAGTACATTTTCTTTTCATTATGAATTTTCCTTTGAACTTTGTTTCTCTCTTCTATAAATTTATTTTTAAGTTCTTTGTCTCCTATGTTATTTTTCAGCTTTTGCCATAGTATGTTTCTGTTATCTATCATTTTGATTATATCTTTATTGATCCAGTCGTCCTTTGGTAAATTCATAATCTTTGATTTATTTATCTTATTTTGTTTTATATGTGATACAATAAAGTTCTCCAGAAATTCGTATACATCATCATTGTTTTTGTACGAAGAGTTTTTAATATGATTGTAAAGGTTTACGTAATCTATTGCTTCGTATTGTATTCTTTGCTTTGTTTTCGGCTTATATTTTGTAATTTCCACATATATTTGCTTATGGTCAGATATCGGTGAGTCTAGGAGAGCCATATGGAAGGAACTTTTTTGTATATCTGTTAACACGTGGTCTAAAATTGTATATGTAGTTTCGGTTTGTCTTGTAGAATAGTCCTTGTCTATCTTGTTTAGGATTTCATAGCCTGTTTCTTCGATTATGGATAAGTATGTGGAGACACATGTGTTCGCTTTCAAAAGATCCAGATTGAAATCACCAAATATAATTGATCGCTTTCTTGTTTCTAGCTGTGGGGTATATACTTCCAAAAAGTCTTTAATATTTGTATCGCTTGGTTTGTAAATACCTCCCACATGCAGGGAACATTTTGGTATGTATGCCCATATATAGTGGTTCTGGTCTTTATTAAAATTTTCTGTAGTTTCAAAATATATGGTATCGTGTATGTACATCGATATACCCCCACCTCTATTGTTGTGTCTGTAATTGTATATGTGTTTATAATTGGGTAGATTGTATAGGTTTGCATCTTGTTCAGATATTATCCAAGTTTCAGTTAGAATTATTACGTGTATTGTGGACTTAATGGCTTTGAGGATACATTGAAGTTCCTCAAATTTTCCCGGTACACGGATGCTTCTTACATTGGCATAGAAAAATTTGAGAAATGATGGCTGCGAAGTTAAGTGTTCATATTTATTTGCAATTTGATATGTAATCTTTTTTGTGCTATTTAGATTTGCTCCTCTTAGTTTTTTGAGTTGGGGATATTGCTAATTATGGTGGGTACTCCTTTAATATATTTGATCGATAAGTTAGATTCTCCATTCTGTTCACGATGTTTTAGTTCTACTTTGAGCTTGTTGCATTTCAAGATTATTATAGAATTTTAAAAATATATTATTATTATAGAATTTTATAAGCTACGGGTCTTAATCACGTAAATATTTTATTTTAAGACTAAATACTTTTGTTTATTTCCCGACGTTTCGACCGTATTGCAACGGCCATGATCACGAGTAGACTGACCACGGCCGTTGCAATATAGCCTAAAATAAAATATTTACGCGATTAAGACCCGTAGCTTAAAAAATTCTATAATGTGTACAAATCGCGAAAGCTTACGAACATATATTGCAAAATATCTTATTTTAATTAGAAATTGTCTAAGTTGTCTTAAAACGTATCTACTACTTGTCTTGGTATTGTATCTCTAAGCACGTCCAATCTGTCACAGGAACACTGTTTTGTCAATTTCAGACATCCGAAAAATTGGCTCTGTTTTTTTTCTAATTAAGGCGGCATTAAAGAGTTTAAACAAACAAATTGCATTTTAAGCTTCTTCCAATTTTTTCCCCAGAGCGTCCGAATGAAAATCTTCATTCGACGGAGGGCGAACTACCCTTGAAAAAAATATAAAAAGTATTATTAAAGAAGGAGACAGTTCGGGCCGCATTTGTAACTGTCGCGGGCCCTATGATGAAAAATTAGTTCAGTCCTCGTGACAAAGGCGAGCTAAACCCACTATACACGTTTATCTCACTCTTACTTATGAAGTGCATGGAGGAAAAAAGGGACGGATAGACGCTGCGTTTCCAATAGCAAATGACACAGATAGCTTAGGGATGACCGTAGGAGCGAACAGCAAGTTTTTGACAGGGCCCATTTATTGTGTATTGAATATCAATATAATTTCCGTGAGAGTCGATTTTTGTCCCATAGTGTGTGTGTCCCCCGAGTGAGAGTTTGGGCACACAGATTACGGCCAATAGCAAATATTGTAAGTGATTGATGAAGGCGAGACGCCTCTGTGGATGTGCCATTTCTTTGCTTTGTTCTTTTGTTTTTCTTACGCAAATTCCAACGAGATTGATGGATTGGAGTGGATTGACGTGACAAAGTACGAGATGAGCTCAACAATATTAGTATATTTTTGTTGTATTATTGAAGAAGATAATAATTTGCTTTTTTAGAACGTTGATGTTTAAAACGACAAAGCTTCTCTGTCAACATTCAGATTCATTGTCAAACATATTCTTCAGTTTCATGTTTCATATAATTACAACATAATAGATAAGTGTATTCAAAATTCGAGGGACTTGACCCTATATACTTAACTGAAATTTATCAAATACTGAAAGTCTACAATTTCGCGAAAATGTTCATCAGATACCTTTTCGATTTTAACCTGTCGTTGGTTTAACAAAAAAACCCTTTTGTTTATGACATAATAATGAAATCCATGGTACTCGTATGTTCAATATTTATGCTTTATTATTAATCTACAGCTGAGATTTGTCAGTATCCTTCTGTTACATGTTGTAATTTTGAAATTTTGAAATTTGAGGACATTGTCCTCTTAAATGGAAGTAGGTATCTTCTTTTCAATTTGTTTCGTAAGTGATTCATCAGTTGCGTGATCGGTTGTAGGTTGAACGTATTTTTCATCACAAAGTAATGTGATTAATACATCAAGTCAAACGGTACTGAAAAGTATAACAAAAGAATAAAAAATAGTGCCCTCAAGCCATAGTAATTTTAAGGCTAGTATATTTTTTAGACCTGAATTCTTTTTGCGCCCATTGCCATCAGCGATGGTTTGCAATTATAATAGGTATAGCTTGTGTATACCTCTTTAGCTTATGCATATTTTTTCTACCTCTTTTTATGTTAATATCAAGCGTCAACGCTTCAGGCGTCATAGGATGTTACGTAAACAATATAGTTATATAGGTAGACAGTATTTCACTTAACATGGTAGTGAAATTTATATCAAAACTAGCTGTTTGCGTGACTTCGTTCGCGATGACTTTTTCATCATCAGCCTATCGCAGTCCACTGCGGGACATAGGCCTCTCCAATTGCACACTTTTTAATTTTTCCGGAATAACAAGCGGTCATAATAAGCTATTCCAGGCTATAATCTATCTCTATACAAGATTTGTGTCATTGAGTAACAAACACCCATCAAAACTTTCACATTTATAATATTTAAAAAATAGTTGAACAAGTATTCACTATCAATTTTTTTCGTTTTCGCGTCAAGCCCGCGCTTTTAACTGTCATTATCTTGACATAATGGTATATAGAAATCTGCGCATAAAAATGCAATTCGCGCAGGCTTGCTGCGAAATCGAAAAAAAACATGGTGAATAAGGACCTCGTTTTAAATTTTAGTGACTTTTAAAAATTTACAGGTGTTAGGTTGTTTTCTCTACTCGTCCAAACTATCGCATTTATAGGTAGTAAGACCCTTTAGATCTAATCCAAATGATCATTATAATTGTGTTACGGGAGTGAGATAATAGATTATCTACGGTCACTACTGTGTACACTTAGATGAAATGGTCGTACATTACACATTACAGTATAATCCCGATCATTTGCATACGAGGATAGCCACACATTCCTAAGTAAGGGCGAAAATACAGATACCTGTAGCTTGCACACTTGTATTAGGGCGAAATTACATATGCCTGTTACTGACATACTCGCATTAGATCGAAACAAGCTTAACAGCTTGCATGTGCTACCTATTGTCATATGTATACGCTGACATTCCTGTATCTCATTTTGACTTTCTGGCATGCGACTAGCATGTACGCTACTGCTCTGTTTTACTGGTATATGTCTCTTCGTCGGGCAGGTTTGTTGTATGTGTTAGACCATGTAATCGCCTCCTCACAATGCACTAAGTATAGAATATTAGCCTTATAAAACCTTGCTCGAGCAACGTACAAATAGACATAATTCACGGAGGAATCTCAGCGAGCCAATTCATGTATTTAAAGCAGTGCAGTTGCAGTTAAATTTCGATTATAACGGCCATTTTTGTATTCTTGTAACTTTGGAATCGATTTCAAATACGCATGCAGCAAGTACGCGTCTCGAGAGCGCAAAAGCGGCATTCTAGTAGGGTAGACTGGGTACGGTTGTGCCAGGGTACGGTAGTGACAGTCGTTATAACCGCGAATCTATACGAAATTCGGGAAAGAGTGTAAGGGAAAAAAGAAGCGCAATGCATGTTTACACATGTTGCCCCATATTGCATTAGCCGGTGCGCGACGTAAACAAAAGCAGGAGGCCACATTGCTTTTTTACAGCCAAAAGTAAGTTTTCTTGTTCGGATTTTTTAAATATTTACTTCTATTGATATACAGATATTCTATGGCAAATATTTTTTTGTTCTAAATTGAATATTAGTAGTTAATTACAAATGATTACTTTTTATGTAGATAATTTAGGTTAGTCGTGGTGTTTTATTGTTTTCAGAAGTATGCGTTGGGTACGGTTGTGACAAATGTATTGGGTACGGTTGTGACGTATATTTTCTTATGGTTTTGCATTTAGATACCCAGATAACACTTGCGGAAGACTGAAAGAGCACGGTCTGATATTTGTCAATACAAGGATGCTTATGATGAAGTAATGATTTTATGATTTTAAAGAAGATGGTTATAATAACAGATTATGTTGCAGTGCCTTATTAATTATAAGAGTAGACTTAATTTAATTTGATATATAAATGTAAACTTTATATAGAACAAAAGAATTTTGTGTCATGTTAAATATTTTTAACAATAAAAATCATTATAAACAATTTCTGTAAATGTTTATATATCTGTCACTACTGACCCCAACCACTGTCACTACCGTCCTTGGGGTGGGGTCGGTTGTGACATTTTCTTTTTTTTTTAAATTTGATGCTATAAGTAATACAGCGTATTTTGAGACAAAATTTCAGTATTTTTATGTGGACAAATTTACAAGCTACGATTTAAGTAATTTTTGTCTCAACTAACTAATAAATTAACAAAATTATTGACGGTCAAACCTAAATTGTCACAACCGTACCCAGTCTACCCTACTGTGCGACAGTTGCGCAAACGTATTTGAGACCGATCCCAAAGTTACAAGTATACAATAATGGCCATTATAATCGAAACTTAACTGCAACTGAAATGCAACTACATTGCTTTAAATACGTGAATTGGCTTCCAGTTCACTTCGGACTATTTCATTGATGTTCCGAGATTCCTTTGTCCGTTGTGTGCATTACTCGCGCGAAGTACGGGTAAAGTATACCTTCTATAGGTACTCACGCTTCTTTATGGCCGCCGACTTCGCAAGATTTGTTGACCAATTTTGTTTTAAATATTGTGCATATATCTGTAAAATATATATTATACGATAAAATAAATCCCTTATTCATGGACTCAAAATGTTTTAGTAAGATGTAGTATTACTAAGCGTAAGGTCATTCACTCACACTACACGCGAGATCTTGGAAACAGCTTGAATCAAGAAAAAATAGCGACCGGTTCGCGCGGTACGGTTTGTACTATTTTCGTCATTTTTCGATTTTTTAATCATGTCAAATGTTAAGAATAAAAAAAGTGTTTAACCTTAAACTATCTACAAGATTGTGATCACTCACTAGCTCCGCATTAAAGAAATAGCATAGAATTTAAAAATATAGAATACCTACATATTTTTCAGCTATTCTAAATCAAATCATTTTTATATAACTATTGTATTTAATTAAAATAAATCGAGTAAGTTTAAAATCTGTTATTATCGATTAAATTTGCATATTGCGTATCCATTTTGAATATTTATGACATCCACTTAAAGTTAACGATACCTACATTATATGATTATAATAACATTATAGAGACAACTTTATTAAAATTGAAATTATATTTTTTGTTATTTATTATAAATAAAGTAATTTAATATTGATTATTTATCATTCATAGCAAATTGTCACTTTTAAATAATGAATGTCACTTTTAATTTTAAAGTTGACTATTTGCTATCGATTGCAAATTGTCACTTTTAAATTATTATGAATACGCTTATAATTTTGAATTGAAACAAGTATTATAACTATGAATGTAATGGACTATTGATATGCAATTTTCATACACGTACCCTTGAAATAAATTAAAAAATTTAAATGCAGATTAAAAACCGACGAGAAGGCTATAATTTCCAATTAATTTTTATATTTTATCACTTTAATTATTATTTTTTAATAATATTTCTTAAGAATGAAATCATCTTCTACTGACTACTAATATGAATAAGCGGCACCAAAAAAATTATCAAATTACCTTCCTAAAATCTATAATATTTGTAAGTATTTAAAAGGAGAACTAACTAAGTAATAATTATTGATTGGGCCATAGTCAAAACCCCTGCCTCTAAAACTAAAAAAATTTAAAAAGTAGCTGACTAACTTCTAATATGTAACGAAAGTAATCACAAATAAGTATCACTCTTAAAGTACCTAAGTACTTCAGTAACTAAGTAAGTATTCCGCTACTAGGTGAGAAAACGTATTAATAATAATTCAAACATTTAACAAATACAATTAGAATAGGTATAGCTATTTACTTTCATATCTCATCACTAGCTAACGAAGGTCGCTACAAAATCTAGTACGTGAGACCTAATTTCCTTAGAAAATACGCTTACATAACTGAACCTTCACACACATACATACAAACAAGCAATCAAAGCAAACCAGAGTACATAGAGAGTACACAATCGGTTGACCGTCGTCGCACAGCGGCCGCAGGCAAATGACAAGGAATTAGCGTGTAATGGCGACACCATTGTGCCTAACTGCTTCTGTAACCTCACCTAGACATACATAATTGATTATACTAAGTCAACCCTTTGCGTTTTACAGTTTTAGAATTGTAAACTTTTGTGAAAATGTGGGTAGATTTGACTAAAAACTTAGCCCAATACTTACTATCGTCACCGTAGTTGGGTAAAAACTATCGTGACATAATTATGTTTTTAAACTTTCGTGATGTTTACACATGTTAGAATTTGATCGGAACTTAATCAATCGTGGTCACGGGTCGACCCGTGACAACGATCGGTGCAATTCGATAGAACGTCGGGTAAATTCGTACCTTTATATATATCACGCAATTAATTCCCGGCTTAAGAATAGTACCACCCCATCTCTTCCCGTGGGTGTCGTCAAGGCGACTAAGGGATTTCACTCCGGAGGACGGGCAGCAGCGTCCTCTGCGTAACTAAAGCCTTACTGCGATCGCCAACCCGCTCGCCAAGCGTGGCGATTATGGCAATTACCCCCAGGATCTACATACCAGTAGGTTCTACTGGGGAGACCCGTGCCCAGCAGTGGGCCATCATATGGGTTGATATATGTATGTACTGTAATAGACATAAATATGATTAATGTACTATAGAGTGAGTCCACACATGAGTAGTGAGTTTGGTTACCTTTTAACTACATTTAATTATTATACAGAGTGATTTGTAATATACTAATAACATCCCGCTCGTGGCTTCTTTACAATACAGTAAATAACTTTGTAATATCAAGTTTGAAAAATCTGTAAGTATTAAAAAAAAAATTGATTGTAACACTTGACAAATTTAAAGTAGATAGGTCTATGAAAATTATTTAATATATTCTACTTTCTTGGTTGGAGATGATGAATGTAATGTAAAATTCATCATCTCCAACCAAGAAAGTTGACTGCTACACTACCGCCATCCCTAAATTTAACTCCTATTTTCCAAAGAACTCATTTTCTACAAATTAACTCCTCTCAAAAATGACACACCCCTCGAGTAGCGAAACAAAAGAACTAATGTCTTTCTAATTCGAAAAATTGCCGTCTCATAAAAAGAAACAAAAACTTAACCCCTGAAATTATCAAATCAAAAATCGAATAAAAAAAAACAAAACAAAGCTATGACACACACATTGTGAGAATCCAGGTAATTAAAACAGGAACAAAATCCAAGGTTGGATAGGCTGAATAATATTTGTCTGCGTCACATGCCGACTTTTTTAGTAAGAGACGGATCTGTCACAGATTATCTCAAACAATTTTTCATTCCTTTGGTGGGGCACCAGTATGACAGCTGTCTTAACCCTTTTTACCAATGAGAATGTCATAGGCGCACGATTTACATTGAGATATTTTTTTTCTGTCCCATCTTCGTAGGTATATTAAGTGCTTTTTTATTGCGTTTTAATATCCTGTTTTTTATTGGTTTTAGTTTGGTGCGAAGGCATTTAATTATTGTATTATACTTCATACACGATTTGTGAAATACCCAATGGATGTTTCATGTAAAGAGCAACGAAATGCTTCTCAAAAGATACAAAATGAAATACGTCATTCAATTGACAACATTTGTAGCGTTACAAAGATAATTAGTTTACTCTAGACTATAGATTTTTTAACAGTACAATACTAACAAAATGTTGAGCCATAACTCACTGGTATATTACCTCATTTAGAAACATGTGTTAAAACTCTTTACGTACTATCCATTAATTAAATAACAAACATGAAACGCGACACCCATTAGCTAATAAAAAAACACCCAATAATATAATTTATTACAACAATAAACACATTTTAATTATCGTTATCTATTCACAATCGCGTAATTAATAGCGGCAATAAAATTAACCCGCCATGTTTCAAATAAAACGTTCGAAACAAAAGTTGGTAACAAAATAAACGATGCCTATAATACATCATTTGTGTAGCTATCAATAAAGCGGCCGAATCTTAACATCTCACTAACATCTCAATTTCTTGTATTGGAAACAACAATAATATTTCCTGAAACAGGATATTTATTTAAAACAAGGCGTTGATAAAGTAATTTTCTTTTAACCTTAACCATGTCTTTATGGAGTGGTCATTACTTAGCAATGGTACACAGCCCGCTCTGAGCAATGACTATGTATTAATCAAAATGCCATATTTTTGTCTCGTTCCTTTGTACTTCCGTTCCTTTCCCACTAGTCACAGATATCTCGTTTTTATTTGTTACCAAGCATCTTTCTAAAACGTGACACCGATCATACAAAAACAATCTTTAATTGTTTAATCCTTAGTTCTATTTTCAAGTGGAATAATGTCCATTTTGTTACCTTTTTCGCCGTTTGATTGGACTCAGGTTCAGCAGTCTTACTCTCCTGAGACGAAATTCGGTCTTTTTTTTCGTCTCTCCATCAAGGATCCTTTTTTCGCTTTTTCAGAATAGACGTAGGAAAACATTCCTTCCTTCGTCCATTTCTTACGCATTATCTCGTAATCATTAGTTTCACCATTTCCTTGATAGCAAAAGGTTTTTAGACAACTCAATTAAGTGAATGGATTACTTTTACACTTTCTTTTTTTAATATTAGCTAGGTGATTAAAGTTTAATTTTGTTTTTATATAAGTAATTGAATCTTCAAATTGGTTACAAGTTAATCGTCTTCAAGACTATTTCATAATTGATTTTACTATGTTCATAAGGAGGCCAATTCACGTATATAAAGCAGTACAATTGCAATTTTAATCCAAACTTAACTACAACTGAACTGCAACTGCACCGCTTTAAATACGTGAATTGACCCCTTGATAAGGACTAAGACGTTTACAGGTGTCATTTTTTATACAAGCGAAAGTGGTATTCTCGCGAAATATGATATAAAGTTTATTCACAATAAAATAAACCTAAATAAATTAAATAACAAGCATTTGCATTGTTCCTTATTTATTTACTTAATTCTTCTGCTTCAAGTTAAGCATAATATTTTTTTTTTTAATAGCATTTAACCAAAAGTTGGCTGATTTCACCTATGACTAGTTTACAAAACTGTCATTATATACTTAGATGAGTACTTGAGTAGTAGGTACACATTATATATAGTGTTGGATTCCTGTTTGTTTTACCACAAAATATGTTATTCGAAGAGATTAAAACTGTTTAAGAAGTCTGGAACAAATAAAAATTATACATAAAAAAATAAATCGTAAAACATTTTAAATCTTTAGTCGGGGCTATAATAATTAAGCTGATGCCCTCAACAGTCTAATAGACCATTAAGACGTTATACTAATATACATCACTAAGACAATTAGGATACTTCACATTATTGTTAAGTTTTAAGTCATTTAAACTCTTTAAAAACAAATTTATCCGCTCACATATTAAAAAAAACAAATGCTACGTTCATGCGTTCATTGTATACGATATATTTATTATCAACACCTTAGTGTAAGTATATTATTCTGTTTATTACTTTATTTAACAAACAAGGAATGTTTCATCACTACGCCTGCAGCGTTCGCCTTAGGAAACACGCCTACCACGTGTGATATGTCACAGAGTGCTGAAGTGTGTACGTCAACGGTCTTGACACATACCTGGCAGTAGAGGGTTATTTTAGAATATTGTTGTGTACATTAAAATATCTAAATTAGTAACAATATAGGAAGTAAGAAACCCTAAGTATGTAGTTTCTCACCTGTTGTGTAAGATATCGATATATTTATTTCCGAATTTTGGTAGCAGCGTTCGCCCACTCACACACACGATAAAAACTATATTTTATCTTTTCTCAGAACTCAAACTATTTCCATACCAAATTTCATCTAGATTGTTTCACCGGTTTAAGCATAAAACGTACTTTACATAACATAGGTACGTACTTACTTTCACATTCATTAAAATTGGTTTGGATATTCTTAGGAGACTTTTCAGCGCCTGAAAATACCCATCAATAACGGATTTTCAATTCTCGATTTAAAAAGGGGTGTTATGACTTTGACGCCTATATGTATCTGTCCTTCTGTTTGTTTCGCATCGTAGAGCCCAAACAAATGGTCGGATTTTAGTATGATGGTACTCGCAACAATGTTCGTTTTTATTGGAGAGCTGGCTAATCGATATAATTCGAATTGTATGTGATGCAAAATAATTCAGTTTTTTTTAACGATAATACTTTTTTTTTGATGCCTCCGTATATTCGGAATTTTGTGTTCATTTCGTACAAAATCTTCTTTTAATTTAAACTAAATATATAAACCAATTTACTACCGCAGCATCATCATAATTAACCTTCATGAGTCATCCAACCAATACGATCATTTAACAAAGTAACAAAAAGGACTTTATCGGACATCCGATATTTACACAAATTCTCCGTAACAATGTTTATTAAACAGCTTTTTTGCTCTTGATCAATATTGATGATTCTCAAATTGTTACTTAATAAGATTTATGAAACACACTTCAGTTTTTCCCACAGGCGTCAGGTGATCCATCACCAAGACCAGTGGCTTCAAATTCAGATCATGTTATCGCACATTATGGTGTATACATGGTAGTAAACATTTGCATATAATGGTATGATGTGGTGCCATTTGTCAAAAACTGACCTGCTTATATAGGCTGTAGAATTTGTGTCAGAAGGTTAGATTTTATAGAAATATTTATAGTAAATCAACAACAATTTTTTTTTAAATAATTTTACACGCCTTTTGTAAGAACATTAATAGTAAAATTAAAGAACGCATTCAAAATTAGTTTATATTTATTTTTTGCATTACAATAAAGTCCATGCATACAATTGCTCAAATTACTGTTATTATATTTATTTTATTAACATTACAATTTAATAATAAATGAACGAATCAATTCTATTATCAAAAATGACGTCAATAATTCTCATTATTCTTTACAGGTACCCCCAGCAACAGTGGATCTGAAAAAAAAAAGGAATTGAAATAATTATCGTTAAGCAACACCCTATAAATAGAGACAAGTGAAGGGTAAATAAAACCTATAGGCAGAACCCATTAAGGTATTCGGGCAAGACACTATTGTTGTCATATCAAAGATAAACTATGACATTAATCAATGGAGAATCACAATAAAGCCGCTCACCTCAAACCACCAATATAATAAGACCTTTTAATCTGTTTTACGTATGAAAAAACTTATGTACAAGGGGAGGTCGTGGTAAATTGGTGGATTGTATCGAGTAAATACATCTACATAATGTGTTCAGCATTCACTAGATAACGGTTATTGTGACGACAATCCGATTCTACCTACGCTGTTATTGGAAAAGTGAAAATATAAGTGGGTACAAAGAACTGTGTCTTTTATTTTTATTTCCATAATTTTGATACAACACCGAGTGTAGGTACACAAGGAAAATCTCACACATTTTCATTCGAGCAATGCACAATTAGCTTTGGCTGTGCCTATGTCGGGTACAGCTAAAGCACTATACAACTTTGTCACAAAGAAGTAATATAATGCTTAACGTACTTAATGTAATCTTTATCTATACTAATATTATAAAGCGGAAGAGTTTGTTTGTTTGTTTGTTTAAACGCGCTAATCTCAGGAACTACTGGTTTGTTGGATAGCCCATTTATCGAGGAAGGCTATAGGCTATATAACATTGCGCTACGACTAATAGGAGCCGAGAAGCGATGAGAAACGTTGCAAAAACGGGGGAAATTTACGCATACAAAGTTGCGCGGGACAGCTAGTTAATATTATAAAGCTGAAGAGTTTGTTTGTTTGACCGCGGTAATCTCAGGAACTACTAGTCCGAATTAAAAAAAATATTTTTTTGTTGGGTAGCCCATTTATCGAGAAAGTCTTTAAGCTATATAACATCACGCTACGACCAATAGGAGCGGAGCAGCGATGTGAAATGTTGCAGAAACGGGGAAAATTTACGCATACGGAGTTGCGCGGGACAGCTAGTACTATATAAGTTTATTTGAAGCTCACTATCTATACTCTCGGCGATATTATTTAGAAATAAACACCACTTATTTATAGACAAGGTTTCTGGATGACTATTTAAGTACCTAGGTATTAGACTTGTGACTAGTATCGAAAAGAATCATCTTAAATGTTATATTCGTAATGACACATACTGTAGGTAACTACTAAACAATTTTTTTATACAGGGTGCTTTGTAATATACTAACGACCTCCCGCAGGTGGCTTCTTTTCTAACGTTGTAATATCAGTTTTGAAAAATCCACCCATAATCACCTTCCACTTGGAGTTACGATCTTAACCACCTACAGACTACTTTAATGGAGTTACTGGAGTAAAATCGTTGTTTATTGTGAGGATTAGGCCCTAAACCTGACAAAGAAATATCGATTTTACTCCGGGGTCTCTCAGATGTGAGGTAAATGGTTGTGTGACAAAAGTAGGTGGTAGGTGGTCAAGGATTTTTTTTTTACTTTTTTAAATATAATAACTAGTAATTTGGTGAAATGTTAAGAGAAAACCAAGAGCGGGAGATCATTAGTATATTAAAAATCACCCTGTATATTTTATACTAAGTATTCACACACACACACACACACACACCGACATACACACACTATTTAGTAAGTTGTCGTGATATATTATAAATATATGTGTGTAGATACTAAAAAAACTAACACATTTAGCAAAAAGTATGAATATCTGTCTTATTTTATACTAAGTATTCACACACACACACACACACACAGACATACACACACTATTTAGTAAGTTGTCGTGATATATTATAAATATATGTGTGTAGATACTAAAAAAACTAACACATTTAGCAAAAAGTATGAATATCTGTCTTAAAATGAACGAATATACAGCCATCAACACCAAACCCAATCCAACCGAAAATTAATATGTAATATGCAAAATCAGATTCGTTTCCCCGCCATTTCACAGAGCCCGTTAATCACCACCCTTCGTGAAAACAGATAATTTCATTAGCGCGAGTATACTTGAATCACAAAATACCTATAGTAGAGAAGGCAACCTTCATATGTATCTCACTCGAGCAACGCAGCTGGTAGGTCTAAGCCATATTCTGAAGATAGTCTATGGCTTAAACCTGGTCGACCTGATCGGTCTGGCCGGTCTGGTCAGTACCACAACAATGTCAGTTATTGTTCCGTGAAATATAGATGTTAACGCTAAACTGTGTTTCGATTAAAGAGCACTGTAACAAGTGTAACTTGGCAAATGAGATTTATGAACTAATGTCTCAAATGAGAAGCGCGGTACGGTGACATTCAGATCTTTGCCAAACAAGAATTCGGGTGGCACTAATACTGTTATGGGCTAGCGTGACGCTTATCATCAGGCGCACGACCTGCCCGCCTCTTACGAAAAGGCGAAACCGTTCCGAGATGCTATGTCTGTGAGCAATGTCTGAAGGGCAGTTTCCTCGTGGTCATAATAATCTATACTTAATATTAAAAAGCGGAAGAGTTTGTTTGTTTGTTTAAACGCGCTAATCTCAGGAACTACTGGTCCGATTTAAAAAAATTATATTATTTTGGATAGTCCATTTATAGAGGAAGGCTTTAGACTACATAACATCACGCTGCGACCAATAGGAGCGGAGCAGCAATGAAAAATGTTGCAAAAACGGCGAAAATTAACGCATACGAAGTTGTAGTTTGTCATATCTAGACTACGAGGATATACATGTCCTCATAGTCATAGTTATTTTTCTTAACCTCCTGTAGGAAAAGCAAATATTAGCCTAAATCTTAGGATTTTTTGTATTATTAAAACAACAATGGTACTGATATATGAGAATAGCCTTTATTAGACCAAGGGTGCTGCAAAGGGCTTGCAACTTCGGGTTATATTTAAAAAAATAAAATAAATGTTGATAAACTTTCGCGACTTGTACACCAAAATACCTTGTTAATTGCCCGACGTTTCGACCGTATTGCAACGGCCGTGGTCACTGGCAGACGGCCGTTGCAATACGGTCGAAACGTCGAGTAATAAACAAGGTATTTTACCTTTAATTATTTGTATTGATATAGATTTCTGTTGGTATACAAAAGTCACCTTCTGTACATACTCTTTGTATTTTGTACTTGGATCTTGTTCTCGAGTACGTACCAGTACCTTACTTACTCGTATCAGTGCTGAAAGTTGCATAAATCATGTATCTAACCCCTTCATCTGGAACCTTGTCACTCGTCCCCTTAACTTCCCAACGAGTTTCTAATATATTCTAGGTTTTCCTTGAGTGAAATGTCACATTGGAGGTTTCTCAATTATTTATTTATTAAGGTACAATAGGGAGATATTTTAAAAATAACACTATTGGAATCTATAAGTCATTGTTACCTTTTACTAAGCTAGACAATTGATGGCCAATATGATTGCAGGGTTTTCCCAAATAGGTGCTAAATGATAGTGCTGGTAACTAATTAGACTCATAACATATAGACCGGGCCGGGCACGGGTCTCCCCAGTAGAACCTGCTTTTTGTAGACCCTGGGGGTAATTGCCATAATCGCCACGATTGGCGAGCGGGTAGGCGATTGCATTAAGGCTTTATAGTACGCAGAGGACGCTGCTGCCCGTCCTCCGGTGTGATAATCGCCTTGTCGTCACCCACAGGAAGAGTTGGGATGGTACTATTCGGTAATAAAAATCAAGCACTAATCTATTATAATCTGGGATAGCTAATTCAGTAGAAATAAATATTAGTTGACAATACATTTATTGATATCTAAGAACTTAGCTTAAGCTAAGCTGTAACTAATACTATACGCTATAATTTGGATAAAATTTAGATCTCTATTCAATTTCTGGTCTAGTTCCTGGTCAAATTTACATTCATAAACCATTTTTGTCTTGAAATTTAGCACTGACAATATAATATATTCTCACTTCTAAATTCAATATTGTAAACCAAACTTAATCCAAAAAGCTTAGTGTAGGTACACCTGAAGTATCTGAGAAGAATTCCTGTACGCGATATGTGACCAAATTCCTGTCCATTGTTGTCGAGAAATCAGATTGGTTCTCAGGACACTCGAATGCTTGCTTTTGTGTGCAGGCATTGGCATTGTAAGTTTCGACTGGTATGTGGCATATAAATATATGAATAATAATAAATATAGGTAAGTAAATAGATCCACTGCTTATTTGTATTATAGATCCCTAGAGCAACAGACCTATACTTTCTTTATTCACTTTTAAAAACTATTTTGTCGAAAGAATACACCCTTAACAAGTACTTTTTTTAAATTCTACTTTTGGAAAAAAAACAATGCTTTAAGTAGGTCAATAGTTCTAGGTATACCACATAACTTTATTCTGAATCGGATAATTTAATCTTAGTCCCAGATTTTGGTAAGTATGAACCTACACACAAAGAATCGTTAAGCACCGTATTAAGTAAATCGTCTTTTGAAAGCTTCCAACAAAATCTGATTAGGAAGTCTTAAACTCGATTATATACCTATGTAATTTATATTCTCGATTCTTTTTGCTCTCGAGACAAAGTTAGAAAATGTGGGCAAAGGAAATAAATAAAAAGTGGGGCAACAAAAATATTAGGGTGCCCCGCTGAGCGCAGTCGTAGACTCGCAGTGATATTAGAGAAATCGGAACACCGCATTATTGTGGATGATGACAGGTTCAAACGGTGGAATGTAGGGAGTGGAGTTAAGACTACATAGTGCATGGGGCAAAAGAGGAGATGTGGCATGTCATACTTGCTGAAGGGTAATTGAGAAATGATATAAATTGAAACAGAATTATATGTCTATATTATGTTCGTAAACTTTCGCGATTTGTACACATTATAGAATTTTATAAGCTACGGGTCTTAATCGCGTAAATATTTTATTTTAAGGCTAAATACCTTTGTTTATTGCCCGACGTTTCGACCGTATTGTAACGGCCGTGGTCACGGGTAGACTGATAAACAAAGGTTTTTAGCCTTAAAATAAAATATTTACGCGATTAAGACCCGTAGCTTATAAAATTCTATAGAATTGTATGTCTAACTAGCTATCTGCTTAACACAGTTTGTCTGCCTCAGTGGCGCGCTGGAAGTGTGTCTGACTGCGACGCAAGAGGTCGTGGGTTCGATTCCCACACGGGACACCACTTTGTGTGATCCACAAATTGTTGTTCCGAGTCTGGGTGTATGTTTGTAAAGTACCCCGCGACACAGGGCTTGTACCCTACTGCTGGTTAATAAGTTATGATCTTATTAAACGTTTGATGCATTAGATGTTTTGTGTTCTTCGTCTACCTATTCAAAATTTTGACAGTTTTATGACACGAAAAATAGTACGCTAAAGACAGCTTTAAGTGGACAACTTGTATATACACATACCCTTATGTACCATCTCCATGGGCGAGAAAATCGCAGCGATAACATCGCCGCCATTCTTTATCGTCGTGCCACCTACTTCTCCAAACGGCGATATTATCGCGGCGTTCCAACGAGTGGCTGAGTTCGAGAGAAACGTCAGCGTATCGCCACGCGCTTTCCGCGGAATGTGGCGTGGCGAGCGCGCCGTCAAACGCAGGCATCCCATCTTGAAAACGTGACGATTCCATTATGAGTCGTTGCAGACACGCTGCGATTCCATTGCGAGTCAAGACGATATGCTGGCGGAAAAATCACTAGCTCGTTCGTGGAGACTACCCGACGATAGTAGAGCGGAATCGTCGCGATTCTCGTGCCCGTGGAGACGGTCCCTTAAAATGAACAGATATGGAAGACAGGTGTTACTAAAATTAAAAACTTAAGTTTTCAGTGAAGGTGAGTTCGAAAATCTTATAAAACAATTTATTTTTAATAAAAATCTTAAACATTTCATATTCTCCACAAGTAAATAACACGCCGTGATTACGTTAGCCGCCCTAGCCGGGTATCTCGGATTATCTTTATTGAATACCACACGCTGATCGCAGCACGGAGTCCCACATAACTTACTATCGCTGCAACACCAACCTTGTTATTATTATCCTCATTTTTGTTAACGATATATTACTTGAGAAAGGAAATTGTAAAACCTCAGATTATATAGTAAATTAGTTTTTAGATGAGTTCGGAAAACAGTTTTAGTTGAGTTTAGAAATATCTGCTGCAAGTAAAAAGGGTTATTTCTTGTTTTCAGCTAAAAATAGGTTTGGCAACATCACCTCATAAAGATAATGTTCCTACTCTTGTCAAATAATGAAAGTTGGCGATAAAGGTGAATCAGAATGTTAAGGTCTTTTAACTGCTAGTTCAGCCTGGGAGGAATTTATATAGATAAATATCATAGTCGGCATTACCAAAGATTACAAAATTCTAACTGCATGAATTGAGCAACTGACTAACTACCATACTGATGACTAATCGAACACCATTACAGCCGGAATCACTTACTCTAAAAGCTTAAAATTTAGCATAAAATTTCCTTAACTTAAGAAAAAACCAGAGATTTTTTTAGGAATTCTACTCTTCTGTGAATCGATAGACTAAGATACCTACTTATTAAAATATCTTCATACCGATCATAGAACTGCTTTTTAATACTTTAATCTTCGATACAAATAGTACATACCTACATCATTGTCTATAAACCTATAATGAACCAAGTAGTTACTACGAACACTTGGTTCAATTGCAGAGATTGCGCGTAGGAGCCCAGACTAGACTAGACGATATTCATTGAGTCTAAACCGGATATTCTGTAGACGCCCTATGAATGTACTGAAGATAGCAGAAGCCATTAGTTTGTACATAGTTATGCATTGATATGGAATACTAACGTTGGCGAGCAATGTTATCAAATGTGATGATAAAAGTAATTAAAATAAAAGACTGCCTTGTTGGTGCAGTGACAGTTTTTACGACTGTTGCGGAAGAACGACTTTTTGTGGGATCGATTCCCACACGAGACACCATTTTGTGTGATCAAATCTGTGATACGTTTGTAAAGTCCCCGTGATACAGGGATTCTTCCCTCGTGTGTATAAAAAATGCTGGAAGAAAAGATGTTTTAACATTTCCAAAGTAACGAGACGGGATTCCTTCAAAAACTACCGAGGGTTAAGAAGGTAGCCTACAAGCTCGATGGTGGATGACTCATGGACACGGAATTTCTGGACGTTTTCCGAATAAAATGGTTTGAGATGGTCTGTGTGGTCTGAGGTACCTATGAACGTTTCCTTTTGTATTGATACTCTCGACATTTTGTGATTCCATTCTGAGAGAGGATATGCATGGGCCGTAATCACTGATCTCTGTCTGTCTGACTGTCCAACGTAATATTATAATATTACGTTGGACAGTCTACCAACAGGAATTCCATTAGATTTTGACATTTGGACGGTCATTTGACAAAAACAAATGAAAGTCAATACTTGTGTAACAAGAAAACAACGGCCATTTGCCATAAGTGTCAAAAATTTTTACAGGAGGCTCATTCCATTCGGCATTTGAAATTGTTTTCACTTTGTATGGAGCGACCAGTCCAGTGCACAAGTACCTGTGTCTATCAGTGGTCGTACTCCACCACGTGGACACTGCAGATTCATGGGTCTCACATGTCTTCGAATTGCTTTTTTTTTTTAAAGACGACTTGTGTAGCAGTCGGGTACACTCTTACAGTGCCACAGGGGCTTAGATTGTAGTTTTACCAATCTAAGTATACATAACTCTAATATATAATAGTATAGTTGCAATATACATAGGTAATTTTCCCTTTGAGGAAGGAAAAAACACACGCGCCCTTCAGAACCAAATTGATGCGTTACGTCCATTTAGAGGCAAGTTGCAATCAAACACTGAAAAAATCATGTAGTTACCTAATCATATTGAGTTTTTTTTGTATCTAAACGAGAAGCTAGCAACTTGTATTCTTTGATCATGGAACATTTTCCATCAATCACCCCGCAATTGAAAGAGAGAGTTTCCATATTATGCGTTTCGTATTGGTCATTTATTCCTGTAAAATTTTCGGTTTAAGCATTTGACATCAGTTCGTAGTCTAGATTTTTAAACCAATCGCATAATTGTTGGACAGTTTACTTTTTTGCTCGTAATATTTTACACCAATAAAAGGAATTTCAAACTCCATTTCTAAAGACTCGAGTTAGTTCTGAACTGGAAAAAAATACTTTTGGATAAAATACTTTTTCGGGTTTTATAAATTAGTATTAAAAATTATTATATAAGTCCACGTTATCATTTGAAATAGTACATATACCTATATTAAAATAAAAAGAAAAATAAATAATCGCAAGACAGACTACGAATACCTACATTACAATATTAAACTGTAACTCAAAAACAGATCAACATTAGAAAGTGCAATATTTTGAGTAACATAAAAATGGCATTAAGAGATCGTGACTATATACTTTGCATCAAGATGCCTATGCAAATGATGTGAACTAACCTTGGACCGACAAAGCCAAGAGAACAGACACAAACCATTGTTTTCCAGCAACCGTACCAACAAAACAAATCCCATACAAAGCCTTTAACAAAACTTACACGGCGAAACACAGTGTTAGTCTCGGGGTGCGATCATCAATCTTTGAATGAATACCGTTAATACAATCACATTACATTTAAAGATTATTTGTGTTTGTAAAACGGCGCTGAATGACATATGGTGTGATTATACAGTTGATATTGTGTTTTATGTGTGTGTGTTTTAAAATTAGCGCCAAAACTGGATTTAAATCAGCTGTTTGTAAATAATAATAAAGTACGAGTACATAATCAGTCGTTTAGTGTTCATATTACTGGGATACAGGACTCTTCTCTGGGACAGGGTTATTATAATGTCTCCGAGACTCCTGACTCTTCTCTGATAAAAGGTTATTATCCTGTCACCGAGAAGAGTTCACAGGACTCCTCTCAGATAAAATGGTTGTTATTCTGTCTCCTTTCTAGGAGACAGGACCCAGGTCACAGGACCCCTATAGTATCCCAAAAATTATGTGTTTTTATTCTACAATTTTATAATATAGTAAAGTTGAAAATGCTTTAAAAATTACAAAAAATATATATTTATATAAAATGAATATATTTTTTGTAATTGTAAAAGCATTTTTTTTAAATTTTGTCTCAGGTAGGATTTGAACCCGTAACCTTGGGTTCAAATCCCGCCTTAGATTTTTTTTTTCTCTATACATTTATATTTATAAGAATATACTTTAAAAAAGTGATTGAGTTACGTAATTTCTTGCGCTACTATAAAAAAAAACGAAAGATAATTATGGAGATGAGATGAGATTGATATGTACTAATTATTGGTACTTAAAGATGAAGAACTTGGCAGTGCGTACTTAATTAGTTAATGATAAAGCACGTTAAGTGAAAACTTGTAACTTTTTTATTATTTTAAAAGATATTTAGCTATGTGGGATTGTGGTCCACATTACTAGCAATCCTGTTAACCCCTCCAGCTAATCTGGCTTGTGTTAGGAGTGGGTTCACGGCGGTAGTATAATTGGTAGGATTCGAATCCGTAATCTCACGATAGCGAGACCGAAACCTTAATCATTAAGCAACCGCCGCTTTTAAAGATAAGAAATCAAATAATCTTGTTTATTTTAACATATTTATCTAGAAAGTAAAGGAAGAAAAATCTTAAAAGTTAGTAATCTAAGTTTATGAAATCGGAAGGATATATAGAAGTTTGTAACTTTTCGTCGGTCCTGCGCCTAATCTTTCTCCAGCCGTGTCGGGTTTCCGACTCATCGAGCTATGAGAGTGAAGGAATAGATAGTGCACTTGTGTCTGCGCATACACTTGTGCAGTATAATATGTCCTGCGTAGTTGGCTAGTCTATAATGAGATTGGCCGCCGTAATCGGTTAGGAGACCATTATGTACAATAGAATAGCACATAGGCTATAAAAACCAAACATAAAGCCGCGAAATAAAGCCTAGTACTACAAAATGAAAATCTACCCCGCCTTAAAATGAGTTATTTTATTTTATTAAGTAGGTAGATACTGTTTTTATTCGTAAACCACAGTATTTTTAAAAATACATAATCAAAGTCCTTTTTCACCCGTGGCACTGAAGTTCCAAAAATCCACTCACTATCCGTCGGCCGGCGTCTAATTTCGGGATACCGACGGACCAAACGCTACCTGCTATGCAAACGAAACTTTTTATAACTACCAGAGTTATATCTCTACATATATGGTAACTATTGTAAGTGAGGGCACATCATGTTGAAGGTATATTGTGGAGTTAGGTAGGTATCTATATAATGTGGTATATTTGAGGTGGATAAAGGTGGAAAGTGCAACTTATATCTAACTAGAGTCCTGATTTTAAAAGTACTATTTTTAAACTAGGGTTGGAAGTGCAACTTATATCTAACTAGAGTCCTTATTTTAAAAGTACTATTTTTAAACTAGGGTTGGAAGTGCAACTTATATCTAACTAGAGTCCTGATTTTAGAAGTACTATTTTTAAACTATGGTTGGAAGTGCAACTTATATCTAACTAGAGTCCTGATTTTAGAAGTACTATTTTTAAACTAGGGTTGGAAGTGCAACTTATATCTAACTAGAGTCCTGATTTTAGAAGTACTATTTTTAAACTAGGGTTGGAAGTGCAACTTATACCTATCTAACTAGAGTCCTGAGTTTAGAAGTACCTTTTTTAAACTGAGGTTATATATTAAATTGAAATCTGTGGTATCGTAAAGACCAAATTTGTGGTCGAATTTGGTTATTTTTTCTTGAAAACTTGAAACTTTGTAGTTCAATAGGGATCGGAAAAAATAAGAAATCTAAGCAAAGCCAGGGTGTATCGGTAGTATAAATCCACGATTTTTTTGTAAAGATAACTAGCAATGTAGGATTAAGTCCCAAATTACTAACAATCTTGTTAACCCCTCCAGCTAAGTTCAAAGATTTGTGTTAGGAGTGGGTTCAGTAGGATTCAAACCAGCGACCTCACGATTGCGAGACCGATGCCTTAGCCATTAGGCAACCGCCGCTTACTAAGGTATTTATTCTAGCAAACTGCTAATGGGATAGTGCCCTGAACAATTTATTTAAACACGGCAGCAGTTCTTAGAGTCAAATATCAGTGAGGTGATTAAACACGACAACTTGGCACGTTGACAAACAAATCGACAGGCACATCGGAAATGACATTAACAATCCAATATAAATACCTACAAATTGGAGTCAGATAAAAATAGCACAATTACTAATGGGTAAGATAGCTCAATAGTGTGACCGTTCGATTGCCAAGTCAAAGGTTATAGGTTCGATGATGAAGCAATAAAACATGCGTGGACTTTGATGTTGAAATTAAAACAACTCAAAAATTGCATTTATTTTCATTAGACTAATTTATCACTAGCTGTTCCGCGCAACTTTGTCTGCGTAAATTTTCCCCGTTTTTGCAACATTTCTCATTGCTGCTCCGCTTCTATTGGTAGTAGCGTGATGTTATATAGCCTATAGCCTTCCTCGATAAATGTGCTATCCAACAGAGAAATATTTTTTCAATTCGGATCCATAATTTTTCAGTTCCTGAGATAAACGCGTTCAAACAAACAAACAAACTCTTCAGCTTTATAATATTAGTATAGATGACTACAGTCCTGACAAACTGTCCCCTCCCCCTTCCGTTATTTTTTTCTTATTATTTTTTACGTAAAAAAAGAGTGAATGAAATTGGTAAAGTCATTCTTAAGTTATGGCGTGACCAAAGGAAAAGGGGAAACTGAAAATATTGAAAACTTGCAGAGTTATAAGCCATTCAAGTTGTCTTATATTCTTCGCGCTATCATGCTCATTGCGTCCCGTAGTACGTAATCCATGGTTATTATTGAAAAATAAGTGATAATTACATTTCATATCCTACTGTGAACAGGGTTCGACCTGTTAGAATAATTAATTAATTTATTAATTCATTATTGATTAAAATAATAATTGAAAAATATAATATGGTCCAAAAACTACCCCATTGGATTGTATTACTGATTCTGAGCAAACTACTTTCAGGTTGGCATTATATCAATAATAATGTTGTATATATATATATCTTTATATATACTAGGTATCTACTGTCAAATGTATTTCAATGGCACCAGTACTTAACTAGTATTTTAGAATTAGACAATACTAGCTGTCCCGCGCAAATTTTTGAGTAAATTTTCCCCGTTTCAGCAACATATCTCATTGCTGCTCCTCTCCTATTGGTCGAAGCGTGATGTTATATAGCCTATAGCCGTCCTCGATAAATGGGCTATCCAACAGTAAAATAAATGTT
Organism: Herminia tarsipennalis; assembly: GCA_945859575.2. Classification (NCBI taxonomy): domain Eukaryota; kingdom Metazoa; phylum Arthropoda; class Insecta; order Lepidoptera; family Erebidae; genus Herminia; species Herminia tarsipennalis. Next base: position 11,569,156 of record OX243835.2, read on the forward strand.
TCAATTTGGATCAGTATTTCCTGAGACTACCGCGTTCAAACTAACAAACTCTTCAGCTTTATAATATAAGTGTAGATAGGTGGCTTGCATGTAATCAATGTTGTAATAGGTACTAGTCCTATATAGTAAATTCTCCAAGAAAGGGCATGCCGTCTTTGCCGCTGGTAATATTACCGTTTTTAAGCAATGATACCTACTACTTAGGTCTCATTAAAAGACTAGATACCAACTTATCACATTTATTATTGTTTTTTAAAGATAACTAGCAATGTGGAATGATTGGGTCCTACATTACTAGAAATCCTGTTAACCCCTCCAGCTAAGCTAAATTGCTTGTGTTAGGAGTGTATTAACGTCAGTAGTATAATCGGTAGGATTTGAACCCGCGAGCTAACGATTGTGAGTCCGATGCTTTTACCATTAGGCTACTGCCGCTTTTTTTTTTCTTGCCCCTTTGATTAAGTTAATATCTATTACGTGTAACAGAAAGGTGTGATCAAACTTTAGCATTTAGTGTATGTTGTCAGTATTGCACCTACCATGGTGCCATAGCTGGTTGCATTATTATTACATAGTTATAGCATATTCTTTTTGTTAAATTTCAGTAGCGAAAGGTGTATGGCATAAGTATTAGACCTCCCCTGATGCAAAATTCAATTGGATTATTATGGCACAGAACTTTGTAAGTCATACTTTTTAATTGATAACTTTTTCATTCATAAATAAACGAATTAAAAAATAATAAATCGAATTTTAGGGTACTCCGATTTTGATAAAATTAGTTATGTGCACTCGGTATCATGGGCACAAACCAACACTTAAATATGACTACACCTTTCTGTTACACCTTGTATATACAAGGTTATTTTTGGTATAGTGCAAAGCTCAGGCACCCCAACAAGATTTTTATTTCAAGAAATCATTTAAAAAAAAAACGAAAATATTGAAACTTGCAGAGTTGTAAGCCGTTCAAGTTGTCTTGTGTTCTTCGTGCTATCGTGCTCATTTCGTCTCGTAGTACGTAGGTAATCCATGGTTATTATTGAAAAATAAGTGATGATTATATTTCACATCACATTGTGAACAGGATTTGGACTGTTACAATGATTAACGAATTAATTGAAAATTTTAACACGGTTACTGATTCTGAGCAAACTACTTCCAGGTTTGCACTATACTATATATTTGTGATATAAAATTGTTATAAAATATATAACAAAGAGAGAAGCAAAATAAGGAGTTAAAAACCTGAAATTTTAAAACATATGCCAAGAAGGGTTATGTTTTTTTGTAAAGTAATTTTGTAGAAGTAGATATAAATTGATGGTCTTTAATAAATTATGGTATCTTAATATCTTTCGTTTAAAGCATTAATTGCTTAATAATTGCCAGTTTAGCACAAAACGTAATTAAATGGCATATGGCCGTATAAACATGTTGCACGTCAGTTCTTGATAAGACTTAATTTATTTATGGGAAACTTGTCGCTATGAATCAAAAAATGTTCAAGAAACCTGTCATTTTTAATGGATTATTGCATTTTTTTTATAATCCATTTTATTTTTGTTAATTTTATTTAATTTCTTATTGTTACATGATATGGATAAATAACAGCGTATTTTACTATATTAAATTTTTATTATATTAAGTTTTTTTTAAGAATTTAAAATGAGAATCCATTAAAGTTGATGAATGAATAATAATAATAAAGTCGCTCAATCAAAATACGCCTTTACATGTATTGTAATGGCATATTTTTATTAAAATAATAGTAGTACCTATTGTATGATTATTTGATGTTTTTAAGTCGTTAGACTTATTTCTTTTATTTTTTTATCTTAATAAATAATATTCAATAACAAAAGGTAAATAAACATTTTGAAACAGTAGGTTTAAGTTCTAAATAATTATTCCTTTTTTGTTATAAATGTTGATAAACTTTCGCGATTTGTACACATTATGATATATACATATATACCTTTCTTACATGTCTTAATCGCGTGAATAATTTATGGTAAAATACCATGTTTATTGCCCGACGTTTCGACCGTATTGCAACGGCCGTGGTCACAAAAAATATATATTTTCATAATTTTTTTTTTGTTGTATATTATTATTTTGCTTATTAGTTACCATGTGCCTATTAAATTGATTTTAGAAGCCGTTAATATTTTTATGTTAGAAAACTTTTCGTGTCTATTTTAATTGAGCTTGCCTATATTCATGATTTTCCGGCTTGACGCTATTTATTTGTCTATATATAACATAAACACACAATGAAAATACAACAGTGTTACAAACAAAAAAATCATAACATAAATCTAGATGCGCAGATCATTTTGAAATAAATTATCTACGCAGACAATTTTGGTAGGTAAAGCATACTTCAGTAGATATATATATGTTCTGACCTATCTAATTTATTGTCTTTTTATTAGAAGCGTTGACTTATTTATTGAAGCGTATAACTAAGTAATTATTACAATGTTGCAGATAGCAATAGTGAACTCTGCCAACACGTACAATGAGGTCGCGAAAGGTGTTGATGTAAATATAACCACATCAATATACTATGTAGGTAAGTATATATTGTAATGATAAAAATGTTATGGTGATCACAATTAATCTTTATGAATTATGGCCTGTGTTGGTACTATTTTGAAGGTGAATTACTGTAAAGTTTTCATCAAAGTCCGATCAGTAGTTTTATGTTAGGTAAACAAATTTTTTTTTGACTTTTTAATTAAATTTTGACGTAGAATATAATCTGCTTACTCAATTACTTAGAGTTTAAAGTGTTTTTTTGTTTTGTAAGAGGTACCACCTATTATATCCAATAACTATTTTTTTAAATTTTATTTTAACTATATTTTAATAAAAAGAAGAAAAAAAGGAGCAATGATCACTAAATTTCAGACAATCTGCATACCAAATTTCATAAAAATCTGCGATTTAGCTGTGATAACCAAAACCAACATAGTCCATATTTTCGAAATCGTTCCCAACATAGTTCATATTTTCGAAATCCTTTTTGTACAAGTGCTAAAAATACAAATACCTATAAACTAGTTACCTACAGTTAATATAAATATGTCGAACCCAATACTCGTTATTAGGTACTACACATATTTTGGTATACCTACCAGTAGACAGGACAACATCAACAGTCAACATCCCTAATAAGTAGTAACTTATTAGGGATGTTGACTGTCAGGTCAAATCAGTCTCTTTTTATGAAATGTCAAAACGACAAGCTCTATTTGTATAGAGCTTGTAACGTCATAGGTTGTGCTGTAGCGTCATAGATTGTTAATCCATACACATTTGTATGTGTATGGATTAACAACCTATGACGTTATAAGTCCCTATCGTCAAATCAATACTTTTAGTATTCGTTTTAATGCTTTTATGTTCAAAAACACTTTAAAATGTAAAAGAACAGCAAATTTCAGATCATTTTAAGATCTGCTATTACCTGATTCGTAAGTTACTGAAATGAAAAACTCTGTATTTAAGTATGTTTTAAGTTCACAGTAATTATGAATTTAGCACTCATTTTAAATGTAGAGTTTTATTAACTCTTTTCTTAATATCTTTACATATATGTATGACTGCCTCTGTGATGCGGTGGGAGTGTGTCCGACTGCTTCGCAATAGGTCATGGGTTCGATTCCCACATGGGACACCACTTTGTGTGATCCACAAATTGTTGTGCCGTGTGTGTACTTTGTGTCCGTGACTTGTATGATTGTCTAGTCCCCCACGACACAGGGCTTGTACCATACTGCGAGAGCAGTCTTTTTATAAAAAAATACGTTAAGAAGATTAAGACGTTTAAGAATATTCTACATTTACATTTAGTATAGTGTTTTCAGTTATTATGAACTAAGCACTTTATTAATTTATTTTTGTTGTGTGTCAATGAATACCTATATAATATACCTACCTACCTAAGTATTCATAATGTTTAAGTAAATATTATCAGTCTTGTCAATTTAGTCAACGATTTATCCTTTGTTTAAGTATCTATACCTATTTATATAATATCTGAGTTTAAAAACACTCTACATAGAGTAAGAATTACAATATTTATCCAGTCAGGGAATCGAACCCCATACTCTTTCGACAATATAATTATAAGGACTTTGCTATTAGTCTTTTTTTTATTTATGTAGGTACCTAAAGAATAAGAAACATCAGAACTAACCCAGTTTGCTTACTTATAACTTAATTCTTATAAATAGTATTCTACGAAATACTTACCTAAATCTATTTTAGTGCTATTCTGAAAGCTGTATAGTGTATACCTATTCCATTTGTGCTCAAGTTAAAAAATTCAAGAGATCGCAACACAATATACCTACATATAGATACTTACAATACCTACGTATAGTTGATAAGTGCTTCCCTTAAATGACGTAACTGCTCCCGCAAGACCGTTGTGTTTGAAGTTGAGCTGAGAAAAAGTCTTAATTAAAAAGGACAGATAGATGTAACTTGCCATATATGGGAATAGGACGGTAGTAGCTCGATCGGTGTCATCTTCGAATGCAGCGCTTGACGTGTATCCAGGCGGCACAAGTTCTGCCACTCGTTTGTTGAAAATTGTAATATTATTTTCTTAGAAATTGATTATTGTATTCAACTTAGATATATTATAATGTATACATAATAATTAGATGCAGTTTTTTCCTGTAATTAAGTAGGTAACTAATGATTATGATTTTTTTAATGACGCCTGTCAACAATGCACCTAAATGAATTACTTACTCATAATGTTCAGATGTGTCTCGTCATTCTTCAGATTATAGACTTTGCCAAAAGGCATTAAGGTCCCTATATATTATCTTGTAGTTGAGATTAACGTCAAAGAATCAGTCATCAATTTGCAAGTTTGAATCATACGTTACATGCCTAGGTACTTGACTTTTACGCTCATATTTTGCTGTTAGATGAGTAGTTTACTGTGCTATAAGACGTAATATAATTTGTCAATTATAATATAATCATTTTATATTGTCTAGTTTAATTAAAAATAAAATAAAACCCATTATTGTATAAACAGGATTTTATACTAAAACGGAATATAATATTTCTAACATGGTAGCAACCTGTTGGGTTTACTGTACGCAGTAACAAATGAGTTGGGCTGCGTCCGAGTGGCTGACGCATGGGAGTGGCGCGAGGGGGGCGGGGCGCGCGGGGGCACCGCCCTAAACAAAATGGTGGACGCGCGCGCGCCAATTTTTGAATTTCAATTTGGAATTAAGATTTAGAATGGACTATGATATAACGGTTTAAGTTCAAGAAAATCAATGAAATTCAGTTGTACCTAGTTAATAATAACTGCGAAGAAATATGAGCTATAAATTTTGTTTTTACTACCTACTTTGTTCCCAATTATTTTTGTTAAGTTAATCATGATTCAAACATAAAAAATCTGTTCTATTTTCTTTAAGTAATTTAACACTTATTATCTAGATTAGGTACATAGTTAGATATTTTGATTAAAAAGTAGCTTAATAATTTACCTACTTAAAAAGATAAATAGATGAATAGTAGGTGCCTACCTAAATAGTTACATAGGCACATTATGCCTACAATTTCTAAGGAAAAATACACATAAAGTAGCCAATGTATCAATTAAGAACAGAATGTGACATATGTTATCAAATGTGTCAAAAAGTCAATAAAATCAATTATCAAGTTGTATCTTAACATGAGACCATAAATTAAACATATGTGTACAAAGGTTCGCCGACAACACAAGCATCTATAAACAAATCGTTATTGCGATTTAAGGACCCATTTAAAAGCTATAAAATTTAAAAAAATCAAGCAAAAACTGATCTTACAACACACAACTTAAAGTTCACATTCAAACGTCAAGACAAGATACCTTAGCTATCATAAACTATTTTCAGTAACAGCTAAATGAAGAGGCGACTTTTAGCTCTCGCTCGCTCCCGTTTAAAATTTAATTCGCTCGAGAAGGACAGGGGATATTTACGAGGTGTTTATATCGATACAGCGGCGTTGATTTAACCATTGCTTTGGTTTATTGCAGTCAATAAAATTGAGCGTTATGAGGCAAGGTCGTAAGTGAAAAATCGTCAATGATTTATGTCTTTATACTGGGACGTCCACTTGAACGTTTTTGTTCAGTTTAGAACAGAATACACGTGTTTGTTGGCTGACTTTTGAACTAAACATTAATGAATCATTTGGGAAGTGGGTAATGTTAGACTCCTTTTACCCTTGACTTAATAGAAAGGTCTTTTCACTTAATAACACTTTGTGATTGGGTATGTGATTTTTTTTTTAAACAACGATTGCGGAAAGAGTATTTTAAAGACTGAGATTTTTTTCCTAATTTAAATAATGTTTTTCTTTGAAAATCTGTTTCTTAACAAATATTGACATAAACAAATAAGGCAATAATCTAGAAATGAAGCATTAGTTCTGCAATAAGTTTAATGTGCCCACAAATAACTCAGCAAATTTGTATCAGTACTAGTTTCTTTTATAAACGAGAATCAACAGGACGGTCAAGTTGATATTTCATACAATAAGAATTAATATCTTATTAGAAAACTACACCTGCCATAAAAAATGGAATCTGTTAAGTCCAGAAGTAGAAAACTAAACTGGTATTCATTTTCTCACAAGAAAACGTAATTTTTTACTAATAAAATCTTGTGTAATCGTACAAATTGTAATAAAATAGTATGAAACCAGCGAATTTCTTGTTAAAAGTGCTAAAAGATGATTTAACCTTCATGTTCCCGAATACTCGAACGATACTTAACTTTGAGCTATGCTCAAAAATACTTATTTCTATCTGTAGGTACTAATAATTTTTATCGAGCCTTTTTTCCTTTCCTCCGTTTGTTCATTCGGTCTGGAGGACTACCTATGGCTCTCACATTCTGTGCATACACCAGATTCAAGTTTATTTTCATATCAAATCATCATCCTTATCCAGTTATTACTTATTTTAAGTACTTATATTTTACTCATTAAACGTGAAGCTGTAAAGATAATGGCATGTTAGTTTGCCACCATTCTTACAACTCCCAGTATGAGAGTAAATGGCGTTTAAAACTGGGTGACGTTTAAGTATTCGATCAATATTCTGATCAACCAAACCAAGAATTGGTTTTGTTGATCAGAATATTGATTTGAATTGTTGTAGAAGAATTGATTTTAATACTTGTTACACTCCAGTATAACTAGTATTAAAACTTGTAAGAATTGTGAATTTTTAAAACTTCTTCTATTATTTTCACAGTTTGGTAACTGTGAAAATGATGGAATGCCTGCTGACTGTCCCTATTTTCTACCTACATTGAAAGAATGCTTCAGATTAACTCCATCTGTTTGATAAAACCAAATCAGATCTTTTAAAGATACAGGGACCTAGTATAGGTTCTTTGAAGTAAGTTGCTATAGGAGAACACAGTTCCTGTTCTCATTACAATGCCTCCCAATATAAACAAACTTTAAATAATTTAGACCATAAAGAAAAAGAACGAGAACAGAGCATTTGTAGGGACCTACTACTTTAAAAATGTTTCGGCACCTGGTTACAAATGAAATTGATAGTATAGAAAGAGTATGAGCATTCACACTATTCATCTAAACTTATCTATAGAAACAGTTGCTTGGAGTAAATCCATAAAGAAACTCGTCAACCAGAATTATCCAGTCTCATCCGCATTCCAAGACGTTTCCTTGAAAATTTCCCAACTCTACTTACCCTCACTCAACCAAAATTTGTGTTCTAAGCAAAAAATCTCTTGCATTCACTTTGCACACACCAGTCAATACTTTTTCTCACTTCAGGTAAGGAAAAATTGACAAACTCAAGGTATGTCGGGTTACGCTTAAAGATAAAGTTCAAAATGAACGCATACGGCCGGGCAGTTTCAACGTAGCTCCTATTAGGTACAGAGAAATTAAAACAATCAAGGCTAAAGTGGTTTGGACATGTTATGCGTAGACCTGAAAATAGCGTAGTCAAAATGTACTTTTTCATGACTGCAGAAAAGAGAGGGGGAAGCTGGTCACTACATGGCTGACGAAGGTCTAAAGGAACAAGAAAGAGTTGAGCCTGTCTAGTGACGACGCTTACCAGCGCAGTAAATAACGCCTCAAGATTAAAACAGCTGATCCCGCGTAACAGGAAGAGCCGAGGACAACGAACAAGAAGAAGGTTCTTCAGAACCTTAAACCTTAGTCGAGTATGAGACGAGAAATTGTAAAGGAAATGACTTAGAAGACTGTCTCACAAATATACGTAGCAACATTTAATTAGCATTTTGCAGAAATAAAAAAAAAAAAAATACCGAAGACTGATTGCTCCAATTGCTGGCAATATGTAGATGATTGTGTTATCTGAGCATGACCGTGAACCCAATTTAAAGCAAGTGCAATGGCACATTGACGAAGATCATAAATAACACTTATCATCCATACTCCGAGACAGACATAAACCATTTTACTATGACCCCTCTTACAAAACAAGCATTTGATAAGTCTATAATCTAACAGAGCTCTAGTTATATTGGGTTATGAATTGAAAGAAATTGGATTGTTTACATCCGTTGTCGCGTTATAAAAATAACTAATATTGGTGTCAATATTTGTGGTTTGTTGGTAAATAAATATTTACCAATTATTTACAAATAAACTGTAATTTTTACTAATAAGAAAATGAGAAAAAGGTAGTTATTTACTGCTTTCTAAAATATAATTCTCTTCTCCAATATAAGTACCACTTACTATTAGAAATATTGTTCTATTTTTAAACAGAGATAGAACAGGTAAGTAACTAATAGAAAATACTTCAGTTTTCATACTAAACATAAGTATAATTACCGAAAAAAATGAGTCCTACAAACAATTCAGTTCAAATTATTCGGACAAAGAACTTTAAAAACTACACACCGAACAAAATAAATCCAACGGAACGTCAACAAAGTAATTACAAAGAAAAATAGTTATAATAACTTCCGGTGAACTGAAATCACCAGACAAATACAATGCCATTAAAATCCCTGCAAAACCATAATTGCCTCAATTTCAAACTTGTCAAATTCACATTAGTAGAGACCGTACGAGTTGTACCGACCAGCCCAGCGGCCATTGGACGCAGGGGATTATTAAAAACACATTAGAGAGGGCCACACCTAGTATATATTATATAGCATTCGTAAAAAAAAAGTAATTTGAGATTCGTAAGGTAGGGAGGCACCAATCAACCGTAACTGACACGGAAGGTACGAGCGTATCACGCAAAATCATTATTATGTCGTTAGCTTCACGTATTATAATGACGGTATCTAGCCCATGATCTAAGAACGCCTTTCTTTTGTACTTCGGGAAAGTTCGGGTTAGTACGGCATTAGGGACAGCTGGGGCCTTGACCCTTTTACTGTTAGCTTTTTAGTTGTAACAATTTACTTAGATATTTATGTAGGTATAATATACATACAAGATTCGTAGATACCAGATTTGGTCTACATGACTTTGACCAAAATGTATTGAGCTGTAAATAATAAAGGTCAGATAGACTGAATTATATTCGCATTTAGGTAATAAATGACTTCAATGAGTTCACACGCTTACTGATAAAATAGATTCTAGATTAGTACTTACCTAATCAATGAAAAATAATATTGCTAAACAAGAGATAATTATTCAATAGCCTGTGTAAAATAACTAACTGTAATAATAACTAAAATTGTGAAATGTTACATGGTTATGTAGGATTTTAACAATAAAAATCTGAAAATACAATCATTATGCTTTATTAATTTCATGTATTTATATATTTATGACAATATCGTCTCGCCTAACCTTATATGTTACTAATTATAGTTATATTCCATAAATTTTGAATCGATAGGACATAAATGGTAAATAAAATCATTCAAATTAGGCTCCAATGTCTCTATAGACCTAATTTTTGAGTTTTGAGGACAGTTCCTGACAGACTTAAAAACCAGAACTTAATTTTATAAGTAAAACTAATTTTATTTTTAATTTTACAGTTCAAACTCATAATTCTATCTGGCAAGGGATCGGAAAATATTGTTTCATAACATTGCACTGGGAAATATTATAAAGGGAGTTTTGATGAAGTATTTTCATCATACATTGTAGTAGACTTTTTAAAAGTTACAACAAATCAACACTGCTTAATTCTAATAAAATTATAACACAATTTGTATTGAGCAATTCAAAATAATTTAATAAAATGCATCCCAGCCAGACAGTTACCGAATATTCGCCACCAATTGCAATTGAAGAAAAAGTAAGCAAACCTAATTAGCAAATCAATAAATAAATATTGAATATATCGACAATATACAATTTACATTTTCACTTAACGAACACAGCACAAAATTAAAAAAAAAAAGAAAAATATTCCTAGAACCGGCTCACTGAGTTCTTAATAAAACATTCACTAATTACAATCTATGTGAAAAATAATTTACAAATAGTACTTTTTTATACATTATTACGAAAAAACGTATAACTTGAATCCTGACAAGTTCTCCTTTATGTCACTCGCCAATTTTATATAATAATATTCGTAAAACTAACGTGTTACGAGTATATATATTAGATATTTCATTTTTACGTATATCGGGTTTCTTAATCAATGATTTTATAAAAATACCTTTTCAAAATGATGTACCTATTACGGTTATACCTGAAACGGTCAAGCGTTCCTGTATCTACGTATATCCTTCGTATAAACACCACCAGTTTATTTTCTAACTTTGGTATACAGTGTACATGTAACCTCAAACCTACGTCCCACAAGAGATAAATCAAAGTCAAGTTCTGCACCTACGATTATGAAGGTAACTTTTGTTTCATTATAAATAAAGTGAATTTTCCATCCGTTCATTATATCCAAGATGCATCCTAGTACACTTCCCTCAATAGAAGTTCAAAGAATATCTCTTTTGTTCCTTTTAAGTATTTTCCTAAATTATAAGCTTCGTTCTCGTAACATTTTACAATAATAATAGATTTCCTATGACGTTTATTATCAGTAATAATTACGTATATGTGTCATCAAAAATCGTATACATTGCACTTGTAAACTGGCCTTCCGCACTACGAGTTACGTATTACGTTATCGACAAACGAAATAAAAGAGACGACCGATAAATCAAAACACTCATACCTCAAAAAAACTCAAACACGAAACTAGTCGTTGTTTCCAAAATTAATCTCAGTAATTAATTATTCACACTAAAACAATTGTACATCATATAATCTAAAATTATCATGTATGTATGTACAGAATAGTATTTAGACAGCTTAATTAAGAAATAAAACATCAAATATATTAAATAATAACAATATGGATACTAATTGCCTTCTTATCAATGGTTAATATAAGAGGTCCTTATGGTTTTGTGATTCAACATTTTAGAGAAAATTTAAATTTTAGTTATTTCTTACATAGTGCTTGACACGGAATCAAACAATAAATTATGGACGTCATATTTTTTATAACTTTTTTTAGTAAATACCAAAATGTAGATACTGTAGATGACAACTTAAAGTAGCTATACAATAAATATTACCAACACTTGTATCAAGCACTTTGTGAAGAACATAAAAAATAATAGTGACCAATTGCTAATCAGTAGTTATTACCGAAGAAAATGATAATTAATCAACTATAATAATCACATAAATGATGCAGTTTACTAATCATATACACTGCGTTTTTGGTAATTATTGGTATTGAGATTGTTTCTATAAATTAATTTATACTTAACAACTGTAAAAATCTCTTCATCACACTATCATTACTCTTTATTCGAAATCACTAGATTACGTATTAGTTATAATGTAATATTATCATGAAAAGTCCAACATACAATTTATACAAATTAAACTGTTCTAGTAACTTCGGTCTCGGAGGGTGTTGTTTCAGATTTGCGTTCGAAGCTATCAACCTAAAGGTCGTACGCACAAAATAAAACGCGGAAACGGAGTTTGTGGTATTCGGGCGAGGAAATCTGAAACAACACATCCCTAGCTTGGACCGCGCGAACTAAGCTAGAGGCCTTTACTGTGGCGAGGTGGGCGGACTCATGTTGTCCTGCTCGTCCCCGGACCCAGGCTCGCCTTTGGTCTTGTTCTCCTTCTTCCACTTCATGCGGCGGTTCTGGAACCAGATCTTGATCTGGCGCTCCGTGAGGCAGAGCGCGTGAGCGATCTCGATCCGTCTCCTTCGCGTCAGGTACCGGTTGAAGTGGAACTCCTTTTCCAGCTCGAGCGTCTGGTACCGGGTGTACGTTTGTCGTCCCCGCTTCCTTTCTGAAATGATATAACGGTACAAGTTAATAAGTTTCGAAAATAATAGCAACAGATTAATTTGGATTGTTTTTTAACCGGAGGCAACCCTGACAGACGGCAGACGTTAAAAACTGCATAGGCATTTGTGATAAATGTTGGTTATTTGTAAACAGCGAACACTCCCGTGCCGAGTTAATTGAAAATTGTTTTGAGCTTATCAATTTGTTAATTGTTTTTGCTTGTCGGGCATCTCTCGGATGTTGAAAACTTGGAAGTCTTGTAGAAATCTCTAAGCCGGTAGAAGTTAATCTAATTTAAAGGAAGTAAATTATTCATCGAACAAATCAAGGGAATGATTTCAATCCACATTAGAGTTTTCCTCGATTAACGTTCTTCAAGGCTTTAAAGTACCTAATGGAATAGATTATTTGCAATTACTTTATAGTTAGTACAATAATCTATACTCATATTATAAAGCTGAAGATTTTGTTTGTTTTTTTGTTTTAACGCGATAATCTCAGAAACTGCAAGTTCGAATTGAAAATTATTATTTTACTGTTGAATAGCCCATTTATCGAGGAAGGTTATAGGTTATATATCATCAAGCTACGACCAATAAGAACGGAGCAGTAATGAAAAATGTTGCAAAAACGGGAAAAATTTACGCATACGAAGTTGCGCAGGTCAGCTATACCTACGATATAAGAATTATATCTAGCAAAATATTATTAAACTAACAGTAGCTTCCAACCAACAATATACATATAACACGACAATGGTCGCGCTGTATTCTTAGATCTGTAATTACCTACATACGGCTATTAGTGAGACATAAGTAGACGCCGGTAATAAATTTACAGATATTTAATAATTCTGATAAATTACCAAGTTTATACATGTGTGCAATATTACGCGTGTATGACGTAAAATCAAAGGTAGATGTATATGTGCACATATACTCGGACCAAACCGCTACCGAAGCCAATTAAAATAATTTAAGACGCCGCGGGGCTTTTTCATTTTGTAATCATTATTCTTCGAGGAAGATGCGAAGCCTATTATACACGGTTTAGATGATGCAGTGAACGGTAATTTATTTAAAATGAAAAAAGACAAATGGGAAAGACAAGCGAAACTGCACGTATCAAACGCGATTAAATAGTATTAATAGACGAAGAGATGAGATAAGTTCTTGGTTCATATTAAATTGATTACCTACGTAGATTAAATGAAGCTTTAGAGTAATACGAATCTTGTAGATTAATTGGTGCAGATGCATTGCAGTTTTTATTACTGACAAAAAAACAAAATAAATTACTGAGGCAAATAAAGAAAATTAAACAAATTTACTAGAAACAATGCCATTAACTCTAAATCCAAAACTATATGAACTCCCGAATCACAAATAACTAAATTCAGAATTGAAATTGAAACTGTTAAAGTTCGCTGAGTTGAAACAAAGCAAAAGTTAGCTGATTATTTTCAGTTCACTAACACGCGAAACGACTTGCCATACAAGATAAACACGCAAACTTCGAAGAAATACGCAGACACGAAACCCTGGGATTATATTGCGAATCACACCACAGCTGACATTTTCCAAGAAGTACAATATTCATAACTGCCTCGAAAGATAAAAAAAACTAAGAAAGTAGCCGATGACAAACACGACAGTTTGTTGTTTGACAAACGAGCTACTGAGTACAACGTCATCAATATAGATAACCTTTGACCGACTAACATAAATCTTAAGATTTCTAGAGGAATTTAACAGAGTGATGTAAAAGAGTCAGTCTGCTAGGGTTGTTGCAACGGATTCAAAATTATCGGCCACTTGTTGCTCGGGAAATTGATAACAGCATCATCGTCCTGCTACGGGGATTTGGGACGCATTCAAGTACGCTTTTACTACATTAAGTTCATCCGATATAACAAGATAAAGTTCCTAAAACAGTAACTGAATTATAAAATCTTTACAATAAATCGATACCGAAATTGATCCATTCAGAGATGAGGGCACAATTTTTACAATAATTTAGTTGTAGAAAAAATCTTTACTAGTTTGGATCAGTACTAGTTTAAACTCTTCTACTCTATATAATATCAATCGCATTATCTCTTAATAATTCTTACACTAATAAACTAGCTAGAGTCGTAAATGTCACTATGGTGTTAGTAAATTTCATCAGAACAACACAACGATATCATCACTCATGTTACGCCGAAAATTCCAAAACAATGTCGTATAGCAATATAGCTCATGAAATCCCCTTCCTAGCGGGCTTTATATATTACAGTGGCGGTTTCATCGCACACTCAGATGCATAAAACATGATCCCAACGTCAGATTTAAACCGTCCGTAATAAGAGCATTAAAGAGGGCACTGGAAGCGAGCGAGACGCAAGAGAATAGCGCTTCTTAATTTAAACGGGTAATAGCATTCAGTACTGGACTTGATGAAATTAATGTTAATAACTAATATTGAAACATCTTCTGATCAGACACTACCAAAATTTGAAAAATGAAGCATAATAATACAGCACTATAATCTTACTAAAGTTCTTACTGGGTGTTGAATTCCTGTTTTGCTGAGGAAGACGTCAAATTACTTTGGGCAATCATTAGATTGGCATATGTGTATTAATTCAATAATATTAAAGGAAATTGCACCACATTACCACCAGCTGTAGAGTTCTGTTTTTATTTTACAGCAGTTTTATTATCCGGGTTAAAAGTATAGGTACAAGTGTTTTATGTGTGTGTGTTTGACTTAATCATTAAAAACAGACGAGCGTCCAAACTGCTGCGTCTGAACCGTTAGTTTGATCTCTCCAAAACGAAATCGCAGCTTTAGGAGCGTCGGGCGCAGCGCTGCATGTGTCGTTGGGTGAACATAAATCATCGGCAGGGAAGGGGCCGGCTTACTTTCACGACGATGTGGACAAACACACCGGGCATTGTTGAAAATTGGGTATGAACTGAAGGGAAAAGTGATTGGTAATATAGAATGCCCGAAGTAAATTTATTGAATAAATGTAATTTTCTCAGAGTTTCATTGCCGAATTCTTACAAAGTTAATACATCAACAAACTTGTGAAGACGAGCTTCTTAATTTCAAGGCAACACTGCTCTACCTATACCTAAAGGATTGGTCAAAATTATGTTTAAGAACATCATATAAACACTCTGTGCTACTACAGCCTTAATCGTACCAGGAATCCATTTTAAAGTACCCAAATTATATTTAACCCGTAGATCCACGTTCTCAAGAACATTTTCAAGTCTACGAATTCCAACCGATTACTACAATTCGAAATATCAAACGTATAATTCAAAAGTATCGAAACTCGGGAGATTATCGTTAGTGCCTACTATTAAGTACATCACAAATGCGTTTTCTGGGGCAATTGCAACAGAATCCATACGGCACTAATCCCTTGAGAACGTAAAGGTTGGCTTACATTTATCTGGATAAAGTGCGTGCTAAAATATTGAGAGGCGTGCGCTATCTCAGATCGCATTTGTACTGATTACATGGTATACGTCGTGTACAAAGGTAAAGGGTCGAAAAATGCGGTCAGCTATACGAACCGGTCCGATATTAAAACTGAATTGAGACTTTAATTTTGGTTAAAATTTTTTCAGTTATTGTAATGACCCATTGTCAGTAGTGTTCAGTCTTTTTGAAAGCAGGTAAGTGGACGTTAAGACAAATGATGAAAATACTACTGATACTAATGATGATTGGAGGATATATGTATCTGTAGAGGAATATTTTAAATTAAAAATTGTAGAAACTTTTCTCCTTAAGAAACTCTTAAAATTTTCCAAAGAATATTAAATATTACCACGCGGCCATAAGAAAATTATTATAAATATTCTTATAAAACTTTCGCTACAGCATCAATTAAGTACGTACAATAGATTCCGCGGTAGAAACAGGTGTTTCTTCACAACTATGAGAACCACAACTCGTAAACATTGTTGTTTTACCACAAACGTGAAAGAAATAACTTAGCTAAATGAGCTGAGCAACTTTCAAAATTACACAATTTGGTTTGGTGGAATTTTCACCGAAAAGTAGACCACGATAATACATGGTGTTTTCAGACCTCAAATAAGATTTAGACTGGAGTCTAGAAAACCTTGGTCAGGAAATAATAATGCTCAGGGAAGACGTAAACAAATTAATAGAAAACATTTACCGCGACTGCGAGTTTAAAAAATAATAACAGGCAGTGGACGCACAAGCCTAAATACCAAATTCATCAAGGGATGACAAGTGAAAAGAGCTTTTAATTTAATTCGTTGCGGTATCGCGCCACAGGAACATGAAAAAAATACAGCAACAGCTTGAAGCGATATCGACAATCCATAATTCATGTCCTACAATTTCATACATTTCAACTCCGCAGCAACTTTGTATTTGGACGACGAAATCCAAACGAATTTTGACTTTATTTTTGTTGGTATTAAATTCAAATTGTTTTATACTGGCATGTGTGTTATGGCCTATACATATGGAAAGATCACTCAGTGTATTGCAACATCGTACATGATATCAAACGGGTATTCAGATTAATGCAATTTCTCTTAAACGCTTACACGTCGTAAATAAAATTACTGGTTTCCGACGAGTCAGTACGAAGGTCGAACCATGTTTATAATATTTAATTGATATTGTAATCATATAAAAATATATAAATGTCGTTCTTACGATTGTTTTGCTTTAAAGTTGCCGATAAATTAAGTACTATTCCGTACCTTACATAAATCTTCCTGCCTTTTTTGAGACTTGAGTAACATATGCGAGATGGGTATGCTTATCAATCATCCGTGACTTTTAGTAAAATGTTTAAAGTAATCAAGTTATAAATTAGCTTACTAAAAACTTTTTTTATGAACAGGGCTGCCAATAGTACCAATGAACGAATAATAATCCTGATGGCCAGGCATTTGTAGACCAACCTTTAGAGAGACTGTAAGCTTGTCTACCATATTCTAAGTACATATATTTTAATATATTTGCACGGCAAAGTTATGCAGTATGACTAGAATACTTCCACCACCAATCTAATATACTTGATAGTTATGTTATGTCGAACCAAATACCGTTCTCAATATAACCGGCTATCGATGATGAATGTTTAATAATATATCGTCCAATATGATCAGCATGGCAGTGGCATTGTATAAATGATGTCATTGACTACACTAATGACCTAAAGCAATTTGTTTAGAACATTGATAAAATCCACGGCCAAAATGCGATGTATGACAAAACACGCAACATCATAATTACGGGTACCTCGTATATGATTTATGTCATACACGTATACATATTTAACGGTACATTTTATTAAATTGCATGATTTTTTTTCCGGGTCACATTACTGTAGTATTTTTTATTCTATGGTACAATTCGGCTGACAGAAAGCATTTATAAACTATGGTCAAGAAATTACTTAAGGAAAATTGCTTAACGTACGTATAGCATTAAAATATATCCTCCACTGTGACCACAAGTAATATTTCTGATCTGCTTTGGCAATTTTCTTCATTCAGAAACATTAAATTAACATGTTTTATTGTTTTTTAAATAGATTTGGGTAAAGCATTTGACATCTTAAAACTATAAAATTAATACTTTAATTTCTTTGATGCTTAAAATGTTTTAGGGCTTGTAACCTAAGTTTACACAATCTATTATATATGTATACCTAATGTATATAAATAAGAGTTTATCACACAAAAGGAAAGTAGAGTCTCACAATAAGGTACAAAGAAAATGGTAGCATTGCAAGTTCTGATATTCATTAATCATTGGCGTGGTTTGGGCGGGCACATTGGTTATGTACCAAACCATCTACCATTTTATATACTCGCCTAATGACTTTTGACTATGTTTATGTAATAGTTCTGATTTGTGATGTTGATATTGTTTACTTGATTTTTTTTTTGTTGTTTCAGGATGGTGTTATGAAGTTTATAAGATTGAGAGAAAAGTGAACCAGAAAATATTGCTGTTTCATGTCGATATTTAATATCAGTAGTTGACAGCTATAATGGGTTGTCCATAACTTTATTAATAACCATAAACGATATTAAAGTAGGTACATAAAGGCTTCATCACAAATCCGAGCGGATCTCAAAAAGAATTTATAACGTGAATACACAGCCATCAGTCAGTGTTGTGTTGACGCTGATACCCGTCGTGTTTCGCATCCCAAATGGAATGTTATTCACCGAAAATTTAGCTTTGGTGTATGCTAAAAATTACGCGCTCCCCGCCGGGATTGAACGAAATACCGCCCGCAAAAAAGGTGTCAAATGAAATATTCAAATATATTTTAATATAATTCATGCGGCGGGCGTTTCATTTCTCTCCCTCGTAATGGAATGCTAAATTTTCGGGCGAACAAAAAATATATATTAATGCGCGTACCTAATAGCTTATACAAACTCGTTTGTTGGGTATTGTTGCGCACAATGGGTGCCATAACTCCGCGTCGCAGCCACGGCCGGTGACGTCTTTGTTAGGCTCACAGAGCTTTGTTCTGTACCCGGCTCCGCCTGTCGACGCGACATCCTACCCCGACCTCTGTGTCTGATACACACACCTACGATCCACGTTCCATCTATCTACACCAACAGACAGATATCTATATGACATAATCGAAACACATCCCTTTATACTCGCTACATAAAAGATCGAAGCCTTAAATTCCCATCAACAAAATTAAAGCTATCAATTAAACTATCATGTTTTGAGAAATATGAAATTGTTTGACTCGAAAGCTTTTAAAAAAATGACTGCCTCCCTTACACGTAGGGGGCTAATTACCAGTTTTGTTCAGGCCATTACTATAATTTGCAGCAGGAAAAGCACGAATGAATATTTGAGAAGGCGATAGAAAGTGAGTAATTGCGTTGGATCACGAAGTGAAAAGTTATGAAAGGTGCCAGGGTGGGTGATTTTTCACCGCCCGCCCTGTGAAAGCGAAAATCTTAATGAAAAAGAAAATATTCAATCATGTTACTCCGATATTAAACCTCAGAGGGATGCCGGCCAGGCTAGTTGAGATTATACGAGAGCGTAACAAAAACAAGTAGTGGTCGGCGGGTGCCTAAAAATTCATCTCAACATAATGCCGAGCGCCGAACGCATTAGGGCTCCAAGATGAGCTTCGCTGCGGGACAGCGTGCCCCAGGGGGCTTCCCCTGCCCCCGTATGCCGGGTGGGGGGCGATCTCCGCTCCAGAGAATATTTGACACGGGTCTGGCAGATAGACAGGCCGGTCATGTGTGATCCCCGGGCAGGAAACAGGGGGGCTTTTTTCCGCTCCTCCGTCGTGGCTACTCCCTACATACCGGCACAAGTACAAAGATACGGTTTATGATTTATGTGGCACCGTCGACTCGCACATGTGCACGCATCATGTGACGCCACGCTTTTTATAAACAACTAATGATACGAACAGACTTAATATCACATTAGTATCGAGTGATAATACAAGTCAATTTCGATATCTGCTAGTATGTAGGTACCTATTAGTACTGTAATTTGCTAAACCGGTAATTACAAACGGAAAGGCATTCATTTACTTTTTATGGGTATAATAGTCCGACATACTAGCACTTATTGAATTAGCGGTTATCATTCCCTAATTTTATGGATCCGTTTCAATTTAGAGCTGTTAGTGTTCGAAAATGGAATTTTAATACCACATAATAAGTTCGGCTTCACCGGCTTAGCGGCGGTCAAAGTTTGATTGGCGTTCTATCCCGACGTTTAATTAATGTGGGCCAAGCTAACCTAACCTCGAGTAAGAGCGAGAAAGCAATCGCTGGCGAAACAGAGAAGGGTGATTTCTGACAATGTTACCAGTTAATTGGACACAAGTTACTTTTGAAGTAAAAGACGTAGTTCGGGGAAATTATTGGTCTGAACTTAGTAGAACTTAAAGAGGGTTCAAGGAAGGTACCTTGTTATTTAGTAAACTTTAACTTGAGTTTTGAGACTGAATGAATGTATTGTGGGAACTTGATAAATGACTAACTGGTATCTATCATGACATTTAATTCTGGCATTAAAAAACCAGATTCAATTGTGTTAAAGATAAGGCAGATATAGTATATATCCCCACGATAATTTAAGTAAAGGTTAAATTAAGTTATTAAATAATAAGGAAGATAGCTGTAAAATAATTAAGATTCATCCGTTGTCTACTCAAATGCAAATCATGAGAACTGTTTCATACAATTCTGTGAGAGTAGTTGCTATTGAATACCTTTTCAAAGATTTATGTAATTATACAGTCATTACAAATTATCATGCTTTAACTCCGCCTGCATTTAGTCAAGATTATATTTTTAGATGAAGCGATTAGATCTTGACATTTATCAAAAAATGTAGGGCATGACGATTATATCTTAGTCGTACTTAAATACATGTTTTGAGGTATGCAGACAATCTCATGTTAACTATAGCACATAATAATTTCAAATCTGAACGTTTCAAATTCTCTCTGTCTTCATAAATTTATGAAAAATATACATATTATTGCATTTGTTGAACTTTTATAGTTATAATACATTAATTATTATTTTGAAGAAATTGCGTCAAAAATATCAGTACCAATGTTTAACGGTAAAATAATTTGCTGGCAACTCTACTCGCACATACACACGTCATACACCATTCAACACGTCAATGTGTGAGTAGCATCCTATTCGTGAGAAGTAATCGAGAGGCAAGATTTTATTTGTGTGCGTTGAGTTCTTTGTATGTGTGCGTTAGACATATATTAATGGGATTGGTGTATTTCGATGTGGGTGTATGTAATTATAGGACCGTAATGGTTTTTTAATAAGCTCCCAACTTTTTGTATTCTTTTTTTGTGTTGTGTACAATCATATTCATATTTCATTTAAGTAGTTGTATATACCTACGATTTTGGAACCGTTATTTTATATTATGTTCTATGAATAAGGGAATATCAATTGAACCTATACCACCATTGAGATATCTATAAAAGTTTTGTATTAAGGATGCAGCATTAGGTACACATTTAATATTACAAAACGTAATGTCAACAGCTTGGGATGACAGAAAACTATGGAACATGGGAACCGTTACTAATGGACAATATTGATTTCAGGCCATCTTTGATATTAGTTTTGTAACTGATGTACCGTTTGTAATCAAATGAAAGTCGAAAAATTAAGATATTTTTAGTGATCAGTACCGCGCACAAAATTTATTGTGAAGATATTAAATCGGTGATAATCAGATTAAATTCTGTTCACTGGCCAGTGATGTGTAGCAAGCTTTACAAATCTTATAGAACATCGTCGTGGTGAACTTGTTTGAAGATTATCGATGACATTTCTGAATTCAGATAAGATTTCAATTGCTCTTGGTCTACCTTTAACTTGGGTCTCTACTACTAATGAAGATAAACTCTAAGATATATTAGATTCAGTTATTGTACTAAATTTATACTAATGACTTTGTTTGTTTCAACGCTATAATCTCAGAAACTTCTGCTAAGAATTGTAAAAATCTTTTAGTGTTGGATAGCCCATTTATCGAGGAAGGCTATATGCTATATAACATTACGCTACAACCAATAGGAACGGAGAAGTAATGAAAAATGTTGCAAAAACGGGGAAAAATAACGCATACGAAGTTGCGCCTGTCATCTACCTCTACTCAATAAGTCTACCTGGAACTCAATTACAAGTTTTCAGTCCCATTTTTCCGCGATATATCTTTCACAAATGTACTTTTAAAAGCAACAAAATCCTAAGCCAACATCGAAAAAATAATATCAAAAAACAGTATAAACTCCATTCGTCAACGTCGCACCACCGCGGCACCGGCCCGAACCGGAAAGTCACCACCGAACAGAATTAGAAATATATTTTTATCCCTCACAGTACCTCGCTCTACCCCACTGTGTAAAAAAATCTTTATGCAAATAATAGCACGTGTAAATACAAGGGGAAGTGAGGGAAATGCGGACCATCTCCTGCTTTAAATATATAAAAACATTTTGTGGAAATTGTTGACTTCATCGTTTTAGAGGGTGAAGTGTAATGGTGCAGAATTTTGACACAAATTAAGTTTTAATTTGTTATAAGGTAATTGCAGTAAGTACCTATCTAATGTATCTTTATTGGATGAAGCTCATCTATGAATTTTTCAGTAGGTTACCTACTGGTTGAGAGAGTTTATTGTAGGACGAGTGTCTCAAAAAATGTCTATCATTTAAAAAAGACTCATTTGAAAGCCAACCTGACCATTTTATGAGACAAAGTCTCTTAACTTTGAGAGTCAAAGAAAAACCAAGGAACCAATATGATCATTGACTGATAAATAACAATAAGAAACATCATTTAATGACGCTTTAAAGTAAATAAAAAAGCGTAAGAGTCAAAACTCCATAAGAAAGTTAGGCAGAAAAGAGGCTGACTTCCAATCTACGTAGGCATTTATCGTCATTGTTACTGTACGACAATCGACGATCAATCAAGTTGGCGACAATGGGACTTATCGTCTACATTATTTTGGAAATCACTAGGTTTTGTCACAGATGGCGAGAAAATTTACTGAAAAATAATAAATGATGTAGTGAAACTTGGATATGAAGTAAGTACGCTCATAAATACAAGACAGACAAAGAAATGCTAAAAACGTTTATTACAATTTTGAAGGAAGATAGGATAGAACAATTAAGTTCTCGGATTTAATTAAAAAATACAACCGCAAAATCTGAAGATTGAAAGATTATTTGCTATGCAAATTTTAAAAGACAATGAACAACGATAAACATTTTCTGATGCATTTTCAGTTTCGTAACTAGCACGACATGTTTCTATCTTGAAGGTCGGTGATTCACATGTTTTCACATTTCCAAACATTCCAACAATGTTTACTAGAAAAAACAAACAGCCCGAGCGTAACACATTTATAATTGTATTATATACGTTTCTATGTTTAATACGAAACGATTCGAGCTTTCAGAGGCAAGCGGGGAAAATCAGAAGCAGGCATGAGAACAAATACTTGTATTCAATCATCTGGCTTTCACAAAGGCCTCGAGCCTGATAACCGAACAATGAAATGTAACAAGTCGTCTATCCGGCATTGTATGCGAAGGGGGGAAGGTTGGAGCGTAGGGGGGTTTTCCATTATATTTCCATTTCCACCTCGATTCCCTGCGACTTATCGCGGCCTACCTCTCGGACTAGGTAAGTCTATCTTTCTATGTCGTTAGTCAGTGTAGCTATACGTCAAATCGTACCGAAATAAAGGTGTTTTTGTGTGAATGCTCACGAAAGTAAGACCTTTGACATTGTTTCTAAGGTTTCTTTGCCTGATTTCTTTTTATTTATTACTAGCGGACGCCTCGCGGTTTCACCCGCATAGTTCCCATTCCCGTGAGAATACAGGGATAAAAAATAGCCTATGTCACGCGGGGTTAGTGTAGCTTCGCAACATTGAAAGAATTTTTCAAATCCGTCCCGTAGTTTCGGAGCCTATTCAATACAAACAAATAATCAAATCTTTCCTCTTTATAATAATAGTACAGATGACGAATACTGGTGAATAAACAAATGAATACTAGCAAAAATTCACTGATCTATTTGTATACCTGTTCAAAGCATCTTTGAACGATTTTTCAAAGAAATCGATTCTGTAATTAAATCTATTTACTAAAAAAAAACTATTTACTTTAGAAGTTAGAGTTCATATCAGCTATGTTTGTCGTTTCTGATATAATCAATTTAACACATTAAATTTTACATAAAACATGAATGACTCAACTACCTTTTGACATCAGTAAAGATCCCACGTGTGACATCTTTATTCAGCTTCCTATATAAGAGAAATAAAAAATTGAACAGATACATCAAATGTCTCTTAAAACTAATGACTAACATAATTCTATCACTAGCGCTTGTGATATGAACACGAATCCTCATTAGACAAACACAGCTGAATCATCAAACTCTTAGTTTGCCTTTGTTTTGTACGACTAATAATATCCTACGAATTAAAACCACCAAAATCAAAAATCGGTATATCAAAATATTTGACAACGCATATACATATATTTTTGCTGATTGATCTAAAATGAATTAAGAACGAGTATACAGAAGAAGTATTTATTTATTACCTAATGATAGTACTGCGTATGCTTATACCTATGATCACGAAATTGTACTGAACACTGTTTTAATTAGAGTTTACTATAGGTATCTTTTTACATCCTAGCCAGGATTTTACTGTCAATACTATAGGAGGCGCCCCTAGGTATAGTATTGACAGTAAAATCCTAACAGAATACATAGAATGTTTAAATTGCCCCGCAAAATGTTTTATATAGGTATTAGGTAACTAAATACGAATGTACAAACAAATTCAATCAGTACATAATCATTGCGTATACACAGCTACTAAATGATTAATGATTTGTAAGCTCCAAACGGATCGGCGTTCTATTTTCAAACAAACACAAGCTCTCCTATTGGTCGGTTTTTTATTACAAAATGGCAGCCAAATGCCGATATTTGAAGATAATTAATGAAGGAACGTTCTCAAGTAGATAACATGAGAGGTTTAACGAGGTTTTGTTAAGTGCGAGTATTTGCTACCATATGGTTTAAGAACTTACATTTTTCATATGTTAAATAGGTACGGGCGTTTAAGATAGTACCAGAGATTTGTTTTTTGTAGCACCGGTTCTGGCGGGTACCCTTTTGCGGTTGTTGTCGCAATTAATAACTGTGGCATTAATTGAATAGGTATTTAAAACGTACTTTATTTTTAGGATAGAGAATTTCAAAGTTTGCTAAAAGACCTGAAAGAGAGCTGAAAGGCCACAATTTAACATTTTTGTTATTATGGAGTGGATGTAAGTCATCCAATTATGTTAACTTCATATCTTAATAATATCTGCCATCTACCTATTCATTTTAACTATACATTAAAATGCAAGTAAAGTAATGTAAATTATTCATTCACTCATCAACGCTCAACTTTCGGACCTTAAAAGCTTATTTTCAAATAGGTTTATTTTGTGATGTAAACCAAATAAGAAACAATTTACGGAAATTTAAGCTCTAAAGATGTAAATAAACTCGGCGCAAATGAATGAATGTCACGTATAAGCTACTTATATTTCCATTGAAACATACTGTTCGTAAGTAAACCAACCAACCGATAGTTTCCTTCAAAACTCCTTTACCCAATTTAAACTTACAATTCTTCAAGGATTTCAAGTATTACCAAATAGACCAACGACACAGTCTTTAAACAAAATAAACAGGCAAGATTGAGATAAGATCAGATACGTGTCTTGGTGTACAATGAGCAAATTACATCATGAACTTCAATGAAAGACCAAGATTAACAGGAACAACTGATTAATAGATTACGACTTGTACTTTATTCAATCAGCAACGATATATCACAAATTTATTTGGATTTAGTATGTTTTTCATTTTTTATTTTTAACAAGGTGTTGTTCGTTATGAAGTCTCAGTACCGTTAACTGATACATTGAAAAAAATACTAGGTACTTAGTATTGCCTTGCCAGCAAGAATATTGATCATCACAATAAAACCAAGTCACATTTCAAGAAAATTGGCACAGCGTTTTTGATTGCATCATTTTTTTCGTATTTACAGTATATAGATCAAGCAATTAAAAGATTAAGAACTAGCCTTTAAATTTAATAAATCATGTACAATATAACAATGGCTCTCACGGTCTTACTCTATCATCTATCTCAGTCTCATCAATTTGTATATCGAAGTTGAGAATTAATTAACTACCAATGCCAACTCTGCCTAGGCTGGTTGCCTGGCACTGCGACTAAGTCAAAATTGGCACATCTTATCTATCGCCTAGCCAGATATCGTTCATGACATGGGTAGAAACAATTTAGACTTAGTTTGTTGTAGGACTTTAGACGATTAGTTAAGTTGGCTCAATTAATTGAAAACTTCATAAGCAATCATAACCCATAATTGTCTTACTTAGAAGAACTGCGTCATAATGATATCCTAACCAATTTCGGTCACAGAGGATTCACTTAC
The DNA here is from genome assembly GCA_945859575.2 of Herminia tarsipennalis. Lineage (NCBI taxonomy): Eukaryota > Metazoa > Arthropoda > Insecta > Lepidoptera > Erebidae > Herminia > Herminia tarsipennalis. The sequence continues at coordinate 11,595,597 of OX243835.2, forward strand.
TCTCAAAACTGGGGGAACGGGAATCGAATAAGATCAAAGAGAAATTGGGAGAAGGACCTATGACGACTTAATGTTGGTTAAAAAAAAAAAGTGGTCTCAAAGGAATAGAAGAACACTTTTAGACAAATAACCACTTATCTATAGACCTGACAGTGCTAGCGGATTGGCTTTAGCAATATCTTGATATGCTCCAATAAAAAAAGTAATTATATAACTCTTATCCTTTTTCAAGACAACGAGAGATCAAATAATGGCTGCCAAAGGCTCGAGATATCAGACAGTAAGTGGAAAATCGAGTCAGAAGTGTATCACAGTTGGTAATGGGACACCGACTACATTATCAAGAACACTACGAAAATATATAAAACAGAGACATCATAAAAAGCTCCAAGTCTCTTAACAGATCAAATCGAATGTAAATATAACTTTAGAGCATATTGACAACATAACGATTTTCTGAATGGACATCTCAATGCTGAAGCCAGAAAAACGACACATATTTTGAAACGATTACGATATCGATAAATCAAGTATCGGAATAATCGTCTAACAGATCTTTAGTCGAAATGGGATTGGACATTCTCTACGCAGGGATAGTGTAAGAGTTGGCTCACATATACAATCCGATATGATTTACGATTACCCACATGATTTATAGGATTTAAAATGCTTGGTGAGTCAAGTAGTTTAATTAATTCTCTTTGCTGCCAGTGCTTGTATCTAATTATTATACATTTTATTAATTTAGAGCATTTTATCATGATGCAGCACTTACTGAACTGTGACGTGTTTTATAATCCTACATTTAAATATGTAGTAGGTATAAATACGAGTAGTAGTGCACCTTCCTTAAAAGTATACGTTGAGAGGCATAAAAAAATGCCTTGATGATCTATTGTTACTTTAGTAAGTAACTGAAAAAGGAGCTAGTAGTTGTCTTTGTATGTTTGATATCATTGCTAAAAACAGTGGCAATTCTGTTATGTATTAAAAATATAATACATGCAATCATACCTGCAGCTTCACCTACTAAATATTTATTTGATCACTATTACTCTCTAATCGAGATATGTTACCCACTGTAACTCACAGACGTAAAATTCTGTATGAATATATCAACACAACACATCACCATAAGGTACGCATATTAAACCAGTTCAGAATTTTCCCGAATAATTAAAACTATTGCGGTACGACTACTGACCAAACTATCCCGCACAAATATGCACGCAAAACTAAATTCAAAACTTTAACCAGCATCTCTATTGCAAATTATATCGCCAATTACAATGGAAACCCTAAATCATGCAACTCTACCATAAATTAGATCTCAGACAAATTCAAAAACAGTAGGAGACGGTAGCGCAACTTGAGCGCTCTTTGTTCCCCATCGGCGTCAGCTAAACAGAAGGTGAGCGCTTTTGTGCCGGCAGTTGTAAATTTTATGAAAAGTGAAATTCCTTTTGAATGCCTCTTCGACCCATAAATAATCCCTGAACAGTAGGCAGGGTATTGTTTCTGGCACTTATTGTTTCTCGTCAATGCGCACGTGAAGCGAAAGTGTTTTTGCAAATTGTCGAATCTATTTTCGCTACCTGAGTTCACGTACTGCAGGTATATTGTGCAAATTTTACGTGAACACAGGAATTTGCTCTCGCTTTCAACGCCACAATACTGTATAAATCAATAAACAATACTGAGGATCGCGCCTATTGTTTGTATTTGTAAAAGGCTTGTTCTCAGTGACACTTACCAAATTGACTTCGCATCCAGGGATATAGAGGACTGGGCAGCGATGCATTAGTGTTTGGCGGGGGCTGTTGCGGGGGTGGTTGCTGCGCATGCATCGACTGCTGATGCATGGGAGGCATCTGCGTCTGATGCTGCATGTCGTCCACCGGGTACATTAGATGCTGCTGGTGGGGGGGCACGCCGTGCTGCACCATGTGCTGCTGGGGGTGCATGTGGTGCGGCATCTGCTGCGCCTGCTCCAGCGGTGGACTGCCAGGTACGCCACCCGCCGTCGCCGCCGCCGCCTGCAGCTTACACGACGTGTAGACCGCCGGCGCCGGGGGCTGGTGACCATTAGGACCATAACCGTCTGTCTTGGGTCCCATGTGTCCCATCTGAGACGGACTGTCAGGCCGGTAGCCATTCTGTTCCATCTGTTGGTAGTAGCCCAGTCTGTCGTAGGGCGGAAACCTAGGGTAGGGCATGCCGGGCGCCGGCTGCGCGGGGTAGTGATGTTGCGCCGGCCTGAGCTGCTGGTCGCAGCCGTCCAGCTCGTGGCCCTGCTGTGGCACCGCGCCATAATGCGCGTGAGCCTGTTGGTGGTCGTGCCCACCCCCGTTCCTCATATCAGGCATGTAAGCGTTTGAGAAATATGTCATGCTGTCGCAATTGTTGGCGCTCATCGCGGGCCCGCAGCCCGCGCGGCTCGCGTCCGTATCTTCCGTCGCAGATTCTCGGCCCTTTGGGCCGACACTACCTATCACAGTTCAGTCACTACACAAACACTTCGGATTCCATTCACTACACGACAGCGATCGATGTCACTGACGGGTTGCTCGGTGCTGACGGACGGTGTCTTCGCATCTGATTCTTCCACAAATCTGCAAAGGAGAGGTTGATGCACTTAATAAATCTATATTTAAATGTTTCAGGTGGTCAGGTGAACGGAGCGGCTGTCGATCGATCGAATGTTTGTGTTGGCTGGCTCGCGGAGAGCTGCGCCAGAGTCATCGCGCACGCCACCGACCTGACGGCCGACCTGACTGACACGTGTCCTAAACGTTGGGACACACACGAAGTCATAAAACCTCATGTTCCAAGTAAAACGCCTATTAGCGACAACCTGTCTGCGATACGAGCCCCCGTTCGCCAGAGATAACTAAGCGGCGCATTCTTAAACGCGATTCATGTTTGAAATCTGTCTTTGTCTGGCTGAAGGATGCGGATCTTGAGAAGTGAGACGGCAGATGGAATAGTGTCACGTCTCGAGATCGACATGTGGTTGACCCGCCCGTCATACCCTCGACATTTCCCAGCAGTTGATGGAGCATGAGTGACAACCGCGCCGCCGCCCGACGATATAACTTTACACGGACGTTAATTTGTGTGTCGAGGGACAAGTGTCACAGAAACCACCGCGTTATCGTCCAATCTCGCTCTACTGGTTTAACGTAGAAAATTTATTGCGCACTTAATACGACAGCTACTAGAATTTACCAAGTAGCGAACATGATGAAACAAAAAATTCAATTAAGCAAATAAAAACGAGGATATTTTTAGAGTTCAGACGACTTCAAACAGGCACTTGCGTCATATTTTGCACAATTTATAGAGTCTGATTGTGTGAGAGGTACCTACTTCAAAAATATTAAATTCACTACGAGAGTTACATCGTTGCAAAGTCACGTCGGAATATTTTCGATATGCTTTGTTAACTTCATATACTAAGTAAAAAATCCTTGTAATGGTGCCGCCCCTGAGGGCTGGCTCAAGTTATTTAAAACCAAAAGCTTAAGCCTCATTAGCGACAGTTAATGATGGCGGCGGCTCCCGGGACAATATGCTCGCAGATGCTACTGTACTGTTGTGTAACATTGCCATGGGAACACACAATATTATTATCATGTACTAGAACATCAACTTACAGAAACGTCATACATACCACGAGCATATTTCAGATGGTTAACGAGATACATTAGACCTAAGCATTCAGAGATTCGTCGAATTCCCAACGATAAATAAAATCGTAAAAATTGCGAAGATAGAACAGCTTTAATTAATTTTGAAACGAGCATGCATTGTTGGGTAGGTACACCAATATTGAATAGCATGCCTACTCGAAAAATTTGCATGTACAGGGCTGGACAATTTAAATTTACGATTTCACCACCCCTAGCGACGAGACCCTCGCATTTTTTTAATTTTCAATTTCCATTTGCATTCCACCAACTAACTCTCATCCTATAAATGTAAGTACATGTAGAATAGAGGTGATTTACGAGATTTTATTTGCTAATTCCATTTCGAGTTAGATGTCTGTAATTGCATTTCCTATAGAAAGCTAGTATGTAATTAAGTTAGACTACTATCGATATTTACGACTACATACACGTAAATACAGGAAATGCAATCCTAGGATTGAATATAAATTTAATAGGCAACCCTAATGAGTAGACAAAGTGAACTAAACTCGCAAAATAGAAGCACGTGTACAAAAAACTAATTTAAAGTAAGCGAATTAAACGACTTCAGAATAACTTAAAAGAGGTTTCGGCGAAAAAACAAGAGGTTTAACATGTGTAATAATTATAACAGTATCTCATAGTGAGAGGCTTGATCTTAGCGCACGTACGGCTAATGGTCTAGCCGACAATTATGGAAGATAGGGATCTATTCAACCCCATGCATTCGAGGAACTTTATACTGACCGCCGACGTCGAAATAAAATCTCACGTGCTTTGATAATTTGATAACGGAGTCTACAGTTTGATTTATTTCTTAAATAACTGGTTTGTGAGTCAGCCCTGCTCCGTTCTCATGCCCCCGACTTCTAAGTAATGCTGTGCTATGTAATTAGGTGTGTGTCAAAATGTTTATGCGTTGGTTTCTAGGTAGAGGTTTTACTTCGAAGCTGAAGCGTGAGGTCTATTGAAGATGTAAACGAATTATGTAGAAAACCTACTTTGAGTTCGTATGAGGTTTCTAACCTCTTTACTGGTTATTTTTTTTTTTTTAAAACCTGTTAGATATGTAGATATCTTGAACAGAAGAAAAAATGATTGAACGACGTTTTAAGCAATAAATAAACGTTGAGATATTTCTCTGATATGTGTGAAGATAACACGGTTGTATCGAAACAGTATCAAACACATTGACACTTTTTTTAAACGTTTTCATTGAAGAACGAGCGTGTAAATCATTTGAAATGTTTTAATCAGACATTAAAACTGCAAAGTATTCGATGGGCCATCTCGTATCTTGTTTTATAACAGTTGTACAATAAATCATACAAAAATACACTGTCTAATAGACCAGAGACCAAATTAAAAAGAAAATTAATAACATTTCGCGACCGACAGTCGGCAGCTGTTAATCAAGCGACGATCAAAGGATGTATATTTTGGGAAAATTCCCAACGCATGTATTTATCATTTCCACTATTTGTCAATTAGAGAGCTATTGTGGGAACAACGCACTTTGATTTATTCACCCTGTATCAGGTTGGTTGAGGGAGTACGCGAGAAAAGTTGCTCCACCTCGTTTTATTGCAGTATTTTAGTTCCTGGAGAACATCGCCATCTATCTTAATAAAATCTCATTGTTGACGTAGATTTACATACAATCGTTCTAGCGCAGTTTTATAGAACATATTTATGATACTTTTAATTTAAAATATAACGACATTTGTCGTTATATTTTAAATTAAAAGTATCGTATATCGTAGTCGATGACATTAATACTCGTTGGTTAAGTAATTAAAGAGATTTAAACAATATTTTTGTCATCGTTTGCTCTAATACTCACAAATAATGTAAAAGAATTGTTATAGTTGTACATAAATTTAGTTTAAACATTTTGAAGTGAACATCATCTATTGTCGTTGATAGTGTATGAATATTTCTTTGAATTTATTTGCATATTTTTGATTTAGTTCGTCGACTTAAAAAATATAAGGAGGTTTATAAATCATTTTATTTATAGTTTTCGTCGTAATTTACGTTCAACTTTTTACTAGATTAGACAAACTATTATTTATTATTGTGAGAAGCAGGTACTAAAATTATACCTAAAATTATATTTAAAACTGCTGAAGCTCTAAAACCTTTCCACCAGAAAAAAAAAATTCATTCCAGAAAGGAAGAAACTTTCCACCCAGAAGATTCGTTAGAATTTATCACCAAAAAGTGAGTTAATATTAAGAATAAACCTGACTTTTTTATTTTATTTTTGCATTATGCAGAGAGTTTTCATTATACAGGTTAATGGTAAATCATTTTTAAGTGTATTATTGTTTTTTTTTTTATCAGTCAACAAATATTAAAGTAGAGCACTTTCCACAGCGGGGCGCAATATAGGCGGTGTGGACTCACAAGATGGGAATTTTTCATAACCTGTTGGTTTGGGTCATTATGGTTGTCAGTTTAATTTTTGCTTCAGGAACTTCTCTTTTAAAGGTCAAGAATAAAGAGCTTTTGAAGATATTTCCGTTCGAAAACATCGTGACGTGCGATTATTTTTCAATTATGAGGTTTACAGTGCGATAATATCACAATTCATATTCTTATACTGTATTTACGTTTTGCTCTAAGATTTATCTCATTATTTATTATGGTCGTAAGCCCTAGAATTACAATGCCTAGTAAAGGGTGTTCCTTTTTCAAATAATATTTTCAATTAATTATTCGTAACATGACGTATCGTGACAACCACATACAAAGTTGCTCTACCTTATTTTTATTCACACCAAGGTGTTTAAATCAATTATAAATATTCATATTAGTATGACCACCGGCCGCTTTCTTGAGAACACAGTCGGTTCATCTATTAAACTTGGCTGGTGATTAATCTAATGGCAAAGTCCCTCTGATGTTAGTACTATAACGTCGTCTCCTGAATTAATACTATAATTTTATATACCTATACAGTACACTCGTTTCTTTATTGAATTTAAATGTTCGTTTTGTTTCTTTGTAACATCATGCAAGAAATGCCGCATTTAAATTGTAAAGTTTTAAAGATACAAAGTACTTAAAGGTTCTATTTTGATATCGTGTGAAATGTGTTCCTATTTTTATCTTTCGCTAGATGTTACAATGTATAAGCTGTACAGCTTTTCCCCGCGAATTTACCCGCGTTAGGTTTGATTTCGAATAAATTTGGAATCCCAATTTCACCAGTTAGGAGTCAGATAAAAAAAAAGTTTATAACAGATGCTTAGCTTATAATATCTATCTGTGTGAGAATTTTTATTGACTAGTTTAGTGATTTGAACAGTGCGTTGATGTCAGAGTCAATCATGCTTTCAGAGTCAATCATATTTCCTTTTATTTAAAGTTCTATTTCTAAACCTTGATAAATGTATTCTTATTAGATATATTTCAGGACTTAATCGCGTGAATTATTTAAAGGTACGAACCTTTTATTTACCCGACGTTTCAATCGAATTGCACCGATCGTGAACCACGATCGGTGCAATTATGCAGTGCAATGAAGTCCCGAAATATATCTAATATGTATAAAAATCGCGCAAGTTTAAAAACAATAAATGTATTCTTATTTTCTCTTTCACTTAACATTGTTACTTTACTTCTCGTGATTGTAATGCATCGGTCATGTTTACGGAAGCTTGTACAGACAGCTTTCATGCGATCTTGAGCAGGAAAACTGCCTCCCTGCTGAGAAGGGGGAGAAACAGTCACAACATTACCCTAAAAACTGTAGCTCTACAACATTGTATGCAAAGGGTCATATATAATATCAAACCACCCATATGATTTCCCACTGCAGGCCACGAGTCTTCCCAGTAGAACCTACTTATTGTAGATCCTGGGGGTAATAGCCATAATCGTCCCACTTGGCGAGTGGGTTGGTGATCGCAGTAAGGCTTTAAAGTACGCAGTGGACGCTGCTGCCCGTCCTCCGGTGTGACATCCCTAGACGCATTGACGAAGCCCACAGAAGAGATGGGGTGGTAGGTGGTAGGTACTATACTTAAGCTGGTACCACACGGCATACAAAGGTTGATTGGTATTAACACTAGATAATAAGCAAACTTAGTGACATTATATGGATTTTACTATGTTTTATTATTTACTGTAACAAAATTATTTATAAGATGACATAAGTAAGTACCTTTTCATTTTCTGTTTATCTTTAAATAAATTATTTTCTTTATTTCCTTACCTAATTGATTCATTATGTTTGTTATCTGCATAGGTGTTGATTTATCTCTTGGATTTAAATATTTAATTAAAGATATTCATGGTAATTAAATTTATATATTATAATTTTAAAGAAACTTAATTATCATATTAGAAAAATAAACTGTTTATATTATTAATCACTCTTTAAATACTTTTTTTGTGTAACTTTACAGGGGGATTTGTAAATAACTTTGTAATATCAGTTTTGGAAAATATTTAATATTAACCACTTGTTTTTGTAGTTATAACCTTAACCACCAACAAAATATTTTACTGGAGTTATATCAAAATCTGGCAAAAAGTAGGTGGCAGATGATGAAAAATGAATTTGTAATATTTTTTTCAAAATTATATTTCGAAGTTATTTGGTGTAATGTAAAGAGGAGTGAGAAATTATTAAAAATCACCCCGTATAACATTACTCAAAAGCTTTAAACGAGATCTGATTAACAAAACAACATTTTCAAAAAATCATTAGTTCACATTACCAACATGATATTCCCTGACGTGTCATAACCCGCTACTCTATTGAAAAACGGACGCATTTTTACGCGAAAAACTCCTAACACCGCTCTACCCCCTTGGGCAAATCCGGCCGCTAAGTGAGCCCTGAGTGAATAGCTATGTACCCACTAATTATCCCGTCCAACTTCTAAATTTAATCAGACAAGTTGTATAATTTTCGCGGTGGGTATATAATTTTTCATGACGGGAAATGTGCGGTACTCTGATTACCCTGTTTTACTGTTTACTGTGACATCTATGTGAGGGGAAGTGTGTAACTTGGAAAATGTACGCCGTAATTAAAGACTGTTGGAGGCTGGTAGCATGTTAAGGGAGTTGACAAAGCAGCCAGCACTACCGTTTAGAAATATTATTGTGAGATATTATAATGAGCATAACATGAGTCACGAACATCTATACCTTCTAATATTATAAAGCGAAAGAGTTTGTTTGTTTGTTTAAACGCGCCAATCTCAGGAACTACTGGTCCGATTTGAAAAAATATTTTTTGTTGGATAGCCTATTTATCGAGGAAGGCTATAGGCTATATAACATCACGCTATGACCAATAGGAGCGGAGCAGCAACGAGAAATGTTGCAAAAACGGGAAAAAATTACGCATAGGAAGATGCGCGGGACAGCTAGTAGGTAATAACTACTTGTTGAATTTGAGCAGATTCTACGACTTACCTTTCCATGAGAGAAGGCTGAGACAAGCTGAACGGATGAACTTTTAAGGTTTCACCAAAAATAAATACCAAGTATTCGACGGTTTCTTTAGTTTTTCTTAATTTTACTAATATTGAAGGGTATAAAACAAATAGAACTATTCACGTTGTTCCAGCTATTTTTGAGTTCTTGCGTTATTTTATTTTACGTTACTTTATTGTAATAAAACGAAAGCATCAGTTATTTCCTTTTCTTGAAAAAGTGATAAAAATATATTATATTTAATTGAGTAATAAGTATTTTTTTTTCTATTCAACATCTGAAATTCTTGTAAAATGTACTGAAAACCTGAAATGAAATATCTAAATCCCTTATTCAGCCTTCAGCATAAAATAAAAGCACTTAATATGTATTGTAAAACTTTTTAGAAAACTGCCACGAAATTCTAGATTAAAACTTTGCTCTTTAAAAGTAAATTCATACAATGACATGGGTCTACTTTGCACAATGAATGAATTTAAATATAGTGGACTTTCGCGAAGTTCGTTTTAATTAACTTTTATATTAAAGGTCAGTTTAAAATACATCATCAGCTGTAATAAAAACTTTTCAAAAAAAAGCCCTTCAAAGATTATATAAGGAATATAAGGGATTTATTGTAAAACTGAAGCCTCTATGTTTGGCTGTGTGCATGTTCATAGCATCGTAAACAAATGAACCATTTTGAATTAATTTAAGAGCTGGGTTCCTTCTTTAGTCGGGGTTTAAAAACAGATCGCGTATTACGCGAATCTTGGTATAACGCAATCTATCGAATATTATCCCATTAAACAGCAGTAATTACTAATAAGCATAAACCATATACAGTTCTCTACAATAAAAAATCAATTCCAATTGATATTAAAAATACATTTAAATAACCATCTACTCTAATGGAATTACTGCCATAAACAGTTAATAACAACTTGCGTTTGCGCATGTAGCATTTATGCTTTTAATATCACGTTACAATCTAGGCATTTGTAAATGCAGCTAACTATTATAGCATTAAAGCCTTTGCAGAGTTCAGAGGCAAGACCACTTATCACCGACCGTTCAGAACGCTTTCTTTCACATAAGCGTTCGAGCAATACACACATAGACACCGTTAATGGATACGGAATCACGGATATTCCCGGTTTGTTTACTTCCGAAGATTTTTTGCGATTAAGTGTCTGTGAAGAAAAAGAGAAATTTGAAAAGAAAGGAGGCAGAAAATACCAAAATGTATTTGGAGTAAATATCTTAAACGAATTCAGAGCTGAGCTTGCTTTTCTAACATTATAAACATAAATACCACGGCTATCTAAGGGGATATCTCAAAATCTTAGATTTTTAGTTTTGTACTAGACGAACATATTGTTATCAAATTTATCAATTGTCTATCACAGAAATAAAAAAAGAGCAATATGAGTATAATGTTTCTTCCCCTAAAAGTGTACCTAATTTTTGAGATATGCCCTTTTATTACCATAGGTGCGATCTGTCCTAAGTATTTACTTTTAAGAGTATTAAGCATTGAAAATGTAATCTCCAAAGCAAATCAACATGTCTTTGTAGGCACATAGAGTTCGTAAAGTCATCAGACTTTGTTGCTATCCACTAGAGAAGTAGATGTTTTAAAAAATGGAAGATTTAGATATATATTTGACAACAAGCTAGACATTAACATACGATAAAGATCTGCCACACCACTATGCAGCTAAAAACACAGCTACTGTGTACTATCACGTCATTAAATTTGTGTCACGTTGTGTCGTGTCCACGCATAAAGGCTCTGCTTCACGTCAGCATAACTACCGTGCAGTTTTTGCATAGTTTGATATATTGTTGTGAAGTTAGGTGGTTTTGCTGTACTGGATTCTGTGAATATGATGGTTGATAAACGGGTTTATGTTGAAGTGTTTACTTGATTTTATTCGCTAGAAGGCTCTATGTGTTTTTCTTTTGGATATGTTTTGCTTGCAGCCTATACAAAGTGGGATAGAAGCCTCATGGAAATTATATTTTTTTAATTAACGATGAAATAGTTTCTGAATACATATTATGTTACGAAGACATCATAAGCCTGCATTTTTTTTTTCATAGTAACCCATATGATGTCCTATTGCTGTAATTGCCATAATCGCCACGCTTGGCGAGCGGGTCGGCGATTGCAGTAAGGCTTTAAAGTACGCAGAGGACGTTGCTGTTCATTCTCTGGTGTGAAATCCCTTGGTTGCTTTGACGACATACTAATTTGATAAGTACACCCCATTGAAAACTACTTAGGTTGCCTATTAAGTAATAAGAAGCATTTTATATTACTATGACACTATATGTGTAATTTCAAATAACATAGTCACTATAATATGTAACCTCGGTAAATATATTAAATTTTTCACAAATAAAAAAATTACTTCGCCTCATCTTCTACTCAAACTATTTCGATACCAATAAAAAAATTACTTCGCCTCATCTTCCATATCCTTTGATACCAATTTCATATAAATAACTGACAGAGAGAAGACAGAATTACCAAATCGGATTGTACAACACCTATGAACGCTGCTCACTAGATGGCGTTGTAATAAATTTTGTTAAATCTTTCTCAATCATATTTTTTTACTGTTAAGATTTATCTAGTTTCGTAATTTATTTCAATATAATCACATTACCAAAGCAACTTATTGAAACAAAACCTTGTTGAGAGCACTCCAACACAATCAACATCAAATCTCCGCTCAAAGGAAGCCATTCATCTTACAAAACTAATGGAAATTACTTTTCTCCGTACTTTGCCGTCTCTAAGAAGCGGAAGTTTTGACTTTCGATATATTAAAAATAAATACAAACACCACTTAACCTTTATACTGTTACTATATAACAAATTTTATATATTAATATAATATATTGGTATATAAATGTCGTATCTTATAAAAAAATAACTAATATCAACTGAACAAATCGTTTATGTGATGTAACGAGTATTTTATTGAGTGTGAATACATCTATCATTTTAATGCTATTTACAGATTCGCTAAAGTGAATTTGTGTGATAAATATACTTATATATTTCTAAATACATACATATTACAGATAAATAACACCCAGACACAAAATAAACCATTGTGCTCTGATGAAAACTTTGTGCGATCACAAAGTTTTATCCGGGATGGGGATCAAACCCACGACCACTTGTGTAGCAGTCGAATACACTCCCACCACGCCACAGAGGCAGTCATCAGTCAGATATATATTATATCTTTTGATACATATAAGTATCTGGTACCTACAACTGGAAAATATATAATGGTTTATTGAAAATCCGTTTAGTTCATTTAGAAGATTTAACTTTTTGTTTCAATCTGTTTTTAAAGTGCACACATAATCTTGTAGTCACAAGATTATGTGTGCACTTTAAAAACAGATACAAAACATAAACATATTTTTTTCAAAAATGCTCCAATAGTGTTCCGAAAACTGGTAGAACAAATAAGTAACAAAGTTTTAAAAGGTTGCTAGTAAGTATTTTACAAGTAACCCTATGTCATAGGCAAGACACGCCAAAATAGTTCTGCCATTAATAATAGTGCTGCTTTTAGGCACAGTTCCCACTGCAAAAGGGCCGTGAGCGGCTACTAGCTGAGATGTTCAGAGCTAAATGTGTTTGTGTCTATTATTTGTTTCTTTTCTAATAAAACGAACAAATTAAGGATTAGATTAATTAAACATTTTTTTAATAATTTAAAAAGTTGAACAGAATAATAATGGCTACCTACCTTATTTTAAACTAATCAGGAATTTATATTCGTTTACAGTTTAACGTGTTAATGCATTCTTATTTATCAAAACAAATAAAATGATTTGATCATGTGACTTCATAAATTAGAATTTACGTTTAAATCGTGCAGAAAAATTGCTGATTTGACTAGGCAGTCAATATGGAAACACCTCTAGGAAATTCACAAGCGAGTTTAACGGAGTTCGTTCCGCTCGCAGTGGAAACCCAGCTTTGTCATATTCGGCGCCGACAAAGGGCGCCAACTTTGGGTGGCGCCAATACGCCGTCAAAGTACTAAGTAGATTTATTTTGAAAAACTAAAAATCTACCGTTGTTTGTCACTGCACTCAAATTTGTTAAAGATCGAGAAGCGAAAACTGTTTTCAGGGTGGAACTTACTACAAAAAATAATGTTAAGTATCTTCATACCTACTTCCATACACCTAGCTATAGGTACCTACTAATATTATAAAGCTGAAGAGTGTTTGAACGCGATAATCTCAGGAACTATTGGTCCGAATTGAAAAAATATTTTACTGTTGGATAGCCCATTTATCGAGGAAGGCTATAGTCTATATAACATCACGCTACAACCAATAGGAACGGAGCAGCAATGAAAAATGTTACAAAAACGGGAAAAAATTGCACAGGCGAAGTTGCGCGGGTCAGCTATGCTTAATAACATGATCATAAATCTTATAAATAATGGTCTTCCCGATTTCGGTCACAGTGCCAATTTTATAATAGACTAGTTCGGGAGATATTATAGTGTGCAAGTTTATGCGTAGACACACTTTCTCCGAAGGAATGGAAATCCCATAGAACCGGATAGATTAGGCGCGGGATAGCCAAGCTTACTAGCTCTTCGAGACACGGAGAGGAGTGATATTTTTGAAAACCCATCTATGGACTGACAATGGTAACATTCCTTAACCTCTCTTATATCCTGATCATCTTAGAAGACCATGTATAAAACTGCACTAATTGTTTGCAATAGAGATAGTTTCGGTTGGTTCACTTGAAAGTAGGTAGGTAAGGAAAGAAAAAAATGGTTGCCTGTAAAGTCGGTTTGCGGACGTTAATTTTACGTGATAAAATCATAAGAAAATATTGATGACATTGTAATAAACAACCATGGATGTGATAGCTTTAGTTCCAATTATATCTCATGTCAATGCAATCGCCATTCGCTGATAAGCTGATACTATCAGCCTATCAGCAGGCGGAACGTCATCGATTTCTAAGACGTTATCATGTCAAAAAGATTGAGATGAGCTGGTAACCTTCACAACGATTGAGCGGACTTTTACCAAACAAAGCTAAGAACGACTACTAACAAAGCAATATCACAAGGAAATCCAGCATTCTTCTGAACTTTTCAACAGCAAACATTGAAGGTATTCAATATTTATAAGGGTATAGACCAAAACTCGGCCACGTCAACTGCATTGTCGGAGACAGGCATGAAATTCTTTCGTACGCAAGTGGTTGGACACACAGGACACGATGTAAGATGTGCCAGTGTATACACCTCACAAGCAATTCAAGTTGCTACCCGTCAAGAATCACCAGCTAAGCATGTTTTCGTTTTCCAGCCGATTTAAATCCGAAGTCTGTTTAAACGGACCATTTAAATCCGTTAATCAGTTTGTGCGCTTCAAAGGTAATGTCACAGACAGACAAACACACATAGACGTCAAAGTGTCAATATTTTCGAAAGCTAACATTAGTTAGTTACTATACTTGGAACTTAGGTTTGTTGCCAAGTTTGTTAGTTTTATTGTAAGATATGTTAGGTACGTAGGTAAATTTAGAATATTGTCTATACAATACACAATACACAATCACAATCTTATGCTAATGTGTTTGTACTGGGTATACAGGATAAAAGGTTGGTTGATTTATTTTTTTAATGAATTTATAGATGGTACCCATGGCAAGTGAAATACTTCGTGCTTATTACGATTTTATTATCTTTGTCTTATAAAAAAAATAATAGAACGTGTAAATAATACTTAGATGAAAACTCTTTTGAGTAGGTAAACCTTGTTGTTAGTTGGACTGCCTTGTTGGCACAGTGGGAGTGTGTACGACTGCTGCGCAAGAGTTACGAGTGAGATCTACGAAGTGTAGTTCCGAGTCTGGGTGTGTTTTTATTAATACATTTATTTTTGTACCTACGCTTTTAAGCAACTGCGTAATGATAACATATGACACTATATGTAGGTACACGACATGATCTACAGGGAGATTTTTAATAACCTCTAGGCTTCTTTACATTACACCAAATAACTTCATAATATATTTTTTGTAAATAAAAATACAAATTAACCCCTTGACACCTACCACCTACTTTTATCACACAACCATTTACTACACATCTGAGAGACCGCGGAGTAAAATCGATGTTTCTTTGTCAGGTTTAGGGAATAAACCTCACAATAAACAACGATTTTACTCCAGTAAAATAGTCTGTAGGTGGTTATGGTCATAACTCCAAAAACAGGCAGTAGGTGATTAAGGGTTAATATATTAAATATTTTCCAAAACTGATATTACAAAGTTATTTAGTGTAATTTAAAGAAGCCATGAGCGGTAATGCACGTACGGTAATGTATGGTTCAACGTGAACGAAGTCGCAGGCAACAGTTAGTTTAAGAATAATAATGCTATCCTTTTCAGTGTGGGTAGTTATTAATGTTTGTAGAGTACAAATGCAAATTGATTCCACATCACAGATTACATAGCAAGCAACAGTAAGCTGGAATCTGTTAATCAAAGCGAGCGCAATCAATTATGGGCATCGCAATCAAAATGTCTCGCATTCCACAGCTAGGGGGACCATCAAAGACAGGACTACGATAATTATCGATAATTATTATCGATAGATTATTATCTAAGATACCTAATTCAAATATGTAGTGGATTAATGTGTCCCATTTTTATTTAAACGCGATCGTACGCGCAAAGAAAATGTTGCTGCGTAAGTGCATTGTACATGTTTGATACCTTTAAAACAATATTATATTTGGACAACTCAGACTAAGTTATCTGATCATAAACAAAGAGTACCTTGTACTAAGGCAACTAGACAACTGATAAACCTATTTATATATTTCGAAATACATATATATTATAGATAAATTACACTCTGACACAAAATAAACCCTCGTGCTCATCGCACAAAGTTTTATCTAGGTGGGGATCGAACCCACGACCTCTGGGTTAGCTGTCAGGGCCACTAACCACTAGATGACTAGACCAATAGGCCAGTCAGTCTATATGGAATGGAGCTTTGTGATTAATGAAGGGTTTTCAGAGTTAAGTGAAAAGTCCTTCGCTTGTACACATGGGCCTGATTGCCTTAATAAAAATGCAAAAGGTATTATTAGTATTTAATGTATATTAAAACACAGGATTTTGATCTTCTTCCTAGCCTATTTCGACTATACCAAACTTAACAAACATTGTTTGGTTTTTTTTTTTTTAAAGATAACTAGCAACGTGGGTTTTTAGGTCCCACAGTACTAGGAATCCTGTTAACCCCTCCAGCTAAGCACGACGGCTTGTGTTAGGAGTGGATTCACGTCGGTAGTATTATATATTATTAGAAGTTGATCCCAATATATCTAATATAGATTACCTATCTACTTTTAACATTCATTCATTACCTAGCTCTTAATACAAAACTAATTTGAAAAAAAAAATCATACAAAAAATAAAAACTAAACGAGCCATTTGTAGGTATGGAATAAATTACTTAAATAGGTAATTTCATTCTGTATCTACATAATATATACTCTATTTACAATTATTCGAGAAATAATTCCCGGTTAAACAACTGCTAAATATTTATAGCCCGTGTAAATATTCGAATGGAAACGGTAATTGAATTCCTAATTACACTATGTTCAATCTAATTTGCACTACAATTAATTACTCAAAAAAATTATTACCATACATTCCGTGAGGTAACTCCAGGCCTACGAATACCTACGATTGTTATTCGAGGCATTGTGGTTCGGGTATTAGCCGCTGTGGCGCTGCGGTCGAGTTATACCCGTTTAATTAACATTGCTATCATACCGGCTAATTGTTATATCGCGCAAAGCTGATTTATGGCGAGATACAAACGCCGACACCTTTGTAATTGCCACACGTGATTCAAACGTTGCATGCATATGCCGAACAATGGTGGCGGGGGTGAGTCGTATAGACAATAGTGGGCGGCACTGATTTTCAATTATCGTGATCGGTGCAATTACACAACGTAGTAATTACAAGTTTGTAATCGTTTGAAGTTTAATCCATCTGAATAAGACAACATATTTTTATAAATTAAATTGGTAACAGCACCATCTATCAATCAAATAAAGAACTTTTACCTTAACGCCATCTATGGTTTTTGTAATGAACTACCATCATCGATACCTTACCAATGACTTCAAAATGTACTATCGAAAACATTTGAGTGTATTTAAAAAACTCAAACTAAGTAGTATAAGAACGTAGATTTAAATGGGAAAGCGAATGGGAATGTCCATAAAGTCTATTAAAATTCCTATCACAATCGTTTTCCCGCTACATTGAATAATTCGAGACGCATTCTGAATAATCCGCGTTTCCCTTTCTCTAAGTTTGCCTAGTCGACATTTTGAAACAACAGTGTTAAACGGTATCGTAGGTATATAGATCTGGTCATATACTAATGTGAAAATAGGTAATTAGAATTTAAAGTTTAGTTACAAATGAAACGACTTTTGGCGTTCAATGTCTACTTTTTGCATTCTATTAATAATGTATCTACGCATTTCAGAGGTGAAGGAAGCAGATTAATAATTATACTTTAATGATAGGTGCAGGACACAGGTAAGATGATCGTTGCAGCGCATTAGCTATCTATCTAATTTCATTTATAACTTTTATGACGCTCATAGCGAGAAAATAGTAACACAATCAACCTTTTATTATTCCCACTGCTGGGACACAAGTTTCACCGAGAATCCAATTCATTATAAGATAGGGACCAATGTGGAATGGTGTATGTCAGATGTTTTCGATTCTTTGGTTTTCATTTAAGAGATGCCGATGCCTGTTTTACAAAATTATCCTTTACTGACTGAGTAGGTGTGCAGTCATGTCATTCGACAAAGAACTAAGATAACCGACATAGCTCGCAGGTTAAGCTCGCCGAAGTGGCAATGGGCTGGCCATATTTGCCGAAGGACCGATGGAACAGACGACTTGGTAAACGAAAGGTAGGGCGGCCCCCAACCAGATAGACCGACAATAAAAGTTAAAGAAGGTCGCTGGGATGGACTAGATGCGAAAGGCGGAGGAACGGAATTTGTTGCAGAAATCAGGAGAGGCCTATGTCCAGCAGTGGACCGATACGGGCTGATGGTGACTGAGTAGGTACTAAATAAAAAACTTCATAACCCAGCAGTCATCTGAACAGTAAATCGCAGCTTTACATTAAATGTAACAGAAATGTAAACGGAAACGGGACATGGCGGGCGGGTTAATTTACGCGCAGCTGGCTGAGCGGGCGGTATCTCTTGAGTTTCCGCCCTGGCGCCGGTAGCGATGAAAATCATTCATCAAGCTTCGGTCGCACCGTGCTGCTCTCAATAATCGTTCCTTTGCGAGATCTATTCTGTTTGAAATTGGATTTTAAAGTTGGGAAATCAAATTGATTTTTGTAAAATTTAAACGAAGGGTTCTTTGTTTGTTGTAGGTATTATTTTATTTTAATCTAAGGATAAAAGGCATTTTCATAAATTTAAATATACCTAATAATGGTAAGTAGATAACAAAAAATCGGATCGTATAATTAAAATTCCAAAATAGTAAAAAAACACTCTACAATTAAACCTTTACAATGTAATATTTTTTATAAAAGTTACAACTGAGAATAGAATTAGTATTATTTGTGACTTAGATTTATAAAAAACTGCTTAGACAAAAAAAAACTGTTTTAGCCGTTACTAAACCTTTATGTAGGTACACTTTTATCAAACATGTCTAGGTATGGAGGCAAGCAGGTATTAGGCAATAATAATACTAATAATTTCTATAACCTATTCATAGTTCGACATTGTATTAGCTATAAATCCATACATAAATTAAGTTCATATTTTGCTAAATACCTTCACGCACTATTAATTTAGACGCTGTCAAAACTGACAAGGGTTAAGCTATACGATTATGGAATTTAAATTCTCCCATGCTGACCTACTTAATGTCGCCCCCAAAATATCTATTTATACATAATTTTACTGACTTAGACTATTTACTTTTAAAATGTTTAGAACTGTACTTGAACAAAAATCGCCCTCAAAATTTATTGATTTCAACACCATCTGTTAAAGTTACGCCGAACTAAATAAAGAGATAGTTGACGAAACTTTTTAAAGTTGCACACTACTGACCTCTACCGGTGAATAGTCTTATTAACTGGAGTCCTTGACTTCAACTTTTGTAAAAGAATTTTTACGATGACAGATGGCATTGTAATGACTTTTAAAATATATTTGAAAATTAGTTAATATCAATTTGTGTATTTGATAAGTTTTTTAAATAAATATGTAATTCCAAAATAAGTAGGTACAATAAGTATATTGTATATCTCTATGTAGGTTCTTAGTCTTGTTAGAAATTTATGAACTAATAAGAAAATCTGGCGTACCTATAATAGATAATCCAATACGCAGATACCAACTTACACAATTATTGTCTAAATAGAATGTTAATAATATAATCCAATAAGAGTATTTGTGTTACTTTTCTAAAGAAACACCTGTGACCACTGTCACGACCTTCTGTTACTTATTGTTAATTTGTAAGGACTGTTTAAGCAATTTTACACAATAAGGCAATGAGAAGGTAAATATTCATTCACGTAGATAATTATGTATTAAAAGTAATCTAATTTTAAGTAAGAGTACCAACTTCTTATAAGAAAAAGTAATTTACTAATAGATATATATTAATATATAGGTTGTACATAGTATAGTACCTCTGTTGGTAGGTATGTAGCTTTTTATGATCAATTTATTAAAGCCTGAATATTTTTATAGTTTAAGCTACGAATTAATTAAAAAATATATTCACACGTTTAAAAAAATACTGTTCATACAAGAATGGCCATTTCAGTAAAGGAATCGTGATGTCTGTCTAGTTACGAAAATACCGATTAAAAAATAAAACAAAAGTTTCCAATTCTATCTAAATTCAAATTTTGAATTCCACGACTTGATTTGAAAAAGGACAGCAGCGATAGGATAGGGATGGGACGAGCAACGCCGCGTCTGTCGAGATTTTTTGTGCGATTTTTTCAACGTTATTATTATGAGAAAAAATGCGGAGTCAGTAAAGCGGAACGTAGGGTGGGGGCATGACGAGGGTTCCCCGGTTTGATTGAAGCGAGGAGGTGGGGGGCGGGGCGGTGACGTCATGCTCTCATAATAGGCCGTGGCGTGCAGTGATGGCCGCCGTTTATCAAGAATGAGTGTTAGTTCCCTGCACTTGGACTATATTTATTGTGACTATTGATGTTCCATTGTGATAAACATTGTTGCTAGTGCTGTTTAACAAACTTGTTGAATATTTAGCTAGATGTATTCTTTATAACTTTTACATTCTCAAATTTACTATGTATTTTTTATACTGTATAACTTATTAGTATAATAACTGCAAGGTATTCATTGCAAGTTAGCCAGAGGAAAATCCTTTGGCTGCAATAAGAAATTGCAACGTTTGGCATTCCGCTATAAATAAGTAGACAGAAAACAGATTACTAAACAAGAAAACAGAATTTCATGTAAATAATACTGTTTCCGAACTGTTGTTTCCTAAATTTAGAACAAAATAATAAACATTATTCGTTGCACGTGGTAGATGAATTGTTCAATACCAAAATATGAGCAGAATAAGCGAACGGTTCAGAACGGCTTTCATCCGGCATTAGATCAGCGTACCTAATACCTACAATATTACGGACATAATTAAGTTAGGTAAAAATAGCGTTGGCGTTTTAAAAATCAACCATTCGCGTGCGTGAGGATGGGCGGAGCGGTGTTTGCGTGACGGTGCGCAGTTAGCACGGGAACACCTCGCCTCGTGGCACATCACTAGCAACGCCTATTGCACGCCGGTTGTTGGCGGTTGGCCGCGGTTGCGTTTCAAAATATTCCCAACGTTTCATTTGTAACGTTTATACATGCGAACGTAAGTATACATTTGAAAGAGTGTTTGTTATTTTTTGTAAGAAAATTAACGACTATTAATCATTGGTGTAAACAAATTGCAAGATAACAGCTATCTTGTGCCAACTAGATACAGGTGCAACGGCTTTGAGCCAAAAAAAAACAATCAATCACCGTCAAAAAAATATCAACAAATTAACGTTAATCCCATCACTAAGCACTAGGTAGAGAGGTACGAAACAAAATCGACTAAAGTATCGATTCATTGATCAAACGAAAAACTGGTTTTATAAACCGGAGATCTCAGAAATCGTTTCACAAACTTTAGATATAGTTTTCATTAGTAGTAAATTTATCTTTCTAGTAAATATTACAATATCAAGCAAACAGTATTTGCATTCGACCTAATCGATTTGAAACAGATGTAGTTTCGTATTGAACAATGTAAACAGAATTATAAACGTAAGAGACTTATTATGTATCAGAGTGTTTATACAAATGGGACGCGACATTGGCGGTTAGAAAATATGAGCGAGTTACTTAATGTTATAAGATATACATAATAATAATACTTTATTTGCTTGAAACACTGTTATACCTACAAGATGTTCAATTAAAATTGGTAGTCGGTAGGTACAACATGTCTCGCCGTGTGAACGGCATGCAAAGTGATAAGTTAGGATAGCACTATTAATTAATTTAAGACTAAAAATAATATTAGTAAGACGTATAAAAGTTTTAGATATAAAATAAGTAAAAAGACAATAATAAAATAAGGATAAAATTTCCCTATTTGTTAACAAATAAAATTATAAAATACCTATATATTATTAGTAGCTGACCTGCGCAACTTCGTCTGCGTAATTTTTTCCCGTTTTAGCAACATTTTTCATAGCTTATCCGCTCCTAAATATTTTTCAATTCGGACCAGTACTTCCTGAGATTATCGCGTTCAAACAAACAAACAAACTCTTTAGCTTTATAATATTAGTATAGATATTATTATTGAAATTTTTATAAATAGATATTTGAACACTAGACCTATCTTAATAATACAATAAATGACTTTATAAACTTATTACTATTTCAATTACGTATATATTTATAACTTAAAGATTTATATAATTCCTAGTATAACAAGTAATTTCGTGGGTTTTTTTTAAGTGGGACAAATGTGTCTTCAAACAAATAACACAACAACAACAAAATCATATAAGTAGTCATATAATTATATTTCAATTTTTACTTAAAAGTAATTAAGTACCTTCATTCAAGGTTAAGCTAAAACTCATTTAAATTTAAATTTATATTATTTAATTTAATAACATTATTTAATACGTAAGCTTAAACTGATGTTATAAATGCAAAAACAACTCTGTCTACGTGTCTGTGTGTTATATTCTCACGTCTAAAACCATGAACCGATTATTTAAAGTTTTGGGGACTGGCAGAATATATTTTACTTTTTATTGCCATTACTGGCCATTCACGCAGGTGAACCTGCAAGCTCGTTTTAAATAAATAAATAATAACCAGGACGTCAAAAAGATGATTACTTTGCCTTTTTCTCTCAGTCAACCAGTTTCTCAATAAGGTTTTTTGAGCAAATTATTTTCATTTTTCATGGCATCAAATTGATAGGTATGTAAGTTATATGTATTATTAGGTTATTTATAAAACGCTTCTTTATTCTTGATTATAAAGAATGATTGAAGTTAGGTTCACGGACTATGTAATTAAATTCATATAGAAGTCATTTTTCTACGAACGATAGCAAAGAAAAATATTTACCTATGTAATTATTTTATTAAAAAAATAATATAACAATGACATGGTGAAAAAATGACGTATGACTTAATTAAGTAAGTAATTAATAAAAAACACACCATGGTCACACCTTTGTCAGGTTATAGTTTTTTTTAACATGTATAAAATATGTGCTTGTAATATATACCTGCCCTTTCCTTTCCTACATCCTAAAATCATTATAGTAACAAAATATGCAATAAATAGCTCAATCTAATAAACAACAACAAAAAACATGTTTTAATTAACATTCGAAAAACCGATTTTAAATTTAATGTTCGGTTATAAATCATCACATCACTGGCTGTATAAAATTCCAAGGATCTACGCCGAAAATGCCGCAATCAGAGATCGGAGCGATTAAAAAAGTAAGGCCGAAATTATAGAGACGAGATCAATGGTCGTGGCATCGTGGCCGGCGGGCTTCGTGAATAGACTTTGTGTAACTTTGATTATAACATTTTTTAGGGTTCCGTATCTTAAGACTATCCAATGTCAGCTATATATATATATATCTTGACTTACAAACGGTAGTATGAAGAGATACTCTTATATGTGTTGCACAATACGGACTACCCATCTAAATTGGATACTTTATGGGGAAGATAGACTCTCCAAATGGTAAAGTATACCATGTCGTAGAAGATGTCCAACGCCTATTATTGAAGTGTGTCAAAAATAGTAGGTAGTATAAGTGATGTATTTATGTATAAATATAAGTTAAAAAGATTTAATATAGGTTTCATACAAAATGTCTTGGCAGGCCCAGGGTCAGATAAAGCTCGATAGCTTTATAACTTAGTATCTAGGGAAGTATGAATACATATCAGTCAATTTAATAGATTAGGATGTAATGGAAATGGCGTACCCAAAAGGTAAAAAGTTAAAGAAAGGAATTTAAAGAAATGGTTTCATAACCATTAAGTGACATTAAAATCCTATAAAGTACTTCGATTCCGCTGTACATTGAAATATTTATTTCAACATATTATAAAATATGATGTGGTCGAAATAACAAATAATAAAATAAATGGTTAAAGGGAGGGGGGGGGGGTTCATCTTTATCAGCGGTTTTAGTGTTCGTTAAATATATTACTGTGGTACTGAACCCTTGGCATATAAATCCGACTCACACTTGGCCAGTTTTGTATCGTATACGTACATGGCAGAGCCTATGTGGCGTTGATATTATAAGTACCTACGTACATGGTTAACAAACTACATAATTCAAACGTCGTGAACTAGGTAGTGTATAGGCGGGCTTAATGTCAGGGACAAACAACCATTGATGAATTTCAAAACGTAACTTTCACAAATATATTTTTATACAATAAAAAGCTGTTACATGCTAGTTAAGAAAGGGACTTAAATGTCTAATAAAGGGATAAAAGTTGTAGAAAAGGGACTAGTGTTTTATCTCTAACAGCTTCGAACAATGTAGGTTACTTAGGCCGCTGGGTCAAGGGCCCAATGCAGAAGCCAGCCTTGTCTCTTTTCAACATTATTCTTAGTATGTACGTTACTAAAATTTTGTTGAATCATAAGAAATGGACTTTCAGATAAAATATTACCTATATCTGTAGGCCTGACGATTTGACAGAAGAGATGTGCCGACTAGTTGACCAGTTAGTCGGCTATTTAAACAGGCTGTTAAAAAAATAAATCTAAAAATTTCAGAAACTTTTGTTTTATTATTTCAAATTTATTCATAAACAATAATATTCATAATTTTATTCTAAATATAAAAGTTAACGATAACGATACAAATGATGTCATTGACCTCAACTAAACTCGTCGTAAGTTTTCACAAGAATCTAAAAATAAAATAAACTGTAACATCAATTTAATTGAATTTAATTGTAGAGAATGCCTATGACATTAAGTCCGCCTTTTGCAATGTATTTGCTGTCAGTTTTTAAATAAAATAAAATAATAAATTTAAAGAAACATGTTAATAGACAAATGTAACATATTTTTAAATAATAATTTAAGCACGCGAGCATGCTAATTTAACCATAATTATTTTTACTAAGGCATGTCAAATGGTATACCTAATCTAAATTTAAAAGCAGGTTAAACCGCAGGGCAATGTTAGTAAAATAATAAAAATACTTTTAGTTGGAATTAAATAAAATCACAGTTATCCAAATGATGAAATGTAAGCCTCGTAAAAGCTTGGACTAGATAATTTAGGTACCTACACATCGTTAGCCAAACCGGACTAGAGTCCAACTAAATACATTTAAAGAGGTTTTGTTTTAATTCGATGTGAGTCATAAATAAAAAGTCTAGTCGCCTTGGTTGTATTGTAAAATTAGAATATTATAAAACGCAAATAAATTGGACATGCAATATAATATGTTTTATAGATTATGTCGCATGCTATGTTCTAGGACATGCGAATAATACATGACGTCGAAATTAATTCAACAAAAAAAACGCATGTAAAGAAATTATATATTATTATTTATAAATAGGTATATTTGTCTGATATATGTTCATATAATTATTTCCTACTCAGTCAATAACATAATTATAAAATATACTGATATAAGTCGAAACATATACTAAGTACAGAGCAATATCCCGCACATGAAAAATATGTTCTGTTATAGAAGACACGAATATAAACAATCCACACGTGCGTTCATCAATCCAAGTTGCAATAATCAATCTTGTTTCTCAAAATACTTGATTAATTGAGATATTTATCAAGTACTTTTAGTTTCAGGAGCACAAAAATGTGGAAGGAGATTTATATAAACCGCTGATTGTCGGATTGAAACGATCATGATCCACTTTTCAAAGATGGCCGGGTTGCTTCAAGGCCGTATCATTCAAGTGACCACGTTTGTGCCGACCACTTTTGTGGTCGTGTAAAGTGGTCTATTATTGTGGTTTGTACAAGATGTATGTTTTAGTTTTGCGTACTTGTAGTAATTGTGCATTTTATTAGATATTTGTCAAGTGTTATCATATTTAGAAATTTACTTTTTAATTGAAACAAACAACTTCTTGTATTAAAATATTTTTTTATATATAAGATATACTAGCAATGTGGTATTGTGGATCCTATAATATAACCCCTCCAGCTAAGTTGTGGCTTGTGTTGGGAGTGGGTTTACGTTGGTAGTATAATGGGTACGATTTGAACCAGCGACTTCACGATTGCAAGACTGATGCCTTAGCCATTAGGCTACCGCCGCATTAATCTTGCATATAATCTAACCAAACATCATTTTATTTAAAAAAATACAGTTATGTAATAATTTAAAAACGATGTCGACACGATTTAAAACAATTTAAATTAAATAATGTTCTAGTATAATTGGTATAGAAAATAGGAGTACCTATAATACGTTTAATTATAACTTCATTCAATAAAATACTTACTTACTTTAAAATACTTTTGTGAAGTAAAGGCAACCTAGCCTTTACTTCGCTTAAGTAAATATCGATTCATAAATTATATTTTTTAACTAAAATATTAACACAATAAATCTTCTACAACGACACTAAACTAATATATCATTATAACGTTTAAAATAATAACTGGGAGGTAATAATACATTATTAGTTGATTGTCGGATGATATATTTTAACCACATGCGCGATGAACAAACTATCTGATCTAAATCTAAAAGGGACAAAACAATACAACAATTGTCACATAATAACATTAAAATAAATATTGTAAAAAAAGGTAAAAAACTATTGTTATATACGGTAGTAATAGAAAACAATATGTCTATTTACCGAATAGTAATAAATTTGTGGTGTTTTACTTTTAAAATTTGAATACGTGGGTTTGACCACTCTGATGAATTTGTATTTAGCGTTTTGCGTGGTTTAAATACTCGTTAATATGTTTACAGTTGTCACAGTGAATTGTTCTCATAGCTTTTGTAGCGTTGACTATTTTTGTCAATTACTTTATTTATTTTGTGAATAACTTTATTTGTTATTTTTATAATTATACGACTTTATTTTTTACATTGTATTTATTTTCCGTGAGACGAAACAGAAATATTTTACATTCTTCCTCAAGTAATGTAGTTTACAATCACATTCAAAGATATCATTATAATCAGTTTAAAAGCTCAATTTTGATTGAAAAAATTAGGCATATTCTCCATTAGACTAAGCTATTATTGAATTATTTCTTTGTTTTTCTAAGCCAACTCTAACTACAGCTGTAGAAAAAACTTACTCATTTTCAAAACTATTCATAGCATTTTGCTCTAATACTGTCACAACCAAACCATCTTCCATACATAAATACCAACTGATCACTATATAGAGACATATACATAAACAAGCAGGCTTGCAAGTGTCAGGTCACCCTCAAAACGGTCTTGTCTTACCCATCTCAAACGCTTGAGACTCAGACGTTGTATCTAATTAGCCAATGCTTACATAAGTATAATTAGTTTTTGGTATACGTCTCTTCTCTATATGGCTTTGGATTTATCATAAGTATTATTTCTAACCAGCTTATACCCTTGGATGCCAATTAGTGCCACCAATCTACTTGAGCTCTCCTATGCTTTGTTAAACGCAGCTCAAGCTGTCAATACATAATTGTTTTTAAACTTTCGCGACTTTTATATATTATATTAAATATATTTCGGGACTTAATCGCGTGAATTATTAGTCAGTCGACCCGTGACCACGATCGGTACAATTCGATCGAAACGTCGGGTAAATAAAAGGTTCGTACCTTTAAATAATTCACGCGATTAAGTCCCGAAATATATCTAATATGCTGTCAATACATGTTGTTCTACTCAACCGATTTTGATAAAAACTGTAGCAGTATTTAAAACCTAGAAATCAAAAATTGATTATTCAATTAGGTAGCAAAATACTACCTACACTTGTGAAATTCATGATTCTACATGTAATACCTGTTTGCAGACAATAGATAAAGTCGGAGAAAAAGACAAATGCTAATCTTACAATGTTTGTATGTTTATAAACTATATACGTAGGGCAAGATACAAAATAATATCGTAGAAAGAGGACATGATATTAAATACTATAACAATCTCAACTGTGCTTACCTACAACCAACAAACAGACAGATTATACGTTCAAAAAATAGACTCCTAAATTACAAACTCGACATATCTCTTTCTTTAATCATTAAATGTAATTGAATCTTTATTAAGACACGAATTTAATTTGGTATCATTTGATTTCAAGTACTTAAAACATAAATATTATGTATCATACATAAAACATTTTATAAATTATGTCTATTACACTTACGCAATTGGCAGTAAATATTCAGTAAACATTATCATTTAGAATCGTTTTAATAAACTTTTTAAGTTGTTTAGTTACACTGTATGATTTTTATTTTATTTAAAGTCTTAAAAATTAGTTAACTTAGTTTAATCCCTTCAATATTTATGACGGTTTCATTTATATTAATTGTTCTTTTATTTAAATTACATTTATATGCAAATTATATACTAACAACATTATGTTTTTTATTAATAACAATTACGAAGTGGTCTTCATACTTTTCATTTTAGAATAGGTAGATAAAGAGTTTAACTAATACTATGTTATATTAGGTTTTATAGAAAATGTTAATATTCATAACCTTTTTTAATGAAAACTATTTCCTAACAGCATAAAAGAATTTTGCTTATTAATTTGGTGTCTGATTCCAAACATTTTTGTTTTATTTCCTACTTGGTCTGAAATATTTTTCGAATCAATCCTCCAGATATGTATAGATCTACTAAAACACACACAATTTTCCTATAATTAAACTAATGACACTACTCGGTTTTCTACGGGGTTTTGTCTAGAAATCTTCTATAAACATATTATCATATAAATACAATTTCAACCTTATGTAAAATATCGATAATCATGAACACATAGTTTAGATAAACGATAACAACACTCTCGGTATAATGGTTAGGTAGTTGAAAATCTACTTCTTGTTATAGTAAATGAAAAACTTATTATAAAATTAAATACCTACTTTACTTACACTCAATTAAGTTATTCACATACAAGAAAGTGATAAATTGATTTGACTTCTTGAATATGTAATTACCGAATATTAAGTTACAAAGAACCGGATTTTTATCATGTTAACCCATAAGTTAAATGTTGCGGAAGACTGTCTTGAGTTTATTTAAAAATGAAATATTTTATTGTGTATCAAAGTATAATGAAGTAAGTATGTGTGATTATTTCTGTTGGCACTAATCAGAAATTAGTGATTTATATCGAGTCAGATACATTCGATAACTTCCAAAACCGATATACTAATCGAATAAATAATGATTCTCAGGTAAAAAGTTCACAATATAACAAGCAAGATCGGTTCGACGCGAGCGCATCCAAGATTAATATTCAAATCGGCCGGTCGATAATTTTACAAATTTGCCTCAACAAGCGGGTGGGGACCTATAATACACATTAATATTACAAACTCCACATGTCAAACCGCCAATTCTCTTGTTATTATCTGTATTTAGTATTAATTTATAAAATGAGAATATTGAAGAAATTTTTCAACGTCAACTTTTGTATTAGTAGAATAGACCATAATTAGATATGTGCATTATTGTTTTAGACTGAACGATGATTATTTCGAAGCGATTTTTATTCTGAGTTAGCTAATTGTTCAGAAATGATTGTTAGTCTGCATGTGTAATGGAATATGTACCTAAGTGGGATCGGCAAAAGGTGTCATTTTGTTTATACCATCGAAAATTACTCAAGCATTCCGAACAGTACAGTATTTTAAAGACTTCATTATAGTCTATATAAATAATGTGTTACTAAGCGCAAAACTCAAGAACGGCTGGACCATGGGCTATTTGTTTTTTTCAAATATTCGTTGAGTTCGAGGAAGGTTGTTGTATAAAAAAAAAAGGTTTGGTTTTCGTTTTACATTAAAGACCTCAAGTACCTAATATTACTGCAATAACGTTCATCCACACGAGCAGTGCCGCGGGCACTAGCTAGTTAATAAATAACTATAAATTATTCAATTTTATAATTTCAGTTAACACAAGGTTATGACCAAATAAAGCATAATTTTTCCTTAATAATTGTATTCGATGTGTATTTTAAAATGCCACAACCGTAATCTATGTAAAAAATAACAACCAGCAGGAGTCGATAACGAAACCAGTTTATTAATAAATAAATGGTTATCTTAAATTCTACACTAGTTAAGTTTTAGTATAGTCATAACAATACTCCGAATTACCACTGTAAATAAAGGCACTGTCAAAATATTACTCATATGACCACACAATCGATAGGACATTTATATAATTTTGACATATACATGACCGTTGAAAGTTAATTAAAATATTTAATGAGAAGCAAGCTCTGTTAGTGGGAGCCGATGACACGAATGAATGATATTAAATTAACTACACATAAAGGTGGGCGTAATCATTCGTTCTAAGAGGCGAATATTTTTAGAAAAAATAGTGGCATTTTGTGGGTTACTTTATAAACAATATGCGGATCCTTGCATATTAAATTGATGTCGCTCCGTTTAAGGGTTAAGCTTATTGTTGATTCTCAAACATTATTTAAGGTCACTAATATATGATATAAATGTTTTGCGGTTTCTTAATAAATCACCCACCAAGCGTTAAAGGAATTTTGTTGTAATTTGGCTTACAAATACTTCTTTCTGTATTCCGGATCTATGACGAAAGCACAGTTTTACAGTGAAAATGTATGGATTTTTATGGTTTTTTTTTAGATTGGATATAATAAAATATGTAAACCAAAATAATTTTATTTTGTGTAGTTAAACTAGTTTATAATAATAGGCTTATTACTGTATTTAGAAATTAGTAATATTTTAGTTTAAATATAATATAACATACTATATAATTGTTTCCACGTATCAAAAAAACTAGTCCCAAGTAATTGAATTGATTAAAACAATTTTTCTGAATATCTGCGTCTGAAAATGGCAACAAACTTCCTTATAATTTAAATATGATTTGAATAAAAACAGACGTTCAAATTTAATTAGTAGAAGTCTTTTAGTTTCAAATTTGATACCGAAACAAAAAACATTTTCGATTGACAACGCATAAAAATATTATTGTACTTATGTGCTCTTAAAAGTCATAAAACTGCATCTAATTTCGTAAGCGACTTTCGAATCACTAACTCAAAAGGGCAGAGCAATTTCAAATCTAAGCAAGAAAAAACCACCGCGATCTCTAAAAGTCCGGCCATAGAAAGTCGTGAGACATACAGTCACGGCGCATTATCACGCCAACCAAATCTCCGGTTCAACTGAACATTACAATCTTACATGCTGCTCGCTTTATTAAGGCATTTGAAAAAAAAGCAGTTCATCAGATGGTCAAATGATAGCGGTGAAAGGGACCGTTACAATAATAGCCGCTAGAATCCCCGCCTAGTTTCATTGCCTACTTTTTCTGGATCAATTTATGAAGCCCGTTTTGACAACTCAATTCTTTGCCATTGACCTTTCAGTTGATTTATATCATTGCAACGACCATGTTTAATTGGACACGTGATTAAGTATTTTAAAAAGTTAGCAATGTAGCAATTGATTTGCGTAATGGCTGTGAATAAATATGTGAGGGGTTATTCTCATGATTCACTTGCCTAAATTCTAATTCTAATCTAGTTTTAATCTTACTTATTTTATCAACAGTATCTAATATTGCTCTTGCTAGTAACACTGTTAAGCAAAAGCCCTAAAAATATGTTATATTTTTGTAACATGTTTTTTTTGTTGAATTAAAATAGTTCGCATTAGGCCCGCAAAAAGTTTTTAAATATCAACAAATCACGGTGATTTTAGCGAAGGAACGTATTTTGCTAGCGAAAGCGTACTGAAATGTCAACTCACACCCAGACCAGTTTTTAAATCATTTTTGAGCCTGTTATAAATACATAACATACCAGTACATCAACAGATACTTTAAAATGTATTGAAATCTAACTGCAGATTAATCGATTTAAATAATTGAACCGCCAATCATCGTGATAACAATAGCCTCATTCTCCAAGGTTTATTATTATTTAGGTACTGAAATTCATCAATATTGGTTTAAATGTAAATAACAGACAGAGAGTCAAATAACCCTGAGTGAATATCAATATTAATTTTGAATTATGAACAGTAGAATGGTGCTATTGCAAGTTCACATTATAAAAAATTAGATACAAAATACGAACGAAACATGTGGAAAACATTATTCCCATTCGTTTAATGAGACAATTAAACGTACAATAAAGTTGAATTTGAACATGATGTCATTATAAAAGATGTGACTATTTTTGTGTCATAAAATGTATCAATTTTATGAATGAACTTGTTGAACTGAGAACGATATGAACGAAGTCCGACCGGTAAAATGAAATCAGTGTTTTGAAGATACAAAAGCTGGCTGCGAGCTTGAGTTATGGCCTCGAATGAGATGTTAATTATCATGAATAATTTATGACATATAATGAGATGTGCTAATCGTTCAAATCCAAATATTTTTATTAGGTGCAATATTGAGGATATAAAATATAGATATATGGGTATATTCTTTTGACGTGATTTGACGTTTATGGCATAGTTTGTCTTAATTTTTAATGTCTATCATAAAAATCATTAAAATATCATTTATTTAAATAATTAAAATTATTCATTTTAAATGTAGATAATCTCTAAACATTATTATATTAAGCGTCTATGAATAAATTAACAAAATTTACAAAGGGAGATAAATAGATGAAAAAATAACATAGACTAATGGTTGTTCTTAGGGCGGTGCCACACTTCATCCCCCGACAGACGTCTCTATTTCGCCGTTCGTCGACTCATTTAAAAGGATAACGCAACGATTTTGATTAATGATCTAAAGAACCTTTTTGGTACCTGCCTGTCGGCGACTCCCACAAAAAGGTGACCAGGGTTCACAGTATATAAAAGAAAACAATAAAATTTATGCTTATTTGCGTTAATGTCTCTATTAATCTTTGTGACATGTGTGCACCTTATTTTTTTTATAATATTCGGCCTGGATAACCCGACACAGCTGTTTTGTTTCATTTGAATTTTTATATTTCCGTTTGATACATATTTCATATTTAATCTCAAGATTTTACACGCTTTTTATTGTTGTTTTATTATAAATATTAACGGCACTCGTTTTTAAAATAGAATTGATAATTAAATTGTGAAATATAGTTACTAAAAGTCTAACCTATTTGTTTTTCACAATACTTTCGTGAACGACTCTACATCGCAATGTCAATTTTCTTTTATTTCTACTTATTCTAGTTTGAAGTTTAAATTTAATTTGTAATAAAATTTATATTAGATATATTTCGGGACTTAATCGCGTGAATTATGTAAAGGTTTACCTTTTATTTACCCGATATAATATGTATAAAAATCGCGAAAATTTAAAAACAATAATAAAATATATGTTTATAAATAATAACACAACAATAAATATCCATATTCTACAACACTAACGATCCAAATAACAACCCAATATTATGAATGCACGAATACATTATTTGCATCAAAACAGATAAAAACTAGTTTTATAATTATTCAAAAACTTTTTCGTAGTAATCAAAAAGTAATATGACTCACCAATAAGATTTGCGCGGCAATAATGTTTCCAAAAGGAATTTCCAAACAATCCATATATTAATCACTCAACGTTGCTAACTTTTAGTCATAATCACTGTTTACAAAAATATCCCATAAACACTAACGTTCCAAAATAAATGCAAAAAGAATGAAAAATAATAATATATCACCTCTTTTTTAACATATTTGATTATTTTATTGTCATCTAGGCACTTGTTTTAGAGTTTATTTTTATTTATATTTAACTGTCATCGAATGTAATTTCGTTCCGTGTAGTTTGTACTGCAAAACTTCTGACGATTTTCTATTCATTCCGTTACCCCTCGGACAGATTTTCAACGAGCCGTATCTAATTGTGAGCATCATAAACGCTCCTTGAGACCGGGCATGTCACAAATCAATCGTCAAATTGGGCTGACTCCAATCCCGAAGAAAACACAAGTTCAAGTTCGCGCAAAAATTTAAGTCCAACTCAAAACACAAACACATAGGCGCAGCGTCACAGCACTAATGTCTTTATCGTACATAAATAAAACTGTCAAGTATTTCACGAAAATTACATCGGTCGGCGTATAATGAACGTCTGAACCCGCATTGAGCTAGCTGTCAAATCTACGAGCCGTCATAGTCCGCTGCCATGAGTGGGCTTCCACACATAGACGCGTGCTCGTGTGTCGACGGTCACTAACACACTGACAGACTCCAGCGGAGCGCGAACGTACGGGCACCCACACATACGCACCTCGTGGTTCATACATGAGTCGCGTCTGTGTTATGCCGGGTGGGAGTGCGAACATGCACCGTGCTTTTAACGCGGCCAAACGAAATGATGCCTAACTGCAAAACGTAGTTGGGACTGTATCGGTTTTATAAAATGGTTGGTTATGCGCGGTCTATGTGCCCGATCACATGTGAGATTAGCCGAATGCGTGCGAATGCATGTAGCGGTGCGCTACGTATGGGCGGGAAACGCTATGAAGAGATACTCCGATGTCGCTATGATTGGCATCGAGCTAATCATTTCTGTTTGTCTCTTTACATGAAGACGCAGACATGCAATTTATTTATATTCTTAAGCAATAAATATTTTTGATGAATGAGTATTATATTAATAGAGATATTATTATAATTTCAATTTAAAAAAGTAGAAATGTTATAATCGCGCTGCATGCAATATTGCAAATCAATCATCCTAATTCCTGAGTAGGCATAACAAATATTAATTATTTAGCGCTGTTTTCATCAGATAGGTACTACGTAACCCAGGGCTTCCTATTTGCAAGCAGTAACTGTTGCCATTTAATTAGTATTGTTACGAAAACAGTAACTAATTACTTACGTCAAATTACGTCTGTTTTCGTAGTCTATAGAGTCTTATGCATTTATTAAATTTAGCGTTAGTTCAATATGACACACACAACTTCCCTTTGATTTTCAGCTGTCGCGGGGCGTTTACAAACACACACAGTAAAATGTAAACAGTCTCTATATTCGCGCGACACTGAATTTACGACTTAATTATAATCGAGATTGGACTGATAATCGCATGGCATAACAAAATATCACTTCACACACACAGGCGCATGGCCCACAGTTCGCAATTCGAATTTCGTACATATTTCCTTTAGATCCATGCGGTTAGGAATTCTTTCTTACCTGCAACAAAAAGAAAAGATCGGTTAAAAAAGGAATACTTCTTATTCTGAATTTGAATAATTTGAAATCCAAGGAGTAGGTATATAAATTAATTTTGATACAACTTCGTGCTAAATATCTAATTAAATTATTGTGTATCTAAGTAATTATTATAATTAATCACGAAAGATTGCTATCGTTTTTAACGATTATTCAACCCGCCTGTTGTTTCTATCGGCTATGCCCTACATTATAAAATATTATTTCTTTACCAATTTGCTTTCTGGTGGAAGTTATCTGTGGGTGGAACACAGGACATGGTAGGTTAGGTACTTTTTTACATTTAAAACTTAAAATTAGAAGTATAGATTAGATTCGGAAAATAAATGGCTACTTTCAAAATTAAATTAATTAATTATAATTATAGTTTAGGTATTACACCATACTGATTTTAAAATAATACCCTTGTGTTGGTTACATACGCATAAATATTAAATAAATAACTTAGTATATAAACAAATAATAAAACTTTAAATCAATGCAAATTGCAATAATTTAATACACACTTCATTATCACGTCTAAAAGCAGTTATTATGTAGATATTGTTTATAACACCTATTATAAATATAACAGATTACATACAATTAGTATGTAAAAAATGTGTAACGCGTTATTAAATAACTATAAAAATGGTTATATACATATTAATTTTGACTTATATACATAAAATTTAAGTTTATTAAAGGAATCAATATAATATGTAATTTGTTTATTTTTGGCTTTTTGTTCGTTTTGAGGGTTAAACTATTTTCAAAACAAATTCAATATATCTAATGCGAA
Source organism: Herminia tarsipennalis (assembly GCA_945859575.2). NCBI lineage: Eukaryota > Metazoa > Arthropoda > Insecta > Lepidoptera > Erebidae > Herminia > Herminia tarsipennalis. Next base: position 11,631,628 of record OX243835.2, read on the forward strand.
GTTATACAGATAAAATCAAGTTACTTTTGTGATCCATTTGATCCAAAGTAAAGGAAAATAGTCATACGAAAATAATTATACGTCTTTGAAACTTATAAAGCATTATGTGAATAACATTTTTATAAGTTGAACGTAACTCTACATTGGGACATCTTACTGCAAGTATTTCTTATACCCAGTTCTAGGTGACTTTATTGAGTTCTGCTCGGTGTTTTTAGGGTTAAAGAATAGAAACAATGCAAATATCTGTAAAATTTATGAGTTAGCACTATAATGTTTTCTTGTATTAAATTACATTTCTCAGAAAAAAAACACGACTCCATGTTATCATTACATAAACTCAAACCTCCTTAATCTATACTAATATTATAAAGCGGAAGAGTTTGTTTGTTTGTTTGTTTAAACGCGCTAATCTCAGGTCCGATTTGAAAAATTATTTTTTTGTTGGATAGCCCATTTATCGATGAAGGCTATAGGCTATATAACATCGCGCTACGAAAAATAGGAGCGGAGTAGCGACGAGAAATGTTGCAAAAACGGGGAAAAATTACGCATACGAAGTTGCGCGGGACAGCTAGTCGTAATATAGTATTAAATATTTTGTCCTCTACCATTCTATTTTAAAAATGGAACGAAAAACTAAATGTTCGCTTGTTAAAATGCTACGGTTTCGCCAGCATGAATATTGGCTATCGCGATAAAAAGCTCTCCTATGTCCTTCCTCGGGACTTAAACTATCTCCATACCTACCAGATTTCATCTAAATCGGTTAAGCGGTTAAAGCGTGAAAAGGTAACCGACAGAAAGACGGAATACTTTCACATTTATAATATTAGTACATTCAAATAAAAAAAGTATACAAACTAATCTGTTTACAAAGACAAGAGCGTCATTCATAATGCATTCTTATCACAAACCACGGAAAAATATTTTCAAAAAGTCGTTGGCTCCTATATCTTTAACCCTGCTACTATCAACGGAGATAAGGTGACAGGGTCAAATGGGAATTGAGAGATAAAATAGGTCAGTGCAACACAACTTGAATAAAGAATATTGTGGTCAAGTTCGCGTTTATCTTACGACGAGCCAAAGAGCATTTTGCTTTGCGAAAATCGTCATACAATACCGATAGTGCAGAAGTAAAGTTCAAACGTATTTTGCTCTAGCAACGAGCACATTGACAACGTTCACGGATGATAAATTACTAACCAATTATACTAAAGCCGAAATGGATGTGAAATGTTCAATAACAAAGTTGCTTAGCAACTATTGACAAAAGTATTAATGATGAATGGTTGCTAAGCAACTTTGTTATTCATTTCACGTCCGTCTCGGCTTTAGCAAAGACGTCCCAGAATTCCGTGTCTCTAAGCCATGTTCAAGTGTGCGTTGTTCAAGTTTAAGCCCGATCTCGTTGAACTGTTGTATGAATGTTATCTCACAAAATATCGATAGAAAAGAGAGTAAGATTCATACGTAACTTGGTGGAGCAAAACGCACATAGACATCGTTCACATTGACAGAATTACGAAGCAATTTGTTTAGGCGTCCCGAGATTAGGTGTTCGTGAGCGCTGTTTATGTGTGCGAGGTATGTATGAGGTGTGTATGAGGTTACTTTTTGTGGTCCCTATATTTTGTGAAGTTTGTGGTCGAATGTCTTATCTTTGCGTGAACGTAGTGGGGTGATGTCGTGATTAGTTCAATCTGTGTGGTCTTATCAAACTTCTTGTGCGCTTCTTCATATATAATTCATTTAAATATACTAGATTTACCCCGTACTTCGAGCGCTCATATGACGAAAAGGCATTTTTTGTGGTGTTATTTGGAACTATTCTTTCAAAGCGTACATTCAAATAAATTGCTTATAGAACTCAAATCTTCAAAGTCGGAATAATTGAGACAATTGCATATTGTATTAGATATTCAATTGAACTACTAGGGCTGATATAGATACGAGAAAAAAATGGCAAATTAATAACAAAATGAAATTAAAAACGAATACAAGGTAAAGAAAATAAGACTTAGTAATTGTTTAGTCAATTAATTTTACAGTTTTGTCGTATCATTTAGTCATCAGGTAGTATTTTGCTAGAAACAAGTATAATAGGCAATTTATATCAATTATTTGTTCAACAAAAGTAATTAATAACAATGATTTTATATTGCAAACCTTTAACACTAATCGTGATAGCACTGCAATAAATTACTTATTGAAAAAAATACATACGTTACGGATAATCGCTCTTGTATTAATAAAAATGATAAAATAATAATGAATATAGAAAATTTATTATGTTTCGTAAACAAAAGTTGAATAAAATAATTAATAGAAAATATATATTTATATGTTATTGCTTTCTCGTTGTAGAAATTTAAAAATAAACAGATAGATAAAGATCCGTAAACATTGAGGTGAATGGTTTCTCCGCTATCAATGGCAGGCTGATCTGTTTACGTATTGAAATTATGTAGCGACGTACATTACGTTTTTTAATCAACATTGTCAATATTATATCGTCCGGTAACCGAGATTTATTTATAGCATATGTTGTACGCAGTTTTGTCCATCTTTTGCGTAAAAGATATTAATTATTAATAAGGTGTTATAAATGTAAAGAGTATTTATGTTTTGCCATCGTAACACCAATTTGGATGACTTTTTTTAGAATGCTAAGTCAATCCGGGTTGTTTTTGTCATACATAATAAAAGATAATCAACTTTTTATTAATTTATATATCTTTATTTAGGTAAACAAATAGTCTTCTAATATTCTGTAAAATTTTGTTAGTTATGATATATGCTTTATCTTCTGGTGTTTCCAGCACTATTTGTATTTAACGAAACTAATATAATTGAATAACAGGTCCAAACACAATTAAACATAAATTGCTTTCAATGAACGGCCATTGTTAAGCAAATAGTAGACCAAAATGAAGTGCTTACAAACCGCAGCACTCAAAACCTTAATGAAGACGTTAACAATTTTCCACGTTCCCTACATGATGTATAACCGTGAAATTTTAGAAAAATAACACCCGACAACTTCAGAAACGCCCTCAGAGAATTATTACATTAATATATTTACCAAACACGCTCCTATTATTACGTTTTCATGTACTCGTTTGCGCATAAATTAAAAAAGTTGTCACTTTTTCTTTTGTCCCTACCCTTATTTGGTATTCATATTTGGTACTTTGATCATACAAAGGGACTACGCATTTTATAATGAAAACACACAAGAAAAACCTGTTTTACCAACAGACTATGCTAAAGATACAAATTGTAAAAGAGGCAATCGTTCACACAATGTTTCTTATCTGAGCGACGCTTACCGCAGTACATTCGACTCTTGCGCACAAGGAATAAGCGTCCTATTCTGATGAAATCCTGCGGATCACTTCAATTATGGTCATATTGAATGAAATATGAGTTAAGTGAGGGATATCAAAGGGCGACGTGGGGCTCTTTATGAAATGTGAACTTTGAAATATGTACTATACAGTGCACCCTTTTTTAATTTGTAGTAAACAATCAGCCGTAGCGAAATGGGGTCTCGAAAATATGTTTGGGACCGGTTTTTTGTTCATCGATCGATATTTTGTTCGCAACTATGTATTATTGGATAATTTGTGACTATTTCGTTTGGAATTTTCGTGTTTCTTATTGCTTCCGCAACGAATTTCGTGCGACCCAAAAGTCGAAATGATTGAACCTATCGGGCATTCGCCGGCAGCGGCCGACTCCAATTTAGTTTTTCGGATTAGATACGGCGAACATAATAACATAATTGCTCTAATAACAGACCGCGCGGCTGTGCCTTACAATTCACTTTCCAAATTGGTTTATTTTTTTACCTCTGCTCTGTCTAAAACTATTATGATTTATTATCAAATTTTCGTGCAGGCAAATTACGGGCTCGTTTTTCGTGAATAATGTCGTCCCTTTCTAACACTAAGCTAAATAGAATGACCGAGGGAGACACTATAACTACTATTGTGTTTCCTTAAAAGCCTTACGGCGTTATATGCCTTGACTGTGGATGTAATGATTTACGATGCTTTTTCTAATTTACTTTGTACCTACAATAATTAGTTGGATTAATATGTTCAACATGGATATTTCTCAACGTCAGCAGGCTTATTAAAAACTTCAAAATATTAATTACAAAGTCCTTTTATTCCGGAAGCTCTACGTGGTCATTAAAAGCTTTCATCATTATTAAAAGTTGTTGTAATTTAGCCACCATTAATATCTATTATAAATGTACAACATGTTTATAATGTTTGTTAAGTTTTATACATATATTTATTTATAAACGTTTGTTTATAAATATAGAAAAATAAGTCTTAGTCCTCAACCTACTATCGCTATACCAAACATTATCAAAGTTTTGATTCTATAAAATATCTTAAACTTTTCTTAATTATGTTAGTATGTAGATAGGATTCCTAAGACAAATTAGTTATGTAAAACGATGTCTACATTTTTTTTTGTTCCTTATGTAACGTGTGTCAACGTTTTTCAAAATAAACATATTTTCTTTTTACATTTCTTTCTTTCTTCATTAACCACGGCTCAGCGGTTTAGCCTCGAAAAATAATAAATATAATGATTGATAGATAGATGCAGAACAGAGGAGGACAGGATAAATATAACAAGGCAAAAGCCAGTACCTTCTAAACAACATTTGGTCGTGTAAATCTACGCTAAATATGGCGATGAAATGATATTCCGAAATGTAATTCAGCAGCATTTTGTGCAAATATTTAGTAGAAACTAATGCTAGACAAGAGATACATACCTACAGTCGTCTGAAATGGTGCAACGGACAAATGTTCATGACATAGCGGTTGCATTATACATGAGACCTGCCACCATGCTATATTTACATATAAAAAACTTACTTTCCACATTTCTACTATAAAATACCGAGAATGCAGTAGGAAAACTTCTTGAAAACGCGCTTTTGCAATAGACACCTTCGATAGTCTTTCACGGATACCTTAAGTTATACAGGATACTAAATGGTACGGGATTTCGTGTCCGTATTGCGTATGAACACAAAATGTTTGTAGCTAGAATGTGAAATGAGGAGATGAGCAAGTCATACACCTCATGGTAAGCGTGACGCTAGCCCAAAGACTTCGCTCTTTGCGCTAGCCCATAACGGTATCAGGAGCCATCTAAATCCTTGTTTGGCAAAGATCTGAATGTCACCGTACCGCGCTCCTCATTTGAGACATTTGTTCGTAAGTTCGTCTTATTTGCCCAGTAATGACACTTGATACAGTGCCCTTCAACTGAAACACAAAGATGTGTTAACATCGCTATTTCACTGAAGAATAACTGACGTTGTTATGGTACCCACCAAGACTGCCTATGGCTAACGGCCGGTCTCAATAACCTACCTATCGATAGATTTGGCTTCTAGAGGTAGAATTTTGACATATTTTGCATGGAGCTTATGTCAAATATATACCTCTAGTAGCCAAATCCATCGATAGTTAGATTATTGAGGCCGGCCGTTAGACCTATCAGCGTTTACGGACGCGCAGTTACAGACCACTTCCCTTTATTTGTTGTCCCGAAATTCCATGTCCGTGAAGGATATCTACGTGTGACTTATGTGTGCGTTGCTCAAGCGCACGATGAATGAAGATTACCTTCTGTAGTCTCTGTGTTATGTAATATGATATTTTCTTCTGTAATGTATATGTTTTGTGTTTCTACCGTGAATACAAAATATAAGTCATTCAATAACCGGTCGTAGGACCGTTGCTTGACTCATTAGAAACAAATTATAAGCTTCGATGTCGTATGACATTGATCGTTACTTTTATTCCGAATGAAAAGTTTTGTGGTATAAAGAAAAAAGCAAATAAATTGCATCATAATGCTAGGGCTGTCACTACGACCGTGTAATAATTACAGCATTTTTCAAAATAATATACAGAGTACCTATATATTGATATTTTATTACTTGCAGTACTTGCTCGCAATTTCTTTGCAACGTGGCTCACACATTATTCACTAGCAATCTTGTTAACCCCTTTGTCAAAGGTAAATTGCTTGTGTAGGAGTGGGTTCACGTCGAGTCGGTATTATAAAGCATGGGATTCGAACCCGTGCCCTCTCGTAATTGGAAATCCGACGCATTAACCACTAGGTAAAATAGTTTAGACATCGTTAGCCACACTACAATTTAATTATATATCTTCCCTTGTTAGTAATTGAAATTCAGACACTGATATATTTCAAGACTAGCTGACCCACGCAACATTTAACATTTTGCATCGCGCGTTTTTCAATTCGGATCAGTAGTTTCTGAGATTACCGCGTTCAAGCAAACAAACTCTTCAGCTTTTTTGATTAGCAACTGCCGCGAAATAGTTATAGGTAATCATGTCAAATTTATAATCAAGCCTCAATGACGTATAGTTAAAATTCCGTCATTAGGATCTCTATTGCCTACAATGACAACCCTCACGATTAAGTGAGAAAAAAAAATTGGCACAATAAGTCATTGACGTCGAGACCAGGACTGCGTCATAACCACACAAAATTGATCATTCTCTAGAAAGAGACAACGCTACTTTGTGGACAATACTTGTCAAAGGCCGCTCGAGTTTTTACTCTTTTTCACCCTTTGCAATCAATATTTACTTTTTAATTGAAAGGGATTGCACGGTCCAGGTCTATACGTTAATGAAATAAGTTGACACATAGTATATAATGTAGTACTATGCAAAATCAAAAACTTTTTACGGGAGCGCAGATAGATATTAAACGATTGTTTTAAAATATTTGCTATGTTAATATAGGTAACAACGTCAAAAAATAGATAAAGTGTAGCCACTGCACTACTCATATCTATTTTTGACGTACTTTTTATTTTGTTTTATTTTGACGTTAAATAATCTTTGCATCTCTAGATGTATAACTTAATGTTCTCAGATAAAAAGCTGTAAGAATCTAAATCTACTGAATAAAATTATCTTCAAGATAGCTATTTTAAATGAATTACAGATATAACAGTTTAGTTTTCTCGTCGTTGTTTAAAATTACAACATTCCTTCATTCATTTACTTGTCTTAAAATATTCGTAATGTATGGCCCCATTGCAGTTCTATGACAGTATAGTTTAATATTTAATATTGCTCGAGAAATTCTTCAGAATTGTAAGGATAAATAAAAAAGCGTTGGTTCGTTTAATAACAATAAAAAGTTTTTGTTTCCAGCTTTATGTTTATGTATTTACAACATGCTGTACATGTTTACTCCATTTAGGGCTGAGCTGAGACGCATTGCTATTAAATAAAAATTTCTATGTTTTATGTGCAGGAAAATAAATCAATGGGCTAATAAGCGGAATCTTGACTTGAGTTACTAATTTTCAAATCCCTTTTTTTTTAATACAACATCGGTAATGATAAATTGAATGTATTACGTATTATACAGAGTGTTCATATAAATAAAAGTTATCCCACAACTCGACTGTTCATGAATATTCGGATGGAGGGCGCCTCTGTTCAGATATCACGCGTGGTGAAGCGGAAGAGACCTCCGACAAAGGACTGTGACAATGAGCCCGAACACCCATAGGGTTGATTCCACGTAATAATGCCAATATTTGCATTATTTTTTTTGTTCTACAAAACAAACGCCAAAAGGGATTAGTTATGTCATTTCATTATTTTTGCGGGCTTGAATAGACATTATTATGTCGCGTATATTTATGCTAATATTATACTCGCATTGTTTCGTTGAAAAAAGTACAACGCATAATGCAGCAATATTTAATTCGCAATCAAAACTTGCATAAGGTAAGTAAATAATACGGTTGTCAACCCTAGGCAGGGTTGGCGCGCGCGTCCAACACAGCGGCCCGGACACGTTTCAGGATCATGAATTATGGCGCGAGCCGATGTGACTTTTCAATTTGAAATCATCAACCTGGAATTAATTTCATTTTTGAACCCCATTATTTCTGTTATCTACACGCGGAATCGCACAATATGCGAGTTTCACATTATTGCCATTTCGACAAAAATATTTTGTGGCAAACGTTCCGCGGATATCGGTAATTTAATTTTGTATAAACCTTTTGTTTTAATCTGTTCGGATTATTGTGAAACTGCAGTGTGGTAACCGCACACGATTCGGTTAACAAATTTTGTGTAAAACAAATACAAACTCAATTCAACGACATTATTAAACTGTATGATTTGGCAACGGAAAAAACACGCGTGCATTCTAAAATTCCTGAGTAATACAGCAATTTGGACCGATATAAATTAATGTTTATTTGTTACAGCTAGACAAACTAATAGTCACGTGAATAAAATACGTAGAATACAAAACTAAATCTATCATTAAAGCAAAAAATATGGTTCCGGACCCGTTCAGAATTCATTTGTATCACACAAATCTGTCACTGGAGTCAACGGTTTGGTTTCAGTAGGCGCGACTATTCATAGTCGACAGTAGTCACTTCCCCGCGGACCGTTGACGAAAACCGAACCGAAATAGATGTTACACCAATAAATTAGAAAATAAAGCTTCAGTTTTATTTCTGTGGAGTCCGCGACGGCTTTTTATTGTGATTATCGGGGGTGTTTAAAAATTTTCTTCTCGATGCAGGGGTCGACGACCCGAAATTCTTCCTATAAATTCAGTCATGTCTAATTTAAAATATCGTGTGACTCAACTGCACGGGATTTTTCAACAATATAACAGAGTTCTTTGTCGTTTATTTATATTAGGAAAAGTAGATAAGTAGCCACACGATAAATTAGTTTTAACGACTACAGACAGCTAGAGTGTAAGTTAGGATTCATTGTCAACTAAATTATTGGAAACGTTCACAACTGTTTTTCCACTACTAAACTTCAAGATAATGTAGTTTACGAACGTATCTACAAATAAAAATCGTATATTTATCGATACAAACACGTTACGTGTGCCAGGTTTTAATATCTGTAAACATGGTTCACAGCAAGACGCAGTACTTACTAAACAAACGTCTAAGACAACACACATTATGAAAGATACATCCAAAACGTTTCTCCAAAAACTCGCGTTCAAATCCCAAAAGAGGGACCTTATAACAAAGCTAATATTAGACAATCATTTCCTGTCAAAAGGGAGGCGCTCACTCCCACCCTCTGCGGATCAGAGGAGGTCGGGCGAGGGAAAATACCTCCTCGTCTCACCAGATTTCGCAGTCGCCGTGTTCCAGTGAGAATCTGAATTCTTATTTTTTGCTGTTACATTGACGAATGGATTTTTAATATCCACTTGCAGCTGTCCGTATTCAGTGGTTCTTTTTATGAAAAATATTTGTGAATCGAGCTTTTTGTTATCTAGATATTAAACGTTTACATTGACGGTTGTGCTTAGGTATAAGTGTACGCGTCGGATGTATTAAAAAACATTGGAAAAATAAATGTCGCCGTCATGTTGAAAGTATAGTATGGACAGGCAACAAGACATCAGCATCCAGACATCTCAATACTCGACGAGGCTTACGGTCGGCAAAAAAGTTGGCGATGGCTCTCACGACACGACTCTATTACGAGTGGGCCGCGAATAAATAAAACATGACGGGCCCTTCTCACGTATACATATGTACATATTGTTTATGTATGTGTTGCGGATGTTAACTGATCTTGATTCGGCGTATGTGATTTGAGACGCTTTCACCAGAGCTTTGGAAATGTTCGGATAACTGGCGCAATTATTTCTATATAGAGACGAGACCGTAACTTTAACTGAACTACTTGTTATAGTAAGTCTCACGATCTCGTGTAGTTTAAGAATGCAGCTTGAAAACACAACATGAGATTGTCAGTAATAAAACATCGTAATTAATAATAACACGTGAACGTTCAATTCATGTATTATTTTTTAATATATCATTGTCTTTGAAGAATATTAATTGAGATGTCTGAACGCAGATCCATTTTACATCTATAAATCTTAATCTTGATCGTGTTAACAGAAGTCATCACTGTAACAAATAAATCTTGAAGTTCTATGCTGGACTCTTTAGTAAGAATACTTTATTTTCTTTACAGAATTACGTACGTGACAAATGGAAGCTTTAAGCTCTAGCTAATAGGTAATAAGGCTCAAAAGACTACAGTGGTTTTATTTTATAAGACGCCGAAATCTTAGAGGATCAGTGATCGAATAATTTCAATCTTGAACGATTATTCTTTAACTTTACCTACATATAACAAAATAAAGTCGTTTCGCGCTGTACTCGTATGTACGCTTAGATGTTCTATAGTCATCAACAGATTTTTATGCGATTTTAACAATTGCTTAGGTAGTTTCTCCGGGTGGTTTATGTCCTCCTGCTTTACATTGTGCAGTGGCTTCTTTACAATACACCAAATAACTTTGTAATATCAATTTTGGAAAATATTTATATATTAACCCTTAATAAACTACCACTTGTTTCTAAAGTTATGACCTTAACCACCTTTATACTATTTTACTGGAGTAAAATCGTTGTTTAATGTGAGGTTTAGGCCCTCAAACTGACAAAGAAACATCGATTTCACTACGGGGTATCTCAGATGTGTGGTAAATGGTTGTGTGACAAAAGTAGGTGGTAGGTGGTCAAGGATTATTTTATAATATTTTTTTTCAAAAATTATAGGGAATGTTTTGACATTACCTACAATTTTGGAAAAAATAGTTACTAATTAACCCTTAAAAAATATTTACAACATGCTCGGGCGGGAGGTTAATAGTATATTTTGTTAAGGGAATAGATTAAACCCTGCGTGGACTCATGCACAACACTCTGCTGAAGATTCTATAAAGGACATACACACAAACATTAATTTTTATATATATATATATATATAGATATACATATAATCACTTTATTTATTGCAATTTAATTATTGTATTTTTCACTTCTAATCTATTTAAAAAAATATTAAAAACAAAGACAAAACATTCGTTAGCTAAAATGCTGTTACTCAGTACCTGTTATGAACACCTGGTTCGTAATCATGGTTATAGCTCCAAGTTTTTCATAGAGCACCGTGTGTGGCATTAACGCATAGATCGACTAATAGCTAGATGATTCTTGCGCAGACGGCAATAAAAACATGCGCACGCATCGATGGTACATTAACGCGCTCGCCATAGTTGGCACCATGCAAACTCCGCCCGCTGGCAACCAATACGCATCACGAAATATCAATAGTGATGGATTGCTTGCTCAGTGCTGTCGATAAAACGGAACAATATTATCGATATCATAATAGTGAAGCAAATTATCAAATTTTCATTAACGTAGCAATTAACAGACTTTTTTAATATACTGCAAATAGTCACGCCAAGTGTTAATACAATCTATTAAACGCATAATGATACGCTACAAGCCAGTACAAATGAAAAAATGCTAGTGTTGGTTTTACTTCCTAAAATTTTTAAAAGTAGGTACACCAGATCATTAAGTTCTTGGTCATAGTCAGATTGATTGTCTCCCATTTCATTTAGATAAACGAAGATTAATAGTAGTTAGTGAAATGCAAGAATGCCATTATACAGAAGCATGCAATGATAATTTGTTTCTAACACAAATTACCTGCAGTTGGAGTTAATAAGACACTCCGTATTCCACATTTATTAAGAGAGATGTGACGACTTTCTACACCAGTGTTGAGTGTTTGATGATCGATAAAGCATGATACGTCACTATGTACCTTGGTTGCGATACGATTTAATCGTCGCTGCGGTTTTCTCCTTCTATTATTGTTTTTCGAATTTCGGCTACAAGACAGATGGTAACAGCGGCGGGGAATTTGTATTACAATGGCCGCCACAATCCCGCCGATGATCGCTGGCACGGTGCACTCCCGGCTGTTCCTCTGCTTCAGTCTACTTGGCACTCAATAACTTTCGTTAGGAACTACCGTCGCAAGTGGCAGAATGATTTGTGAGTTCAACACTACAATGTTGGTTATTGATTGGATTTTTGTTAGAATCCACTTCTGAATTGATAGCAGAGAAACCATTATGTACAATAAATTGTTGGATAAGACAAATTGTATCACATGACAAGACGTTTATATTGTAATTGATCCTAAAAATTTTGATTAAAAGGCAGAGTAAAAGAAAGATAAAGATCGTTTTGAATATGAAGAAGTCAAAGCCGTTACTAGAGTAGAGCAACTGGATGCGTAAAGTTTCGAAACAGTAGCCGAGTCGATCCATTAAGCGTGCTATGAAGGATCTGTTATGACAGCGCCGTCCAAGTGGTGGCACAATGTGTCAGGACTGGATGTACGTGCTACGACTAATATTTATTTATTTATAACATTGAGAGGCTGTAAATTAGCAGTGAATTTACAGTGAGGCGGAGTAGTGAACGCGTGCAGTTTATTTTCGGCACAAGAATCTGATTTAAACAGTTCCCGATATTCCGTTAGAAATTGAAACCGAACTAAGATATGTGACTTAGGAAGTGAAATTTTACACTTTATGTCATTAATCAAACTAATTAGAGTATGTTAATATTGTGAGTTCCCAGCGACAGCGGCCGCCATATTTGCATATGTATTAATAAATTTAACTGTGACTTGTTCTAGAACATTTGTCATCTGTAACAGCAATTGATTTTAGAAGTAAAAAATGCTCCACATTTTAATAAATGTCGTTGTTGCTTTCTAAAATTGATTAAAAGAAGTGTTCATATTTCATTATTTCATTAGCTTAATTTATTAACGAGGCCAAAGGAAGTTACAAATCACACGGGATTCGAGCAATTATGTTCTGCTACCTGTCGCGTTGGTTGATCAAGTTTTGACCAAATTCGTAGATCGGCAGTCGCTTAGTCATCGTTTCGATTCCGTTGTTTATCTTCCACAAACTTGTTACCGCCTTTATTGGACACGACACTGGTCCTTTTAGCATAAATCAACTTTATTTTAAACTCTTACTCAGTTTTAATTTCTATTTTGTGGTCATAAAAAATATTACCGTACACACAAAAAGGTTAAGACTTTATTCTATTTCAGAAGAGTATTCATATTTAAATTTGTCGGAAACAGACTGAGAAAATAAGCATTTCTTAAATTCAGCTTTACAGTATGTATATTTTTTTATTTGAATGAAGCAATGTTATTATAAGAGCAAGAAGTATAGAATCATCGATAACCGATCAGAAAGCGATTCGATTGTTTCTAAGTCACGAAAACAACATATCTGGGTTCATTTAATATCATCCGACGAACGTGACCTCGATCCTTTCCGATTTTGGACCTTTACCGATGTTAGTCGATTCATAATCGGAATAATCCGATAAACAGATAAAAGTTTGTCGTAGCAAATATGGTGCGTGGAAAATTTATTGACCATCACAGATGTGTTAATTCGATTCTTTTTAATAGCTTCAGTTAGTTTTGATTAGGATTCGATTAATCTCATGCTAAAAGGCTGTAGCTGAAAATCTACCTTACTTTATTAACATTTCAAAGAGAATAAAATATGTTTGGATAAGAATCATTTAATAGATAAATCAGCCTTTTTACTGATAAATGTATTTATTTCTATTTTGTAATGCGTACATTAATTGTGTGTTGGTTTAAAAAGAAAGCAATATTAAAAATGTAAATGTCGAAACCCTTCATCTAGCTTTGTAATTTCTGTTTTCAAAGGAAACCACCTGCACAAAAGGTGTAACTCGACTTTCTATATTATTTATGTAAGAAATGCATCGTATATTCCTTAGTCTTTCCTAGACCATGAAGAAATATGGAAAACAGGTTAAGTTATTACTCCACACTTAAAGATATTAGTCATTAACGATTTATGATCTGTTAATGATATTGACATTCAAATAGAGACTCAGAAAGGTAAATTTTATTAATAAATAATTATATTAGTACCAGTTTTTGACATATTTGTTTAAAATGTTATGTGCGGTTGTCAAACGTTTCTGTAACCTTTGCAAAACATTCCAATTACATGTAGTTTACGATAACGATCGAGAGAATGGTATAATCGAGAACGTATATTGACAACAAAAACCAGATAAATGAAAGACCAACGATGTAAACAGTTAACGAATGTTCTCGACATTGTCGAGTGGTCTGCATTTCTTTTGAAAGTTTAATGTTTCCGAAGTATCGAATGGTATTAACACAAATTAGGTAGATACAGATAGCTGGCTCCCTGCAACGAGCGAAAACAGGCTCAGGCACACATAGACAAGCACGTACACAGATCTCGGTCGACTTGGTTGGATAATCGACCAAGACTGCGCACATTGAGGTTACAGTTGACAGTTGACGCAAAATAAATTGGCAGGATTGAAATTGGTGACAAGTGGATGCGCAGATGCATATAACTAAACAAAGAGAATTAGAGATACGATTACACATTACATTATCATAATATTAGTATTACTAATGCATGTATTTTAAAATATTTTTCGAAGTAGCTTTTGTATTTTTCAATTAAGAACTTCTTTTCGATCGAATAAAAATTTGTTAATATTTTTATTCGATTAAACAGACTTAATCGTTTTCTTACGTAATTAGGGTCGCATCTCTATCACATGCGCTAAAGTATTCTGAACCTAACTTCAAGCCGGACAAGTTATATTACGTCAACTGTACATCCACGTGTGGGTGAGTTTTTTATGAAGCTGTGAGCCGACCTTCTTTCGTTATGTACTCTGTGGTAATACCATTCGATATAAGCACTTAATTTAAAACTGAAACTCTAGTTACGATGACAAATGATTAAAAAACATTCGTAATTGATGAGTTAACGTGCGAATTAATAGTAATAGTAGTAATAAAAGTCGATAATGACGAATAGGTTGTGAATAAATATTTGACGTGTAGATTAGACGCCATAATTGGTATGTGTTTGTATGTTATAATGTAGCACCTGCCCGTTGAAGACTAGGTTTTGTGTACGGTCTCATGAATTATAATATAAGCAGATATTATGGCTTTTTAGCCCGTGAGACACGTTAAATATATGTGTATAATTTTAATGTAGGCAAGCCATAGTTGGTCTCGTGCACTGAAAGGTTCTTTCTTTAAAGATATGAGGTACGAATTGTACTACTTTATTGGACTTTTTACATTTTTTTTATTAATTATTATTATTGTGTTTTTGAATTTAAAAAGTAAAATAATATAATAATAATAATAATAATGTAACGTTTATTTTCAGATTTCAAATCCATAGTATAAAATACATAAAAGAGTTGTCGAACGAGTCAGAATTAAAGTATAATAAAATCATTACAAATAGAATAATAAATTAAATTGAAAATGCATGCATGTCATAATTTTAACCCTTTTATCTCCAATTAAAAGATTTCAAATCCATAGAATAAAATACATAAAAGAGGTGTCGAACGAGTCAGCATTAAAAAATAGCACATATACTGCTAAAATAATGCGAACATCTCATTTAGTTAAATTTAAATGAGATCTTCACATTAGTTTTCAATTTTCCTTTCCATTAGGTAAGGATTTTCAGATTTTCCTGCCTAGAAGTAAGCTGTCAAAGCACATTAGGTACTTGTGTTAGTTATAATTCTAGGCCAACGGATATATATTTTTTTTTTCTTTAAAGAAAAGATAACTGGCAATGTGGAATTGGGACCCAATTCTACATTGCCAGTTATCTTTTCTTTACACACATCACTAGCAATCTTGTTAACCCCTCCAGCTAAGCTCAAAGACTTGTGTTAGGAGTGGGTTCACGTCTGTAGTTTAATGGGTAGGATTCGATATCCTTTTAAGTTACCTACGGAATCCTAAAAAAGAACAAAGAATCTCACCATTTTAAAAAACGTATTTTATTTTATCTAAATTTAGTAGATAACGTTAGCTAACTGTATTATGATTCAAAGTTTTTTTATATATTTTAATATTTTTTGCCGCACATTAAAGGAGTCTTCAAAGAACATACCTACCTACTTACGGTAAATTAAAAGTTTTTTAAATTCATTAACTGTATTTTATACAAAAGAATACCTATTTGAAAATATGACGAATTTTAAGTAATTAACCTAATAGTGTAAAGAACCAACTTAATATTATTTTTCAGAGGACCAATGCTAATATGCTATACACGAGCATTGGTCCTCTAACAAATTACTTCGAATGAAAACGATACTTCATTGGTTGATTTCATTAGTCACATAATACCGAGTTGGCTTTATCTATTAGTACTTTTATTGATTTTATCTCTACTACGCAGATGTACTGCATTTATACATTGGTACAAAAAAGCGCTACAATAAATTGCTTAACGTTTTACATTATATTTCTACAACTGTTTAGATTCTAATCGAAACTAAAGGTCAATATGTTTCTTTGTTTTCTCACGTCTTTGTCTGAACCTTCAACTTTTCAAATGTCGGGCAGGCCACATACATACACACACACGTTCTTGTGCAAAAATATATTTTTTTGTAATTGCAATAAAAGGTACCTATTCGCAAAAATGGTTGTCTGTAAAGTCGGTTTACGGACGATAATTTTACGATAGTAAAACATTAATGTCATAGCGCCATTCGCGTTGCTTAGCAACCAATCAATACCGTTAGTTCCAATTGTATCGCATGTCATGTCGCTGCAATCGCCATTCGCTGTTGCTTAGCAACCAATTAACAAACACTTTTTCGTATGTGCGGTGACCGCGTGGCATTGATTTATAAGACGTTATCACGTCAAAAAAACAATTTCAGTATTAGAAATGTTCGTGTTATAAGTCTAATTCAATTTAAAAAAGATCGACGAATGTAAAAAGAATGCTAGAATTTAATAATCTCTATGAAAGGCATGATAAAAATTCTATTCACCAAAAAGTCATTGTACTTGTATACACAAAAGAATATTCTAGCAAATTCTAGAGCGAGGCGCGAACACGCCGGCCCGGTGACATGCTATCGCAGGGCCACGTTCGTACGACATAAATCACCGACGCCGCTTGTTTTACCAATAAAATTGATTCTTTCGCAAATCGCGAGCCCAACAAACGTAAACTTTTTGAATTTTATATTTTTAAATTTAGAACAACTTTTTGTTTTGTTTTCTTATTTTTTTGTCTATTTAATGACATTGATATATTGCCAGTAGGCGCATAATTTTGCTTCTATTTGTTAGATTCGTTTAAATTGGATTAAGAATAGGTATTTACTGTGTTATAAAATTTAGATTTTTATAAACAGTATTAAGAACCTACCTAATAGCTAACCCGTGCCCACTTTCCACCACCTTCTACCACTTGCAAAAAAGGCTTTGTATTGATAAAAGATTTTTCAAAATTGGTTCAATAGATCCAGAGATTACCCCCTACAACTTCACAAACTTTACCTCTTTACAATATTATAGTAGGTATATATAGTATAGAAGTATAGATAACTAAAACCATAGCTACTTTTTTCGTTACTGAATTACTTTACAACCGCTAAACAAATTTGATGAAATTGACGCATAGACTATTTTGAAATAACACAAAATTGATAACCTGGCAAGCGTAACCGCGGGCAAGGCGGGTATAAAATAATCAAAAGTTACTAAATCTTGTTCAAACTAGTTTCAAATTAAATTCGAAACCGTTACACGGTCGATCTATATTGTGACATAAAGTATCAATATATCATCAACGGATCATCAAATATATCAGAAAAAAAAAATATCTTAAAAAAAGTTGTATTTGAAATCGCGAATTATACGCCAAAACGATAAATCAATGCGTTCACATTCGATATCAATGGTGTCGCCCCATAAAATGGGAGCTATTTATCAGTTTATATAAAAGTGCACGCGTGCCCAGTGAAAAATCGTATCGTTGACAATATATCCCTTATTTTCAATAATGATACATCACTATCTGATAAATAATGCATCGATGTTAATAAACGACTGAATATCGGTTAATAGAATATTAAACCGCCATAGATCAAATCACGACTTTGTCCGCATTATATCTGCATACATAATGACTGTGGTTATCGGTTTTACGCTCGTTTTAAGAATCGATACATTCATTTCTTTTATTTTTGGGTGGTCTTTGATGCTTTGAAAATCGATTCAAAAATAGAAAGCCGATTTTAAATATGGAATTTTCACGAACAAATTCTTGCTAATTCAACGGTCATTCGTCTTTGTCTTTGGAGCGCTACACACATGAGAGAGTTTATAAGATGAAAAGGGATGGCAATACAACGTGTCAAACGTTAAGACAAAATGTGTGCAAGTTTCGCATACTTAACCGTGTAAGTGCCACAGGGTCCGTTTTGTCCCTAACGATACAAAATACAGTTAGCAAACGGGCCTTTCCAAATAATCCAGTGGTATGGGCTTTATTATTTATTATACGGAAAACAGAACAAACTAACCAAAAGTGTCCACGGTACGGAAGCAGCGGGACGCAACAAAACAGAGTGGAATAAAGAAAATAGAATGACGCGTGGTGTAACAGTAAAGCCGTGGAGTTGTTTTCGTGTGAATTCGTTTGTGTTTTTTATTATTTTATTTTCGTTTAGATCACCTAGCTGTTTTATTTAATAATTCATTCAAACCACTTGCTTTTATTTTGTAAATGTTCATAGGAATCTCTGCGTTAATATTGTAGTTATGTTTTTGTTGAAAATCACTGAAGCTGATATTAGCATGTGTTTAAATTGAATATACAGGTCCATACCTTTTGTGTTATACCTGAATGAGATAGCAAGATCTGAAAAGGAAAGCTTGACAGGAAAACGAGGCAAAAAGAGCGACGTGTATTCGCCTCGACAGCGCTATGTGAAACCTCTTGGGACATGGCAGGACTCGCACTACCTAGCAAATACGTACAATTATCACGTAAATCAAGTTTTACTCCTGCACCTTGTTATATTATTGTTTGTTTGTAAAATGTTCCATACATTCAAACATTATGAAAGGCCAATACGTGGGCAGTTAAATAAATACTCAATCAATTTGTTTAAAAAACAGGTTTGTTAGAGCTGACCAATAAAATAAAATTACCGTTTTATTGCTCAGTTTATTTTATGTTATTAAAATGCTACGTGACAAAATGTTAACATAATATCTATATAGTGGGAAATAAGTAAACGAATTCGAAATTTAAAAGACTGGATGCATAAAAACTTCTTACAAGTTAGTATTTAAAACTGTAGGAATATAATAACTTTAATTTGCAAAGGTTTAAAAAGAATAATTGAATATAAAAAGTCTGGCAGGTCCACTCGACCGGTGATCATAACGTTAAAGTTTCTCTCTCGCAGCACATATGCGGCCAATTCTTTTATTTTTCCTACATTTTCCATTTCCACTAAAACGAAAGCGACTTTTCACGGCGACTTTTTTCCATTGAAAAGCTGCGAGGAATTGTGGCAAAATAATAATAAAAAAACAATGAACGAAGAGAAATGGAAATAAAAATTTGCTTTGTCATAAATCATGAAATGCTTCCGGCTGGTTGCTTTATTACAAAAGAAAGTTTGTATCAATGTTACGACGCTTTTATTGTCCACGAGAAAATGAAAATACTCTTAATTGTAAGGGCGCCTATTATGTTGTTTCTTTACAATCATTTTGTTCTGACATTTTCCGACACATTCCTAGATTTGTCCGCGTCGATTATCTGAATAAATCCCAAGATTGGGAGAATAATATTAACGAAAAGGAAAATAGGGCTGTGCGGGTTTGTTACTGTAGGGTATTGCGCTTAAACGGAAAAGCTTAAAGCATCGCTCGACACAAATCCCAAGCGGAAAGATTCCATTAAGAAAATCAAAAAAGGTCTGTTCAGTTCACGTCCTTCGACTATTTTCATTTAGCAAAAACAACCCATAAATTGTCATCTTAACGAGATTTCTGTTTTTGCAGTATTCGCACCCTCGAGTTTTCGGTTACTAGCAGTCGGTGACGGCTCAGTTTTGTATTGCATGGATTGTTGCGTCAGCACTTTTTGTTTAATGACGTTCGAACACAAATTACAATCTACATCATAATTTTCATACGACAAATTGCTTAAAATTGCAATTTAATTCATTGTTATTAGTAGGAAAGCTATATATTACAGCAACACTGTATAAAAACATACACAAAAGTTCAAGCAAAGATTTATTGTAATTTCAGTACTCAATTATTTTCTTCGTCTATTTGAGTTCGTAGATATAGTATGTGCTTTGGCACGCCAAACGGCGCATGCGTGTCAAGACATCAGACGCTGCGCGCGAGTGCGTGCAACCGCTTCGGGTTATTTATTGCCTTACTGATGAATTAGTTTTGTTTATATAGCACCTTTACATTCGAGAGTTGACTTTAAAAACGCAATGAATATCTTATTGATTTTTTATCGTTTAATTTGCATTTTATTGCGACACACACAATAATTGAACCAATATCAATATTTTTTCCAATGGCAATAAATTTTTATTGACATATTTAACGGGGTAAATAATGAACATAACGCATAATAATTACTACATGATATACGAGTAATTTACTATCGCATAGCATACAAACGATACAACATTTATTATCACTACATAACTTGAGTACAAGTGAACTAGACCTATAACTAAACATTCGCGAACTCAAACTGGAATAAACTCGAGAATATCATAATTAAAGTGCCGTTTCACAGTTCGGGTCCCGTCACGTGATACCGTTGCCCAAATTATCCGGGCCTCGTGTCATCTTGTCCCAATCCAATATGGCGCCATAAATCCTCGCTGGGGGAGACGGGGCGGTGGAGGGGGTACGTCACTCAAACTTTCTCTGTACTCCGTCTTACGCTCTCTCGTCTCGGTCTAGGGGTGGGTACGGACAGACCCTCACACGTACATTTTTTATTTCACGCGGTCACGTCGCGTTGACGGGTTGAATTGTATTCTTTTATATCGTAGTGTTGTACACATTGTTATCGGTATTAGAATCGATTTTATAAACAATAACTGTATAATAAATCCATTATTTATTTACAGTTAGGTACATAATTGAGAAGTGTATGAACTCTATTTAATTATGTTGTTTTTTTTTTGTACTAGGTTTGTAGGATGACTGTTGTCGATGCTAACGCTACATGCCCCGAGGTGCGGTGGTGCGCTTCGAAGAATTCTTAGATAGAGTTCGAGCACCGGGATGAGTAATCTCTTTTGTTTTTCTAAGAACATCGCAGTCAGCCAGCGTACGATTATCGGCTTGTTTTCCACACTCAACCTTTTAAATAAAATGGTTTTTATTAAACATCTGCTCGCTGGTGTAAGTGTATTTGTAATTGAGAAAGTAATATCGCAGCAAAAAGCTTTTATGAGTAATGAAATTTTGACTGTTGTTATCTGAGCTCATTCTGTTGTGTATATCGAGCTATATACGATGTTATGAATATCAGTTACTTACTTCCATTCATATTGCGAACACTTATGTAGGTATTTGAATATCAGATGGAATAATAATATATGGCCTACTTGAAATTTATGGTAGCGTTGGCATTCTACCTTAGTTGTCACCTTGTTACCACAGCACTAGATAGTCACACTTCATAAATACTAATAGTCGCCCCCGGGTTCATCCGCGTCGATTTTATGTTAATGTATGAAAATAATAGTCTATAGATTATAATGCAAAAGTACTTACATAAATATTCTCATATCTCAGGTTGCATTTATAACGGCGCGATAGTTTTATGGCCTTGAAAATGAAAAGTGGCCTAACATAAACAATATATTAAAAATAAATTATTTACAATTAGACCTAAGGTCGTTACTTAAACTAAACTATTTACTGAAGTATCTTTAATGTAGAATTCAATCACACCGCTTTATGAGTACAATAAAAAATTATAGCTGTGTGAAATATACCGTTTCTTCTTTGAATATATCTTAAGGGCGAAAATCTAAAAGCCCCTTTATTTCTCACTGGTGTTGCAACAGAGGATTAAGAGATTATTTCAGATTGGGCAGTCGCAAACATCTGTGAAATACTAAATTGTACGATAGCCAATCCACACGGGCAAGATAATGCGCCATTTTTAAATCCGATCTCGCTTTTAGAAGACTTTTATGAGCTTTATGATTCAGATGGTTAAAGATGGCGACGGTTTTATTGAAGTGACGTTATTAGATTAAGTTTAACATTTCCATAATGAATATTATATTTTATATGACTGGATATTTCTTTAGAGTCATTTTAAGTGTCATGTAGTAAGAAAAAAAATACTACTTCACTAAATTTGTACCTTTTTTTGACTGCCTCTGTGGCGCTGTTGGAGTGTGTCCGACTGCTACGCAAAAGGTCCTGGGTTCGATTCTCACACGGGACACCACTTTGTGTGATCCACAAATTGTTGTTCTGAGTCTGGGTGTAATTTGTGTCCTTGACTTGTATGTTTGTAAAGTCCCTCGCGACACAGGGCTTGTACCCTAGTTTCAGTAGTGTAAACTTACGTGGAACTTATACATAAAACCACTTGGAAAAAGTGCTTTAACCAACTGTGAGCAATAACCAAAATTCTAAACACATCGCTGGCCTGTTGGTCTAGTGGTTAGTGACCCTGACTGCTAAACCAGAGATCGTGGGTTTGATCCTCACCCTGGATAAAACTGTGTGACAATCACGATGGTATTCTGTGTCTGGGTGGTATTTAAAAATATATAAGTATGTTTATCAGTTATCTGGTTTCCACAGTACAAGCTCTACTTAGTTTGGGATCAGACAGCGTTGTGTGAGTTGTCCCAAGATATTATTTACCTACTTCAATTTAAAATAAGTGATGACTTCGAATTCGAACACCGACAGTGCCATTTAGAAACTAACAATATATCTAATTCAAATGTATAAATCAAGTAAACATGTAAAGAAGCTTTAATGTAAAGAAATAGCTGCCCCCATATAGTAATTCCGATAATACTTGCGTGACTAGACCCTATGTGTAAGACACAAATGAACTTGCTATGTATTGTGTTTCAATAAACTGACCATCCATCAAGACGTCTTAGCACCACGGGGGGCGACTATATTAGAAAACCTTCGTCAGTTTGTCTACACCTTGCTTTATACAAAATATATCGATATATATGCAGCAGATGCTCCGGAAGTAGGCACATCACTATTGTACCTAACCGGTCAATGGCCATAGCATCATACGTCAATATTAAAAAAAATGCTATATTATATTTTTTCAAATTAAAATATTCCTTTCAGTGCCTGTACAGTAGCTAATTAAGTTATTAAATTAGTATAAAATTATAATTTAAAAACTTGTTTTTGATAAAAAATACATAATCCTATGTAATTATGATAGCTACATAGAATTATATAGGTACCTACTGAACATACTCAGTGTGCAAAAAGACAGTTATAAACTCACATTAAGTATATACATAGATAATATTAGCATAAAAATGCTTACAAAATTAAAACAGTATGTAATGTCTAAATGAAGGAATAATAATTAAAAGAAGGAATAAAACCAATAAAAAAATGTTGTAGGTATCATCAATTCATCACAAAGATGGAACGGCTCGACCGTTTTTCGAGATTTTAATATATGTGTATGTACTGTAATTACCAGGATAAACACGGGCTGTTTTTAAAAAAACAGCTTTACAGGGGGAAAGTCTGATTATTTATTTTAAAATTTGAAGAAAGTTTGCCATTACTTTACCTATACTCGTACAGCAAAACTAATGTAAAATTTAAGTAGGTATAAGTTTCGACACAGATTTTTCATCACGTTCTACAAATTTACCCGCGACTTCGTTTGCGTACAAAATAAAAAAATAAACCAAATTCAACCGCCTAGCTAGGTAGCCTATGTGCTATTTCGTACTAAGTATAATCTATCTCTGTACCAATTTTCGCACAGATTCGATTACCCGTTGTGTTGAATTCAAATTTCAAATATATATCTCGTAAAACCAAATTATAGATTGTTTTAAAACGTCAAATTAATACAAACTAAAAAATAATAAAATTATGATTTCTTTGAATAAAAAAAACAAAATGAAGTTAGACGGCAGTTCCAAGTGCAAAGCTCATGAGAAGAAGCTGCCAAGAAACTCATGAGCCACTCTTTTAAAATCATCAAGTTTTTCTTTACAATAATTTGAATAACAAACATCCATCCATCCATACATACCTACTATACATCCAAACTTTCGCATTGATAACATTTGTATAGTAGTAGGGGGGGGGGGCATAGATAAAACATCTGGAAGACATTCTTTAAATTACGGTAAAAGCCGTATCAAAATCTGTTGAGTACTTTAGAGGAATTAAGCTCACAGACAGACGCGGAAGGCGACTTCACACACTATAATATTGCCTTAGTCCTTATCATTCCCTAGTTCCAGTTGAAAGTAACCAGAGAATTCACTTACAAAATGTACTTACATTATTATACTCAACATCAGATAGCAACAATGGTAATTGTTTAATTAACCAACTAAGTTGGTTAAAACATTTTTATGATAGTCATAAAAGTTGAATGCGGCTATTATGGTTGCTAACTAGGTTCATAGGAAGGTGGTTTTGCTCTATAACCTTATTTACTACTGGCTCAGGTGCTTCGTTTTATAGCGTGATGATATTTTATAGCCTTGTTTGAATAAAAAATCGCTCTAATTGATAAAATTTATGGAATCAATGAAAGCATTAGATGTTCGTTGACTTTCTTAAGTGCATTTTGTGTTGTAATTACGTAGGTTCTTTTGTATTTTGTTGTATTATAAGCATGTCGTTGTTTATTGCCAATTTGTTGGACACAAAAACTTTAAATAGGGACAGTAAGGCGGTTATTTTTAAGGGCTACAGAGAGTTTTAAATTTTACCTACTATGTATTTAGTAATGTATAAAATTATCTACATTCAGATATATGATACAGTATGTGATAATTTATACCTCAATATATTGCCATAATTCCAAAAAAAATGGGGGTAGTAATTCATTTTGATATTTTTAAAAGCATTTTAAAATATTGTGTTCTGTGTGCATTTTTAAATAACAACTAATCACTAGAACAATACTTTAACCTGTAAATGCCACCAGGAACATTCTAAAATGGAATAATTTTACTACTTATTTTGCAATCGATTAAAAAAAAACTAAACGCGGTGTACCAGTACCTTAACATTTCATACCTACTTTAAAAATAAAGATTCTAGATCTAAGATAATCTTTACAACGCCATAAATAATTCAAAATAATGAATTAAATTCGTGAACAAAACGCAAAACGGAATAATGGCGGACTTGTAATTATACTTAGTTATAATTTTTATTCATTACTACTATTGTTTTGTATATGCGGAAAAAATGTGTTAGAATTAGAATGCGTGAAACAAAAGATATATTTCCACCAACATTCATTTTCATTTATCAATGTTTTAATTTAGACTTTATTGAGTTGTAATAAGGTGTATGTTAAGTGTATTTTTAAGTTTGTACATCCGTATTCTGAGTCTACCCGCTGTGTTTACGAGTGTAACGGATCGCGGTCGAACTGTGAGTTTCGGACGAAGAATTAATTATGCAAACAAAAGCTCCGGTTATTGTGTCTTTTTACAAAGGCCAGGACATGTTTGGACGTTTGCGTAATTTGCGGACAAAACAGTTATGTCATGTGGTCGAAGTTTTTATAAAACGATTATTGCTTTACATTGTTTAAAGTAAGAAGTAAACTATTGAAACTGCACGTGCTGTCGTCTTTTTTTTTTAATTTGTTTGTCTATAGACAAGTGAGTTTGGTAGTGAATCTGTATTGGAGCAGTTCCAACTCACAGGAAAGATGGTGGAAAAATCAAATTGGCAGTAGGTACCTCTATCTACGACATCTAGACATAAAAAAACGGTTTGTTAAACATGTTATTTATTTGAAACTTAGCCTGAACTAGGTTTTCAAAGTTTACGACATATCTACATTTAATAACATATTTATGGATAGATTCCTTGTTATACAATTGTAGCACAAAAAATACCAAATTGATTTAAATTAAAGTCTTAGTGCATGGCATGAGTTGTAGGGCGCTTATACAGTTTATAGCGCATCAGGAGTTTTATTGTATTTAATCACGATGTTTTCCTTAAAAATGCGCATAGCAACTGTTAAATTAAACAGATTTTATTTAATGGCTTCTTAAGGAATACCATTAGAATGTAATTTTAGGTGTAACGTCTTAATTATGTAGGCTTTGTAAAGCGAATTTCAACAGTGCGTGCATCTGTGCATACCAGTCTATTACAGTTGTTTGCGGCTTTTGTTATCCAACTAATTTATGAAGGCAATAAAATATGATTAGCGCAACTGAACACGTCCCGTATTGAGACGTCAATCAACGGGACTCATATGACCTCATTTGGACAATTTTAGGGCGCTTCCTTGAACCGTGACCGACCTATTTAAAAGACCTTTCGAAAACTCCCGGCTAAGAATAATCTCAAGGCCAAAATAAATTGGTCAGACAACTTTTTTAACTTTGTAACACAGAGCGAGCCTACTTTGTTCCGTCCCGTTGTGTTCGAATTTTAAAACTGGGTTCGAATGGCGTTGTAAACTTTATGGTTATTTTGATGAGCCGTGTGAATGTTTAATGCTCGCTTACGACAATTCTCCGAGTAGCCTAAACACTCATATATTTATTCAATAGCAACACACAAAATACTTTAATTAAATGAATTATTGTCAAAATTAAATAAATACCTAAAATCTCTCATAGAAAATAAGAGATGGCGGTGTTATAGAAAAAAAGACCTAATATCTCAAATGTCAAAATGTGACATTGAGTGATTTGTAGCTAAGCTCCGCCTGTCCCGTGTTTCAAACATCACCGCTCGGGGCAGACAGCTGAGCTCTAAGCTTTGCAAGGGCGCAACAGAGTTGCATACACCCGTCCCCCTCGCACTCATTGTGCCCACTTATTTCTATTTCACGCGGCGGATAAGACTATCCTATTCTATAAACGGCACTACCTATCGCTATACTTACCTGAGTGCTTTTGTAAAAGTTCAACGCTTCTATGCAGTTTGTATGTAAAAAGATTTTATTAGAAGAACGTTTGTATTAAATATTTGGCAATGTTGTAATATCGAAAGCGACGGTTGTTTCGATTTCTACTAAAGATCCCATGGTGAGTTTTGATTGACGTGTTTATAGAATAACTATTTGATATTTCCGTTGCATTTTGGCTCAAATGTTTCTATGGTTTGCAGAGTGAATGGTAAGAATATTCATATAATATTGGACTTGGTATTATGCTATAATGTAGGTACTTACTTACTCATGGCCGATATTTTAAAATTACTTCGGCTGTTTTAAGTACTATATTTTTGTGTTACTATTTAGTACCTACTTTTTATAATTTTGTCTATACTAGGTTGGTATACTTAACTGTTTTAACTTTTTTGATTAAGTAACTTATTCTTGTAGTATAAGGTCCAATTTTAAACAAGTAGTAATTATTCTAACTTTACTGGCTGGAAGACACTGCAGATACATACCTGAAAAAGAAAAAAAAACATTAGTGTCTTTTACCACAAACAAAAACGTTCCAATTTTGAGTTTTAATAATATGATGTGTTCAGAATACCTATTGTAAAGCTCCTTACTCACATGCGATGTTGCTCAATAGATTTACTCACAAACGAGTAAAACTATCAAGTAAAAAATACGGTTTATACACGAAGCTTAAAAGGCATGTGGTACACAACCAGCTACCTAATACTTGAGATAAGATAATATAAAGTATCCAACCTCAATAACGAGCATCCAACTTAATTGGTTAATTAGGCATCTGTTTCTAATGAATGGATTCAATGATCTCTGTCAATTTGGACTCGAAATAAATTGTGGTGTCCGTGTCAAATGTTCTCACACTCCGGTGTATTAAATATGTGAGTAGGTAAAACAAGCCCGCGTACTGTTTTATAATGACGTTGTTAATGCGGTTACTTGAACCTAATTGCTGTACTTTTGAGATCACAGCAATGAGATATAAAGTGGTAGCAAGTTTGGCCGTGTTTTATATGATACTAGCTGCCTGTCCCGGCTTTGCATGGGTGTCATATCGTAGTATTTTATACCTTGAGTTACATTATTGTAATTTAAGTAGGGATCTCTAATTTTTTTGTTAATAAAATATAGCCTATGTTACTCCCCAATAATGGAGCTTTTAAAATCGGTCTAATGGTTTTTAAGTTTATTCGTTACATACAAAAATACAAATCTTTACTCTTTATAATATTAATATAGAAATATAGACCAGCGGGCCGTAGCCGGAGTTTTCTCCATTAGGTAGGTATATATTCATATAATTTTCATATATCATACATTTAAACCATCCCGAAGGAATTATCTGAAATATAGTGAAAACCGCATCCAAATCCGTTCAGTAGTTATTGAGATTATCGTGAACATAGAGATAGACAGACAGCCGCAGCGAGGGACTTTGTTTTAAAATAAACCTAGAAGATTTAAGGGACTAGATAAGTATATGGTCAACATTTCATTGTCAATATACTCTAGGTACTGTTTGACTGGCCTGTTGGTCAAGTGGGTAATAACCCTGACTGCTAAGCCAGAGGTTGGGGGTTAGAATAGATTCCCACACATGATAAAGTGAAGCAATGAAAAAAAAAATGGCTGTCTGTAAAGTCGGTTTACGGATGATAATTTTACGTGATAACGTCACAAGAAAACATTGATGAAATTGTATCGCATGTTACTGCACTAAACAACCATGTCTGTGACGGCTTTAGTGGACCCGGGCGCATGCGTCCGACGGTCACAATACTTCCACCTATCAGCAGGCGGAACGTGAGCGGTGACGTCACACTTTTTCGTGAGTGCACCCGGTCATCGATTTATAAGACGTTATCACGTCAAAAATGTCTTGGTCTAATTCATCTGTAATTTGTTGTCTGTAAAGTAACTAGCTGTCCAGCGCAACTTCGTCTGCGTAAATTTTCCTCATTTTTGCAACATTTCTCATTGCTGCTCCGCTCCTATTGGTCATAGCGTAATGTTGTATAGCCTATAGCTTTCCTCGATAAATGGGCTATCCAACATTTTTCTATTTGGATCAGTAATTCCTGAGATTACCGCGTTCAAACAAACAAACAAACTCTTCAGCTTTATAATATTAGTATAGATTAAAATTGTAATTGTTTATTTCGCGTTACTAGGTATATGAGATGATAACAGTGGAACTATTAAGGACCACCGTAATATTAGTAAGACTTGTTCTACGTAACTCCGCTCGCATGTTTACCTTGAACTTTGACAACTTTAGGGAGGATAATTTCTAAAAACCCGTTTACAACTGACGTCTTACACCTAATACCTACCTATAAAGTACATACAACTGGCAAATTTCCCCTTTTAAGTCAAGTAAACAACAAGCTTTGTGACCAATTCGAGCTTACAAAAAATAGTAACATAATTATTTAATTTTAGGTACCTGCCTACCTATATTATGTACATGACGCCATTGCTTTAATACCTGTTATTTTACGTAAGTCTACCTATTATGTACATAGTTATACTATATTGTACTAGTGTTTCCATCAAAAGAAAATAGGAATAAAGTTTCAGGCCACATAATTATAGAAACTGTACCTTTAATAACAGTCTTTTTTGCCGATAACATCATTCCAATTTGAATTCGGAATTAATCGAATTCAAATTTCGAACTCACACGCACTTGGTATGTATAGAAGTACGTATCATTACACGTGTAAGCTACTGGCATCCTTGAATATCAAATCGTGTTGGCAGAATTTCCCTGGCGACTAAATACCTTCTATGTATAAATGTTCGCTATAGTGATTCATCGGCTTAACGCTTTCTCCGAATAACAAAGGGGGAAGTAGACTGTAGCTATGGCTTGACCGCAGGCAAGGGTGTGTTTGCACCGCAGGAGATGTCACTCCTGCTATAAGCCATTTAGGAGAAAGCTCCTTGGAGCCGTTCTCATCGATACGAATCGAGTTACAATCGAAGAGAGTAACAATCGAATATAAGAATCGAATATATTTCAATGTTAAGATCCTGTACTTAAAGGTCCAACATAGAATTCGTTAACATAAAGTGTTTCAATCTTCTTGAATAAATTGATCTCCCGATCAATAAAAAATTGCCATAACATGCTATATTTTTTTTCACTGTGGAAGATGAAATACTTAAGTAGGTATACTAAACACTCTCTACTGTAATACTTAATAATTAAGTAGGTACTTAACACTCTCTGCTGCTGAAATATAACAAAATAAATGCTTTATTTCCTTATGATAATCGAAGACTGACTGTCTTTATGATAATGGCACCAAGGGACATGATATACTTATTCCATAGGCCACACAGTTGAAGCGGCGGTAGCCTAATGGCTAAGGAGTCGGACTCGCAATCGTGAGGTCGGGGGTCGAATCCTGCCCATTATACTACCGACGTGAACCCACTCCTAACACAAGCCTTTGAGCATAGCTGGAGGGGTTAACAAGATTGCTAGTAATGTGGGACCTATTCCCACGTTGCTAGTTATATCTTTAAAAAAAAAAAAATAGTTGCTGAACTCCTGATATTTTTTCTGTAACCATTGTTACTTTACTCGTATTTATACTCAATAAAATTGTAATACCAGACAACGCATCAGTTCGCCGTCATAACCTCCAAAACTTTTTCCTTTTAAAACTTATCAAAGGCAAGACAGACAGATGCTCGGTCCACCCAATCTGTCTAAGGGTCCCGTTGATATAAATAGTATAGATTTAAGTGGCAAAGCGCGCCGACTCCGGTCCTTCCGTCTGATAACATCGCATTAGGGAGTTACCGACCGCTACTGGGTTTTGTCATGTCATATACTCGTATATGGTTGATTTGGAAAGTTTTCTTTGAGTGGTTGAACAACGGTGTATTATAATAAAATAACCATGAATTATTTTTTGGTATTGTGTTTTACGTCTTTATGTAGGAAGAAAAAATACCGTTTAGATTTTTCTTCTAAAAATTTTAATGAATTCGAGTATGTCCGTATTTTACTTAAAGGTTTTATTTGTTTACAGAAAATCTTTTGTGGCTTTTGCCGTAAGATAATAATACAATGTAAGAATAATAATGGTCACGAATTAAAATTTTAGAATGTAGGTATGTAAGTGATGATATTCCTATCATTATATTTAATAACAATGTGAGAAATAAGTCTTATCTTATTTAAATTTAACATATATACCTAATCTTTAGTAAATTGTAAGGTATAAACCTACAACCTCAAAATTACATGAATCAATCATGAACAATCAACATGAAAACAAATATTTTCCGCTGTTGCTTTCAAACATCCAAACGAATCTCACACGCAACATTGCAACTTCGAATTATCCAAAACACAATTCGAATTTTGAAACGTTTCGCGTGTTTGAATGAAGGACGGAGTGTACAGCGAAATAAAGACTGATTACATCGCGAGGCGATAACTCTGCTATCATATCCTGCGATCTTATTCCAACGTACGAATGTAACGAATGCGGACGCTTCAACGATTTACTCAAGCGATTTTTTACGTCAATTAGCATTGAATCCGAAATCAGTTGTGGAACCTACCCTTTTTTAGAGCAGTTCTATTTTTAAAGTTCTTCGTTCGAATTTGAAGTGAAGGAACTTTTTTGTTCGTTTAAAAATAAAGATGGCACTCAATTATATGAGTACCTATTATTAAAATGCCTATTACAGTCACCTCCAATAAAAATATATATTTTTATGTGATTTAAAATTTGTATTTAGTTATTTTTAGGGTTCCGCACCTCAAAAGGAAAAAACGGAACCCTTATAGGATCACTTTGTTGTCAATCCGTCTGTCTGTTAAAACCCTTTATCACCGGATCGCGTGGAGGCATTGAGTTGAAATTAAAACCAAGAAGTTAAGGAATATTTTTAAACGCGATAATCTCAAGAACTACTTATTTTACGGTTCGAATTGAAAACTTATTTTACTGTTGGATAGTCAATTTATCGTGGAAGGCTATAGGCTATATTACATCACGCTACGACCAATAGGAGCCGAGCAACAATAAAAAATGTTGCAAAAACGGGTAAAATTGAAGCAAATGAAGTTGCGCGAGTCAGCTAATAGGTATCCTATAAAATACTACCTATATATATATTGGATGATGTAAAAGCTTATATTGAATTTCCATCTAAGTATTTATAACCTCATTCTTACTACTCCATCCTACCTATAGAACATCTTGCCTCAACCGGGCACCTATCTAGTGACGTCATCGGAAGTGGCGCAGGCGGGAAATGAAATGCGAGTGTGCACGACTCCTTATGTACGCACGTGTGCATTAACCTTTATGTGCAAGTTATTTACTGGTTTGATCTACATGGATGTAGACTTAGTGGAAAAGTTTCTGGAATATATCGTGATTATGTTTGCTTTGGATACTCTTCTAGTTCTTGTATTTAAAAATTTTCAATGTAATTTCTAATATTTAGTTTTTTAGAAAGTAGTACTATAAATCCAAAAACTTAGCAATGTAATGATATTTTTCTGTCTGTTTAACATTCTTAGTAAGTACCCGTTTCTTGATACGTTGAAGTTTTTTAAGACAACTCCCCAAACCCCTAGCCAATATAAATGGATCTCACAAAATTGTGTCCCGCGTGGGTTCGAACCCATATTCTTTTACTTAGAAGTGTGAGCATGTAGGTATTACAGCGCCGCCGAAGTATAGAAAATATCATTAAATTTGAAAAATGCCAGTATGCACTGCACCTTTAGTTATTAAATACCCAAGAAAATTAATAACAAAAGAAAATAATTATCATTATATGTATTAAAACTCATTCACACGATTTAATCATAAAAAAGTCTTTTACGTTTATATTACTGAACTGCTTTTACGTCAGTTAGATTCAGAGTACACAGGCTACTTCAGCGGTCTTTTGTTCAATCGCGAGATTTAGCGAAAGACCTCATCCGTGATTGGCGTTGGAGAGAATCTATATACTATATATATATACGAGGTGATGAAACAGTGGTGGCGGTAATAATTCATTAATTAATTATTTAATGATTGATAAATTAAAAAAAATCAATAATTAATTTATTATTAATGAATTGATTAATTAATGATTAATGAATGAATTAAATAATGATTACTGAATTAATTAATTAATGATTAATGAATTAATATCGATTGATTAATTGAAAAATATAAGATAGTCCAAAAACTACCCCATTTGCGTTGCAATCCATCGGGGTAGTTTTTGGACATGAAAGTAGTTTGCTCAGAATCAATAACGACTGATTCTGAGCAAACTACTTTCATGTTTGCACTATACCAAGAATAACGTTGTATAGTGAAACGGTTAGTTGATAAATAGTTTTTATAATAGAACAAACATAGCTAACTAAGTCAACGTCAGTAAATTAAATTTACCTTTATACGGGCTGTCAATCTATCACTAAATACTACAGGCTGGAGCGTTGTCAATTTGTTATCGACGAAGCGTAGTTAATAGTGTGTTTAATATAAATATACTTGTCAGGTGTGGCTTTACCTTGCGTCATTTCTTTATAAATATGTTTCTTTCTATTTTAATAAATAAAAACATAACGTACAGCTTCTCTCTGGTTATTTTATAGCTTATATTTTTATTTACAATTGCTCTTATAAAATTAAAAGTAATATTATGAACTATTGGACCAAAAATAATTGTCCGTCTATAATGTTACATGTTCTCGAAAATCTTAATATCTTCAAAACGGCAAAATAGATTTTAATGAAATAAAGCTTAGAACCTTTCCGACTAAACTACCTTCTCAAAAAAAAAAACCTTATTCAAATCGGTCCATCCGTTTGAGGGCAACGATGGCATAGATAACCACACAGATAATATTGCGCCATCACGTTTTTTTTCTAGTAGTCCTTCTTTTATGTCGGAAGTTAATATAGTTTAGGCGCTAATGCCGTCAAGTGCGCGCAATGAAATTAAAAAACCTACGTTACAAAACTTCAGCGTAACAAAATACCGTAGCGCAATTTAGCCACGCGGCAAATAGTGCGCGTCTAGTCTAGTCTTAACTTTTTAAATCACGTTTAGCTATCATGTAATTTAATTGTTAATTCGTTGTAAATTTAATAGCAGCTTAAAATAGATTGTTATAACCGTTAAGCGCTAACGCCCACTTCCCACTCATATTATTCTTTGCAACAGTATGGTGCAGAGCAGGTGTTCATTGCATTGCAATTTCGCTTTGAGTTCGTGGAAATTGCGCTGAGTTGGATGATTAAGCCGAAGCTATACGTTAAATTAACTGAAGCCTTTTAGTGTAGATCAAACCTAAAAAGAATATTAAAAGTAGATATGTATTTATTTTTATGAAAATTTGTTCTCTTTCGTCTTTTAAGTTGTGTGTTTATAAAAAAATGGCGGAGGACAGGAAGTTGTAGCGGAAATTAGGAGAGGCCTATGTCCAGCAGTGGACCGATACGGGCTAATGATGACAATAAACAACTGAACAAAAATAAACTAGAAAAATGTAAACCGCAAACAGAAAATGATAATTCCCTATTAAGGCTAATAATATAATTTATTAAGTTACTGTCGTGAGCCACCCCACCTGAACCTTATTTGATGCAACAATAAAGGAAATTGCATTTGATATTAGGTCCCTGCCCCGATTATGAACCCAATTTATTTTAATGTAACCTCCTTTGTCGCTCAAACACGCAATAATGTGAAAATTGTGATTACATACATTATTGTTTTTGTTTCTGAGAATAGGGAAAATCTATTTAAAATAGCTACCAAAGGTGTGGGAAATATACGTAGAAAACGTATTTAAGGGTGGTTCTAAAGTTAAATACGGTTTTATTTATAAAATCTAATTATAACTACCATATGATGTCTCACTGCTGGGCACTGGTCTACCCAGTAGAAATTACTTATTTATTAGATCCTGGGGGTAATTGCCATAATCGCCACGCTTGGCGAGCGGGTTGGAGATCGCATTAAGGCTTTAAACGCAGAGGACGCTGCTGCCCGTCATTCGGTGGGACATCCCTTAGTGGCCTTGATGACACCCAAAGGAAGAGATGGGTTCTTACTATTCTTAAGCTGGTACTATTCACACGGCATGTTATTTAAAATGTTTTTAAATTATTCACGTAATTTTAGTTATAGATATAAAAAGACGATTGCCGTTTAATTGTACTATATGAAGAATAAATTCGACTTCGCGGTGTCAGAGTTGGTAACGGCCTAGGGCCGGTACCCCTAAGGTCACGGGTTCAAGTCCAAGACAGAAAAAAGGTTCTGACTGACTCATTCACTCACTAATGCCTAGTTAAAGCCTTTGGATCCTAAAACCTTATATTTCACAAAGAATGTTTTCTTTTATGGTCTAGATAATGGATAACAAATTATTTTAGAAAGAAACAAGCTTTAAGATGGCCACGCTAGAGCTAACTCATATTCTCATAGACATCTATGTCATAGACTCTACAAAAACATTACTAGAGAAACCTATTTTACGATAAACCCAAAATAAATCAGATAATACCAAAGTTCTAATACTTGGAGCGGTAACGAACTTGGGTATTCTAATATCGTATTCGCGTCACAGAACTCGATCCTGCCTATTTCGTAGGCGTTAAATCCACTAATACATTTCGGCCTCACTGTCGACATTCGACCAAAAATCAGAGCGAACAGTCCCGCCCTGCATAGCAAACAGTCCTAAAACTAACTCACTACCTCTCCCACAAATCGGGACAATCAGTTCTTACTTCAAGAACATTTGCGATCTCTATTACTCCTGTACAAGTGCAAATCTATCCGTCCCTGTCGATAGTCCTGACTGATTGGAAGCAATATCGAGACGTGAGTTGGGACTTTAACGCACTTTATACCTTACTGAGCAAGGGAGTTGCGTTACGCGCTGTAACGTTTTCATTGATTGTGTAACTTGACGTTGTCGATAGCAATATCTTTTCTGCCCGTCAATGGAAATCGAATATTATTATAACGCAGCGTATGTAAGTTTAAGTTGTTCTTTACGAACTAGAGGAAAGTTCTTAAATTACGAACAATTTCGGGTCACAGTTTAGTACCTATGTAAATGTTGGTTTAGACGGCTCTCTGATGTCCTCTGGGATTGTTAATCCGGAATAAAGGACTGCTCGATTTTATATAAACATAGAACTTATTAGAACCGTATCGAATCGATTACTTAAATCGAGTTAATTCTATAATTATGTGTATCGGATGTTTATGTGATAGAAATTGAATTTTAAGTGTCTGAGACAAATGTAATATGAATATTAATTATGTTAAATAGATTATTAGTTTAATATAAAATCAATAACACAATTTGTTAATTACCTTGATATCATAAATTAATATTGTTTGAGTAATAAATTAACAGTAAATTATTTTTTTTAAGGTCAGCATCATTGGGTATTTGTGCGAGTATGTTTTATAGAAATTTCCATAGGCTAGTAACTAAGCTAAATATCTATTTACCCACCAAGATGGCTACCACCTGGGAGTCAATTCACGTATTAAAAGCAGTGCAGTTGCAGTTTAGTTTTGTATTCTTGTAACTTTGGGATCGATCTCAAATACGCTTGCGTCAGGTATGCGTCTCGAGAGCGCAATAACAACATTCTAGTACGGTGCGCAAGCGTTTTTAAGATCGATCCCAAAGTTACAAGAATACGAAAATGGCTGTTTTAATCGAAACTTAACTGCAACTGCACTGCTTTAAATACGTGAATTGACCCGCAGGTAGGTCTAAGCCATAAGCCGTCTTGGTGGATATCACAACAGTGTCAGTTCCGTGAAAGAGTGATGTTAACACATCACTGTGTTTCGGTTGAAAGGCACTGTAGCAAGTGTAATTACTGGGAAAATGAGACTTATGAACTAATGTCTCAAATGACGAGCACGGAATGGTGATATTCAGATATTTTCCGAACAATGATTTGGATGGCACTGATACCGTTTTGGGCTAGCGTGACGTTGACGAAAAAAAATCGGTGGAAATAGTAGGTAGTATTTTGATTTCTAAGTGAATAAAGAATATTAATTTTGAAATAATGTTTTTGTTAAGCTATGTAGCTGACCACTTCCCAAGTAAATGCATATGAATGCGAACAAAAAAAATGAACAATTAACATAGTAAGTGGATACATTTCATCATACTTACATATATAGAAATGTAAAAAACAAAATAGTTCAATTTATGACACCCTTACACAGTGAAGTACTTATGAATATCTTAATAAATGGTTTAGACATACATTTGAATGGTAAATACACGCATATAACATAGCTGTCGTGTCCTACTGTAGTTGTAGGAATTTCTGTTTAGAGTCACGCGACGAATTCCAACTTGTCTTCTTACAAATAACATAATTACAAAACTGTTTACACTAAACTTTGTGGGTTTACTTTGAAGCTTTTTAGCAAAACTCCTTTTTCGCAAAGAGGTATATAGTTTAGTATTTTTTATGTTTAATTGACTAAATGGGTTGACCGATCTTCCCTGTAATATTACGAGATCACGTTGTTATAAAAAATCGAGTGTTTGTGGAAAATATGATTTGGTGTTAATCGGTTTTTTTGCAGGAAAACCAAATGTAGATATATAATACCTATAAACAAGCAATTCTTGTATATATATAAATAATCTGAATCTCGGCAACGGCTCCAACGATTTTCATAAAATATAGTATGTAGGGGGTTTCGGGGGCAATAAATCGATCTAGCTAGGTTTCATTTTTAGAAAACATCACTTAAAAAAAAATACCGAGCTACCTAGTTACTATATTATGTCGATTCATTTCAGTCGCACGACACTATGGGCATTAAAGGGTTCAAGAAGAACAATGTAGAGTTACGTTATTTTATAACAG
Organism: Herminia tarsipennalis; assembly: GCA_945859575.2. Taxonomy (NCBI): domain Eukaryota; kingdom Metazoa; phylum Arthropoda; class Insecta; order Lepidoptera; family Erebidae; genus Herminia; species Herminia tarsipennalis. Next base: position 11,669,553 of record OX243835.2, read on the forward strand.
TACGAGTATATGTGTAGAGTGCATTTTTAAGTAAAATAATGGGACATTATTTTTAACCGCAATTCTTCACTCTTTTCCCTATATATAAAAATAAAAGTATACGCAAATCAAATTTATTCACAGCTAAATATAACCCTTCAACTTCCACTCAAAAAAAACCAGACCAGTTTTCATTCAAATGAATCTGTTTATTTACATTCAAAAGCATCTCGTACTGATTGATAATACTACAAAGTGTTTTGAGTTCGGAACAAGCTGTAGTGAGTACAGGGATTCCCTCGGCAGTCAGGCGGCCCATTAAATCCTACTTTACGATGCCACGGCACAACGGGCGACCGTTTATGCACTCGTAATACTAACCTTAATTGGCGTATTGAGATTATATCCATGTAATTGCTTGTTTTATACCCGTTTTCGCAGATAACAGTCGTTTTCAACGGCCTATTGATTTGTAAGCACCTCATAGTTTTTATTTACGCTTTACGTGTTTTATAAATGAAGTCATTAAACTTGTTCTGTGTAAAATATTTGTTAAATGAATACTTGTCCTTTTGCGTGTCATAAAATGCGGTACTTACTATAAAAATAGCTATGGATGAATAATAAAAAAGTTGATAGAAAGAGTTATTGTGTCCACATTGCAGGTTGAAGCAATGTGTATTGCCACTTTGATGGCCCTTATATGTAAGCAAAGGAAATGTGGTAACAAAATGGAATAGTTTTGTTTTTATAAAATACTAGCGGACTCTTCGCGGGTTCACTCGCGTAGTTCCCGTTCCCGTGGGAATACAGGGATAAAAAATAGCCTATGTCATCCGGGGTTAGTGTAGCTTCACAACGATGAAAGAATTTTTCAAATCCGTCCAGTAGTTTCGGAGCCTATTCAATACAAACAAACAATCAAACAAACAATCAAATCTTTCCTCTTTACAATATTAGTATAGACTATTAAAGAACGCATTTTACTAGGCTTTCTTGCGGCTTTGCATGTGTTATGTTTGATTTACAGAATACTGTAAATTTAAACAAAATCCGTAGATTTTTTTTACGTGAAAGAGCAACACACATTCATCTATTCAAACTTTCGGATCTATAATGTTAGTAGAATACTAAAAGCTTCCCCATGATTTTACCCGCGTGGGTTGCTGTTGCTGGAAGCTTTTAGTATTCTATACTTTTTATTACGACAACTAATGTTGTCGTAATAAAAAGTATTATATGTGTTAATCCAGGTTATAAACTATTTGCATGCCCAATTTCATACAAATCATACATTCGTACGTCGTTACGCAATATTTAATAATACCCATACACGTATATTAGATATCGATTGATGTTTGGAGAAAACAAGAAAAACCGCCATATTGGTTTTCCAATTGAGTAAAAAATGATAGCAATTTTCAATTGTATTTCAGTTGTCGTTTTCACATTTCCCATACATATCTGGACGGTGTTTTTACATCGTTCACGGGCAGACCGCGTAAATTCAAAATGCCTGATTCTGGCGTACACCAGTATTTTAATTACATGGTTCGAGAATGATTTATATTACAACACAGTCGCGAATGGCACTAGACCCGGTGTTGTGGTGACGATTTTATTTTTTAGACTGTTGGGTTTTTGGTGACGGGGAATGCATTATCGTATAGGATTGTTTTGTATGAGGCAAAACGAAAGAGTCATTAGTAGATATATATGGACAAAACTTATAGAGTACTGCAACAAGTTTTATACCAAGAAAACGATTCAATGTCCGTCAGCATGTCATGTCTTTGTGAGTGTTGTTTGAGGCGCTCTGATCAAAACAACACTTACATAGACATGACATACTGACGGACCTAAAGTCTCGGACCATTTTGTTATGTTTTGCTTTATTCTACTAAAAAGACAGGCAAGAGCAGGTTGTGTGCCTTTAGGTAAGCGTCACGCTAGGCCATTACAGTATTAGTGCCACCAAAATCCTTGTTTGGCAACAGAGGCGAGGAGTTAAAATTTTTCTGAGGTAACCCGATACAAAAATATATCTTGTTGGTCATGGTTCTTTGTACCTATAATACTAAGTAACTACAATCCAAAGGGAAACCGAAAGTAATGGTGTTCTAAGGACCCTTCGCCACTGTTTGGCAAAGATCTGAATGTCACCGTATCGCGCTCCTCATTTGAGGCATATCAGAAAGAAGAAGTAGGTACCTACGTATGAAGTTCTCCTTCCATAATCTTCCTTCAGTAATCTCTGCCTCTGTGGCGCAGTGGGAGTGTGTCCGACTGCTACGCAAGAGGTCGCGGGTTCAATTCCCACACGGGACATCACTTTGTGTGATCCACAAATTGTTGTTCTGAGTCTGGGTGTACTTTGTGTCCGTGACTTGTATTTTATTAAAGTCCCCCGCGACACAGGGCGTGTACCCTAATACGGGAGTCGATTTAAAAAAAAAAAAAAGTAAAGTTAAGCATACGCCCTTATATACATAAAACGTTAATATCAGCGTTTTAAGTAGTGAATGTTTTGTTTTCGTCAATTTTACACGCTGATTTTATGGTATACGCATTTGCGTAAGCAAAATCAAATATACATTTACCAGTCTTGATAGATGCATATTTTAATATCAAGTTCATAATAATGTACTTCATCGTTTGAATTATATATTAAGTAGTAAAATAACGGCTATTTCCTATTTTTGTTCACACGACTAAGGAATTTACTAGCGAACATGAAAATATAATTTGTATATGATTTGCATAGATTATAAAGTTACAAATAACTGGTAACTAGAGCAATCGACAATCAAAATACAGCACAGAGATACGGAATTTCGTAAAACATACGAAATCGTGTCCATTTCGAAAGATATTTTGTAATATGGAAGTCGTTATTATGAAGCTTAGACACGGTCGGAAATGAAATTGGAGTAGAAAATAAAAATAAAACTGGAAGGAGGTCATGGTCTCATAGTTCTCGTGGCACCATCGTTGCTTAACCTCTTTAGTTCCTTTACATACATTTATGGTGGTCGTACTACAAAATACCGAGAGGCAGAAGATTACCTTCTTATCAAAAATCAACCAACAATTGCAAATCATTTGCGCGTCATAAACAAAATAGGGTCAATAATATACTATAGCTAATATGAATGCCCTTAACCCTATTTTGGTTACAAAGGAACCACTTTCTTGGTTGTTCGTATTTTGCTCGCACATAGACATCGTACACGGACAAGAAATTACAAACCACTTTATTTGGAAGGCATCCCAAGATGACGTCTGAGAGAGTGCGTGGAGCGCGCGTTGTAATGTCTAAAGATGGGTTTTCATACTCGGTACGAACGCGAGCGTGTGAATGTGTTGCTCGGCTGTTTGTACCGACGACTAGTGTCAGCCGGCTTGCAGGGCTGCTGGCTTGGCTGCGTACCACGCGTCTAAACACACCACAAGAACGATGTCTATGTGCGCGTTGCTAAAGTGCGTGTTATGGAAAGGTTACCTTCTGCATTCTCGTTATTTTATGGTTTTACGATTGACACGCCAGCTTCTTAATTAATAGACAATTTATTAGTTTATTGAGTAAGAATGTTGTTATACAAGTGAACGCTTTATTGATAGAGAACGAGTGAGTTTCTCGTTTTTATTACTGGTGGCCGAATACTCAAACCTTAAACGTCATTCAGTTTTGAGATGTAATCTCAAGTTGTCACTGTTACTTATAAGCGAATAGTAACAATAGAAATACTTTTGAGCGTGACTCAAATTTAAGTATTGTTTGAGTATACTTACACACTTAGGATTGCTGTCAATAACTTTATTTATATTTTATAGATATTGCAGACTTAATTAAAAATTGCAAATCGCACAGAAATGGCACACGCTAATTCTAACTAAAATTCGCTCAGTTTGTTAATTTGATAAAATACAAAACGTTTGCAATTTGTTTGGCAGTCCAATGCTATGCAACAATAATTTGAAATAAGGTAAGTAGCATAACAAAGGTATATATTGTAAACTGATGAACAACAAAGCAACGATGTCCCGCTTTCACGGACCACCCTTGGTACAAAAGTGTTCAAATGCCAACACGTCATTTAACTTTATCCAAGAAAATGTACAAAAACATAAAAAAGCTTTGCGCAAACGCATTCACTGGGCATTCGACCCATTGTTAACTTTTGGGCGCTTTCGTAACACCAAAATGTTCCGTTAGGGCCACGCGTCTTAAAGATAAAAACTATACTCTAGTTTCTTTTCTTTTGTGATGTTCCGAACAAAGGAACTAATATGATTTAGTGGTTTCCCATTCTCGGACTATTAGAAAAACTATTTTAAAAAGAGAATTTTGTTTAAAATAACCGCTTTTGTTTTTAAAAAGTTATTTGTCTCGTTAACAGTTTTGGCGAGCTTTTACTTAGATGTCGATAAAAAGATGTCATTGTCTATGGTCGCACTATTCTACTAGAAATAGTTTTTTTATATACAGTCTCTTTCGTAATAAATAATTTGCAAGTCGTAACAAACATGTGATAATTTAAATCTTTATCGTTCATTTGTGTAAATAATTCTAATTCGTTGTTTGTTTTGTACAAAAGATAGAGCGAGTATTTTTATTCTTTTTCTCCGCTACACAAAAATTCTCATGGGTTTAGTAAACCGCTAAGGTAACATCAAGCTGCAAATTAGGTAATCTATATGTGAGAATTCAAATTTCTATGAATTTTCTCTAGTTGTAAATAGTAATGCCGTGTGACAATCCAGGTTTATTGTTCGAAAAAGTGTTTCTAGAGTTATTTATCGTGTTGAAACAACAACAGAACATTCCGTAGAGTTTTAATGCATGTTTCCCGCGAAGAACTCGATCTTAAAACACGTAAGGAGTCCAAAACAATTTATGAACTCGGAAGACATTAGGTGTTCCACAGAAGCAAGCGATTAATCAAACTTTCGACGCGACGCTGCATCTCAATTGTTCCTTGTTCAATTTCGTGGCTATATTCAAAACAATTGCGAAGCGTTCGATTTACGATCGGCATTTGTTCATTCTAAATTTAAATTGTTAGGCTCGGGACAAACAATTTGCGGATTGCGAGCAACGAAGTGCTGTCGCGCGGCACTCGCCTCTGCCACCTAGCGTGATTTAGAAGCTTGGCGGCGCGCTTAAATCATACCAGTGTCGTCTTCGGGACCGGATTACGTATGCTTTTTGCATTTACAAAGGTTGAATGTAGCCACCGTTCCACCGGCCATCACTTGCCACATCGCCCCTGCAGAAATATGGTTTGTTTTGTTTCTGTTTAGACGTGCCGTATCCGAAGCATTACCGACGTAATTCATGCCATGTTTATAGTTGTTAGTCAATAATTTGCTATTAATATGTACCTTGATCTATAATTATCTACGTATGTATTAGACGAATTTATGTACCACATCATGATTTACAAATTTTTAGCATGTAATAAAAGAGAATTAAATATTTATGTTTCTGTTGGAAAGTGTAACAATGATTGCATCGCGATAAAGGCGATGAGTCTTAATGAGATGTAGACGGCTCGCAGACGTATTATTACCGACAGTTACTTACCTAAAATTACTCACTGTAGGTATCTAAAAGCGGTATGAACAGTAGCGATCTCGACTCGGCGACTTAAACTACAATCACATTGAATTCATACAAAACTGACCCTGTATTTTATTCGTATGTAAACTATAGACGCTACGGTGCCGCTATATTACATTATTTTGTACTTTAACAATAAAAAATACTAATATTTTTCTCTCTACAGAAGATATACAATTTTGTACTAATAAAAGAAAATGTAAACTATCACTTAACACTCGTCCGTCTATGTAGTGGTCCAGGTAAGAGGAGGATTTGTCGAACTTATTCAGTTTCGTGAGTGGTTGGGTCACGGGTGAGTTTAGTTGGTCGCGGCGGTCGCGTGTTCGCGCGGAGGAGCGCGGGGCGGCATCGCGTCGCGGCGGCAGGCGACTGTGGGCGGGCGGCGCCTCGGCCGCGCGCGGCGCACTGCCGGCCGCCGCCGCCGCCGCGACGCCGCCCCCACGCACCCCCGCACACTCCACGCACGCCCGCGCACACACACTACTGAGCACACCGGTGTGTGTACTGATTAAAAATTCTTACCAAACTTTGTTGTCGGGATAGCCCCCAACTTGCCGTAAATGGTTTCTTTGTAAGCCACTTTCTTTCAGGACGGCACCTTGACGGGAGAACCATTTAAAGTTTCTTGTAACTTGGCACGTCACTGGAATGCTTCGGGCGATTTTCATTCTCGACTGAACTTAATCATTTTTTTAATCTACTTTCATACGGTATATTACATTTTAACATACGGTACATGAGTTGGCTAAGCACTACGTGTGTAATAGAAATGCTACAATTTTGGTAATTACAGCAGTTAAATTAAATTACAGTACTGTAAGAACACGAATACTTTCTATAGAAAGTTTCATAGCAGCCTGTAATATGCATAGTTTACTTCAAAGTATGTGTTTTATTTGGTTAATAAATAGTGGGTATGAGGTATTTGTCGGTGTTGTTTGACTTCATTATAATATTGTTGAACATTTGGAAGGCTCGTGGCAGAAGGTGGTCGAAGGCTTTGTTGGCACGTAACGTTTAGTTTAGAACAGAAAACTACGAAATGTTAGAAAAGCGTATTATACCCGATTGCCCCCGCAACTTAAGTGGCGGCTGGATTAGAAATGTGCCCTATGTGTAGTCGAGCATGGTGTAATAACATTGAATTTATTACTTGATCAACGAGTTTGTTTTATAGATCGTTAAATGTAAACTCGCAGCTGCTTAGATTACTTAACGACATTTTTTAGATTATTTTTAATAGAACATTTGGTCGAACGTCTTTAAAGTTGTTAAGAAATAGATATTTTATATAAATATTGATAACAAAATCGAAACTAGGATTTTTAATGGGTTCACTAAAGTGGATCTACCAAAAATACGAAATATCAAATCAGTCTCTTTTTATAAAATGTCAAAACGACAAGCTCTATAGAAATGTGTATGGAATAGCAATCTATGGCGTCATAATTTCCTATCGTCAAATCGTTACTTTTAGTATTCGTTTTCATGCTTTTAAATTCAAAAACATGTTAAATTGTAAAAGAACACTTATTTTCAGAGTAATTTAAGATCTACTTTTACCTGATTAGTATAAAATAATTTACTTTTATTGTAGTCAACTACCCAATTAGGACCTCATCGTACCTCATATACATATTCGCATAAAGATCAAAATAATGTCACTAACCGCTTGAAAATCAATTCCCAAGCGGTATTTCATTATTGCTGATAATTATTACAGCAAAAAAGTGATAAATAAGCAAAAAATAATAAATCGAACCTCAATCAATGCGTACCTATAGATACGGTCGCTCACCGCCACCTACGGCGAGCTCACAAAGGACCCCTCTAATCGCCCCCCTGGCACGCCATTCCCCCCTCTGCCAACCCCCGGAAAAGCGTGACGACCCACAAATATAATTTTAGGCAAAACTTTCCCCCGATGGTTATGCCCCGAGTTTGGGTGCATTAAGTAGGTGACGTACTTTAGGGTGCTGATGAATTAAAAATTTAAGATACCATGATGATAATGGTTTGGAAAATGTGGACGTTTGATTAATTGTGCTGCTACGTAAAAGTTCAATTCAAGTTAAAAAAACTGTCTACGTAAAGCTTTAAAAAGTCTACGGCGTAGCATTATAGAAATCTAATTTGTAGCAAATTTTGATAGAAATAATTGAACGAATCGTAAAAGCATAGACACATTTGACTTATCATTTTTTAATTTTGTATCTGCTATGAAACTGTCACGTTATTCGTTTGCACCTATCAGCAATCAATCAAACCCATAAATAACCAATATCTTGGCGTTCTTTTTCACTATTCTGACGTCACTCGTAGGAGTGACATCGAGTGCGTTTCGCCTGACAAGCATCCGTCATCGAAACGCGACAAACGACAACGTTCTCTCAGTGGTTCTAACCTAAATAACGATGTCAAATTCATTGTGAATCGTGAAACTTGTACACAAACGCACACCTGAATTAACACCTCACCTGTAAGAGTTGCTACTTTTTAAAAACTATAACAGTTGAAAGAATCTGTAACGTATATAAAAGTATTTGAAAAGCTATTTTCAAACGCCCGGAATCGAAAACGCATTAAACAACCGAAGTATGATAGCCATAGACAGTCAACAAGCCCGGAGTGGTCGACGGTACGCCGCGCGGCAGCAAAATCGCGACACACTTTTTAATTTATTTCGTCCACAAAAAGCTTTTTGCTGTTTTATTTTCATTTCAACGGAGACTTGCGCTGTAGCGGGATCTCTATTTTTATTTATTCCACTCTCGGATTTTTTTCTCTTTTTCAATTTCGCCCCGATCGACGCGGGACCAAGCGGAACGTAGACGGATCTCATTTTAAATTGAATTCGTCTCCTCTTTGCATTTTTCTTTGGCGTTCCTATGTAACAATTCTAATTGGCGTTGTTTGCATGATAGCATTGTTCGTTTTGATTAGAAAGCGCTTGTTAGATGGGGAAAAATACAGGCGGTGTGGTTGATCGATACCATCGCGTGATAACATCGTCTTTGAGTGGCTAAAAAGCTTTTTGCAAATTAGAATTTTTCCTTCCGTAAAGGGGGCTTTGTACGCTATTGCTTCGTCGTTACTTACACGATCCTTCCACAATTTTATTGCATTGATTGGAAGTGAGTTGTAGTTCGATAAGCCAATGTGAGGTTTTTAGATTGTGAGTCATGGATTCAAGTTAACAGATTGGGGTTACCTAATCTTGTTTGAGTTGTGTCCTGCTTTGTTATCAACAATACTAGGGCTAAATATTATTATTTTGAAACTTAATCATGAGCACCTGATTAAAGTTAGAAGAATATAAGTAGGTATAAGTCGTAAGTTCCTCAAACAGAGGGATTATACTTACTTTTAACCACTTTAATCGTTATGATTCCAATATTGCTTTATAACAATATATTTAATCGTTTCAAAGAGAGTCACTTTTAAATTGACTGCCTCTGTGGCGCGGTGGGAGTGTGTCCGACTGCTACGCAAGAGGTCGTGGTTTCGATTCACACACGGGACACCACTTTGTATGACCCACAAATTGTTGTTCCGTGTCTGGGTGTACTCCCCCGCGACACAGGGCTGTACTCTACTGCAAGCGACGTCATTTTTAAAAGAGAAAAAAGGCTGACCCCGCGAAATAACCTTAAAATAAATAATCAGGCACCCGTCAACTCTCTAAACATAAACGACAATAAAAACCGCGAACGAGCGCACAAGCATATGCTCACTTTAGGAGACAGAATCAGTAATGCTGCCAATTACATTCGACCGGACCGTGATCACGATCGGTGCAATTCGTTCGAAACGTCGGGTAAATAAAAGGTTCGTACCTTTAAATAATTCACGCGATTAAGTCCCGAAATATATCTAATATGTATAAAAATCGCGAACGTTTAAAAACAATTATTGTAATCTGTTATGAAAAGTTATTGTTATTATAATGGTGAGAAATAAACTATTATTAAAAAGAAACCGAAGTGACAATGCCCATACAAAATTAACGATTTATCGGCTCTTCTTTAGGATTTTTCCTGCTCCTGTATTTATGAACATAACGAGCGAGACTAACAAACAGCCATTGACTTTGTACAAGTACATAGATATCATTGTACCTATTATATTTGAGTATTATATAGGACACATCGACTGCTAGATACTTCTACGTATGTTTCATCAAACTACCTCTTAATAAACACGTACATATTAATTTAATACAATTAGATATGCAATCTTAACTCATAAAGCCCAAATTATAAAATTCTAATGTACCGCAGTATGTAATTCGACACCCGACATGATGTTTTATAGATAGATTATAATTAAACAAATCTCTTTAATAACTGCTCTTAGCAATGTTAATAGTGCAGAAATAACTAATTTATTTGTAGACGTCTATATTTACTACGGTACTGTTGCGTTTGGCTTCGGCCTTTTCTTCCGCAAAGAGTTTCTCTTTTTGCATGTATACATAGATAGCCGTTATTAGTATAATCCGCTTGTTACAGTAGGATTAACGTAACTTGACCGGATTGAAGTTGGCGAAAAGTGGTTGCGCAGATGCATCTTTTAGTAGTAAATGTTGACAGGTAGCGGGGGGCGGGGGCGGAAACTAAACCAAGAGAATTAGCGATGCGATTACCCAATACATTGTCATAATTAGTTATAGGTACCTTATGATTTTTGAGATTTTTTTCGTAAAAAACATTGTTTTTTAAACTTTATTTACTGTAACTGTTCTAAATTTAAACTTTTATGAACTCATATAATATAGTATTTTTATATTGTTGATTTAAAATGTTGTTAGTATTTTTAATCGATTAAACATAATTAATCGTTTTCGTAAGTAATTTTAGGGTCGCATCTCTATGACATGCGCAAAAGTGATAAGAACCTAACTTCAATCCGGTCAAGTTACGTTGATCCAACTGTATCCAAGGTTATTTTTAGTATAGTGCAAAGCTCAGACACCTCAACAAGATTTTTACTTCAAGAAATTATAGAAAAAATATTATTAAAAACTTGCAGAGTTTAAACCATTTAAGTTGTCTTGTGGTCTTTGCGCTGTAGTGCTCATTGCGTCGCGTAGTACATAATCCATAGTTATTATTAAAATATAGGTGATGATTACATTTCACATCATATTGTGAAAAGGATTTGAACTGTTAAAATGATTAATTAATTAATTAAAACATATAACATGGTCCAATAACTACCGCATTGGATTGTGTTACTGATTCTGAGCAAACTACTTTCAGGTTTGCACTATACCAACAATAACGTTGTAGAAAGAGCTGAATATATTTCCTGGACAACTCCAGTTTGTATACGTTTTAGGTTTCGGTCTCATTAATCACTCTGTTGGTTATAACGACATGTCAAGTTTTGAAGTGAAAGTGAAACCTCCCGTCTTGTTCCGTCCAAGTCGTCTCAACTTGTTTTAGTGGAAAAATATGGAAAACGTATTAGATATCATATTATCGAATTATCAATAGGCTGTAGGAACTTTGGCTTGCAAAATCTTTTTGATGTGATAACGTCTTATACAATACAATACAATACAATATCTTTATTTGTTTGAATATGGTACATACAAGATGTTACAATAATATTATGAATCATCATATTCTACCACTTGTGGCGTGCAAATTGATTAAATTAATTACATCAAAATACAACGATTAAATAAATTATATAATTAGAAATACATTAAAAAAATAATTACAAAAAAACATGTCAAAGCGTTGTATCATTTAAAAAATCATTAATACTATAATAACATTTATTAGTCAACATTTCTTTAACTTTGTTTTTAAATAAATTAGCAGGTAAATCTTTGTAAATATTCGGTATTTTGTTATATATTTTGGGGGCCATGCATAAAACACTTTTCCACATTAATGCTGTTCTGGCGCTGCGTATACACAGCCTAGCTTTGTTCCGTCTGTTGCGATCAACAATATCTGAGAGTCGAGGGAACAGTTCCGGATTAGTTTTTACAAAAAATGAAACCTCCAAAATATATAAGGAGGGAAGTGTTAAAATTCTAAATTTTGTGAAACACGGCTTACAGCTGTCTGTTACTTGAAGGCCGTACATTGCTCTTACACATCTTTTTTGCATCTTAAACACTAAATCCTTATCTGTAGAATTACCCCAAAACACTATCCCGTATCTTAGGAGAGATGCAACAAGACCATGATACGCCGTAAGTAATGCGTCAGTGCTAACTACCGGTGCTAATTTATACAGAGCGTATGTAGCACTACTAATTTTTTTACATAATGACTCAATATGAGCCTTCCAGTTAAGTTGTTTATCAATAATTAAACCTAAGAATTTTGCTTGTTCAGTATCCTTGACAATTTCATCTTTATATCTTAAAATTATATTGGAGGCAATTGACTGTTTTTGATAGAAATGCATAATCAGCGTTTTATTCAAATTGATTTTTAAATTATTATTATATAACCAAGAAATTATAGATGTCAACGAATTATTAATGTCTCTTTCATACATGTCAATTTGTTTGCATTTTATTGTCAGTGTGCTATCATCAGCAAATAATGTCATGGGATGGTCTGTCGCGCTTGGTAAATCATTAATATAAATTATAAATAATAGCGGGCCCAGAACACTACCTTGTGGTACACCAAAAGATATGTATCTTGTTTTTGAATAATATGTTACTACCTCTTTGGTTTTTAAATTTAGTTTGGTAATGGAGGTAACTTGTTTACGGTTTGTCAAATAAGAGTTAATTAAATTTAGAATGTTTCCCCGTAAGCCGTATGATTCAAGTTTGCTCATCAATGTAGTGTGATCGACATAGTCAAACGCCTGGGTCATATCACAATATACCGCACAGACGGGCGTTTTTCTATCGATATTGACCATAACATTGTTTATAAATTCATAAATAGCCATGTTTATTGATTTATTTTGCCTGAAACCTTTTTGCTCGTTGCACAGAATATTGTTTTTTTCTAAATATGTATTCACTTTCTGATATATAAATTTTTCAATAATTTTTGAAAGTATCGAAATAAGTGCAATGGGCCTGTAGTTCTGCATCAATTCTTTATTTTCCTTTTTGAACAAAGGTTTTACTATTGATATTTTTAACCTTTCCGGGAATGTGCCATGGGTTATACATAGAGTAATTATATGACTTAGATGCCCGCATATAGTACCTCCTACATATTTTATAATTTTAGTGGAAACTCCATCATAACCAACACTGTTTGTGTTTTTTAATTGTTTAATGATATTAAATATATCTAATGGTAGGCTTGGACCCATAAACATTGAGCTTCGTCTACTTAATATATGCGAGGTTACATTTTGACCTGTACCTGGTATTGGCACAATCTTATCGATGAAGTAGTCGTTAAATCTATTTGCTATTGCTTCTGGATTGTTGACAGTTTCGTTATCGACTTTAATTGAGTCTATCGTATCATTAGGTTTATTAAATTTAAAATTATTTATTATTTGCCACGTCTGTTTATTTTTATTCTGAGAGTTATTGATTTGATTAGTATTTTGTGACTTTTTGGTTAGTTTTATAATTTTTTTAAATAGCTTTGTATAGTTAACATACTTAATTTTATTTTCTCTAGTAGGATTACGCCTAAACATCCATAAAAGTTTTTTTTTTTTAATGCTACACAATTTGAGCCCCCGTGATATCCACTGAGGTCTTTTGATAACTGGGACAGTAATAAGTCTCAAAGGGAAACATAGATCGTAAAAGAGTTTAAATTGATCTATGAATATATCAAATGCTAAATTTGGGTCTTCTGTCTCATAGATTTCATGAAACGATAAGTTTTCAATGCAATGCTTAAACTTTAAAACGTTTTCATTTGCATAGTCTCTTTTGGTTTTACGCCAATATTTAATGAGACTTTTAAAGCTGACAGGGCACTTCAATAACTGAGCAGTGTGATCAGATAACGCGAATTCTATCACTTCCGTCTTACAGGATTTCTTAAAATTATGTGCGATATTATCTATGCATGTGTTCGATTGCAATCTAGTAGGTTGGTTTATAGCTAATGTGAAGTTAAAACATTGCAGTAGACATTTAAGCTCCTTGGTTACACTATTGTCCTTTATGACATCTATGTTAAAATCACCAGCTATTACAATGTTCTCATATGTTTTTTTGCTGATAGAAGCCAGAAGTTTCTCCAATCTTTGAAAAAATGTATTCAGGTTTTCCCTTTTTGGCACCCTGTATATACAAATTACAACAATTTTATACTTGCTTAGCTCCACAGCACAACATTCAAATATCCCATTAATTGAAGACTAAAATCGTAGACCGGGTACACGTACGAATAAGTGTCTAAAAAAGTCACGTTATTGATTGGTTGCTAAGCAATAGCGAATGGCAATTGTAGCGACATGATATGCGATACAATTAGAACTAAGGTTATTGATTGGTTGCTAGGCAACGCGAATGACGATATGTCATCAATGTTTTTTATGATATGGCGCAGCGGGAGTGTGTCCGACTGCTACGCAAGAGGTCGTGGGTTCGATCCCCACCCAGGATAAGACTTTGTGTGATGAGCACGATGGTTTAATCTGTGTTTGGGTGTAATTTATCTATAATATGTACCTATGTATTTAGAAATATATAATTATGTTTATCAGTTGTCTGGTTTCCATAGTACAAGCTCTGCTTAGTTTGGGATCAGATAGCGTTGTGTGAATTGTCCCCAGAGGTTGTAGATTATATTAATTATCGTCCGTAAACCGACTTTACAGAAAACATTTTTTTTAACTACAATTTTGTAGCCCCAGACGAAAGCACCTAATGCTGAATTTCAGCTTTATATGTCTTGTATTTTACAGATTTCATCGTCAAGCCCCAAGGCTTTTACAACAATCGCCATACTAACTGGTTTCGCTTTACACATCTAGACAAATACCGTGGACTTCACTATTTTGGATTTCTTAGTAAACGTAATATAGTTTCATGTTAAAGTTAACCATTATGTGGCTATTGTTAGTAATATAGGAAAGCAAAACAATTTAAAAAGGACATACAAAACATGCTTTTTCATTCAAACAATCGATTCAATTTATCCAAAAATATTCGAATCAACTTTTTATCAGGCTTCAGAGTTGCGAAAACCGTCATTGATAGTGACTGTGTACGAATACCTAATGAATATGTATGGAAGCAGGTGCGGTGCACACCTCGCCAACCGACATGATTAAATAGGTGCCACCAACAATTTTTAAACTCAACATCGATACTTTATCGATGTACGTGCTCGATTCTTTATCGATAAGAAACGATTATCGATACAAGGTGGTCCACATTGTTATAATTAAAAGTAAGCATTCATTACTCGCGTTTACTTAGCTCTTTATAGCATAAATAAATTTGATAATTCGGATAATAACTTATTTTAATACTGATTCTTTAGCAGTATCTTATAATTTTCAGTATATTATTTTCAATTAATAACTTATTTTAATACTGATTCTTTAGCTGTATCAATAAATTACAATAAATACCTTTACCTTACGTTAATAATAAACTAGCTGACCCGCGCAACTTCGTCTCCGTAAATTTTCCCGTTTTTGATTGCTGCTCTACTCCTATTGGTTGTAGCTTAATGTTACATAGCCTTCCTCGATAAATGGACTATCCAACAGTAAAATATTTCTTCAATTCGGACCAGTAGTTCCTGAGATCATTGCGTTCAAACAAACAAACTCTTTAGCTTTATAATATTAGTGTAGATAACCTTGCTAAGTGCTAACGTATAAAAAAGTTAGTTAATTGAAGCGATTATTCTCGTATAACTTAATATTATTTATCTCACATTAAGGTACTAAAATCAATATACATTATAAATTACCAACTGATATATTATTTCCTAAAACAATTAAAACTGTATTCGATATTTCAATTATCGATAAAATGAATTCAAGCCCTACCATGTTACATACAAACCTATCTAGTGATGTCATTACAATAAACCGGGACATTTCCGGTAATATCGGTTTACAAATTCAACTCTGTTTATTTAAAACTGTGTAATGCAGTAAGTCTGTAACCAGAATGACGGAACACTGGATTAATTAATATGTATCGAAGGTTTAAAGAGACTAATTACATCGGATCAACACTCAATTTCCGAGATAACTAAGACGTATTTATGTCGGTTTCACGATAATGTCGACTTTACTTATCGTTATTTGTTATTTTTTGAACAACGTTAAAAAGATTTTAAGTACTTCATTTATATTTTATTGACAGTACTATAGAGATCATTGAATTAGCTTTTTTACGAACTTATACATTTTTGACGTGATAACGTCTTATTATTCGATGACCGGCTGCACACACGAAAAAGTGACATGTTACTTACTAGTTGCTAAACAATGGTCACGTTATTGGTATTTAACCAGTCACCTTGTTAATTAGTTGCTAAGCAACAGCGAATGGAGATTGCAGTGACATGACATGCAATATAATTGGAACTAACGTTGAGAACTAACGCGAGACGAATGCCTTAGCAATTGGGCTACCGCCGCTTCATTATCGTTTAGTTGAACGCTATAATCTCAGGAACTACTGGTTGGATTTGAAAAAATATTTTAATGTTGAATAGCCCATTTATCGAGGAAGGCTATAGACTTCATAATATCACGCTAGGACCAACAGGAGCTGAGCAACAATAAAAAATGATGCAAAATCGGGGAAAATGACGCAAACGAAGTTTTGCGGGTCAGCTAGTTTCCAATATATCTCTAATAGTAGATAATATATATATATTTGACATTTTATGAGTATTGACCAATTAGCTGCGATAATGATCTACTAAGCAAATACATAAAAAATAAAACCTTGAATACTTTTATTAATACATTTGTGAGATAATTAAAAACAAGTTTGTTTCATTATATTTTGTACTTACAGTGGTTTGTTCCCACGATATTAAATATATTTACGTAAATATTTATATTTGTGTTCATTTAAATTATGTTGACATAAAGCATTGGACTTCGCAATCGAATGGCTGTCAATTCCAAAATTATTCCACAGCTGTTATTTGATTTTAATTTTATAAAAAAATTTTGGAACGTAGTTCCTTATCGCACGATATCATTTGTTTGCAGGCTGGGAGGCTAGATGAAAAAAGGTGGCGTCCCGTGTGGGAGTCGAACCCACGACTTCCTGCGTAGCAGTCGGACACACTCCTACCGCGCCACCGAGGCAAATTGAAAGTCTTTCACCATTAACGATTGTTCTCTTTACTGATTACGGTCATGGTGGCCAATTTCATCAGAGACTAGTCAACTACGTAGGATATAGTATAGGGTACAATTTTTTACAAACGGTCACCCATCCATAGACCGACAGTCACAACGTTGCTTAACCTCGCTGATCTCTCGAAATGTTCAGCCGCCAATGATATATAGATTACATCAATGTTTGATATTGTTGATATATAAAGGGAACTACGTGGCCTTTAGGTAAAATTTGACTCAGATTGCCATTCCTGCAAAACTTTATCTCATGTAGAAATCATGTGAGAATGACTCATTCTACCAGTATTTTTTTATTAAATTTTTAATAAAAAAATACTTTCAATATGAGTGGCCACATTACTAGCAATCTTATTAGCCCTTCTAGCTAATATAAATTGCTTGTAGTATAATTGCTTGTAGTGGTAGTATAATGAGTAGGATTCGAACCCACGACCTCTCGATTGCGACTCCGATGACTCAACCAATAGACTCCCGCCGTTTAATTTATACAACAAAGAATACATTCAATTTAATTAAAAAATGAAATGAATGAAAAATTTTCAAATCTCTTAAATAGCTAGAACATAGCAACAAGTCTATGGCGCCATTACGTTCTGAATCTCCCGCGTTCCATAAATTTGCATTAATTAATTTAACCCGATGCCTATCGCATTTGTACGCTTTGATTGTGTGCATGATAATTATAATGAAAAATTAATTGTCTTTGATGTGAAGACGTCGATTTCATAACATTATGCCAAATTGTGTTGTGGATTTGGTATCAATGTGTTAAAATGACTGATGATAACGGTCTTACATACTTATATAATTTTCGTTTAAAATGTTTAAAAAATTGTATGTTTTTATAATTTTATTAATGTTCGATATTAAAATGCTACTCAAGCTGACTTGAAATTTGCATTTTTTTTTTAGTTAGGTACATAGGTATAGACTTTTGCCTTACTGTTAGGCAAAGGTCGTCTAATATGCTTGCTTTTTCACTTGTCTGATGTATTTCTTCACCCATTGAGGATATAGGGATAGATATTTGAAAAGAAAAAAGGCTGTTCTAAATTTAATTTAAACAGGCGCTATAAATTTCAAAATGGCCGTTTTTGTTTTTTTTTTTAATTGAAAAGTTATGTGCTAGGTGACATGTTATGCGGCTTATTTCAGATTTTTCGTTTGAGATTGCTTAAATAGACCGAGATTTATGGACCGTCGGAGTACTATTTCCGTCAGGCAAGTTCGACTCAGTGATTTATTCGAATTTGAAACATGGTAAGGACAAGTCGAAGGAAAATTTAATTAGATTATTAACTCATTGTTGAGTGTGATTCAGCTTTGTAGAAATGGAAATAGATTTAATAAATCATAATTAAGTCTGTTTTTCAGTTCAAGTTGGAAAATTTGAAAAGACGGATTACTTTCTTTAAACGAATTATGGTCTAGTAGAACAGTTTATCAAGTGATCAACAGATACCCCTACCATTTGTCTATCGATATCGGTATCGATAACGATCGGTAATCGGTACAAACCGTTGATAATATCATCGTATTCGTTTATTGTCATTTGATATTCTGTTCTCATTTGAAATGATTCGACTCGTGTTTGATTAAGTCTCGTTTTATTTAAATAAATTTAGTCTTATTTTGGACATGAAAACATGTGGTTTTGTTGGTAAAATGTAAATATTTTTATACTTAACATAATTTCTAGTATTAGTTAATTTAAATAAAATATTAATACTAGGTCTCTTAAATACTCTTTAGTAAATATTCCAATAGTTCTTTTAAATATAAAAAAGAAAATACAACACAATTTCACAACTTTCGAACAGGGGATCAATTTGTGTTTACCAACTGAATACCTTCGCAAAATAATAGTTAAGATTTTGAACATTATTTTTCTAATATTTATGCCAGAATGCGGCATTATTACGGTAATACTTGTTACGTTAAGCCATCTTAGTATTTCACCTTCCACATTAAAGCTGCAGTTTAACCAGATATAAGTAGAAACAAAAGTAGAGTCTTAGAGAAAGGCCCAGACTTGGCCGACGTAAATCTTTTGTTCGTTTTAGTCGGGAAAAGTGCAAGGGAGCGAAAACTAACAGGAAAGAGAAGAGCTCGCTTTTATTGTAACACTTTGTGGTAACTAATTGTTTTTACTTTGTAAGAGCTGGGATAAGTGCTTTTATTATTATTAATTTGTATATTTTGTTTAGTTTATTCGTTGGCATGACTCTAACATTTGGGTAGAGACAGAAATGTAAAGCAGTCTGTTTTTGTAAGAAATTATATCGTACCATGAGAATGCATCTCTCATAACTCTACAAATATTTTAAAGGAGTCAAAATATTTATGTTATTAAAATATAAATTTAATTAACACCCGCTCTCATAATGACGCCATTTTACAATGTCTACACTCATTTATCCTAAGACGCTTCCAACATTCCTAATCTATTGCATTAATATATTTAGCACGTTATTATTCATCACGACTTAATATATAGAGACAATGCTTAGGGATCGTTTAAAATAAAATAAATTTTGGTACCGCATAAAGCTTTCGTCGCCGACATCCACAGAATCCGACACCCATGTTCACAGAAGTGACGTAAATCACGAAGTTTAGAAAAAAAACTGCCGAAATAAAGAGCCCACGTGAAAGTTCAAAAATATCAGACGTGAATATAATTATGAGAGTGAACACCCGCTGGTTTCCGGACTTGTAGCCCCTACTATGGTTAAATAACTGTTTTGTTCTACACGATGTATAGATAAGGTCACTTTACGAGGGGCCATGGGGCCCGTGGAGGCTTATTAAAACGAGCTTCACCATAATCTAAACTAACCTTATAAATCTTAAAGTTTGTTTTCTCAAAACTCAATCACACTAAAACAATTTAACGGATGTAGATGAAATTTGAAACAGAGATAGATAGTAATCTGAATTTCTTCTTTCTTCTTCTTTTTCTAAATTTCCACACAAACGAAGTCGCGAGCAACAGCTAGTAGGTAGGTGCTTTAATAAAACCCACTTATGACTATTACGAAAGTTCACAAGCCTCCGTGGCTTGTGCTACGTTTAAAATACTAAGTATTAAGGTAAATAGTACCTTATCATTAGGAGACACGCGTATGTTAATATTAACAAGGCCAAGATGTTATCCCACGGTACATACCCACCTTCCAAACGCGATACGATTTCAGACGACGACATTAAGAAACATGATTTAATATCGTATGTCATTCGCTACCGGCTACATGACATACTCGTACTGTACATTAATTCAAACCGATTTAATATTATAGATTCATCATCGCCTATCCAGAGATACCACACATTAATATAAGACAGCTTGTTGCTTGATTTATATCGGCCAGCATTTTCACACCTTTGGAATGTCGTAACTCACATTTTTAAAGTCATTTTTATTTCTTCGAGTGAGAATGTTGCGACATCCCTTAGTGAGACATTAGAGAGGGATTCTTTGCGTAGTTATAAATAAAAGATAACTCTAAAGTCCTACCTGCCGAGCGACTTCTGTCTGTGAATTGCAAATACTGACTGTAAAGTAACCGTATATTCAAACTTCAGACTTCTGAATAACATCACGTTTAGGCGTCAAAACTTCGTTCCTATTTTTCAAACAAACTTTTCAATGTAACTTTGGGATTTTTTGTGTGAATTTTAACAATAGTGTTTATAGTGATACGATCGTTATCGGCGGTCGTATAGCAATTAAAATGGTAATTAAAATAAGTAGGAAGCGAACCCAAAACCGGGTGTAAACTGTAGGCGCGGGCTTCGCCGCAACAACCATAAAATTCTTTATGTCGGCACAGATTAGGTTAACGGGCAGAGAATGCGAGTTGCTGCTTGTTAGCCGTTTCGAATCTCCACACGTGGTCGCGTGTGAAAACGTTATAAGTGTATTTTGTGTAAAAATTGACATAGTTACAGTTTTGATTAATATTTTCACCCAATTCTCTGCATCATCAAAACACTAAGGCTCTATTACAAATGTGAATGTTCGGATGTCTATTACTCGAACATGGTCAAATATCTTTGATTTGAATGATTCTTTTGTTTAAAGATTCTAGATTAATTCTGGCAATTGGAGTACGAAATCCACGTGCACATAGCTGGAGTCAGCAATTGACTGTATCCTTATGCAGCAGTAGTAAAGATTTTAACTTTAAATTTTAAGTATTTTATTTGATTAAAAAGTCGTTTCTGTACATACCTATGTAAATTTAGCTCTCTACTTTGTACTCTTTACTATAAAGTTGTAATAGTATTAACAATCCATTATCGAATTCGTGTTTTACGAGTATATCTGAATAATTAATTATTTTTGACTGCCTCTATGGCGCGGTGGGAATGTGTCCGACTGCTACGCAAGAGGTCGGTTCGATTCCCACACCGACCTCCACAAATTGTTGTTTCGAGTCTGGGTGTACTTTGTGTCCGTGACTTGTATGTTTGTAAAGTCCCCCGCGACACAGGGCTTATGTCACACTGCGGGAGTAGTCTTTTAAAAAAAATCAAATAAAAAATAAACTATTACGATGATAAAAATAAATATTTAGCAGTAGGTACTGGTTTTTAAACTCTACAAAATATAAAGCATAAGCGCTTTAAGTAAAAGAATATGAATCTACATAAGATTCGGGCAAAAGTTGACAGCTTCTACGGACATTGTCAAACCTTGAATACAACTGGATTAACCAAATAACTTAATAATAATTACAGACTCAACTTTAAGCACAACTACTGTGTTATTAATATAGGTATAATAGTACGAAGGTTTTGATGGCTGGATGTTTATTGCTATTATACGCAAAAACTATCGAATCGATTTTGATGAAACTTTGCAGGAGTGTAGACAACAATTAGCATATAGGCTATAAATCGAACAAAACGCGTACGAAGCCGCGGGGAAAGCAAGTAAAATATATGTAGTAGGTATGTGCTTTCAAGAAATACTAGCTACTATATCACTAAATAAAAGTCTTAAGCGCCTTCGTCCTTTGTACTTGAAAGACAAAACAAGAAACTTAAACAACCATTAAAAAAGTTTTAAAATGCTGTATCTGGACTATTTAAAACCATTTGCTCAGAGCTTCGCAAGTTTTTCTTCTTAAAAAAAAACATTCAGACTCAGAGGACGAAGGCAATAGACTTTGGGTTCCTTGAGACTAAAGTTAAATATCCATTTAAATCTTCGACGCTAGAAGGTCCCAGGGGACCCAAGCGCTGCAGCAGCGAAAAGCGCTTTTACAATGGCTGCACTGGAAAATTGCTAGATTGTGTTTATACTACTTCCCTTATCGGGTTTACTTTTATCGATTTCAATTTTTTTTTTTTTTTTTTATATTCTTTGTTTTAAATCTTTTTCAATCATATAATGTGATGATAAATGGTCAGTGCATCATGCAGTGCAATGCATCCATATCACCAATATCACGTTCTATTTTTGAAAATTAGAATATGAAATAAAGTGTTGTTTTTAATTGCATGTCTTCTAATCAGTCAATTAAAGCCTACAAACAGCCGGTTGCTCTTTAAATAAGTACATACCTAGATACTTTTGGATACGTATTTGACGTACTGAGCTTTTTACTGCGAGGTATGTAATGAAATATACATTACATATCAAAACATAATCTATACATTACAACACTCGATATCAAAATATAAAACTGTAAATAAAACGATTTTAATTCCTTGAAACTGGTGCTCCATTTCAGTGCAGTGCAAGCTCATCATTTATCTTCACACTCCATTCAGGGCTCAAAGAAAGCGCATCAAGCGACATCGGGCGATACTCACCTACCTAACAGTACATAGCTCCGTCGACGACGGCACTAAATCAATACGAGCCATCACGCCCCCCTTGCCCCCCTACCCCACCCCCTCTCGCTTCAAGCCGCTGCTTTCCCGCCGAAAGCAGCCACCACCCTTGAAAAGCTCGCGAGCTGAGCTCCTACTTCTGTTCGGCTTTTGTGGAGGTGTAGTTCGAACGAAACCTCTTGGGATTTGTTGCCGAACGCTCCAATTGACAGTTCGCAATTTGAAATTGCCTTTTTAAAGGTCGGTATTGCAGCCGTTGATTAGTTTTGTAAAAGTTTTTTAGCTAAGGTATCAATAAGTTTGTTGGAAAATCTAAAAATGTTTTGAAATTGTATTAGAAAATGCTATAAAAACCATCATTCCTGTGCACTGTATCCTTGAGGATTGAAGTTGTCTTTCTAATTTAAAAAAAATGTATTGTAATCGTTGGTTATTTTGGTAAAAGTTTTTATCTAAGATTGAATGATTGATTTAGGTTTTGAAATTGTATTGGAAAATGTTATTTCAACCAACAGTCCTTTGTTCTTGTGCTAGTTTATTAAAGTAAGTTAATTATGTGTATCCTCGTGTGGATTTTCCAAATTTAATTTCACAGATCATGTCGCGATTGTGTTTTAAACATAATCCAAACTTCTAAAGATCCAAAATCTCTTTAAAAATAATAGCTACTTTTTACTACATTTATAAAAAGTATTAATTGTATTTAATATTTTGTTAGGTAGGAGTTGACACTTTTACAAACATCAAATTACGAACAGTTGCAAAGTATTAATATCATTTAGTCGCACTATAATTATCCGTAATGTTTCTACTAAGCGACTGTATAAATCAAACATGCGACGCTATTGTTCGATTCGTGTTAGATTGATAAGGTTATTCCCAAGTGTGAACGAGACAGATATCCATTGAACGCTTTCTATTCATAAGTGATTGTACAAGCAAAATTTTACGAACTTTTAATCGACATTTGAATTAAGAATTTCTGAACTTCATAAAGGTTTTATATTAAGCAAAAACAAATAACATTGAACAAGATGACTTTAAATTCTCACTACAAAAAAGGAATAAATTGTTGGAAAATTTTAAGTGTACTGTGATCAGTGAGAGCGGGAGCTCATCAAAAAGTTTTTGCGTGCTTTTACACTTCAGTTAGAAAACGATTTTCGTACTATTAACATAACTTTTTTACTTTCTGAATGTTTACTCTTGGTCTAAGGTATCTTCTCGTTACTTACTTTTCATAATGAATGTCAACCAACAAAAAAAAAACTACTTTTATATTTTAATTTTAATCGACTAAAAAAATCTACCTACCTCTATAGTCTTAACGTATTCTTCAATCAAATAACTGGTTACTTGAATTACCTGAAACAAAAAAAAATAGTTGTTAATATCGAGTAGAGCATGACAACAAATAAAAAAAGAACACTATCGGAACAAGTAGTCACAAGAAAAACAAAATAGGGCTGCACATTCGTGACTATCAGAGATCATTGACATTACAAACTATTTCTAAAATTTCAACGGGCCTGTTTGGAATCGCGCGACTGCCGACTGGCAATAATGAAATAAGCGCAGGACAAATATAATAAATCTCGCAGAGACGCGAGGGCGGCGCGTCGACTTCCTCTTTCGATATTTGAATTTAATTTAGCATTTTGCATTGTTTCTTCTGTCAATTTGATTTTTTAATATAAACTTTTGAAATTCGGTTCAAATTCAAAGTTACCCTGATAATATTTAATTAATTTAAAAACAAACTAAAAAAAATACTAGCATTTGTAACACTGGTGATTTTAGTTTGTTGCTATCATATAAAAATCACAAACGCAATCAGAAGAAATCACTAATCTAAGTATTACTCTTTAGTCATTACCGTGACTATATTTTGACTTTGAAATATTTGTAGGTATTTTTTTCAAAATGTAGTTCTGGAATCGCAACTTAATAAATTCAATGATAGTAGTATCAAATTTGTTAATAATAAAAACATACAAATAAAACAAAAATAACTTTTCCAAGTCATCCCAACCAATCTTACACTTTGGTTTGGAAAAGTTTATGATTTTTCTGTATGAGTCTGTTACAATGTAGTAAAGACAGTAGGATTCGATTGGAACCTACAATGAAAACGCTAGTTATGTGTAATCTATCATCATCGTATAAATAGCCTGGAGGTACGTTTTTCCTCTCATTTTAATATCTGATTCACCAGATTAGGCGATAAAGTCTTACAATGTATTGTAGTAAATTGCTCATAATTCTTTGGATCAAAATTTTGAAGACCATTTTGACGTTGATGAAATACCAATAAATGTTAAGATAATTATGAATCTCAATTTAAAAATTAATCATTTTGATTTTTAATTTACGATGTTTCAGTGTAAACGGGTACGAATGACAACATTTTGATTTGTTCAATCTGCTGGTATTAATATTTTTGGGCTAACTTTGATAATTTGAAAAATATTTATACTAGCTATTATATATATAAAACCTAGTATAAATATTATTACGAAAAATATACACATATTTAGGTAGTTCGGTCCAATTTTAGTCACGATTGTCAATCTGAACGAAGCAAAGAGGGTTGAGATTTTTAGGGAACAGTAGCTGTGTTGCTTAACTTAACCTATCAGATCTCCTAACTCCAAATATATCCAAACTATAAACTCGTCATTACCATAATCATCTTTAGCGTACATCAAAAAAAAACACAAAACTGCAGTTACGGCTACACATAAACCTAAACTTGTTAAAGCAGAATATAGTTTAAAATAAATGAACAAATATTTATTTATGTGTGTCCCGATTATTTGACATCGCTAGCGACGGTGGCGGGTCCGGGAGGCGATCGTGTTTCGCGTGTTTACATCCAGGATTATCAGCCGGTTTAGCTCACGGTCTTAATATTAGGATAGAGGTACAATGTGCTCTTATAACGTTCCACGTAGATGCTTTCTTTTTATTGCCAATTAAATATTTAGATGAAATATTAACTGGTTAATAAATTTAAGAATAATCACGTTGCTTGCAGGATAGGCCCACTTTTTGTGTGCAGATAAATAGTTGTGACTGTGTCAAACCTAGTAGCCCCCAAGTAATTATTTTTCTTAAATTTCATATCCAGCACAGCACTAATCTATACTAATATTAATTATAAGTGCGAAAGTATGTATGTATGTTTGATATTCAATCACGCAACAACGGGTAATCGGATCTGAATGCTATTTGGCACAAAGATAGATTAAAGAAAAGCCTATGTGCTATTTCACACTATATTCTGGCTTATTTTTTATTATTAGCAACATGTTTATCTAGTAATTCTATAAATACTAAAATTTTATTAGACTGTAAGCTTTCCTAAAAGAGAATAAATACATTTTTATCCCGGAAAAAAAGTACACGTGTAATATATTTTTTCAAAATTTTCACGCGATCAAATTCGCGGGAAACAGCTAGTAAGAAGTATGGGGTAAGGTGAAGTTCTTTGACGAATGCTATAAAGTGTGTTTTATTTAAAAATATTTTTTGAATACGTAGGTAATACTGCACTGTTTGTGTCTTCAACTTAACGAACCCGGCGATGATAATCAGATTCCGGCTACGGTATCTATACACATATCTGAACTCAACACACACAGGGACAGTGTACAGTTTTTAAACTCTCGCCTCATGCCTAGATAGCACAAATCGTGACTTACACTAGCCGTAGCATGTTATAATTACGTAAGATTACACGCCGGATTAGTTTCGCCCTGGTAATGATAGGTGAACGAAGATTTAAATCCGTTGAAAAATGTTTTATGTACAAATTGATAGAAGTAATTTTTTGTTAGAACTCAACTTTGATGGTGGTCTGCACTTTGAAATTTTGTGGCTGTGCTTACTAACGTTTAGTCAGCTCGATATAAGTGAACACAAGAGGATATGTAAACCTGTTATCGTAAATTATAAAACAACGGCTGATGAATGATTGAATAACAATGCTGTGCAGTTTTTTAGGTTTGATTAACATCTACAACAGCGTGAACAAATTTTCAAATCATGTCGTGAATAATCATGAATACATGAGTTTAATTATAATTTTCTTTAGACGTCTAGTTGGCGTTCGAGACTACGATCTAAATACATATAAATACTATGGAGCTATTATTAAACTCGCTCCCAAAAGCGTCTCGCAATCCAAAATGGCATACAAAGTTCACACGAGTGACGTCGGCTGACGCAGGAATGGGACACCACTCTGATGGGGTGACACACACTGTTATTATTAGTTTTTTGTGCTCCGCTCCGCCCCGCTCTCCCCTCCCGACGCGTCCCGGCCGCCATCGCGCCATTCCCCACATTAGACCCATTTTTTTGTCTGATTTTTACATATACATCGCACTTTCTATTCGAATGTTCTCCGAATTTGAATTTTGTTACCGACCGAGAGTTAGAAATATAAATGTTGATGTTCTGTATTTAAAATTCATAACCAACAAATGAATATTCATTTTTGTTGTCATTGACATTATTTGAATATTACAATCCGTTGGGAAAATTAAAAAAACAAAATGTAATCATTACCTTGTTAAATTAATGAACAGCGCAATTCAATTGTTTCATATTTTATCTGTCACTTCACGTATAAAACTCACATAATTAATTAAAATGCACGATAATTATCGCGATCATAAATATAACGAGGATTGTAAACTTATAAGTAAAGGAATCGCAGGTTATCGCCCCGAAGCGATACATTACATAATTTATTATTTATTTATTGCCTTTATGAGCAACACAGCAACAATTTAAACACCGCAATATATCGATCAGCTGGTAATGACACGTATGTCCACTGAATTTTAATGAACGTTTTTATCATTTTATTATAAGCAAATAAATTTGTTTAGTAGCACAACGAGCACGTTTACCGGACGGTCGAAAAACGGTCACTAAACACAATTACGACTTAAAATCGCAAGGTAGCGTGGACCTTGAAATCTTTTTGTTTATAAACAAAAGGGTGTTATGCAAGAAGTCGTAAATGGATCGGTGTGGAGCGTTTTATGGTCGCATTATATGGACGGGGCGAGATAAAGCGCTTGTTTTGGGTCGTAAATAAGACTGCAACAGGTACGTTGCCAACGGGACTCGCAATCACGTGAACGCTTTCACTTTTGCTTATTATCTTTGTGAATTGATCTTTTTATTGGTACAGTTTGTAAGCTCTTTTATTTTGGTTGGTAAGGACATGTCGACAAAAATGACTATTGGGCCGGGACATGCGAACACTCTAATTCCTCGCCCGTTTTAATTAATAACGTTGTAGGCACTTATTCTGATTAATTTTTAGGCTTTTTGTTAAACATGGAAAAGCTGTCGTCATGTATCACGAGTGTTAAGTAGGTACGTCATAATAATGACCTCTAGTGGTTTGTTGGTCATAAATAATAGGTACGTAGCTTTATTAAAAAATAATACTTGTACTAAATGACATCACCGACATGAAGTCTAGACCGAAACTATACCAAGGCCATTTTTTAGGGTTAGATAACTGAATAACAGAATTATACTCTATTGTTATAATGTACAAAAACCAGTACGAATAAATCATTCACCGATACAAAATACCAGGTATTAATATCTGACCGTGAATAACAGTTACTATTACCTAGTATCTGCGCCACGTAATTTGACGTGAAATATTTTCTGTGTATCGATACGCTGTAGCACATAATAATCGTGTTTAACCTCTCACTACTGACGGGAACCAATCAAAATAATGAGTGGAATTATTCTAAACAAAACAGTACACGCGTACCCACCTACATAATAGTAATTGAAGAGGTCGTATGAATAATATTTGGGCGTCAGTCGGACGGAGGAATCGATACGTAATTATAGAGTAAAATGTACCCCTCATAAATATCATATCTGTGTTAGTGCCGTAGAGGGGGCGCGGCCGGAATGGCCCGTGGCCGCTATTGTGTAGGACCCTTGCGTTTGATATGACGATGACGTCACGGTATACGAAACACGTGGTATATTAAACTTCATTGTTTTTATTTCTAACTAGGTTTTGCTAACATAATACAATACACTAGCCAACCGGCACACATCAAGCTACGACCAATAGGAGCGGGGCAGCAATAAAAAATGTTGCAAAAACGGCGAAAATTTACGCTGATGAAGTTGCGCGGGTCAACTAGTAAACTAGTGACAGGAATATGGCTACACTACAACTGAGTTTTTGGTATTTAAATACCAAAAACTCAGTTGTAGTGTAACCATATTATTGCGTATTGAAATTTAAATTAAAGCTGTATTACCTACATAAGTAGTATCTATGTTTTAAAACAGTCTTCGAAATATTCACCCCACAACATTTAAGCCACTTAACACAAAACTAGAAACAATTTCCATACAACGACACACGTAATAATTTACGCAAAATATTTAATTCAACCTATTTCGAGGCTTCCTCATTCCGTAAATGCTTCTATGAAATTGTTTTGAAACTTTTATCTAATTCCATTCCACGCAACGGTTGCATGTTAAACGGCAGTTAAGCTATAGTTTAGATTAAACCAGTGCCAACTTCCACGAATCATATAAAAATTGGCCGTGAAATTTCACCTTCGCTACGGGAATAACGTACTAAAAAGACCGTTGTACAGTTTTTGTGTTAATCTAACGAACGTTTATCGATTAGATTAAGATTTACAAATCTTACGCTATTCGTTGCGTATATTTAACACATTTTACAGTAAATTGGATCGTGAATTTTGTGTTCATTTTTTAAATATCAAAGGCGTTTCAAATCTATAGAAAATACCTTAATTTTAAAATTCCAAATATGTATTTTATTTTGACAGAATTAAATAAAGATCTGCGCAAACTCACTTTTAAGTTAATTTTTATGCATAAAATATTTATTGCGCAAGATTCTCATTCTAAAAAACAATTAGGTACCTACCTCAATTTGTTTTCAATTACTCACATTTTTTGCTCAAAAGCATTTAAACACGTTGAAAACATAGTGTTTAAGAAATAATACGAATCGATTACACAAAAAAATAATCCATAATTCAAAGCAATACAAAGTAATATGCGCACAATTATTAGCAATTTTCGTATCATACATCAGCGACAATGAAAGACGACGAAACCAATTATCATTTTATCTTGCCCGCATATCGTAACCAAAGGGTCAAACCAGTTAAGGCACAATATTGTCCAATGCAAGAAATTAAAAAACAAAAGTACTCCCTACTTTAATCTATGAGGGTATTTAATAAACATCTGCTTTTAGGAATCCATGTCGCATCTGTTGCTCTGGCGTCGAGGCCTTTTTCAAAATTTCAAATGCGCGCGAGCTGCTTCCAGACAACGGCAGATGTTCCAGTTCTCATCGTTGAAATACAAACAATTTTAAACTATAACCTCTAATGCACAAAACACAAAATCAAATGATGAAACAATTAAAAACTTGTCCGATTTTTTATTCTTTTTTTATTCGTCCACCAAAACTTAGATTATGATGTTCGAATTTTAAAATTGGCGGCAATTGAGGGTCTTTGGTAGTGATCACTTAGATAACGGTAAACAGGGTCATTACCTACGACCCTTCCCTAATTTCGAGGCTTTCGGTAAATGCGTATATTTGTCAAATGTCTCATTTGAAATGTTCATATCATGAATTTTATTGCCTTCAATTACATAATGGCTTTATTTTAAAAGCCCCTGTGTTATATATACCGAATACTTAAAATAATGAAATTGGGAATGATAGATAATAATATATTTGGGATCCGCCCTTTCAACTACGATATAGTAGGTACAATTTAGAAGTAAGCAGGGAAGTCCCAGGAGATTAGCAAGCTTCCCCACAAGTTCGGAATTGACCACTTATTCGTGTAAAGCTAAAAAATGTATGGGTATATGGAAAATGAATTGAATTATGAGATTGTAAGAGAAATTATTCTTTGAGAATACACCGGCCAGCAAGTATAGAATCTTATCATAAATAAAAGCATCCCGTTGTACTGTAATATCGTATGTAAGAAAACTGACTCATACTAATAATTATACTTAAATTAATCCGTAAAAAAATAGAAAATCTGTTGCTTTATGTAGTTTCTAATTACTACTATTATTTTATTTCGGGCGGGAATCCCCTTTCAAATATTAACAAGCCCTATGTCGTCGGGAATACTAGTACACATTTAAAATTTAGTTCTGGATCTCACAAAGCTCTGTATTGTACGGGAATCAAACCTACAATCTCAAACACCGCAGTCGTACCCACTTCTATTGTGTCGATTTTTCATTTTCATTGTAAAAGCATTATAGAAATCCTTACTTCAAAACTAAATAAATAAAATAACGTATCGTCTCCTTAATCACTATGAACCTATTAACGTTACCTTGTTCCATAGAAACCACTTCTATTACCGCTCTATTCAATACTAAGGATTGTACACATAAGTCCCTATTTACCCCAAACAAAGCCATAAACAAAACAACACATTTTAAATCAATAGACATCTCAATAGGCGTGTCTGTCGAAGACTTATTCCTTTGACCCTCAAATTCAGTAATTTAACTTTTCCCCTCCGGATAGCATTTCATTTACCTCTTCAACCGATACGCTGCGTGGGACGAACTAATCTGGCACAACGGTTGATTGGAGATGTGTGTACAACACTCTTTGTTAAAAAAAAAGTGTGGCATTCGGGGACTGCCGCGGTAAAGCTATTGCATAGCATTTTTTGTCAACTTATGCAATTATAGTTATTTATTTATGCAGTATTTTTTTTTTCTCATTACATTTCGGAGCAGCTCGTCTCGACCCGTGCAGGCTTCGTACAGTCGTACCTTAGACATATACGTTAAGCGAACGCTCGGCCGAGCTACATGGTAGGCGGAGTGGGGGTGTTAGGTTTTATTTTCGTTACGGAATTTCTTGTTTCGGTCGCCGCGCTCTAAGCCCGCGATAAAAGCTAAGCAATAGCTTAAAAAAATCATGCTATGAACATTTCAAATGAGACATTTGACAAATAAACGCATTTACCGAAACCGCTTTAGTTAAGGTAAGGTTAGGTGATGTCCCTGTTTACCGTATCCGTGTACCATTGTATTTAAGTGACTACCACAGAAGTGACTACCACAAAATTGATGACAAATTTAAAATTCGAATATCATAATCAAGTTCTTAAGGATTAGTAAAATCGTAACTTTTTTAATTGTTGGATAATTTTATTTTTACTGTTGTAAAAGAGGGTTACTTTGATTTAATAGATTACAATTTTAGATACAAATTAATTTTTGTTTTTTCTTTCAGATGTCAGCAGACTATAATTATGAGGATTACATCAAGAGCTAAGAAGATATTTCTAATATAATAAAGCTTTGGAGGAATGGTGAACATTTTTTTTTCTAGTAGCACACATCTAAGCAAAGTAAAGCCATTGACGCTAAAATGCCAGTGCTTTAACTTTCTTGTCAACAAGCCAGAAGCCCATACTTTATTTCTATAAAAAACTTGATTAGTTTAATTTTTTCCACAACTCAATAAATCGTCGAAAGCAGAATCACAGGAAAACCTTTTATAACATATTCCAACATCTCCACGGAGTCCGCAGTGCCGATAATTCCCTCCATTGATTCGTAACGCCTCCCCCGCCACGCTACAATGCTCGCGAGTGAGCACCGCCATTTGCCATTGTTGCCTATGCGCTTCCCTATATACGAGTATTCTGTTATTTATGTCACCCGTACATAGATATGCTGGCAAAAAAATGTTTAGAACCGTGTTGAAAATTGCACTTCGTATTTTATTTGTTGAATTAATTAATGTGTGGTAGAGTTGCGTTCAATTTTCAAAATGTTTGTGACATCTGGAATTTCGAAGTGTGTATTGTGAAAATACTTGAATCCTGGCCCATACTAACATAAGTGAAAAAAATCTTTATTGATTCATAGTTCTTTTTTGTTGTATCTAGAACATTTTTTGTCAAAATTGTTTGTTTGAAGTGGTTTATCATCCGAAGAGTGACAATGACTACATTTTACATCTAAAGTTGTGCTATTCCAATTGAATAGCCGTTGGCCGGTGCAACGCCACAGCGGGCAATATTGGTGTTAAGTGCAAATAATGCCGGGAGCCAAAGTAACTTTGTTTTATAGTATAGTTTAATTTAGCTTTGGGGTCAAAGAGGTCTGGGGCCCAGCAGAGAACGTATGAGATTCTAGAGTTAGAACTTTAAAAGGTAAGTAGGTAGGTAATTGAAAATCTCTATCTATCAAAGGAAACAGCGACTGACCTAAATATGAATGAACGCATAACTCAAACCACAGTACAGAAAAGGTTGAAATTTTACACACAGATAGATATTATGACGTAGGCTAAGAATGTATTTTTGTAAATCAAACCTATATGGGGATGAAATGGGAATATTAAATTTCAATCAAAATTAAAAGTATAACACGCTAGTTAAATGAATAAGTACTGAAACACTTCAGTCGCTGACTACACAACTATACCTTTAATTCCACAAGTGAAACAAATGCATATAAATAATCAGTTTACCGCGATTCAAAGGGCGAGCAGCGACCACTCGTACATGGTCGTTACTTGTTAGTGCACAGTGGACTTAAGTGCGTGGCTGTCGAAAATAAACAATTATTTCTCGTACGAGGACCGACTCTGCACACTGGATATCGTGGGGTGCCAACGTTTGTAACGAATAAGGGAGAAAGTCGCAAGTGAAAACTACGAAGTTTTATTTTATGAGAAAACTAGCTATGCCTTTATTTCCTGGCGGCATTCGTGGCTGTGCCTACATTAAGTTTAATTTTCATTGACTTTGGAATTGTCAAAAATCTGTTCTTATGGATGCACATATAGGCACCCATAAGAAAGTGAAATATCTATGAATGAAAAAAATAATCGATGAAATTAAAAAAAAAATAATTTGTTCAGATTCACAATTAAATATCTATTTGACCATCAGTTTTGAATTTGATCACACCTTTCTATTAAACACTCTATATAGATAAATATAAGTACCTAGTTTATTTGATAACATTTGCTATCAGTTTTTCTTTAAGTATTTTATTTTAAAGACAACATCTAGTGCTTTATTTTAATAATAGTAGTAGATACGGTTCCTTTTCGTTTTTACCTATGCAACAGTTGCTTTTATAATGTCTCTTATCATAGTATTAAACTTAGATTATTGAGCAAGCCTATCAACTAGTACGTAAGTAAATGTGTAAATAAATGTAACATATCTAACATAATTATTGTGGTAATTTCCAATAACTACCACTTCGCTTCTATTTAATAACCATTAAATTGATTAATTGTACTTTACAAATTAGTAATTTCATACCATTTATATAATTGCTTGTAAAATTACGAACAGGTAAGTAATTTTCCGGCACTTAGTTTCAATGTTAGTGATGGGTCTTTTGATTACGCTGTTACATTGTAAGACATGCTCTTAATAAAAAATAAATCTGAATATTATTTTGCTCGTGATAGGTATCGAAGTTGAACGTAATCCGAACTATCGCAGTTTACCTGCTTCATTTTTCAACACTCTGTTTTTACTTTTTATCATTGTTTCTGAATCATGCAAAAATTAATCATCGTTAAAGTGACTGGAGGATTCCGCGGTGTTTTAGATTCGTAGTCTGGGTCTAAAATTCATTGTTATGTTTGATAAATCTATACTAATATTGTAAAGCGGAAGAGTTTGTTTGTTTGAACGCGGTAATCTCAGGAACTACTGGTCTGAATTTAAAAAATCTTTCACTGTTGGATAGCCCATTTATCAAGGAAGGGAGCAATGAGAAATGTTGCAAAAACGGGGAAAATTTACGCAGATGAAGTTGCGTAAGACATCTAGTTTATTATATACCGAAATCTGTTGAATGTTTGCTGTTTAGTTGACTGCTTTGATTAACTGTGCGGAAACTGAACATTAACATAGAAAAAAATGTGGTAAGTACACAAAAAACGTCTCTAAATGTAGATCTCTATTTTTGAAATCCCAAGAAATTTTCTTGAAACAAATTTTCCAAAGTTTACACTTACGCCTTTCTCCGTCAACCATCAACATCAGCAGCAGGCATCGAACGAATCTGATCACTGACCCATGAAGCAAACAGAAAGGAAATTTTCTTTCACCAAGGAAAATACGACAGTATAAATAACTCCATTGGACCCCTACCTACTACTACATCACCCTATGACAAAAGAGTTATCGGTGCGTTGAAAACAAAAATGGCGAGTTGATTTATTACAAATGGTACGCGTATTAGCCGTGTGTGATTCGGGGATTTGGTCGGTGGAAAAAAGCTAGGTGAGTTAGGTTACAAAACGGACAGAGCACAGAAGAACAGACACATACCACACCACTTACATATTTCACGGACACGATATGATTCTACATGTAGGTGCATGTAATGTCAAATTCGCTAACAATAGGTAAGGCCGAAGAAAAGAACAAGGCATTAAAAAAACAATTTTTACATTGTTTGTATGTTTATAAACTTAATATGGGATAAGGTGCTGGCACAAATCTATACTAATATTATAAAGCGGAAGAGTTTGTTTGTTTGCTTTGTTTGTTTGTTTGTTTAAACGCGCTAATCTCAAGAACTACTGGTCCGATTTGAAAAATTCTTTTTTTGTTGGATAGCCCATTAATCGAGGAAGGCTATAGGCTATATAACATCGCGCTACGGCTAATAGGAGCGGAGTAGCGACGAGAAATGTTGCAAAAACGGGGAAAATTTACGCATACGAAGTTGCGCGGGACAGCTAGTCTGTACTAATATTATAAAGCGGAAGAGTTTGTTTGTTTGTTTGCTTTGTTTGTTTGTTTAAACGCGCTAATCTCAGGAACTACTGGTCCGATTTGAAAAAATCTTTTTTTGTTGGATAGCCCATTTATCGAGGAAGGCTATAGGCTATATAACAGCGCGCTACGACTAATAGGAGCGGAGTAGCGACGTGAAATGTTGCAAAAACGGGGAAAATTTCTGCATACGAAGTTGCGCGGGACAGCTAGATGATAATATTGTAAGCTAAAGAGTTTGTTTGTTTGAACGCGATAATCTCAGGAACTACTAATTCAAATTGAAAAATTATTTAAGTGTTGGATAGCCTATTTATCGAGGAAGGCTATATATATGCTACATAACATCAACATACATACATACATATCAACCCATATGATGGCCCACTGCTGGGCACGGGTCTCCCCAGTCGAACCTACTAGTATGTAGATCTTGGGGGTAATTGCCATAATCGCCACGCTTGGCGAGCGGGTTGGCGATCGCAGTAAGACTTTAAGTACACAGAGGACGCTGCTGCCCGTCCTCCGGTGTGAAATCCCTTAGTCGCCTTGACGACACCCACGGGAAGAGATGGGGTGGTACTATTCTTAAGCCGGTACCACACGGCAATACATAACATCAAGCTACGACCAAAAGGAGCTGAGCATCAATGAAACATATTGCAAAAACGGAAAAAATGACGCAGACGAAATTGCGCGGGTGCACCTAGAGCACACAGAATCTCTGACTTCACACACTGTATTCCAAAAGTGTTCTGGAATTCGGAGTTTTTGAACAATGTATTGACATCGTTCTCAAAGAAAGTATTAGCTGCCGAAAGAACTAAGTGAGTTAGGTCTCAACCCCAAGAATACAAAAAGAAAAGCTTAAAACAAACGCACTCGAGCAATACACACATAAACGCTTATGGGTACAGAATTATTGACCACATTAATTCAAACGTGTTCTGAAATATTAAAATTAATTTGCCTTGCTTACAACAAATATGTAGAAACTAGGGAATTAGCGAGGTTATGCAATTATTTACATTTAGATTGCTTGACGTTTCGATCAGGTTGTACCGGCCGTGGTCTCAAGCGGACTTTGGAACAGATGGACAAGTGACCACGACCGTGTCAAGTAATTGAAAGGTTTGTTTATGTACCGAACTTTCGTTTCCATGAGCGTGGTCTATGTGTGAGATGCTAGAGCGGCTGATGAACCTATATGATGTGCCATCTTTTCTTCTGTACTATAGGTACTTAGTGCGCCTGACGTATGTATATGACATGACGTGCCTACTTTTCTTCAAGGTGTTTTTGTGTTTAGGTCACGTCTAGACGACGACAGTCGAAGGGCGTTGTTTACGTCGAGGATTCACGAGCGCGCCCTAATGAGTATAGACGTTGATTTAGGGCAACCATTCTAGTAGTCGATGCGAAAGCTTTTAGTAGTTACGTCATAATTTGGTAGATTTTCTGCGTGAAAGTGAAAGTTATTTGTATTTTCTACGTTGTAACTAAAACTAACTAAGTGGTTGAGTGCCTACACAAAATTAAATTATAGTTCTTCAAAATGAAAATGAATGTCCATGATAAACTGAATTTTATATTTTTTATTCTCATATTTGTGTGCTGAGGTATTTCCTAAATTTCATTCATAACTGGTAATATTGAAAACATTTGATATTAAACTTAAAAACATATTTGAGATATATTTCATAAATGTACATATAGGTACATTTATGAAATATATCTCAAATATATCCTTGATTAAAGTCATCCGTATCCGATCAGTCTTTGATCCGTAATCAACGACTCCATCGGCAAAGTTGTAGTAATTTGTTACTAAAACTTTTCGTGGAGTCATTCTGATTTGAGAATTTCAAAATATTATGGCTATATCTACTGAAATTGGTAAATAGGTCCTGAAAGCGGTTAAAAGAGCAAGACACTAAATAATAGTTCTTAGATTGAACTGCTACAAAACCAAATGAATAATAAATATCAACCAAACGAAGCGAATGGTATTAGTGAATATGGTGGTATTGCTGAAATAGTGTAGCGTAGCGAGATTGTCCCCTTAAAAAATACAAAAATCGTTTAAATATTGTGAGACATAAATTCAGTTCGACGAAAGGGAAGATTAGAAACCTAGCTAGTGAAGCCAAAACTCGATATTGGGTGAATAATCGTCGGTACTACCGGCGCGGTAGTCGGCCGGATGCGCCAGATTTATACCCTGGCGTACCCGGGTGTACCGGACTGTGACCGGACCATGTACCAATTTATACCCGGGTACCTACACGTGGTATCCGAACTGTCGTCGAGTCTGTGCTCTTCATAAAGCACCCGATATGTCCGTTCGCCTTGAGGGCTGCGATTTATGGCGTGGAAACGTCATCGGACCCCGTGTTTGGGGATAAATCATATGTGTTTGCTTAGTGCATGAGACGTCTAAATTTCTCGGGTGTTCGCTTGCGGCCGTGTTCGGTTGCTGTAAGATTTTGTGATTAATTTTCAAAATTTATATAAAACAACAATCATGTTATCCTTCTTCTTTTTAGCGTTGCGACGGTAAACATTGAAGTTATATGTATAAAATATTATAAAGATGTGGCCCAAACCGCGGCCACGTCGACTGCATTATCGAAGGAAGCCATCAAGTCCTCCCGCTTCCATCTTGTTCTAATGTTACGTGTGATTCAAATGTTTCTACGTAACTCTGCTTTACCCTGAGGCTGACACGGTTAAAATGCCAATCATTTTTATAAATTTCTAACACCGCAAAAGTACCGCAATAATAGGATTAGGATCTAACGTTGAAAAAGTTACTGAAGTCGAAAAGAGGTTACCTATAACACGGTAAAATAAATTTAAAAATAAAAATAACATTCCAAAACTTGAAAATGGAATGAATATCAGGTGACAATGTCCCGAAACAAATGTATACCTTCAAAACTTTGCACAACACGACTAATACAAAGACACAGGCACCACAGCTTTTATTTCTACAGGTAAGTCAAAAACAATTGCTACACGTTTGAATTTTGAACATTTGACAATTAACAAAGGACCTTCTGAATTTGTCCCGAGATTGGGTCAATTGCAAGATTTACAACTTCATTGTCAACTAAATTGTTTATGCAACCAACAATACGACAGTAGGCAGGTATTTGTGCGAAATATAATTTGCATAGAGTTTTAAGCTTTCACTTTTCATTGTTAGGATTAAAATAGATGCCTTTGTTGTTTCATTGTATTTTTTTCTTAATGTTTTCGTCTTCATTCAAGAGCGCTGACAATAGCTATATTTATGCGAATAACAAGATTAAGATAGGACTAATTAGGCTCTAAATTGAATAATCTTTTGCTCCGTTGAAAGAGTGAATTCACAGTTTAAAACAAAGCATGAGAGGCTTAATTTTATAAAGTGTTGAAGCTAGACAAAGACTGAGAGTGTTTAATTAAGTACGGGATAGATATATTTAAGCCTACTTATCATATTATTTATGTCCGACAATTCCTAATTACTAGCTCTAACAAGTCTTTAAAATACGCAGGACCACTATATTTTAGAACTATTGCTAATCATATAATCTACCAACTCCATCATACAACTAAACAATAAAATGTAGGTACACTTCGTAGTTCGTAAAGCTTGAAAACGTTTGCAAGTTCTCTAAAATTCAGAAGCAACGTTGTGGCGCCATCTATTAATTCACCCCTGTAACAGTTTGTCACAAGAAAAACCAACCCTCCACTAACAAACACGAACCATTTCAACCCCCTAGCGCCACAAAACCGAAACAAAATGGTTCGAGTTTTGGTCTAAAGTACCTCGCGACAGTAACGCCATCTCTGGGATGGCGCAGGAACTTTTACAAAAGCTTGTAGTTCTCGGAAGTTCCGTCGTGGCAGCACCGTCGAAAAGCTTTTGAATGAAAGCGTTTGATACATCGAAAATGCACTTTAACATGTAAGAATCAAGATTGTATTTTGTTTGCCAGGAGAGTGGTACCGGCGAGTAGAGTATGCAAATTAACGCACCATTACATGGTAATTTATTTGAAACGAATGACCACTTTGCGGCGTAGTGCATCCAACGTCGAACGCTGAACGTTTATATGGGGACCCTGACCTTATATTGCGTCAATTTATAGCTCTAAAGCCGTTATACGGTGTTTTACGTAACAGCTGTTGTGTCTCGCGTGATGCCTTAACATAGTGACCCTGTTTTGTTTAGGACTTTCACCTGTTTCTTCAGCTGTTGGGAAAGTTAAAACAATAATGAGTCTATTGACCTAATAGCATCATAGAAATACTAGTAAAGAGTTTCAGTAAAGTTCAAACGACCCATTTTATAGTAATGTAAATTATTTGAACGTTATATAAAACACAATTCACAAAATTAGTCTGCAAATAACTACTATAATGTCAATAGCAATTCATTAATAAAAAGATTTACTAAAATCACAAAAATGGGCTGAGCTTTTAGTGCACTACAATGAATTAGTAAATTAAAAACAAGCCTGCCTATGGTTGAAAAAATAATGGTAATATGTTACCATTATTTCTTCACCCATATTGATCAAAAGAAAAACTAAATCGAGTGTGAATTCGACACCTCACGTCCCTTGATGACAACCCCTTGCCTTTTAAAAAATAACCTAGCAATGTTAAATTCATTTCACGATTGTAACATAACCTCAATCATCGAAATCCATTGCGACGTTCAGAAGTTATAGTGGAATAAAATAAGTAACAAACACATACATGCATGTAGTAATGGCCTCATAACCGATAACAGTTACAGCAGCCAATCTCATCAGATACTAGCCAACTACGTAGGAGATATAATAGTGCAAGAGTGTATGCGCAGATACAAGTGCACTCTCTATTCCCTGAAGTACTCTCACAGCCAAATAGGCCACCAATCCGAAACAGTCGGAGACAGATTAGGTGGAGGACAATCGGCTAAACGTGCTCTCCCAGGTACGGTCACCCATTTACAGACCGACAGTAGTAACCATGCTTAACCTCGCAGATTTCTCAATCTACTCGATTACCACCTCAAATATGAATCCTTACTAAAAGTAAAAGGTACACTCCTTTCCTATAACTACAGACTAGAATTTTATAACGCTAAGGTTACAACACCAGCATACGATTTCCCCAATGGTACGAAGTAACCATAGATTAGGGATGCTGTTTTCACCACCTTAAACTCTATTTTAGGGCGAAATCATAAGAAAGCACAAGCAAGAACGATCTACAGTTCTAGTACAAATAACAGAGTGTAGATGTGTTTGGATTCTCAAATGTTTAGAATGGGAATCTGATGACTTTAGATCCTCAAATTTTTCATCTGCAATGTTTGAAACTCGAACATATCTAATGTATATTGTAGATATCATTGTTATTTAAGAAATAGATGACCCGTATCCTGGATCAATACCTAGACACACAGGAACTGATTTTAATACTGGTGGAGCCGCAGACAATGACAAAAATTAGCACCTACTCGACTAGCATTTTAATCGTAGATATACGTGTACACGTGTGTCAAAAACAAAATCAATTCTCACCTTTTTCTTAAGCCTCCTTGTTTGTAGTGAATTGAGAGGCAACAGGCAGCGTTATCAGACGCTTCGAATAAAGACGTTGTATCGTATTTATGAGATGAAACAATGTTTGTAAGTGCTGTGATTTATGATCACAGTGGCATCGCGAACACGCCCAACTGCTTCGATGTAAAAAACGACTTTATCTCAATTTTATTAATGCACAGTTGTATTGAATGTGAATTGAAGTTCGAGTGTTTATATCGTTATAATATTTCATACACGTAATTTAAAATTGGAATGTGGAATTCGCTTACATAGGTAGAGTATGCCAGTATCATGGTGCATTGTAGTGTTGTAGTTATTTTTTTTAGACTGGTGGTTTGTTTTAGTTTATTA
Source organism: Herminia tarsipennalis (assembly GCA_945859575.2). NCBI lineage: Eukaryota > Metazoa > Arthropoda > Insecta > Lepidoptera > Erebidae > Herminia > Herminia tarsipennalis. The sequence goes on from OX243835.2 coordinate 11,711,105, forward strand.
GATCTACAATATAGTTGTGGTGACAAAAAACCGTGAGCTGAAGTGCAATTTTTAAAGAAAGGCAAGCTGGCTAATATTGCAGTGGTCAATGAATCCTGAATCCTAATGTTTAAGTCAATCGTTAAACCCTTACTTGGATTTCTACAATTATGACAAAATGGAGACGGAAAGAGTAAGGCAAAAAAAAACAATTTGTAATTTTGTGGTATACCACACTCTTAAAAACAACAATCCATTCTCAAAAGTAAAGGGAAATTATAATAAGTTAAATCAAATAAAAAACATGTCTACCAGGAAAACAACAAGTTGCTATTATGAAAATATATATATTACGGGTCTTAATCGCGTGAATAATTTAAGGTAAAGTACCTTGTTTATTGCCCGACGTTTCGACCGTATTGCAACGGCCGTGGTCACGGGTAGACTCAGTCTACCCGTGACCACGGCCGTTGCAATACGGTCGTGAATATTTCTATAATGTTTACAAATCGCGAAAGTTCATCAACATTTATAACAAGTTGCTAGTACTTAATAAAGAATTATTCATAAACCAAATGAAATAAAAATAGTTGTTAACTGCATATAAAATATGAATAGTCAACTTATTGAAAATAAACATCGAAAACAATTTGCCAGTTACAATAATAAACCTCACGTTGTTCGACATGACGCTAATTGAAATGATAAAGATCATATAAATTGTCCAACACAATCGAGAAGTCGTAATGACTATAAAAGTTGACAGCTCATTACTATTTAAAAAATAATTATCGTAAGTCATAACTCGCGAGGAACGAGAAAATGATCCGATTAAACAAATATTCGGCACATTACTCGGTTGGAGTGTTAAACCAGAAAGGACAGTTGGAATTGAAATAAACACAGGCACGAATGAACTTTTTTTATAAACGATGTCAGTTGGTGACTACGTGTTTGCACGACAGCTACTTAAATTGGACAGCCCCGCAGATACGGGCCGCGGTCTGTCAGAACTTCTTGTTAATGATCACACGAAATCATTAAACACGATAATAAACTTAACCACAATAAAGCACAAAAAACATCAAAAATATGTCAATCCACGATTTAATTTTTAAACAACAATTTTTCGTTCTACTTTCCAAATGAAGACTTAATTTTACTTAACAACACAATAACCAAGAATGCACTACAAAAGGCCTTAGTAAATCATTTCAGGGGTGCTAATAAATCTCAACTTAATTAGGCATCATTACACAGTTGAAAGCTATAATTGAACAATGTATCTGTTACTCAAGTTTTTAGATAGATCTGTAACAGCATCAAACGAGCACGAACAAAGAACTAAAACTACGCCAAAGAAAAGGAACAATAGTGGTGTGAATGTTACACTCGGATATTACAATAATGGTATCGATTATAATTTGCGTGCGATGCGGTCCGAGATACGGGCGGGAGGCGACACGTAAGCGACAGGCGTTCACAATCGGCGTCGCGATCGACTCTTGCGCACAGCACCGCACAATGCTATCGTGGCGCTACGATCGCAGACATGCCCTCTCGCGCCATTACGATTGGTGCTTTCAACGTATACGCACCTATTTTACTATGGTATGATTAGCTGTTTAAAATAGACACCCATTTTGTTTTTAATGAAAAGGACCTAGAATGGTGCCCTGTGCGATATGAACTTGAAACATTCACACTTAAAGACAGCGTCCGCAATAAAATGTCTGTTGTGCAAAAGCTTTTATTACTTCCCTATAAAAAAGAAAGATGGCTGTCACTTATTTTAGTACCACTGATGAAAGTTTGATTGTAAACAAACTCGTTCTCTTGATTCCCTGATCCCATTAGCCGCTATCAAACAACTTTTAGTTGCACTTTCGATCTTAATTGAATAACTATAAAACTGTTTTTATGACAACGCCATAAAAAAGAGAAAAGGAAAGGGAATAAAATATTTTATTTTATTGGTGTAGTAAAATGAGCGAGCAAAGAAAATTCATGCAAAATAGATCCGATTCAATTCCAATCAAATTCCTTTGCAAGAGCGCCGGTAAGAGCTTAAGTAGAATATTCCCATGCCTCATTTCTATTTAACATAAGTAATTCAAAAGCCATAAAACGAACTTTGCAATGTGACACAAGTCATAGCCAACAGCGGGAAAGTTTATTTATTACTTCTGTACTGAAGTCCCTTTGCTGACCTAACAATAAAATCTAATTGTAGGTCAAATGGAGTGATCTATTCAGACATCGAAATGATTAAAAATACTGTATCATCTGTCGTCAAAATTTAGACCTAACAAACGTAGGAACCATAAAATTATATTTTTCTCAGGAAACTTTGGGGGCTTGAATGATTAAAACTTTACAATGTAATATGAAATTAGTTTTGGTTCAGCTTTTTCCGACGTGACGGATCATTACAATAAGACGTTATGTCTTTTAATCGAAGACCGGGTGCACGCACAAAAAAGTGTAATGATCCGTCACGTTCCGCTTGCTGATAGGCTGAAGTACTGTGGCCGGCGAGCTTTTGCGCCCGGATCTACTAAAGTTGTCACAGGCATGGTTGTTTATTGCAATGTCATCAATGTTTTCTTATGAAGTTATTACGTAAAATTATCGTCTGTAAATCGACTTTATGGAAAATATTTTTTTTTCTGTCAGCAAGTATGAATAGAATAAACAACCCATATCTTTGGATTTTCTCAATTGGAGATGGAGTATAAATAAAGTAATGAATATTTTAAAATAATAAGAATAACTATTTTAAGAACATTAGTAAAATTCAATCGCTTTTATACAGTTTCTCAGGCGCTTTACAACGGGAGGCGAAACTGTCTCCGACCGAGCCTTTAGAAGGTAGGCGAGTAATAAACACGGGCGTGTCAATAAAAGTCAGGGTCCCACCATACATGTGTCTACTGGCCGCCAGCAGGTGTACCGGGTACTAGGATATGGCAGTAGGGTTGCTTCTCAATAAAATAATTTCAATTTTGAAATTGATTTGTTCGTTCCGTGTAAAATGAAAAAAATATATAAAGACTTTAAGAATTACATTTTTTGTTTAAAAAATTTCAAATGATTGTAATTGTCAACGTTGTGTACCTAATCGTTAGATTGTCGATATCGTAAATAAATTAAATTTCTTACGCCAAGAAAAGAAAGTTATCTCTATCATCGTACCTATATATCTTTTTCGCTGGCTCTTATCAATCAAGACAGATAAACAAGACGATTTTACCACTGACTATGGTTTTCTCAGATTAATAAAATTTTATTGTTCTATTAAACTGCCTACCTTTAGGTTTTTTAATATTTTTATTTTTTATAACAAACTTTATGGAATGGTCAAAACTTGATTGAACCAGGCCACTAAAATGTTTTATCCTCGCTACTTGACGGACATCGAAATATTTTATTTTATGAATCCCAGTAAGTATCTAAAATTCCTTTACAACAAAAAAGTTCTTTAGTACCTACAGTGATAACCCTACTTAGTCGTAAACACGTAGGTACTATGCAAATACGCCGCTCGTAGACGGATGCTGTCAACATTTTCATACCAGAATACCGAAACGGTCCATTTATCGTTTTAACTAAACCGTTTAAAAAACAGCTTTTATTTGAATCATGGTCAACATACACTAATAAATTGGATTTATACCTTCTTAGTTACGGGTGATTAAGATTTGACCCGTCCCATCGAGGTGGGTGTGCCCGCTGTGAATATAATCACATTGCCGTGTATCAATTTGCATGCTCGGACACACATGGCCTGAGAAATATCAAATCGTACATAACAAGATATCAGGCCTCGTCAATCTTAAACAACAAGGCGTTTTCTTTACAACTAACGCCAGTCAAACGCATCCGGTCTTACAAATCGTGTTTAAACTTGAGACTGGTGTTGCAAACGTCAATCTAACACGAAAGCCCGCAACGAGGTGTTTAATGATGCAATAATTTGCATAGGGGCCCGTTGCTGAGAAAACAGACCTATTCTCACGTCTGTCTTCGACTATAAAGTTTCCTTTTACAGTAGCAACTCTTGTTATGTGAACTTTTGTGCTAAATATCGCAAGAGGACGCGATCTCGTTCCACGCTCGTCATTCCCTCAGCCCCAACCATCAACATACCTTTTAATGACGCCTTATTGTTTATGGACTGTTAAACAGCAGAAATGGTTACCTGAAAAAGAAATAAACAGCTTTATTATACATCTATTATAGTCGTAAATGTCGTTTGTAAATGAAAGCATTAAACCACACATGCACAAATTAAGAAGTGAACGGAATCAATTATGTTATACTGGGTCGAATGCCTTGCTCTGTTCGTCGGGCGTCCCGCGCACGGGCCGGCCTGCTAAACCCCCGGCGCACAATCTGACATTTATGAGTGCCATAAAAACGCTCAAGTAGTGACTTTTACTACTTGTTTAGTGAACATAAATGTCTTTGCCTTACCCGCGTTCAACGTCGTCCGTATTTAAAAGCGCACAGTTTCGTGCACAGCTTTGCTCCTTTTTCCTCTTTTTATTTACTGTAACTGTACTGTTATGCAACTGTATAATGCTTTGGTTACTTTTTAGCGACAATTTATTGGAGCAGTCCTTTGTCTTTATTTTAGTGTCGCGAGAACATGGTTTGTTTTAGTTTTATTTGGGTGTTTTATTTGAATTTCATGTCATTATGATGTGGTAATAGTTCGGAATTTTATGATGTAACTGTATTATTAGGCACGGCGTATTCTTATAGTTAACAGTTTAGATAATCGAAGAGCTTAACATGAATCGCTTACAAAACAGACAATGGCATAGTGTATCTAATTATTTGATCTGCAGTATCTACCTATTACTAAATAGTAACTAAAAAAAATATCCTATCTCTTCGAAAATCAAGCCTTGAAAGAGTTTAATACCTATATAGGTACTAGTAACTATTCTGATTAACCGTTTTATTAGTAGCTAAATACTTAATCCAACATCTGCGTCAATCTGATTCGAGAAATCAAGCATTCCTCAAATTTTCCGCTTAATGCTTGAGGCCTTTCACAATTTCCAATAGAGCTACGCAACACTTGAAAGAAAGTCGTAAATCAAGCCGATCACTTAAAGTCACGATTTGAATACATTTAATCGTTTTTGATTGATATCTCGACGATGTTAAACATTACTCGTACAACTAATTAGACGGGTGCATTTGATATGCAGGCAGCGTGGGGGCCTGTCATTCGTATGACAGATTGAAAATTATGATATAAATGTGCATTGGCAACCATGTATTAAATTAAATTATTTATTACATAGAAGTACTTCATGGCAAATCAACGAATAATATAAAAATTGCTAGTTTAAAAGATTATACGAATAAGAAATTGAGTTTTAAGGACTGTAAGTAGTTAAGGAAATATATTAATTAAGTGCCAATGACAAAAGTGTTATTATGACTTTCTTCGCACTTATATTTCCTAATGTCATGTTAAACATGTTTAAATATGCTTGAGAATAAACTTAACTTCCAGAAATGATAGGTAATTTAAAGACAAAAACTTAAAGTTGGTCGTAGATAAGATCTTTTTGACATATTTTGTTATTCTGTACTATAGGTGGTCTTGTAGCCAAGTTATGACATTATTTACACTAAAATGTAACTGTTACATAACTAGACGAAACTAAAATCATACAGAATTGTATTTCTATTTTAGTAGAATCACATTAATATTTTAATCGAGTCGGCTTTTGTCCAAATTACCAATTATAATCAATAGAATTGGCCTTCTGGACACGTTTTACAAAAAAATGCATTGAATGCAAGCATACGGCGGCATCGTGTCACCGTCATTCTTTTGGATCAACGTTCAGCTTTCTTAGACCTCCGTGTTGATCAACTGTGTGGCCGATAGGTATTCCACAACCGTCCGTAAACGCTGTTTGGCAAGTATCGACGGTTTAGCATAGCCCACCCACATACCTTGCCTACATACCATTGGGTTTATGGCTAGCTACTAACGAATAATAATGCTGCACCTAGACGAAGGCCGGACGAACAATAGTGCGTCTTGATTGCTTTGTGCCCTTAAATGTTTGTTTAGATGATTGAGGTGTGAGTTACATTTCTGATGCTGTTATAAATAGCATTGAAGGTGTACGTTGTAAGGTGAATCTTGCCTCAGGGTGGGATAGACTTATCACTCAATTGATAATCTGTCGTGTCTCCTTTAATTAGTTTTTCTCACTTTTGAATTCCACAAGTAGCTAGGTATATAAAATCTCTTAGAAATATTAAATTATTCAGAGGGATGAGACTTTATTCATTAGTCGAATCAGTGTATACTCTGAAAAGTTTAGGCTCTAGTGTTAAGATAATGATTCTTAAGTATAACGATGTATGTATAATCCGAACTGGCAACACAATAATCATTTAACAAATATGAGCTTTCTTACGAGTAGGAAATACGTGCAATGTCGATTCTAAATCATTATTTATAAAATATCTATCAAAACAAAGGCCCAAGTGAAAGGTGTCATTGACACACACGTGTAACACAAGTAGGCAACTAACGGGATGAACCGACCTTAATTTATCAAATATGGCTTAATCAATATCGATGTCATCGGCAGCTAGACCAAGACTGTTTGTTATTCCCCGTAGGCCTTTGTTTATATCGCACCAAAAGAAAGTCCTTCTGCATACCATCGTAATATATTCGTCCGTCAACGATACCTTGTTTTCGCTTCAAATTAGACAATTAGGAGTCGAGTTGTGGCGCTGAATCTATTCAATTAAAGCTGAGTACGCACTGGTCACCTACCGCCGCGATTTTTAGTCGTATGTATGCGACGTGCGATTCGCGACTACATTTCGCATATCAATGTGGTCGACGGATTGATGAAAAAACGCTGGGGCACGCGTGTCATACACGAGTTATGCGTCCTGGGTGCTATTTTGAAATGATTGTTGTGTTACGTGGGTAACAAACATGCCATTTTATATGTATCAATTCTAAATTGAGATTTGTCGAGTTTTTAGATGAACGAAACCATTCGGGCGATTAATTTAGATTCTTACATTTCCTAGTGCTTTTCTAGAGGACTGCGGATTGCAGTATCTAAACTTGAAATAATGGGCTACGTGACTTAGGACACGTGCAAATCAGTTGACAGATATAAATGGTCGCGAAAACATTGCGAAATTTTATTTGCATAGAAATTAAAATCGTATTCGGAAGGACTGCCAATTTTTTAGATTGTTCTGGAATGATAATCGTTTGTGAGCTTATGTTACGTAATGAATTGTTTTAAGAAATCAGAATAGCTTTGTTACATATTAGTAACTAGGTTCGTATTATATTCTGTATTCAGGATTACGTTTGGATATCGGCTTACTGTTGTTTGAACAAAACGTCACTAACCCAATTTGAATAGACAAGATGAAAAAAAAACAGCTATGTATTTGGTTTCAATTAATTCGTTGTCCCTGCGGCTCTGATCGCATTTAGTTTGATTTTTAAACTTGGAATCCTTGTTTTAGCCCTCAGATTGGATGGTAGGTAAAATATGCTAGGTATTTGTACGTTCTTCCGGCCATTTTTTCTATTTTTTTTCGTTTTACATTCTGAAGAAGGTTCTTCAGAATGTAAAACGAAATATTGAACACACGATAAGCAATTGGTTCACCCATTTTCGAGACTACTCGTACCTAATTTTAGTAAACTGATGATTTTACCAAATAAGTATTCTTATATTTAAAAAATACATATAGTTAGTAATTTTGGTTTAAGAAAACAATTCTACTTATATCACGTTTAAAATTGGTTGTTGGATCAATATAGCGATTAAATCAGTTTCAAACACACGTATAAACTCGAAATTGAAAAATCGATAGTTCAAACATACTTACCCGTATTTGTAAAGCTGTCGGAATAGATAAAACGCTATTATATTTTACGAAAAAAACAGACCACGTAAAGAAAACATACGTTATAAATCCATTTATAAGATTTCAATTCACCTCAAAATACCTACAAGATACCGATTTAGTTATCCGGAGGGGAATCACACCACAATTATGTAGGTACTGAAAACATAAGTAATATCTTGGGACAACTCACACAACGCTATCTGATCCCAAACCAGCCAACTGATGAAAATATTTATATATTTCATCAGTTAATACATACATGTTATAGATAAATAACACCCAGACACAATAAACCATCGTGCTCATCACACAAAGTTTTATCCTGGGTGGGGATCGAACCCACGACGTCTTGCGTAGCAGTCGGATACACTCCCACCGCGCCACAGAGGCAGTCAATCATCTCATAACTATTTATTATACGGGAATTAACACGCATTGTTTACCTTAAAATTGCTTGACGTTTCGACCAGGTTGCACCGGCCGTGGCCACAAGCGGACTGATATAATCATGCAAATATAATAAAATAGAATATTTATAATCATGCAATGCGAAAGTTTAAATGTTAGTCAATCATCTTAGTTTTATTCATAAAATTATGAAAAAAAATTAAAATCCTATTTTTATGGATTTCGATAGAGAATCGTGGTATGATGCCTTCTTCGCGGACATTCTACTAACTAAAACAGCATCCTGTATATCTGCAATGCAGAATAATAGTCTATCAGTAGTATCATATTATATCGTTCGTAACATCAACTAACTCTCGCAGTCAATAATACATACGGCGTGTAATAGAAGGTGCCTTGTTTATGAGGCGTGTTGCCCAGTTATCGGCAGTGTCGCGCCGTCAAGCGTGAACGCGCCCGATTGACGATCAACGCAAAACCGCGTCCATAGTGACAATATTAACATAATTAACTCTAGTAATTTATAGGATATGCTCCGATACCTCGCTACTAACCGAAGGGTTAGCGTCAGGTCAAGACTATGTAGGGTAGATACAATGATTGCAAGAACTGTAATTATCGTTGTCATTAATAAGCTGTTAATTTGAAAATTATGCTATAAACTCATAATAGCTGTTGCTTTTATTGGTTTTGTTTTTGTTTCTTTGAATTGAATTTTGATTGAATACTTTCAAATGAGAGTAAAACGTAAATTTCAATTGATTATTTGATTAAATGATGCAGAAACAGCAAGCAAGTATTGTTTTATAGAATAATTGTACTAGGTGCAATATATTATCTTTAAAGTAAACTGTAATTTGTCAGATAGTGTTATCAGTATCAACCAGGCGCCTGGCCAGTTAGCTGTCAGCCACTATTTATCTTTCAACTACTCGGAGGTACGTGCGCGTCTAGACGTACGCTAATTGTATGGTGATAGATTAGCCAACTACATTTACACGTTGTTAACGGCAATACGATTTACATAGGCACTTTTTAAGCTTTGAATTCCACGGACGGGAACCGGTACATTTACCCCGTTTACTTTGTAGGTAATTGATTGTTGACTGTCAACGTTAAATCATCAATTTAAATTACTAGGAGTAGTGAAGAACTGTATTTTACTTGAAACATAAATTGGAAAAACGGTGTGTGTGGTCTTAATAAATTAACAGTTCCTTATACTTTAGCAAAAACGTTCAGACTATTCCAAAAAAAATTCTTACATTGTAGCATCTAGTTTACGACCATAGGTGGTCGGGAAAAGGTTATAGAAAATTAATTAACGGTTGGAAGAAATTGTAGGGAATATATATATATATATATATATATAGTCCGTTCTGCGTTATTTTGTTCGTCCACGTGTAAAATCTTTGAAGCTCTTGAAATTCTAAATCAATGTCATTGGTTAGAACAAACAAAATATAAATCAATCCATCACACGTCAGTGTGTACACCCCCTCGGGCGCGGTCGATTGGGCACGACGGATCCCGACAATTACCGACCAATCCCGACCGAATCCGACTCTGATTTAAATGTTAATTGGCGAGTGTCGAAATTATTAATTACTGTGTATCGCGGGTACGATACGCATGCAGATTGCTATGCTAACGAATGATTAACTATGCATGTGCGTGCGCACGGTTAGATTTTGTGCTGCGTTCGGATTGATGTTGTGAGATGAACATGATCAATCGACTGATATCGATGTGTCAGTTATTTTCGCATCGGGAGACTGGTAATGAATATTATAAAAATAATAATTAGAAATTAAATTATAGTCATTAGTCAATAATGCGACTTGATTCAGTTTTTTGCTAAATATGGCACTTTTTACGTCGATAACTAGACATAATACTATTATTTTAAATAATAATATATCAATAGTAGGTAATATATCAATATTCTGTATGTATATATTATAATGTTTTTTTTTATATTAGTACCTGGATGAACTAGCTTCGCTCGGTATTTCTTTTTGTAAACGACGTTTTCAAAAAATGAAACCTAGCTAGATTGATTTATCGGTACCCCGAAACTTTTCGCTGTTGCCGTGATTCAGATTATATACATACATATACCTATACAAGAATTGCCCGTTTAAAGCTATTAGATTTCATATTTGTTTAGTTTTGTTAATATGCACCTGCCACCCATCTCTATCTCTCATATAAATTGATTACCTAATTATAAAGATCTATGCCATAATAATGCAATTCTTGTAGAGTTTACATCACGGGGGTGCTATATTTAGGTATATATACATTGTCCGTTGGTAAATTTGTTTGTTTGAACTCGATAATCTATAAGGCTTTAAGAAGCTAATAGAAGCGGATAATCAATAAAAAATGATGCAAAAACGTGGAAAATTGACGCAGACGAAGTTGCGCGGGTCAGTCAGTGTCTTTATAAATCTACTAGCTGACCCGTGCAACTTCATCTGCGTCAATTTTCCCCGTTTTTGCAACATTTTTTCAATTTGAACAAGGACCTACTACCTGAGATTATCGTGTTCAAGCAAACAAACAAACTCTTCAGCTTTATTGTTTAAAGTTTTCTTTGTCTTTCTCTTTTAACGGGTCATTTGTTACTAACAATAAATTAGAACATATTGCATTACTGAATTACGAGTACTATCTTCTAGTTCGAGATAATCTCTGCGCGTCCAATCAGGGTATTTAATTTGATTGTCTTGAGACATTGCATATGAACTCAATGTAATCAACGATTTAATTGGTATTTATTAGCGTCTAAATTGGATCGAGGTATTTTAATGAACGTTACTGTGATTACACGGTGGTTAGAACAGTAGTCTAATAATGGATGTAATTAATAGGTAGATAGATGTAAATTATCAGTAGATATATAATGAACTTAGTGTGTAAAAGAAGCAATAGTAAGAAAGATGGAATATGGAATAACCAAAAGTTTTACCTAAAACTTTTAGACTGCTTCAAAGCCCGAAACAATCACCGATCAGAGATCAGAATTTTTCAAAAACGCCAAAATTATTTTGACGTCTTTATTCTATTTCATTGTATTTTTTGAACAGTTACGGAGGTAATACGCAATTATAGAGCTAATGCAAATAAAGCTAACAATGTGTTTGGTATCAAATGAATGTGCTAAATGTAAGTCTATTCATTTGATACCAAACACAGCATATTTAGAAACATTATGTAAAAATACCCTATTTACATGTTTACCATACGCTATGTGATTAACATAATGAAAGAAAATGAAGCACAATGATAACGAATCGATTGATATATCATTTATCAAAATTGGATGTGTAGTTTTGGCGCTACGGTGGAGCATACGTAAATACAAACACACAAACACATATAGACTGCTAAAAACATTACACAATTAAAATTGGTGAACTACACACTTAACTTGAAGACTTTAAGTAAGAAAAAAGATCTGCATTAGAAACGGTTTGGTTTGAAAAAAAGATGAATCAAGACTAGTTCAAATTTTACTTAGATCGTAAAGTCAAGACCACGTTTCTATAAATTCCGTTGTTAATTTATAATAATTTACCCTCAAATGTCACAACATATCAAGCTATGCAGTACACATAAAGTTTCTGCACCATTTGCCACCAGTTCGGGGCGAGCGATGCGTCGCGATACTCACATTGATATATGTTGCATACCGCCGAAAGCTCAAACTATCCAATAAAATATATTGATTTATGGATTTTTCACTGTTTATATGCCAAATAAGGTGTTTCTGAATATGATCGCAAATCATGTTGTGGCTGTAGAGTGTATTGATTTCAAACGTTATTCAGTTTCGATGTCACTATGATCAGATAAATAGATGTGATGAAATAGAATTAAGAGAGTAATGCTATGGAGTATTGTCTCCGAAAAAAATTTGGGTATGGAAATCTCAACGTAGATTAGTGTGTAAATACATTGTTTTGTTTTTCTTTCGCAGGAAAGAGTGAGTAGTGTGATTCCTCTTGAAAATGGTCCCTCATCTACGCACCTAATAAAGGTAACATTACTTCGTCACTTCGTTACTTCACCACTGAGACCTGAATGGTAAGGTTGAAACCTTGCTCGTATCCCATTTTTTAAAGACGTCTCCCGCAGTAGTATACAAGCCCTGTGTCACGGGGGACTTTACAAACATACAAGTCATCGACACAAAGTAGACACAGACCCGGAACAACAATTTGTAGATCTCACAAAGTAGTGTCCTGTGTTTGAATCGAAACCACAACCTCTTGCGTAGCAGTCAGACACACTCCCACCGAACCACAGAGGCAGTTAATAGTAAACAATCATAATTCCGGTTATATGTCAATGACAACACACAAAAAAACCTAATAAAAATAATCCCTAGCAATGTTATTAATAAGGAAATGTGATCATAAAGCAGTAATAAGTAAGTAAAGACTAGAAGCTTTGTTTCTTTGAAGTAGTTAACAAGAACGTTAGTAATTTGCGACCCATATCACTTGTAATATGGGTCGTGCAACGTTTTTTTACACCGATACTTGTATAAAAAGTAGTGTGAAATAATTGCTATGGGACCAGTGATGCGTAAACAAGCCGATAAATGTTTTACAGCACCCTTGCTAACGTTATCGTCGATCTATTGTTGCAAGTCTCGGTTTAGATTGAAATCAAGTTGTCTAATGGATTAGGTATGCAATATAGCGAAGGAAATTTTAAGAGCTACAACAAGCTGCTCGTACTATCTATGTACTCACTCCATTGCAATTAGAAAAATTTGAATGTTTTACTTAAATTGGAAAGATAAATTTATATTTTTTTATTACTTTTAACCGCCTTCAAAAAGGGTGTATCTCTGTTTAACCCGGATGTTGATACGCGATTTTGTCGAAAGCTAGTGATCCGATTAAGATGGGGTTTTTGCTATTCGAATGCGTATTTTTCTGGGAAGGTTTTAATGTATAACATTTTAATATATAGAATGTAGCTTATAAAACGGAAAAAATTGCATTCCTTAATTTTTTCCTTGGTATACCTACTGTATTACATTTGAAGGCGCTAAAAAAATATATTAAAGTTACCTTAAGTGATAAAAACTTATGCAAATTAAAAAATAAAATGCCGCTTTTACTTACTAGGTGTTCAGAACTAGTGCTCTATTATTGTACATCTGTCAAAAGAGACTTCATCATTTCATCTTTCGTAAGTTTTTTTATTAGTATATTAAGATAGCACTTTTGTGTAGACACAGCCTGTATAATGGAAAGCTGTAGCAGCCTATCGAGGTCTGTAGCATTACGGGCAGGTTAATTCGTGTATCCGAGCCTAAAATCGATTTAGGTCTGGAGTTTCTGAAACGTGTTTGGTTTGTCATCGTCAAATTTATGGCCGTTCCTATTCACATGTAACCTAACTTAAACGAATTGTCAATTTTATCGATAAATCAGTACCTACCAATTTATTTCTATGGTACTGTACCGTTGTATATCAGTACTGTTGGTCTAGTGGTTAGTGGCCCTGACTGCATAACCAAAGGTTGTGAATTCTATCCCCACCCTGGATAAAACTTTGTGTTATGAGCATGATGGTTTATTCTGTGTCAGGGTTGTAATCTATGATGTGTATGTATTTAGAAATATTTAAGTAGGTATGTTTATCAGTTATCTGGTTACCATAGGCTCCGTCTAGTTTGGAATCAGATGGCGTTGTGTGAGTTGTCCCAAGATATTATTTTTAATATAAGGTGGCAAGACACATACGTCACCAAGTATCTCGCTACCATTTCAATGCAATCATTAAGTATTGTTAAACCTTTTACGTACAATAAAAAGCAACAATTGCTATTCTTTAAAGTTTAATCTATTGATTTTATAGTTATAACTCGAACTGTGTTCTATCGGAATATCAATGTGCGATTTTATAGGTTTTTGTACCGGTGTCTATGGTGTTTCCTCACTTTTTTTTTCGTTGATTCGCAAAAGCTATATAAATAATGTAGGGTAGACTGGGTACGGTTGTGACAATTTAGGTTTGACCTTCAATAATTTTGTTAATTTATTAGTTAGTTGAGACAAAAATTACTTAAATCGTAGCTTGTACATTAGTCCACATAAAAATACTGAAATTTTGTCTCAAAATACGCTGTATTAGTTATAGCATCAAATTTAAAAAAAAAAAGAACATGTCACAACCGACCCCATCCCAAGGACGGTTGTGACAGTGGTTGGGGTCAGTAGTGACAGGTATATAAACATTCACAAAAAATGTTTATTATGATTTTTATTGTAAAAAATATTTAACATGACACAAAATTCTTTTGTTCTATATAAAGTTTACATTAATATATCAAATTAAATTAAGTCTATTCTTATAATTAATAAGGCACTGCAACATAATCTGCTATTATAACCATCTTCTTTAAAATCATAAAATCATTACTTCATCATAGCATCCTTGTATTGACAAATATCAGACCGTGCTCTTTCAGTCTTCCGCAAGTGTTATCTGGGTATCTAAATGCAAAACCATAAGAAAATATACGTCACAACCGTACCCAATACATTTGTCACTACCGTACCCAACGCATACTTCTGAAAACAATAAAACACCACGATTAACCTAAATTATCTACATAAAAAGTAATCATTTGTAATTAACTACTAATATTCAATTTAGAACAAAAAAATATTTGCCATTGCATATCTGTATATCAATAGAGGTAAATATTAAAAAAATCCGAACAAGTAAACTTACTTTTGGCAGTTAAAAAGCAATGTGGCCTCCTGCTTTTGTTTACGTCGCGCACCGGCTAATGCAATATGGGGCAACATGTGTAAACATGCATTGCGCTTCTTTTTTCTCTTACACTCTTTCCCAAATTCCGTATAGATTCGCGGTTATAACGACTGTCACTACCGTACCCTGGCACAACCGTACCCAGTCTACCCTACTTACTATTGAAATCACGACAATGACCATCAGATATTGAGTGTCAAATAAAAAAGTGCCTGGATTACAGTATCTACGGTTATTTAAACTATGAGAATTCAACTATAAGATGTTAGTAATACGAAACAATTTCTACAAATATCAGATTTTTGTTGTTCAGGTCCAGAAAAAGAACTTTAGACTTCCAATAATCGCTACCAGCTATCCTGAACTATGTCGCTTAACTTCAAATTTCTCTTTCCTTGAAGTTAAATCACATACTTCAGGATCTTGACCTGAAAATGACCTAAGCATCCTAAACGATTTGAGAGCGTCTTAAAGTTGAGCATCATTTGTTTTGAGGGTAAACTTGCGTACTTTATATCTATACTAATATTATATAAGCGGAAGAGTTTGTTTGTTTGTTTAAACGCGCTAATCTCAGGAACGACTGGTCCGATTTGAAAAAATATTTTTTTGTTGGATAGCCCATTTATCGAGGAAGGCTATAGGCTATATAACATCGCGCTACGACTAATAGGAGCGGAGCAGCAATGAGAAATGTTTCAAAAACGGAGGAAATTTACGCAGATGAAGTTGAGCGGGACAGCTAGTGATTGAATAAAAAACTAACGATATACTAAATGAATATGAATTGATAATTACAATAGTGTACTAATAGAGACCTAAAATGGGCAAACCAAAGCTCAAACTAGTGATGTAACTTACCAAAACTTTAAAATCGAACTCCGGGAAACAATATCGACACTTCCCGGAAGCATATCGGTGTCATGGTAGCTTACAGCCCTACATTAATATTCACTCTACACTTGATCCAGGAGTTATCACGTATCGAATAGAATAGAGCTATAATATTTTATGATCCCTTGTCCACCATACCGGGCAAAGTCGGTGTTCGAATTTTAAACAAAACACTCGCACGCATATGTATCGATTATATCGAATGGTTCGATAAATTAGACGATTTTTTTATTAGACAATGAATATGTTATTAGTATGTTTTCTGTAGTAATGAATCACGTTTTATTAGTTTGTGATTAGGTACAAGTAAAATGATTTTAAGCAATTTAATATGTGATAAATACGAGTATTGTAATTTGTATCTTTTGTCTTTAGCTGTAAAGTATAATTCAATTTTAACAAAATGTTAAATTTTGTGAGAAGATTAAAAAAAACTGGCGTTTTCTATCACAAAACCAATAACTTTGTGATATCTAACTATCAATCAACGTGTTCGGTCGTCATAGGTAGGTACCTTATTTCAATACTAGTCCCTGTCCTAATCTATACTTATATTATAAAGCTGAAGAGTTTGTTTATTTGTTTGAACGCGGTAATCTCAGGATCTACTGATCTGAATTGAAAAATTCTTTCACTGTTGGATATACCATTTATCGAGGAAGGCCATAGGCTATATAACATCGTGGTACGACCAACAGCAGCGGAGCAGCAATAATAAATGTTGCAAAAACGGGGAAAATTTACGTAGACGAAGTTGCGCGTGACAGCTAGTGTCTTCATAGTTGGTAGATACATACTAAGTGTTCCTTTTAAAATCTAATCCAAAATTCTCAGTAATGATTAAAATGTAGCTAGCGTATGGAATGTCAGTATCTTGTATTCCTTACTTGATTTTCAATCATTCTATACATAGGTACTTGCTAGGAAATAGCGAAAATGCTAAGTATTTACCTAACTAATCAACCATTACAAAGAAAGACTACAAAAGAAAACGTCGGGCAATAAACAAAGGTATTTAGCCTTAAAATAAAATATTTACGCGATTAAGACCCGTAGCTTAAAAAATCTATAATCCGCGAACGATGTTTATGTGTTCGTAGTATGAATGCTATTGAGAACATTAGCAACAAAACGCCATCACAAAAACTATTCTCAATTTTTCTTTTCAGCACTGGAACTTCAAAGTAAGTACTAAATGCCATTAATCGTGTGTACATTTGTCGTACCAATGTAGAGTTATCATGCGACTGATATCCAGATGGATACAGCAATAATTCTTTCGACGCAGCTCAAAGGCATTGCATGGTTTGCGTGCTCTACCAAACTTGATTTGCAGTAGAGTATGGTGAGAGGAAAAAGTTGTTCAGTATTTTCTATTTTAATTATACATTTGATTATTATGATAACAAATGGCAGCGTTTTAAAAATGCTCTGAATAAATGTTCGGCCACTATTTATCATGTTTTGCATTTTTTTTAAAGACGACTCCTGCAGTAGTATTCAAATACAGCGGGGGACTTTACAAACATACAAGTCACGGACACGAAATACACCCAGACTCGGAACAACAATTTGTTGATCACACAAAGTGGTATCCCGTGTGGGAATCCATCCCATAACCTCATAAATATCATACAAACATCTTCAAACCGCATTGTTTTGACGTTACATAAACTAATTTTACAATTTAGCCGCAAGGATTCGTTGGTGAATAATACGGGTAATAAGTAGGCATATCATATTGTCTCAAAAACACTCTTCTTTAAAACTGAAAGCAAGTTTAATTACTGATACAAATAAGACTTATAAACCTTAAACGAGAAGTTGCTAAACAAGAATTTGAGTGGCACTGATACTGTTATGGGCTACCATCAGGCACCCAGCCTGGTCATCTATTAATTTAGAAGTATTAATAAAAAAGGTAATCACCACCAAGAAAAGTACCTAGCTCGATTACCGTACACATAGACCACTTCGGATCACTATATTCGGTAGGTTTGCTGAGATTCCTTGTTCGTAAGAGGTGTCTGTAAGTGCGTAGCTCGAGTGCATGTTGTATGAAGGTGTAGCGGATAATGTCCTCCTAAGCATAGGATCGATATCGTACTATTTTCATACTATTTTCATATCCTTTATATAAAACAGTCTTATAAACTCGTTGAGTGATAGACAAATTTTATTGAACTGTTCCCTGCGCGACTCCTATCGTTTACAATCTACGTCATATGCGCGAAACTGGTGGTGACACTATTTGCAATACTAGTGACAAACGAATTGCTATAATGTTTACTAGCTGTGCCCCGCGGTGTTGCCCGCGGTTTATTAACCTATGTGTTAATCCAGGGTGTCAGCTAATTTCATACTAAATTTTATTAAAATCGCTCCAGCCGTTTAGACGTGAAGAAGTAACAAACATATACACTCACAAACGTTCGCCTTTATAATATTAGTGTGATACATACCAGCGATCAAGATTTCTTTCTGTACTCTCTCTATTTTGTGTCTAAAGCTATCCAAAGCTTACACATGCATAGTAAAAAGTTATTACACAGCCGTGTGTAGCAATACTAATCTTCAATGACGTCACAAACGCATCTAATTCAAAATCCTTGTTGACATAATGTTATAAATAGATACTATACTGTAATTTTTATAAGCTGTCATAGGCACTAAAAGTTAAGCACCGCATTGGATATTAAACTATTGTTGATGTCAGTTTAAAGATTACAGAAATACATAAGTAGTGACAACTGTATAGGCCAATAAAATATAAAAACTAATTCCTACTATTAAGCGAATTAGGCAGAACATAAAATACTTTAACGCTCTATATTTTTGTTCAACACTTTAAACGGAAATTTATTAAAGTGTTACCTAATACTAATAACTAAAGTTTAAGCCTAGCTAACGTTTACTATGAAACAGTTCCATGTAATTGTATGTTTAAGAAATAAATAGGATTATGGCATAATTTGTGTTTGCTACCATTACCTACACAGTTATACTCGATTAGAATGTCGCCAAAGGACGGCTCGGCAGCTTGCATATGTTCAAGTGATTTTTCACGGCTACGGAACCCTTGTACAAAGGGCACGCAGTACGATGTTGCAATCACGATCCTCGATCACGACTGGTCCTTCTACTATCCATTAGTATCTCCCACACAACCAAATATAGACACTATATCTTAATCATTAAAGTCCACAGCAAATGTGTGACTAAATTGGTCGGTTTCGATTAAGAAATTTGCGATTACCTCAGTGAAAAATAGAACTTATTTGAAGGTAATAAGGTGGTTTCTTGATTTGTGGATGCATTTTCTAGGTGGTAAAATGTCTCCAGACCGTGTCGCTACTAGCCTTAAAAGCATTAAGTTTGTTTTAGAGATAATAATCGTTGCGAATGCAAGTGCTTTGTTATTTCAAAGATAGAGTTGTTGTTGTTGATTTATTTTTGGTCAACCATTGTTGGACTTAATAAGGGATGGAATTATTCAATTATCATTTGTGTAACGTTATATTATGCAGATATAGCTAAAAGTAAAACTGAATGTATATAGACGGTAGATACTGAAATAATAGTTGTACATAACGATCAAAGAAATTTGACAGACGGATTTTGTTACATTTAGTTTTGTCAAGGTCTAGGTTAGGTTATTATTTATCAATACTTGATTGCCTAAGTGCTAGAGTGGAAGTCTGTGCGACTGTTATGACTGATAGATACACAGGACATCACTTTGTGTGATTGTTTGTGCATTAATTGTTGTTCCGAGTATAATATGTATTCTTTATATCCGTGATTTGTTTGTTCGTAAAGTCCCCTACGGCATATGTGTATTCTAATATAAATGATGTTTTATAACGTCTATAAAAGAGGGAAAACCGACTATCGACTGCCTCTGTGGCGCAGTGGGAGTGTGTCCGACTGCTACGCAAGAGGTCGTGGGTGCGATTCCCACACAGGACACCACTTTGTGTAATCCACATATTGTTGTTCCGGGTCTGGGTGTACTTTGTGTCCGTGACTTGTATGTTTGTAAAATCCCCCGCAACACAGGGATAATACCCTACTTGCGGGAGTCATCTATTATAAAAAAAACACTTGTATCTCAAGTACCAACTTGTCTATTAAGACTTATATACTTTACCACCTCCTAAAAAAATCGAAAAATGAAAGCGATGGTAACAAGAAATTTATAGAAATACCTACCCAATTTCAAATCATACCTTTTGGTATTTAGTAAAAGTACCTACTATTTATAATCAATGTCATCAAATCAAGAAATGGCTGAAAGCTCAAGAATACGATAATTTCCTAAAATAAAACACCGACGTAGAGTAATTCCGACGTTTATTTCCCTACCCAGGTTTTTTAAGGAAAAAAATATCAAAACATTCACCTAACCTGGTTTTATTAAAATAATTTCGGAGGAGTGCGTGAGCCGGGTACCGAACTGCCTACGATCACGCGAACTTACCAACAAATTTATCTTTACCGTTGACAAAGTGAAAGGTAACTCAATTCCTTAGTTCTGTAGAACATTTTTATTCTATGACGATAAAGTTTTTTTTTTCTTAGAGAGTAAAAATAAGGTTGTAAGTCGATGGAAACCTAATCAGTGAGACCTGTCCCACAAAGTTATGGTTCCCTCTATTCATAAACATAGATAAGCATTACTTTTAGGTAACGAAGAAACTAATTAAATTTATATTATCTGATGGCTCCCACATACTGTTGCTCAATTGGTTTCCGTTTTTTTATGAGTTGTATAGACACATACGTTATTTATTAGTTATATGTTATATAATATAGCTTCTAAGATGAATTTATTAAAGATGTAGGTACGTATGGGTTATTAATTTTTCCGGTTATTTTTCATAAAAAAGTTGGAAAAAACGTACTAAGTGTGACAAGGTTTAAATAATTGCGTAATGCAGGAAATATAATTAAAAGTGATATTCAATAGGTAATAATAAATATTGTAGGTGAAAATGTTGTGTATTTGAACCAGTGTATTATACGGTTAAAGTCTTTTTACCCGATTACGGCGAAGTCAAAAAGGAAGGGTAATGTTTTTAGTTAGTGCTTTTAGGTACCTACTATTATATCCTAATATAATACTTACTTTACTACTATAAAATCAATGCTTTGTTCTTATGTTTATTTATATTATAAAACTATAGTTTTAATAAAGAATATTATGACAATTTTTGAAACTACCTATTTAATTATATAGCCAATAACATAGTAAGCCTTGAAAGACCAAAAAAAGAGTAAATATAGTTACTTCTGTCGAAACCAGACAGTTACTTTATAAGAATATGGGGCGACTTTATAACGTAAATATGTCCATTTTTAAAACTCACTAAAGCTCAAAATTAAACTTTGAAAACCCAAAAATGTTAGATAAAAACCCGACTTGTTAATTTAGGTATTCTGCTTAAGTTAACTTTTATTTTTGGCTGCATAAGTAACAAAAAAGCAAATTGTCAAAAACAAAAGTTTATCCTAAACACAATAAAACAATATGACACTAGCATCCCCATCTTGCGAGTATTTCTCGAGCGGGTGGGGTAGACAAATGACTCGCGCCCCTACTGCCCGAATGAGTTATGGCCACCAATCGAGCCGCGCCCGACAGCGGCCATTTTTAATTTTTAGGGGTGCTCACCCTATAGTAGGTATTATTATTAAGTGTGCGTCGTAGTGATAACATGACGAATGTGTTTAAATACGTTGTAGGTATAAAATTATAAACACAAACTACTAAGAACAGAAAGCTTTACAAAGCTCTATACGGACTGGGACCACTGGTTACCGAAAATGGTCCAAGACTCCGTATTTGTAAGTGAAATATGTGTCTGAAATATGTTGATCAAATAACATATAGGTATTATATATATATATATGTTATTTAATATAAAAAATAAATTGTTCGTTGGTTGTAGGTAAACAATAACGTGGTTAAGTAGCACAGTATATATTAAATATCCTTTTCCAGAAATCCTCTACATTCATTTTAGTTATGTAAAACAAACGGGTGTATCCATTCATATTTAGTGTGGATTATTTATGCGAGGGATTATAATTTATCCGAATTGTATTAAAAACGTCGCCGTCGTGTAAATTCTATTAAATTAGAATTTCAAGTTATAACTGTAAATGCAAAATTTATAGCGTCTCTAGTTATTGTTTTAATAATATAAAATTCTAAAACGTATTTACCTACCTACTTATTTCTAGTTTTATTTATGTTAGCAATTCTCCGTCTTAAAATTCACGTCTTCATATTTAACAAAAATAATAGCCATAAACAAATTTTAAATCTCACTAAACAACTTGGCACAAACGCTCATTGTGTTACAATTATTAAATCAGGTAGCAACGCAGTTACACACTTCAATAAATCCTTATAAGTTTATTAGTTCAGATTACCGTTCAACAGTACGTAAATATTTGAAGAGTCGACCATTAAAATCAAGTTTTAATACGTCGTAAAAACTAATGCGCTCATAATCGTCGATTAGAACAAATTGAACCATAAACGAACATCAATGTGGACGTAAATCACGCCCTCTAACGGCGCAATGTTGAACTACGGGACATTTGTCGCTTCACTATCGTCTCAATCTCGCACGGATGATGAACGACCACTTTTATTGCGGTTACACGCTTGTTTATTTACTGCTTTGTAATAGAATGTCAATAAACAACGTTGATAACTGAACGTGGTAATAAAATAATAATAAAACACGACAGTTATTGTGGCGGGAAGTGGCGCTCTCCCGCGTCGCGCAGCAAAAACTAAATACAGCGACATCTATCGCCGAATAGATGAACTACTGAGTTAATTTACAATGGTCCAATTTTTATCAGCTCGTATTGTGAATCACCTTTGCTAGCTATAATTTCCTGAATGGTACGTGTGTATGTATATTAATGGAATTGAATTCATCGAACGAATGTCAATAAAAAATATTATTGTCTAGTTAACAAGCGGAGATCATTTATCACACGCTACGGCCCATCAATAATTCATTACTAATAACACAGAGCACTGACGTAATTAGTTCAATTACTTGCCCACCCAGTAATTCCACCCCACATTGTAATTGAATTATTTATCTTTGGCTAAATTAGGAAAGGCAGATAAATGCAATATTCACCTTTGCCTAAGGTGTTGTGGAGACCACGTGTATAATTAAAACGGAACCGAGACAATAGATGCGTGACCTAGCCCTGAGATTAATTCGCAAGATAACAAATTAAATTTAATACGCCTAAGAGTAGTATTTTACGAGATACGGAACTCATTCTAATTAGATTTTTGTTAATTCAATTTATCATTAAGTAGCTATAGTTAGGCACATCTTTTAAGTTCCAACTGTCGATACGAGTTGTACTTGTTTTTTTTTTTACTCTACATAATTGCACTATTCAGGCACAGTGGTATTTATTGCAGTTGTTAATTATGCAATCAATATACTTTTTTATCGATAGGTTACAGACCTAATAAGAAACATGTTACTCGTATACGTCTGGCATTCCTGTGTAATAATTTATTATTTTATTAATCACTTTGTGAAATGTGTAACTTAAGCTGCCATTGTATCATAAACGATACGTTCTTCATGATACAATGATACATTCTCCAAGATACGATACACGGCAAAACGACTGATAGATACGACAGGGCGTATATCACAAGAGAAACTAAATGTGAATTTCTTACGCATAGCAATCCAGGATACATTAGAATACAAGGACAATTACAAAGACATTAGTTAGTAGAACATTCTCCGGGTTCATTATAAAGCATCGGGTATATACGACCCTCGGATTGGGCACGGCTGAGGAATGTACACTATTAGTAAGGGACTAAAAATTAATGTCTCTTATTTGTGAAGTACGCAGTGGGTACATAAAGTATGTCAGTTTAAATAGTGGTATTAAATCGTGGGTCAAAGACGAGATTCGTTGAATTCATCAGTAACTATTTATTTATAATCAGTTTTATACATTCGCTGTAGTGAACTAGTGACACAGACGCAGGTCTTCTCTTTGAAAGAGAGTATAAAAGGCATTAAGCACTACTCAGGCCCGTTGCGGATTTCTAAAATTGTAATTTTACTATTGTCAAAACGTATGCTAATAATTTTAAAGATTACTATAAAAAAATCAGAACCCTAAACAAATTATAATAATAACAATTACAATGCTATTCTCTGTCATATTCGAATAACACTCCAATACTACAACTGGCTTATACGACCTACGCATCCCAAAGAGATCGCATTCAACTTCTGACAAATCCATAATCAAAAACGTCTATCTATACGAGTTATTGTACATTATGTGGGAACAATTACACGTCCATTAATCAGAGGAGTACTCCGACAGTTTATTGCGCCTCCGGCCCTCAACCCTCGGGCGGTTACAACCCTTCCCAGTTGAATTACGCCCTTTTCCAACAGTAACTTCGCTATAAGTTTTCACTTGATTAGCCACAGTGACTTTGGAAAAGTTTCGCCCTATGTATCAACTGTTGTTTCTGAATGTATGATTTATGATACATAGTCCGATTATGTTAAATAGCTTATAAGATTTTAAAGGGGTACAGAAGCTGCCTCGGTTGAGCAATATGGTGCGTGCCACTGTTGAAAAATAAATTGTAGGTTCGATTCTTATAAGTACGTTAATATGTCTGTACTGTATCTATTGATAGTATATTATTCCGGGAGTATTTAAAATTTTATTTAAAAACTTAACAATAATGCTTTTTGTTTAAAATTGTTAGTAAGTAGTTAGATTGTAATCTTAACTTGATAAAAGTGCGGAATCTTAAATATTTACCAGATAAATATTTCGTACATTTTTTATTTGTTATTTATGGGTACTTATAGAATTTCAAAAACAAATACGAAATCTATAAGTTTCAAAAGTGTTTACGTTTAATCGCTGTTATATATCAATTTAATACTCTTTATAAGACAAAAATCGTTTTTTTTTATTTGTATTCTGGCACACAAAACGCACTCTTACTCATCATAGTAGGTGGGCCTGGGCACGGCTTGAAAATATAATGCGAAAAATGTACCATGTAGTTCTCACATCTAATTTAATTAAACACAATACGTCGTAAAATAACTGTCAAAAATCTACGCGTTTTAATAAGAATTCTAACTATGATGTTATATAAGAAAATGTAACAATGAGTAACAAAATAGTCTTTTAAGAAATGTTTCAAGTATCTCAGAAGATAAAAATGTATAATAGAATAATGACAACTTTATTTTTTTACTAACTTTTATAATGAAAAGTCAATGAACTTCCACCACTTTCGTACGGACATTTTTAAAATCAAATATTTGCAAAATGTGATTACTACTACTATATTCTTATTGACAGTAAAATGTTGATATAACATTTAAATTTTAACTTCGGACATTTTTGCAAATATACATATTGTACATAATCATAGCACAACCCGTAAATAACCAGTCCCAGGTCAAATATACCAAGTTGCTAATTTTATGAACCCGTTTATAAATAATAGCTATTACTGAAATTAAATTAAAAGATTTACTATCTCGTTAACCCTAAAATTAATGCACTTATTCGCATTCGCGAACCTGCGATGGCAATGTTTGCACATAAGGCAATAACTGCGTTTTAAAGAGGCACTGCGCTACGTAAGCCCAACGTACCACCGTGCGGACATTAATAATTTTGGCGCGAACAAATGACGCGGCTGATTAATGATTTACGTACCCAATTCCGTGTTGTCCACGGGGTATGAGATACGTGTATGTACTGTACTTACGAGTATATAGCTATTAGATTGTTACGTTGTCAGGGTTTTTGAGTGGGTGGTTGAAGGGGTTAACAAGATTATCTATATTAATATTATTTATTTATTATTTTTTATAAAGCTGAAATGTTTGTTTGTTTGTTTGAACACGATTTGAGAAATATAACATCACGCTGAGACCAATAGAAGCTGTGCAGCAATGAAAAATGTTGCAAAAACAAGTTGCGCGATTCAGTTAGTAAGTAATTTACGATTTGTTTTTTTATACTGAAAAATTAGTCAAATTCCCACCAGGTGAAGATAAACCAAAAATCTGTATATTAAATCAACATGCTGTCAATTATTTTTTTTGTAAACGAGACAGTTATCTACAGATTACCTAACCCTAAAACAGCTATAGTCTCAGTATCAGCAATGAATATAATGTTACTGGGTACTATAGGCACCATATGCGACATGGGTACAACTGTGGCAGGTCAGGTGTCCCCTAAGGGTCCACTCCAGAGGGTCCCTGTGCCAGCTAGACGCTTTTGTATGATTTATTACACCCTTATTGATACCCATTTTAATTTGCTCCCGTAGTAGATATATGTATGTGTAAGGAACATTTTTATGCTGCATATTAAAGGGCTAGCACCAAATTTATTGTCGTCTGAGAATGATTAATTGTGCCTTTTATATTTTATCATTCGGTTACTTACTGAAATATTTTATGCAATTTTTTTGGATATTGAAGTATATAAAATTTTAGGTATTATGTAAAATGAACTAACATTTTAATAAACAAGTTATTTATTGATTTTCTGTTTCTCTGAATCGTATTATTTTAGCCATTAATATTTATACAAACACCTGCATCTAGTTTATAAATATATACGTAAACTTTTAAAATATTTTGATCAAGATTTCAATAGTAACATTCATAAAAATGCATATTAACAAGGTGCCGACCAGTAGGATATTGAAATATTCCTTTTATATCTATAGTATTAATCAAAATGAATTCTATATCTCTCCAATCTACCCTTTTCTTTACAGGAGCCCTCAATAATCAATATACGTGTGATTACATTCATTACATACATATATGTGTTAGTATAACAACTTTTCTAAGCGTCCGTTCTTTAGAAGATTTACTTGCGGGATAAAATTGGCTCCCATTTAGCATCGGTACCGATATCACAATACCGACTGCCAGCCGATTTAAATTTATTTCGGACGTCGGTAACTTCCAATTTAAACCTCTTAATCCTCTATGATGTATGTCGGTATTCGGCAGGATTAAAAGTTCCACGGAAAATAACCGGGAAAACCTTTTCCGGGGTCGGATTGACCCGGGCAGGAGCGGGATTAGGCGGCCGGGATTGGATATACATAAATCTCGGACAAGGCTTTAGGGGCGACGCAATTAAGCCTCCGCGCTGATATGTCATTTTGTGACGAGTATCACCCAGATTTGGACAATACTAATCGCGAGCAATTCCCCTTTTATGGGA
The DNA here is from genome assembly GCA_945859575.2 of Herminia tarsipennalis. Lineage (NCBI taxonomy): Eukaryota > Metazoa > Arthropoda > Insecta > Lepidoptera > Erebidae > Herminia > Herminia tarsipennalis. The sequence continues at coordinate 11,738,432 of OX243835.2, forward strand.
ACGAAAATATAATAATTCGAATATTAAAATTCAGCAGCCGACGTGTACAACGCACAATGGACGCTCTGTCGGGCATTGCGTCATAAATAATTCAATTTCATAGTAATAAAATACGCGTGACCAGCGCAACGGCGTGAAAACTTTTCAGCAATTATGGGTTGAATATAACAAAAAGCGTCGGTCGATCCGACACGGCGGGGTCGGTGAGACCCGTCCGACGCACTCGTAATTCATGCATCAGCTTGCGGGATAGGGTTGGCCGCGACTGCAGCTCGATGACTTATAGTTTGTATTAATACGCTTCGAACATAGGAATCCAATCTGACTCGGATTAATTAATGTATGCGGGAAAATGTATTAGATTACTCTATAATAGAATTAGGCTTGATAGCTAGGCGTGAACTGTAAGGAAATAGTGGACACCTATCTAAGTTAGTAAATTAATGTTAATTAGGCTACTGATACGGTTTTTTAATTATATCAGCTTACAGATAAGTATGTAAATGAGTAAAGAAGAATACATTATTTATAGCTAGCAACATTACATCTCCATTATGAATTAATAAAATAAATGTAATTAGGTCTTCACGTAAAAAGAGCCAATTCTATTTCGAAGCCGAATTGACGAGCAACCGCAACCTGATCTATGGAAAACAATAATAAAATGGTTTTCCTTTAATTTACATGCTTCATTATAAATAATTAGTTATTCTTTTTTTTCTATTTAATAATTAGTATTTTTTTAAATATATTTAAATGAAAACCAAAGTAAATCTAAGCTATCCTTCCACCGGTAAAATTCCAATCAATATACTTCTATTAAATTAACGCAGAACAAGAATACAGAAAGAATAAACTAGAAACTTGGTCATTGGGACCATGTAAACAAACAATACCTACGTTATAAGAAATAATGAAAAGAATTTTTACTACTTCGTGTTATAAAAATATTCTTGTTATGCTAATTGCAAGTCTTATTGGTGTTATTCTAGGAAAACAAAACCCATAAAATAGTGCAATTGTTCCACGGGCATTTGTGTTCAAAATTACGTAGAAGTAAATTGATTTATGGCAGTTTAATTATTCCAATTAGACACGCCTTCTAATCAACACGTAGATTTGCTGTTATAAGCGGCATTAATCTTACATAATATGGACTTCTGCATATTATAAAATAGCACAACTTTTTCAAATATTTTCTGGTTGCGGTACGAATGGCACTTTATTACGATTGCATTAATCGTGAGCAATTGCTGTCGGCAGTTGAGGGTTACGAATTCTTTTTTTAAAATAACCGTGTTTTAAAATTGGAATAATAGGGGCAATAAACTATAAGTCTAATTCTAAAATCTAAATCATATTTGTCGAACAGACAGTTTATTTTTAAACACAAAAAATAATAGCGTTACAAAAATACAAAATAGTTACACACTTCTAATCATCTCTAAAAAATTGTAAAACAAAAACGCGTTCCATATTTAGTTACCCGGATGTGACGAAGTAAGCAGCCATTAAAATTAGGGTTGGGCCACGAAACTCGCGACTAGGGCAGGGCCGAGGCCGGCGCGCCCTGGGGGCACGGTTCATCGAAAAAAAAACCGAAACAAAAAACACACATACAATGAATAACTGCCGTGCATCGATACAGATGAGATGAAAGATTTCTCAATGTCCGCCCGTTGTTCTTGTTACTTGTAACTCAATATTGAACTGAGCTGTTGTTTTATTGCTTAATGTTTATAGTTATACAGAAATAATGAATAATAATGATCACAAGTTTTATTGAAACTTTTTTATTTTTATACTATAACTACACTGCAAAATAAATGATAAAAACCTTTCCAAGCTTTTTATTTAAAATTAGGTGATAATAACATTCAATAAAAACTCTTAAAAAAACTTAAAGATAATTAGGGACAGAAACATGTAAAGGAATCTCCCACAAACTCGTCATTACAACGTGGAAGCAAAAAAGCTCAGTAACTCCAAAATATCTACTTAATAACGGACACGAAATTAAAAAGCAATTTGGTAACCGTTACTAATTTAGGCGGCACGGCATGGAGCTCTCAATTTGGGAGGGGCTCGGTGGAGAAGAGGAGCGGGGGAAGAGGGGACGACGGAACTCGGAGCCCTAATCTAAAAGCTGTCAGTTAAAGCGGCAGGCAGCTGTGGCCGCCGAGCGCGCTTGTGTGCACCCTTCCTTATATCCAATACATAACCACCTGAACAGGTAATATGCACTAGAAGCGAATCAACTAAAGTACCGTCTCAAAACTTTGTTATGTAATTTTGTTATTCCATGAAATTTTAATTGACGGAGTCGTATATAACTTACCTATTAAATTAAACCCAGAGCTCAAAGCGTGAAATCCTATTAATTAACTAACGCACCGTGTCACTTTGATTTATATTCCGGGTTTACGAGTACGTAAGAAAACCCGAGTTTCCCTGGACAGTCGAGATCTAACCTCATTAGTTGATATATTTGAGTTGGAAAGCGAAGTTTATGTTAGAAAAAAACTATAAGTCACAGCCCACATTCTGGACAGATTAAAATCTTTTTACACACCGGCTAATTCCTATGCGCCTACGCGTCTCTAAATTTGAAATTCGAACACCGAAATATGAACACCTTTGGTTGTGTCTCGTGCCTTTAAAAAATAAAACGTTTTGTATAGAAGTTTTGTAATTAGCATAAGTTTGTTAGTGTGGAGTAGGTTTTTCCATTTTTGGGGACACTAATTCGACATGTCTAGTTTATTATATGTATTTTCGTGTGTCCGACAGTGTCGTCTATAACTCAACACACTTTATGACTACGTATGCACATAAAGTTGTCTAACACACTTCTCTGGTGTCTGATATCTAATACGATACCTACCGAAATTGAGTTTTTATGCAGTAAATTGAATATAATGAGACAATTTAGTATTCACTTACATTTTTGAACATTTTCTCCAAAGCTTTAACTCAAAGAACCGTTTTAATAGTAGGTAAGTACCTTTACAAATAGTAACTCAATATAGACAATGTAGTAGGTCTTTCTTATTTAATATATTTATTGTATGTCACTTTTCTTTTAAATTAAGTTAATACCTAATTTGTATAGTATAATGTAAAAACGTTTTACATTAGAATTAATGACATTTTTAAACCTAAACTGACATACAAAAAAGTGGCAACGTTTTTTTATTGCCAAGTTCTTTTCTCACTGGTTTTACTTTTTGCGAACTTGGCATTAAATGTTGACTTATACTGGAATAGTATAAGTGTACATTATCTATTATATACATTTTATCAGACGTTCATAAGAATATAATTTTGTAATCTAAGTGAATAAAGTATTTTCAGTTTGAACTATAATTTGTAGATGGACCGACTACGACTTTAGTCGACTAGGTAGTCGGTTGCAAAAAAACCAATTAATCGGTGTCAGTACATCTTTACTATAAATATTTTACAAATAGATTTAAATTTCCTTGCATTTTTTAAATGTTTAAACAAAAAGTCCAGTTTCATTTTATTTTAAAGTCAAAAAAGTCATAATTTATTTAATTTCCTTTTTTAACGGGAAATGGGCGTCGCTGCCTAATTAAATGCTAAGAATAATAGACAATTAAAAAGGTATCTTGAATATTTCTTATCTATAAAATATACAACAGGTGGGACTGACAAAGAGGGAAGAAATTCTACTAAATTAATTAAAAGATAGTAACGTGGCGTTTACACTAGTGTTGTTCGTACAGTCACCTACATAAGTCAGTTAAAACTTGCAACATATATATTTATTTATTGCAGTAGAAGAAACAAATATCAAACTATATAATATACAAACAGACTTAAAAGAAAAGTATCCAAACACATATTGACAAAAATTATGATTACTCAATGTACCATAATTTTTGTTATTGTCTAAAAATTGTGAGCACTATGGTTCATCCTATTCATTTTGGTGAATATTCATTTTTATAATTTGTAATCTTGCTTTTGGTAGCGACTGTACTTACCCAGAAAATGTTTCATGTAATTTTTTATCGATGGGCTGCCTTACGAGGTTAATTGAAAAACCAAATATTTTAAACAAAGGCTGTATCTTGACTTTGGACTAATTAGCAGAATGCATTTAATAATAAGTTAAGCTTTGCAATTCCTTATCAAACATTTGAAATTAAATTTCCAATTTTTATTTCGTTTCGTTTCGTATCAAGTTACTTCAATTTATTATATCGATCGATATCGAAAGGTATTTTTAAGGCGAACAAGTGTTCTTGGATACACAGAATTGATCAACGGGTTGGTACTCGTAATTAATGGTCTTAGCTAAATAGAAGGCTTCCCTTTGGAATAGTTTTTAGCAACAATTTTTCTTTTCAGCTTCAATGGTATAAATACAGAGAAAAGTAATGACATAAGCAGACAATTAAAGAAAAAAGTTAAGTAAAAGGTTGCGACCAGCCTATCGCAGATTAATAGAGATTGGTTTCAAAACAAACATAGTTAAAGAGATAAAGAGTTTGCCCCAGTGATGCAGCAGGCTTGTATGTATACGATTACTAAACAAGAAGAATACAGTCAAGAGTGAACCGTTGAATGTAGGCATCAAAGTACATAAACACAAATACATTTATTATTTATCTATTTCCTATAACAAGCTTGGCCCACGGCTATGGACGTATGGTGTTAAAGCTGGGCGAAATTGTTTATTGCCCATTTCCTTCGGTTATGGCGTGATAATATATTCCAAACAACATTGTAATGTAGTCAATAAACGGTTGGTTATAATACCTACTTAAATTATTGTTACATATCTCCGGTAGCTTTTAGAATCTTTGAGTTATTGGAGTAGTTCGTACGTTGTTCCTTATGGCACGTTGTTGTTGGGAGGCTAGATGAAGAAAAGTGTTATATTTCGATATCGATAAAAAAGCGTAACATTTTGACATCGATCAAAAATCTATTATTTGTATAGATTACATGTATTTTTGTAAAAGGTTGGAATGTTTTTTTTTACTTGTGTCAAACTGGCTGTAGGTAATACATGTGTGAAAAATCTTAATTTGAAAAAGGACATTTTTTTTAGTTAATACAAACACAAAAGATATAACAAAAGTAACTATGTCCCAACTGGGTGTAGACCTCTCCCTCTTTATTGTGTAATGTAATGATTGATTTCTAGAACCGTTCGTATTATCCTATTATTTTTAAGCCAGGTCATGTGAAATAATAAATAATATACGATTAATAGGTATATTTTAGATATATTTTTTTACTGCTGCTTATCTCTGAGAGAAGGTACGGGCTTACAACGCAGGTCCAGTATGAAATGGTGGTTCCTACATCTTCAAATACAATTTTAGGATAAACCGTCTTCTTGGATGCTTTCCATCACTGATTTTAAATAAATGTGAAATAAAGTAGATAGTTATATTCTAGCCATATGACAGAACTAGGATTTTCAAAATTTGTAACAGTCAAACCATGCCATATTTGGCTTAAATCTGTTAAAGTTAAGTAGGTATAGTACCAGAATATATAACGTTAGATGACTCAAAATAAAAACATATTCAAATAACCACAATCTTAGGAAGATATGCGTGACAATATGTTAAAATTCGTATTTTACGATTTCTAGTCAATAATACCTATGATGATTCATTTTTCGACCAAAAAAATATGTAAATTGTAGGTGATAGTTTTTAGATAAAATACAAAAACTGGATTCGAATTAGGTACCTACATTTTAATTTGTCAGTATCAAAATTAAAATATTTAACAACATTGAAGCCAAAGCAAGGTCTGAAATTAAATTAAATTTTAAAGATTGGGCGACCATGACTTTAGTCGATTTATCGACAATTTAACCCGACTAATCTACGACTATAGAATAATAAGGTAAATAGTCGACTTTCCTGACTACTTACTACATCTACTTATATACTTAATTGAATATCCTTAATTTGATTATTATTTTGAGTAAGTGATAATTAAATAAACACCTAGTTATTACAGCAGATCTTCATAACAAGAATAATTTATTGTTTATAGACATTATTAATCTTACGAATCTGACTCACACCATTCAATTGATTCCACTTACATATTCAATACTATTCAACAAGGTAATCAAATATGAACTTTATTACACATCAGAAACGTTAAAATAACTTAACAATGTTTGTAGAGTGGACTCTACTATTAAATAATTTAAATTATAGATTTTATTGTAAAGTTTAATAATATAAACTTATATATTAAGTATATTAGCATTCAATTAAGGAGATTGGTACTAAATCATTGTTAGTCACTTTTAAACTTCCGTCATTTTACCTGTTATATGAAAAACTAAAGCTACTGTTGTTTTTTTTTAATTTGTTGAAAGGTTAAAAGCGATTAAGGTTATAAGTCGCCAGTTAGGTTGTTTATATTAATACTACTTCTTACAGAAAACAGACAAAAGTATATCAATATTGGCAAGTAACAATAAAAGTAAAATCTTTTATGTCAGTGTCTGTTTTGATTATAGTATATAGTTTCTCAAATTGAAACCTTTTTACAACAAATGGTATAAGTTTTAACGGGCAAATAAATAATCATTGTTAGATTTTACGAGAAAATACCAACTTAAATTAGTACTATATATTACTGATATCCATATTTCCCCTGATAAATGGTATAAAAAAGAAATAGGTTATAAGCAAGCATTTAATTTACATGCGTGAATATGAAACGTATAAAGCCTACCTTGCACTATCAATATTATTGTGTCAATATCGATATTGATCAATATATTGTACGTGGAGTATATTGCAAAAGGCTATCTAAGGGTACCTGAGAGTAGCCCCGTATTAATAATAATAATATCTTGGGACAACTCACACAACACTATCTGATCCCAAACTAAGCAAAGCTTGTACTATGGCAACCAGACAACTGATAAACATACTTATATATTTCTAAATACATACATATTATAGATAAATAACACCCAAACCATCGTGCTCATCACACAAAGTTTTATCCTGGGTGGGGATCGAACCCACAACCTCTTGCGTTGCAGTCGGATACACTCCCACCGCGCCACAGAGGCAGTCGATTATTGAATAGTATTGCTTCAATAATTTGACCGTGTAAAAATAGGTAAAATTAAAAGGTTGACTGTTACAAATATAATTCTACTAACGCTAAAGTCGTTGTGGTCAGACAATCGCCCACGTTACATATGAAACATTCCTCTCTATCAAATGCCACAACTTCTTCTACTATATCTTTAGACCTTTTAGATTTTATTGAAAGGAACCCACTTTTACTCATACACTGACCAATTGAAGTACAGAGCTACATAGCAATACCAATAGGGGAACATTCAGAGATAAACATTGCGTATTGAACTGATAGACATTGAGTTCAGACCTTTTTAAATCTTTTAGGCTAAAGACCTTTTGTTTATGTTACATTTCGATTGAGTTTCTCGTTATGCAGACTCGGGTTAACTTGAAAGAATATGATTTCTCTGCCTAATAATAATATACACTTTATAATTAACAATATCTGTAGGTACCTAACCTTCCAATGACCTATCTAAGTATAGTATTATTCGAATTAATATGGAGAATATATATTTTCTTGGAGATGCGACTCGAACATCTGATACTGTGACCGGTTTTAAAGTCGACCAGTCCATCGAGAGACACTTTGCAAATTCTAAATAAACCGATTATGCAAAACGCTATGCCACAGTTGATAAAACAAAAAACAAAATGATAAGATCCTTGAACTCCGTGTTGATTTGAATTATTTCCTAAACAGAGATATGTACAAAAATGTATAGAATTCTCGACGAAACCTTCAAGAATATTGCTTCATTAACAACTCGAATAAGTTTGGTGAATTTCAACGATAATATAATAAAATTCAATGAAATTGAATAGAACACTTAAAAAATGAGATGCATTTGTGACAATATTATTTTTGTTTCGTTTCGTCGTAACGTGTTTCAAGGTTGTTTTTTTATAATTATAAAAATATAGGTAAACAATACTTAAAAGACGACAATGCCAAGGCACTTGTAGAAAAAATGATTTAGAAAAGAGAAATTTCATTTGCTCACGGGGTGCCCGTTTTTACAGTTTGCCCAGAATCCTTTGCCCTGGCGACATTTCAATAGAGACTAAAAAATAAACAATAGAAATAAAAACTCGCAAGGCTAAAGAGGAAGGCCGGACGCAGCTAAATGAAAGAACTTTGTAAAAAGTTTGACACATTTTTAGAAACATCAGGCACGCAATGCTCGCTCGCGGGGACCGCTCGTAAATTTTCTGTAGCGTCAGAATGAAAAAGAGGACATCATTGTTGAAAATTTTCGAACGCATTCTGTGATTTCGTATGTAATCGAGTCGCTTTGCATGACAATAATAAACGCGTTGCTGGTTGTGTTCGCGTTTTCACGTCGTTTATTTAGTCTACATCATGATTCAGCGTTAGATTATTTTTAAAGGTTTTCAATTATTCGATCGTTACTATAAATTTTCGTGTCACTCTAATTATACCTTCTTGTTTATATAAAAAGCTTACATGGTTTTCAATTTATCTACATCAATGTTACGCCTTCAATCAATTCTATTCAATCTCACCCTAAATATTTGCTGCGATACATTTTTAGCTCAATCCCGAGATTTCTCCATGATTCCTTTTGGCAATCAGATGTTGGTTATTGCAAGCGGCTCGGCTTCCCCCCGATATATTTCCTGTGCGGATAAGAGAAGTGAGCTTCTTTCTACAGAAGCACGATAAGAATTTCATTTCCTCGTGTCTGTGAGAGCTTCGCTATCTGAGGAAGTCGCTGACAAAAATACCTAAGTGATAAAAGCACTGAATTCAGTACAGGTACTGGCAATATTGTGAGCGTCTTTTATTTTGTTCGTTGGGTTAGAATGATGCATATAAGTGTTCTCCACAGATAGTACGTTGCTTTCACATTTAATTCTAGCGGATTCCTACACACACAGAATTTACTAAAATGATAATGAAAAATATTTGATAAAAACAAAAGAGCACGATTTCTGGGAATAACAAAACGATTCGGACGGAGCTTTGATTTTATGAATTCCCAAAGCTAGGTCTGAACTTTTGTTTCGGTTCTTTGATAAAAAAAAGTAATTCGACCCTTGTGCGGGTGAGCTATTTTGAACTTTGACATGTTGATTTAGGATCGGTTATCGAATGATCGGGTGATATCAATATGGTTTGATTTTGCCTTTAGGTCTGAGGATCGGGATGACATCTTTTATCGCGATGCATTCCGCTCGACGATCTTTAAAGAGTCTGTGTAAAGCCGCAATATTCGTATTCGAATATTTATTTATAAAATATATTATAAATTTGTTTTTATACATTCATTCCACTGAATAAAAAATAATCCATTCGTAAACAATATTTGCTAACAAGTTACATAAATATAAAATAAATCATTCAGAAAAAATATTTAAAACTTCAAGTAAAAATTACTAAAGTAAAAAGTTTAAAAAAGTTAAGAAATAAAAATAATAAACTTTGATTGATACTCACAATCAATGAAAATCCTTATAAAATCTTGATTAATCACTCAAATGTAATTAACGTTGACACTAAACACCAACAAACAATCTTCAATATCACTATCAACACCAATACAAAATAAGTTTCTAGTTGGACCACAATAAATTAAAAAAACAATAATTAATGAAGGCTTAATCTTGAACTTGAACGATTAAGTTCGTATTAAATTATTAGGCGCGTATCGGCGCGTTCACAACTACGATACGTATGGCCTATACAAATCCTTATTTACAACTGACAGTGTTGTCCATACTATAACAGAGTCGTGTTCTGTGCTCACATAGAACGGAGAAGGCATCTGCCCGCTACTATACAAAACCTACTCTACGGTAAAACACCGCATCTACCGATCCAGAATATTTTTACACAACTTCACGACCCCAGCATACAAGCTCGACTGTAAAAAAAAAGTCACGAGCAGGGGAAAAATTTCGTAAACCATTATCCGACTCTATACAAAAGTTTGACACGAACACTTTGCGCTTGGGCACCGTCTATTTTAGTGAGGTGCGAGACGGATATATTTTGTGGGCGACTAATCGCGGCGCGAGCGAATGAGACAGATAGATGAATGTGTGTCGCATTTGAATAAAGTTTAGGGGGACCAAAGAATCGTGAGCCGCGGGATGCCGAGTAGGTGGTGATAAAGCATTCGTAGCGAGCTCATTCCCAAATCGAATACGATGAGTAATAATATTTAAAAAGCAAGATTTGTTACCTGTCGACCGCCGGGAGATAAAGCCCGCCGTTTTTTGGGAGAAAAATACAATTAACTAGCCAACGAACATAAATCATTTTGTTGTACTGTTCTATGCGCAGGCTCAGGTTGTACAATTATGCCTCTTCAATAAAAAAGAAAGGTGACCCTAATAGAAGACTAGCGTTTTTTATACAGCGGGCCAAATGTAACAGGTAATAATTAACGTATTATGTATCTGAAAGGCAAGAAAAGAAAATTCTGCACCATTTTTTGGTGCTTTTTTTCTAATTTTAACTAGCTACTTCCGCAAATTATTTTATGTTGATATGGCCTTTATTATATTCAACCGAAATATTGAACGAAGTCAATTTAATACACAGGTAAATTTTATAAATATGTATTCTATAGTAATATTTCAAAGAGGTAGAGTTTGAGTAATGAGTTTGGTACTTACATCCAAATCCACTACACAAGCTTTACCTCTTTGTAATTTTGAGGTGATTTCCAAAGATACTGGGTCGATTTACAAATATGTACCTAGGTAGCTTGGAGCTTGAAGAAGGTCATAGGCTTTTTATCCTTATTCGATACACGGGGACTAAGCCTTGGTCAAAGTCTAGTGTTCTGATAAAACGAATGAAAAAGAAAATATGAAAAGAACTATAATACAATAATTCGAACCGTATCGATCAACTCATTGTTTTAAACAACAATTTAATGATACACTTACTAAAATTACTAACATCGTGCGTAAATTTAAAAGCTCTTAAGTTTAGCTTCAATAAAGTTGAACACTCAATCATGGTAAATTTTAAAATTGCGACCTGCCACAGGCCTCAATTACGATGTGGGACTCGGGCACCTCAGCTCTTGAATATCGCGAGTGCACCAATCTGCTCGCGTTCGAAAATTGCTCGACAAGACCTCTTGGAAATTGTTGGGCCAGCGCTTTCAGAATTGCGGAGCCGACCGACAAATCGGGACCCGAACAGCGCAAATTATGGACGCGACTACGAACCGAGCCGAGTCGAAAATTGCACGATTGCACCTCAAGCTTGCGATCGGGAGGTCGTGCGCACCCTAATGAAGACGTAAAGATAAATCGTGGCCGCTCTCATAGAATGTTATTGTATTTACATTGATTATTATGACAACATCATTTTCTTAATGCACCCGAGCAGCCCCTTGGGATCACTCCAAGATTTCATGTATCTCCTTCATGTCAGAATTTCATCCAAAAGACCAATATTATTTACCTAGTGTCGTAAAATTTAAGGTAAAAAAATAAAGCTAAGTCCTCGCTATATAAAATATGGAGACAAATAAATTTCAACACATACAAAAAGCCGTGTCACAATAATCAACACAGGCAATTTAATTTAAACGACATAAACACGAGGCTATCTGGCACTGGCATCGATATTTAAGGGTGTGCTAAATGACAAACTGCGGCCGAGAGAGAAATGCTTTAAAACGGTGTAATTTTTACAGTTTATCTCGGGATCTGGAAGGAGATTTCACATTAAAAATACCACTGATGAGTGTTTAACATACTCCAAGTGGATGCGAGCGGAATAAGCTCATCTACATACTAAAGTAAAAGACGCATGAGTCGACGATTCGCTTCGCGGTTGCGCGTAGCGCATTGATTAAAGGCTTTCGCTATACACGCTCTGAATATTTGCTGAATGTTTTTTTAATTAATGCTTGCATCGTTTTGTATATTAAATTTGATACTTGTATAATAATTTGGAGAAATGTACGAAAATGAATTATTAGCTTTGCGAAATTAAATCTAAACCACGGCTGCTACTAGATTTTTTAACAACGTATAATTTGTAGTCATCGGTACAAAACTACTGTTTTTGATTAATATTTGTTCCGTGTTTTTGTTAGTAATGAAAAGAATAAGAAATCATCATAAGAATTAATTTCACGCTGACTTCATTATAAAAGTAATTTAATAAAGTTGATTGAACTGTAATATTACGCTGGGAACATATTATTAAGCCATAAAGAAAACAGAACTTTGATTTACACTCGAGAATTAATTAAACTTCAGATTGCGACATCTTTATCATACCCATGAGAAAACCACACATAAATATTATATACCTACACAAGTACGTACATTTAAAGTCTTATACATCTCTTTAAAAGCACCAAAAAGTATCAAATACTTTGTTGAACTCAGTAAAGGAGTATTCAATACACTTCACGCACTTGAAATAAACGTTCAACCTCATTTACACTCTGTAGTACTTGCCAAATAAAAATCAAACAACGCACAATATTTCTCAGTAGGCTGTATTTTGTATAGGTACCTATAGTTTATAAGGTACAGCGCTATAATCGATTGAACACACCTCTTGATGAAGATATTACTGCGGGCCCGGTTTAGGTTTATTTCTGAACCGGTATGAATATACATACATACATACATACTGGTGGGTAGGTATAGGTACCATGGTATCGTGAGTGTATTGTTAGGTCACGGGTAAGACGCTCGTATTTATATGTAATGGCTATTCGGTTTGTTTATTTAGTTACTTTTAGATTTATAGGTATTTATCGCCATGTGCTTCTGAAGGCAGATATCGAAAATGCTCTACTTCTGTAGAGCCATAACGGAGTTCATCGTAATATGTCTTAGCATTTCATGGTTTCTATATGCAAAAAAAGGTAAGCGCTACGAAACCGTTTTAGCAAAAGCAATAGTTTGCCCTGAGTTCTAATAGAAAAGCCGAGCATATTAAAAGTAATATATGTCGAAATGAAAACAAACACACTCAGATTTACGTTCTTTATTACTTTTAGCGATATCTACAGTTAGTAATTATTATTATGGATATAATAAAATAAACACTCAACATTAAAAGTGTAAAACGAACTAAGAAAATGTTAACACGGAAAATGTGCGACTTTCTACAAAAATATATAGAAAGCGATACTTCATAATAACTACAATATTTCTTGGCAGTGCCATTAATCCCACCACCTAATATTTCAAAGGCCAATAAGCCACCCAACCCTCCAACGCGGTTGTAATCTAAACGACCTTTTTTAAAACTAATAAAAGAGCTCGTTCGAAATAGCCACCGAAAATTTTCAAGAGGCCGAATACTGCGCTTATCTTGAGTAAACAAGAGCCATGCACCCGCCAGCTAATGATAGACATCAATCAAGTTCGTCAGTGTACTTTAGGAGCAGAATACGTTTATTTTAAGACGTTTCGTACGCACTAAGCTATGATTTATCAATGTCTTATATAATAAATATTACCTTTATTTTTGGTACAACCATTACCTAACGTTGTTCAAAAGTTCAATCATTCCCATCACCAGATTTTTCACGTTGAATCATGGTTAAACATGCAAATTAATTGCCTGCCAGAAACTCCATTTAATTCCTTTGCATTCATGTTTTCTGATCTCTCGTGTTAATTTTCACAACTGGGGGCTTTATTTAGACGTGTCTCAGAATTGAATGACTTTACGTGCTCCTGCGTTCCAGGTTTCTGTTTCTTGTTTGTTTTATGTACAGAAGTATTTCCGTTCGATTAAATGCACAGAATCATTTAGTACATTCATTGAGATATAACTTTTATAATAACACGGCAAACTGGCCCTGCGGTGTTGCAATGGCTTTATAATTCTGCACTGATTACAAAGGGGAGCCGGCGGCCGGAATTTCGTCTTGTAGCGATCGTGCTGTACATAAATTATCAGTTATTGATGAAGACATTAAGCTTACGTACCCGAACAACAATTATTGAATATCCGATTTTCGGACAGGACCACAGGGTTGATCACCAATGACAACTCTTTTATAGCAAGTAGAATAATTGTCAACTGCAAAACTTGTAACTATAGTATTCATCATTTTTAGGGCTGTAAAAATTAAAGGTTTGTAATTCGATCACTGATTTAAACAAAATGGCTGTATGTAAAGTCGGTTTACGGACGATAATTTTACGTGATAACGTTTTAAGAAAACATTGATGACATATCGCCATTCGCGTTGCTTAGCAATCAATCAATAACGTTAGTTTGAATTGTGCATGTCATTTCGCTGCAATCGCCATTCGTTGTTGCTTAGAAACCAATCAATAATGTGACCGTTGCTACGTGGCACTTTTTCGTGTGTGCACGCGGTATTCAATTTATACGAAGTTATCACGTCAATAATAAAATATAAATATAATAGACACCAATCGGTAATGCACTCCACAGTGGAATCAATACCCTTATATCTTTCATCTGTTTATATATTCAGGAAAAAACTATATCCCTTGCGTTAGAATTGTAGTGGCCCTGCAAGAAGTGGTCTCTGAACATAGCTGGAGGTTTTGTCAGCCCTACGTGCACCGGTAAAAGAACTGTTCGGGTTGACGAGCTCCGTTCGTATTTGTACGTGTCCCTAATGCACTATAAGGCCAATTGGCATTTTCATTTCCGATTTATTCCAACATCAACCGATGTTTTGCTGTCGCCTTTATTAATAAACAATTGTTTTCGCGTCAGCTTTTGCACTTCGCTGAATCAATAATGAGAACAGGATTTTTGAGAGCACGATTTCTTACAACTTCATGTGACAACCAGTTTCACCTAATTCCGATGTTAATAGCAGTCGGCACGAACAAACAAGATTAATTACCTACCTACAATTTCGGCACGATTATAATTAGCAATAATTATCGAACACTTCATAAAACGGTTGGTTATTTAACCCTTTATGTATCTGTGCCTGTCCTACTTCACTTTTTATGGTTGAATGCAATTAGGTTCGTATTCTGTAACATATTATTCTTTAAAATATAATCGATACGATTGTAGTGAGAGACAGTTCAATGATTTATTAAACTCGCGCCTCGGCTTTAAATAATACATCGCCGTAAGCTTTCAACGTCTTAGAATGAAAGTCACGACTGTAATTTTAAAATGTCGATACGGATGTTTGATGATTTTATTATTTGTTCACTATATTTCATGTTCCCTTGTACCTGCGGCGTTTAAATATTCCCAAGGTTGTGTTCTGCGGCCGGATACAATCAGATTGAAATTTTAATACTTTGTAGTGAGAGCTTTTCTTTTATTATAAATTGCTTCATCATATGTTTACATAACAAGTATGTTTATTAAAATTGGGGTTCGCAACTGAGTAGTAGGTATCGCAGTAGGTATCAGCATTTTTAAATAAATATACTACTACTGTTATATCTGGGTTCATAGATAGGTGACTGATTTTAAAAAAATGTCACAGCCCTCTGTGTGTAACTCGAAGAGCACCTACAGTCCTCGGTCTAGCTTCTAATCGTATCGTGTAAGTTTACCGTTATTCAGGACTATGAGAGTGAGAGAGAAGAGAGTGCGCTTGTGCCTGTATTATAATATTATATATATGGATTTATTAAAAATATCTATGTTTTCAAAACATTCTAATAAATTTCATGTACTTAATTCCAGTATCCTTTAAATAATTAATCTATATATGATATATAAACGGAGAAGCTGACTGACATATCAACACAGGGCCTAAACTTTAAGGGTTAGAAACTTGAAATTTTTCACAGGGTTCCTTTTATAACGTAGGCGCTAAGAAGAATTTTTGAAAATTCACCCCCTAAGAGGGTAAACGGGGGTGCAAAGTTAGTATGAAACGTTGCCGTTAAAATATTTTGGTAACAATCTGGCATCCACGCGGGCGAAGCCGCGGTCTTAAGCTAGTTAATGATACAGCTTTAGTGCAAAATTACCTACGTCATTATAGTCTATCAACGTTCACTAGTGGGCACTGGCCATAAAATCATCAAGGTAGCTGACTGTCAATACGATATGGAGGTTTATAGAACTAAGTCACATTTCGCATGTGTATCATGCCTACTATCCATCACTTAGTAGGTATACCCGATACCTAGATTACTTATATCAATAGTATTATTTATATATTACACGTTACCATTGTATTAGTTAGCAAAATGGAAATTTACAATGATAATAAATACAGGCTAGATTACCCTACGAACGAACTATATACATATTATTAACATTATTTACAACTTACCTAGTAAACTACAAAAAAAATAAGGATAACATAAAAAGGGAGTCAAAAAAAAAGAGTTAGGCGTCGAAGAATTCCTCCCCATCGATGTCAACCGGTATAATGCCCAGAAGGCTGGCAGCATTGCCACGTTGTATGGCAATGCTTATTCTCTGTGCAAAGATTGCTTAAACCTCTTTCTTAAACTATAAAGACTAATAAATAAATAAAAAAACAAAACTGAACAGTTTTTTATTAATTGGGTTTTATAGCTGGCCAGTTTTTTTTTTAAACTATTTAGCACAGTTAGGCAATTTTTTCTTGATGGTTGCACATATATGTAGACACACAATGTCCAATAGAATTAGAGAACTTTAAGTTACACTACATTTTTTTTATTACCAAGTATCACAAAAAAACTCATTATTCGATAGTGAGCAGACACTTCAGCAAATATAAAAGTACATAATAGTATCTACATATAATAAAACTTGAAAAACCAATAAACTATCTATGAAGTGAACAATAAATTCACGTCTCGACAATAATATTGTTAATCGTAAGAGTCCATTGATTTTCAATGAGCTTCCACAAAGTATAAAGTATTAAGTTCAACGCAATTCATACTCGATCCCCGACAGACGGGCGACAGGATTAAATAAATCTCTTGCGATGCGATTAGTCGCGGACTTGCGAAACTTTAGAAAACTATATCTATGTATGACATGTGCTCGTCATGCTTGGTCAACTCAAATTGTGTAAAATAATATGCACATAATATTTGTTTAATACAGTTTTTTTTTTTTTTATCTGCGTATGTGTGTGACTCTATATTTACTATTGTTAAGTTTTTTTTTTTTATCCGTTTGTGAAAGCTTTTAATTGTCATAATATGATAATGTAAGATGAAAAATATATATATACATAAGGTGCAGTAAGTAAATAACCGACAGCCACAATACTTCAGCCTATCAGCAGGCGGAACGTGACGGACCGTGACACTTTTTCCTGCGTGCATCCGGTCATCATATTCGTAAGACGTTATCAAAATCAAAAATAAAATTACCAATCAATTATTTGTTAAAAAAATAGTGAATGAGGTTTTTGTATTTTTTTTTATATAAAATATATCTACTTCGTAAAGGTAATATATTTAATTACTTTTACTATTTTTAAAACTTAATATACATAAATGTGACATTGCAAATTTCATTCAGATTTTATCTTTTTATTTATTTGTTCGACTCAAAGCTCGTTTGCTATAAACATTTTAATTACGATTATCAGTCGCAAAATCGCAGAATCTTCAGTCTGTGCCCACCGTAAGATTGTTTACGAGCATCATTGTTTGCTCTGCACTCCGCAGTCGTAGCTATTGTGGGCTGGACCCGCTATTATTTTATTGACTTCCTACCAACTGGTCGGTTTATTGTGTTGGTTCTGCGCAAATTATTTGTTATTAGGTACTGGATCGGCGCGTTAATAGTCGCGATTATTCGTTGCTGTTCGAACGATGATGTTGTTATTGGCTTTTAATTAGACACCTGTTTTGATGATTCTTAATGAAGCTTTGTTTGTGTACTTGTGGACGAGTGTTGTTGTTTATAACAGATGAATTGTTATTTAACACTATGGCATACGCCTTTTGTAGCACTGGAGGTATTTAAGAGAGAAAAGAAGCTATTTCTCTACAGATAGGTACAATAAAAACTTCATGTCATCTAATCTACTATTATCTAAATTAGTGAAACCTTGCAATGGGGATGATGTCAAGTTGAATCAGTATCTTTTTATGAAATGTATAACGACACGCTCTTTAGAAATTTGTATGGAATACAGAGGCGTGACAAGTCAAGATCGTCAAATTATACATTCATACACACGTTAAATTGTAGAATAACACATTTAATTAAATCTCGTTATGACGTACAATTGCCTGATTATTGATACTGAATTAAGATTATTTTTACTGTAGTCATTATCCCAATTGTTTCACTCAGTAAAATTTTTGTATATAAGAACCTCTTGCTAAACATACGGTTGCAAATCCTCTCATTTTCAATTAAATATGCACCATCTTTAGAGAATCCGCCATTTCTGAATACGTCATTCACCGGTTTAAAATCCTCGGTTACAGGTTTTCAAGACCATTTAAACCGACTGCTTGCAGCACAGGGTTAAGAACTATTTTTTAGCTTTAAAATTTGTCATACACCGCAGCTATATGTTTCAATAAATACCTAAAGTAGTGAGGTTAATTGGACTTTATGATACCTACTACTATCATTTTTAAAGAACAAAATACATATCTCACTCTTTGCATCTTAAAAGACAAAAGACATCTTTGAATACATCGTCATTCAAAGTTCAAAATACTCTGTTACAGGTTATCAAGACCATTGTAACCGACCACCTGTAGTACCTACAAGGTTAATATCTACATATTTACTAGCCTTTCAATTTGTCAAACACCACAGCTATATTTTTCAATAAATTTAAATACCTTCGATGGTATGGTAAATTGGACTTTGTAATACTACTACCTTTTTTATAGAACAAGATACAGCGGCATTTTCACTCCATCTCACAATAGTATTTGCATCTTAAAGACAAAAGACATATTTGAATACGTCATTCGAAGTACAAAATCCAGTGTTACAGGTATAAAAGACCGTTGAAGCCCATCGGCAGTAGTATAGGGTTAATAACTCTTTCAATTTGTCAAACACCGCAGCTATATTTTTCAATAAATTTAAAAACCTAAAATGGTACAATAAATGGGACTTTGTAATACTACTACCTTTTTTATAGAACAAGATACAGCGGCATTTTCACTCCATCTCACAATAATATTTGCATCTTAAAGACAAAAGACATCTTTGAATACGTCATTCGAAGTTCAAAATCTGGTGTTACAGGTATTAAAGACGGTTGAAGTCCATCGGCAGTAGTATAGGGTTAATAACTCTTTCAATTTGTCAAACACCGCAGCTATATTTTTCAATAAATTTAAAAACCTAAAATGGTACAGTAATGGGACTTTGTAATACTACTATATTTTTTATAGAACAAGCAACAGCGGCATTTTCAATCCATCTCACAATAATATTTGCATCTTATAGACAAAAGACATCTCTGAATACGTCACTCGAAGTTCAAAATCCAGTGTTACAGGTATTAAAGACCGTTGAAGCCCATCGGCGGTAGTATAGGGTTAATAACTCTTTCCTAGTCTTTCAATTTGTCAAACACCGCAGCTATATTTTTCAATAAATAAGCTAAAATTTATTACTACAACTACTAAGACTCTGGTTTTACAACTATGTGCAGTGAAAGATGTCCCACTTGTTAGCTGGTATTAATTAACTGCCATAGCAATTAATCGGTAGCAATTTGCTTGCTTACCTATAAGCATAGAAATTGTTGAAGTTACTTTGCAAGTCAAATGAAATCTTCAATCAGTAAAATCTATCTACTTATACTAATGTTATAAATGAGCAACTTGGGAGTATTGGATATGGATGGATGTTTGTTATTCAATCACGCTGCAGCAGGTGGACGAAGTTTAGAACAGAGATGGATTGTAGTCTGGAATAGCAAATAGGCTTTTAATATAATAAATTAGTTTTTTTTTTAATTTTCACGCAAACGAAGTCGCGGGTAACAGGTATTTGTATAATAAGTGCAAGTCTTCTTAATATCCGATTGCGCTAGAACGGAGTAATGTTTATTGAGCGTATGTATGTGGGTATGTCCATTTCTTTGGCAGCTCAAATAGCTTGACGGATTTGTGTGTCGTTGGATTCGTCTTAATTGTGGAAGTATTTAGCTAGGTATATAATTTTCAGATAGAATTAATTTTAAGCAGTCCGGTTATTTCGCTGGGTAGCTTGTACTATGTTAAGCATAATGTCAGATTGAAAATAGTGTGACTTATAAAAACAAAGAAATTTACAAATTCTCTTTTCGATTATTTTTAAACCTACAATGGTCAAACTGCTACTATATTTTAGGTGACTGATTTAAAGAGATTAGAAATGTTTAGTTTAATTCCTCTAAACTAATAAAGGATTTAAGCCACTAACATAAGCCTATTGTAACTTAGGTGAATTACAAACCAACCCACTAAAAAGTAAGAAATAAAAACTATTTTTCAAAAAAATATTACTGACTTTAAAAGTAAATACATGGCTACTAAAAATCAAAAAAATATTAAGAATATAAAAAAAAATTCAAGTTGGTGCCATGATTTATTTGGTTACACTTGTTTTTTTTTTAACTTTTGAAGTCAGTAATGTTTTTTAGGGTTCCGTAGCCAAAATGACAAAAACGGAACCCTCATAATTTCGTCATGTCCGTCTATCTGTTCGTCCGTATGTCACAGGCATCTTACTCAAAGATTACACTATGAATATTAATTAAATTTTGTGCAAAGGTGCATCTAGTAGCCGCTACTTAGTTTGATAGCTAAATAATAAAAACAAATATTTTAGGGGGGGGGGGGCACTCCATTGAGAAAATATCAACCTGCAACATGTCAACATTCGAAAGGTCTTTTAAAAACATTTTGAGGTTTCTAATAAAAATTTTTGATTGAGTAAATATTTTTGAAAATAATCGCCGCGAAAGTTGCTTAAATCGTAACCCGCTGAACTTTTGAACCGTGTATATTTATATTTTATCTGAGCATGGTCCTACATGCTCTTGCCCGGTTTTTGTCAAATGTTAACTTTTCTAACGCGCGATTTGCTAACTTGCTTGCTTATAGCTCAAGTATTCTCACTAATTCAGGCACAGATATTGTGTTAGCCACGATTCGATTTTTTACAATATAGTGATGACATTTTCAATTATAAAATAAATATTTTATGATATACTTCTTAAATCAGGTTTTAATTTAACAAGAAGATATAACGTCAAATAAATCATGTACATATTTTATCACTACTTCAGTGTCCATTCTAATTATATTATATGTATAGTAGTTGGTCTGTTCATCTATACTAATATATAAAGCTGAAGAGTTTGCTTGAACGCAGTAAGCTCAGGAACTACTTCAACTATTCGAATTGAAAAATTATTTCACTGTTGGATAGCCCATTTATCGAGAAAGGCTATATAACATCACGCTACGACCAATAGAAGCGGAGCAGCAATGAGAAATATTGCAAAAACGGGGAAAATTCACGCAGACGACGCGGGACAGCTAGTTGAAGATATTATAATAAGTACAATAAAAGAAAGATTTTTAGTCTGAAATTATGCTTTATTTTTCATGTCTATTTACTTCATCGAGCTTCCATTAAAATTTATCACAATTTTAAACAATATTACGACTGAAATATTCCTACAAGTTTTATCAAAATTGGCTCTGCGCTAGATCTTAGATTTGCTAGCAGCGACAGCAGAATTCCGTACAGAACAAAAGTTTCATACCAAACGCACTTTACGCGCGCACACATAGATATCGTCACAGACGCGAATAATCGGAACAAGTCGGACCAGAGACAGAACGAGTGCCACACACACGCGCAGCGGATGATTCTTTTGTGTGTGCGTGTGAGTGTAGGAATAAAAGTCGCGGTACACCCACTCTTTACTTTGTGGTTTATCGCAATAAACGGCATCCAAGCAGACGAAACCATGAGCTATGCTAGTTTAAAAATGAAATGCAACAAAAAATATAGGTGACAAGTCAAATAAATAACACTTTAAAATTTAAATTATTTCAAACTGAGCTACCAAATATGGCATAGAATATACCATACATAACCTTTTTACCTCCGGCTATTTTAAATTCTATAGGTAGTCATTATGCGTTCAACGACTTCGGAAGATGTTTTTTTTACTATAAACGGTAAAGGTTTTATCGCGAATCGGCATATTTTCAACGACAAGTTATTATCAAAAACCGGTTACATACAAACTTCTCGATTTAAACTGAATGAAAGAATTCATGGCGTTTGGAAATTTGACATTTCTATTCGATTTATTGATCATGAATCGATATGAACGAAATGGCGAATAAATCATTCGATGTTATCGGTATTTCGATATAATAGAAAAGTAAACAGATAAAGGGTTTCCCATTTGCATGTTTCCTGTTATGTTAATAAGCCTTTAAAGGCTTATATATGTGTATGTGTCAACGTAATTATGTAATATGCGAATGTACATTGATTCTTTTATTTATTACAATTATAATCTTCTTACAATATATAAATAGTGTTTGATACTAAGCACGGTATATTACTGGTGACATAAAGTAGATAATATATTTTCTGTGTTAGTTTGTTTTACATCCATGACCTTAGAGATATAAGTGTTAAGATTAGGTACCTATATGTATAGAAATATATTTTTAAAGACAGAACTATTTGACAATGTCATTTAAATGCGTGATATATTATATACAAACTGATATCACTAATCTTAATATAGTATAAAACAAAATCGTCCCCGCTGTATGTGCGCTTAGAACTTTTAAACTATGCAACGGATTTTAATGCAGTTTTGAGCAATAGATAGAGTGATTCAAGAGCATGGTTTATATGTGTAACACACCAACCACCCCTGGGAACGGGATCCACGCGTACGAAGTCGCGGATATCCACTAGTATCTAATAGCTTACTGTTTCGTAGTACCTACTTACTCGTTATGGAAAATCTTATAAAACTTTTACGTATTTTACATAACTATATCGGAACTTAATCGCGTGATGAACATGATATTTAAAAGTAGATACTTATTTACCCGACGTTTTGATCAAATTGCACATTGCAATTGCACCGACCGAGTTTCAACTACTCTACCCTGGTCTTCATAATTTCAATTGTTCGTACCTGTGTTCTTTTTCTTTCTTTTTCCTACAATTTCCGATAAACCTTGAATACTTATAAGTTTTTTTAAATAACGCTACTTTACCGCTACAAGTTGCAGGACATTTCTCCTGTATATATGGAGTCATTAAGAGTCATTGACAAGACCGTTTCAATATAATCAAAATTTATCAAGATTTACTAAGGAAGTGGCCTGACATGGGTTCGAGTTTATCGAACCACTCACATGTACAAAACAAAAATCTGTATAGGCCTCGTAAACTCGAGCAGTTTAGCGTGACAGATATAGTTGTCATAAAAAATAAAATAACATTATTACCACTCAAATAACGAGATTTTAATGAATGCGTATTTGTATTCCCACGATTTCGAATTTCTGCGGATGTGATGTCGTTGATACTTCCTGAGCTTTTATCGATTAATACCTCTCACTTACATTTGCGATTTTATGACAACACTCTTGAATTTCTTATGTCTCCTGTTTTATGATCTCTTTTATGTTTACTCTCATTTCGATGGCCGATAAAAGCCTTCACTTTTCGGATAGGTACTTACATAACTTGGTATAATTTTTAAGGCCTGTATTTGCAGATATTATTTTAAAGAATCCCGTAAGCGGAATTCGCTGAGTAATCTTGTCAGGTTAAGATACAAATATTAACCAAAAGAAACTTCTGAAGTACAGAAAAAACTAACAGATGACTGTACCTAATGTTATATTGTAACAATCTAACAACTAAACTAAGCTTTGATATAATAGTTAGGTTAGGTTAGAATAATTAAAAAACATCTTGTGAAAACTCACACATGGCTAAATAACCCTAAACTTAGCAAAAACTGTAAGTAATTTTTAAAACAGATGCGTTTTACGCGTAAGTTACAGCCAGACACAAAATTAAATTGAATATAAACATGAAACAATAAAAAACGAAATTTAAAAACAATTAAGAAACGTGTTAATCATACGAGGATTTAAAAGGTGGGAATCGTACCGACTATCTCTGACTAAGCAACCAGGGTTACTATAACCACCACCAACCGGCCAGTTAATATGAAACAGATAGGTAATATACATTTTTTTGCAAAAGTGTAAGCAGAGTCTAGTAACGTTGTCTCAGATTACTGCCGGAAAACGCACAGAAATGCCTGCGTTATAGCAAATAGGACAGTCTTATACAAATAGTGAGACTTAACATGTTCGCAGTGCATGTAGCTTTAAGAGGCATAATGGTACAAGGTGCCTGGTGCCCTGCAATAATCCATAATGGATAAAAACGTGACCAGTACGCGTGTAGCTTAACATTGGTGCGCGAGAAATTTATGTACCGATCTTGCTCCGGTTAATTTTGCCAAATATGGAGTATTTTGAAAATTTTGTACGATACAGTGGCCCTCATTATGTACAAGTAACTTCCGTAGGTACTACTAATGTAACGGTGATTATAATGTGGTACCGGAGCGGCGTGACGGGACCTAACATGCTTCTGCGTCCGGCAATATCAATGACGCAGTTGCGCGGCGTGACGGGACCTAACATGCTTCTGCGTCCGGCAATATCAATGACGCAGTTTTATGTGTCTCGTCTGCATCACACCATAAAGGCAGAGGAACTTGCGGAGTACCTCCTGATCAAGACGAAGTGGACTTTGAGGGTGGAGAAGATTGAAGTCGCGCCATGACGTCAACTTCAAATCATTCATGGTGCGAGTTCCCAGTGTTCATCTATCCATCTTTATGAAGGTGGACTTCTGGCCGAAGAAGGGCTTCTGACCGAAGGGTGTCGCGTACCGACGCTTTTGTGGAAGGTTACATGACACCATGGAGCGAAACACGATGCCGCCATCTCAATCCTAGTGTCGTGTATAATTTTAATTATAAATAATGATGTATTAGTTTTTTGTTTTTATATTATATATTTGTATAATTGCTGTTTAAATGATGTATTAGTTTATTTGGTTTTTATGTATGTATTTGTATGATATGGGCCGTAGTAGCCTGAAATAAATGGTTATTATTATTATATTTTTTCTTAGGATCTAGTTAAAAACAATCAGTGTTAGGCGTCAAGTATTTTGCCTGCCATTCAAAACTTTGAATATGAAAATTCGCCGAAAATCAAATCTGATAGAAATAATATCCATCTGTATGGAAGGAAATTTTATTTTCAAGTAATTTGCATATTTGTGATTATGGATGGCCAATTATGGTATGCTGAACTAAATTTTATTTTCAGCATACAATGTGACTACTCAAATGAAATAAGTAATCATATAACAAAATTTATTATAAAATGCCTGTCTAATATAAGTATTTTTTCTCTCTCCTTATACCTATTATAGAGGCATGTTATTTTTTTGGTACATCAAAGTTTTGAAGTTCCTTCACATAAACCACTGATTAAAATATTCGTCACCGAAAATACATCGAATATCCTTCTAAGTAGTATAAATCACGGTTGCCACTCATCAAAATTTAACTCACTCCGAATCTCGCGGTTTAAATAACCATACAAATACCAAATCATCGCGTAAGTCTTATCAGATACGTCTATCACAAGCCAAAATAAAGACGGTCACCCATCAGACCCATCAGTGTTGATCGCAGGCATAATGTAAAAGTGGCTTAAGAATTCCCCGCATTGAGTATTCGACATATGCGTGCGATGTCAAGTGAAGGTGTGCTATAGAATAACAAACGGAAACTTGTTGGCAGTGAGCCGGTGATGAGTTTAACCCTTACTACTGCACACTTCGAGATTAGCAAATATCGTATGCGAGATAAGATGTGAGAAAATGTTCATACAAGTTCTCATTTTATCAGGTAAGTAGTTGCTCTGCTGTTCAAAGAACTTGCTATAATCGCGATGAAATTGGTGGTGATAGTGCAATTAGCAGTTCAATATTCTTTTCTTAAAAAAATACTAAGAAAAAATTGTAATGTTTTTTTTTCATATTTTTAGTACAATTTAGGAAACTTTCAGAGCGATTATTTCCAAAAGTCTTAATCTTAAGCTTAAACTTAACCAAAAGGTTTATTAGAACCCTTTATTTTTTTTAAAAGACCTTTCGAATAATGTGCTAAAAGTTGATGTTTGCTCAACAAAAAATAATACATATTTATTTTTATTATTTAGCTATGAAACTAAGTAGCGGACTAGAGAGCTACTACAAGGCTTTTTTATCTTATCCATATTCATTGTGTAGTCTATGAGTAAAATGCCTGTACCATACGGACGGACAGAGAGATAGACAGACAGACAGACGAACATGACGAAACTATAAGGGTTCCGTTTTTGCCATTTTGGCTACAAAACCTTAAAAATGGGTAAGCTCGACTTAGTAAATTGAAAAATTTTCATTTTCAAGACTTCAAGAAAACTATAAACATAAAAGCAAATAGGCAGTAACCTGTTTTTGAACCGATACATTACAAAAGTAGTAGGACAAACCGTGTGTAAAACCGACCCAAAAGGCTAAAAAAAGAGTATTTTCACCTATCAAAAACACTTTAAGTTAATCATACTGACAATCTTTCAATTTCGAACATTGTTATCCTAAAAAGCCCATAGTAACACAGTCATGTTGTTGCAATCTTGGAAACGGGAGTATCGGCGACATTGATGTTGGCAATGAGTTGACACGGAGGCACTCGGCGTCCGGTTCAGTTGTCCGAGTGTCCGGCTCATGGGAACACGCACGATGGTATAAAATTTATTTATTGTTACATGTCCACGAAACATTTTTTCTGATGAATGGACCAAAACTTTGTTTGGTGGACCAAAACATGACATCATTGTAGGCTTCTAGTGCTACAAAGCACGGAGATTAAATATTTTCATTGTACATGTACATTTTATTATGAAATTTATTTTTTTAAATAGCAGTAGGTACTACTCTAAAAGCGACACGAATTTATGTAATCCACCGTTTGATACCAAAGATTTCTGGGTCTCAGTGCAGCATTCGCAGCATTATCTAATCAATCCATAAAACAACATAATATGTAAATATACAAAACTAATAATTATTATAACGGCCATATAACGTAACGTCACTCAGTTTTGAGATGCTATCATTGTCTCTTATAGGTGAATAATAGCGACAGAAACATTTCAGCACAACTCAAAGTTAAGTAGATATCGTTTGAGTATTCAAGGGTAAGAAACCATGTTTTCCATTAATAAAAGAAAATTCAATATTGGGTAATCTAATTTAGTTCTTTTATTATGAAACTGCGATGGAAACAGAAACTGTGACTACACTTTAGAATTAATTGACTTGTTAGTAAAAACCCGAATTATATAACTTTGACGGTAACTTAAACAAATATCTATTTATACAATCTCTGCACAGAATACCGATAGTACAGAAGACAGCCCACATAGAAAACGCTCTTACGCACGCACATATAGAGATCGCAGACGGACGCGGAATCGGGGCATACCAGGAAACTTATAGAGAAGACTGGAGACAGAGAAAAAAATGTGTCTTTTCGTGTCGTCTGCTCTAAGGAGCCCACATTCTCATTTTAAGTATAGTGTTAAAAGAGAAAGACTGCTCATTGAAAGCTCAAAGTTCGACGTATGACGACTTCAGTAACAAATTTTGGTCATAACCTTTTTGGGACACACCTTCGGTAGCCCCGATGTGGTCTTCAATTCATGTCTATGAATGTCTATATGTGGGGCGCTTGAGTACGTAGGTGGCATTCTGTACTCTTGGTATGTTATGCTGGCTATGACTCTTCTAATTGACGGCATCGTGGTGTATACAAAATGCGATTATTGTGATTCATCGTGTCACCGATGTTACACGTTCAAATTCACTAATCTCCCTCTTATATTAAAATGCAGCGACTGTTTGTCTGTATATTTGCACAATCGTTTTTTAATCGAGATCGTGAATCAGACAGGATTTATGATTCTTTTTAATATTTAAATAATTTTATAGTAAGTTTCGTGAAAGAATTTTGTATTAAAAAGAATAGAGTCAGGTCTGGAAACTACACAGGAAATATAAAAATATTAATCAATGTGTGATTAATATTACTATAGTGTTACCTATACCATTGTTTAAAATAAATTTATATTTCACTTATTCAACTTGTTCCGTGCCCGGATTGTACAAAATTTGTCGAACTACTTAACGTTTAACTGATATAACATTTGATTCTGAACGAACTTGCTTTAGCTATGACAAGTCTTTCAGGTACCAAGCAGTAGTTTTCTTAAAACGACAACCCTCGCATCTAGGTACAAGTTCGGTATTACCGAGAACTTTACAATTAATATATAATTAACAGACACAAAGTATACCTAGTCTTGGGACTAGCATGGATCTTACAAAGGTCTGTCCTGTCCCTATTAGAAATTGAACCAACAATCTTTTACAAAGCGGTCGCACACTCTCTCACTGCGCCACCGAGGCAGTTACACTGAGATACGTGGGTAAGTACCAAAATCAGATGCATAGCGTATCGAAAGGTGCATCGCTCTACATCTACAGGTTGCTTCAATTTCTTCAATACTTCCAAGAAAGTCTACGTACGTACGACAACACGCACGTCAAGATCAGAATTACATGTATAAAGTTAAAAATTACTCAATTAAGTGTGTCCAAGTGTATATCTCACACACCCAATAATAAACCACAAAAATGCCTGTTAGTTTTCATTTCAGACAGGTAATTTTAATGCATATTTAATGGGCAATTCTTGGCTTCAAATTCAGTAAGATAAGGTACGGCTATAATGCATGCAGTTTGCCCCTTGCGTTATTTATCGTGTGATTTTTGGCAACAAAGCTTTAGTCCGCTACTTGGCTCAGCTAGATGTGTGCAGTGCTCATGTGCAATCTCCATAATGCATGCTCTTTTGTATGATACCGCCAGCGGCGCTTTGACGTGACCACTGACGTAAGCCCTCGAGTGCTTCGTTTAGTGTATTCAGAGCAAATGTTATCTAAGTTATTTGGTTGCAAATGTGGTTCATGCGGATCTATGTCTATAACCCATTTTAGAATTAGCTTCCTATTGAATATATTAAGAGAGATGATTCTCCAAATTTATACTAGGTCATGCCGTTCTACCTATATTTGTTTTACGTGACTGCTTTTTTATATGAAATGCATCCTTTATTTAAAAAGAAGTCAAAAGTCTTAAATAAAACATGGCTTATACACTTATGTCAAGTAATCTTGAACAGCTCTTTGCTAAAAGTAACTAGTTACTTACACTGTATCTAAACAAAAAAATGAGCAAAATTTTCCGGGCATTTTTCTTCAAGATGCAGCATCACCATATTTGACTTCAATAATGTATTATACTTATACATAATTTACAAAATTATTCACTTACGAAATGCCGTACAAGTTGATAGACTGCTGACACATACCTGCAAACAAAAAATGCCTGTTTTAATCTGAGGCTTCACCGCCAGTTATAATAACATTAATTAGCCGAAATACATGCTGAAGTTAATCTACAAAATTGAGATGGTTTAACGTTTCCACGAAACAACTAAGACGGTACCGTCTTCGGGGAGACCGTGATTCGAATAGTACTTTTTTCCTCGTCAGAAACTAATTAAGTAATTACCATTTTTGCACAGTGGCATACGTGAAGCTCATCAGGCTGGGGTAGAACATGTACTCCATTATGACAAGGCTCTAATTTGGTCGAGTGACACGTTGGCTGGTCGCATCATGAATTATTCCGTTCGCCGTGTCCGGCCAGTAAAGACGTTTAATTGAGTGAACAACGTGTTTGTCGAACAAAAGTGTATGAACGTTTTTCTCTGAATCTTAATAACCCTGTTTTGTAAGCGTTCATATTTCAATTTATGACGTGATTTTTTTTTTATTTTTACAGTGTAGCGAACGCTTTTTGGGAGATTAAGTCTTTAACTTTCGTTAAATGAAAACTTACAAGGCATCGTATAATTATAGGGTAAGCTTGTATGTGTTTGTGCAGGTATGCAGAAAATGAATACAGAAAATTATTATGATATTAATAATTTATGTGCGACAAAAAGTTGTACTATTGGGAATCAAACAAACATACCAGATATTAATCATAATCTGTGACTGTTTACTTTCCGATATTTATTCTGTGACAACATATTCGGGGAAAAATCGCATCATAAATATATCTCAATAATAAAGAGGTGACGTTTACGTATGATTTATTTATGTATTATGATTTATGTTATGTAGGGCCGAAAATACCGATCGGACTTAGCTGTAAGCGCCGCCTACGCGCGGGGTCAACCATAAATCATATTGCGACATCTCAAAAATGCCAACTTCAAAAACATGTTGGCCCCGTGGCCAGTACCGCACGCACCGATGGTAAGACAAGAAAAACAAACGTAAAAAATAAATTACTTTTGTATACCTCCTTTCTTTCCCGTTGTTGGACGCCGAACAACTCATAAATCACAGAAAGATAAGCATAAAAAGATTGTATGAGGTGGGTACACGGTAGAACTAAACTTTTCGTATTTTGTTATCTCGCGTCAAGCGGGCCTACAAAAAATGTACCGCCTACACCTTTCCTCGAAACCGCTTAGGTAATAGGCCAAAAACCCAACTTACGTACATAAGTGACCGCGCAGATTAGTCACGCTCACAGATTAACGCAAACATACACACGACTCTACAAAATTTCCGAGTAAGTGTTATATATCACGCAATTTTGTTACCCACAACTTAGATTTTCTTATCTGAAATTCCATCATAATACATAATTTTTATTCTATTTTATTTTTACAAAGTAGCAGTAGACAGCAACTATGCGAATAATTATTGTGGCTAAGGAATGACTGCAAAAATTTAACTAAATTCTAAGATATATTTTTTAAGTTATATACAGTTTATAACAAAACCGGTTATGTAGAAACGGCGACATTAAAAACATCCGTGTGTTTCATACGAGACGGTAAAAATCCTCGTAATAAAAGTAAGCATAAAACGCGTATGTTAGGAAAAATCCTAAATCTTCCACGGTCACCTGGGCTCTTAACAAATAGCGTTGCGGGGCGACCACACGAGGGGGCCGGTTGTCAGCCGCTGTATACACGAGCGCCTACTGAGCAATTAGATTTGTTAGCTTGTACCTACCCGAAGAGTTTCATCACGCCCCCGCTCAACAACAGATGCTTGGACTAATAACCTCTCGAAGTTTCCCCCTCGCCCCGCCGCGCCTTCTCGCCCCTGGGACACCCGTTTTACCCCAGCCTCCCCAAGCAACCCAACTAAGATAGATTGCGCCACCATTCTTGCAATTTTCCTGTCGTATCTTGCCTCGTAAATTCCTAGTGATATATAGGTTCGGATCTCTCGCGATGCGACCAGGAGCATACTCGAAATATGATAAGAGTTATTTATTATTGTTCTTATTGGTTTTCTAAGGGGTGGCAAGTAATAGTATTTCGTTATGGCTTTGTGTTGTATTTTTCATTATTGGACTCCTTGAATAATATTTTTCCACAAATTCATTTCAGCTATAAGAGCAATGCTCTTATGCTCTACAAATACTAGTGTTATTTATTTAATGTTCAAACATTTTTTTTTCTAATACATGACCGCATGACCGTGTACATTTTAGGGTAGTATTTGGCCTTATAATTCTATACCTATCAAAAGCTGAATAAACGACAATTCTAATGTCTCTATTAAAATAATCTAGAAGTTTTGTAATCTCAAAATACTAGTACCTTCATATCAGTATTAAGCCCAATCTAAGTACTCCATCTTATTAATCTTTTCTCCGTCAAGTACGTATCTCTATATGCAAGTCGTAAGTGCCAAGTTGTCACTTGTTACTCGCAATGGAGATCTTTACCGACTCTACTGAATATCGCAGCACAGTGTGAGCCTTCCTGTAGCTCAGTAGAGCTCTGTTAATTCCGGAGCTTCTCTTAGTGGGTTAGCGGAGTGAAGTCGAGATTTATGTGATAGACTTTGCATATAGGTATAAACAACCAGAAGTAGCTGGTTTGTTTAAACTCTATGAACCAAAGACTTGGGTGTCTTTGGTTATCAGAATAACGTAAATTAAGATTCAATTTGAAAGTATATGTGCATGATGAGATGAAAAGAAACGTACCTAAAGTACACCTATATTGTATAGATATATTAACATCTGTGGTTCTAATGTATAAGTGCTACAATCCAGGGCATCCACAAAATATGTCTGCCTCAATTTCCAGAAAAACAAAGTGAACTCTAAAAATTTTAACGCAACCAAATACGAATTAAGCTAAACAACGGCTAAACAAAATTACAGGCGAATACCACAAACCTACAGAAATGAAACAACAAAATCTTCATTAATTTAGCTCTAAATTAAAAACAGCCCAGTCCCTTCGTTCGTGGAGTACAGACGCCATTCGTAGTCATTTCCATATTCTAACAGCAATAAATCGTAATTGCTCTCAGACGACGCGACTGCACTTTTATAATTTCGGGTACATATTAAATAGCTAACCTATAGAATAAAATATGCCCTGTAAGTCTAACTAATAATGTGAGGCATTGTTATAAATTAACAAATAGAAGGAAATAACGGTAAAGCTTATCTTACACCATAACAAAATCGAATTTACTGAACAATTTGGAATTTGCATACATTTTCATTAAAGACTAGCTCTATAACTTGTTTTACAATTTATCTCAATTCCAATTCTCAGACCTGTTCCAGTACGAACCCAAACTCCTTACTTTCCTGATACTGATTGCAACAATTTATTTCTTCAAAATGTACTAGAAAAACTACCGATCAAACGCAAAAATGCAAAAGCAACTAAAAAATTCAGTAGCAATACCAAAACTTGCATAAATAAGTCACTGCCAAGAAAAGGTTTTAACAGATTTTATTACAGTACTTATTTTATAGAATTATATAAGCTACGGGTCTTAATCGCGTAAATATTTTATTGTAAGGCTAAATACCTATGTTTTATTGCCCGACGTTTCGACCGTATTGCAACGGCCGTGGTCACGGGTCACGGTTAAAATAAAATATTTACGCGATTAAGACCCGTAGCTTATAAAAAATCTATAATGTGTACAAATCGCGAAAGTTTACGAACCTATAGTACTTGTTTTATTGGTCGGTAATGTACACAACTACTCCCTAAACAGTCTAAATAGTCCAAATATCATATGATGCCTGTATTCATTATAGTTCTCCAAAATAAAGAAATATTGCCAAATGGTTTGCACAAATTTCTCTACTCCAGACCAGGAGGTAAAATGAGTGTCTTCAGAACAAGAGTAGGCATTGCAGAGGGCGTCTAAGACACCATATAATTAACACTAATCCTCCTGCTAACCGTAGTGATCATGGCAATATATCTTGGATTGAACCACCCTAATCATTCAATGAGAAACCCATGTTCTACCATGGACATGGCTCAGTTGATTTATCGCTTTGAATAATCGTAAAAGGTATTGAAAGGACTTCTATAGATTAAAGATTTATTTCAGTTTGTTGTTTATTTGGTGGATGGTGAAGAAAAATTTAAGATCTTTCTTTAGACCCTAAGTTAGGTAATACCTGATTGAGACTATGAATGATGTATTAAATCCTTTTCTCGTTAATTTTGACCTATGCTCGTGTTTTTTTAATTGAAGACGATGATAATTTCCTATTGTTACACCGATCTGATGTAGTTCTTTATCATTTATTGTTTTTAAACTTTCGCGATTTCTATACATATTAGATATATTTCGAAGACCAGGAGAGGGTAGTTGAAAAACCCCGCGCCTCACGGAGACATCGCTAAGCTGCCATCAGTCGACCCGTGACCACGATCGGTGCAATTCGATCGAAACGTCGGGTAAATAAAAGGTTCGTACCTTTAAATAATCACGCGATTAGTTCTTTATCATCTAGAGAATTTCTGTTCGGAAGTTTGATAATCAGATACATGTACAGTATATTCATAGAAAGTGGGGAAAACGTTTATGCGAAGTTGGAGCAGACTGCTAGGGTAAAAAAAAATAAGAAAATATATTTTTTTCAATTTTTACGCACTTAATCATTTTTACGCACTTAACGTATGCAAGTGTACGCACTTACACTTGTCGTTTAGTATTTGTCGAAGGCATAAACAATTGGAAGGAAACAGTACCCTCGTAGACAACGGAAGTGTGCCGAGTGTCGGTACCGGAAGTGTTATTGCCGGAACGACTACTACATCCGGTCGTGTAGACTTCAAGTCTGCGCCGGTGACGATAACTGTCTTTGCCATTTTTGAGAGTACCTTCGTTGGTACTAGGAATGGTATGAATGGAATGGAATTATATTTAAGGGTAATATGGCTTTGTAGGTACTAGTATTGTGGTTGTATGTGCATGGAAAATTGTAGAAAATAGAGTAAAAGTGAATGGAATCAGATGTCTTTGGTAGTTTTTCCAACCCAAGCAGAGACAATACAAGAGTCAAAAAAATGCTTTCGTTGGGAAAAAATGCAAAGTTCCTAATTGATATACCTACCTAAGGTACAATGTACTCGCGTAGTTCTCTATCTGTACATAAAGCACTACGAGGGACAAACAGCTAAGCAGCACATTCACGTATATTGAAACGCTCGCGATCGTGTTCGTGCCCGTTGAATGTCGCTTTAAACGCGAGCGTCTAAACCCACCATTAAATGACGCTGTATTGTTCAAAAGTTTAAAAAAGCCATATTAGTAGACATATGTCTATGTTGTTCACACCAAACAAGTAGTCATAAATAAATCATTTCACCAGACGAAGTTGGCGTTAATGTCTACTCATCATTTCAGCACATTACGACAAGACGGTAATCATGCGATTAAATAAATGTCTTTGATTTGCCAAGACAAAAGTTTTATACCTACCACATGTACCTAATAAGATAATCTTGGGATAACTCACACAACGCCGTCTGATCCCAAACTAGGCAGAGCCTCTACTCTACTCTACTGACAGACAACTGATAAACATACTGATATATATCTACATACCTACGTGTTATAGATAAATTACACCTAGGCACAGAATAAACCATCGTACCATCGCTCATTACACTAAGCTGGGTGGGTAAGCGCTCATTACCTGGGTGAGGATCGAACCTCTGACTTACCAGTCAGGGTGACCCTGACTGGTAAGCCAGAGTTTAGTTTTATTATTAGTTGAGTATTATTATTAGTCAAAAAAACTGTAATTTCGCAGATAAATACTTTCTATAAGGCTAGGTTCAGATGACAAGTGATTAACGCACGTGTAGTTTTGTTAGCGCGCGTTCTCAAACCGTAATATTATATGTACGGCAGCATATGAACACCTCTCATAAAATTGATAGAGCAAAACGCTAAGTGCCCGTCATCTGAACCTAACCTTATAATTTTAAGCGATTTGTACACATGACACAAATACGTAGATAGTTAACCCTAAAATACTCGTATCTAAGTACGCAGTTGAGACCCGTACTTTACAACATTGTGATAAAAATGTATAATTATTAAAAAACATTTCTACATATCACGTTTTGACATAGACATCATTGGATATATTACATATATTTTAGGACCTAATCGCGTGAGTTATTTATGTTATTTATTTTAGTTTGATTTATTTAGTAGTTTAGACCCGTGACCACGATCGGAGCAATTCGATCGAAACTTCGGGTAAATAAAAGGTTCGTACCTTTAAATAACTCACGCGATTAAGTCCCGAAATATATCTAATATGTGTAAAAATCGCAAAAGTTTAAAAACAATAATCTTTGGATATATTTATATTATTTAACTGCTTCGATATTAATACATTTCATACATTTTAGATACTCGTATGTACTAGTTTAACCTATAGGTACTCTAGTTAGAGCTGCCTTAAGTGCCCCAAACGTTATCAAATGAAAACGAATAAGTACGAGATATAAGTATATCTCTTGACTATCGAGCAATTCTTCACATTCAAGACATCCGCGCACGAAAACCCATAACCTCAAGAATGCAAAGGACGCGAACGATTTTTAATACAGTCGGCACCCCATAATGGGTGTTTTCGCACCCCAGTCTGCGGTGACATTTCGAACCCACCGCTCTATGAAAAAACAAAGCTCGAAACATTATGCAAATGGCATTATGTCGGTATTTTTGTACGTTTCGCCGACTTTATGAGCCGAGTAGAAAGGGTTGAAGGGTTAAGACAATTCGCGAATGAATAAAACTTTTTGATGCCACATTGTCATTTTTTTTCAATATGTAGTCAACCCTCCAATGACACCCCTCGGTATTTGGTGTCGGCGTTAAATAAAACACTATTCATGTTATTAATTCCTTTGTTGATAGCGTTATGTATTACAGAGGCGGCCATATGCCCGTTTTGTCTATTTTAGGGAAGATTAGGTGACAGTATACTTTATGAATACTCTTGTTTTTAAAGAACAAAAATACTGTTAGTCAAAACATCATGGAAAAAACCGCAATGACTTACAGATTCGCTACCACTCGATGCATTGGACTATAAGGTCTACGATTCCACTAATTTCATCTACTATGTACTTAGTAAGTCAGTCATATGATTTAGCTTTTCACACCGTAATCTATAATCCAGTCCAGACACTACACATTCAGAACGTATTGTCCCAGTTTCCAGCTGTACATCACACAGACATTTAGATTAACACATTTGCAGACGTAGTCGAGTTAGATCACTCAAAATATTGGTGTCATGACGCAACTGGTTACTAGACAAAATATATTTCTACCCACAAAAGGCGGTTCACAGCTCAACAAAAAAATTACACACACATAGATATGTACGTATGGAGCTACCAAGGTGCCCAATCTCGGTTGACATTCGACTGAGATCTGTGTATCTCTGCGTCTATGTGTACGTAGACCTGTTTCGTTTCAATGTACGTAGCCGGCCATCTGTACTATCTAATTTGTACTTCAGGCTATCGCGAAGAGTGAGATCTCATCAGAGATTTGTCAACGAGCCTTGATATGTGGGTTCCTCAATTTGTACGCATTGACGTGGAAAATGACGACATCTGTCGGCTGTCGATCAATTTACCTACATTCGGGTCACTCAACCTGTAAAGGTTTTATGTACTTTTTTATGAAAAAAAAAACTGACTTTTGTAAATTAGTGATTTAGATTAAATCAAAACGTAAAATTCAATCAAAAGTAAGTGAGAAAATGGCAATTACCTACTCATTTTGAATTTAATTTATAATTGCATAGTTCAAAAAGCCTGCTTTGGGACAACATTTTGCAAGATTTTTCATTATGCATTGAAAGTTTCCAAACCCATGTTTACCGACAATTGACTGATAGCTCATCGTAGGACATGATATTTCATTTGTTGGCACAAACAAACAGTTACAATAGATTATTACTTATAGGAATCTTAAAATTGACAGTAAACTCATTTAATCAATGACCCTCTTGACTAAAACCTGTTTCAAATGTTTAATTCGTTAATTTCATAACAAAACAACTCAAATCTCTCCACCTATTTCCTTTGCCTTTTTCTTGGCTACAAAGAAGTCTTTACATTTGAATTATGAAGTTAATAAATTAATCCTTTTAATTTATCAACATCATTGCCATCTGTTTCCTGCCCGCTGTTTAATTTAAACCTCCCTAGACTCTTCAAAACACTTTCGGGGATATGCCAGGAATGGCCTCCGCTCTCGACCGAAACATTCACCAAGTAGATTACGGCATAGGATAACGACAGTAAGTCAATCTTGCTTACCTATGTAAACAAGATTAAACCGATATTATTATATTACTAGGGCTACATTACATTACCTGGTGAACTTTGAAAAGGGTTTTTTTTCTTTGGGTTTTTCCTCATTTTTTCCCGGTATTGTAGCAAACATTACAATTTAGTATTCAAAAACCTGATTCCGGAAAAACAGCGAGTAAAACTTGAGCGACCAACTAGTAAGTTGTGAATAGTTTTTAGTAGAAAGTTTAGTAGCTACTTTAATGGTAATGACGCTAAGCTTTGTTTGATTACAATCCGTTCAGTTTTAAAGATAACCATGATTTTATTACGAGTGTCGGGATTTCATAATATGCACAACACTATATGATAATATATAGTATATCTTGGGACAATTCACACAACGTCATCAGATTTCAAACTAAGCAGAGCTTGTTTGCAACTAGACAACTGATAAATATACTTATATATTTCTAAATACATACATGTTATAGATAAATTACACCCAGACACAGAATAAACCACAGTGCTCATCACACAAAGTTTTATTCTGGGTGGGGATCGAACCCAAGACCTCCAGCTTAGCAATCAGGGTCACTAACCACTACACCAACAGGCCAGTCGAGTCATATTGTATGTTTGAATTTATTAAGATTACAGTCATCCACTCAAATGAACAAATAAATGCCTAAACGTGTCGTGACTTATATTAATACCTATCTTAAGAAAAGCTCGATTAAAGCTACATAAGTACAGATACTAAAACTCGTGTTGATACTACAACCTGCAGGCTACTTATTATGACGCCTTGTCATGTCGTTGATCAGCCTCGCATTGTCATGTTCCATTTAAAACAACACAATAGGCTCGCTATGTAAGCTGGTTGGGAGTGTTGGGACATACCTAGTCACTCCTACTAATATTATTGCGTAATATGAATTTGAATTTATTATAATATTATATACTAGATGTTGCCTGCGACTTCTTTCGCGTGAGAATTCAGAAAAAAAACAAATGTATCCAACGATAACGGTACATTTTTAGGATAATAGACTACGTGTTATTCCAGACTCTGTGTCAAATTTAATCAAGATTCGTTCATACAGTTTGATTTTTTGATTATCAAACATACTTCATATATGATAAAGAGTAGCCACTTAACTTCTGCGTAAGCATAACTATAATGTAATTTTAGAAAATCATCAACAGATGAGTGCAAATAGTAGTAATAATTACCGCCATCTTTGTTCAGAAGAATAAATTATATTTGCGAATTAGTATATGTTAACTTTTTAGAAACAAAAAATAAATAAACCAAATAATGGTTATTTGATTGATCAAACTATCAATAGTCTCAAGAATACATAGTTCGATTAATTGAACCAACTGGAAAAAAGTTTACGTAGTCCGTTTGATCGAACCATGCGGTCGAACCACGTGGCCACGTGGTGCGGCACAAGTGAAGTAGTTCCCTTTACACCTCAAAAGACAATGTAACTTGATAAAGCATTAAATCTACCACGTTTGCAGCTTTATAATAGGTCAAAGAGGTTAACGACCTAATCAAAATAGCTAATAATGTCTCGGCAAAGCTCAGGAACGCGGAAGCTCGGAGTCGTGCGATGTCTTACGTCTTCAGCAAGTCTAAGTGTCCACCTGCCTCTACCTTCTTATAAAACAATCAATATGTTACCAGTATTAAGCTAAGAATATATTTCTTTACTACTCATTATGTAATACCTTTATAGCCTTTAATTGTCACTTTCATAGATTGATTCCATTGAAATTTAAAACAGAAGTAGCTAATGCTAAAGCCAACAAGTGTATCCAACTGCTACGCAAGAGGTCGTAGGTTCGATCCCCACCCAGGATAAAACTTTGTGTGATGAGTCAGGTTTATTCTGTGTCTGGGTGTTATTTATCTATAATATGTATGTATTTAGAAATATAAAAGTATGTTTATCAGTTGTCTGGTTTCCATAGTACAAGTTTTGCTTAGTTTGGGTCAGATAGCGTTATGTGAGTTGTCCCAAGACAAAAAAAAATGTAAAGTAACACAGGATTTTATGGTGAACAATATCCACCTGAGCAAAGCCATAACTACAACTGCTACATTTTGAGTTGATGTTCTTAGAAGTAACTAACTTTCTTACTAAAGCATATTCCCTGTCTCACAGAAGCTTAAATACATAATTAACAGATTATGCAAAGGTCAGCCCTGTATTGGAAATCGAATTCACAACCTTCTACACAACAGTCACCATCCTGCGCCTCCCAACAAACATAAAGAAACAAAACGCTACGCAAGTTCAAGAATTACACTGATGAACGCGTTACTTTTATCATTGCGATTATGATGAAACTGACGGACGCGTTCAAAAATGTATTTCAATCATTTTATATCTAACACTTGAATGCTAGCACAAAAATAATAAATTATTTTTCATGTCCAATGAACACAGACTGTGTAGTCATTTGAAACGTATACATAACCAACTAGATTTATAATCTGTCATCGCAACCATGCAGAATTCTGGAATCAAAATTATCATGCAATTTTAGTTAAACCAAAACGCATTTAGTTGACAGAATGAGATATTTCCGCAACATAAATATATTTTGCATGCTTCCCTAATGACAGAATGTTTGATATTCCAACGTGTACTATAAACGTAGGCTTGGCAAAAAACAAAACATTTTGGTTTGTTTAAAATATTTCGGATGTGAATGTACCACTGTACATGTTTCAAACGAACGTCGGAATTTTAAGTGCTTTTAAAAGGATTCTTCGTTTAGTTTTGATATCATTTTTGATACAGTTTATGAAGACATTAAAAACAACTTTTGGTTTATTATAAACTTCTTTGACTAATGTGATCGAACACATATTTTTAAGGGTTAAAACACTATCTTTTACGTCAGTACTGATGCTTGTTTTAAAAATACAATAAGTACTTTACAAGTAATATCTCCCAATGTATAATTTGTTATCTAAAACTATGTATAAAATGAGGTAGCTCTCTAATCAAATATGTATTGTACCCCGACATCCAATACGTCATTTGCATATCCCAAGCACATGTGGTCATATATAAAGGGTCGAATGGACCCTGTATTTAATTTTCATAAAACGAGTACGGTTTTAATATGTCTGCGGCCGAATAATATCCTAACCCTTTCTATTTCAAAATTGGCTTTGGTTGTTCAACCGGTTAATTTATTATTAGTTCTGTTCACCTATGAATGTATTAAATAATGAACAATGTTATCGTTATCATCTAGAAAGTCTGTACATCAAGGAAGCTTTGCTAAATTGTTTTGGTATTAATATCATGTAGTATGTAGATAAATGTAGAATGAGTGTATAGATGTTCAACAAAAATGTCAGAACCTGATTATGGAAGAGCGCATTTAAAAAAATATGCAAATAACATACCTATCCTGTTTCTTTCTTTGATCATGATCACACTGTATCAATTGTATCAGTATGTATAAATTTAAAAAAAAACCATCACCCTATGGTTGATTGGTAGATAAAGCCTAAGTATAGGCATTAAGTCCGCCTTTGTACAAATTTTGGTTTAAAAACAACAACAAACAAGATCCCTACATAACATGAAATATCACATACTTAATATACAGTCATAACCATGTTATAGCTTTTTGAAATGCTTACAATTAGCCCTTTAATTTGATACCCATATTGCGCTATTCGAAAAAGCCTTTTTTTACACCTCTTGTTTTTGACATCTCACAGCCGCCATGTTTGTTTTTTCAAACGTTAAGCAAGCAAGTTAAGGTCAAGAAAAATCTAAAGACGTCATAATTGTTTAAATCCGTCTTGTGGTTTGAAAGATATCTACAAAATACTCGCGAAACATAACCCTTCCTGGCAGTCGGGTAAAAATATTATATAATCGCAGACATTTTATTCAAATTGAAGCTATCACGAATGCCTCCGACTGCATAATATTCTTTACAATAGTATGAATATGATGCAGTTGGATCGAAGAGAGAAACAGTGTATTATTTTTATGAAATGTTAAATTTCATCAGTTCGTCTTCAATGGGATGGAGATATCTATCTCCATCCCATTGAACTCTCTAAGCAATAGTTAAAGCCAAAGACTGAATATTGGATACTTAAATATAACTACATACCTAGGTTTTTTTTTCACAAAACGTCTAAATAATACGCTCCATACAAGTTTGCGATGCCGCAATGTTCTATGTCCAAACAGGTTGAAACAGTTTACTTACGTTATTTGTATCAATGATTAAAAAAACATAATTGTGACATTGAACCGAGCATATTTTTTGAGAACATTTAGAGACGTATAATTGCCTGATTAGTGTAAAATAATTGATTGCCATTGTAATCAAACAATCAATTCTACATTGACAGAATCGCTTTCAGAAACTTCAGTGCAGTTTAAAATGATAATTCTAATCATTCTCGTCAATAGAATCACTTTTATAGCTTCTGTACTATGTGTTTCTAATGAGTTGATAACTGTCATAATGACATTTTGATTCGCATTACGACTGCAACTTCATTGTATGACGTAAGGTCAGCAATCAAATGATTTGTAAAAAGGTGTCATTAGTATTACACAGAAGTACCTACCTACTATAATGAACTATACATAAGCACTGTATTGAAATATTTATTATTATCGATAATATGTTTTAGTTATAAAAAATATCACGTCTGACTGAAAGACCACAAAAGTGTAGAATATTCTTATATTTGCCAATTTACTTATTTCTGTTAGGTGTTTATTAAATATTATAGAATACTAATAATATTATAATAAAGAAAAATGTTAGGTACATAGTTCAAAGAAAATAAATATTACGTCCGTTCCATTACCATACACAAACGTACTTTACCCGACTTGGGAGTTTTTGTTGCTAGCGGTACATTTTTGACAAGTACAGAGTGAAGTTGTAGCGATCGCGATTAACTTCTCATTTGAAACGCATAGTACTGTTTAAAATATCATTCTCATAATTGCCATCAATCCCAGCAAATAAACAAAACAGTAACGATAAAGGTTTTATCCAAAAATCCATATCGAGATAATCAGCGCGAGGCATCCGCGCGGTCGGGCGTCATGATTTATGTCTTACTAACATTATGATACATTTGCATTTTGTTCACAAAGCAGCAATGTATGCAACAACGCTACACAATAGCTTCGGATAATGTAGACTTCGGTTAGTCAGGAATGGTTACGAGGAATGATTAGGTGCTATTGTTTATGTGATGCAAATGTGCGGTGATAATGAATAATATCGTATTTCTTATTTGTATTGTAGAGCAAATATCGCTGAATTCTATAGGCTTGAACGTTGTGTCTACAGGACGACTAAAATTCAGTCGACAAACTTCAAGTAAAACCCGCGTGTATTCAAGGTAATAATAAAAAAACTATAATCTATAAAATATATAATTTAATTTTTTTGAGGAATTATACACTTGATAAAAATAATAATGACTTTGTTTACATTTTTGTCAATAGACCATGAAATTTGTTTACCTTTTTTACAGTGTTAATTGGCAATATTTCATGTAAAACGATGGTATTACGTA
Organism: Herminia tarsipennalis; assembly: GCA_945859575.2. Lineage (NCBI taxonomy): Eukaryota > Metazoa > Arthropoda > Insecta > Lepidoptera > Erebidae > Herminia > Herminia tarsipennalis. Next base: position 11,781,916 of record OX243835.2, read on the forward strand.
TACGATTTCAAAGACATCCTGTATATTGTAAAATTAAAAAAAAAACAGATGAGAGAGATGTAAGTTCATGGTGCTTTGCCAGGCAATAAGTATAACTGAAATGTTTCTTAAACTCTCCTTTATTAATGGCATATTTTAACCATAAAGATGTATTCTATTAAACATTTTCTACTAAATTTGCAAGATTAAACATCGATGCGTTATCGATAAAATTGATTAAAGTCGACTACGAAATACTTACAGCGGTAGAGACAGGTACCTATCTACAAGTCTCTTAAAAAAAGTCAATTCGATACACGTGCTCAAAGTCAAAATCCAAAAAGATATTCTTGTCATTTTGGTATTCACCTCACACATATTTACTTCGACAACAACCATTTAAAGCCACTGTTCATTAAAAATGTCAAACCTTATCTTGATTGCGACGGAAATAGGACCAACCTATAGTATACATCAAAAATACCCACAATTATAATTTCTCCAACGTTATAGTTTTACCTTTACGATAGCAAACTTTCAGCGAACATAAAGCAAAGTAAATTCATTCATTTGTCAACTATCTTATCTCGATGTCTCAAAGCCTACAATACTTTGCGGGAACGATAAATACTTTTTGTATAATTCACAACGAGCGTACGACTAACAATCTTATTTGTGCTATCGTTTACGCTCTTATTTATAATATAGTAGAGTTCATTTTATATTGATCGATGATCTAAATGATTTCGCGTATTTTCTGGTGCATCTTTATCTGGTAGCCAATGGTCCGCCAATGCCGTTAAATTTATTAACTGCGATACGCATTCAGTGTCGCGAGCTAAAAGGTGACTTTAATTAATATTAATTATAGCCACACCTCTAATTAATGTAATTCTCAAGATAACAGTGGTGCCTTTTGAAAGTGACAAGCTCGGTGGCTTTCATTGTGAGTTTGATGGCATATCGTCTGTTCATTATTTTGTTATTTTTATCTTACACAAAAATGCGGATGTTTCGTTATCAATTTTACTTTTAATTGCCACTAAATAGGTTTTATAAAACCTCTTTCAAAGAAATTATTAGAGAACATTAAATACTATCTGCTTAACTAGATGGAGTTTTCTTTATATTAGGTATATAGTCTGCCATACTATGCAAGACCACGGGGTGAAAAATGGCCTCGAGGAAGGCCACAAATGCATTGGAAAGACAAGCAAATCTCTGGGACCAAAGACGCTATTCCATAGGGCAAGTTACTTGTATACGAGTTGCAAATTACATACAACTTATATACAAGTTACAACTTGTAAGATGTGTTAGAACTTGTACAAAAGATTGAAACCAATAGTGTTTTGTTATTGATGGTATGAACATGTTTTCAATGCAAAAATCGAAAGGAGGCCTCTGAAGGAGGCCTACACCAATATTGTCGAAAATGCCTAGCAAAGTCTGCTATACAGATCTCACCTGACTGAATTTGTTATTTTACCAAAGTCAAAATACTTTATTTAATACAATAATTGCATTTTTTAAAGATATACAAATTTGAAGTCCAGACACAGAAATCGAACCCAAATGTTTGTTGTGAATCGAACTGTATGCCAAATAGGGGCCAGAATCGAACCATCTATCGAGACTATGTAACTAGACCTCAATTTTTTCTATCATATCTCTTATGAACGTCCAAATAAGAGAATCACCAGTAAAACAATAAAGTTCTACAATACAGAAATGTGGTGAAAAATGTAATCCGCAACCTTATACAGCGAACAACTACAGTTCTATCAGAGTACATCGTATTCATCATGAAAACAAGGCAACATCACCGCGCCGGCTAGGAATTAATCAAAGTTTAAAACAATTCCATGTAGTGAGGCGAGGCAGGCGAGACAAGACTCCGAACACACCACAACACACGAACATCGAACATGACTTGTACGGAGCTGGTGCGGATTTTGTACCTATAATACTACAGATTTATAACAAAACTTTGTAATTATATACAATAATATTGGTATTGATGTGGAATTCTTGACGATCAAGAATCAGTTTTCAACATTTGTAAATTAATTTAAACGAAATACCACGTGGTTATATCTGGGAGGATTTTGATGCGATTTTTACTATGTTTTTTTTATTGTTTAAAATTCATGAAAAATAGAGAAAAGAGTGTGTGAAGACAGCATGGGTTTTGAGTGAACGAGCGGAAGATCGCTTTTAACGAATGATAGTTTAGTTGTTCGTGATTTTTCTTATAATTTTATTTATAAAGATATTGTATTGCGAATTTATAAGTAAAGATAATTTTATCTTTGGTGAATAATAATAAAAAAATGGTCGATAAGTGGGTTTACGGACGATAATTTTACGTCATAAGAAAACATTGATGACCTATCGTCATTCGCGTTGCTAAGCAACCAATCAATAACGTTAGTTCCATTTGTATCGCTAGTCATGTCGCTGTCATCGAATTATAAGACGTTATCACGTCAAAAATAACTCTTCTTTTTCTGTATTCGTGGCAAGCCCGTGCGAACTGTCAAAATCTTGTCATAATGGTAAATGCTGCGTTTACGGCGCTTAAAAATACATCAACGTGCATACGCGGCGGACATTTTTGCCCCACCACGCATACGCCAAATCGCACGGACTTGCCACGAACACGGAAAAAAAGAACGTGAAACCCTGGTATGGATTACCGGACCTGTGATTAGACGCTTATAGTATCTATAATCATCCCTAAAAATAATCATAAGTGACTTAATCTAGAGGAAATGTCGATAAGAAAAACATACCTAACTAGGTACGTTTAAATATTAAAATAATATTCTTAATTTATAATCACGATAATATCCTTTAAAATCAACGTAAACCTGCCCCTTAAATGCCATTTATAAAGACACTGAGGCTGAACTAAATCAGTACAAGCGTTGAAGGCGCGAAGCGAGAACTAAGCATTGCGTAGCCTATGCCTGATGAAGTTGTAACTTATATACAGTACACACCAACCCACTCAGCAACTATGTAGGTACATCTATAGTGAAGTACTCTCACTGTTCTGTGTTTAGATTTGCATAAGATAAGTACGATAATGAAGTTTCTAGATCTAGTAATTTAAGTTTTAGGTGACGGTTGACGGTCTAATTATGTCGGACCGTTTGAGGGTTATTCTTGACATGATAACGTTTTTAAAATCGATGACAGCGACATGGCATGCGATACAATTGGAACTAACGTCGATCGTGAATATCTTTATATTTATAATTTTACTTTACGTGTGTGTCACTGAACTCCTCCTAAACGGCCGTACCGATTTTAATGATTTTTTTTATGTGTGTTCCAGTGGATTCGAGAATGATTTAGATTCACAAGTGAACCCGATTCACAAAAAAAAGAGGCGGTACGAAGTTCGCCGGGATGGCTAGTTTCCTATATCTATACAATTATAATATTATAAAGAGAAAAGATTTGATTGTTTGTTTGTATTGAATAGGTTCCGAAACTACTGGACGGATTTGAAAAATTCTTTCATAATTGTGAAGCTATACTAACCCTGAGTGACATAGACTATTTTGTATCCCTTTATTCCCACGGGAACGGGAACTACGCGGGTAAAACCGCGACGCGTCCGCTAGTAATATACATTTTTACTAATGTATAATAACTTTCGTACGTTAAGTAGGTAGGTTTACACGTGTAACACCTTTAATCCTACGTGACTTTACAATAAATACGAAGGTTATAGGGTCGTAAGTTAATTTAAAGAAGTTGAAACCATAATGGCCGAACAGTCAAAATAGTAGCAAGATGAACGACCGGTCACATCTTAATGTCATTCTCATTCATCTGTATCACACTAAATTTAAGAAAGAACCAAATAAATCTGTGTATATAAATATATATAATGGTAAATTATATTTAGTATATTACAAATCATCCTGTATAAGCCTGTTGGGTCGAATCAGGCCGGTACAAAAATATGGATATGGTTGGCTTTAGTGATCGCTATTCATTTGAGGCCACCATCGTCCTTTATGACTACTTAAAAAAAAAAAAAAAACTTGCCTGCACAAAAAAGATGAAAACAAGATCCCCTACATAATTATATAATTTCATGCAGTCGGAGGCATTAATGAATCTCGATGAACTTGGTAAAGTCCCTCCGACTGCATGAAATTATATAATTATGTTTATGTGTATTCCTTACAGTCGGGTAAAAAAGGTAATTCCCTCATAAGGGTACATAACAAACATACAAGTTTCATTCACAAAGTCCTAACTACAATTTTTGGATCACATAAAGCGGTGTCCCGTGTGAAAATCGAACTCACGACTCTTGCGCAGCAGTTGTACAAACTTCCACTACGCCACAAATCAGTCAATTGGCAACAGCATTGAAATTAATATTCGATAGCCTAGTGTTTAAGGTAACGGATTTGTAATCAAAAGGTCACGAGTTCGAATCTCATCCATTATAGGTACTGCCAGTTTAAAAGATTTCTTACAAAAGCAATTTAGCTTAGCTGGAAGGCTTAACAACATTGTAAGTGCGACTCACACAGCTAGTAATCTTAAGAATTAATCTTTTTCTCAGTTTTAGTAGGTATGTACGTGACTGTCAAGTTGGTACAAACCGACAATCAACCACGCGCTTTTTGAATCTATACTAATATTATAAAGCTGAAGAGTTCGTTTGTTTGAACGCGATAATCTCAAGAACTACGGGTCCGAATTGAAAAAATATTTTACCGTTGGATAGCCCATTTATCGAGGAAGGTAATAGGCTATATAACATCACGCTACGACCAATTGGAGCGGAGCAGCAATAAAAAATATTGCACAAACGGGGAAAATGAAGTTGCGCGGGTCAGCTAGTGTAATGTAGCTGGACCTATATATATTTGATATTTATAGATATATACTATTTGTTTTGACGCTCGAGACAATTAGCTGAAATAGCATTACGTACCATTAAAGGTTGCCAACAAATTTTACGATCAACGGCACGGTGTAGATCCTCATTTTATTCTGGGTGGGGATCGAACCCACGACCTCTTGCGTGGCAGTCGGATACATTCCACCGCGCCACTGAGGCAAATACCTATTTCGAGATATATACGTATGTTTATCAGTTGTCTGATTGTCATCGTAATAAAGGCTCTGCCAAGTTTGTGATCAGATGATCAGAGTTGTTCCGAGATATTACTATTTTGTATCATTCATATTAACCAACATGTTTGTTTTAGGTATGCGCTGCTGTTTAGTCCTCTCGGGTGTTTCGTGCTTCACATATTCAGCTCAATTTTATTCAGTTATTGTAGAAAATAAAATATAAATTCAGCAATTGCAGATACCTTGTGTTGCAAAACAAAACAACATTTTAATATAAACGCGTTTAAAACCCAACAAAACACCGACTACATAAATACAGGAATGTGCACATAAATATAACGCACTCGCTACGCTCAAATTTCGCCACCGTCTGTTTTATATTGATATATTGTATTGTTTATGGCGCGGCCGAATCAAAACGTGATATATTGAACAACGCACGCGGTGTTCGCGAGTAACTTTCATATTTGGAAGGGTTATAGATGGTGTAACACTAGATGTGCCTGTGGACTAAGAAAACAAAGCACTTTTTGATCTATTTGTCCTATAAAAAGCTTTAAAAGCCAAAAGTAAGGTTCTTAACAAATCAATATTTTAATAAGCATTAGTTAATCATTACCGTTTTAAGGTTAATCATATTTTTGTACGCTTAGTTCAACACAAACGTAACAGATTTTGATATGACTTAGACTATAATTTAGTAAATAACTTCTTTAAAAAAACTGTAGAGCTTTTACATCATCTACAAGCGAAGTGCAATGTATTCAAAACTAATTCCACAAAATAAACACTGAAAAAATTATTTTAATCTTTATAAAACAACTCAATGCTGACCGCGCAATTTAATCTGCGTTAATTTTCCCAATTTTTGCATCATATTTCTTTATATTATATAGTCTATAGCTAACCAAAAATAAAATATTTTTAATAAAATATTATGAAGCTGAAGAGCCCAAACCAACTCTTCAACTTTATAATATTAACAAGTTAGATTAAAAGTTTTTTCTAATCCCTTAAGCAATATGGAATTATGGTTGCCTCTTATTATTCCTCTACGCTCAAACGGCTCGGATACCTACCGTTTCCAGAGCACAATACATCCATGTGATGTATCCTACATAGATGTATGTTTGAGCCAAGGGAATAGTTGGGATGGGGGGATAACTTATTGCTTTCTACAACTATGTGTCTGCACCATGTGTTATGGTAGACACTGTTTTAAGTTACCCGCTGAATTATGATCAAACTACCACATATGTGATATCAATCATTTTTCGGGAGCCTATGTAGAATCGAGCTTTGTTTTCACTTTTGTTTGTTGGACAAAAAGCTGTGGTGTTCGTTAAAGGTTTGAAGCGAAGGCTTTTGTCTGGAACAAAGCAAATAATCTTTACTGAAATAGAAGTAACTGGGGAAGAATTGTCATATTACAGAAGAATAAATTTGATGTTGTTTATGTGAATGAGTAAAGTCACCAGAATCAGAATATACCTACAGTACAGAAAGCGCTCGACGCGCACACTAAATCTTGGGACAACTCACACTACGCTATCTGATCCCAAACTAAGCATAGCTTGTACTATGGAAACCAGACAACTGATAAACATACTTATATATTTCTGAATACATACATATTATAAATAAATAACACACAGACACAGAATAAACCATCGTGCTCATCACACAAAGTTTTATCCTGGGTGGGGATCGAACCCACGACCTTATTGCGGATACACTCCCACCGCGCCACAGAGGCAGTCATAGATACCCATGTATCATCATGGCTCACAGACACGGAATCTCAGAGCGCCTTCCGATCAAAGTGCTCCGAAATGGTGAGTGAACGATGTCTTTGTGTGCGTTGCATGAGCGAAGTACCTACATATGAAAGTTACCTTCAAAGAAATATTGGGTGAAATAGATAATTCATATTGTTGCTGACCGTACAGTAACTTTTGCTCTGATTGGATCGGTATAGTGCGAGGGTTACTCCTGCAGCTGCTAATAAAGCTCAACGAGCTTAGCGATATGAGTTTATACGATACCAGCTTTTCTCTACGCCTACGTCCTCGTCTGCGTTAGTTTGGTTTTCAGCCCATGTGCTGTTCTGCCCCCAAGACAAGTGATATAAAGTCTAATCGAATAGATTGACGTTGGAATGACGCGCATGCAAAATCACGATTTTTTTGTATTTAAAAAAAACATGTTTTTGTGCCTGCAATGAAGTGATTCTATTCGATTGGCGTATGGTGCCACAAATACAGGGGCTCTAATTAAGAAACAACATTACTATTAAGTTTGTTTTCAGTAGTCTTGGCGTGTCTCTTCCATCAAATATTACCTAACAGCTTTACAGTACATATATCAAACTGAAACAATATTAGCAACACGTGCAAAATTTTCTAACTTTTATATTGTCTTAATAAAATTACGACTCATCATAAATAAGGTTAATTAATTAAGTACATTTTTCTGTATAACGCGTTCTAACAGGACCGGACTATTTGGTGCGAAGTTTTAATGTGGGAGTACCAGGGCCGTACTCGGTTGAAACTTTTAATGCCCGAGTTTGTACCCACTCTAGGGCCGGGCCGACTTTCTAAAGTTCACCCGCTAACGAGCCATTGACACGAATGTGGGAACTGAATTGTTTGTACAAAGTGTAGAAGTTCTGCTAAGATGTTTAGGAGATCTCGACTTTACTGTTTAAGATGTGCTAATTTAAAGGTCGTTTTAAATTAGCACATTCACTTGTGAATAGTTTTATATGCTTTTGATACCTATTAATTAATTTATGACGAGCTCATTTGTATTTCTATTGAACAGTGCTTTTGTAGTACATTTGTTTATTTTATCGTAACTTCTTGTTGAGATAATATACACAATATGATGAACTTTGTTCTTAATAACTTCGCTGCATTCAGTCCAACGCTTATGTATAAAAGCAGTGGTAGTAAGTAAACTGGTTCAGCCTAGCGTCGTCTCCTTAATGAGCCGAAAGCGATATTGCAACGACCGTGATCACCGGGTAAACACCCGTGATCACGGTCGTTGCTATATCGCCGAAAAGTCGGGCAATAAAACAAAGCCGCATATATAGCACTAAACCTGTTGGGCTGATTCATAACTGATTCTGACAGCTCTATCCTTACCGGCATATGTCATTTAGATCTAATACCATAATATCTTTATTTTTCATCTATTTATTATTCGCCATCCACGCATAATACATTAACATGTAAGTAACAAACCAAATAAAACGTACATAATTTGTTCCTCCCCATTCTAAAAAAACACATAATTTTGAACAAAACCTCGAATAAGCAAACACGCTGAAACAATAGAACGAAAAAGTTAATACTGTAGGTACATGTTAGAACGCACCATACATCAGTAGGGCGTTGATACACTGGCGAATAAACGTCTGTGCCACGGGAACTGGCGCGACAAAAATAATTTTAAACATCGGAACATTTTCCGATCCATTTGAGCCGCATTTTTTATATCAAATACTCAAATGAGTTCTCACAGATTGAGATGCTATTCAAAGAAACAGCTGTACTGGATAGCGATATTGTGATAACAATATTGTCATAATCGTTTACTAAAATGTTAGTTTTCAATAAAAAAACGAATGCTTAAAAAACGCACTAATAAGCACTAGAAAGATACTGCTTTACATCACACCTAACATTTTTTTCATACAAAAATAACATACAATGAAATTGTTGGTTCTAAAAGTTAACGTTTATCATTGACTTTTAGAACCAACAATTCATTGTATGTTATTTTTTTATGTTATTTTGCGCGTCTGTAAAAAAAAAACAACGAGCAATTAAACTGTGGCTCAAGATGACAATGCTTCCGCTTTTGATTTAGACCAATACAACCCTAAAATCATGAAAACAGTTTTATATACAAAACAAAAGTTGTATGCTGAAACCTAAAGAAGTCAGTTCTGACAAATTCAGCACATACGAGTTAAGATATCTTTAAATTAACCCTGCATTTCAAAATTTGTAGCTAATCTCCTCAATGTTCAAAACTAGATACACAGAATATTATAATTCACAATAAATTAATTATATATGCGTTTTGTATACTGAAATGGTGTTACAAAAGGAAAAACAACAGCGACCTAACTCATTTTGTTTATTGTTTTAAATTAATCATTAGACAAATAAATCCAAGCTTTTGAAATCGATTTCAAACGCTAAGGGCACTTACCCATGGAAGTCTTGTCCCCACTTCGACCCCATATTTCTTAAGGGGTCAAATGGGGGACTAAAACCTAAATGACTCTCGATACGCCCCTGTCTCCAACACGCAGAACAGGGAGGGACCGATAGTGTCAAAAAAAGATAAAAATATTATAAACTGCTCTTTTTCTCAAATTCTCCCTCCATTACTTATTTTTATTTATCTATGGGTGAAAATGGCGTTTATAAGTGTACATTTGGGCGTAGACGAGATCGTACATGGTAATTCCTTAGTGTTTATTTATGTGTACATTGCTTAGGGTTATTTAGACGATCTGCTAGTGTGGCAGGAATCTGGTCAACATTGTGGTTTTGTGAAGTTCTCTATCATAGGCCTCTTTCAACCAGATTCACATTTGGTTGATATACTAGCAGTATTAGATAAAAATCTCGATGGATTATTCAGTGGCTAGCTGTTTGTCACATCGCACGGAGCGACATTCTGTATATATCACAACTGCAGCAAAAGTATCCCATAATTTAGCTAGCTACTTAGACCAATCCCCATAAGGAAAGCCGGTACACTTCCTGAAAATGCAAATTGTGAGCTAAAATCTTTTCTCTGAATCCACAGCTTTCATCTATTATGTTTTACATAATCTTCGCTACATTCGAGAAATATTAAAAGCGACGCAACATTTTTAATCCAAGATACTAAATAAGGTTATGAAAACACACAGTGAAATACTTAAACATGAATAAACTCCATCTCAAAAGTACGTAAATAAAGAAGAATAAAATACAGATAACAATAAAATCACAAAACAGATTATACAAATATAGGTGAGGAGACATTTAAGTACATTAAAATCACATTAGTAAGAAGATCTTGGTAGGGGCCCGCGAAATTATCTCGCGCAGTGGGAAAAAATAAATTAATAAAAAATACTTTATACATTTCATATCTCATTTGGGTGGTGACAGAAAAAAAAGTAAATTGTATGGAAGTGGCGATAACAGATGAATTTAGCTTGATTTCATTTTAAGTTTCTTCTTTTATATTTTCTTTTTTGCCGTGCTATGTTGTTAAATTATTTATTTGTATTGAACTAACTGGTTTATTTTGTGTCAGTGCTTTATAATATTATTCTGAATTACACTATTTATTTACGGACATTACATTAGCATTCTAAAATAGTCATCATACGTATTTGAAAAATAAAACAATAGTTGCAATAACAAACACAAACAGAGATAATGTTTTTAAGGAAGGTGCTTACTTTAAAATAATTACTTACGTATATCGCTAAGGCCTCAGCTGGGGCCTTTGAATTCAAATCTTACTTTATTTCAAAGCTAGATAACTGATAGAGAATACATACAAACCCACGTATATACATATTCTCTCTTTCTCTACCTGAAGTAATTAAAAAGTCAGTCATATTTAAAGCAGTTACGATAATTAATAGTCAGTTTTCACCCGGTTCATCAGTGGCAGGCATCGACCGCACAGTTGCAGACAGGCTCGCAATTTGCCTCACCAAGGCACGTTTAATATTAGAAGTCCTGATTTATGCCCTGCCCCCGTAATGAAGTGTCTCCACACTACAAACGTGTGTGCATCGCACTAATTCACTACCACAGATTAATAGTAGGAAGCTCTAGTGATATAACGAAACAGTGTATTTCTTGCATTTCACAACGCACTTCGAAGAACTTCAGGTGAATACGTGAATAGCACAGTTTAAATAACACGTATATCTTTATTTAAATTTCGAAAGAAATCGCAACTCATACCATCATCATCATCTGCCTGCCCTGTTACTAAGTTATAATCCTGAGATGAATTATTTTCTTACATCCATTCCTAAATCACTAATACCAATAATCAATCAGTTCTTTACTAAACTGAATAAAACAGTCTCCTGATTTTAAAATTTTCGAAGGCTCCTTAGAATTTCGAAAATACACTGGATACTCCGAAAAGTCTATTGTATCACAAATATCGCATTGTACTTAACACATAACTATTATACGATCATTTTAAATATATCTGACCTGTACTGAACTGCAGTGTCTCCAAAATAACAATCTAAATATTTTCGAATCACTCTCGACAATGTTTACAATACTTTTGATCGTTTTACCAAACTGCTTTATGCACTAAAGTGCACTGTATATCTTAAGTGAAATGTTTTACGTTCAAAGGCATATAATTCTAAATTTATAGCCCAACACGGTGTCCACACGTCTGATACAAGTTAAGATGAGAACAGTGCGTTAATCTCAACGCAAAGACGAAATACAAGTAGAAATTTAAATCCAATTAGTTTAAGAAGTCATTAAATCAGTTTGTTTAGCAGACACTAACATATAGCTATCCACATCTCTTTGTTTTCGATGGCTGCTATCCAAACTATTTGTTATTTCGGTGAGCTTGCGATTTTGTGCTGAGTAAAAAGGCAGCGGAGCAGCGAAGTTTTAAGCCAGCTTTTAAGCTGACGCCGGGTTTTCAATGAAGTTAAATTATGGAGACTAATTTTACCTCGGCTTATTATAAGTTTTCCAGTTTATAATTCATCTGGTGTTTGAAATGAAACATTTCTTTAGTTATTGAGTAATTAATCTAGGTACCTACACTTCTATTCTTCGATTTCGACTGCCTCTGTGGCGTGTGCGTGTCCGACTGCTACGCAAGAGGTCGTGGGTTCGATTCCGACACGGGACACCACTTTGTTTTTCCGAATTGTTGTTCCGAGTCTGAGTGTACTTTGTGTCCATGACTTGTATGTTTGTAAAAGTCCCCCGCGACACAGGGCCTAATGCGGGCCTTGTAGCCTAATTAAAAATATATTTTGAGTTTCAACAAACGTGATATTATGGGTAAATAATTTGCCTCTTCCACAATTCTTACACATGAAAAAAATTATAACCATTCTTTAAACTATTGAGTTAATTTCCCACAATAGTTTTCAGCATTTTCATCTGACTAAAACCGCACTGAGAGTACCTGGGCATACTAATTACGAACCCCTAAGTGGCAAACATGTTAATCCATCTAGAAATATATTTCTCATTCCCGGCAGATCCGATACAAAGGCCGCTAGCCGTTGGAGGAGTAATAAATTAGAAGGAAAGCTGCGCGCCAGGATTTCCCTTGGGTTTATTCTCACTCAAGAGCGCTACACCTAATCCAGAAAGCCTTATTATGCTACCCTTAATACAGCGCTCAAGACTACTTGAAAATTTTCTCGGGAAGTAAACGGTTTAGTTCGGGGATTTTACTTTTTTCCTTTCCGACCGCGGAGTTTTTATGTTTTGTGACAGGCCGTAAGATTCTGTGGAGGATTAAGTTCGTTATACAAGCTGCATTCTAATGAATTGATCGCAAATGTTTTATGTAGATGTTTTACTTGAAATATTCATCAGTTTAGCAGACGAAAAATTTGACTTTCAATAGTTTTGTGTGCGTTTAAGTTACGTTTTAGACATTTGAGTAAATTAAATTGATAAAAAATATGTCAATGCACATAATAATCGTATTCATCTGTTTCCGTGAATAGCGTTATCCATATATTTTTATGGAATGGCTAATATGATTTGAACCATACTAGTGATAAAGCCACGTGTTATGATATAGAGGTCTGAATATAATTATCCCTATTATGATTGCTAGTGTTTTTATCTTCAATCTTAAATTGCGTACGAGTTTCCGAGACAGGTCTTAATTGAAGTTCGCGACACGTAACGTGTGCGAATTGATTAGCCCTTTTGATTTTATTGCAATTATATCGGTATGATATTTTTATCGATTTTATATTTACATTGAATCGTTCGTTATTTTGTGCCTGGTTTCAATTATAAGAATTCCCTTTCATATTTTTTCGTAAATATCTTTTTAAATAAATATTGTATTACTATGGGGAAATTGTTATGATCATCTTCTTGTCTATCTTGTTCTAAAATTTTGATTGTCGTGTCGAAGTGAGTTAATAGTAAACATACATAAAACAGGTTGTACAGTACAAACATGTGTAATAGCCGATGTGCCCACACTATCTACATACACAGACAGTTGTCCGTTATTACCAGTTCCTTGAAGTACTTGGCTACCAATTTCTCCAATTTAAATTGTCTATGAGCGCCGCTCGACTGAAGTCAGCCGGCACATTCCGCGGTTATCGACGACGCGGGCGCATTTGAACGAAAGGGATAGATATACAGTCAAAAATCACGCGCGACAAGGACGGGAGTGCACGCAACGGGCGTTCGTTTTTTAAATAATTGAGTCGGGAATGACGATAGGCACCCGACAATTCAAAGCATTTTATCGAGCTGGCAACCCTAGCACGGACAGTGGGCATTTAATTTGTTTCCTCGTGAGTCATGTTTGTATTATAGGTCCAATAACTGTTATGGGAATTTTATCTGTGTTTACTAATTGTATACATACTTGTTAATAATCAGGTTTTAGTTCTAAATGATTATAATCAATTTCAATATTAGATAAGTGTATTCAAATTGAGTAGGTACTAATCTATTTAGGTAGCCTTCATGAGGAAGGGAAGTAACATCATAATGTATATCCGTAGTAGGTACCTTGATATAAAAACATAACGAACAATAGGTAGGTACATGTGATAAAAAAAATGTAATTATCACTTCTAGATTCTAAAGTGTTGACTATGTGGGCTTCAGGCAGTTTTTATTAAGTCGATGTTAGTAATTTAGTATCTTGTGCAAAAAAGTAATACATTTATAATGAGTTAATAATTTATCTATTTTGTTCTTTAATAGTAAATTGCATCTAGTCAAGAACACTGAGCCATAAACTGCCGTATGAAATAAACGATATTTCCTTTGCAATTCCATTAATCAATTATCATTTACAATACAGTAGCAGTGAGGTAAGCTTATAAATTTTATAGTAAACTAGGAGTTTATCTAAATTCAAATATACTTTAAGAGCTCGTTAATCATGTTAAAAACAATCAGCAAAGGCTTCCGACTCAAAACGATATAAATCAGCGAATTCTATTTTCAATTAGCACGCGCCACGGCCGGTCGTTCCTAATTCGAACGCAGCCTATAATTACGCGGCGGCCGCTGATTGGCTCTTAGCTCTGTGCAGTCGCAGGCGCAACTTCATGTCCTTTATTTGCCGCTATCTAAGCTCTAGCTAGTCTATCTTTAAAGTGAGGCCAGCGAGTGTGGCGACATCTTTTATCGCGGGTCGCGCTTCTGTTTTTGTTTTGTTTGTTTGTTTTCAAACTGCGAAGCCATATTGCGCCCGTAAATTATTACTGCGAGAGATTTGTTTCCATAGTTCTGCGGCTGCAATACATCAGTGTTTGCCGGATGTTAGTTTATGTTGACGCTCGTTTTGTGTTTCGCGATTTTGTGCTTGTCAGGCGATTGCTTGACAAAATTTTATATCTTATTTGTGCAGTTCTGTCTGGCTTTTGTTGTCTGCTGTATTGTTGTTTGAAATATTGTGTTTAATATTTTTCAGCAATATTTTTATGAAGTTTATTTACATTTATTTTTGCCCACGACTTTAAAATCATTACTGGTGAATGCTCATTTACTTACTCATAAATGCACATTTTGGGCTGAAAAAAATTAATCGCAATTATAAAACTTTCCAGTGCCTCATTTACATATTTCATCCGTATATGATGTGTGTAGAATACATAATATACGGATGAAATATCTAAATGATTGTGAAAACCGTATCAAAACCAGTAATATATTTTAGAAGAAATTAGTGGCGAAACAGACAGTCCAGCCGGGCAAGTCGAAAACAGCGGCTTTGCACTATCTAGAGATAAGAGAAATCAAAAAGAAGATTAAATCAACAGAGAGATTATCAAAAAGTTTTCCTTTCGAAACTTGAATCAACAGCTTGCCAAAACCCTAAAATCAGCCACTTTATCCCAAACTAAATAATTCCAATTGAATAAAACTTATTGATAACTCTTTTATTCCCATGAGATCGTAGCATCTTTTACTATACGTACAAACATTCACTGGATGGTCCTAAACGGTTTCAATTCGGATCTGTATAGAGCTGTTGCAACGTTCAAAAATAAAAATATCTGGCCGTTAACACATGTCCTGAGATTGCTTATTTATTATTCACTTTGTTGTCGCTTCCTGTTATTCAATTAATTTATTAGGTTAGCACTTAAATTAATGAGCCCAGGAAGAACTTAACGCGTTCAAATTAATGGCGTGCACACCGTTGTAGGCACGATAATTAGCCTTGCATTGACCCTACAAATTCCACATCAGTTATAGTTATAGGTATATTCACTGTCACCCTTTTCGTCCTTTTGTAGGTACATATTACTGACTATACTAGTAGATATAGTGAAATCAAATCATGACATCATTTTTGGAATTTGGTGTTGTTGTACTTTCTTTGCCTCCGATTATGTATAGCAATTTTACCATTGAACACCAGGACCTGCCCAGTCTCTGTAAATTATCCTGGTGCTGGTAGATCATGTAGAATAATAGCTTTTAGTATACCTACTGCTTTAATTTATTCGATTGCGGTCTTTAATTATTGATTGCTGAGTGTTGGTCATAAACAGCGGAATTTAAATTTTAGTAAGATGTTTTATGCACTGTTCTATACATACTAACTATTAGGTACTCCCGCTCAAATACGAAGAAACCAGTTGTTAAGAGTTGTGTAAGCAACTACCTTGAAAAGAGTAACTGCATCTCTGAGCATACATGCTGCATCATACACATTGTAGTTTTTGTTAGGGCATGCCGGTTTTCTCACCAGGTATTCTTTCACCGATTTAGTAGTGACAGCATTTGTAACAGTGATTTAATAATCACAGAAAATTATATAAGTAACATATAGATTCGACACATGAACAAAAAACCGAAGTGTGTTTAATAAAGAAATAAAGTATTTGTTTGTGGGGTATTGAACAGCTCCAAATGCATCCGTTGGTCCCGGCACGACTGCGTAATGTTTTACGGTATGGGGCGAGACAATAATGGCTTGCTCATAACATTACTCGTCCTCGGGCCCCTGTACTACGCTATTGTCGAGTCTCCGCACAATTTGGATATTCCACATCGCCATAGTAGAATTTGAGGCGACAATCTACAACGAAACTATATCTTGGTACAGAGTTTTCAAGAGTAGTCTTTCGTTGGGAACGTGCTATTTATTTGGTTTTGAGAGTGTACTAAAATTACTCAGAATTAATTTCTGGCGTGTGAAAATACATTCACTCACGTACAAATGTAGTTCATCAACTGTGATGTTAAATTTATTTATTTTAAGTATTTTATGAAAAATTAGGTGCCGTGTGGTACCGGCTTAAGAATAGTACCAGTGCCGTGTGGTACCGGCTTAAGAATAGTACCACCCCATCTCTTCTCGTGGGTGTCGTCAAGGCGACTAAGGGATTTCACTCCGGAGGACGGGCAGCAGCGTCCTCTGCGTACTTAAAGCCTTACTGCGATCGCCAACCCGCTCGCCAAGCGTGGCGATTATGGCAATTACCCCCAGGATCCACATACCAGTAGGTTCTACTGGGGAGACCCGTGCCCAGCAGTGGGCCATCATATGGGTTGATATGATGATGATGATGATGAAAAATTAGGTAAGTATAAATAAGAGCACTTTAAAAATATGAATATTATTAGTATTATAAAGTAATTTCTTATTCGTATCACGACTGACTTGTTCGTGTGTTTATTTGTTAAAACCTACACGAAGTTTGAGATCGTTGCGATGAGAATATCATTCATTCTGTGGGTTGGCTTAAAATTTACATAGAATGAGATGCGCCTGGGCCTAATTAGACTGCACTAGCGATGCATAAATCATCGCTGACTTGACGTCAGTCATTGCGAGGCCACACGAGAGGATGCATGTCTCGTCACCACCTTCTTATTTATCATGAAATATTCGAGCTCTTCATTTGCGCGCCGTTCAACTGTGAAATTAAGATTTACCTACTATTCACCTACATTTACCTACTACTCATCAAAGCGAATAAGATAAAAAGTAACAATTCTTTACAAGATAATTATAATAATATAAATGACGAAATACTACTATTAATTAGAGCTAATTGTTTCAAACTTCAGTCAAAATTAGTTATAAAACCGTAACTAATAAATTAACTGATTCGTAATTACCTTCTGCAGTTTTTGTTTACAAAAAATATTTGTAAGCTGAACAAATTGCAATATTTAGCTGACCATTTAACAATATTTCTTATCTCTAAACTTTTTTTAAGCTACCAAGAGATTATATAAAGTAAATAATATCCTCGATGGTGTAGTGGAAGTCATTACGACTGTGCAAGAGGAGGGTCTATTTTACAAATACAATAATTGCATTTTTGAAAAAAAGAAAAATTTGAAGTCAAGACCCAGGAATCGAACTCGTGATTTCCGTAGCCAAACCGTGGCCAGAAGCGAACCACCCATCTGGACTATTCTACACGTGAACCACTTCGTATGATCCACAAATTATAGTTTCGAGTCTGGGAGTACATACTTTGTGTCCCTGATTTGTAAAAATCCCCTTGAAACAGGGCATAGACCCTAGTACGAGAGTTGTCTATTTAAAAAAAAAAATCTTTGACCACAAAACATTAAACATAGAATAAAAACTGATTAACTCTTTAGATTAAACAAATATAACCATTTTTACGAATTACACTTTGTTTTGAAGCACAATAAATTATGTCTTCAAACTAAATACAATGTACATAGTTTAAAAACCTCACCATTATCTTCCTTTATTTTATTAAAGTGTTCTGTTAATTCTTATCTTTTCTTAGAAATCAAATGTGTTTTATTGCGTTTGCTCTCACCGCTATAACATAAAAAGTTATACTAACTATGTTATCTGACTATGCTCTACATCGCGTGTGAGCCTTAATGTCCAATTGTACATACATAACATAACTAATTACATAAATTTATTAATACTTCACCGACATGTTCTTTGAATTAATCGTTAAACATTTTAATTGGGAACTTGCTATGTTAATAATAGGCGGCTCTACCTGAAAAAATGTTAGCCAAATTTTTACTATATATTTTCATTTTTAACATATTTTACCGTTCATAATTACATAGTAACACAGTCACATATACGAAATTTAATTACATCGTATATCAAAACTATTCACGGTTCTGTGATTTTAATATAAAACTAGTACATTTGTGGTTTGTAAAGTCGTTCGATTGTATCTGTATTGCATACTAACTGCGTATAGTTGCATTCTAAATTCTTAGTAAAGGTAATTACAGATGTCGCGACTCAATCGTTGCGGTTTGAGTCTATTAATTGAAAGTAAAATCGTGTTAATGTTCTACACTGTTCACTTATTTTTTTTGTTTATTGAAAACAAACTGCCGCTTTCTTCATAAAATTTGCATGTTAACCTGTATAGCATGCCTCTAATAATAGACTAAAAAAGTAATACAACATAATAAAGACAGAAATATCTAATTGCATACAAATTTTGTGAATATTTTTGGCACACACTGACTTTCTACGAATTTATAGATGCTGAAATTACACAAATACAGGCTATAAATAAATATATGCTGTAGCTTTTTCGCGTTTGTGGATGCTGTTATGTAGCCTTTTTGCATTTATTTCAGAATATAATTGGGTTGTTGACTAAAATAAAAGTAAATAATTATTTACTAATCAGGTACCTAATAGTAGATCTTAAAATGCTCTGAAAATAAGTGTTTTTTTACAATTTAACATGTTTTTGAAATTAAAATCATGAAAACTAAATGTAATGATTTGACGATAGGAACTTATGACGTTATAGGTTCCTATTCCATACACATTTCTATAGAGCTTGTCGTTTGACATTTCATGAAAAGAGACTGATTTGACTTGACAGTCAACATCCCTATTATAATTAATTTACTCTCGCTCAATACTATAGTGTCTGTCTGTAAATACGTTTACATTAAAACGAGTTTAATTGTTACCTTCGCAATGTTGGCTCGGGATTGTTCTTTAATTTGTGCACGGCGTCCTTTTAGCCATCAATCAAGTATGTAAGCCTGAGCCAGTTCACTGTAGACTGCCACCGTGATTGGGGAGGCACTATTGCCTCATAGTATTCTTCCATTTTGGTTAATTCTAATAGGTTAGGTGCTTTAGTAATAGTCCGTTGTTGGAATAGAAACTGGTTTTAAAGCGGCTTGTCAAAGCGTTTATTCTTAGAAAGAGCGTAATGCTTAAAAGGCGTCTGAGAAACGCCTGTTATAGTATTAAGAACTACGGAGAAAACGAGCAGCTTTAATTACCTACATTATTTAAAAGATGACTGAACTATGTTATGTTTTATAACAACAGATCCTTTAATACCGAAATAATTAAACAAGATTGTATGTAATCCAGGCATCTCGAAATACAAAAAATCACTCGAAAAAGATCTTAAAGCTAATCAGGAACAAACTTGCTTGATGTAAAAAGTAAATATAGCTTTTGCCGTTGATCCTAATACATATGATTAAAAAAAAGTAAAAATATAAAAAAAAAACTTTAAGAATTTTACGACTCAACATGTAGAGAAAAGACGACAGCTTTGACCTCCTATCGCCCTTCTTAGGGGTGAAATAAAAAAAAACCGTCACTGACATCTCAAACAAAGAAAAAAAAACAAAGGTGAAAAAAAAAACAAAAAATACAAAGGTGCCCAATTTTACCATACAAGGTGTTGACCTGTATCCGAGACGTTTTATTTAATCAATAACTTAAAATAGTAACTATCAAAACTGTATTCTTGAACAAAATGACCAGCTTCCCAATCACGTTGACAACGAGTCGTGAAAGAGCTCCGTGATGGTATAATACTGATAGCTAAACAGATAAAGTACCTAGTATTAGTTAAAATTCCTCACCGTACAGATGGTTGATAAGCCACTCTGTATCGGTGTACAATGGTTTTGGTCCTTAAGGGCCTGCAGCGTCTGTCACTAGTACATTTTGTGATAGACTATACTTGATTTCATACTTCGTATGACAATATAACGTTTTCTATCAGATGAAGCATTGAAGAAAATATTTTGTAGAAACTTGCTCGAAATCTTATAATTTAATTTTCGTGGATATATCTTCATTTTCTGTAAATGTGAATGTGTATGTATTAAACGTACATAGTTATATATCTTTCTAAAAATAAATATTGTTTAAGTATTCGTCAAAACTGTATTTAAAAATCGGGCAAGAGCATGTCGGACCATGCTCAGCGTCGGCCTTAAATAATTGCATCAGCACTTACGATTTTTTGTAGTTTTCCAGCAATAGCTCAATCGGGCGATTATTTCCAAAAATATTTATTTATTTTTATTATTCCAAAAGTTTATTGGAAACCTAAAATTGTTGTTGGAGACCTGTCGAATGATGTGCCACGCGTTGATGTTTGCGGGAAAAAAGTGCCCCCCCCCCCCCTAAAAATATTTATTGTTATCATATAAGTATCAAACTAAGTAGCGGCTACTATAATAATAATATACATTGAGTAAAATGCATACGGACGAACAGACATACAGACGGACATGACGAAACTATAAGGGTTCCGTTGTTGCCATTTTGGTTATGGAACCCTAAAAATAGGTCGTGGGTTTGTTTAACACACGGGAAACTACGACGTGATTAACAAATAGTTGTTCCGAGTCTGGTGCACTTTGTGTCCAGATGTGTGTGTTTGTAAAATCTCCCGCGACACAAATCTTGTACTACTCGAAATTTGTCTAATAATAAAGAAAAAAATGTTGTGAAGTATTTTAAATTAGAGAGGTAAAAAGCCTGAGGATGTTTTTTTTAAATAGGGATTCGTATTCTTAATGATAAAGTCATCATTATTTCAAAATACATCAAAAGTCTACTTCTACGAATATATTATGCCTGAAAATAATAAGTTCAGAAAGATTTTAATGAGTAAGACTGCTCATAGTTGCAGACAGACTAATGGAGCAAAAAAAATAACAGTTTTTTTTATAAAACTAAATGGAACAATTTGTCGCCCAATCGTAAACGTAATGTTTAGTCTACTTAACAGTCAGGATTAATAGCTATGTTTTATAATATATTTATTTTTCTATTTTCTTTCTATATAACTATCCTAATATTAAAAAGCTGAAGAGTTTGTTTGTTTGAACGCGGTAATGTCAGAAACTACAGATTTGAATTGAAAAATTATTTCACTGTTGAATAGCCAATTAATCGAGGAAGGCTATAGGCTATATAAGATCACGCTACGACCAATAGGAGCGGAGCAACAATGAGATATGTTGCAAAAACTGGGGAAAATGTACGCGGACGTAGTTGCGCGGGACAGTTAGTGTTATAATAAAATTGTAAAGAAGCTGTGTCTGTACATTGAAGACATTTAAGAAACCTAACAAAGAAATCAAATTAATAACATTTTTTTTTTTTTTTTAAAGATAACTAGCAATTAAAGGTTTATATTCCCAAGCTATGCTTTTTCTAAAGATAACTGGCAATAGCTGCTTCTGTGGCAAGTGTGTACGACTGCAGAGGTCCTGGGTTCGATTCCCACACGGAACACCACTTTGTGTGGTCCACAAATTTTTGTTCCGAGTCTGGGTGTTCTTTGTGTCTGTGACTTGTGTGTTTTTAAAGTCCCCCGCGACATAGGGCTTGAACCCTACTGCGGGAGTCTTAGTCGTGTTGTGGGTCTCACATTACTAGCAATTCTGTTAACCCTTCAGCTTAGCTTAATGGGTCACGTCAGTAGTATAATGGGTAGGATACGAACTAACAACCTCACTATTGCGAGTCCGTTGCCTTAGCCTTACTTGTTTCTTCGAGTTTCACGCAAAAACGGTTGAACAGATTGAATGGAATTTAATAAACAGTTAGTTTATAAACTGGAGTAACACATAGAATCTTTTTATCTCGAAAACTATAAACGTGCGGGCAAAGTCGTAGACAAATGTTAGTAGTGCAATAAAATCTTAGCCACACACATAATTCATAGACCATTATAAATCTATGTTTTAGACAGCAGTGGGTTGGTAATCATTTGTTCGGTGATTTACAGGTCCTCATAGAGGTGGGAAAAATCGCAATCATTATTTATGTGTGTGGTCTCGAATACACCAATATGAGACATCCCGTAGATGTTGCAAGAGGTGACTAAAGATTTATAAATGGAACATATGGAACGTTCAACCGACCTGTTTCTTCAGATTTAACCCGTCAATAGCATACCCGTACAGTCATATTTAATTTAAAGGCCTTAGTAAAGTTGTGTAATATTATAATTAGGTACCTATGTGATTTTAGGGAGGTCCATTTTCTTGAATGAAGACATTAAATAACAATATTTTATTTTTTGTTACTTACCTGTTTAATTCAATTTCAATTTATTTATTCCATATACAGAAGATAACAAGATATAACAATAAAATTATTACAAATGTGTACCTACTTCAATTTCTAGCTTAATACTTATGCCTGAACTAGGAAAACCTGTGTTTCAGGCAAAGTATTGTTTTTAGTTAGTAGGTATTATCCCACAAATAGTACAGTTACGCTTAAACCTACCACAATATAATAAACTTACCTACAATTTTCAATATTAGTTAAAACGTACCTATGAAATTAATATTTATGATTATTATATATTATGTAAATAATAATCTTAGTTTATTCTTATGTGAATAAAGACTGGTAAAGATTGGTGGTACGGTAGTTGCCTGCTAAATACTATTTTGTTATGACCAGAGATTATAATAAACTATGCCTAGAACATGAACATAATTCCTAAATGAAGTCTTCTATTAAATACTTATTTATCTTTTTAGGCATTAGGCACGGAATAAATCACAAATAGCAGTGGTATATCACATGAGTAACATAAGAATATTGCGATTAAAAGATCACTCACGTGTGATATAACTTTGATAAAAATAAATCACTTCATCAAATGATAATGGTTGAAATGTAGCAATCATTTCCATGCCTACTGGACATCCGTTCAAACGAGAGAGATGGATAGGTTACCAAATGTACTAATGTCAAATATTTTGACTTCACTTTGAGCTTATGTTATCTTGGGCTCATAAATCGGGCTCTCTGACCATAGCACATAATTTTAAATTTATTTGAATTAAACAAGCATCTGAATAAAATAATGAACATTTAAATTAAGTTCTTAGTTATTGTTTATGTTATTTTAAGAGCACATAATAGGTATAAAATCGGGCAGTAATGAATATTAAACATTGAACCTTACATGATTTTCACTGGTGCGTATGATGGAAAGTTCTTTGTTTGTTTTTATTAAGTGTTTTATCCAACTGTGTATACACGGAAATGAATAAAAAATAAATTTAAAAAAAAAGCAATCTGTCTGTGCCAGATAGTCGTGGTCTAAAACGGTTGGAACGGTTGTTGGAGTCGTAAAACATCAGTTGGTGTTTATTTTTGTTTGTAATATACCATAAACTTATTTTAAGAAGTATTGATTACTGATTATTGTTTTCTTGATTTCATTTGTGCATTAACATGCAAATTGTGTATTAGATGTTAAAATAAAAAACTCGTATATTACATGTTCGCACTGTCATTTCAATATGAATAGTAGAGCGAGATGGAAATATTTTGAGAATATCGTAATGTTAAGTATCGTTCGAGTCCTAATACTCAAACGATACTTAGGTATTATGAATATGATAACCAAAATTCGATCTTTTTTATGTCTTCAAAAATAACACTATGAAGTAAAGCTTATTATTGACGATGGTTTTTGTATAATATCGTATCATATAACACGTTGAAAGCCGGTAAATTAGTAACAATTTACGTGTAATAAACTATAGTATAAGGGTATTAATAGCAGTCTTTGAGACGTCAAATGATATAGGGGTTGGAGGGTTACTTTGTTTATTAAGAGCCGTTTATAATTAATTGCAATAATTACTGTAATAATCGTTCAGTAACACGATTACATTGCTCGATGCGAGTTACGAGTTAGTGTTAACGGACGGACATGGGAACAAAATAAATTGCAAATACAAAAAATATTTGTGTCTAAAAAATTACTTTTAAAAAAACTGTTAATGAAAATTACCCTGATTTTTTTTCTACGACAGAAGGATGCCACTTTATCGCGATTATTGTAAAATTATCACATGAAGTTAAAACAGAATGTTAAATAAAAAGTTTTAACAGAATCATGAAAATATATTATTACCAAATGTTTTTTATTTATTGGATGTCATATTTGTATCACTTACATGTGCACGAAATCAATATACTACCAACATAAGTGTAAAATAAAGTGTGCACAAATCATTGCATTTTATAATGATTTTTAGGGTTCCTTAACTGAAAAGGAAAAAAACGGAACCCTTATAGGATCACTTTGTTCCTTTGTTTTGTCCATCTCGGCAACTCGTGGAGGTATCGACTTGAAATTAAAACCATAGACTCAAGTCGCCAGTCCCTTAAAACTGTGAATAAATCAAACTTCTAAAATAACGTAAAAAAGATACGGCCATACGGACGCAAAAAAACGTGCATTTAAACACTCGTAAAGGAATGAAAATTTATAGGATATTTTCCGTTGACCTAGAACTATAAAATATATGGCAAGTAATACCGTCTGAAAAGTCTAAAAACTATACATTTGTAATTAAATCATAAAACATATAGTCTTTAAATACTGCGAGACTCGATTTCTAAACTATTTTTATAATATGTACCTCAATTTATACGAAACCCTCGATGGGTGAGTCTGACTGGCACTTGTCCGGGTTTTGGGTTACGATACAACATAGGTTATACATATTTCATCCCAAGAATTATTTAAAATGTGACGATCAAGTAATAATATATTTCATTCAAATATGTTACTGATGCTCAACAAACTACTTTCAGGATTCATTTTTACAAAATATTACGTTGTATAACAGTAGGTACCGCAATCAATATTAGACATAAGTAGTAACTATATATATTTGCAGTGTGGGATTGGTGGTCCCACATTACTGGCAATCCTGTTAACCCCTCCTGCTAAATTCTATGGTTTGTGTTAGGAGTGAGTTTACGTCGGAAGTATAATGGACCTATCCATTCGAACCTGTGACCTCATAATTGCGAGTCCGATTCCTTAGCGATTAGGCCTCATTTACGGAGACGCGGGGCGTCGCGCGTGGCGTTGGGCGGCACGGCCCGCACGGAATTCAAACATATGGTGTTGTACCCGCGGCGTTTATCAAGGCGGCGCACGCGGCGGCACACGCAGCGGCAATTCTCTATGAAGCGATGCCCGCGACGAAACCTTCTGCCAGCCTTATTTGTAAAGACATAAGATATGTGCCAGTTCACGCGCTGCCTCTCCATAAACAGAAAAAACGTCCAACGTGACGCGAGACGCCAAGCCACACGCGACGCGTACCACCCCGCGTCTACGTAAACAAAGCCTTAGGCATACACATAAATACGTTCATGTATATGCCGAATAAAAATTACATCGGAAAATGTAAGTGTAAAGTAAATAAAAAATATTGTAACGGTCATTTACTTAATATTCTCAAAACGTCTTTAAAAGAAACAAGATCGTTATTTCTTATTTAATCTATTAAAAAAAAACATAAACAGATAAAATTTGAATTCGTTTACGTGAAGTAGTCTTAATCGATTCCAGTCACGCTACAATCGATTACAAAATAGATCGATACGAACCGATTTCAAGAACAGTAAGTAGATTAATCTATTGTTTATTTCAGTGGAAATGTCGTCACCTTGTCTTACAAAAGCGTTTTTAGGGTTCCGCATCCAAAATGGCAAAAACGGAACCCTTATAGAACAACATGTCCGTCTGCTGTATATATGCGTAAACTTTCGCGATTTGTACATATTATGAAATTTTATAAGCAACAGCCTTTGTCCTTAAAATAAAATATTTACGCGATTTAGACCCGTAGCTAATAATAACATTCTAAAAACATGTCCGTCTGTCTGTCTGTCCGTCCGTATGTCACAGGCATTTTACTCAAAGACTACCCAATAAATATTGATGAAATTTGGTGAATAGGTGTATTGTAGTAGCCGCTAGTTAGTTTGATAGCTAAATAATAAAAATAAATATTTTTAGGGGGGCACTCCATACATTTTAACAGATGCTGAAAAATCAACGTGATATAACATCATGCGACAGGTCTTTTATAAACATTTTAAGGTTTCTAATATTTTTTTCGATTAAGTGAATATTTTTGGAAATAATCACTTCGAAAGTTGCATAAATGTGTCCCCTCCTCCCCTTATCTTTGAACCGTGTTACCAAAAATAATAAAAAAAAAATAATTATAAGATAGCACTTAACGAATACTTTAAAATAAATTTAAAATAAACTGCGTATCTCAGCAATAGGACGTAAGTGCCATAAACATACGCTCTTCTGCTGGTGCAATTATTCAAATCGGATTTTTTCTTACGGCCACAGCTCCGGAACCCTACACTGAGCATGATCCGACAGGCTCTTGCCTTATTTTTATTCTAGTTAAGTTCAATTAAGGAATTAAAGCAAATTTACAAAGTTCATTATTTAAATTTATATTTTAGGAAACTAAATAAGGGAACAGATCGTTAAATATAAACATACTAGTAAATCATTACCACTAAGACAAATAATGACAACATCGAATAATATGTCAATCGATTCAGAATTCCAACATAAAAATAACCTACAATAATAACAAAAATAATTACTTCGAAATAGTAGAAGTAGTCCGACTTAAGCAGTTTTTACTTTCAAACCACCTTATTCTGATAAAACAATTCCAAACAATTTATTGCCAAGTACGTTTTATACATTATACAAACAATAACTGTATACCACTATCTATTTTATAATCGAAACGTTTAGTCGACGTTCGCATTTTATACCTGCACCTTGCTCAAACAAAAACTCGAAACAATTATACTTATGCTACAAAACGACGTAAGTACCAATTGCATGCCAATAAAAATTTAACATTAATCCATCATCACTAAGATTAAATTGGATTGTGATATGGTTGTTATCGATTAAAGACGGCATGTGGCATTCCTTGGCGGGTTTCTTTGCGCAGACGCATTTTCATGGAATTGCCAGCGTTTTTCCGACACCTTACAATTGCATGACTTGAATTCTAGAAAGCTATATCGAACCGATCTGTTTTAATGATATACCTACCTAGCAAATAGGTACTGTTCAATAAATCGATATTTTTGCAATCGAATTGTAAGGCTTATTCGATTATTAGATACAAGGCTCAATAGACTTACGTGGCGCTTAAATAGAAGAAATATTTAGCGCTTAAATATAATGAAATAGAGAATGGAAATCATTAATTTTGTATCGTTAAATACAGTATTATTATTAAGTAATCGGAAGACTGAGTAAACTAATGGAAAATATACGGCCTCTAGAAATTATTACCTCGAGAACTAATTAACATAACAAGATTGTCGAAAACTAAAGATCTCCATTAACATTGTATCATTAATCAAGTTTTTCTACTTTGATATATGGTGGACATAACGTTTTACATTTGATAGACGACGCAGGAGAATACATTAGTGAAATTAATGCGTTATGATTTAATAAGAAATTAATTAACTATTAATAGACATTAATCTGCTTTGTTATTGTAGTCTTCTGACACATCACTTGCGGTTCTCAATCTCAATGGTGACCGAGCAGATCGAGATATCGGAAAGCTTAAGTAATGCTGCCTGTCTGTCTTTATTTTGGTGACCGTTTTCAAAAAATGTCATCCCTGTCTCTCCGTACTTTAGAAAGTACGCTAAACTGCATCGAGATAATAATATACTAATGTTATTATCTTAGTGTTCAACTGTCGGTTCTGCGCTTAGTCTCTACCAAACACTTAAGCAATGCTGCCTCTGCCTGTCTTTATTTTGGTGACCGTTTTCAAAAAATGTCATCCCCGTCTCTCCGTACTTTAGAAAGCATGTTAAACTGCATCGAGATAATAATATACTAAGGTTATTATCTTAATATTCAACTGTCGGTTCTGCGCTTAGTCTCTACCAAACACGTAAATGCTTAAAGTATTAATAATTTTCGCAATAATTTTACTGTCTCAAAAGACAGAGGAATTGCACATGAGTTAAAACAATCTTGAGATGTACAGTACAATTTTGTTGACCACTGGTACTCAAAGTAAGATTTTACTTGTGGTATGGGCTCTCGTACTTATTTGTAACATGTAGTGAGAGAGTAAAGAGAATTGTATTGGATATAATTAGCGTATATTCGAATAATAAAAATGTATCGAGTGATATGAAATCGAAATGAATAATTAGTAAATCTATGTTAATTGATAAATTTTTATCACTCGCTCCGATCACTAGTAAAATTAATTATTAATTATTATTAAGTAAAATAAATAAATTATTACCTACTCTTTTTGGTATCGATTTCTCTGCTGGAAAAAGCCAGCCTATTCTAAAATAAATACGTATGTGTATTTTGTGTAATGTTACCTAATGTCTTATTTATTCTGTGTTATATAAGTTATACTTCCCTGCATTTATAGAACAAAGAAAAACTGCATTACACCATAATAATTCATAGACGATCAGCAATTAGTCGCTAAGGAAGCGATCTGTCATACAGTCTTATGGCATGTAAAAACTATTATTTTATGACGAAAAATATAACTCTATGGTAGTAGAAGCCCGCCTTACAAATAGAATAAAGTAGAGGCATAAATAAGAGTAGGTTTTGCGGCGAACAGCTAACGAGACGAAGCAAGTTCCTTGCTCGAAATTCTAAGAGTTAAGAATTCTTCAAGTTGCCCGGAGCCCAAGTTTCGCAGGTGTGGTTACATCCGACTTCCAGAGAAGCCTCGCGTTTTCAATTTAAACAATTATTGGCTTTATCCAGCTGTATAAGAATATAGTTGAACATTACAAACGCGTAAATTAAAGTAGAAACGTTGTGTTAATTAAAAGGGCTGTGAGTCCTGATAGTCTTAATTGATTTTATAATTTGTTATTAGTTTTGATATTCGGACTTGCATGCATATCCCACGGTCTAGTCTAACGAACTAGCGAGGGACTAACCCGCCTGCAAAGGAAAGCGAAATTTGCAGTGTAGTTAACATATTCAGATGACTTGATGGTCATACACGAGCGTCTTGGGTTCGTTACAAAGACCAAGCCAAGTCAAGTTAAAATTTTGGACCCGTCGGACCAAGTTATTAGTCTTAGGTTTACATAAAAAAACGAGTTGCAGATGGGGGATTGATTGTTGACAAAAACATTAAAGTCAATAAATTAGATGACGAAGTGCTTAACGTGCGTTTTCAATTTCCTATTTATAATACGCGTTACTTACCATATGGGTGCATTCAACAGCGTGAAAATAGTAAACGTGCGTTAGCAAATGCGCGCTTAGCACTTGTCACCTAAACGGAGGCTTAGAATAAGGACTTTGACATTTACTGACTGGTTTTATGCGAATGCCCACGGGCGATGCGCAATGCGCATTCGTGTCAAATGATCGGTAATTATAACCCATTATGCTTGTTTAATCAAAAATATTTATTAAGTATATTTAAAGAAATGTAATTACTAATATACGATGAGCAATAGGTACTTATTAGGTTTTTATATATTTCATTATATCTGATAATTGTACCAACTGACTAGTGGTATGGTGAATTAAAAATATAAATAAATTACAGGGAATTAAATAGGTAAATAATTTTATGATAGTTATGGCAAAAATAAAAAAAAAAACGGGCAAGAGTATGTCGGACCATGCTCAGTGTAGGGTTCCGCAGTCTTGAACTTGAGAAACGCAGCATTAAGCGCTATCTTTGTGATTTTTTCCATATTTTTTGGTCACACGTTTCAAAAGATAAAGGAGGGGGGAGGACAATTTATGGAACTTTTGGAGCGATTATTTCCAAAATATTCACTTATCCAAAAAAGTTTATTAGAAATCTGAAAATATTGGAGGACAATTTATGGAACTTTTGGAGCGATTATTTCCGAAAATATTCACTTAACCAAAAAAGTTTATTAGAAATCGGAAAATATTTTTAAAAGACTTGCTGAATGATGTGCTACACGCTGTTTGCTCAAAAAAAATGTTTTGAGCTTCTGTTACATGTATGGAGTGCCTCCCTAAAAATATTTATTTTTATTATTTAGGTATTAAACTAAGTAGCGGCTATTTCAAGACACCTTTTCACAAAATATCGAAGCATTATAAAAGAAAATTGACGCATTCATAGTTATTTCATAAATAATAAGGCATAGCGAGTATAAATTAATTAAGCGGCGGTAGCCTAATGACTAAGCCATCGGTCTCGCAATCGTGAGGGCGTGGGTTCGAATACTGGCCATTATACTACCGTGAACGGGGCCCTCCAGCTAAGCTCTATGGCTTGTGTTTGGAGGGATCCTAGCAGGTTAGCAGGATTGCTAGTAATGTGGGACCACAAACCCACATTGCTCGTTAACTTTTTTTAATAATAAAAAAAAATAGTTTTGATAGTATGTCAAGGTAGCTTTTATATTTAAGCCAATGAGTCAATCAAACAAGGCGATTTACACCTAATATAGAGTGTATTGCTTTACTCATGTAATGGACACATTCTTTTAGAGTGGCATTTGCATATACGTCACCCGTAGATGTTAGCAGATAATCTACTGATTCATTGCCATCTACGATTGGGACCTTCAAATAAATAATTCATGACTTAGGGACATCTATTTATCTTTATACAAATAATAAATACTTATTGTTTACATCACGACTTTTTAATATAATCATTAGTTTTTATTTTTTATTCAAGTACCTATACTATATTTGAAAATACGTATTAGGTAGTACTTATCCAGTCTCATACAGTCTACCCATGACCACAGCCGTTGCAATACGGTCGAAACGTCGGGCAATAAACAAGGTAATTTACCTTAAATTATTAACGCGATTAAGACCCGTAAAATATATATTTTCATAATAGGTACGTTTCTTTATGTTCGTAAACTTTCGCAATTTGTACACATTAGGTATAGAATTTTATAAGCTACAACAATAATAATAATACTTAGGGTCTTAATCGCGTAAACATTTTATTTTTAGGCTAAATACCTTTTTTATTGCCCGACGTTTCGACCGTGTTGCAACGGCCGTGGTATGGTATTTAGCTTTAAAATAAAATATTTACGATTAAGACCCTTAGCTTATAAAATTCTTTAAAGGTACATTTCTGTTTATGGAATCATCTTTTTTTAAAGAATTCAGAACAATCCATATTTCTCCAATGTTTGTTCCACGCTCAACTATGCGACTGCTTCACCAGAACCCAAAATTAAAAGCTAGACTTAATCACGTCGAATCACACATCAAGCAGCATTTTATTACCAATTTTTATTCTCACTACGAATTCTATTTGAGGTCCTAATTTGAATTTTGTAATATAAGTCCCTAATATTCAATGGTACTTAATTTTGAGTCTGGCTTAAAAGTATTTCTGCCTCCATTATTTATCTTTAAGTGACAGAGACAGCATGAGACCATACATATAAACGGCGTATTAGGTCATAAGAGAATGAATGACTTCGAAATCATAGCAAATTCATCACGGTTTTCTTTAACTTATCTGCAAAGAGATCATGGTAAGTACAAGTTCCTTAGGAACGCTGTGGATGACGTCAGGAACGCCATAAAATCGTATAATGTGGTGGTTAAATTTGACTTTGGCGGACATGTCTCGGTACCGGAGTTAGTAACGGCTTAGAGCCGGTACCTCTAAAGTCGCGGGTTCAAGTTCCGCCGGAGACGATTTTCCTTCCATATAATTCATAGGTCTATAAGTAATTATTATCTGACCAATATTCTTAACCCTCAATATGGGATACAGAATGAATGACTTGAACGGATTTTGCTTTAGCTTATATTATTATGTTACATCAGAATAACATATAATGTCGTGATCTCATACTCATATGGCAGGCGATATCATGCGCAAGAACAAGAAACTAACTAATTATAGAATATTTTTGGTATGTGCAAGACCTAAGCTCAATCCTTCAAAGATTATATACATACATATGATTTTAAAGATAGAAGTACAAGTTAAATTAACAAAAATATGTATAAATAAACATACAATTCACACGGAAAATATTCTTTAGTGATTTATTATTTTCTCACACAAAATGTATCTCACGGTTGTGAAATGAAAAACAAAAGTGTGGCTATGGAATCCTTCAAGAGCTCACGTACAGTGTCGTTTGGAGGTTACTAGGCTTGCCCAGGACCGGTTTGTCACATGGCATGGACCACGTGCGGCCTCCACAAACACACATACATCATTATACATGTGAATATAAACCCATATATGAATATATGAAGACGTGGACGCGGCGAGACTTTATATCGTAAGCGATTTTACGACTTTTTAAATGGTTTCGCTCATCGCTTGTGGTTTATGTGACCGTAATAAAGTCAGTGAATATTTGGTTTACAATAGGGTTACAGATGGAAGGGTCGTTATAAGTGTAAACAGTAGTAAGGTGTAATAAAATAATAATAAACTGTACGTGTATATTTTATATCTACCTATCTGTTTCCTGTTACTGTGTCACACAAATTTAAATTTTCTTGAACATTTGACGGCAATGGTAGAGGAATGATCACTATCAGTTTCAAATAGCTAAAATGGCTTACCTTCTATTAATTAGAACTAAAACGAACCAACATAGGCACCACGGACAAGAATTCTTATAATATTAAGTACCAAAGAGTATTTCATGAAATAGTTGGTACAAAAAATAATCCTAACATTTATTAACAGAAGCTCTTTGTTGTAAGCAATCCGATGCAATGTGCGACTAGCGACTAGCAATTACATTCAATTTAAACTGGACACACCTGCCACTTAGAACCTACTCATTTTGTACAGTCGCTAAAGAAATCTATTTACAAAGAGGCCGGGGGTCAAAAGCCTTCAAAGGTCCATTAAAACTTTGTTTAGAAGACACTACCTGCACTTATTAGTTAATTGGGTAAGTGTTACTTGCTACCAGTTGTATAATTTGCAAAATATACCTTTGCGTAAATGCGTCTTTGCTTTTCAAGATTGAGCAATTTGCTTTCGGCGTTTTGGTAAATTAAATGATTGTCAATAATTACTTGAATTGCTGTTTGGTCTCTTTTTGATCTTTTCATTTTTGTTCAGTTTTACTCATATTGAGTATTTATTTAGCAATATTATTGGTTAAAATATAAGGGCGGGACATAAAACTATCGTTAAAAGTTCAATAGTTTCAATTCAAGTCAATTTATACATTAAGAATGATATAATGAGATGAAAGATGGCACATTTATTATTGGACTCGTTCTATTTGCATCTTAAACAACTTGAGAGTTTCTCTGGTCAAATAAACGAGCTCAAATGAAGCGGGCGTCGCAAGTATATTTTGATCAAACTCAGGAGCAGAAGTTCAAAAACAAGTGGCTGGGGGGTGAGGCACGCACGCGGGATGGAGGGGGTGGTACCTCCCCTGGCTCAAAGTTATCGCATTATTCAAGCGAACGCGACTCTTGAGTAATTTTGAAATATTACAATTTTCGAGGCGCGCCGCCGCCCCGCACTTCGACGGACGACGACCAACTTACTTACGTCTATAACCTACATAATATAGTTAGAATCTTTGGTCTGCGGCTTTGAACTTCTGTTGTATTAGTTTTTTGTTGAAATATGTTTTATTGTCCCGGTACGCCGATGAAATTGTCCTTGTTCTTCATTATTTGTTTTAGTCAATAATTTAGGAGCTATTTTATTTTACTTGCACGCGATCTTTGTCGACATCAATCAACCAGAATACTGTGAAAAGTATCGTGGCAATGTAATTTAAGTCATGCTAAACCTACCTTTCAATAACAATGAATTAATACTCAATTGGCTTATTAATGGGAGACCTTAGTATGTTTATAATAAAGTAATAATGAACTAGACTGATCTTATAATATAATCATCTACCGGTCTGGTACATATCTTAATTTTTACTGCTTAATTTCAACTCGATTGCTTGCTGACAACAATCAAAATAATTCAATCATAAATAATTATAATCAATCATTTAATGTTACGAGCAATAATTTAAAAAATTGTATTTGCTATAATATATATGTGTGTGTGAAAAATACAAATTGTTACAGTAAATTGTTTTAAAATAACTTATTAAATTGGTAGGTATCCCTATTGTATACAGTACTGTATTGCAAAACAGCAAAAAAATTAGATATTGTTTCATAAACCATTGTAAATAAAAAAGTACTAACTATTTGCTCTTGCTATTTATATTAATGATGTTTTTTTTTATATAATACGAAGAAATATTAACAAACTAAAGAAAACTGTAACTTAACTTCCAGTAGCAAAATGGCACAATAGAACAGAGGATACATTTGTTTCAAAGAATAACAGTAGTCAAAACAAGAACATGTGTTACATTAAATAAACAACTAACTATAAAGTGGAGAATTCCTAAAAATAACTATGAAACTTGAACAAAAACGGCCTATTCTCTCCTATTGTGATGTAAAATAGTGAAAAGATGCAAATTTTGTACCGTTATGTTTACGCAGTTTTTGTACAACCGTTAGCTATAAAAAATGAAGAAGGACCGTTTTGAATTATGACAACTGCACAAAGTGACAATAAGTTGCACAATGTATAGAACAAAAGTTTGCCTATTCACCTGCAAATACAGGTAAATGATTATTATGCTAATTTCTATAACAATTGTATTTGCGCGTAGAGCAATGTTTTGGGGAATTTGTGGCCAAAAGGTAACGTAACACCTTGACATAATTTATTGTTCTATTTGTAGCATTTATAACAAAAGTTCGTTTCCGTGTTCGACTTATCTTTGACATGAAGATTTACTGCTTTTTTAGTAGAAGTTGTAAAGACATGATTGCCGCCTTTTGTGTAAATTGTACAGTTTTAATTTCAATGTAAGTGGAGTGAACTTTTAGGAAATTATCGACTGTTGTAACTGCATTGTCGGTTATCAAAATTGCAGCATTCAGTCTTTGTAAAAAAAATAAAAAAAACTTATAAAAAATCCTATACTATAGTGCAGATACGTAAAAAAAGCTAGTACTGTTTACGGCAGTTTACGCCTAGAATAAGAATTAAAAAGAAAATATGTCAAAATGTCAGTACTGGTCATATTTTAGAAATTCATTATTTACAATATCGTTATATGTATACACGGCCTCACTTTAAATTTTAAATTATTGTGATTAAAACATGTCTTGCATGCGAATTTTCTATAATGTCAATCATCAACACATTTTGCCTGTCACCACAAACATAAAATTATTATGATATCAATATTTATATAACAATAAAAATATTAATTATTCCAATAATAGTATTTGTACGCGAAACAAGTTATTGACCAGATGTGGTGAAGTTTATGACGGCTAATAGGGTTTATGGCTTTTTTATTGACATTAATGTTCTCTTGACTTCGCCGTTTACGACCACCTCATTCATTATCGAACCGTTTAGGTCGTAACATCACTGTAAATCATAGAAGAAATTATGGATAAGCAAACAAACGACAATTTACTCATGATACATACGACTTTTAATTTATGACTATTTAATTGTAAATTCGCAAATAATTATTAAACATTATATTCATAATTTTTATTATCCGGCGACAATTACAAAATGATTACTTATTTTTATTAAAAAAAAATCATGTTTACTTTATGTGCAATGCCTGTAATAAATTATGCAAGCTTATTAACGTGTTTACAGTCGGCGCCAAGTTTTTATCTGACGGAGGTAAAAATATGTACCTACCTACATGCATTAATACTTTCTTCTACAATTCTTTATATATATTATTTCTGACATAAATACGACAGTTGATGTGGATAGAGACGTTTCCGTAGTGCTTCAAGTTATAAGACAATAATGTCGTAACAGCAACGACATAACGAACACCACGCGCCCGCGCCCGCACACCACACGATTTATTGCCTATTCGATAATTATGCGGATTCAAAGCTGAAGTGCGGTGCTTTACGTCGTCCAGGTTTACGGTACTTTACGGCATGTGACCATTGAACGACTTTGTATTTTGTTACACTAGGGTTAAGATCTATTCGGCCCGCTATCCCCGCTCGGGAGCGAAACAATCGGCTATTTGCTTATTCCATTGCGGCACTGGGACTCGCTCGCCACGTTTGAAGTGACTGCAATTTGTCTCCAGCGACGTATTTCAAGTAGATATGATCGTGTGTACGACCAATGCTTGCATAAATTTCTCACTAACAGATGTCGTTTTTTGCTTGTTGCGCGCGGGAGGTAACCAACTCACCTGTTACTGGGTAATGTTTGACGCTTCGCGGATATTTTTTTGCTGAAATTAAAAGTTCGATGGCGTCTGATCGGTGGTACGTGCCGTGCATCCATTTACCATAGTCTCCGACAGGTTTGATAGCATCACGTGGAATAAATCCCCCTAGCTTTTTGATACCACTTGAATTCATAACAATAATCCAAACGAGAAATAACATTGGGTAAACAGATTTTGAATCAAACTATTTGGTTCGTGGCGAGTTGTCCCATGCGAGTAATAAAACAAACGGGACTGACCTCACAAATAAACAGACGGATAAAAAGCAATATTTTTGTCATTTTAAGTCGCTTATTGTCTCTAAATGGCGTCGGCGCAGGCCTTCTTGTTTAAATAAATACGCGATAAATAAACATGAAGTTTAATCAAATTCGATAAAGGCAGATGCGTACCGCTCGCGTCTTTTATGGCAATAACGGGTGTGCGTCAACCGGTAGCGTTGGCACTCGCCTGCGTAACAAAAACAAAAGTATTATTGGAATCACTCATTAGCTTATTAAGATGATAATTTATGACCGCGGGAAGACAATTTCATGGTGTACAAGCCATTGCATTATATCTGTAACTTTTTATTAGACATGGTCCTATCGTACATTTGCATCAAACAAAAAGTTCTGGACATGTCTGTCGTGATTGGGTGTGTTTAATTTGTTCTAAGAGCATCGTGTGCTCATTCAAGCGGTGTTAGGTTTTGTTCGTTTGATTAACATAATAATTACGGGAAGTACAAGTGGAATAAATCCATCACTCAACTCATCAATTTATGCCGCATTATAATCCGCACGTTATGATAATATCATTGAGATTCACATTCTCTATGTCTTTTCTTTTGTCCATAGACGCGGTTTGTTATGTATGAATAATCATTGCTTGTAGACTAGGAACAGCAATTTGTATTCTATCTAATATAAGAAAAATATTGGTTAGAAAATATATTAAATAAATATTGGTTAATATATTTTTAATTTATTAAAGATATACTAAGATCTAAAGAATTTGAAGTTAGTAGGACTAATGTATTGGCCTTGCAATTGTTACAATATTATAACAAAAATCCATGTTGTTAGAAAGAGAGATAAAGTTGAACATAGACTGACTAGAACATAAAGATGGACGTCAAAATCTATTAATGCGAAGAAGAAAGAAAAAGAAGAAAAATAATATAAAATAAAGAAAAAAAGTCAGTTCATGAAATAAATAGTCTAACAATAAAAGTACAAAGAATTCAATAGCCAGTCAAATATGGGAAGAGTTGTAAAGAACAAAATGAAATTAAACTGTTACAAGAAAAAATATTAAAACAATGAAGATTCTTCCAGAAATGAAGTCCAAGAATTACATAGATCTATAATAAAAGTACAATTAGAAAGAAATAATCCAAACAGTCCAAATAAACTGTTGTTGAATATTTAGAATTTTTCATACAGAATTTATTATGATAATGTTTTTGATGAAAGCAAAACAACAACCTGATATACATATAGAGCTTCTGAATTTAAATATTGATAAGTAGGTATTTAGTTAAGAATTAATAGAATAGAGAAAACCAATATATGATTTATAGAAAAATATAAATATTAAAATGCATTAGGGCATGAACCCATCTTGAGACCATGAATGAGGATAATTCGATGATAATAAAATTTTAGTTTTGAGTTGGGAAATTGTAGGCTATGGGTAACTTCAGAATACTATGGCCCTCTTTATGGCAGATTTCTGCTTGTATTCTCTAAAATGGTCATTTTGGAAAATAAAGACACTGTCAAAACACCCTAACGAGGGCTATATACAATACCTATATGTAATATTATTTATTTGTAAAAATATTCTATTAATATAGTATCATTTTCTCTATCTTTTCAAAAGACGACTGGTCGTCGTGGTTGTAATGTACAAGCCTTGTGATGAGGGGGATTTTAAAAACATACAAATCACGAACAACAAGTGCACCCAGACTCGGTACATCAATTTCTGGATCAAACAAAGTGGTGTCCGGTGTGGGAATCGAACCCATGAGTCACAACCTTTTGCACATTACACGGCATATAGTTTTTAATTAGTAGCAAATTATTGCAGTAATATTACAATGGGTTGTATTACGTTTTTTGTTATAAAATATGTTATAAATATTAACTGTAGTTAGTACCTATATCATTATTAAGAAACCGATGTAATTTTAATCCTTGTTCCGTGACCGTAGTATAACATGTTTAGTTATGGGTATATCATATGTATTTAGCTATTTTAATTATAAGTTTTTGCAGTAGAATTATTTTGTTATTTTTATTTATTTTCTATTTATATATATATACAAAAACAGTCACGTAGAAATATTATATTATTAGGAAAAACATACCTGTTGTATATTCTTAATTTTATTATAAATATGTAGGTACAATAATTATGATTACTTTATCTATACTGAAACTTTTATAAAGTCACAAAATGTAAAATACTAGCTGCCTGCCCCGGCTTGGCACGTGTGTCATATCGTAGTTTTTTTTACTGTAATTTTCATAGGTGCCTCTAATTCTTTGACAATATGGAGAGTAACATATGCTATATTTGCATTATTCTATATATTTTGTTACTCTCCATTATGGTAACTTTTTCCCCAATAAGTTTCGGAGCCTATTCAATGCAAATAAACAAACAATCAAATCATTCCTCTTTATAATATTATAGTATACATAAGCACTTAGCTAAATTCAGTCTGTTCTGATTTGATCTAGACATGAACTCTATAATTCGGTAAATTATCTTAACAATTCATATCAGTTTTAAAATTTACCAGCCTTCAATCTTTGTTTACAACATTATAATAGACTATTATAATGACAACAGTAGTAGGTATTCATTAGCACTTTGAAATTATAATCTGGTTATTTAATACTAGCTGCTTGTCCCGGTTTCGCTCGGATTTTTTTTATACCTTGAGTTACATTATTATATTTTTTGACAATAAAATATAGATGTTACTCCCCGATAATGTAGTTTTCTAAAGGAAAAGATTTTTTTAAATCGGTCCAGTAGGTCGTTTTTATATTATAATATTAGTTTATATATAGATAATATCTAATTTCTTGATTTCTGTGTTAAATTTTATTATTTTGTGAGGACAATGTATGCTATCATAGAAGGTAAACAAAATTGAGTCACCGCTGCATACAAGGAAAGGCAAATATTACAAAAACCTACCAACAGCATCACTGAATAATAAGTAGTGATTGAGATCTAACAGGGTGATGTGAAATAAGACAAATATGGCGGCGAGCATGACCGGAATCACAACACTGCGCCCGCGCAACCAAGACACTCCTTGAACTACTTCTTTTTTATTTATCTTTCTGGACTTTAAGGAAGTCTGATCAAGGACTGATAAGATTTTCTAATTAAGTTTGTGGCTAGTTTTTGCTGTATAGAAAAAACAGTAGTTTACAAGCGCTGGATACTCTGAGTCGGTGAAACTTGTTTACAAATTCCTTTTTGTATGTATTTCAAATTTAACATTGGTACTGGAGTTTTTATGTTCGTTGATACTTTGTAGAAGATGAAAATGTGAAAAATGTTGTGCGTACGCGTTTTTGTACTATGGCATGCATA
The DNA here is from genome assembly GCA_945859575.2 of Herminia tarsipennalis. Taxonomy (NCBI): domain Eukaryota; kingdom Metazoa; phylum Arthropoda; class Insecta; order Lepidoptera; family Erebidae; genus Herminia; species Herminia tarsipennalis. The sequence goes on from OX243835.2 coordinate 11,822,272, forward strand.
CATTGTGCAATTAAATGTAGATGCATGTCAGATGTTGCAAACATGTAAATCCATTTAAGTCTTAAATGTAATAAAGATTGTAAGGATCACTAAATAAAAAATAATTATTCTGAATGTTCTTAAATTTTAAGAACATTCAGAATAATTATTTTTTATTTAGTGATCCTTACTTAGAATTTCATTTGCCTTTGTCAAGTATATTATTGTATGAATATAATGTATGAACATTATTAATAGCATTTAGTAATTTTTTTAATATGTGTTTTTCATGTTCAGCAATTATCAAGCAATTATATCTTTTGATTCTGAATATCAAAAATAATAAATAAACAAACATGAACTTAATAATTTACAAAACAATCTTTATTACACTTAATTACTTAATATTTTTGGCTCTTTTCAATAAATGAAATTAAAGAAATAATAAACACAAGAGCAATAAATAGCATTTACATTGCCTAATATCAACTAACTACTAAATGTATCAATATTACTGGTATTATTATAGACTATTATGATTAATGTAATGAAGTAATGATAATAAATTATATTTCTTATTTAATAATTATACCTATAAATTCGGGTAAAAAAATAGGTATATATTTTCTTACATAGCCTTTTATTTAAATAATACTTAATACATATTATGATAAAAATAATGTCATACTAATTTCAATGATTGTATAATCACATTGTTTTTTAGTTTAATATAACATCAAAGTGTACGTTTAACATAATGTCGAATTATTATTCGTTCTTATCATGAATGCAAATAATAATACCTAATAACGATTACCCAGATAATAAAATGCGTCTTTTATAACTAATTATAACATAATAATTTGTTTGATTACTACGAAAACAATATATTTTACATACAAGTTACAATCTTATCTGTTATTAGCTACAGTTAAGGTCAATTAAATTTAGACCCTAAATTTAAGGTTATTAAAGTTGTAAATTGTTTTTTAAATTAATTTTAATGGTATACAATACTTGAAGGTAGCTGTTACCTACTCAATAACAGTGTATATCATCAATGAAAATGTTTTGCTACCATCAATCTTAAAAGGACAAGGAATTTTCGACCCTAAAATTGTTTATCGAAGGTTCAAATTTGGTAGAGCTTTTGGTAGAGCCGACTTACGGGATAAATTTGCTAACTAGACCATACAAATCTTTTATTTTACTGTTAGTTTAAATGCAAATATTATTGGAATTAACAGTTAAGTAAGATTTTATGTGAGTAATAGTATTCGAACGATTGTTACAGGTGTGAATTTGAATAAAACTAACATTTTATTAACTATCTAATAATAGATTAGAAGGAGTATTAATGATAATGATACAACTTTGCAAAACGTTACTTTACCAACCAAGATGAGTGTCTTATTTCACAGATTAATTTACAATTAACCTTGAAATGTTTGTATTGCTTTTATAACTACTTCAAAATTCCTCAGTATACTTACTGCCAAATTTATGTGATAACAAAAAATGTTTTTCATCTGTGTCAAAGTCAAATAATTCCGTTACAATCGCTTTAGGCTATTGAAATCATCCGTTACCAATAAGTTCATCGATAGAAATAGTTTCTAAACTCCAACTGATGCTCAAAAGACCTTGAAAAAAGTTAGTTTGACGATCAGAAGTGTCGTAGTCCCTCGCTCCGAACCTGTGAAGTTGTGAGCCATAAATCGGCAATAAACTTACCTCTAAGCCGGGCGGCCGCGGTTCGCCGTCGGCAAACGCGCTCGCGCCATTTCGTTCGCTAAAAACTTCTTCACAAAACTCACAGTTCTACCCGAATAAAAAAGAGTTCCGAGAGTTTCACTCCGTCCAGTCACGTGTCAACGTTTTAGATGGGGCATGAGCGCAATACGTAATGTGTCGGGCGCACGTGGGTAAGTAGCCGTCAGCCGTCAGGTGCGGAGGCGAGCACGTCGTGTTGTTTATGGCGCGGTGTGTTACGCAACGCGTAGTCGCCGAGGCGCGCGTCAGTAGAATGTGGCGACCGATGCTTTACGAGCGCCACCGCACCCCCCGCCAGGCGACGCCACACGCCGCGGCGCCGCACTAAATCTGCGACCAACAGAAAAGGACACCACCACCCTCCGTTAATCCAACACCATTGATGTCCGAGAGACAACGTTAATCGGAGCGATTAATTGAACGGTCCGGTCTCGACTCGCGATAGAATTGTATCGGCGGCGGTTGGCCGTAGCACGGCCGATCCAAGCAAGTGCGGCGTCGTAAAGTTTCTTCGTGTATCGTTCGATGCACCAGACGTTGATGCCGAAACGGCTTGAAAGTTGCTCTACAGCGGTAAACTGATTTGTAGAGTCAAATTAGGTCTGTTTTGAGAGTTTCCCAACTGTTCTGATTTATTGCGTCGTGAGATGATTGAGCAGTCAAAAGTAGAGCTTACGTCATCATGCTCAACGATAAATACTTAGGTACTGTAATTCATTCAGCAAACAATTACTTCAAATTTTCCAAAAACATGTGCAGTCGTTGCTTACCAGGGCTCTTCAAAGCTACCTTCGTTTGGTAAATTTGAAGAATACTGTTGCAGATAGTGTCACATACATAGGTTGTGTTTTTATGGGACAAGACGTCTTGTAATGTCTTCCTGCAAGTAGGTGAGATCGTCAGAGATTTTCGGGAACTGATCACTGATAGAATAATAGGACGATCTCCAATCCGGATCTTTTGGCTCTACGTATAAATACGTGTGGAGCAGCACTGTTTCTACGCTAAAGGATGAGGATCAATAATGTTGCGAGATCCGGGACTTGAGGTGTAAAAATTGGAATGGAAAAAATATGCAAAACAATGGTTACAAAAAACAGACATTCAGAATTCTAACTGTATGACCTGGATTGATCTCCAAATACTACCTTCTTCTTCAATACTACTTTCTTGCTCCTCATGTGAGCATCTTTTTACGCTGATCGATTCTGTAACTCTGATCGTGGGCTGATCTTCTGGATATCCCACTCATGATGCAGGTCTGAAAAACGGGACATTACGCCGAAACCGGGACTATCTAGCAACATTAGGGACAAACCAAAAAATACTTTATCGCACTTGTGGCGGTCAAAAGGTTAAATAGAAAGATTCATTTTTTTTAACTTAAAGGATATGCAAATATTATTATACAAAAATATATGCATTAATATATTTTTGTGTAAAAATATTTTAAAAGTAATCCGATCATAGTAAATTTTTCAATCTTCTAATTTTAATTTAATCTATGAACGAGCTACTAATGTTATACAAAATTGAGTAGGTACTCAATTTTGTCAGTTAGGCATTTTTTAATTTGTCACTATTTTCTTAGAATGAACCAAATTGAACTGAAGGAGCTTCAGATATTGATTATTTTGGACAAAAGATTAGATTAAGTTCATACTATTATACTCACTTTATAAATTTAGGGTTAATAATCCAACTGACTTATATTCCTGATTTCTTACTTGTCTTACAAGGTAGATGGACAAAACATCACATTATTAATCAAAGACACACTACTAATTATCTATTTTTTATTATATATTCTTAAAAACAGAGATGCAAGGATACCTATTATTTTATCGCACCAATTAAACAAACAAAATTTATATAAATATTAATAAACCTAAAATACCTACTATATACCTAATAAAAAGCTTTTTTTATATTGCTGTTTAGTGCATCAAACATCAAAATAAAAATAACTTAAAAGAAATAGCGGTAGACTACCTATTCCAAACACAACCGTCCAAATATTATTGAACAAAAAATGAAGCCTAAAGAAATATGAACACAAAAGAATGATACCATAAACTCAACAATAGAGACCGATACAAAGGATTACGCTTTAGACCAATCACGCGCGGCCGTTTTTCGGCCATCTTTTCCCCCACCAGACTACGCGCTCGTCGCGGGATGAAGCAACGCCAGTCTCATCTGTCACCGTCAAGATGCTGTACCTATCGTTATGAATACTCATTTCATACCTACAATGTAATTATTGGTGTGTATTTGATCTGGTATTAGTGGAAATTTTGGTTATTTGTGTTTTATTTATTTTATCTATAAGTATTAATTAATTATTTTGAAAAATATTTTTCGTATGGTGTGTTTACTAATTTAAATTGTAGCGACTTAATTAATTTACAATTCTACTTATTTTTACTGCAAATGAGCCATTATTGTATCAATTTGAAGCTCAAGACTCAAGACTCGGACGTAGTTACACCGTTTCACAATAAATCAATTTTAGTAGTTTACTTACAAAAAACAAGTTAACTCTTAAAGTCTCTATGACAATAAGTTATTATATAAAAAAAATGTTTTCCGTTGGAAAATGATATGAACATTTATGAACATAATGAGATGAACATTTTTATCATATTCCGTTGGAATATGATAAAAATGTTGGCCTCGGTACTTTATGCTATATTTTGAGTAGATTTATTAGTTATTTAATTAGTAGGTATTAAATGCATATGAAACTCTACTTCAGTAATTTAAAACGTAAATTATTTCTATTTCTTAATAATCCATTTTTTAACAAAAATATATCTACTCTAACTATTGAATTAGAACATCTTTTAATTGTACCTACTACCTATATGTAGGTATTATGTTTGAATAATTGTTTTTGCAAAAGCGGGGGCAGTTTGCGCAATCCAAATGCCGTTTTCTATTCCGAATCGAATGACACCACGCTCATAGTTTTCGGAGACTGCTGAAGAAAGTTAAGAAAAAAAAACCGGGCAAGAGCATGTCGGACCATGCTCAGTGTAGGGGGATCTCTACAGTTCTACACTGAGCATTCAATAACAGTCTTGAATAACATGTACCACTTTCGGAGTGATTATTTCCAAAACTATTCACTCAATCATAAAAGTTTTTAGAAACCTTAAAGTGTTTTTAAAAGACCAGTCAAATGATTTGCCATAGGGCCTAAATAGCGGCTACTACAGGACATCTTTTCACAAAATTTCATCAATATTTGAGTAGTCTTTGAATAAAATGCCTATGACATACGGACGGACATACAGACAGACGGACATGACGAAACTACAAGGGTTCAGTTTTTGCCATTTTGGCTACGATACCCTAAAAAAGTGTTAACTACTTGTTAGCCAGACTAGAAACTTTTGATTTTGTTTTGTTGATTATTACACAATTTTGAGTTCATTTTTCAGGCTATGTTTTTCTATTACCTACTTATCTATTTTATAGTTTTTAGTTAAAACTAGAATATATTTGAAGCCTGTTTGGTTTGGAACTGAAATTTGACCATGGCTTTGACATGTTTTTTCTTTGAAACCAAACCCGTAGCTCGTAACAACCACTGCATTGATCTCTAAAATTGAGTTAATGTACGAGTAAGCGAATAAAAAAATATGGTCACAATATGTTTAGCCTTTTCAACTAAAATTAGTGATCAAAATCAACAATCCAGAAATATATGTGTTTTGTAGGTACTGGCATTGAGAACCGGTCATATTTTGAGGAATCGGTTTTTTGTTCATGTTCCAATTCCAACCCACCCTAGAACCACCCAATCCGGTTTTTCGGTTTTTTATCTGTCATTACTTTAGATAGACCTCATAAAAGGTTTCCTAGTTTTAGCTGTCTAGTGTAATATTTTTTTCTATCCGAAACATCTCTAATGTAAACCTATCGCGTGGTAACAGATTTTTTTAAAACCCATTTTCATAGCGCAAAGTCTACAATTGGCATCTCAATTTTGTTAACTCTTAAATTACCGACAAAGGTAAAAAAAATGTATGATAATCTATGGACTTACCTATTACATAAAAATAAATAATTCTCGTTTAGATTTGTTCACCTCTATACCAAAAATAAGTCAGATAAATGTAATGATCTATCTGAGGGCACGGCAGTGCCCCCTCCAAGTCGAGCAAAAAAGCAGCACGGCCATACCATCCTATTCTCGAAGCAGTTCAGGCCATTTTCGATCCCCTATTATATTCAGGCTTCTAGTTGTATCCACAATATAATATATATTGTGGATAAAACCTGAATTTTCAGTAATCAAGCAGGCATTGTATGAAAACAGTATATTTCAATTTGAAGTGAGTGACAAAATTAAGAAACTTTGACTAGTTATAATTCTTAAACAACTATTAAACTTAATTAACTTATAACTAGTTAAAGTTTCTTAATTTTGTCACTCACTGACTGACTGACTAACCGAGCATCAAAGCACTTAGGCACTTCTAGCAGACATAGAAGCCGCAAATTTAGAATACAATTAATGTTTAGTGTATAATTAACGGAAAAACTAAAAGGACACAGCAGTGCCTCCTCCAACTTATGTATTCTACCCTCTTCGTTATAGGAATAGTGGGATATTACAAACTTTAGCTTAGACTCCGTGGAAATTTAAATAAACCTCAAATTTTGGAATCGTTAATATTGATTATTCCTAACACCAGGCTACGACAGGCGCCTAGAAACAGGTTATTTGAGGTACCAACAGACTGCACGAATCTTTTAAAATTTGCACCTATTGTTCGGGCGATTAATATTAATAACTGCATCTCTTCAAAAATTTACATTTTTGTATGCATGGCCGGAATTGGAAAAGGAGACACTGCATTTTTTGTTTTGTTAAATGATTTTCTTTTATGTTGTATGTTGTTGTATTGTGTTCGCCTGTCAAGACAATGTATGTTGCAGGTATTGTTAAATAAATAAAAAAAAGAAATAAAATGCCATCAAAAACAAAATTTGTAAAAAACTCAACTTCGCAACTCTGTTCTTCTACCGTAAAAAAATGTAAGAGACCTTCTGTCTTAAGTAATTACGTTATTAGCTAACCTTACAACATTTTAAAGTGTCATACCTCATCTCAAAATTTGGAGATTATAAAATTCACCTTCACCTTATGTCATCCCAATATATAATAAACCAATTCGTACCCTAAAACTTTACCAAAAGATTTAGAGCTATTTGTTTATACTAAAGAATAACTGTTACAAAACCGAGCAGGAGCATAATTATGCTAAGTGATAGTTAATTTTCTCTTTTGTTTATAGATGGGTTGTAACGTACTCACCTATAAAGAAAAAAGAAAATCAACTATCACTACAAAAAGTGCACTAACAAAAGAGCGTATCTTCACAGCACTTACGTCCTCTTGTTGACAGGCTCTGTTTTTCGGCAATATCCGATCTTATTGAAAATAATTTTAGTTGAAAGTAACGCTTAATAAATATATTAAGCGTTACATTTTTTTCCCATAGTTTTTGGTCAAACGGTTTAAAAGATAAAGGGAAGAACACACATTTTGCAATTATTTCCGAAAATATTCACTTCATCAATAAAGATCTTAGAAACCTTAAAAAAGTCTTCGCACGTATGGAGTGACCTCTTTAAAAATATATAATGTGTAGTTTTTGAGTAAAGCGAATATGGCATACGAATGGACAGACAGATAGATGGACGGCCATGCCGGAACTATAAGAATTAAAAAAAAACAAAATTCAAAATTCTTTGTTCACTTAGGATGCAAAACAACACTTGTGTAACGTCGGGATTCTACATGTACATGTTTTGCCAAGTTTCCAAACAATGGGTAAAGCCGGAGAAAAGAACATGGCAATAAAAACTCGTGGCCAGTTTCTTAAAATTGCTAATTTTACAATTTTTGAATGTTTATAAACTTGTTATGGGGGCAAGGTGCTGCCACTAATATACTATACACCATGTTAAAGGACTGATGCAAATTATGTTACTAAGCATCTACTTACAACAAAGGTAAAAACTATACCTATGTGTTTACTGGTAACGAATTATTTAATATAAAATATTAATTCTGTTATGAAAAGTAAGAAAAGATTTTTTATTCGTTACGTAGAATCTTTACTTACAAAAGTCAAATCATGCTCTTAATCAAGGTTTCCGTTTTTGCCATTTTGGCTATGGAATCCTCAAAAGGCATTACGATTCGATAGTCAATACTCTTACGTCAACACTGTTTTTAAACTTTTGTGATTTTTACATTTCTTAAACCATTTATTTTGTTGACAATCCGATAATTTAAAAACCCTGGGTTAAGTCCATGTTAACATAGCATTTGAAGTCATTGATACAAACAGCACTACCTACGCCGATCAATAATACCATTTTTATAAGTTTTTATGATAATTTACAAGTCATGTTAAACATTATTTTTCCAGAAAGTATTTAATTGAAAGTAAGTACTAAAATATAAATTTATCGCTTAATCTATTTAAAAGTTTCGTAATATATTTTTGCAATATAGATTTTTGAAAATCATTTAAATGGTCCGTCATCAGTAAAATTATTTAATTTAACTACAGAATAAATATACATATTTTCACTGTGATTTCATTTATAAACTTATATCACAGTATAAATTAATTCAGCCACAAAATACTGGGTACTTATGCAATAAGTTGGTAGATAAATACTTAAACTCAAGTTTAAGGTATCTTGTAATTTTGGAGCCAGTACTAAATGCTCTATATCTCAAAGAAAATATGCCAAAAATAAAAAATAAAATATTTTGTCTTTTTGGTACCTATCAGTCAGTAATTATGCAAAACATTTACATCCTTTCAAGTTTTGATACTTAGCATCTAGTTAGTACACAACGCATAATTGGTACATACGATTTATTTCCTTATTTGTATAGATGCTAGCAGTTTTTAATTGTAATAGGTGAGTGTATTTTTGCTATAGCTGATTTAATGGATATGATCACATTACTAGTCCAATGTATTCGCAATTCATTAAAAAAGTCAATTACAAAATACCTCAAAAAATAAATTGAAGTAGAGCAACTTGTGTATCGTTCAAACAGCACATTTTGTTCGCCACATTCCTCAGCACGTTTAAAGCATGCCCTAAACAGCTGATTTCCCCTCTATATTCCCATCTCCTTTATCGCGTACTAAAACACGTAATAAAACAGAGAAAACTATACTTTATGCGCTCCCGCCGGTATCCCGCGGACGGCGTGCGTAACCTACATGCGGCCATTTCGAGATTTACGATCTGGGAATTGTGTGTTAGAGAGAGATAAAAACATTAAACTCTGCTGGCGGTGAGTTTGAACGGAGCTGGCCCGTTGATGCTCCGAGCACAAGACTCTTTGTAGACAATGTAAAAAATGCAGATAAACTATACCCTTGCACCATACAAAAACAAGTATAAATTCACATAACACTACTATTATTACTTTGTTTGTAAAGCCTAACTAAATTAATTACAATTGATAATAGAAGTCAGTAATCAATCAAAATTTATCTAAAAACCTAGCATATACCGCCACCTTAAATCGCATACTAGCTCATTTCGTTATGTTTGTGTGCGTAAATTAAACTATCCGCATGGGACCGATGAACGTTATAGCTTTCCCTTTTGTTTGTCTGAGTTATGGGTGTGTTAGAGCGAGAGGTCGTAAATCGCGGCGTACGGCGTGACATGTTTATGGGCGGGGTACGGTGCCGCGTGCGGTGCAGAGTGGGAAGCCGGCAGTCGAGAGCATGGCGTCTCGGTGATACAAACACGGGATCACTTTTAAAAACATGACAACACATTTTGTTGATGAAATTATTGTTTATTAATCAAAATAATGCAAGTGAATTTTATTTTTTCAGACATATTTTTCTTAATTTTTGTTTTTTTTTTAAGAACATAAAATATAGGTAGGTACGCAAAAAATGTAAATTAATAGATATTATCAATTCATTTTGAAAACTATTTAATGAACAAACCTAAAGAACTCGCCTAGCAAACAATAGTTAAGTTTGCTAGCCATCTAGTATTAGCTAATAAGCTAATACTAGATGGCTAACAATTTACCAAACCAAAACCAATCAATTTTTGTTTCGAAGATTTCTGAACAAAAACTTTCTAAATACCTACATTAAGTTTCTATCTTCTGAGTAGTTACAGCGTAAAAGTAGTCACAGCAAAGGTGACAAGATTGCAGAATTAGAGAAATTTACAGAACAATTTAAAATACTGTACAGATAGTCTGTTCTTGTACCACGAAACATCTGACATGACCATACTAAACGTAGATAGACGTTCTAATATTTAGAAAAAAGCAGCAACTGCAAAAAAAACATTTAAAACAAGGAGAGTAAAAGTAGTAAAAACAATAAATCTAATGGCACGGATCATTCTACAGGTGGTAAGGTGTAACCCAGCCCTTAATGAGAGTCGCCCTGCGCTCAATAAATTAGCCCTGTGTACCTACTTCGCTATGGATTCGGGTTATTTGTTTGCTAAGCTTTGTTGTTCAAGATTTTGGTAAACATCTCGAGATTAAAAAAAAATACTTTACCAAATAGGTACAACTGAATTAATAATAACAACTTATTTCTAGGCTAAGCGAAGAATAAGAAGTATGAAAATGATAGGTAGAGTTGTGATAGAGCTTTTAAATGTGAGTCTTTAGAATATTGTAAGAATCTCAAGAATTCAACATTCTTTATTCACTTAAGAAGCTTTATAATAAGTTATGATTCTATAGGCACAAGTATCTACAGAATGCCAAGTTAATAAGGTAAGCAAATCAGGAGGTATAGCTGGGGAAAAAATCGAGGCAAAAAAAGCTAGCAGCCGCTTTACAATTTATGTTTGTTTGGACTGATGGAAATTATACTACATAATTGATACAAACTGGTAGATTGAGATACATCAAAGTCACAGGTTACAACAATAGTAGTAACATCAACTTACATCATGGTTAAACCTTGTATGTGCTTAAATATTGGCCAAAGTGCAGCTAATGAATGAATAAAATACAGTAAATGTATATAAAAATTACAATTAGGTGAAAACGCCGGTTAATGCGTGATATTTTCGTTTGACTATTTTGGGGAGTGGCAATGTAATAAAACATACAATGTTCATGTAACACCACTAAACTACTGCTCTTTATTCAACCTATTACGAAACAATTTCTTAATTTTTGAAACCAATAAGTTATTAGTGTAATAACTTACAGGCTTCGAAAATTAAAAAATCGTTTTGTAATCCATCTAATACTATAAATGTGAAAGTAAATCTGTCTATCTGTGTGTCACGCTTTCACGCTCAAACAGCTAAACCGATTTAGATGAAATTCGGTATGGAGATATTTTAAGTCCCGGGAAAAAAGTACAATGAAATTTATATTTTTACATTGTTAACAAAAATTTAACAGCGTCGTACCTATAGGAGTAGGTACGTTAAGAGAGGTTGAGCATCGTCTTTTTTTTGATAACCAGTTGAGACAAATTTCGTGTCAAATTTTATTGATTTATAAACACACTTAAGATAGCTTGCCTATCAAAAAGTGTTCATGGCTATATTTTTTATTTTTAATGTATATAACCAAACAAATTTAGTTTCAACTGATAGTTTTTAACGTGAAGATTATGTTTTCGTAGGCTTGCCAAATAATTTACGTTCATGGCTACCTGGCAAGGTATTAACAAGTCATTATAGATAACTACACCAATTTGATAGAAATATTATTTATTTACGAAAATAATCGTCCAGGCAAGCAAAGATCCGTTTATGGAATATTATTGCCATGGTTTGAAGTTTAAAAAAAAAGCTATAAAAAATATGTATCATCTTATCAGATGGATGAAAGTCGATGTTTTACGTCTCCCCTACTACTTCAGATTCCCACATGAAAAGTAATTTATATTACAGTTATAATTTCTGTAATGTAATGACTCTATTACCGCACGTATTAATATAAATGTCAAACTGCTCATAAAATACCCACACCCTCAAACGGAAGCTCTTAACATTCAATCGATACGCCAAAGTAGTTATCGAAATCGATTTTTAAACTCCGCATAACAAGTTCAGAAAAAAATTACATTACCATAAATAAAAACAAAGGTAGGAAAACCATAAAAATCCTTTCATACGTGACCGAGTCATTCGAAATGGAGTTAATATGCAGATTAATAAAAGAAGCGACACTCGCTGCAATAATGGGCGATTCTGCTTCAAGTCACGGTGCGCGGGAGTTTCACTGGGCACCAACCTGGTGCCGATGCCGAACTACTTGAATTGTGGAACTGGGTTATATTTGTTTTTCGTGTCTATTTTTAGACGTTGGCCATTTAGATGCCTATGTTAATGTGTAAATGTGTCCGTTTAGTTTTCGTGTCGAACATTTTAAGTAGATGGTTTTCTGATATTGGTATGGTGTGATGAACTAATATTATACTTAATTGGAAAATAATTTGTAATCATTTTATGCTTTTAACGAATCTTATTCTATAAAATACAGCTACACAGTTACAAAACATTGTTTAACTCTGATTAAAATATTTTTACAAGTAACATTTTTTATTTATTGTATTTTATTAGAAATGTAATTTGAATTTGATATCTATATCAAATTCAAATTTAAATAACATTGTCGTCGATGAATAGCAGATAAATTGAGATAGGATATCCGTGATCATTGAACCTCCTTCACCAGAAGTGAATCTGCGTAATCAAATTCAAATTAGCCGGATAGCATTAGAATTGATAATATCTATTTATTGACAGTTCGAGGGCTGGTAACGTGTCACCGACCGTACGAGGAGACATTGCAGATATTTGTGCAAAAATGCTGGAAAAGTTTAATCGTCTAATTTAGAGAAACCAACGATGATAGCCTTACACGAATAGATAAGGCAATTTTAGGTCTTTAAACTAAGTTAAACTTTTTTATTTTGAACCTACCTAAATAAAAAACCGTAATTCAAGTCCTAGATTTTTTTTAAATTAATGGACTTTTACGTTTAATGTATGTTAGTCCCATCATACCCTAAACTTATTATTAATTCCTACTAAAGTTAGATCAAAAGTTTGAACAAGACTTTTGCAACATCTCCGTTTGGTTGAGATAAGATGTGGTGAAACATTCCCATATCAGTTCATGTCCTAGATTATCACAATAAACATGGTTACCAAAATTGACACGTAGAAGATGCAAGCTGATTCTCTCAATAAAGAAATATAAGTCACGTATAATATTTCAAATAATTGCAGTAGCTAGGTAATGTATGTACCAACACATGTCCAAAGCAGAGAGTGCTTTCATAGTTTCCTCAGACGAAATTACAGAAAAATCTTTTCTCCTCTCTTACAATGGGTCTCATATTAAATTGCAAACATAAATATTATTAATAACAGTATCCCATGCTGAAGTTTCATTCGCTCACAAAAGAAAAACTCCGTTCCATGTAACCTATGCATTGCCATCTATCTTTTTCCACAAAAGCCGGACATTATTGTTCGGTCCAAACACTCCTAAATCTTCGGAAAAGTAATATATTTTCGTTTTGCCCAGTGCGGTGTGGGGTACATACACAGACGCCCAGTCAGTTCGCTCCGCTACTTTTCTGTATCTACTAATGTTTTATACATTGCCCGTTTTGCTTCTAGCTTTTATGGTTTAGCTGTTGTATCGGGAGCAGTGGAAAACCGTCGTAAATTTTTCATTGCTTAGATCGTATTTTCTAAAACCTATGTTATTTCGTTTACGACTGTTTCGCGCGAACATTCCAATTGTGGAAATCGTGTGTGTTGATATTGATAGGACTTATCTCTGCGTTTCATACAATAAAATTTCATCTTTCTGTCTATAAAAATAAAGTGTATTTTAGTAATCTGCATTCCATTTTTATAAGTCTTTTTGGTTCTGAATATTTGTGTGACAATATTAGTGTGTGCAGTAGACGAACTTGCAAATGTGGACGACTGTGAGGGATATTAAGATTGGTGATTCATATAGTTGACAATACTTCATTGTTTCGATATAAATGATGTGACTTAGGTCAATATTTTTGCATTACGTATTCTTCGGGCTATACAATTTGTAAAACCATACCTATCTACAATACATCTTCTGAATTGATAGCCTTTCAGTGCGTATTCTTATGATTGTATGAGTAGGTACTATATACAAAATGATGTAATCCATAGTTATGTCTATTCAAGCCCTTAAAATAAAGGTCCGTACCCACACACCACAAATTATATAACTTTCTCAACATTAATCTCAATAAATAAACAAATTCTCTACTAATACCGACAAGAATAGGAATCGCTGACCAACTACGTATTAAAAAATCTCACGTTACCTCTTTAAAACTGGTTCATTCTCGGTATTACGTAATGGATGCGCGTAATTTGAGAATAAGCCTTCTCGAGGCAGCGTCAAAATATGTAAAGATTTCTATCTTTCCCGTAAAATGGCTTGGGAAAAAACATAAAGAAGGTGGTGTCACCTGATCCCGACAGGCGGGATTTATCGCAGTCAGTGTAGCCGCGGGCTAAGGTCGAGCTCGAGTTATGACGCCCGGTAATAATTTACCTACATGTGCACTCGCCATGATCTTGAACGTGTCAGGGAAACTCGCAGCTACACTCCCTTGGGTGAATTGGGAAATTGCAACCGTAAATTCGATTCAAATTCCGTTATTTTCGAAAATAGAATGATTAAAAAAAACTGTTATAATAACTTGACACCCAAGAAGATACTTTTAGTTTTATTTTGTTTATTTGACATAAAGGTTAAGTTGGGCGAAATCATTTTCATTTCGTACGACAGCTAAAATTTTGAAAGATGTTCCATCAAGAGTTTAGTAGAAACAATATCAAACTAAATGGCAAATCCAACAATATTTATTGTAACCTTTTAAACTTGTTTTATTAACTTCAATTAAAAACTAATAAGTACGTATAATAAAAAAACAATATTAAGGACGCATATTTAACATGATATAATTCACATAGGTACAATAGGATTAATCCCCGAGAGACATAACTCATGGTGACCCTAGTTACATGTGACAAGAAATAAAAGTAGTTTCTTGGATAATGATCGTGCATGGATGAGTCAGTTTTGTTATTTCTCGGATTTTTTGGTCAAATTATTAATCTTGTCCACTTTGTGGTTTAGCGTACCTACTATGATATTTATAGAAAATAAATAGTCAAAGTTCTCTACAAGAAATATTCCAGTTTGCAAAAAAAGCGTCTACATTCTCAAAATAAAAAAAATATCTACGAACTTATATTATGAAAACACATTTAATGTCATTATTTCCGAAAGGACTGTATCCCGAACAAACAAAACACTCGGAAAAAGCCTGTTTATACAAATTTGCCCCATTTTATTTGGAGAAAAGCACCCTCTAACGTTTTAATATCAATTCCCTAAACCACTAATCTGAAGCTGCCAAGAATCAAATTAAAATGAGAGCCACCACTAAAATCTTCTCATTACAACCGAAAGACATTAGTAAAGGGCGGGAAAAGAAATGCCTAGGCCTACAAATATACCTCGAAACACGCGAGGTTTGATAAAAACGTCACAATAAATAAATGAACACACAAACGAAATCAAACTTTTAGCTCCTAAAAATAAAAAACAATTTTGAGTGAATTGAAATTGTAGTTAAGTCGTTAAGTATTTGGTTGGTGGCAGCTCAAGTAAAGTGGAAAGCGTCGGGAGAAAATTGGCACAAGTGGTTTTAGGCAGGGCGGGCGATGTGCCGCGCGGGGACCAGGACGAATAAGTGCATAGGCAGGCCGCAGACGCGACACTTTGCTCCATGATTTATGTTAGTCTCTGTGCGGCAAATAAGTTGACGCATTACAAACTCAACTCACGAGTGACTTATACATAACGTCCTTGAACAATGATGACCTTTTTTGTATGAGCTTATTCAATAAAGAGATTATTTTTTTTTTAATTTAAAAAAATAAGTTAAATACGCTAAAGAACTGCAGATCATAGATCACACGTATTATCTTTTTAACTGTAATACTAATAAATAACAAAGCTGGCGAAGTGGTTGGTATGCCTGATCTGCGCTTTTGTCCGAAGATTTACATCAAATTTGAAGTGAAGGCAGCTTTAAACTTATATGGTAGTATGGAGGTTATAACGTAGACGCGAGTACCATTATAAAACAAACTTTTACCTTAACTCTTCGAAAAATGACGGTTCTATTACGATGCTCTACTTCATTGTTGCTTAAAGGTGTGTATTGAACTATTGGCGTAGGTAGAATAGGCATAATAAGTCTAAATTTTCATTCAGCTTGTCGATGATGATATGAAGATTTAAAAAAAATATCAAGTTTTCCTTCACCGTTGTTGACATGACCGTAGGTAGAATAGGCATAATCGATCTAAATTTTCACCTAACTTATCTATGACCAATATAGGGGTGGACGTCGAATGTTCAGCAAGAGATAGGACACAAGACAAGACGTATTACTGCTTACGAAAAATTTTCAACAGTCTATCCGATTGGCTCCGAACGGAAAATAAGAGGGGACAGCGGAAAATAAATGAACGCTGTAAATATCACTATGACAATAATACAGGTCAGCAATAGATATCTCTCAGAAGATAGTAACGCATTATTAATGTTAGAAAAACACAGGAAAAAAGAGGATTGATCGCCGCTAGATAAAATAATGGGAGATATCGACGAAGTTTATATGGAGCTTTCTTTCATGCTCATAGAGCGGCTATGGGGTTTTAATGGTGGAATTGGGAGAACTTTTTCATTGGTTATGATGAAGGAAAATAAAAAATAATGCTGTTGATGCGATGGAGTGATGATGGATTGTTGAAAACACACACTTATCAAGCTAATTGTAAGTAGCAAAGTATGGATGGTCACAAACACCGAATACAAAGAAATTGCGTTGCGCAGCGAAGTATGCATGTCATACTTCGCTGAGCAACGCAACTTGACAGATACGAAATTTCGATACACCTTCTAAACCAAGTGATAATTTTTGTTAATGATAAAATAGTATAATAAATATTACAGCAAAATTTGGATATTGTGTGTGTACGTAACTCAAATGTTGTTATATTAAAAAAGACAACTCCCACCGTAGTGTACAAGCCCAGTATCGCGGAGGGCTTTATAAAAATTCAATTCACGGATACAAAGTACAACCAGACTCGGAACAAAATTGGGAATCAAACCCACGACGTCAACGAGTCGTCGTAGAATCGATTCCCACAAAGGGACACAGATACGATAGCGATACAAGGCTTGTACTCTACGGCGGAAGTTTTAATTTTAAAACAGAAAAACAGATATGAGTTATAAAAATACGTCTTTTAAGTAACATCTACTTCAATTGCCCTCGAAATATAGTGCCCATGATAAACCAACATATCATATTCCAACTTCCAGAACAAACTACTCTAGAAATCGCTTTATCGAAAGAATAGGAATAAGTGTTATAACCACAACAAGTCATATAATAATTTAGACATTTTTATGCTAATTACATTAAGTCCATAAAATCAGTAACATGTTCACCCCTTCAATAGGTTTAAAATTATTATACTTAAATCTTCATGCACTTAATAACTAGATATAATATGTTCACTCCATGTAATGTGTAGGACATTAGTAAAAACTTTATTGGCTTTATGTGTCATTTCTTATAAACATCATTCATTTATGTAACACCATGCTGTATGTTTTCCAATAAACAAATAAAATTTCGTCAAACTCATCATTTTCACAGCTTTGCATAAGACCGAGTCATTAGGTAGTTAAAAAGTACAAAAAATACTTAAAACTGCCTGGCAGAAGTTAGTCGAAAATCGACTATATTGCCATCTAATTATCAAGAAGAAAAAATACTACATTATTTATAAATGAAGAATTAATTATTTTCCTTAGCTGTATCTTAGATTACATAAAACTTACTAAAAAGTTGACAAAGCATATGGTTACCATTGAAATTATTGGTCTTAGCGCTAGCCTAACATAATCTAAGATTAGCATAATCTCGGAAGTCAACAGTCAGCATATTTATGCCTTGTTAAGTTTTTTTGTGAAGTTCTACCTAAGTTTGACATAAGCCTAAGCATGCTCTCTTAAATCTAGCCTTTACTTGAAGTTTCCCAGTCTTCCCAGTCAGTCCCAAAGCCATTTCCCAGTCAATTGGCTCCGTTTAACGTTTGAAACTGATGGATCAATAAACGTTATTTTACCATTATTTCCGATCGAATATTTAAAAGCTACTTTACGAATTTATAGATATGCCAATTCTCAAGTAGGCACTGTAATTTTTTTGGTTAATAGATGCGAAAAAATAACTTTGACAATGTCATAAAGGTATCAATGTTCTGTGGTCTTAAAGCATTTCAGTGTTCAGGTTTGTTAGTAAAGTGGGTAATTCGATAAAATAGTTTAATCCATTTAATTCCTAGAATTTACCAAAAATGCTAATAAATCCATAAAACAGATAACAGAAACCAATTCAATTAAAAATCCAAATCACACATTCCGAGCGAAACCGTCGTGGATTTTTCTTTCAAAATTTATGTCCGCGCGTTGCCTCTAGAGGGCGCTGGGAGGGGTAGAAGGGGGTGAAGTGTACAGGGGGGAGGGGTGCGACTTCATTTCGCCCGCGTCGTTTATCTTGAGAAACATAATTCAGGGGCGAAGTCTCTGTCAACTTATTCCTATTCTTTCGCCTAAGCGTAAAATGGGTGTATGTTTTACTTTTTATACTTTACGTGAATAGTTTCTCTAGAAAGAGGTCTGAGTACTCGCGGTCTACTGGATGGTGTTTTATGAAGTGTAAACCTGAGGTCCATTAACAATTTTCGTTAATATTTTTTATGCACCACAGCGGGAGTGTGTCCGACTGATACGCAAGAGGTTCGATTCCCACACGGGACATCACTTTGTGTGATCCACAAATTGTGTTCCGAGTCTGGGTGTACTTTGTGTTCGTGACTTGTATGTTTGTAAAAACCCCGGCGACATAGGGCTTGTACCCTACTGCGGGAGTCGTCTTTTTTAAAAAGAAAAAAAAATACTAGCCTAGTAACTTTGCCTTCAGCCACTTGGAATAGGCAAACCAGACTACCTATATTCAAATATAGACTAATTTTCATCCAAACATTGTTCTCGAATATTTCCTCCTATATCTTCGTATCAAAATTCCATCAATATCTGGTCTGCGGTACAATCGTGGAAGCGTAACAAACATGTAGACATCGTTGCATTTATTTATTACTATATTTTAAGCAGTATCATGGAATCATGACCCCAAATTTTGACTTTATTTATTAGCTAGGAATGGTCAATTAATAAAACAACAGTGGCACTAAGAATATTTAATTTAAATATTATCCAAATACTTATAAAGTATAATTAATGATGTTTTGATACATCTAATTTTAATAACTATGACAAAGTAGCCCCATGTTGTGTCCATATGTTGTCTTTATACATAATTATCAGAATACCATAGATAAATTAGATACTTAACGATGTGTTTCTGCGAGTAACGGCCGGTCTCAATAATCTAACACTCGATGGATTTGGCTACTAGAGGTATATATTTGATATAAGCTCCATACAAAATATGTCAAAATTCTCCATCGATAGATAGATTATTGAAACCGGCCGTAAATAGCAAAGCCGCGGATAGTTAGGTAAAGCACAAAACAAGATGATAACAATTAAAAGTAAACCTTAAAATAACGACGTACATTTGAAAATACTAATGTTAAAGTTCGATATACCATTTTAAGCCATATGTTATGATGAATTAAGGCTTAATTTAATTTGTTATCTCTCAGCTTGTTTATCGCAAGCCAGGTATTCGCTCAGCATTACCTGTATACATAAGACAGCCATATTGTCAGTACAGGATAAATGTGTCCTGGCAAATAGGATTCATTTTCTTGTTCATACTATTGTTCGTGTCCTTTGGGCAATGGGTACTGCAGTGGCTTATATCAAGCACTAGCTGTCCCGCGCATGAATTTTTCCCGTTTTTGCAACATTACTCATTGCTGCTCCGCTTCTTTTGATCATAGCGTGATGTTATATAGCCTGTAGCCTTCCTCGATAAATGGGCTATCAACAGTAAAATATTTTTTTAATTCGGATTAGTAGTTAGTGAGATTACCGCGTTCAAACAAACAAACAAACTCTTCAGCTTTATAATATTAGTATAGATTTATATACTTGTTTGACTTTTAGTACCACAAAAAACACACTCTGCAATTAAACAAGATAGGAACTATTTGAAACCATAACTAGAACTAATCAACAAAAACTTCAAGGTATAGCTGTAAAGGACAATAGGGACAAAAGGAACTACAAACTTTCTCCATTCATAAAACACTTTTTTAAAAAAATTGACAAAGCAACACATGTCTCTTAAAAATAAAAAAAGCATCCCATATTTTGCTCAACACTCTTTTCTACTATATTTCAGTCAGTAAACGAATGTAATGGTGTTATGATATTGGGTAGGACGCTATCGGTCGACTGCCAGTCTGCGGCTCGTAAATAAAATGAATTCATTTCTCCCCCAATGGATGTTAGAAAAATATTTAGTGCCGAATACAAAGATAAGTAACGACAGTTATTAAATGGCAATTAAGTGTGTGGACAAAGAAAGATTGCCTTTTGGTTATTTTTGTTTGGTTAAGTAGAAATAGAGTGCCATTTGGTTTATCTTTCCTCTGAGCTTTATATACTATCGTGTGAATGTTTCGGTGTTCGTAGTTTTCTCTTACCAAGACTAGATTTACTTAGAGCTGGATCTATATAGATGTCATAACTTTTTTAGAGAACAAGGTTGCCTATTCGAGGTGACATTTATATTTTTCTTGGAATAATAAAGTTTTTCTAACAAAAATGTTTCTTATATTTTGCTTTGTAAACTGTAGGCAGGTAGGTAATGTACTGACCGTTCGACAATTCAAGACAAAATAATGTAAAAAAAGTTGAAGTACATATTTCTAACTAAACTGGTTGGTAAAATACTAAAACTATAAAAAGAGATATGCCCTTTTAAATACAATACAATCACCTGTAGCTAGATAATAATTAAACATTCCATACTTTTGTTATTAAAGTCGTCAAATAGCTCAGCGGTGTGACTAAAAAACGCCACAACAACGTGTAAGAAGCTGCAAATAGCAATAAATGTATGGAATTGACCATATTTGCAATTCATTTTCATACAATACAACTACTGTTTATATAGCCCTTACAGTGGCTACGTCACGCACACACCATCCTTAACCTATCCGTTAATACGTACAACCAATACGTCATTTGACGCAATAACGGTCAAACAATAAATATCGTTTTGCGCAGACAACACGCGCAAAGTAATATATGAAGTTAAGAATAAATAGGCAATTTAGTTCGGGACTCACGTCCGCCCGAATATTGCCGAATATTGCCGACGACGGGCGACGAATTTCCATATCGTATCGCGATTCGTGGGGTGCGTTTATGGGGTAAAAATTAAGTCGGCGAACGGTTACGTGTTGATTTTCAATTGGATAGTGCGAATGTTGATATGGGCATTGTTTTAAGGTGTTCGCAGACTGCCCGCTTGCCCCACGCTTACGCATCTAACACCGCAAACGTCAAAGCTTGAGCTAACGAAGCCGAGCAATGAAGCAACACTGCACCCTTATTTATGAAATACTTGATATCGAGATTGGAGTATTTATGTATGCGGTGTCACGCTTTTTCCCTACAGGGATAACCTATCTGATAAAATATTCTCATTTGAATATTAAACGACTATTTTTAAGAGTCTTATCACGGTACATTAAAAATCGAAATTTCATTTAAAGTGTTCAATAAAAAAGAACATATTCCTACATTCGAATAATTCGTTCCCACGATATAAGAAAAAGTCACACTTTAAGTAATTTCCGAATTTAAAATACCTTCTTACTCCAATAAATCCGTCGAAGTACATTCGTATGGAAAAAAGATCCACGGAGCCTTATAAATTTAGCGGTAAGACCCGATAGAAATGAGAGAATTCCCCATTAAATCTCTGTAACAGGCCGATAGGTAGCTTCGACTAAGCAGTGGGAAGGCGCTTGGAAAACACATTTTAATAAGGGATGTACCTCAGTGCGACGCGCAATGCATTACTTCGATATATTTTGATACATTTGAAGGTGAAAAATTCATTTTATATTCTTTCAAACTTACCAATACTTCGTTAAATAGTTCAGGATGAACCATAACAGCACCAAAAAACCTATTCAATTTTGCCAACTATTAATTATATGCATCTAAATGTAAGTATAGTAGGTAAAGACAGTATTATATTGCTAAATAGAAAAACACTTCAACAAATCTAGTTGGTTCTACGTCTAGAGATCCTCTAAGCACCAAGATTCTTCGCCTGATCGGTATTACTTGGGGGTGCGCGCGAAACGAAATGTGGCTTTAAAAATTTGGAACACAATCCGGCTATTTGTCTTTCCAACGTTTCTTATAAATCAAGGAATAAAGCAGCCAACAATGCTTTATGGGCGAAAAAAAGTACCTACATAAGACGGGAAATAGCATACAGGGCTTGGCACATATATTATGAATGTTAGTGTTGCGTAAAAGAAAGCTTCAAGTTTCGTAATGTACAGGTTAGGTGGGTGTGCTACCTACCATACGGTTATGTACTCCTGGTACCTTGGGCCGTGGGCTGTTGATAGAATAACTTGCTTTTTTTACTTAAGAAACATTTAGAAATCTAGCAGTTTAATTTAATGTTTTGTCCTTATCTATTTTGTTATTTTTAAAGAAAAGATAAAAGTCGTGACTAATCGTGAATGCCTAGCTTATACTCTTGGACCTAAAAAGCTGTAATTTTGGATTGCAGATGTTTTAGGATTCAAAGAAGAAAGAGGAATGGTGAGTGATAAGGTAAGAAGAGACGAATATAAATGGTGTTTTATTGAAGATAAACGGATAAATTTTATTCTAAGTGTAAGTAATCAAAATTGTGAATGTAGAACTAAATTTAGCACAGTACCTACATAGTTTAGGTTTTGGTAGTAGTAGAGACAGTAGTGGATTTTTGGAATCTCGAAATATTTCGTATAATTTTGGTTGTTAGGACCTTTAAAAAGTAATGTTATTAGTTATGGAAAACCGGATTAGCTACCCTAACTGATTTGAAAAGTTTTACTTATCATATTTGAAGACGATGTGTAATAAATTACTACAAGAACAAGCATGGATTTTGAAAGCTATTCTCGAATCTGTTTTAATGCGAACAAGGGTCTCTAAGCTTTTCATTTACTTCAATGCCTTCTTTCAACTAGAACCTTGATAATCCATTAAAATAAATAACTAAGGAAATATTTAATGGAAATTATACTACAGAATATTTATCAGAGCAATTGATGCAAGTATGATATAATACCTACTACCTAATTGCGTTAGCATTTTGAGCACATATAAATCACACCTTCCTATCAAGATGAAAGAACGAAAACATTTCACAATTATATTTAAAAACACATTCATATATACGGCTGATGACACCGTAATGGCTCTTTTTCCGAACTGTAAATTAATATATAATTTATGACAAAAACGCATATTCGGCGGCCATTTTAATATCCAAAGTCGTTATTTAAAACGCGTCACATCCGTCCACACTACGCGACGGTTTCGCAGAATTATTACCGTGTAACGCACTATATCACGTAAAATTTACGACAACCTGAATATGATAGATTTTCAATCCGGCCTCCATAATATACGGCGAAAAACGTTCCGATGTCAAAATAGAGAAATAAATAAACTCTTGACAACCAATTAATAACTCGTAAAGTGTCAGTGTTGAGGACAATAAAAAACTTTGGCGGGATAAAAAGGGGCAGAAAAAGGCGATCACAATGGCGGAATGAAGCAAGGAACGCCTGTAAAAAACGTCGATATCGTCCATAAATTTGGATGGATTCAAAACAAATCGCCCTTATTCATTACACGTATGACTTATGGCCGCAAAAGGCTAAAATTTATAATGCACTTATATAGAGAACACAAAGATATGGAATCGACTTTGAATAGATGTTGAGGATTTATAAAAACAAGTCTATCTGAACAAAGAATCTGGCGCGCTTCATTAGTCACGTTTCGTCGGATCTTTGAGTGGCGACAAAAAAATAAATAACGTTCTGTTAATAGTTCGTTTGGATATACACATTTGTGTAATAGAGCATGAATGAAAAGCCATAAATGAAACATATTAGAGGGCTGTTAGACAAAGATGTTCCATTACTCAGGCAGAATACACAGCTGCGCTAAAATTACACCTTTCTCCTAACATTGTAAGTACTTTGCAACTTTTTTGTGCTTATTATAGTGTTTTGTCCCTTGGAGTTTTATAATGGTTACTGCACATATACTTATATTTTTAAGTCTGAAAATGTAAAATAAATTGGTAATCTATTGCATCAAAGTTGAAGTCACATATTGAATAAATATTACTTAAATTCGTTGAGTATGACTACTGCCATTGCTTAAGGAAAAAGTATACTTAACAAGAGTACTATCCATAAATGTGTCAAAACAATAACATAACACGAATAACAAAAACACAACTGCACTAAAATAAACCATTCATAAAATAAAAAGGCAGCCCCGAAACATGCAAATCGAATCAAGCAACTCAAGCATTTTATTATCAGATATCACATAACGATACCTTCATCAGTGCCTTAGAACCGTACGGTGCGTCGAACGAAAGAAATAAATGGCATTTAAAAGTGTGATCCAAGATGTACAAAAAGTGTAGGGAAAAGGGGAAAAAAAGTCGTACGAAATGATAAATTTCCCACTGGAAGTGAAAAAGTGAGCTTTTATTTATGACACGCCAGTGTATTGTGGCCTCGACAAAGGTCGTTATCAGATCTGGTTGGGCCATGCATTTAAATGCACGATTGGCCGTCATTTGACGAACGATTCTTCTTAGTGGACATGCGTTAAACGAGTACAATGCGATTCGAATGCTACAGAACTTGAGATATTTTTTCTCAATTTACTCAAAGATATGACGAAATTGTTATACGAGTATGACATCTTGTCTAATGTTTCCTTCTTCCTTTTGCACTTAAGTACGCAGCCGCGCTTCTAAGAAAAATAAATGTAACGCTTTTTTACGATGACGACAAAGCAAAAGAAAAGTAAACGTAAGACCACAATTTATTGAAATTATCTTCAGACCTTATTTAGCGAAGTAACGGGCCACCTAGGCAACTTTAAATTAGGCAAGAAGAATTATTCTCCAATCTCTTTCAGACCGACCACAAATCACTGTTCCTTTGGAAGTAATTGAAAATACATTACGCAACCAAATTAAAGTGGAAAGTGGTACAAGTTAGAAGAGGGCGGCAGGGCAGGTGGTGCGACATCCCCACCCCAGGAATGTTTTGGCATAAAATATCGCTTCAATTATTTACGTGAAAGATTTATGGCACTTAGAAAAGTGCGCCGAGAAAAAACGCGGAGAGACCGACGTGTGCAGGAAAAGTGTTTTTCTTTGGAAACTTATAATGGGTATGAGTGTAGCAAAAGTTTTTTTGAATCTCTTTCCTATGGTAATTTGTTTTGGGTGCGCTTATAAAGATATTAGTGTTTCTTCTACATTATACGACATAATAAAGAATGTATATGAGTATGAATTAACCTTGGGTATGACTTTATATGTACCGAAATATTTTAAAACTTCTTTACTGTAATTTATGCATAATTATAATAATATAATATCTTGGGACAACTCACACAACGCTATCTGATCCCAAACTAAGCAGAGCTAATTAGATATATTTCGGGACTTAATCGCGTGAATTATTTAAGGGTACGAACCTTTTATTTACCTGACGTTTCGATCGAATTACACCGATCGTGGTTACGGGTCGACTGCATAAACACACTTATATATTTCTAAATACATACATTATACATAAATAACACCTACCACTAAGTTTTATCCTGGGTGGGGATTGAACCCACGACCTCTTGTATAGCAGTTGGATACACTACCACCGCGCCACAGAGGCAGTCAATTTAAGCACATTTCTTATCTCAATTACTAAGAAAAGATTCATCGTAATTATATAATTATATTTAAAACAAAATACAGAGTCGGATAGAATACTCTAGGTATTTTATACTTACACTATTTTTTCTATAAATACAACGAGATACCGATTTACCATAGCAATAACAATAGCATATAAAAAACTGGGCAAGATCATGTCGGACCATGCTCAGTATAGGGTTCTGAAGCCGTTGCCGTATGAAAAAATCCGATTTGAATAATTACACTAGCAGAAAAGCCAGTAAATAATTACTGGCATATACGCCCTTTTGTTGAGAAATGCGGTTATTCGGCAATTACTCAATGACGGTATATCGGATCATGTCTAAAATAATAATTTGTTAAGCACTACCTTTCTGATTTTTTTAAATTTTTTGGTCACACGGTTTAAAAGATAAGAAGGGGTGGGGGTCACAGTTTATGCAACTTTCGGAACGATTATTTCTAAAAAAAGTTTATTAGAAATCTTAAAATGTTTAATGCCGTGTAGTGCCGGCTTAAGAATAGTACCACCCCATCTCTTCCCGTGGGTGTCGTCAAGGCGACTAAGGGATTTCACTCCGGAGGACGGGCAGCAGCATCCTCTGCGTACTTAAAGCCTTACTGCGATCGCCAACCCGCTCGCCAAGCGTGGCGATTATGGCAATTACCCCCAGGATCTACTGGGGAGACCCGTGCCCAGCAGTGGGCCATCATATGGGTTGATATGAATATGAAAAAATGTTTAAAGATACCTGACCATACGGACATGACGAAACTATAAGGGTTCCATTTTTGCCATTTCGGCTATAGAGCCCTAAATATTATCGATCCTCCAACATATTTCTCAAAGAAAGCCCCATGTTTTCCAAAGCAAACCCAGAGAGAACGTAACACATAATACAGGTTATGTATCTTGCTGTTCTGTAAGTATAAAATAAACGACAAACAATGTTAATAAGTACGTGTAACATAGTCGCATAAAGCGCTCCACGCATGTTTATTTTTCATTTACGAGCTACGGCACTGCAAACAGTGGCGGAGTTATTACGTGTCGGGAATTCGCAATGTTAACACAATTTCTATTGCTTATGGTTTAATAGGCAAGTGCTGAAACTGTAATATAATAATTTAGAGACCAAAATGTCTTTTCCAATCCTTGCATATCACTTGTTTTGTTCAAAAAGTCCACTTAGCGACCCAAAGCTTTGATGTCCTCAAGGTGGACCAAATTTAAAGTGAATTCTTACATGGCATTTCTCAATCATTTTATTATCCATTTCATGGCATCCGCATTTAAAAAAAGTGATTCAATATTATCACCTTTTTTTAAATTAACAAAAAGTTTCATAATCGTAATAAACGTTCAATGCTAGGTATATCTTGAGTAGTAGATACTGGCTACCAGAGGAAAAATACTGGTACAATGTACAGTAGGTAAACACATCTTGATTCCATTTAACAGTGTATTTTATGTCTGTTTATGTGATAATTAATGGCATCCGAACGGATCCACGGATTTAGATGACATTTTTGACGTGTTAAGGTCTTATAAATCGATGACCAGCTGCACTTACGAAAAAGTCTCACGTTCCGCCTGCTGATAGGCTGAATTATTGTGGTTGACGGCTGGTTGCTATGCAACGCGAATGGCGATATGTTATCAACGTTTTCTTATGACGTTATCACGCAAAATTATCGTCTGTAATCCGACTTTACAGGCAATTTTAAAGGATAGAGAAATTTGAGATCTAGTTACACAGTCCAGATAGGTGGTCGGGTTTGGCTTACAAAAGTCTCGGGTTCGATTTCTGGGTCTGGACTTCAAATATTTCTATCTTTCAAAAATGCAATTATGATATTAATATTTTTTATTTTATTAGAAAACTGGTTTGATACGTTTACCTTGATCCATATTTGACAAAAATCCGTTCAGTTATTATGATGATAATTCGATTTTCACGTATCACAGACATGACACACTTTTAATGGCCTAAGAGACGCTGAACATCGACTTACACTCATCTGATAACCAGATGAGACAAATTCTGTTTCAAATTTTAATGATTTATAAACTCGCCTATGATAGCTTGCCTATCGAAAACAGCTATTTTTGTAGTGTTCACAGCTATTTTTTTTTTAAGTGAAAATTTCTATTTTACAATTTTTAAATAGTTGTGTGCTTTTTTGGTATGGTTAAAAAAAAATAACTCGCGTCAGGATGACGTGATCCTGATCAAAAATTCGTAAGACTGAGGGAGAGCAATGAAAAACTGCTACAATATCATTAGAATACGAAGGTAAATTTCTCTATAATGTTCAGGCGGTCCAGAAACCAGAAGACCCCAGTTCGAGTCCGAGTAACGTTAATTTTTTTCCCTTTTTTATTTTAATTTTTGATTTTGGTTTTTTTATTTGTGATTTATTATTTCATATTTTTTGTTAGATAGAAAAATATTATTCATATTTCGTCAGTAGGTCATTTTTTCTGAGAAATAAACTTTTTAATTGTCATTTCGTTTTTATTGTTATTTTTTAAATTGTCATGTTTGTGTATATCGTACACAAACATGACAATTTAAAAATGCGCAATGGATGAATATTGTATTTAACCATATAAATGATAGTACTTTTATGCTGATAAATAAGCAACCATTTCAAAATATTCAGAAATGCACCATATAACCAATAAAAAATTGTATCGAAATAAACACAATTTAATTACGAAAATAATCGTATAGGTTTGCCTAAAAATCCTTTCATGGAATATTATTGCCACCTTTTGAAATTATAAAATCGAAAAAAAAATATAGCGATTCTTTTTTCAATTTTCAATTGACAATAGCACAGAATAAGTAATAGTACTACAGTAGCTATGATAAAAACATGTTGTGACATCAATTAATTCAGAAAAAAGTGATACTGATCACTTCAGGCTAAACTGTTTATGAGACTAGTGAATCCTGTAAGGTGGAGCACTAGGAAGTACCCACTTCAAGACCTTAACCGTACAATTTCCATTTTTACTTTCATTTAATTAAAGGTTGGTATAACATATTAAAAAAAGTGTTTTACATTGCCATCGAAGCACTGAACATCACTTTCCAGTTAGTTAGTATTCAAAAGATAAGATAGTACGTTTAGTATGTTAACTTCTTTTTTGCAATTTATTAACTTTTTCATACTAATTGTTTTCAACGAATGGTGCACCTTTTTTTGCCTACGCGGCGAGATACCTAGATGGTATGATTTTTTTTATAATTTGTTATCTAGCAAATACTAGATGGTGGTAGGTGATATAATTTTGTAATAATTTGTTAACTACAAGCTTTTGGCGTGATAACGTCTTATAAATGGACGACCGAGTGCACGTACGAGAAAGTGTCTAAAAAAAGTAAAGTTTTTGATTGGTTGCAAAGCAACCGCGAAAGGCGATTGCAGCGACATGACATGCGATACAATTGGAACTAACGTTATTGATTGGTTTAGTGCTAAGCAACGTGAATGGCGATATGTCATCATAGTTATCTTATGACGTTATCACGTAAAATTTTATTAAAGTCCGTAAATCCACTTTACAGACAACCATTTTTTAGTTAGTTTTTAAAAATGCACACCTTGTAATTTATTTAATTTATTAAAACCCTAGGCCTAGTTATGAGTAATAACATGTATCGGTAGCGATTAGATATGGCTTTTTTTTACGTATTTTATGGCGTTTCATAAACTAAAGGCATACCAGATGTATTTCCTTTAATAATTCAGATAATACAGGCGTCACATCTCTAACCTGACGCTCTTTAAAGACACCAAAACTGTAACCGTTTACAAACCATAAACTTAAAACATTTTCGTTCACAACAATAAACAAAACCAGTAAACACTTCAACTTTTAATAACATCACGTTACATAATCGGTCGACTGAACGCCTGCGTGATAATCTTCAGTAAAAATTTAATTGAATCTGGGAACCGGGCGCAGATGGGTCACAGTATTGTTACGGAACCTTCACCACCTCTTTGTATCGTGAAAGCTGCGGAAATATCACCCCCACAAGGGATTTTCCTTTTAAAACTGAAGGAAAAACTCTTAGGGCAAATTGTTTTAGGACGTTTTTACGCCTAGAGCTCCCATTGTTCGGTTAATCAAACACGTTAAAAGATGGGCATTAATGTCTAAAATGATTTTACTTCGTTTCGTAATGCCAATGTTTGAGGTTGGCTGTTAAAGGCAAATGTTTGTTTAAACGTGTACGAATAGCCTGTAAAGTTTTTATAGTTATTAGTTTTATTCTTTAGGCTCTGTTATGGTTGTCTATAATCGTAAGATTTATGACGCTTTTAGGTCACCAGGTTGACAAAACGCCTGTTTTAAATCTCTACAATACAAATATGTCTTCTGCTTAAAGTGGATACTCATTCTTTAAATGTTTAACTGCCATTTCTTTCAGTTTTAATACTATAATTCACGTATAAATTGTGTTTCTCCAGGGTTTCGGCTGAATTATGCACAATGATTCGCCCCTAAAATTTTAATACTATGATATAAAATTGATAGCCGTCACAATTTTGTATCTTCGGGATTTTTTTAAGACATAATAGGGCGAATTAGTCAATCTATTTGTTACATGTATTCGCCCCTTATACCGATCGACATTTCAATCTCTCAGATAACTAAAACAAAAGTGCACAGCTCCCCATTCATTACTCGCAAACGATATTTAACAAATTACGATAAGAATCAAAAACGCATATTACATTACAGCTTTAAATTACACGTTAAAAGTGGAGAACGACAAAAAAGTGTGTTCCTGGGAGCTTTAATATAATTTGTTAATGATAAATAAACTCATAAATAGCGGGAGCGAGCGCGAATTTGTTTACAGCAGATCCACATTTAAGATATCACGAAAGCTTTGTCGCTAATCTCCTAACAAGTTTGAAACGAAAAATTTACACCAACCATTCCGGGATTTGTAATGAAGAAAAATGCGGAGTTTGTTGTTGAATGCAGACGGTTTTTGTGAATATTTTTGTGTTTAAGTCATTTTAATTTAGTGATAGTTTAGTAAGTGAAATTGTTTTTTAGGCATTTCTGTATGATATTCGATGTACGAATTCAGATTTATCTTATTTTCTTTGGGTGGTGGCATGAAAATGTCGTCAACATTATGAAAAGGATCTCTTACTTCTGATTCAAACTTAAGAGCATTGGTAAACCATAAGTAAATAGACAAATTAACTTATATAACATTCATACTGTTTATTAAAACAAACATTTCAAAAATTAAAGCATCTATGCAAAAAACCTTCTCGTGATTAAAAAATACAAGAAATGTGTTATTTAACAAAAAAATCATTAAAAATAATTTAAACAGTCGGATTTTTTGTTTTTATAACAAAAACTTGTTAGGGTAGCCAAAACAGCAAAAACGGAACCCGAAAAGTTTGGTCATGTTCGTTTTTCTGTCTGTCTGTCCGTATGTCACAGGCATTTTACTCAAACTACGCAGTGAACATTTTTGAAACTTGCTCAACAAGACACCTACATATGTGTCTTGTTGAAGCCGCTACTTAGTTTGAAAGTCAAATAATAAAAATAAATATTTACACATAAAAAAAGCTAAAAAAAATTTTTCAGGATACATGTATGTATGTAGATGACATAAAAAGCAGTATAAGAACTGAAGGTAAAGATGGCATTTACTTTAGGAATATAAACGCTACTATGAAAAGTTTCTTACTAAAAGCACTGGGCAATGTTACCCTAATGTTTTCACTTTTTTTCCTTTTAAAAGGGCTGAAATTTGGTAAAAAATATTCTGTTATTTTTTCCTTCCTACAAAGAATTTACATTATTATGTCTAAGTAAATAAAAAGAAAAATCTAGAAAAATGTTTCATGCTATATTTAATAAAATTAATAAATTACAATCAACACTATTTTTGATAAAGTAGATAATTAGGTACTAATAGAGATCAAGACAAGTAAATCGAATATGAAAAAGCTAGGAAATTGTAAAATATTATAATGAATGTTTTTTTATTATTGGCCTAATATACCTTCATTATTAACGTTTTGATTAAAACTAAAACTAAATAGAACTAAAATAAAAACTAAAAAATATCTAAAAAATGGGGCCCCTGGATATGGTTACAGATGCTGTTCAGCATTTCCTTGCTGTATGGCAATGCTGATGCCTTATGGAGTCTGTAATGTTTCTGAAAGTTCTTTGAATACTTTGTTCGCACTGGGACCCCACGGGCTAAGGGTCTCGACGCCGAATCGTACAAATATATATTGACTGCCGTGATCCCTGATTTTTTTTTATTTTAGCTTATACGCTGGTTGCGTGTAGTTGGAAAGGAGCAAGTGGGTCTACACACGTGACATCCCACACTAGCACCCTTCGCATACTCCCAGGAATCAGTGACATCCCATCAGGTATCTTGCCATCGTCCCTGGTTCCAGTTGAGCTGGTACGTTTACCGAAGCAGGAGACCGACCGATTATATGATTCAGGGCAGCGTGTTTGAAAAAGCAGCCGGAACTCTTTTGGCAAGAAAGCCCGTGGTATCTCAGCTAGTCAACTTCGCTGTCACAGGACAACGCTGGAGAGAACATGCGCAGCCCAAAGCGCAGACTGATAGCAAACCGGAGGGTGTCAGGCTCCGACTATCGACGGGTAAGCACGAAGCCGTTCACCGGATTCTCTGGAACCAGAAGCTATCAGTAAAGCGCGCTCAGGACCAGAGCTACCGCCCAACAGAGTGTTATAAGAAAGTTGGCACAAGACATCATCTTAGTTTTGAAAATTGGAACGAGCACGGAAATCCTTACCTGGGCATGCTGATGACCAAGATTTAGCTTCCATTTTTTTTTTTATTGATAATTAAAAGTCTAAATATGTTAACTGAGAACTAACTTGACAGTTTATTATCTCATAACTGTTCATTAGACATAGAGTAATTACGCGTCATGTGAAATTAATGAACATATAAATACTTACCACAAAACCATTTTTACAACAGTTCAGAAAATATGCGAAATTTTTGAAATAATACTTTATTTTCAAACGGCTTGTGGCTGTTCATTTTTCATTACAATATGTGGAAAAAAAAAACGGAAAACACGTTGTTGTTTTCGTTGGTGAATTTTCAATAATAATTTAGACTGAACAAAAACACTAATCATGAATGTTGATAAACTTTCGCGATTTGTACACATTATGAAAATATATATATATTACGGGTCTACCCGTGACCACGGCCTAGAATGTGGATTAAAATAGAACTCGCAAAAAAGTGAATATATAAATATAATATTAAGGCAAAAGATGAATGTTTAAAAATAAAAATTCGGAAAAAAGGAAATTGGAAAATTACACACCTAGGACAATTTGAATTTCGGACTGTATCGCCGACTCCTCTGAAACACAGAATCGCGGATTCAAATCCCGCCCAACGCTAACATTCATGTGATGATTATTAGTATTATGAAAATCTCCATATATATATGAAGTCAGCGATACAGTCCGAAATTAAAATTGTCCTAGGTGTGTAATCTTCCAATTTCCTTAGGCAAGCTGTAGCCTTGTTGGTAGTAATCAATAAGGCTACGGGGCTGGCTAGTATAAGAATACTAAGAAAGTTCAAATTATGAGGTAGTGTGAAGAGCAGATCACTCAGATATCTATATAACTTTTACTAGATAACTTTACCCATCATCATAACTTTAGCCTGGGTCTTCACCATCTCGCAGAATTTACTTACAAATTTGCACTAAAATTAATAAAAGAAAATATATCTTTTGACGAGTTCCAACAACTTACTAAGCGATTCTAGCAATAAACACAATAGTCAGTGTTGCCAAACATAAAAAAAACAATGTCAGTCCCATCGTACCAATTAAGTACAAAATAATTAAACTATAAACATAAACTTTTACCAATATTATTATTATTCATTATTATAAAGATATATTTATAAATGGTCCTTCGAGCAAAATTTGGCTTGTTGGCAATGTTTGCATATTTGGTACATTATCGGATATACATACAGTCATTGAGTTATTGCCGAACGATTCTCGACGAAAGGGCGTAGGTAAATGCTATAAAAATACGCTCTTCTGTTGGTCCAATTATTCAAATCAGATTTTTTCATATGTAGTGCATTTATTTGTAATAAAGGCTGCGGAACCCTACACTGAGCTGGACTAACATGTTCTTGCCCCGTTTTTTCATACTTAGCTAAAGTTGAGACACTGGTTGAAATTGGCAAAAAATTAGCTTCAATCAACTCAAAAACAAAAGAATAAAGAGAAATGTATTAACTTCCAACAAGTAACTACTAATTAGACAAAAGATTTATTGCTTTTTATAATTAAGTTTTTAGGGTTCCGTACTTCAAAAGGAAAAAAAACGGAACCCTTATTATAGGACACTTTGTTGCCTGTCCGTTCATCATCTGTGTATCTCGGGAACGCGTGGAGGTATCGAGTTGAAATTAAAACTGTAAACTCAGCTCTCCAGTCCGTGAGTAAGAAATCAAACTTACTTTTCTAACTTTGCCGCAAAAAACACACATTTCGACACTCTCAAGGAATCAAAATTTATAGGGTATTTTCCGTTGACCTAGAACTATAAAATTTGGCAAGTAATATCGTAGTCTTATACAACAAATTTAAGGAAAAGTGTGAAAACTATACATTTGTAATTAAATCATAAAAAAAACATAGTCTTTAAAAACTGCGAGACTCGATTCCTAAACTATTTATAATAAACTAGCTTTCGCCCGCGGCTCCGCCCGCGTGGATGTCTTTTATAGCGATAAAAACCATCCTTTATCCTTTCCCGGGACTCAAACTATCTCCATACCAAATTTCATCTAAATCGGTTTAGCTGTTTGAGCGTGAAAGCGTAACAGACAGAGTTGCTTTCACATTTATAATATTAGTATGGAATATGGATTTGTACGGAACCCTCGGTGAGCGAGTCCGAATCGCACTTGTCAGGTTTTTTTAGTTAGTTGTATACATTACGGTAAGCGGTTACGCCTGTTGAAAACCAACACCGATCATAACTCATATCTAAAGAAACCGATAGTAGGTACTTATATTCATTTACTAGATTCTTTTTGCAAGATATGTTACAATATCCTCGTTACACTACATAAAATATTACGACAAAGATGGCATTTCGATTCATTTTTTACAATGTTATTCTTGAGTTATTTTTCTTTGATTAGATCTACATTTGATAGATATTGCAAATTAAAACCAACTGCGTTTATATGCATTATGCCAAGATATTGCAAATTTGAGTATGTCATAATTATTCTGTCATAAATTATAAAAAAAATATAACAAAAAGAGGTAAACAAGATACCCTTTTAATATTATACAGTCGTAGGTACAATTTTTAAGTTCAACAGGATTCATTAATGCCTCCGACTGAGTCAGCTTGCAGGCGGGTTTTTAAAATTTATAAACTTACTAGCTGTGCCCCGCGGTGTTACTCGCGGTTTATTAGCCTATGTGTTAATAATCCAGGGTGTCAGCTAACTTCATACCAAATTTTATTAAAATCACTCCAGCCGTTTAGACGTGAAGAAGTAACAAACATACACACTCACACACTCACAAACTTTCGCCTCGCTCTAAAACAGGGATACTTTTCTTAAAAATTCCTAAAATCATTGCTCAGTCATTGCTATTTAAAATTGATAAATAGTGTATATACATCGCTACTAAAAATAGGACATAGATAATAATTAAAAAAATATTTTAAATAATTTTCAACAAATTACGCTGTTATAAATGTGATTAGATCCAAATATTAAATGATATAGCAGCTAATAAACATTCTTTCTAGAAGAACACTGAGACTCAGAATAACTATCCGTGGATTACAATTTTTTGGTAAGGATAGAGCCTGGTAGGTACAGAAGATAACATGGTAACCACACACTGTTACGCCATCTATTTAACTTGTGGTATTTCGAAACTCATCCACATTTCAAATTAGGGATTCCTACAAGACGAATTGAGGAAGCTTAGCAGTCTCAGCGCCCTTAAGGAATTATGCTAAGGCACGTACCCGAATGTTTTCACGTATACCCCCTCTCGTCTCGGGACCAACCCCTAAATATAATATATCCAGCAAACTTTACATATATTTGTACCGTAAATCCTCTTAATATATCGCTCTATTTTTGTTGGTACACTTAAAATTTAAGGGGACGTTACTATTTAATGAATGTTAATGTCAAGCTGCATTCACAATTGTTGTTTGTGTTGTGTTCACGGCATGTGTTTTATGTGATAAAAATAGACATAGGTTTTGTTAAGATTTATCGGGTTTTTCAAACGATTAGACTTTGTGTGCATGGTGTGCATGCATCGCTTACCTTTTCACTTGGAAAGATATACTTACATAAATATCTGTAGCGTGAAATTAATATTCTGGCTTCCTCCCAAGTATGTCGGAGTCAATGCAGTCTCCGCATGAGGTATCTAACGTACCTACCTACTTAATTATTGGTTACAACGTGTCCAATAATTATGTAGGTAGGCTCCTTCCTTTACAGAGTAATGTATCTTATAGATCATTACATCCATACTAATAATATAAACTAGCTGACCCGCGCAACTTTGTCTGCGTAAATTTTTCCGTTTTTGTGACATTTCTCATTGCTGCTCCGCTCCATTTGGTCGTAGCATGATGTTATACAGGCTATATCCTTCCTCGATAAATGGGCTTTCCAACAGTGATTTCTGAGATTACCGCGTTCAAACAAACAAACTCTTCAGCTTTATAATATTAGCATAGATGTGAAAGTAACTCTGTCTGTATGTCCGTCTGTTGCCTTTACACGTTTAAACCGCTAAACCGATTCAGCTGAAATTAGGTATGGAGACAGTTTAAGTCCCGGGGAAAGGACATAGAATGGTTTCTATCGCGATTACCGACATCCAAGAGGACGGAGTTGCGAGCGAAAGCTAATAATATAGTAGATAGTAGTATACGGTAATATTTTTTCTTATAATTTAAAAAGTCTCTTTTTGCATCTGTCTGTTCATTAGCTTAGTAGGTGAGTCTAATTTTCAAATTTTGATACAGTTACCACTGTCATTAAGAGAATTTATTCTGGGGTGGTTTTATGTACGTATAATAAGGTTATTCTAAATAGAAAGAGGAGAAAACTACATCCGAATACGTGTTAAGTACTAGAAGACACTGCGAAAACATATGTTTATTTAAAAGGCTCGCTAAGTTGCTATCTAGAATTAAGGTTATCGAAGTAAAAGTTTATTATATGAAAGCTTTATATTTTCAAATTAAAAACATTATACCTACATATATTTTACAAAAAATAATTAAAAGCAAACACCATTAATAACGGCAATATACGGCGAGTTTTTCAGTAACACGCCCGAAGTCTGTTCTTTATAAAAATTTCAAGAAAAATTGAGATAAACCGCGCTCGGAGAAGACGGATAGCAGACAATTCGTAATGTGAAAATGGCCAGGCTTCGCCGTATTTGACATTCTGGATAAATTGATATTTATAAGTCGAAGGGCCAAGGATACGTTTAAAGGGATTCCCTTTATTGCCGTATCGGCCGTAGGGCGGGCGGCGGTTCCTGTCTGCCTCGGGTTATTATGAAATATACCAAGTTAACTTCAAAACGTCGAAGGTATATTTATTGGGCTGAAGGAGGAATTATCGGTGCGGTCGGATGTAAGGGAAGCCATTATTATCCTTTTTATTGGTATAATATTTAATTTTGGGCCTTTAGCTACTCCACTATAGTCCTAGGTACATATAAATCGGTAAATTATTTACTACAGGCTTATGAAGCTCGTAACGAAAGTATTTTTAGGCGAGATGTTGTCGATGTAAGAGTACATAATATGTAGCTATGAATAGAGAAAATAATCCTATATATATATATATATATATATATATATAGTGTTATTTTAAGAAGTAAAAGTTTAGTTTAATTTCTAATAGAAGGACTTTTGAGTTTAAACTAACAGATTTTATGAACTTATAGTACCTATCTTTATATTTAATAAAAACTTTAATTAAAAACAAAATAAAAACAGACTTCCAAAATAAATTTATGGTAACTAAAAAGCAAAAAATAATTAAACATTTTGAAGTTGGTGCCAGGAAATGTACTTTTATGTTTTAGACACCAATTTGGTTTTTATTCTTTCAATTTTTAAAAAAGTTTTTATTTCTTACTTTTTAGTGTATTGGTTTGTAGTTCATTTATGTAACAATAGCAAATCTAAACTGCTCATTTCTTTTTACAAAATGTTGCGTTTGGCGATACAAGGCCGTTGATTATTGAGGAGTTCACCTGATACTAGACTATCAGTTCCATTACATGCTTTGATGGAGGCGAAGAACCAGGTATTGAACACGGTACTCAGATCGCAACCCGCAATATTTTATTGAATAGTTCCGCTGGTCATCTGTGGTTTTCATCATCAGTTCCATTTCACTTCATTACAACAAAATATACCCAAATCTGCGAGTAATCAGATAACAAACATAATTATAATTACGTACTAGATACAGTCGAATGGAGAACCTCCTCCTTTTTGAAGTCGGTTGAAAAATAACAGGGCGGTACCAAGTTCGCCGGGACAGCTAATAAAAATATAAATTTGCCACCGATTGGTCATCGATAATAACTCAATACAAGGAGTGTGAAAATTGTGTAACAGAATAGGCTGGTTTTATAGTTCAGATTCCAGCCTAGTTTGTCTTTTACTCTTTACAAGTCTAAGGCTTGTTTTACAGTCACGCTGATTGTCGGCGCTGACGCACACTATGTACAAGGAGCTGACGCATGTCCGCGCTGATCGGTCAGCGTTACTCAGAAACGTTACATTTAATTACATACAGCGTCAGTTAGTCAGCGCCGACGATCAGCGTGAGAGGAAAACCAGCTTTGGCCTTCATCATCAGTCTATCGCAGTCCACTGCTGGACATAGGCCTCTCCAATTGCACGCCACTTTGTTCTATCCTCGGCTTCTCGCATCCAGCTCCTGCCAGCCGTTTTGCGTAGATCATCACTCCACCTGGCCTGAGGGCGTCCTACACTACGTTTGCCGAGACGCGGTCTCCACTCAAGAACTCGTTTACCCCAACGGTTATCGGTTCTTCGGCTAATATGGCCAGCCCACTGCCACTTCAGCTTGCTAATCCTGTAGGCTATGTCGATAACTTTGGTTCTCTGCCGAATCACATCATTTCTGATTTTGTCCCTAAGAGAATCTCCGAGCATAGCCCTTTCCATAGCCCGCTGAGCGACTTTGAACCTGTGGACCAGCCGTACCGTCAGTGTCCACGTTTCGGCTCCGTATGTCATGACGGGTAGGACGCATTGATTGAAGACTTTAGTCTTAAGGCATTGTGGGATCGACGATGAGAAGACTTGACGTAGCTTACCAAACGCTGCCCAACCCAACCGAATTCTCCTATTCACCTCGTCCTCGAAGTTGTTTCTACCTAACTGCAATGAACGCCCGAGGTACACATATTTTTGAACAACTTCGAGAACGGCGCCATGCACCACTATCGGTTCCGGTTGTGCATGTTCATTGAACATTACCTTGGTTTTATCCAAGTTCATCCGTAGGCCGATGCGTACAGAGGAGTTAGCCAGGTCATTCAGCATCTGTTGTAGGTCCTGCAGCGTTTCTGCCCTGATGACGATGTCATCTGCAAATCGCAGTTGAGAGATGTATTCGGACGGTTTCACCACCACGAAGAAGGCCCGTGAGCGGGTTTCCCCGTAGTTATGCCCTTGAAAATGACACTTCCACCCCCGAGCATACAAGCTCTGACGACCTCCCTCTGGCCTGCCCGTTAAGGCAAGACAGAGTTGAAAATCCTCTGGCCAGTAAAGGCAAGCGGAAGACGAGGCCCTGACCGACTCTCTGAGGCATCGGGACCGCAGTGTCGCCACGCACATTCAGCTCGCCACAAAGCTGCCCTGCGGCTTTATTATTATTATTATTATAATCTTCTTTGAGTTTATGGAAATGTAGACGTTTCAACGGCTAATTTCTGTCAGTGTCACTGTGTAAGTATTTATGCGCTTATTGCATGCACAAAGTCTAGTTCTTAGTCAATTATCACGTATTTAAATTATTTTTTACAACTTAAACTGGGAGCTCAAAAGTAATGGCCGGTCAGTTTGCCGCCATTTTTACAACTCAAACAAAACAAAATACCTACAACAAGCTGGTTTGACAGACGTCAAAGTTTCAAGCAAGTCATAGTCAACGTAGATCCTGCATAATAACTGGTAATAGGCCCTCAAAACTTAGCCAGTTTCACACAATTTCTAAGTAGCCATAAGCAGTAGAGTAAAGAGGCTGTATCACAGAATTAGTTCATTTATTTATGCGACCGCCCTGTCCTCGGGATAAGATCGGGGTACTGTTTTGTGTGTAAATCAGGCTACATTGACGCAAGCGCAATAGAATAATCCTACATACATTTATTTAAGAACTAACTTGTGACATCACTTTAAGAAAAGTAATGAAATATGACCATAAATCTTACTTATTATACTAGTGACGTAAAATCATTCCTATAAAGCAGGGTTAGCATAGTTTAAAAGATTGGCAAGATTGCTTATAGTGTGACTTTATCTTTATGTAGCACTAGAAACCCAACTAATTAAAATAATTAATTCACTGAAAAATAATATGAAATCGTCTCTGGCTGATGCCAGAGACGATTTCAATGATACTTCTCATGATGAAATCCGTCAAGCTATAAGTTGCTGTAAACCCATGCCAGAAACTGAAAATACATATAGGTACTTCGGCTCCTTTTAGTGCAGTCGTATAAAAAATATTTACAAGTCACTCTCTCATTTAACTCATAGTATTTTGGAACAAATCCTGAAATTAAATTTTGAACCAATTTCTCTTATTTTACGGATATTACAGATTGCTTCAGTTCTAACAACAATGCATTTCCTTTTAACTTTTTTTATGCCTCCAAATAAAGAAACGAGGAGGTCGTGCGCCTGATGGTAAGCGTCACGCTAAGCCATAACAGTGTCAGTGCCACCAAAATTTTGTCAAAGATTTGAATGTCACTGACATTAGTTCATAAGTCTTATTCACCCAGTCATTACACTTGCTACAGTACCCTTCAACCGAAACACAGTGATTTGTTTACATTTCTATTTCACGAAAAATAACTGAAATTACCAAATTTAATTATTGTTTTTTTAAATATCTTTAGATAACAAGCGCCAAGTATTTTTACTAAACTAAAAAGTTTAGTAAAAATGCTCAAGCTTTTATTTATGTTTTTCACGGACTTAATGTAAATATATACTGGTCTTTGCTCTAATTACTCTAAACATAAAATATAGTAGTTTTTGCAAAATACCAGTGGTAGCACGTACAATAAATTATTGTGATCGGCTGCAAGTTTCAGAGGGTCAGAGGTGCTCAGGGCGGGGCGCGGGGCGGCCAGCAATTATCGGGAACAACTGCATAGAGAAAATGGATGGGGCAACAAATGTAGGTAGAATGTTAGTTTGTTAATCTATGCTGAAATGACCTACCTATTTTTTGGTCAATGTTGTTCTAAAGGTAATCAGTATTGGTAAATTGCAGTTCAAACTGCAGTTTTTAAAAGAAGAAAGGAGACTTATTTAATTCAATGTCAAAACATAAATGAGTTTTATTCAGCACTTGAGACTGCGTATTAAAGATGTTATCTTTTCCCCTTCTCTGTGTTTTAGATTTAAATACTGGACAGTAGATTAAAATACTGAACAGTAGATGGAATTGCTGATTTCTTTACGGTCAAGAGTTTGTTTAGTGAGTTACAACTCACTACTGAGTGAGTGACTCTACTAACTCACTGAAACATAGTCAAGTTATGGTGGACTTACCTACTTTATATACATGTAGATATGACATTGTTGTTTACTGGACATCTCCCACGTTCACCACTTCGTCACGGCTCGTAACTTGCAATTAAGATTACAACTTTAAATCTTGTGCCTTAAAGTAAATTATAAAATGACAAGATGAAATGAGGTGCTAGCGGCGAGCCATCAACTATTTAATCTTGTCATTTTAAAGTTAACTTTAACGCACACTATTTTAAGCCAGAGTATTAATTCCATGTTATAAGTCAAGTCGGTGCATTGCTGTTGTAGTGAATTATCTACTCGTCATTTCACCAAAATATCAAAGAACTATAATAGATATTTTAAATTTAAAAAAAAACATAATTCTTTATTTACTAATAACACTTGCAATAGGTCGGGTTTCTACATGTACACGTAATGCCAAGTTCATAAACAATAGGTAAAGCCGAAGAAAAAACATGGCAATTAAAACCCTCGTCAACAATGTATTAATGTTTTATAAACTTGATATGGGGGTAAGGTGCTGCCACTAATATACTAAGACTCATGCAAAAAAATCAGTCTTAGTGGGTACAACATAGTAGGAGCATCTACTTACAACAAAAGTACAAACGATATGTGCTTAAATATTGGCCAAAGTACTTATTAAATATAAAATACTAGCTTTCGCCCGCGGCTCCGCCCGCGTGGATGTCGGGTATCGCGATAAAAACTATCCTATGTCCTTCCCCGGGA
This sequence comes from Herminia tarsipennalis, assembly GCA_945859575.2. Classification (NCBI taxonomy): domain Eukaryota; kingdom Metazoa; phylum Arthropoda; class Insecta; order Lepidoptera; family Erebidae; genus Herminia; species Herminia tarsipennalis. The sequence continues at coordinate 11,864,848 of OX243835.2, forward strand.
CTCAAACTATCTCCATACAAAATTTCATCTAAATCGGTTTAGCTGTTTGAGCGTGAAAGCGTAACAGACAGACAGACAGACAGACAGAGTTACTTTCACATTTATAATATTAGTATGGATTAGTTCTGATACCAAAAGAAAGAAAAGAATGACCTTTTTTTCAAGTCAAAGACAAGTTGCGTCAAATAACAATATCCTTAGCGTAGAACAAAGAATACCTAACACGATTCTAATACCAACCACGCTCAAACCGGATCCAGTGTTGCCCCATCATTGAGCTCAGAGCGTCACCCGCACACAGTAGATAAAGTAAAGGCCCCGGGCGCCACGTCACCCCGCGTGATTTATGCGCCAACCCTTATCCAAGATTACGATGACCGCCATCCACTTGTTTAGCTTTAGACTCCAACATCACTGGCTTTGTAATTAAGTGCGTACGAGGCATGTGTTGTTGAAATTGCTGCTTTTGTTTAAGATACTTGCATATGGGTAAAGTGGCTCTGAGATACCGCTAAGAAGCCATATTGTGGTTTATACTAGTTATAATATCCGTTAGCTGTTTGAAAAAATGATGATTTGGAACTTGAATTTTGATTTAAGTTCGTGCATACTGCAAACGGGTAAAGTGACTCCGAGGTGTCGCTAATAAGCAATATTTGGATATTGTGGTTTCTACTCATTAAACTATTAGGTCAAATATAATTTGGCATTTAAGTTAGTATTTAAATCTCAAATAATATTTTTTTCCCTTTATCCATGATTACGATTGCCGCCATCCACTTGTTTAGCTTTAGACTCCAATATCACTGCCTTCGTAATTAAATGCATACTGCATGGTGCTTTTGTTTAAGATACTTGCATATGGGTAAAGTGGCTCTGAGATACCGCTATGAAGCCATATTGTGGTTTATACTAGTTATAATATCCATTAGCTGTTTAAAAAAAATGATGATTGGAACTTAAATTTTGATTTAAGTACGTGCATACGGGTAAAGTGACTCCGAGGTTATGAAGCCATATTGGGATATTGTGTTTCTACTCATTACACTATCTATTAGATCATGGAAAAAATATAATTTAGTATTTAATCATTTAAATGCCAAATTAGTAAAAAACATGTAATTTGAGCATTAAATACTAATGTATTTAAATCTCAAATTATATTTCTTTTACCGCCGCTAAGAAGTCATATTATTATTAGCTTATTGTGGTTTTACTAATTATACTGCTACATGTGACAACGTGACATTCAGCCTATCAGCAAGCCGAACGTGACGGACTGTGACGGTCCGTGACGGTCCGTGACGGACAATGACACTTTTTCACGCGTGCACCCGATCATCGATTTATAAGACGTTATGACGTCAAAAAGATTTAGACATCATTATTTTTGGGGATAAATAATCTTCAACTATACAAGGAAGAAGCCACACACTAAAAACTAAACATGATTAAACTCTTATGATAGGATATAAACAGGATAATATATTGGACATTTACAAGAAAATTTATGAATACAATAGATGAATATTCCAATTTGAACCATTACATTACAAAATCATCAATGAGTACAAAACGGACCACATTAACCCACAGCGAGAAATAGAGTGGTACTATTTTTACCACTATACTTCACTGTCACTATTGACTCGAGTGCTGCAAAGAGTCCTGCCATCTGTGTTATGTAGTAGGGGTAGATAAAGAATTGGTCCCGATATTCTATATACGGTCTGGTTACCATAACTTCGAAGCAAATATTCTATGGCAAATAAGTGATAATACTAACTTTATATAATGATACTAAATAAAGTATGTAAGTAAGTATATCAATATAACACTAGGTCTTTGGTAAAACTTCTTAATCAGATTACAAGTCCATACATTCCCATCAGCGCAAACACTCCATCAATTTATGAACCAACACGGAACTTTGTTTTCCGACTTTCCATTCAAAACGAAGAGTTATATGTTTGTATTTGATTATAGAGATCCGTATAAATTTACGAGTGTTGAGTTTCAAAGGGTGTGTATTTATTAAAATGCTAATTTGGTGCTCCTCCGCGAGGCTTTAGATACTTCGCTATCGGCCCTCCGCACGCTTTGTGTGCCGCCTCTAGATTTATACCATACGTTCGTAACTACCACCGGTTCTCGATAGCTGACTACTCCTAGCAAAAATGTGGTTGAAAACGAAATGGTTGGAAAGGTTCTTATGGAAGGTTCTTATGAAGGAACGGAATGGTTGGATATTAATAAACACATCATTGAATAATATTGGATTTTTTATAGGGTTGAAAATATACGACCGCTTACAGTCTAACAGTTAGGTTAAGTAAAGTGGCGGTGGTGTTCTAGAGACACTTGACGCTATTTTTTATAAGATTTTTTTTGACATGATAACATCGATGACCGGGTGCACGTACGAAAAAGTGTCTAAAAAGTCACGTTATTGATTGATGGCTAAGCAGCGCGAATGGCGATATGTCATCAATGTTTTCTTATGACGTTATCACGTAAAATATTCTTTACAGACGATCATTTTTTTATGATATATCACTGTATTATGAAATGGAGTAGGAGATACTTTTTCAGAGTAATTTTACGAAATACCGAAACTTTTTTAAAATTTGGTATGGAGCTTTTGCTCTTTCCATGCTTTGACCATCATAAATATTTCCAAAACTATTTGTTTTCTGTATTATGAGATTATTTTATTTTTGATTTATGGGTCCAGACAATTTCCTGCGAGTGAAAGATGCAAATTGAAAGGCAGAAATGAACTAAAAATGAGACGCAGCTTCTTCACCAAATTCGAGATCAACTAGTAATGAAAAATGATACATAGCGAACGAGTTAGGGCCGGCACACACTCGACCATTGGTAACGCAAAATTCAATCATGGTAGATTAGAGTCCCCTTAATATTTTAATGCCTGACCACCGGCCGCTAACGGGGAATCGATCCGCTCACCCTCCAAACAAAATATATATTTTATAACAATATATCTCATCTCGCCTAATTGGGGTCGCTTAATATGGCTTACCGGCGTAAGTACATAATTTATTTCGTTCTCGGCTAAGAGTTATGTCCTGTAAGTGTATTATAAATGTGCCGTATATAAAGGTGTGATTGTAATTTGAACTTCTGTATAGTCTTGTTTATTGTTTTGTTTAGCTCGTTACAAAAATTTGGTGTTCATTTTCTTTTAAGGTAGGAGATATCGAATAATTATTACTTAAAATATAACGTGTACAAAAGGTGTAATTAAAAATAAATCCAGCGGCCAGTATATGTCCTAATATTGCATCTACCATGGTTCCATAATTGATGACATTATTATGGCATGCACATAGCATTTTATTTTTGTCAGTGCAATATTGTCAATACAGTATATTAGAATATACACTTATAATCTGTATGGCATAACTATCGCACCTCAAGTGATGCTACATCCGATTACTATACTGTGGTTTAAAACTGTTTAAAGGAGGTTGAGCTCTTTATTAGGAACTAAACTTTTAACTGTGTGATTAAGAAATTTTACTATCCTTAGGTATGTATTAATACACAGCATCATGTGTACACCCTTGAATATGATCACAATTTTGTATTACACGTTGTGGAGCAGACAGAATACATTCTCAATCACTCTTGTTAGGAAGGAATACGGTTTCATATAACAGGATTGCTAACAATGTGGGACCCACAATCCCACATCGTTACTAATCTTTACAAAAAAAAAAAACCATGGAGTGAAATGATTGACGTACAGAACTTGTAAACAACAAGTTCTGTAAGTTTACTCCATGCTTTTTTTATATAAGGTGTGAAACAACTGCGTGTTGTTTTCTGGCTTGTGAATCTCTGAGTCAGACAAAGACTGTGCTTTGAGTCCTATTTACTTAGAAAATGAATGTTACAATGCTGATCAGATATAGATGTAACATTACACGTCAGATTGAGAATCAAATCAAATATCTTTATTGTGGAACATAAGTGCATAGGATGTTACAGTTACAGTGTGATGTCCATACCCTGCCCGTAGAATATTAGAATTATTTGCATGTAATAAAATTGATTTGTAACATTTATTAAAAATAAGAAATATACCATTTATTTCATAATAAAATTAAATAAAAAATGGATAAGGGTCGTATTTATTATTAATACGTAATAAAAATAACTTTTAAATCAATATTAAAGCTATTTATAAGCTTAATAGTGAGCCGTTTGTCATGACCTTTATCGGGATGCTGTGCAGTTTAACATAACGGGTTAGTCTGTGGGAAACCATCATTAGAAATGCTGTGACAAATATTTTATTCAACTAATTTGGTGGTCCTTGAGAAGTGACTAACGCCCGGTCTCAATTATCTATCTATCGATGGATTTGGCTACTAGAGGTAGAATGTTGACATATTTAGTAGAAGAAGCTTATGTCGAATTTATAGCTCTAGTAGTCAAATCCATCGATAGATAGATTATTGAGACCGGGCGTTAGTCACAATCTATAAAATAAATTATAAAGAGGATGACGAAGTAGGTCTCATCTCAGATGCGACCTACTTCATCATCCTCTTTATAGACTGACTAGACATAGTAGAGAGTAATAGTCAATATTTTAATTTATTTATGGAGTGAGTTTAGGGCTAATAAGACTAGAGTCACGCTACATAATCCTTTGCGAGAGTTTTATGTTACAAAATGGATTTAGCTATTAGGCTAGAGCTATCATATCCGTCTGTAATTGAAACAGACAAAACTTAAATCAGACTTAACAAAATAATCTAGACAATTTCAGGCAAAAGCAATCAAATACAAATCCAAGACCACATCGACACACAATCGAAGCAGGCAATCGCTACGCCTTTACACTGACATTAACAATACAATTAAAAAGTCCATCAATACACCCCCATGTGAAACACCATAAAAACACACTAAATTAAACCTTATTACTTAGATATAAGAGTTATTGAAAGTGTTGGTGAGGTTGTATTTCAGTTATCCCCGAGGCTACACACGCGAACAGGCAACATCTCAATAAGGGAGTAAAACAAAAACCAAAGTTAAACTTCGTTTAACATGCAAATTTGAGAGTCACCACGACAGAATGAGCGTCGATACTTAATTACTTCTTTAATCGTTCAATCTTTACTGTGGGTGTATATTAGGGTACCCATGCAACAGACCCGATGGGAAACGTTCCAAATTTAAGCGACGTGTCAGGGCCTCAATGTGCTGAGTTGCAATTTAAAAGTTCAAGGTTCCAACGGATGAAATATTATTTGGTCTGTGGTTTAAATCGCGCAGTTTTGTTTGTAGTAATTGTGAAACTGAATTAGACCTGACTTCGTCCCGCCTCGATTTTTTTTATGTAAATCTGGTTCAATTGTATTCTTAAACCACCCAGGGATCTACTTTAATATACACACTAAATTTTAGTCAAATTAGTTCAACCGTTTAGAAGGAATTAGGCGACAAACACACGTGCAGAAGAATTATATAAATATATTTAATAAAGAAAATCATTTCAGAATATTAATGTTGAATTGGAACCAAACCTTGAATCCGAAACAAACTTATCGGTTTGGAGAGTTTTTATATGATAAAAGATCTATTAAGTTCTAGCTCGATGTATATATATATGTAGGTATGTGACTAAAAATGGGGGTATGATACGAAAAGGACCCATTTAAATTAGATTTTCACTTACTTCATATCATCCGAATAATAAAATTGTGACCTATGACAATGCTTCAATTTCATTATCCTAACTAAAATCATCAACATTTTTTACTAAAAAACGTAAATAAAATTTTGTTATCCGATACGTGTGGAAAGTCTCTTTTATTCTTAATTTTCATGGAAGCCCTACTCTTGACCACTAATTCGGTGCTAAGAGTGAAGCGGCACATCCAGTCGCATGACCGAACCGGTAGCTGTCATCAAGTGATACACATTTTCAAAGATCGCACTTTATATGAAGCGATAAAGGAAATTTTATATATTATATCATTACTTATTGGGATTGCATAAACATTAAGCATGCTTAGTAACTTGTTGTATACGAGTATAAAGTAATTCGGATCTTACTGTCGGTATATAAAAATGCTGACACTGAAGAGTAGCGTACACACTTTTGAAGCAAACAAAAAAAAATGTCCATAGACACTGGTAATCACATACCATCAAGTGAGTCTCTTGTTAGTTTGCTCCTAACTTATAAAAAAATAGAATGCAAAACAGTATTTTAGGTAGTTTAACATGCATCTCTATATGTGTATCCTAGCTGTTCCGCGTAACTTCGTCTGTGTAATTTTTCCCCGTTTTTGCAATTTTTCAATTCGGATCCGTAGTTCCTGAGATTACCGCGTTCAAACAAACAAACAAACTCTTCTGCTTTATAATATTAGTATAGATTAGTGTGTATGTCTAGGCCATCACAAAGCCCAAACGGATGAACTTATTTGGACAGCTAGCTTAATCATGATGGCCCTTCCGAAGAAGATCCTCAATCATTTTGAAGAGAATCAACTTTTTGTCTCACATGTCAGAAGGTTTTTTATCGACTTCAAAAAGGGAGGATCTCTGTTTGACCCATATGTACGTATTTTCGTAATTTTCTCAAAAACTAATAATCTGATATGAATGTGGTTTTCGCTACTCGACACCATGTTTTCTGGGAAAGGTTTAATGTATAAAACATTGTCCCAGGTTAGAAGACACCGGAGTAATGTACTTGATTTTCAACTGAAGTCGGTTTTTTTTAAAAGTTATTGTAAATAGGCTCTTGAAAATACTCGTTTCTTAAACTATTACATACTAAGACGTATTTTACGCGTTAGTATAGTTCGTGTAGTTAAGTAGGTAGGCACACTAATTCCGTCAGATATAAATAGGTTGACAAGATAAAATCGCGCCTCCTCCGGTTCCATGTCTTCGTCGAGTACCTATCGCGTGCTTGTGCGTTTGCGCCGTTTATCAGATTTGTACGAACACGGTACAAGACTACCGGCCACGAAACAAATAAACATACAGTTTAACAGAGCATTTGATTTAGTACCTACGAATAGGTATTTGCGTGTTGTTACTTCAATTTGAAGATTGATGGTTTAAATAGATGTGTTTTCGATAAAATATGGTTTTATGGTGAGTGAAATTAGGCAAATTGGAAATGGCATTTGTATTATGTTAGCGGCTCGCCCCGATTTTGTATGGATTTTCTTCACTATATTCACATCATGTGCTATAAACCATCTAAAAACATATCAGAATGATAGTAAAACCGAATGAAAATACGTTCAGTAGTTTTTAAGATTATTGCGAACATACATACCTTAGTGGGTATGTATGTTCAGACAGACAGACGCGGCGAGGGACTTTGTTTTAGAGTGCCATAGAGTTTGTTTGAACGCGATAATCTCAGGAACTACTGGTTCGACTCAATTTTTTTTGTGTTGAATAGCACATTTATCGAGGAAAGAGGAGCGGAGCATCAATGAAAAACTTTGCAAAAAACGGGGGAAATTGACGCGGACGAAGTTGCGTGGGTCAGCTAGTTTACAATATACAGTGTGAACCTAACCCCTTGAAGGGAAAGTACCTTAAAGATTTGAATTAGCAATTTTTACGCAAAGGACACATTATTTATTTTTAGAATTAATTTTAAGATTTAAAGATTTTCTAAAAGTCACTTGTCCGAGCCGGAAATCGAACCAGCCATATGTTGAAAATAAGCATCCAGTGTTTTTATGATACTGATTGAAAATATCAATCATTAAGAACATATATCTCCCATAAGTATTGAATCTTAAATTTGAGGAAGGTAATAAAAACAATAACATTTATAAATGCACTCAGAAAAAGACAAGACAAAGCAGAAGCACTGACTATTTTACTTACCATTGAAAAACTAGTTCGAGTTCTGTTCCCGGCTCTTGGAAGTGATTTAAAAAAAAATTACTATTTCTAAATAAATACGTACTAACATAATAGGTAAATTACAACCAAGCTCAGGATTAATAATTACGCTTGATACTCGTAGCATAGACCTACTGTTAATGGAATAGAGCTTTTTTTTTACTACAATTACAAACTGACTGTCTCGGTGGTGCGATGGGAGTGTGCACGACTGCTGCGCAAGAGGTCGTGGATTTGATGCCCACACAGGACACCACTTTGTGCGAACCACAAATTGTTGTTCCGAGTCTAGGTACTTTGTGGCCGTGAACCGAATGTTTATAAGGTTCCCCGCGATACAGGTGCTTGTACACTAATGCGGGAGTTGTTTTATTTTACTGACTCACTCGACTAGTTTTAAATTTTGCATATTATTAAAAAAATTTCATATAGAAACCGGAACGTCCAAGAACGAAAAGTTCTAAAACATGTGACGTCCATCAACTCGCAGTGGACCCATCCTTTCTCAGAGAGGAGTTCTGTCCCACCAGAAGCAGCTTTAGAAGGGACTATCAGGTAGCGAGACTAACGGTGAGCGTCACGTTATCTCATACCAACATAAGCGCCACTCGAATCCTTGTTTCGCTAAGCTCCGAACGTCACTGCATCACGCTCTTCATTCCAGCATATTACTTTAAAATTCACAAAGTTTTTACCAAATCCTTGAAAAGGCCTAAACCCTTTGATTATTTAATGTCTAGATAGAGCATTCTCTCAATAAGCCTATAAAAAAAATGAAGCATTCCATCTGTGACGTTTGACACTCGTTGATGAGAACAACAGTAACTATGGCTAAAACATCTGATGGCGGCTTTTTACCTGTCAAAAAGTACGTCCCTTGACCAAAGTACGGTCAAGGGACGTACTTTTTGACAGGTAAAAAGTGACAGTTCTTTGCGTCAATCTTAGATGCCGGATTAGGAATCTAGACATTATATAATCAAAGCCTAAACTAAAGTTGACTGTCAAGTCAAATCAGTCTCTTTTTATGAAATGTCAAAACGACAAGCTCTTTAAAAATGTGCATGGAATAGCAATCTAAGATGTCATAACTTCCTATCGTGAAATCTTTACTTTTAGTATTTGTTTTCATGCTTTTATTAAATTTAAAAACATGTGAAATCGTAAAATTATTTTCAGAGCATTTTAAGATCTACCTACTATTACCTGATTAGTATAAAATAATTTACTTTTATTGTAGTCAACTACCAATAAAATGTATAAAATTTATCATTAGAATGATAGCGAGGAGCGCTCGTTGATGATAAATAATGTTATGTAACAAGAACTACGGGGGGTCCGTAATAGATATCAGCGAGGCTAAGCAACCTTACTACTGTCGGTCCATAGATGGGTGAACTATTTGCGGGCGAAAAACATTTACATTCCTCCATATTCCGGAAAGCAAAGAAAATATTCGCCCCATCAGACTATGTGAATGAAGCACATACATTTGTGCACTTTGATATATCTCCTGGGTATTATAAAATTATATTTACTACGGGTCTTAATCGCGTGAATAATTTAAGGTAAAATACCTTGTTTAATACCCGACGTTTCGACCGTATTGCAACGGCCGTATTCACGCTATTGAGACCCGTAGTATATATAATTTTATAATGTGTACAAATCTCGAAAGTTTATTAACATTTATCTCCTAGATAGTTAGTTAGTCTTTGATGTGATCGAAATTTGTTATGAGCTTATTATTATGAAAGAACCGATGGTACACTTTCTACAATTAATTCAACTAATTTCCAAAGACTTTTAAACTACCTATAAATTTGTTTTAAAGTTAAACTCGTTTTGGCAGCAATATACGATTTATCTAAGGCACATCCGACCGATGAAAGTAGTTTGGTATAAACAACAAAGCAAATGGTCATATGATATATGTAGCGAGATCGATTTATAGTTTCATATTTGTTTTCTTGTTGTGACTTGCACAGTGTACCTTATTTCCATTGCCGCTGCAGTTTATATGTACAGTAAATTAAATACCTACATATTTCAAGTCAAATTCAATTATTACTAGAGCTGGACGAAACGAATGTAATATACAAAACGATGAACGAACTGTATGTAAGTTTAAGTTCTGATGAAGCGCTTAACGCGTTGATGCGCGTTTTGTTAAAGTGGGTTTACTTCTTCTTTCATATTGTTCTAGGCGGTTCCATGGTAACGCGCGTTATAAGTATGAAAAAAAGCGATATTTTTTATTATAATAAAAGCGATCGGAAGTCTCGGGTTCGATTCGTGGGTTTGACCTTCAAATTTTTCTGTCAAATGCAAATATTGTATTTATAAAGTAATTGGCAAGAAATGCCTATAAAAATTACTATAATATTCGGCCAGCGACATCATAATTTGTTAAAAATACTCTCTGTAACGAAGCAATAACAAAAGCCATTATAGTTCTTAAGGACATGGCTAGATGGCGCTTGCGAGGGCCCAACTCGTATGCAACAAGGGAAAAGAAATTTCAAGTTTAATGACATAGTTCGGGTTAGATGGTTCGGCTTTCGCGCTCCGGTAAAGCGATCGGAAGTCTCGGGTTCGATTCCTGGATCTGAACTTCAAATTATTCTTTCAAATGCAATTATTGTACTCATAATATAAGTTTATATTCACTTTTAAACTAATTTTAATAAAGTTTGATAGACTCCTACTTAAAACGGTAGACTCTTTCTTATCGGATTAACTACCAAGCTAAGCTAACCACGATACCAAGAAGTATTCAACTTCTATTGTTATTCTAAACTTTTGGAACACACTATGTAGTGTGTAGAAGTACCTACCGACAGTACAAATTATCAAGACCAGACGAGGGTAGTTGACAAACCCCGCGCCTCACTGAGACATCGCTAAGCTGCCATCAGTCGACCCATGACCACGACGATGTAATTCGATTGAAACGTCGGGTAAATGAAAGGTTCAAACCTTTAAATAATTTACGCGATTAAGTCCTGAAATATATAATATTCAACTTCTAATAACGAGAATTTTACTACGTACTGGTTTTGAAATATGAAGGTTTAAATATTATGAATCACATACAAGTTTCCTCAATACAAATAGCCCGTACAGTTGTATCAGAACATCTAACAATTATTCTGTCTACCGAAAGAGTCGCGCCTTTACTCGCGTAGGTACCTATACGGTGCCGAACTGAAAATAATCAAAACTTTGCTCATAAAAATCCAAAACAAAAATGCATTATTCATACTCGCCACTCCGCGTAACACGTAACCAGTGTAACAAGAACCTCCACATCCTCCCTTCAAAACAAAAACACAAACACAAAGACACAAGTTTAGGGAAAGTCGCGGTCCAATCTAATTTGGTCATGTATAGAACTCGGGCGGACATTCCGAGCAAAGTATGAAACAGTCTGAAAATACATAAATATTGTATTTAGGGGACTTGTATTAGACGCGAAGTATTATAGTAGATTTGATTTGTTGCACATATATATTCATAAATATAAATAAATGTTGTACTACGTACGTACCTATATGCATGTATCAATTTCTGAGACACAATTGCTTACTTACTGCGGAATAATTTACCAACTAAGTATAAAACAAAGACGATTCTCGCTGTATATTCTACTAACTACAGAAAGGTGTGGTCAAATTTCAGCAACGGATAGTGTATGTTGTCAGTATTGCACCTACCATCGTGCCATAGCCGATTGCTTTATTATTATTACATAGTTATAGCATATTCTTTATGTAAAATTTCAGTAGCGAAATACGTATCGCATGAGTATTTACCTCGCTTAGAGCAAAATTGATTGGATTATTATGGCATAGAACTTTTAAAGTCATACATTTTTTAATTAATATGATTTTCATCCATAAATAAACGAGTAAAAAAATAATAAATACAATTTTAGACTTATCCGATTTTAATAAAACTAGATATGTGCACTGAGTATCATACCAACCCTTGAATATGTCCACACCTTTCTGTTACACCCTGTATAGATGCCGTTAAAAATAACATGATGTTCTTTGTGCCTAGACCTATCTAGTTTTGAGTTAAGTTCTAGTGAGTAGGAATCAATCATGTTTCATTAGATTCAAGGAGGAGTAAAACTTTCAAATAAAGCAGTAACCTAATGGTTAAGGCATCGGACTCACAATCACGGGTTGGAATCCTACCCATTAAACTGTCGGTAGTTTAATGGGTAGGATTCCAACCCGTGATTGTGAGTCCGATGTGCACCCACTGCAAACACAAGCCATTGAGCTTAGCTGGAGGGGTTAACAGGATTGCTAGTAATGTTGGACTTACAATCCTACATAGCTAGTTATCTTTAAAAAAAACTTACGAAGCACTACCGAATTAGGATCAATTTACATTCAAAGCAAGTTTTATTAATTTAATGTAAAATAAATAAATCTATTATATTCTAGACTAGTCAAGTAAAAGATTGCTCCCACGATTACTTACACTACACTTACTAGCAACCCGAGATTAGTTTGCCAACAAGAATTACGTAAGAAAATCCACATTATGTTAAATTTTTACTGTATAGTAAGTACTAATACTTATAGGTATTTTTATTTGTCCTTGCACATCATTATGCTCACAACACACAATGTACATTTCTCCTTCTATAAAAAGGCAATGTCTTCTATATTTTAAACCAAATTCGTGAAATCAAATCAATTAGTGCTAACGGATTAAGAATGGTACCACTCCATCTCCGTGGGTGTCATCAAGGCGACTAAGGGATGTCAGGGTGTCACACAGAAGGACGGGCAGCAGCGTCCTCTGCGTACTTTAAAGCCTTACTGCGATCGCCTACCTGCTCGCCAAGTGTGGCGATTATAGCAATTACCCCAGGATTAAATAAGTAGGTTCTGTTGGGGAGACGAGGGCCCAGCAGTGGGACATCGTATTGGGTTGGTATGTATGTTATTATAGAAAAAAATGTTTTATATTTCATGCTTTTAAACGGCTTTGGTTGTACCTTTAACTTGACTTACTGATGTATGACCTACTGTGTATCTTCTAACTTCACTTACTGATGGATCAAGCCGAGCCCGTCAGTTTTAGCGTTTAAAGTTGTACGCTTATTCAAAGCCGTAAGAAATGAAAAGGACATTTTGCATCCAAAATATTATATAAAATATCAACATTATGTTATATATGTATCCAACAGTAAATTTTCTAGAGACAATCATAAAAGGAAATGAATGCCGGATTCACAAAGATGAATTTCTTCATGAATCTAGCAGTCAAGCCAACTCTGACGTAGATAGTGCAAATGCAGTTAAATTGCATGCTTTATAGTAATTTAATGCAGGTATTTTCTTTATGCGGCCGGTGATGTGCGCCATCTTAAGCGTTGCCAACAGATTAAATGAGATTTTGCTACGTTCATATTTCTTCCTGTATAATAAGGACATGAAGTTCTATACATTATTCGTCTTTATGAACATTGTTTAACACTTGAAGCTAAATAATGTTCTGTTGTCTTCTTTTGAATTATAGATTTATTACCAGTCGTAGAGCGAGACAAAACATTAATAGGCTAGTATTGGTCTTCGTCCACTTTATAGACCTCCTACATTAGTTGTTGTATCCCAAAATGCACTACTTTACAGCAGAAGCTTTTAAAGATTTTTTTATCTATATTAATATTATAAAGCTGAAGAGTTTGCTTGTTTGTTTGAACGCGGTAATCTTAGGTAGGTACTATTAATCCGAATTGAAAAAATATTTTACTGTTGAATAGTCCATTTATCGAGGAAGGCGTATAGGCTAGGTCTATGTAATTTTTTTCGGGAAAAAATTACATCACTTAGTGGTCGCAGCGTGATGTTAAATAGCCAACAAACTCCTTCAAAAAAAGGATTTTTCGGTACTGGTACGAATTGAAAAATTCTTTCTTATTCCTGAGATTATCGCGTTCAAACAAACAAACTCTTTAGCTTTAGAATATAAGTATAGATTAGCTTATCTGCGCATCTGCGCGGGTCAGCTAGTTACAAATAAAAGTGTGATAATATAATTTGTTATAATGTTTGCACATGTTAAAGTATGTGTAAATATTCCAAATTGTACAAGAATAAATTAAATAATTGTGATTTTATTAAAATTGTACCTTCGAAATGGTCTACTGTGAAATTGCGCTTTTGGGAATACAACTTTTTTTTAAAGATAATTAGCAATGTGGGATTATGCGTCCCACATTACTAGCAATTTTGTTGACCCCTCCAGCTAAGCTCAAAGGCTTGTGTTAGGAGTGGATTACATGGATAGTAATGAGTCAAATTCGAATCCGCGATCTCACGATTGCAAGTCCAATGCCTTAGCCATCAGGCTACAGCCAGCTCCGTAGGAAGTATTGATTTATAATATCGAACACAATGGTAGGTACTGCGAAGTGAGAATCATAGGGCTCCCAAATGCTAGGAATGCACAATGCACCTTGCCGATGGAAGGTAAAATTGAGAATTAATTACCTTTTGCCAGGGCAGTGGTTGCAAGGGATGAATGGGTACAATTACCCTTCATGCTCATGATGGAAGTCTCTGTCATAAATTTAACCCGTGCTGCTGTTAGCAACTGCCCCCTTCATTGTGCGAACAATTCACACTTGGCCGGTGTTGCAAATACATCTTAAACAAAATCCTGATTCCGCGCCTGTACCAATGAAGCGTACATTAAAAGTAAGGATATGAACGTGTATGCCTATATCAGATATTGTGAATAGTTAGAAAATTGCAACATTATATATTTCGCCAGAGATATACGGGAGAGGCACTTAAATCGACAAATAGCTACGTTGCAATTGACAGTGTATTAAACATCTGCCTGCATGCCAAAATACGCTCAAAATGTATTGAGGAGTTGACACACTACACTTATTAGTATTTATTACATTGGTATATTTATTAAGGTAATAAAGTGTTTGATGGCAAGATTCGAACTGATATGAGACTCGAACCTCATGAGTAGGTATTCCATTCCCTTTGATGTGCCACTTATGCTACAGTTTCAAAAAGTTTGAAACAGAGCGTTATATGTATAAAATGTGTTGATTTTCATTACGTACGCACAAAAACCTTGTAGTTCTTAACTGAAATACTGGATTAGCCAGATATCGAGACCATTATAAAATTATATATACTTACTACTGGTCTTAATTGCGCTACGTCCGTATTGCAACGGCCGTTGCAATATGGTCGAAACGTCGGGCAATTAATAAGATATTTTACCTTAAATTATTCACCCGATTAAGACCCGTAGTATATATATTTTTATAATGTGTACAAATGGTGAAAGTTTATCAAAATCGAGACCATGTTACTGGCCTGTTGGTTTAGTGCTTAGTGACCCTGACTGCGTGGGTTTGATCACCATCCAAGATAAAACTTTGTGTGATGAGAACGATGGTTTATTCTGTGTCTGGGTGTTATTTATCTATAATAATCAGTATTTAGGAATACATATGTATGTTTATAAGTTGTCTAGTTTCATTAGTAGATACAAGCTCTGCTTAGTTTGGGATCAGATAGCGTTGTATGAGTTGTCCCAAGATATTATTATTATTATGTTAATGGTACAGTATAATCTGGTCAAAGAAAAATAAGAAAAAGACATGCATCAAAATATTTAAGCCATATGTTTTGACTTGGTACAAAACATAAGGCCTTATCGCTATTGTGTAAGGTTCCTTACTCCGGAGGGGATGTCACGGCGCCTAGTGGGTTGCCAGGGAGCTACAACTTTTTCTTTGATAGAGTTCGTATAAATCTGCGCCAAGACCAGCAATGCAGACGCCAGAATATCGTATTTGCACTTATTTGTTGCAAATAATTTATTAATGAACCATATATATTTTTTGGGATAGAATGTCTGAGTTTTGTCATGATAAATAGTAGTTAAAATATTATTATTGTATATGTTTGCATAACATCGTATGCTATTGCTATTAGCAGAGGCTTGGATTAGACCATATATGTTTGAGTGCGATTAAAAATAGTCTTCCAGGCAGTTTTGAGTGAGCAACACTACGTTAAAATACTTCCATTAAACGTCAGTTATTACAGTCGAACTCTTTTTTTTAAAGACGACAAGTACAAGCCCTGTGCCGCAGGCACTTTACAAACATACAAGTCACGGACACAAAATACACCCAGACTCGGAACAACAATTTGAGGATCACACAAAGTGGTGTCCCACGACCTCTTGCGTAGCAGTCGGACACACTCCCATTGTGCCACAGAGGCAGTTTTATATAATAAGATAGCGAGAACCCTATTTAAACTGTTACTAAAACCATACCGATTGTTCGTAACTGGATAATACCGCGAGCGATGATCTAAAAGTCTGGTTTCGTCCAATATAAGTAAACAACAACGGGCAGGTATCACATAGGATTCGTGAACGTGTCACAAAAGATGTATGAAGGATATATTTCAATGAATAATGAATGTTTACTTAATCGTCAGTTTTTAATCGGACCATGGAGTCAGTAAACATGTTTACGTTCTATATTCTGGCAATATTTTTATTTTCTCGTCGAGGTATTCCCACTGCTACGTAGCTTAGCCAGCACCTAGATGCATTTACTTACTAGAAGTGTTAACTTGAATGTTGCAAATATATTATGAAAATGTCCTTTATTTTTGAAACCAAACAAATTTTTCGCTGCCACTCTCTACAGAATACTTAATATTATGAATTCGTGTCTTGAAATGATTAATCTACCAATATTCTGTTTCTCCTTTGCACGGTAAACTATTTCTGTGTAAGAAACATTGTCATTCTTTTGGGAGAATGTACTCGTATATGCTAAAATACTTTTATTTTATTCTAGAGGGCTTTATTATTGGACCTAAAATGATCTACGCCATAAGTCAATTATTGTGTAGTCAATTACAACAAAAATATATTATGAGTCCTCTAAAAATAAGTGTTCTTTCTCAGTTTAACATGTTTTTGGTTTTTTAATAATGAGAATGAATACTAAAAGAACTTATGACGTTATATCCTGTTATCACACTAATATTATAAAGGCGAAAGTTTGTGAGTATGTGAGTGTGTATGTTTGTTACTTCTTCACGTCTAAAGGGCTGGAGAGGTTTTAATAAAATTTGGTATGGAGTTAACTGACCCCCTGGATTAACACATAGGCTAATAAACCGCGGGTAACACCGCGGGGTACAGCTAGTTGCATATAAATTGCAACGTGTTTTGAGTTTGATAGTTCTGTGCTGTTCGCTATTTGACTCCAGTCACTAGGGTAAGGATTCACTGATGGAAATGAGACACTAACACAGTTGTTTGTCTATAGCCATGCTCGTACGTCCGGTTGATCCGGATAACAGATGACAAGTGAAGCCTCTGACACCCTAAGTAGCATAAAGTACTTGTGCTACTTAGGCTATACATTTATTTATATCTGTACTAGCGGCCCGCTCCGGCTTCGCACGGGTATAAAATATATGAATGTTATTATACATTTAAACCTTCCTCTTCATTCACTCTATCTACCGCAAAAATTAACCGCAAAAAAAATCGCATCAAAATCCGTTGCTTAGTTTTAAAGATTTAAGCATACATAGGGATATAGGGACAGAGAAAGCGACTTTGTACTATGTAGTGATTCCACAAGACCGATTCGACTTGACAGTCAACATCCCTATTACGTAAAGACTCTTCGTCATTACGTAACATACTCATTATATTTACCGCATCTAGTTGTCCCTAAATCTTGGATATGGCGACCGCTCGACGTATTTCAGTCGTTTCTCTCTCCGAATATATTCGTTTTTGGTCGCTCTTTTCATGAGCTCGCTGAATGTGGCCTGGTCTATTCATCCTGCCACGACGGATTTTTATGGGGATTTAACGCGAATTATATTTGCTTCAACTGTGTTTCGAATAAATACTGAATCTATAGGTTGATAAGTGTGGCGGTGCCTTTGTTTTGGTATCATTATTTTTGTTTAAAAAATGTCTGTGGAGCCCATTCTTCCTCATCATATATTAAACGAAAAATACGTAACATGTTTTTGAAAGCTATTTCTTTTGTAAGATGTTACAGAAAGGTGTGGTCAAATTCGAGAGTCACATATTTTGAATGCCTGTACCTAATTCTATCAAATTTTCGGAAATAAAAGTCAGAGTTTTATTTTACCCGACTGTAAGGAAGGGTTATGTTTTTCGCGCGTATCTTGTATGTATGTATGTAATATTTTTTATTACCTCATATCTCAGAAACCACTGGACGGATTTATACAATTAACACGTCGTTAGATTCGTCTTGACTGCCCAAGTGTTCGTAGATAAGTGACGTATGGAAAAAACCAACTTGACGGCTGTGAAATGCCAAAATAGAGAGATGTGAAAATAAAAGTTGTGTCGAATACTGCAATATGGGCTAAGCTATACCTTTTGAAAAGCTTATAGCTTATAAGCTTTTCAAAAGGTATAACATGATTATGTGTGTAATACTAAAAAAAGTTAGTTAGCAACCATTATTTTTTCAATACTTGACAATAGTTGTGATAAAAGTTAGTTGTTACATCCTACAACTACTCAAAGTATTAAATAAAAAAACCCGCCTGCACAAAAAGATGGAAACAAAAAAATTGCATGACATGATACATGTAGGGGACATGTATCATGTCATGCAATTTTTTTGCTTTAACAATCTGTGCTTCAGTTAAAGTTTTGGGATATAGGTGGCTACTTTTAGAAACCCAATTGAGATTTAACAGCTTGATCACTCATAGTGTTAGTTCATAATTTAATTTCCTAGATCGACTCTTTGAAAACATACTTTCAATCATGGGTAACATTTAAAAGAAACAATTTTATTTCATTGGCAAAGTTTTTGATCAACCAAACTTCCAAGACTCTACACGCAATAGCAAAGCGCATCACTTTGCTACTGCGCCATAGCCATCAAGCATTATATCAGCCGCTGGTCTGATAATGAATGTTTCCCCAAGATCAATAGAGACAAAACACCAAAACAACAAACAAGTAAACAAAACAAACAGTCCCCAACATTCACCTAAGCACATCATTAAACAATTAACCGCAAACTCTTGAATGTTGCACCAACCACAGTATTTCGGTAACTTGGCAAATAAGTCTCTAGCTCAGTTTGTAGACGAGGCGGTTTCTTTACGGCTCTTTAATGGTCCCGTCCACCGATACTGCGGTGGCACATCATTGCTTGCATCGTCTTAGTTTACTAGTTCCAGTAGCTAATGCAGTCTAGTACTTGCAGTGTAGTTACTTGTTACGACATTGACATTAGAAACTTTGTTACCCGACTACGGCGAAGCCAAAAAGGCAGAGTTGCTTACTCCTTTAAAATATTAAACTGTGTGATGTTTTTTATGGCTATAAACGAAATGGATGGTTGGCTTTGAAAATCGCGTACTACAAAGATTGTTGGTCGAAGTCGGTTTGTTTTAAGTTTTAAGTTTTAAGTTTAGTTAGTAGTTTGAGTCAAACTATATCAAGCGGTGGCCTATGTTCGAAATTTGAACATATATAGATATTACTGATAGTATCTTTAAAGTAACAAGTTAATATTTTGAAGGAGTATATTTAAACTACAATATTATTTATTTTTACACGAAACTCAATCAGTCAAGTCAATCCTACCAAAAACATTTTCATGTAAATTGCCGCCAAGTCGAGTAGGTTCATATTGCTACCACTCTAAAAAATTTATCAGATCTTATGGAAAGCCAAACTCCTAACTCTACACGCCCTAACCTAATACTCTTTAATTCTCATCATGACGCATAGCGTTTTTTTTTAAGGATAATTAGCAATGTGGGATTGAGTCCCCCACATTACTAGCAATCTTGATAACCCCTCCAGCTTAGTTCAAAGGCTTGTGTTAGGAGTGGGTTCACGTCGGTAGTATAATGGGTAAGATTCGAACTCGCGACCTCACGATTGCGAGACCGATGCCTTAGCCATTAGGCTACCGCCACTTCAAAAATCGTCTGCGTGAATCCTAGTCTTAAGTTCTCTTCAAACCCTACACCGTAATCAAAATATGTGGCTTGGCTGTTCCGTTTCTTAAGACACTATTGCCACAAAATTAACATTACTTACTATTTAGGCAATATTTTCTGTTTATAAGCCCATAGGAGTGTCCACATCACTCTTACGAAACGCTCTGTATCCAAATTTCAGCTTTCTATGACTTCAGAAAGTACCCTAACTGTTTTGCTGGTCATCAGTGAGTCACAGACGAAATCTGGGCATTTTAGATGTGAATAATTTATAACGTATAATACCTTTAATACTTAGCATGTTTACTAAGTCCTGTATCGACATCAAATCCTGAGAATTTAAACTTTCTAGCACCGTCCAGACTAAATCTATAGGGGTACAAAAATACGACGAATTCCTTCGAGAAAAGGTAGGTGCCCTGCGCTTTCGCTGTCTCGTCTTGGCGGGGACACTACCGTGCCCCCTAATCGTAATGACTTAAACTTTTTATTTTAATTTAAAATGTATGTAAACTTTAATCTCTCAACAATCAATACATAAAGATATAGCTTTCTGTTGCAACCTTCTCTTTCACCTCTACTTTTACTTATATTTTCCAAAATACTAGCAAAAACAAAATGCAAATCTACCAACACAGCTACCGTAGCTTTACAATCAACAAAAACGTTTCGGTTTGGAACAAAACCTTTGAAAATAATCCACAAATTTATAAGCGTTTGAAAGAATAAATTACGTCGCTAGGATTTTCGCGTATCGCTAAAATGTAATTGCCTATATTTAACAGAAGCGCTACGCAATATTTCTAAAGTAAAATCCGTATATAGCTCAGTATTGCCTTCTACTGACATAGCAAACACATTATTCGGACCCCTTTAGTGGGCATTAAGTATTCAGTCCTTATTTTTGTTTCGTCATTTATTACAAATAGCTAGAGAGCCGCTTTATTAAGATTCTTAGTACCTACGTTATAATTTATTGTGCATTGCGCTCGGGCCAACTTGGCTGCGATTATTTTTTTATTGCGACTTTTAGTAATGACCGAATATTTTACCTGATGGTAAACATGTCAACAACTGTTTAACGTAATATAGAGCTTATCCATGTTTTTAAACTTCTGAAATTTATTTTGAAAAAATAGATAATATGCTCCTATATCTACTACAGAATTAACAGATCGAGATATTTGCGAGGTTAAGCAACGTTACCACTATCTATCTTTAGATTGGTAAACATTTTCGAAAAATGTCCTACTCCGCCGTGTCTCGGGGAGCACGTTAAGTCGTCAGTCCTGCCGCTAATCTCTTTTCGGTTGTACCTAAAAGTCTTCTAAAACGCTGACTGCCTCGGTGGCATAATGGATATATTAGCAACTGATTTGCAAGAGATTTTTTTTTTGTTTTTTTTTTAAAGATAATTAGCAATGTGAGATTGGGGTCCCACATTACTAGCAATACTGTTAACCCTTCCAGCTAAGCTCTATGGCTTGTATTAGGGGTGTGTTCACGTCGGTAGTATAATGACCAGGATTTGAACCCACGACCTCACGTTTGCGAGACCGATGCCTTAGCCATTAGGCTACTGCCGCTGAGATTGTGGATGCGATTCCCACACACAGTAATTATTTATAAATATTTCATTGGTACACAGAAGAAATTGTCATTAACATTCATCAAACAAAACGAACGACAATTGGTACAGTCAGCAGCATAATTTGCTTAATTCATGCAAAAATCCAAATCATGCGAGTACCTATATCAAATGCTTAAATAGATAATAACAGATTATAATAGTTATCATCTTCTTTAAATTCAGAAAACCTACAATTTACTAATGGTAGATGTGTAAGCCATGTACCGTCTAGGTGGATTACAACTACCACCGCAGTGTTAGTTACTGGTACTCTTGCGAGAAACACTGATTCTAACACATTACTATGTTTCGTTTGAAGGGCATTGAAGCAAGTGTGATTATTGGGCAAATAAGACTTACAAACTAATGGATCAAAATGAAAAGGGTGCAGCGACGACGCACGGATCTTTGCACAAATTATTGAAAAAGGATTTACGGATATGCGCTTGCGTCAAGTATGCGTCTCGGGAGCGCAATAACGACATTCTAGTACGGTGCGCAAGTGTTTTTGAGATCGATCCCAAACTTACAGGAATACGAAAATGGCCGTTTTAATCGAAACTTAACTGCAACTGCACTGCAACTGTACTGCTTTAAATATGTGAATTGACCTCATGGGCTGATATGACGTGACGTTAACCATCAGGCTCATAACCTGCTCGTCGCTTCAATTAATTGCATAAAAAAATTGCCGTAACCGAAATCGATCATTATTTAGTTTTGGAGATTTTTCATTATGTTTTTACTAGCTTTCGCCCGCGGCTCCGCCAGCGTGGATGTCGGTTATCGCTATAAAAACTATTCTATGTCCTTCCCCGGGACTCAAACTACACACATCAAAAGTGTCTAGGGATCAACATATATTTTTGCAATAACTTTTCTCCTGATTGATTTTTTTTTTTTTATTTCTTTAAGGATTCATCAAATAAAGTGTTTTCGTTTGTCACAGTAACGATAAACCAAGTCACCTTTGCATTAATAAAGAAATTTGCCATTTTCCTAATAAAGGGATTTTTGACATTTGAACCACTAACATTAAAGTTCGAAAAAAAGACTGAAATAACAGTTTTCTTTAAAATTTTATTGGGTAACTTAAACAATTAATAATCCGTGTTTCTACCGCGAACACTAACAACACAAGAACATCGGTTTGGCATACTCAAAATGAGTTCATCCAAATCACGCTGTGGAATGGCCGCCCATGTTCGTTGCAACAACAAAAAAAGGTCTTCTTGCGACTGGATACCCTCCATATTCGGCAGAGCTCTTCTCTGTAGCATATCCCATGCATGCTCAATCGGGTTCAAGTCTGGCGACTGAGCAGGCCAGGGCAGGACATTGATGTTAGCTGCGGCGAGAGTCTGTCTTACAACTCTTGCGGTGTGCGGTCGTGCATTATCATGCATTAACTGAAATAAGGGACCGATTTGCACTTGTAGAGGAACGATGACGTCTGATACAATCGTCTCAGCATAAATTTGAGCGTTGAGGTTGCCTCTGATCCAAATCAACTCAGTTCTTCCGCCGATCCAAATACCCGCCCATACCATGATGGTTCCACCACTATAAGGATGGACTTCCTGGCAGGATTTTAATCGCTGTTGGCGTCCAGGGGTTCTCCAGTGTCGTATACGTCTTGTATCCGGTCTCATACCAAAACGAGACTCATCAGAAAAGCACACGAAACGCCATTGTTCTTCTGCCCAATTTCTGTGTTCAAGAGCCCATTGATATCGAATCCTACGATTGTGCATTGCTATAGGTGGTACCCGTAGCGGTCTTCGGGAATGAAGGTTCACTTCATGCAAGCGGTTTCTGACTGTTTGGTCGCTAATTAAGTTCCCTGAAGAGTGATGAAGCCTCACGGCTTACATCATGGCGGTTATTGTTGGACCTCTTCGAGTTAAGATTTGAATGTATCGGTCTTGTCTCCGTGTGGTGCAGCGATACCGTCCTCCATGGCGCTCAGCCACGGTACCAGTGCTTCGGTAACGTGTCCAAAGTCGACTGATAACACTCTGACTTGTATTCAGAGCTAAAGCCACAGTACGTTGCCGGGAACCAGCTTCTATCATTCCCACGGCTCTGAGCATTTCTTCCCTGCTTAAATGACGTCGCCGCTCCATAATAACGTTGGTTTTAATCAGTAGTAGGGAAACAGTAGCACTAATAATGTCTTCAATGCGTTGTATGTTTTTATAGGGAAAATATTGACAGCTGATTTTCATCTTTTACTCGAATTTGATTCACAGTTCCTGATTCAAATTATGAAATGCACCAAAAAGGATCCATATAAATTTATAAAATCATAAATTTATTACAAAGCCACATCTCAATCTCAAGAAATCCGCATAAAAATGCTTGATCCCTAGACACTTTTGATGTGTGTATCTCCATACCAAATTCCATCTAAATCGGTTTAACTGTATTAGCGTGGAAGCGTAACAGACAGACAGACAAACAGCCAGAGTTACTTTCACATTTATAATATTAGTATGGATTGTATTTTTTTTTTAATGTTAAGTGACTTACTTTGCCGTCGGTACCTTCGATTATAACTTGGTCTATTTCCAATTGTTCACGCAAATGTAAATATTGCCTTCACACATTTCGCATCTGAACTAATAATCAGTTTTCAAGTCAGATACTTTATCTTTGTCCAAAGAATTTAAATCGTAAGTATTTAAATTTGGTAAATACGAACGAGTAGGTACTATTGTTAGTTTTTAGAAGCATCACTAAAATAGAATTGTACTAAACCTGTCGGAGGCAGTGTTCGTGACTTGGATTTAATTAAGGCTTCGGAAAGAGGCCAGTTGATTACAATTAGTATGGTTTACTTTCTTTAGAGGACAAGATTTAGATATAAGCACGCAGTTTGTACCCACACAAACTATTTTTAATTACTTACTGAAAGTGTCTTCTATGGTCAACATTCCATTATTTCTTGCAAATGATTAACTGAATGTAATCATACCCCCTTATTCATAATAGGAACTTTAGTAACAGCATTTTAACAAGCGAATGTTTTGTCTTCTGTTTTATTTTAAAAATGGAATGAATAACAAATACATTAATTATATTATACTTATATAGTATCTGTAATAAATTTAAAAAAACGGGCAGGTGCGAGTGGGGCGCACTGAGGATTCCGTACAAACTTATAGATGTATAAATAGTTCGATCATCGCGGGAATCTATATGTATTGTGACAAAAGGGTCACCAGTAGTGGTTACCTAAAGCATTTCAGGCCACGGTAATGATGTACGACCCACATTACTAGTTCATCATTTTAAAAATAGTGGTCAAATTACTCTATTGAGTAATAAATCGGTAAAAAAAAATTAAATACATCAAGTGTACGATTTCTCGAACTTCGAATAGACTACCCTTATAACACTTTAAAAATAAATAACAAATATATATGATATGCTCACAACAATCCCTTCCGTTAGTTATATTACACGATACGGTTTGCAAAACTTTTAAAATTGAGCTCTTTTTATTTTTTAAATATTTAGTTTTCCCCCCAAAAGTGTCTGTCAAACTCAAAACTCTTTTATTTACGTTACGCGTCTATGTTTGGCTCACAGAAATTAATATTAATCGGTCCAGTAGATTCGGAAGAAATTGGCTTGTAACAAACGGACAGACAGAAACACGAGTGATCCTATAAGGATTCCCTTTTTTTCCTTTTGAGGTACGGAACCCTAAAAACAATTGCTAAAGCCTCTAGTAGGTATAAATATTCTGTGGCTGAGGCTATGTAAAGCGCATCATTTCAGAACGGCTATTTTGTTGTGCTTGTAAATCTTGTAATCATCTGGATTAGGTATATATAATAAAATTTCGAAAAATCGTTGGTAGAAGTTAAAATTTTAGATTATTTACTCTTCACTAACATTTAAACTTTCGCGTTGCATGATTATAACTATTTATTATACGGGAATAAACGCGCATCATTACCAGGTTGTACCGGCCGTGGTCACAAACGGACAGATAGCTTGTGACTACGGCCGGTGCAACCTGGTTAAAACGCCAAGCAATATTAAAGTAAATAATGCGCGTTAATTCCCGTATAATAAATACCTAGTTATTATTTACTCTTCACATAAAAAAATGAGTGAGACAAAAGACATCAAAAAGATCTTCAAATATCTAAACAATAAACTGAACATCAATGTTCACTTTATTGTTTAAATAATTCGATAGCTATTTTGTATATATACATACACTGACGGACTTATAAACTGCATCAAAGTAATAGACGACTTTGAAATAAATATTTTAACCAAGTATGCAAACTTTCTATACAGATTTAAATTGAAACCTCTAGATTGGTTCGTGAACTTTAAAACAGCGTAGGATCATATCTTTAAGTTTAAGTTTATGTACTGGAAAGGACCTTAAGACCTTTTTTGAAGAAAAAACAGAAGTTTAAGGAAAAATTGTTTAATTAAAAAATTGGTTTTAACAATAGACACAAACTTTATGCAAGGGTTTATTTGTGTTTTAATAAGGTGTATTACCCCCACGTGCCCTTATTACGGATTCTAATCGGTTCCGCATAGATTTTATAAGGGTTTTTAAAAGATCTTGCGGAATATTGTCCCATTCTTCTGAAAGTGCTGTTCTTAGTGCTGCCACTGTCGTAGGCGAAGGGTTTCTCGCATATACAGCTCTTTTTAAATTGTCCCAAACATGCTCGATGGGATTAAGATCCGGGCTGCGTGCTGGCCAATTCATTGTACGTATCCCAACCTCTTCGCAATAATGTTGAACTTGTGCAGCTGCATGCGGCCGGGCATTATCCTGCATTAAAGTAAAATTTTCGCCTATGAATCCCATGTAAGGCACCACGTGATCTTCTAATATCTCTGTTATGTAGCGATGTGCTGTCAAACCCCCTCTATTACCGTTTTGACGGACCATGTCTATGAACACAAGTTCTGTTCGCCCGTTCATCGATATGCCACCCCAGACCATACATGAACCGCCTCCAAAAGGAACACGCTCCTCAATGCAACTTTGAGCATATCGCTCCCCACGTCGACGATAGACTCTTCTGCGACCATCTGCACCATATAAACATGTCCTACACTCGTCCGTGAACAATACAGAGGCCCACTGCTCTTCTGTCCAATTCAGGTGATGACGCGCAAATCTTAAGCGAGCTTGTCTGTGAGCTGCAGACAACTTTGGACCATTTGCTGGTCTAAAAGGGGTGATAGCCGCTTCCTTTAACCTTCTTCTTATTGTTCGTGCACACACGTTTTTTCCACGCACTTCATTAAGCTCGGTTTTGATGTTAACTGACGTGAGGAAACGATTTCGCAGGGAAGTTGTAACAATAAATCGGTCATCACGACCTGTGGTTGCTCGAGTTCTGCCTGTACCACGTCTCCTCCTGTAAGAACCTGTCTCTACAAACCTTCTGTATATTCTACAAACCGTAGACTGGTTTAAATTTAAATTTCTACCAATCGTTCGTTGATCCAAGCCCTCCCGCACCAATGCTACAATTTGTGCCGCTTGTTCGGACGAAGTATCCATATTATGGTTCAAAAACTCTCGATGTGTTAAAAAACTAACCCAACAATTATGCTGGTAACAATAATTCAATTGACCAAACAAAAAAAATCAATGAGAATTAATTTAAAACTTTGCTATAAATAACACGCAAATCTGATACTACGAGTAAATTTTCTTTTCCCGGCTATATTCATTTGTTTTACCGCAGTTCTATTTTTAAATTTAATTTTTTTTTAAGAATTATATCATATCACACTCAACAGTTTACACCCAAATTTCATACAGATGAAGAAAATGAATATACACTGACGGACTCATAAACTGCATCAAAGTTCAGGTTTACGCTAAAAGGATTTTTTTATAATAAGTATGCAAACTTTTTAGATTAAATTATATAAACCTGAACTTTGATGCAGTTTATGAGTCCGTCAGTGTATATTCATTTTCTTCATCTGTATGAAATTTGGGTGTAAACTGTTGAGTGTGATATGATATAATTCTGTATTCTGTATTGTATTCTGTAACTGAAAATTTGTAATCTAATTTGTTGTAATTGTTATTAATATTTTATTTTATTTATTTTCTATAATTTTTAATTTGTATGTTAATAATAATAGCTTCTGTATTGTACCACCAATAAAACAAACCGAAACAACCACGGAAAATTCATAACCCTCCAACCGTTCAGAGGCCGCTTAAATCTAACATATAACAATTTAGTTAAATAAAAACGTGATATGATATACCTACCTACCCGCATTTAATCATAGTTACATCGGTCTTTGTTCTCTTTGTCCCAAATAAGAGATACAATTACAAACGGGGTAGCGGGCTGACGTCATAAATAACAGGGTTGAAATTTAAAATTTATTTAGAAGCAAATGCAAAGTTAATTTTTTAGTGAATCACCGGTGGCCCATTTCGGTGATTAACTTTTTGGGCCAGCTGATACGTTTACAGTTTAATGGAAAAATTAATGCTTGCTTATTGTTTGGGGATTTAAGTTGTATTAGAAAAAAATAGGACATATTTGAATGTAACACACATTTACATTTTGTATGAAACAGTGTATTTTTAGTTTTTTTTTTTTTAATTGCATTACTATCTCTGACATACTTAACGTGATAGCTGCTTAATTTTGTAAAACAACCTGTTGATTAGTTACTCGTATTTTTTAAACAAACTAACCACCTTGGCTTCAAACTTGGCTTGAATAACAAACTGTGAATCACAACACATTGAAATCGAAACACATTGTCAAACAAAAATACCTTCCAATATTTTCCCGGGGATTAAAAACCAAAATAGTCGAGCCGTTCTCAATGATGATCATGATCTTTCATTCATGCACCGTTTGCTTGAAGGACACAATTCGCAATGAGGTAATCTGATAAAGGTTGATACCGACATAGGTTGCAGGTTAAGCACGCTGAATTGGCATGACTGGCCAAATTTGCCGAAGGAGCGATGGCTGATGGAGCAAACGAGTCCTAGAGTGGAGACCGTGACTTGGTAAACGAAAAGTAGGACACCCCCAGCCTGATGGACCGACAACCTAAAGAATATCGCTGGGATGGACTGAATGTGGAAGGGAGAGGACCGGCAGTTGTGGCAGAATTTAGGAGAGGTCTATGTCCAGCAATGTTACTTAAACTAGAAACTCTACAGTTCTCTTACTATAATAATACCTACTTCCAGTACTTTACAGTGCTTATATTCTCTAATGAATATTCAATGTTATATTCTTCAACAACCATATACTAAACTGAGCTCATTAACACTGGCATAAAATAATTTAATTATGCTATATCACTTAATTAAGCATCTCCTAAGTTATGCACAGACATTATAAATAAGTTTGAAAGCATAATTTCATAGCGCATCATCTCTGAAACGGGACATGCAAATTGTGTAGAAAATAAAAGATGATAACGTTTTTATAAACTTCCGACGGACGAGGGGCGGTCACTGTTCTACGGAAATTTTAGACCTCACGATTTTCCTTGTATTTAATAAAAACAGATATCTAAAAGAGCTGAAAGTTTTATAAAGTATTGAATATTAGTGTCGTTTGGTCTTGTTAAAAAGTGGCCTAAAGATGATATTTTAATTGAACAATTGTGATCCATAAGATGAGTGCTGAAAGAAAAAAAGAAAAGAAAAAGTTGACTTCATTAGATCGCGATTTTTATACATATTAGATATATTTCGGGACTTAATCGCGTGAATTATTTAAAGACAGACAGAATTTTAAACCTTTTATTTACCCGACGTTCGAAACGTCGGGTAAATAAAAGGTTCGTACCTTTAAATAATTCACGCGATTAAGTCCCGAAATATATCTAATATGTATAAAAATCGCGAAAGTTTAAACACAATAAAGTTGACTTTCTTTCTTTTTTGTATGTTTTCGTTAAATGTGTTTTCATAATTATAATATTAATCGTAGTTCAATAACAAAGCGTAACAGGTTACAAGTAGGCACTGTGAAACTGACATATTACCATTAAAAACTATTCTGATATATTTTTGATACCTACGATAACAAAAGCAGAGACCCTCTGCCTATAATATAATATAAATAATAATATAATATCTTTTGACAACTCACACAACGCCATCTAATCCCAAATTTTGCAAAGCTTGTACAGTACGATCAACGTAACTTGACCGGATTGAAGTTAGGTTTTTATCACTTTCGCGCATGTCATAGAGATGCGACCCTAAAATTACTAACGAAAACGATAAATTATGTTTAATCGATAAAAAATACTAACAACATTTTAATTCAAAAATATAAAAACACTATTTAAATGAGTTCATAAAAGTTTAAATTTAGAACAGTTACAGTGAATACTAAAGAAACTTTGAAAAACAATTTCTTTACGAAAATAATCACTAAAAACCATGAGTTAGTAATACTAATTATGACAATGTGATGCGTAATCGCATCTCTAATTCTCTTGGTTTAGTTACCGCCCCCGCCCCCCGCTTCCTGTCACCATTTACTTCCAAAAAATGCATCTGCGCAACCACTTGTCGCCTACTTCAGGCCGGCCTAGTTACGTTGATCGTACTGTACTATTTCAACCACACAAATGAGAAACAAACATATATATTCTCTAAATACATATAACGTCAGGGCAAAAGTATTTTCGTATTTTTTATACAAAGAAAAAGAAATTTTAGGTAGTATAATTTTTTATTTATCTAAAATATGTGCCGTTTCGATCGATGACTTGTTGGCATGTTGTGGGTAGTGCCATTGCTGTAAAAATGTTGAGATTTTTGATAAAAAAAAAAACTGACAGATAGTTTTCTTAGTGTTCTTTTGAGGTTAACTTTATGCTTCGTTCTAGTAAAGTGACCGAAACAGGTGGAAATCTAATGAGGCAAGATCAGGGCTATACGGAGGATGCATCAACACATCCCAGCCAAGCTCTTTCAATTTTTGCTGAGTGGCTATAGATGAGTGGGGTTTGGCGTTGTCATGATGAAACACCATGCACCTTCCTGTTCACCAGCTCTGGCCAGTTTTTCTCAATGGCTTTTTTTAATCTCATGCTGACAGTAGAGGTCAGAATCAATAGTTTTACCCGGTGGCAAAAGCTCATAGTGGACGTTTCTTTTCCAATCCCACCATACAAACAGCATCACTTTGTTCCGAGTCAGGCCGGGCTTTGCCACGGTCTGAAGGGCTTGTCCATGCTTCGACCACGATCTTTTTCGGACATTCTTATCGTAGTGAGCCATTTTTAATCACCCGTAATCAACCGTTAAGAAATGGGTCGTGTTACGTTTTAATAATAAATCGCAAATGGAAACACGTTGCATTAATTTTCTCTCAGTGAGATCATGTGGTACCCAAATATTTAGTTTTTTCTTGTACCCAGACTTTTGTAAATGACGTAAAACTGTTTTGTGATCTACATTCAGTTTTTCAGCAATATCGTAACTACAAATATGTCGATCTTGCTCCACTTTTTCAAAGATGGCACTGATTTTATCCGTGACAGGGCGTCCAAAGCGACCCTCATCATTAACACTAAAATTTCCAGACATAACGCTTGAACCACATTTGTGCTACTCGTATTGATACCGCATTAGGTCCGTAAACGGCACAAATTTTATTTGCGGTGTTCGTCGGATTTTCACCTTTTGTGTAATATAATATAATAATTTGTAATTAAACTTCAAAATGTACCGAATTTCTTCGTCACATACGTTCATTTTGCTTGCTTGAAAAACAATTGAAAAATGGCGGGAACTAGTTTTTTTTTATTTAATGGTTTTTCTTTTGGATTTTTATGACCTTTTATTTATTGCATCTTCAGAATGTCAACATTTAAAGGTATTAAAACCAGTTACATTCAGTTCGACCAAAGAGGTTTGATTACTAACAAGATATTCAAAATACGAAAATACTTTTGCCCCAATACAGTACGATCTATTCCAATATGTTCAACTATCTGTTCAACCAGTTGAACAAATTGGACTACTTCAGTCCAGTTTGTTCAACTACTTGCAATAGTTGAACTTTTTGGACTGAAAATTCCAGTTTGTTCAATCATAGTAGTTTTATTAATTTAATAAAAGAAATCACTGTTTTATCACCAAGAATACTTAATAATTAATAAAAAAAATATTATATTGCACATTCCAATAAAAATTGACCAACACATATTTCGTTGTTGATTAATTTCATTTGTTGGTCCATTATGATTTTATCATTCAAAATGCTATCTTTCTTCCGCTTGTTAACTTTTTGTTTGTTTCTTATTTGCAACTCTTTCACACTATTGAATTCTGAATCTTCAAAGAGCACTTTCAAAAGCTGCATTAGTGTTACTTTTTTTTTATTTTTAACGCACTCGTTATTAAGGTTGAGGTGCCACCCTTCAACACTATTGGTAGTTCTATGACGTTCGCCAAATACACACCAAGTGCTGATAAAGGCGTCGTCCTTGAGCCAGTATGTTTCAATATATTTTACGAACACATCCAAATTGGACTGTACTTCCATGTTTTCTTTCAAGAACTCAATCTTTTTTAAAATATAAGTCCATCCCTCTCTTACTTTTGTAGACGGAAGCAATGGCAGTACACTTGTGAGTCGTACAATTTTTCGGCTCATTTTTTCCTTTACAAGGTTCAACTTTTTGGCCTTTCGCCATACGGCATTAGAATAATGATAGAAACAACCTTTAGTTATTATGCTTGGAAAAACTTCAACGATTGCAGCCCGTGTCGCTGTTTCGTAATCTGAAGTGAACTTTTGTGGTGTCCAACTCGGAAATTGGCTTTTTATAATCCTAAATAAAATTGTATAAGATGCCTGGGACATGGCGGACATTAACGCGTAGATTAATGGAATAATATTTGTAGTAGTTTCAGTACTGTTAATATCACCGTGAATACTATAAATTTGCTTACACGGTGGTGGGCACGATTTAAAAGTCCCGTCTCCAAAGATATGATCAACAGTTGGTACAATTTTCCTCATATCTTCAGAACAAAATAGTATGATTCGAACACCATTGCAATTGTAATCTCCTAATAAAAATGATAAATACCTTTGTGGCACTACAATATCCTGCGGGTTCGTAAAGCAGAATTTGGGTACGCCTGCTGCTTTATTTCTAACGTTGTATAGAGTACTTTTCACTGAGTCAAAAACTGGAATTTTAGTAATTTTATCCAGGCCAATATCTTTAATAGTTTTAACTGTGTTTTTATAAATTTTCCGAACCGTTTTAGTTCCATCCGATACTTTTATTTGCCGTTTACATTCTTCAATCTTTTTCTCTATTTCAATTTTTGCATCATCTGGTTTGCAATTATCACCATGCTTTTTTATCTTCAGAATTTTTTCAGCCTGTTAACATTAACAAAATTATGCACGCTTGTTCCAAATACAACATAAGATAATAACTTTGAACATGGTCTCAAAAAATATGAAGGATTAGTCACCTCAAGAGTCAATGATCCGACGCAAGAAAATTTTCCTTCTGATCTCGCCGAACACCGCCATATAGATGATCCATTGCGATATTTCCTCACGCGATAATATCTATACCCCCCATGTACTAGCACCACACCTCTACCTTTTTCTAAAAAATGCAAATCTTCATCCTCCATTGTAATTAACAAATAACGCGTATAATAATAAAATTCTGTTACTTGGAAAAACTGCCACAATACTTTTCTTTCACACAGTGACGAAGTCACCAAGATGTCATTGATGTTATTTTCCTCCATTTCTAATCAGCCAGTACTTTTAGTGATAACCTCTTTAGAGCATTTGCTAATCTCACACTACAAGATTATGAAATTATAATAGTGCAAGCAATGCAGCGAGTATTGGGAATGCATAAAACGATATGATAAAATCATAATGGACCAACAAATTAAATTAATCAATAATTAAATTTGTGTCGGTTAATTTTCATTCTTGGTGATAAAACAGTGATTTCTTTTATTAAATTAATAAAACTACTATGATTGAACAAACTGGAATTTTCAGTCCAAAAAGTTCAACTATTGCAAGTAGTTGAACAAACTGGACTGAAGTAGTCCAATTTGTTCAACTGGTTGAACAGATAGTTGAACATATTGGAATAGATCATACAGTACAATCCACTTTGTGCGATAGTACATGGTTAAACCATCGTACTATCGCACAATAGGTATATTAAAAGAGAAGGTGACGATCCTATTACCAATCATCTACATAAGTATAATTTGAGTTTGAACGAAGAATGATACGAAATGATAAGAAATACAAATTAACAATGCAGCCAAAAGCTATTTGTCCAATACGATGTATGAACCGATCGACTTCGCAATCGCACGATGTAAATGTAATTAAAAAATATTAACATCAGTGAGTCCAAAGAAGCGACGATGAAAAGGGTAGCAGAGCACAGCACAGCTGATGATAAATAATGCGTTAAATGTGAGGAGTCGACACTTGAGGGTTGCGCTGTGCGCGTGTTGAATAACAAGTTGACGAGTTTATGAAAAATGTTTCTGTGATGAAATACTGGATGAGCAGGCGGCTGACGGGTTATCACGACAACTTAGTTGCTAAGTACCTAGTTCTTCAATGATATATGAATGCGTTCATTGAACCCTCCAACAATTGCGGTAATTCGATTATATACTTTAAGAGGCTCATTATGTAACCAACTTCGGAATAATGATTGAGTCTTTCTTTTTATTAAAGTAAGCAGAAATCTATCTGAAGAAAGTGCTCGTTGACGACGGCGCTGCGTTATTATGTATATATGTATATTTCTTTACCTATTAAAAATACAGATTTTAGTTTTACGTAAATAATGCCATCATGTTAAGAGACTAATTTTGATACCGAAATATCCATTTCTAGCTCTAGCTTTCTCTTGTTATGATACCTAAATTCATAAACCAGAAAATTATTTTACATTCATTAAACTACACCTGACATGTTCAACTTATTACATAATCTGAATAAACCTACAAATTCTACCTTTAAACTACGAACAATGTCGCTAATTACCATCGATTTCCACACACTGTAGTAAATTACGCTTTGATACTAGCGTGAAAAATGGCCGAAGATTTCTCGGTGGAAAAAAATGAACGTCCCCAGTAAGCCGGCAAGACGCATAGCCCTGAACGTGTCTACCGAGGTAATTAGTAGAGATACTAATTTACATTTGTATTCAAAATTCGAGCGCTCTCTCGCGCCATTCCTCGTCTGTTTATTCTCATCTCTTTTTTTTGTAAAACGTACCGCATTGCTGTGTTTTTCGCGTAAAAAATTATCACGATTATAAAAATTGTAGAAACAATAAGTTCAGTGCCAGAAAACAAAGACATTGAATATTACTAAAATATACAAAATATTGTCAATCTTGAGCCTAACTAAACACATTTAATAAGGTCAAAAACATAACAAAAAGGTAAGGTGTCCGACTGCTACGCAAGAGGTCGTGGGTTTGATTCCCACACGGGACACCACTTTGTGTGATCCACAAATTGTTGATCCGGGTCTGGGTGTACTTTTTGTCCGTGACTTGTTTTACTTCGGGAGTCGTCTTTAAAAAAAATATACAAAACGCACTTTTATAAATTATAAAGATACGTTCTCAGTTTATCTACTTGCGTTAAATGAAAAAACTCATTGATTGCTTTTCTAAATAAAAAGAAAAAAATAAAGTTTAAATAACGTGTGCTTTGTCCGATTTCCTAAGTAAAACTAACGCAAAGTGTGCAATTCCCATGTCAACTGTCGCAACTGATTGCGAAACTATCGAGTCATCCAACTAGCTAAATATTTATATGCAAACAGAGAAAAGTGTTGTTAAATCTGTTTAACCATACACTGGAACTGGGCGAATGGTTGACATGAATTTAAATACAACAGTTGCATTAACAATTCTGCACATTTACTTATTTTTAGTCTCCATATGGTGTGTGACTAGGCGGTGTGCTGTTGTGTTGTTTTTCCTACGTTATTACGAATGATATACACGGACTTAGGATAGTAAAATTTCACTGTTATTTATGTTTGCTTAGCTGCATGTGCTGCTTATCAAATCATGTGGATGAAATGAAAGTCGTGCAGCAAGCTTAGAGTTATGGGTTCTCTTTTCACTTGGTTTTGATTTTATCGCTTTATTATGTTCTGATTTCTGACATTGTCAGTCTATAGGTAGTTATTTAATTTCCCCAGATGGGTTAAAGAAACCGTCATCAACCTTTGGGGAAATTAAATACCTACCTATAGTCTGACAATGTTAGAATCGGTTTAAATTTCTACTGTGTACTACTCGTATGTTTGATGGAAATTAGTTCAGTGTCGTAGATTGGGAAGTTTCCGAATATCCGAATATAGGTATGACTACAAGAGAATGTAGATATGTACATTTTCTATTACTGTGTCTTTATTTAGACACATATAAATTACAAAAAAATAGAAAATTATGTTGCTATGAATAAAGCCAACATCAGTAGCAAATTAGGTAGTTAATGTCGATTAACAAATTAAAGGTGAAATAACAACATCATAAATGTACTACTTAACAAGTAATGGATACAGCACCATTATGGACAACAGATTTTGATCATAAACTAAAACAGTACAAAACAATATTAGCAGTGCACACGCTCGTTAATGAAAACATGTTGTTTTTGGACCAGCTTAATAAACGAGACATGAATAACGATCTACGCATTACGCACACAATAATAAATGTTCGAAAATAATACGGAACGTACCATTAATGAAAGCACGTAAAATCCATTTGGCGTTTTCATTTCAATTTTATTTAATTAAGGCTTATGTGGTGCTCCGGGAACGTAATGCCATATTCTGGTATTGTTATTGAGTAGTTTTGGGATTTTCAAATTTCAATTAAACACTATATTTTGAATTATTGGGTGTTAATGTAAATTTGTGGGAGGATGTCGCGGGAATAATGTGGTCTTCTAGAGGTAAATGTTGATTAAATAATTTGCCAGCTAAGATGCATTGTTTATCTACATTGAACAAACAAGTACCTAATAAAGATGAAATAAATGAAGTGGATCATTTTCCTTTTGCTGTACTAACAATATATTATTATATCCTTATGATGACGTATACGGTAGTGAACCGTTTTATAGTGGAGGTGGATATTACCCATACATGTTTTAGAAAGAAAAAATCTAAGTAATCGTGTATTCGAGCCAACTATCTGAACTACGTCGTATAACTTTAGATTTTCCTTTTTTTGCAAGGGGTATAAATCGACCGTTTTTCTAATGCAATTATTGTGCAAATGCATATAAATATAAACTTATAAACTTGTTCAAACTAAGTTTAAATTTTGTTCAACTGCTTTTAAATCACCAATAAACTAGTACATTTTAAGGTATTACATAATCTACAGAGCAGGAATGTTATACATTTGAAGAATGAAGACGCAGAGGATGTCTCTATCACGATCAAAGATTCCAAAGCACTTCATTACGTCAATTATCTAATAATCCGCCGGATATCGGACAATTGATCAACAATCCAAACCCGTCTGTTAAGCATGTCACTGTACAATAGCAAAATGACGTCACTGTAGGCGCCCGAGTAAAATCCTTATAATTAGCAGTCAGTCGGCTACCAAGCATATACGTGACCGATCGGCTATCAATATCAATCGGATATCTAAATCTAAGCCATCGCACCTACCGCAGTTAGACAAGTGACTAATGTACGAGGAAGTATTCTTATCTATCATCTCTACGACTAATTGATTGACTGATAATAAAGACTAAGTACTTACCAACAGTACATATGACGCTAGCCAAAAGTAAAATGGATTTAAAATAACAGAGGATCAGTACATAGAAAAGTGAATTAAAACAATTAATAAATCAACTACTAAGAAACGTCAAGAAGTAGATGAAGCTAATATAAAATATAAAGTACCTAAATATTAGTACTTTCAAAAACCAATAAGTAGAAGAAAAGGCCAAAATGCTGTACTTATTTAGTTTAGTAGACCTAACTACTGTTTTATTAGTACCTAAGTCTAGGTATCAACAAAACTTAACACAATTTAAGTGTGAGAAACTGAATAATACCTACTACGCAGT
This sequence comes from Herminia tarsipennalis, assembly GCA_945859575.2. Lineage (NCBI taxonomy): Eukaryota > Metazoa > Arthropoda > Insecta > Lepidoptera > Erebidae > Herminia > Herminia tarsipennalis. The sequence goes on from OX243835.2 coordinate 11,902,595, forward strand.
AAATTATAACAATTGACATATAATTCATCAAGCTTTGTACATAGATTTGAAACAACATTATTCTCATTTATGATCCATTGTCATCTGCCAATCATATCACAAGTTCTCATATAAATTCTACAATTATTTTTAAAGCATTATATTTCTTTGCCCGCACAGTCTGCTCTCCAGTTTACCCTAAGTGCTGTAAAGAATTTCACCTAACACATGATGAGGACATGACACATCAACATATTGGTATTCAGTGTTCGGTGTTGTTACAAAAAACCAGTTGATATTCAACTCATCGTCTGATGGAAGCAGGATGATTGACAACACATTAGGATTGCTTGAAACTTGTATTTGCTTAGCCGACTAGCTGAGTGACAACTTATGTTGATTTGTTCGTTTGCGGAATAATTTATCAACAGTATGTGCAAACGCTAAACATATTAACAAGGAAGATGATTTGAAGACAACATCTGGTCTAACTTGCAAAAGATACTGTGTCACCAGTTCACTAATCGTAAGGACTACTGATAATATTAGACCTTTCTACGGTACACCTACCAGTATACCTATAGAGGATAAATAAGGATCTATATTTTGTATTTCCCCTATTATAGTCTGAGGTGTTTTTAAAGAAAAACATCAACAGCGAACAAATAATTTTATTAACACCAAGGTCAGGTAAATTCTAATCTGTATGTACAATTGTACATGTTTTACATATGTGTAGTTTCCTTACGAATTAATAAAATACATCAAGAGTTGCCGGCATTACGTGCCTTGGAGTAACATTACAGTTGGCCTTATTTTTGGTGTGAGGTGTAATGCATTACAAAATTTTGGTTAGGATAACAGATCTGTTCATAAACGGTACCCTCTGATTTTTTCATTTGTCTAAACAATGATACTTGCAATTCGATTAATACTTACCCTATATTTTTTGCGGCAGAGATGAATAGAACAACTTATTTTAAATCCATTAGGCCAAATGTGAATAGAACGTAGTGCGTTACTTCTTCAGCAATATGATGGATCATTAGTTTCTACAGGTATACTTTTATTTTGTTTAGAATTCTATTATCGCCCTAATTTACAAAGTGCCCCGATACCTTTGAATTTGTCTTTGAAACATGTTTATTGTTTACATTCCAAAAAACCGCATCACCTTTATGTTTAAAAACTTTAATATTTAAAACGTTTATTGTAGTGTATGAAATATCATTGAAAATTATGAGGAATTTCTTTCGCGTCACCTCAAGTTAGCGGGTGGTAATACCCAATACAATATCTGTGAATAATCAGGTCTTACAACTGGCAAAGTTATTCATTCTACTACTTAGTTCCATGCTTGTTTTATCGACTTTGCTGCTTCTAAAATAGAGTTCAAAATTTGAACGAGTATAATTGAGCTGTAAAAATATATTTGTATGTTATTGTAGTGAAATGAACAGTAATTTATCGTCGTCTTTCCAAGGTAATTGCGTAAATCATGCATTTATGACAGGAGGCCACAGGCGGCTTTGTCTACCACCATGGCCGCAGTACGAGCGATTCATTGTTGCTAACGTAAACACTGACGTTAGGTGTATTGTTTGAAATGGTAAAAAGTACACCTTTTCGTTTGAGCTTTTGAATTCACCTGGACATTGTTTCTTTGACCATTAGTTTAGAATACTTTGGTTTTTTACCATTGGTGTTCTTGGCCATTTGTTTCAGTGAAGTCTTTTTTTTACTTTAGTCGTGAGTACAATCGAGCAATTTACTTACCTATTTAAGATATAAAGAATACGTAAGTTAGTTGTTTTTTGACGTCAAAAAACAACTAACTTACGTATTCTTTATAAAACTTTTTTTTTTTTTTTTTTTTTGGTATTTTAGCTATTAACTAGTAAGCATACCCTGTCAATTTTAAAGGTGCAAAAATTGTATTACTGGTAAGTTTACCTGTCAATATGAAAATAGACTAAGAAGAAAAAAAACCTATTATTTTTAAATCATAACGTCATCTAGTTCATGTCAGGCAAGTTGTAACAATCTATTAACAAATAAAACCATAAAATTATATTGAAGCTAAAGACTTAATTAGCGGTCGCGACGGGGCACCGCGCACGCGCGGTATCTTATCTCGACTGCGCCGGCGCACGATTTGAACAACGAACTCTAAAACAACGTTGTGAACATGGCTGTGGAAATAGGTATGGCACTCAGACATGGCGATACTAACTGAAATATTTTGTGTTATAGGCAATGATAATGACTGGTAAAGATCCAGTAACAAGCAAAGATATGTAAAAAAGTGGAATGTTTGAATGACAGTATCGGAAATTATTTTCACAGTTCCTCTTTCCGTTTATAATACTTACCTATTTTTTTTTTGTTTTGCTTTTTGATCCCCGACGCAAAAAGAGAGGTGTTTTAAGTTTATTGTATGGATCAGTGTATCAGTGTGTCTGTCCACTGCATCGTAAAATATATGAATATATTAGGATGCGTGTTTTCAATAAGAAAGGTTTTTTTTTTTTTATTAAAGACGACTCCCGCATTAGTGTACAAGCCCTGTGTCGCGGGGGACTTTACAAACATATAAGTCACGGACACAAAGTACACCCAGACTCGGAACAACAATTTGTGCATCACACAAAGTGGTGTCCCGTGTGGTAATCAAACCGAAAGCCCGGAAGCAGTCGAACACACCCCCACCGCGCCACAAATCGAGATTTTTCTTAGTTGTTTGATAAAAATTGAAGATAAACCACTTTTTGTGTTTTGGTATTTTTCTTGATACATAATTATGTATCAAGAAAAATTAACGGTAAATAGGTAAAAAACCACCAATTTCATGTTGTTAATAAAACTCTGCTATGTCAGTTAGAATGACAATAAAATCAATTTATTTCAATCTCCAATGCAAGTTATAAATTTATTAATCATAACCTCTTCCATATTGTCTTTATTTCATCGATGGAGCTCCAACTGCGCGGGAGTTGCCATACTGGTGTACTTGACGGAAGGATTTATGTGCTCACTACACGTATCTGAATAATATTAATATAATACTTTTAGTATAATGTTCATATTTGATTCACACTGCAAGTTCAATATACGTATCGGTTTGTTTTGCTTTGAGAGCTGTAAATGGAGAGATATTTACAGCTCTCAAAACCTAAATTGTAATTCAAACCAGAGGGTTTGAATTAGAATTTAGAATCTAGGAAGAGGCGGTAGCCTAATGGCTAAGGCATCGGTCTCGCAATCGTGAGGTCGCGGATTCGAATTCTACCCATTATACTACCGACGTGCACCCATTCCTAACACAAGCTTTTGATCTTTTTGCTCTTTCATCCCAGGTGGATCCAGGAGGAGGATCAAACCAAAGCCCAATCTTAGGCTCCAACAAATAAAATGCTGGATTCGCCATTATAATTCATTTCTAAGAATCATTTTAAGTACCTATTGTCACTGTTGTTTCGGGCAGCAAGCAGGAGTAAATTCCTAATGTCATACAATTATGACATTAAGAGATTATTGTTTGAGTTTAGAAATGACTCCTGACATTTCCTGCATAATATACTTCAGCTGCAACATACTTCAATTGTGTATGAAAATGTTACCATACTAGGTTTTTATTTACTTCTTAAATTACAGCTCTGGTTGAATGATGTACTGGAAAATTAGGTTGGCACCCACCCGCCTTAATTTTAAATGAAAGGTACGCACTTTGTTCCTAGTTGGATCAGCCGAATAATCACAACATTAGTAGCTTATTGTTTTTAAACTTTCGCGATTTTTATACATATAGTAACTTATATAAATGTCTGTATCTGTGTATTTATATGTATGTATGTATTTATATTTTTTAAGTATGTATATTGTTGTATAGTAATGTTGTATTTCAGATTCTATTTATTTTATATTCTCTTCTAAGTGTGTTAAGTAAGAATAATATGAAATTATTAATTTTCAATTAGTTTACTGCACCTACTCATTCCATTACTACAGCACCCTAAGGTAGACTAGCAGAGAATGCTTTTATTCTTAAGTCCGCCTCTGAACAACTTTGTGGATAAAGCTTTAAATATATAAATTAAATTGGTGATATAAACCCATTTTATAAACAGAACTTTAGAAGAATTTCAAGTAACATGCAAGACCCTAAAAGTCTTAGGTTACGAGATAACACCTAGATAAACATGTAGGTAGTACATATCGTGTGGATCGCGCGGGTGGCGAGTTCGCCTCCCGGCTAATTAAGATAACTCAATATGTCCGCCGGTCGCGAAATATGGCTGCGTACACGCAAGACATATAGCTGCGCGCTTCCGCGGCAAATTGTCGTATGACATGCAATGATCGATTATGTATGCAACAGTGCTTTTCTCAGCCCCGAGTGTATCAATATCTATAGATTGAGCATTTAGTTTTGTTGTTTTTATACGGATAAAGAAGATGCCAAAAAAGTTAAGTAATGCTTTCAGGTTTATGCATGTCTGTGAGTTTCTTTATTCCACCATAACTTCAAAACGCCTGAACGGATTTGGATGGTTAGATAGGCAAGTTTATTAGAGTCACACTGAAATTTCTTCTTATTAGATAAAAACGGGAATCTAAATATAGGGCACATAACGATAATTTTAAAATTAGTTTCATAGCAGATGTTTTCTTACAATTTTCTATGTTGTTATTGATGTGATCAAAACTATGTTTTTTTTTAATATAAAAGACAAGGTACATTAAATAACTAACAAGTAATTAGATTTAGTAAGTAAATAATGCACCAATTATTCAGATATATTTTAGTATCATCCGAATTAAAGCCATTTTAGAAGCAGATTAAAATCGAGTTTCTTCCTGTTTACATACTCGCTGTACAGCAAACGAATAAAGCTAAGAATGACTACTTAAATAACAACAAAACAGTGACGTCACGAATAACCTATGACCTGTCTACCCTAAACAAATGTAACATGAAAACTCCTCATTAAGAGAGTACCAAAATCCGATATAAGGCTCTCTCCACAGTAACCCAGCTAATAAAGTGAGCACTCTCACGTTGCTAATTAGACCGTTAATTATAAGCCTTTCACAAGATCCTTAATTTCTGCATAAAACACTATCCGAAGCCGCCCTTAATTTTTGAAGGGATTTTGTTACTTGTACTCGTTGTGTGTACCTTTATTTTGTTTATGTTCGTTGTGTTTTTTATGTCTTAACTGGAAAATTGTAACACTGTGGTCAAAATATACTAAGCCTTTAAATGTTGATAAACTTTCGCGATCTGCACACATTATACAATTATATATACAACAGGCCTTAATCGCGTGAATAATTTAAGGTAAAATGCCTTGTTTATTGCCCGACGTTTCGTCTGTATTACAACGGCCGTATCACGAATAGACCGGTCCAGCTCAGCGTCGCCTCCGCGAAGCGCGGGTTTCGGAAACTACCCCCGCTTGATTTTTATCACTCACTGTTACGGAACTGTCGGTTCTTCGACACACAATCCTACTTAGGAAATCTGCACACTGGCGTGCCCTTAGTGTTGTGTGTTAAATTATTCACGCGATTAAGACCCGTAGTATATATAATTTTATAATACTAAGCCTTTATTAGCATGAGCGTTTTTTACACGCGTTAAAATCCGACGACCCTTTATGTAATCTATTCTCAATAACCAGAGTTAAAAATACAACACTGCACGACAAAAATACGTCGTATTGCCATGTGAACGTGTACTTAGGAATGCATTTGTTAAAAATACGCTCGTACGAATGAGGCCTGAGTGAGAGTATAGAAGAAAGGCTTCATACGTATACATATTACTTACGGACATGAACTCTCGGAACACCTACGTAACAAAATGATTCACTTCGAGCTGATCTAAGACTCTGTATCGTTGAGCGCGTTGCTCGAGATCGTTTGTAAGAAGCTTTATGGTAGTCATTTTTATAGGCATTTCTTCCCAATTACTTTATTAATACAATTATTGCATTTTTGAAAGATAGAAAAGTGTTAAGTCCAGACCCAGGAATGGAACCCGAGACATCCGTATGTCAAACCGGGGCCGGAATCGAACCACCTATCTGGACTATCCTTTCATACAAGCGTGTTGGGCTTTTGCATGCGCTATCTAGTCGGTAGTTAAAGAACTATCACGCTTATATTATTGCTTCGTTACTGAGAGCATTTTAACAAATTATGATGTCGCAGGCCGAATATTATAGTATTTTATAGGTATTTCTTGCCAATTACTTTATTAATACAATGATTGCATTTTTGAAAGATAGAAATTTTGAAGTCCAGACCCAGGAATCGAATCTGTCTGAAGTCTGGCTTTAAATTTGTCTATCTTTCAAAAACCTTAATTTACAATAACTGATTGTATTATTAAGTTTTATGGTACCTTCAGTGGCTTCTATCGGCGTTTTGTGCCATGGTTAAATACATATTATATATCTACAAATTTCAAGAAGTGGGACACAACAAGTTCCTTCGGTCAAATTTAGAAACTTGACTGGGAAAGTTCCTCAAAATCCAGTGTAAACAATTGGTAGTTACCGTGTTTCTTTAACTACCGGTCTTAAACGATAGAGTTTTGACATATTTTGTATGGAGCATACGTCAAAATCTCTAGTAGCCAAATCTATCTATAGATAGAATATTAAACACGGTAAATGCATAAGAATTAGAGCCTCAGAACTGACTTTTGGTATTAGCAAAAATGGCTGCCAAAGATACTCGTATTTCATAATTATTTACAATTGCTCAAAACTATCTATCAAAGCAGTAGTATTTCCAAGACTATAAATTTCTCCTCATATCCTCAATCAGCGTGATTTACGTTTGAATACTACGGGATAAATTCAAGTATTATTTAAGTTCAAGAGTAGGGCATTTAATACTAAGTTTGCACGTCATAAAATACTCAGAAGTTTTAATAATGACAGATGAAGATAATTTATGAGTTCAAGATACCGTTATTCATTATATGTTTTAATGAAGACATCGTATGATATAAGATTGCTATTGTTATTGTTAATAGCTTGCTTGAAATACCGCTATCATCTATTATGTTTATTTAATTACATATTAGAGTATTAAACTGTGGTAGATTGGAATTCGATTCATAGGAAGGGTTAACATAATCTTTAGTAGGTTGTCAATAAATAGTTTTTTGTAGGTAATTAGCTGTTTTTGAACTATATCATAAAGTCGTTTGAGCACTTAATGAGGTGGTATAAGTACCGCTCTTTATGTAGGTTTACATTTTTTTCGCAATCCTTTGAAAGCGTAGATTGGCTTGCTTCCTAGTAGCATTGTTACTTTATCATAAATACCTCTTTTTATTTTGATTTACTTCCTTGTTTTTTGACGTGATAACGTCTTATAAATCAATGACCGGGTGCAGGCACGAAAAAGTGTCACACTTCTTCATGGCCTGTCACGTTCCGCCTGCTGTTAGGCTTAATGTAACGGTCTGTCACGTTCCGCCTGCTGATAGGCTAAAGTACTGGCCGTCAGGCGCATGCGCCCGGGTCCACTAAAGCTGTCGCATGCTCGGTTGTTTATTACAATGTCATCAATATTTTCTTAAGACGTTATTACGTAAAATTATCGTCCGTAAACCGACTTGACAGACAACCATTTTTTTTTAAATAGTAATTAATAAAAGTTAAACTATTTATTATACGATAATTAACGCGCATTATTTACCTTAAAATTACTTGACGTTTCGACAAGGTTGCACCTGCCGTAGACACAAGCGGACTGAGTCCGCTTGTGACCACGGCTGGTGCAAACAAATTTTAAAGTTAATAATGCGCGTTAATTCCCGTATAATAAATAGTTATAATCATGCAACGCGAAAGTTTAAATGTTAGTACGAAGTTTAAGGAGAGTAGGTAGTATAATAGTACTATTATTGTAGCAATGGTATTTATGTCATTTTTATAGGTGTACAAATAAATTATATCTCTTCTACTTTTTAACCATACCTACTGGTGTAGGTCTCCTTCAGATTTCGCCATTTTTATCGGTCTTGCGCCATTTGCCCCTGTGGTTTTCTAATGTCGTTTATCCAACTCATTTTTGGTCTTCCTCGAGGCCTATTTTTACCCCGTGGTCTCCATACCAAAACGGCTTTACCCCACGAACCATGTTTCAGATCATGGGTCCGGCCCACTGTCATATAAGATAACAACAACTCAATAGGTACTAATAATAGGTTCACTGCAGCATTCTTGCTACGAGCAGATATTTCGCTGCAAGATTTGGTGTAAATTTCCCTTTAAAATGTAGTTACATACCAAATATACATAAATACATGTACAATACATATCTCAATCGTACACGTAATGTTGTAAGCAAGAAGTGTACGGGTGAGCAAATAGCTAAATAATAGGAGTCCCTCACCAGGTGGACTGTAGTCATTACTCTTGTGGTAATCCTCCGAATACACCCTGATTTATTACGGCCCAGACACGGACCACCAAATTTAGGTGTTTTATAAAAAATGGAGCTTAGTTTCTTGGTTATAAATAATGTTAGAAAATCCCACGTAACGGGAATAGGTTTCGTAACTACGCGGCCCCGTGTCTGTCGTATGTAGTTAAAATTAGTTAGTTTATTTTTACGTCGCTAATATTGGGTCTCTAAAGTTGACTACAATAATAGTAATTTATTTTGTACTAATCAGGTTATAGTAGATCTTAAAATGCTCTGAAAATAAGTGTTTTTTTTAACAATTTATGCAAACGAATACTAAAAGTAGGTAATGATTGGACGATAGGAACTTATGATGTCATAGGTTGTTATTTCTTCTACATTTCTATAGAGCTTGTCGTTTTGACATTTCATAAAAAGGGACTGAATTGACTTGACAGTCAACATCCCTATTGTCACGCTTCAGGTGATTGGGTGGAATTTTAATCTAATTTGTTATTATATTTTAAATTATGTATGACCTGTTTTCCAGGAGTCGGTATGATTTTAAAGCCTCGTCCAAAGTATTTAGACATCAGTAAACGAGGCTTTAAAACCCTACATTTACCAACCTACCTTGTGAATTAAATTGTCTAAGTATAAAAAAAGTCCAAGAATTTAACCCTCTGCATCATCAGATTTAAAGTATTAGACTGTTGATCAACATGAATTTCCTTTTTAAACCTTAATAGCATTATATCATCTTACTCATTCGTTGAACTGTCTCATCTCAGACAAAGACTCCACCCCTAACAAAACCCCCCCTAGAAAATATCGCATCCTATATAAGCCAAATCTAAAACATTTTTCAACATCTATAATATATTCAGTAAATAAATAAAGGCTAAAATCGCGTAGCAAAGAATCGAACCCCACATCCCGTAGCGGCCTCGCTAGCAAACTTCCTGTTTGGCACGACACCATGGCTACTTTTCTTGATACGTACACTACTTTATTTTACCGTTTGTCTGTATGTTCATGTCAGGGATTTCCAGGCATTTGTTAGATTTTATTTCGTAGGGCTAGACATTTGAATACATATTTATTTAGATAGAAATACTCAACAGCTGTTCTGAGGGTAAAACTAAAACCTTTTTAGTCTTAACTTGGTTTTCCATTCACTCTTCGTCATATTATGGTCGAATGGAATGGTTATCACTTGGTGATAGACTTGGTCTAATCTTTTTTTTCGTCACATAATTCATGAAATTGGTGAAATATTGTCTGAATACATTTAACGTATAAATAATAAAGTGACGAGAAGAAAATATTGAACGTAAGTAAAGTGTCTAAAGTTCTATGGCGAGCAAAATAGCGATTGTCAAACTAGAACATAATGTAATAAAATGTATTCAAATTACTGTCTAATATTTTCTAGAATCCAGAACAATAGCATTGAAGGAAAATGTAATGGACTTGATAAGAATAAATAACGGTACAGTCACGGTTACACTACCTGCCTATTACTTATTTTTGAAAAACTAGTCCGTAGTTTAAATGGACCTTAGCACAGTCTATGATTTCAAAAGAGTAGAGAAAGAAATGTCATCGAATATGTATAAAGAAACTAATACATATTTCTGCGTCATAAATGGCAGAAATTTCAGCGGACAGACTCAACTCTGCAGACAACAAGAAAGATTGTAGAAATAATACAATACTATCTTGGGACAACTCACACAACGCCATCTGATCCCAAACTAAGCAGAGCTTGTACTATGGCAACCAGACAACTAATAAACATACTTATATATTTCTAAATACATACATATTATAGATAAATAACACCCAGACACGGAATAAACCATCGTGCTCATCACACAAAGTTTTATCCTGGGTGGGGATCGCACCCATGACCTCTAGCTTAGCAGTCAAGGTCACTAACCACTAGACCAACGGGCCAGTCAGTCAGTCAGAAAATAATTTTGTTCCGATTTTAGGTAGGCATAATTATATTATCTGCTATATGTTCAAGTCCAACATTTACAAATGCCCTTGTGATTTTTCATGTGAAATTAGAATATTAAGTATGTTTTTGGTTGATAATAAAATCTCAATGACATGACACACACATGATCTGTCTGTGATTGCATAAGATTTGTAATAGTCTAAAAAAAATTGTACAATTTTTGGTAAAACTTCTGCTTATTATAAATCCTACAGAATATTTTTTTTATTTTTGGTTCAGAGGACCACATCTCAACAGGCCTAGTAAAGACTGAGCTCAGCTATGATATGAATTTATGTGCGCGGCGAACCTCATATGTTTCATCAAGTGACATAAATTACATTCATTGGCTAATAACGAGAGTCCACGCTTGTCTGACTAGTGACCATTGAGGAATTTAAATTATAATTCATACTGCTGCTGAGATTTCGTAGTTAAAGTCAGGCTGCTACCTAGCGTGGTACAGAAACATGAGAAAAACAGCAATAATGAAGCCTTCTAGAAAAGTCCTAGTCACAATTATCAGAAACTTTATAGTGGATGACCTCCAAACTAATGTTATAAATGTTAAAGTAACTCAGTTTGTTCGTTAGTGTTTTACGCTTAAACAGCTCAACCGATTTAGATGAATTTTGGTATGGAGACGGTTTGGGTCCCGGAAAAGGGTTTTTATCGCGATAACCGACATCAGAACCACGGGCAAAAGCAATGAAAAATACTAGTGGAAAACTACAGCTCAAATTACAGTTAGCAGTCGCTTGATAGTGGATGACATGACACTATATTTTTTTTTTCTCTTCAGGTTTCTTAAATATGTGGGAGAAATTGAGAGATTCAAGTACTTCTTGTGGATTAATCTGTCAATATAACGAATGTATCGTAGTTTGCTTGAGCAAACCGCACCTACACTGCAGCGGAGATGCGCTGCTCGGCGTTTTCTTACACTGTTTCTGTGCCATGTCGATCTGCTGTAGAGCTGCTGTAATGCGTTTTCGTTCTTTAGAAACAGTGGAAAGAATATTTTCCAGGCCGCACCGCGCAGCGCCTCTCACCTTAACTTTAAGCGCGGTGGGAGTGTATCCGACTGCTACGCAAGAGGTCGTGGGTTCGATCCCCACCCAGGATAAAACTTTGTGTGATGAGCACGATGGTTTATTCTGTGTCTGGGTGTTATTATCTATAATATGTATGTATTTAGAAATATATAAGTATGTTTATCAGTTGTCTGGTTTCCATAGTACAAGCTTTGCTTAGTTTGGGATCAGATAGCGTTGTGTGAGCTGTCCCAAGATATTATTATTGTTATTATAAATTAAACTTACCATAAAATTTGGAACTAATTGAATTTCAATACTGTTTTGTGCATTTTAATTTAGTCTTTAGATGATTTGAGGTTATTAATGTGTAAATGAAATAAAAGCATACAGATACAGTAACAGAATTTTATTTAATGCAGATCCATCTCGCACTATAGCCGATATTGTACAAAAAATTATAATATCGTTTTTCCGTTCATAATTATAGGTAATGATAGGTAATATAGTATTACACAACTTTTCACACAGTTACAATCATGAAACACAAACATTTAAATCATCCTCTACACTAGAATCCTTCCAGTTTTTAAGTATTTCTCTTCATTTATTACTATATTATAATTATTATACATTACAATAAAATTGGGCCTACCTATTACGTACGACAAATGCTTCGTAAAGGACAAAATTAATGCATTACATTCATGAGCACGTTTCGAATTAAAATAAATTATATAGATTTCGTTCAACTGGTAAACTTATCATTTTCATAATGACGCAAAATAATCTGTGAATTAATAAAACAAGTGTACGAATTTCGAATTCCGTGGTTTACAACAAACTTTGTGTTCTATAAGAAGCTTTATAAATAAGTTCATAATATTTACAATATATAACAAAACTTCATCAATAAAACTTAGACCAAGATTCTTTCAGTAACAACGCGTTTCCACCGAGACATTATACAAGTATTATACATGTATTAAATAAAATGTTGTCAGCATGAATGTGTATTATACATGTCGTACATTTTATACATGTATATCGATGAAAATGCGCTGTAAGCAGTGCAAAGTTAATAAATCGTTGTTTAAATTATAAAATCATAATTATCGTTAAAAAGGAACTATAAAGAGGTAATTAGATGAATCGATGATTGATAAAAAATGAATTTGGCACTTCGAAGAACGATAATTAAATATAAAGTGTGCCGAAAGAACCTCGATCAAATTTTACGCGAGCACTTGAATAGTTCAATCAAGTCACTACAATTATACAGAAGAAAAAATTACGTATATGTTTATAGGAATCCAAAAATATTACCACTACTGTATCTTAAAATAAATTACATTATCTATTACTTAAATTTAATTAGCTATTCGTATACTGGGCACAACTAGTTTTGATTCATGTCATTTTTAAGTGACTATAGTAGGTAAACTATTTTTCTAAGAATAAGTTAAGCTATCGACTAATAAATGGAATATTTTTTTTTCATACTAAAGCTTTTGTATTTACGTATAGGATTTCTGGCGTGACGCAACGGATCAAAATGTTTTATACGTAATACATTAATAGAAAAAATGGTAGGCACAAAAGTCCGTCTTCAATTTTCAATTGATCAAGTCGAAAGTTTCATAAATATACATAAAATTATGGTAAGTATACATTGCCGTTTGCGTCCCACCAGCAAAAAATATTTTTAAGTTAGTCTGTAAATGTATCACTATTATGCGTTTCAAGACGTATACAGACGTTGTACATCAGATTTCGGTTACAAGTATAATATATACTAAGTCCTTAATATTTACATTACAATAATTTGTTTTGACACTGCGACTTGGGATGATCTAGTTTGTCATGAGGACGAATTCAATACTTCTATGAACAATTCTATAACATTAGTACAATTATATTTCTGGTCAAAACGTCGAGTATTATAGACTCCCCGCAGTATTTTCTTACTCTAATAAGATCATTATGAATAGTATGAAATTCCCATTTGTCGCAGTGACCGCTTTCACACTCCTTGTGCCTTTCCGATTTCAACTCGCTATCAAACATTTTGTAAAGAAATGAGACTAACGGCAAGCGCTCTATAAATTACTCAACAGTGTGGCATTACAGGTTTGTAATGCCACACTGTTGAGTAATTTATTTAAATCGTAACTCGTATGAACGGCATTGCAATAAAATAAACAAAAAATAGTAACTATAAAGAGCTGTAAAACCCACCTCGATTCGACACCGCGTTTTGGCAGATAAAGTGCGATTTCGAGTGAGCGATAGTGGGGCACGATTCGCACGATAAATAAAAACACAATTCCATTTGAAGCTCGGAGTTGCGGCGCGGCGGCCGTGTCCCGTGTACCTCAGCAGGCGTTCAAGATTTATACAGGGAGATGCGGAACAATATATCACGGAACAGTACGCGGGAACTCGACCTATTCCTAGCGTGGAACAGCCACCGTCCCGATGGAACATGATAGCAGATCACCCCGACAGATAGCGACAGGCTCACAACTAACGCCATGTCGCCCGGACAATAACTGTACGCTTTCTAATGGTTCTATCTAGAATATACTGCGTGTACGACCACTATTCACTCCACCACGGTTGCGTAACATAGCAATACTAATCGATTTATATTAATCGAATTGCCTGTTTAATATCATCTCCTTATTAACATAATGTATTCGTATGTAAGTCAAGATAAGCGATAAATAAGCGAAGACCGAATTGCATATTTTTCATCCGAGCTTCATATAATTTATAGTCGACGATGATATCGCGACTGGTTCTTTTATTTGTGAAATAGTGATACGCGGAGTGTGCTCGGTAAGCGTTACTAACGGGAAATTTTGACAATAAATCTCTGGTAGTCGATTGCCTAAGCGTTCGTGTGGGTTGGCATAAAAATTTATTCGACAGTTGATTTTGATATCTTGATCTAGCGACGTCAAATCGCGTCGGAGCGTGCGGGACTGAGCGACAATATGACAATCGTAACACATACATCACAATAAGTACGTATACATAGTTTGGAGCGCGCTAACTTACATACAAAGGCCCTAAGACCTACCAAAGCATGGACAACGCTTTACACGCACGGCCACCTGAAACAAAAGGAAAAGCGAAATTAATCAAAATGCCAATCATAAAAAATTAAAAATGCAAATGCGTGTTTGGTTTCGCCATAAATAATGTATAATTTAAGCAGGGTTAGGTAAACAATATGTGAAAAATTTAATGTTGTCTCTGTTGGCTTAGGATAATTGGAAGCATATAATTTCGGCATATTGCCGAGGAGACAAATGTGACGTTTCGGCGGTATTAATACGCGCTTGGCACTAGTGTGAAACAATTTAAAATGTGAAACGCACGACGATATTTCATCAGATCGAAATACGTCCTCATAAACAAGGGCGGACTTAAAATGCAAATAATTTCGCGCGAGCCCCATGGGCATGTTAAAACAAACTCAGCATTCTAACAGCTTTTCATTATTTATCGCTTACTCTCACGGAACGAGGAATTTTTTTTCAGTTAAAGTTAATTTCTAGCGTAATGCGTATTTGATAAAAGGCTGTATCTCTGGCAGGCAGGCTCCGTCGAGCCGGCTCTGAAATTAAGATGTAACATGATGCGAGAACGAGCAAGAGCAGCTAGATTTATTGCTATACCACTTTGCATATGCTGATTTACAAAGACGGTGGGTTTGTACTGAGCGGTTGCGTGTGTGATAGTTATAGTTTAAGTGTGTTATTTAATGTGTCAATGCTGCCATGCGCGTTGCTTTATTGGGATTACAGTTGTTTATGTCTTTGAATAATACATTTATATGCGATGCGTGTGTAAAGTTATGAGGATAAAAGAAAGCAAATAGAGTTCTATTGAATAGTAAGAAAGTAAAACGTTTAACGATTAGAAATGTTAAGAACGATGATGTCGAGATGATAAATATCCCAAAATATACAAATTTAAATAAGGTCATCCTATACTTTTACGGGTTTGTAATCTGTAAAATTGTAACTGTTTGTAATCACCAAATTTCGAAAGCGGATTGGTGATCAGAGTAAGATATCAGAATAAACAAGTGAAAGAATTAATAAGATAATAAACGATAGTAGAAAAGTTGCGTATTAGCCCTCTTATTCGTAATACTATACGTACAGCAGCATTTCAACTTGCGAAAGCTTTGTCTTTGTTTTACGTTCTATTCACATGTTAAATACAGTTATAAAAAAAATATTCGTTTACTATACTAACAGCTCTATGTGGATAGTTCGGTGCTGATGTGGCCCATTCGCACAGCGCGCGAGAGAGGGACGACTACGACTGTCTGGCGATCCGCACTCAGCAGAAAGAAACACATAACAGAAACGTTCTCAAACCGTGCTTGCTTCGCCTTACCAAGCTTTTTGTTTTAATAATATATTTTATTTTCGGATACCATATCTATGTACCTATATATTTTCTAGTTTAATATATCTCTCTATTATCTATTTATGTCTTCAGCCTGCACCTGTCAGGCTATGATTATGTTAGAAGGTTGTTTGCATTAAAATAGAATAATAAATTTGACAGTAGTTCAATGATTCTTGCTTAGACAACCCTTTCAGAAAATTGACGTCAGCAATAGCTAAAAACGGTTAAGTATGTTCAAATCAATTTAATTGTACAAAAATCTCGCAGTTTCAATAAATACATAACTTATTACGATAAACAAGTAAACATCTAAGTACACACACGAGGGAGTTCGCAAAAAGTCAAAGTAGTACAAAAAGGTTCACCTACCTCCCCGGTCAAGGAAAGTAATAAAGAAGAAAGACGCGAACCGAATAATTGATACGATTATGTGTTACTACTGCAGAAGAGATAAGGGTGGCCACATACTAGTTAAGAAATAATAGGACTTACTGAACGTATTTTAATGTAACAGGGTTTTACTGTAACCAAAGTGATATAGTGACTTGATTTTTTTACATATTAGATATATTTCGGGACTTAATCGTGTGAATTATTGAAAGGACTTTTATTTATCCAATGTTTTGATTGAATAGCACCGATCGTGACCAAGATCGATGCAAAACGATCGAAATGTATAATTCAAGCGATTAAATCCCGAAATATATCTAATGTTTATAGGTACAAAGGCAAAATGGTGATACGCCAAATTATACAATTATAAATTAAAAGTACTAATGTTGTTTCACACTGTATTACTCTTGGAATTTTGTTGGACTGAAACACGATTCCTTCAAATTTATTGCATCAAGTAGATACATAATAACACACCTATCCAAAACTGGTTCAACGGATTCTAAAACTTATCTACGAGTTAGTAGACTCGATTTCCTTTTGCATGTTCAATCAATTTAAACAAAAATTCCTTTGATACATCCCAATTAGGCAAGAAGAAAACGATCACTTCAGAACACGCGCACAATTAGTCACTGACTCACTGTTAATCTTTGGATGTCACCTGTTCTGATCGCAATATGTTACGCAACAGCCAGTTCAAGACCTAATCTGTTTTCGAACGCACCAAAACGAAAACTAACGATGCCAACACGGACGACGACCCTAAACGCGACTAACACGAATTCTATTCTATTTTCAGATGTTGACCAGTATAACGCAGCACCAAGAACAATGGAAGAAGGGAGGCGAGCGCTTCGTCAAGTGCGAGAGCCCATAAATTCAGTAGGACGCGCAATTTGTTGAATTACAGCATGCGCCAGCCAGCCACCGGGCCGACGCGAAATTAGCTCCCACAGAGATAAATTGACGGCGGCCCGCTAAATAAATTATTTGGGAAAACCGAGAAAAAACGGGCGTCTTCCCTTGATAAGGGTTGCGAGTATTCTACCGTGGAAATAATGAATATCGACCGCGGGGCTACGTACGTGGACTAAGGAACAATTGTCAAAGACACTTTATTGGTGCTATTGTATTCAAAACAATTGTATCTGCTACTAGACGGATGGCCCAACCCAATTCCTGTGCTTCTAAATGCTGCAGGGCGAAATGAGCCTCCGAAAAATAAAACGATTCTTATTAGCTGTGATCCAGATATAGTGCTAATGTTGACTGAGTTACCTATCATTGAAATCGTTTTTCTTTTTCTTTTTTTATATCTGATTCTTATGTTAATGTGACATAATTTTATTAGATCATAGCGTAACTTTGCAAACAATAGCATTCTTAGCAAATATTTCAAACCTTTCGAGACTAAAACAAAGAAAACTATCACATCCAACAAAAAACAAACCAATTCGTCGCATGTTTCACCTCTTTAAAAACAACACCAAATTACAAGTTTGCATAACAATTAAAAGGTAAACGCTCTTTAAAAGCCCATCAAAACATCAATCAAATTTAATTAGCACTTTATAAAATCAACACCTTGAACACACGAACTCATATCTACTTCAGTAATTAACCCAACAATTATCACCTAGAAACCGTTATTTAACTACCTAGGCATTTCTCACGACAATAAAAGGCTATTAAAACTCAATAACCGACACGAAATTTAACTACACTTTGATATGGCGTTTACAAC
Organism: Herminia tarsipennalis; assembly: GCA_945859575.2. Taxonomy (NCBI): domain Eukaryota; kingdom Metazoa; phylum Arthropoda; class Insecta; order Lepidoptera; family Erebidae; genus Herminia; species Herminia tarsipennalis. The sequence continues at coordinate 11,920,614 of OX243835.2, forward strand.
GGGTTAAACGACGCTTAACATGATACAAACTAATACTACAATTGGTGCACACATTTTAAACTATGTTACTAATCTCGTTGCTAAAAACTATTTCTATCAAAAACGATAAAATTTTCTGGTTGTCGCTGACTGCATTATAAAAATTGAAACAATTCCTTCAATTTAGGCGTCATTGGCTAAAATCAAACATCTTTGACGTCCACGTGTGTCATTTTTGAGGTTATTTGTGACTTTTATCACCAAAATCGTTGCATAGAAAATGCTTCTAATGTTGTTTTTTTAACACCCACATCCCTCAAAAGGGTTACATCGCCCTTTCTTTCAACGGGATTAATCTTAGTTGTATATTCAAGATTTAGGCGGCAATAAGAAAGACGCATAGGTGGGCTTACGAAGGGGCGAGCCTGGCAAATTGTCTCAGATTCCACCCCAGCCTGTAAGGATTTTATTACATTCGTTAACGCATATAAGATTAATGTGAAAATACTTTACATTTGTATGTAAATTCTATTGGGATTACACTGAGTATAAAGAAAGGGTTAAAAATTATAATTGCAAGTGACACCCCGTCAATTTATAAAAACAAAAATTGCCACGATTAAATTTTGAACAAATTCAGTGGAATTTAAATTAACTAATTCAAAACTATAGATAGGTTAACTTGTAGCAGAAATATAAAAAAAAACTCTTAGAACCTTTTTTGAACAATGGATTATCGAAACGAACCGAAGGTCGAAACATCAAAAATTGGAACAACCAATTATATTCGAATTTGAAATTGGAACAGGGATGCCATGTTTAAAAAGGAGTTCGGTTACTCCCCACGTACCTGCGCGGAGTGGCATCAATTTATCTACATCCCCACCCGACGTGTGCGGGCCCTGTGTGACGTGTGTTCGATGTACCTACGCCATTACTGTATCGTCTATTGTTAGAATTATTCTGTTGAATATTGCCCTTTGAACTTGTAAGTTCAGATTGACATTACATTTTTATTTGACATCGTATTAGACGCTTAAAACGACACACGTAGGTGTGTTTACAGTTCTTTATTTTATCTTTAAAAATATTTCATATGTAAATTACATAAAAATCTAACACAATTTGCTTTGCGAGCAATATTAATATTAAAAGGGGTACTGTGATTTTTTTCCCGCAACGCTACGCCCCCCGACAGGGACATTTATCAGGATTTTGGACGGCACAAGCTAAAATTTTGGACGCTTTAAGCTGGGCGTAAATTTCACAAAACATGACATGACCGCGTGAAAAAAAGAACGGAAAGTTACTCCAAACATTTGCTTGTGTATTCAATTCAAATGAAAATAAATAAAATGTTATACCTACAGTCGTTTTAATTGCGCTCTACGAAAATCAAACTTCATTAGACAGAGTGTATGTATAATGCATTAAGCGTATTTAATTCTAACACATGATAATTTTAAATAATCAACTACTCGTTAAAAATCAATGTTTATTTTTTCTCGCAACACTAACGGTTTTAGTTGCCAGTTAGAAGCATTCGATATTTAAAATTCATGATTCAAAATATCAACGGCATTCTAACCTGCAGGGCTATCGCATAAATTTTCATCTCATAAGACAAGCACACAACCAATTATACGGAAGTTTTTAAAAGCAACCGTTAGTGGGCGCATGCGCGATAGTTTGTCGCCTTTGTGAACTTTCACACTACACGATATTTATATTAATTTTATTTTTGGGTACCTCTAATGCGGTCGACGTGCTCAGACTAATCTTTATTTTTTCTTGCTATTTATTTCTGTAACAATTTGTTATGTGGCCCCCATTAGCTTGGGCATGTGAGGGTTGCAACCAAAAGCTATTTTAAGTTAGCACTTTGGTTTTTATTGTTATCGAACCAAATAGGACGATATTTTCTTGGTTTTTAAATTAAATTAATTGCGTTTGCGGAAACGAATGAATTATTACCGCTCCACGGACATTTTTGCACGCGCATAAAACAAAAGGTATTAAGTATCATTAATTTTATGTGACAACAAGTCTCGGCAGACAGCGTTGCTTATTATTTACACAATTTTGTGAACCACTTTATTTTAAAATAATAAATACTACATGTAAATATATGCAAAACTGTTCCTACGCACGTTGTAAATTAAAGTAGTGAGAAAAAAAATATAAAAAAGAAGAAATTGTTGGCAGATATTGTATGAGAAAAAACTATTTAATCCGTAAAGTTTTGTAGGTTGGTGTGGAAAGATATAAATCAAGTGGTCGTCGCTGGCGTCGATGCCAAGGAAATAAGATGATATCGAGTTGGCAACATCGGCACCGCATAGACGGTGCACACCCGCGAGTACTCGACGAGATCAGCTCTCATTGTTATTGTTAGGTAGACGAAGTGACAACTGAGAAATCTATTCTATATATACCTACGGTAACCAAAAAATGGCAAGAGTACAGAAAATCAGAAGCTTCATACAATCAGACCACTTCTGTCGACTCTGTATTGAAGGTGTTCGAAAATTTCGTACCTATAACGGTCTGTGCACGTTGCTCGAGCAAAGTAATTAAGTATTCTTGGTATTTTTTACCACAACACAATAAAATATGAGATTTTTATAGACACATATTAATTATAGTCTTAATTAAATATTCGAAGAAGAAGAGTGTCCGCGAGTGATTTATTTGAGCCCAAGATAAAACATTTTTGCACGAAATATAGCTTGGATTGTACAGCTTCCAAGACCAATACCCGGAAGTCCATAAACAATATTTTACTTATTACGTATTCTATGTTGTAACAAAATTATTTAGATGTGAACCCATAATATTGAAACTCCATATTTCAGAGCAGTACTTAGTGGTTGAGGACACACTCCATAAATCACTTTATGATTTGTAATAAAACTACTACGCCCGAGTTCGGAGTACGCAATGTTTTTGTACACAGGTTGGCCTTCAAACAGTACTTGAGATGTATGAGTGTATTTCTTATCATGTAATTTGTCTTTAAACTTTGAATTTCATGTTAATTTTATTCACTCAAAAATATATATTTTTTTTTATACGAGTGCCAACCCTGGTGTTCTTATGTTACTGTGGTCTTATGTCATGTTAATTGATTTCAATTCTTGTCAGTGTATACCTAATTTCAGCACTGCTGTTTTACGAGTGCTAACGTAACAAACAAGTTTGAAAAAATCCTATTTAGTAATTAAGAATTCATCTCAAACTTTTTTGATAGCTGTTTTAATTTGTAATTTAAATAAAACCATAATACAATTAAAGAGTTTGGGCTACTAATGATGACTAAAAACTTCTATGAATGGCTCCAATTTTCAAACCAGGCCTGTTACATATATCCCCTGTCTCCCCTACTTCCTATGGCCTAAGCTGTGCGTGTCTGATAATTAGTTTTTCTCAGTCAATTAAGCACACTTCGTAATAATTATTGCAGTAATAAGTATTCCAAAGATTGACTAATTGACCGAGTAGAACATGCATGCAAACAAATAAGCATGCAATGTATGAAAAAAAGGCAAATGCTTTTAATTAGTAAATAGAGCCACACCCAATATGTCACAACACAAAATACCTAAGTTTTTTCACGTGAACATGTTCTACCTTTACTTCTAAACATGATTTGTGGCACATTCAGCTTAACATCGGCAAATTATAATCATTCTCCACAACAAACAGGCGAGAAAACAATTTTCCTTCGGAAATATTACAGCCCATCCGTCCTTTATTACATCTAATCACGTGATCTAACAATAAACTATTTTTCACAATAATATTTAGTGAGGTATCCCTTCACACTATAGTTTTTTCCCCCTTTTACTTGGAAATATAAGAACCAGTGACCATTCATCACCGGTGACGGTACTCGTTACCGAAATCTCGTTTATCATAGATCTCTTGTCTAAGGTTTTACTCTTCTTGATTATTTATAATGACCTAAATAAAATAACCATTTGGAGTAATTTAATCTCTATTATTTGATACTTAGGTTTATTTTTTGCTTGTGGCGTTTTAGTTATATAAGCGATATTTTCGAAGGCGTTGCGGAGAAGTCGCGAGCTACACACGACGAATTACGAGCAAGAGACGCAGGCTTGAATTATGTCGCCGCGATATATAATATTTATGAAATATGTTTTATACTTGGTAAAATCTAGTTAGTTTTGGAAGTATACTATCAGGTAAAATCAAGAGTTCTGTTTCCCTAATAATATTAAATTACCAGTATGTAACAGCAAGGTTGCAGCGATGAATTTTAGTGAAGTTTTTGAAGCATTTAAAAGACTTTAATAATATGAACAAAAAGCATAGACTTCTTCCATGGTTTTTGGTATTTCGTGTCGTGAAACATATGAAATAGCTTTTATTACGCGCTTGAGAGACGGATTTGACGGCGACAGGATACGTAGCAGTTTTACAAAGATTGATGCTGCTGCCTATAACATTGGCCTCTGTCTCTTTCTTTAGTTTATAGTAAACTGAGACAGCGCTATCATTTTTCACAGATGACCTACATTTAACCAGATCACATGAATGTATTAAACTTCTAAAATATTGTCAACTACATCATTATTGCCATCATTCACCACAACCTTCGTCACAACATTTCATTAACAGATCTTCTTCGTTATTGGCAACAGTTACACGAGAAAAATATATCATTCGTTAGCTAAACAAGCGCTATATTTCACTACCAACACAACGCAACTGAAATATTAACATATATTCCTATTCTTTGATGCTATTTATGTTTTCCTTTGACGTAGGTAGGTGGCACTGTCCCATCGAAGTAGTTCGCCCATGAATACAGGGCTACACTGTCATATTTTCCTATTAATTTCTCAATATAATTTAGATTTATTATTAATGTTTTCTTTTATAACTGTCTTTTATTTTAGTGCTTTATAGGAACTGAGTTGTCGAGTTCCGGTAAGTGATTATAAATCGTTAAATTTCCCACTACTCAAGTGCAATGCATACTTGCGCAAGAATTTTGAACACCTCAAGTTTTAAAGAATAGACCTCTTTTAGGCTTCAACGTTTGTCTGAAATGGTTTTTAAAATATTGAGTTTAACTGTGAAACGTTTACTATAAAACAGTATGAAAGCAAAATACAGTAACAATCACAATGAAATAAATAAAAGAATTTTGTTAGGAGTCAACAATTCAATCGCCACATGTATAGTATGGTATGCCAAGCTTTGTAAACAAATAAAAAAAAAACTTTCTAATTAATCTATGGCACGTTAACGAAACGAGGTTATATCTCAAACTAAACAAAATTTTACAAACCACCGTTTTACACCGAGCTTAAGTTGCACCTTGAGGAGTTTCAAAACGCAGCTCTGAAGCTCGGCATGCAGGAAGATGGCGTCGGTGCGCGACACGATTTGTCAAAAGGAAAACAAACAACCCAGAAATAGTTTGAGTTGACAAGTTTATTGCTCCACCGTCCCCACCCGCCTCTGTTACCAAATTATACTAACAGCCTAGGAATTTTATTCAACACCCGGGCTTTTCCGCTTTTCTTCACTGATTTACATTGTATTTCGTATCTGTTTTGTTTGTATTACGGCTGGATGATGGCTCAATGAATGTGAATGCGAAACAAATGCGCCTCTGTAATATCAAGTTGTAGTTTCATTTTATCAATTGTAGTTTAGAGTTCGAGATTTATTAGATTTTATTTCATCAAAGTAAATCAGAAGTACCTACTATTATATTTTTGGGCGCCGCGTATTCAATCAAAATTAACTGAATTCATTTTTTAAATCATAAATTACGTGGCTAAATTGAGGAAATCTGACTTGTGCAACATTTTGATCATTGGATAATGTTGTGAACAAAAATGTTCTCAACAAGTCTTCCATGTATACGTTCTAAACAATTTTTGTTAATACAAAACTTTTAGAGTAGATAAGACAGAGATGGATCACAGCAGGTGATAAATATTAAAACTCGACATAAACAAGTCCAAACACGTAACTAGTTTCTGTGGATATTTGTCTAAGCAAAAACTGTTGGATACGGAGGGAAGCACTTAGGCAAGCTGAAACATCAAGATTTATTTCAACGACCACGATTTGTCGCCAAACTGGAATGATATGCTAAACATTTGTATCCATTTAAATCGATAAGTGATTTATAATGTGAAACATAAACTTGAATATATTAATTTAAATTCAATATTAAATCGATTTTAATTTAATTCTGATTAGTAGCTGATCGTTATCTGACGATTGGTAAAAACAGAAGTCTAATGTGCTTACGATCATACGATTTTGGATTTAACATATTATAAAGAATTTTGTTTTCCTTGACCAAATTAATCAGCCATCGATAAAATTAATTTAAATAGAGAGTCGACGGTACAAATAACCATTCAACGAGCCATTCAATCATGCTTAGGATATTAATTAAGTATCTAGAAACTCTATCAACTCCTGATTTTAGTAAATAACTAATACTCCCAGGTAGTATTTGACTTACCCACTGATGGGTTACCCTGTTCATCACATGCTTGTAGCACAATACTGAGGGTACAGAACACATGCTCGACCAACGCACACGTGTACAAAGTGTCCACGAATGAAATTTGTGGGTGTTGCTCAAGCGGGATACGTATAAGGATAACCTTCTGCACTCTCGATCCTTGAACTTCACATAGGCCATGTGTTTTACTTCGACTCTCCTCGCAACATCATACCTCAAAATTTGTATCTAACAAGACCAGTCCCTAGAGATGCCGACGCCACCTTGTTCGCGACAAACGCAGGTGTGTACGCGAGTGTGCAGCCGCCCTACAGAGGGTCGTTGAAGTTACGCGGGTAAGAGCGCAACAAGAATAATACAAAATGTTTTTCATTTTCTTTATGTCACCCCCGGCAGTCGTAAAGGCATTAAGCGTGACCAAACTTTTGTTTGATACGAACAATATAAGTATGAGCGCATTGCTGTATCTCCTTGCTCTTGAGTGTTCATACTTTAACTCGAAAATCTTGAGGTATGACATGTTTATTAAAGAAATAACTTTAGACTGCATGACCCCCCTAGAGCTCAAGTTATCAACGTCACAGTACTGGTTAGTACTTGGTTACTACTTTGACGGTAACATTTTTGTTTTCTAGGTAATTTATCTGCAATATTTATGTATTTAGAAATTTGTAAGTCTGTTTATGCCTTGCCTGCCAAAATACAGGCTCTACTTAGTTTGGGGCGAGATGGCAGTGTTTGAGTTGTCTTGGGATGGGCGTGGAGTGAATGAATGAATCAAGACTTTTATTTTTATACTTAACTAATGAAACTGAACGTTGTAATCCTTTTTACTATTTGGTAGCAGTTGATTCTTCGATTCAATAGGTCAAACAGGGCTATGTCATTCTGTTGAAATGTAACCACGTACATCAAATAGGGGTGCTACTGTAGTTGGTAATTTTATTATCATCATGGTAAAACATTAAAGTGAGCATATTTTTGTTAAATAGTGGAGAGTACATACTATACCGAAAATGTAATCTTTTCGGTCTGGTTGATGATTTTCAAAACATAAGAAGCTTATTCTTAAGCAAGAAGGCAGTAGGCAGGTGGGCAATGTGCACATATAGATGACATGACAAAGCTTGGGAAAGGACACAGCATTTATGCCTCTAATAAAGCAACAAGTAGTCTAAAGTAAGTATGGAACACTCAGCACTTGTTTTGAGAATGGAAGATTTACTATGACATTTAATACCTATTAAAGTCAAAATGAAAAGGACCCACAGTAACGTTAAGCGATACAAGATAGAACATTAAAGACCCGTCTCTCCCCTATTCGCCTAAAAATCACAATTCGTGACGAAACTGGAAACATCCCCATACATATGTTATATAAGTTTTCTTGAAGAAAAAATGGGGAAGATGGGGAAAGTGGAGATTGGTTATAGCCATCGGTTTATAGGAGAACGATTTTATTGTATTACACTGTTGGAGGTGGTCATGAATAGTATGTTTATTTCTATTCTAGTGGGACTTCGGTTGTGTTAAGTGGAAATATCGTTTAGATTATTCTTGTAGTTCACTTTCTACAATAATACTACATATTTATTTTTACATGTTTTTTTGTACGTATCATTAACCATTTTTATATCAAATATTAATTTACTGGACCTTCACGATTTTATCTACGTTACTAGTTAATGATTATAAATAAATATCAGTATGTATGTGTATCAGTCTTATGTGAACAAAAACATAGACAAGGCAGGCAGATAAGTTTATTTTATCTGTCAATTCAAAACTTTATATCTTACTTTCTATTTAAAATGGGGAGTCCATTTTACATTACTGTCTTCTATCTCAATTTGCAAATTAAACTGAAGAAATAGCAGGGGTGTACTTACATTTTCAAATTGCTCAATTTTAAATTCAGACAAGAATCGTTTGTGTCGTCCCTACATCGAACGAAGTAAAGGAGGCGGACAAACCGGGTAATTACTTTATTAGGTGATACCGGAAGACAGTAGGCCGAAATATGCCGTTGTGACAACCCTAGCGAGAAACTTCTACTTCAAACTTTAGATATCATTCTGTTTTCAAAAGACATTGTATTATATTTTCAGCTGTGAAGAGGTGGGTAGATAGTTTTGATTTATACTTAGGAAAGAGTTTAAATATGGAACAAACATGATGTTCAATTTTAAAACTCTTTCTTTTGAAAGTAATTTAAAAATGGAACACGTTTTGTCTGTTAGGGCGAATATACACATGCCTATAGCTGGCAAATATTTTACATAACAGCTCCTTTCACGTGCTACCTATTATTATTTGCTAACTGGCATGCCTGTACTGTTCTGTTTTACTGGCACGTGTATCTTCGTCCTTAATATACCTACATAACAATCTGTGGCCCTTACTAAGGTAAGTTTTTGCTACAAAAGTACTCATATTCTCGACGAAGAGTAAAGATAAATGATAACAGACCTACCTAAATCACGAGCCGGCGTTCAAACAAGACACGAGAACACTTTAACGACAAATTAACAGCTTCAATTACTTACAACTACCGGTGCGCTATCACAGCGGCAATGAACTAGCGACTGCCTCCCAGACCTACCTGTGGCTCGCTCCTAATAGCCCGGTAATAATATTTTATGGCTATTACCTTTGTAAACACGGATAAAACGTTCTTACGCGACCTCACAACGTAAAAAACGGGCGACAATTGCGTTAACGGGATTCCTTTTTTTCTAAAAAAGAACAAAAGACTTCCAACAAAACGTTCTGTTTTTGAAATTTTGTGTTTCTTTTTTTTAAATTCGCCCCGTTCCTTTCACATTATTTTGTCTGTGACAATTGCATTATGAAATTTGAAAAGAGAATTTGTGCAAAAGAAACTTTTGTTTGAGAAGTGTATTTATTTTAATAGAGAAAGCATGATGCAAGTACAACGAAGTATCGTTCTAGGAAGTCGTCGACGGGATGGGGATGTGCCAAAAAGAGATAAAGTAGTTTTATTGATCTATACGGACGTTCGGGCGGCGCGAGTGTGAGTTGAATGAAACGAAGATAACTTGCCGCCCCAACTTGTTTTGTCCTTTTTTCTCTTGCAGATTTTTAATGGCGGCATCCCTCTCGGGCCACGTGACCTAAGCAGGGTGTAACTCACCCTACGGCGGCCATAACTTACTCATAGCGATAGGCGGTACGGTCGCGAAAAACATGTCTACATTATTCTTATTTTTAATTTCTTTTTCGTTACATATTTTAGGTTTATTTTTTATTTGAGACTTAGGGAGTTTTTCATATAAAATATTTACATTTATGGCTAAAATTGGACTAGGGATTTAGAATGTACGTTTGTGATGTTATTCTTAAAATATTATAAGAATCGTTTTACAAATACTTTTATAAACAATACAGTTTTAATATATTGAAACCTGACTCCTTGAAACCGTTTTTAATAACAATCTGAAAGAGAACATTAATAATATAACCATACCGGGAAATAACTTTTTATTTGGTGCTGTTCAACCCAAATGTGCATCACATAAATTACGTCGCTCCTTCAGTATTTCTTTCTCTGTCTTGATTTATTTTTTGTCTTCTTCTTTCCTTCGGTTTATTAACTGGCTAGCTCAATTCACCCGGGTATTGTATCTAGTTGGCGGTATTAGATATTGGTTATTTAAAAAAAACGAAACGTGCGTTTTTTTTAAACCTTAGGTACCTACCTAATATTTATTGATAAGAATACATTTTTAATTTAAGTAATCAACAAATGAGGTGCGATAAAAACAAAAGCTTTCAAACTACTGAATACAATGTTAAAAAAAACGAGTTCTTATTTTAAAACTGACCGTTAACCCACAAATAATAAACTGCTTTGTTTACAATATTAATATAAAGCGGTTGTAAAATAAGGGCCCGTACAAACAATCACGGAGGTGTTAAATGATCGTTAACGTCAAGTTTACGATGACGGTAATCGTAAACATGTCGTAAAACAAATAATTAGCCGCTTCACTTCAACGCTACTACTGTTTGAAGATAAAAACACTTGAGTGAGGAAAACAACGATTCCATATTTGAATTTGAATTTTATGTGACAGGTTTTTAATTTTAAAAAAAGAAGCGATTTGAATTTGTAGGTTAGGTTGGCATTCATATCAATAATTTTATCGCAGTGGAATTTTAAATAATTATGTATCAACTAGAGTAGTGCGGCAAAAGATACTTATTAGGTTAATGTTAGAATTTAAAGTAGGTAAGTATCTATACCTACATAATGAAATATCATCCATTCTTTTAATACCTATAAATAAATAAGTATGTCCAGATTACTATGACTTTTTTAAATAATTAAAAACTATGTAGTAAGATAATAATTAATACAAAATAACATGTATTAAAATACCGGTTCTATATTTTAAATGAATAGCCAAAACGCTCTTGCACCTATAATATGTTGAAGGGCAAATGTAGAGAACATAGCTACGTTGTTTTAATTATAACGAGCGTAGCGCCATCTATTATTGAATAGCTGAACCGCAACAGATTGATCGATTCATTCAATTTTATTTTTTAAACAAAGACATAAAATTAATGATTAAGTGTCACTATTAATGAAGAAGAATAAATTAAGATTGATGGTAAATATCGTCTTTTTAATTATAAACAAAATCATCAGAAACGCAGCGACTATCGTTATCAGTTTTAGCTATTCAAACAGCGAAACCAATAAATTATCTAGTAAGGCTATAAAGGCATTAGTTAATATGTACATTAGCACATCGGCGCGGTAGACAACCTGACGCCCATTTGAATGAAGCTTTATAGCCTCATAAACCACCACTTGCGGTAATAAAGTGATTTATCCCATAAAATAACAGCTGATCGCCGTGATTACGCACAATACGAGCGAACTCATAATTTTACAGCCAATTTACAAACAATAAAAGTCGTTCTCTTGTCTTACACGCCCATTCGCCCTCCGATATCTCCATATTCGACGGCCGAACGTCGTAACTCGTAACTTTTATAACCCAATAAAACCATAACCTCGGCGCTTCAACTTAGCGAAGTATAACTCAAACTGTCGGCTGTAGATGGCGCAACATCTCTCAACGACCGTACCGCCATCTGTGAGTGAATTTGCAAAGCTTTTTATGAGCTATTTGAGGTCCTCACGTCGTAAAGTAGATGTTTTATGGGTTCGATTGATGCCGCTAGTGTAGCACTGCGGGCGAATTTTGTATTCATTGAGCTAAATGAATACTGGTTTTCAGTTGTTTTAGATGATTAATAAATATACTTACATTTTTTTTAATTGTGATCGTTTGAATAAGTAATAAATAAAATAAATTTCCAGCTCAACCACGTGGAACGATATGATATTTTTATGAAATGTTTCTTACTATATAATAGTAAATAATAAACGTAGGTAGTATAAAAGTATTCTCATACCGCAGGTTTCAAGAAACCCAAACCGCTTGAAAGAGAATTCAGAAGTGTATTGTCGTGTTATATGAAGTGCCTGGCAATATACGAACTGTAAATTGCATCATAAACATCCGCTCGGCTCCCGTTGGCGGATTTTCCCTCGCTCTGTGAATTTAGTACGTCGAAAAGCCGCACTGACTGGTGGCGCATTGAAAAATTTAATATCGCGACATCTAGCGGACAATGGTGGAACTTTTTGGAGTTTGAGTTATGAACTTTCGTCAACTATTAATTTGTTGATTTAGTAAGTTTTCTCCGTGTTAAAAAATAATTATTTAGTTGAAATCAATTCTAGGGGTTTAAATTTTAATTTTAGCGTAGTTGTGATGCTTGTTGTGATATTAATCGAATACTTCTCACAACAAACTGCCCATAGATGGCGCTACTGTGATTTCGTGCCAGATGTAAATAACAAACCGTGGAGTTTATTGCCCATAGAAGGATTTACTTCGTCATTAGCTCCTTTAAAAATAAATAGCGTACGACAAATCCTTAATAAGAAAATAAACGTTAGTATAATTTTGTTCGCACCTCATTTTCACACTTTTATGGTATGTAGAAGGTAAAGCTTGCCTTATAGGACATATTGGAATGCCTGTGAACAAGTATGTACTGTGCCGACCACAGGTCTAAAGTAGGTATCTAATAAATTAAGTAGTACGACTGATAGGTATTACAACACATTAGTCACAATAAGTATCGACAGTAGGTAAATAATTCTAAGTCAATTTTTATTATATTGTAAGAAAACTTGACGTACATTTCTGAAGATGCTAGCCAATATGACATAAAAGTTATTTCTTGTACATTTTAAATAGGTTCTAAAGTATCTAACCTAGTCTGTCAAACCTTTAACGTTTCTAATTCATTTTAAGTAGGTACTCATGTGTGTTATAAACCTATTTTACCTGCTTCTTCTTCCTACCCCTTATTGAAATATCTGGTGTCAGGTCTCCTTGTACATTTACGCCAAGAAACTCTGTTCCCGTTTAGTACTGGTGAAAGGTTTTGCGCTTTCGATGCCCTCTCTACAATTGAACTGTTGTCCTGCTTCAAATATCTACTACACCTATTCTAAGTTAGAGGGGAGCTTGATCATGCTAAGAGTAGGTATCTACATTTTATAAAGGCAAAGCAAATATACCATACACGGGAAATCTTGGTAGCAACTTTTTTTTTTTTTTTTAAACCTACTTAGGTGAGTTCCTGCATGCATGCTTAAAGAACTACTTACGCCATAAACGTGCCCAAGTCATTTGTATCTACTTACATAATACCTATAAGAATGATTCATCTTAGAATATCTAAAGAACCTGCTCATGGAAGAATTTATTAGCTACAAATAGAGACAAACAAGCAGCCTTAAGTATTTGTAGGCAAAAACTTGTGACAGTGAATCCGATACTTGTTTGCAACGGTTCTGGTTCATCTTACTCTGTAACTAACGTTAGCTGTTAGTAACCATTAGTTAGGAAGGTTACACGGTCGGTCTCAATCATCTACCCATCGATGGATTTGGCTACTAGAGGTAGAATTTTGACATATTTTGTATGTAGCTTATGTCAAATATATACCTCTAGTAATCAAATCCATCGATAGTTAAATTATTGCGACCAGGCGATAGAGGTTATAAACTGACAGTAGCGTTGTGTTCGTAGCTATTATAAATGACTATAGCTTTGGTTTATTAATATACTTTGAGAATTGCTGTATTGTTAAGGTAATTCAACAAAAGACAAAAATCTATACAAAATTCTATGTCTTCCAGATATACCCATTAACTTATAATGCTTAACACCTTATAAATATCGAGATACGTGCGCTTCAAAAAAAGAAGGCTCTAAGTTGGTCAATAAATGTAATTCATCTATTATTTTTAATCTATGGTTGAGTACCAAAATAAATGTCTAAAACACATATCTCGTTGGTAACACCGATGGTTATTAATATTTAATACCCACCAGCAATATAGATCTACTTCACTACACAGCCTCAAACAAACCAAAAAGCTCAAGAGCGTATAAGCCGAGATTATGCACAAGCGATTATACCCCACAACTTTACAAAATCCACATAATTACATTCAGAAACAAACTAATTCACCCGCTCCGAAAGTCTAAAAGAGCATAAATTCGATTTAAAAACTTACTCGATATCTAGGGTAATTATAAAAGAGGGGGTGAGTGACAAATCCCCGAATAAAACAACAAGGAAATAATTCCGGACATAAATCGTCCTCTCAGTGTGAATAGAATAGCAATTATTTGGTTGAGTTGGTGCTACTAGCTCCTACTATTTTACTAAGTCGAATGGTTATCGCTTTTTATCTTATTGGAAAACGATCGAAGTGATAACTTTGACTGTTGGAATTTTTATCTAGACTCTTATTAGTTGTAGTTATATTATTAAAACGAAGTGTTCTTGATTAATTACTCCAAAATTAGTAAAGTATTTATTAAATTAATTTTAATTAAAAAAAAAAAATCTGTAAAGTCGGTTTACGGACGATAATTTTGCGTGATAACGTCATAAGAAAACATTGAGAACATATCGCCATTTTGCGTTGCTTAGCAATTAATCAATAACGTTAGTTCCAATAGTGTCGCATGTCATGTCGCTGCCATCGCCTTTCGCTGTTGCTTAGCAATCACTCAATGACGTGACTTTTTTAGATAGTTTTTCGTGAGTGCCATCGATCATCGATCGTGGTCATCGATTTATAAGACGTTATCATGTCAAAAACATGTAACGGAATCTAAATGTATAAGCGGAAAGAAAAGCATGAAATATGAAGGATAAATAATAATTAAATAAATTTAAACATTAGGCATGAAAATTAATAAATCTGCTCATTTAGATGTATTTTATTTTTCCTCCCCTTTTTCTATTCTTTTTGCTGAATTTGCCATGTGTCGAGTGATAACAGAGTGAGAATCTACTTCATAGTTGCCATTTCACATGGTTCCGACCACCATTATTAGAACTACCGCACATTTCCTGGACACTAATCTTTTTGGTACTCGAAGGGTGTGACACCAATATGTAGGAGCTCTTCAATGAATGGCCAACTTCGGGTAATGACAGGGTTGAACTTCGTAAAAACAATGTAGGTAGAAAGAGACCTGATAGGGACATCGTTTTTAAACTCGAATAAATTAAGACTTTGAAGTGGAAAATCTGTTTTTTTGTGATATTATTAGACGGATATATGTTCTAATTTGTACTCATTAGAAAATGGAATCTAGTAGCAATAAAGTTTGGTGTATTCTAACAAACGAACCGATTTGATCAACATGGTATTCATATATCGTTTGTAAACAATTCACTAACGTTTTTGCCGATTCGATCAGAACAAAAATACCGAAATCTTTGGTAAGAGTTTTAGGTAAAACTATAATTTGGTATACTATAGTAATTATCTTATTACTTTTGCGGCCGAATAACAGGCACAAATTGACATATAATATGTCAATTTGTGCCAGTTATTTAAAGTTAAGTTAAGTTTAATAAGTGTGTTGATATTTAAAGTTATTGCACAGACAATTAGTTACAGAAAATTCGTTACTTTACAACATTTATGAGATAAGTTGTGCTCTGATTCTGGGAAAATATAAATTACGGACAATGTTTTTTACGTGATGTTATTCAAATTACGATTAAATTGTGTTATAGTTTACCTACCTATTTTCTACAAAGAGCTAAAATCCATGTAACAAAGTACTACGTCTCCGAAATTGAAGCTTTAATATAATAATACAAATATTTCAAATGACGCAGTTACTTATACGTTACCTATGTCAAACAGGAGTCTGCCTCATTCTTTCCACGATGCGAAAGAGTCTAGTCAGACTAACAGGTAATGCAACTTCTTATCTCATTCAGAAACCAATATTTTTACTTTACATCAACGACCTACCACTCCAAGTAGACCATCTAGTCATATTGTTTGCTGACGATAGTACAGCACTAATCAAAAGCACCAATAGAGAAAACTATAAAAATGATGTACTATGATGCTTATATTACTACCTATGTGAAATGTATTTAAGACTTTACATGTTTGTGTGCCGAAAGGTAGAATGCACAAGAATTCATGAACTGTCTTACATCTTATTGTTACATTCTACATTCTGTACAAATAAAATATTCTTATTCTTATTCACCTGTGAGTAACAAGAGCTATCAAGAGAAAGCGGTTATACCCAGAAATGAAGAGCAGGTTACTCGTTCATGCACCCATGGAGCATCGCTACGGGACCACGAGATTGTTGAAACAAAAATCTGGTAGGTACTAACTAAGGAGCAGAAAAACTGATGCCAAAACAATGTACCACAATTTACGAACAGACATTCTTAAAATAACATTATAAGTTCATAATTTTCAAATTAATGCTCCATCGCATTAATATAGATTCTAACATCTTATTTTTAAAAGACAAACGATATTAACATAACTGGATCAAAATATCAGAATGATTATGTCAAAGTTGATCGGACTTTATTCTAGCTAGAAACGTGGAGCAAATAAACATTAGAATACATTATCAGGACTTAATATTTAAAGGTACGAACCTTTTATTATGCAAACATCAAAGAGTAGTTTAACTGTGTTCACATATTGTAGGAAATATTTACAAAATGGCGTCCCTAAGGGACAGTCAGTAAGTATGCGATACCGTTATATCGTTTAATTAACGTTGTCACGTCTTACGTACCATGGGGGCCATGTTAGAAGCCAAAATTTACCGCAACGTAGTTTCCCTGATTGTTGTGTCGAGAATTTGAATAATTATGTAAATAAATATAAATATTACAACGGTTGAATATAAATTAGCTGTTAATATATTGGATTATATAAATAAACAAATTCCAATAAGAATGTAATATGTTGTTTGACAGTAGATACATTATTTCGTAACGAAAGTTGTTTCGATTCAAGTTTATGTGTCGATCGCTACTGCCTCTCAATGCTATCTTAACAACAATTAAGATTATTGCAATTTGCATTAAAAAGACAATTATCTCGGCACAAAGTAACACTATTAAATAATGAGAGCCGGTGCGAACGCCCCCAACTTTAATCAAACCCTTAAACAATACCGCGAGGAGCGAATCTCGAGCGCAATAAAGAAAGTCGGATAAAAATAAATTAGCGTATCTCTGTATAAGAGTGATGGGGGTCGGAGAGGCCCCGAGTAAGGAAAAAGTTGAGGGGCTCAACCCTTCCCTGTTTATTTACTTCCTACGCCCTCTGTCTCTACACTTTGATAGAGTTTTTATACTTTCAAACTAGGTTTTACTGAGTTACTTTAAAGAAAACCTACACCCACGTATTTGGAGTTTCATAGGCGTCGTATGAATATTTTTGGGCAGGGTTAAATGTTTTTAGAGTGAGGCAAAGTGATCGTATTTATATACTAGTTAAATAATACGAGTAGGTATATATTCATGAAACATTCGTTATATACCACTATTACCAAACACGCTGATAGAAAATTACTTAAAGCTTATTGTCATATTTTCTTTAGTTACTACTTAACTATGAGGGCTACCTATAGTTAAGTCCTATATTATTTTAGTTTATTTACCGTAAATACAGCTAAAATAATATAGGAAAGAATTCGAATAGTTAATTATTACAACTATGTAGGATGAAAAACATATTCAAAGCTGAAAAAAGTATATATTTAGGTTCACATAATTTTTATAAGAGTCGACCCGTGACCACGATCGGTGCAATTTGATCGCGACGTTGGGTAAATTTAATTCACACGATTAAGTCCCGAAATATATCTTACTAGCTGACCCGCGCAACTTCGTGTTCGCGTCAATTTTCACAGTTTTTGCAACATTATTAATTGCTGCTCACCTCCTATTGGTCATAGCGTAATGATACATAGCCTTCGTCGATAAATGGAGTATTTAACAGTAAAATAATTTTTCAATTCAACCCAATAGATCTGAGATTATCGCGTTCAAACAAACAAATAACTCTTTAGCTTTATAATATTATTATAGATAAGAGTTGTGAGTCAGTAGGTATACTTATTCTAACAGAATAAATTGCTTTCAATATTAATTAATTAAAAGAGTTTTTTTTATCTAAACCTGAAAGATATACGACTTTAATTGATGTGAGAATTATTCAAATATCTAGACTTTCTTTTATTCGTAAAAGTCTACTAATATATTTTGAGATAGATAGTACCTACTAGAATTTTAACACGCATTCCTCCAAATTAAGATTGATTAGGAAGTTTGAAAAAGTAATTTTGTACCGCTTATACCGATATCATTTAAGAAAGATAATAAAGAACCTATTCCATAAATTAGTACCTACTTGAAAATGTCAAGTACCTTTGTAATTAATTAGAAAAGATTAGTTAAACTAATCAATTACAGAAAAAAAATGCAAAATGTTTGTAAATTACCTAAAGTAATTTGAAATAAAAAATTATAGGTCACTTTTATTAAGAGTTGAGGGCAAGAATAATTGTAATATTTTGATTTTATCGTTGTTAATATTATCAGCTGGACATTATACAGTTTATTATTGGTCCTTTCATTGGCTGAAGGCACCCTCTATCCAACTAAAAGCCATTCATCCCTAAAGTCCACTACTGGAATTTAATAAACCCTTCATAACTAGACATACCTAAATGTGCAGGGAGATTCAAATTTGGGGTCACTAAAAGGAAAACAACGAACACTACATTTTCAATTCAATCATTTTTTTTATCTGATGAGAAAAAGTTAGACCGGTTCGTTGTCATAACCGGCCACCGAAGTATCTACGGACCTCCTAGTTATACCTTCTAAATAATATAAATCTATTGACAACCAGAAATTGACAATGTGTATTTTTAGAGATTCTTCTGAGCATATTAGGAACATTCATAAGTTGCAGTCCCAAGAATACTATTTGATAAGATATACAAGGTTTTTTTGGTATATTGCAAAGGTCAGATAGCAATAACCCTACAATATTTATACTTCAAGAAATTATATTAAAAAAAAAATGAAAATATTGAAAACTTGCAGAATTATAAGCCATTTATTTGCACTACTTTGTGCGATCCACAAATTGTTTTTCCGAATTTAGGTATACTTTTTTTTCGTGATTTGTATGTTTGTACCTATGAACCCTAGAGCTAGAGATGTATTTTAAAATGTATATGTCTAAAAAGTATCTTTTTTTATCTAGGATCTTTCCTAGACACATAAATCCAAACGAAAATAATAAACATAAGAAATAAAGAGTAATTTTAGTCCCTCCTATTGTGTCTAATTCACCCCCCATTTGCATGGAATGCAGGTGTAAGTGCAAACGTGCACGGCTCGATAAATAGGTGCGATTGACATAAATCACTATGAACGCATGCGCAAGACGCACCGCACTCAATTAACTGCTGCGATTTCAATTAAAACGCCTTCGTCTATTTACGACATTTCTAATTTATATACTTTTGTTAAAAGGACTTTGATTGGCTATTGAAATTAATGTATTTTGTAGGTATAATATATTTAAAATTAAACTTATTATAAGTACTTTTATTAAAAAATGTATACGCGCTTAGAAATCGATGATCTCGTGCACGCACGAAAAAGTGTCACGTTATTGATTGGTTGTCATCAACAGCATAGCGATTGCAGCGACATGACATGCGATACAATTTTAATTAACGTTATTGATTGGTTGAATGTAGAATGGCGATATGTCATCAATGTTTTCTTATGACGTTATCACGTAAAATTATCGTCCGTAAACCGACTTTACAGACAACCTTTTTTTTATATTTTAATATCAAACTAATGTCTTTTAATACCAAGCTTTATTAATTTTCTTACATCAATTTTCTTTATCCGTTGACAACTGGTATTCTGTATGAGAAATAAGTACGCAGTCGCCTCAGGCGGCCCCGCATCCATTATCATAATGCACCTATACATAAGTGCAGTTTACCTACTGGATACGAAATAAGCGGTTGTGTACCCGCTTATATACCTCGGCTAACTGTAACCGAAGCCGGCCAACCAATCATAATCATTAAGTGTCAAAGCAATTAGGTAAGTAGCCGCCACTTATTCGAAACGTTCGATGTGGTACGACACTGATATTCGAAACGCAAGCCGTGTCCTACAACTTTGCATAAACGTCGCCACGCCTACCAAATGTCACTTGTATCATGTATCCAGTAAATAATATTTTCAACGAGTTTTTAATAAATGGTAATTTAAAAAATATAGCCTGTAAGTCCCTGACTGTCATCGCATAATCATTTCTGAGAGCGTATGGATATAAAACATTATATGCGAGCTACCTATATAATTTTGAAATGAGTCTTCTTAATTATATGTACCACGTTCATAAATATGCCAAACTGAGCGCAAATGTTCACGTATACCTAAAATAACACAATTTAAAGAAATTAAAAAAAAATGTTAGGTTACTCAGAATTCTCTTCCACGTTTAATGAAGTGATAAATTTAATAGAGATTAGTGACAAACGAAATAATTGACTAAGACTTCAGTCAATTATTATACAAGTATGACTTTGTTCAATTACTTCGACTGGCCGACTTTTCGGCAAAGCTTTTCATAAGGGTTTATTTTTTACTTTATAGCTTAATTTTGCTAACCAGAAGAGTTTCGATCAAATAAGTGGGGTTAATTAAGTACAAATTTTATTTAGGTCGTTTTCGGTTACAAAATCGAAACTGAATTCAAAATACCTACATACATAAGAAACAAAGTTAATGTTGAATTTATTTTAATCACCCTATTTTAAGCATAAATGTGAATGAAGTAATTGGTCGACTAGTCACTGTTTATTGCCGACTAATCACCGACAACAAATATGGCCGGATATCAGTCGGCGACTAATCTTAACATCTCTAATATTTTACACCAGGAAAACAGACTAAAACGGGGCTCACAACAAATCTTTAAATGTATCCTGAATTAAACACAAAGACTTATGGGATGGTAATAAAACAAGTTTACAAACGAATAGGTACCTCCTAATAAACGGTTCAATAAAAATACCATAACAACACATAATTCAGTCATCAAACTAAATTACATACAAATAATTTGGCCGCCGAAGCTTACAATCGTAGCTACTCGTAGTTACAACAGTTTTATGACGACTCGGGGTTGAGTCATAAACTAATAAAATAAAAGTTGGAAGCGCGAACAAACCAATAGATAATGAACTTTTATTGGTCAGTTTTACAACTCTCCCAGAATGATTGTAAAGTGAATAATTGTAAATTATGGGTTGTAAACGGCTACATACTTACGCGCAGCCGCCCCTTAGCAGGTATAGGCGGGCGGCTCTATTGTTTGTTGTTCAAATTACTGTGATTGGCAGTGCGAAATTGAGTGGGAACAATGACTCATTGAACTGTTTCAATACGAAAACAGAAGCTTGTTTCGCTCGTATTCTATGCCTCTCCAATTGATTCTGACGTTTGTATAACTACAAGATTAATAAAAAAATTTAATCAATTCACATTATCCAAACTGCAGTGGGCCAAATGTTATAAGGCTGAATGAATATTACATAAGCTCTAAGAAAATATTACTAGGCAACTTTCCCGGGCAAAGCTTTGATTAGCGTTTTTTTTTTATTTTTTTTTAAATATCTGATTGTGTTAACAAATAAAGCATAATTAGGCATAGAACACACCGAAATAAACAATATTTATTGAGTATCGTATCAGTTTTTAAAAACACGCACAGACCTTTTAGTACAATGAACAATTTCGTGTCAAACGTTAATAAAAATGAATAAGGGCGAGCAACAAATCATAATTTATATAGAACACTTGTAAGTATCTACATATCGATTACGGCAATTATTGTAAAGTGACTATTAAGCCCTGGGCAGATAGTCGGCATGTTTATTGTACGTATAGTGTAGTTCTAGCTTTATAGCTATATCCGTGGCAATTAATAACTGTTGTGGTAAGCGAACATTTCGTATGTATCGTAAATTTTGAATTGGTCTCGTTATTTTATGGGGGTTAACTCGATTAACAGTTAGTAGGGGTAGGTTTATTGTATAAGGGAGATTATCTGTATATATGAAGTGTGTGTATACGAAGACAATGTACGGCTAAGATGGTCTACATACATGTAGAGAAAAGGAATGCAGCGATTTTACTAATAATAATAATAATAAAAATCATTTATTCCTCTCAAAAGGTTACAATGATCTCTTAAATATAATACATGGTTGTCAGACCCTTATGAGAGCTAGAGTCTGCAGTAGGTTCGAAACCTGTATGACAGATCTCCAGGCCCTCTCCATTTTAGGAGACACTCACTAAGAGTGAAGTATAATATTTAAGGTAATTATTTGAATTTATTATTTAATCATTGCAATTATTATTTTCGATTTGGTTTATCATCATTTGTATTTTTTGTCTTAATAAAACAACCCCGCATTACAGAAGGTATAAGCCATATGTAGAGGATAACTTTACAAATTGGCAATGTAGTACTAAGTATACCCAGACCTGCGATCAATATTAGTGGATTTAATACTGCTCATCTGTCACGTACCTACTGTTCGAGACAGTAGAACAAGGCAGTCAATGCTGAAATTACTGTTAAATGTTCGCAAATAAGAACTCTATTTATTTTTGCCAACTTTACAATTTATTTAATTAGGTACTTCACTAGGTTGCATATTTAAAAACTGTTTTTTTTTTTTCTTTAATCTATACAATTAATAGCAACACTTTAAAAATATCTTTAATTTATTGGAGTCAAAGAACTATTAAATCTAACTTATATATCTATTTATGACATAACAGTTACATAGGTTCTTTATCATGTTCCCTGCACGTGATGCAAAGCCGGCTACGACAAACTATATATGTAGATACCTACCTACATCTACAAACATTAGAGTATCATGATGTATGGATGACTCAAGCTGACCTCGCCGTTCATCATGTATGAGTTATGAAGTCAACATGTTTGGACTAGGTTCATTGGATTATGGACAAAGATATTACTGTTTTACTAATAACTTTAATGAAAACTGAGATAATTTGGGTATGTGACAGAAGAATATAGTGACAGTTTAATTTTTTAAGAGGAAAAATCAGTGGTCTATGGGTATCGAATAAAATCTTATTAAACTCTATACTATAAGAGTTACTTTGTTTATTTGTTTGTTCGTTTGTTTGAACGTGATTATCTCAGGAACTACTGGTTCGAATTTAAAAAAAAATAGAATTGGATTTCGTCAATAAATGGGCTATTTATAAATATAACATCACGCTATAAACAATAGAAGCGGAGTATGAAATGTTGCAAAAACGGGGAAAATGGCGCAAACAAAGTTGCGCGTGTCCGCTAGTTATCTTATACCAGTTAATATGTTGGTATGATAAACAAATTTGTGGCCGTGTATAAATATCATAGAACATTTTCTACTTGTTATTAACAAATAAAAGTTATTAATTTCCCCCGTATATAGTATAGAATTTTGCGACAAAACAAAGGTAAACGATCACCAACATTCAGAAGTTTAGAAAATTATTATAATGTACTTTAGTAGGTGTTCCTTATTAATTGCGATAGTTAAATTTCTACAGTAGGTATTGTAAAACAAGGCCACTTTGAATGTCAAAATCAATCTTCAATTTCAAATCAATTCACCCCAAACTGGCTTTAAGTTGTCGACTACCTATCGTACCCATGTAATACCTGACCGAATTAAATACCTATTGTAATAAATATTGGTAACCCTACCAAACATTGTACTACAGTACCTTGCTTTGTACAGTACCTCTAACATGAATGTTACTATACATGTGCATATAAACTAGTGCTCTGTGTGCGTATTTTGCATCAAAATACGAGACTTAATGTATTTATTTGGTTTAATTAAAACTATTGTTGTATAATTGGTTGCAGAGAAAGACGTTTGAATTGACACTGTCAAGTTTCTGGCGAGAGAGCTATTGAGAACTTAAGTCAAATTATTCATTATAAATCTTATGAATATTTTTATTTGAACGTATTTTGAATTGAAACACGAGAACTGTGCCTTTATTTGCATGTGTATTTCATGCCACAATCTGGCTGAATATGCGGACAGGACTAGTACTAGAGGATAAGTACTATATTTGAGGAAATAATTTAAACAGACAATAAATAACTTTTGCTTAACCATAACCTTTTTGAAATTTCAATCTCTTATCAATTTTTAAAATTTCATCTAAATTGGTAAATTTTCGGAGATATAAAAAAAAATATTGTTATATCACCGGCTATGGTTACATAATTTATTTTGTCAAATATAGTAGGTAGGTTCACGAGGTTTTACTTTTTTTTCTGTCCGCATATTCTGCCATATTTGCTATGAAAAACACAAAATAAAGGCAAATTTCTCATATTTCTATGCCATATTACGTTGACTACTCGAAAATATAGTAAAAATCGTTCTAGACTAGACTCGTTCCCAGGATAGAAAACAGTGAGGTTAGTCGCACAGTTAAGGGAGTCGTGTAGAGGACAGGGCAGGTCGGGTGAGCGATCCTATCTCTCACGAGCCTTCCTTTACTGGCAGGGTTGTACCCTCTTTGTGACTACTGATTTTGTTTAAAGGAAGACTGTCTACAGATATAGGTTAGATAGATTTGATTTTCAGATTATATATTATGTATTTGTTCTTGTATGGGTTTTAAAACCTGCCTTGATGGTTTAATGAAGATAACATTTAGTTTAATTATTCTAATGTATAAACTGTATCTGTCGAGTATTAATAAAATCCGTTTAGTAGTTTTGGCGTGAAGAAGGATAAAAGAAAAATACATTTCAAAATATTCTGGTTTGATCTTAGTTTTTCTATTCGCACTATACAGTAGGGAGCTCAAGTAGAATGGACGTCATAACCGACATCTACGTGGGTGCAACCGCGGGCATAACCTACTTTTATATAGGTATATAAAGTAGGGTTAGTAAAATTATCAAGTACCTAATGATTGTCCTAGGATTTGTAAATGTTGTTTTTGCTATTTTTAGTCCAGTGATTTTTAACAACTTTTGAAAAGAGTCAACATTTAAAGATCTATACAAAAATATTTCTATTACTAAATTAATGAAATATATGTTCATAAACTTTCGCGATTTGTACACATTATAGAATTTGTTTATTTGAAAATGCTTCTATACAAGTCCACGACCGTACATTGTGACAATTTTCATTCTTAGAATAGCTGATCAAAAATTTACTAGGCACTTGACAGCCCTATATCAGATACTCGTAGCTACTACCTAGTCTAGGAACACATCTATACTACCAATAAAACTATGTAAGTACATAGATACCTACGTGGTAGGTAAACTAGAAATAAGGATCACAATGTAATAATAATTTTATTAATAATATTTTGGGACAACTCACACAACGTCATCTGATCCAAAACTAAGCAGAGCTCGTGCTATGGCAACCAGACAACTGATAAACATACATATATATTTCTAAATATATACATATTATAGTTAAACTACACCCAGATACAGAATAAACCATCGTGCTCATTACACAAACTTTTATCCTGGGTGGGGATCGAACACACAACCTCCGGTTTAGCAGTCAGACTCACTAACCACTAGACCAACAGGCCAGTCTATAACTATTTTTTTTATATTTCTAAGTACCTCATAATTTTATGAGGTACTTAGAAATATACCTACTATTTAATAAAATTAAAATATACTTCTATTTAGTGTATTTGTAATTTTAAACTAAATATTTTGTGCCTCTGGGTAAATAATAACATAGTGATAAAATAATTTTATTATAATTTAGCCAAATTTTGTAAATATAATGAATATTCAAGGAACACATTATATTTTTAAATATATTTTTGACTATATAGCTTAATTAAGTTGGCCATGATATGAAACTGAATTAAATAAATATATTATATAGAGTCTTAGAGCCTGTTTACATGGTTAAACTTTTATAAGTTTAACTTACTAATAATATAATTTACGAATTCCAAAATTATTCAAGAGCATTTTATCCATGTAGGTACTAAATTACGCAATTCATTACGCAAGAAGCTACCTAGTTGCAAAATCTCTCAACTTTTCCATAATTTTCCCAAAGTGCAGTATCTCTATTATCTTTATTAACTATAATTGAATGTATGTCCAATAGTGCATTTAAAAAACAAGTCTTGATATCTTTTGTAGTAGCCACTTTACTGATCTCATGCGCAGCTGCCTTTATAAGTTTATATACAAACCATTATTCATGAGCCGTGAACATGGGCATTTATATATAATGATATATGTAAGTATAGGTATATAAGCAGAAGGTGTAACACCGGACCATGAAGCCTTCGTTTTATTGCAAATAAGTCCACGGGAGTCCTATATTATTGTAATATTTTAACAAGATACCTTCACTGAATATTAAATTGATAGCAATGAAAATAAAACAAAGATGATTGATACCACATGCCTTATTATACTGTAAGCTGGTTAGTAGTTTAACTATGGTTAATATCGTATGAACTAACCTTTACAATTTGTGTCGTCATATAGGTATAGTTTAAACTCTATTGAATTTTAACTCCTATTATTTTTTACATTATAAATGTATAACATTATACAACAAAAACGGTTTTTTCCTATATTTTAATTAAATTACCTACTGGTTCAGTAAATGAAAAGCAAAAAAGGCTCAGGAAGATTATCGATTTTAGTACCAAGGTTAATTAAAGTACATACAAAAGTAACGTCAGCCTATTCAAAAAACCGTAACACAGCAATTATTAGAATTATAATTCTTTAAAATCATTTATTTATTCTTATAACTGTTTGTTATAAATAATTACTTATTTATATTTTTCTTAATGTTGTAAAAACAAACTAATTAAAAACAGTTACTTATTAAAATTTTACAAACTATAAAAAAGCTACCTCGCTTTAGCATTTATTTAAGAAAAAAAATCTTGTCCAATTATTGCCTGATTACATTGATGTACAGCTTCAGTAAGATTGTAAAAAAGTTATTATAAAATAAGTATGCGGGTATTTAGAAAAAAAATCCGTTAAAGCGGACAAAGACATTGTTCAATGCTGAAATGGTCAAATTATCGACTACATTCCGTTTTTGTCATCACATCTGCCTTTTATGACGTTTATAACTTATAATGGTATGTTTTAATTAAGTGAGAAAAGGAACTGGACTTCAATTAGTCTTAATTGAAAATACACACCGCTATTGAACCGCCATACAATGTATATCCTAGATATTTAGCTAGAGGCAAATGTTTCAAGGTGTACTAGGTCCTTAGTTGCGGTATTTCAGGCTATATAGGTATGTATTTAGAATGTATAGCAAATTTTTTTTGTGTATAGCAGTATATTAGTTATAATTTCGTTATAACATTAACAATAAATCGAATTACGCAGGTGATATCACCTGCGTAATTCGATTTATTGTAGCTCTATAGTATTATTGTACTGTATAGCTATATAGCTATTATTATTGATAGCATTACAAAAACCATATCAAAATAGTCTGTTAATATTAAACCGTATTTATAAAATATTTAAAATGCTTTACTTACTACATAAAAATAATAATTGTTGTTATAACGTTAAAGGTACGCTCCAGTAAAAATGAAGATGTTCAAAATTCGCTACGCGATACATCGATGTTAGGGTAACCAATAATTTTTCGTATCGGCTGAATAATTATCTGTTATCGTCGATTTGGCATGTCAGGTCGAGGACCGCAAATATGGCAGACATCGCAGCGATAGCAACTAAAAAATAATATTATTTTAAGCTGTTATATGTTGCATGCTATCGTTAAATTTTAATTTGATATTGAGCTTATTAAATTACTTATGTAACATAGGTACCTTTTTGCAACAATAGTTACTCTGAGTCGGTTAGGTAGCACGGAACACGTAGGTTGAGGTTAAAATGCCTTATAATGTTCCACCAAAGAAATAAAGAGCTTTAAAATGAATAAGATACTTGATCTAGTTTTTCCACACTACGCCTTAAGAAATAAGATTTAAATCCTGATTTAACGAGTTGACACGTACGTATAATGCTATTCAACATGAATAGCACATCCAAATAGGTAGAAAGATATTCGTAACTTTTTCTTTTGCAGACCGTACGCGGAGCGCGGCTTGGAATTCAGTTTTTAGCGATGGTTTGAGTATTCAGCTACCATACTCGGCATCGAAGATGTAACAGACTATATCCAATTTAATTAATAGTTCTCACCGCTCGTCCATAAAGAAAATGAAGTCATTATGCATGTTTTACGAAATATGAAGACCTCGGCATACCAAAGAGCCTTAATCTTTTTTGTGAGACCTCGTTATAGTAAATAAAATAGCCGCAGATGTAATGTTAGTGTTAATTATTACAGGAAGCTCTTAACAATCGGTAAACATGTAGGATGCCATTATATTCATTACAAAGACCAGTAAATTGTTTTTAATTCTTTCCATTGGATGGAGTACTCCTGAAGCGAGTGTTATTACGACATTCTACATGTTTCGCTGTGGAGACTGTCGGGAACATCAAAAGCCACAAAGGGCTTAGTAAATTAAAACATTGCAAAACAGCTACACCGTAGAAGTCGCGCTTGGTCGGCTTCAAAAATGGCATCGCGCGTCCACTGGTGACGAGTAAGTTTTTCGCGACCGTCTCCACTCGATAAATAATGGCGGTGACTTTGACAAAAACTCACCTAGTCCTGTTCGGTGGCCGACGGCGCGCGCTCCCCGCCGAATGCGGCCGCGACTCCCCGCTCTCCTCTACCCTCCGTGCCGCCCCAACGTCCCCGCACCAACCCGCAGTCGCCCCGCGAGCTTTTTCTGCCCATTCCACGGCGCCGGCGCAATCGCGAACCGCTCACTTCCATCATTACAGACATAACCCTACTATTTACACTGCTACTGTCTAAATAATAACTACTTATATTTATGGCAATTTGTTTAACTTCACCGACTATTAAAACTGCAGGAACACGATCACGTTTACACTATACTTATGCGAGAGTATTGAAGGATTAGATGGCGCGGAAGGATATTCTGTTTCACACTGTCCGATATAACGATAGCGGATAATTAATTTAACTTACGACTCTTTATTTACTTAGCTTTAAGGGTACGAGACCGGGTCTCTTTGGTAGGCATATTAAATTTGTACAATGTAATATAGTTCACGTCGCCGACGCAGCCGAGCTGGGGCGCTACGATCGCACATAAAGTAAAACGCACTACGATACACCTACACTATGATACACGGAAGAGATTTCTACAAATTGCACTGGTTTCCAAACGCGAACATCTTCGACGATTACGCGGATTAAAATATAAATGTATATAAAAATCAATAAATCAACAAAAACAAAACCCGAAACACAAAATAATACGACCCGTTTCTAGTCTAGCATTCAACAGTTTATTGTTCCATTCAATCGATTAGAAAACATTGTGTCTAGTTAATAATTAATTTAAAAATAATCACAACAACCGAACAACACTTAAATAACGAGAAAATAATTACAAACAATTTACAAAAAAAAAACCACAAAGCTATGGAGTGTTCGGCGGACTGCGATTGTATCACTGGGCAAGGCGATGCGCGCGCGCTGCCTAGTGCTCAGGATGCCCCTGCGCAGCGGCCGCAGCCGCTGCCGCAGCCGCTGCCGCTTTCTGTGCTTGCGCTTGTTTCTCCTGTTCATTCAACTCCTTTATAGCCTGGATTTCCTTCTTTAATTTCATCCTTCGATTCTGGAACCATATTTTGATTTGTCGCTCCGTCAAACAGAGCGCGTGCGCCATTTCTATGCGTCTCCTCCGTGTGAGGTAGTGATTCGTGTGGAACTCTTTCTCTAACTCTAGCGTTTGATATCTAGTATACGTTTGTCTTCCTCGTCTTCTCAGGCCGTTTGCTCCTGTAACAAAAAATAAAACGTTCTTTAACATCCATAAAACTCAAACGTTAAAAGTTAGGGGTTGGTAAGACTGCGCTTTAAACCGGCTCAGATTTCAGCGAAGCGTTTGAATGTTGAATGGGATTGCTTGTCTCACGCAGCTTAGTTCAAATGACGTTACAATTGGCGGTGACGACAGCTTCATTTCGTTTAAACGTCGATATTGATATATACACTCGAGCTGCCTTTGATCAGGCCCGCCTGAGATTAAGACTGGTTGCAAACTTGATTAAGAAACATAAACACGTGTGGGCGCACACATATAATTGTTTAGCATAAGATTCAAATGCAATATAAATGGAGATGCAGACAATAAATGCAAATTTTGTTTTAGGAACGTGGTGAGGAAGAATAATAAAGAGAAGATTAATCAATGAAGAGCCGACGTCTTCGTGAAGTGGAATGCTTTACAATTGCGTACTGTTACAGTACAATATCTTTGTGCTGTATCTACAATCTACATCACAATCTTATGTTCCTTATCGCACGTTCAGTATCTATTAAATGTTTCTACTATCTGTTATCAACACGAAGTCGTTAGTATATAAGATGCACCTTTGGATAATTATAACCAGACTATACTACATCTTTTGTCTCATTTATACCTAATCATATACTGCCAAGAAGTTTGGCAAATTGGTGACCCCGACGAACGAATACGCAGCAAGAAACATGCTACAATCACCGTGCAAGGCGAACATAAATCAGCAAGGAACACTTGAAGTAGCTGTTGGCACCTCGGTTTTATCCCGCATTCCGGAATTTTGGAAAGACCAACCAAGATTATGGTTCACGCAACTAGAAGCCATATTAGCACCACAGAAGCAAGGAGACGAATACAAATACTGTACAGTAATAGCAAAGTTATCCAAGGAAGAAATACTACAAGTTAGTGACCTAATCACTTCACCACCGACTACAGATAAATACAAAAACATCAAGGAACGTTTAATTGATTGTTACGAAGAAACAGAACAGCGACAGTTTCAAAAATTAATATCAGAGACAGAACTCGGTGATCAAAAACCTTCGCAGTTATTACGTCAAATGCGAGTCCTCGGGAGAGGAAAAATCAGTGACGAAACAATTAAACTACTATGGTTCAGGTTTTTACCAACATCAGTTACTACGATTCTAGCAGTTACGGAAGACATGGAAATTGACAAACTGAGCCAAATTGCAGACAAAATAATAATGAATTCAAAAGTAACCGAAATATCAGCTGTTAGCAACGACACTTCAAACGACAACAATACAGCATGCATTTTAGCCCAGCTAGCAAAATTACAGATAGATATTGACGCAATTCAGCAAGGTCAATATGGCTATCGACCCAACACGCACAATCATTTCAAGAAACGTCAACAATTCCCGATTATGAGGCCGAGAACAAACTTTAGAGGAGCAAATCGATTTTGTTACTACCACGAAAGATTCGGAAAATATGCAAAGAACTGCATTAAACCATGCGGTTGGAAACCAATCACTTACGTACGGAACCAGGGAAACGAATAAGAGCACAGACAACGGCGAAACTCTGTGCAATCCACCCATCCAATCGCCTCACCATTACCGACCGAAAAAGTGGTATGAAGTTTTTGATTGACACGGGCGCAAATATTTCAGTCATTAGCAAGCAACAGAGACATTCAATTTTACAAAATGAACAATACACACTATACGCTGCAAATGAGACTAAAATTAGGACTTACGGCGAGAAGACGCTTACCTTGAATTTAGGACTACAACGATGTTATAAATGGAATTTTGTAATCGCCGATGTTACACAACCAATAATTGGAGCAGATTTTCTAGAGCACTATAAACTATTAGTCGACATAGCAGGTCGCAAACTTATCGACAAAGTTACAGAGCTGACAACGCATGTAACTTCGGAAAAAGCGACACAACAAACAATTCGTACTATCGCAGTGGGAACGAATCCACGTATTACGCAACTTTTAAACAAATACGAAGACATCACGAATTTCACAATATCACGAACGCGCATTGCGGAGAGAGGACCCTCTCTCCGCAATGCGCCCAAACATAAGATTGAACATCACATTATCACTACAGGACCACCCGTCGCAGCTCGGGCAAGACCATTACCTCCAGAAAAATACGACATAGCCAAAAAGGAATTTCAAAATATGATAGAACTCGGAATTTGCCGACCGTCAGATAGCCCATGGGCAAGCCCATTACATATGGTAAAAAAGAAAAATGGCGAATGGAGACCGTGCGGAGACTATCGAATGCTCAATAGCACGACAGTACCGGACAAATACCCACTACCAAGATTAACTGACTTTACATACATATTAGAAAATAAGAAGATACTAAGCAAGATAGATATACGTAAAGCATACCATTGTATTCCTGTTAAAGATATAGAAAAAACAGCCATCATCACACCTTTTGGACTTTTTGAGTACTTAAGAATGCCTTTCGGATTACGCAATGCGGCACAAACATTTCAACGATTCATGGATTCCTTATTTAGAGATTTAAACTTCGTATTTATATTTGTAGACGACTGTCTCATCGCATCGGACAACGAAGATTTGCATTATCAGCATTTAGAAACGGTTTTCAAACGTTTACACGAGAATGGAATAACCATTAATCTCGAAAAATGCGAATTTCTCAGAAGGGAAATAGATTTCTTAGGTTATCATATAACGAGCCAAGGAATACACCCTACCGAAGAAAATTACAAAGCAATCATGGAATTTCCCAAACCGAAAACAATTCAAGAATTAAGAAGATTTTTGGGCATGGTCAATTTCTACAGAAGTAATATTCCACGCGCAGCGGAAAATCAAAGAATTTTAAACGAATATCTACATGGTTCAAAAAAGAACGATAATTCACCTGTTCCTTGGACAACGGAAGCAGACAAAGCTTACGAAAAATGCAAGGAAAGCATGAAAAACGCAGTGTTAACAGCGCATCCTTCCCGCAACGCATCACTAGCGCTCATGACCGACGCTAGTGCTACTTGCGTTGGTGGAGTTTTACAACAAAAATCCGGACGCAATTGGGAACCATTAGGATTTTTTTTCACAAAAATTGAGCGAAACTCAACAAAAATATTCTACGTTTGACAGAGAGCTGTTAGGAATATACATGGCCGTCAAACATTGTCACAGATTAATCGAGGGAAGAGAATTTACAATATTTACGGATCACCGACCTTTGACATACGCATTCTCCCAAAAACCATCATCAAACGATACACCGCGACGGGTCCGGCAGTTAGATTTCATTTCACAATACAGTACCAACATTCAACACATAAGCGGACGTGACAATATTACCGCCGATGCCTTATCTCGAATAGAGGAAATATACGTGCCATCACCTATCGATTACGCTGAATTGGAAAAATGTCAATCAACAGATAATGAACTAAGTAAATTACATGACAATAAAAGATTAAAATTCAAAAACATTACGCTTCCGGGTTCCACAATAAACATCACCTGCGACACGTCTACTGGAAAAAGCCGCCCCTACTTACCAAAGCATTTTCGCAAACAAATTTTCGATACCATTCATGGTATGAGCCATCCAGGAAAAAGAACTACGAGAAAAATGATAACCCAAAGGTATTTATGGCCGTATATGAACAAAGATATCAATAATTGGTGTAGATCATGTATAGCCTGCCAAAATTCAAAAATACAACGACATACGATATCACCTCCTGGTACATTTATGACAGCGCAACGTTTTGAACATTTACATATTGACATCGTCGGACCACTTCCGATTTCACAAGGGAAGAGATATTTAATCACAATCATAGATCGTTGTACGTCATGGCCCGAAATATTTCCGGTAGAAGATATAACTGCAGAAACAGTAGCCAAGACACTTTTCGAAGGATGGATTACTCGTTTTGGATGTCCATTGCGCATTACTACGGATCAAGGCCGACAGTTTGAATCAAGAATATTTGAGTCACTCTCACAATTTTTGGGAATACATAAAATTAGGACAACACCTTATCATCCACAATCCAATGGAATGATAGAGAGATTTCATAGAACTTTAAAGGCGGCGTTAATGACAAGAGAATCCAACGAAAATTGGTTAAAAGAAATTCCAACAGTTTTACTCGGGTTGCGGAGTAGCTTGCGAGAAGACACAGGTTATAGTTCAGCAGAGATGACATATGGAACGCCAATACGACTCCCTGGAGGATTTTTTGAGTCATCAGCAGCACAGTTATCAACGTACGAAGAGTTTGTAAAACAAATTCAAAAGGACATCACACAAATGACATCAATTCCGAAAAGAAAAAAACACAATCAAGCTATATTTGTGCATCCCGAACTCAAAGAATGCTCACACGTATTTGTTCGGTGTGATAGAATTAAGAAAGCCCTGACACCGCCGTATGAAGGACCCTACCCAGTAATTAGTAAAACAGATAAAACATTTTGCATTAGAATTAGGGATAAAGAGACAGTGATATCAATTGATAGATTGAAACCAGCTTTCATGATCAATGACGAATCAAACTACGTGCCAGATTCAAAGGATTGCGACAGGCATTCACACACGTACACTACACGATCGGGACGTAAAGTAAAGCCAGTAGTACGTCTATAAAAAATCGCTGATATATGCAAGCTATTCGTATATATATTAACATAGATCTTAACATATACCATTAATTCACAACTACTCGTAACAACAAGACATCTAAAATGGGAAATCAAAGTTCTAAGGACCAGATAACATACAATACGGACAATTGCCTCAATCAAAACGAAGCGGACCAACTCCGTAACCTGATCCAGGAGGACTTGCGGTGGACAAGAAGTGTTGCAATGGGACAGATTATTTTAAGAATCGGCGTGATCCTAATTTACGGCATAATGAAAACACTGGACAGAAGAATGAAGAGTTTAACGGAAAAAAATAATAAACACTCGTGCAACAGCTAAGTCAAAATTACAGACGTCAGCAAATCACACCACAACAGGCGTCATCAAATTCCACCGCGTACAATAGCATTATTATTTATATACATCAGCAAATAACTAGTAAGGTCTAGGTCAAATTTATATTGTAAACACTATTACCATAATTTTTTTTAAAGGGGGGTGTACTGTTACAGTACAATATCTTTGTGCTGTATCTACAATCTACATCACAATCTTATGTTCCTTATCGCACGTTCAGTATCTATTAAATGTTTCTACTATCTGTTATCAACACGAAGTCGTTAGTATATAAGATGCACCTTTGGATAATTATAACCAGACTATACTACATCTTTTGTCTCATTTATACCTAATCATATACTGCCAAGAAGTTTGGCAAACGTACCAAGAACTTGATTCGCGACCAGGATAACTGAATACGAGGCCAATACCCGTGACTTGCTAAAATTCGACCGATTCAGGGCTGGCTGTTAACTAGTGAAAATGTTTGACATCGAAAACAGTACGATATGAGGAAAGATTTCTTATTCAATTTACTCTCGTGTCTTTCAGGTGTATGAAATGCGTATTTACATCAGCTGTTTCCGTGTCAGGAAATCTAACAAATAAAAATTCTAATGTACAAATTAAACTATTTGTTGTGAAAATGCTGTTGCATTTCTTTCTTTCTTTTTATTCCTGGTATTGGTTCACATCTGATGATCTCATGATTGACCACGAAGTACGACAAAATACTTGTAAATGATATATTATCCACTGTGTTTGTTGCTTTGTGAATTCATTGACTCATCAAAAATGTTGACAACCCATTGCTTTTTTTTCTAATTTTACCTCATCTCAATAAATAAAAGATGACATGTCAAGCCAATTTATTAAAAATATATTATTATTGACAATAAAATGGCAACCCTGTTGTCGGCCCGCGGTTATTCGAAGGCTTTCATTGCATGCCGTGGTTGCGTGCTCCTCAACATAATGTATAGGTTCTGAACGCACGCTGAGATGCCTTATTTCTTTATTTTTGAATCGAACTTTCTCAGTAGGTATATTATATGCAAGATCAAGACCAATCAGAATGTGTCTGCATTTAATTTGGTTAAATCGAAAGTAATGCATGCGCAGGATCCGATAGTATCAGTTTGAAATATGAATGCAGTAACTGATCTGTGACGAGTAAAAGGAATGAAGGGAACATTCTTTCTTTTGTAATGATTGTGAATTGAATGTAAATTTCGTACTTGAGAATGCTGACTTTTTGACAGTTCAACGGCCATATACATTGATTGAAAACAGGACTCATATAGGATATTCATACTATCGGAATCTTGACTGATGGATGTTTGTCGGATGTTTATAATCAAGAATACATGGGAGCTTCCATTATCAAAAGCACCGCCAACCATCACATACATAAATTTAATTAAATACGTGTCATAATTATAGTACATGAGCGATAAAACACTCGAACAAACACATTGCCTTGCCTTAGTGGTACGAAAATAAAAGCAAGAGTATCTTGGGGCGTACTTCTCACAGCATAAAAGGGTATACGAACCAATTTAATGGCTTAATTATCTCTCAAGTAGTGAGATCAGAGGCTGCTTATCTATGGACTTTAAGTTGAATGTAGTATGGTTATATGGTTTAATCACAATCGTGAGAAAACAAGTAAAACACGCCTATTGTTGATAAAAAATGTTTAGTGTAAAGGAGAGTGGGGACATGTGTGACCACTGTAACATTATACATTATTATGAATTGGATCATAATGATGTCTGTTGAATATTATCTGATTATTTTATTTCCCCCTAAATTACAAACTAAATTCTTACAAACTAAAGTGCAACCTTTTTAATAATTAACAAAAATTCTTGCGACCACTGTGTGTAGTGGTTAATTGAGTGACGCTAATTGCCTAAGCCGTAAAAGCCTTCCGAGGGCAACGCGTAAATTACCGGACCACTCTTCTTTATGTACGAGTTATTTACGGGATTAACTCCAAATCGTTGTTTATGTTCTACAATTGTAATCAATTTTAAAGGGAACACCTAAATACTCGGGGTTCGTAAAAGTACAAATTAAATTGCTTTGACGTGACGAAGCTGCCACTGTTGCGTTGCGAGTAAACAGAAATAATTAAAGTACGATCTTTTTTCATTCATTAAAACATAGATATGGGTACTGAATCACTCACTTATGTTTCAAATATTCCTCTGTATAATTATACGTCTGGTAGCGAAGTATTTCTCCCTATATTTACTACCTTCATTACCCAAAAATCGGTTTCAGTCTGACGAATGAATTCAATCCCGATAAGCAAATGCATTAAGACTCATTACTAAGAAACAGAGCAGGCTTGAATATTAATTCGAAGCTTTCTCTTCAATAAGTGTGTAAAGGAGAACTGCTCAATTTGGTAGCCCCGAGCTTGAAAAGTAATGATAAGTTAAAATAAATACGAAAGATTATGGCCATTGATATTGTGAGGTAGAAATAAAGCTAAATTAAATGTTGGTAGCCTAATTTTTTGCAGTAAATGAACAGAAGCTCAATTTAAAGCTCAAATACAGTCAGGCAGAAACTGCTGAATAGCCACGTCATTTTGGTAGCCATAAAGAGTTAGTTTCTAACATCGCAATGAGAGTTGCTGATCTTTATTAAATATATATTTCAATATCTACTGTTATATCATACCATATATGCATGTATTGTCTCGACTGGGGTAATGCTTTTTACCTTCGTAGATCAATCTATGTGTCCAATCGGTTACTGCGGCTCGGTTTGCCCTTCCCCTAACAACCATAAATCCCCTATGTAAATAAATAAACTACATTCTACGGAAGACGATGTTGTTTTTCACAAACACCAACAGCAAACCATCAATGTCACACTAGCCGCACGTGTTACGACTAATTAGGGCTACCATCATTTCAGTGTCAATTTTCGCCTTATAAATTCTCCTCAAAATCCAGAGTACGTCGTAAAAGCAATAAACATGACACAAATGGCTTCATTAACGCAAGAGGCGGGGATTGCGGCCTAGCAAAAAATAAAGAGTAGTGACACACAAGCCTTAATAGGTATATAATGACACCACGTTTCCGTTATGCACAAATCTGAAAAATATCATCTGCACGCCGTAGACGCATTACGTGTTCCGGCACGCGGGGCGGGACATCGGACCCCAAAGGTTATACGGCTATGCTCATGAGGTAAATAAAAAATGGTCCTGTTGAAATTTTACTCATTATATAGCACATCAAAGTACCGTTGTCGGTAACTGCCAATTAAAGTTTGGTAACCATAAAAACGAGTTATGAAATTTGAGGTTTGGGGCAAAATAACCCACATCGGCTGTACTGAATAAATGTAAAACGACAATAATAAAGCTATAACTGTGTGATCTCAATTCAATCTTGATTGCAGCCGAGAGTGGCCCGGGGCAGCCGCTTAAAAAACAGGTCGACCAAATTTGTGTTTCAGAAAGGTGCAGCGCATTAAAATCGCAACATTTTTCGTTGAAAAACAACCACAGAAAATTACAATATAATCTGACTCCCAAAAAAATTTGCTTTAAAAGTAAAAAGACAATGAACACTTCCAAGGAAATCGAACCGTCCCAAGATTCCCTTCGTACGAGTGTCGGGCGCAACCCGTTTAGCAACACGTGTCGCAAACAAAAGAAACTTGTCCAAGTTGCCCCCCTCTCCCCATCAAGCGACAAAAGGATTGCGCAAGTTATATTAGTCGTAAAGAATTTCGGACTAAGATCTATAAGGTTGTAAACCGCTCGTAATTCACAATGGTCCCGCAATTGCGGAGGACATTCGCAACAACTGTTGTTTGCTTCAATGTTTTAATTGTTCCTAATTCGTAAAACTTTTCAGCGTGATTTACAACTGTTGTTTTAGCAGATCGGGAGCTTTTGAGTTTTTTTTCGATACCGGTGAACATGTGGCACGCGGTTGACAACGCGGGAAGCGGTTATTTACACTTGTGGGATCGTAAACGGTTTTTAATGACAAAAACAATAGCTTTTAACTTTTTTCTGAATACACAACTGTATTATGGGGATGTTTTACAGTTTGGAGTAGGACGTGTGAGTCTGTGCTGTCATCGAGCAAAACGCTACAATTATTATTGTGTTAGCATATTTCAATGGAAGGGTGACATTAAAACGGATCACGTCGACGAGTATGCCCACGCGGACAATTTTCTTCGATAAAATTATGTAAAGTAGATATTTGCGCTCCGAGTCTAATGAGTCAAATTAAGATAACATGGTCTGTTCTACTACGCATAACATGTTTTACAAGTCAATAAATGTGTCTAGGACTTGTCGAGACGAGGCCTGGTTTACCTACGACACTGTACGTATTATACCTATGTAAGAGAAGGTATATAATTTAAGTCAAAGTCTCGCATAATGGTAGCCATGGGTTTAATAGCAAATTACATCATGTGCTTATTATCTCTTCAGAACATAAATTTATTTACATCAAAAAGCAATGATTACTTGTTTTATTTCTTATTTAGATGCTGTTACATTTAAGTTACCTGTCTTTTAATATCTTAAGACTCAAGTGTTACGCATTTCCAAAATTATTTTGAGCTCCTAATATGCATCTCTAAATATACTCCAGAATATATTTTACGGTCTTGACTTCACAATTTTTTGGCCAACACGACTCCATAATTGAATGCATACCCCAAAAACGTGTTCAATACAGTTTTTTAATACATTATCATCTCATTACCGACGATTGGAGCGATTTTAAGTAATCGTTCATTTTCGTGAATTTCCTTATTACATATTCTGAACCAACGGGCTCGACGAAACATAATCACTCAAATTACTAACTTGAATCGCAAATTACAAAATTGGTACCGAAAACTGTGGCGTGGTGGGGCGGTAGATAAAATGTTTACTGTACATACTCGTATAGAGACCGAGCGCATTTGTATATGTAGATACAGGTAAGAGGACGCACCCAGCCTCCTGGGTGGTCTCGGAATCAACTGACCGATTACTAAGTATATAAACGGCTATAACACATTGGCTGCCGCTCTTTTATATCTATACGTTCGTGAATTATTGTTTAAAATAAAAGCTCACATGAGTTACCGTATCAATACTCGCTGTAATTAAAGCACTGCTGTAAGGTCCGCACGCCAATTTGGTACGGATTTGTTATTTTGTTGCGAGTTAATGTTTTAGCAATGATTTGTGATTTTGTATTATTAAGCTAGCAATGGGTAGATAATAAAGCTTTATGCGCTCAGCACAAATCGTATTTTCATTGAGCTATTTATCTATAGTTTTTGAGGGTTCTTAATTTAATCGTTTTATTCTTCTTCCGTTCGAGTTTCTTTCTTTCTTTAGGTTTTTACTGAAGTATTTTTGGGAATAAAGTCAAAGAAAGAACTAACATTTACAATGCATTTGTAAAGGATGCGATTCTACATGCCGCCGATTTTACAAACAGTTAAAAACTACGTGCAACCTTATCGAGTTATAAATGTAAACCTGGTGTAAAATTTCCTTTTAGCCCGCAAAAATTTCTTCAGTTGACTTCGTGTGTTGTATTCCTGGAATTATATTCTAAAATATCCCGTTACAAGAGCCACGTTCCTAACGATGCCAACATCCAGCGTAATTTTAATGTACTTTCCAAGACGCGGCTGCTTTCCCGCCATCTGCGGAGCTGACTTCCAATCAGCCCACTAGATGTGTATCGACTTGAGAGCTTGCTTGTTATCTCAAAAACACAATATGAATAATACATTAGTGGTCGGTGTAAGTGTACTCGAGCACTCTTAAATTGGCAAAGCTTAATTGACTCAAAGGTTGAAAATGAAACGTACTCCGCCTCTACAGCGACGGTAGCATACGGCAACTTTTTATGTAATCGGTACCCGCAGAACCACATAACGGAATCAATTTAAATCGGTTATGTGAGATTGCGTATAAGGGTTGGTAAGGTCAGCGAAAGCAATTCATTTTAAATTAATTTGTTTGGTGCTATTGGAACTACGAGAATTTTGTAAGAATATGATTTACTGAGCTCTATAGGAGCGTGTTCATTTGAATAACGAAAAATGTATTTATATTATGATAATCATGTTCCTGATATTTCTATTGCAGGGATACAACCTTAACTACGGAAATGTTTTTTTAAGGAATAAAAATTATCCTGAACTCCTTTAATTAACACAAATAACTTAAGAACATGATGAGCACGATCACGTTTTATAAAGTCTAAAGCCGTAATGGACCAGATGTTAATATATAACAGGTGTTTGGTATATATATACATATATAATTGCACATCTGGATAATTTTATTCATTGCAAAATTTACGATCATACCTATGATATGAAAAAAATGATAATATTATCGATCATAACTCATAACGTAATTATTACATTGTTGATAGGTTTTTATACTTACCCCTTTTTCAATTTCTAATTGCTCGTATTATAACTCTACCCCACTTGTGTATAGATATTTAATTAAAAGCTAATATCATTTAGTTTTCAATGTGCTCAGCTCATGCATTTACCTTTAAACAACGGCTGCAAGGAAAGAGGCGGGGTAGGGCTGTACTCCTTAATTAGTTACTGTTTCTTACTGAATTGTACTATCTGATGAAGTGGGGATGGGGATAATACCACTAAATGTCTAAGAGAACGTTTTTACGATCACCATAGTTTATATGATTAAACGCCTTAAAAGATGAAC
The DNA here is from genome assembly GCA_945859575.2 of Herminia tarsipennalis. Classification (NCBI taxonomy): domain Eukaryota; kingdom Metazoa; phylum Arthropoda; class Insecta; order Lepidoptera; family Erebidae; genus Herminia; species Herminia tarsipennalis. Next base: position 11,962,308 of record OX243835.2, read on the forward strand.
CGTTTTGTAAGTAATTGACAGTAGTGTTTATGGCAATATTGTTGAAGAAAATATGCACGAATCCACTTTGAAGTGGAATCGATGTGAGCAGACTAAGAATCTGTTTTGCGGTTTCGCATAACAAAGTCTAAATTTAAATACTTTCTGAAGAAATACAAAGAAATCGAGTGTAAATAGAGTTATCCTACAAAGGCATGAGGCACAAAAGTATTAACATATTTGCTAACTATGGTATTATTTACAACAGTAGATTTACTAGTTGCCTTCGGCGCTATCCTTACCAGGCTGGATGTGAGCGCTCTGCTCGCAACCATCGTGGAAACAAAACATTATTATCATTAAACGAAGAAATGGTTCAAATGTTTATGTAAATGAGCTGCTTTACATAAAATCATATTAACATATTCAGACCTGCATCGGTTAATATAATATATAAGCTTTAATAAAAGGCGCACAGAGGACGGCATTCACCAACGCGTATATTTTATATCGAAGATAGCTATTAAAGTAATTGCAGTGCACCTACATGGCACTAAAAACATGACGCTCTCGAAACGTTTACTGAGAAAATTAACATTTTGCAAACCAAAATGGCGTCGACAACCCGATTTTTCGTGACCCTAGACGATAATTTCGAAATGCCCCCGTGAACGTAAATTATCAACGATGGTGTCCAAGATCGGCATCACGATACTCGTGTCGAAATCAGGAACCAGTTCACGAACGAGCCATGTTCATAATTATACCTACTGCCCTTTAATTTTTTTCTCGGAAGATACATAACAGACATGGTATGAATTCAAAAATATAATGTACTGAGAAGCATTTACGTCGGTGTTTAAAACTACCAAAATTCATTTTTAAACTACCCCTGAACGATATTTGAACCCTTTCTATATCACTTTTCGATATATCGTGCCGATATTAGGCTATAGATCAGGGTTGAGCGCAATAAAAATTGGACGTCCCGAGAGGATTAGGCCAAACCCTGACATATGTGACACGTGGAAGCCTCAGACTATTTCTTTTCAAAGGGGAGACCGGCCTGTGTTATTTAAAAATCAATTTTAGTGAGCACTTAAAACACTGATACGCTTCAAAGACATTTATGTGACGTTCTGAATGGGCGCTCGATGCGACGCACATACATGATGGATAGATCAGCTGTTACTCAAAATAAATGACTCAATAAATCAATAATTGACTGTTATTAAATACGAGGTCATGTAGCGTATAATTTGCACAATGCTCAACATCAATAATGTCTATATCTATATTATGATTTAACAAGAGGCCATGCAAAAGCCACTTGTACATTTGTACGAGCCGAAACTACGTGAAACCATTCACGCAAATAATTTTAACACAAAGCGGGCCTGAAACCAACGCTAACAAGATGCAGCTGTTGCGATCTCTCAAGCGGAGACCATTTTGAAAAACTCGTTAGAGTTTTCGAAAATAGAATATAAAATGTGTCACTCCTTCCCCGATAAATCAGTCGTGATGAATGTATCCAAGTTAGGAGCGGTGCGCGCCGCGTGACGGGGCAGTCCCTCATTGGGTGGCTCGGTCGCCATATTGCTCCGAGCTTGTACCTGTCAAACTTTGATATATTACAGCTGGCTTTCTCTAGTGTGCGCCTTGTCTTATGATCACAGATTAAATTAAGAATACATTGCGATGAGGAATCGCACGAATATTTCCAGGGGTTTCACAGGCTATCTTTCCTCAGATCCTTTTTTTGTAACAAAAGGAAATATAAAAAAGACTAATCTTTTGATTTCACGGGATATTTTGAGATATTGACGTATTGTTCCCGAGGTGTAAAATTATAGCAAGCACCGGCAACTGAGATAATGCTTTTGATTTATATTTTGACATGTTGAGCCAAAACATCGTGTTTTTATTATAAACTTAATTTATAACTATAATAAATACGACAGTTATTAATGTATCAAGACTGTTTTTGGTAAACATGACAGATTATTTGAAGATTTATTTGGATTTTTACTGCATTAGGCAAGTATCGAATACATGAAATAAACATGATTCTAAAAGTCATAAAATTATTAATAGCGTGTACATTACTTTAGCCAAGAAACCAGACATTTCAATAAGTACTTAATTTAGTCATTCATTGCAATAAGAAAACTTGAAGTAAAAAAGTGTCGCGTTTGGCGGTTTGCCGCAAAACTTTATAGATGTAACAACTTTGCCGGTAGACCACAAGAAACGCACGAATACTTATCATTAGATTTGCAAAGTTGTCTGTCATCCCAATATAGACTTTAAGTCCGATGAATAGGGTTGATATATGTTTGAAAATTGAAGTATTAAAGTGTCTGATGAAGTGAACCGACGATTTGCCATTTAGCGTGCATAAAAGTGAATCAAACCGATTGCAATCTACTAGATATCATGTTATTACAGTGATATCCCGACGTAGGGACAGAAAGAACAGGGGATTTACGGTGAAGACGAAAATAAGGGTCGATAGAAGGCAGTATCAGTTCTTGAGGAAAAATCATACGATACATTAGTTAGGAAAACCATTTTATTGTATTATTAGCCTTTGTTTGAGTTGCAGCTTTTTATTTTGTCTGAATTTAGCCCCTTTTTATTTTGAACAATGATACATAAATTTGAATTATGTACCCATATCAGTTTTGGGCTTAGTTTACCTACTTACATTTTATGATTATTCTACCGTAGTATTCATTGTTAAATTACTAATCCTAAACACAATATTGAATTTAGTTTTAAAGACATACCTACCGAGTTAAGTTTCAAACTTAATTTAAACATTTGCTTTAATCTACATCCCTATTTCAAATATCCAATCTTCTAGAATCCGATACTTTTTTACGATTTGTTGAAATCGAATTTCTTGTTTAAATTTTTTTGCTAACTGTACCTCTTCAATGAGTAATAAACTAGTGCTTGAAATAAAATCGTGAAGTCTCTTTGAGGTTTATTAAATTGATTGTCTGGTACCGCAACTATTACGTGATATTGTGGTGTACAAATAAAGTTATTAATGATATAACCCGTCATCAGTAAGGCTTAGGGTTTTGCTAGAGTAGTGGTGCAGTTCATGATATAGAAGAAAACAGTGGGAATGCTTTATTAAAGTACTGATAAAACTAAACGGATTGAGTTGAAATTTGGAACATAGGTAGATTTTATCAAGACACCTTTCAACCCCTAAAAGAAAGAAAAAAAAAGCGTGATTATTCTTTGAATTTTTAAAGAGAAACGAGGGTACAATTTAACGCGCGAGAAGCTGCGGGAATCAGTAAGGTTAAACTTTTTCTTAAAGTGTAATATGGATTTCCATATATTTACCTATTTGATCGTGATAAATTAGAATGTATGACTAAAACTATAAGGTTAACAATGAGTTTTCTTTTTAATGTTACCGTTACTAATAATATAATTGCCACTGCGATAGTGGCAATTATATTAATTTTACAGTAAAAATCGAAACAAAACCTTTAATTTTTGTACCAGAAAGCAAAGTTGCAGTTATATCGCGCGATTCGGTTATTAAGTTATCCTTCTCTGTAATTGTATTTTTACTCTGTAATTACATTGTGGCGTATCATTTAAAGTGCTTTTCAGTTCTCTCATACCGTGAAATTGAAGACAATTTCGGAAATTACGTCAATGCCTCTCCAATTAATGAACTTATTTAAATCCGTTTATTGGTAAGGGTTTCTTACATGTCACAATTTATATAATATTATACAATTTATTCTTTTATATAATAATAAAAATACTATTTATACGATTTCATGTTTAGATAAGGTCAGTCGGGGCAAATGCGTCATACATATTATCTTAAAATACGTTTCAAATTTGTTTTTTTCTAGATGTATCTAATTATAATATAATAAATCCTTATAATAATTTTAAATACTGAATGTAACTATAAATAGTGGTGTGCAGTTAACATTTATTTAGCAAAACATAAAACTAATTTTACATTATATTGTACAACGTATTCGTCTTAATTAGAAACGTTCAGTTAGCCGTAGAGACCCGTTGCATTTATATTAAGAATTATTCAGATTAATTAATCCTCTCTTCAGGTAATTTAAAAGCCGCTGTTAAGTTGAGTTAATCCCTTTAATTCCAACTCTCGGTAAAGTTCGTTCAATCATCCGCAACGTAAATACGACTTCGAAACAACAATACAAAATAACGAATAACAAACAAACAAACATAAATTTATTCAAAATATACGTATCTTATTCGAGTTCACATTTGAAATTCCCAAACTTTAAATCCGTTGGTTCGCTGAAATCCTATGTTGCGAAAATTTCGAACGGCTGAAAGAGAACAAAGTCACCTGAAAAGGAGTTGGTATTCAGAAGCTTCGGTAACCCAAGTTGGGCGGTGCTGTGTAACTTAACTTAGACTTAAGTAAAGAAACCACAACGCCGGCTTGTCTGAAGACCGACTTAAATCTCAGACAATCTTAGGAGTTGGATACAATATATAAAAATTGTATACATTACTTAGTTTTATTTTTCTAAATATTTGTTACACTTATGAGTAGTTAGATGGAAATTACAACGTAGATAGGTGATGTTATAAGAAGTTTTGTCAAAAAATACATTTCAAAAGTAAACAGTTAAAACTAACTCGTTTATATTTTCTAAGGCATTTTAAAAACTTTTAAGTACTGCATAAAAGTCACGAAATCATTACAGACCTACACAAATAAATTAATTTTATGAATTTACTGGTTTTAAAAAGGACACTTGTCCCAAATGATACACAATACATGTTGTTATTGTTATAATATATTTACAAATAGTTACAAAACAGCCTCTTTTCCAAGCTTAACATTAGTTCCACTTCAGTGTGTATTGTACTTAAATGCAAATTTAGCCGCTCAGCGAGGATGCGCAGAGATTTTACCGCCCGTTTGAAATAAATATACCAGATTTGCAGTCCACAGTTTTATGTCGAGACGTTACTGTTTCATTCACAACTTCATTCTATAGAAAACAAAGAGTACCTACACGATTTATACACCCATGCACTTGACAAACTTAAACTGACTTGAATCGCAGGGGATGAATAAGTGAGAATTATTAATACATATCGTCTCGGCGAAGTGGCAGTATAAGCATTATTATGTCGTGAAAACTCATCTTTCTACTTGCTTTCACTAATGTCATACATAATTCTATTACTTTCATGTAGGGAGTAGTCTATAAATAATACGTAGATGTTTATATCACATATTATATTAGTGGACATTGACTCAAGTTGTGTTCATGACTGTAATATATTGACTTTTATGAACTAAACGTAGCCAGTAAATAATACAGAGTCGACAATGTTTAGTCAGCGCGTCACGATACAACACCAATAAAATGTTCCCTACCGAAACCTGTGTCAATAAAGATAAAGGAAAAACTAATATCAAAACAAGAATAGGTACGTGATAAGAAAACATTTATTCCCTATGTTTAATGCATGATTTGTCATAATTCCCCGGCCTCCCCCGCCCTGGTCCGTTGTTTTGTAGCTCGCGAGGAAATGGGCGTTTATGATTTATCTCTTGTCTTATTTATCTCGGACGAAGAGAAAAATTGTTTGAGGGGAACCATTCGAAGTATTGCCAGGTTTATTAACAAATATACCACCGAGATTGCGGAGGCGTAATTGCAATTTATATGTACTGTACTCTCATTCAGTTACATACTAGTTAAATCATATGGGATTTGGATATAAATTACGTATTGTTACAGTAAAGTATCCTTTAGTTACTAATAAACAAAATTAAAATCCTACGCTAATGTATAGGTTGTAGTATTTGTGCTGTTAGAATTGTATGAAAGATAAGAAAAATAATATATTCAAGGTATTTATTCGTTAATTTGAATGCAGGTAGTATTGCAACGTTGCATTTTAATTCATCCCTGTACAGCGGCAATAAAGCCGCGAATCAAAAGTTGGTCGTAAATCACAATATGGCGCGCGCTGCCCCGTGTTTGCTCTCGCCCACATAATCCGTTCATACGGCGGTAAATCCATCCAACAGTGTCGCGTACAATACTAAATCATCATAAGAGAATCCCGCTCCATACGTGTGTACTACACAAACTACACACGTTGCTGATTCGGTTTGGCAACATCGCTTACACTCAAATTTACTGTACACAACCATGAGCGCGCGATTTATTCATACATATCTCACAAAACCAAGGCATACAACAATTTTATTGTACAAAATCTTTTCCCAAAAACTAATAACATCGTAGGTACTATTTGGCTTCATTATCCAATCGTCGAATATCGAACTGAAAAACTCGTCGATTTATTCGATTCTTTTTTACTCGATTTACGCGCGGCGCGCCAGTTACTGAAAAAGTTTGCATCGTAATGCAATCGTGTGGCATTAGTTTTGCCGTTTATCAGCGCGTTCTCGCTGCAGCAAAGCTTTGAGGGATTAATCTAGCGCTGTGAGGAAAAACTGTTATTTTATAACGTAAAAATCGGCATTTTTGTATACGCTCATAAAGTAATGTCAACATGTTTTGTACTGAATTTAGATAAGCACTAAAATCCTAATCCATAATGCATTATTAGGCTGCTACTTTGTCTGGCGCAAGTCCAACTTAGTAAAGTTGTACATGCACGCTTTACAGAGAACTCTATCGCTTTTGAATATCACTATGAACCATACGATTGTTAAAAGTTAATAAAACAATATAAAAGGTAACTAAATAACGTGGATACATGCAACATTTATATGTGAAACATCACAATTTTTAGTGAGTGCCGTGCGTGAAGCGTTCCCTGCAATTTGGCGTTTTCGCTCGATTTATGCGAATATCAGCGCTGCGGAAAGCGGACAAACAAGCGGAATTTGTTGTCGCAATGTTATGTTTTGGTTAGAGTATAGAAAGGTTTTAAATGTTGGTAAAAGTAACAAAACATTTATGAATTAATCTATAACAATTTAAAATGCAACTGAATATTGTTGCGTCCTATAATTTCCTTATATACCTACTTACCCTATTCCACTCTTCTCTCTAAGTACATTGGTCAAATTTATTTCATATGCAATATTATTTTATTATCCGGTTTTCCGAACTGCCTCAAACAAAGTCTCCAGTTCCCCTTCTGAAAACTATCGTACACCTACATTACCCACCCACATATACAAAGCGTCTTTTGTAGAAATCGTTCAATCACCACATAAAACAGACTGATTACAATACGAGGTTGACTAACATATGTGTTGTTCGGACAATACGAGATCGGTTGCGTTTGTTAAGAGCTGTCTGTCGGTACGTCACCGGTTTGTATTGGACGGCTGAGATTGAAGCGATAGTTCGAGGCTTCGAGCCCGCCAACGACGAAGTGAACGCTTGTCTTTGAGCTACAATCCCGTTCTAGGATTTCAGTGTACCTATGTATTTTATAATAGTTTATGTTGTATGACATGCAGGAGACAATAGTATTGCAGAGTGGATATTGGTTGGGCTGTGTCATATGTCTAGTCATGCAATATCTTTAGTGTATGTGTCATATCGTAGAATAAGGTTAGGTATTGCAAAGCAGTTATAACAGATTTTTGGCATCAAATTGTGCCTGAATTTAATCACCGTTTAATTGTCAGTGCAGTCATTCCTTTCTTATCTTGTTCTATACCAGTCTACCCTAGTATAATTTTTCAGGTATATAAATTAAAATCGGAATGACTGCATCGATTTAGTTGTGTTTAAATTCTTTTGACGTGATAACGTCTTATAAATCGATGACCGGAGCACTCACGAAAAAGTGTCACGTTATTGACTGGTTTCTATGCAACGCAAATGGTGATATGTTTTCTTAAGTATCACGTTAAATTATCGTCGTATTTAATTTTGTTGTGTCTGCATTGTTAGTACAATGTTTGAATATAAAAAATACATTTCATAACATAGTCCTACTGTAAAGGGGAGTTTTTGTCTTAATTCCTTTGTTAATACACTCATAATTAATTGACCTCAAAATATATCAATTCACTAAATAAAATGTCCAAATGTAATTTTACTATTTTCAAAACTGCGAAATTCAGAACTTTTTCGCTTTAAAAAGTATGTCCGCATTAATCCAAATTTGATTTGGCAATATGCCCTAATTTAGAGAAGAATACGGGTGCTTTTTCAAAGCATGTTTACTGCAGCATCCCGTGGTTTATCTAGCGGCTGGACAGCTAAAAGAAGCCTCGAATAGCCTCACAATAGGGGGCGTAGTCCCTACCGTTGGCCTCCGCATCTATCTAGAATGTGATGTAAGGATATTTTATTCTATACCCTAGCTTGTTTGCTTTAGATTTATGATAATATGTTGATTTATGGAGTGAATATGCGGTATTATAGTAAAATATTAGTCTAGTGTTGTTTATTTCTTCTATGATACAGGTTTTTTGCAGCCGTTCTTAGCTTTATTTACGCTGACTTGTGACGGCAGTTGGATATTATTTGTATGTCTTGTTTGATTAGTTTTATTCATTATAGTTAGTGCTTTTGCTCAGCTTTCACCCGCGGAGATATTGGACGCTGAAAATATCCTATGAGCTTCTAAGATAGGTATATAGTAATTACCTACATTCCAAATTTTATTCAATCCGGTTCAGCCGCTTTTTGGTGAAGCAGGAATAAACAAAAATACTTTATGTTACTCGCTGTATATGAACTAGGTTAGTCTTTTTTTAAATGTCTTCAATCTATAGAAATATGTACTTTACAATTTCTGTATATATTACATAAATAAAGCTGATTAAACACTTCCTATGACATATATATAAAATACTACCAATTTAAATTGGTAATTACATTCACAACGGTGAAATGAAACGGCTTCCTATTTTAAATACTAATACAGCATAGAATTTATAGAGTTTATCTGAACTCTCTGGGGCCGGTCGGCTTGTAAACAATGCTATATGAAATATTGGTTTCAACCGCTCCATATATTCAGTCCGCCGTTATTAACCTTACTAACTTCAGTATTTATACGAACACACGCAATAACCAAGTTTTGTATTACGAAAATTAAACAATGTACATAGGTTTTCTCATTGGCATATTAACAAAGTTTACAAAGGGTTGTAAATATAAAACATTATAGGCTTTTGTTTCAGTTACTTAATATGAAAGAAGAAAGTTAAATAGGTGCACAGTGATGTATTTGTGACGACTTGGTAAAAATATCATCTACGAGCGAGCTTTCAATTTGAATGTCATAAGCTTTTATAGCTACAAAAATAAAAAGTAATTCAAAATGATTTATGCGATGAAAGAAAATGTTTTAGTCAAACAACTTTTTGAACCTTTAATGTGCTTTATCTAATGCTTTAAAGGGCTCATGTAGGGATAACATATTTTTAAAGAAATAAAAATGCTGTAAATAGCATTTCTAATAAGTCGCAACATTACTAATATTGTAAATAAAATAAAATTGGGTTTTGTAATAGTTTAAACTGCCTGAAACTACTGGGCTGATTATGTTGGCATTTAGTATAAAGAATGCAGGTTACATTTTATCGTGATAACCAACATATACACGGGCAGAGCAGCAAGTTATAGATAAAATAACAATATATATATTATAATAAATCCAATATATTTTTATTATTGGGACTAGTAGTAGCAGAAAATCGCATAAAAATATTACAATCAAAAGCGAAATATGTGGAAATCTAACAAAATTTTAAAATACCTAAGTACCTATTATAGATTTTTTGCAACTTAATCTTGCTTTTCGCTTCAAAATGTTTAAGACGAGACATGTAAGCCAAGTTTGTAAATAAGACAAATATCCGGTTTAGACAACGAAGCTGCTTTTCGAGTACGTATATCTATCCCTGTCTGGATCTGTACAGTCTGCTTAGATCTTAGGACAATAACAATGCGCCCGCCACACGAAGCCTTCTTAGTACCCGATGGCATAGCATACGTTTGAAACTCAGATAAATACGTACCTATGCAAGAGTTTTTGATTGTTTATGATTTTGTTCCAGACTATTCATGAACTTTAAAAAAAGTTCATGAATAGTCTGGAATAAAACTGATTCTATTTATTTTCAGAAGTTAATACGCGAAAAAAGTAGTAAATTTCGTTTTTTTTCGGCCATATGAATAAACTATAAACAGCTACCTGTTTATAGTTAGTTCGTAGTACTTTAAGTTTGAAATGTGAAAATTTTCTGCTAAATTTGCGCCGACGTTATATTGTACCTACCTCCCACTATAAGAATAACCATACCTCAGCCGTAGTCATTCTAAAGATTGCCATCAAAATCGGTTTAAAAAACCAGAGTAAAATTCAGCCAAAGTTATTTTAATCGTCCATAAAAAATAATAATGTAAATATTCTGATCAATAATCTCAGCAAACACAATAATCTTCAAGATAATACAGACCGGGACAAAGACGCTCCACATAACAACATATTGCACAGCGCACTAAACAGTAGGTCCAGAATTTAGTCGCTGATAATTTGTCACAGTGAATTAGCCACGGACGGGGGTAAATGATAGCGTTAGCATGTTGCACCCTGCACCGCCAATATGCTCGTAAATGTCGTACCACTACAATTTAATACCTAACTATGTATCCAGATGTCTATCTGTCTAGATATACGACGATTATTCCCTTGTAAAATATTCTTAGTCACGTAATTAGAATTTTGAAGCAATAAATTTGATAAGCAAATTGGCTAAACTTATGATGATAAATTAATTCTTACTTCAGTTTTAAGTTGTTTTATTTCAGAGAGGTAAGACTTAGAGAGCCTATTTTGTCAAATTGAGGAAATAGTCGAAAAATACCTAAAGAAAGATGCAATGAATCAATAATACTCAGATGTTCGGCTGAGCAACTAATCCTTCTTTTGAAAAATGGCGGGGGATTATTCTAAAGAACTTTTTAACACCATAGTCTAAGAATTAAACAAAGCTAATGAGCTTCCCCACACAATAAACAATCATGAAATAAAAAACAAAGCCGTTGACGACGTAAAACTATTTAGTCGCCAATTTGCGAACCCAAAACAAACTTGAAAAGGAACTTTGGAAAGTCAGTATCGTTGTAAAAAAGCAACCGATACATTACAAAGGGAATATCATAAAAAGTAGACAATACGTTTCAACTTTACAGTTACCTTTGTACTGCAGATAAAGGGAGAAAGTTGCACAACGGTCAGCTTTCTAAAATTCGATATTGTTTGTCTATTGTTCAGCATAAAACTGTTTCTGGTCGAAAGAAAGTTCGCTTCGAATACAAACTTTGAGTGGGTAGGTCTAGAGCATACTACTTTGAAGAAATGGTCGTGTTTCTTAGAAGTACTATTACTACGCCCTTTTTGATGCTAATTAGGGAACGGTTCAAAAAAGGAAGCGAAAAGGTTGTAACCCAATAAGGTGTGTGCCATAAACATGCCAACACTTCAATTGAAAAGAACTTCGTTTAATTATTGCTTACCTAATTACAAAGTATGACAAAATAAGAGCCCATAAATAGTACATAGGTCCCATTAATAGCAAATACCCCACATGGCATGCGACATGTAGTTAAGTTTATACTTTTAAGTAGCTATAAGTGCGGGTTCGGTGTCGTGCCGGGGCGCGGTTACATTCGCTTGTTAGCGAACAATGCTAGTCTACGTATTCACGTTTGTTTCTATCTAGATATGTATTGGGACATGGTACGGATGAAGAAAAAGCTTGTCTTTCTTGGAAATTTGCATTAGTTGAAACGTAAAAGAATTGAAAGAACTTTTATTGTATGGCAACGTTGCAAAAAGTGTTATCAGTATGTATGAGGATTTATTAATGAACTCGGAACAATGATCGTTATTTCTTGATGTGACATGTGATGTGATATGCAATGAAATCGATAGAGCGTAAAGGAAGCAAGGCATCTTACTAATCGAATACTTAATTTAATTTGACGTCTATTTTGTCTGGTCAGTGTACAAAGAAACTACACAGTGTGACTAATGCACAAGTAAATACGTGCTAATAGACCATAAACAATAATATTCGACTAATGTAGACGTTTACGATGTCTTAGAGCACGACAATAACACATCAACTGTATCAAGCCTCATTGAACTAAACACGGCCCATGAATCAACGAATCAGATTAAGAAATCAATCGAATCGAATCGTATGTATTGAGTAAAAAATCGAATAGGTTCACGATTTTAAACATCGCTCAGTTGAATGTGATTTTTATTCAAAGATGGTAATTTTATAGTAATTTATAAACTGTTTCTGATATTTGTCATTATATTTGCATATATTTAGTTATATACCCATTGAAGTTTATAAGTTTCTACCCGATGCTTGAGTGGAGTGCCGTATACAGAATTTCCACCTAATAAAAGGCCATATTACGTGTAGGGAACGTTAGACACGCAATTACGAAATACCCAGTATAATAAGACCTCTTCTTCCCCTTGTTGAGTTGACAAAAAGGATAAAGGAGGGGAAATACCTGAAGGGTGGGAGTTCAAGTTTGATTGGTGGCGGTACAAGTCGAAGTTTCACGTTGAACGTTAATTAGTGCGTGCCTCACGTTCTTGGACGTGTATGTATGTATGTTCGCGAGATTACGTCTCGGGAAGATTAAAGACGTGCGGCTAATGTATTATATACTAGTTAAATTATTTGTTAAACCACAATCGGATGACCGCTTGTTTCTAAGAGCAAAGTATTTGAACGATCACCGCTTTTTATTACAGTAGAAGTGTGAAGGACCTATGGGGACTTTAAAAACATGCAAGATGAATGACCCTGAAGTGCTGTATCCAGTATGGTGATCTATAGTATTTTATTCATTTATATCATATCTAACTTTTCGCCGTGGCTTCATCTCCTGTTTAAAAGGATGCCATTTCACTCCATTAGGGTTGAATCTGCAAAAATCCTTTCTTAGTAAAAAGTATCCTTGCCTAGTCGTAATGTCTGTCTGTGTGCCAAATTTCAACCCAACTAATTCTGTGGTTTGAGCTGTGCTTTCACGTCTTCTTTCTTTCATAATACACTAGTACGCGCAACTCTGTCTGCGTCAATTTCCCTCGTGTTTGTACCATTTTTCATTGATGCTCTGCACTTATTAGAAGTAACGTGACTACTGGTTCGAATTTTTGAATTCAATCCAGTAGTTCCTGAGATTATCGCGTTCAAACAAACTCTTCAGCTTTATAAAAAATATTATTAAGTATAGATAAGGAGAAAATGAAAAAGAATGAGATGGCGACACGAGTTCCTACATATACATTCTTACAAAACCAAAAACTGGACTAATCAAATTAAAATATATAGCCTACTAGCTGACCAGGCAAACGTTGTTCTGCCATATAAATTATCAAAGAAAAAAAATGGGGTCGGAGAAGGAGGGTGAAAAATACTTTATACCTACTTTACTCATACGTACCAAAAATACAAAAAAAAAAACACTAAAATCCATTTCAACCACAAACACCGTGAGGTGATGATGAGATGTTACTCCTACAATTGAGACGAATCCAACTACATTTCATCATAAAATGCATCAAGCCATTTAGATTGTAGAGCGTTCAAAAGAAATAGATACTTGGAAAACATAAGGCACTTACCCTCTTTCCGCCACAGTCGAATGAAAATTAAACAAGGTGTTTATAAGATGCAGTCGTCATTTTGTCTACCCATTACCTTGTTAATACTGCAATCTGATGTTGAGATTAATGCGCGGAACAATTTATAGACAATTAAGGTAACGAACGCCCCCAGGATCAATTAACACAAAGGCGCTATTGCAAATTAGACTAACTACTAACTGGACACCTATCTAGACCTACAGGTATTACTACTATTAGATATTCGTGATTGCGCTGAGTACCAAGTACTAACACAATTTATTACCTAGATCAATCCGATAGTGATTTTCATCAATATACCTAGTAATCTGTTTTAATTAATAACAGATATGAATGCCTAGTTAATTAGTTCAACAACGTTTATTTTATCAAAGAGTGATTAGACCAAGTTCAAAACGTGTCTTGCGATTATTAATTGATAAGATCAGTTGTGGTATTTTATGAAATTTATAAGTCTCTTGCTAAGATATTACAGTACGATCAACGTAACTTGACCGGACTGAAGTTAGGTTTTTATCACTTTCGCGCATGTCATAGAGATGCGACCCTAAAATTACTTAAGAAAACGACTAAATATTTTTAATCGATTAAAAATACTAACAACATTTTAATTCAACAATATAAAAATACTATTCAAATGAGTTCATAAAAGTTTAAATTTAGAACAGTTACAGTAAATACTAAAGAAATTTTGAAAAACAATTACTTTACGAAAATAATCACAAAAAAACATGAATTAGTAATACTAATTATGACAATGTGATGCGTAATCGCATCTCTAATTCTCTGGGTTTAGTTACCGCCCCCACTCCTGCTTCCTGTCACCATTTACTTCCAAAAAATGTATCTGCGCAACCACTTGTCGCCTACTTCAGTCCGGCCTAGTTACGTTGATCGTACTGTACGTCTAAGTATAATTATTTTTAAATGGAAGGGAGCTTTCGAGACTCTTTTTATGTAGGTTGACCGATTTTGTACAATTTCTTTTAGGTTAAATAATACCGATTTAAGACCATCAATTTTATAGTGTTACTAGCTGTCCCACGCAACTTCGTATGCATAAATTTTCCTAGTTTTTGCAACATTTCTCATCGCTGCTCCGCTCCTATAAGTCGCAGCGTTATATAGCCTATAGCCTTCCTCGATAAATGGGCTATCCAGCAAGTTTTTTTCAAATCGGACCAGTAGTTCCTGAGATTAGCGCGTTTAAACAAACTCTTCCGCTTTATAATATTAGTATAGATTAGATTAGTATTTATTGTAGTGGGTAGGTGTCTACCGACTTTTCTTTATCTAATTGAACTCTTACTTTTAGGTTGAGACTGGTTATCAAGTTTTGCATTGAAATCAAATGAAATTGCATGCAATGACATTTTTGTTAACACCTTTAACTAAACTAAATATTTTAATGTTAAATTTATGGTAAGACTGAAATGAATGACCCACATCACCGCATATTTATATATATATATAAAAGGAGGAGCTGACTGACTGACATATCAACGCAGGGCCTAAACTATAAGGGTTAGAAACTTGAAAGTTTGAACAAAAGTTCCTTTTATAACGTAGGGAACAATAAGAAAGGATTTTCGAAATTTTACCCCCTAAGGGGGTAAAACGGAGGTGCAAAGTTAGTATGAAACTTTGCCGTTGAAATATTTAAGTAACAATCTGGCATTCACGCGGGCGAAGCCGCGGGCCTAAGCTAGTCAATTTATAAAGCAAATTCTGAATACCATTTTAATGTAACACGTGTTTTACTTAGTTGGTTAGCTTGCTTAATATATTAAAAGCAAACTCGTATAGAAGTGGACAATCTATCTAAGTCCATCCCCAGACGCTCGAGGATCGTAAATCCGCCAGTCAAAGTCACCACTACGATCCCTAGAGGGTTAAACTACAGTTTTATAGCTAACTTACTATTATTGAATGTTCATATTATAAATATTTTGTTTGGTATAAAAGCTATGATTTGAAAATTGTTTCAAAGTTGGTACGAAGTAGTCTTCTCCAAGAAAAAGCAATATTTTCGTTTTTTTCTGTCCATCTTGATTTCTATGTAAAAGCTCTACATATACTCTGGGTCATTACTGATTCCAATATACATATTTTATATTTAAGACACATTTTGCCACTGAGTTTAATATGATTTCAATACAAATTTAAAGCACTTAGTAATATTTGGAAAATAATTTTAAATACGCAAGTAGTATTTACAAATTGCAAAGTAGTCGCAAATACTTAATACTAATAAAAGTAATATAAATTGCCGGCCTTTAGTACCTACTCGTACTTTGCTAGTAACTCGCACATCGTTAAAATGAGCATTCCATACGAGCCCTTTGCCAAGACTTATGTGAGCCATGGCTTTATCCCATTGTTAAGTCGACCAACAGGTGATTTTAATTGACCATCCCATATTAAGTCTACGAGCACTGACTCCTAATGAAGAAACTATAAAATAGTTCATAGTTTTTATGATTATTGCGAAGTATGCCCATTGTATTACTCAGATATTCAAGACGACCCCATAAATAAACAACCGATCAACAATTATATGACTACGGTTATTTTCAAAGATGACACAGTATCTAATGATTTAAATTTCGATTGAGTCCACCTGCTAATATAATTTCTTCAACAAAATTTAACGCAAAGCATTAAAATTCAAGTGGAGAATTAATAAAGAGATAAATAAATTTAAGAGCAGCGGGAATGTGGGTCTGCCGTTACGGGCCCGGTTCGCTTTATGTGCATATCGAAGATGGATGGCGCAGTGTGCGCTGCGGCGAGCGCGGGTCGCGCGGGTCGGGCGCGGGCCGGCCGCGGCGGAGGGGGGCGCCGCCCCTCGCAGTAATGGCCGCGACCACTCCAGCCCCGTCAGACGACAAAAATGCCATAATAATGGCCCCTGAGCACTTTTTGCTGCACCGCTCCAAATACCCACTGAGCCCCTACTACGTGACGACACGCTGGTCATCTCTCTTTTATACGTTCAGAATTTCAGCGGAGCTTCTCTCGTTTAGTATTCGACGAATGCGAGGTTTTTATCCGGTTAAGGATGGCACGGTCACCTTCAGAACTCTTTAATTGTGAACCAATAAGAAACTTATTTCTTCTATAGATTCGAGATGCTCCACTGACAATGCCTTATTAATGGCTATTTGGTTTGGAAATATAAAAAAAGTACCTTGAAGTTCCTAAGCGTCGGGTTTGAATAAACTCCTGAGATAATGTTTAATGTCAGTCCGGTTAGATTTTTTATGTTTTATGAAGATTTCACATTACATATTTCTATTGTGGGTCATTTCAGAATAAATTCTAATGACTAGAAATTAAAACTTAACTCAACAATGCATCGATAATAAAACAATTGAATACAATATTTGCAAAAAGTTATTGATGGAGTAGACATAATTATTATCTCCGACAAGAATTAATTTATGGACCTGTAGGAATTCAGATGCCTCTTTGAATGCAACTAATAAAGCACACAAAAATTAAGGCTGAGCTAAGGTTCTCGGAGTCATCAAACAGCTAATTAAAAACAACGATCTGCTAATAATTGGTAGTGTTATTATCAAGGCGGCGTTATTGAACGTCACAAAAGGTGGACCAATTAAGAGTTTCCCCGAATGTCCGGACGAAAAGCTCAGAATGATAGCACCGTCAATTATGGCTGGCCGCTTCGCAACCCGCTCAGCCAATTACCAACCAGCGCGATTGATAAAAAAAGTTTCGAAAAATTCGCCCAAACAAATTTGGGTTATCTGAAGAGCGGAACCGCAGGCACTACGAAGGTACTTTCTCAAAGACCAATTTCGACCACCAAAACATAACTGTCGATAATGTTAATAATAATTACAAACCAGAGAAATTATAAGATGATATGTCTCTCGGAAACACTGACGTACATGGAGATATAAAAACCGTAAAGTTGCGGCAGAAATTCATCTTTTCACGAATTCGTTTTTATTTACGAGCAGAGGACGAGAGGAACCTCGAAAAAACTAGTTCGCGCTTCATGTATGAACCATGACGCGGTCGCAAGAACAATCACCGAGAATAATTCATATTCCGAGCGCGCTGCAAACATCCAGAGTCGATTTACGGGCCGCCTCTGCGCTTCTGTCGCGACCGGTATCTTAGTTACTTTCGAAAATAATTGGATTTCGATTGTGCGAGAAAAAGGCAAGCGCGGGGTGCCCATCATTACTGGTTACCTTTTACAGACTGTATAAATCGTAATTGGGGATATGTAGCCAGCGCTATCGCGAGATCGGGCGTGTCTAACGCTTCGGTACTCGGGCTTAAGTAGCCCCTTTGCCTATTTAGTTCCCATCGGCGGCTATTCCAAGGGGCGCCGGGCTCTGCGACACCTGTATGCGCTATTTTGTCGCATAAATTGTCGTCAATTCAGTCTTGTGACGGTCGTCCCTTAGTTTATTGAACTCCGTATCCAGATAAGGCGCGGCTTCTACGTAGTAGCGGGGAAAATATCCCATAATCTCGTAATTTTTCCAGGCTCGTTTGCATTTCCTGCAGAAGTTCGTGAGCGAGCCATGCGCTTCTCATAATTAATTCAATTCAAATCACATCGCCCACGAGGCTTCCAATTTATCTGGTGCACCTTATAAGGAGTACGATTGTACTCCTTGAGATTTCTCACACTATAACTGTTTAAAGTATATTCCATTTTACCTTTGCCCCCTTGTAAGTATAAGCAAAACAAACCACGCAGCTGTAGGTACAGGCTGTACGTAACTAGATAGTGGCAGTGTATTAGCACACAATAAACTTATCTAAGAAGAATCTGCTGTGTTTGTAGCCGCTCTCCTAAAACGTCTATTTTCCGCACAGGCAATGGAAATGTCGTCGGGTCTGGATAAACGGGTGTGTGCAACAGGGGAGACTGGGATGCGGGAGGCGGACGCGTGGTCTAATGAGGTGCGCCCAGTGTGCGCGGGCGCTGCACTCACGCACGCATGGCTGCGATTTATGTGCTTAGGTATAAATTTAAATCATTACCTACGTTCATTTCAATTACGCAATTTAATCTAAGTATGAGTTACTCGACTAATGTCGCCTCTGTTTTTTTAACCGCAGGCAAATCTTATTTTAAATAAACACCGCAACCGGACCGACATTAATCAAGATTAGTGAGGATTTCCAAACAGCAGTGATACATGACCGCCAGAAATAGTTGCTTAATGACATTTCGGCCATTTATACTTAAGTGATGCAAGTACCCAGTTAGAATCAAAAGGGTACGTGAGTAATTTAAGTATTCACATAAACATTAATTCACTTTTTTCTGGAGGCCGAAACCCGAAGAGGTGCTTTGGCTTAATAAATATTAGCAAATAGGCACTTCGTATGTACTACCGTAACGCACTGGCTTTTAAACGAATTGCTTCGCATAACAATAAAAACGGCTATAGGCCCTTCACACATTCTAATGTGCCCAATGCTCCTTCATTTGTCGGGGGCCAGCACGCAGAGGAAATATTTTCCCAAATCCATACAGCCTTAAGGATCTCATAAAGCAGTCGTTTTCCCCACGCGAAAGTATGGAAGTGAGATTTATGTCGGGGACTTCGGTCTCGAGCCCGGGGCTTTGCTATGATGAATTGACACTTTTTCAGTGGTGCCTACAAATTTCAACTCCAACAATATACGCACCCAGAATGAACAATGAGAGGTAAGAGTTGCCGCCGTTATGGCTTGGAAAACTTTTAATGTCTCCAATGAGGTAAGGCCTCCATAAATATTTCCATTCGTAAGATTAGTGGCTCTTACTTTGAGTTGAGCAACGCAGCCGGCTATAAGTATCTACCGTTAATTAAGTCTAATAATTATGCTTATTTTATATTTTTATCATATTTAGTCGGTAGTTAATGTAGCATTTTTGAAACGGGCCGTGCAGAAGGGTCTTTCTATTTATATTTTAATTTTCCCCTCATTATACAGTTTGAAGCGCCATGTTCACGTGTTCCTGGATCTAACAAAAAGTATAAACACATTATAAACATGAACGGGCCACCACCATGACTTCGCGGCACGGAATCTTTGCTACATTTTTGCATAACAAACCAAGCTATGATTTGTTGACTGCGTTTTATCACATCGACTTAACTCCGCAACCGTTTGTTAAAAAAGTAATTATTTACCCAAGCATTCAACTTTCTTCATAGTACTAGAGCAATGCTCATTAAAAGTATAATAAAAGAAATATCGTAACATTCTAGCGGAGTGAACGCTATATAAAAACTACGCATGCAAAACACTTATACAATACTGATGACTTCATTCATCCAACGAAGCTTTAGGCAATCGTCTAAATTATAATAATAAGCGGGCGTGAGCTCAACCGATGGCTCGTCTTAATAAAGCCATTATAAATATCTGATTCCTCGGTGTACGTCCAGTCGTTCGACGCCAAATGCCAAAGGGTTACCGGTCGTATATTTCATGAGACAAGGATAATTTAAATGAGATGTTCGTATCGTCTTACTTATCGACAGCCATACTTATTTTGACATTCGATATTATATTACCCGGAGCTTCTACAAGTACCTTTTATAATCAGCAAATATATATTTATGTATAATGTACCTACGAGGTTATTGATTTTAAGGTGTTTTAGATTCGGATGTAAAACTGTCGTGACGTTCACAGGTCGAGCGTGCAGTCGTGTACTACGCCTATTATGGTTACGAAGTCCTTTCGTTAATGTATTTGCATTTTAGAAAGATTGCCTAATATTTTTGCGTTTCTTTCCGTTTCAATTAAACTGTTTTACCCATAAAAACGGTGCTCGACACGCAATAACAAACATGTTGAATCGAATTTTAAAAGGCAGTATACGTTGAAACTAAAAGATTTTTACGTCTAAATGTTCTCGTATGTAAAAATCGCGAACTGGTTAATAAAAATAAAGTAGACATAGGTATATCGGATGCGGTAACCGGTGATTTAAGCGGTCGGCCAGCTAACAATAGTGGTCTCGGTCGTATGAATAAAACGTATACAAATTTAATCAAAGAGAAATCTATTAGTAAAATGAGAAGTACGGAAGGGAGCGCACCTATACATATTCAACGAGGCACTGCATCACGAACGGGCCAATTTATGCGGCAGCTCCTGAGAGTATCTTACTTTTACCTTGGCCATATGTAAAACTGGAGTATTTCTTTGCGCGATCAGATCGTCACCTGCTGACATGTAGCTCAAATTTATTACTTTTAGCCAGAAACTCGTTTGTTTAATTATATCTTTGAGGCGTTCCTTCTTTATTATAAAGTTATCATCGATAACAAAAGAAGTAGTAAATTCGTAGGTAAAGTCAAGGTCAGTATCGTTAAGACAGGGCTTATACCTATATAAAATTTAATCCAGGTGAATGTTTACATTAAGCTTCATAGTACCTATGTAAAAAGCAAGTACTGGCAGACTACCGACTGCCTAGTTCGGTTCTCGCACAAGTTTCCTTTAAAGAATTAATCAAGTGCCGTGTCGCGGTTTGCCTTTCCTTTTTTATTTTTCAAATGCATCTGCCTTCTATATATAGCAGTATAGTATATATTATGTACTACTTCTATTTTTAATATCTACTAAATTATTTATAAGACTATCGTACTATCAATAAGGTTGGAATGTGGTACTAATATTTAATTTATAAGTATGTAAATCATGTAGTTACGTAGTTTTATCACATCTTTTAAGTTAAATATAGTTATTTGGGAACTACAGGATGGTTTGCCATTCTTTATCATAATGATAGATACAATGATATTATTTCGCCTAACAAATAAAAGGAGTACCACAGGGATCTTAGGCTCTAATTACTGCTGATGTCAAAACATGCATAAAACGCCGTTATGTTACATCAGGGTAAGACCACATCGACAGATGGTATCGCTTACAAAACGACTTTATCTAGTCACGATGTTACGTACAGTTAGTTCGGGAAACACGAACCAGCTGAAAGGGCTTATGATTTTATTTTGCTCCTGTGCGCTTACCGGCTTGGTGATTTACTTTGTATGTTGACTTACGAGAAAGACCATAGTATGATATCAAATTGTACCTATATTAATATTATAGCCAATACTTTATAGAAATTTAAGTAGTCCTGTATATACCTAACGATACTAATATTTTATTTTTCATAAAGTGAATAGATGAAAGCGTTCAACAGGAAACATATTTCAAAAACCATTATACTGCACATAAATTGTATCAATACGTTTAAAAGCTTGCTTTTTAAACAGGATAGAGTGGGAATAAGTTGCGTGTAGCGCCAGACAGGCGCTAAAGTACGGGGATCGATGTCCCAATTGGGAACCAACTTGGTCGGGGTGACGACGGAAAAACTGTTTCAGGCTTTGGAATTTGTACCGTACTATATCTTGTTTTAAAGACAGCCACAAAATAGTAATAGAAGTTTCTAGATTTATAGCCCTTATAAATAGATAAGAAACAGTTCGACATTTCATGAAAACCCTCTGCGGAAACATTAATTTCTTTCGCAAGCATGTGTTAAATCATAGATTATAAATTCATGTGATAGTTATGCTTGTATTTTATTGTGATGAGAAAAACACGTGTAGATGTCACTTTTCCGTTCTTTTATAACTGTGAGAGAACGATTTAATACTACAATAATCCGTGTTTATTTATTCTAAGAAATCGAAATTCATCTATTACAAAAATAAAGTTATTCTGCAATGCTTGGTATATAAGAGAAATAGTATCTCGATAAATGTTGGCAATATAATAGTGGCCTTAGACGTATTTGAATATCTTGGCGCGCATCGGTCGCCGGCCATTGTTGTCGCTACCCAGTATGGACTTAATTAAGGAGGGGTAGAATAGGTGGAAAGATCTACTGGAATTTAGAGGATGGTCAGCGGTGGTAAAGCTAACCAAATACGTATTTATAATAGCTGGTTATTGGAACTGGAGGTGTTGAATAACAAGTTGGAGTGGAATATTTGCTGCTTTTTGTTAAAGTTAGAAATGGTATGACTGGTATGCGAGTACATAAATATATAAAAAGGTCTTTGAGTAAATGCATATTTGTAAGCTAATCGAATTCTAGACAAAAACCGGTAAATTTATGTAAAACAGTGAATACTATTACCGTTCAAAAAATTCAAATCAATATCATAAATGCAAAAATAACTTTGGATCTTATATAGTTTATAGTTTTCCATAGACCGAGAGGAGAGCTCCAAAAAATACAAACCTTTCATAGAGGTTGATTTTTTTATATAACGTCACATAAGTGAAGTAAAAAATACCTTTCCGTCAGTCAGCTGGATTCCTTAGCGTTTGGCGTACAGGACTTAAATCGGTTACTGACAGCTTCTGTTACAGAGTTATACCGACTGACTAATTCTATATGACCTGCCTCTACGCCAAATGCTAAGGAGGGTATTTCTTTTCTCCACCAATGAGAAATAATATCAAAAAATCAACCTTTATAATATATTTGCATTTTGTAGCACAAGAGGGGTCTTGTATTATTACGGTTAAACGAATTAAACTCTAAATAAGTCGCTGGTTAAACTTGTGATTGGTTGCTGAAAGGTTTAGCAAAATATAACACATGACACTAGATTAGAC
Organism: Herminia tarsipennalis; assembly: GCA_945859575.2. NCBI lineage: Eukaryota > Metazoa > Arthropoda > Insecta > Lepidoptera > Erebidae > Herminia > Herminia tarsipennalis. The sequence continues at coordinate 11,985,591 of OX243835.2, forward strand.
AATTATTTCTGCAATATAAAAATGAAACCGTGATCCAAGTACCTACTAATAAAATTTTACTGTAGCAAATGCTACTGTATTCTAAGCAGCCAGCCATCTATCTCCATCGATCCTTACGTTTACATTCAAAGCAATAATGTTAATGTTTGCCGTCTCGTACGTTTATTTGCTTTCAAATTCGGCTGTGGGGAAATCAAGATGTTAAACTTGCATACTCGTAGTGGTCGCTGTTCAAACCTTTGGGAATAACAAACAATATTTCGAACGTTAGTTGGAGATGTGTGGTCGAGAGGTCTAACTTGAAGCCATTATTTCAAGTGATAATCGGGAAATCTATGTAAAGGGAATACAGGGAGAACTATGACTGGATATATACCATGAATCATAATATTATGATCTGATAATAGCAATTAATGGTTGTATTTTCAATAGAAGAGTACTTTACATTAGGAAGTGTCTAACAATATTCATAACTCTTCCTTGCAGTCGGACAAAAATATGAATTAGATAGAAGATATCAATGTAAAAAAACCGGAAAATACGTAACTCAACAAATTTTAATAATTTGCTGTATTGTTTTTATTATTAGTAAGTTGCATGGCAATAAATTAGCAACCCTATGCTATCTTTTAATCAACTACACATATAATTGTGTTACGAAGTCAATAGTAAGCGTAACTCGTAATTAAAATAGTTCTAATCCAGTATTCAACTAAGGCGAGTTTTTCCACGACTGTAGTACTAATATGGAGCGGAGTCTGTTATAAGCGTTGAGCGGATTATTGCTACATATCCTTGACGGTTTCCTCACAGCAGTAATAAATAAATTTCTAATATTCAGGTACCGGGCCTACCACGTTGCCTTGAGGCACTCCATTTTTTTTAAATTACTGTAGATCTTCTTGTTTCCTAAATAAATACTTTAAAGGACGCAAGTAATTAAAAGTAAAACTTTAAGATATTGAAAACTGTCTTGCTTATACAGTTTATGACTTTGAATTCATTTTCGCAATGCAATAACATTTATATTGCAAGAAGTTCACGGTAACATCAAGATGTTGAATTTGTTTTGATTATCTTAATATACTTAACTCATAGTAATATTATCATCAACATCTAAGTTTAGATAAAATGCTTAGTCTCTACTCGTCCCTTTAAAGCCAAACCTTATGGTATGTCCAACTAGGATTGAATTCTTCGCCCCGCTTTTGGTTTTAAACCACACAGGGAGAGGCCGCGGAGTTTACTGCAGGGATATAAATTAAAAGCTTACGTTTCGCTTGCCCCGCTTCGCTAGTTTAATTAAGCGTCTCCTCCTTTGTCTGCATGTGCGTACACATTCAACATGTTCCCTGTTGTTCTTGAGACCACTGGAGACGCATTGTCCCATTCTATCGACCTATACTTAACTTGGTTTGCATTTAAATTCTTGAAGACGGCTTTGGGTCTCTACCCATCCTTATAGGATTTCTATTTATGTAAAAAAACTTTTATGTAAGAAATAAAAGGAAATGTATAGGTAGAACAAAATATAAAAAATTAAAACATATATTCATGATCAAGTATGTACGAGTAAATAAACAACATAGAGCCAATACATAATGAACCCTTATGTACTAAGTTGTTCACACATAATTGAGTTACGCAAATTGCCTAACACAAAATGTGTCAAAAAAGCAACATTAATTTGTACTGACAAACTGTACACAACATGACCACGAGATTAAATTTTCAAACATGGCGCCCAATTAATTTTCCCGGAGAAAAAAATTTCATCATGTCTGCACAAACCTGTTGTTTAATCTGGAATAACACGTTTTGGCAAAATGTTAGATTAGATACCTTAGCTTTGGTATTCCAATTTTTTCCACTTAGCACCGTTTTTAATCACATTTTAGAACTCAAACACGACACACACTATCTACGGCGAAGTTATTCGGACACTACAAAAACTTTAAGCCGTTGATCGTCCGTTCTTTAGCAGGTACAAATACTTTTTTACCTTAACAATGGAGACTTTCTCCCAAACAATAGCTCAAAAAACTACTCTTTTTTGCGTAAGATGCAACAAAACCAACTTTCTCTTTGCACTTTGTGCAATAAACAAGTTATTGTACTAATAGTTAAAGAAACAGAATTCACTACACAATATATTTACAGTCAGTATCAGTCGCGTATTCGATCGAGCTATCCGATCCACGGCACAATCGTGATGATACTGAAAAACGGTATTCTTTTATCCAGAAATCTCTTAACGAGGTTAGTTTAGGCAAACTTTTGTGATGTGATTTTTTGTTCCGTTTTATTCGGGTCCATATGAGTACGTTATATTGTCGTTTCAAAGCCCCAATCCCATGACTAAAGGGTTACGCCGCTCGCGCCAGTTTTGGATGCGCAGGAGTGAGCGTGATGCAACGATTCCATTAATGGCTGCTCGGTTAGAACGGAGAACACGTTTGGAGAATAATTTGAATACCGAAATGCAGATGGCTTCTTTTATCCGAGGGGCTCCGGACCCGCCGAACTACAAGTTAATTAAGGTTTGCCCATCAATTAAATATTGGTTTTGATTGTTTTCATTTTGCAGATTAAGTTGCGCTCTTGATTTATATATTAATTGTATTTCTTAATTAAGAGATCCACAGTGAGATCGTGGACTGGTTGGAACAGGCTATTTTGCAATGCTAAAAAGCAATGTCGATAAAGTATACGTATGTAAATAAGTTGATAAATGGGAATGTCTACTTTAGAGGTTAACGACAAACGCAAAAGCGACAAAACACCTTACGACGTCGAAGGATGCAGGAAATTATTTGTCACTATGTAACTCTTTTGTGACAATAAATCTGCGCAGTCAAATCTCGCACATTCGTATCTGGGACGATGCATTCGTTCAGCGAGCGGATTCACTGAGCGAAACACCAAAATTTATTGGGTTAGTAGTTGCCGTAGGTCGATAAAACTACAAACCGACAACAGAACGGCGTAACTCAATAAATTGGAAAGAAAAAAATACGACCTACGATAGAAAGAAACAGAGTAAAGTTTTGCGTGATGCCTCTCGAAGGTTGTATGACTGAAAAGAGCAATGCGCAGTGCAATTTTGTGATATCTTTTTCACTCTTTCAATGGTGGAACTGGTAGGCGACATACGGACGTTATAGTGTTGAATTAGCATATTTATTGCTAGTTACACGACGAAATAAATTTATCTTAGGCCATTGGGCTTGGGCCATATTTGCTTTTTTCTCTGCGTCACATATTTCCACTTCCGTATGTCTGATGGGTGTGGCTAGGACTCAGTATTGGAATTTTATTAGTTTGCTTAGTTACGTTATGTATTCTTGACGTTGTACTTTGTGCAGTTTCTTAAAAAATAAGAAAATAAATATTTAACTCCAGGACTTGTCCACCCAAGCTTTTAAAAAAGTGGAATTTTGGTTTACGTTAACGTTATTGTTCTATCCAAAAAACTAAACTAAAGTTTTCACAACAATAATAAATTAGAAGTCCATGGCAGTGTGAAGGTGTGTCCAGTACATAAACTAACGGATACAATTCCTTTTTTTATGACACCTAACATTTTTCCTAGTACTGCAACAACTGCGGTTAGAGTTTGTGGTTTGAACTCTTACGTGTTTCGATTTTTAGCCGGAAACCACAACTAAGTACTTCCCAAAAAAGTTCTTCTAATGTCGAATCTAATGTTCTTGGAAATTTATTTTAATTTAAGTACCTACTCATATAACCTACAATTGAATATAATTTATTTCAAAAGGCCTCTTTACGTTATATTAAAGAATTAAAATAGTTCTAAATTCTCGCTGTTAGGTATATCGCTATGAAGATATAAGTATTAAGTAGGTAGCGCTGTAACTGAATTACCAGCCACGCCTGTATTATTTTTCTCATTGCCTCACCGATATTACTCCTTACCTGTAACAATAAAAAATGAATATTAAAAATGTATATTTTGATTCATCGGGTCGAGCTGCGCAATTCATCATCATAAATAGGTAGCGCGGGCTCTACCTGCTCTCGGCACATAGCCGGCACATACGTACACTCAGTAAACGCCTCTGACAAAACCGGTCTGACACGCCGCCGGCATACAAATGTACTCTCGTTCCGACACATTCTCCGTCTTTCATCGGCGCCAAAACATCACATAAATCTAACTCGCTCGCTCAGCCGAGCTAACTTCACTCCAGTGAGACCGTCGACCAATCGCAGCGCGCCAAACCATCGCCATATTGGATGCGCCGATCGCGCTGCCCTCTGTACCAACAAATGCAAAACGTACCTTGTGTTTTCCTTGCGATTATTGCGTGTTTTTCTTGTATTTAAGCGTTTTTTAAGGTTTATTTTGCATAGAATCAGTGAATTATTATGTGTTACGTTAGTTTTTGTTAGAGGTATACGTTTTTTATGTTAATTTTGTGTGAAAACAACAACAGTCATGTCAAAAGGACGCCACAGTGTATACCTAAAGCTAAGTTTACTACAAGGAATGGTTTATTTCCAAATAAGTATATTTCAGTGTGTTTGTTTTAATTAAATTACATTTAACAACATTAAAATACACAAATAATATAATATGCGTTCAAAATATTGTCAAAATATGGTCCAATAAGAAGTCACTTAGACATTTACCATTTTACCTTTGTTTTCATATAAATTTTGTTTCTATTTACACGCTAAGTTACAAAAAATTAAAATTAACTCATTTGAATTTAAAACTCATGTTTATAATTTAAAAAGACATTTATATAGAAAATATCTAGTTATATGATTCCCATTGGGAACTTAGTGTATTTGTAAATGAATGAAACCAAGACATTTTCATGGATGTGACTATTACTGATAGGTTTTTTTTTAATTAAATAAACATACGTATTTATGAGTTTAAATAAATTGAATATGAACCCTGAAATAATTCAATTAAACCAGAAATAATAAATACCTACATGCTAGTGTCTAACCTAAAAATAAACTTTACTATAAGAAGTATATAAACTTTTCTAAATATACTGACATTGTAGAAGAAAATTTGCAAATGTAAAATGACTACTTCATGTATTTTTCATACAAGTATTAATATAAATTCTTAGTTTTTATATAATGAGGCCGTCCGTCGGTCCAAACAACCGCGATGGCCGACGGCGCATGCGCTAAGCTCTTACCAAATTTTATGGCGTACACAAGCAATAAAATTTCTTCTGACAAAATTAATTTTATGTAGGTACTTATATATAATAGAGTATTTAGTTAATTAAGTGTACAACTTAATTATAATAATAGGAGCGAAAGTAATGAAATAGCATTGTTTTAGGCAAAAAAAACTGTATGTTACTTGTAGGTACAAATTGGGAACAAATATAAATAATGATACTAAGAAATTTACAAAGAGCGTCGATTTAAAATCAAATACTACAATTATCCTTTTAATACCGCTTAATAAAGACCGAGGGAAAACAAATAAGCACTGAACACAAACGCCTAATAATAAACAATAGCACATTTACGAAGTATTTTAATTTCAAAAATGCGTTTTTGGCTCTTTGGAACAAGATGCTAATAACTTTGACTGAATTGTGTGCATATTGAAAATGTGTATTGACAACATTTGATTTAAAATTGGGTTTTATAAATATATATACTCTGTGCAGAATATAATATATTTTTTAGGACACAAATAGGAAAGATTCAAGAACTATATAACAAAGATATAAGATTTTGTTATTTAGTCAATGTTTTAGTAAAACCAAAATATTGATTGCTTGATAACAATTCATTTAAGACCGTTATAATAGTAAGTACAAAAGATTACATTAAAGGATAAGCCTATTGATACAGTAGCCATTATATTAATGCAGTCATATACAATAACAGAAATTGTACACAAACTTTTGAAACAATGAACAGTGCGAATAATATAAGCCCATAAGAATGAAATGTCTCTCACAATACATTAAATATAGTATACAGAGAATATTTACCTAGCTACAGTGCAACGCTTGCATTACACAGATAAAATACGGTGCCAAGTCTTCCCCGGGCAAAAGAAGCGAAACGAAAGCAAAGATTTACTGTGAAAATTTTGGAAGTCAGCCGGGACTACTATGTGGTGGCTTTCATTAATCACAAGATGGAAAAATACCATCCACTTCCGACTAACTTCCTTGCTGGACGTCACTTATTTAGGTACGGTCCAAAACTTTCTCTTCACAATTCCACAAGTTCTTTCATAACGGGATGTTTGATGAGCTCTGTAAAAAGGGGAGAATTCAACGAGCGGGTGATCCGAATTAGCTATACGCATGTACGCTCTAATTTGAACGAATGAGCCGGACCTAAGCCTACTTAAACAAATTTACAACGATCGTTTCTTCTGAAGGTGACCCAAATTACCATGAAAAAAGTTTAACAGCCCTTTATTTCAGAACAAACAGAGGCTGTTGGTGGGAATCCCGTGTAATCCGGCCCACTTATCACGCGTGCAAAATGCAAATTCAAGCGGGGCCCGGCGTACGCAGAATTAACGAAACCGGACCGGGATACGTACGTCACCGAAATTGTCAAAGTTCGCAAGGAACATTAACACGGGATAAACAAGGTAATATGAGAGACTACAACGGAATCCACAGACGCTCAAATGCTTATACAATGTTTATATTTACCGCTTAAAAAATTAAGACAAATAAAGGACGTAAGACTAAATATTTTTTTTAAACAGAATCCTTTTAAAATTCAAATGGAGAACGACCAGGGATGAATTATGAATTCGAAGCAAAACAATAAACAACACTGTCTAATTAAATGCAGCGGAGGCGTTCTATAATTCATTTTAAATCGAAAAAGTGAACAAAGGAGAGCGTGTGTAAATGCTGTAATACTTGCGCGCCTTTCAATACCTCTTCACATTATTGATTAGTTTCTAAGAAAAACTTGGCACGCCTGACAAAACGCTTATACGTAAGTGAATGTGATCTATTGTAAAACAATTATGGGAACGTCCCTAGAAATTGAACATCCACATTTGTTGCGAAGCATCACTGTTTGAATAAAAAATGTAAGTGAATTTAATTCTATATGAGAAATAAAATTCTTAAATCCGACATAAATTGCACAAATATTTTAATTAATCCAAATGACGATTAATTAAACTAATATTAGTAGCTTTTGTATATTCACGACAGTCACATTAATCACTAGATTTGCGTTTTTCGAGCAGGCAAACGTTTTTGATATATGTTTATGTAAATCGCGTAGGGTTATCAGAGACCCAATTATAACATAATTATGTTGAAACCTTTGATATTTCGGTTCTAACATTAATATCCCAAGTACGGGGCGAGGCTAATCTTCGGCCATTTTAACCGAGCTATGGTCTGCCGAATCCCGAAGCTTAACGCCCTGTTTGTTGGCTAATACGCTTTTAACACCTGCGTTTTCCGAGTTATGTAATGTTTGTATGAAATAATGTAGCTTTTGTATGGAGTGGTGAGTGAAATGCGGCCCTGTCGGCTTGTCGGTGGGCCTTTCAAACAGTTTTTACTGATTGACTGATGCGTATTGACGCATTGAACTAACGTTTTCATCGCCGTGTAATGCATAAACATAGTGGATATGGCCTCTTTAAACTATTTGTTACAAGGAAAAATTACCTCGAAAATGTTGGCCAATAAATCTTGATTTTTATTGCAATTAGGTTTAAAGTTTTTACGTTATATTCTAAGAAGTATGCTATTAATGCAAAACTTTATTCACTGCAGCAGCAGTTACAATAAAATAAATTTGTAATAATCGTTAAATACATAAAAATGGTATTGTATTTTGAAATCTAAATTTATCTGAATATTTACCTCTATCCATTCAAAATCAAAATATACAAAAATGTAACTATATAGTTACATAGGTATCAATATATTATTTAAAAAAAGTATTATTACAAATAAATCTTGTTAATAACATTAATTAATAAAAATAATAGTATAACTAGCAAAGAATAAGTAGTTATATTTGAGCAATAACCTACCTCCTATTCAAATCAAGGCACACAAGGCACAAGGCATACAATCAATCAGGTTATATAACAAGTACCTACCTGTACACAATATTGACTTAATACCCATAATAATATCTAGTTACATCTATATTCTAACGATAACCTAATATAACAGTTATTATAACATTATTTTAATAGATTAATCAAAGTCGCCAGCTCATAATACCCTAGATATATGTGCAAATGGCTCATACATCTGATAATGTCGCATGTTGAGTAATTAATGACTAATAAGATAATTGCATCCACATTCAGATTTTAATATTCATTGCTATATACCTATCTATATATAGGTGTTTAATCTACGCAAGCGATAACATCTTGCATAATTTATTGGCTAAGAAATCATTTAATGTATCATATCAATCATTATGTACATGTTTATGGCTTTATGCAATTTATAGAACTGGCATATATCTGCGGATAGGTTTTTGGTTTAAAAGTCAGAGTAATAAAGGAACTATTTGCAATTTATTTCATAACTATTAATAGTTTGGCCAAAAGTCATGGTGGCTTTTGACCAAATAATGGCCACTTAAATTCTCAATTGTTTTTATTTTTCTTACAACATTTTTCAAATCAGTATATTTATGGGTAAGTAGGTGTGTATACATTTAATATAAATAATACGATAATAGTTTAAATCACTCGCACATTGATATATAACTGTAGATGTCTCTTTTCTTTATTCGTATAAACATATTGGCATTTAAAAAAATTATTCGTGTTACTGAGGTGTATAATTTAGTCTAATGACGACAATGATTGACTCAAAACGTTTAATCCCCGACTGTACATCGCAGCTAAATAAGTAAACTACAATGTTAGAAGTACAGGCATCAACAAAAGCGTTAATATTGACAGATACTAATAGATTGAACTCAATCAATGTCTGTTAGTACAACTACATTTTCCAGACTTCTCATTCACAAACCTGCAACTCAATCTCAGCTTTATGTACTGACGGTAGCGTCTATATTCGCTGAATTCAACTCTGCGTATTTTTCTTTCAATATAACTAAGTAACGGAATCCTTACGATGACTTTTGTGGGCTATTTGATAGGTGCGGGGTCGTTTTATATTCTTTTAAAATCGAAAACAACTTTCGTTATCGATTTATGAGATTATTATTATCTCTTTTATTGTACATTATACTTAAAAGTTTATCTTTGAAAACTCCATGAATCACATGTCGCCCCAAGTATTCGCAGCAAAGGTTTACGTTGTAATAGCCATTAGACCTTACATTATAGGTCTATGCATATTATTTTCAATCGATATAATTACGGTCATAACTCAAAATATGCTTTAGTTGGTCGGGGACGAAGTCATTATCAGATAATAACGAATCGTTTACGCTAAGGGACTACGCACACAAAACGAAATGAGCGAGATATGAAAGCTACTTATGCGAAAGCACGCCACAACACAAATCTATTTAAGCTCGCACGATGTATACGTATTTACAATATTTCTATTACGATAAATTGTTCTGCTAAATTTTGTGGCTTTAGCCCAGGTGAAGGCATATCTGCATATTTATGAAACCGCGGAAGCCTCCTTAAGGGGAGCGTCTCGTTTTAAAAATGGCGGAAAAATTTTCGTTTTTTTTTTACCCCCGCAAGTTTTTAACAAGATCCACCTTATTTATGCTGTACTAGGGCGGGTATCTGATGAGATTTATTGTGGGGAAGCGTGACGGATCGAACAAGTTCGTAGCGAATACGTTTTGGCTGAATTTAAATTGGCTCCTTTACGTATTTGTATACTTTTTCGATAAGAGCTCGCCTAACTCGTTATGTCTACATGGAAATGCGATACAACTTCACTGTTAAAAAGAAAAGTCGCCTGAAAAAATGTTTCAACTCCTTTAACTGTTTTTGCTGAACTTATGAATTATTAAATAGACTTAATATATAAATGCATAAGGGATTTAGCTTTGTTTGTTGAACTGTATTCATTAATGTTGGTTGTTGTATTGTAGCAAGTATTGGATAACTTTTCTCCAAGTGACTTTGTTGCACTGATATATTTAATTTTTATCTTGAATAGATTCAGCTTCGCCTGTGGTATGTCGATATAAAAAGTGATATAATGTCACTAGGCTTTCAGTTTATTTTACTGTTTTTACAACCTGATCAAACATATTACAAAACGCAACTCTTATTGATACATTTATTGTAATATCTATGACTATGACTATGACAAAAATAACCTTATATAAAAATTGACTAAACTTGTTTATTTTTGGAAGTAGAAATATAAATTTGTCATAAATATATTTTCCATTATTTATATTTAATATCTGGTATTGGAATGTCACAATTACTTTGAATCTCGAGGTTTAAAGGTAGCTGGACCGCGCAAAACTGAAATTCTGCCAAATCTGGTTAGACTAGATGTCAAGGTCCAAAGGGGTTTTTGGAAATATTGAAGATAATTATTTCATAGGTATACCCACCTAACTTATATATTTGATTTACTACTATACTACTAACTTTCGTTAGCGGCTTTGCCCTTGTGAGTACCTATAGTTTAAAAGATAAGTATTTATAATTTAAACTAACTACATGACAAATTGCATCCAAAAAAACTCGAATAAACATAAGAAACCCTTAAGTTTTTGATATACCTAACATAGTATTTAATCTCTACTAATATCATAAAGCTGAAGAGTTTGTTTGTTTGAACGAGATAATCTCAGGATTAAAATATTATGTTATTGTTGGGTAGCCCATTTATCGAGGAAAACATCACGCTACGACCAATAAGAGCGAAACAGCATTGAAAAATTGTAAAAACGGGGAAAATTTACGCAGACGAAGTTGCACGGGTCAGCTAGTCTTTAATATAAGTACCTACAGATACAACTAATTTACAATTTTATAATCGTTTACAAGTTTAATAGTCAGTAGTAGGTATATGTAGATATAGTCGGCCAAAAATATGGTTTAAATTCAGTTGCACGTCAAAAACAACAAGGATAGAAAAATACATACTCTCTTCCTATAATATTCTTACAGTTCAGTTACTAATTACAACCTTATCGTTATTTTAGTTACAAAAGAAGCTTTGCCCAAACTAGTAAAACACTTTTTTGCTCGTCTGTACCTATTACTTTAAACATAGATATAGGTATACATAAAGAAACAATGTCTTCATGTACCAGTAAGCAGAAGCGTCCAATGAAAGCGTTTAAAATATAAGCGAATTTAAAAAAAAAGGACTGTACAAATTAACGTTAAAATCAGAACACAAATATTTATGTAATTTTCTATAAATGAACTTCATATTAATTTCATAGTAAGTCCCCTTGTTAGTATGTTTTCAAACAGAAACTAAGTTGAATGGGTAATTGCCATGGAATACCAAGTGATATGGGTAAGATAGATTTTTAAAGATAATTCTGTTTTTAATTAAGCAATGAGCGTGATATATGTAAGACTCTCTAGAGGCTCGCTTTTTGAATTATTGTTTATGAGATGTGAGGCCGATATTTTATGTGGTTGATGTCTAAGATATAAATTAATGAATAATATTTTGGGACGACTCACACATGGTTATCTGATCGTAGATTAGGTAGAGCTTGCTCTATGGCAATAATGACAAGATTTTAATGAAAATAAATGATTTTAAACTAATTAACCAATAGTAGGTATCTGTATTTTGAACTGCTCTGAATTACAATTTAACGATTAAATTATCAAAACAAATATAAAAATTATATTTTTTAATGACTAACTAACAATTACGATGTTATAATTTGGTAATATACTTACAATATATTGTAATATACAACATTGTACGGAGTCTATCATTTAGACTATTTTTAAAATATACTAATTCAAATTTATATATTATACTCGCCTATTATTAATGCTAAAAAATTAAAATACAAACAGTAAGTATTGCGAAAATCAGTTAATTTTCTAATAATAACGGGTGGGAATAGAACAATAAACTCTACTTCCTCAAACAATACAATTTCTAAAATTAGCTCTAACAATAAACAATATTATATCACGACAATTAATATTACAATTAAATGTTCACTGATTACGCCAGTGTTTCGATATGTCACAAATTCTATACACTCATTATTATTTAAAGACCATTATAGATTGACCTTAGGTAGGAACTTTTACTTCCTGGGATACCAAAGTATATTGCGTTGCAGATCGGATGAATGAGGTCTATATGCACTGGTTGTTGTATCTCAGTGCAAATCAGTCAAAGGTGACCTTTAGGTCAATTGATAAGAGAGTTGACAACGCGATATTGTAGTATAAATTGCTCTAATTACTCTGTATCCGAGTGGAAACGATTGCACTGTTGTTTGTTCCTGAACGAATTCTTTGTTTTAAGATAAAAAGTATAGGCTTTAATGATAACTGGGGGATTAAAGATTTCGTTCAGAAATGTATGTGTTTAATATCAAAAGAAATATTTAAACTTTGAGTTGAAGTGAAACTGCTATTATCCCGTCGCACGTCATTTATATTATTCTCAAAAATAATTATCATTCCTGTCCCGTAATCTCCAAATCATATTTTTAAGGGCAAACAATAAGACCGTATTTCTCGCAATTTCTAATTTAAAAACTAAAAATATTTATTTAAAATTGTTAAAGTTTTTCAATTAATTTAAGAAAAATATCAATTGTTTTTATTATTATATTAATATGATTGTTTTATTTTAATTATATAATCAAACGAACAATTTCAAAACAGTTAAAGCCAATCAAATGTAGGTATAAAGACAGAGTTTAGCTTCCTAAGTTTGAATAAAAAACGTGTTTTTTTTAATCTTTTCTTACAAAATCTCTTCAACTCTAAAACGCGAAGCTCAGTCAACCCAGCTTGTCTAATTAGGCACATATTTACAAGACATTGCGAATGATAATAAAAGTGACAACAAAAGAGTTGAACAATTGCATTGTGAACAAAGAAAATGTTCATTAAACAACACCGGTAGCAGTAATTGCAAACAAGTTACTGAACACTAAACTTTTAACGTGATAACTAGGGTTTTAAAGAAAAATGGAAGAGACAAGCGACGCAAGAGTATATCAAAGGTTCTATTCTTATCCAATGTTACATTGGGATTTATGAAAAAAAAAAAATAGATTTCAAATCTCCATGTGAGCAAGTAAATTGGTAGTAGATACCAACATGATTTAAAAAAAAATGTCTGCTAAGTTACAAATTAGAGTTTGCTATTATAAAAAATGCTTAGGTACTTTGAAAAATATCCATTGCTTTTCTATTCAAGATTCAGTTTGTTTCTTATTTATTAGATAGAATATGATGCTTGGATGATTTTAAATAGTACAGTGTAGTTCTAAAAATCCTAGTTAAACATAATCCTTACTTTTAGTATCTACATTATGTTAAAAAAAAGCCAGTTTCACAAGCAAACGGTAAAAGCAAGAGATCCGAAAACTTGCCAACTAATGAGGTCCACATAAATAGGTTCATGTTGTGGGTTCATGTATTATTTATTACGAACCAAATGCATTTTTGGGCTCTTGCAGCGCGAATCTCTGTGTATTTTACTAAGCTTAACTTAAGCTGAAGGCACGGTTAAGAAAACTAATGATGCTGGCTAGATAGTTGCATTTTAAATGAGGTTAGTGTTTAAAAAAATAAATCAGTTAATAAAAAATATTTAATTTATATTTGGAATTCGTAACGTAGGTACGTTAAGAAAAAAACAGGTAATAAAAAATACTTATTTATCACTACTTATAGTATCAGTTTAAAAAGAAAATTTATGTATTTTCCGTAACGGTATGTCTTCGCTTGAATTTATTTAATTTACTTAGTAAACTAAAACCTATTTATAAAGCAAAAATACTATTTTATAAGTCTATGTTATAGTTATTTATATTGACAGGTTAACATTTAATATGAAACAATAAATTTAACTAATAAATGATTCTGTATCAAATAATGTCAAGGTGTACATCATGACAAGAATATTTTTATAATTAATACAATTTATTAATATAATAAAACTAAGGGTCCTTTACATATTTCACGCGCTGTTTAACGTTAGTAAAATGTGTTTATAGCGGATGAAAACACATTTTTACGCATACTTCAAACTAATAATGCCTATGTACTGCGTTAATGTAAGCAATCCTACAAATACATATTGGAAATTCAAAAGTTTGGATGCTTGATACTCAATCACGCTAAAGCGGCTGAACGAATCTGGACGAAATTTAGCACAGAGTTAAATGACACATAGGCTTTTAACCCGAAAAATATAGGGATCCCGTGACAGATTTATTTTCTTTAATTTCCACGCAAACAAAGTCACAGACAACAGCTAGTATCAATCTCATACATTTTTAACCCAAAATCAATTGATGAATGCGTCGCACAACAACACACATATAAACTAACTACATCTCATACATCTCTTTTACAATTTACAACCATCTAAATTCACAACAAATACATTATTCAGAGCATTAGTACTAGCTACGTCAACAAAAACAATTGTTACAAAATGCAACACATGTCACTTGTAGTCGATATGCAAAGTGATTATGTATGAATTATGTAAACTGTTCAACTGCCAGTGTTAGCCATACAATGAACGCTGTACCAGATTCGTGCCGCCCTTTTGTGTCTTCTCAACATCCGATTAAGGATAAAATGGTATCTTTTAATGTTCGTATCGATTTTTGCTTGCGTACTCTATGATAATGAGGTTGTAAACAATCTAAAATAGTTTTAACATGTAACCTCTTTGATAATAAAACCTCTGTGCTAGAATGAAAACTAATTTCTAAATGGAATGCTGAATTTCAAACCTTTTTATAAAATTAGAATGTTAATTCGTTATTTAAAAAGCTCTAGTGTTTATAAAAAAAAGTTAAGTACCTATATAAAAGATTGATTTGAAAATGGAACCCCGAATTTAGAAGCTTCAAATAAAATTTGAATTTTAATAAAACAGAACGTGTATATTCATACGTCACATCAATGCTTGTTTCCATGGACTGTATGTTCGCAATTTACGTCTCTCGCGGGAGACGAAGAGTAATGTCGGTGTAGGGAGAAAAAGTAAAAAAAAATCGCTACGAGTCGGTCGACAAGTTCAGCCAATTATAACTGACAAGCGGCGCAGGCGCGGCCGCCCGCTTAATTTCAAGCCTTCAAGCCACATACAGTATTACCTACACTACGATACATTTTTTATTTTTTACCGTTATTTCTATACCTACCTACTGGAAAACCTTTATTTCATAGTAAAATTGTGTAATCATTAGAAACACATTTGAGTTTCAATTGTTTTTAATTATTTGTCGTTTTCTAGTTTCCTGTCCTATCAAGACACTTCTTATCTACAGCCTACTATTCGTTCGTTACAAAACAATCCATTTTTAAATCTACGTTCCATTTTTAAATTCTATTATCAGCCTTCTACCTTCATTACAGGTACGTTCGAAACGTTAAAAAGTGACTCGGAATGAATAATGGCGTGCGATCCCTAAGAAATATTACACCCAAGCTGGCACCATAAAGCAAACGGCGTGGCAGAGGCGATACAACGATAGCGACACTGCGAGACCCGACAGACACCAAGAACTCGCCTTTCGTGAACCTTACAGGGTGTTCTTTACACTAATATTTAATAACACCTACGTATGCTTTCCAACTCTCGAACAAATAAAAAACTTAGCATCCAATTAAAGAAAACAATGGCGTGTAAAATATTTAATAGACAGAAATAACTGCGTTGGCAACTATGCAAGTTGTGGTAAGCACCACTATTTTCACATAATCTATTCAAATTGTCTTGTTTTATATGAACTAATGTCTAAATTAGAGGCGCCGCGAACTCTTTTGCTGTTATATACGACTGTATGAAATATAACTGGACAGCTATTGCGAGTTAATTACAGCAACGGATATTTATAATCGTGAATATCATCTTTAAAACGTCACGGAAAAATGATAATAAAGTTCTAATTAATAAGATAACAGTCTTAATTGAAGGGCCGAAATGACCAAGAAAAGAGCCACCTGTGTACGACTCCCACATATTTTACTCACTAACACAGGGACGTAATGAAGCAATTATATATCGATATTTTTATGCATAAAATACTTGGCGGATATCTGGTCGGGCCGCGTTGGAACGTTCAGAAATAAAACAAAGCAAAGAGGTTATTGTTGGCGCGGGTAGGTGTGTGCCCGTCTCGGTTATCGAGCTTTTAACCCGACGCGCGACACGTCGCGACATCGACACGATTTATCGCCTCACTAGCCCACTACTCATTCGTATTTCTCCGACAGAATAAATTTCGAATAAACAACCGAAATGATTGAACACGAAGCGCGGCGATTTTTGTCTGGCTGTTGTTTAGTGTGGTCAAGTGACTTATGAGAACGAAAGCGCTGCACTCCTGAACGTTTGGCTGACAGTAAAATTTGCTGTTCTAAGACAAATTGCTTTATGGTGGCGATGGTGTGGTATTTGAAATCTTATAAGCGTCTGAGCGTGTATCGTTACGCGTTCGCCTTTTTCCCTAACAGTTGAGTGAGCACATCCCGAGAGCGAGGAGACTCTGAACGGTTGCGAGTACTTACTCATTCACACTTCAGTTATCTTGCAACGCGTGATGAATGATGGCTACGTTATATTTTACCTTCTTCATACCTTTATTACATGGTAAATTGTGTTTTCGTGAGAGTTTACTTGTAGTGACATCGGTTTTGATATCGTTTTGTGCGTGAACAAGATGTCAATTCGATTTTTTAACAACAAGTCCATTTATTAAAATTGAGATTTATAGTGTCATGCTATTGGACCTTCACTTACTTTACTAAAATTTTGTCAAAATTGTAGGTTTAAGTTTTTATTTTATGATTTCTTATTTTATTTTTTGATAATTATCTACCCCTTCACATGCTGAGTAGTCAAAACGTATATGATTTTTGATTAAATAAAACTACGTATTATAGATAAAATAGTTCAAAACAAATAAAGAGTGCATCGGTGTGCGTGCTGGCCGAGTTTGTTCAACTCTAGCTAGAGCCGAGTTAACTCGTTGCCACCGATTTATGTGGCGAACTTTCAGCTCACGGCTCCTTCGCGACACTCGCTTCCTTTACGCGATTGTTTCTTTGTAAAAGAATTTTCTTTCTTTTAATTATGCTTCACTATACCTGGACAGTGGCTTGGCGTAGACTAGATTAGACAGGACACGTTTAAACTTTTTAAGTTGAAATGTTTTGTTTGTTAGAAATAATTTTATTCGTAGTTTAAACCGCTGAGTTTTCATACTCTTTAAATATACGAATGCTTCAACTAAATATGTATCGTAATATTAATACAACGCCCCGTATAAAAGAAAACAGACGAGATTTCAACGGCCACTCAAATGATTTTATTACAGCAAAAGCATATTTTTTCTATGAGTTTCCAAACTCAATGCTGCTTATTTTTCTGTGTATATCGTTATGCATAAACATTACATTTTAGTACGGTTTTCTCGCCACCTAGTAAACACATGCTAAATTTTGACGAAACATAACT
Source organism: Herminia tarsipennalis (assembly GCA_945859575.2). NCBI lineage: Eukaryota > Metazoa > Arthropoda > Insecta > Lepidoptera > Erebidae > Herminia > Herminia tarsipennalis. Next base: position 12,003,215 of record OX243835.2, read on the forward strand.
TCCTCTAATAAATGATGGCGTGAAAAAATCTGTTTATTTATTTTAGATACATGTTTTCAAATACATACTTAAACTACTCTAAGTTGATCTGGTAATTTTTAAGTATATACTTATGTGTTTTGTCATAAAACAACCATTTTATTAGTTAATTAAATGTAATATTTATATCGTTTCTGCGTAGGTTGAATTTCTTAAAAACGGCCATATCTTTTCTCAATTACTGTGATTTACCATTAGTACAATATGTTTTGTAGTAGTATTATAGTTCAAATATCTGAAATTAAACAGAGTTATATAAATACGAGTAAATATTAGTACTTTTTTACAGCTCGTTCATATTCCTAAATGGACTATAACAGCTTATCTAGATCGCTGGATAGAATCGGGCGGTCAACTAAATACCAAAGTTAAAATTTCAACAAAAATAAACCACACATAGATAAGAAATTCTTGACCAAAAAAGGAAATGTCCGTCGCGGTATATCCCGCGGCACAAGTGAGTTCTTCGTTTATTTACGGTCGGTACTACAGGGTTAACTTATACGGACTAGTGTCCGACACTCGTGTCAGCGAGCTGACAATTAGCAAGGTGACATCTGACGACTAAGGGCGAGGTCGTGAGACACGACACTCCTATCTTGTGCGAACCACTACTCACTTAACTGAAAGCTTTATAACGCCACTAAATTGTATACGTAGGTAACTAATAACTAACCATACAATAACATAGTCAATTAATTATGTTTGTATATAACTACCTTCTGATCCCAAAAGAGCAGGTACGTTCCTAATCTTTTCGCAATACATTACTTTTATTCGACATATAGAGTCATTTTGATACAGGAACAACTGCTCTAAGCACCCATAAAGCTATAAAAACTACGAGAAAAACACCAAAAAGTTCCGAATACTATCAAAATTCGTAGGTATAGTATACCACACTTCCATTCATTTTGTTCGCTGATAAGATGGGCCGAATAGTGGCTGGACATTTATCTTAAAGATTAATGAGCCAATTTTCTTAGTTGGCTATAAAAAGAATCGCTAGGCCGACCTCGAAAGCCATCACGACCACTTACGGGTTAACTTTGGGTAACGTGAACTATGCATTCCTTTGCAAAATATAAAAATATAACTGAGTCATAGCCATTTGGCAACAAGGATTATTATATGAAGACTATAAATTATGTTGAAGTCAAGTCTGATTTAGTAGAATGTAAATCATAGAATTTGAATTTCAATTGGTTGCGGTTTTCAGTAACGAAATACTGTGAGCCTTATGGTTTAAACACGGATGTACTTAAATATACCTACATACTCAAATTTAAGCCATAAATAAACTTATCTTATTAAAAGTATGATGAGTAATTACGTAACTTATATATATGTAAATTAACGTCTGTTTTCATCCCGAAAAAAATAAAATTTCGCAAACATTTATGAAAAATGCTTTCGCCCTTAAGGGACAATGCCGATAAATAAAAAACGGAAATTTTAAATTCAAAATAACAATTATAAGGACAAAATTCTTCCCCCGTCCCCTGGGTGGGATACAAGAAAACAAATTGGATTAAAGTGTCAAAGGTGAAATAAAAAATGCTTATATACTTTATCTTCCGCGATGTCTGTGCATCGTCAGCAGTCTCTGGTGTACTTGAAAAATATTGGATAAGCCAAACTCGTATTTTATTAAGCAAAAATAAGGTTCAAAATCGTATAAAAAACATCTGTAAACGTCACATAGGCGGTCGTAATCGTATTTGCATTTAAAACGGTAAGTAAACATAGTATTCAGTGAATGGACGAGTCCGTGTTTATGACTCGTTTTATGACCTGTTAAGCGTAAGGATCTCTCGTAAAATAAATTGTTTGATGGCCGCTCTAGATGTTTTATCTAGTACCTAACTTGTATTTTAGCGGTTAAAATGTTAAAGGCTTTCCAGAGTTTATAAATAAACATTTTTTTTAACTTACTACGAGCGTAATTTTTACAAGACTAATTTACGTACTAACTAAAAATACAATAGTTATTGTTTTGATTTTTTAACCTTCAAAAACTGAACTAAACAATGTAAATAAGCTGTAAACGCAGCTGTAAAAATTAGTGTAAATTCATTTACAAGTAGTACATTGTTGTATAACCCTGTATCGCACACTGGGCGCTTTGTTTTCGCCCACATAAATCGGCCGCGTACACCGCGCTCTAACTTATTTTTGTTCGTACCTACACACGATAGATGGATCCAATTCCAAATTATGTCTATCTTGGGAATTAACGGTGGGACGGGGATTCCAGTTTATCCAAAAAAAGTGCGGGAACTCGCAGGGGTGTATGAAGTGGGGGGATGGAAAGGGAACGGATGGAAGTTATTTTGGAATTATGATTCCGGATGCGTTCACCGAGCGCCGCGTGTTTCACGCCTCGTTTCGTTGTAATATCACCGGGTTGCAACCATTTAGATGCACTTGGATGCTATATTTACGGACAATCTGCATGTGAGTCAATGGTGTTAAAATAAAGACTGACGGTAGTTCATTCTCCATAAACGGCACGTTACAGTCTAAGCTGCAAATCTATTTGAAAATATGATCGCGTTTTTAGGACTACTTATGCAATAATGTACTCTTAATAAAGACCTTCATTTCATTCCATTCATGTTTTATATAAGATCATTACCGACATTTAAAAAAAATATTAAAATCTTCGGTTAACCCTCAAAAACGCACGTCTATTTTTAAATGTACACCACAAATTCCAGACCTAATCCAATTCGCGTTTGGACCAAAATTAAACCGTCTGGCCAAAAATGCGGGACGTGTGTTTTAATGGGGTGTCACCAGGGTTCTTAAGTATTCCACCGGCCCACCCTATAATACCCAGTCTCCTTAGTCTGGCACGTCCTCCCCATGATATATTAGTCCCAGTTCGTCGTACATAATTTTGTAGAGGGTGGTACCTCCTTGCCTCCCCTTGCGAGTGAACCGACTGATCCTCACAATACCAAGGTTTTGTTTATTGGCGTATAATAAGTGTAAAAAGTTAATGATGTCAGTTACCTTTGCAAGTGGATAAGTGTTTTGAATTGGCACGTTCGGGCGATCAATTTTCTTAAAGACTGGGTCTGAATGGCCTGTAGAGTATACGTAGGGTTGGGCCGTTTGTCCGTAAGTGCGAAAATTGGCTGAGAATTATATCTACCAGCGTTTTTGTGCATTATCGTGAAGAATAATATTTAACTGTTATTTCTTATGGAGTAGTTAATTGTTAAAAGTGCATTGACATATAATATATTTTATTTTTTTAATACTCGTAGTTACTTATGTTTTATTTTATATTACATACACGTGTAAGTAAATAGGTATGTATATAATTGAGTGAAATGGATATAGCCATTTGAATAATTCATATGAATTGTTATATACTATGTTATTAATCACTGCTCTTTGTAAAGTTCACAAGATACTGGATTAACATAACAAAACATTATAATAAGTACCTAAATGGATACAATGTAATACTATTGTTAGGTAGGTTTATAATAATAATATCTTGAGACAACTCACACAACGTGATCTAATCCCAAACTAAACAGCGCTTGAACTATGGCAACCAGACAACTAATAAAACCTATATATTTCTAAATACATACATAATATAGATAAATTACACCTAAGCACAGAATATGCCTCCGGCTTAGCAGTCAGGGTCTCTAACCATTAGATCAGTACTTACATTTTTTTTTCTAATATGAATGTACTGCATACAATTAATAATAATAGTTATACTTATTAAAATGTTTTATTTTAACAGAATACGTAAATATAATTTATTTAAAAATGTTGTTTGCCGACATATCTAAATAGAGTTACCTAAGTGCCTTGAAAATATAATTTTCTGGGCACTTAGCACTCATCTGTGCGCATGCGCAACGACAAATGCATCTACATTTCCTCACTCATGGCTTTAACCTCACTTTAGATTTATTTAGTCTCCACAGTACATATATATACACTAATAATAACACACTAACGAAATGAAATAAAAACAAACTCAAACTAATATAAAAATCCACCACTTTACTCTGTCTTGTTTACCCAATATGAATTTACAAGATTTGCTAATTCAATTAATTAAGAGAACACTTTACCAAGAAAAATCTCTTAACAGTCCAAACCTACGCATAGCAATACTTTAACTATTTACCTACATCCTGAAATACCTACGCAAAATATGCAGTTACTATGCAATGTACCCACATACCGTAGTAAAATGTACCCAGGCCCATGTTTCTAACGGGGGTATGTACGTTCGGTATTGGTGTGGTAAAACTTAATTACTGGTACACAGGAGAGTCGTCAATCTACTGCGGTCACGTGTTCTTCAATATTGAGTTAGGTGCACAGTGATCCGAATTCGTTAACGCGGTGGAAAAAAATTAGGGGCGATATTTCAAAGTATTGGCCCGCTGGTAATTTAATTTCACGGGTATCAAATGGATTTTCGTTTGTATTACAATTTAGAAAAAGCCCATTTCCAAATTCAGAACACAAAACATGAAATCAGTCATAGTTTTGTCATTGTTAGTATGTCAGTTGTAATGTTTTATTTGCCTTCAGGGAACAGTCATGTCCATAGTGAAAAAGTTCCATAAAATAAAGATTAAAAAAAAAACAAAATAAATGAGTTTTAAAAATCATATCTCTAAAACAATCAGAATAAATATAGAACCGCAATGTAAAAAAGTTTTAAATAATTATAAAGTTTCAGTATATTTGTTGTTTGTTAGCAACTTGGTTAAAGTAACTTCATACACAATGGGCGCCACATATTAGACGCAGTATTATATTAGTCCATTAGTTAAATTAAGTAAGATTTCTCACCCTATCTTGTAGAGTTATTTATCATGCGTGTATCTACATTAGGGATTCGCTGCAATACATTGTGGTTAAGCAATTTAATTTTGTGCTGTACATAAATCTCAATTTCACTAATGTGTATGTAGTGAGTAATTATGATGGGTTGAAATTTGATTATATCTGATCTTAGTTTAGTAGCATCACTAATAAAATAATATATATAAATTAATTTGATAAAATATTTGTGTGGAATTTATTACATAAAGTAACCCTTTTAAGAGTTTATATTCTCTACATGTCTTAAAAAAATCGTTGTAGTGTTTTAGCTGTGACGACTATAATTCTTAGATAGAAAATATATATTATACTAGCTGTCCCGCGCAACTTCGTATGCGTAAATTTTCCCCGGTTTTGCAAAATATTTCATTGTTTATGATTGCGTGATATTATATAGCCTTGTTAGATAAATGGGCTACCCAACAGAAAAATATTGTTCAATTCGGACCAGTACTTCCTGAGATTACCGCGTTCAAACAAACAAACAAACGTTCAGTTTTATAATATTAGTATATATATAAATATCTACGTATTTAGATATAGAACAGAAAAAATACAAATTAATTAATATTTTTCCACAATTCATCACCTTTCAGCTACTGTGCAATGCAGTGCTATATTTATTACAACTACTTAGCTTATAAAGTAAAATGGACAGTTTAAATAGATAAATAAGGACTTGTAATATTGAGCCATTAGAAAACAATACAGACTAAGGACTGTAGATCACTCCTACGCACCTTCTACACAAGCCCTAGTTAGTTTATAGCGAGCCAACGGACCAAATAATATCGATAATAGTTTCCGATGGTGTAAGAACTTAGTATTTTAGAATCGAGTATTCATACTTATATAGTCATAGATACCACTGTACAGAAACAATCTAGTGGAATAATTAACATATATTTAGTCCAGACTCGATGTAGTCAAATTGACATATTGTCAAAAAGCAATCTGGATATAACTGCCTGATCTTGTCTTGTCAAGATGTAGTTATAAAGTTTATATCATGGAATAGTTTCCGATGGTGTAACGAACTTGTATTTGTCAAATCAAATCAAATCAATATTTTAACTGCAAAGGTTAAAAATATATTATTGTTATTTATTCGTTGGTTTATATATGCAACTCATCCCAGGTTTGCACCGGCTTGACGCCACATTCAATTAAAAAAAAAAAAAATAGTATTAATTATACCCACAATTGCCTTCTCGAAAAGAACTCTGCCTCTTGACTGGTGGTACTATTGACTAAATACCGGTTAAATGTATACTGTGTACTTACACCTACCATTTTTGAAATTTTAGTGGGAGGTTTTTCAACCCTCAAGACCCGACCCCCTTGGGTACACCCATAAGGCTTCATGATTATGTAGTCATGAAATTAGTAACTAATTTCAATGAAATTAGTAACTAATTTCATGAGTCATAAAATAGTACAATAGTAACTTATTAGGCAAGATTTTGAACCCAAACAATTTAAGGGTTAATATTAATGGTAAATACCATTTTAAAATCTTGCAAAAGCGGAAGGCGCATTTACTAAAGTATTTTTTGATTTTTAAATTCTTTCGATTCTCTCCGATTCATAATGACATTGTTTCTGTCACAAGGTAAACTCGAACTCGTACCAGGGTGTGGTCAAGTACCTACCTGACATTGGAAAATTCAGAAGACATATTATATTAAATAATAAGACAATAAATATTATTTATTGTACCGCTCCTACTGATGCTACCATGTTGTTTAAAATTATGATTACCAGTATTCCCTTCAGCTGGCCTTTCGTCAAAGTTCATTTTTATCATTTTTGGTTTCAACATATATGGTTTTTATGTAATGTTTAACCGACTTCAAAATAGGAATGCAATATAATTTATAGCTTTTACTTCATATTTATATGCTATTTATATATTTTTTTTATTTAATACAAAGTAAATCATCAACCTTGATAGAAGAATCAGTTATCCACTGGCCATAGGTACAATTCTCAAATAAATCTTAAATCGTAATAAGTATCTACGTATAAACGTAAAATGGAGAAGATTAAAGAAAAAAAAAATCTTTATTCACTTAGCACGCAAAACAACTCTTGTAATACGTCGGGATTCTATATTTATATATGTAATGCCAAGTTCGCAAACAATAGGTAAAGCCGGATAAACGAATCTGGCAATAAAAATACGCGGCCACTCTTTTCAAATTACCAATTTTACTTTGAATGTTTATAAACTTAATATGGGGGTAAGGTGCTGCAACTAATATACTATACACCATGTTAAAGGATTAGCGCTACGTTCTTTTTAAAGTTTTATTATTTCAATAAATAGTAACAAGGTACTTAATTTAGAAGTACTGTAAATCTGTCAAATAATTTATAAACCACGTCTGATTTATAACTTATGGTACTTTTACTTTGCAGCGTCACTAAACGTGAAGATATCCCATTAAAGCTAGTGATGGCGGCAGTACAACCGAAATAATAGATGAAATGTCTATAGCCGAGCAACGAAAATTGGATCCAAAACTGAAGCAACCAAAGTCGAAAATGGAACAACAAGACTCAGGCAAAGAACTAACGTTGGATGGCATGATGAAATGCGACAGATCATTATGCGGAAGATAACTAACGTATAAAGTGAGTACTTGTATTACGCATCTACAGTTTAGGGAGAGTCAGTGAGGAACGTGTTTCGAAGCTTGGGGCATGCGTACATAAACCATTCAGGTATCCGATTAAATTATTTAACGTCTTTATTCCCCTGTGGAGCACGCAGGTTGCATGCCAGCACGCGGATGTTAAGATACATGGACTTAGCGTGTAGGCTACCTAATCTATATGAACTCCTTTAATAGATATAGCAGAATACCAACTAATATAATAAATGCGAGAGAGTTTGTTTGTTTGTTACGCTTTCATCTCTATTACCGATTTTAAAAATTCTTACGTCGTTACGTACCCAAAGACCCTATTTATTCACTGTCTGTCCGTCTGTCACCAGGTTGTATCTCATGAACCGTGACAGTTAGACAGTTGAAATTTTTACAGATGATGTATTTCTATTGTAGCCATTACAACAAATACTAAAAAATATAATAAAATAAATATCTAAGGGCTCACATACAACAAACGTGATTTTTTTACTGATTTTTATAGATAAATACGGAACCCTTTGTGCGCGAGTCCGACTCGCACTTGGCCGGTTTTTTTATTAAAAATCACTATGATGAAACCCAAGGTTAATAAAAATCAACTATAAAAGTCATTAAATTACGAGCGCTGCCATTTTGTTATTTGTTAGAAAATTTAGGCAACTATGGAAATCCATTTGTTTCTACAGACTTTGGGTAAGTGTGAGCTGTAACATATAAATGCGAAAACATAAGACAGTTTTGATCGTGATAACCGACATCAACGCAGGCCGAGCTGCGAGCGAAAGCTAATACTAAATAAATCTACATTTTATTCAAAAATGATCTTTGATACGAGTTAGATAAAGTACATAATCGTATATAAGTTGAATGGCACTCTATTTCATTTCGCCTTATATGTTCGTACGGCGACATACGAACTCGCACTCGTAATAATTTTACGCCCTTTGGACTTCATCGTGATCGAGTAAAAATGGCGCACAGCCAGCTGTTATTGTGATTTAATGTCGTCTAGAATATATACTAACAGAGATGTTATATATATTTGGTTTTAAAGATGCCCAACGGGTCATTTGGAGTCCATTAATGTCTGTAGAAAGGCATTACATTAATAAATAGGCCTAAGTAGTAATTATTGGGTAAAATATAATCTATTTAGCTTCTGTATGTGACTCCACCTGATTATTTGAAAGGAAAATAGCCTATGTCGCACTCAATTCTATAACATTTACTTACAGTAAGTGCATAATTATATGAAAAGAACATATAAAGGCAAGGCAAGTATATATTTTACAAGCAAGTGATATCAAACAAGTGACCTAAGTAAAAAAATCTTATAAAATCAGTCAAAATCTTTCATATTTAGTGACTTATATATACGCAGCTCTTCAGTAGGTACATTTTGAAGGAAACAAGTTACCTAGGACACTTTCAACCCTATAAACCACTACGCATAGGTATATATGCAAAAAAAAAAGTTAAAGTTTGTATAAAATTAGGTGTGTGTATGATCTAAACGCATACACATATTGCATATAACTAAGTAGATTTTTTTATACACCATAGTTCAATAACCTTCGTATACTGGTAGGTTAGGTACTTATGTACGTAGCTCTTCAGTACATATTGTAAAGAAAAAGTAACCTATGGCACTCGTATACCTCTGCAAAAAAAAATATAAAATGTCTATCAAAAACTTCTCCATCTATAATAGGGTTGAAAGTGTCCTAGGTAACTTGTTTCCTTCAGAAACAAGTTACCTAGGACACTTTCAACCCGATAAACCACTACGCATAGGTATCTATATGCAAAAAAAAAGTTAAAGTTTGTATAAAATTAAGTATGTGTATGATCTAAACGCATACACATATTGCATATAACTAAGTAGATTTTTTTTTACACCATAGTTCAATAACCTTCGTATACTGGTAGGTTAGGTACTTATGTACGTAGCTCTTCAGTACATACCTATTGTAAAGAAAAAGTAACCTATGGCACTCGTATACCTCTGCAAAAAAAAATATAAAATGTCTATCAAAAACTTCTCCATCTATAACATTAGTAAGGATTTCAGTAAAGACATTTCCATTATATTACGGACTATCATGTGATATGGAGCAGTGTAAGAGGCCCTTAGAGAGGACTTCCGTAAACGTTTGACCGACCTTGTTGATTGGGGTCCGCCACTTGGAACAAAACCGGAATATTAGAATAGGAAGGCCATATCGGACTATTCAAATTATAGTCAAGAGCCGATTACGAAACTAAATTATGAACTCTTACATTATAGTATAAGTAAAATTGATAGATTTTTTATTGTTTAAAAAACCGGGCAAGAGCATGTCGGATCATACTCAGTGTAGGGTTCAGGAGGCGTTGTCGTGTAACAAAATATTTTGAATAATTGCACCAGCAGAAGAGCGTATGTTCGTGGCACTTATACCCTTATATTGAGAAACGCAATTTCTGGGCAATAAATTAATGACGATATATCTGAATTGAAATTTTTGAAACAATTTTAATTTTAAGTATTTGTTAAGTGCTACCTTTTTGTGTATTTCCATAATATTTTGGTCACATGGTTTTTGGGGCCTATCGAATGACGATACGTTAATGTATTCAAAAAATCATCTTCTGTTAAATGTATGAAGTGCCCCCTAAAAATATTTATTTTACAAAATACCTTTTCAACAAATTTAATCAATATTCAATGGGTAGTCTTTGAGTAAAATGCCTACGAAGAATAGACGGACAGACAGACAGACAGACGGAGATGACGAAGCTATAAGCGTTTCGTTTTTGCCATTTTGGCCACGAAACACTAAAAAAGTGTGAGACTAGTAATTTCTTAGTAGCTTTAAACGAGCAATTTTTATATACATAAGAACCATATTGTATACGGCTCTCACGATTTTGATTAAGTTTTGTATATAGATAAAGATTAGCGTCCTAATTTTTTTATATTTTTTATGTTTTCCTGGCAATAAAACGCGGTTTTAGACAAAAAATATCACAAAACGAACGTGTATTACGTACTTACATCAGAAATTGTTATAAAACATCACGATGTTTTTAATCACTCCCTAACTCAAAACGATGTCTGAAAAACTGCTTGACTAAAGAAGATACAATTTGACTAGCAAACAGTTTATAAGTAGGATATATCACTTAAAAAAAATCACCCAAAGGTAAAAAAGAAGAGTCAAAGTTTCTACGTAAAGGAAACGGCTATCAATGTGATGAAAAATCAAAATTCGATTCCAATCTACAAATAAATCACCAATTTTCCTATTAAATTTTAAATCCCAATTTATCTTCGTCCAAGATTTAAAATGGTTTGAAACCAATAAAGCATCGTCTAGCATTTAAGGCGGCTTTAACTGTAGTATATTATTTAATATTAAAGATCTTAAGGTAAACGGGCGAAGTGCCTGCAGTTCCGCGATAAGGCAACCCCTCCCCCAACCCACACCTTTTTGGGGGGATGGTAGACTTAAGAGGAGGCCATACTTCAAATTGCGTTTAACTTAGATAGCTAGTTTGATACATCGCCCCCATTATTGCATATCAAAGGGCTCTGATAAAATTGTGACGATGATAAAGTCAAACCTTTTTTATTGGGGTTTCTATTCTACATAGGTTGAGTGCGTTGAAAAGCTGGGTGTTTTTGATACATACCTGAAACAAAAGTAGGAAATTGTTAGAAATATGTCACAGTATATATATGTTTAATAATTAATTTTATAAGCTTTGAACGGTTTTTTTTTAAAATCTGGTTCGTTAGGCAGGTATAAAAGGTTATAATGCAGGCGGAGCTGTGGTCAATAATTAGAACATTGATATAAGAAGGTACGAGGGTATATCGTAGTGTAGAATTAAATTTTAAAAAACATTTTTTCATTAAACTTTATTTCTTAATAATTTACATTAATGATTTATGAAAACGTCCGAAATAAACTCACAATATAGTACATCGTACAAAAAACGATAAATAATGGACTGTGTACGAACTCATAAATGAAGTATCATACGAAACACACATACATAAACAACGGGCAGAACGAATTGCAAGCTCAGCTCTACAGCTCTACATCAGCGTAGAGACGCAAACATAGCGAGAATCGATATAGCGCCGATTCTATACTCGATATCTCGGTAGCATACGATATCCGTAGATACGTATCGATAGAACCAATAGATACTATTGTCACAGTTCAATTTAACAGCGCTTGAAGATTTGCTCGCGTATCGCAATGCCAGTGGAACTCAAGTTTCGGCATTCGAATTGTCTTGCTAAGAGTTTTATCTATTCCGTTATCATTTATCTTTATTTTCTTAGTCAGATTTAGAATATAAATAAAAGTAGTAGTTATTTATTGTTTTATATTGCAAAAATGTGTGAAAGTTGGTATATATAGACAAGTATAAACTTTTAATAGAATTTCACCGATAGTTCACTCAATGTCCATATAAATATTAAGTTACTTTAACACGTCATGTATATACACTATGTACTTCTTCATCGGTCTCGAAGCAAATAAGTTCACAACATTCTATTCAGAGTTGTTTACTAACAAGCAGCAGAGAGCAGCCCGTTCAGAGATCCGATGCGTAGATTATTACTATCTAATAATTCTCTCACGATTCAAAACTCACAATAGCCCGAAGCGAAACTGTATCGCTACAGATAGATTAAACATCGGAGCCCAAATGAACGCACGATAATTTATCGGGGCTACCCCGTGTGTATTAGCTGTATCCGACTAATGCCGGCTTTCGATATTCGGCGCTCGGTCGCGATTCGATATTTACGATCGAACGAGTCGCATTAGACTGTCCGCCCGTAGGTAAATTAGCACAGATGCTCGCCACTGTTACAGTGATTCATTCCAAATTGGCTTTTCAGCGGGAAAAAAACGGACCGAACCAGCCACTGCGGTAGACGCTATCTAGGGACTGCAGCTAAATAGCTTTTAAAAGAGTTTGCATTTTCCTTTTGAACAGAGAATAGACGAAAACAGCTGTCGGGACTTCAACCCTCCATGGTGAAATAAATGCTCCATTCTTGTTCAAGTTAATTATGAATCGAGAGATCTTTTGTTTTAGTAAAACAATTGATGATTTTTGTTTTTTTTAGTTGATAATTGTTTAGAACTAAACAATGTAAAATAGAGGCAATAAAGTTGCTGTAAATTAAAGTGATTGCAATTAACTGCGATGTAATGTGAAGGCAAACCAAGATCGGTGGTAGCGGCAACGCCTCGCGATCCCTATCGGCCCGGAAAGGGCCGCCTTAACGCGTGCTAGAGTACCCGATAAAGTATCGTAGTCAGCGAAATTGTATGAGTTATATTGTGCGAAGTGTTGTTTTAAATCGTACGTGTAATTTTATACGATGAACAGTGTTAATAGGGGATGTTGTTTGAGTATACTAAAGAAATGTGTGCGAGTCTTTTAGTGTTAAAACAATGTCTCTCTCGTTTGTTATTTTTGTCGGTTTGTGATCCTCGATTCCTGTTATTGAATATACTCAGCGCTAATATAGTAGAAGACGTTAATTATATTTACGTATGATATAGTAGAAGACGTTAATTATATTTACGTTTTGCAAAAGAAGCATAGTTTAAACATGAAAACTGAATTTGTAAATTAAACTGCACATAATTTGGTGACATCGCAAAATAAACAACATATCAGTCAAAGCTTCGAACTGCAGTCGTAGTTTATTTTTAATGAACTGCAAACGATAGTCAGTGAAATACGCAAATGTAACATTTCCCAATAATGAACCGGCGATATTACCTTTAGTATAAATAATCCGTGGCAAAGGGTGGGTTCGATGCAATGCTACTGCAAATCAACCCCCACTACAACCCACCGCGGGCTGTCGACGATAAATAAAATTCACGTTTTAACAATAAAATGCATTTTCCGCAAATGCTCCCGGTGAATTATTATTCGGGCTTTACGAGCTTAAAATTATATGGGCACGTGAAATTTTCGATCTCGATAATGCATGGCCCGTGTACAGCCGACACTATTTTCGGACGATACAATGAATTCCAATTTTAAAATTATGGACTACTTACATAGATCAATTTATTTAAGTAAATTGCAATGGGATTTTGTTTAGTGGACTGCCTATTTTAGGGTTAGTAGATAGTTGCATTAGTTAGATGATGCACACATGGTAGTTGGAGGGTTGCATTTTTTATGCATTTTTCCATTTACAGACAAACCAGTGCTCCCCAAACGTATACGGACACCCCAAAATAACACGTCACGTAGCAACCATAAAAATACTTATAAAACATTTCCCGATGGAAAAAATACAATGTTTTATTCGCAACAAAAATACATCACACGACCGCTTGATGGAGAACCAATAGCGAGTGTCCCTGCGGCACAGATGGCGACGCGGACGCGGAGATAGCAGAAAAATATGAATTGTGGCATTCGATATTTGTCACTTGAATTACAACTCCCGACGGATACCCGGAATGGCGGGACTACGACTCACACCTCGTTTGCTGAATGATCTATTTTTTTTCACTGGATTTCGGCCAGTGACTCTCCCATAAAGCTCGCTCAAATCACTCTTTGAATTATGCTACCCACGTGCGAGCTGCCTAACCGATGATGCATTCTATTTTCAAATGTTACACGTTTATTGGCCAAATAAAACTGTATCTAAAACAAATGATTCACCATAATCTAAACACTCGTATTTTAGTTTTAGTGCTGCTTACGTTTTCAATATTCTCATCAATTGTAATATACTTAGAAGTGTTATTGATGGTGTAATACAGGCAATAAAGTAAGATTTGAGTGACCGTGGTTTTCGGCTAGCCTTAATACGACAAATCTTGAGTAATGACCCCTAACAAAATCTTCTGCCGCTGTAACTTGTAACAAGCTGCCACCGTACGGGAGCAATAAGTAAACAAAACTCGTAATAACGGCCAGTCACGCCAAGGAAACCAATTTGGGAGGTATTTGTAAATGTCAAATATGTTTGTGCGCACCTATTTATTGCGAGCATCCCTCACGTACGAGTAAATAACGGAGACACTGCGATAAAGTGAAAAGAGATACCCGAAATGTGCGGTAAGCTACGTCTTAAGTCCTAAACCGTGGTCAGTTGAAATAAGCTCTAAGCTCTATGCGGTAGAGCTGAAATTACAACGTAATATTGATGTCCTGAGCTGCTTTATTTTAAGGTTACTACGTATACAAGTGGAAAACTCAGTGCGCCACGTGCGAATGATTCATGTTCGTCCCTTAATTAAAGAAGATTTTAATTGTATCGGATGTCTGTGAAAGCGAAAATAATGCACTCCTAAATTGGGGTTGGAATTTATTTTTGTTAGTCGATCGAAACATGGAACACAGCTTTATATGTTTTACGCGATTCTACATTTGGGCATAAAATGCACTACCATATTTGTTTTTTATAGCTATTGGGACAATAGTATTTTTTTTTCTCCGATAAGCTCTGAAAACAATTCCACTGTAATGTCATTAAAAAAAAATACAACATCGAGTGCTTTTCCTACGATTTCGTAGGAAAAGATAACGGAGACGATCAGGGAAACTTAAAACTCATTGCCCTGCCTACCAACTAGTAGTTATTTTCGTATTTATTCAAGATCGTAATTAGTATTATTTTTTGTGCTATCAACAATTTTGTATAACGAAACTGGCAAGACCCTTAAATTCAGTAAATTCATTTTGCGTATATAAAGTCAAGCTGCCGACTTAAAATATCTTTCTTAATTACAAAAGCCTTTGTTGAACGTATCTGATCTATGTAAGCAGTCGGGGCGAATGTTTTAAATAGCAACCCAACAAATAGGTTCCGGTTGAGCGAAATAAGCAAAACTCCCTAATGAAAGAATATCTGAAGGGTTGCCAGTTGCCAAATATAAACATTACATTTTACGTTTGACAAATTTTGATATTGTGCAATTATTTAATAGAAGCAATGAGTGTATATATTTGCAGTTGGTTAGACTCGACTAGGTCATTTTAATAACTAATTATTTTTGTGTTGAACTAAACGCAATAGAACAATCGAAATTTTGTATGAAAATTCTTACGTCAATTTTTGTGTTGGCTCGAAGTTCACTGGGTTGCGATGGCTATAACTTCGTTTGCTTGGAAGTCTAAAAGTAATTCTTATTTAAAGGTTCAGCAATTAAACCTGAAGACTTTTCAATAGATATTAGTATTAATCGCGTGTAATATTAAAATTGCACCGATCGTGGTCACGGGTCGACTGGTGCAATCGGTGCATCACAAAAGTTTAAAAATAATCATTTCAATACAATTTGAAAAACAGAGCGATCACTAGACAGAATTTCCCTACCATAAAACGATGACGGAAGCAGTGTAACGACCCTGTAAGCTTGGCGCGTACTTCATTTGGTGAACAATGGACCCGGTCCCAACGCCCCAGAGCTGGATAAATTGAGTCGGGCTTTAACTCGCGCCTGCCCGCGGAAAATTGGGGAAAATCGATTTAAATATCTTAAATGTGATAGCTTATCTCGATTGTAGATTTAACCCGTACTCACTGCAGCTATCGACATTTGTATAAAACGTAAAGGTGCTTTTTACATTGGAAACTGGATTTTAAAGACCTATTTCACTTTTCGATTTTCTTGCAAAATAATCTATCAAGTTATTCATAATACTTGCTACTTATTGGATATTGTATAAAGAACGAAGAAATAAAAATACCTAAACGTGATTTTCTAAGATCAATTTAAAGACCAAAAAATATTGAGAAATGAAGATGCCTGCACTAATAAAAGCATAATAATGAAAGAAGATAAAACAATAAGTTTCTTATATACGTAGGCAGGTCCACTCCTTGTTTTTCCATCATGCTACATCCTACGTTGTTATGCCATAAATTAATCTAAATTTTAGCACCGTATATTTTAAGTAACCGCTCAAATTTATGTCTTCATATAAAATCTAAAAAAGGGAGCAGATGGCAGATATATTTGATTAATTAAGTGCGAAATTTCCGAGATACGCTTTTCAAGTAAGCTCGAATAATCAAGGCATGCCAATTAAGAAGTGGTCCTTTGAAAGGCAAAATCTAGATAGCAGGCTGACCGGACCAACAGTACCGGAGCTGATGTATCTTAGCTTGCACGCAAAGTTAAGTAATTCTTAGTAGCTAAATGTAGTGTAACAACATATACCAAACGACAGCGACAGAAATAATTTCCCCGATAATTTAGAATCAGAAAAATACACCTAATTATTACATGCGCCTTTCTATTCGAGAGCAATCAGGCTAATTTAAGAAAGAAGTCTTGTTACAAGAGGGGAAGAATTTATTGTCTCACAAATTTAAGAACTCCCAAATCAAAAATAAATCGTTACGGCCATTTTGTGAGCCCTCAGACCTCAAAGCAGAGTAAGCCTCCGCTTAACTCAATCTAATAGAATCACCTCCGATTGCTTTCCGATATTTACTGTTTGATTTTTCCCCTCGTGTCGAGATTTGGGACGTTTACCCAAAAAAGGCGTGTACGATGGTAATAGCCGGTAGGGTCGGTGGCTACATAACCTTTATAATTAACAGTACACCCTACACTCTATAAGGTGAGACTTGATTATTTTACGAGTTCCGCTTTTTCCTTCCCTTCCCTGTTTTTGTTGTATTTTCCTCTGCTGAGTGGATTAATTACTTTTATAGCCAAGCTTGATATTTTATTTATACTTAAAGTAATGAAATTTTCAAGTCATGGATTTGCGTCTGGTGTATTTCTTTTACAAAAAATCTAAACAAAGGGAATGCAATGAGAAATACAAATCAAATTATTCAACTGCGCAGTAAGTTTATTGGATTGATCATGCGCAAATATTTATTGATGGGGACGTAACAAGATAGGGTCAGAATTTATTGAAAACCAGCAGCGGCATACATAGGTAACTTACATAAATTGACATTGGCGGCAATCAGACAAATTGGGCTCCATCCAACCCTCCGTTTACCGAATTAATCTGATACGTAGGTTTTCTTAGACAAAACCACTTAGATAGAGAAATATGGAGGGCAGGAAGAGAGGAATACCCGCTGATGCGAATTGTATTATTTATGGTTCCTTCATGAATCCAAGCAAAAAAACCCTAAGAATTTATATTCCAAATGTATGAAATATGAAAACTGACGTATTCCTTACAAAAATATCAATAACAAGCCATTTTATCTGTTACACAGAAGTTAAAAATTCACTTCAGTAAACTTTTTGTTGTCAAAAGTACGTGTATATCGTCCCTTAACATGTGTGTAGTAGGTGAATAAATATTCAACAAATCCACCTTTAAATAAACAGTATGGGGGAAATAACGTTTTTGCCTCATTCTGAGCAAACGATGCTTGAGATATTTATTACGGGATGAATTGAGTTTTTAGATATTACAACGAATATTTGTCTCATTTTTAAGAGTGCGAACAAAAGCCTGGATTTATCCGTACACGCCGAAAATGGTTTTGTCATCATAATTTTTGGTTATTTATAGAATTTTCTATTTATTTCTTGCTTCTCGACGAACAAGTTTTAATATGGACGGTAGAACCAAAGTCCGTGACCAGCACCTAAATTATTTAAAACAGAGCATTATATAAGTCAAGAAAAAAGTGATTAAGAAGCTTACAACAATAAGCTCAGAACCTAATTTGTTTATTTGTGGTGTAACATCAAGCGGATTTAGCACAAAAACGTTGTGTTTCTTATCTCCCCTTTCTTAAGCATTAATAACATCTGCTCGAGACGTTTAAATCCCACTTCTGCGGAAAAACTGATTATCTAATTAGAAGAAAGCCTCTGCAAGAGTCTCCTAACTGGGGGCTAATCACAAATTAATGAGAGCTTGTACCAGGGTGTCGCGGCGCGATGATAATTCTAGTCGCCCTGCTGCGTTAAGAACCTCATCAATTATGGCGAAGCCTCCCCACTGAGGCCTGAAGGTTGCTCCCCTAGCCTACGTATAATATTTTCTAGGTACAACACTTCACTAAGTATATGGAACGGGGTTGGGAAAAGTTAAGAGTTGCCAACTATTGGCACAGTTTGGCATTGTTTCACACTTACGTATGTCTACGTTCTTCACCCGTATAGCTGTATTTTTTCCTAAATTACAGAGAATAAAGTAATTTGAAAATAAAATTATGGCCAATAAACGTTAATCCACACTAATATTCACAGTAGTATAAAACTATTTTTAGGGTTCCGTAGCCAAAATGGCAAAAACGGAACCCTTATAGTTTCGTCATGTCCGTCCTTTTGTCACAGGCGTTTTACTCAAAGACTGATCAATGAATATTGATGAAATTTAGTGAAAAGGTGTCTTGTGGTAGCTGCTACTTAGTTTGATAGCTAAATAATAAAAATAAATATTTTTAGCGGGGCAGACATGTAACAGAAGCTGAAAAAAACTTTTTTTAGCAAACATCAACGTGTGGCACAACATTCGACAGGATTTTAAAAATGCAACATTATAGAGTTTCTAATAAACTTTTTTGATTGAGTCAATAGTTTTGAAAATAATCACTCCGAAAGTTGCATAAATTGTGTCCCCCCTCCCCATTAACTTTTGAACCGTGTGGTCAAAAAATATGAAAAATCAAAAAGGTAGCGCTTAATAAATACTTTAAATTATTTTGAACATGATCGGATATAGCGTCATTTAGTTATTGCCGAAAAACTGCGTTTCTCAACAAAAGGGCGTAAGTGCCATGAACATACGCTCTTCTGCTGAACCCTACACTGACCATGGTCCGACATGCTCTTGCCCGGATTTTTTGTATTGAAAGATACAAAAAACTGTGTGTTGTAAACGTGTAACATTATTTAATTTATTAAACTAATTTCATCGAACGTAACCCTTGCAATAACTTATGGTGCTTAGACAGTTGTTGTAGCGACACCAAACGCTTCCGTTCCGAAACCACACTTGATTTGTAGTTCCGTCCGCCCAAGAGTTACTATCCAATGTTTGGAACACTCTAAGCCACCATATGCTACGATTTCACACCCAAACTTGGTAAATTTAGAATTATTTATTAAATCCACACTTTACATTGACACTAAAATATACTTACGCAAGGCTAAATTCACGTGTGTAGCCGGATTCTTAATCATATGCAACGCTGTTTTCGTATAATTAATAGTAGCTCATATCAACACAGCTATCGCGCGAAACAACAGGTTTTATTTAGCAGTCTACAATTTGAATGGGATCGCCCTAAACGGGGCTCTTGTTGTTATGCCATGAATATAAATCGTGATAAATTCCTCGCGAGACGTGAGAGGGCGCGGGGGCGGGCCGGCACAGCCTCAAGGGCTTTTTTCTTAAAAATAACTTTTGTTAGAGTAATTCGGTGGAGTCGCGGGATTTATGGAAAGGTGGTGTCACCCCGGTAATTAGTTTTTAACTAGTTGTGATAAGGGTCTTCCATGTTTTATGCGCCCTCTGTAATAAGTTTAAACTAATGTTCGGAATTCTGGTATGAATTAAAGTCGCTACATCTGTGTGGTCAAAAAACAAACCATATCGCACAGATATTGTTGCTCAAAACTTTCGTCAAAACAAAAGCGTCGCAAGCATTGTTGTAACATGTCACAATATTTTTATTGTTAGCATATTTCGCGCGTTTGTAGCCGTCATGCCGCAGGAATATGATATGATTTATGTTTTAGAACAAGAAGAAAAAATAAGAAAGTTCTTCGTCGAAACTTCTTTTATTCTCAGAGAAAGTTGCGTAAAAAACTGGAGGCGCTTAGAAAAAAGCAATTTTCTAGCTCAGGTGTGTGAGATGTTCTTTATCTAACTTTGCATCCGAACTGCTTTGTTTATGACGGCATATTTTTTCAAAGTTTTGAACATTTTATTACGTTGTACCGTGAACTCGTGCTTTGTACCTTTTAAAAGGCCGCCAACAGTAGAACAATTGTTGTTTTGTAAACTATCTATCTTAAAAAACTGGAACGGCTACCTGTTATAAAAAACTTTAAGTAACGTGACCGTTATGGACATTTAGTAATACAAAAACAAGTTTGTACAATCTGTAATACTTACAAAATTTTGAATAATAAGCCAGAGAAAGCCACATCGCCTTTTTAATGGACACGGAAAATATAATTTGAAATACTCTTTATAGCGCCCATAATGTAGCCAAGTGGGCCAAAAAATGGTTGTCACCGTCTGGCGTAGTACATTAGCATGAAGGGTGTGAGGCAAGGAGGCTTTATCAGGAGGGCCTTTCCTGAGGGAGGACCAAATAATGCGATATTGCTCGTTTGTGCGAGGCCCTATTTATCTATTAAAAAACGCGAGATTTACGAGCGAGTATAGGAAACTTTGGGAACTTTTTATGTTGTTCCGCCGTTCTCGGAGCTAATATAAGAGATTGATGCGTGTTATTTTAGCTTTGTTTGGGTGTATATTAGCCGGTTTATTTTGATGTTCGGTGATTTTATTATTACATTATTTTTCCCGTAAAACATTTTTCACTCGCATGCATTATTTCTTGTTTACTACGTAACAAAAGCGCATGTCTAACCCATATACAAGTCTCTTTTTAAGAAATGCGTGAGTGATACTTACAGCTCGCATCTATTGGCTACTCCTTACCTTTAGACGGGAGCAAACATACAAGAAACAAGCTGAAAGCAACGGTACATCTTGTACATTGACACTATATATTACTATCTAAACTCATAAAGCTTATTCTCACACATCTTAGTCACGATTCACTACCGAATGAATATTAATTAAAATATTCAATAATACCGGTACTAACGAGGGTATTTGCACATATATCTCGAGATAGAGATTTGAGTGGCATGTTATTTTAGGGCGGGCGCACACGCTAAGTCGTGACTCTCGTGACTGAACTGAGATCTGACAACGCGTAGTTGAGCAATACGTCTTTATGGTTTCTAAATGGAACGGTTTTTAATAGGCCGATAGTTTATAAGATACCAATGTGTATATTAATAGTTAAAGCTACACAGCCTTATTGAAAATTTATCCAGATTTCACTCATTTTCTTTTGGCTTTAAAGCTACACAGCCTTATTGAAAATTTATCCAGATTTCACTTATTTTCTTTTGACTTTTTTTACTTCTTTTATAAGGAAAAAATATCTAGTGAGTCATCATCACTTGTGATTTCACAATTATGTTTGTAGTTTGTATGATTTTTATGAGATGTTCAATGATGCGTGTGATTATGAGATATGATTTATGCGATATTTAGTCGAAGCTTCTGGATCAATGAGTGGTTATGTACGTTATGATTTATGATTGATTCAGAAAGTATTAAATCAATTTTAAAAGGAGAATCTGTAAATTGATAGTCAAAGTAACGTGGGATTCAAAATATTGTCGCCATGGTTTTATATACAGTCACTTAAAAGGTTATCGAAAGAGCTTCATTTTTAATTGGACATTAATGAACGATACAATCTGTCTTTGACTGATATTCTGTAGGTACCTACTTTATGAATAAACTATTAGATGCGTAATACGGAACCGTTATAGATCAAAGTTCAAAAAAAAGAACATTAATTTAAAACTTCAAACAACCGATTGCTGCTATTCGAACGCAGTTATTCTAAAAAAGTTAAATTTAAATTCAAACACAGAATCGAACATCGAAAAACATATCCAAATAGCATGTAGGTTTGTATACATGATGTTTGTTTATTATCAAGTGGGAATATTGGCTGGAAACAGTGCTAAATTCGCGCGGACACCCGATAGTGTGCTATTATCTACCATTATTTGTCACCAGTGAACAATGCGTGCGCCCTCGTAACATACCTATCTGCTATCTTATAGCAATTTGTCAACAATTATAATAATGGTGCAAAAAGTTAATTATGTTTGGTAATTGTATGGGTCAAGTGTTGATAGAGTCATGGTTTATATAGGTAACATACCTACTTATTAGGATCTTGTCTAATATCATGTTACATTGTTATTTGTTACATGTTCTTATTTGTATGTCATTTAATGTAGCATAAAAGCACCTATTTAGTGATGAATACATTTTAAGCGGAATTATTTCAATTTTCTTTTATCCTACTAAATTGTGCTGCTGTCACAAATTTAGAGGATTAAATAAGTTTATTAATTTTTCTTTTAAAGTAATACACGAACTCCCAAAACAAAGTACAACCCAAAAACGTTTACCCTTACATTGTAGTTCATACAGTCTGACAGATGTTACACTTAGCAAGAGCTACTGTACTCCGACGGGTAACCTAATAAATAATAGCGGGCTGAGTTAAGACCACCTAGCGAGGAAACAGAGCTTGTTTACGGCACAACCCTGGCCGTATTGTGGCCACCTACGCTATATATTTTGCTTAGCAAATTGCCTCGCTCACGGTGTCTAATAACCCTTTAATGAAGGAAGAACCGTGATGTTTAATGTTCATGCTTTATTAGGGATTTTTGCTGTGTAATTAATAATATGAAACTTTGTTGCTTTTAAACCACCCTGTACTTTACTATCATTGTACAAACTTTATGGTGTTACTTTTTTAACATGATATAAAATTGGTTTTATTTGCGCTATATTTTATTATTTTTTAATGGTCAATAAGAACAGAATTGATTTACGAAAAAAAATGTTAGACTACATAGTATTTTGGTGCAGCTAGATAAAATAGCTAGGTAGGTTTAATTTTATTTTAGACTAGATTTTATGTAAATACCTACAAATCTAGAGCTAGGCCAGATTTACATTGATACGAGTACCTACCGCTCGATAACTAGGATAAATTATATTTTAATACCGCGCAATAGCGAGGATAGATTCTCGTTAGATCCAGCTTAATAGCTAGGCTAGATAGCAATTTAAACAATTGTGCACTATTTATTTCAATGTATTAAGTATAAAATTCTATATAAAATCTAAAGGCTAGCTTCCTCATAGCCGTACTTCGATTGGAATTTATGATTATTAAGTGATTGAATGCCTACGCGACTAAAATAAATTGTGATTGAATTTATTTTTGTATGTGTACAGTGTAACTCTACAAAATGTTTTATAATTCATTCATAATCGTTTTTTAACTTCCTGTCATTTACTTACAATATTATAACGGTTCTTTAGAATGTTTACCTGCAACAAAAAATACAAATTATTAGTTTAATATTCAATGTTTTAATAGTACTTAGTTTATGATTAGTACTGTTAGTAGTATAACTAAGGAAAGTATCATACAACGCACACTTGCAACACCCATACACTAGTACCTACTGGGGGTACCCAGGTACCTCGTGGGGTGTATTCGTAATTTTGGGGAGGGGGGGGTTAGTTTGTACAATTGACTAAAACCGCCAAGTGTGTACTGTGTACCTACTTTTTTGCAATTTCAATGGGAGTTTTAACTCCCAAATCCCCCGCCTCCCGGGTACGCCCATGGAGTAGGTACATAGCTCACGGACTTGGAATATTGAGCCACATTGTAGTAAAGATGAACATATTGATTCTTTGTCCGGGAGCGATGTTTATGAGTGTGGTGCCATAATCAGCCCGTAACGGTCCACTGCTGGACATAGGCCTCTCCTAATTTACGCCACAATATTTGGTCCTCTGCACTACATCCAGTCCGTTCCAGCGACCTTTATTAAGTCGTTGGTCTCTCTGGCTGAGGGCCGTGCTACCTTACGTTTGCCAAGTCGCGATCTTCACTTTAGGACTCGTTAGCTCCAGCAGCCATCGGTCCGTCGGCAATTTATTTTTTTTAAGATTAGGTACTAACAATGTGTTATTTTTGGTCGCGTATTACTAGGAATCCTGTTGACCATCCAGATAAGGTCAATGACTTGTGCTAGGAGTGGGTTCACGTCGATAGTATAATGGGCAGGATTCGATCCCGCGACCTCACGATTGCGAGTCCAATGCCTTAACCATTAGGCTAATATGGCCCTATCAAACTTTACTTCTGAACTCTTGATGTTTACTGGTAGTATCTAGTTAGTACTGGTTTCAGAACAGATATTCTACGTAAACAATTACAAAGTTGTAGAGTAAATAAATTAAAATCAAACTCTAATTGCACCAAAAGGTTGATTGGTCGACATGAACTAAACGATTTCAAATCTGATACAAAACGCCCCTTTAATAATATAATAGTAGATAATTATCACATTTAAATAATGTAACGCAAATTAATTCAAGCCGGAGCACGCGACTCGGCCACTCCATTCACAAAACTCAAGAACTGTCCGTAATACCTCATTTGAATACAATCTAAAGAACTATCTTTCACAATGCTAAGAGTTTGTTGTTCTACAGATCAGTCTGAACAACCATACACGAGCACTCAATTACATAATTATATTACGACCACTTAATTCTCGGCCATAGGCATTTAATGGTTATGACAGTTGAATGAGTGCGTGCTACGTCATTAGCTCTATGGACTTGCGAAATGAGGTCAAGGAGATCTAAATTTGAAATTCTTTTTTTAAATATTTGCACAGATTCAAAAAAAGAACATTTTAAATATGGCTTTAGAGAATTAAAAAAAAAAATATTTGCCAGTGAGTAATAATAAAATTACACATTTTATTGTAGTAGGTATGTGAGCGTCACGCACACATAAAGTTCGAACTTTGGCACACTACCATAAATCAAGGGGCGTTATACGCCATGTTTCACGAGCCCCGGTCTTCTCTATCGCTCCAGGGACATTTGTTATATATCTGTCCCGTTCTGGCATTAAGCTGGAGCTTTGAGGGGTCGAGGGGAGGGGGCAGATGTCTAGTCGTGACGTATTACTCGGCTGGCGGTCGGCCGGGTCAGTCGTTAGTTAGTAGCGAGAAGTTTAATTGCTTAATTTTCTGGTTTATAATGATTTGAGAATTACTCTGTTGAATGAATTTGATCTTCCTTTACTGTATATATAAATCAGAAATAACGCCTAATGAAGTACCAGATAGGAATATCGATATCGACATGAGCGCTAATTAGTTACAAACTGCGCCACCATAATAATGTATGCCGAGTAGGTTCCAATGCAAATCGCAAGTTCGATTCTAGAATAGACAATGCGAACACTAGTTTATAGGACCACCCACACATCTGCAGTGCATGCGTTTGATGTAGCACGATTCCAATTTATTGGAAAAATATTAAAATAGAACTTTCTTCGATGGAATTGCACTAAAATATGCATCGACTGAGTCACGTAACATCTTTTTTAATAGGTACATCAATAAATTCATAAACTTTAATATTGTTTCTATGTTTCTTTTAGAAACTGCCTTGATATAAAGATTTTGGCCTTTAGAGCTTTTTTTTAAAAAAACAAATAACTTATTCCTAGATTATTTTTTAGAAGATTTGTAGAAGGCTTAGTATCTACCGTAAAATTAAAACGTAGTGGCTGATCAGAAGATTTATTCTTATCATATTATGCATCTTAGATCACAGTAAGATCTGCAATAGATTTGTGTTGTCCAGACTTGGACGTGAGCCGACTATGAAGAACCTAAGTAATGATTCCAAACAGGCGTCTACGCAATGCCTGCTTTACAAAATCCATTGTTACTGATTCTATATTGAAACACGTCTTAATTCTTATTGAAGAAAGATAAAATATCTAAGAAAAAGTGAAATCTATTGTCATTTATATTATTGTCAGAAAAAAAGACTCTTTAATGTTGGGACGATGGAGTTAAAATAAATAAACCATAACTCAAGTTTTGTTTACTATGTGAGTTTATACTCAGGATGCAGTCAATTCTGAACTGCTAATAGGAATGTCTTATAGGAAAAATATGATAGGACTTTGTCGAAAAACTCACGATCGTGTGCTCGACTCTCGCTGACTTCCGCTCCGTTAATGACTTTACATGTAAGGATGTCATCAAATAGATAATTAATTAATTAATTATCATACCGGACGAAAAGATACCAAGGTTTCCCACTGTATATCAGGGTGACACCTCCATTCCTGCGGTGGTGTGTACACTTGCCTTTATTGCTATGTTCTTATTTGTATTAACTAATTCGTCGACCGTTAAAAGTATCGTGCCCTTGTTGGACATCTCATTGGTCGGCAATAAATATGGGTTTATCTCTCGATATCGACCGCGGGCCGCACTGCGTTCCACGCGACCTACCCCCCCGCTCTAATGAATTACACAATGAACTCTCATCTAAATACAGAAAAAAGCTTTTAAAGGCACATATCAAAAATGCCCACAAAAGCCTACTAAGACAGGACTCACAGATTTATAGCACTCCCTTTGTTAAATCACGTAATCTCCACGTGGAGCCGCGATATAAATGGAGGTAAATGAAAATGAATGTAGTTCCTCATTCTGCTGCTTGCCTATTTACATTGTGTCCGAACATAAATCTGGCTCTGTTTAATGGTAATCTATTTTAAAAATTACCTGTTAAATCACATCAGGACAGATAACACATTGTTTGGGGTATGTGGTGTAGAAAAAAATGTTTGTCGGCCGATCCGGCTCAGATTTGTTGCCTTCAGGGTGGCATTTACATCATCGGTCCTCTCATATATTGTATGGCACACGACTCGGAATACATTAACCAGGTAGGTACCGAATATTGATCCCGAAGAATATTTAAACAAACCCTTATAATTAAATATATTTATTTAGTCTGCGCATTATATGTGTTTATGACAAATATTCTACCGTCTTAAATCATAATGATATCGCTAGTGCGTGGGCGAGTATCGAATTTAACATAACGATTATTTATCGGACATGTTTCGGACATCGATACGTGGCGTTCGCGCGGGTCGTGTCGGGCCCAACATAGGGCCATTTTCGGCAGTTTCCGGGTATCTATTCTATAGCTGCGAACGTCCAACTAATTTATATGCATGACGAGCTTTACAGCTAACTACGTAACAACAAAATGTGTAGATGGGAAGATAAATATATATCTACATATTTATTTGAGTTCGACAAAACCGTTATCAGAATATGTTCGACCTGTTCAGCTGTTTTAGTGTGTGTGCAAACTTTCGATTATACCATATAGACATATTATTAATAAAATAAATAAACATTAAACAGAAACTCAATGCGACATAATAAAAATAGTAATTAGTGATGCGACATCCCGCGGTCTCGATGAGATTCGATTTACACACGAGGCGCCATGATAGCGAAATGAGATGAGGATAAAAGTAGATAGATACCGGCAAAAGATATAAATCGCTAAAAGATTTGGTCGAAAAATGCTGATGCCTAGAACTTGACAGCCAGACGATCGAATCTTTGCTATATCTGCACTTATTTCCAATTCCTTCCTAATCGAGCATTTTTTAGACTACAAACATACTTGTAATAACAAGTATGTTTGTAGTCTAAAAAATGCTAATTTCTTAAATACAAATGAAATATGAATAAAATATAGTACGTTTTTAATGTAAAATGTAACTATTGATGTGCTCATCTTTATAACATTTGAACATTTAATTTCTTCAAAATTAATTATACGATCTATTCCTTTTTAAAGATTAACACTCACTTAAATACGTATTATTAAAAACAAGTGCCTAAAGCCTTATATTTCCCTTTGGTAAATACGATACATATTAAAGCGATATTGTACATATCATAAAGCATACAATAGTTGGTCCATTTATTGAGTTTATCGATACGTGACGCGGCAATTAGCACATCACTAGACAAAGCGCTCTCGGGTGCGAGCCTACAAATCATACAGATACCATCTTCTACAAATTTGAATCGGATCTTATTTATGATTTGCCTTTTTCACGGCTACGTTTTGGGGAAAACTCGAATATAAATCACTGATAAATGGTTATTGGGTTTCGTACCTAATTCCAACATTGTTACCGCCTCTCACACAATATACAAACAATTAATATGTACCTACTTATAATTATTATCTCTTGTTTAATCTACAATCTTATTAGAAAAAACCTTATTGGTCGAAAGTCGAAAGAAACGCTGAAAATCTGAAAATTCCCACGGTACCGTTTTCATTATTCGCAACAACATAATAATCATAACAAAAGCATGTACAAACACCGTACTTGGTTAAACAGCAATCGCATAAACAAACCCCAACAATAAAGCCAAATAAACGCTCGAGCACGCCATCCAATCGCACCTTGAATCGCACATAAAAGCCCATGAACACCGGTAGAATTGAATACAACGCTGCTCAACAGGAGCATCCAAATATTGCATTCCCAACCGTACTCGGTCGGGTAATATCGAGCACGAGAGTAGACTTCGTTAGTGCCCATAAAATCGTTTACGAGCTGCCGAAGAACCCTCTTCAATAAACGTGCCATAAAAGTTCGGTTATTCGACGCTAGATGGCGACACTAGTGGCCGCTTGAAACAGTTGCAACGATTTTACTGCCATCTATTGAGCTTTTTAAACGTTTTAGGACGGTGTGCGAGCGAGACGGAGGAATCCGTCTCTTTTCCGAGGGATTACGCTGAAGTTCGGAGGCGATGGAATAGGTCAAGCGTGAAACAGTTTTTTGTTTAAGGTTTTATTTACGTACGGTGTAAAGATGTGCAGTTTGTAGCCACTTAATGGTTATGAGGATGAATAATATTAATAAATTGACAAAGTGGCTGTTCATTTTGCATTTTGTACATTAAAAAAGAATTACAGCTGCAACATACCTAGGTAGTAGACAAATGATTAAAATTAATAATTAATTAGTTATAAGTTCGGAACTGTCACTCAGATACATTTTAGTGATGTCATAGGTAACCAACGAAGTAGAGGCTCTAAAGTTCGAATTTCGAAAGCACATCCGCGCATGATGAACGGTTTCACGCGCATTACGCCCGCCGGCCTACAAGCTTTCGATAGGGTTGCTACGTTCTCGTAAGCTTTCGAAACTTATCGCGGTATAATGCGAAAACTTCAATAAGTTTTTTTCAAGGAATGATATATGAATATTGATCACTCAGTTTATGTTTAAGGCATTTTACTGTTCAGCATATTTAATATTATTTTTGTCGTACTAAATAACGTGGTGTTGTTTCTAGAAATAGTTAAGTATGTAGTACGTATCAATTTCTTGTAAAAAGTAATTTGTAATAATGATGTAAGAGCCAGCCCTATTGTTCACGTCGGTGGTCTCATTAGATGACGTCCTCATTGTATTTCTTTCTTTACATAAATTATAAGTCATGTGCATCGAAGCACGCTCAGATTGAACCCATCGCTAAACGTTTCTAAACTATCGGCTAGATTGCTAGAACAAGGGGAAAATCGAGGTAAATCATATTTAAGTATGTAATCTGCGCCTACACACCTCAAATTACCTTGATAAGCATAACGATATAGGTATCTAAAGTGAAATATAATTTCAATTATTTTCTCCAACCAGCGTATAAGTAGTAATATTGTATACATTTTCAATGTATTATTATGAGCGCTTCAGTGTTTTAAAGTGTAAAGTAATATTCTTGAACGATAACCTATTGTTTTCCTCTATGTTTAGGTTAAATTGTAATGGTTTGTTGTTAACGATACTGTCCCAATTTTATAAGGTAGCGTCAGTATAAAAATAAGTTAGTATAATAAATACTTTGGTATAGTACATTTCAATGACACAAGACTAAAATTATGGAGACTACTTATACTATTTTTCTGAAAGTATAGTTCCAATGACTAAATGTATGAATCACGCTTGTGAATATAATTAATATGAACAGTTGAATCAGGAATTAATCGAAAATTTAAACCCATGTTTTCTAGCGACTGTTAAATTTGTATTTCTTAATAAAACTGATAATTTTTATCGGCCTTCGAACTTCTAAAAGTAATACCTACTGCTAAACATAGTTATTAATCAACACTGGAATCCCCAAACAGTTAATTTATAGACAAAGAACAAAATCAATACAAAATTCGTTTACAATATAAATCTCAATAAAATTGATCTCATCTTAAATAACATTATCTTTGAAGGAGAACTCCTCAATGTAGAGACAGCAAACGCGCGATGCAAAATTATATGTTATTTTAATTAGGTATACGAAGGCGGTTCTTAAAATATACTGACTTTGGTAAAATTAATGTTTTAATTACTTATTCATATCGATTTGATTTAATCAAATTACATGTTCTATAAAGAATTTACATCATCTCTGCATCATATTAGGATCGTAGATATTAAATTATTGTAATATAAGGAAATAAAACAAAATGTCAATTTGTACAGTTATTTATTGCAAAAAAAACTTTACAAATGAGTCATAACAAGAAGACTGTTCACAAGGTTTCCAATGCCAAAACCAAAAGCATTCTTAAAAAATAACAGAATTAAAAAACAAAAGATTTATGACATATTAATTTTAAATTAAGAACAACACATCTTAACACAATTCATCAGTTTCAATAAAGAAATCGATAAACATCACTGTCAACGACAGTCCCAAATACATAATGATAAAAAATCGATCACTGTCGACTTGATTCACATAATGTTACACAATTTCAAAAATCGAACAACTCAATTCATCATAATATATTAGGCAACAGTATTGACATGTATCTATAATAAATTAAATTTTTATAATTGTTTGTCAGACTGTACAGCTAAACTGGTTTTGTGGTATGTTTTATGTTATACCACAAAATACCGGGAGTACAAAAGGTAACATAACGTACCTCACTCAAGCAATGCAGACACCGTCCTCTATAGTACTAGTACGCTAGACAGGCTATCACTGACAATGATAAGACTTCCATTTGAATTACATTTGGACGCACATTCGACAAAATCAAATGTAAATCTTTACTTGTGTAACAAGAAGCAACAACCATTTGTCATAAGTATTAAAAAAGTTAATAGGACGGTCATTCGATTCGGCATTTGAAATTGCTGTCACTTTGTACGATGCAGCTAGTCCTATTACGCTGGACTGGCTACTGGCTTCAACTAGTACACGTACTAGTAGAATCGAATGACCGTCCTATAAACGTTTTTAGATTCTTATGAATGGTAACGTAGACTTACAGTGAACATAGACTTTGAGACAAGAATCTCAGACCAATTTATTCGGAAGACGTTACAAGATACCGTATCCGTGAGCATACGTCGCTCGAGCGAGGTACATATGAGGTTTTCCTTTTGTACTCTCGGCATTTTGTGGTTATACCTACTAAGAGCTAACATTAGTTTATTTGTCGGTTCGTCCGAATATTTCGGATGTTGTTATTTGAGCTATGCGTTGCCTATTGTGAATATTAACTGGTAAATTGGACTCCTTTACTAAAGTGGTTCATAATAGTAACTGAACCTGTTACAAACATTGTAACGTAATAAGTGCTTGCTTAACAATCTACAGATAGCGATACTATAGAATTATAAAGATTGCCTTGATGCCGTTTGGTACCGGCTTAAGAATAGTACCACCTCATCTCTTCCCGTGGGTGTCGTCAAGGCGACTAAGGGATGTCACACCGGAGAACGGGCAGCACCGTCCTATGCATACTTTAAAGCCTTACTGCGATCACCAACCCGCTTGCCAAGCGTGGCGATTATGGCTATTCCCTCCAGGATCTATAATAAGTAGATTCTATTGGGGACGCCCGTGCCCAGCAGTGGGATATCATATGGGTTGATGTCCGATACAGATTAAACAAAATAGGTAAGTATTTAATTAGGTATAGATACTTACCTATTATTGTGAATTAAAATTACTTACGATTGATTAAAAAAAATGCTTTGATGTTTTTACAGCTACTACTACAGTGAGAGAGTCAATTTGCTAAGATTATTCATAAAAAATAGGTTCGAAACCTTATTTACATAAACTTTTTTGTAATACGATTTTTAGTTAAATTTTCATCGACAGATTTTTTCATTAAAAGTACAAATTGTGAAATGTTATAGCAGACACAGCTATGAATTTAAACTAGGTATATAAATCTTGAATGTCGAGTAAAGAATTTATGAACTATCAAGATTTTAATATTTCAAAGACGGTCCGAGGGTTTACTTCAACAAATTAATAATTTTACAAATAAAATAATATAAAGGTTCTTTTCTTACTCATGAAATTATTAAAAACAAATTTCTTAAACAATAAATCGGGACTGATAACCCTATGATGCCGACGTCTCAGTCCAACCGTTTGGTGGTTCGTATTCTGGTTTGCCACCCAGTGGTATAAAACAATAAGTAGGTACGACGAATATTATTAACGCGAAAGTTTTAAAGAATGGATTTGCTCTACTCCTTCACGCAAAAACTACGAGAGAGATTTTGATGAAATTTCATAATGTTGTAGCTTATATATCAGCATAGCATATAGGCTTTAAAATTAAGCAGATCTTAAGCGAAACCATAGATAAAAAAGCTAGTTTTAAACATACTCATTTACAGCTGGCAGTATATATAATGTACCAATTCTGAAGTTTGTTGCAATAATTTAACAATTTATTAAAAAATGCTGCATTTTACAAGCAGCTTTTACAGAAAACTTTGCTAGGACAACGTGCTCGCTCTTTCACATGTGACCTTTAAAATAAATTACGAGAAAATTATGGCAATTCGATCGCTCACCGTCCCATATGCGGCGGTTATAAATAACTTAATGAGTACAATTAGGCGCCATCTTTAAAATGCAGTTTGATGTTTGATCTTATTTTGTGTACGTGCACTTTCAAGTAATTTTGCTCAGATTAAAATAGTTAATAAAGAGCATGGTTATATAAATTTAAATTCGATAGTTATTGAGTTATTACTTTCTATAAATAATAATTACCAGCGATATTCCAAACAGCAGACAGTTTTTTGTCCATTTACTAAGTTTACATTTTTGATTGAACCAGTTTTTGATTGAAATTTGATTTATGTGTTAATCAGTTTAGCATATAAAAACAAAAATTGAACTGCTGGAGTGCATTACACCACCAAAAAAACATTCTTTATACACATATAAGTGGCCTACTTTAACTCTCAGATAAGCTAACTTACCTTTTAAAGAAACATGTTATTATCATTCACACGTTTAATATGTACCTTATTACATTTAATTACTCAATAAGTAACCACAGCCGTAATTTTAAACACATCTCAAAATACAAAACTCGAAATAAATCCATTTTAAGATACGAAAGATAACAATTAAAGGTTCACATTAAATGATCGGACTACAAAGTATTATATCAGTGTATCTACACGCGAGCAGACTAACAGACAGACAAACAATGAAATTTTGCACAATTATAGTGATAAATATCTTGTAGTGATATGAAACATGCACGTTACAATCGTGGTTTAAAAGACCATCATAATTTTGTTCAGTGGTTATGTTTTCTCGCTTGGGCAATTTAGGGTTAAGTAGGCAAGACCATGTTTTCAAATTTTAGTGAAAATTGTAATGATTTTTAATAACTTTATTTGTAAGTATAGGTAATTAAACATCAAAAAATGACAACATAGGATCAAGTAGTAAGTAGCTTCGTAGAGCTATGATTACTTACAACAAGTACGTTCTAAAAAAGGCCTCATATCGTATTAATTCTAAAATTTACAAATTATGGCACTCGAGGTAGTCAGAATATAAAAGGCCAGTTAAAATTTAATAAATTTTAAATATTGATTTTCAGAAGAAACTGTACAAGCGTGCACTGTCATGTCATACTCCAATACTTAAAGGTTATTTAACTGAGTCATAATCGTATTCAAAAGTATTTCTGTCGCATAAAGTTTATAGTAGCACCTTTTTTAGTAAAATATGTATTAAAAATAAACTTGAGGAGAGTATTAGGCTGCAACAACAAGTAAAAAAAACTTAAAAAATAGTTCTTTCCTTCACTTTCATTAGAATTCCAATGAGACAGAAGGCGAGAGTTAACCTATTATTGCCTGCTATTGAGCCTTTACGAATAAAGCTATTAATCTATAATCAGCATTTTCAAATTCAGCGTACTCTATAATTTACTTTGGTGCAATATTTTCTTGCACATTAAAAGTAAAATGGGTGTGAGGCACATTAAATCGCCACATATGGACTTTAATTAGCCTTACCTTGTAATATATATTACTAGGTTTAATAATAAATTTAGTACGTACGAAGACAAGACATTGCCTCATGTGGTGGCTTCGTTGATGTTATGTTTGATTTTAAAGACTACTAGCTTCCGTATCCCATGTTCTTTTCCAAGGTTCAAATTATCTTCATACCAAATTTCATTCAAATCGGTTCAGTGGTATATGCGTAAAAACTTGACAGACAGACAGAGTTACTATCACATTTACAATAAGTAGATATTAGTTTGTATTATATTTGTAAAAAAAGGACTTAACTTCTGCTCACCTTTGAAATTATTGGTATTAGCGCAAGCTTACAAAGTTGGGCTTGAGATCTGAAATTGAGATCTGGAAAATGCGTTTTCTATCACCTTTTCCAGATCTCAATTTTAGATCGACTAATGAATATCACATCAGTTTAGCATGTTTAACAAGCTCACATAAACATTTGCCTTTACCTATTATTTAAAACAATGGAAGAGTAATTAAATAACACTGTAATAAAAATAACCATAAGCCTTATAATTACATATAATCACGACCAAGTCTCAAAAATCTTTAACACGGATTGCAAGTAGCTCTACTTCACGTAGGTAGGTATATTTATTCCTCGAATAAATGTTATCCACAAAAACTTCCTCATTATGTTTCAATATAAGAAAAATATGGCGATATCAAGCGTTATTGTTTGTACGTGAACGTTGAATAGAATTTTCATAAAACGCCTTGAGTGAATCGAGGAGGTGGTCTGATGGGCCGCGCGATGTCTGCCTCGCGAACCGACCGCCTGCTTACAACTCATAATACAATATTATTTATTGAAAATTAATTGTGTGAAAACATCCAACTATCTCTATATCAGCAACCACGTGGAGTATAAACTAAACTACTTGAACGCCTATAAGAGAGCTAATCCGACGAATCCATCACACTTTATTTTTTCAAATTCCATGTTGAACACCGTTCCATACAAATTACGAACAACTTTGAACCGAACCACGAGTTCCATGGTACATTTATCTTCTTTCCGATAATAACAACCTCCAATTTTATTCTTCCATACACCATACAACCCAGTATCATAAGGGAGATGAGAATCCGATATCCGATTATTCCGCAGATTTCGCGGTTCAAAAACGCCTTAACATATCAAATCCCTAAATACTAAACTAAACCAATTCGCAAACACCTTAAAGTCTATACTTCAATAAATAACGTTCTGATTTATGAAAATTTATCATACACTTGAGGCTTAATTTTGAAATGATCTGTGCGCAGCGCTACAAGATATCAAGAGCATTTTCAATCACGTAGGAAATGAGACCTTGTGCGTCATGAAATAAATTAAAAACTAGTTTGAAACGATGCAACGAAGAAGACATTTTTCTATACGAAGGTGGGAAGTGTGTCTGCGTATTGTTTTGATAAGCTGCAGAACGGGTTTGTGAGATTTATGGCTGGTATGATTTAATGCGAATAAACTACTCGCCTTGCGCTCGTTGTATTGATGAATGCTCTATTTTTAGTGCAGTCACCTACATCCTAAGTACCTACCTACCTAACGCTTTTAAAGAACACATTTTCATAAAGAAAATAAACACAAATTTGGCGCGAGTTCTTATAACCGTTTTGTACGGCGACTTTTCATTATAAATGGCAGAGTGATTTGTCTTAAGTTAATTTGAATAAAATTAGGCTCCGTGTACACTTATTTCACAGTTGTTTTAAGAAATGAAGCGAATAATCGCTGTGTTACATCCGCTGATGCATGACTTAGCAATTATTGTAAGTCCTCAATTAAATTATAATAGTGGGCTATGTTGGGCATACGTTATTTGTAGATTGGCAGCCCTGTCGCTTGAGGGCCAATGAGAACGTTGTATCGCGGCGCCTGCGCTTGATCGCCCGCTGAGCTTTACAGTTCAAACAGCATAAGAAATATTGTACGAGGAAATGATTTGCTTATTTTTGCTTATCGAATCATCTTAACAAGCTTAATATTGAAAAAAATAATGGTCTGATTAAAAGAAATGTCTACTAATTGCCGTTGATATATAACCAGTTATTTATCCAATTAAAATCTACATGGACACTGGTGTGTGGTTAGAATTCTATTTTCAAATTGAATTTAATAGAAGGTTCGAAATTCAATTTGAAAATGGAATACAGAATGGGTTGAAAATCAAATGTAGGTTACCAAAATGTGCCGAAATGATTCAAAGCCGAATATGATTACCGAAACTGTAAACAATTTGTGTTACCTTAGTTTCGGAACAAATCTATTATCGTATGCATTGACGAATCAAGGACATTGGTACAAGCAAATTGTTCTATCTATATTGGTTGATAATAAATCATGTGCAGTTAGTGGATATTTGCGTGTCGCAACTGTTAAATTTATTACGAAGACAAGGTCGGACTTAGAAATATAGGTATGAAGGCAGGTAACTGTAGCCCAAGGTCTCCGTTTGGTTTTAAAACCATTTAAAGACTTGTTCAACGTAGGTAATTTGCTGACGATTATGATTGATATAATCTTTTTTCAATTTTTTGTACTTAGTTTATAATGTATCATTAATGATACATAGGGTTTTCGTGTGTAAAATAATAAAGTACCTATTGAGTTATTGTTGCCATTATTATCATTTATTATTACTTTTTGTGCTTAACTTATTATGTATCATTAATGATACATCAAGTTTTCGTAGGGTTAAGAATGAAGTATTGAATTATAGGTTTTTAATAATTGACTAGTACGTAGGTGGTACTACGCAGGTAGGTACATATTATGTATCCTTAAATGGTCAATAACTTAACCCTCTGAAAACTCACTGGTAAGTCAAAATATTTCATTTCTTGACATAATCACCGGTAGAAGTATTATCAATCTATCCAGAATGTATCATCAGTGCAATTATACCGTAGCTCAGCACTCGTCATGAATTTTAATCCATCCTGTATAATGGGGTGAGTTAGTGGATCTAGTAGACGGTGACTTGAAACGGGATATCGAGTACCATACACAATGTAGTTAATTAATTTTAATCTTCAAAGGTAGAATTATACACTAGCCTTCTAACAAAAATTAGACAAAACTTCTTAAAAATGAAGAAAAATGACGTACGTAATAGAAAAAAATATTTATGTATTTATAATATAAATTCTAAATGCCGGTTTTTTCTTTAGGTGCCTCATACAATAAGATAAACCTATGATTTTCCCAGTTTATTTTATTTTTAAATAAAATTTAACACTTTTTGTTAAATTCCATGTTTCTGTAAACAATATTAATAAACACACCTAAAAAAAGGTAAAATTATGAATTATCACACTGTAACAACTTCTGTATCATATTAAAGTGAATAAATTTCTTTGAAAGTTTAACAAGAACTGTAATTTCCCTAAACATTGAAGTCAAAAAATTAGGTACAAAAGTCTCAATGACCACATTATTAATCAGTTAAAAATTAAATAAAGCATTATTAAGTGCTAATGCCATACATGACGGAACAAACCTGACATAAAACCCGAGCATGACGATTTAAAAGTCACTCTATAACTAAACTATAACTAAAGAACGAGTTTCACGTGTAAGCTACAATTATACGTACGCTGTAAATTGACGCAGGGAAATGCCACTGCAATTACTTATCGACCAGAATATTACAATGCTAGTCCAAATGGGAGACTGAAGATTCATTTGTTTGTTGATGAAAAAACTGATAATTTTGGCGAAATAATAATATCTTAGGACAACTCACACAACGTCAGCTGATCCCAAACTAAGCAGAGCTTGTACTATGGTAACCAGACTATTGATAAACATACTTAATATATTTCTAAATACATCCCTACCTAACATAGATAAATTATATTCTGTATCTGAGAGAATAAACCATAGTGCTTATAACACAAAGTTTTATCCTGGGTAGGTTTTGCTATATACACTGCTATATACATAGCTGCTGGCCTAGTGGTTAGTGAGCCAGACTGCTAAGCTAGAGGTCGCTTAGCAGTCCGGGTCATTAACCACCAACAGGCAAGTCAAAAACTATGTATTTAAAATCAATACCTAGGAGTACCTAATACATAAATATTTAAAAGAAGTTGAAACATGTAGTAAGTACCTATACTACATGTTTCGACTTCTTTTAAATATTTTCAAACGGCTTTTAGTAAAGCTAATCTAAGTTTATTTATATTTATTTTATTTAAAACTTTATTCAAAAAGTTGCACAGAGGTGGATGCTAAAAGTGTTCTTTACCAGACTACCTTAGGGTGATGTAGATGAGTTTAGTATGTGTACATTAAGAAGGTTCAGGTAAACTTTGGCTAATATGTATTTTAAATAAACTGTTAATTTATCTACCTATCACGTCCATCGATATTTGAAGGGTTAACTGTCGTTGTAAATTAAAAAATATATTTTAAAAAATAAGCAGGTATTCTAATTTCATTATGACTTCAGCATAGTAACTGAAGTTCTAAAAATGTTTACACTTAAATTTCAAAAGGTGCTTTTAGAAAAAAGAATAGAAAACGTATAAAAATGTTGATTTTTTGTTACCGACAGATTTTCTCCAAAATCCTTTGTGCTCGGGAGTATTTTGTAAATAAAGTGTAATGCTTGGAGATAAAATACGATAATTCACTGTAATAACCCTTTAGCCGTCGCTGTATTACCTACCTTTTGGGTAGAGCGCTCATGATATAGTCCCGATACACGCTATATGAGTGATAACTCTATCTATTTGATACATTACTGTCAAAATTGTGGGTAATAGAAGGTCATTTACCGGTCAATTAAGTATGGATGTTTAAATTTTTTAATGTATACAATGAAATTAAGTAAAGTTTTAAATTGGCTGCTGGACTTAAAACAAATAGACATGTCTGTGAACAACATAATTACTTAATATTTTTGTTGTGATTCCATTATAATTATCATAATTTGATTTATTTTGAACTTTAGTGTAATAACAAGAATAAATAAAAAATCTATTTTTTTTCTTATATAACATTCAATTTAACTTTTGCACTCAAATATTAAAATTGTATTGTTCAAAAAAATGAAAAATATATAAAATGTTTTTAAATATATTCGAAACCTCTACTAATTTTTCTGTACCTACTAACAAACGACCTAAATTCAAATTATACTTACGATTTCAAAAAAAGAATCTTAATTGACAAAGGTAGCGAGTAGTACCGGGCGCATGTCATGTCGGACCGTACTGTTATTACACACGCAACCCCAATATAGAGAGTATAGAGACATAAACATCGACCCTTCGTATCTGTACATGCGTAAAATTTTGTGAAATATTCATTCTCTATGAACCTTAGGCTGTATGGCTTTGTTTCCTTTGCTGAAAAGATAAAATTAAGTGGTATGAACTTCAAACTCCTTGAGTTATCAGTACATGGTACCTACTGTATTTTATTACAAAAATGAAATAGCTTCTTACCAACCAAGTAATATGGAAAGAGCAGGAACTGAGAGTTAATGTTTGCTGGATTTTATTAAAGTCGTCTCTTAATTTTTTTTTGTAGGTAGGTCTGAGTATAAATTTAAATTTAAATTATGGTGAGTGAAAATAAAATTAGTAATAATTATAATCTATAAATTAATCAACCGATGAAGCCCAAAGCTTTACATTAAAAGTAATATATTGTTAGATAAATTGCGATTGGTGATTTATGATTATAAGATTATGTTCTATAAAGGCTATTCATGTGTTAGCATATTGCAAAAATGAAACACAAAACCATAAAATAATTTATTAGATAAGTACTTATATGTTTTTATACGAATATTGAACTATAATAAATAAACCGAAGTAAGACAATATGACATTATTTACATTACATTTGATTAGATGCACAACCCAGAGCTTGAATTTGAAAACATAATCCATATAGCCCCACATTACACATTCTTACCACAATCTTATTTACCTACAAAAACGTTCAAATTTCATCCAATGTTGTACCTTAAAATAATTAAGACTTGAAATAACTAAAATATATAAGAAAAATATAACTTTTTATTAGTTTTAAATTTGTTATTATGAAAAAAACATTAAACATATTTATCATATACTTTTTTAATATATATTTTAGGAAATAACTACCCGGAAACATAAGATATATTATTCAAATAACGACACATTTGTCATTCCTTATTTGTCATCTTACATAAAGTAACAAAAATGAAATTTTTCACATGCTTTTGCATTTTTATATGAAACAATAAATGACACCGTACTGGGCTCAACGTCGTCGGTTTGTGGGAACCTCAACAACTGTTGTGAAACATGTTTCATATTATCTCTCCCTGTCTAGACACCTTAAATAATAAGTTACAAAGAAAACCTAAAATTAAATCAACACTTGTATTGTTAACAGTTATCAACTAAAGGCAATCGTTGTCAATTAAGTAATTAAATTAAACAATTAAATTTTGAATTTCTTTGTTAAAGCTAAACTAAATAATACTTGAATTCTAGTAATTGTTCGAATAAAGAATTACATTTTAAGTAATTATTCGGAATAGTTTAATTTCAGTTTACATTTTTAAATTAAAAAAATAGAATTATATTTTACCTATTAAATAACATACACCCTATATGTATAGATTTATAGGGTTGTCAAAGGGACATGAGCGATCAGACAAGGAGGTATAATGCGGGACAGTTTGTAAATTCAACACAATAGTGTATATATCTGATCTGTCATTATAATATAACAAACTGTATAAAATATGAATACAATTGTAAGTCTAGATTTATAATGCAGTAGATAATGCTTGATAGTGCATCAATCATAACAGTCAACACTAGGATAGCAATAAACAATAGTTTTAACATTGTGACCGAATACCGAATGCACCCGGACACAATGAGCAGTAGGAGAGTTGTAAACACAAACGAAGCCTGCTAGCTATAATTCACAGAAACGCAGGGTTACCACACAAACAAAATTAAAAATATTGTAATATCCTCTTGTGATTTTCTCGGCAAAATTAAAAAATGATAATAATTTGTAAAATAAACTTAAGTTGATGAAAGTAAATAATAAAAGGATACAAGTACAGTATATTATTGGAACACATTCAGATATCATGCTATTGATCTTTTTATTGATATGACTATATCTATGTATAATGATTTATTTTAAAAACAAAAATAAAATAATTATACATTATCGTACTTTCCATATAAAAATATAGGTACTACAAACTACAATAAAAATAAAAACAGTCTAATTAAAATGCAATGACTACCGCTAGGTCTTACCTGGTTTTTAGAATGTCTTATTAAGACCTATAATTTAGTTTAATTGCAATTACCATACATTAAGATCTCAATCTAAAATTATGAAAAAAAATATTACAACAATAGCTGAAAGAAACGTACTACAAGACTACCAAAGTTAAAGTAGTACATGGCACGAAACTTTGTAGCGAAATATTTAGCCTACAGAGAAAATTTTCTTAAAGATGCATCAACATTAAACTTCTTTTTATCGCGCGCTGATCATGTTCCAATTTAAACACATAATACGCTAGACTTTCCTCAAGCACAGTGTTTATAAACACTCGGTATCTAGGTGTTTTATAATAAAGTATTATCGCGGTATATAACACAATAATTCGTTACTTCCCGTGGTCTGGTCTCGCCACGTGGGTAATTTTTATTGAGGCCTTGAACTTGTACAGAATTTGGTCGGTCGATAATACAGACGCGGTTGGCTTTGCTCGAGATGACTCGTTCTAGTTACATTTATGACGAGTGATATCATTCTTATAGTCGCTATCAAATGATTAAAGTGTTTTTTCACGTTTTTTATCATTTGTATCAACTAAAGAATTTTCCTTACAGGAAAATAGTGTTGTAGATGATCAGAAATATGTTCGATAAGAACGACAATCACTTAATCAAACACTTTTTTAGTACAAACTTGGTCATTGTCAAGTTATTGTACCTATAAATTAACAATTCAATGTGATTTATAGATCGTGAGAGGCCATATTTTTTAATTATTTACTTCGTTTGCAACAGGTTTTGATCTAAAAGTTCTATAAAAATCTCAGGTTGTTGGATCGCTTTATAAAGGCGATTCGATTTGATACATTGTAAATAAGTATAGTGAGATCATGGATAATGAGTTGTTGAGCAAGTAGTACGGTACTGAGCCCTGCGGACCTAACGGGTACCGTCTTCATGCTTTCTCACAATTGCCTGCCACCCAGCGAAACCTAAGAGATATTTCTTTTATATAATTTAAAGATTAAGTATATATGACGTTCAATTGATTATAATAAAATGTGTAAGTAAAGGAATTCAACTTTTAAGATTTTATCGACAAGTTTAACGACAGGTATCAACCAAAATATTCAAATCTAAATGTGATGATAAAGCTGCTCTCATAAACCATTCATTTTGTATTATTTAACGTTTTACAAATTTGTTGATTTATTCGTTATAATTATTTTTTTACATGTGTTATAGTTTTATAAAGCCATAAAACATAAATACGAGACTTCCGTCCGACTTGCGAATGTGCATAATCAATTTTAAAAAATAGGTATAAAGACGTGAATATTATTACGTAGCTTCAAAAATGTTCGTCACGCCTGACATAACCCAAGGACTGTGTTGCTAGCTACATGCGTGACCCTGTACAAACCGCTCACGTAATAGTAAAAACTTATTACCATCTTAACCAGGAATTTAATAGCTTACAAACAGAAAGGTATAGATTTTTTAACCTTCAAAAAACAACTGCCGAGTCAGACACATTAATCAATGTTTTTGCCAACACTGCTTGCGGTTTGAAATGTAATATCAAAAATTTATTAAAATATGTGTATGTACCTCACGATTTATCACTCATTAAAAGAGTTAATCTAAAAATTGCGATGGTGCTGAATTTTATAACTAGTAATTGGTCGTTTGTTATCATGTCAGTTTAGACTTCGCGGCGGCTCGTCTAGGGCACTCATCCGTTTAAGCGAGAATTACTTTTGCAAGTGTTTGTCAAGAACTATTCTCCTTTCATAAACCATGAAATCACAAATATCTGCACATTAAACTTACAAGAAATAGGTAAAATTACAACGCAACAATATAAGACGAAACCTGTCCTTGCATCACAATGGCAAATTACTGATCTTTGGCATCGGCAGGAACAATGGGAGACGCAACCGATTTATGATGTGGCGGGACTGTCGCAAATTCAATAACGTTGGTTGCGAGCTGCGCGCACGCCGGCCTACGACCACGTGACGTACAAGTAATGTATGGGTAATTTATTATAATTTTCATACGGGTTAAATACAGGTTGGGGGGCTTAAATTACCTAATTGTAGTTTTAACTTGGATAGGGTTTTGAAGATCAAGGTTGCTGGTCTCGACAAACCACATTGTTTGCGTTGATTGAAGGGTTTACTAAAATATTCTTAATATTTTTTAAATTTAAAAAATAT
Source organism: Herminia tarsipennalis (assembly GCA_945859575.2). Classification (NCBI taxonomy): domain Eukaryota; kingdom Metazoa; phylum Arthropoda; class Insecta; order Lepidoptera; family Erebidae; genus Herminia; species Herminia tarsipennalis. Next base: position 12,047,341 of record OX243835.2, read on the forward strand.
AGGACTTTCATACGTACAAACCATAGTTTTATGTATTATTAATTCACATTGCAGAACAATGAATTACATGTTAAATAATACAACTTCTGTTAATGCATTTAAGGAATGTAAGTGACGCCGCAACTAAGATTTTTTCGACATTTAATTAGTAGAATAATTAGAAGTGATGCTATCTTCTATATACAGAATGTCTTACAATATTTGTCTAGCCCATTATATTTTTTACATCATGTAAAAAATAAAAACTCGTAGTACGACCAGTCTTAATGCTTTCCGGTTTCATTGTGAGAGTAGCTACTTCAATCAGAGAGAACAGAAGGGAAGCTTCGTATATATTTCGCACATTTGACATTGTTCATGGACTCGAAATCTCGGAACATATTTGTTACAACGTGGTCCGAGTTTCCGGGTCCGTAAGCGAAGCCTTTGAGTGTATTGCTCGAGTGAAGTACGTATAAAAATTTCCTTCTGTTTTCTCGAAGTTTTGAAGTAGCTGGTAGTTATAATGTCGCCGGCATATTACAGTTCGTTCTTTATTAGTGTACACACAACCATTTAAACACACTGTATAATTAATCTGATTTATGATTAAATTAAAAATCAGACTGCTTCATTTTCTTTTTTTGTTTTCTGTAACAAATGTGCTTGGTTACTTGGAATTACATAATTGAATCAAATTATTTGTTTTTCTTGCGGCGCGGCGGTAGGCATGCATTCAGCGTGGAAGCGTCTTTTATTTATTATTTCAACAATTAATAATATTTGTATTTTTATTTCTAATTGTATTATTTATAGTTAATTATTATAACATTTTTCTTTATATATACATATGAAAAATATATTATAATTTTGTGATATAAATATCATATATGTATATAAATGTATTGTGTGAAAGGAGGACACAAAATAACAGGGGTCAGCGTAGGAAACGCGGCGGAAACCTAACAAAATACAGCGGGGTTGGCGAGAGATTTACACACCCTGTATCATAGCGGTTTACAAGTGCGCTGTTTCGGCGCTAATAGATGTTCTATTGGACAAGCTGGCAAATGACGAGGCAAAAACCTAGAGGGATTTATACATTTATGTTTATGATAATATTATAATCTATCTGCTAAGCCTGAGGTTATGGGTTCGATTTGCACACGAGACACCAATTTGTGTGATCCACAATTTGTTGTTCCGAGTGTGGTTGTATTTTGTGTCCGTGATTTGTATATGTAGTCACACGTGACACAGGGTTTGAACACTAATGAGGGAAGTGTGTTTTGAAAAAATAGTAAATGTAGGTTACGACAGGGATTTTTTGCCCACTTAGGTACTTAAAATAGTAAATTTCTTCTATAATAATTTCTTCGATAAAACTCGTTTGGTATTCTCACTTATTGTTGCAAAGTGTGAATTTTGCTACACACAATAGTTTGAAAGTTTCTATTAAGAAAAATTACAAGTATTTTTAGCACGTAATATTATTTCTTGAATGTCTACAAGACATTCGAATACATCAAATATAACGGGACCGGTTCCACGAACAGTTTTATTGTTAACCTTAACAAAATAATAGTTAAAGTATCCCATTCATTAGCAACAATCACCTGTGACCATAAAAATTATGCAACGTTTTTTGAGTCATAAACATTTGTTACAAACGACTAACAGGACAATAGTTCTATACCTGATGGCCCGTTCTTTCAAAAAGTGTATAGACTTTTTATGGTTTTACTGTTTTATGAAAGGTGAGGACCGTACATCAAATAAAAAAAAAACAAAAAAAAACTTGAAACACAGATGTTTTTTTAAGAAATAATTGCTTAGTTCCTTAACAGCTCAATAATTTAACCTAATTTCCTCTGCACCTAATTACTTGACAATATCCTATTGTTTACAAAACGATAAATTTTTGCACCCCAAATTTTCTCACCTAACAGATTTATAAAGAAAATTGCCTAGAGCCTAATCCTAACAGCTGTAGTGACGTAATCAAACAGCTGATGCCATAAAGTACGTTGTAAACAGAACCGCAATAAAAAGGGATCGAGTCTCGGCGACACACGGACGAGTATTACTACGGGCCTACAGGCGTAGCACACATTTCAAACTTAAAACATCGTATTTTCAATTACGTCTTTTTTCTATGCAGTAAACTTTTTTGCTTGTTACAAAAGATACGTCTGAATTTATGACTTAATGTTAACCGTCTCTACCTACCATTAGATGAGTAGTTAGTGACTGACGTCATCAATTGTGTGAGCTTGTTTCTTGTTGCGTGTCTGTAACCATTATCGATTCAGATTTGGTAGCGCGAAATGCGAACAAAAACCTAATCACACATACGTTATTCTATCTATTCATCAATATTGAACTCAACACCTATTTAACAATTTTTCGCTTTTTTGCAATAATCGATATTACAGCATTTTAATTGGGTATCGATATTTCGATTAAAATGTTGTTACGATTTGTTGAGACGGTAAAAAAGATTGAAAAAGGTCGTATGTGTGTATAAGTTTTAAGTGGAGATACCACGTTGTGCCGTCTCGTGGCCGTTGGAGTTAACCCATAAAATGCTCTTGGTTACTGCGTGCGGCTCACAATGTGACGTTTTATACAGAGTCGGGCAGGTGTGAACATTATCTTAATTCAAGTGCTACCGAACCGATCGGAGCTTCGAACTTAACGCGCCAAATTGAAAGGAAGATTTTTATATTGATGCTCACTCTATATTTTTGCATTTTTATGTAGAGACCACCTTTTTAAGTGGTAATTCTGTCTTGATACTTTATACAATTGATATGGCTTATATTTTATATATTTGAGGTTTTTGTATTTTTATGACGTACATTGTTCAATTTTTGAATAATACCAGAGTTTTTTTTTCCTGACCGAAACATCAGTAGGTACAATTCTAAACTCACTTTAAAATTTCATGTACTTTTCGGTTTGGTTGTATATGTATATTTGAACTATTACAAATAAAAAGCCCATTGTGAAATGTCAATAGATAACATATTAAGGACAAAAGAAAATTATGATAATGTCCATAATATAAATAAAATCTTCCCGAATTTAAAGAATGACTCCTAAACTGTAGAATAGACAGATACAACTCCCCTTAATGGATTGAGTATTTTGTGTTAGGATATATTGTTAATTTATTTAAATGAGTGCAATCAATTCTTCTTAATTGAAATTGTAACGTTTGTTTTGCTCAAGACCCAAATCTCATTTTCTACTACATATATGATAAACAGTTTTCAATTCACTTTATAGACTCAATTAAGCAATAAGTCATATTTGCGTCACAGTTAGTCTTTATTTTTATTATGTCGTTACTTTTATTTATTCAATACTCTTTACTACTATAACGTACCTATAAACATTAAAGGTTGTATAGTTGTTGTCTATTCATATTAAATATTTTCTTATAAAGTTTCTATGTTTCCAATAATTTAGCAATCTTTAGTAGCTATAAATGAAACAAAAAGATAAAAGTTTTGACCCAAATGAATAATAAATTGCTTCTATAAATTAACATATTGATATATGTAATAAAAGAAACAAAGTGAAGACATAAAATGCAAAACTTATGACTTGAAGTGTTTATATTAATTAATTTGTTTCTAATTATTTGTAATTTTATCTATATTTAATTCCCTTCATAAAAATTTAAAATTTACATTTTATAATCGCTAAAAATATAAGAGACGCTACATAAATTTACATAATTTACTGAAGGGTTAAATGTGCTCATACTGAGATGAAATGTCATAAAGACATGACTAAAAAAAGTTCAACTGTGATACTTATGACAATAGTCACACTAAACCCTCAAACGGGTAATATTACTAACTAAATTACTTAGCGTCTGAATGTTGAGAGTTAGTTTCAGGGGTCACGAGGCCACCGGAAGGGCGGCGGTCGGCGCCCCCACTGCCCTGGATACTCAACGTTAAAAGATGTTAAAATTGTGGATTGTTTTAGTAAGCCTTTGTTTTTTTGAGGGTTGGAAATTGCTTAATTTTATTGAGTCGTTGACATAACAAGTGGTTAAAAGTAAAAACTAACCGAAGTTAAAATGCTTTTTTTGTTGTTGTAATGTTTACATATACTAAGTGCTGTCTATTTTTATTAAGCGTTGTTTCATATAAAGGAAAATCAATGGTCACCATGGTATGAATTGGATAATGAAAATTTGTTATAGATAATTAGTAGTATCCATTTTATTTAACAAATTAGGCAGGCTTTCATCTGAAAATTAACTCTATTTAACTGCGTACAATATTTTGAGTATGTTTGATAGAGAATAATAGTACTATGCAAAATAAATGCTAATATATCATCATCTAAATATATTGAATATGTATAGATTGGAGATTTAATCAGCTTAATAAGCTTGTTAGGTTATAATAGGCATATAATAATAAATAATACAATTATTAGTATATTTTATATCTAATAGACCTAATATCTATAAAATTGGCTATATTTTATCTAATATATATAATAAAATGGTATAAATATATAATAACATATATATTTATACCTTTAACGAGCAATTTTTGTATATATGTATTTATATAATATGAATATCGGAAATAGCTCTAACGATTTTCATGAAATTTAGTATGCAGGGGTTTTCGTGGGCGATAAATCCATCTAGCTAGGTTTCATTTTTAGAAAACGACGTTAAAAAAAATCAGCTCGGTCATCCATATACTAAATATGTGAGTCTCTAGTGTTTTTGTAAAATGTTTATTTAAGAACTTTTTTTATGAAGATTTTTTTATGAACTGGTACTTATTCCTGAAGTATTAATTATGTTATTTTGTTAAAAAAAAATTCGGTACCTACTTATAAAATGTCACTTTTTTATTATTTTACGGAAGGAAAACGTTTCAGTTTCATACTATATAGACATCATTTTGTTCATGCTTGCAGCATTTTAGTTGCCTGTCATATTTTTTCGATCGATGTGATAGGTAAGTAAGTGTAGTGGGTAATGTAACACCTAAGAAGCAATTTGGGTAGTTATGGTGTTAGGTCGATCAAGTTATGTACCTTAGTCACGCCTTAAGTGCTATAAAATGTACCTACTTACATTGTAATAAGTTTATGTTGAGAACTATTAAAATGTAGCTTTTTGGATATTTCTAATCTAGAATATAATAAATTGGCTATTGGAAAAGAGTGGCCGTTGTGTTTTGTTTTTTTTTCACTGGCTGTCCTTCCGTGTGCTTTGGTACTAGTAATAGTTATGCATGTCAAATGCAAATGTAGAGTCATTTTAGGTGAACTTTTTAACTTTGTACACCTTAACTCAAGCAAATATTTTGTTATCATTTTTAATTTCATAAAGACAATATGAATGGCGCATGACCGGTCGTTGAGGCGATCTTGAAGAAAGACCTTCTTCTGAGGCTGCTCAGCAGTGGACAACTTTCGGTTAAAACGACGACGACGACGAATAACACAAATTGAGCTATAAGGGCGCTAACGTAAACAAAATGAAGTAGAAGTGAGAGGTTAAATAATGACTGGCCTATTAGTCTAGTGGTTAGTGACACTGTCTGCTAAGTCGAAGGTCTGGGTTCGATTCCCACCCAAGATAAAATTTTGTGTGATGAGCACTACGGTTTAATCTGTATCTGGGTGTAATTTATCTATAATATGTACGTTTTTAGAAATATATAAGTATGTTTATCAGTTGTCCGGTTGCCATAGTACAAGTTCTGCTTAGTTTGGGATCAGATAACGTTGTACCTATAAGTTGTCCCAAGATATAATGACTAAAAATAAAAACTGTCACGAAATAATTACAAAGTAACACGTCACAAGAAAAGCCGCTATCAAACTTTAAAATATTCATAGAACAATTACGGTGGACTAAATTGAAAATTATTTTCTACTATTATTATAAGAGCAACGTAGCGAACGCGACAGTTTTGCATTTATGCAAGTGCAGGTTTTTGTTTTAGCTACAGCTACTTATTCAAAGTGCTGAACGTTGTTTGGCTTTACTTGTTTGTGACTACATATTTTCGCGGCGGCTCCGTGCGCTCGCATTCATAACATCGGTGTTTGACCTCTTAAAATTACACACTGACACATTTTAGCTACTATAGATATTAAAAAATTCACACAATAAATTATGCTAGACGTCGCTCTTTCTTGTAAACTAAACAATAAAGTTATTGTCGTCATTAAAACGCATTAAAAACTGCCGTTTAGCAAACAGTCCGCGATTTCATTTTCCGTTGTAAACATGACGGCGAGCCGTATAATGTTTATGTATCTCGAGTGCAGAAGGAAATTCTCATCTAAATTCTGCGCGAGCGCCGATGATTCCACCATTCGTGCGTTGACAGTGAAATACATCTCGCGTCTGATGCGTGTGAAAAAGTAAAAGCAAATTGTAAGATAAAACTGCTAACACTTCACTACAGCACTATTCTTCATCTAGCTTGTGACAATTTTGTAGTTGTGTCGTTGTATTTTTCACAGACAAGTTCTTCGTTCTATATTCGGTGTACGATGACAACTTGCAATATTCGATACGTAAATCGACAATACGTGTGTCGCATCGAATCGCATGCTGATACACTTTGATGTAACTCCGACAAATTGAGCTGTGGTAGGTCAAGGCGTTTTACAATTCAGATTGCATATCGGTCACTTTGAATCACTATGGACATGGAAATTATCATTTGATGAAGTTATTTATTTATGTCACAGTGATATATGATATGTCACGGTAGTGATTTTTTACGTCACACTTGCTATCGTTTGTTGACTCACATAATAACTATTGAAACGTAACCACTTGTTCTTTCTTAAACGTCTATCGCACACGAAAAACAGAATTGTACTAAAACTATAGTCAAAAGGATACCGCCAGTAGATACTAAAGGTGGATATCTTAATTTCCTAGTCCTTCCCGTTAATAAATTATAATTTACGATTGTGTTTCTTGCGACCGCAGTAAAAAAGAGGTCTACTATAATAGAAACGTCGTTTTTTTTGACCCGCATGTAACGTTTAAGCGGAGTTGAGCTTTCGATCGTTTATCGGACCTTGGCCATTTTGTTTGTAGAGGAAGTGCGGGAAACATTGTTATCTCTTTCTCTAAGTTATAATTTATGTGAAATAATTATTTTGTAAGCCAAAGATAACATAGACTTATTTTTGAAACAATGACATATGAAAGTGTGTGAATGTAAGTTTCTACTAATTAAGTTGTTGAAGCTATCATATATTTTTAACTATGAATATTTAATTACATGCGTATATTATATTATTTTACTGCTACGTTGCCTAGTTCCATACAAAATTACCTTAGTAACAAAGACATTTTAATCTAATGACAGAATTGTCAAACCATACTTAGGAGAGTATTTCAAAAATGGGGTAACAGAGTGAGACGGATATATTTCACCGTGTGTTCTTAAATTAGAAGGGTTTATTAGTTAAGTATGTGGTGGGGCCCATACATCATGGACACCGGCGCCGGCGCAAGCTTTCCTTACGATTCCCGCAGTGAATACATCAATTTTATAATTTAAACAACTTCAATACTATTATTTTTAACCGGCTTCCTTAAAAATGTAGTTCTTTGTTTGACCTGTATGTATGGGCGCACTTTTCTCAAAACATTCGACTGCATATTTTTCTAAGAAGGTTTAAGTGTATAAAACTCCTAGATTATATTATAAGTCACCAGAGTTTATAAATTAAAATATAAGAGTAAGTTAGTTAAACCTTCTTGTGCTTCTATTTTTTCTTAAAAAAAAAGTCAGTTTACGGACTATAAAGTCATAAGAAAATATTGATGACATTGTAATAAACAACCATGCCTGTGACAGCCTTTTTCTATTTGTTTAACATGTCGCTGCAATTGCCATTCGCTGATAGGCTAATAGCTTTAGTTCAAATTGTACCGAATGTAACTGGAATCGCCATTTGTTGATACAGGCGGAACGTGACTGTGACACTTTTTCGTACCTGCACCCAGTCATCAATTTATACGTTATCACGTCAAAAGTAATTAGATAAATTAATAAATTGTTTCGATATTGATAATTAAAAAATCATAAAGCATTTGCTTTATAGGTAGTGTTAAAAGTCTAAAGGTTACTGACTTTCACCAATGTTTGAGTAATAAAACATAACCCGAGTCACTCTATAAAGTTTTATCGTTGTATAATTATTGAGATTCCTACTGAAATGGTGTGATAAAGTTTATTGGTCGTTAGAATGAGAGCCGAGACAAATTTGTTAGTGGCGAGACGAATCGGCTAGATTTGTTACAGACAGTAATATAACCTGTGATTGACCAATGATAATTAAAAAGTAGCGAGAGTGCTATAAATGTGAGCGCACCTATTCATGACCCGTTTAAGGTGATATTATGACTGTTTCTAAGAAATTCTAACTTAGTTTTATACGTCACTTAGATGGCAAACAAGTTGACCACTTGCTTGATAATAAGCAGTTAAGACATAATACCGAAAGCACAGAAGGCAACGCTCGACCTCTGAACGCCTATCGAACAAAATGGACCGAAGTGGTTTTTAATTCCATGTTCATGAACGATATCTATGGGTGTTTACTTTAGTAATGCTAGTGACAATTTCGACTTTATATTTAAAGAAAAGTTGCTCTACCTCTTGTCATACGAATAATTTATTATATTAATCGATTTTGATGTCCACTACTAAAGTCGTTACCCCTTTGATATGTGTCACACACAATAAATATTCTTATAATTATTTCTATTAAACAATTAATGTCAATCATAAGTGTAAACAAACAATAGTAAGATAACAATAATGAATAGCTATTTTATGTGAGACTCATAATGGGAGCAACACGATTAACCGACTTAGTTTAAAAAGAAGACACATTGTTCAGTAAAACGTTAGTTTCGGCACGAAGCCCTCTACGTCAAGGAAATAAGTTTAAAATATCTTACACATTCCTTGTCATTCTAAAATAAACTTTATCTCCTAATGATAAGGTTCATCGTAAATTTTAAATCTAAAGGCAAAAGCGAACCTGTGCTTATGAAAAATGTACTTTCGGGAGCGAGTAATAAAAATTAAAATTGTATGTTTTAAGTGATTTTGGTATCGAATGAAAGGCCAGTGCAGTTATTTATATTGGGTATATGTTACCATGCACTGTTTATGTGAAATTAAATATGGTTTAATAGTTTACTAAGAACAAGTTTACTTTGCAAAAATTGAACGTCTGCAGTATCGTTTCTTGTAACATTAACCTATTAACTAAAAGGTGGTTAGCCTTTTAATAAATATTGAAACCCCATATATTTTACTTAAACGACAGTTACATCAGTTTCAGTCTAGCTGATGTACTTTAAATACCAAATAGGTACATATTTTATTTCTTTATCACGCGAACCCTCTACAGTAAACAGGTGCTCAAGGGCCGTTAAATCAATTATGGATATTCGCAAATTGTTGCGTTTTATGACAAAATCTCACCTACAAGTTCTACGAATGAATCTATATGTCTGTATTATGTCTTAGTATTCAAATACCGCATGGTAGGGCACCTCCAGTGTTGTATATCGTGCAACGATTAATTGCTTGCCAGACATCAACTCCTTTGACACCGCAGTCCATATCAAGCGAAGCGATAACATCGAATTTATGAACGCAAAGTTTGTGACTCTTTCACGCAAAAAATATTATATTGATGATTGAAGCTTATGAGATTAACACATTTATTATTTTTTTTCGTGATAACTGATAGCCACGCGGGCGGAGCTGAGAGCTGATTCTAGTTAGGTTTACTCATGAATATAAAACGCGATACGGCTGCTTTTTACTTCTAAACGACTGGTTATCTGATAATGTTGTTAATTGTGTACTTAATTCAATCTCAATTGTTTGTTATCGATGTTTTAATTGATAATGAAACGATTATTTGTACTTTTAAGTCACGAATAGGTTTTTCTGTCTCAACTAGGGTTTTTTTTTTTAAGTTATCCATGGTTTTATAATGATTTATGGTGGTAATAAATAATGTACATAACATTATTTATTTTTCTGCGGAATATTTTCAATTTTGTCATACCTGTAGCCACAAAAAAAGTAAATTATTGATGCATGTATATGAATCAGCGGAAGACTTGAAATTTAATTCAGGTAAACTTTGTTTTAGTTATTATAATATTTTGAGGTAAGTATTCCTTTAAAAGAAAATCTTGCGTTGGCACATACATATTATACAGAAAAAATGATTGAAATAAAAACCTAAACAAGTAGGTACCTACACACAATAAGTGAACATAATTAATCTTTTTGCAATAGGTATTGTTTATTTTCCATAAATAATTTACCTATTGCAACAGATTGTTGATAGAATATTAATTAATAATGTTAATATATATTTTCCGCAATTATCTTATTTTATTCCGGAGGATTCTGATAAGTTTTTATATTTTTAAAAGCAAGATCTAATCTCTCAAAAGAAAAACAAATCTATCAATGTTTATTTAAAAAAATGTAGCGCTTAATGTGCAGTTTATATTTAGCTGAGTAACTCGTGTGTGTGTATGGTCGACCGGCATAACGTAACGTTCCCAGCGAGCGATCGACCGCCCGATCAACATGTAATAATACATTTTTACATACTACGAGCAAAGAAAATAAATTATACACGTGCGGTCAAAACTCATGTTGGCATATATGACATTTTGACTTGAAAAAAGAATATATTCGAAACAAGCGTCCGTTTCAGAGCAACAAACTTATAACAAGCTTTTAATTCTATATCTCTATCTTCCACAGATCATCTATAAAGATAGAGTCTTAAAATATCATTACTACTTAATTAAAGATAATTTTGAACGGAGTGCATTATAATAATGTAATTGCATCGTTCTCATACTGATAATAAATGTAACAAAGCTAGATATAATGAACTTATGCTCGTAAAAATGAAATATGAAATGTAAATAGAGACGGTAAATTTTCAGCAGAGGTGTTCGAAAGAGAATGTTCGTTATGTTCTATCGGATCAGTTGTGAAGATTGCAGTTCAAGGGGCAAGCGGGGCAAACTGTTGGATGGAGTTACCCCGTGATTTTCAATGTAATGCATAATAAGTAATAACCTATGCCGGGTCACGGTACTCACGGTGTTCATGAACGTAAGGCAACTCGAAGTATTTCGTAACTGCCTCTAACCGCTGTATGGCACTATACTGTGGCATGAACGAGTTTAATCGCAGTTATCTCACACCACGTATTCGGCAATGGAAACACTCCGTAATACTTATTTTGATTGCCTCCGCTTATAAGTCCGTGGTTTTCAACCACACCAATTTTCGGCAGATACAGAAAGAAATAATCACTGTCTAAAATTTGGTACTGTTTCCTGTAGCTAAGGAATAGCTGTCAAATTAGAAGTTAAAGCAACTATATTTGGTAATTTAAAATGTGATGCCAACATTTTCGTTCGCTACAACTTAGCCTAGAAATTACAATAGATACGAATCGCAACCGGATTAAGTAATATAATAGACATTACACGTTTTTAAACAAAATTATTTAAATTATATATCAGATTGACTAAAAATAGTAAGTTATTTATTAAAAATTAATATAAAGTAATTATCTAATTTTATCTTGCAGAACTTCTTTGAAGACGGCCATGACTCGCTGTTGTGAGTTCCCAAAAAGAAAGTCTACACCACAGAGCAGTTGGGATTCAATTATTTATCACTTCACAGCTGCGCACCTATGATCGATCTTATCCAAGATGGCGTCGGCATCGGGTGCGCGCCAACACGCGGGAAACAAGCGCTTGCGCACCTCCTCCGCCATAACGGACCCGTCAATCTTTTAACACATTTGAAATTGGAATATTTGGTACACTTTATTCTTTTTTCGAATGATAACGACACAAAATACGTGCTAACTCGCGTAAGGTTTGCGTTGCACTAAATTAACAAAAAATGCTTTAAACGTATTCAAAACTTGAAACCCATAAAACATATCTCCCCCATTATTAGTTTATGGCTTGCGACTGTTACAAGGCTATTTTACTGTTATTTTTCTGTGTATTGGTGTTTGTTTTGACTGTGTGCGGTAGACTGGCTTACCAATTTGGGGTACAATCACAAAACGCTCCTATTGAGAAGAGCTCGCTATCCATTTTTAAGTGACTCTATTATCGGTTGTGTCGTACAAGTTTTTGTGTTACGTTCCTTTTGTCTAAAATTGTGTTAGTCATCACTTTATGAGGTATTTTATGGTAAAATACAAATTAAAACACACAATAAAATCGAATAGTATTTATAATGAAAAGTTGATATGGATTGTTGTTTATTTAAAAACTATATAAAATATATTATGATGTGTATAACATGACAGGTAATATCATGTAATTATAGCATTTCATTTTGTATAATAATTATATTAATATTAATATCTTGTATGTCATCAAAACAGATTGTAAAATAAATTAAAAACATCAGCAATATTAAAATATTTACTATATTTAACACAGACAATCTACAAGCACATAGCTAATAAAGTCGACCGAGCGAAGTAGAGCCACGTTCCGAGCGTACCGCCGCAGTCGGATGCGCCCGCATTCAACACTGTTCTACTTAAGTATCTATAGTAAATTTGCAACTTTACCTATTTATGTAACTTGTGCTAGGAATCACAACGAATACCTTTGCTTTATTAAAAAAAAGCTTATTACTTTTAATGAAACTGGTCTTCTATTTTTAAATATCTTTATTTATTGGAATAATATCTAATATAGTTTTTTTTTTTTAATTTCTGTTACACAAGTAACATCATTAAGCGCATAATTGAAATAAGATTTAAAAGAATTCTTAAGAAAGTTGTTTTTTTTTCAGTGTGTGTATTCTGATTGGCCAGTAGGTATAATTACACTGCATACTGAGTACAAAATAACCAGGAAAGTGAGCGTTTAACAGAATATTCCGCGAGTACTTCTAACTTATTATTACAATACCTCATTTTCCTTTAATAAAGGTGCATTTAAAATCATTCTGTGCCCACGGCAAAATTCAGTCGCCAATTTGGAAACTTGTTTAGAAATTATAGGTCCAGTCTGTATGGGGTTTAGGTGGGTTTTTAAGGCATACTGAAAAATGCAAACAAATTGGTCAACATACTTTGAACATTGGGTTCCGTTTACAAAAACTATACACTTACGTTGTATCAAATAATGGCATTGTATTTAGATTTGCTAGAGCATAAAAGACCTTGGGTTTTTTATGTTTTATAATTAATTGCAGACTTGCAATTTACAAGTCGTAATATTTTAAGTATTTTATTTTAAGATCTCATTATCATCGTCACTTTTTTTTTATTATTTGACGGACACAAATTTGTTTCTCTATGAACTCATTTTTATGTTTACTAAAATTTATTACATATCAAAAAGGTACATAAGATGAAGATAAGGTTACCTTACCTAAAACAAATGAACTTTACAAAAACACTCGCATTCTATTATAATTTGTTTAATTTATAGGTACTATATCTCGTTATTTTTACCATTGAAGGCATATAAATGATAAGAAATAAAAGACCCAGATAATATGAACCTAGTGAAGGGTCTTATTTACCTCGAACGGTTTAGTAATTGCTACTAATTTTTTAGACGATTATTCGCCGCAAAAATTCACTTACAATGTAATGCGATTCGTTGTGGTCTCAGTGGGTACACTGTACCCGCTTATTAACTAAAGACGTGTACTTTATCATTTTATCTATGCTATTAATGCTTCATGAATACATTGCCATACTTATTTGAAAATCATTTTTATTAAAATATTTAAAAAGTAGACAGAATTTAAACGTTTTCAATTTTTTATATTAAGTGTAAAGAACTTGATTTCCCTGTTTTATTTTTTAAACTTAATTTGTAAATAGAACTTATGCTTTTTTTTAAATATTCGGCCTTTAAATTCTTAGTAATAATCTACATACCCGGCGGTAAACGGCAACTGGTTCATTAGCAAAAGCTTAAAATGTTTACACTCTTTTTTCAAATTTATTAACAGAAACCATAGAGGCACATGACACATTTTTTCGCGAAAGCGAGCGCGGGTCAACAGATCGTGTTCACATCGCCGGACAACGGACAGCGCGGACAAGTCCGAACTTTTCATACAACCCACGTCCAACAAGCGTCCTTGTATTGTTTCGCGGGTCGTGTTGCGTGAACACCGAGTGAAATATGGCCGACAGTTCGACTACTTATTTTTGTTTTATTTTTTTAGGCCGTGTTACTTAATTTTATCAAGTCGCATGAGTTATGAGAGGTGGGACCACACGCGTTGCTTTAATTACGCGTTAGTAATGTACAGGTGAGCCACTTGCAGCCCACCATTGATTCCAATTGTCACGGTTACAATTTTAAAATCTAATTCGAATTTCGTTCGTATTTGAATCTTTACAAACTTGAATTTGGAACTGGAACGTCTCTATTTTAAATCACACCTCCAATTAGTACGTTACAAACAGATTCCAATAAGTCTTGGCAGGAATTTAATTTTGTATTTGTTATGGGTGCTAATAAATATATGAGCGAGTAGTTACTTCGTCTTTTATCACATCAGTAAAGTTTTCGGCGGTGAGCCATTAGTCACACTAATCCCGGGCTTTCATCTTAGGAATCGGACGCATAATCGAGTGGTCATTTGTCGAGTGGTCAGTGGCACTCCTCAAGATAATAATAATGCGCCCAAACTAGATCGGGCCATTGACCCGGGCTGCGGCGCGGGCGCGGCGAGCACTCCCGCCATAATTTGGAGCGCTAAAATGCTACTGAAGATGTTCAAACTTCAAACCAATCGAGCCTTACACATCATAATTTTATAATATGTTAATATACCTTCATCAATAATTTAACGCAAAATGCTCGACATGTTGATAATAGATTCGATCGTAATTAAAATTTAATAGACTGAATGCATTGGCGTCGATATCGTAATAATCATCTACGAGGCAATTTACTGCCCATGCTGCTCTTGAGTAGGTAAACTGATTTTGTATTAAATCAAGAAATTATGTTTAAACGTTATGTAAATTGAATAAGTATTACATTAAAATGTTGCTTTAATAATGTTGATTATTAAAGCAACATTTTTAATGTAATACTAAAAAATACTTAAGGAATTACAACGAAAGATTTTTAGAGTTAATAATTTATGTTCATTTAATTATACCTATAAAATTATACTTAACGGTCTCAGATTTAATAACGATAAAATTAGGTCACTTTAAAATATTGGGTGTTAAAATATATTTAGGTAACTATTACTCATTTTGCATTAATTCAGATTTAAAAAAAATCTTATCTTTTCGTAACTTTACATTTCGAACCTTCAAAAGCTTAACATTTTAAATGGGGCATAAAAATGTTGTAAGAAATATAAAAAGTTTTTACAATAAAGTTTATTCTAAAATTTGATTGCTCAACAATGTATTAATGTTTTGTTTTTGCAATTAAATCTGTTTATGTAGAATCAATAAATGTCACATAAACCTCAACATCTATCAAATAATTGAAATATAAAGCAGTAAATAAAATAAAACCGCCCATAAAACTGTGCTCAAATGAACTCTATCTCGACATTTATTTATTTTTTATTATCACAAATTAGTAATTTAATGAAGATTCCAAGAGTTGATGGCAACAATAAAATTATGAATGGCACTCAAATCTGTCTCGACTAATAAGGTGCTAACGAGGGTCGTTCGTTTTATGTGCGTTTTATTGACACTTGAGTCGATGTCGGCACGGCTCTACCTGCCACCGCTCGTCTTGTCTTATTGGTTTGCTACGAGGCTTGAATGGGAATTTCCCATTTGAGAGTCGCACTCCAATCGAGTAGCGTCATTTTAGAGCTTTTGTACTAAAACAATATCAACGAATGTAAAGATGTTTCAAATGTTTATTACACATTATTGAGCAATTAAATTTGTATTACACAGCTATTTAAGTTCTTACGATTCTTATTAAAATTAACGAGCAGATAAGATCGATATGAGTCGTTTAATGTGTTCTAATTAAAATATAAGGTAGACTAACCTGCTATGGCCATCCATGGGTAGAAGGTGTGGTTGGTGGGCTGGTGTTGCACGGGCTGGGCTGCTGCTGTGGCTGCTCCGGGCAGGGAGCACTGGTTCCCCCACGGTAGTGCACGACCGGGACTCGAGGACTCGCTGTATCGCGCTTCAGGGGTGCACGCTGCCGGCCTTACAAGGGCTCCTAATCCAGAGCCCCAAGCCTCTTTGCCTCCATAGCCATTCTGTTGTTCTCCGCCTGGCTTGGAACAGTCTGCCTTAGCGTATTGCTGTTCTCCAGCGTATAGTTTACAAGCAGCCGCGACCGATGCATCGTATGGCGAGTCCTGCGGACGGGGCTGATGTAGTGCATGAGGCTGTGCATATGTAAGGCCCAGAGGGAATCCGCGGTACTGGTCACCGCCGCCACCTCCTTGGTGCACTCCGTGCGCCCCGTAGAAACCACCCTGCTCGAAATAGGAGTTCATTCTGATCAGTCACCGACACTAACGTCACTCAGTTAGGGAACACTTATGTCATCGCGGTCCCACGCGCCGTGATAACGCGACCTCGGCCAATGTCACTCCAAATACGGACAATGTAATTTAATTTTATTAATTTTATTGCCTCTTAAACGTCACTCGAGCGTCATAATGGGCTTCGTTGGCGATAAAGGCCAGTTGACGTGTGTTTACTTTTTACGATTATTTTACGACTTGGGAGCGCGTGCCGCGGGTTTTACGACTTTTTAAGCGGTTCGATGTGCGGCGCCGGCTCGTCTCGTGACTGTTGTGATTTTTTTCTTAAATTTTTCAGTTCGCGTGAAGCGGCAGTGGTGAGCCGGTGCGGTTGTATCGCGAGCGAAGTTTTGTGTCGCGTGTGGCGGGAGCGCGCGACTATGTGCCGTGTGCGACCGGCGCGGCTCAGCTCACGCAATCTACTGAGAGCGGGCCACGCGCGCCGCCCCGCGCGCTGCCTGCATCGCAACACAGACGATTGTTCCGTCCCCTTTTCGCTAATGACTATAAATATTATCAGATACGCTCTCTTTTCCCTTTCTTATCACTCCTCCTGAAGCACGTGGTGCATACCTATTGCTATTAAAATATACAAATTCTGTGCATTTTTATTTAACTCCATTTAGTTACTGGTAGAATTGTAAGGACAAGATCTGTACTGTCGAGTAAAAGTCAACACCTTCAGTGGTCGTCAGCTGAAAAACATAAATCATAAATTGTCATCCTTTTCAAATGCGCAACAACGACTACTTAAGTCGTCAGCCCCCGCAGTACAATAAATAAAAAAAGAGCATCGACAAAACCCCAATAATGACTATAACTGAAAAGTTAAGCCGCAAAAGTCGTAAACTCATAAACGTACAATTAGTGAAACGGGCGAGTAAAGAAAAGATTTTACAACCACTCCTCGACCGTGCCACAATGAGCGCGCAGTATCGTAACAAGGTGCTGAATAGAGTGAGAAGTCGTAAAGATGATTATTATTTCTTCTACTACCTGTTTTTACGAGTGATGTTGCTGTTACGCTCACACGCGCGTTTTAGTCGTAAGTGGGAGTAGGACGGGACGCGCGCGGCGAAACGGTTATCTTAGTGACGGAGTTGCACAACGTATTCGTGTCTCTTTCTGGCGCAGTGTGGCGCGTGCAGTGGCGCGACGCACTATCGAAGGGTAAACAATAGCGCATTATCGCAAGAGCACTCAGTTGGCGCGTCCAAATGAAGCCATCAAACGAATGAATGGCGCTGGTAGTGCGGCCTACAGAAAGACATGCTCACATTTTTATTGCACTCACCTCTTTATACAAATATTTGTCGATAAAAAGGACAGGGAACGACCAAGTAGCGATTTTTTGTGGGGACATTTAATTGACCAATTTAGGACTCGAGACTCGAGATACCGACACGTCCTAGACCACATATATTTATATTATTAAGTAGATTTTAATAGTTGCACATTACTTTTTGCTGTTATGATGAACTAATAACAAGCAATTAATAATTCTGAAGTTGTTATGGAATTTCAACTGGGCAATTTTCTCTACGGCCACATTGATTAAGATAGAGCTATTAAAAATAAAATATAACACTTGTTCACCATACGTAAACTGATGCAATTTCATGCAGTAGTTTATGTATGGAAAAATAATTAAATGTAATTTTGTAAACTGATAACGGTACATAAGGGCATGCACTAAAAATAAATGACTTAGGTAGTTACCTACTGATTGCTATCAATTAATTAACAAAACGTTATAAAACATAACCCCTTCACCACCATTAACAAATTAAAGATTTAGGTAGGTACACACTACAATTGGAAGAAGTTTTGTTGTAACAATAATGGAAAAAAAATACTTTAGAAAAGTATATTTAACTAACGTTCTGCCTACAAAGTAAAAAAACAAGCTATTTTTAAACTCAATACCAGACTAGTTCCTAATAAATCTATAATGCGTGCTAAACTTTAGCTCAAGCTTGAGAAAGAGACTACCAAAATCTTAACAAATCATAGTAGGTAGGTACTGACCATTTGTTATAAAGACATACCTAATCGTCTAGGATATTCTAAGCTTACGCTAAGACCAATAAATTAAACGGTTGGTGTTGACAAGCTTTAGCAAAGCTTGAGTTAAGTCAAAACCATAGACTTAGGATATACCTACGTTAAGTCTCTCTCCCTAACAGACTCTCTTCGTCAGCAGCACCATAGACTTAAAGACAATCCACTGCACAATCCCTTTCAATTTTAAAGTAAATATTGACTGCAAAGCGTGAAAGAGAGAAACAACTCGTGCGGCCTTAGACAGGCATTGTTCACAAAGTAGCGTTGTCTCTTTCTAGAGAGTTGTCAATTTTGTGCAGTCCTGGTCTCTGCGTCAATGAGCAGCACTAAAATGCAGGTTATGTAGGTCTACCCCAAATATGGAGTCGGTCCATGTCCAACTTCACAGTTTCAACTATTACGTATTATTTGAGTGATCGTTTATCAATAAAACTGGTAGAGTCCGTAAGTACCTATAGATTTAATGGTTTTTTTTTTATTTTCTCCGAAAAAAACACTAGCCATCGTATTTGAACCTAAGCTTCAAGTATGTAGGGACGTACCTACCTACGTATGTTATTTTTTCAGCGAAAACAAAAAAAAACATTAAACCTAAGTATTTTTTTAGACTCAATAAGTACCTACTTACCACCCCACCACTTAGACTTATCTAAGTGGTGGGGTGGTAAGTAGGTACTTATTGAGTCTAAAAAAATATAAAAAATGAACACATAGCACTTCTTTTTTTGAGTCAGTCGTGTAATAGTTACATCTGATGTTTAAAAGACATTATTCTTGGCGATTGACCATCTGTCCCAGACGGTCAAATCCTTGGATTTACCAACATTTGTCTTACAAAGCAACCAAGGGCCCCAGAGAATTTTAAACCTACTTATCAAGTACTAATCTACTTGTCAAGTTAAAATTGGTGATTTCTATAAATCCTATAACAAGAAAAGGTTATATACTACATGCACCGGTGTATGAATGTCCCTCCCTATCTGTGCGCCTTTTTTATTGCCTGGTAAGAGTGGTAGCTCTCAGATACCGAGAAAAAATAAACGTACATAACATTAAAATAAGTGTTTAACCATCTCTATTAAATTAAGCACGCTGAAGTGGCAATGAGCTGGCCATATTGGCGAAGAACCGATAGCCACTGGAGTGAACGAATCCATACCGCAAATTAACAAATGAGCACAATGAATGAGTGAATACGGCGACGCGGTAAACGTAAGTTAGGACGACTCCCAACCAGGTAGAATTCCTAAAGAATGTCGTTGAAATGAAGTGTCTGCGGATGTTGGAGGACCGGGTGATATGTCGTATATTGGGAGACGCCTATATCCAACAGTAGACTGATTGATTGACATCATTTGGTACTCGAGTGAACTAGTATGTGACCTGAATAAACACATTGAGGTAGGTACGTGTAGGTGCTACGTTATTAGTTTTGTAGTGCCCATGAAAAAACGGCTACCTTCACTAATTTAACTCATGACAAATCTTTGCATCTCTAGTTGTGCATGTAACGTCTAACAGCCGGTCTCAATAATCTAACTATCGATGGATGTGCATACTAGAGGCATATATTTGACATAAGCTCCATACAAAATCGTTAGATAGATTATTAAGACCGGGCGTAAGTGACATAAAATTACTAACATTACTCAGATTTAGATAATTGTTAACTTTTTGCCGTCATTGTCACTTAGGTAAATGAATAACGACCACACAAACAACAAGTTAAAATTAAGTATCATTTGAGAATTCGAAGGTTAGAAAGGGATGATGGAGAGATAGGAAGCTACAGCGTGATAGCTGTATGAGGCACTAACAAGCTACGCAAAGATTTTTTTTTTGAAGCAATGTGGTATTGGGCCCCAAATTACTAGCAATCCTGTTAACCGCTGCAGCTAAGCTTAAAGGCTTGTGTTAGGAGCGGGTTCACGTCGCGTCGGAAGTATAATGGATACTTATGGAATGTAGCCGAACACCGGGCACAGTTCCTGAAAATATCATCATCCCTCTCGGAAGCCTGTGGCAGTCTGAGGGGACTGCTGGGCTTCTGGGAGTGTTTAGGTTTGCTGGTATGACACAGAACGGACTAAGCACGAGAGAATGCACAATTAGGCCAATCAAAAAGTTAAGCACGTTAAAACAAACAAGTCGCTAACAAAATTGTCAAACCAGTTTATCAAGTTAATAATTCCTTTCTCCAGTAAGAAATGTATACTTTTTTCCGTAGGTACATTAAAAAATATCAACAATACAAATAACTTACCTACTAGTGCTGACTGACCGACTCAAGTTGCCTACAAAAATGCTCCTAAACAAAACATAAAAAACGGTTCTTAACTCACTAATTCTCAATCGGCTGAAACTCAGTTCGATTTTATTTTTGTAATATTCAATGGTCTGAAGGCCCGTGTCTACACCAAAGAAGTTATGGCAATTAGGTTTCTACTTTGTCAACAACATGAGTTGGCGATAGTTTGGCAGAGACGTAATTTGCCGACAAAAATATTCCTCATATATAAATCCACAATTTTATTAATACTTACGGTTTAGCGGTTTAGGTACCTAATTAATAACTACATATGTATTAGCTCTATAACGGCCCGATTTAAGAAGCATAGATTTGCTCCCTGGTCCAGTGCAAATTGGTATAAAATACACAAAAATATCAAGCCTGTCATCCATGGTATGATGAAATCACTTCCATAAACTTCCTTTTACTTGCAAACGATGCACTATCGATAGAATCACCATTATCATGTCGAGGCTGTAGGTAACCAGCCATCAGAAATCACTGCTCTTAACATACGAATTTACAAGTTGCAATCGATGTAGAGTCCGTGGAATCACCATTATCATATTGCCTTGTAGAATCCCAAAGGTGCTAGTATATTCTAGATGCCACAGGTAGTAGCATCCCTGTTAAGACGTATGCGTACCTGATAACTGATATCTAGGTACACATCGAAATTTTTATCTCACTATTATAAATCTGAAAGTATGTCCGGATGGATAGTCGATTTGTGCTACTTTATCTCGTAAAAATCGCTTATGTATATTAATCTAAATATTTTATTTAGAGCAAATTGCTTGCAACATTTTTAAGTATAATTATATAAGTACCTATTTAATCCGTCTCTATGATTTAATTATGTAGGTAACAGTGTCACTGAAGCCACCTAATGTTCTTTATTTGATAGTTATTTACCCTTCAAGATGCAAATAATATAACAATTAACATCAGTTTTTTTCGGTAGGTTTGGGTATAATAAAGTGCTGGATTTGCATTTTTGGTTAATTATAAAACCACATAAGCACATGCTTAGGTACGTGGTTTTGTAGTGATAAGATATCTTCACCAGAGAGATATAGGTAGGTACCTTACCTACTTAATTTAATAACCAGACAAAAAAATGGTTGTCTGTAAGTTAGGAGGTTCACGGATGATAATTTTACGTGATAACGTCATTAGAAAACATTGATGACATTGTAATAAACAATGCCTGTAAGAGCTTTTATTTTTTAATATATATATATTTTTTTCAATTGTATCGTATGTCACTGCAATAGCCAAAGTATTGATGACATTGTCGCGGGGGACTTTACAAACATACAAGTCACGGACACAACATTTTTTTAAATAAATAATATTTGTTTAATTATTCTTAAATACATAATATTGTTGTAAGTAATTGCAATAATCGAGGCTAAAGCTACTGATAATTGAAAATACAAAAATATCGAGCCAAAAGACACATTCAGTTTTGAAAATGTAGTTAAAATTGGTTCAAAAAATATTTCAAATTTATCATCTACGGCGTAGACTCTACGAAAATACCAACAAAATGTGTCATACAAGATAATGGCGGTCAAATCAGTGATAGCGGCCTCGAATTAGTACGAAATACAAGACGTAGGTTGCGGGTTCAATACTCAAATAGGTAGGTGCATATTATGTTTTAATCGTCACTGGTGGGAAAATTGACAGGTAATAGAACCAAAAATGAAGGCTCAGAGGATAACGGCCCTTACCTATCCATCCTCAGAGAGTTCTGTAGATATCTATTTAATAAGAACGTCTATACAATAAGGTTATGTGTTACTTTATCACACAGTTAATAGGTAGTTGTTAGTCTAACTCTAAATTTGATGCGCTACGGCGTAGCCTCTACGACTACGAGATTAACAGAAACAGGTACAAATCTAACTCATTTCTAAGTCAGATTTTAAACAGATTTGCTAACTTTTTAGTGATATTTGATGCAGTATCATTTGGTAAAGATACTATCAATGCTTACTAAAAGTTTAAGCATCGTATCTCGATGTGCCAGATGTATCCAACCCAATTCAAAGTCAAGTTTAAATTAATCCAATAAGACTAACACTTTTATATTACCAACTAGCTGTCCCGTACAACTTCGTCTGCGTATTTTTTCCTGTTTCTGCAACATTTCTCATTGCTGCTCCGCTCCTTTTCGTCATAGCGTGATGTTATATAGCCTAAAGCCTTCCTCGATAAATGGGCTATCCAACAGTCAAATAATTTTTCAATTCGGATCAGTAGTTCCTGAGATTACCGCCTTCAAACAAACAAACTCTTCAGCTTTATAATATTAGTATAGATAAGAAACGCATTCTAATTAGACAATCATTCATCAATTATCGCATTTCCACTTGGTAAAGGGCCAGGTGGAAACCCCACCTAGTTTAGACCATACCATAGCAACAATGTAGTCTTAACTGCAGTACTAAAGCTACTAGGAGTGTTCTTGCAAAATAGGTGTTAATATAACCATCGATAACTTATGGTGTATTAAACAAGGCTTTGAATCAATTATGTGGTTGCCTTAGGCTGTAGTACGATCAGAAAATATAGCATTGTTTTTGCTCTTCTGTTAATCGTGTTTTGTAATTGTACCTTATGATTATAGTGGTAAAGGTTATTTTGCAATAGTAAGAGCTTTCGTATAATTATGTATTAGGTCTGAGCGTTTGATTGTTCATGTGTTTGTTGTGTAGTTTTTTTTTGTAGCCTCGTTGTTCTTCATTAGTCTGTGGTGGTATAGGTACTATTCCATGTAAACAACTATGCATTTTTTTAATGATTAATTTATTGTAAATATATAGGTCTCGGCAAACGTAGTGTAGGACGTCCTCAGGTGGAGTGATGATTTACGCAAAACGGCTGGCAGGAGCTGGATGCGAGAAGCCGAAGATAGAACAAAGTGGCGTGCAATTGGTGAGACCCATGTCCAGCAGTGGACTGCGATAGGCTGATGATGAAATACATAGGTAGATGAGTAAAGGTCAATTGTATGTGTAATGGTGACTGCATTTAAGTATGTAGTTCAAAGTTCGCAGGCCGACATGGCTGTTTTCGAATTCATCTTTGCTAAACAAATGCACGACAAAACGAGATTAATATTATAAAGCTAAAGAGTTTGTTTGTTTGGTTGAACGCGATAACTTCAAGAACACATCAGTGTTCTTGAAGTTATCGCGTTCTACCAAACAAACAAACCAACACTAAAAGAATCATCTTTTAGTGTTGGATAGCTCATTTATCGAGAAATGCGGTTGGCTATATAACATCATGCTACAACCAATAGGAGAGGAGCATCAATGAAAAATGTTACTAAATAGGCGAAATTTGATGCATACGAAGTTGCGCGGGTCATCTAGTGTATTTGACGCTAGCTGACTCACGCAACTTCGTTTGCGTTAATATAAACTATATAACATTTAACATCACGCACCGTTGGTCGTAACCAATAGAAGCGATGCATCAATGAAAAATTAAAGTGACTAAAATAGGGAAATTAGCGATTTTACGCTAAAACGATGTTGTTAAATAAGTAAAGGTTATCTATACTAATATTATAAAGCTGAAGAGTTTGTTTGTTTGTTTGAAAGCGGTAATCTCAGGAACTACAGATCCGAATTGAAAAAATATTTTTCTGTTGGGTAGCCCATTTATCGAGGAAGGCTATAGGCTATATAACATCACGCTACGACCATTAGGAGCGGAACAGCAATGAAAAATGTTGCAAAAACGGCGAAAATATAATTTGTTAGCGTCTCAGTCGTAGCAACCATACTTCTTCAAATTGCTTAAAGCTATTTCTCTTTCTGTGAATTGTAATGTCAGGGATCGTCATGCTCACTTAGATGTCATTGCTTGTGATGGCGGTGTGAGTCGGGTCGTCTTCCTTTCCTCCAATATGGCGAAGGGGATGATGGCTGACCCATGCATCACACTTGATAACGGGTGCTACTTGAGATGACTAGTTGGCCTTGGCATTAATAACTTATGGATATTTTATTAACGATTTCAGTTTTTTATTACGTAGTTGTAATTTTTTTTTTTTGAATTTGATTGCTATATTGCCTTTACCATTTTATCAGCGATGGATTTATCCGTAGGTTGATGCTCTCATTCATACCATAGGAAACTAATCACAATGGAATCATCTTTTTTACTAGGAATATAAATATTATTGCTTGGGTGAGTTTCATGGTGTAGATTACGGTTGTGGCACCCTATTTACCGACAAAACTTTATAATAAATATATACAAAATAATATTGCAAAAATTGACATTTAAAAAGTGGCTATGAGTTTTTATTGCCAAGTTCTCTTAGCGCTCGCTAGCTTTACTTTTTGCGAACTTGGCATTAAATGTAGACTCAAACTATTCCAAATTTTGTCAGACGTTCATAAGTGTTGCAGTTTGTAATCTAAGTGAATAAAGTATGTTTGACTTTGACTTTGATACTATTGTCAATAATGAGTTTAATATATAAACCTACACAAAAGCTTAAAGTTTGAATATATTATTATGTATTATTAATGACAAAGGAACCTTCCTATATATGACATACCTATATCCAGATGAAAACTAAAACTGATTCCTGGTCCAGGTTTCAAACAAGAACCGATGACCATTCAAATTAAGCTAGCTTTCTATAAATTAAAATGTATTGAAATCCACCCGTTCATAACATGAAAATTACAGCAGGTATCTACAGAGACTCGTAGTTCCTATCTCTATAAATTTTGCATAATATCTACACAATTTGATTAAAACAACGTGCGAACGTTCAACTGACTAATGAATCATATCTAACACCCGTATAATATTACTCTACTATAATTGGATTGAACAAACGTTTTTAAAACAACAAACAACTATTTAGGGAATCCACTTCAGTAGTTTGCGTTATCATAACAAACAAAAAACATAAGTGGCTATCTCATTCACATTCAGCGACAGATGTGATGATATTCGCAACGCGGGCGGCGCTTGCGCAGGGCACGCGCGGCCTGCGCGCATCGTAAACACGATTTTTACTACCACTCGAACGCTCGTTAACGTCACGTGAATTGCGCCGTTTGTAGAACTCCCAGTAAACACCGCTCAGATTATTTCGTATACGCCTCTGGGGCTAAACTTCGATATAAATTCGAAACTTTATTGAAGCAGCCCACCGACGCACGTGGAGTGTTATTATGCCGTTCTTTAGACGTTTATTGAACCATTATTGACTTGTTTAAAGTATCACCCGTTTAATAGAGATAAAGGAGTCGTTGATAGTTTATGTCTTCATCGTGTGAGGATGTAACGACGCTCGGCGATTTGCTCGATCATAGCGTCTCGATGTCTGGTTTGACTCGATTGCGGACGTTTTATGACTGTAATTTTCCTTTTTATTGACTCTTAAGTTATTGATGATCATAGGATTGATAACAATCAATACTGCATAATCGATTTATAATTTAAATTCTCTATATTGCTTTGATTTTATTTCTGCTACCTGCTTATTACATATTACGAATTCCGGTAGCGATCTATGAACTGTTTTAATGGCTGTTTTGAATACGACAATATTTGTGTCGCTATTACGCATACATTATGCATATAATATATATTGATTACAATAAAAAAGATATTAAAGTTAATAATATGCGTCAAAATGTTTAATTAATGGGAGTAAGCAACACTTATTAGGACCAAGTAA
Organism: Herminia tarsipennalis; assembly: GCA_945859575.2. Lineage (NCBI taxonomy): Eukaryota > Metazoa > Arthropoda > Insecta > Lepidoptera > Erebidae > Herminia > Herminia tarsipennalis. Next base: position 12,074,015 of record OX243835.2, read on the forward strand.
CTGTATACAATTTGTGCGATCATCACGCCATCTATCCTCAAAAGTAGGAGGCTCATCAAGAACGCAATGCTTTTTATACCATCACCAAAAAAGAACTTGTATTCATAATAAGAAATAAGCTAATAAACACAAACGAATGCATTTTTATGTAAAAGTTAAGAGCTTATTTAAAAAAATACTAAATAAAAGTTAAAACACTGCCATCTGTTGTCATTTTGGTGCGAACTCATTGCAACACTTGCTGGTGAACTACAAAGCTCCCATGAACAGTCAAAGGCCCGTTTCAATAAAAAGTAGGTAAGTACTTATTTATTTATAATTGTTTTACTACTGAAACAAACACAATAAAAGCGAAATCCAACTAAAGATGATAATAATAATGTAGCGAAGATATAAAATGCAAAACATGCTATAAATACACTTCTCATTAAAATCTTATCAAACTGAGCGAGACAAGTAAAACAAACACACGCGTCCATGCGCTACTATTTATAGTATAATGATTTAGTTTTATGGTCGCCTATAATGTTACATAATGTCTCATCTTCGTATGAAAAAGCGACATAACTGCCAATAGAAAAGCGATAACATGGACATAAAAGCGAATTTTATTGCTTTATTCATCATTCAGTGATATAAATTCATCAAGACACTTGTTAATCGTAAAATAAATCTTATTACACAGTAAAATGATGTTTAAATTGACGACAAGCGTTTTATTTTCGTCATAACAATAAAATTTATTTTTACGAGCGCGCGCTAGTGTGGTTTGTGTTTAGCGCCATCTAGTGGCCGGTGGCAAGACCACGTGGTTAGAACATTTGTTGACGTCACTTGTAGTAGGTTTTACGACGTGTTCACATTCACTACGCTTCAATGAATGGAAATGCTCTACCTAAAGTACATTTCCATTGGCGGTTTAGTTAAGTGTGATGTGATGATGTAAGCACTTGTACCTATAAATATGCATACCAGTTGTTTGTATGCTAATGCAATGAGATACGATAACTGTAGATTCATTCTTTTATCTAGATGTGTATAGGTACCAACCTAGGAATGTAAGATTCTTAAAGATGTATAGCGTCAAGTTCTGGTCAAAGTCAGCAGATTAAGAACAGTCCAAAGGGCTTTTAATGGGCTGCAATACATAGTTAAATAGAGAAGCGCTTACATGAGTAAGAATCAAATCGAGATTCTAACCAGAACCATATCTGGGCACTTCAGATTCAATAAACACATGCACAAGGTACGTCTTCGCATGGACGTACCCGGGGAGGAGATTTAGGGGTTAATGCGCCCCCTCCTTATTACACATTTAGCCAGCACCTTGGAATACAGTTAATCACGTCAGATGACATGAAGTCATCAACCAAGACTCATAGGGGATTTCATGATTAGACTAAACCTTGAGGACATCGTTCAAGGAAGAAAGAAGTGTAACCTCAGAACAGTGCCCAGAGTGAGAGTTGTTTTTACGTTAACGTAGTCTCTTGTCTCTGTTGCGACATGAACCGCCACCTTAAAACGTTTGGCGCTCCGATTGGCCCTCTCCAAACTCTAAGCAGTCAGAGAGCTAAACGTCTGAGACGGAAGACTGCGACAAGAGTTTCGATCTCTTCTGCATGTACTGTGGGTCGAGACCGAGGCCGCAACCAAAACTACTATTCATACTATTACTGTGCGAGAGACACTACTTGTCTGGGGCAGAGATGTTCTCGCAGTCTCCTGTCTCGCGTCTCTGTGTCCTGTCTCGGTCTCGCCCGCAAACTGACTCTCATATATAAACAGCCAAGTAATAGTCTTGATCTCTCGTCTCTGTCTTTGGTCGCAGCTTATTGCCTCTATCGCTGCACGAACCGCCGCCTTTACATGTGTCTATTGCGTTAAAGTCGCACTAGGCACACTGAAGAAGTCTATCTTTTGTTCTGATAGAGTCGCAAAAGATCTTTTAAATCTCACGGTTCAACCTCCTTCATTTCATCCTCTCCTCAATTCAAGCACAATACAAATTGTACCTACATACCTACCCTTCACGAATTAGGTAGTTTACTTTCTCTACTTAGTTGTGTACCTACAATAAAAACAATAATATTTTTGTACTAATAAGGTATTGCTTGAAAATAATTATTTTTTATTAGTCGGACTTAAAATGCTACGTCATCTTGTTATTTTACAATCTTTATAATTATAAATACAAAATAAAGTGATGATTTGACAATAGGAGCTTAAGATAACCAGTGTTTTATTCCATTTTTTTTTTAAGAGCGTATCGTTTTGTCACTTCATAAAAATAAATTGTTTTTTTTGTAATAAATTAGGAAGCAAAATACTACACTTGTGAAAAGTCGTTTCTACATGTAGGTAATGCCTGTTTGCAAATAATAGGTAAAGCCCGAGAAAAGAACAGGCAACAAAAACTCACACTGACTTGACAATCGACATCCCTATCGTTGTATAGGTAAGTAGGTACCCACCCGATTACAGCAAATTGAATATACTGATCTACTAAATTATAATTATGTGTAGGACTTTTCGCGGCTTTAAATAAATATCTTCTTGTTTACTTAAAGATAAGAAGATAGGTATTTACTCAATCTAAGTAAGTTTATTTTGGTTGATTTGTCACTAGTGACACATTAACATACATTATCTTAAATAAAATTATAATAAATGCCTAATTTAAGTGTATAATGTTTCAACAATAGGGTTCAACAACTGTATTCAATACAATAATTATTACCTACTTACAAGAAACTTGATAAAACAAATTATTCAATACCTAATTTTGGTTATTTTTTTTTGTTACGTTATTTTTTTTATTGATATTGAACTAATAAGCACTTTATTTTAAACTTAAGTACCACCAGAATGAAGTCTTTACCTTACCTAATAAATAAGTTTTTTCGTACCTACTTATCTATTTTTAGTTTTTGAAAGGTAATTAAGTATTTGTGGTAGATAGGTACTTATTTATGTATAATGCTTTGATGGGAAAGGTACCTATAGTTGAATATAGATAGCGTAACTAGGTAGGTAGGTATACCTAACCATTATAGATAGGGGAGCGAGAGGCCAGTAGTACCATGGGTAAGTTGTAACAGCTTAATTACTCAGCAGATTACAATTTTTTTTTCATATTGATTTATATTACATGCCTAAAAATGAGTTTTAGGCATGTACCTAAAATCAATATGAAAATATATGTTGTTTTGTTATGTTTGTTACTATTTGTCCCACGATAGTTACAACTTGTCCCAAAAACGGGTTAAGTTGTAACATGCTGCAACCTTTACATTTATACAAACATCCGTTAACAATTTAAGTCAAATGATCATTTTAATTGATACATGAATTCTCTCGTTTAAAAGTACTTCATCATGAAAATGCTCAATATTTCGACTTCTAAATTCAAAAACAATAAAAATTGTTACAATTAACCCGCCGCTCCCCTACCTATCCTACCCTTCTCTATGGTTCCTGTATTTTTTTTACCTAAGAAAATCATGTTATTTTAATGAAAAATAAAGAAAGTTCCTATTTCTAGTCTTCCAACTTCTGTAGGTACCTCTTTTTAAAACTGTGTTTTTACTGTTTTTAGATATTTATTGACTGAGGGCCACAAGGTGATACGTAATACCTATTCCAGTTAAGTATTTTATTGAAGTATTACCTTGTAGATTTATTTAGGTACCTAAGAAGCAGTAGCGAAGTCTTCAAAAATCTCTAGGGTAGCTTGACACCACACATATCTCGGTGGACACAGTTTTTTGTCACATTGCAAGTAATCTTTAAAAAAAAAACCAAAAGAATAGTGTTCTAAGATCCCTCCGGCACTGCTAAGTATGACTAGTTTTTTTTTTTTTGACAAGCCACACCTATTTGTAGTATATTAGGTAGGTACCTAACACAGATCATTTAAACATCTAAGTAACTACACAAGTGCCTCCTTAAGTACCTCTTTTTTTAAAGTCGGTAGGTAGTTAATAATAATAATCATAATATAATAATATCTTGGGACAACTCACACAAAGCTATCTGATCCCAAACTAAGCAGAGCTTGTGCTATGGAAACCAGACAACCGATGAACATACTTATATATTTCTAAATACATATATATTATAGATAAATAACACCCAGACACAGAATACCATCGTGCTCATCACACAAAGTTTTATCCTGGGTGGGGATCGAACCCACGACCTCTTGCGTAGCAGTCGGATACACTCCCCCCGCGCCACAGAGGTAGTCATTAGCTAGTACTTAGGTACCTAGTTCGTGGGTTCGATCCCCACCCAGGATAAAACTCTGGTGATGAGCACGATGGTCTATTCTGTGTCTGGGTGTTATTTATCTATAATATGTATGTATTTATTAGGTACCTTTTTCTAGTTAGCTGGGATTTTTTTTAGAGTCGATAATACATTGTGCATATTACTGAAATTTTAGATTATACAATGTTATAGTATTAATTCTTGGTATAGTGCAAACCTGAAAGTAGTTTGCTCAGAATCAGTAACGCAATCCAATGGGGTAGTTTTTATACTATGTTATATTTTTCAAATAATTAATTAATTCAAATAATTAATTAATTAATTAAATAATCATTTTAACAGTACAATTCCTGTTCCAAATGTAATGTTAAATGTAAACATCACTTATTTTTAAATAATAACCGGACGCTATAGCACGAAGAACTTAAGACAACTTAAATGGCTTATAAATGTATAAGTTTTCAATATTTTCATTTTCTTTTTTTAATGATTTCTAGAAGTAAAAATCTTGTTGGGGTGTCTGAGTTTTGCTCTACACCAAAAATAACACTGTATACTAAAAAAAAAATGTTATCAATACAAATATTTTTTGAAACAAAATTTGGCCTACATTTCCTACACTAGCAACTACACCCGACACCACCCGTCGCGATAGAGATCCAATGCACACACACAAATGTCCCCACGCATTTTCCCGGTCACATTAAAACTAAACTAACTTTGCATAATTGTCTCATTCACGCACGCAGCATCGTTACCGCGAGTTCAATGCTCTATCTCACTCACTCACGATCGTCAAAATGGCCTCCAAACGAGATATTTTGAAGGAACGCCGCCAACTTTTGTAGCTGTAATGGGCGGAGCGTGCATGCACAGGGGCGCATTCTGAAGATATTAATAGTTATTTGCCTTCTTGGGAGAGTATACTGTTTTATTTTTAAATTAAATAATCATTTTCATCATTTTGAACATCGATAGAATTACAGAAGTATAATATTAATAGAGTTAAATTTTAGAGCTGAATTTTTTTGTTAATACGTAATTAAAATTTTAATGTACTTTTAACAACTAATCATAGAAAATATAATAGATACACAAAATAAAAAATAATATTTTAATTGAATAAAAATATACATTTTTAGTTAAAAACATACCTACATACTATTAACGGACACAAAGTACACTCAGTCTTGGAACAACAATTTGTAACTGACTGAATGAGGTGTCCTATTTGCGAATCGAACCCGCGACTTTTTGCGCAGCTATTATATATACTCCCACTTCGCCACCGAACCAAATTATTTATCGGTCCTATGTTTAAATAAAGTAAAAGTACCGACTTATGCCACAAAAATGGGAAGTAAGGTAAGTAAGCTTTTTTAAAAGTTAAACGACTTTTTGACAGTTTGTATGTATGTTTATGAAGGCACTTTTATGGTGAAAGCCGCTAAACAGTTAAAAAGTAGTTAGGTACATATATTGCAAAAAAAAAAACGGTCAAAAGCATGTCGGAGCATGATCCGTGTAGAGTTGCGTAGTCGTTACTAGAAAGAAATGCACTAAATATGACAACATACAATGTGAAAAAGTGCACCAGCAAAAGAGCGTATCTTCGTAGCACATACGTCTTTAGGTTAACAAGCGCAGTTTTTCGGCAATAACTAAAAAAGTTGAAAATAATTATTGATATGAGATTTATTAAGCGTTATTTTTGTTTTTTTTTTTCATGTTATATAGCCTAAAATTAATGAATAAAGTGGAAAGGGACACAATATAAAGAGCGATCCGTGGGATTATTTAAAAAATAAATAAATCAAAAATTGCTTAGCAACCTTAGAGTGCTTTTAAAAGAGATGTCGAAATATGAGCCACATGGTAATGTTTGCTGAAAATTTTTTTTTACCTTCTGTTACATGTAGGTGCCCTAAAATATTATACTATCTTATTGAACTATCAAACTAAGTAGTGGTTTAAACTAGTCCCTCAGTTTTTGATTAAAATACTTGAAACTAAAATTCTAAAAACTTCGCGAGCCCTCCTAAAGCACTGCTTTTTGCTAGTTAATACAACTTAACAACATTATCTTATGTTTTAACAATGATATACATGTGTATTTAATCCCTGTCCGATCAATTAATGTGTTGTTATGTACCTATCTTACGTTACGTATCTAGCCATATGATGTCCCACTGCTGGGCACAATCGCAGTAAGACTATAAAGTACGCAGAGGACCGTGCTGCCCGTCCTCAGGTGAGAAATCCCTTACCCCCACGGGAAGAGATAGGATGGTAGGTACTATTCTTAAGCCGGTACCACACGGCACCGATTTACGTTATTTGTTTTAAATTCGATTACGAAAGACAATAATCTGTTTTTTTTTTTCATGGATATCACATGGCAAGATATTATTATGCAAGATCGGAAAAGATTGTAATGAGTCCTTAGAGAAACAATGTTGATACCAAATCTTGAAAATTACAACATTTAGCCGAAATTGGGTACTAAAATTATTTTGGCATTGTTAATAAAATTCCTATGCGCCTCTTTCGTGTTCGACAGGGATTAATTTACACATTGCATAACATTTTATCATGGACCATGTCGCAGAATAAAAAATAAGGATTAAAAAAATAATGTTTATGCACCTTATTTGATTCTATATCTAGAGTACCTAGAGTATTTTTTATTATAAAAAATAAGAATTTATTTGTTATGGGTAATTTCTGAAATAAGACTAAATAAAATAAAATGAATTTTTTTAGACACATTTTCAAAACATACTTACATAATAATCTTACTTAAACGTAATCATAGTCAGTAGGTATATACGAGAAAAAATTATAGAGCGTAAGTAGAGTAATGATTCATCCCTTGAATATCGAAATGTAGTAAAATCAAGGTCACCCAAATTCGTCCCTGGATATAGGAATTTGGATATGGCGACGGATGCGTTGCGCGACGAACGACCAATGTGATTTTATTTATTTTAAAATGTGTTAATTCCTAGTTTATTCGTTAAATTCTTTGTGTTTCGTGTAAATATATAGTGTTGTAAGTACTGTGTATTATTATATTAAGTGGGTATTGTAAGGTAAACCAATTAAATAGTTTAAATATCGAACTGTGTTTGTATCGTCCGCCATTACGCTCGGGCGACGCGCCGTTTGTAGAGATCGATAGCTATATGTCTGTCTCTGTCACTCTTGTGATAATAAAATGTAAGTGTGAACGGTTTGTTTTCTGACTGCAGTAAAATAATTTAAAATAATATTTTATCGATTTTAAGTACAATATTAAAATTTGAAAACTGAAATTATAATATATTTAGCTGAAATCTGCGACTTCGTTCAAGTCGAGTTTAAAAAAAAAATTTAGTTAGCTAATTTCACGATCAATGAATAATTTTTCTAGCTGATCCTATTCTTAAAGTTAAGGTATGTTAAGGTTTAGTGCGAATCGCATCAAAATTAGTTGAGCCGTTGCTAAGATTAGCCGAAACAAACAAAAAACAATTCTTAAACTGGTAAGGCTCCTTCCAAAGCATAGTTTAAGATTACCTACCTATCTACCTAACGGCCGGTCTCAATAATCTATCTATCGATAGATATAGCTACTGTAGGTTGTGTATTTGACATAAGCTCCATACTAAATATGTCAAAATTCTAACTCTAGTAGCCAAATCCATCGATAGATAGATTATTGAGACCAGTTGTAGAAGGTTGTTAGGTATAGAAAACAAAATGTAGCAACAACAAATGCTCATAAACAATCATTGATTGTATTGGCTTCTATCCAATCAAGTACCTACCTAATACCACTTGCCTACTGAACTAAAAATAACAATATAATTTAAGATTGCCTACCTAAACCATAAACCTATTTTTACTTAAGTAGGTATTTTCATTAGGTAGATACCCACAAAAGGTAATTTGCATTGATAGAGCGCTCGACGCAGCCCGCACACATATAATCGCTTAGGTACATAAATACATACACCCAAATCTCGGAACGTCTTTAGAACCAAGCTGTCCGAAGTGGTCTGAGATGCGTTGTTCGAGCGAAGTATATCTATAAAATTTATTGTCTGTCAGTATTTTATCTACATTCTTAAATCTATACTATAATAATAATAAAAATGATTTATTCACTTAGGAAGCAAAATACTACACATGTAAATAGTCGATTCTACATTTACTGGTAATGCCTGTTCGCAAACAGTAGGTAAAGCCCGAGAAAAGAACAGGCAATAAAAACTCGTGGCCACTCTTTTCAAATTGCCAATGTTTACAATGCCAAATTTACAAATACTAATATTATAAAGCTGAATACTACTACTGCTGCTACTGCTGGTACTAATATTATAAAGCTGAATAGTTTGTTGGTTTGAACGCGTTAATCTCAGGAACTACTAGTCCGAATTGAAAAATTGTTTTACTGTTAGATAGCCTATTTATCTATGTATAACACCACGCTACGACTAATAGGAGCGGAGCAGCAATGAGAAATGTTGCAAAAACGAGAAAAATTACGCAGACGAAGTTGCGCGGGACAGCTAGTCTAATTAATAAGACTTCATACAGATCCATCCATTCGTTTTACCCGCTACAAATGCTACGGTTCTACAGAGAATGAAATTGGGTACTTCCTCCATAAACTTCTTTCTTTATTATCGAGTAAAAAAATAACTACCTATAGGTAATAATCACACTGGAACTTTTCATTATTAACAATTCATCATCGATGTCGCGCTTAGGATGTCACTAAACCATTCAATAACCAAAAGAACCGAGTTTTCCTAAAAATCGATTCAAATTTATGTACAACTAGCTGTGCCCCGCGGTGTTACTCGCGGTTTATGCCTATCCTATGTGTTAATCCAGGGTATCAGCTAACTCCATACCAAATTTTATTGAAATCGCTTCAGCCGTTTAGACGTGAAGAAGTAACAAACATACACACTCACATACTCACATACTTTCGCCTTTATAATATTAGTGTGATTGTAATTGTTTAGAATATTATAATTTGAAGTAAAGTTTACAAGGCCAACAGTTAACGGTTTCATAGATAACAAGTAATAAATAATTATTTATTCAATTAATTTTTATTTTGTTATAATAATAATAACTTTATTTACATAGAGTGTAGGTATATTGTTGTAATTATAGGTATATGTAGTATGTATATGTAGGTTGTTGACATATTGTTAATCCCTGTACAATCTACCATAATATACTTAGACATGCAAACACAGAAGATTAATTTGAGAATCATGTGTATAACACATATATATAACAATTACCTAGTGTACGACTGTACTGTAAGTATTTACGTACATTTAAATCTATACTAATATTATAAAGCGGAAGAGTTTGTTTGTTTGTTTGTTTAAACGCGCTAATCTCAGGAACTACTGATCCGATTTGAAAAAATCTTTTTTGTTGGATAGCCCATTTATCGAGGAAGGCTATAGTAGCCTATAGCCTACCATCGCGCTACGACTAATAGGAGCGGAGTAGCGACGAGAAATGTTGCAAAAACGGGAAAAATTTACGCATACGAAGTTGCGCGGGACAGCTAGTAATCTATAAGATTTAATAATAATCATTTTTACAAAACCATTTAAGCTTTTGTATGTGAAATTATTTCTGACTAATTGGTGTTATCGTTTTCATTTGTTAGAGAAAAAAACACTTGTTATCATAGTAACTCTCGTATATATGCAAAATTATAGTTACGCTGTACTGGATTGTTTAAATCAGTATTAATTGGAAAGATTTTAACTAAATTAGGTAATTTAATAATATTACATTATTCAAATTACATTAATTGCTCAGGGTTTAGAAATTATTCCATATTAATTAATAAAAAAATACCCGAATTTCCGAAGGCCTGTTTATAGGTTGTCATCGGACAATGAGGACTTATAGATCCACATTCTATGATAACTGTTTAGATAGGGTATGTAGGTATTACATTTTCGACGTAATATAATAATCATAACAATATATAATATAATATATTGGGACAACTCACACAACGCTATTTGATCCCAAACTAAGCTGAGATTGTACTACGGAAACCAGACAACTGATAAACATACTTATATATATTTCTAAATACACACACAATATAGATAAATAACACCCAGACACGGAATAAACCATCGTGCTCATCACACAAAGTTTTATCCTGGGTGGGGATCGAACCCACGACCTCTTGCGTAGCAGTCGGATACAATCCCACCGCGCCACAGAGGCATATATAATTACCAAGTCTAAGCAATATACTTTTTGGTAGCCCTTACCTTCAAATTCCGCCATACCTACATATCTACCTACTTATAGGTAAGTAGGTAGGTACGCCAAAATTTACACAACCATAACCTAAACAAGAAAATACTTAAAATGATTCCTTCCGAATACAAACACTTTCATGCAACCAAATTAAAAATTGATTGGGCAATTTAAATTCGTAATCACGTAGGCCGTTTTCCGTCGGAGAGCTAATTTTACCGACCAATATATTTAGACCTCTGACGTTCCACAAATTTACACTAATCTGTTCGAAGCTAATGTGTCTACAAGGTCTTTCTTAGTACAGTTTAAAATTTAGTTGTAGTTGATATATTTGTCCGTTGCTATTTTAGTGTGACTTGTTTCGAATGATGGCATGAGATAAAAAAAACTTTGCCTACGCGTTAGAGAATTATATTTATGTTGAAATAGTTACCAAGAGTAGGTATACTCTTGATATTTGTCGCAGTAGTACTGAATACTGCGACAATATATCGAGAGTAGTTTAAATAATTTGATAATCACGGCTACTGAGCCATGTTTATGAAATTATATAGACTACAGGTCTTAATCGCATAAATAATTTAAGGTAAAATACCTTGTTTATTGCCCGACGTTTCGACCGTATTGCAACGGCCGTGGTCACGGGTAGACTACCCATGAACAACATTAGGTAGCCGTGATGTTTTTCTACTTAAATAAATTTTAAATGAAGTAGATTTTTTGTTAGTTTTACTATTGGTTTCGTCATAATAAATGTGCATAATGACAACTAAAAGAGTACATCTTATCTTATACCTTTAAACGAGCAATTCTTGTATATACATATAATTAGTCCGGTCATAAGTTCTACAACAAATAAAAATGTAAAATAATAATAATTAAAATTATATAAAACCCGAATCTTAGCAACGGCTCCAGCGTTTTTAACCCTCTGCATACTAAATGCAGGGGGTTTCGGTGGCGATAAATCGTTAACTAGGTTTTATTTTTGAAAAACGTAGTTTAATCGGTCATCCTACTTATTTTTATCTATTCAATGGTAAACGAAATGGACAGAAACGTGTGTTATCCATCACATACGTTTCTATTGCACGAAACAACTGAGTTATCGTAGATCCCAGCTTTTACGAATGCAACTCAGACCTAAGACCAAAGACAATCAATTCTTAGACTTATAAATATCTATAGACCCGTAAATAGAGAGAGATTACCATAGTCTAGGCAAAGGCATCCACAAACAGAAATAGCCATCACTTAAGCCACTGCATGAACATAATCTCCATAATCCGAAATCAATCAGCATTGTATCTAATGCTCAAAAAAGCTCTTTGAATGTCATCGACACCATTAGGCTGTCTTCGGTTCAGCCCCGGACATGAAACGTAAATAAAAATATAAATGTTACGACGGATATTGGGGCGGGCGCGTGCGCAGGCGCCGCTGCGCTTTAGCATTCAACTCCCGCTCCACATTGTTTGTTTCACGCTGTATCGTTTACCTGTAATTGCGTGATCGTTTTATTGAGCTCCGATATGACGGAATGTTCTGTAATGGCTCAAGGCTATTCGAGACATCGCGAAATGAAATTCAATGGGTTTTGAATGTGTAATGTAATGTTTGTAACGTCTGAGTTTGATCGAAGGCTGTTATTTGAGATACGTCATTGAAAGACACAGTTGACTGTATGGTGTGTGTATTCTCCTATATTATTCTTTAACGTGTGTCTGAACACTGTCTATTGATGACTCATGAGTTGCATTTAAAGATTTTTAAAGTCAAGACACGTCAACCTCTTCCATGAAGGTTGTCTGTTGGTCGATGCTCTTTTCTTAGTATTTTAGTTTGTTTGATTTCCAAAACATGAATATTTTATTCTCACAGTTTTAAGTACCTAAGTCTATTTGTTGGGTACTACGATATTTGTTTAGATTTGTTAGGGTTTTTGTTAGGGTTTCGTATTAAACAAAATAGCAAAACGGAACCCTTATAGTTTCGTCATGCAGTTGGACATGTGTGTAAGTGTAATATATTTTAGAGGCGGGGCAGTCCATACGTGTTACAGAAGCTGAAAAAAATGTCTTTAGCAAATATCTACGCATACACCATTTGCCAGTTATTTTAAAACATTTTAATGCTTCTCAGAAACTTTTTTAATTAAGTGAATATTTTTGGAAATAATCGCTCCGAATGAAGACATGGTCGGATATAGGTACATTCTTAGAGCTATTGCCGAAAAACTGCGCGTCTCGACAACAAGACGTAAGTGCCATGAAGATACCTACGCTCTTTTGCTGGTGCATTTTTATAGATCGTATTTTTTCATTAGAAGTGCATTTATTTCTAGAAACAGCTGCGGAACCCTACACTGAGTACGGTCCGACCGTATAGTAAATGTATGGACAAGAGCAATTTCACCTCAGAAATTAAAATATTTGTATGAGTGCCTAGGTATTCAAAAGATGCAAAACTTTGAGTCATATTATATTTGAGTTATATTTTTTTTATTAGTTACCTACTATTTACTAGGTACTAGGTGACAGTGATACCTACCATGAAAATTGAAAAAGAGACACTGCTATGTTTAAAAAATAAAATTGTCTTAGCAATCAAATAAACTATACAGCTAAAAATATGATGCTAACTTTGCCCATACCTGCAGGCAAAATTTATTTCAAAAACTTTTTAACTATCTGCTACGACTTAGTCATATTTATATTGCCTCGTAGGGGAATTTTGATTCACCGTAATACTTCTATCATAACAATAAACCATGTAGGAGTATTTTAAGAATTCCATTCACAAAGTAAAATTAATTCGATAAAGGCAATAAATAATCAAAAACTAACAATTGAATCTAGAGAGCATGTCTCCGTAAACAATAGCGCGATAGAATCTGTTCCAACAAATAGGTTCTTATTCATTCCTTATACATAGAACTGGCGCGATTGGAATAAATAACTGAAATTAGAATAAGGAAATTGAATAATGGTATACATTATATTACAATATACTAAGCTGAGGAATTCATTTTATTTCAAAAAGCCATAATAAAAGTACGATTAGTAAAGTTCTAATCTATCACAAATACCTATAGGAATAAAAATGATGTAACAATTAAATACAGTAATCACACGGAAAGAATAGTTTTAATGGTCAATGTTACTACATCATAAATAGTATTAATTTTTAATTTTTATTCGTCGTTTAGAGAGAGTTTTAAATGTGCTATCAGGTTCAATCTTGGCATTATCATATTGTTAACCTTATTCTGATCTACGCCTAACCTTGAGAATCCAATTTTTTCAAATTAAAAAATAACTCATTGCTATAAAGATACCAATTTACAATTCTACAGGCAAATATAGAGCTAACTTTTTCTTTTAGGATTATGGCAAAGTTCCAAATACATAGGGTACATAAATAAAAAGAATATTTAAATTTAAAATCTTTATTATACCTACTGTAACTGTAAATTTAAAAAGCCTTTAATAGGCAGATTTTCTAGCAACATTGCCTATGGCAAAGTAAGATTGTAAAGAAAGGCGGTGGACTAGTCCCATGCAAAATTATCTGTGAACCACGGCCCATTGTACCGGCGCGAGAGCGCGCGGCAGACACCCATCTATTTTATTTTCAGTCCATTGGTGTTTGCTGATAGCACCTAGTGTATGTAGAACATATTCAAATAAGAGTGGGATGGTACAAGTTCTACGTCCCTCGTATGATGTTGGCGGGAAACTTTAAGTACGTACGGTTTATTTTCTGTTTTCTTTGAAATTGCATTTGTTTGGTGGTGAATGATGGTGATTTTTTGCACTCAAAATGTTTAGTGACGCGAAGCAAATTTGATTGAATTAGTTTCAGTTTAGCTTTCTTAAAGATTCGTTGCAAATAGTTGCAATCAATCTAATTTTTTTTGCACAATGTGATGCAAATAAAAATCGTACCTAGATATTTTTGACGAAGAAATTTTTGCCACCATATATTCTAAGAAATACGTTTGTTACTTTTATTGTTACTATCAGGTATTTATTACATTTCAAATGAAAGGGACCTATAAATATAGATATATTGTTTGCGAACTTGGCGTTAGGTACATGTGCATTTAGAATCATGACAAGTGTTGTTTTGCATCCTAAGTGAATAAAGAATTTAGATGCATTTGGATAGTTCTATTTTTAAACAAAAAGAACTTTAACGCATCGCCCGCTCGCCAAGCGTGGCGATAGTGACAATTACCCTGAGGTCTAATAAGTAGATTCTTCTGGGGAGACCCATGCCCAGCAGTGGGACATCAAACGGTTTGATATTTAAACGCACCAAAAACGGTTTTTGTAAATTATCAAAAGTGATATAAAACCTAAAATTTAAAAAACGTTACTGGATATTTCATTTCTTTTCTACTCGATGGAATAGAAGACGAATATCGAATGTGTAAAGAAGTAGGCATGCCAGGGAACAAAAAGAGGACGGCAGCTGGCGCCGGGCGGTGCGACGGCTGAAAATACCCGCGCACACCCTGTTATACGCTAGGCTTACATGACGCTACTCAATAAGATTTCTGACACAAATACATACTTCAACTAATCATTTTTTGTACTTGGTAACATTAAGGAGTCTCAAAATTTACATTTAGAACCTACTGAAGTTTGGGTAGCTAGAGCTAAAATATGATGGAATAGAAAATCTCACAGATAAACTTAAACAAGGTTATTTTTGGTATAGTGCAAATTTTTATATACACAAGATATAAAAAAGAGAAAAGGAAAATATTGAAAACTTGCAGAGTTATAAGTTGCCATAAGTTCTTCGCGCTATCGTGCTCATTGCGTCTCGTAGTACGTAATCTACCTATGCATATTAATAAAAATAAGTGATGATTACATTTCACATCACACTGTGAACAAGATTGGGACTGTTAAAATTATTAAGAAAGTAATTATTATTTATTAATAATTTGAAAAGTATAACACGGTCCAAAAACTGCGCCATTGGATTGTATTACTGATTCTGAACAAATTACTTTCAGGTTTGCACTATACCAAGAATAACGTTGTATACATGAACCCTGAATGAACATGATTGCAAAAACAATGTTTATTTAAGCACTTAGGTACATAGGTATATACATTATTTAATTACCTATCTAAAGATGATTATTAATGTAGGTAGGTACCTACTCTTATTTATAGGTAGGGTTTGAAGAGGTCAGACTAGAGGTTGTGACCTTTCGTCTTAATCAACGTTTAAAAAAATATATAATTTTAACAAAATCTTAGGTTAGTACTATTTAATTATAGTAATAAATTAAACTTAACAAGATTTAAAAAAAAAACATTAACCAAGAAAAAAAATACAAAAAAAAAACTATTGTTCTCAAAATTTTATTATAAATTTTAAATACACAGTTCACACTTCACAATAGCCACGTAGGTACTAATAAATGATTAAACAAAAACTAAATTCATCAAACATTTTTTATTTTTAAACTTCACTCCGTATGGCCTCGACACAGTGCGCGCGGTTCCAATCGCTTGCGACAAAAAAGTCGGCCATTTTGACTACGTGTAAGCCGACCGCTCGGAGCCCCTCCCGCTACCGTGGAGGGGGCGCTACACAAAGACGGCCTATAACTTGACATTTACGACAGTTGAATATCGACCTTACGTACTTACAATAAGGGCCATGTAAAGTGTCAAGTTAGAAAAGATCGGGTAGTATACTGGCTGTTTATGTAGCCGAAACTACCGCTTCATACACCGACGGCGTCACAGCCATCACTTTCATTATTATTGGGCGATTCACGACGTTTACTCGGCACTCGCCGAGAATCTCTGTTCCGTTGTTCAATTAAAATCTAGGTGATTGTTATTTTGATTGTTTCCGTTTTTGATGTACGCATGCTTTTTTATTTGACTTATTTATGCAATGTAGAAAATGCACTACATTCCTATTATTTTATCAGGCTTGCTCATTAAAATCACAGCGATAGTTAGGTATAATAAAAATCTTTAATGAGACTATAAATTTATTCGTCCAGGTTAATTAAAATGTTCGCACAATAAAGCTTTAAAAATAAACCTAGATACGAATTGTGGTTATAATGGACCTAATCTATAGGTATGCCTCTGTAAATATTTTACATACGTTATCCTAGCGGTCGTATTACGAGCAAAACTTACACAGCATCCCATTTCGCAGACCCCATTTTGGTTTTTGGCGAAAGCCAAACATTTGGTCCATTTACACTCTTAATAGCCCATCCTTATTAAATTTATACTGGATACTGTTAAAATTTCAGTTGTTTAATTACACGGAATTTTGGCCCAGGGAAACCGTAATGGGAGCACTGTGCGGACGCAGCGAAATTAGGTGGTTAGATGAACAGGGTATATCATTCTGTGTTTAGGACGAGTTATATTGTCAGTGACCACTCCCGAACCCGAACACACATCTACCTACACTTATATATCACCAAAATGTGTTTACAGGATGCAAACGATATACCTATCCACCTACAAACATTTTCACGAGATTCTGACTCGTCAATATCCGCGCATGACGTAAAAAACGGTTATACCTCTATTTCTGTCTCGTAAATGGTTCATAACCCTTGTTGAGACATTCAGCGTTTTATGTTATGAGTATGTCGTAAAATAAAAGTGCATCAAAACGGCCCTCCCGTTTGCATTGTCCGCGATTAAAAACCGTCCAAGTTCAAAACTGTTTAGTTTCATTCGGCGCAACAGTCATCTGCGCCTCTCAAACGCGGCCGCTTTACCAGGGTTCCTTTACGATTATTTAAGTCGTAAAAATCAAAGTTATAGGCTATTTACACCCGTAACTGTATGTTAATCTTTGTTTTACGAGTGTGCGGCGGCTTATTATTTAATCGTTAATCACTTAACACTCGTGGTTCGTGTATGGCCGGTTTTATACTCCTGTAATCTTGATTCTTGACGAGATTACTGTACATTGTAGAGTATTTATTTAGTGTCAGCTATTTTTAAACGGCTAGAGAAATATTTATCGCGAGCGTCGGTAGCTAGCGTTGTGATTCATACATTTTATTTCGTGTTGTTCTTAGTTCGCACGTAGGTATGCAGATGTTATTTAGGTTATAATTATAATTTATTTTGCTTTTGTATTGTGCTTAGAGACACTTTCTATTATTTATTTTAAATTATAATGATACAAATAACCATTAAATAAAAGTATATTGTTTTAAATAAACGTTTCTTGTAGTGTAAAACTACTTTATCATGGAAAATTACTCCTGAAACACATTTTTATGCGTTCACATTAAATTTATAAACAAGTCATTTTTATATATAAGCTATTAGGATGTGTTTTGATCAAATTTAAACACATTTTCACTATGGTTCCAAACTCAGAGGTTGTCATTAAAACTTTAGCCACAATTAGATATTTATTATTTTAAATGACCAGTTAGACTTACCTATTATAATGATTCATATTAACAAATTATATGAAATGATACATCTAATATTATAAAACTCAAGATGTTGTATGTATGTTTGTTTGAACGCATCAATCTTAGAAACTACTAGTCCGAATTTAAAAATTATTTTATTGTTAGATAGTCCATTTATAAAGAAAGGTTTTAGGCTATATACCATCACGCTGTGACTAACAGGAGCGGAGCAGCAATAAAAAATGTTGCGAAAACGGGGATAAATTACGCAGACGTAGTTGCGCGGGTCAGCTAGTCTTGTAATATGCCGCCGTTGTTGGCTTATACCAACGATAAACTCTTTGCTAAATATTCGTAAAATAAAGATCGCGTATTTATTGATACGCTAAATAATCCAGTAACAGCGTGAGAATATAATTGAGTGACATACGCAATATCGCGCCGTAACACACCCAGCCGTTGTAGGGCTGTTTTAACAGATTTTAATCCAACCACGAGTAACTAAAAGCAAAACGTTTGATGTCGGTATTAAAAGCGAAGCATCAAACATACTTACAAGCTGTACTCCGATCATAATTCTTGTCAATTTTATGAAGTGACAAGGGTAACTACTCATCTGACATTGTTCCCATAATTTGCACCGTGGAATCTCATTGGAAGAGAGACATTAAACACGAATGTCGGGACCTCAGACAATATTCTACACATCGTCTTGTGTCTTATAAATCTACTTACATTTCCAATTTTAAAAGATCTTAACACAAATCCTATTACACTGTAAAGACGACTTTATAGAACAGAGCAAAGAGTAGATTTTCTAATGTTATGTTTAGCACATATTGTAATGTAATGATTGTGTTTTAAATGTTGCTGAATTAACTGCGCCGACGCATGTGATTGCATCGCAATTTGCGTTGTTATTTCTCGAAGAGCGAGAGTGAATTATTGGTAATACTTTTTGAAGATTTTTTTGTGTATGTAAATACTTACATTTTAAATATTATACTGCTATACATAGTGTTCATTTCTTGGTTTATTAAATGGTTACTTTAGTCAGTATATTTGAAAGTTACCTAGGTGAACATTTTTAACCTCCAACGGAAAAAGGGACTGTATTAAGTTCGACGTTTTTGTGTGTGTCTGTCTGTAGCATAGTTAATTAATTCTTAAATGGGACAATCGAATTGAATGCTGTTTTTTTAATACAGCTGATTTCCTTACTGTCGTTCTTAGATACGCATTGTAAAAATTGGAGATAATAAAGTTTTATCCTTCTGACACAAAAAAACTTCTACTTTATGTAATTTTTAAAGCATTTTTATACTATTTTTATACGTTGATAAACTTTTGCGATTTGTACACATTATAAAATTATATATAGTACGGGTCTTAATCTTAAGGTACAATACCTTGTTTATTGCCCGGCGTTTCGACCGTAATGCAACGGCCGTGGTCACGGGTAGACTCTAAATCTAGTAAATCTTTTTTATACATCATTTTAAATGTATCGAGGAAAATCGTATCATGTGGAAGCAAAATTCGACTCAGATGGACATGTCTTGATGCCAGAGTTGACTAAGGCCGGTAACCGTGCCAGCCGCGTCTGAGACATTTAAAATTATGCATACAAAAAAGCTCAGCCGTATTTTTTTGTGCACACATTAATTTAGACTCAAAAAGTAATTAGACATGTGCGCTTACAAAATTGTCATAAAATAGCTTAAAAAAGTCCATTTGATTTAAAGAATCTATACCTTAACGAAAAACAAAACAATCATAGACAATTCCCAAAGAAAAGACCCGTTTACAATCACCCAACTATAGCCTCTACATAGAGCTACATTCTCTAGTACTTTACAAGAGAAAAGCTCTAGTTTTCTTGTCGCAATACCCTAGAGCCAGCTTTATCGCACCGTGTCGTCTGATACATCCTTTTACAGCGCACATAAGTTCCCGGCACAAGTATTCCTAACGACTTACCGGGCCTACTACAGCTACCTACCTCTACCTAGAGATAGATAGATATTGTAGGACAAAGGCATGTTACTAGTTCTGATTTATAGGTTCCTGATTGTCGTGTATTGTTTAGATTTAGAATAAGAACTAGTTCTAGGTATTATCTAGGTATTTATTTTGTTGTGAGTTTATTGAAAGGTGACTACGGTATTAGCTACGGTTTCGCACTGGTGTACAAAATGAAGGAAATTGGACGTTTTGTATAAAGATTCTTAATATATTTTTTTAACTTTTCCGAAGAATTTTTCAAATATTTCGTCCATACAAACCTCATTGTTAAAATAGATATACTACTCACTGTTTCACTTATTCTTTTATTCTGAAAGTCGTTTTAAAATGATGCGTTTGTATTCAATTAGATGATTATTTTATACAAGTTTTTCGTATTTTTCCGCCTTACCTAATACCCTAAATCTTTTAATAATTATTTAAAGTACATTTATATGCGTCGAGTTTACAGTGATTTGTTATAGTCAAGACACAAAACAAACAGGCCAACCTATAGTAAAGTAATCAATTTTGTTAATATCTAAACACGTTTATGATATTATTTTGACGTCTCATTGTGGTATGCAACTAGTTTCATACAAATAGGTATCTCTCGTTTGAAATAAGTTTCACACCACAATTATATTTATTTATTTCAGCTGCAATCCGCATCAGTTTTCTATATCATATTTTGTTTCCTTTGATACTCGTTTTATATTTGGGACGATAACCTCAGCACATTTATCGTGTATGCCACTTTCAAGGATGTTCATACTGCGCGTTGAGGATTTATTGCGGGGAAAAAATATTACCCCTTACTTCACTGCGGAAAGGAAAAAGAAATCGCAAAAATTCTGCACGAAACTAAACTTATCTGTTACATTTTTAGCGCTTTGAAAAAAAAATCTAAAAAACCAACTTGAAATGTTTTTCATATTCATCATAGTAGTATTATCTTTACATTGGTAGTATGAAACAAAGCCACTTCTCAGTGTCTGTCCGTATTGATATTCTTTTGGAAGATGTGTAGTAGAAAAAATCTGTATGAACCCGGGGCGGATCGCTAGCTGTCTATAAAATACTTCAATATTCGATATAGGAGTATAGGTTATTGCTACTCATACTCTGATAAAATCTTCCAAAAAAATAATTCAATTAATCAAATAATTGACTTTTTGAATTGCTATGCGAAATAATTGCACATACGAGTAACATTACCTGTAATAGGTACAGGTTATTTTTTTAATATTATAACCTATCATAGGCACCAGTCTCTCACAATTACTGTGTTACAATTATATATAAGATATGTGATACTGTATAATTTTGTCATAAACATATTGTTATACATGTATACAATATTATATTATAACTACTAGTATAATATTGTATTTTTTTTTCTCTCACAATATGTTTATGACAAAATTATACAGTATCACATATCTTATATAGTTAAAAAAAAAAACAAAAATGTTTATTTTTATAATTACACATTTCTTATAGCTAATACCTACATGCTGGCGTTTCCTTTTAATTAAATGTACCTATGGACCAGAACACGCCATTTTTCATACAATGATATAAAATTCTATCAAAAACTGAAATGATTTTACGAGGATGGATGGTTCTTGACTCACAAAACCCTTGTTTTGTTTGAACTTGCATTTGAATACAGGTAGGTACTTAAAACATAATTATCATGATAAGATTTTAGATAATAAAATAAGAGAAGCGCCTGAATTATAATCAACTCACACAACGCTATCTTATTCTAATCCAGTGGTTCTCAAACTTTTTAAATGACGGAACCCTTTTGGGAAGCAAAATACTTGATGGAACCCTACAATAAAACAATTATTTTTATAAGTGTATTCTTTATTAATCAGCATAATAAAAGTACAATGTATCAGTTACTAATTATTATTTACCTCACCACTTGGTAAGGACAATAATAGAAAACATTAAAAAAGAAAAAATCTAACTAGTGGGAGGTATGAAACTGTTTTTTATTTTTCATCAATTGCTTGATATCAGGTTTGATGGAAGAAAGTTGGAGTCTCATATCAGCTTCGGCGTCCAGTCTATTGCGATATTTTGTTTTCGTGGCTGCGTAGGTAGAGAATCCTGTTTCGCACAAATATGTAGTTGGGAACGGGAGAAGAATATCCAGAGCCATTTGGCCAAGCATTGCATATTCATCTTGGATTCTGCACCAAAAATCATTAAGAGGCGTCGTTTTGAACAATGACTCCATACTTGTGTCTGATGACATTTCTAAAAGAGATTCATATATCTCATTTGACATGTTTTCAGGCTTTTCCAAGTTGGGTAAAAAAGGATTATGAATCCAGGAGTTCACTTTAATTTTTGTATTGTGTTCTTCGGGAAAATACTTTTCAAAAGATGCGCGCATCGATCTGAGATATTGGACCAATTCTTCAAACACATTATCTTCTAACATTTCTGAGTCGTTTTCGCTAACAAACTCACTGAGTAACGTAAAACTTTCTATTTCTTTCTTACCAATGCAAATGATCCAAAAATCTTATTTTCTTTTAAAAGCAGTTATTTTATTATAGGCCTGAAACACTGTTGTCTGTTTACCTTGCAACGATAAATTTAATTCGTTAAGTTTTTGAAAGATATCCGCCATAAAAGACAATCGGAACAACCAAGTTTTATCATACAAACGGTCCTTCAAATTAAAAGAAGTATCTGCTGAAAGAAACATTTGTAACTCGGCTCTAAGTTCAAATAGCCTTGTTAAAGTTTTTCCCCGAGACAGCCATCGCACTTCTGTATGGAGCAGCAGTGTTTTATGTTTGCTGCCATAATCTTCACACAATAATGAGAACAATCGGGATTGTAGTGGTCGTGATTTGATAAAATTATTTATTTTTACCGCTTCATCCATAACTAATTTTAGATTAGACGGCATTTGCTTCATCGCAAGTGCTTGTCTATGCAGAATACAATGACTGGAACTACAATTAGGCGCTTTATTTTTCATTCGTGACACTGCTCCTGCTGTTTTACCTGTCATCGCCTTGGCCCCATCTGTACAAATGTCAATGCAATTGTTCCAACTGAGATTATGTTCTTCAAAAAATATATTTATTTTATTAAAAATTTCTTCCCCGGTAGTATTTGTAAGCAGCGATGAACACATAAGCATGTCTTCTTCAAAAGAACTTTTATATGGATATCTCACAATAACCAGCAGGATAGCCAAACCAGCGACATCAGTCGACTCGTCCATTTGCAAAGCGAATCGTGTATTTTGTAGACGTGTAACTAGTTCTTGTTTGACGTAGCTTGCCAGATCATGGATTCGTCGTGAAACAGTATCGTTTGATAGCGGAACAGTAGAAAGATGCTTTGCAGATTTTTCATCAAGCATACATTTTGTTATGTCTAATACACATGGTTTTATTAATTTCTCAGCGATAGTGTGCGCTTCACCTGCTTGTGCAATGCGATAGCTAACTAAATATGATGCCTCCGTGGCCTTTTCGTTGGTAGTTTGTGTTACATGCATCATATTTTTTTGACTTTCTAATAACTGATCTTTTTTGCGAACAAAAAATTCTTTATTCTTGTCTTTAGTCTCGGGGTGTACGGTTTCTAAATGTCGACGCAATTTGGCAGGTGCCATGGAACTATTAGGAAGCAGTTTACTACAGAGCATGCAGAGAGGTGAGCCGTTGGAATCAACAAATCCGAAACTGATATAAGATTCATCATACTTCCTTTTTTTCGTCTTTGAAACCGTCGAGCTTGACGTCGTGGCACTCGTGGCATCATCTTCTGGATCGGTGATTGCTAAATTCTCCGCGCGCATTGCTTTTGAACATTCAGCGTCATTAGAAGATGTTGTTGGAACACGTTTAACACCTTTAAGCCAACGTTCCATTCTTCTTTATTTATAATGTTACAAGTCAGGATAGTGGGGTTTAAATAATGCACAATCGTTACTGCGTATAAGAGACTAAATTTAGAACCTACAGGGAAGAAATGTATAAAACTGAGACAACAGAATACAGCAGGCAGTAAAACAATGAACACTAGTTTCTCGCTAGCGAGCTTGTAAGTAGGTAGTAACTTATCGCTCCGAACGCTAATCATCAACTGACGACGCCAACGCGCGATCGCCGCTTTTATACTTAGTCCTAGACTCGATCTCAAATATTCTCGAAAATACTCGAGTCAGCACCTTTGATAAACAAAAAGCAAAAATAAAAACAGAAATTTAAAAATAGCGCTGTAAACAATATCGACTTTATCCTTTGAAGTTAGAGACGAAAGTCGCTTGTTGACAACTATAGCGTCTAATTCAGAGGCGGCTTTTATCAAAGAGACTGAGCGCTTACAAGTATACTACCCGCTCGTTTTAAGTTTGCCGCTGGCGATAGGTATGAGTGTATGACGTTCGAAATTTTTTATTTAATTGTAACAATAAAAATTGTGTACGGTAGATATTTGGGTAAAACTATGACACATTATAAGTTTTGTTGTCACGTGGGGGAGGGTACGCGCATTCCACAGACCGGCAAACTTAGAGCGAACGCGTTGTACAAGTATAAAATTGTTGAGACCAAACTTATAAGATATTGTACCAGCTAATGTAACACAAGCTTATACAAATACAAATAAATAAATAAATAACATTCATAGCGTTTTGTCTCCGCGCGGCCGCGGAGTCCGCACAGCCGCGGAGCGACCAGAGAGAGGTGTTTTGATTTTTTTATTTCTAAATTCTTGCGGAACCCCGACAGAGGTATCACGGAACCCTAGGGTTCCGCGGAACACACTTAGAGTATAGCTGTTCTAATCTAATCAGAGCTTGTATTATGGAAACCAGACAAGTGATAAACATACTTATATATTTCTAAATACATACATATTATAGATAAATAACACCCAGACACAGAATAAACCATCGTGCTCATCACACAAAGTTTCCTCTTGCGTAGCAGTCGGACACACTCCCATCGCACCACAGAGGCAGCCAAAATATATGAAAACTTACATATATACAAAAAAACAAAACCCCAAAAAAGAATAATACGTATACAAAAATTCCGAATGACGAATCAAAACAGTGTTCCAGGGTTATTTAAGTAACAGAATAAATCGCTTGCATTTCGGTCACGTCCGAACCGAGTCGTGACAGTGTTTACATCACGTTGAGATAAAAGCCCTTCGTATCGTTGCCTGGCTGCCTGTGCCCACTCACGCCGAGGTTTAAAAAAAATACATTAGCACTTAGTGATGCGAGTACTGAGCTATAGCTTTTAAAGATATTTGACTTACAAGTACGATGAAACAATATGAAAAAGTAACTGCATTCACTATGCTACAAGTGTAAATCTGTATGAAGATTTATTATTTAATTCAGAGCATTCAATATGATTCATGTATTTTCATTAATTAATTTATTATATAATTAATTTAATTAAATGAAATGGCAACAAGAAAATTAAGTAAAAAATATTAGCGACTTAGCGGCCATCGAATGTACGAATTTCATTCAGATGCCATCTATACTAATATTATAAAGCTGAAGCGTTAGTTTGTTTGTTTGTTTGAACGCGGTAATCTCAGGAACTACTGATCCGAATTGAAAAAATATTTCACTGTTGGGTAGCCTATTTATCGAGGAAGGCTATAGGCTATATAACATCACGCTACGACCAATAGGAGCTGAGCAGCCATGAGAAATGTTGCAAAAACGTGGAAAATTTACGCAGACGAAGTTGCGCGGGACAGCTAGTCTATATCTATATCTATATCTATACTTCTATACTAATATTATAAAGAGGAAAGATTTGATTGTTTGTTTGGCTCCGAAAGTACTGGACGGATTTGAAAAAATCTTTTATCGTTGTGAAGCTGCACTAACCCCGGGTGACATAGGCTATTTTTTATTCCTGTATTCCTACGGGAACGGGAACTACGCGGGTGAAACCGCGAGGCGTCCGCTAGTTATAAATATTTTGGTATACATCTCCTAATTGACAACGGAAACCTATATCAAAGTTGTGTATTTTAGATAAACAAAAATGCGGGAACATAAAGATGCGGAAAACGTCTGTACTATAAGTAATAGATTTTGGTCGATTATATAGTTTTCCCCATTTTTGATGTCTGAAAATAACTTGTAACTATTACTTACATAAACCTTTTTACTTCAAGCAGACACTAAAACACAAAAACGTAATTAATCTGCATCTTCGAATCAAATCCGTCAACATTAATTAATCAGCTACCATTTATTTTCTCATTGCTGTCCATATAATTTCTTCATCAATCCATAGCATGCCCACACGCGATTATTTTCTGACGTATCACCGATAATCGCACACAATAACTCCGCTAACATCATCACGCATCGATCATCGCACATAAGTATAAGAAACACAAATAAGGGCTAAACGCAAAAAGGGGTTCTACAAACAAGAATAACTCTGCAATAAGTTATTCAAGTGTGAGTTATGTAGTATTAAGTTTATGTGGGCGGAGGAGTGCGGGGCTTCTATCTTACAGGCGAACACGAAGTCCAGAGTTATAGAGGCCTGAGTAAAGACCTCTACCAAGGGTAGAGAAATTTATCTCGGTTGTAATTCAACTGGGATGTATTAATGGAGTTTTTCGAGATTAGGTTAGGAGAAAATATTTGAAAAGCGCTGTGGTTGGGCTGAGGAAGGATTTGGGACGATATTTCTTTGTGATATTGGATTCGTAGATTTGTTATGGAGATATTTTCTTATAATTCTTATACTTTGTCGTAATCTATGATAATGTTTGGGAGTTATGTAATATCATGGGATATTTTAGTAGCAACTAACTTTTGTATTGAATCGATTTCGCAAAATGTATCACAGTATTCCTTTGTATTTCAGTAGGTATATGAATGCAAAGTACCGTAAACATTTTAGTATTTTAAACATTACAAAAGCTGAAAGTTATTTAATTGCATCCATGCTTTTTAGTGAATATCTATTCCTAAAAATAACAATAAAATAAGCTAGTTGCATTGGAACGCTTGTAAAACCAGTGGGTATCACTCGATCAATTTTAAGATCGGTCATAACATGGTGTATAGTATATTAGTCACAGCACCTTATTACCTCCATATCATGTTTATAAACATTTAAACATTGTAAAATTGGCAATTTGAAAGAATGGCCGCGAGTTTTTATTGCCAGGTTCTTTTCTCCGGCTTTACCTATTGTTTGCAAACTTGGCATTACATGTACATGTAGAATCCCGACGTATCACAAGAGTTGTTATGCATCCTAAGTGAATAAAGAATTTTGAATTTTGTGAATTTCATAGCATGTTGCAGACCCTTCACTTGCTCACGAAGTAACACCACTTCATCTTCTTCAACAACGTCACGAATGATAAATATTCGTATTCCCATAGTAACCACGCGTCTGATTCTCTAAGTTTCATTGGAATGCAGATGTTCACTTCTTTGAGTTAAGTTTTTCACTTCGCGTCTCGAATAATTCATGTTCAATGAATAAGCGAACGAACTTAAATAAAAACGTATATGAATTTGTAGATAAGCAAATAAGATTTTAGTTTAAATGAAAATGTTTTTAATAGGTATTTAATTTCGGTTTGTTAAAGTAAGCGAATGAATGTATCTGCAACTTACAAATTATTGTCACAAAACAAGTATGGTGATTGCTCATTTAACTTAATTGAGGCTATTGAGTTTTACAAAATATTTCAATAAGTAATTTTATTTTATTTTATTTAACTTGCAATTAAGAATACCGCTTTAAAACATGTTTGCTAAAGTATGTTTTTTTAAATCATTGGTTAAAATAGTTGAGGACTCGCTGCAACGTCCCCTAAGTATCTTGCCATTTTAAAATTTACCTTAATACACACAAATTGAGGTACAAATCTCAATTGCAAGTTATGTGCCATGCCGGAGTGGTGCTGTAACCGTGGTTGATGACCTTCGTTAAAAGTTTTTTTATCCGAAGATATTTTTTTTTTTTTGAGTGCGAGAAGAATACACATGTAAATAAATAGATTTTGTTGGCCATTTTTCCTATTGTACTATGGTAGCAACCCGGTTAGACCGCTTTACTATCATGATACGGAAGTTTAAAGCATCAAATTATTGTACAGTAAACTCGGTACCGATACCTTATTGCAAGTCCATTTATAATATAGTAATAGGCGTTCAATACAGCATTAAGTGGCTTCTATTTTAGTACAACAGGCCGCAATTCAATTTTGTTGTGATGTAATTGAAAACACTTGTGGCCTGGGGCAAGCTTCAATTACCTACGTTATTTTATTTATTTTTGCTTATTAAAAATAAATAATATTGTATGAATGTGGTCATGTTTTCACAGAGCATTGTAATTGTGATAATTGTATTAACGTATTCGCACCCATGTTGAAAAAAAAAAACAGTAAGATAACGGCTGTATTTTTACATAAAAGTTTTTCTTTAAATATCTAGTTGGGTCTCTCGAAGAGTAATTCATTTATATATTAAAAGTACCTTAATTGATTAAAGTATTTTGAAGCAAGGACACTAACAGTTACCTACTGATAACATGCGGAATAAGACCTTGGTCTGTTCAATTAAAAAAAAGAAAATATTGTGTAAATTGGTGACAAATCGAGATGTCATCACACCATGTAAAAATACATGAAATAGAAACCATAAGACCGAATTTTTATGCTGATAAATTGTACAATCAAATCAAATCAAATCATTTCAAATCAAATCAAATCAAATCATTTATTTGCGTTATACAGGTTACATAGTTGTTATAATTATATAAGATCTCCGTATACTACCATTTCTGGTGTGCAAATTTTAGAATTATTACAGAATTAAATTGTATTTATAAATAATATGCATAATATAACATTATTTCACAAAATTCAATTATTAGATTACATTTATAATTATAAGACAATCACATAATTTATCAATAATTAGAACTGTATGTCAACTAAAAAATCATTTACAGAATAATATGTCTTATTAATTAAATATGTCCTAAGCGCACGTTTAAATATGTTAATTTCATTTATATTTCTAATATCTTTGGGGAGTCTATTGAATATTTTAGGAGCCATACCTAGAATATTTTTGTCAAATAATGCTGTAGTATGGGGCGGTACATGTATTTTGTTGCACTGTCTTTTGCTTACTAAAGTTTGGAACATTAGAGGATGTGACTTAACAAAATTGGCCATTTCATAAATATAAAGTGACGGTAACGTTAAGATATTTAATTTTTTTAAATGCGGTCTGCAGCTGTCAGGTAGTCGCAATTTACAAACGGCTCTAACGCATTTTTTCTGGGCCTTAAAAGCTTCTTCTCTATCTACAGAATTTCCCCAAAAGATGATGCCGTATCATTATACGCAATCAGTACAGCATTTTGGCTCACAACTTTAGCTAACATGTATAATGCATATGAGAATTTATTAAGTTTTTTACATAGATGGTCGACATGAGTTCTCCATGACATATCATCATCAATCCAAAGTCCTAAGAATTTTTGGGTTTCGGACATATTAATTTGGTGACCCTCATAATTAACATGTAGATGTAGTGGTTGTTTTCTTTGTTTGTATTGAACCATTTTTGTTTTTTCTATATTTAATTTTAGATTGTTCTTGTTAAGCCATTCAATTACATTTTTAATTGATTCGTTAATGTCACTTTCATACTTAATAATGTCATTATTTTTGAACATAGAAAAAACCAAGGTACAGTCATCGGCAAATAAAATCATTGGGGTATTTACATTTTTTGGCAAATCATTTATGTATACGAGAAAAAGAAATGGTCCTAGCACACTGCCTTGAGGCACGCCATATCTCACATATCTTAAATTTGAACCGTGAATAACTTCAGTTTTTGATTTTGGGCATATAGTGGTCACTTGCGTAATTTGGCTTCTGTTACTCAAATAAGAACTTATTAATTTCAAGGCATTATCTCTGATCCCATACGCGTTAAGTTTCATTAATAAAATGCTATGATCCACATGATCAAAAGCCTTGGTCATATCCATGTATAACGCAGACACAGGTATTCTGTTATCCATGTTATACATAATTTTTTTGATCAAATCATAAATAGCGATATCAATTGACAGATTTTTCCTGAACCCTTTTTGTTCTTCTGCAAACCAGTTATTTTTTTCAAAAAAGTTGTATAGACATCTGTGTATATATTTTTCAAAAATTTTCGAAAAAACTGAAGTAAGCGCAACAGGTCTATAGCAGGTCATATTATCTTTTTCACCTTTTTTAAATAGTGGTTTTATAATCGACGTTTTCAAACATCCCGGATAGATTCCTTGTTCGATACACAGGTTTATAATGTGACTAAGGACGGGAGATATAATGTTCGAAACAGCTTTTACAATAATGGTACTTACACCATCATAACCCGTGCTTTGAGTAGCCTTCAGTGATCTTATAATGCCATCGATATCATAAGAAGTCGCTGGCGCAAGGAAAATCGAATGAGGATTGCTAAATTGTAATGAATATTTTTTACTGTCATTTGTATTAATTGGTTGTACTAGATCAGTGTAAAAATTGTTAAAAGCTTGTGCAATTTTCCTAGGGTCAGTAACACTCTTTTGATTTACCCTTATTTTTGTGATACTAGGTTTTGGTAAATTAATTTTGTTTTTATTTATAATGTTCCACGTCGCCTTTGACTTATTAGCGGCTGTTTTAATATGATAATTATTCTGAGATTTTTGTGTAAATTTTAAAATATTTTTTAATCGCAGTGAATGAAATTTAAGCTCGTTTTTATTAGATAAATTGGGATTTAGTCGATATCTCCATAGCAACTCTCTTTTACGTTTGCAACACTTTTTAATGCCTTTTGTGAGCCAAGCTGGTTTTTTATGACTTGATATTTTTATTTTTACTAATGGAAAACATAATTTATAAAATAACATAAAAGTATCAAAAAAATTATTGAAAGCTTCCTCAGGGTTGTTATTATTCATAGTTTCGCAGAAACTAAGATTCCTAAGGCAAGATTTAAATTTGCCCACATTATCCCGATTATAATCCCGTCTGTAGACGAACCAATGATGCAACAAAGGTGTTTTCTTAATAGGACATACTAATAATTGAGCTGTATGGTCTGAGAGAGCCCAGTCTAATATGACTGAATTTGCGTTTTGGATATTGTGAAAAATATTATCTATACATGTACCGCTACTCAATCTTGTTACTTGTCTTATTTCCACTTTTAAATTGTAACTAAGAACTAAATGTTCTAGTTGGGTAGACCTTGGGGACTTTTTCAAAATATTTATATTAAAGTCGCCAGTGATAATTAATTTATTATTACAATTTTTTGAGAACATATGCAACAATTTATTTAGGAGTGAAAAGAACAGATTCATGGCTTCATTATTCTCATTCGGTATTCTATAGATACAAATAATAATTATATGGGAATCTAGAAGTTGTATACCACAGCATTCCACAACATTTGAAATACTACATTTCACTACATCCTCTAAAACCTTATATGTAATATTATTTTTAACAATGATACACGACCCCCCGTTTCTATTATGTCTACAGAAGAAGGACGCCAATGTATAGTTTGGAATATAAAATAGATATTCGTCTCCATTTTGCATGTTGTGCTCAGTAACTGCGATAATATCTGTCAACTTCCCTTCGCCAGATAAGTCAAATAAGTGAGCAAATAAGATATCAGACTTACTGAGCAAGCCGTTTATATTTTGGTGTAAAATTATTAACTTATTATTCACGAAAAAATGCTTCTGATTGATTTCGAGTGGGTTGTTTATCACTTACTTGCTCATTTAACACAGTTCCCAACATACTGATCTTATTGGCTGGCACTGAAATGCATTCCTGATATGGAAACATACACAAGTCAACTAAAATTCTCTCCATAATATTTTCAAATATACATTGAATTCCATAATTGTTAACAGTACCTGATTTGTTTGAAAACATATTAAATTGAAGATTCTGATTTGTGTCAAAAGGATATGCATAGCTATGGTTATATACATCTAAAAACAGTAAACTATTGAACAATTCCACTTTATAATTATAAATAGGCGCTCCGAGTATGTAAGTGGGTGTACAAATAATGATGTTTGTAAATGTTATATGTTGCAAACATTCCTTAATACTATTTACTAATTCTAAATAATTGCTTACACCTTTAAAGTCTTTTTCACCAATCAATACTTCGTATTATCGATAGATATTATTATAGATATTAGAGTTGAATTAAAGGGTTTTTATTATTATTTATCACATTTTTTCTAAATAAAAGGAGAAAAAAATCACGTGACGCGCCTTTAACTTCCAATTGACAAAATTCTAAAAGGTGAAATGTGCACATTTATACTTTTTCTGATAGCTTATTTATCGACGAACAATTTTAAATATATATTTAAATAGCTTTAATACATAATTCTAAAGATATATAGTTCGTATCCTTGTTGTTCATGTTTCACGGAACAGATAAAGCCATTAGCGCCATTTTGTTTGGGACTGGCCAGGCGATAATGCCTGTAATTGGCTGAAAAATTGGCCAGATTGCATCAACTCAAAAATAAGATTAAGAAAAATATTATATTGATTTTCTTGTCGTATGGTTATGACTCTGAAACTTCTGCTGCATTTCACAATGTGAGAACATCACGATGAACCAATAGATATATCGATGCTATCAGCTGCCTACCACAAGCCTCGTAGAATCAAATTAATACAAGCCAATTAAGAACGTTAATTTACTATTTCTATGCTTATATTTCAGGAGATAAGAAGTCCCAAACGTGATGAGGCGTATTTTTTACCAAACCACGCCTGACTTAATTTAATTAATTAAATATTTTATTGAAATTTGAATAACGGATGTATGGGATTAGATAAATGAAAACGCGGTAGATGATATTTTATACGAAAAACGTAAATTTACATACACACAAATCATTGTTTGTGAAATAACTTAAATATATGTGAGATTTTTTTATAGATAATATGTAAATATAAAAGGAAACCACGTATATTGACTATATAATGTATAATTAATTAGAATTTTTGACTGTCAATAGTCAAAAAACTTGTATGGTGGGCAGACGCCTAAATTGATACAGACATAAATACTGCATCTGTGAATATATCAATATATTATACGAGTATATGGTAAATAAGAAAAATTCCAAACAAAATGTAAGCAATAAATCTTAATATTTAATTTGTTTTGGGTAGGTGTTTAAACAAATATGGCTATTGGCAAATACCTTCACACGTATTGGTTTTTAATATGGCTATATGGGAGATAAACAGACAGTTTTAAACTACTTATACAGAGTGGATTGAATAATTTGTTATTTTATAAATAGATCTTTTTTTTTTATTTTTCGTACAAATTCCATTGAAAAATATTATTAAGTTGATATAACGTTGTAAGTATGAAACAAATACAACAGAAAACACATTTCTTATTCGGAGAGGGGGGGGGGAGGGACTAGGAAACCCTACATTGTGCGTGGTCCAACATGTACTTGCCTGGTTTTTTATGTAGAGTCTGTATCGTTTAGATTCTCAAAATAAAATAACACCCAATTTAGACTTGACTAGACTTGATGTTGATTCCAATATAATAGCTAGATCCGTATCTTGGTCGGTTAAATTTAGGACAAAATAAACCTCATCAACGGTGATAGTTACATCATTAGCGCTGCTGAACCTCACTAGCACAAGATTTATTTTCGACATACTCCTTTAATCATCTAACAATTCATTTATATTTAACTGAATGGGCTTACCTCTAACGATGAATGTGCTTCCTTATCTGAACACTAATAAACACCAATTAACTTAATCCGCTTAAACGAGTTCTTAACAATAACTTCAATAACCTCGTTAAATGCATTATTCGTTTATCTTGCTAGGTATCTAAAGGCAAGCGTACACAAGAAGGATTTTTTCCAGACTAAACGCCCAACAACAATCTGGCCCTGACACAATAGCCTCAAACGTATATTTAGTTTCGATAAAACAAAACAAAAACTGCTAACAAAACGGTTAGCCTTTTGTAGAGACGCGTTCGCGGAACACTGTTGTTAGTTAAAAAAAAAAAAGGAAAAATAAAAAGTTAAAAAACATAACCCTTACGGCAACAAAGAATCGTTTTTTGGGTACAAAATGGGTTAACTGTGTGACGCAACCTTGCAAGGGAATATAATAAAAAAGAAAGATTTATTTAGAAAAAAGTTCCAAAGCACCTTTCTCTAATACATTGCGAATAATATCTCTAGATTCCCGCAATGTTTGGCCTTGTCCGTACCGATTTTATTGCACCGTAAACCACTAAAAAGTACCTTGTTAGGGTAACACTGACAATGTACAAAGATGTTCCGGGCCATTAGACTTGTAACAAAACAAAGGTACCGAAATAATTACACCTTAGGAGTTTTTTAAAAGAAAGTCTTTCTCCTTTTGTTGTTTGCGCAAAAATTATTAATTGTTATGAATGTTTTGTCATAAGCAATTTCGCAGGTGATTTACAAACAAAGAGGACATTATAGTTTCTGACAAAGAAAGTTTGATTTTTGTGTTTCATATTTTTAGTACGTCGTTTACCTTGGCTGTAATAGGTTACCTTGCCTTTCATAATTTTATAAAATGTAATAATAGCGCTAAGTGTTGTCATTCAATTTCGTAAATACTTACCTACCAAAATAGTTCTTCAAATTCAAAATTGTTCCTCCATCGCACGTCTGACTTTGGCAGAATTGTCGACATCGACAGTAGTGCCATATTAAAAAAAAAAAAAATAGTTCTTCAATTTTCGCTAGGTAAGTTTTTTTTAATTCTATATTTAAATATGGTAAAACGTTAGCCGTTATCATTAAAGCGAATATATTAGTTACTATCTAACTGGCAGTACATAAATCAGTACCGGTATATAGATAGTAGATACATTTGCATATCTAGTCGCACGTAGTGGTCGGGGCTACAAAGCCGCCTAATGGAGCGACAATCGGCGCCACATTTCATAATTATCGTCTATTTTGACTGGACAATATCGGAAGCTCACAGGCTCGCTCGAACTACGGACGGCAGATTAGATACTGCTAGTGCTAAAATGGCCGTCGTATTTATCTAGTACAACGTTTTCGAAGAATGGAATTCGGAATTCAATTGCTATGTTCACGACGTGTCGTAGCGGTTATTGTTTGGATTTTACTTGGGTGAATATTTGCTACTTATTTACGTAGCTATAAATACTTTTTACAAAAAATGAAACCTACGTAATGCTACGCGTATTTTTGTTTTTTCCGGAACAACTAACAGAGCTTCAACTATTTCTCACACACACAGTAGTAAAAGTCATAATTGGGTAGTTGCCTACAATAAAAGTAAATTATTTTATACTAATCAGGTAATAGTAGATCTTAAAAAGCTCTGAAAATAACTGTTCTTTTACAATTTAACATGTTTTGGAATTTAAAAGCATTAAAACGAATACTAAAAATAATGATTTGACGATAGGAACTTCGTCGGAAGACGTCTTAGGTTGTTATTCCATACACATTTCTATAGAAGTTGTAGTTTTGACATTTCATAAAAAGAGACTGATTACCGATTATTGTTTCTTTTATTTCTCTTTATAAAAAGTATTTGTTTTGGTTCACTCACTAAGTACATGCTGTAATTTATTGTATATATTTCTATGTCCAGGAAGTGGCAACCTGGTGTTCTGTGGTTTACCTCTAACAGACTCCAGTCTCTTACAAAGGAATGTTTGTATTTGTTTTTGTTTTGCGAGAAAATAAATATATATTATTATTATTTTTCATAAATGAAACGTATCTACTTTTTTATAATCAGCTAAAATAGCTTTAGAATGCATATGCTTGCCTAAAGCTACGTACACATAATAATTAACTTAACAAGTCGTTTGTTAAGTCCCTCACAACACAGGACTTGTAACAAAAATAGGAGTTTAAAAAGCCTTTCTTTATCAAATAAGGTTAGAAATAGCTCATAAAATATTAGGTACATGTAGTGTTTACAAAAAAATATAGACGAAACCCAGTTCTAAACATTCCTCCTAAATTCCTGCTCTAATCAATAACGTTCAGCACCGAATTGTAAAACATTAACACGATGCCTACAAACCATGATTATCGCGCGTTTGTTCGACGTATCAGGATGACAATGTAGCTGCCAAATGTGAGCCGGACTTATGATAGGACACTTTTAATGCACCATTTACTGTCATTAATAGAGCCTAATGGTTCGTGTTACTGAAATATGGAGCGAATCCTTTGGCTTCCGTGTTCGTGGTTAGTGTCATGATTTTCTCGTTTGTTACTGTAGTAATATGTATTTTCTCTTGTAAAGGTCTTTAAGTAAAGGCGATGAGGAGTTCATAATAGTTAAAACGTAGACAGTTTTACAAATGGAAAAGTGGATGTTAGTCACGTGGTTTCGAATCATCTACGTTGAAGAGCAAGAAATTTGGAAGGACATGAAAAAATATTTGTGACATATCTATCAGTGGTTCAGTCTGTTATTTAATCTTAAAATATTAAGTCTTGCATTATCTAAACCACTGAAAATTTGGTTTGTAAACCAATCAATTACTTTTTCTAAGTATGTAGCTAGTATTAAGTGGTCCAAATGGATGGATGGATTTAAACCTAACCTTCCGACAAAAGTAGAGGATTTTCTTGCTGTTATTTTTTGGTTACTTTAATTATTTTTATGAATGTACTTAATCTATTTATCTCTAATTTATCAAGTTACCACTAAATCATTTTTACTACTTTTTATTACGAGAAGCGTTTAATTATAATTTATATTTTAACGTAAAAAGCTTTATTAAGACGACCACCTACCGAATCACACTTTAATTAAAATCAAATTACCAGGAGTACAGGAAGATAGTGGAGGTACCTACGTAATATATAGACGGGTATTCAAATATACGTAGGTTCGGCATTTCGGGTCGACTCATTACACTTAATTGGAGGGTCATTCGCGGACGCCCATTAGACCCTGATGGGTGGTTTCAGGCCAAAATAGCTGCACTAATGTAAGGACAAA
Source organism: Herminia tarsipennalis (assembly GCA_945859575.2). NCBI lineage: Eukaryota > Metazoa > Arthropoda > Insecta > Lepidoptera > Erebidae > Herminia > Herminia tarsipennalis. The sequence continues at coordinate 12,111,162 of OX243835.2, forward strand.
AAGTTAGACACCGGTTAGGAAGTATTTAACGTATAAAAAATTAATGCATTCTAGCTTTTACGGTTGAGGTTACAGTTTAATAACAATTAGGTACTCGGCTGGATGTTACGTTGTTACTCCACATAGAATATGCTCTCCTAGTAGATAATAAATATTTGATTTCAAAATAAACCTTGATTTTGTTGATTTGGTTGTTTAGATATTTTCCATAATTGTTTGTGCTAGTATAATAACACTAATATTATAAAAGAGAAAGTTTGTGAGTGTGTATGTTTGTTACTTCTTCATGTCTAAACGGCTAAAGCAATTTTAATAAAATTTGGTATGGAGTTAGCTGACACCCTGGATAAAATAAACCGCGGGTAACACCACGGAGCACAGCTCATAGGGACTGTAATGCGTGTAAGAAAAGGGTTTGTTTCTTACCTATCTAATTGAGGTGGGCAATAGGTACCTATCTATAACAGGTAGGTACAATATGAAAATTCTTTATGAAAAGTCATAAGACGTATATCAGGTTCGTGAAGTCTAATACTGTAATTGCAGAAATATGGATCGTGGGTGTACAATAAGTATCTATTTACCTCTTTTCAGAATAAACCAGATAAACGTTTATTTATCCGCAGCCCCAGCTCTAACAATAGTTCATAAACATTTCAACTTATACACCTATAATTTAAAAGGAAAACAATTTCTCGCTTACTTTGCGTTCAAGCGACAAGGGAAATGTGTGCAGGCATAATAGATAAGCTTTAACAGGAAGTCGCCTTAACCGCTTTTGTTTCCGAGAAAATATACATTTTTCATAAAAGCCCGAGGGTGAGACGACGGAATATTGCCTGTAATGCATACGATACAGCGGTCAAAATTGCTTGAATTGTATTATTAAAGGTTGAACAACGCACGTGTAGCGAAAATTGATCCCTTTTACAGTAATTTACAAGAATTTGCAAGATATCAGCGGGATGGGGATGTGTTGTCTTTAGTAAGTTAGTTAGAAAGCGGGCAAAAAGATGTCCAAAGCTGTTACCTACTACATTACATAAAGTTCAATAATCGGGTCATTGCTCGATTTAGGTACTTACTACAATTTAAATAAGATTTATTTTTGGTTCATTCGCTATCGCCTTTATCAAAGTCCTAGCCTTAAAATTAAAACTGTGGGTACGTGTTTTGTCCACAAGATCAAGTTACATGTTCCAAACTAACATTACATACACAACAAGTTCTTATAAAATGCTTTAGTTTTAACTTTCAATCATTTGATAGAAAACGTTATGGAAAAGAGACTTTTACTTCTTTGTACGTAATTGTGCCTTATGGAATCGATTCGGTCGTATCCGACCGGGCCCAATAACTTTGCGCATCTATTATATATCGTACTCGATTGAAGGCCCTTATGAGTCGATAGAAATCGATCAGATTGAACCAAATCGGATAGGTATTTAGGATAGGTTTTGTTATTGACCTTTTTGTATTGTGTGCAAGATTCCTACGGATCCAACTTCTACGAGGGCACGCAGGAGAGGGCATGTCGGAATCGAACCGACTAAAAATCACACGTCGTTTCGACGTAGAAGCCTATGGCCAACGGTGAGGGTGTTCTTTGCGGATTTGTTGCCACCACCATTAGCAAGTTTCATTACTCGGCCTTGTGTGTGACAGAACATATAGATATGTATTAGAGTTTGGAAAACAATCATTTTTTTTTAAACACGTTCCTGCAATATAATGCAGACCCTATGTCGTGGGAGACAAACATACAAGTCACGGACACAAAGTACACCCAAACTTGAAACAACAATTTGTGGATCTCACAAAGTGGCGTCTCGTGTGGGAATCCAACACACCATCTTTTGCTTAGCAGTCGAATACACTCCCACCGCGCCCCAGACGCAACAAATAGTGCGCAAGCGTTATTGGTCGAATAATTTTTCTGACAAGACCAAATCGGATAGTCTATAAGGAGTTGTAGCAATAATACCAAATTTGATTATATCGCTAAGTTGGCCAGGTGCACCTTTAGATACACAAAACAGGTGGATGATAAGTACCAAGACCCTTTCCTTCCTCACCTTCCTATCTTACGATGTCTTAGTGAACTTACGGTTATAACCAAGACCACACAATGAACAATTAAATTATGTCCTTTATATACTTGTTAAGAGCCTCTTAAGGCAGTTCTAGGGACGATAGTTAAGGACTACAAGATACTAGGAGATAAGAAAAGGTAAGAAGATGGTATATCAGCCGCAATGTGACGTATGTAGACATACAAAGTAATCGCGTGAGAGTATTAGGATTTCATTATGTGTGAACTGTAAAGCAGACACGAGTATAACGAGTAAATAATATCGTTTGCGTGCGTAAGAACGAACACCAAGATTTATTAAAAGCTATTGTTACTGAAACCAATCGGGAGTTTATTTACAAATGTTGTAACGAACGCGAGGCGAAATTAAAACCTGCCACGGTATCAAAATTGGCAATAACCAATCTCTTATCCGTACATATCTCTATAGACCTTTTAACATAAACGAAGCGCGGCCGCGGGCGGCGAACTAATCTCCATAACTTTAATCCTTTAACCCTCGCTGTACCAGGAATCCAATCAAACAGTACAAGCACCCCCCGCCCCCCTCCAACGCGCACACGCTCGCCCCCTCCCCTGCTCTCCACATCTCCCCGGCCTCGTCTCGCCTACGCAGCCTGTCCCGAGTAATTATCAAAGCTTTAATGACATCATAAATCGAGTGTATAATCTAATCTGGAAAAGCCCCGGGCTCCAGCGCGCGGCTTAATGGTGTGAAAGCTACCTTATCTCCTGCCATGTGTGAATAGAGCTTTATACGCGGCCGCCTGAAAGCTCGCGCCGGGAAACTTTGGAAAAATATGTCGTAGAACATTCAAGATAAGAATGTGGGACGTGGAACGCTTTCAAGTTTAATAGAAAATCGAACATTATCGTAAAGGAGATGTCTTTGCTAACAAATTCTTTGAAAGTGTATCTTGTACAGTATGTAGTAGTTAAGTATGGCGGTAAAAGGATTATAACGGGAAGCATAAACTACCTTACCATATGACAGTGCAATTAATTTCATAGCTAAGCGCTCTGGGTGTCAAATTCGCGAATGGGTGATTACATTATTAAACAACCTGAGCCTAGAGATCTATTAGAACGTATGAGCTGCATGTCATTACCATAACGACCGGGGGGAATATTCTACATGCTACACCGACGAAATAAAACGCAAAGATTTTAGAAATTTGATAAACTACAACGACTATGTCACGATTTTAAAATAAATTGACTTTTTTTAAGCTTTCACCATTTCTTTCAGCAGTTTTTTTAAATATTAAAACTTTGAAAGTCCAGCACGAAATGTTAAACGATTCACTTCAACACTTCCTAACGACATCATTGGTGGTTGCATCGCGATTCAAAGCAAAGGTCAATCTCTCTGTATCAAATCGTTGATTGCAGATAATGGTCGGAGCTAGACTGTGAGTGCCGCCGGTGTTCCGACACTATTATTGAATTACACGCTAAATTCATTCTAACGCCTTTGTAAGGTTAAAATATAAAACTGCGTACAGTTTTATAGCTTTCGATTCGATACAGAGCCACAGACTAACCACATGCGCTCATCACTAGTTAACTCACTGTTGCATTCTCTATTCAAATATCACATTTTTTTTGTCGACTGCCTTGTAAGTAATGGGAATCTCTCGTACGATTTGTTTAATATCGTTTATGCGACGATTCGATTTTAACTAGCCATCAATTTCGATGAATCGATTTGTTGTTTCTCACGTTTTTGTTTCGTTAACCTTTCGTGTAATTGATTTATTATCTGTAATAGTTTTTATACGAATCAGTTCTTTTTTTAAATCAATTTTTGTGGCAGATTATGGTATATTTCTAGAAATAGAAGTATTTGAATCGTTAAAATTACTCGAAATTTTTATAGCTGTACTTTTATTGCTTGCACTTCATTATATAGTTTTATAGTTGTAAGTAATTTTAAAAGTAGTTTTTGTTTTCAAAATTAAGTGTAAGTACAAAAAATATAAGCAGCGAAATAACGATGAAAGTTAATGAAAGCCGTTGGTATAATTTTATTTGTTTGACGGCTTTTCCACTATCAACCGCATACGCCTTAATAATCTATGCTCATAAGCACACCATACAGCCATTATCCTAAAATTCGTCTCTCGCAGAGATCCCCCGCCTCGCAGCTTAATGAACGAATAAATAAATTGGGCCCTTCTTGTAAACAGCTAACGTGATACTCTTAAGGGCCCCACTGTAAGGGGTAAGTGGATTTCTGTGTTGTACCGAATCTGTATGTACTATGTGTGTACATTATGTGATGTCTACTACGAAAATGCAAGCGCGAAATTTCGAGATTGCTTTCAATACACTTCAGAATTGTATTCGAGATAATGTCGCTTAGTATCACTAGGAATGCATTAAGGAATGAGTGATAAATAATAGTGGAGCGTGTTTCTATAGTAGGGCCCTCGTTTGTGTATTAGTTGAAGGTATAAAACTATAAATCTATCCGTGTTTGGGCATAGTGCGTGCTATTTGAAGGGAACTTTACTAATAAGTCACGTAACGGAAATAACTGTGGGGAAAATGAGCCCGTTCGTGCATTAAAATGTTGTTAAATACTGTTTAATACAATTTATTAATGATAATAATTGTATTTCAGATTTGTTAGATTTGATAAGAGTTTTTAGTCATTATATTTTTAACGACCCTTTGGGACCAGTTTTTGTTTTCCATAGATATTAATGTGTAGGTGCAATATGGTAACCAAAGGCAATGTAATAGTTATGGTTCATTACGTCATTAAAATTTAAAACATAAAATTAAAACTAAAAAATAAAAGTGCTAGGATATTTACATATAAAATATTTTATAAGACTTATATTAAAATAGTTTGAAATAGTGTATATCTACTATTATAAATCTATACTAATATTACAAAGCTGAAGAGTTTATTTGTTTGAATGCGATAATCTCAGGAACTACTTGTATAACTCTTTAATTTACTTTTATTTATTTTATTGTTGGGAGCCCATTTAAGGAGAAAGGCTATCATCAAAGTACATCACGCTGCTACCAATAGGAGCGGGGCAGCAAAGAAAAATGTTACAAAAGCGGGGAAAATTTACGCAGACGAAGTTGCGCGGTTCAGCTAGTAATATATACCATTAGATCTATAGGTCCTACCTATATACTTAGCTGAAAAAAACAACAACATCAAGAAGCGAAGCATTTTACAATCTGAAAAAAAAGATGGAACATTACCCCGCTTCGCGCCAACACATTAATAAACGTTCAAAAATGCATACTCATTTTACGAAATGGTGGATGTTCACATTAAGTTGAATTATGAATACCTCAGTCGGTGCGTGAGCAACAAATAACGTGAGATAACACAATGTGAACACCTTAAAACAGTACTGAGTGCTACTCAAGGCTGTTTAAATTCGGCTTCCATTAATTGTCCAATGAGTAGCTAACCAGTGACACAAAACATCGTGAGTAAAGAAGACAAGTTTTAAACATACTTCGCTCGACAGCACACCAATACATCGCAATCGCATCGAAATTTCTGTACACTTTCGGAACAAAGTGGTCTCAGATTCGGTATCCGTGAGCTTACCTTCAATAAAGAGAACCGCGATCTATGAATACCACCGATAGAAATACCTAGTCAGGTTCATAATACAATAGATTGATAGACTGAATACCTAAACAATTATGCCAGGCATCTCCGGACTTTTGATATTATGCAATATATGACTGCCTCTGTGGCGGGGTGGGAGTGTGTCCGATTGCTACGCAAGAGTTCTTGGGTTCGATTCTCACACGAAACATCACTTTGTGTGATCCACAAATTGTTGTTCCTGATCTGGGTGTACTTTGTGTCCGTGAATTGTATGTTTGTAAAGTCCCCCGTGACACAGGGCTAGTACCCAACTGTGACAGTCGTCTTTTAAAAAGAAAAAGAAATGACAAATATTCCGCTTTCGCAAAGTGAAATTTCACGAGGCATCTTCAGGACAGTTCAACAGCATCTGAGTCTAAGCTAACTTTCTGTATTCTCAGTATTTTGTATCAGTGGTTCTGTAAATCCGTATATAACGTTTTGACATTGACTCTTGCGCTCGCGCTGACAAAAAAATAAATGGCGTCGTTCCCTTACTAATGTTTACTTACCTTACAAACGTTTAGATTAAACTTTGTTGATGGTTAAGTAGGAATTGAAATGGGATTGAATGAGGGTGATGGTCATTTAGAGATACGTAATTACTTGTTAATGTTTTTATAATCAACTGACTGAAGAAAACGAGGACAAATCTGCTTTTTACGGTAGGTACCACCAAAGTAGTAAAATAGTTTTTTTTTTCCATACATTTTTTTATACAAATATTTTCTTAACAATTACAAAAATAGTATAAGCCAAATAGGTGCAGTCGTTCTGAGGTACATACATTCAGCAATTTATTATACTCCTCCAGATGTCTCGTCGTATATTCCTGTGGGTGAGGTGTGTGACCCTCTATAGTAGGTACTTATATATCAAACGTGATCAATCTACGTGCTAAATTTCCCGGCTCGAGAGCTCGAGTTTCAGTCATGACTAGTATTTTATTCTAAGTTTCAGCGACATTTGGCGAAAAATAAAATAAAAAACTACCGAGGAAACATTTTGCAAAAGGGACAATAAAAGAAAGAGGCATATTTTGCAATCAAGCGACATTTTACAAAAGAGACAGCCTTTCCTACCTGAAGCCCTTTCATATCCTTTGTCTACATTACAAAAAAAAAATCTACCAAATTTTAGCATTCTAGGTCCAAGAGTTTGGCGTTGATGAGTGAATCAGTAGGTCAGAATTATTATTTTTAAGATTAGCATTTGAGATTACGTGTACTTAATATATAAAAAAATAAAATTTCTATTCAAAACTTCTTTGATAAACGCTCAAGAATTTAAATGAACGTTCAAGAAAATACTGTTTATGAATAATACGAGATAACAAAATAAGCTAGTTCATTATACTGCAACTTGATAACGCTGTAGTAGGGGTCACTGTTTTAATGGAACCAAAAGCTTAGATTACGTAAGGCAACCAATATAAACAAGGCTTGGTAACTGAGATAACGTGACCCAGGGTATTTAGTCATCTATTTAAAGAAAGAACACCATTAATTTCGGTGGGGCATTATTTACTGAGCTAAGTAGGCACGGAACGGGTTCCCTGTAACACGATAAATCCGGTCGAAAGCCCCGAATAAATCTCATTGGTACGCGATAAGAATCAATGTCTCACGCGACGTATTTATTTATTTAAATGTTAGTATATAATACGGAACCCGGAAGACCGGGTGTCGACGAACTCGATATTCCAATGCTTTCTCTTTTCAAAAATAAATCGACTCGCCCCAAGCTTTTTTCCGATTATGACCAGGATCCGAGTTTCTCGAATATCGAATGTTGAATCGATTTGGTTCGTGAATGAGTGAAAACGGAGGTAAGAGCACTTATTTATTGGACTTGAAAATTATCGCTTCAGTTTTACATACGCGTAAATTCTGATTTATCATGAGTTATCTTAACTACGGTCGTTGACGTGATTTATAGCGAGGCCGCATTTAAAATACGGAATGTCCTCCCTCAGAACTTTTTGAAAATTTATTAGGTGGTCATAAGATTATTTTTATACACTTAAGTCTTTTTTGCAATAGAAATGACAAATGATAAATTTAATCGAATGTTTTGAATAGAGCAATGTATAGGTAGGTCAAGTTCAGATCAAAATAAATAATGGACGAAAAAAAGAAAAGCGGTCACTACTCAATTTAAAGATATAATTCTTTATTTCAAAATATAATTCTTTATTTGTTCTGCAGATATAAAGAAGTCCGTTTATGTAAAAATAGAGACCACCTATTCAGAAAATTGTTTTTATTACAACATTTAAATTATGCACACATGCACTTAAAATATGATTTATGCCTTCAGTAATTGATTAAATCAAAATATATTTGAGTGAGACGTCTTAATCTAGACTAATATGAGCTATAAAGACAGTTTATGTGTTTGTTTCTTTGTTCCGCGATCTAATCTCAGGAAGTTGTATCTTTAACTGACTTTTGTTTGTTATATATTTTATGCGAAAAGTTAGCTTAACGTTGCTGACAAACATTTACAAAAAAATATAGTTAAAATAAGAGTTGAACTACATTTATTTATTGAACATCGTACCTAATAAAATATACAAATAATCGATACAGAATGTGAAGCTAAATGAGGTTGAGACAATATATTAGTTCTTGGCAAATACCGACAATGTTAAACTTATAGTTACATTCGGCATTCGGCCACAAGCTCACACCTGCTTCTATTAAAACTAAAAACATATTAACCAGAATACCTTTGAAAGAAGTTTCTAACTACGTAGTAAATGAAACTGTACCAAATAGATGTAAGTATCCCGTTTTATTAGATATATTAAGCATCTACGATTGAGGGGTTGCTACTACGAAAATATCGGCCAATGGTATTGCCACTTAGTTACGTAAGCGTACACTGCATATATCATCACATTCTAATATTTTTGTTCTACACTTTTCATTTAGACATGCACGATTTATCATTAAAAGTAGGTATTTCGAAGAATTTTCCATTACAAAATGTTTGCAATATTTGAAATATCAAATAAATTACCTGCGCTTTAAAATGTTTTGTTCCGTTTATAAATAAATGGGCCATTTAGTAATTTGAAACATGGTTTGTGTCAAATTGGTTTTGTAGCGGTAGGGTGCCTATATTTTTTCCTTCACTGACAAGCTACAATAAATACCTTTCCATTGCAGTTTGCTATTTGCAACATGCAATAGGCAAAGATGATTTACAATTGGCATTTCATTTCATTTAACCTTTATAAACAATATTTATGGTTTTGATCTATATTCTTCAGAATTAATATTTTACCTACTTTTTGTTATATTGATTTCATATTTTATGTTGTCTTTACATGCTGTGAATGTAAATGTATTATACACGAAACATCTAGGTATACTTAGTAAAAGGTGAAATAGGACTCAAAATTGTTCCCTGTAGTAATCTTTGACAGTTTAAACAATAACGTCTGGGGGTGCAAAGTACGTTTACATTTTCCAGTAATTTAAGAGGTTAAACACTTATGTAAATTAATACACGGACACTAAAGGTGATATTCATCAAAAATAATTTGTCATCTTGTTATTAACTTTGTCAAAGGCCTTTAGCAAGTCAATGCACTCAAATGATAAATGAGGATGACCCTTGTTTACCAAGGATAATTTGTTGATTAACATCTGTGATCTGAGAATGGAAATAATAAATAATCTTGACGATGTAAGTACAATTATCATTTACCTCGACATTTCTTTAGTATTTTTTTTATACAAGTACGCCTACATATTTATTAATTCGTTTTAGGTCAATTGTTTCTAATGTTGTAAGAAGTTTGAAAGATGGATAATAATACATATTTGGATTTTAATTATATTTAAAGCCCAAACCTTTTATCTAAAGAGGAATCATCAAATTCTAAACATTTGTCTATTACGTAAGCGTAGTGTGGAGTGTACACATGCTGTTTCATAACCGAAATGGCGGGCAACGACCCCTGTCCGGGGAGTGTGTCGGTTGGTCGAGGCCATTGTAAACATTTATCATATTGATATACTTCATAAAATGTATCCACTGACCTTAGATTGTGACTAGGTATTGCCCAGAGTTTATTTACTTACTTTTGTACCATAATTTATAAAACTTAAACAAATTAAAATTAATTACATTCTGTTTTATAGATTTAAGTAAATTTCAAATATCTAGAACGCGAACATACGAGTAGCAAAATAAACGATAAGAGAAATTTAAAAATAGCAAACCTTTATTAAACATCAAAAGAATTTACTTGTGCAAAATTGTATTCATACGCCACACAAAAACATGAGGCAGCAAATAAACATTCATTCGATGGTGTTGGATTGAGCTTACTGAACGAATTTTCCTCCATTTTCAATCAGTGAGAACGTTTGCTTCGGTAAACAGTTTTGAGTCACTGAAGCAATTTGCAGCTTGGCTAGAAAATTCCGCTTACATACACACGCGACCCAGCAAAGATTTTCCTGCTAAGCTAAACATAACACTATTGAATTGAGATAGAGCTCACAATCCTATGATTAATAGAGTATCAACCACGTGCAAAGGCATACATCGTGTGTCATAATTTTAACGAAGACATTCCGTATTCAAGTTTACTTGCCTATATATTTTTTTAATGTCACCGGCATCAGATACTTGGCCTTTTGCCATTGTTGCGGTGCGTGAGGTGAGATGCATGCGGGGCGGGGGATGGGCGTTACGAATGGAAATCAATACTAACTGCACACTACTCCACTGCTGCATTGCTCCAATATAAATCAGCCCCTCTGCCCGGCACCCCGTTGCTTGCCAAACTTTTCGTTGTTCTAGTTTCAGTTTTAATTTCTAAGTAGAAGGGCTGATTTTTCAATAGCAACAGAATAAGAAAGGTTGCGAATCTATTAGAAATAATGTAGCTATAAGTCTATTCTTTGACATTCTATATGGATATTTATTACATTTTTGTTTTATGGCGTCTAGATATAAGTAGTTACTTTCTTTTTGTATTGAAGAAAATCTTTAGACAACAACTCCACAAAAATGTATTTATGTAGGTACTTATTATTCTTACCTGCAATTTTTTAGTCTATTGGTTTTATCATATTATTAAGATCTAATGTATATTTATACATACTAGCAAATGACAAGACGTGTGATATGTACAGACAGTCTTCTATTTCTGTTCTCTCAGCTGCATCTTGTTATTCACGTCTGCATACTTACTCACAAGCATTATTTATTCTTTTTTCATTTTCTGCCTTTTGTACATCGTAAATATCGATATTAAGGCTTTCAAAATGTTGCGATTAACCTCAGAGGGCACTGACATATATTTAAAAATGTAAAAGATGTATTCAAATTTGTCATTTTTCATCTGCTTCGCGCCTTCCAACAAATCAGCTGTAAATACAGTTTTTCTTATGTGACCTTTACCATCTCACTCATTGATTTCGTTTGTTCCATATATCGAGATTTCTTTTCTTTGCCATGCGGAGATGTATCTTTAGTAAACAGATACAATCATATAGTCTCCAATGTACCTAAGCGTCTAACCAGGTATAGGGTTACCCGGCCTAGTGCACACAGGCGGACAGATAAGGAACAAGCTCCGCTCACGGCGAGCACTAACTCTCTTCTCCTTTATTTATTACGCGCTACGTGCCCGAAGCGAACGATCCTGGGACCATAACTTTTTTGCTGTCACAAAACTAATTGTCAAGCAAGTTTAAACTGTAATCCTTAGTTATTAAGACCTGAAAATGGGACCCTTGAGCAAGTTGGCAGCAGGGATAAACTTGTTAAGTAGTTCTAATTGATAACGCGCACTGTATCTGGTATTGTCATGATTTAAAAGCGTCTTTGGAATCCGATTCGCGATTTATGTGCAGTCTGTGCAGTACATTCAGTGCTAAGCTTTATTTACTACATTTAAAGCTGCGATGATGTATGTAGGCTGTTTAAATGCTCTTATTAACTAAACGTTGTGTTTAACCATCTGCGTTTACATTCTTTATGACTTATTTATTACAAATGGTGTTGATTAATATACAAAACACGAAATAAGTGGCAATAAATATACTTTTAACCAATAGTATGAAGATACTTAGGTAAGTAGGTACCTTAGTTGTAAATAAAAATGATGCTGCCTTAGTAAACACGTGTGAGTACAAAGTTATAAAATAAAACTTTGTACTCAAACCTAAGAACTAAAAAAAACACATAAATGTACTAAAAATGAAAAAGTTTACTTATTTTAACTCAATATTACTTTTGTACAGATTTATTCTTTGACTTTGATTTAAAAAATAAGTAAATCAAAGTCAAAAATCAAATTAAAAAAGAACAACGGACACCCCATCTCGTTTTCACTAAGGGTGTTCATAAAAGCACGGTAAATATAAAGACAGGCAGCGGCCGACGTATAATTTATTAACCTTCGTAACAGCCGCCATATTTAAAATTCATACCATGCAAATTAGTCAAGTCCGATGCTAAAGCAATTACCAAAGCTTTAGCCCGTAAATCGAAAAATGTTTTATGTGCCAGCAACAAGTTAAGAAATAAATAAAACTGGAATCACCGGTTTTGGTGGTACCTGGTATCCTTCTCTCCTTCTTTCAATACAGCCATTTAAATCGAAGGATAGAGATGGAAGATAAGATGAATTACCCGTTCGAAAACCAGTTTATCATCGGGTCCCGAAGTTGTCGTTTTTTGCGAACGCGGTAGGCGTCGATGGCTGCGTTTATTGTGTTCTTCGAAATTTGAGGACTTGAAATTCGTGCGGTTTTGTTTTATATCTCTTTGTAAAAATACCTGCCTGATTCGTATTATTATGAGTTCTTTTTTCTCTTTAGAGAATCACGTTTTGGATTAAGTAGGTATTATTTACCGATTATGAAGTACTGACTTATCCGTGAAGGTATGTTTGGCGTCCTTTCCAGTTTTTGATGTCAGATTTTATCAGCACTATTATCTAGGGAGTAACTGGACTTAGACCTTTGCAACCAGTAGAAAATATCTGACGAGTTATCAGCCTTTTAAAGTTGCGCCTATCTGTGCCGACCTCATCTCTATTAACATGAGTCATGACTGGGACTGAAGTGGTTGGGTAAAAACTCTCCCAGTGTGAACAGATGTCATCCATCGGTTCAAGTGGTACGCAGTTTTTGTACTTAATCAGCTGATCACGGAGAAGATTTTATCTAAACCCTGAAGAATACAGTCTTATTTAAGTACAAAGTAGACGATATTATGCAAAAGCCAAGCGTTCAAAAATCGTAGCACCAACTATCCTTAAAGTTACGAAGATTAAACAGTTGGTTGGTGGAAGTTTTAAAATAATGGAGTTTGCGTGGCGTGGTGCAGCGTGGAGTCGGGTGACTGCTGCAATAAAGCAGGCGCGCGTGCGATTTATAATCGTTCAAAAGTTGTTCCAACGAGCTTGGACAAATTACACCTTTTTAATAAACGCCTACGCTTTGAAATCAACTTTAAAAACAATTTAGGTTTGTTTTGTTTAGATTTATTTCAATATTTACTATGAGAATAAAACTGCGGATGTAACAAAATGTAATAAAGATTAGTAACTATAAACATTTTAGCCTTAAACGTTTTGAAAAGTGTCTCTTTAGTTGTTGCATTTTAGGATCGGCATGTATCAATGGGCAATTGGGCTGTCTTATTAACATTCTTATTTAGAGCACTAACATACGAAATGACTCGTTATAATCCGACTGTGCACTAAAGCCGGAGATTGTCATTGTTGCCACCTTTGACCTCCTTATAATCCAGAAATTAAATAACACATTTAACATATCTGACACCTTTCTTCAGAAAGACCCTAATCTTAATATTACAATGTAAGAATAACAGTACATTTCTCGCTATGATACTCATCGCTCTATTTCAACACCCAACAGAATATAATCTCAGCAAGTCCGTGTTTTATTTGGTTTTAAATCTGATATAGTTGTAATTGTACGTTAGCAGTAAGTGGCTTATAAACTTGAAGACAATCAATGTATGCCGAGGTTGTAGGTGTATAATTAGAGAAAGTACTCAGCAGAATAATGGGTACTTATCTTGTCGCCCCTGATTGGACATACGCTTCAGATACAGGAGCAATTTATGGAACTAAAAAGAAAGATTTGCTGCAAGGCGACTTGAAGGTTCTAGATTTTGCTAATAATAATGGAATGGTTAAAAGTCTTGAAGCAAATCTCAGATTCGTCGTGCCACCAATCAAACTTTGATTCTTCTGTATGAAGGACAAGTTCGTATAAGAAGCTTTAGCTACGATTTATGATTATATTATATTGATGATTTAGAGAGAATGCCTAAGAAAGGAAGCTCTTTATTTGTATCACATTCAGCTAATAGCATAGCTAGATTAATATTGCAACAGGAATAACGGGCAAGACAGCGTGCAGGTGTTACGAAGCCTACTGTAATGTTTCAATATAACAACATCATAAAATAACAAAACATACCGTCTGGTCAGGATGTCACATGCACCTGGAAAAGAAGACAATATATTAGAGACAAATAGAAAATGCACAAGAATATTTTGTGCGAAAACTGGCAAGTATTTCCTAGGAACAAAAAAATTATGAAACTTTAAAGAAATGGTTATCGCTAATATTTACCTTATTTTTCATAAAAATGATTTAAACAGATTGGTTAAAACTTAACTGGTAATCAAAAAGACGTAGACAATCCAAAATAGACTTAAATGAACGCTTATTTTTCAAACTTCGTGGCGCGGTGGGAGTGTACTCGACTGCTACGCTAGAGGTCGTGGGTTCGATCCCCACCCAGGATAAAACTGTGTGATGAGCACGATGGTTTATTCTGTGTCTGGGTGTTAGTTATCCATATTATATATGTATTTGGAAATATTTAAGTATGTTTATCAGTTGTCTGGTTTCCATAGTAGGTACAAGCTCTGCTTAGTTTTCAGATGACGTTGTGTGAGCTGTCCCAAAAAAAAAATATTATTTTAAACTTCTAAAAATACGAAAAAATGCAAGCTTCGTAGATTTCAAATATAACACTAGATTATGGTAACGACAGTCATCATCATATACCTGCGATGTGTCCCTGAATCGGAACGTTCAAATCTAACACTCTGTGACGTGTTACTGGACCAGTCAGTAGACTAATCAATTCAGAACTCATCCCTTCGCTGCTATCAGAATCGAGTTTGTCACGTTTATACATATTTACTGCATGTACATTCTAAACTAATTGCAGTTGCGATAGAATGTGACATGAAAATGTAAGTCTAATTTGTTATGTCTACGACAGATTTATTACCATCAAAGTTTACAATCTACAGATAATATCTAACTTGCAAATCAATATGGATCTTAACTAAAGCCGTAGTCTACGACAAAACAGATCCGGATTTGCATAATAGTCTCAAGAAACATTGATTGGCTTTGTTTCCTATATAGAAAACAACATGGTAACCTAAAATAGCTATTGTTGTTAACTCACTTCGTAATTAATTTTCCAGTATAGAATTATAAAAGACTAAAAATACATTTCTTTATCGAGTTTTTTATGAATAAATCTGTGACCTTAATGGATGGACCTAACTATTTTACATAATGCTTATTGATAATGCCTAAATTATTACGTGTAAAGAGTACTTTATCTACTAACATGAAAACGGTTGGTACTTTCTTTGAAATAAGTTAAATTCGTAGTTTAATTTAATAATAATAAAAATATACATAATATTATGAAAATATATATATTACGTTATTATAAACGTCGGGCAATAAACAAGGTATTTTACCTTAAAATATTCACGCGATTAAGACCCGTAATATATATATTTTCATAATGTGTACAAATCGCGAAAGTTTATCAACATTTATATATAATATTTTAATTTCGTAGATATATCTTATAGAAACAAATAAAAAAGATGAAAGTTAGAACCTGCTTATGTATAAAAGCTGTAGGTACATCAGGTAATGTTGAATTTGGCGATAGAACCAAACCGTTAATTACAAAAATAGTTTCGTTACATAAATTATAAATTCGGCCGCTCTCAATGATCTATCTATCGATGGATTTTTGATATAAGCTCAATACAAAATACCTATGTCAAAATTCTACCTCTAATAGCCCAATTCATCGATAGATAGATTGTTGAGACCAGCCGTAAGTAAACAAAGGCTTGGGTATTTCGACTTTAAAGAGACTGTCAACCGTAGCACTTTATAATAGTCAAAAACAATGGACAATAAGTAATTATGGGTTTGGTAATAAAATATAGTGACAATATCGAATTTATGTACAAATCAATGAGATGCCACGCAAGGCGAAGGACCATGTACGGAGACGCTTAAGTAATTATGAGCACTTGTCTTTTTGTATGAAGTGACTAAATACCTATAGGTTAACTGATGCTCTTGCGTCTATACGTAATGTAGACATAGGATGTAACGTTTTTGATAAAACCGAATACAAACATTTAAAAAAAATGTTGGTCTAGTGGTTAGTGGCCCCAAAAAGTGGCGGTACCCTAATTGCTAAGGCATCGGTCTTGCAAGCGTGAGGTCGCGGGTTCGAATCCTACCCATTCTACTACCGACATGAATCCACTCCTAATACATGCCATTGAGCTTAGCTGGAGGGGTTAACGGGATTGCTAGTAATGTGGGACTACAAGCCCTCATTCCAAGTTATCTTTGAAAAAAAAACGAATGTTAAGCCAGTAGTCGTGATTTTAACCATGATTGTTTATTATGTCTGGGTTTAATTTATCTATAAGGTGTAATGTCTTAGAAATATGTAAGTACTAGCTGTCCCGCGTAACTTCGTCTGCGTAAATATTCCCCCTTTTTTTTTATAATCCTATGTTACTTCTAATACCTCCAAGAATATGTGTACAAAGTTTCATGATGATCGGTTGAGTAGTTTTTGCGTGAAAGCGTAACAAACAAACTTACATTCACATTTATATATTAGTAGGGGTGTTTATCAATTGTCTGGTTTCCATAGTACAGGTTCTGTTTAGGTTTTGGATCACATGGTCGTGTATAAGTTGTACCGATATAGTTTTATATTCATGTGATTGGCTCGGGATAGGTAAAACCAACTTCAGGCAGTCATTCTAAAAAAAATTCTCACGCCTAAATCTATAAAAAAAAAAAATATAAAATAAAAGTAGCTTATACGGTGTAAGTTTTAATATACTAATAACCTCCCACTCTTGGATTCTTTACATTACACAAAATAACTGCGTAATATAATGTTTGAAAAAAAAACTACAAATTAACCCTTCACCACCTACCACCTACTTTTGTCACAAAACCATTTACCAAACATCTGAGAGGCCCCGGTGTGAAATCGATGTCTCTTTGTCAGGTTTAAGGCCTAAACTTCACAATAAACGAGACTACTCATAACTCCAAAAATAATATATTGAATATTTTCTATTTTTTAGTTATTTAGTGTTGTGTAAAGAAGCTACTAGCAGGAGATTATTAGTATATTACAAATCAACCTGTATGTCAGAGATTTCACTCTCAATGTCAACGTGACGTAGCCTCTCTAGTTATGTAATATCATGTACTACAAAAAACCGTTATCTTGTAAGAAAATCTTTAAATGCTAATTTAAAACAATAATCTCGCATATAATTGGCGGGCATGACCAGCATTTAAAAAAACATAATCGAGCGATCTTTAACTAATTTAATTACTTATTAAATTGCACCTGCTTATAAGTGGAAGCTTTATCGACATAATTACAGTGTAATAAATAAGTTAAAAGTTAAAAAAATATAGTTTTATTACCCCAAGGCACCTTAAAACAGAAGCTTGAATGAAAAATGGTATTGTTTTTACTCGCCAAGGCTTTATTGTAAATTGCTTATTTTCATTAAATTTTTTGTATTGAAAAGATTTTTTCTTAACCCACAATCCAAACAGAGTGGTGTTCCCGTGTGTCTGTCTATAACATCATAGTGTCCAAACGAATGAATAAATCTTATAAAAAAAACTTATTTTATTCAGTATGGTGTAAGCTTAGTTTGTTAAAAATCCGTTTTGCAGTGTGTATTGATGTCAAGTTTCCAATTGATTTGGAGTTCCATACAGATCCTGAGAATTTAGAAGATTTATGTACCTATTCACTGGCGATTATAGGTGGTCTAAAGGGCTCTGCCACCCACCCTCCCATGTATATACTATTAGCTGACCCGCGCAACTTCACCTGCGTTAACTTTCCCCGCTTTTGCAACATTTTTTTATAGCTGCCCCGCTTCAATTTGTTGTAGCGTGATTTTATATAGCCTATAACTTTTCTCGATAAATGGGCTATCCAAAAGCCTTTTTTAATTCTACTACTAACTAACTCTTCTCTCTTCTTTATAATATTAGTATAGATATATTTTCCATTAACAAAACTTACTCTAAGCAGGGTCAAAACCAGGAACTTGGATTCCTCTGCACTATCAAGCCTCTCCCAAACATATTCCGGGATCCACCGATGGTACCGACCAATCTCTCAGCTTTAAAAAATGGCCGTTGCAATCTGATCGAAACATCAAGCAATCCAAAGATTTCTGAGTTACCTCACACGGTCACGTTTATTCCCGTCACGTATTCCTTGTTTATTACATCAGTCCAATATAATTACATAAGTTATTTTTATTTTCGCAATCGCAAAACGTTTACGTCCTCAGGCCGTATGGTTTCGTTACCCAGTGAATCAATGGGCGCAGACACGCTATCGGCATTTCTCGAATGTTTCCACTTCTTTTGAAACAGCCGCTTCAAGTTTCAACTTTATCTGACTTAACGGGAAACTGGTCTCGCTTTTTACCAACTTTTTCAAGTATGGGGCCAAACCATCAGCGTAATGGATGGAGCTTTCGCCACTGACACGCCAGAATTTAAAATGAATACGCGATGATGATGGAATCCATGAAGATGGAATCCATGTACGGTGTCACTCAGGGGGGATCAAAACCCTTCCCCGTCGAGTGAGTGACTCGTGCTTGGCCGGTGTTATTTATCCTCCTGAACCCCTCCTCCCCCTCCCTCCAAAAAATAGTCCTAGGTACGTTTATGTTATACGGACCGGCTACTTCCTAGCTGGCTATACCTAATAAACTCCAATTGCAACAAAAATGTTATGACAGATATCATAGCTGTATTTAAACTTTCGCAAAGTTTACACATATTAGAATATTATTGGGACTTAATCGCGTAAATATTTAATGGTACAAACCTTTTATTTACCCGACGTTTCGATATAATTGCACCGTTCGTGGTCACAGTCGACCTGTGACGGTCGACCCCACGATCGGTGCAATTCGTTCGTACCTTTAAATATTTCACGCGATTAAGTCCCTATAATATTCTAATAGATATCATAGCATTTCATTATTACCCATGCAATCGCTTCAACATATATTTTTTTTTATTGTTTCTGTTTTATTATGACCTTTGACTTAATCGCTTGTTCCATAGCTCCATCCAAAGATTTATGATTTCGAAAGTCCCAACGACAATTTTCGTGCCCGATAAGGTAACAATTTAAGTATACCTTCGCTGGGTCAACGAAGATCCTTGTGGAAACTTCACCATCAATTAAAGAGGCCTAAGTATGTTTTGATTGACCGTGGACGATCACAATTTTACGGACGGCCTTTTTATCAGTAACTTGAATAGTTAACCGTGTGATATTCTACTTGTAATAGTTGTAATCATAGGCTTGATTACACGTTAAAGGCCATGAAGCGATTACTGCTACGGTAGTGATGGGTTCAATTCGTTACGTAATCAGGGACTTTGAACTTTGGAAATGGCTTGTTAGAGGATTATACTTGCGTTAGATTCTTTTATGATACTGTTACCTTGGCTATCGTTAGTAAGTTAACTTTCAATAGGTAACAGTGATCTATATTGCTATGATGCTTTAGAAAATGTTTGTATTTTGATATAGTCGTATTACTAAATTAGCGGTGAAATATATTTGCATATCAAGAGTCAAATAAGTTAGTTTAAGAACTCACCTGAGTGAAACTTGAAATAGAATTTATAACATAAAGAATGAGCTCCGACATCTGTCTTTCAAATTTTGGAATAACTATGGATATTGTCTGGTATATCTGGACTCTGAAATACAGTTCACACTTGTTCAGGGCCCAGAGAATTCACAACTTTTGTATAAACAACTTTGTCAATAAATATTATTATTTATTTGTACCTATGTCGTTTCCATATCACGGGACTTTCTGGCCATTTAGGACGGATTCCATCTTGAACGGATTCCATATAGGACGGATTCCATTTTGGACGGGTTCCATATTGGGCGGAAACGGTACAGTCATTACCTTTCAAGTGAAACTATGGACTAGTTCAATGTTATAATGAACAGAATTATCAAATATTCAGTTAAATACTTGTAGTTTCGTAAAAGAAATTATTTAAAAAAATCGAACGACCATTTTATCCCTATTCACCCTTTGATCCCTATACACCCCATTTTAGGTACCTACTTAGTATTGGATTTCCTTGGATAATGGATACGAAATGCTGGCATATTATAAATAGATACTTATTTATTTTTCCTGTGCATATCCGTGATGTCATTATTATTGTCTTGTCATTATTATTGTCTAACATTATTTGTATGAATTGCAAACACAGATTACTTTTGATTGCAATTTAAAAAATAGTTTATTTGTCTGAAGTCTTATAAATAGATTTTCATAATGGAATTACCTGGGCCAAGCGATGTGGACGGTGTAAATTTTATTACTAGTACACGTGGTAAGAAAATATTGTTGTATTCAGGGCATAAATATAATTTTGTGATGAAAAATAAAAACGGTTCCACTAACTGGCGATGTTCAAATAAATTTGAATGTTATACATCTTTAACATTAGACCAACAATGTAATGTAACTAGACAACCGAAACACACATGTTTACTGAATTTAGCTAAAATGGAAGCGGAAAAGTGTTTGCATGATTGCAAAAAGGAGGTTTGTGAAAGTGTAGAACCTATACCAAAGATATTTGAAAGAAATGTAACGAAACTAACAAGTACATCCTCACAGGAAACAATATTTTCGCAGGCACCAAAATGGATAAACAAAAAAAGCGGTCTCTACAATGCACGCAACAAGGCTTTCAATATGCCGAAAACTAAATTTAACAAATTGTCTGAAGTAAATGTGCCGGCTTTTTTAAGTAGGTAACCAATTTATGATATGTAATGATGGTGTGGATGACAAAATTTTAATTTAATTTATTAAATTTAAATTAATTTATTAAATTTAATTTTTTAAATTTTAATTTATTATAAGAAGTGTTATGTTATGTTATTTTTGTTATGTTAGAAATACACTACAGAATTTAAGTTAAATCGAATGGTATTTTATTGTTAAGTGTACTTCCGCCCAATATGGAACCCGTCCAAAATGGAATCCGTCCTATATGGAATCCGTTCAAGATGGAATCCGTCCTAAATGGCCAGAAGGTTTAATCTAAAGGCTATATTATTATTGTTCACATTATGCCATTTGGATGTTCTGAAAAATTTAGACTATTGTTTCTTCTTCTCGGAAGAAGAAGACATATCTAATATGTAACAGTCTTTTTATTTTTAACTGATAGTGGAATTTGAACGGCGGGTTAAAAGTTAAATAAAACTTTAATATATGAAGAATCAAAACATGTGTGTGATTTGTAGCAGAACCGTTTTGATATACATAATTCCTTGCTTACGAATAATTATACATGTAATCCAAGCGTATATTTAAATATACGTTGAGCTCAATAAGGGCCTGCTCACCGACATTGAGAAGCAACATTCATGGACTCAAATTATACTTTACATTATACTGAACAGTAAACACCAAATTGAAAATCACGTTCGAAGTAAGATCAGGTTGAATATAAATGACGCCTTTCCTGTTTATTTCAATATTAAGAGATCAATATTCTGACGAACAGATGTTGAGGTTCAGTAATATGCAACGGTTGTAGTGAAATGAAAGTGTAGGTTTTAAGATATGACTATATTTACATAAAGGACCTAAAACTACTTTGGCCCGGTAGGTAGAGAGGCGACGCCGGTAGGAATGGTCTCTTTCTCTTAATTTCCACTTGGAGAGTTTGCCTTCTCTTTTAGAGAGCTGATTCTTCACTGCCCTTTCTTCGGATTTTTATCCATAAAGAAAACTCTCTAGAAGCAATTCAAAATTTTAAACATATCCTATTTTAAATTTAGGATTTAAGTACAGCCAGTTTCAAAATGTAGTTCATACTTTACGAAGAACTCTATGCTTATAATGTTGTCATAGAAACCATAGAAAATATTTGTCGACATGACAGATTTGAATTATCAAAAATGATGTTTATTTAATAATAAGAGATATGTTATAAATGGCGAAATACAACAATGGGAAATATACGGAAATGCTACGAAATAACCCTACAAGGACATATATATATATACGAGGTAAGAATTATCACTACACGGTGTTTAGATGACCGTTTGCAAAATAAGAAGCTACGATATTTTTTAAAGCTGCCGGGTTTGTCGGTATATAGCACTGAACTCTATAAGGTGTAAATTAATCCATGTCCGACCCGAAAGGAATGTGTAGGTATTCTATTAACAATGCTAAAAAAAATAGGAATACAATTACATCCGACAAAACTTTTTTTTTTTTTTTTGACAATTATAATTCACGATTTATGTACCCAATTGCATCGAAATATGTGAATTTTCAAGATTTTTTATCAATATTGTTTGCATAAAGCCTCTTCACAATAAAAATAATCTTTTCCGCGTCCACATGTTTTCCTAGATATATGACTTCTATCAAGAAAAAAATAATTTAAGTTATTTTTTTTTCATCCTTAAATTTCAAAAAAATTACATAAATCGAATGGGATAATGATACCTTAAGGTTCATTTTCGTGCATTGCGGCCGATCGCGAGCCGCGCGCAGCCTACGTCAGTTGTCGGCCGCGCGCGTCTGTCGCAGACCTCGGAAACAGCGCCATACATTCTCATACTCTGGCTATTGTCGCATCGGCCGCGCGCGTCAGCCGCTTGTCGTAAGCCGCGCGCGGCTCGCGATCGGCCACTATGCACGGAAATGAACCTTAACAACACATTAACAGGCATTAAATATACATACTGTATAGTACTAGTTTGGTGAACAGGTTACCGCGGACAACAACACGACTTCCATTTCATTTTGACATTTTGAGACGCTAATTTGACAAAATCAAATGGAAGTCTACTCAAAAGTAACAAGAATTTAGGAGGACAACGGACATTTGTCATATGTGTCAAAAAACTTAACAAGACGGCAATTCGAATCGACATTTGAAATTGCTGTCACTATGTAGATACGTAGTCCAGAGTACTAGTGCTATAGATAGAGGTCAGTGGTTTATAGGTCAGATTTTTATATGATTATGTTTTTTTTTAAAGATAACTAGCAATGTGGGATTGTGGGTCCCAATCAGTGCAATGTGGAGCTCGATGGCTTGTGTTAAGGCTCATTTCCGTGCATCGCGGCCGATCGCGAGTCGCGCGCGGCTTACGACAAGCGTCTGTCGCGCGCGGCCGATGCGACAATATTCTGAGTGCGCGCGCAGCCTACGACAGTCATCGGCCGCGCGCGTCTATCGCTTACCTCGGAAACGGCACCATACATTCTCATACTCTGACTATTGTCGCATCTGCCGCGCGCGACAGACGCTTGTCGTAAGCTGCGCGCGACTCGCGATCGGCCGCGATGCACGGAAATGAACCTTTAGGAGTGGATTCACGTCTGTAGCATAATGGGTAGGATTCGAACCCGCGACCTCATGATTACGAGACCGATACAGAGCCATTAACCAACCGCCACTTTTAAAAAAAATATGTATAATGATGTTTATATAATTTTTATTTTTCTCTTATGTAAGACTTGTATTGGTAATTAATTACGAACAAGAGAGATGTACTCAATTGGTTCTTAGTACTTATTAATAAGATACTGAACAAGTTTTTTGATGTTATTGAATACCTACAACTGGTCTCCAGAACCTCTATAAACTGAGGCCATCTCACAAAAAAAAAATCTAAATTAATTGTTTTGTTTCAAGAAACGAATCAAATAAAACAATTAAAATTAATCACCAGTTAAAACAAACAAGTACACAACCAATGACAATATTATGCAGTGACTACAATACATTAGAATATTAATGAATGAATGCGAAACAAGACGTACAGAACCTCCTGATAAAGTAACTATCTGTATTATACAATTAATATTCAATTAATTATTCAATCCCTTTTAATATTCAATTAATTATTCAACTCGTGCCTTTGAATGTTTATAGGTGAGGTGTGATTCCTAATAGGAAGGGATTTTATCACATTTATGTTATAATACTTTTAGAAAATAGCACGCTAGATTTACTTACTTCCGTTCGATAGTAAGGGATAGCGTATAAGATTAAATATGATGATTATTTGTTTAATGTTCTTAAATTTCTACGGTATAGAAATTGTATATTATTTTCTTTAGGGGCAGAAACACAAGTTCACGCAATTAGGTAAGGAACAGTTATATTTTGTTTACCTACTTGATTTTGTAAAGAAATATTAGGTATTCGTGAAATTTATATTTATAGTTCGAGTTAGAGACGAAGCTAAGTTAAAACCACATTAATAAAATTTTATGTTCTTATAAAAAACTGTTGTTCGTTTGTCCCAGATTCAGAGTCTATATTTTTTTTAGAACTTTTGTTCCTAAGACCTAAAACAACTATTTTTTAAATCATAACTTCAATCTCCATGAAGTGCTTCACTTTACTTTCGGTTTGTATTGCGCCTTACAAATAGTGTTTATGTATTTCGACGTAAGATAGTTATTTTTGTTTTTTATAAACCATCCCGTACTTCATTGTTATTGTATTACCTGTGAATCAAACACAGGTCCATAAACACCATTATTCACTAGACAATTGAACTAACGATGATCTCCCAATAAATTTATTAGATATAACCATCTTTATAGCGCTATCATTATCCCATAAAGCGCGGTAACAGAATACATCATAAAACTGAGTTTTATACGTCGATTGACTAATAAACAACTAATTTAATTTACTAATTCATCGATTAGTCAGCTGACATTGGTCTGTAATAAATAAGTTTCACTTTTACAAATCTCCTACCAATTATGCATCGATAAAAATGAAATGAATTTAAAATTGTATTGAAAATGAAATTTTGAATAAATTATATCGATATTTTAATTGACTTATAGTTCTTCTGAATTCGAATGTAGTGCAGCCTTTATTTATGAGCTATCGATATATCGGTAAATCATAAAAGACTTTTAATCTTTTCGCAAATTGGACATTTATAATTTCCTGCGACGTTTTCTACAAATGTTTAGTGATGACATCATTAATATCAATTATCGATTTAATTTATTAGTTGGAATATGAAACTAATAGCAAGTAATTGCCTATTCCTCTTGTTAGCAATCATTATTATTTTGTATTCGATGAGAAGCATCCGTTCTCCCATTATTATCTACCCAAAATATAGTTATATGTAGGTCCTACTATTATAGTTAGCGATTTATTACCTTTGCCGGTAACTGCTTCCCAAACCATACACCTGTACCTAAATAATGACCTCAGGAGAATTACTTTAAGATATGAACCTTATGTACTAGAAATTCTATTTCATTTTCTTAGCTATAGATAGTTGACCATACTTCTAACAGGCTTGTAAAGACTACTTAAAATGCTCTCTTTACGATTATTGAAATTCTATTTCATTTTCTTAGGTATAGCTACCTATAGTTGACCATACTTCTAACAGGCTTGTTAAGACTACATAAAATGCTCTATCTAAGATTATTTTGTTTATATTCTCGTCTGCAAAATTAACCTACTAAAACCATCACCTTTGCTGCTGAATATAACTTAAAGTATAGTTTCAAAACATTACTGTTTTAAATATTGTTGAAACAAAGTATTGGTGAACATGGGGTTTAGTATTAGTAAGCTTGATCACCCAAAGTTTAGGAAACAGCTTGTCTTGTGATAAGAAGTCCAAAACTTCCGCATTTCCTGTTACTTGAATAAAAAAAGCGCGAACGTAGAGGTACCTACTAAGATTTTATCATTCTACGATTCACGAAACGAATGTTTACGAATTCTAGCGTAAGTATTAAGGGAGAATATTTTGATATTTTTAGGCAATCACAGCAACAGAGGTACGGATCCAACGACACGATGGAGGCTTATACGAAAATTATTCATAGACGTCTCGACGTAGCCACGCAAAAGGCTCAGTGTGACGCCGGATAAACTCACGGATGAATACATTTAAATAGTAAACGCGACACTACATTGGATTTACAGCAGTATAATGCAGCGGGGTACATAAGTCCCATTACTCATGGATATAACTCGTAGTGTTATAAATATGGCGCTCTGACATGCTTTAGGGCCGCGACGGCCGTTACTCTGTGACCACAAAAGGGTTTGTTAGTAGAACTTTTGAAGTATGACGTTCGAGCCTACGCTTACGAATAGAAGCAGAGTATTGTGTATTGTATATACTTTAATGGTCACACCTAGATATAACTACGTATATGGTATAGCTACCTACGTACTTAGATGTGTTTGTTCAAGTAGGCGTCTGGGATTCATTGGTCTAAATGGCGATCGTCGACGCCTATTAAGAGCGTATATGCTTTTAAAAGGCGATATGTAAACAGTGTTCTTGAGTGCAATGATCATTTCATGTTTGCGTATCAAAACAACAGTTTATCAATGATAATTTCATGCTATGTTTGAACACTAGATTTCTACATTGTTGCTAATCGCAACCTTGTTTCTCAGGTTGAATATATCTACATATATCTAAGGATAGATTCTCAATAGACAATCTTATATATAAACATAAAAAAATACATCTCCACTTTCCAAAAGAGCCCATCCTAATATTATTGTCTATAAGTATTAAAATACTAATTTGAAAACTGACAACGTTACCGGATTAGCAAGTAAAATAATAGGTATACAATGGCCCTCTTAAATCAACCTTTAATGAGCAAAGCACGCTATTGATTACCTTAACAATATGAATAATTACTTTTGCCAACAGAACCTCGTTAACAGTTTCATAAATATTTCACAAATGCATCGACAGCTTTACGCTTTTTACAATGTATCGAATCGAAATATTCGAAGTGCATCGATATCGAAAGTTGAGACTTCGAATGATGTTGACCCCGATACTTCTCGGTTAAAATTTAAAAACAATAAGTTGTCAATGACACAAAAACAGAAGGTGCTCGTACATGAACCGTAGGACTGAAAAAAGATAAGGTAAAAGTAAAATTTACAATGGATTTTCAAAAAAGGAGAAGAAGAATTTTAATGTTGATATGTCACGCGACTTTAATATTTCCTCCAATAATTGTGAATTGATTGATTCCATAGTTGTGAAGTGGTTTTAATTGATTTTAACTTTTAGGTAGGGGAGGAATTTAGCTAATACAGATGGCAGACTGAGATAAAGATTTGAAACTATCGAGGTATAAATACTTGTGCCTACTACAAAATTTAATTCGACACCAATGCGTAAATCGACATATTACTCAGAATTTCAAATGAAATCGCTAAGTTTCTGATTAAATACAACTAAACAAGGCAATAGCGCTGTTTACTGCTATCAAAACGACATATTAGGCATCGCCAACAAAATCAAAGTCAATAATGACCATGAAACGCAAACTTGAGAGCAATAATAATGAAAACAAATCATTCTAAACGACGCAATTCTAAGCAGAGTGACAGAGAACTGCCTTTATACAGTCGTCCTTCATCAAGAAACATTTATGGGCATATAAAACGAAGTGGGATTCATTTCCCTACTCCATTTAGGTGTCTATCAGCGGTTTGTGTGCGAAAGGAACAGCAGTGGGAATGTTCTATAATTAACGTCAGAGAGGCCCTTTGATCCGGACACCTTAAATGTTCATGAATGTATGACGTTCATGCGTTCAACATGCCCCTCTTAACGGAGGCTTAAGTTACAGATCTGAGCGATTTAAAAAATGGTTGTGTGTAAAGTCAGTTTACGGATAATAAGAAACATTGATCATGATTATCGCTATTCCCGTTGCTTAGCTACCAGTCAATAACGTGACACTTTTTAAGAAAACATTGATGACATATCGCCATTCGAGTTGCTTAGCAACCAGTTAGTAACATGACACTTTTTCGTGAGTACCGCCGGTCATTGATTTATAAGATATTATCACGTAAAAAATAGGTTTCTTATGTTGCATTGTTGCTACGGGCATTAGTATTCTTTCCTACGGGTAAAAATAATAATAAGTAAGAAAGTGTCTCTGTTTTAAACTTAATTTGTTGTTTCGCAAAGCTGAGATCCTGAGATGTATAAACCTGAGTACTAAACGATTTAAATTTAAGTTAATTCGCACAATAATTGGTTTCCACAACTAAAACTAAAGTCACATAATAGAGTTAATACTAAAACTTAATTCATTTTAAAGGGTTGTAAAAACTCACTCAATTTGTTCATTGTCTCTTTTTAAAGAAAGGATATTAACCTCTTTTGTTCAGTAATCCGCTCATTTAATTTATTTATACCACACAGTTTCGCACAAATGAAACTTGTGGAATTTATATGAGCTCAGTACTGGCACGTGTTTCGCGTATATTTTGACATTTCCTTGCAACACAGCGTTTCATTTTCGAGTGGAACTGGTCCATGTTCTCCAATGAATAACTATGACTGTACGCCTTCATTAACCTTTATTGGACTGAGATTTTAATAGACTTCCTTTGATGGTGTTTTGCTTTTGTTATTATGAATTTATTAATACTTACAATCTGTTAGGCGTTACACTAAACGATCTGATACGGTCTTTTTAATGAAAAGAGAAAAAGAAGAAAGAGGGTTATGTTTTTCGAGTGTAAATGTATTTTAATTATATTTCTTTAGCACAATCTGGCTTGTATCAAGTATCACTTTCATAATATTAGTAGGATTTAGTAAAGAATTTTAAAATTTGCTATCATTATTAGAAGTTTATTTCTCAGCTAATTCAGAAGTGTTAGGTCTAGGTGTTGGCCTAGCGTAAGTATTGTAATACGTATTTCAGGCCTAAAGCATAATCCAAGAATGAGTCACTGATTCTCATAAAGATAGGAAGCGTGCTCTACAAGACCTTGAGGCTATTGTGGTTAGTTGCTGCTGAGGTACTGAGCTACCGGTAACTGAGGGATAGTCATCTTTATATACTTCTTGAAGAGATGTTTGAAGATGGATAGAATGGCATTTGTTGAAAGATATAGATCGTATTTGGTACCACTACTATACTCGTGCTGATGTTAAATTAATAGACATAGGTGAATTCAGGAGGAGGGGGGACATAAGAGCCCATGCCCCCTGATAGTAGTTTTGGGTCCTGTGGAGTTTAAATTGATTCTTTTAAAAAATATTTCTCTGCCTTTTCTGCACTCACAAAATGCATAGGTATGGGCAAAGAAACTCAATAATATTTTTTGACCATTTTTTTTTTGTTTAGAATCAAATACAGTCACCATTCGCCCATGGCTGTAGAGGATCGTATAAGTATCTATATAGGTATAGATACCAAATTTTGTTACTGTCAATAATCATCATTACTTACTACATACGGCCTAAGCAAAGATAGTTTACTTAGCTGCTTAGCCCTAAAATAATCTTTATTTATTAACATAAAGCTTTCACATTGGATGATTTTAAATGACTGGATTGATTTCCATCGTCCAGAAACCCTCTCCACGGATTGCCATTTCCACATAAGACTCATGCGTAAAACAATTCAAATTAAAAACCATAAAACTTTCGATCGGGAGATGGCTTTAAACTAACAATGATTCGCAAAAAACAAACTCGCTTTAATTTGCAATAGGTTAACATAAACACAATCAGTGTGCAGTGACCCTAACATTGTGTAAATAATAAGTTATTTGTGAAAAAATATATTTATAACAAGCTTTAAGTGTAGATTTGATGTTAAAAAAGTACTCCTCAAAACGAACCAATCGAGCTCAAACTCGATGGGTTTATCTTGATTAGTTTAGAAGTTCCTATGACTACCTTCCGGCTCCATCATCAGAACAGCACCATGGGGTATCATATTATTGTATGTTTATCGAATATACTTACATTCAAACATTGCAAGTTAAATAAAAGCTTGTAAAAAAAGTGAGGGTAGATAAGGATCCATCTTAAGATCGCTTCAACAATCCGCTTATGACCACGGCCGGTGCAACCTGGTCGAAACGCCAAGCAATTCAAAGGTAAATTGCATATCAACCCATATGATGGCCCACTGCTGGACACGGGTCTCCCCATTAGAACCTACTAGTATGTAGATCCTGGGGGTAATTGCCATAATCGCCACGCTTGGCGAGCGGGTTGGCGATCGCAGTAAGGCTTTAAGTACGCGGAGTAAGAGGACGCTGCTGCCCGTCCTCTGGTGTGAAATAAAAATTAAAAACGGTAAATAATGTGCGTTAATTCTTGTTTTTAGTATAATTATTACCCATATTTCTCAATACACTAAGAATTCGCTTTGCAATACCTACAATGTAATACGTTCAGTTTCTCTACCAACCAAAACATTTTACTAAATGTGTTTTAGAGCCTGTAAACTGCTTTTGAAAGTCCAAACAATGCTAAATGAGACCCAAATAACTCAGATACAACAGCTTTTATGCCTATTTCATGTAACGCTTACATTTGCAATAACAGTCGAGTTAAAATGGAAGTCACGTAGCAAGACATGACCCAGCTGGTCAACTGATGTGGAAAATGACCATTTTAACTACTGCCGGCGTATGTGTACTATGTCTTATCTCACAAATCTAACCTTGAGGATGGTAGCTTACTATGAACGTGAGAAAATGTATAGTTTTTTTGTTGCTGGTGGTAGTCTAGATCGTTCTATTTTTTACTTTAAATGGTATGATTAAAGTAAGTTTTAAGTGAAAAGGAAATAACGCGTTTGGAGGGTTCCGTAGCCAAAATGGCAAAAACGGAACCCTTATAGTTTCACAGGCATTTTACTCAAAGACTAGTCAATGAATCTTGATGAAATTAGGTGAAAAGGTGTATTGTAGCAGCCGCTACTTAGTTCGATAGTTAAATAATAGTAATAAATATGTTTAAGGGGGCTACTCCATTTTTAGCAAACATCAACGTGTGGCATATCATTCGACAGGTCTTTCAAAAACGTTTTAAGGTTCCTTATAAACTTTTTGATTAAGTGAATATTTTTGGAAACAATCGCTCCGAAAGTTGCGTAACTCGTGCCCCCCTTAACTTTTGAACCGTGTGACCAAAACATATAGAAAAAAATCACAAAGATAGCGCTTAATAAATACTTTAAATTAAAATAATTTCGGATAAGATCGGATATACCGTCATAGAGTTATTACCAAAAAATGCGTTTATCAACAAAAGGGCGTAAGTGCCATGAACATAAGTTCTTCTGCTGATGCAATTGTTCAAGGCTGCGGAACCCTACACTGAGCATGGTCCAACACGCTCTTGCCTGGTTTTTCAGTAAAATAAACAGCTATTTTTGACACTATACTTCGTCTAGTGATGTGATTTGGTCTTAAATAAAGATTGAAACACTTCTAGCTGTTTTTCATAATTTATATATGTCATTATCTAAATCTAAAATAGTCTCTGAAATTAGTAAAGTTTATTGATCTTGTCAATAATAAATTTGCATTTTTCCCGGTCCTGCATTCTAAATTATTAATAATTATTACAAACATACAAAAGAAAAACATCTAAATTATTCAATAGTAGATACAAATCGAAGGACAACAATAATTTCCAATTTGCACACTAGCCAACATTGAGGCGATCGTTAGGTACATCAATAAAACGGCTTATTATAACAAATAGCAGCTATTCATCAATCTGAATTATTGGGGCCAAGTGCTTCTCTAGATGTATAGCTGTTATTGTATGTTTATACTAGTATTTTTTTTTTATAATTGATTAGTGTCTGGCAATTTTACTTGTTAAATACAACGTTATTTATGACGTTATTTTTGTCGCTATCTGCTATTGCTTAATTGAATTTTATTTACAATGGAAAATATATAAATTTCCGTAACTATGTCTTGAAGATTTATAGACATTAGTTTAGTTAGCAACAGCAATCGCTATGTTTATTTAATTTCAAATTCAACACGTCGCTAGGGTTTTTAAAATAAAGCATTAATTACAAACATTCACTACTTACGTAAATTTATAGCTACTCAAAATGACAACGATACCTCTCTTTAATTGGAAAATGAACATCATAAAATATTCTTAACTGCTATTAAAAGGGAACATCACTAATTTTAGGCCTATCCAATCTAAAATCATCCAGAGTACATACATAAATATGCTACGTAATATAATTTAATGCTCTCGTTACAACGCGAAGCGTCAACTCATAATTTTCAATTTGTGTCCGCGGCCCCCTTAAATATATAGTGGTGTACAGAAACTGTTTATAGCAAGCCATAGGCTTTAACTGGATGTTGCATCATTTTGTGACACGCATTTCTGTGATCTTGTGGGATAAGATAAGCTTAACTGTCATTATGTGGAGCTAGATTTTGCTTAGGGATTTAAAGAAAGAGTGGAACTTCTTGCAGTGTATATTCGTTCACATACCAAAATGTAGTATTAATAGTAAAGTATTTATGAAGTGGCTCTTTAAACTTTCAAAGTTTTTTTATTTGTTTACGATATTTTGGAACTACATTTTTTGTATATCAAGCTTGTTAAATTTTGTATAGACTATACTTTACATTTTAAAAAGATCTACACCTATCTTTAGGTGTCCCCAGAACTTACATAATTACGTATATCCTTAATAGGTATATTGATGAATTTCTAAAAAAAAGGTCATTCTGAACTTAGAATATTAATAAATGACAAATGTTACTTTTTTTTACTTTAAATGTTTTTATATAAAGGTTTCCCTACCTGTTATTTATACTAAAATAAAGTACATTACTATGCATGACATACATAGTAGGGATGTACCACGAGCTGGTAAGGTTGCTATCCATCACCATAATGCGGTGTAAGAAGTGGGCTTTCTGTAGTTTTTGTTTCATACTACCAACAACTTATTTTTCAATGGAATTTGTACGAAAATATTATCACTTCTCACTTGGCCCGCTGTTACTCGTAAAATGTACCTACTACTACCCTGAATTTTACCACATCTCCAAAAACAACCATTTAGCTGGCAGGAGAGGGTGGGACACCTGACTCTGACAAAAAATTGTACTTTAAGACTTAATATTTTACAATCGGACCCCTAAATC
Source organism: Herminia tarsipennalis (assembly GCA_945859575.2). Classification (NCBI taxonomy): domain Eukaryota; kingdom Metazoa; phylum Arthropoda; class Insecta; order Lepidoptera; family Erebidae; genus Herminia; species Herminia tarsipennalis. The sequence goes on from OX243835.2 coordinate 12,144,313, forward strand.
GATAAATCATATTCACAACCCTAAATATTTTTATAAAACTTATCTAACGACACAAGATGGTGTAGGTGAGAAAAAAATGACATTCCTACTTAACGTAGGGGAGGTCAGAGAAAGAAGCGTCCAGCCGCCCAAGTTATATGGGTTGCCAAAGGTTCATAAATGTAACGTCAAAAGATGCTACGCCCGATCGTAAGCCAAATCAACTCGCCTACTTACGATCTAGCGAAACACCTTTCTTACATACAGCAACCTTTAGTGGGTAAAATGACATCGTTTGTAAAGGATTTTCGCCATTTAATGGACATCATAAAGAGCATGAAAGTGAAACCAGACGAGGTGATGGTGAGTTTTGATGTGGAGTCACTATTCACCAACGTTTCCTTTCAGGACTGCCTTGAGGTCATCGAGAGAAAGCTGAGAGCAAACGATCTGTCCAACGAGTACATTGTTTTACTTATAAACTGTCTGGAAGGCATTTCTTCATCCACTATGGACAACACTACCTTCAGATCGACGAAGTGGTCATGGGCAGCCTAGTAGCACTAGTGATGGCCAACATCTGGATGGAACATTTTCAAGAAACAATCAAGCTACAATTGTCCCAGATCAAACTGTGGAAGAGGTACGCCGATGAGGTGTTCTGCATTATGAAGGGCGTTAGGCAGGAAGTAGAACAATTTGCTAAAGACTTGAACTCCATTGACCGTCACTTTTACTCCAGAATGGCGAGGGAAGCAGTTGAAATAAAAAACATGACAATTTCAACTAGAAGATGGATACCGTTTGTCAACATCGTGGAATCCTGTGATCAGCAAGTGTACACACCGCCGAACAAACATTACACGCCAGTGTGCAGATGCGCTTAGTGTTGTGTGTCAAAGTACCGATAGTTCCGTAATAGTGAGTGATAGAAATCAAGCGAGGGTAGTTTCCGAAACCAGCGCTTCAGGGAGGCGACGCAGAGCTGAACTAGTCTACCCGTACAACCACTAGTCTACCACGGCCGTTTCAATACGATCGAAACGTCGGGCAATAAACAAGGTATTTTACCTTAAATAATTCAAGCGATTAAGACCCGTAATATATATTCATAAGGTTAAAGAAGAAATTAAAATTGTCAATATTTTATTTTACCTATTTCTCGGCGTAACTAAAATGTAGGTATATCAATGCCAAATTACAGCTTTCTGGTACTAATGGTCTCTGATATAACCTGTGGACAGACAGACGGACGGACGCCCATGGTGAAACTATAAGGGTTCCGTTATGCCATGTTGGCTACGGAGCCCTAAAATGAGATATATTTGGGAACGGTACTTAAAAATTTACACTAAGGAAGAAGATATACTCCGCGAAGCCACATATAATAGTAACTATATACCTATATGCTATACGTAGGTATATGCCCATCATTAAAGTACTATAGTCACGTCAGATACGAGTATAGGAAGTGCCCGAGACCACACAACTCGGTCAAAGAACAATGTTAATGAGACAACTAATGGCATGATTGACTTAATTAGATGATTATGAACTAGAGAAGTGATTCAACACACTATTGTTACCTTTGCATATAGCTAATGAGGCTACGGTTATCATTAACATAAAATATAGAGAGTACAGAAGGTAATCTTCATACAAAGCGCTTGAGCAACCCACCCTTACCTATATTAGGCCGCGCACGATGTGAAATAGTTATGAACAAAGTTGCTTAACAACAACTGTCAAAAGTGTCAAAGTTAGGGTTGTCATTGTAAATGTTGAATCAAAGTATTGCCTCTGTGGCGCGGTGGGAGTGTGTCCGACTGCTACGCAAGAGGTCGTGGGTTCGATTCCCACACGGGACACCACTTTGTGTGATCCACAAATTGTTGTTCCGAGTCTGGGTGTACTTTGTGTCCATGACTTGTATGTTTGTGAAGTCCTCTGCGATACAGGGTTTGTACCCTAATGCGGGAGCCGTCTATAAAAAAAAAAGTAGAATTTTGGGCAAATTCAAGCCCTACTTTATGTTCCGTAGTTACTTTGTACTACATAAACAGTTGGCAATGTAAAATCATAACATGGAAGACAGAAATATCGTTGTTATTTTATATTTGACTAGCTGAACTCGGCCACGCTTCGCACTGGCTTTTAGAGCTAGGAACACTCGCCGGCCTTCCCAGAACATTCTGCTAAGGTTTCATCACAATCTGATCTATGGTTTCGGAACGCATAGAGAACATACAGATAAACATTGATTTTGAAAACCCTACAATTTGGTTTGCTAGTAAACATTTCACATCGTGCGCCGCTTTAGATAGAATAGACATCGCTCAAGGACACGTCTTCGGAACAAAGTGACCTGAAGTGGTCTGTAATTTCGCGTCTGTGTGTAATGTACCTATATGTGGCAAATACCAGGCCGATGTTAACACAACACTGTGTTTCGGTTGAAGGGCACTGTAAGTAGCAAGTATATTTTCTAGGCAATGAGACCTAAGAACATACTATGAGTATAGGATTTGGATGACACTGATACTGGGCTAGCATGATGCTTACCATCAGACGCACGAGATCATTTCGTAATAGAAAAAAAAAGCAAGTGGTGACCTAGCAAAAAAAATCTGCTACTGCAAGTATAAGTACTTAGGCCAGCATCCAATAAACCTACTTACTATGGGGATATTAAGTTTATTTTTTTAAACTCCAATCATCGACCACTTATGTTAGTAAGTATATCTAGATGTTTTTTTTAATTACGTCACAGGATGCCGGTTTAGTTAGTGGATACCGGTACCTATAGGTACGAATATACGTATAACTATCTAACGGTTTAAAATATATTGAAGTTCAATAAAATGCTAGATATTTTTACCGAAGTCCATAAAAACACATCAAGAAAGCCTTCCATAAAAAGAGAAATTCCGGTGAGTTGAAATCTATTAATTTCACATAAAAAACATGAATTTTATTTAGCTACCGCCAGCAATAGGAACCTTATTACTACTAGTAGTAAAAATAAACGCTAGAGCTAGGTAATACCTAGTTCACACTAGCGAATGAGTAACGGTTACTGTTACTGTTATTTTCTACTGTATACAAATATAACGGTCACGAAAACCTAGAGATTTGACTTGTTTTCTATTATTTTTTATCTCTCAGGAGAGTTAGAATTTTTTATTTGATCGGATAGAACTTGATAACACTGGTAATTTATTTTTCGTTTGTATTACACGTTGTCTTGTTTGAAATAAATTCAATTTCGGTTGTGTAATGATCGGGTAGCTGTCGACTGGTTTAGACGATTAATTTCCTTTTTAAGCAATTGCTTTCACGCTGTTAATAATAATTATAACGATCTTGTTCATTGATTTATCTCAATCATTACTGGCGATGGGAATCTCTACTGTATCCAAACACCGTAGTGGGAAATGGGAAGGCATTCCAGTAACTCCAGCAATGTACTTCATTTAAATTACTTACTCCATTTTATACCATTTATGAGTATAGCTTATTAATATGTTTAGAAATTGAATTTACACATATTTACAACTATAACAAAATGAATTGATTAAAGCATTGTATCTTTTAGCTATGCACTTTGCGTCCTTTTTTTTAGATCTTCGAAAAAGGATACAAAATTGTAAAACATCTAAATCAAGCTAATGCCTGCAGATTAAAATAACCTTTGACATGTGAAGTCTGATTATCATGTTCAAAGTGGCTGAACGGATATCCAAGCAAAATCGCATTCAAATCTGATCATAGCGATACCATACACAGCCATACACATAAACGTCAAACATAACACCCGAGTTTTGTAAGTTGTAAGGAAGAAGGTATAAAAGAGAGCGATTTCTCTGCCCAAAGGCGTCTCATTGTACTGTCGATTTACCGCCTACACCGTTGTACTCACAGCCTTACAATTCCTGTTGTTAAATTATCTTCAGCCGCGTATTGATACAATCAATTGGAATTTATTGTCAGTATAACTGAACTGTGTTTTATTAATCTAACCATCGCTAATCAATTGATTGATTTCACAGCCGATTTGAAATCGTAGTTAAGCGTCAGTAACTATTTTATATGAATTAGAGATTTCTCCGTTATAAATGGCGGGTTTTGTTAATAAAATATCAAATTGACGATAGCGGGATTGAGTTACGGCCTTTTAATGTCTACTAATGCGTTTTTGAGTGTTTAATATAGCCAAATTAATGATAAAATGCAATTCATAACAGTATGTTATGGACTCAATATGCAAATGTGTACACATGTAACGAAACATAATGTTTCACATATATTTGTGACTTTATGAGATGTTTAGTTCTGTCAGCACCATTTATTAAGAAAGTTATTGTTCTGATACACCTCGGGAACCCTTTCCTCTATTACATTGTGACATATGAAAATAGAGCGAGCAATTTCGACGATAGGTATTTATGTAAGAATACAAATGATACCGATAAAATACTTCCTATCTTCCCTACGTATTCCCCCTAAAATATACCAACCAATTTACTAATTCTGCTTTTGGCAACAATCTCCGGCCTCAGCATACGTAGGTAAGTAATCCTAACATAAACCTAGGTAATTAACAAAACTTTTCTTATTACGTACTTAAGCTATATCTACTTAAGTTTAAGACTCTTAAGTTTAATTAAAGTTCTCCCTGAAGCGCAGCGCAATTACTCGGCCCGTGTAAATGCAAATAAGTTTGGAACACCCTGTTGTTTATACTGGCCGCTGCGACCAATACTTGTTTTCCAGCTATAAGCACTGTGTCAATTTTCTTTGATACGGAATGGTGTGATAAAGTTAGCGTTGGCACTGTGCTGTGTTGTGAGGTTTGGTGTTGAAAAGGTACCGATTTCGGGCTTCCCGCAAACTTGTTGTAACTTATAGAGGATGTCCCGTAGTTTTACCGCAAGTCTCAAGCTGGGAAGTTTACCCGCCACTGTTTAGAGTTTTGGTTGCGAAGTTTTCAGACTTGAAAATTACTTAGGTTTTATATCTAAATCACATAGATGGGTACATGGCGGGGTTTTGTGCAAATTGAAGTACAGAAGAAAGAACTTTTGTCTTTAAGAATATTAAAAAAGTTTTTTGACATTTTCATCTAATAACCTTATGTGGTTTTGTTTTACTGCCGTAACTGTTACGACTTAAATAAAATTCAACCTTTTTGTATTACATCTCGCGCCCAATCTTCAGTTAGACAAGGATCTTTTTAGTCACTATGGGATACAAAACAGTTCATAATACTCATTATACTACAATAATATTTTAACGATAATTACAAGCATTTTCCTTGTATCGTAGATGAAGCTTCATTCATTAATATTGCGAAAGAAAAACGTATGAAATACAATAAAAAAATATAAATTTATGGTCGTTTGTAAGCGAATAAGGTGTACCTAAGTTTCAATATGGAAGAATTGCAATTATATTTTCTCTGAGGAGGTTTCTTATACTTTATAATTGCTAGCCATTGTTAAATTCTTTAGCACGTTGCGAAATGTCAACGTAATTACATTTTATTAATTAATCACTTGAAGAACTAAGGTATGCTTCATAGTTCATGCGAAGAAGCTACGGAATGCAATTGATAGCTTCGTTGGTAAGAAATCATCGCACGTCAAGCCGTTTAGAATGCTCGTTCGCGCAATATAGTGTGATGATTGAACTCTTTATTACAAGGCAAAGTATTGTTGGTAGTGATCAGAATTATAGAAAAATAAATCTTCATATTTAAGTAATGAATTAAAAACTGTCTTAATTACATATCTACTGATAACTATTAAATAGATAGAAAACTGTTTAAGTGAAAAGCTAACAATTAAAACTGACTGAATCTTTCAATAACTATTTGTTAAAATAGCTAAGTGCTAGAGTTAGTTATTTTAGCAAACAGTTAATGAAACAGAGTATGATAGATAAGTTATTGAGACCGCCCGTTAGTACTTAGTTAATCAATTGGTTTGTAGAAAGATTTTAGTCGTGGATTTTTGCTTGGTTCTTGCTTGAAGTTACTAAACAAAAAAGAAAACGAGTTAATCGTGTTTACCTCTTTTGCCTGTACAAAAGAGGTAAACACGATTAACTCGTTTTCTTTGATTTGTAGTATTCTAATAACCTCCCCCTCATGGCTTCTTTACATTACAACAAATAACTTTGCAATTTCAATTTTGAAAAAAATTACCTATAACCACCTAGCTCTTATTTTAAAGTAAGAAAATCGTTGTTCATCGATATTGATAGAGGTTTTTGAGGTTTGAAAAAAATTACGATTTTACTACACTACACTTTGATCTTAGCCAAAAGACCGCCGGAGACTTCGGCGGTCTTTTGGCTAAGATCAAGATGATCCAGATGTCCGGTAGGTGGCTATGTGACAAAAATAGGTGGTTAAAGGTTAATTAATATTTTTTTTTTCAAAACAAATAATTCAAAATTATTTAATATTATGTAAAGGAGCCACGAGCGAGAGATTATAAGTAGGTATATACAAATCTAACGTAGCTCATTTATCGCTTATCTGTTTATATAAACCCTACCTAAAATAGACGAGTAATAATGTGTCGAACAATGTGGTGGACCCATGTAGCAATTTTGTCAATAGTCCTAGTTTTTCTTCGTAAATCGATATGAAATTGATGGGTTTCCTTTTAAAGGTACTTGATATTTACGTCAGTATTCTTTGCTCATGTATATTTCAACTAATAAATTACATTGTAGTTAAAAATACATTTAATGAATCGTGAGTTGAATGCCAATTTATTTATAAGTGTAGGTATATAATATAAGCCTTTATAGACCACCTTTTATTTGAGCTCTCTAATATATGGTACGGTAAGTAAAACGGAGATTCAGTTGTTTATCTACTTTACCGATTTTGATGCAAATTGTAACCGTATTTAAAGAGGTTTAGCACTTTATTAGGGCGGTTTGCCTACTATAGAAATTGTCATATACAGAACTGAGACCCTCATATAACTCCCCTCATAAGCTTTATTTCTATTTTTACGTACTGTTATTGCATGTTATGTAACACATAATCGTAAAATAGATCTCTACTGAAGAATATAGTGTTAAAAAATACCAATACAATGGTCACATACGTTAGAAGAAGAATATTTTATTATTTTACATTTTAACAGTAGCTGTCATTATCATAGACTAAATGACGTATAGAATACCAAAGAGAACTTTGAATAAATTCTTCAAAACAAGAAGTTTGTTTATTTAAATGAAATATTCACAAAAAAATGAACACGAAGGTATTATAATTAAAAATGGCAAATTGGTATTATTTATAGGTATTACACCTAAATCTTTTATTGTGATTTTTAAAAATATTTATTCCGAAAAAATAAAACGTATGGGTGACATTATTCGATTTCATTCAGGAATTTGCAGAGCATTAAGTTATCTTTCAAATAGGTACATTAATAACATCGGTGGCTTATTAAATAATAGCTTATAGTTTTTATTAAAAATCCTTAATTCCCCAAAATCCCTGAAACACAGGTTTTCTAGTTCAGGCATAAGTATTAAGCTAGAAGTTTAAGTAAACATTTGTAATAATTGCAATATCTGTTATCTTCTGTATATGAAATAAATAAAATTGAATTGAAATCACTAATTTAACAATTTAACATTTAAATTCTTTAATATAACTGTTGTACAAACGTAACTTTTGTGGACATTATAGAGCATATCTGCTCAAGGTCCTTTAGAACAAACAAACATAAGCAACAACAAAGCATAATGGTTGCGATGATGCAAAGCGATGCTGGTTGGTGATGACTCTTGGTAATAATTATTGGTGATGACAAATTATATTAATGGTGACACTTGATAACGATGAACTATCAAGTTTGTATAGGTCAAACTTTATCGCCCTTTGTGGGAAGTGCAGCCTCTGCGTCTCTTGCGGCACCTATGCTCAGCTTCGTGCCTCTGGTTCTAAATAACACCGTTGGGGTACAAACAAGTACCACGTGAAACCGGGGGGGGGGGGGTAATTTGGTTTTGTCATAATTTTGAACTTGATTTGCTACATACCTACTAATGGTTTCGAATGAAATATACCCATTTTATTACTTTACCTAAAACTTGCTAGATATTTCACATAATAACTAGGCAAAATGATTAATTCGGACCATGAAATCGCGATTCCTAAATGTGTTTTTATTATGCATAGTTCCTACACAACGGTAGGTCGTAGATAATTTTTTAAATTGCTTCTATAGTCCAATATTGCCATTTATTCAGCCAGTCGCACCATCAATTTTCCGTACCCGAGTTCCAACATACATTTTGAATAACAAAATTTATGTTTTTCCAACATGTTTATTTAAAGCTTACTTTGAAGACGAGACAAAGAGTGCAGTATGATTAATAAACTGGGTTCATTGGCCTAAAGGCGAGACTGATCAAAAACTCGTACTTCAGTTTGTAGTACAAAATACCGATATTATAGAAGGCAATCTTCATAATTACCACTCTAAAGTGGTCTGTAATGCCATGTCCAAGAACAATGTCTACTTGTACGTTGTTCGAGGGAGATTTTTTTTTATATTACTAAGTTAGTTAGTAAGTTCTAAATGAAAACCGCACTTAGCTTCCTGACTGGTCCATCTTGCATGTTGTACTTGTCTTAACCGTCACTCCAGCTAACCCACGCACTCGCAAAATGCCAGCAGTCTGCAAAAGTTGCTACAGGCCTCGGGAGTTGTGCGTTACTGCTGCACTCCGTAAGTGAAATAATAATTGACCTTGTGATGTTAGACGGCGGGAAATGTCTTATACTTGCCACCGGTAACTATGCGTATGAAGTTTTCTTCTATACTCTCGGTACTTTGTGGTTGCGCGACTGAACGATCCATTACATTGGAGATATCGCATCGATGCCCCGTTTGAGCTTGTTACTTGTTACACGCCACTGGGTTAGTTAACGATTTATTTACAATTGTAGGCGAGTTGACTTATTGGTTGGTTAGGACAATTGGTTCTGAGGTTGATTTATAAGTGCTTCAGGCGAAATTGCGGTTGAATTGTGACTTGTGGGCAGATTGCGTAAAACCTTGTTAGGACTTTTTACGAACTGCATCAAAATTCGTTGTGTAGACAAGAATATTTAAGCGTAGGTGCCTACTTAGGGACAGACAGGCGACTTTGTTAAAAAATAATAAAAAAATGTGTGCCACTCGGGGACTGCCGCGGTAAAGCTATTGCATAGCATTTTTTCATTTATAAAAAAACAAAAAAATATGATAGTTACGGAATTTCTTGATTCGGTCGCCGCGCTAAACCCCGCGATAAAAGCTATGCAATAGCTTAAAAATATTTAAATATGTAGAAGTGGGTATAGAAACTGTCATCAACATCACTGATTTAAAAAAGCAAATGATTTTAAAAACATTTTACATCGATATTTCAGCCCGTGACAATACATACATCATACATACATATCAACCCATATGATGGCCCACTGCTGGGCACGGGTCTCCCCAGTAGAACCTACTACTGGGGGTAATTGCCATAATCGCCACGCTTGGCGAGCGGGTTGGCGATCGCAGTAGCGCTTTAAGTACGCAGAGGACGCTGCTGCCCGTCCTCCGATGTGACATCCCTTAGTCGCCTTGACGACACCCACGGGAAGAGATGGGGTGGTACTATTCTTAAGCCGGTACCACACGGCAATATCCACCGTGACAATACATAACCCATTTTAACTGTCATCGACTCAATAACATCAAATAACAAATCGACTATTCACAGGTAGACACACAAAACTTCCGAGCGAGTAATTTCAAACGCGGCACAGGCCGCACCATCCCGATTCCCGTTCCATATTTCAATTCGCGCATCACGCATTAATGCCTTCAGGAAAAATATAGAATGCAACAGTCATAAATATGGCGGAATGGAACGTTGCGTGCGGAACGCATCAACATCATCTCTCTGTGACGTCAATTAGCAGCCAGGTCGTAAACAAATGTATTATAAGAGGAGATTTATGCACGCAATTTATGCAGCTTCTAGCACACTACTAGTTTTGATATGAATGCTAAAGTAATAGAATGCAATTTGCGGGATGCTCTGTAGCGATGCTTTTTGGCCGCATTTTGATAGTAACTTACGTCACTGGCAAAACAAGTAGATAGCGGCAAGTTGTTTTTTTTCGCCAATTAAAACGATAAACTTTTGAATTTAGAATGAGTTCGAAAATTTTCACATATTTGAATTAATCTATATTAATATTATAAAGAGGAAATATTTGATTGTTTGTTTGTATTGAATAGGCTCCGAAACTACTGGACGGATTTAAAAAAATCTTTCATTGTTGGATAGCCCATTTATCGAGGAAGGCTATAGGCTATATAACATCACGCTAAGACCAATCGGAGCGGAGCAGTAATGAGAAATGTTGCAAAAACGGGAAAAATGTACGCAGACGAAGTTGCGCGGGACAGCTAGTTCTTTATAAAATTTGAACCTTCGATACTCATATCAGAATCTTTCTGCTTTTAAATGATTTTGATGTGGGTATCGAATTCATTTTACATTTTTTCTTTAAGTACCTAATGTCGTTAAAATATATATTGGCTACTGTAATGAAAACACTTAACACTAAAAACCGGCCAAGTGTATGTCAGACTCGCGCATGAAGGGTTCCGTACCATTATCTATGCAATATTAGACAATATATAATATAATATCTTGGAACAACTCACACAACGTTATCTGATCCCAAACCAAACATAGCTTGTACAATAGAAACCAGACAACTGATAAACATACTTATATATTTCTAAATAACACCCAGATACAGAATAAACCATCGTGCTCATCACACCAAGTTTTATCCTGGGTGGGCATCGAACTGACGACCTCCGGCTTAGCAGTCAGGGTCATAGACCACTAGCCTAAGAGGCCAGTTAATATTGCATTGCAACATTTTTAATTGCTGCTCCGCTCCTATTATTCATAGCGAGATGTTTTATAGCCTATAGCCTTCTTCGATAAATGAGCTATCCAATAGTTAAAGAATTTTTCAATTCTGACCCGTAGTTCCCGAGATTATCGCGTTCAAATAAACAAACAAACTCTTCAACTTTATAATATTGGTATAGATTTTATATACGTACGCAGTATATAAGTTAATTCTTAGATTACCCACATATCTATGAATTAACGTGCATAATATTATCAGTTGTTCGAGTCATTGGCCCCACAATTCATACCCCTTTTTATCCAAGTACACATTCATTAGCGCAATTATATGTATAAGAAAATTATTGCTTGATTGGTGTTCATACATTTTTTCAATAGTGATAAATCTTATTTATAATGAATGGTTACTATTTACGACTTTATATTATTATGCGTAGGTATCACTTGTTGTAATCCTCACTGTAAAAGTTACTGTTTACAGTAAATATACATTACACTCGAAGTTATTGGATGAGTAATGAATAACTAGTAGTTTCTGACCAATTACAATTACCCCCTGGGTTGGATAATACTTACGCTGGATATTCAAAGGACGGGTAATACAGGCTTTTGATTTAGAGTGAACATTAAAATAACACTTCTTTTGTGGTATTTGGGTAAATTATTGACATAAATTCGACGTAACTTCTACATTATTGATGTAAGGGACATTAAAAACCTGTAGGATTAAAATTTTAGATATTTTACTTTTTTATTTTTGTACTAGCTGTTCCGCGCTTCTTCGTTTGCGTAAATTTTACCGGTTTTTGCAACATTTCTCATTGCTGCTCCGCTCCTACTGGTACTAGCGTGATGTTATGGCTATATAACATCATGCTCGCGCATATTCCTTGATAAATGAGTTATCTAACAGTAAAAGATTTTTTAAATTCTGATAAGTAGTTCCTGAGATTATCGCGTTCAAACAAACAATCTTTTCAGCTTTATTGTATTAGTATAGATATTATTTATGATTATTTATATTAAGTACAGTAATGTTACATTATTTTAAATAAATATAATCAACCAAGATGTTCTATTTTTTCACGATAATTTTATCGTCTTATTCTAGGTAATCGAAATTTCCGTGACTTTGAGATTATAGAGTTTTTTTGTTCTGAGTCAGTTTGAAAGTCTGCAAATATTAAGTGACTTTTTTAGCTGAATATATTTCAAATACCTTTATTTCGTAAAGCAAGTATGTATGTATTAATTTGACGGTTTCTAACAATCATAAATTAGATGATTTTTAGAAAACGTCAAATTAAAACATACTAAAAGAATAATAAAATTATGATTTGCTTAGTTAGGTGGCAGTTATAAATGTAAAGCTCATGAGAAGGAGCTGCAAGAAAATCATGGGTCACTTTTTAAAAATCTCCAAGTTTTTCTTTGCAGTAATAATTTTATTAAACAAATCAGAGTATTTGGTGAGTGTAAACAAGGGCAGCTAAATAATATAACTATAAGTAACTCTAAAATGATTAAATACTAGCGGACCCGCAAAATTTCGTCCGCATCAATTTTCCCAGTTTTTGCAACATTTTTCATTGTTATTCCGCTCCTATTAGTCATAGCGTAGATGTTATATAGCCTTCCTCGATCTAACAGTAAAATATTTTTTTCAATTTAGACCCGTAGTTCTTGAGATTATCGCGTTCAAACAATCAAACTCTTCAGCTTTATAACATTGGTATAGATAAACGTATTCAGCAAACACAGTACCTACTTGACTTCTTACAAAGTAAATATTTATATTTATATATTTTTATAGACAACTCTTGTTCTAAGAAAAATAATCCCAGTAGGTGTCACGGGTAGTTTACTAACATACAATTAGAATATTAAATATATTTTGGGACTTAATCGCGTAAAATAAGCAGACGCCAAGGACACTCCAACTCTTAACTTTTAGGGTTCCTTATTTTGCATAGCAGTCGTACACAGTCTCTACCCTGTCGAGGCACTCTAGCGGCCGAATACACGACACAGTGAAGTAGCATTTGAGTATTTTTAAGTAAGCTAATGATATTTTTTTGCATAGTACGTAAAGACAGTTACTCGCCAGTGTAAACAATGCTGCAATTACAAAATATCGTGACAGTATCTTGACAGTTTAGAAATACTCGAAGCAGTCCTAAGGCAGGTGGATCTAGCATCTTACCCTTAATTTTGTTATACTAATATGATTTATCTTTTGTCATTAATTTGTTGTTCAATATGCACATTTCCAAATGGATATTACGCGCTTAATATACATGCCAACCTGCATCATATATAGTCAGTCAGTTCGAAATTGACCGACTCTTACTATCAACGGGTGAAGCCTATGTCTTCGTGTTTATAAAAAGGTCAGTCTGCTGTCAACAGCATTGTGATGCACAAATGTATCATAACATTTCTAGAATATAATGAAGAAAAACCTATATGGAAACTTCGAACTTCTAAACTGCCAATTTTGTTCATTCGTTCAATTATTTTTCATTCAACCATTTTTTTAAGACAACTCCCGTAGGTTACTAGCCATGTGTCGCGGGGGTACACCCAGACTTGGAATAACAACTCGTGGATCACACAAAGTAATGTCCTGTATGGGAATCGTACCTGCTTTAGCAATCAGGGTCACTAACCACTAGACCAACAGGCCAGTCATGGTATACATAACACCGAAATATGAAGTAAGATAGTTTTCGTCTTGTTTCACTTGTGTCGTGATTTACACAAATTAGAAACAGAACTAGGAAAGGAAGCCATAATAGCATAAAATTACACAGACCGGAATGTGAATAAAAAAATCCCGGACAAAGCGCTATCTAGACATTATCGCGACAAACTCTCTCAGCTTTATTTATAATAATTTGATTATTCCAAGACTGCTCAGTTCAGAGGCCAGTAAATCGTTCATTCTCATATACCGAACGTATTGAGGCCGCAGTTTCATTCTGCAAATTGAATGCTCGCACATACACAATTTACGGCCACCCGACCATCGCCATCTACCGGCCAACATTTTTAATTATTTGATCAGGCAACACTGATAAATCAACGAGTGTAATTGGCTGGCCAGTGTTGCCCTTTAATTAGTTTATTTCATTTCGCGCACGCCTTGCCAGTAATTAGTTCATGAATTTTAATTCGAACGCCTTCTTGTAGGCGTTAATTGATTAAGGGGTAGTTGCAATTTAATAGATGGTTATGTACCTTATATGGAGTGTTTGGATACATTGTATTTGCTTTTGTGTGGAAATAGAAATGCATTTAAATTTTCTCCTGTTTTTAGGGTTCCGTACCTCAAATGGAAAATGTCCGTCCGACTTTCTGTCATTTTTTTTTTCTTTAAAAAGACGACTCCCGCAATAGGGTACAAGCCCTGTGTCATGGGGGACTTTACAAACATACAAGTCACGGACACAAAGTACACCCATACTCTTAACAACAAAAAAGCTTGAGAGGTGTCAAGGGACACCCGGATGGAACGAAGTTGTTATCTTATTTTTTTTTTATATAATTTTTGCAACACCACACTGTTCAATGCGAAGTAGAAAGATGAAACGAAAATAACTTACAAAAAGACGATTGTATACCAAAGGCTCGAACCCACAACTACACAATTGTCACCAATACTGTGTACCGAATTTATGCCTCTAGACCAAATCGACAGGTGACTTCTTCGTCAAATTAGATGTTCATATCTTACGCGCACGCCGCACGGCTTGTGTGTGTCAAAAAGTGTCGTTACAACTTTTCGTGAGAATTTTTTTCGTCTAGCCCCCTTTCACAACGCGCGATAAGGAACTTCTTTCCAATTTGTGTATCACACAAAGTGGGGTCCCGTGCGGGAATCGAACCCACGACTTTTTGCGTAGCAGTCGGGCGCTGCGGCAGTCAAAAAGTCATGACTCTTTATTTCAGGAATGCGTGAAGGTATCGAGTTGAAATTAAAACCATATACTCAGATCTATAGTACCTTGATGTTGTGAAAAAAAAACAAACTTCAAAGTTAACGTAAAAAAGATACGTTTATGCAGAAAGGAACATACTTATATTTCGAGACTAGATTCCTCAAGTATTTATAATATGTACCTCCAAATTTGTACGGAACCCTACGTGAGCGAGTCCGACTCGCACTTGTTTGGCTTTTTTATGTTTAATGTGAGATTTGGTTTTGCTTGTGGGCGACGGTGGTATCGGTTATAGTAATAAATATTTGTAAATAAAAAAAAAACTAATTATATTCCATAATATTATTAGGTACACCTATTTTAATCATAGCTTATATTGATAGATATTTTATAGTAATACTACTGAATTTAAAAAATGAAGAATGGAATGATGGACAGACATAAACAAAAACATAGCTTTATTATATGTACCTATGTATATTGAATACGTCAAATATGAAACTGATGATTACTTTATTGTATATTCTTCCTGTATGAGTATATAACACAAAACTTAATGAAAAAATCAACCGTTTTTACGCGACGTTCTGTTAAAAATAGGACTGCATTCAGGATTTATAACCCCATCGACTGCACCTTAACAGCTTTCGTAGCATATGTTATACGTTATTTCAACAATAAATTCCATTTTCTATAGATAGTATCTGGTTTTTATAAGAGCCATTAGGAAAAGGATTAAAGATATTTAATAAATATATTGTTAATCAATATTTTGTAATTCGCAGGCGTAACAAAGAAATAAAAAATGAAACTGTACTATCAGCATTATAATGGTCTCGTAACCGATTTTGATTACGGTGGCCAATTTCAACAAGGACTAGCCAACTACGCAGGAGATAGTAGAGTGCACAAGTGTATGCGCATACACAAGTGCACTCTCTATTCCCTCACTCTCATAGTCCGTTGGAACGGAAATGCGACACGACCGGAGGGAGTTTTTTTATGATTATACAAACAATTCAATAGAAAGATAAGTTCAGACTAAAGAATTTTATTTTTTAAAGTAGATGACGAAAAAATGCCAATAATAGTTAACAAAAAAAAAACGCTGTACTTACTGCGTTTAGGCTTCGCTGGAAAGTTAAGCATCTACTCAAGGATTCCATATCGGCACCCATATGCTACGGAATACTGGCTTTATAGTAAGCTAGGTTAGAAAATAAAACAATTTTATGCCACTAATTTACATTCTTATAAAATTATTTATACTACGGGTCTTAATCGCGTGAATAATTTAAGGTAAAATACTACATTATATATAACTAGCTGTCCCGCGCAACTTCGTATGCGTACATTTTCCCCGTTTTTACAATACTTCTCGTCGCTGCACCGCTCCTATTAGTCGTAGCGCGATGTTATATAGTCTATAGCCTTCCTCGATAAATGGACTATCCAACAAAAAAAGAATTTTTCAAATCGGATCAGTAGTTCCTGAGATTAGCGCGTTTAAACAAACAAACAAACAAACTCTTCCGCTTTATAATATTAGTATAGATTTTATAATCTGTACAAATCGCGAAAGTTCATCAACATTTATAGACATTCTTAGTTTAAAAAATACACAATCGTAACCTCATCTATAGCTTGTTTCTCTACCAAGTATTTATCTAAGACTGATGTGCACTTCCCATAATTAATCTAACAGAACAGGTTACCCATTAATTAGCACCGCACAATCGATCGATTTAAACTATCAACACTTTATTAGTGCATACGCTACAATTATAGGTTATAATTGAAACGTTATCGTGCATGTAAGTTGTGGCAAGTAGTAATTATTCTCTTCACACCAACCATTGTTGTAAAGTAATACGTAATTATACTGTTTCATTGTAAAGTTCAACTACGAAACATCGAGACTGGAAGAAAAGCTTCATAATGTGCTTAAGGGTAGATTACGCGAAACAGGGTTCGGCTCTCTCAATAATTTATATAAAAAAACCTAAATATTAGGACACGAAAAAATTGTGTCACTAGTCAAAGAGTTTTTCTAGTAGATGAAATATAGAAAGGAGTGGTCCATTTGTCCATACATTTTAGGCTCAGAAAGGACTCACACGAAACGATGTTTGTTTTGAAGATAAATGACTACTCTATTACCCTGTATTATTCTTTTTCCCATAAAACTTGGTGGAATTGAGATACGAGATATTTAAAATGGAAATGATTTCATACCAAAAAACATTACTAGCAATCCCGTTAACCTCTCTAGCTAAGCTCAATGGCTTGTGTTAGTTGCACAAAGTCTCGTTCTTACCCAATTATAACATATTCAATTCATTTTATACAAGTTATACTCGTTAAACTCGGAACTGTAAAACTAATGGCAGTTCAGTTTGCCGCCATTTTTAAAACACCAAATAATAAAATCAATGAGTGAAATTGAATGAAATGAATAACAACACGAATGACATGACAGATGAAAAAAGTGTTGCAAATGCTTTGAAAAATTATTTAAACTATCGATTTATAAACAAAAATCGATTGCGACCAAATAATTATACAACACAATTATATTAAATTACTTTTTTACCGAATATATTTCCAAAATAATTAAAATACATTGTTTTATATTAAAGTAATAAAGATGTTTTATCTTTACTAACAATTTCTACCTATCAAACGTCGATAAAACGACGTTTGAAGCTTGACTTTTTAAAGCTGGCAACATAAAACAAGTATACGCCATTACCGTAACCTAAGAATCAAATTATAATAATCTTTAAAACTAAAATCTTTCCCCCAAGTTTTATAAAAAAATGAAAACCACATACAGATTTCAAAAAATATTTGTTTAATTTTAACGTTTCACAACTTTCTGTCCGCTATGGGCCGTATTTGGTACATGTCCTTTAAGGATATATTTTAATATGATCCCGCAAATAAATCTTGAAGTTGCGGAAAAATGCAAAAACGAGCATTTTCGTATTGTCATAGTCATGGCATTCGTAATCTAACATATGCACGAACGAATATTCTACTTTATTTTGACCTGTGCTCCTGCGCACTGTGAAGTAATGGTTGTGTGCGGAAGAGCGAGGCCGGCGATCGCGTCGCTGTGTACGTAGCGCTAAATAAATAATTCTCTCAGTGTAATGCCCCCTTAAAAGGACAAAGAAAACTTGATTAGACATTTCTTAAGTTTTTGATACACACTACATACTTAAGTACCTATATGTTAACTTAAATAAGTATACGGAAATATAAATAATACGGAATCGTGGAACAATTCCGGAATATAATAGTCTAAGGTGGTCCGAGATCATGTACAGGGTCTCACGGCTGTAAGACGCTGGAGTAAAATCGTTGTTTTTAGGGTTCCGTAGCCAAAATGGCAAAACGGAACCCTTATAGTTTCTCCATTTCCGTCCGTTCGTCTGTCCGTCCGTCCGTCCGCAGCTTTGCTCAGATTCCTACTTGTACTAGAAGGCTGTAATTTTGCATGGATACACATTTGTTTGTATGTTTTAATCCGCCGCAATGTCGCACTTAGCCTCTTGATTGGGCCATTGTGCGAATGGATACATATATTACTTACGCCGACAAAATGAAAGAATAAAATCTTGAAAATATTTTTTTTTCTCACCTACCCCATTGCGTGGGGTATCGTTAGATAGGTCTTTTAAAACCGTTCATGGGTTGGAAAGATCATTTTTATAATTAGGGATCCCTTTGTGAAATACTAAGATTTAAAGTGCAAATTTTTGTTATAGAGTCAAGTGTCCCTCTGCCCCCCCCCCCCCCCCCCCCCGCCAGCTAAATGGTTAATGTTGGGTATGTGAAAAAATCACAGTAGTCATATATGTAGTGAAAAAACTATAATAGCTAAGAAGGCTTTACAAGTTTACGAGTAAAACAGCTGATCAAATGAGAAGTAACAAAATTTCGTACAAATTCCATTGAAAATTATAATGATGTAGGTATTAACGTCGTAAAATTTTTAAATCATTTTATTTTAAAATAATTAAATATGAAGGTTGAATAAATAATGCGAATATAAAAAAATAATACAAATAAAAGTTTTATTACATATAATTATAATAAGTATTATAATTATAATAAAAATTAATTCGCGTTTCTAGAGGCTTAACTTCGGCTTCGACAATTTAGAAATTTACAATTGAAAGTAATGGAACGAAATATATACATACATGAAGATATTAGACCAAACTTCTTCTTGTTGTAATGATAATAGACAAATAATATGGCATAGCGGAAACCACAATCTTGTCACCACTTCACAATTCACATCACTATAAATAACTGTAAATACAACAGTGAAACTAACTCAACTTATCTCCATAATTTAGTTTTTAATTGTCACATTACAGTAATCAGAGCCGGTTACTAATCCTGTACATTTATCAAGATAGCCACAGTAATTCTAGAATTTCTAAACCGTAGATCAAAAGCGATCCACCGATAGAGAGGCGATCCTAGCTAGCTTGTCCACGTTGACATTTTTATAGCTGTTGCTATCGCCGGCGATAAATATACAAAACATTTTGTCCGAGCACTTTTGCGTTACAGACTCATCAGAGTTTCATGCATTTTCATGAACGTTTTATATGTAAAACTAAATTGTTTTTTCTTTTTAATTATTTTGTCAAATTAATTCTGAAGCGGTGCGTGCATTGTTCGTGTTTCCTGAACGGTTTTTCTGATCTGTTTTCGAATTTTCGTAGTTTATAACAAAGTGGAAATGGTATTTTATGTACGCTTTCTGGAGTATAAGTACTGCAGGTATTTTTGGGTTCTCCAAGCACAATTTCCCATTGTTCAACCTATGTTAATTGATGAAACTACTTCTCTGTATTAAATAAAGTACTTATTGTTTTTAGGCATTTACGATCTTATACACATTGATAACACTACATAGGGATTTAAAAGCATCAACATGTAAATTATCTATACCTTTTATTTACTCAAAGTTTCAATTAATCGCACCAATTTTAAACGAATTTGCTATTAAAGCATTTGATTTGTTTAAAAGAGTACCTACTAATAATGTAATTTAAATAATTTAAACTGTGCCTATAAAATGCTAGTCCAAACGTGGGTATTCTCTCGTTTGCCATAAATTAATTTGCACTAATATTGTTTGCCATAATCGTCCCCGATCATAATATTTACTTGCACTATTATCATTTATACTAATAACGTTTGCCTTAACAACTCAACAGTAATAACTTTTATTTGCCATAAAATGACTTTCCATAGCAACATATATCATAATAATTAGTTTCCATAAGTAACACGTCTCATAATCGACTCTTGACATAATCAAAATTTGATATAATTATGAAAATAATACATAATATTGTTAGGTCGAAATTAATTATCTTTAACACCCCGACTCAGAGCAATCCGACTCGGATAGGTTAGGTTAGAAGACTAAGGCGGGAGCGAAGCGAAGCGGAGCTCCCGCCTTAGTCTTCGTGTTAGGTTTTTTTTTTAAACCACCCAAAAGTAGGAGCCCCGCGAAGCGGGGCTCCGTCGAGTTTAGTAAGTAGGCGCCATATGAGGTTTAGTTTCAGGTTTACCCTCATTATATAACTTTTATTTTGTTTTACCCTCATTATATAACTTTAACTGTGAATATGTTAATAGCAAAAAATATATTAACTTACTCATTAACATAAAAATTGCAGGCGCTTATACTATATTATCTTTATTTATATTATGGTAAATAAAAGTTATGGAAAATGGTATTATTGAAAACGAAAATTATAGCAAATACATTTATGGATTTAAATTATTATGACACTTGATCGATTATGACCAATGGAATTAGTGAAAGTCATTTTATGTCATTTCACGATTATGGCAACTGAAGCGTTATTTCTAATGAAATTATGGCAAATACCGGTATGGCATGTGAAATTATGGCATTTTAAATTATGACAAACATTAGTAAACCCCAAACGTGATTTGGGTAATACAAAATTATACGCTGACTCATAGAAGCTTTTGTCCATAGTTCCGCTATAAATATTTATATAGTAGGTAATGGACGCCACCGAGACCGATATATTTAATTTTTATCAGTTACTTGAATACTAATGTAAATATTTGGCATGTACGGACTAAAAATTAGGATCGGACCATTACCACCAAAGTAGTTTAACCTTCTCTTGCCTTATGTCGTCAAGGTAGTTACGAATAATGGAATTTCGTATATGAATATAATAACATTGAAGTAAATTTTAGTTTGTTTGCGATATAGTTATGATGTTTATATTGTAATGTAATATTATTTTGCCTGCGGCTTAAGTTTGGAACTAGAGTTTCCTGAAATTCTTTCTTATCCCTTGTGTACAATGAAAAAACTAATTCTGCTAAATTTCAGCTCTCTAAGTACAAGCATTTGTGCTGGGTGTTGATGAATGTACCAAGACTTTCATTTTTATGATTTCATGTAATAGTTAAACTAAGCTAAGAGATTTACTAAGAATGTTTGTCAAAATCAATAGGACTAGGTATACCTAGTAATTAACACCTTCTACAACCGTCTGCCATGTGATAAATAAACAATATACAGAGTGATTTGTAATATATTAAAAACCTCCCGCTCGTGGCTTCTTCACATTTCACCAAATACTCTGTAATATCAAATACATTAAAAAAAACGGAACCCTTATAGTTTCGCCATGTCCGTCCGCAGCTTTGCTTAGATACTGTTACTAAATGGTTGATGTATATATAGTGAAATTAAAAGGTAAACTCTCACAGTTAAGAAGGCAAGTTTACAAGTAACAGCTGATCAAATGAGAAGTAAAAAAAAATGTACAAATTCCGTTGAAAATTATTATTACGTACTCATGCACTTGCCCGGTTTTTTTATCAGATTTAGTGCCTAAACCCCACAACAAACGAATTTACTCCAGTAAAATAGTCTGTATCAGTGCAGTTTAAAAGTGTCTGGCTGGAGAAATTTGGTGGTTTAAACAAAAATTTAAAATATGTTATTGTGATTGTTTTTTATTCTGCTTTTTCGTGTATTGATTTAAGGTTTCTGTTTGTTGTAGTTTTGATTTGACGGCGTTTATAACAATAGGAAATCTGAAAGTTTTCGAAATGTTTAAGTTGGAATATCGTTCCGTTATCAAGTTTCTGACAGAGGGATGAGCCCTTGGTCATCCCAACCGATATAAAAAGAAGGTTAGACTCTGTGTACGGAAATACCAATCTGTCATTTTCTACCATCCAAGAATGGAGTAAGCATTTCGTTTAGGGTAGGAGTCTATTCAAGACGAAGCTCGCTCCCACAGACCTGTCGAGGCACCGTGGACTGCATCAAATTAGTGAATGAGGAAGTTCTGAGTGATCGAAGACTTAACTAAAGAAATAGCCGTAAGAACAGGGCTTTCAAAAACTTCAGTTCTTAGGATACTTCATGAACATCTTCACATGAATAATGATAGTGAAAGGCGGGTGTCCAAGCTTCTTTCAAGTTTGCAGCTAAGTGGTCGAAAAGCCGCCTGGGAAGGCCAAGACCCACCAAGCCCGACAATCCATCAAAAAGATAATAGCTACGGTATTCTGGGATTATCCCTGAATACCATTGATTGACATAAAAGAAAGGAATATCACGGTAAATGGCAGCTACTACGCAACCTTTATTGAGCAGTTATAAAGTTGTTTGGCTTCTCAACGACAATGTCCCTGTTCACACTGCTTTAATTGCCAAGGCTGATGTTACAAAATGTGGCGTCGAGGAAATTCGCCACCCTCCATATAGTCCTGACCTCGCACCTAGTGACTATTATTTGTTTTAGAAACTTAAGGTAGATTTAAGGGAAAGAAGATTTTCTTCGGATGATGAAATGTCCCGTGCGGTACGCCCATTTTTAGGACAACACTTCTAAGTATTTTTACAAGGGGATAAAAATGCTTATTAAGAGATCTGAAAACTGTATTAAAATAGTGGGAGACTATATCGAAAAATGAAAAATTATTTGTAAATATATGTCCTTATTTTCTTTGTTAGGCCGAAAACTTTGGACCTACCCTTGTAGATGGATAAGGTCATAAATCCGAAAACAGGTGGGTAGGTAAGGATTAATATATTAAATATTTTTCAAAATTGATATTACAAAGTTGTTTACTGTAATGTAAATAAGGCACGACCGAGAGGTTATTAGTATATTGCAAATAACCGTGTATAAAGTTGAAACAAATATTTATTATTCTTGCATTTCATGTCACGTGTACAATAATGAGTGATGATGGTGACGTGTTTATTATCATTTATTTTTCATGCCTAATTTCATCCAGATCCTAAAATCTGGATGAAATTTGGCATAGAAAATCAATTATAACGCGGGCGAAGCCAGAAAGATAAGCTAGTATATATTGCACTAGCTATTCCGCGCAACTTCGTCTGCGTAAATTGTCCCCGTTTTTGCAACATTTCTCATTGCTGCTCCGCTCCTATTACCTAATCATAGCGTGATGTTATATAGCCTTCCTCAATAAATGAGCTATCCAACAGTGAAATAATTTTTCAATGCGGATTAGAAGTTCCTGAGACTACCGCGTTCAAACAAACAAACAAACTCTTCAGCTTTATAATATTAGAGTAGATTATATATGTATAGTATTTCTGTACATGCATAAAAACAATTTTATTTCGACCATCTTTCTTGTGCGTCCCTCGCCGCGTGCCCATGACACTCTGTGTAGGGTATCAACAAAGTGTGAAATGGCTCGGAAATATCGTAACCTCTCCCAGCCAGACATTTCGTTCCTTCTCGGTAGCCACGCTCATTATCTGCCATTCCTAATGTTTCTTTGTTGGTTTAAGTTGCTTTATTTACTCCCCGTAAGTGTGTGCCTATACTTATATAACTACTCACAACCATTTCGTATATTAGCCAATTACAATTAATGGTTGTAGCCTTACTTAATGATATAATTACACAAGCAAATATTGTCATAATTGACATTAAAAAGTGACCATCGTTTTTTTAGTACCAAGTGCTTTTCTCGCTGGCTTTAACTTTTATGAACTTGATACTATACCAAATTTTGTTTCACGTTCATAAGAAATAAAGTACATTGACATTGATTTAAAAAACTCGATATTCTTTGGCTATCTCGCACACATAAATAAACTGTCCATTTTTACTACTGTTTTACATAATAGCCCATAGATTAATACTAATGTATTGCTTTAAATTTATTATACTATTTGCTATAAATACATTATATACCTGACGTCATCAAATTCCTTCTATATATATTATTACGCCATTATGCGGGTAGTAAACAAAATTATAACTAAAATACACAATAAGATTATAATCGTAGATTTATTATGTTTTTTATTACACATGAACAATTTTCGTGGGTGTTTTATTAATTTACATAGGTTTGATTTTTCAAAATGAAATATTATAGACTGTTGTCCGTTTTAATGTGTGTTTGATGTACGAAACATTAGTATGTCATCGTAAGTTGGGAATTAAATAAATAATATATGACACGCTCATAAATAATTCCCTTCGTTTCCGACGGAACGCTTCGTATCCGGTGGGGAGACACCCCACTCGAATCGACGCCATTTTACATTTGAATTTGAAATGTCATTATTGTTATAGAAATATGATAAACAATGATCCGTGATGTCTCTTTGGAGTATCGAAATATTGATGTTTATCGTAACTATGGCTTAGTTTATGTTATTGCTTAATAACTGTTTATGGTTTCGGGGCCTTTTTAAATCCCGCTTACGAGCGAATGTAGAAATATTTTTGTACTAGTCTTGAGTTAGACGATTATAATATCATAAACACGATGATAAGTTATAATTAAACAGTAGTGTCTCATGAAAATAAAAAGTTTTTTTTTGAAGATTTAATATTTGTTATTCTAGCAAGTCGGTCTGTCTGTGAGTATTCTATTGAGTTGGTATAACAGCTTTATAATAGTAATATTTTACCTCTACTATACCTATTGTTTTTGGAATTATTTTCAGTTGTAAAGTACAGTGTATTTGTTTAGTTTTACTTGTTATTTATTGGGAGACATTATAGACATTTCTGTTGGAGATTAAAGCATAATGTTCTTAGCATCTTCTGTAAAGGAGTATTTCAGTACCCACCAGTACTTACTCGTTACAAGTAACTTCCTTTCAATAAAAACATCAACAGCATGATACATACATCCTTTTGAAGCCCTTTTAATGTATCTTTTGCTCTTCAACGACTTAAACAAACGCGTGGGTAAGTTCTCACATAATTGAAAAATGATGGACATCCTACTGACCGATATAGAATGACCTATTTCTTGAACTAAAAACGGTGGAAGTCAAGGGTCACATAAAACTGGTATTGTAATACATAAATGAGTAACAGTGTTGATTAAATTAAACAGTAGAATTTATGTGGTCACCAATTTAGCAATGTGAAATGTGTATAGGGGCGCTGTGTGCGGGTTAAGTGGGAATATGAGTGTTAATGGCTTGTTTCTGTGAGTTTTTATTGTAATTATCTTCTAGGGGATGTGTTTTTTAATTAGATTTGTGATAAATATTAATATTGTTAATATTAAGTTCGTTTAGTGTGAGAATAACTGATTAGTTAGCTACATTATGTATTCATGGGAACATTGGTATTGGGCGCATTTTTAATAATTAACGCTACAATTTTCACTGTAAAAATTAAAAGTTTTTTTTTAGGGGATGTGTTTTTTAATTAGATTTGTGATAAATATTAATATTGTTAATATTAAGTTCGTTTAGTGTGAGAATAACTGATTAGTTAGCTACATTATGTATTCATGGGAACATTGGTATTGGGCGCATTTTTAATAATTAACGCTACAATTTTCACTGTAAAAATTAAAAGTTTTTTTTTATTAATTACTGGTAGGTGGTATCTTTAACTATCGTTGCGTGGAAAATATTAGGAAAACTCGCTTGTCCCATTATAAACCTGCAAACAACAGCGGTACATTATTGTCAGTAATTTTCTATCCATAGTTTTGGCATCAAATTATGGTATATGAGTGTAAACTATGTGTATATATTATGTTTATACCAAACTTGTGAGAGTCATTTAAATTGAGCATTTTTCCGTCATCAAAATGTTCCCTGAGAGTCTCATTTTTGGTAAATAACATTTATTTTACTAATTTATGCTTTAAGATGATTTAATACATAATTATCCAACTTGCTCACATCCTAAAATTAACACTAAAACACTTAAAAGGACATAAAAGTGATTACATAACAATAAACTTAATTTTACGACTTGTTGTAGCGCATCACCTTTGTGGCGCCATCTAGAAGTGTTTATACGAACTACGTTGTGGCGAAGGCTTCTACGCTATCAAAGTGATTGGAAACGCAACCTTTGTGTTCGTGGCGCTGAAAGAATAGTAGGTCGGTCTGTTATAATATTTTATTACACATCAATTTTAAACCTGGTATTACCTTGGGATTTTAAATGAATGATATCGGTTTTTTATAGACTTTTTCTTGAATAATATTAAAACAAGTAGGTAGGTACTTACCTATAGAAATACTGATTATTTGATTCCCCACACTTTCACGATATAGTGTAATTTTAATTTAATTAGATTATGCCCTGTTTTTAGTCTAGTGTCAGTGTCATATAGGTGAAAATAAAAAAGATAAGCTGTTTTTACTATCAGTCAAAAGACATTGTTTAAATTATTATAATCATTGTAATTATAATTTAAATAGATTCTGTCATGTTTTCAGTCTAGTGTCAGTGTCACATAGGTGTAAAAAAAGATAAGCTGTTTTTAGTGTTGAATTAGGTACCTACTTAATGTGAATCGAAAAAACCGATAGTTGCTTTGTGATAAGTATAGATATACACTAGCTGTCCCGTTCGAACTTCGTTTGCGTCAATTTTCCCCGTTTTTTGCAACATTTTTCATTGCTGCTCCGCTTCTATTGGTCGTAGCGTGATGTTATATAGCCTATAGCCTTCCTCGATAAATGGGCTACCGAACAGAAAAAAAAATCAAAAAAACAAACTCTTCAGCTTTATAATATTAGTATAGATTGTATGTACTGTATGTACTAAACTATGAACCTATTTTATCAATAGTAAAATACTATCACCCCAATTTGGTAAAGGTCCGTAGCAGCGTCGCATACAAGTCAATGTTTTATTAAAATCGTTTCTGAATCTAATACGTTTGCTTCTCGAAATACGGTCGGACGGTACCCCATAACGAATGGGAATGACCCCATTAAGGGCACCTTTTAACGTATTAAATCGAAACTTATCGGGAGACCTGTCCACGAGCTAACCCAAGGGTGAGTCTTATCGAGAATACCACTCACTTAGGCTGGGATAGTGAATCCGCAATATACGGTTCTCATCTGCGGTTTATTTAGGAGACATCTCTATAAGTTAAATCCAACTTAGGTCTATGTTTATGCATTGGTCGGGTAATGAATAGACATTGATATGTAAAGGCCTCCCCTTTCTTAGATGGTTTAATGTATTCAAATTATGTGGGTTACTGCGACAAGGTCGCTTCAAATAGTGTTTAGACTCTGTTGTAGGTACTTTGACAAAGTTGAGCAATATTTTGAATGTTATCGAAGTTTTGTTGTCGAAGTATGTTAAAAGTGTGTGTGTTGTGGGCGATACCGTATTGTTAACTTTTAATATATGTGCTAAAGGACAGGTGACCTTCCAATGTGAATATCTAAGCAATATATTACAGATTTACATAATAAGACTGTCGGCCTACCGCTATGAAATTCTTGCCAGTACGTCGACTGCTTTATTTAAAGATTATATGAATTTATTAGAGTTAGTTAGTATAAACAAATATTTATGAGTAGAGAATACAACATTCAGGCCAGATTATAATTTTTGTAAAGATATTCTAACAAAATGCCTAATTTTACAGTACAATACCACAGATAAAAATAAATTTCTTTGTATATAGTCAAAATAAAAATAAAGTTATTTTGGAAGTTGGTTAGAGCAATTGTAAAAATATCCTGTGTCCCTTCCCTCAAAGTCAAAGTACTTTATTACTTTAACCTAAGTGAGGTTACAAAATGCAACGTTTATGAATCTCAGACCAAATTTTGAATAGAATGCCAAGTTCGCAAGAGTGAAGACATGAGAAAAGAACTTGGCAATACTGCCCTGGCCCTGTTTTAACACTGCCTGGCTCCATATCAGTTTTCATCAAAATATGTCAAGCGGTTTTGCCACCAAAAAAAGACGGACCTAATTACTTTAACATTTATAATATTAAATATGGATGGAAATTGCAAACATTTTCATATATTTACCTAATTGAAATACTGGCACGTTATAGAAATATTTGATGTTAAGGTCATTCTCCATTCGCCACTGCCAATATTGCATACATTGTAGCGTAACTAACGACGGAAAAATAATTAGACACTTACATATCTATAAATTAATGGTCGTAAATTTGAAATGAAATTACTGTTATTCGTTCTAATCGTATTTAATATTGGTTATTTATTGTTTCAACTATCTAAACGACATTATTCGATTAACACGAATGCGCCAATACCGGGTTAACTACAACAAAGTAACATTAAGATTACCTCTCGACTCTATATGAACAACTAGCTAGCAACTATTTAGATTGTTACCAAAATATTTTAACGGCAAAATTTCATACTAAATTTACACACCGTTGTACTCCCTATAGGATAGCAATAAGGAAGGTTTTTTGTAAATTCACCCCAATTTACAAAAAATCTTAGTGCTCTCCTACGTTACAAAAGAAACCCCTGTGCAAAATTTCAAATTTCTAACCCTTATAGTTTAGGCCCTGCGTTTATATGTTAGTCAGTCAGTCAGCTCCTCCTTTTATTTAAATAGATATTGAATCTTTAAATGTGTTACTAAGCACAAAACTCGAAAATGGCTGCCATTCTTTGCAGTCCAAGAGAGATTTTTATGAAGTGATAATTTGGAAAAAAGTGACCGTAATTCGTAAAATCACCTTTTTTCACATTCAAACTGATATATTAGCTGCCGCTTTTGATGAAATTTGGTATGGAGATAGCGTGAAGGCTGGACCACATGCAACTTTACATAGTGGCAAAGCTGCGGGCATTACCTGTTTAAATTCACGACAGTCGACTTAAGAAAACTGTCAGAAAAAATGGTTATAAAATGAAATAATAATAAAAATTAAGAATAAATATAATAATTGGACAATTAAATCACATGTGATGTGACGCTAATGTCTGTTTGTATGAACTTAGAAGACACATATTTGTATTGAAATAACTTTATTTTGATGTATATCGGGACTAAAACTACATATTAATGTGAAACTTTAATGTAATCACGAATTGGTGTGAAAGTGTTAGTATTTTCGTATATTTTTGTGCTTTTCTAGGCGTAAATTTGAATAATTTAGAATTACATTTCTATTCTTGAGAATTTTTATAATTTTCTTTTAAGTAGATAAATTTGTAAATCATGTTATGGGTTTCGTTTACGTATATAATAGTTTTTGAAAATAGAACAAAAAAATAACATTAGCCAGCGAAATTAAAATGCTTTTATTAACGACTTAATAATAAAATAAGAGGATTTGAGAAAAACATTTAGCTAATGGATATACTGTTTTGTTTTTTGTATCTGTTAGTTAATCCATTAAATGTGATGTACAGTTAGATATAGATATATTATACCGGAATAATTATCTTCTTAAAGTGATGTATTGCACAGGCCATTAATTAACAAAATATTATTATTTTTGTGCCCACACCTTCTTATAATTAAAAATGCAAAAATGTATTATATACTTACTGGAATGATTGTTAATTATTCGCAAAACAATACAAAATTATAATTAATTGCGTGGTATTTCAATAATATAATTAAATCGGCTCTATCCTAAGTGAATATTATCATATAATTATACAAGAATATTATGTGAAAATAACGGGTCTACGGGTTCATAAAATATAATAACTTTATTCTCTAATTAAGCGCCTTGGAATTATATACTTAACAATTAAAGCGTTATTAATTATAATTAAGTAGATACTAGGTAGGTACAACTTATATATTCTATAAAAAGTGATAAAATATACAAAACCATATATATATATATATATATATATATATATATATATATATATATTATAAAGCTAAAGAGATTTTTTTATTTGTTTGATATAATGCAATAATCTCATGAACTACTTGTCTAAATTGAAAAAATACTTTATTGTTGGATAGCCCATGTATCGAGGAAGTCACGCTATGACCAATATGAGCGCAGCAGAAATAAAAAAATTGCAAACTCGGGCAAAATTTACGCAGAAGAAGTTGCGCGGGTAATACTTAATAATATTAAATATAATTTATGATCAAATATTTTACTCAAAGAACTACCCTTACCCTATGAAATTTCATTTTTAGGGTTCCGTCGCTGAAATGGCAAATACGGTAACTATATAGTTTCGTCATGTCCGTCTGTCTCTATTAATCTGTGTGTCCGTATGTCACAGGCGTTTTACTAAAAGAACTAGCCTTACCCTATGAAATTTCATTTTTAGGGTTCCGTCGCTGAAATGGCATAAACGGAAACCTTATAGTTTCGTCATGTCCGTCTGTCTCTATATATCTGTGCGTCCGTATGTCACAGGCATTTTACTCAAAGAACTACCCTTACCCTATGACATTTAATTTTTAGGGTTCCATCGCTAAAATGGCAACGAACTACCCTTACCCTATGAATATCAATTAAATTTGATGAAAGGTATATTTGTAGTAGCCGCTACTAATAATATATATATATATATATTTATTTTTAATGGTATCTTTCTTTTGTGTTGTATAATTCACATATGTCTTTAGTTTAATAAATTCATTGTCTACTGATATAATTACTATTGTATATATTATGTTCTATTAGCGAAAACTTTTAATTGGCCTGCTTTATGTTATTTGTTATTCTTAACTTTTTTTTTTTTTTTTTTTTAAAAAGACGACTCCCGCAGTAGGGTACAAGCCCTGTGTCGCGGGGGACTTTACAAACATACAAGTCACGGACACAAAGTACACCCAGACTCGGGACAACAATTTGTGGATCACACAAAGTGGTGTCCCGTGTGGGAATCGAACCCACGACCTCTTGCGTAGCAGTCGGACACACTCCCACCGCGCCACAGAGGCAGTCAATATAAACTATTGTGTTTAGCTGTAAGTTTTCTTAAATTTTTAAATAAATAAATAAATATAAACAATAATATATTATATATAATATATATAATAATAATAATAAATATTTTTCTCCATACATGTAACAGAAGTTGTAATATTTTTTTTAGCAAACATCAACGTGTGGTAAGGTTTCTTACTTTTCTGCTCCCTTATTTTTTGAACCGTGTGACCAAAAAATATCAAATACTTTAAATTAAAATTGTTTCAAAGTTGATCGGATAAACCGTTATTGAGTTATTGCCGAAAAACTATGTTTCTCAACATAAGAGCGTTAGTGTCATGAACATACGCTCTGCTGGTGCAATTATTCGAATCGCTTTTTTTCATACGGCAACGGCTCCAGAAGCCTACAATAAACATGATCCCACATGCTCTTGCCCGGTTTTTTAGCATTGTAAATATTGTTAGGTTAAACTTAATATTTAACACTAACTTTCTAACGACTCAAACTATCTCCATGCCAAATTTCATCTAAATCGGTTTAACTGTTTGAGCGTGAAAGCGTAACAGACAAACAGACAGAGTTACTTTTACATTTATAATATTAGTATGGATGTAGCCAATATTTCTAATTGAAAACAAAATTAAAATTAAATTTGTAAATAAATGATTCGTAAATCAATCCTATTTTAAATTTACAATACACCATGACTTTATTTTGGTAATTAAAACATAATTTATTTAAACGAATTATAATTATATAATTTAATTATACAAACAAAATGTATAAAATATTTTGAATGAAACAACACAATAAGTAGGTACCTACTTATTTACATTTGATTTCAAATGGGTACTACGCTTCGTAGCAATTTGCTACGGAATTAATATAATTATTTTTGAGAACGTTACAATTTATAAAGTTTATTTCTTACTAGCTTTATGTCCGCGGCTGCACCCGTGTGATTGCAAATAAGGTAATTGTAAAAAATATATTTTTAAACAAGTTTTACGTGTTTGGTGTTAAAAGCCAAGTTTTTATGGCCACCTTGCAACTCCATCATCAGACCCTAGTACTAAAGTACTCACTGAGATAAAACAAATGAGCCCAAACTCGATGGGTTATCTTATTAAGACAAGAAATTTCTGTGACCGTTTCCCGGTTCCATCCTTAGAACAGCTCCATGGTACCATATTTACCATGTTATTGTATTCTCAATCTAATTTAGCTTCTAAGATTCGCGCCTAACACACAAACATTGCAAGTTAATTAAAAGCTTGTAAAAGTATTATTTGTTCTTTCCTATGATATATATTATCTAGAAATAACAAAAAGAAACCCACTATCGCATTTACTACGAGTATATTGGTTAGGAAGTCAAGATTTTCAAAAGTTCTTTAGTTAATCTCTACAAAGAGACATATCAACTTAAACCAAACGGTTGTCTAATGGGACATAAACCGACGGCCTTCGACTCTCCTCTGTACCTGTTAGCGTTTTAAAATGGCCACTGAACGACGCGTGTTCTTTATTTCATTGTTATTATCTTCCGTGTGGTAAATATATGTTTTATTTGTTTAAATACACTGTAAAAAGATTAAGAAAGTTTGTTTGTACATGCAATTGAGACATCTACAAGCATAGGTTTGTTAGTTTTGTTTGTTTTAACGGGGCCTTAGGCACCTGTCTCACCAACGACGATGAGCGAGCAGCGAGTAGCGATTTTATCACTCAATAAACGTACAACTGATGTAGATCCAGTCCGTGTAAACAAAAGAGATGCAGTATAGAGCAAATATTAAGGCAGTGTAAACGGTCAGCGATCAACTATTAATATCTGTATCTTTTTTATTTACACGGCATCGACATAAGTATGTACGTATCTTGAGCGATAAATCACTTCCCGCTACTCGCTTTCTCGGCATTGGTGGGACAGATGCCTTAGCCTCTTGATTGGGCCATTGTACGTACGTTGTGTTGTGTTACTTCTTCTCATTCCAGCCAACATAAACACTCCCAGAAGCCCAGCATTCCCCTCAGGTTACTACAGGCATAGATATCATCATTTAAATAAATATCTTGGGACAACTCACACAACGCCATCTGATCCCGAACTAAGCAGCGCTTGTACTATTGAAACCAGACAACTGATAAACATGCTTATATATTTCTAAATGCATACATATCAAAGATACCCAGACACAGAATAAACCATCATGCTCATCACACAAAGTTTTATCCTGGGTGGGGATCGAACCCACGACCTCCGGCTTCCTCCGGTTATACAAATAATTTTTAGAATTAATAATTTATAATCTATAGGCACATCTATTTTTATACAAATAAACATAACAGCTTTCATAAAGTATATACGGTACTTAAAATTATTTTGAGTCTGTCTGTCTTTTTGTCCCTTTGTTCCAGCTAATCTTCAAACGGCTGAGAGGATTTTGAAAGGACTTTAACTATCAGACAACTGATTTTCTAAGGAGTAACTTTGGCTACTTTTAACATCACACTAACATCTATAGGGAGTGGGTAGCACTGCGACTTCGCGCAGACTAAGTTGGTGCCCACGACTTAGTCTGCGTGAAGTCGCAGTGCTACAGCTAGTGAAATAAAAATACAGGTCAACTGTAGTTTTTTGTAGGAAAATTTCAATAATCGAAGTCGAATTGTAGGAAAATAGTATTTTGTAGGAAAATTTCAATAATCGAAGTCGAATTGTAGGAAAATAGTATTTTGTAGGAAAATTTCAATAATCGAAATGAAAAAATACGGGTCTCTATCGCTCGTGTAAAAATATTTAGGCCATTTCTTTTTTGTGTGCGAGAAGCCGGAGAAAGAACAAAGTGGCGTGCAATTGGAGAGGCCTATGTCCAGCAAAGACTGCGATAGGCTGATGATGATGATGTTTTTTGTGTAAAGCTATTCACACAAAAAAAAGATACAATATTATCTAACGTCTTTTAAAAGATGCATATGTGTTTTACTCCAATTTAACATTGGAGTAAAACACTATTACAGTTTAGAATGATAAAATATGAAGGTATTTTTAAACAGTTTTCAAACATAATTTAATGTTTTTATGTGAGTTTTAAAAGTTTATTTTTAATACAAAACTGTGAAATGAATCTGATTTTGCATTTGATTTATTTTAAAAAGTACTTAAGGTGTAAATAAATGTGACACAAATAACATTCTTTGTACTAAATATATACAAAAGATACAAATTTTAAAAATACGCGTATGAGAGTTTGGCACTTAATTATATATAAATATTCAGTTATTATTACTTAGTGTATCTTTATGTATGTAGGTAGTTTTATTATTTAAAAAGTGACATAAAAATTAAACAGATAATATACATTAGCTAATTAATTAAAACGAAATAAAACTAAAATAAAAACTAAAATAAATCTGAAAAATTGGGGCCCCTGAACATGGTTCCACAAATGCTGGCAACATTTCCTCGCTGTATGGCATTGCTGATGCGTTGTGCGAAGAAGCTGCCAGCTCTACGATCACCAGTGGAGTCGACCAATTTTTTTGGAAATTTCTTTGCAAAAATTGTTCGGATCGGGACCCCACGGGCCAAGGGTACTCGAAGTTGAATGGTACAAATATATATTCACTGCCGAGGCCCCTATTAATGTTAAGAATTTGAATTAGGCTTAATAATATGAACTCTTTCTCTAGTCTTTTAATTTATCAAATTATGACTGAAAGAAGTTTGATGAAATTACTGGTAAAACTCAAATTAGCTTCGTTTCTTCGGAGTCTCTACCGCTTTTTACAATGAAACAGTCCCAGCAATGTTTACCTAATCCGACTGCACCAGTTACATCACACAATGCAAGTAAATGAAAAAATAATTTTAATAAAGCACAAAACAATTTCGGCTACGTGTGAAGAGACCACCCTCACCGTTTACATTCGCGACAGCGTATTTTAATTAGCTATACATGAAAATGCTTTGAAACTGAGAAGGCCGTGTACGAGCACACATTTACTTAAATTATAATAGCAATATCACACTCTTGCGTTCGCCATGTTAGTTTACACACAATGTTGGCTCTGATAATAATGCTCCGTTTTAATTAGAAATTAAAAGTTAAAAAGCTTGTTCGTGTATTGTCAGAAGTTTCAGCACGAACTTGCCGCATTCTACTCTGTTTAAAGTTGTTCGGAATTGTTAGCTACACTTTCAAATGTGAAAGTGCTTCTCAAAGTGCAATTTTGTAGATTTAAGCTGCTGTAGAAAAAATGTTTCGCTAAGGCTCCGTCGTAATAAGTGGTCATTAAAGATTTCATTCCAGAACACTTGACAACCCTAATTAGGAGAACTGAAATCTAATAAAAGATAACTTGAAAGTCATAGCGAAACCGCATTCATAAGGAAAACTTGGCCTATTAAAATTCCTCTAACGAGTGCGAACCATCCAGTTTAATATATACAGGGCCCTTCTAATTTTCCTCGGAGAGATTTAAGCGGCATAAATTTTGCACACTGAAAAGAAACTCTGTAAAAGAAGAGCTTGTACATTTTTACGATGGCGAATCTCATTCGCCCCTCGAACGTAGAGTTGTCTCTCCTTTAAATTAAATTTTCACTCCTAATTTGAAAGTATAATGTCATTTCACTAGAATTCTGTTATTAAAACTTTTAAATCATTCGGAAGTTTCCTTTTGTGAGCGCCTGAGGGTGAGTACTCGTGATTTTTTAATCAAAATGGGATCATTTCTAGTGATTTTTTACGACTGCGCCATACCGTCGGCATCAAATTGTCATTAGCCACTTGCGTACCGATATTGCTTTTCTTTTAGAAGTGCTGAGATTTTATGGAATATTTAATTTTCGAATCTTCATCTTTATGTCATTTTGCAATCATACATGACTGAAATATTCTATGTAGGTATAGAAACTACCTAACGGTGGAACTTTTTTATTTCTTTTTATAGGGAGAACTTTTACACTCATCCTTTTCACAAGTATAGATTTTAAAATTATGCAATGTCTTTTATTTATCCTAAAACACATCTAAAATAACAATTTCTTTTAAAAAAAAGATATTTAAAAATCGAACAAAAGAAAAGTATACCATCAAAAAGCACATCCATGTAAAAAATTCAAGCCTAAACATCTGGAAAAAAAAACTTAAACCTACTGTCAGAACCGTCAATCCTATTCATTAGCTTAAAGCCACTTGTACCATCTTGTACGAAACATCTGTTTTTAAAAACAATAAAGGGTTGTTTGACAGTAGGTTGTAAATTCTGTCTCGACGAATCGTCAGAATGGTCAATAAAATTGTCTGGAGTCCTTGACATACAGACACACTGCAGACGGAGGTTTTATAGTCCATAAACATTTTACTAGCTCGACCTTGAGTAGGGTCTGCAATGAGGTCGTTGCACTCTGTTTTACTGCTATTTCGGAGTTCCCAGTTATGATTAGATGGGGACAAATTGTTTGCATTCGCGGCTGCGTTCCTGTATCTATTAGTAGCAATTGTGGATGACAAACATATGACTATTGCACTCATATTAATGTTTATTGCAATTGTTGCTTCGATTTAATAGTATTGCTTTGCTGTGTTTATAGTATTGAGGCGTGAGTTACGCTATTCGAGTGCAAAATCATACAGTAGGTACATAAGTACATGAATATGCAATATCTTGTATGTGTAATCAACTGTAAAATTAGAGTCAATTTAACGTATAATCAATGGCGCATTCAGTGTATTTGTAGGTTTGGTGGATTTACCACATACCGTTTCAAGAACGTTATTCGAAAAACTGCATTTTACCTTTTTCAAATACAATCCGTTAACCTTTCTATACGAAGAACAATATATTACCTGACCAATGTTTACAAAAAACCTACAGATTCTTTGTTTACATTCTCAAGCAAGTACTTTCCAAGAAATTTTAAAAGCATTGCGTCAAAATAACGGGAGAGCCGAAACAAAAGACCTTTTTGACTTCAAAGCAAGGGTTGTTTTTCTTTCGAAAGTAATAAAAGGGTTTGAGGAGTGACTTTGTTACCCTTTCTTTGTTTATTGTTCTTTTTATGGCGATTTATTGCACAAAGTGCCGTTTTGTGCAATATTCTTTGAATTTCCTGCGCTACATTGTCCGGCGTTGACCGCTACGGCGACTTTAAAACAGTATTCTATTAAAAAATGTTCTTTTGTTATATGAAGTAAGAACCCTTTTAGTGATTTCGAGGCAGTTTTGAGTGTAACATTGAACGCGGTCTATGTTCGAAGTGTGTGTTAAAAAATAGTTTTAAAGTTTTTTCGCAAAAGTTTACCGTATAGCCATCAAATTAGATCGCTACTTTAAGAAGATTAATCGCAACTGTCAGTTCAAACACTGCATAAAAAGTTATAGTGCAGGCGAGTATCGGCTCATAATTGATTATGTTCCCAATTACTGTTCGCGAATATTGATAAGTCTGCAGACGTACGTGAAACATCTAGCAACATTTAAATCTTCAACATTTTCAAACAAAAATATACACAAACATAAAGCAAACGGAACAATATCATCACATCTAAATTTAAAAATCCAATCTTAGCGTGGAATCAGAGCCGAGTCCCGACATTCCTTCTTTTTATCCTCCCGAGTTTCTTATCCTGCACGACATAAATCGCATCGACCCGTATAACTCTCTGCGACCATTAAAAAGATAAACAACTTAATATAGGTATAATAATAAACAAGATGGAGGTACGGAGCCGCTCAACCGACTTAGTTAGATCCCTGTACACACCGTTCATAATTTTATTTATTCACGAAACCGTAAATATCTGTAGGAATAATTCCGAAGGCTCTTTGCGGGGATTAAGGGGGGCGATGCGGC
Organism: Herminia tarsipennalis; assembly: GCA_945859575.2. Lineage (NCBI taxonomy): Eukaryota > Metazoa > Arthropoda > Insecta > Lepidoptera > Erebidae > Herminia > Herminia tarsipennalis. Next base: position 12,182,287 of record OX243835.2, read on the forward strand.
CCTGAGAAAATTATATTCGGCTATAACAGTTATCATGCATCACCTGAAGGAAGCGTAATGTGCCTTTTCGCAATCTCGAGGGCGGCGCGAGCGACGCCGCGCGCAAATTACTTTTTCAAAGTATTTACATGTAAATAGAGTTGGCGTGCCTGTTACGCGTCGGTGTTATAGACGGACCGTCGACACCATTTATCTACGCTTTGGTGTAAGAGGCGGACCGTTGACACCATTTATCGAAGCAGTGCAGTTGCGGACCGGCACGAGGCGTCGAGTCAGCGCTACGTGATTTCCACATCTCGCCACTTCGATTTCGCAACCGTCTTTCCATAGTTGTAGTTTTAGATTTTAATAAAGAACGATTCATTCTTGGTACATACATCGACCATTTATCACTAGTTTTAGATTTTAGTTTAATGTAATTTATAATTAAATTTATTTAAGATGTATAGACTTTCTCTGCAACCTCCGGCTCCAGTTAACGTAATTGGCGCAGTCGGTAGGATATTCGCGGGCCGGTTCGCGATAATTAGGAATATCTCAAATCGATATCCGCGTTCGCGAGTCACCCGGGTGGTTTCCAAGCACCTTCAACGAATATCCGGATCTTCGGAAGCTGAAGACAGAGGCGTATCCAGACATCGATACTGCAGAGGGGCCAACTATACACTTATTGAACCCAGACGGAACATCCGACCAGAAGAAGTAAGATGAATACCAGTGGTCTGGCAGCAATATTTGCCACTCCGCTTGACAAATAGTTGCTGTTCTTCGGGGGGAGGTGTTACGCGTCGGTGTTATAGACGGACCGTCGACACCATTTATCTACGCTTTGGTGTAAGAGGCGGACCGTTGACACCATTTATCGAAGCAGTGCAGTTGCGGACCGGCACGAGGCGTCGAGTCAGCGCTACGTGATTTCCACATCTCGCCACTTCGATTTCGCAACCGTCTTTCCATAGTTGTAGTTTTAGATTTTAATAAAGAACGATTCATTCTTGGTACATACATCGACCATTTATCACTAGTTTTAGATTTTAGTTTAATGTAATTTATAATTAAATTTATTTAAGATGTATAGACTTTCTCTGCAACCTCCGGCTCCAGTTAACGTAATTTGCCTAACTTTGTGGTTGTGTGTGCTTCCTGATATCTGCTTGTTGTATGTGCTTAAGTATTCAGGGTCTTGTGTATTATCTCTAATGGGTATACCTATTAATTTGAATTTGAATTTCATTACTTTTTTTTTTAATTGATTTTCAAAGCTGAAGAATTTGTCTGTAATGTAACAGTAACTGTTATTTTACAATTTTATGTACTTTTATTTATAATTAAAATTACATTGAAGTAGGATATGGAGAAACAAACTATTCTTTACTTAATATTATAAAAATGAAATATTTTACTAATAAACTTAAAAACTATTGGCTCGATTTCAAAAATTCTTTCACCGTTGGAAAGCTACACTATCCACGGGTGACAAAGGCTACTTTTTCTCCTTGTATTCCCATGGGAACGGGAAATACGTGGGTAAAACCGCGAGGCATCCGCTAGTTTATTGTAAAATAGTTTTGGCTTTAGTCTTACTGTAGGTACCTAGCCTTGTCTACCAACTTATAATACTGTCATTTGACCTTTCATTCTCTCTTATTCCTGTAATTTCACAAATTTATTCATAGTAGTATAAATCTGGCTGTTCCTCCGCCATACAGGATAATCCAAATTTGCAATTCACCGAAAACTCTTTGAGGTGATATCGTTTAAAAAGCACGCCCTATACATAAAGCCTGTATAATTATCATCCATTCTACTTATAAACTTTCATAACGGCCTATACGTCGACTTAACCTCTACTTTCGGGCTTCGTCGGGTGTCGGCTCCCACCCTGGGGTAGGACTCACCCCTCGCCTTATAATGGGCGTCTAAGAAAAACGGGTGCACGGTTCGGAATAGAAAATGCTCGTTTGGAAATAGCTTCGGTGGAAAGCTAAAGATTTATTCGTGCTACGGGATACGCTCAGAAAATATCCACGAGCGGATTTTTAATGGCCCCATTGTTTCTATTTTAAACGTAGCGTGCGAATGGAATACTTAAGTTAGAGACTTTGAGACGTTTTGTTACGTTTGTGTGTACCTAAACCTTCAGCTTTTTGAATTATTCAGAAAACATTGTATTAGGTTCAAGTTAATTTGAATACTTTTATCTTACGACCTCAAACTGATCCCTTGCTACTTGTAAGGATTATAAAATAACTGCGCAACTATAATTAAAGTTAAAAGGTAGGACTTCTATCTACCTACTAATTATTATATCTAGCCTTAGTTATGTTTTGTAAATAAATAAAATACCGTTGGTATAGATATGTTACATGTAAGAAAAAATAATTTGTTAATTTTTTGTACTTACACTAGGTAAGTAGATTATAACATAACTTCCAGGTACTGTAACTAGTTTTGAAAATTGTTATGTAAGTAGTTACAATATTAGGTTTTTGAAAAATATTGAAGTAATTTTTATATGCATTTCTTGCCAATTACTTTACAAATACAATAAATGGCGCATGTGAGGGCCCAACTCGCGAGCATCAATGGATAGAAAAATTTAAGGTCTAGTAACATAGTCCAGATAGGTGGTTCTATTCCGGCCCCGTTTTGGCTACGGAAGTGTCGGGTTCGATTCCTGGGTCTGGACTTTAATCTTTCAAAAATGCAATTATTGTATTTAAAAAAATATATACCTACCTACATATACTACCACCTGTGTCAAAAGTATTTCTTTGATTTGAATATATTCTTCTACCAAAAACAACATACAACGAACACCTAAAGCCTGTAACAACTTGTCATTAATATGAAAGCTAAGCTCGGGACCCAACGGCTGCCTATCTCACTATTGCACGCGCGCTGCCTTTTTACACCACATTATAAGCGCCGATATTAGCTCCGTATTTCACTTATAATTCGCTTTCTGACGAAGAGGGCGCGCGTGTACGACGCAGGTGTGCTACAAATGTGATTGTCTGCACTAAGCTTAACATTCACTGATTCATACAATTGATGTGAATAAAGAAATATTCTCTTAATTAAAAGAACTAATGCTCATTCCTAATCAAGCTATTGTTACCGACACATCACTCACTTTTATATCTATATAAATTGAGCCATTAATTATTTTTAATTATCTACTTTAAATATAATACGATGCCGGCTAAAGTTATTGTTTTGAAAACAACAAAAAATAAACTATTTTTGAAAGATAATATTGTAATCAGCGAGACGTCATTTTTTGTCCCCGGAAGAGATAAAAATGTCTAAAAATAATGAACTAATAACATACCCGAAGCTTTCGGTCTAAAGCAAAATATATTAGTAGGCAAGTAACACATCGTTCCGGCGGTATAATGAACATGGCTCCCTCTAGCGGGGCCATTAATCAGCCCCCTGGCCCCCGCACACCCCAGGCTCCTCCGAACAGAATTCCCCTCAAAAAAGCCCCTTCCCCCCCACCCGCTTAGAATGTTTCCAATTCATCACGAGACCCCGCCCTTGACAACTCTATATGAGAATGCCGCGGTCCAAAAGTCTCGGATCGTTGCCCCTTACAACAAAGTAAGGCAGCTGATCAGGTACTTTTGGGCCGTGCCGGTCTTAAAGTTCCGGACCGCGAATAGAAAGTATTGTTCGTAAAAGCGATCAGGGATTTTTGGACAGCCGAGTGTATTTTCTTGTAATATCAACTCGGCTGTGTGGCGGCCATTACAAATAAATTTCACCTTACCTTTATTTTTTAACGCAGATTCGATGTTGTTTCGTCGCGTTTCCACTCCTTTTTATTGTTAGAAAATGTATAATAGGTATACTCAATGTGAATTTTAATTAACGAATTGAGTACTTACTTACCTTTATTTGCGTTTGTATTGAATTTCGATGTTCGTGATCGTGACTAGATTTTCTGTTATTAATTACCCATGTTATAATCATCGCTGTAGGCTATGATGATATATTTTAGAACTGTTGAGTAGTTACTTACCTAGGTACGTAAAGCCTTACCTACCTAGGTAAGGACCTAGATAAGTAACTGCTCAAGTAAAAAAATAATAAACTGCAATGGTGGTCGATTTATTTAAGAGACGTCGGTAAAAACTCTCTTGATACTCAATTTAATTTGATCTATGAAAAGAAATATTCAAATTTATTTCATTTTTTAAGTTTCTATTATTATTGAAAAAAAAAGTTATAACGATGTATCTCATTGTAATCCTATGTATTCTTATATGTATTGAAGTTAGTTTGTGATTATATGAAACCTACCTTTTTTTTAAAAAAATATATTGAGCCTGCTTAAGTTAAATATTGGAATATTTAAATTCCAAAATGCATGAAGTCGTAATAACACCTGTGGATTTTTTTTTTTTGCACTTGTAAAAGTTACCTACCTATTTAAGAAAAAAATATTAATAACTGACTTTGACTAATACATATAATAGCTATACGACCTCTTTATCACTAGCTAGCTATAAACAAACAGCTCATATAGCTATATTCAGTTAGTTACAATGTCAGGCTTCGCTCCACAGTAGCTGTTTAATAGCTTGGCACATTAAACGCATATAAATTGGTGTTCATTGCGCCATTGAGTTTGCAACCAATCTGATCTATACATACCTACTTAGTATACAAACTATTAGATAATTACAGATGAATATTCATATGAACGATCTGTTGGTAGTTTACTCGTAGTTTAAAATATAGCACAGATTTTGTGATACTGATATGTGTAGGGAGTTGTCGTGTTGATATAATGAATGTAAATATGGCTGATGCAAGAAATCTTTGTATGACCAAGTTTTAATATCTCTTAGAACTAAAATTACACTAAAAGTGATAAAAGAAACAATAATAGAATAAAAATTGTTGTCAGTGTACGTTTGTATGTCTTAATGCATGTATAAAAGTGTTAGGTACTAATAATAATAATAATATTTTGGGACAACTCATACAAGCAATCTGATCCCAAACTAAGCAGAGGTTGTACTTTGGCAACCAGACAACTGATAAACATATATTTTTAAATACATACAGATTATAGATAAATGACATGCAGACACAGAATAAACTATCGTGCTCATCACACAAAGTTTTAATTTACAAAGCCTGAGTGGAGATCGAACCCAGGACCTCTGGCTTAGCAGTCAGGTTCACTAATCAATAGACCAACCATAAACTTAGAATATAATATATATATTCATTCTATGTCTATGAGACCAACATTTTTACAAACTATCTACTATTTTCTGTTTGTTTAATAGTATTTAGGTAGTATCTTTTTGGACACCTATATTTACTATTATATGTTAGACTATTAAATTAACTATACATAGGTACAAATAAAGCATTGAAGTATACAATTTTTATTACTTTGCCTGGATTAGGTTTCAAATTTAAAACATTATGAGTTAGATCTATAGATACTTAGCATTTATTTGGTACATGAGACCGATTTTTCCATCTGCTTAACAAACGAAACAAGAAATACAGCTGATAATACAAGGAAATACAAAAGATGTCAAGAAAGAGAATTGTGAAGTTGTGAAGCAATTACTTAGGTGAATGCCGACGGCACTCGAGACACCCGACGCGATGAAAGTTTGTCAAAAATATTTAGGAACCTTTATATTAGGAATTATATTTCTTTTTGAATAGTAAGTAGGTGATATTTTTACTAAAATATTCATTAAGTTTTGGGGTAGATGATTATGTAAGGAAGAATTATTTTATATTGTCAATGACTATGGTTTAAATGGCATAGTATGGAAACAAAAAATAAAAATAACTTAAAATTGTAAAGTGTGAATATAAATATTTATACATTAAAAGTCTTTTTGTCTAGAAATGTGAAGATCGAAGTCCCTATAAAATATTATAATTGATGAAAATAAATGATAAGTATATCTGATATAAATAAATATTGAGTAGTTGTTAATGTAGGTTATAAATAATATATTAATAATTATTTTAAACGTTCGCGATTTTGCACATATTACAATATTATCGGGAGTTAATCGCGTGAAATATTTTGGGGTACGATTTTATTTACCCGATCACCACCACTGTGCAATTCGATTGAATGGTCGGGTAAATAAAAGGTACGTACCTTAAAAAATATCACGCGATGAAGCCTTGATAATATTCTAATCAGTTCCATCATCAGTTACATAATAACTACAACTATAAGAAGAAAATATAATTTAACATAAATCACTACTTTAAAAGACAAACAAAACATTTTTGAAAACGGCACGTCTTATATACAAATATCAAAGAAAGTAGCAGTTTTGAAGCTAAGCACCACTTTGCTTTATAAAACGCAATGTTTACCACGATTCTCGAATTAAAACATGATAAACAAGTCATCAAATCAAACATCAGAATTCTATAAACGAATGAAATACACAATATTATTACTATATGTTAATATTTACACAATAAAAAACATAAAATATAGGAGTAAGAGGCTTTTTATAACGCTACAAACGGGTTCCTGTGCATTACGCCTACTAGTTTAGAAATAAAGCGGGCCATTACAAATCGTTTCCAAAACACTTTCTGTAATGAGTACGATCGTAAGTTCAACCAGTAAATTACGGGAATGCTATCTCCGATTGTTTGGTGCAAGATAGGAGGTTGAGCGAAGTTAATGGCGAGTTCTGTGACCATATAAACTAAAGTTTTAATATAAGCCTCTTCTTAAAACAGCAAAAGTATTTAGACGACACTATTTAAAAAAAAATGGTTCTATTAAAAACTTGGATTTGGCGTAACTAAATGTTGAGGCATAATAATACTGTCAACGACTGAGACTAAACAATCATCTAGACAAAACTAACACTATGAAACTCTAGTAAAAAACGTTTATACAACAAAATATACCTAAATAAATATACCTGCCATATTGATCAGCATAATAAATATACCTACCATATTGCTCAGCGGATATTAAGTCAGAGAAAAATCTATCCAGCCGGTCCTAAAATTAGCGAGGGAACAATTATAAAAAAAGAAATAGGCAACAACGGCGAAAATAAAAGAGTAAGTAAAAATACTGCTCGAAATGTAAGAAAAGTGAAAAAATTATAATGTATAATAATAATAATAATAATTTATTTTTATTTTCAAGTAACATGACTCAGTCTGGTTAATTCTCCTTTATTAATATTATAAGTCAATCGGCGCTCCGAGCGCCATCTGTTAAGTTCTAATGAAATTATGAGTGTGTATGTTGAAGTGGTTGCATTTATGTCTTGGTAGACACGGCGTTTGGCATATGATTATGCCCAATTTACACTCTAGGATAAAAGTTGTAGAAAACTGGTGAATATAAGTGTTTTTGTTTTGTAATAAAGAAAGGCCCGCCCTGTAAACAAAATCCTACACATTATATCATATGTATCAATTTATAATTCGCGATTTATTAAATGCCGTTTATTCTAAATCAGGCGTGAAAATAAAAACCAGTGCGGTCCAGAGTATTACCTATAATATTCAACTTAAAATAATAAAACTCTACAATAATGCAACCAAAGATTAAAATATTGTCAAAATTTCAAAATGTCAACGTACCTGCCTAAATAACAAACGCTATTTTTTCAAAAATTGCACCGTATTGAAAGAACAGCACCAGTGCGGGACTAGTTTATTCGCAATAAAGAAAGTGGAATCCCGGGTTGCTCTCCAATTACCGGGATATACGCGGCAATCCCGGTGACGTGTGGCCCAGTCCGGGGTACGGCCTAGCAATTATACATATTGCGAGAAAAGCCGTTCCTATATATCGCAAACGTGGTACGACTTGAAAAACTATGGATCTGTTTTTATAAGACCCTATTTAAGATGATATTGTAATACCTAACTTTATAGAAAATTAAATGTAGGTTATATAGAATGATTTTTTTTAAATATACTAATAACCTCCCGCTTCTTGGCTTCTTTACATTACACCAAATAACTATGCAATATAATTTTTGAAAATAAAAATACATATTAACCCTTCACCACTTTTGTCACACATCTGAGAGACCCCGGAGTAAAATTGATTTTTTTTGTCAGGTTTAGGGCCTAAACCCCCAGATTTTACTACAGTAAAATAATCTTTATATGATGAACTGATAAGTGAATTTAAGGAATAATACAAAACGAATATTACAAAGTTATTTAATGTTATGTAAAGTGGGAGGTTATTAGTAGGTATATTACAAATCACCCTGTATATCTATTATTATTACCTATAATAGGCAAGTACATATATAAAAGTCAATTGTTGTTCAATAATCTCGCTAAAACTCACTTATTCACTCAAATACTTGGATGATTTAAGAAGAAAAAATGCGAAAAAAAAAAACTTCTAAGTCAGATATTATACAAATATTATTACATAAGTATATGTATATATTATAATTATCACATAGCTATTTAAAAGTCTTCAGAATATAATTTATTGCTTTATTGCGTTTGAAACTGTTACTTAGTGATATCGTTTTGGAAAATATCGATTAGGTAATTAAAATTGAATTTGGATACTTAAATATTTATACTACACACAATTTAGACTTATAGACAGTTACTATCAAGGATATAAGTCTGTAAAATGTATGGATGAGTGACCTAGTGTCACTAATCGCTTCACTTTTCAACCAAAGCTTAATTTAAATTTTGGTAATCTCAATCTTAAGTTTATTGCTATCATAAATACATAATGGTCGGATATCTTTATAATCTCTTAAAGAAATATATTAATTCAGCACATTGTGATTCGATTTCCTTTTTATATTTTTTTGATAACGTCTTTAATCGATGATGATTTTTTCGTGCGTGCACCCGCACGAAAAAATGTCACGTTATTGACTGGCTGCTAAGCAACGGTCACGTTATTGATTGGTTGCTAAGCAGTCACGTTATTGATTGGTTACTAAGCAACGGCGAAACGGCGAATGGCGATTACAGCAACACGACATGCGATATAATTGTAACTAACGTTATTGATTGGTTGCTAAGCAACGCGAATGGCGATAGGTCATTAATGTGTTTTTTCATGACGTAAAAATATCGTCCGTAAACCGACTTTACAGACAACCATTTTGTTCCCCATGAAAGCGCCGAGAAGTTTAATGAACCTAGTAAAACTACAATAGGTACTTGAATAGAGAACCAACTGTCACCCTTTCGGGTAAAAGCAATAAAACGCCGTAGACACTTCATTGATTACCAGATTAACATATAAATAGAACAATCTAAGCTAATATTGGATATACGAAAATCAAATGAAAATCAATCTTTTCTCGCCCACAAATGTCGTCAGGGCAATACCGATAGTCGTTTATTTCCCCGATCGTCTTTCCGTACGCACGTTCTCTTAACCCCCCGACGGCGATGTGGGACAGACAGGCCCGGGAGTGCGCCCGCGGGACTCGTACACTAGTTTTTCCAAGCATATCTTATTGCTCTTTTGTTGATACCCGAGGCCGTTAGTTTCATCGCTCGGAGCTCACGGGGTAAGATGGAAAATTTGTAAAAATAAGACAATATAGATGATTATAACTTTTAAACTTACACGTTGCATTATAAATACAATTTGACACGGGAATAAACGCGTTTAACTTAAGTAAAGTGCCTGTGTCCTGCCCCCCCACCCTAAGTCAACTTGTGACCACGGTTGGTGTAACCCGGTCGAAACGTCAAGGTAAATACTTTACCTAGGTTAAACGCGTTTATTCCCGTGTCAAATTGTAAATATAGATGATTTGTAAAATTACGTCATATTTTACAAAGTGAACTTTACACAACATTTTATATAAACGTGGCTTGTTGATATGTATTTGGAATTGAAAACGACTATAATCTACGAGAGACAGAGCATGAATAAAATTTTCATAATATTGCAATTATTTCAGTGTAATGCTAAATCTACATTAAAACAGTTCCACACTTCCATTTGCGTGGAAGATTTCGAAAGGATTAAAACATGCAAATCAAACAAGTACCTATTCGAACATTGGGGATGGCCCCTACGAAATGCGACCCTTCTCGTCTTATTTATTCATCCGAGTTGGAAAAAATGTTGTTTTGTTTACTCCCCATTCCTGTCAGGGGAGAGGTCAGAAATACGCTCCAAAAGCAACTCTGCGGATTTATTATGTAACATGAGAAGATTTTTGCTTGTTTTGTTACGGTAAATCTAATCTAATGTAACTGTGTCTCGTTCGCCAAAGTTTCCTTTTGCATATTCATTTATTTACTAGTTCAGTACTTATTTGTATTAAGTATTATTTATTTACGCTGTGATATTCTTATGTAATGTATATTTCAACAAACATTTCTACTTTACGGGGTACCAATTATATTGAAGTACCAACGTACCGTTATGGTACCGTTTTATAAAATTAACTAGGTATAAATTAACAGCGGACTAATTACAGCCCTAAACGTAACTCGTAAGTAGTAATAGTATTTGTACATAGTTAATAAAATTATGAATAAAATAAATATGAAATACTTGTGTACTTTTATTTAACTTGGACATTTAATGGGTTAAGTCGTCCTGTGTAAACACGGATTTAACTCACGATGTTATCTCCCTCCATTTTTATACTAAGAATGTAAAGAAAGAAAACGCTGAAAGAATAATATTTTAGCTTGAACAGATATTTATCGAGTCTTGGTAGAACTATTTTAGTTGCCCAAAAGGAAAGCGAAAACCCGATTCATGTTTTAGTACCGCTATCATTTTAGTAACTTATTGGAGGAAATTACTGATATATGTTCCATTTTCTTCATGCGAATCGATTGTATGATCGAATGTGATTTCTTTTTGTACGCTTTTAGCATGAAATGCATCGAGTATCGTAAATTCGAAGCAGATGAGATGAAACTAGCTGCAAAGCAAGCTCAAGGGTATAAAACGACATCCTCAGCTTACCCAAACTTTGTCTCGGCTTTTGTGAACCGATTTCTTAACGTTCAGAGTTTCTCAACATATTACACATCAAACAGTTTACATTCATTACTAATGAACAATATAAACGTTTACTTTTAGTCTATTGTCACTATTCCAATATAAAATTAAATTCCGAGCCGTTCATTTCTCGTTACAAACATTCCGTATTTAATTTTCTTTGAAAGAACATTTTTGAGCGTCGCTGGCTTCTTTTATTCCACCCCAACGCTACCCTTTTTAAGGGGATTTCTTTATGTTGTGAGAGCTCATTCATAGCGTCCATCAAGACGATTCCAAGCATCGTTACGGTCTCGGCAAATGTACCGAAATCATCGCTTCACTGCCGAGCGCCAGTCGGTGCGGCGTACGGACATATTGTACCTACCTAACCTAGTAGATATTGTAATAAGTAGATAGTGGGGTATTTGATTCAATTTGGACTTTCGGTTCCGGAATGAAATCACTGAGTAACTTGTACGGGATGTTTGTACGTTCTCAGTTGATTTTGTGCGAATTCTTTTTGTTAGTTCCAAAGGAAATATGTTTGACTTTTGTTATATCCATAGTATTGTTGAACTTTATCTGATAGGGCAATATTTTCGAATTATTGTACGTCTAAATTCTGGGTCTTCTTAGCACGACCAACTTTTAGTAAATTTCATACGTAAAACTGTATATGAAAATATATTAACAATTTTAAATTGCCGGCCGTGATCACGAGTTTCAAAAAATAGTATTAGGTTGTTTACCATTTTCATCTTCTAACTTATAATCCTTTAAAATAAATAACATCAAATACATTCAAAAGAAAACTATACTTGATAAAAGTCCGTACCATCGTGTCTTAATTCAGCCGCTTTAGAGCGAAAAAGAACTTTCATAAAAGTGTAAACAAATATATCAGGAAGCTTTTTAATAATTTAAATTCGTATCCAAGTCTGCGTAGAAATGTACCGACAAAGCTTGTGGACATTTTGCGGCGTGAAATTTTGTTTTAATAAAGGCCCTATTGCGACCACCACAGCCGTCGCTTCGCTGATATTACAGACGAACACCCACTAATGCCCTCTTTTCATATTACGCTCAAGCATTATTATGTGCTTAGGGTTGACAATCTCTGGCTTATGCTGTGTCTGAGATCAAAGTAAGGAATTATGGCTGAATATTGTGCTGGTATCATCAACATTTTTAAATTTAGAATTTGTTCTTCATTAAAACATTGTTTCTTCGTTTATTGAATCGGCACAGTGTTACAGTCCTATGGAATCATAATGAAGTTGTTCAAAACATAACTGTAACAAAATTAACTGCAATACACATACGAAAACATTTAGTCAACCCTCGTAAATGAGGCGTACAAACAAAATAATATAGTGCAGGTCCGTAGGTCACAATGACCACCGCGTGTTGTGCCCGAGAATGTTGGCAATTAAGATTGGCGACTCCCTACGTAGTTAATCCGAAAATACGTGCGTTGGGTGTTTATTGACTGCCGGCGGCATTTACGGGTTGGTTTGTTTTCGAAAGAAAAATGTCACTTACAGATATGTATGTAGAAAGAAAACAGCTTGCTCTATTATAATTCGTCCGCTTCGGACGTAATGTAATACTAATGGTATTCAGTGACCTCATTTCATATTCATGTAAATTTTCTGAATAAAACTCCTTTGAATCTACCTACGAGTATTATGTCTTCTAAAACATTTTACCTACATTCAGCAATCTTTTTAAAGTTAATCGGTCCTTACAAATCGTAATTAACCATAAAGATCCTAATCCTCCACTTGTTTAATCAACTTCAAATTGCTGAAGATTCTAAGAAAAAAAAACTCCAAGAAGTAATTACCTATTTAAAAAGTTAACAAGTAAAACTCAGTGGAAATCGTGAGTACCTAATAAGGGGCATAGAGTGGAGGCTCCAGTCCGGCACGTCGGGTTTATGGACCGTTAGTGCTACTGAAATCAATAAAAGTACCGGAATGTACCGCACATGCGCAATCGAGGCACCCACTGCTACTGACTCAGCTACATTCATTTTATAGCCACTTGTATTTGTGTCTATGGCCATTTTGTACTCTTTACTGTTGACGGAGTAAAAAAGAAGGGAGAAATTAATTGGCACGGGTCGTAAATACCGTCAGCGCTAAAGCAGGGTTGACTTTTTGTACCGGGATAATTGAATGTTTAATAACTTTTATTGCTCTCGATGTTTATATAATTTTTCTTACCGGTTGATTGAAATACATTTTATTACTTTATATACACATTAAATCTACAAAATATGAAATGATGACGTCATTAATAATACGTTGATGAAATAACCGTGTAACGTCATGGGATCATAGATTAAATTAACCCTTCTCATACACACCTACTCTACACCTCGTTCGAAAAATCTTTGAATGGGGTAGCAAAGTCCTTAATGTAAAAAATATGTCTGACTTAATAATAAATAAGAAAACCCCGTCTTTGTGAATTTATTTTCTCAGACACGTGTACTTACTGTGAATGTCACATCGTTATTATTAATAACTCTCTGTAAGAGGCTGTATGTGTACCTATAATGTATTCCTAATAAATTTTAAATGTTTACGAGAACCATTCGATTTTAATATTAATGGCTTAGATAATAAGGTCTGTGCATTGCGACATTCAAATGTAAGTTTGTATTGGAAAATTATTTGGAGAATCTTTTTATTTATTGCAGAGATAGAACGGTCGGTGAGCAAGAATAGATGGGGTTTCACGCTGTGACTAATGGAGGTTTCTTTCATACAATCTTGTATAAGTTAACATTAGTTTGAATTTATCGCACAATGAAGATATCTCAGCCACGCCCACAAAAAACCGATTAATTGGGTGTTTTATCTTACAAAAGTTGTGCTTAGAAACTGAACATATAATTTATTATTTTTTACTCAATTTAAGTCATGTTCATTAAATGATAAATCAAACAAAGTTGTAGGAGGTTCTAGATTCGAACATTTCATTAATGTTCACGATTCTCGCATAAATTTTTATTGAGTTTAGAAAATTCAGTGACAAATATTTTATTTTGTAGTTTATGCCAACAGAGCAGTGGTTGATCTCAAATCTTTTTTTCATAAAACCAAATCAGTTAGTTTTTGAAAATGTTTGTGAAATAAATGGAGGGCGCTTTCATTTATTATTGCATAGTATCTATAAATTAAAGTGTTTTTTTTTATATACCACTAAATGAAGAGACGAGCTTATTGTGAGCTGTCACAGGCATGGTTGTTAATGACAATGTCATCAATGTTTTGGCGATTGCAGCGACATGCGATACATTTGGAAATGACAACAAAAACATTAAAAAAAGGTGTCACAGGCATATTGTTTATTAAATGTCATCAATGTTTTCTTATGACGTTTTTAGTCTCTGTATATTTGTTGTACCAGCGTTTAGTTTTTCTAGACTGCAATGCACAACCGATTTTTAACATAGTTCTCATCATTAAAATGCATTTTTTATAGGCAATAATAAAAACAGAGGCAGAAGGCAGTCGCTAGGAAATCATAATTACAAATTAGTCAAGCGCTTTAAAATCAACTTTTAATACCAACTTCCCAATTTGGCCTCGTTAAATCCTTTCACTGAAACATCAGTTCACGTAACGAGAACTATAAATCACAGCTGTGGGAAAATTTACGAACTGAACGATTTACAACGTACATTTTACGATACTTTTATGAACTGTTCGACCATCAAATACGTTTTATTATTAAATCACTATTCGTTTAACAATTTCCCGGCCATCAGCCATCAGCGACAAAGCTGATATGGCTTTTAATGCCACGACAATTAATTAAAAAGGCATAAACGCCACTTTTATACACGGAGAGCCTATAAAGACTAACTTTTATGCGTCGTAAACGCGATTGTCTGTAGACCCTGTCTACTTCGATACCGCAGCTTTGAGGGGTGATGCCGGCTAGTGTTTCAAGAAGCTCACAAATGACGGTCGGAACATCTTGACTTTTTGTTTTATTTCGAGTTCGAGGTAATAATAAAGTTCTGTTATCTATTGATTTGTTTTTATTGTGTTTTATGTTAAATGTAACTTACACTTAAAAGATTATCTTTGTATTGAACGAAGTTCCATAAACAGTCTAATCACTTTTAAAAACATATAGAAATACTAGATCCAGATAAATTTATCTGTAAAAATGTCTAAAGCCTAAAGTAGAAACACAAAAAAAAATCACGGCGAAAATGGAATGGCATTGCTTACGGTAACTCTATCATTTAGTTTATAGAATAGTTAAGGTAAGTAGTCATTTTTAAAAATAGAAGTATTAAAAAAAAAAGAGAATAAGTTTATTACGGAATATATTATGCCAAAAAGTATAAGCCTTGTTCGTAAAAAAAAATAAGCACCTGAATTTTATACACGACCACGTTTCGCACAGCGATTTCAGACTCCATTAATACCAAATATAAGTCGATAAAAAACGGATTCCTTACGTATTCAATGGCGTCATACAAGACCTTCTAGTTTCTAAGGCGAGTCGTATCTATGAAAGAGGGACACGTCGACCAGACAATAACATTAAATCACAGAGATACTAAGAAAGAGCACAAACATCACATAAAAGCTATTCCGATCAAAAGCTGAATGTCTCAGAAGGCGAATAAAAGAGATTTATCTGCCTCCCCCGAAGGAAACTTGGAATGAAAATTGTAAGATTTTTTAAATAAACCATTAGAGAAAAAGTTCCGGGCCATTTGAGGCGGTTTATTGTGGCACTATCGGGCGCCATTGTTGACTGCAACGTAGCTTTAAATACCAAGATGTCGGTAATGTAGAAGTGACTATCAAAGGGTCAAGTGTTGTTATTGTTGAGGTGATTACAACCACAATCGGTGGCCGTTTTAAGTCGGTCTGACAATATAAAAACCAAACAAAAAAATGGCTGTCTGTAAAGTCGGTTTACTGACGATAATTTTACTTGATAACATCATATGAAAACATTGATGCATTGTAATAAACAACCGTGCCTGTGACAGCTTTAGTTCCAATTGTATCGCATGTCACTGCAATTGCATTTGCTGATAGGCTAATAGCTTTAGTTCCAATTGTATCGCATGTCACTGCAATTGCATTTGCTGATAGGCTAATAGCTTTAGTTCCAATTGTATCGCATGTCACTGCAATTGCATTTGCTGATAGGCTAATAGCTTTAGTTCCAATTGTATCGCATGTCACTGCAATTGCATTTGCTGATAGGCTTATAGCTTTAGTTCCAATTGTATCGCATGTCGCTGCAATCGCCATTCGCTGATAAACTAATACTATCAGCCTATCAGCAGGAGGAACGTGACAAATTTTGGTGCGTGTCAAAAAGCGGATCGGTATCATAACGATCCTACAAAAAGTCGGTGTGTTTAAACGTGTTACGGTTAAATATGTCCAACAGGCTAAGAGTGTTTAATGCGCCAAAATACGTGCTATGACTTATACATACTCTGAAATCTAAATTGATCCTATTATGGAATGTATTTTTATTGATCCTATTATGCCGTGTGGTGCCGGCTTAAGAATAGTACCACCCCATCTCTACCCGTGGGTGTCGTCAAGGCGACTAAGGGATTTCACCCCGGAGGACGGGCTGCAGCGTCCTCTGCGTATTTAAAGCCTTACTGCGATCGCCAACCCGCTCGCCAAGCGTGGCGATTATGGCAATTACCCCCAGGATCTACATACTTGCAGGTTCTACTGGGGAGACCCGTGTCCAGCAGTGGGCCATCATATGGGTTGATATGTATGATATGTATGGAACTTAGTCACCCTATGTCTCTATCAATTTGTTGCCTCTCATATCTGAATTTATTTTCATGCTAACAGTTGATACCACGAGCTATAAAATTGTATCACTATTATAAATCACAAATATTTAAAATATTCGTGTTCTTCTATTTTTATGCTTTGTTGTTACTTGTAACTTGATTTTATTAAATAAACATAATGGGAACTTTGTGGCATAAATAAATTATGTAAATGTCACGGTTTATACAGATTTATTGCCACGATTCTCGTGAGTTAGCACGAAAACAGCAAATATATTATATAAATTATCAAGTAGGTAGGTAACCTTATTATCATAACAGCTTTATAATAAATTGTATCATATGTCCTTGGGAGGTTTAAAGCTCTCTCATACCTAC
The DNA here is from genome assembly GCA_945859575.2 of Herminia tarsipennalis. Lineage (NCBI taxonomy): Eukaryota > Metazoa > Arthropoda > Insecta > Lepidoptera > Erebidae > Herminia > Herminia tarsipennalis. The sequence continues at coordinate 12,199,461 of OX243835.2, forward strand.
CGTTTCTGTATTTTTTAATTTAATTCTACCTACTCTGAAAAATATGTCTAACTGAAAAATATGAATTTTCATAATTTTTTTGTTCCTTCACTCCAAATTTAAAATTACTTTTCTTTATTTATTTATAGCTCCCTGCTGCTTTATTTTTAGACTAAAATGAATTAGGTTAAGCATAATTAATCATAATTATCGTTGTTATAAAACAATATATATCTACCCAATGAAATAAGTAATTACCTTGCATTGTGTCGATTCAATGTAGGTTTTACATTGAATCGACGCAGTTAACTCTGCAAAATTGCTACAATTTGCCCATATTTAACAATATTGTAGAGCACTTAGCAATAACTACGCTCAATCTTATAACCAACTCGCGCATCTAGCACGTTCCACATCCTCAAACATCCATGGTTTTTGACTCTACTAAAGATTTGCCTCCGAATTATGTCCCTGTAATGGAGTGTTTGTAACCATTAGTTTTTATTTCAAACCGCATCCTTTGATCTCGTTACATGATAACTAAATTACTCTATAAGAATATTATAAAACGAATAAAAATTGTAAGTTAAAAACTTCACACTTTAAAAAAACTGCTTTGTATGTAAATATAGTACAGTTTGAAGGGATAAACTATTTGATAATGCCGACTGATTATATTATAAAATCATAATTAGGTTTATAATTGAGTGATACATATTAATAAGTAATGAACAGTTATGTGTTATTCACCTATTCTTGTTACAGTTGAAGTAACTCTGTATTTACGATTACAAATTTTCCATTTAATAAATAGAAAGCTGTTACATTATTACATATTTTAATAGGCTTAATGTTTTTAAATTTTATAAACAAACACTATAGTTAGCAATAAATATATCTGAGGCAAAAAAATCAAAGTATTTCATACCCATAACTGATCAATTTTAAGTTATTAGTATACACACATCAAAAGTGTCTAGGGATCAAGCATTTTTATGCGGATTTCTTGAGATTGAGATGTGGCTTTGTAATAAATTTATGATTTTATAAATTTATATGGATCCTTTTTGGTGCATTTCATAATTTGAATCAGGAACTGTGAATCAAATTCGAGTAAAAGATGAAAATCAGCTGTCAATATTTTCCCTATAAAAACATACAACGCATTGAAGACATTATTAGTGCTACTGTTTCCCTACTACTGATTAAAACCAACGTTATTATGGAGCGGCGACGTCATTTAAGCAGGGAAGAAATGCTCAGAGCCGTGGGAATGATAGAAGCTGGTTCCCGGCAACGTACTGTGGCTTTAGCTCTGAATACAAGTCAGAGTGTTATCAGTCGACTTTGGACACGTTACCGAAGCACTGGTACCGTGGCTGAGCGCCATGGAGGACGGTATCGCTGCACCACACGGAGACAAGACCGATACATTCAAATCTTAACTCGAAGAGGTCCAACAATAACCGCCATGATGTTAGCCGTGAGGCTTCATCACTCTTCAGGGAACTTAATTAGCGACCAAACAGTCAGAAACCGCTTGCATGAAGTGAACCTTCATTCCTGAAGACCGCTACGGGTACCACCTATAGCAATGCACAATCGTAGGATTCGATATCAATGGGCTCTTGAACACAGAAATTGGGCAGAAGAACAATGGCGTTTCGTGTGCTTTTCTGATGAGTCTCGTTTTGGTATGAGACCGGATACAAGACGTATACGACACTGGAGAACCCCTGGACGCCAACAGCGATTAAAATCCTGCCAGGAAGTCCATCCTTATAGTGGTGGAACCATCATGGTATGGGCGGGTATTTGGATCGGCGGAAGAACTGAGTTGATTTGGATCAGAGGCAACCTCAACGCTCAAATTTATGCTGAGACGATTGTATCAGACGTCATCGTTCCTCTACAAGTGCAAATCGGTCCCTTATTTCAGTTAATGCATGATAATGCACGACCGCACACCGCAAGAGTTGTAAGACAGACTCTCGCCGCAGCTAACATCAATGTCCTGCCCTGGCCTGCTCAGTCGCCAGACTTGAACCCGATTGAGCATGCATGGGATATGCTACAGAGAAGAGCTCTGCCGAATATGGAGGGTATCCAGTCGCAAGAAGACCTTTTTTTGTTGTTGCAACGAACATGGGCGGCCATTCCACAGCGTGATTTGGATGAACTCATTTTGAGTATGCCAAACCGATGTTCTTGTGTTGTTAGTGTTCGCGGTAGAAACACGGATTATTAATTGTTTAAGTTACCCAATAAAATTTTAAAGAAAACTGTTATTTCAGTCTTTTTTTCGAACTTTAATGTTAGTGGTTCAAATGTCAAAAATCCCTTTATTAGGAAAATGGCAAATTTCTTTATTAATGCAAAGGTGACTTGGTTTATCGTTACTGTGACAAACGAAAACACTTTATTTGATGAATCCTTAAAGAAATAAAAGAAATAAAATCAATCAGGAGAAAAGTTATTGCAAAAATATATGTTGATCCCTAGACACTTTTGATGTGTATAAGGTATCCCAAATATATGGATTAACGTAGCTGAACTTAATAATATATAAGTAAATAGATTGAAAATAGTTTAGTAATCAATTATGGATGATTTATTGTAAAAAATAATTATCATTCAGTGAAATTTTATATAAAAAAAAGAATACGATATGCTTCTGCCATGTCTCTATCAGGTTTTTCTTTTTAAAATATGTGGAATTAACAATATATCTGGATTAAAATAACTACGTGGATTAGCAGATTACAAACTAAATTCTTGTGGCTATAATTAATTGTTAAATGTATTGTGATCCACGAAACATTGTTTTAATTCCTAAAACTTTTTAACATAGCCTGACTAATGTAGCAATGTATAAAAAAACTAATGTCTTTCATTCGCCAACGTAAGTCCCAAAGAAACATATAAATACTTATAAAACGTTATTTCGTATCAACAGATTTATCCTCGGAGGGTAGTCGTATTTATTTGTGGAAGCAGTCAGTCAGGGGTCGGGGGTGGGGATGGTAAACACAGGAAACGGATCTGGCGAACTTTCCCGCGCAGCGGGCAAAGGGAGATCGGGTATCCTGTTTCGATGGGGTAACTGTAGGTTTTGGGTAATGGTGGATAAATGTATATTTTTCTTCAGATTTCTTTGTTTTAGACTAAAAAAAATGTGAGTTATTATTAAGGTACTATCTTCAAATGTGTTTGAATTTAATTGGAACTGCCTGCTTTGCTTGCGCCACCGCCAGCCTGGATGTCGAGTCGACAATGAATATAAATTGCCCGTGCTCATCTATAATCTATACTAATATTATAAAGCGGAAGAGTTTGTTTGTTTGTTTGTTTGTTTGTTTGAACGCGCTAATCTCAAGAACTACTGGTCCGATTTGAAAAAATATTTTTTTGTTGGATAGCCCATTTATCGAGGAAGGCTATAGGCTATATAACATTGCGCTACGACTAATAGGAGCGGAGCAGCGACGAGAAATGTTGCAAAAACGGGGAAAAATTACGCATACGAAGTTGCGCGGGATAGCTAGTAATATTATAAAGCTGAAGAGTTTGTTTGTTTGTTTATTTGTTTGTTCGTGTGAACGCGATAATCTCAGGAACTACAGATCCGAATTAAAAAAATCTTTCACTGTTGGATAGCCCATTTATTGAGGAAGGCTATAGGCTATATAAAATCTTGCTACGTCCAATAGGAGCGGAGCAGCAATAAGAAATGTTGCAAAACCGGGGAAAAATTACGCAGACGAAGTTGCGCGGGACAGCTAGTGTAAGCTAAAACAAGTGGTATTTCTTAATAAAGAAACAATACCTAAAATGTTAGTAACATTTCATCTCATAAATATTGTCATCTGTTTTGTAGGTATGACATTTCGCTGACCAAGGCAGAACGAAATTGTCTTGGAATAGAACTCACAACGACAATTAGTTAAGTGATACTTTAAGTCATAACAGAAAATAACTATTTTTGTTTCAATAGTTCTTTTTCGCACGATATTATTTGTTGGCTAGGCTAAGAGGCTAGACGAAAAAAAGAGTAACACTTTGACATTGATCAAAAATCTATTATATATCATTACGTGAAGCTAGAATAATATAAATAGGTTGTGTTACTAGGTTGTTTGTATTTTTGCAAAAGGTTTAATGTGTATTTTACTTATGTATCTCCAACTGGCTGTGTGTAATATATGTGTAAAAAATCTTAATTTGAAATAGGACAATTCTTAAAATGTTATTTTTTCCAATTTTTTTTAATCATTAGTTAATACAAACACAAAATATATAGCAAAAGGAACTACGTTTCAACCGGGTGTCCATAAGACGAGGTGTCTTCTCTGCACAAAAACCTACTCACCATACTATTCAGCCTTGATGATAAAGTAGCTCACGATCAAGTAACTATGCCTATGTATAAAAAAAATGGACTGAAACATTGATAATGAACTAATACATCCATGATGTACCTAATAGCAATTTATATTCACAGTAATGAAGCCAAAGCGTCGCTACTCACATAGAAATATCATGCCATCTTAACACAAAAGAAAGTTCACCCTATGACCTGTACAGAAACAGTGACCACCCTATTCTCCTGATATATTTATATACATTATTGCCGGTTTATAGCCGTGAGATAAGCATAAATCTGACGGTAGGCGGACCGCGATGTATCTACATCCCACTTTATTGTTATAACGTTGAATTTATTTATGAATGTCCGAATTGTCTGTAAACGCAAAAATATAGGCATTCCGAGGTATTGTTCTATGACTTTTATATATTTGTTTAGACTTGAGATGACTTTGATCTGATTGAATTTAGTGAAACTATGTCAACAGATTAATGAGGTTAAGAAACGGTGTGTGGTCTTTTATTATTAAAAAATGGTTATCTGTAAAGTCGGTTTATGTAATAACGTCTTATGAAGACATTGACATATCGCCATTCGCGCTGCTTAGCAACCAATCAAAAACGTGATTTTTTTAGACACATTTTCATGAATGCAGCCGGTTATCGATGTATAAGACTCGTCGAGACGACCCGTCGAAAGATAACTCCTGCACTAGGGAATAATATCTGCATCGCGAGGAATTTCCAAATGTGCACTTTCATATCGCAGATAGAAAATACACCCAAACTCGGAACAACAATTTATGCATCACACAAAGTGGTATCCTGTATGAGAATCGAATCCAAACAGGTTGGTTGCACACGTTAATATTGTTTTTCAAAGCTGGTTATTAGCTATTTTATCTATTGCTAGCATCACGTGTTACAAATAAAATAAAACAATTGTTTTTCACTATAGCTTGTTTTCTCATCAAAGGCACCTCAGTCTTTTCGGTACTGATGTGGGTTGTCAAATGTCAACTGAAATGACGTTGCTAACGCTTACCGCTCGATATTCGACGGCTCCTACGTATAAGGTCGTAACTCATAAAATAACATTTTATCAGCGGAGCCATTTTTGTATTAGTACTGGCACGGCAACGTTCAAATGTTAAGACAATTAGCACTTCAATATATTATATAAAATAATTTGGAACATTCTCGTCGCTGCTCTGCTCCTATTAGCTGTAGCGCGATGTTATATATCCTTCTTCAATAAATGGGCTATCCAACAAAAAAATTTTTTTTCAAATCGGACCAGTAGTTCCTAAGATTAGCGCGTTTAAACAAACAAACAAACAAACTAACTCTTCCGCTGTATAATATTAGTATAGTAAGTAAGTATTCAATAAATAACAAGAAGAATATTAGGGTAACAATGTTATGTTTAAGGGAGAGACTTGAGGCCACGATAATGTCTTTGGAATGTCACATAAGCACTCATAGAATAAAATCTTGTTCATATTATTGTGTGGTTGTTCATCTAAATAATAAGAAAGCGTTCCTATTTAAATTTAATATATTATTCAACACATGAATTTAATACCACATGCCTTTTGTTCTGCGTCATAAATGATATAAGAAGTTATGAAAAATGCAATAATGAACCGTTTTCAATTTCTATTATACACATAATTTTTTCCACATTATGTGTGTGTTTAAAAAACCTAATTTGGATACCATAGTATGTTTTTAAAATAATATCCATTCTTACATAACTCAGAGAATTGTTCAAAAAGTCTTAAAAAGTTTCCACTCAAAAAATAACCGATATGAAATTCCACGTAGAACATTTTTTATCCCTCCAACGCGAAATATAAGTACCTACAGAAACCAGTGAAATTAATATAACAAGCCCTAAAACCTATAAAACACATGCTTGCCGGGATGTTTTAAACATTTATTGAAGATATAAGGAAAGCAATTTTGATGGTGAAATGGTACAACTGGAACGTTTTGGTACATTACTTTCGAGATGTATAAGGAAAGATGCTCTACTTGGTACAGGTTTTTTGTTTTAGTGAAATGTAGTTTAAGAGATTTTTGTAGTGAAAACTTCTTGAGCGGCGTTGTGCACTTTCTTTAAAAATGTTAAACTGAATCAGGATCACGTAACCTTGATTGAAAATTCGTAAGACGGAGGGAAAGCAATGAAAAACTGCTACAATATCATTAGAATACGAAGGTAAATTTTGCCACCACATACAATGTTATTATAGCTGAGAAAATAATCGTTACTCGGACTCGGGGTCTTCTGGTTTCTGGATCGTCCGATTCCCCACGAATCGGACGATCCAGAAACCAGAAGACCCGAGTCCTAATAACGATTATTTTTTTCCCTTTCCGATTTTGGTTTTTTGATTTGTGGCTTATTATTTCATATTTTTTTATTATTATGTCAGTATGAATTAAAAATATTATTCAAATTTTATCAGTAGGTATGTATTTTTTTCTGAGAAATAAACTTTTTAATAATCATGTCGTTGTTATTGTCATTTTTTAAATTGTCATGTTTGGGTATGATAGCGCAATAGATAAATATTGTATATAACCACATAAATGATGTTACTTTTATACTGTTAGAAAAAAAATTCCTTAACCATTCCAAAACATTCAAAAATTTACAACGTTAATGTTCAAGTTTTCACTTCTGCCGGCACTCCCGGAGTGTCACCCGTTTTTTTTTTTTAAGTTGGAATAAAATAATCAGGGTGAAAGGATATGGATGCTTCACGATAGACTTCGTATGTTTTAATCCCAAACGCTTGCTTTAATAAAAATATAAAGAATGCATGTCAAACATAATCAATGAATGTATTGTTAGGAATGGTATTGTCATTTAGTTCAGAAGGATCAAGAGCTGCGATATTTTCTTAGCTCGTGAGCTTTTTCTTTTTAAGATTCCATACCAAAAGCAAAATGTTAATAGACATAGACATTTTATCAGTCTGTCAAGATTTTTGTGAAATGCGAAAAAGTATTACTTTTAGTTTTATACTAAATTTTAGTCTAAGTCTAATGTCTCTTGGAGTTGTAAAAATTAGAGATCTAGCTTGTAATGAAATCAAAAAAATAAGATTGTTTTTCACAATGACCAGTAGCTACCGAGAAAAATCCGCTAGGCGTCAATTTTTATGTTAACATGTTAGGCTGCAAACGATTTTAAAGTAAATTCTAACATTCAACATTAATAAAATAAAATTCTTAAAAATAAGCCTTTTTTTGAAAAATATTCATCTTGTTAAAATCCAGGACCAAAATGGAAAACAGAGCACCTTTCACACCATGTCTTCAATTCTTTGAGCAACACGGTATACCTACTAAAGGGAGACTGAAGTAAAATATGAATTCAGCGCGTCTCGGCTGTTTCGCGCACACGCGACTTGTTTATCCTTTTAAGGGAGACTTCTCATTTCACACAACTGCTATGATTGCTATATAATCCCCAGCTTACCTTGACCCACCCTCCCCCCTTCACCATCTAAGTATTCGACGAAAAAAGTACAATGTAAAAGAAAGTCGAAGCTCAAATAAGAGTGGTTGCAACGTTAGGCGTTTTCATAATAGCGCCTCACGAATGAAAGCAGATTTTCGGCAACTGATTATGAGTCCTAATATGTTGCGTTATGTTAGTTTTGTTATGTTTACCAGTTTGTTTATAGCGTGTTTATGTTGTTTGTTTGATTGTTAGGTATATTGAAACGATGAAGGTTGAAAAAAAAATACTACACACAACTGACTACTTGTCGAACCGACCGTTTCGATTTCAACATTCTGCTCCTATTTTCTTAAGTGTAACATCTGCATTGGTATTCTAGAATGCATATGTTTTGTCTCTCCAACAAAAAAGTACACTGATTGTGTGATGTATGCAACCATCATAAACAGTGAAGAGCAGTTTCAATGGTTGTCATTGAGAGATTAATATGATACTATTTGACGTAACGAAAATGGTGTGCTGGATAAGATCTATTCGTATACAATTTCCGAATTGTAAATATCCTAATACTTACTTATTCATTAGTTTAACCTAGGTGTGCATGAATAGATTAGGGCTTCCAATTCCGCAGCCTGTCTTCAATCCCGGTATCTGCGGGACTAAACAATTTAAATCCCGCGGGATCCCGGTATTAGCGAGATCACGTATATAAATTAATACCTTTTGTAATAGGTAGATGAAGCAAAGAATAAAGGCGTGGTGGGAGTGTATATGACGGCTGCGCAAGAGTTCGTGCGTTCAGTTCTCACGTGTGACACCAGTTTGTGGGATCTACAAAATAATGTTCCGAGCCTGGAGGTACTTTGTGTCCGTGATTGTACCCGTGATACACAGCTTGTAAAGTACAAACCCTGTATCGCAAAGGACTTTGGGCTACAGGAGCTGTTGTTGTCTGTTTACACACAATTATATTATACACTGAATAGTTACAATGCTGATACTGCACACTAATTTTAATTTTGAATCCTACTACTATATTAAATGTGCATAAAAATGAATAAATAAATCAGTCATGTTTAAGTGAAAACCTTTTATTGGCTGTTTAATATGTTTTACTCTTCATATGCTGTTGATTTCGAATATAAATAAACAAATAAAAAACTTTGATTACTTGGTCAGTTCGATATGTTTGTGAAGAAACTATAATATACTCGTATCTAAAGTTCTGAACTATCGTCTTCAAACTTCTGTATATTTAAATAACAATCAAGACAGCAGCAGAATAAACCCCTTCGGCTGATACAATAGTTAGCGGTCTACCTTTTTAGGCTTTATATGTTAATTATAGACATTAACCTATTGAACCCACCGATTCCTTAAAAAATATTTCTGTTTTTATAGTAAACTTAAGTGTAATAATAGTAATATAACATCTACGGACAACTCACACGAAGCTGTTTAAAAAAACCTAGCAGAACTTGTTATATGGTATCCAGACAACTGATAAACATACCTTATGTTGATAAATACAAACATTAACTTAATTAATAAATTACACCCAGGCATAGAATAAATAATCGTGCTCATCACAATATCCTGGGTGGGAATCTAAAGTGTGTTAGTTCGCAGTCCCGCAAATCCCGCGGGATCCCGCGCTCATAATCCCGCACTAGCGGTATTGCGAAAATACCGCGGGATTCCGTAAAATCGGAATTGGAAGCCCTAGTAGATGACAACGTTACATGTGTTCTCGATGTTAGACGTTATCATGCACCGTGACAATTTTAAAGTCATGACCATTGTTATACTAAATTGTTTTAGTTCATTTATAACAATGTTTTAGCTCATTTACTAAATTAAAACTAAAATGTTATCAAAATTCACATAGTCGAACTAAATTCAAAGCTATAGTAAAACGCGGTTGAAATATTTTATAGTATGTTTGCATGCTTTGGCATCGTATCAAAGTATTTTTGGCTCGGAAAGCACTTCATGAATGCAGTTACTATTGCCATCTGATATAAATTATGATTACGAACATAGACTATGTACTTCATTTTGTAATTACAATAGTGTTAAAGATACCTCGATTTAACTAGGACAATGTGCATAAGGAAAGAAATCCACATTTTCCCAGTAGACTACTTACATGCAAATTAACTTACTTACTTCCATTGTTCGATCAACATTGTCAACGGTTAGTATTACAGGTCCAATTTTTACAAGATTATTATCAGAATATAGTAGCAATGATGGTTTTAAAATGATTAATGTTGTAACTGATGACATATTTAGTCAAAGTAATAAATAAATTATTGTCCCATGCTTGCTAAGAATTGCTGCACTTTCATCCTGTTTGGTACAGTGCGCAACTGAAGTTGTTTTACGTTTTCCAAAATTTCATACCAGAAACTAATGGTCTTACTTACGAGGCTTCAGATAATTCAAATTTTCATTTTTTTAATAGTTTGAACGCTACGAAAGTTTGGAATCTATTTAGCGATAACCGTCGTTGGCTGTGCATGATTTCCAATTTGTTAAGAAATTGAGTCTCAAATATACCGATGCAATGTGGAATATCAAACGAATCATAAGTGGCCTTGTTATTTATTGTATATTTGTTTAACAATATCTATTTCTTTTGTTACAGGCACTCAGCGTCGAAAGAATAAGCCTGACCAAGAACAAAGAGCCTTGAAGAACAATGGAAGAGTATAAACCAATAAAATTTCATACTTTAAAGTGTTTTCGAACTTGAAACCAGTCTGCGTTCAATTCATATACCAACGATAAACAAAAAGAAAGGAATAACACCAACAAAATTGAAAACAAGCCATTGTTATGTTATACGAAGGTTCTACGAGAAAAAGGCAATCTACATGGAGGGTTCGCGCCGGACGCCTCGAGATGAGGAAATAAGAATTCATCCTTTCTCGCCCCGGGGAGATGAGGGGTGTGGGGAAGTACAGCGGGGTGGAGGGGGCAAGACGGACGACGCCATTCCAAAAAGCCATTATACGAGCTCTGGAGCTGTTTTCTATCTCAGAAAGGAACCCGCGCCAACCCGCCCCGCACCCCGCATCAACACCCGCCCTCCCCATCTTCAGGGATTCTCAACTTTGTTTATGAAAATTACCCATTAAAGTGGCTATGAAAGTAACGCTTTTGCCACTCCCGAAATTAATAAGGAAATTGATATAGATTATTTTTAGGTCGCATTTGGTGCTCGTATTCGAGACGATCGATACCGTTATGGTACTTGGCGTGAATATAATTTACATTAAAATTGACTGTTATATTATTTTTTTGGACTAAATTATGAATATTAAAGTGGTAATTATGGCTACATTTGTTTATAAGTGTAGTAGATAATTATTACAAAGTAACAATTATATGAATGTGAATAAGTACTTATTATAAACATCATATATCCTTACCTTTACCTGTAACATATACATAGTAATATTCTATACTATAGTATACAAAAGTCAATTGTAATATAGTAATATGTAGACCTACTCAACTGTTATATGCAATACTTCGTTATTTGTACTTTGTTTAATTTCATGAACTACTTTTGTAACTCAATTGTTGTTTTAAAGTAATGTTAAATAAAAGCAACACTCAAAGTGTCAGAGGATTTATTCTTAGCTCAAAATAAAAGTTAAGTTCCCTCTTCAAGAAAAGAAAATGAGATCACAAAGAGATTTATAGCTCTCACTCTCACCCTACACAGATTTATAACGCCATTAGAAATTAAATTAAAAAACAAAATTATTACACTTGAACCAAAATTTAAATACACATTACTGTTCTCCCCTCTTTATTGAGAAGTCTACCGCTTTCTTCAGTCTTTAGTATGTTCCGTCTTTATCACTCTTATAAAAAAATGTGATGTTAAAAAGGGATAGGAGATGTACCCGCTTGCGACTCGTAGCTCGATATAAAGAAAGATTATCCGAAGCCCCTAAGGAAGTTTGAAATTGCTATTGTAGCGAAAAGGATTATATGTTAGTGCTACGCGCTGTAGCGGGTCTACGTCGCGGGGGCCGGATTCAGGAGATTGTATGCCAAAGTTTTATGTTTATGTATTGGTTTCTATTATATTGGTGTCTACGAAACGATAGCTGTAGCATAGTTTGATAGATCACTGAGGTTAAGCAATGTTGTCATTGTCATATTTTCTTAGATGGCCGATGTTTGCGAGTCAATAAGATTCAGACTACTAGTTTGAGCAATAAACAGTGCATCTATAGTAGTAGTATACTACATAATATTAGTACCTAGTAGCAACTTGCTGTGGTGTAATTAGGTATAATTCTTTTGTAATTTCCAAAAGTCGATTTCTTACCCAATTTAACTTTTTTTTAAAGATAACTAGCAATGTGGGATTATGGTTCGCTCACTACTAGCAAACCTGTTAACTCCTCCAGTTAAGGTCTATGGCATGTGTCAGGAGTGGTTTCACGTCAATAGTGTAATAGGGCAGGATTCGAACCCACGACCAATTTTGAAGCATTAGACCATCAATTGACAAGCCATTAGACCGCCGCTTCTTTTCCATATTATTTATAAAGTAATAAATTATGTTAAATAGGTGCAAATTTTAACAGCAAAATGGGATACGATGAAAATGATTATAAACATGAGACACATTTACATGAATCTTTTAAAATTAAGTGTAAACAAATGTACTGTAAAACCCATTCACATAATGAAGTTTAAACATCATTACCATTTAAATTTTATTGTCGAACGAATCGAAGTTACATAAAATAATTTTACATACAACGCACAACAGCGTAATTAAAATAATCCATTTGCAATTTTAACTGTGAAATAAACAATGTGATATCTACACAAAGCACTGGCAGCACTTCGTGCGGGATTAATCCCTTAAATCCGGTAAATACGCTGGATCGGGCGGGATCCGACCGGCGGCAGGCGTGGTGTGCGCGATACGGCCCGGCCTAGCCGCACAGTGTTAATCCCTATTTTAAATTCTGATAAAAGCTTCACCTGTTATTCGGAGTACCTTTAATGTGCAGCGGATTTGACGCGTTGAATTTGTTTGTCTATAAGGGACTTTTGTTTATGGTAAAGAACACACGAAAAAGTGTCACATAGCAAGGGATCACGTTTAAACAGTCACGACATGAAATGCGATACAATTGGAAATAACCTTATTGATTGGTTGCTAAGCAACACGAATGGTGTTATGTCATTAATGTTTTCGTAAGATGTTTTCACTTAAAATTATTGTCCGTAAACCGACTTTACAGACAACCATTTATTATCGTCTGTATATTCAAACAAATATAAAAAACAATATTTGGAAGTCGGCACAGCCACATAGTGATTGTTTTCTCTGTGAGCACCGTATGCTGCTCCGCAAGTTCATACCGAGTGTAGGGATTTTCTAATGAAGAACAAAATAACACGAAAACGTAAAAGACGTCCTAAAATCATAATTAAGTACTGCGTATATTAAAAGTAGCTGACCCGCGCAACTTCGTATCCGTAAATTTTCCCCGTTTTTGCAACATTTTTCATTGCTGCTCAGCTCCTATTGGCCGTAGCGTGGTGGTATATAGCCTATAGCCTTCCTCGATAAATGGGCTACCCAACAGAAAAATATTTTTTCAATTCGGACTAGTAGTTCCTGAGATTACCGCTTTAAAACAAACAATCAAACAAACAAACTCTTCAGCTTTATAATATTAGTATGCGCATAGCTAGATGTAATTTGATGCTGGGTTAATTGGCAACAGCTATAAAGATCTTAAATCGCATTTAATACTGTAAGTCCCTTTAGCGACCCCTATATTCGTGATGTTAGATATGAGCTGACGTTATGGTCATTATCTATAAGCTTTGATAGTGTGTAAGTATTTGTTATGTAAGGAACAAAAACATCGATTAGTGAATTTTGTTTTTCTTTCCAAGTAGATAGGTACTACGAATCAAAAGCTACTCAATGCAATTTTATAAGGTACAGTGCAGTAAAACTAATGAATAAATAGCCTTCTTTCTTACCCGAAGGCGTAACAATTTTTCACCTAAATGAAGACAAAATAGCATTAGCCACACAACTAACAACCCATTTCTTTAAACCTAACTAAACGTCAAATTTAGCGTTTTAATTGTTTTATAGGCTTGCCGAAGGAACTCTCTATCTAGACATTATACTGGGTGGCGCAAAAGTAAAGACCCTATTTGGTTCAGCTATAACATTTTTTCTAAATTAGAAAACTAGATTTAGATTTTTTTAAATGTATATTTGTGCCATTAAATTTCGTACCATTAGGATTTAAAGATGATGTCTTTTAAATGGTGACCTCCAGAGTTGATACACATTTGAGCCCTATTTATGACATTTTGCATAACTTGCCGTAACACTTCCTGCGATATGTTCGTTATTTCTTGACGAATGTTTTCTTTTAGAGCTGCGAGAGTCTGTGGCTTGTTCACGTACACCCGAGATTTCAAAAAACCCCAAAGAAAGAAGTCTGGACTGGTCAGATCGGGTGATCTTGCAGGCCAAGGCAAATCGCCAAAACGAGAGATAACTCGGCCTGGAAAAGCGTCCCTCACTAAGTCCATAGTGTCGCGCGCTGTGTGTGCCGTAGCGCCGTCTTGTTGAAACCAGATGTGCTCCAGCCCCAATTCGTCCAAACTGGGTATCAAAAACTCACGTAACATGGTTCTGTAGCGTTCTCCAGTGACAGTTATCGCATTGCCTCCAGCGTCTTCGAAAAAATAGGGTCCGATCACTCTGTCAACACAGATGCCACACCATACAGTAACTTTTAGTGGGTGTAGAGGTGTTTCTTGAATAATGCGCGGATTATCAGTGCCCCAGAACCGAGTATTCTGCTTATTGACATGCCCTGAGAGATGGAAATGCGCTTCGTCACTCATAACCAATTTTGAAGGAAAATCATCCTCTTCAAGGTTGAGGTTTATGACGCGCTGGCAGTAATCTAGACGAGCTCGGTGGTCAGCAGGCAGCAGCTGATGAGTCATTTGAGTTTTATACGGGAACATCTTTAAGTCTTTCACCAAAATACGCTGCAGGGTCCGTCTGGAAATGCCCAATTGCGTGGCACGTCGCCTCGTTGATGTTTCTGGACACTCTTCCACATCTTCGCGCACAGCATCGATATTTTCAGCTGAACGGCCTGTTCTTGGTCTCCCAGACTTAGGTCTATCCAATGTTGAGCCAGTTGCTTCAAGGCGTGTGGCAAAGCGTCGAATTGTGCGACCAATCGGTGCCGGACGGTGGGGAAATCGTCGACGAAATTCACGTTGTGTTCTTATCACTGATGAATTATTCCGTAAGAACATTGACACAATTATTCCACGTTCTTGGGGAGTAAAACGGTCCATGTTTATTTTCAGTGTATTTTACATTTGTTCACTACACAATTTTCAACAACAGAATGACAGAAAATGTCATATAAAAAAAAAAAAAGTATTTTCTTTAGTGCCAGTACTTTTGCGCCACCCAGTATAATCATATAATAAATGCTGTAAAGTTGCCTAAAAAAACAAAAGTAACACTACCAGTTATAATTATTCAACAACGAGGTTTATTAATCTAAGTTTGATCAAAATAAAACTTTATATAATCTGTATTTTTAGTACATTCCAGACATTTTTTTCGAGCAGCGCACGAAGACGACATTTAGAAATTCCTTCTCATCGCAAAAAGCAGAAACAACAACGCAACATTGCCTCTGAATTATTCTAATAACTTCACAAGGTGCTCGCTAAGCCTAAAATAGTTTTACTTAGTTGGCCAATACATAAGATATTAAGGCTCTTTCGCTAAACAAACCTGTACCCAACTAAATTATCAGCGATGTTGATATAGCATTATAAATTCAGATATCTCAGGCCATCACCATTACGAATTTGAAACGAGAGGGTCGCACGTACGCATAATCCAGTGTGCATAACGGGATCGAAAATGATACATAAATTGTTGAGACGGACTATACGGACGATTAAACCCATTAACATGGTACACGGGTCACGGGGACCCCGGAGGCCGGTCCAATCAACAAACCCTTCCATGCCACCGCCAATGTAGCTTGCTACTAGCAATGTTTGTTTTTCCGAGCCGCTGAAAAGTTGGGTACTTTGGGCCGTTGGGAATCATTTGAGTGCTGTTTCGAAATTTTAGTCGTAAAAACCGTTTTGAATTATCTGTGAAATTTAAATGTGGTGCGTATTAGTTTCTTTATTTGTGAAACTTGTTTTTGGCAGAATATTCTTTGGAGTTTTGAATTAATTCTTTGTTTAACCTGTATCTGCTACTGGCTGAACAAAATATAGTTCTGGCGACATGAATACACATATAGTAACGGCACATTGAACCAAATAAAATTAGATATTTTTCCAACTACGAATAAATCGATAATTGTTCCCCAGATGGGTCATCTTCACTTCTTGTGAATTTGAAGACCGCAAAGGAATTAATATATACCCAGTACATAACCAAGTATATATACCTACATAAAAGAAAATTTAATAAAGATGGAAAGAGTCCCATTTTTTTCAATACACAGTAACGTAAACAGAATAGAAAGTCCATCCTCGTAGTATAGAGATCGTTAAAAAGCTCGCGGCTCCCAATAAAGCGGTCGTCGTGTATCAGGATTCATGATAGGGCGCTCCCATACGCCCCCACTCACAGATATACGGTAACGATCGCACCACAATACCATACGCAATAAATACGACGCGTACGCTTACGTACAGTACGACGGTCGAGCGCGTACAAGCTCCAGCATTTCTATTGTTTATGCCATATTAAATTGTTTGAATGTTGCCCAGTTATTGCCGAAAACGTATTTCGGTACGTATCGTTGCAAGTTGTGGGCGTGAGTTGTAGCGGTGTTACGACTTTGTATTGCTGTTAGTTTTGTGTTATGATTTGATGAAAATGTTTCTGTATTGGCAATTGGGTCATATTTACACAAAAAAAAAACGATAGTTGCATATATCAAATAGAATATCATTTCAACGTTGTATTCCGGTAAAATTGTCGAAGCAGGCATATCGACGTATCAGGTTAACCTACCATTGACACAAACAGGTTACGAACGAAATACAGGAAAATCTAAATACAATTTTGTTAAAATGCCTTCATATTACAAACTGTATTTAAGTATGCGTGTCTCTGTATCTATGACAATATAATTAATGGCTAAGCCCTGTTGTCAAGACACGCAGATGTTCACAAATTTCCACCTAAATTAAAAATTATGAAAAAGAGTCATAAAATAAGTTAAAAGCTTACAGTTCATTAGCAGATTATTTCGCTTTGCGTGAGAAACGAACATAAATCTTTCTACGTGCGTGCTACAGTTTTCGAAATTATATTCATTAAAATACCTTCAAAAGTAATATCTTATGTTGTAATATATGGCTTTATTTATTTTTTCCTACGACTGCTTTATTTTCTATGGTTTTGATAGTATAACAAGTTTTAACTTATGAGTTAATATGACATATAATAAGATTTTGAACTGCATATACTCTTTATTGTGAAACCAAAACCCCTTTGAGTTTTTCATAACCATAGTTTATGAAAGTCCAAATAAATTGCTTGTATTAATTCTAAAAGAAGTCACTTAAGTACTAAAAAGTTGAGAATAAATAAGCCAAGTAAGAAATAGACACTTTAAATAAATTTACATTCACAATAGAGGGTTAAAGTCACGTTGCACTTGTATTTTTAAACCAAAATATCAAAGCTTATGCGCTTCCTCCCCCAAAATAAGCCCTTCAATATCAAAACAAACAGCAAAGTTTTACAACGCGATATCTTAAAGGAAGTAAACAAGACGAGGCTTCGGATTATGTATAAAGCTATATCGATAACCACGATCGGATACCGCTCAGAGATACCTTATTTCAATAACAACGACGCCTCACAAAGGGACCTTATGCATATATTTATTTTAGCGAACGCCTTTACTACGGATGCAAACTTAAAGGTAGGATGTTGAAGGGTTAATATAGTGTCTATAGTGTTATATATTTTTGGGTTTAGTTTATTTATTCTGCGATGAAAAGTCTTTTACTATAGTTTTAGATACACATACCTACATTTATTATTATTGACTCCTAAAGAAACGGGTGTTTTTGTTGCGTGTTTTTTTTGGACTCCAATTATGAAAGAATTTATTTCTAGAGCCGAAGACTTTATAACCGAGAGCAAGGCACACACACACCGATAAAATAAGCGAAAATAAATGACATTTATTGTAGTTTTTATAAGATAACGTTTTTTCAACACGATCGGATATTCAATCTGTCCCAAGCAATGTAATAGGTATAGGTATGATCCAAACCCCATACTCCTATTGTTGTGAAACAATAACAAAAACAAGACAACCATCGTTATCACTCGAGCCATTATCACCTGAGACCCTTAGTTCCGCCCCGTAAAAACATAAAAATAAAACATTACTCAACACGCATATAAAAGTCAAATAGCCTACTTCGAATAACTCTTGAACACCTTAAACATTTACATGCATAATGTAACGTGCATATCCAATTTATGATAACTGGTTCATAGGTTATAGGCACAGAATAGAGAAGAGAAGTTAGAATGGTCTTGCGAGTAATGAGTGTGACCAACGCTATGTTTTAATAGAAATTTAATTTGTGAGTTCTTACACGCTTTGGTATGTTGTGACACCAGAGATATATTCTAAAACGAATAAGATACACTATGTACTGTGAATGTAGTATATAACTCAAGTGAGTTTACCTTTCCAATGCCAAAAATATTTATCTATTTCCACAGCTCATTACACTTGCTGTCGCCTAAAACGCATAATAAGCTATTACAGTAACAATTAATTACGATCTAAGTCTTAAAAATAATACAACTAAATAGTAGATATACTTAAAAATAGCATGTATAAATTGCCAATATTTAATACAGAGGTCAATTTCCGACTATGGTATGCAAGCTACGAAAGAGTTCAGCAGTCTCATTGCAGGATTAGTAAATATAGATTTGCCAGAGCAGGTGTGCACCATAGGTATTGACAGAAAAAGCCGCGAGTGCAGCTGTGGACTTTGGTCCGGAGTCCGGACTCATAGTGCGCAATAACACAATGTTTAATGGTCTTTCTAAGACTAGCCTGTTCTCCCTTCTATGGTTACGTGGATTACTTGAGAATAAAAAGACTCGGTGTTTACAGATTATATTGGAAAGTACACAATATGTCGTGTAAAAAGAGCTATTAGGTATGTTATGGGTGTGAGAACCAGCTAGGAAGAAGTATCTTGGAGATGTTCTTAATAAGTTTAACGGCTGTATTACTGTCAACGTATATTAATCGATATCGTAATGTAAATTTAAGAAGTTTGTATACAAAATTGGTTTGATTTTAATACAAAATTTCAGTTAAAAATTAATAAGGCTATAAAGCATTTTGGCAATTTGATGTTGTAGTAATATGGTTGTTCAAACGAGGGGGTTACTGTGTCACTGTTTTGAATTTGAGACAAAATTTAATGAAGAAGGTCACATTGAGCACACGAGAGCTTTATAACACAAACAAAAAGAAAATATTAGAATTAATTGATTAAAAAAAGGAATTTAGAAATAAACAGACTTCAAAAGTTAACTAAAAATAATACTATTATATTCACGAAATTGAACTTTTTTTTGAGGTCAGTGCCAGTACCTGTAAGATTTGCAGGTACTAATATTCTGACAAACATGGTAGAACTTTTTGTGTTTGTTGACATTATAGATTCCTATTTTCTTTAAATTTGGCAGATACGAGTACCTACTGTTTATATATGCTGGTACTGACCTCAAAAGATGAGTTAATTTCGCATAGGTATTTATAACTATTTTTTTTTACTTACTCTTACTTTTATAACTATTTACTGTTATTTCATTATTTTTATTTAACTTTTGAAGACTGTTTATTTTTGTTATTTTACATACTTAAAAAAATATTCCATATATCTATACTATTTAATCAAAGTTTTAATGTGGTTTTCATTTGAAATTTCCTTAAAAATGTAAGTCAGCCCCTAAAATGTATACATTTTTTGCCCTGTACCCTAAATTGGAGTAAGTAAATGTAAAATGTAACGACCTAAAAGTTTAATTTATAAGAAAGGCCCGAGGTTTCTCTTATACCTAAGTTCTGCATGGCTGCAACATTCACCATGTGAATGTGACATGATTCAACCCTTCGCGCTTCACTAGATACCACACCACCAATTTATTTGTCAAGGAAAACATAAAGTCTACTCAGCAAAGAGGGTGCCATGGTACCATAGAATCGTTTTTCAAAAGAATATATTTATTTTCATGAATCGATCTAACTTTGTGGCACGTAACGCCATCTATTCGGTGGTGGTATAAACAAGGGGAAGAGGTTTTACGGACTCTTTGCACGCAAACGCTTTTGTTTGTAGAAAATATAGTCATAATGTGGACGTAGAGGGCATTAAACATGTTTTGATTACACCATTGTTGATAAAAGTTGAAGGAATGGGGCATTTCTATAATAGAAATGATTCGACTTTATAATTAAGCAGATTGTTATTAGTTTGAATTGCTTTTTTATAAGCTCAATTAGCAGTTAGGTTTTTAATTAAATCTAGACTCGTTTTGGGTCGAAACTGCTTAACTGGCCTAAGTCAGCTATGAAATTTTAACCCAAATATCGAACACGAAATTAAGCCCATTTTCATATCGAATATAGGTATGTGAATATAGTAGTAAGGCGTAACTTTTTCAAAACGTTTTGTCTAGTTAATATGAGACAGCTGTGACTATCTAACGCTATCTTCTTTGTACTCTTACGGGATTTAGAGATAATTGAGTTTCATAGTACGAATCGCAGGAAAAACTATCAGCAACTTCGAATGTTAAACCAAAATAAAACGTACACAAAAATTGTTTATCATCAAAACAGTTGAAATCTTAATGAATCTAAATTAATACGATTAGGCATTTACTAAAAAAGTGATTTGTAAGTAATGTACCTAGATACACCTATTTATATCTAAATGGTGTATGTATCAAAATATTATATACTTAAAAATTAAAAAAAAAAATCTTTGTTCACTTAGGATGCAAAACAACACTTGTCATACGTCGGGATTCTACAAGTAATGCCAAGTTCGCAAATAATAGGTAAAGCCGGAGAAAAGGACATGGCAATAAAACCTTGTCGGTCACTCTATTCAAATGCCAATTTTACAATGTTTGAATGTTTATAAACTTCATATGGGGGTAAGGTTGCTAAGACTGAATACTAAGACTGATGCAAATTATATTATTAAAAAGTTGGAACATGAGATAAACTTAAATCAGTCTTAGTGAATACAACATAGTAAAAACTATATGTTCTTAAATATTAGCCCAAGTACTGGTAACGAATTATTAAATATAAAATTTTAATTCTGATCCTGAACATTTACATAGTACACACTTATCCACAACAATAATCCTATACAAAGTTAAAGGTAAAATATAACGCAGCACAAAACAAACAGTCCTCCGGCAGTCGGCGGCCAAGCGTGAAACTACCCTCGCCCCGTTGAACACGGACATCTCTATACACTGTACATACTTGTATACACATACTATAGCACTATAAAGCTCTACAATAGGCGCGTTTGTTCATGCCAGTAAATTTAAAAAATAAAAAGAGCACTGCACTTTTATTTTTAAATTTTAACGCAAATACATCTAAATCTATCCGTTTGTGTAATATAACATATTTAAGTTATGGAATTTGTCATGCGGCAGAAGCGCGGGTCGTATACCTCGCTATGCAAGCATTAATGACATCATTCGTCGGGCCCTTGCCACCAGCTGTTGTTGAACCGAATGGTTAGACTCGCGATGACTGTGAGCTTTTGCGAGGTAGCTAAGCAACATCGAATGGCGATTGCAGCGACGTGACATGTGATACAATTGGAACTAACGTTATTGATTGGTTGCTAAGCAACGCAAATGACGGCGATTTCATAAGACGGTATCACGTAAAATTATCGTCCACCGACTTCTTTTTCATTTTTTATAAGCTCCAACCTACTATATTTGATGCAATAAAAAATAATTATTGTTTCAGACAAGATTTTTTTTATTGCATAGTAGGTTAGAAGCTTATAAAAAAAAACTTTTTTACAAAAAAATATTACCGACTTCAAAAATAAATACATCTAAAAAGCAAAAAATAATATACCTAGAAACACTTTAGACATTTTGAAGTTGGTGCCATGAAATAAGTAGTTTTTATGTTTTATTCGGCACCAACTTCAAAATGTTACTATAATATTTTTTGCTAAAAAAAACATACAGTCGAATTGACAACCTACTCCTTTTTGAAGTCGGTTGAAAAGAAGTTTCACACATTGCTTTCGAACACTAAAATGCAAAAACCTACATAAAATTACCAATTTTTACTTATTCATGTTAAAAAAAACTTGGCTGGATCATAAATAGTGCTATAAATTTGAGAAAACTAAATACATGAAGTCATATTAATTCACATACATATCAATTTATGCACTATGTACATACAGAAATGCGTGTCTATTACAATTGCAACTGTAGTGAATGGCAATAGAAAACCTTGTAAATGCATGGCATAATTCTGTATTGGAATTATGCATGACTGTATTGATTTATTTAGACTTCGTTTGTTTATTTTCTCTGAGTAGCTAGATGTTTATTGTAATTTAAAAAAAAATGTTGCTAATTTGTAAACATTCCTGTAATATAGTGCAATCGAAAGTTGACACTTGAGAAACTTGACATCAATGAATATTTCTGCACTTTAAGTATTTTTCTGTATACATTTTCATTTATTATTCAAATAATAACAATCTTTGCTTTGCAATTAAAATTAAAGTATGAAAAATGCATTTTGTGAATATCTAGTGATCCCGCATCACGAGTTATGTAGATTAAAAACCATGTTTAGGAATTCCATATGTGTATTTTATACATAAACGAATTTCGACATCTGAAGGGAAAATGCATGAAATACCTAATCATTTGGTTTCAATGAAATTTACACAAGCGGCGGTAGCCTGATGGCTAGGGCATCGGTCGCGCAATCGTGAGGTTGCGAATTCAAATCCTTCCCATTATACTACCGATGTGAATCCGCTTCTAATACAAGCCTTTGAGCTTAGCTGGAGGGGTTAAAAGATTGCCAGTAATTTGGGACTCAATCCCACATTGCTAGTTATCTTTATTTTAAAAAAAACAGCCTTCATTTCACAGTTACAATTTTAGTATCGAGTATACATAAAAGGGTAAGTGCCTATGTTTTATAATCCTTTACACCCTCAAACCATCGTCCGATCTGCCTCGTAATCTACGTCGACAGCCCCTTTACTGGACTCAAATAAACAGCGCAGTGTACAAAAGTTATTACTTCATACCGAAGGGCTAGCCCTGGGGAAATCGACAAGCTTTGTACATTTGCATGAGTGCTGACCCTATCTGCTAATATCACACCATTCAAGCAATATTTGCATCTAATTGTAAACCATTGTTGTATCATGGGAATGGGTGGTCATGTTCTGTTCGTATATAGGTTATGTATGAGATCATTGGTATATAAGATGGTTGAATAGTGTTAGAATGCGTTGTAATGGGTTTATAGCGAGTCATTGCAATGTTTAATTTGTTCGGATAATAATTGGTTTGTAGTATTATGAATGATGATAACATAGTTGTTAGTTCAATTGAAAATTTAAGAAATTAGTTTAGAACATGATTCCATTTTGCACTATGTAATATCAATGTTTTCTACAGAGCAATATAAAAATTAAAACAGTGGATTAATCTACTTAAGATGGATTTCCGCCATGTGACGCCTGATTCAATCAATTATGATGACAGTCATTGGTGACAGGGATTTCATCGCAGGGCGGACGAACACTTTTGGTTGATACAGGATATATGGGTACCTATTTTAGTTTATACATAGGTACTACCGGTCTACATAGCTACTAAAGGTCCTACCGCATTATTGTACCTAGGTACATACGTACCTAGGTACAATAATGCGGTAGGAACTTTTCATAAGGTATCATATCATATTGGTTGAAGTCGGAACGAGCGGCGTATACTATCATAACCAGCACATGTGTTCCCTCCTACCTACGACATAGGGTCTTTCAAAAGATCACCTTGCATGTAAGCAAGGTAAGGACAGCCAGTGCTGCACATAGTCCTGTACTGTGTGGCCTTACGTTTGGACACTATTTCCAGTTAATATCAGGTGGCATGGAATCATTTGCTTACGTATAAATAATTAAAAAATAATATCATGGTCAGTACGCCAAGAAATGTAGCTCTAAGTTATAGGGTGTACCTACCTATCGTCATAATATATGTAAAATTGACTGCCTCCGTGGCGCGGTGGGAGTGTGTCCGACTGCTACGCAAGAGGTCATGGGTTCGATTCCCATACGGGACACCACTTTGTGTGATCCACAAATTGTTGTTCCCGGTCTGGGTGTACTTTGCGTCCGTGACTTGTATGTTTGTAAAGTCCCCCGTGACACAGGGTTTGTACAGCGGGAGTCGTCTTTCATAAAAAAAACATTAATTACAACACCAGTAGGTACTTAGGACGCAGTAATCGACACATAATAGCATCTAAACATCACAACCAAGTTCCTAATAGCAAAATAAAGACTTGAGAGGCAAAAAAACATTACAGCACATTTACCCGAAGCAGAATACATCAACAGCTAATTTCCAACATTTCCAATAACATGACGAAATCGAAAACGAAATTAAAAACACATAGTATTCGGAAAAGGGGGGTAGGCAGGCGATAGGGGGGAGAACGCGTAACTTCCGTTTTCCACGGCATTGGGCACAATTTGAAATATTTTACGGCTCTTGTAACGACTTGATGGTACTGCCAAAGGCCACTTATATATCTCTTTTATCTTTTGTTGGCTCGCCCCTCGCCCTGGAAGGATAAGTTTTCCAAAAAGGGTGTTTTTATAAACGGACTATATTGTAGTGGACCGATATTCTTGATTAGATTGTAGTTGTAAGATGGTGTGAATTAGTTCAACGGCAGTTGCGGCTTCTGAATGCCACTGACTGTTGGGACGTTTTCCTTATTCTTGTTTTATTGTAGTAGAAATATGTTCTATCAGGAAATGGCTTGTAGAAAAGCGATGAATGAATATTTACTGCAGAAAATGGAACAGGAAAAGTTTACTTTATTTAGATTGTTAGTTGTTATGTTCTCTTTAATAGAAACGTGATTTCAATGTACCTACTACCTATTAAATTTTCATAAATTTTACATTTATATACAGTTTAACTTTTAAAACCAAAAAGTATATAACTTTAAACTATTTTTCCATAAAACCCTTACTCTATGATATTATAAAATGTGTATAGTACTAGTACGAGTACTAGTAAGTATTCAACAATTTATTTGAAATTCTATTTTGTATTGTTTCCACTGGAAACTCATCTTGACATTAAACAAAAAAAAGCATAAAAAGAAATAATTAAGGATCGGACTTTATAATTGTAAACGTGCTTCAGGAGTACGTATACATAAACAGGCGTAGGTATATTCTACTGCCGAATAAACAACCGAAAAAAAATGAAGGTAATTGTATAAACATATTGGCTTGAAATTTTCATAAATCTTACATCTATATTAGGAATTAGAGATTTTAAGTGTCTACTTAGTAACAGATTCTTTATTTCTTGTGTTTTCAACTTACTACATTACGCCATAATCATAGTTGAATTAATTTATAAACAAGACCAACGAACGTAAGAATTTCAAACAGTAGTATCTACTACCATCTCCTACCACAAATTTAATACATTTCCAACCCTGTTCACAATTCTACACCTTAAAATAGTGCGACTAAAAACAAAAGGGAACAGTAAGAATCAAAACAGTTGTACGACAAGGCGGTATAATAAACTAGCTACGTCCTACGGAGATCCGACTCGAGATACCAACTTGATTTAGCCATCTTGCTCTTAAGATTTACACAGCTGTAGTATTAGCTTTATGAAGGCATTAAGCCGTTATATACGGTGAACAGTGTTATGTATGACGGGATATTTTGGTGTTAAAATTGTTAGAATGTAAGTATAGCTGGGACTGGTTTTGAGCCTCTTATTAGATTTTGGGTTATAGGTAAGTGGGAATTCATACTTGACTTGAATGTGGAATGCACATATTAAATTTGAGGTCATTCCTATACCTACTTAAATTTTGAGAATCGTACTTGTATAATACATCTGATTTAGATTACGTTACCAAACATATTAGTTCATATCAATAAAATCATTAATTTTTTAAACAGACGACTCCCGCAATAGGGTACAAGCCCTGTGTCGCGGGGGACTTTACATACATACAAGTCACGAACACAAAGTACACCCAGACTCGAAACAACAATTTGTGGATCACACAAAGTGGTGTCCCGTGTGGGAATCAAACCCACGACTTCTTGCGTAGCAGTCGGACACACATGATTTTATGTGTAACTAATGAGTTTCTTTGTAGTCTCTTCTAATGAGCTTTTGTTTTGAACCTAGCTTAATTTTTTTTTAAACTGACGTTTTTACATTGACGTAGAAACCAGGGCTGTACCATAAACTCACAAAATTGACCACTATCTAGAAAGACACAACGCTACTTTGCGGACAATACCTGTCAAAGGCCACACGAGTTTTTCTCTCTTTCACGCTTTGCATTCAAAAATTACTTTTTAATTGAAAGAGATGGCGCAGTTCTGGAGGCCGATTCACGTATTTAAAGCAGTACAGTTGCAGTGCTGTTGCAGTTAAGTTTCCATTAAAACGGCCATTTTTGTATTCTTGTAACTTTGGCATCGATCTCAAAAACGTTTGCGCATCGTACTAGAATGTCGTTATTGTGCTCTCGAGACGCATACTTGACGCAAGCGTATTTGAGATCGATCCCAAAGTTACAAGACTACCAAAATGGCCGCTTTAATCTAAACTTAACTGCAAATGAATTGCAACTGCACTGCTTTAAATACGTGAATCGGCCTCCAGGACTGCGCCATCTCTTTCAATTAAAAAGTATTTTTTTAATGCAAAGCGTGAAAGAGAGAAAAACTCGTGTGGCCTTTGACATGTATTGTCCACAAAGTAGCGTTACCTCTTTTAGATATTTGAATTTGAGTTTAAATTGAAAACGATCTCGACCTCTTCTTTCCGAGTCAATTTGACATTCAAAGACCTGAATTCCGGCAATCGTCTTTGCTCAAAAGCCATATAAATAGAATGAAAGCTTCCACCCGTATTATCATTATCATACATCATCACTGGCTTTATTATTAAAGTGCGTTTGTTCACGTTATTAACATGTAGTAAAGGTACTTTATCGCACACAACTGGTTCTATTCCCTACAAAATTCTTAATATATTCATTACAATATGTCTTTCCCATCGTATTAAAATGCATTATATAAATAATAAAATAACAAAACAAAATGGGGCATAGTCCTAAGAATAAATTATATTGGGCTGAACAATAATTCAGGCAAAAAAACTAAATATGACTACACGTTTTTTTATTTTCGGTAACATCTTGATTAAGTATGGACCACCTGCTCGGACCTTCCTTCGGGACACAATAAATAAGTCCAGGAATATATTAATGGGCACTTATAGATTATGTTGAAATTCAAGTATGGCCTCTATGGCCGTTTATTTGTAATAAATCGGAAGGGTTTCTTGTAAGGTTTTTGTTTCTACCGAAGTCTATGTTTATATAACATTTTGAGAATGAGTTTCGGAACGTTAAATACTTTGTCAAGCGGCCATTTCAAAAGCATTGCCAATTGACATTTTGAATTAAGATTTCTTTGAACGAGTCGTAAATTGATATAATGGAGATGTTTTTAATTCACTGAGAAGGATGCAGACAAAATAATCATATCTGCGAAGTTATGGACTCGCAAAGAGTTTGACTCATCTGAAGTCTTGGAAGTAATGACGAAAACACTGAAATATTTCAATCATAATATTATTCGTTGCCATATCTCCCTTGATACTCGAATAAATTTAATTTACTGAGTGTTTATATTGGCTAAGTTATAAAAGTCGTAAAATAACTTTTTAAACTTTTTTGCGCGACGTCTACCTCAAATTGAACAATCTCCCAAGCATAAAAACTAAATTCCAATCTATTTTGTCGGCTGTGACAAAAGAAATGCACATCCATAATGAACGTGCAAAATTGCATTTCACACACACAAAAAAATAAACTATTTTCGCTACATTGTGGTCCACATTATATCACTTCGAAAACTCAATACACTCCAGGTAAATACGGTCTTCCCTTCGCATTTAAATCATTGTAGACACATTCCACATTCCTTTCTTTATATCTAATCGCAAATTTATTGTTCTGGGGCTAGCAGTGGTACGAATTAACAATGAACAAAGTATTATTACATATTGAGATATATTCGCGTGGTAAATCATGGTAGCCATTGTTAACGGGGATATGAGCACTTTTATAGCCACCGTGAGTGGTAATGAAGCGATTTTCACTACCACATAATGGTTTCGATGTCGTTGTAAATTGATTTTTATACTTTGTTTGACGTAGATTGACATGAGAGTGTGTCGTTCGCGTTGAGAATTATACTACTCGACGCTTTTACGATCTAAATGACGTGGTTTGTCGATAAATTTACAGTGTTGTGGGATATTTGGGCAATTTTATGACTCATTTGGTGGTACTAAATGTCCATGTGTCGTATAGATGTATCAAGTTCCAAATTTTCTGTAAATGCTACCGTTTTAAATAGTTTTGGGTGCTTGGTATTTTTATTTACAGTTTTTACTTGATGAATGATGAAATTGTAAAACTGTGAAAAATGTGTCATTTCATTGGTTTTAGGGTGCGTCGGAAAATTTGAAACATTCCACCTTGGAGTTTCTTTTATTTTAAACTGTCTTCAAATAGGGTTCTATGTTCGCCTGTATGTAGGTATGTTCTTTTTCATGTAAAAAAATGTTAAAAAATATTTTTATGTTTGAAAGGATGTTTGTGCGCCTTCCAAGTTGGTCGGTTGATTTTTTTTTTATTAATTGATTCACAAAACTAGATACAATCATCGATTTACATAAATATGAGAGACAAACTCTAGCATTTCTTGATTATACCCTACTTGATGTGAACACAACTTGCTATGTTAGGTTACATTGCTTACACATTATTTATAGTAACTAAATAACAGAAACAATTTCATTAATAAATAATTAAAATAATAAATTACAATGAAGAGCACAATGTGAACTTAATGTTTTTTCTCAGTGAGGCTAAAGAAACGTGCTGAACAAATATATCAAACTTATTTCGTATACTATTTGATAAAGTACACATACGGTAAATAGGAGAGTGCTGGCCAAGATTAGTTTTATAATTGATGATGGGATGTTAGAGAAATTGAGGAAACTCGTCAAATACTAAAGACGATACACCTATAGTGATTTAGGTATATTTCATAGTGGTTCGTGTATTTACTCTCAAAAAACACCAATTGGTGAAGTGGAACTGATGATGAAGACCATAGATGACCAGCGGAGCTATTCAATATTTCACTGTTTGCGATTCGATTATTTTAATATGGTATTGTGTAACGGCTCAAATGCTCGTAACGGCATGTAATAAAGCTGATAGTGAAGTATCATGTGAACTCATCAATAAATAATTCTACATCATGCAAATCAATATTTTGTAAAGTAGTTATTTTTCAACATACTAAAAAGAAAAAAATAAATGATTAAAAAACATATATTAAACCGACTTCAAAAATAAATACAAGGCACAATTAAAAAGCGTAAAATAATATGGGTACAACAACGAAAATAGATAAACATTTTGAAGTTGGTGCCAGTAAATGTAGTTTTTATGTTTTAGACACCAACTTCAAAATATTTATCTATTTTTGTTTTTCACTGTATGTTTTCACTATTATGACGACACAAACATTACATGTGTTCAGTTGGGATAATATAAAATTGTAATCAAAAATAATTTAATTTTGAATTGTACAAATTGTATTTTAACGATGAATTTTGAATTATTCTTTCACCGATTATTTAAATGATTGGTTTATTCTTTTATAAATGATGAATATACTAAATAATAGTATGGTACCTACTACAGATAGATAGGACTATTGTAGTGGGTAATACTTAGGGCCATATTTTTTTTTAATGTTTAATAAACAAAATTTTATTATTGTTGTTATATTGTACCGTTTAAATATTTATACTTAGATTTATTTTATAGATATTGATTAGTGGGAATAATCCCAAATATGAATTATCTTAATCTTGTAAGGTAAAATATATACCTACATGATTAATTACCTTAATAAGTATATAACTTGTTATAAGTATTGCTGAATATGTAAGAATATAGTTTAGTGCCTACTAATCATAAGTAACATAATATTATAATAATCATTAGTAACATATATTTCATTTGTTCTGAATTATTACATTACGGACGCCGACGGATAATGAAGTTTCAATAAGCGGAAAAGGTAATTAAAAAAAAAAATCCGAAAAAAATAAATGACTAGATATTACAATAAAATAAATACTTACTTAACTATTGACTTCTATAATTTAATTAGAGAGACAAATACGACGCAGATTGTACAAAGGCTCACAAACTGGCTTTTCACACCATTGTTTTTTTAATTAAATTATTTTGTTATAAGTATCTGCCTACTAGAATCTACTTTCCATTTTATGTTTAATTTCAAAATTAGCTTTTATTTATATTACATTAATTATAAGACATTCAAATCACCGCATTTGCAATATGACCTGAATATTATGCAAACCAATTTTTGTTTGCTTAGAATCTTCATCTAAATCCTCAAATACTCTTCCAGATTTCAATTCAATCTTAAAACTAAATAGATTCGACCTAGAAAAATATTCAAATTGAAAATGGAACTCGCATGCATTTTCAAATATCGAACAAAGTAACATTCCGTGTGGCGCAGAGCGTAGCGTCCTCGGCGAAGGCTTCGACGGTACAACATCAGTCTTGCGGCGGGCGGCGCCCAAGCCTCGAGCTCTACCGCTATTGGACCAAATGGACCAACTAACTCCGCCCACGTACACCTACAATTATATTTATAATGCACACGCTGAAATAATTTACATTTCAGCTGAATTTGCTACCATTGGGGGGTAATTGAAAATTTGTTGTATTGACCCTAGATGGCCTATGGATGAGAATTGGAAACTTTAAGTGATTAGTTCCCAGTTTGGGTCGAATTTTTTGGACCTTTTTCGGGTTAATCGAGTTGTATTTTTGTTTAATGGGCTTTTGTGAAATGTTGGTCAATAATCGTTCTTTAACATCTATAGGTATACCAATAAGATAGGTAGATAGATTCCACTTAGGAACGAAATTTCGAAGAATTCTAGTAGGAGTGATCTTACCTATCATGTTATCTTTTTCTTACTAGAATTCGCAAGTGGGTAGGTAGTAAGATATTCCTACTAAATAAATAACGTAATATAATATGTGGTTTATAATAGCTGTCCTAATAACGTTGTGTTCTTATTTACATTGTGGTTTTGTTGAATATCAAAGTAGGAAACTGAATCATCAAACAGGTAAGAAACGTTCATTCCTTGCGTGTTTTTCAAATTTCAACGTAGTCGAAAATGTGATGACTTTTTTACTTTGATGATGGTGATGACATAAAAGTGTGTGACAGCACAGTGGAGTAGATGGCCTGGATGGAACGACTAAGACCTGAGTTTTCTGACATTAACAGAAATTAAACCAGAGTTTATATCAAATTGTTAATAATTAAACTTTGATTATTTACTAGCTGTCCCGCGCAACTTCGTATGCGTAAATTTTCCCCGTTTTTGCATCATTTCTCGTCCCTGCTCCGCTCCTATTAGTCTTAACGCGATGTTATATAGCCTATAGCCTTTCTCGATAAATGGGCTATCCAACAAAAATAATAATTATTCAATAAAATAATTTTTCAAATCGGACCAGCAGTTCCTGAGATTAGCGCGTTTAAACAAACAAACAAACTCTTCCGCTTTATAATATTAGTATAGATTGGTAAAGTGAGGCTACCTATTGTACTATGTAACAGCCATCTAATAATGTACCTACCCATATACGATGAAAATGATGTTGTAATGGATTCTATCCTATCTATCTATAGGTACCTATCTATCTTAATACATGTCAATACTATAATTTTCTACTTACATCTATAAATGAAATACGTTACTAAATTTTACAAAATTAATCATAGGACATTATGACGTAATTCTTAAAGCTCAGCCGTACCAACTAATTTAAATATATAACGAGTATAAATAGCACTTTATTAACTTACTATAATCTGAATATTT
This sequence comes from Herminia tarsipennalis, assembly GCA_945859575.2. Classification (NCBI taxonomy): domain Eukaryota; kingdom Metazoa; phylum Arthropoda; class Insecta; order Lepidoptera; family Erebidae; genus Herminia; species Herminia tarsipennalis. Next base: position 12,231,746 of record OX243835.2, read on the forward strand.
AACATTACGGCGAGATAAATAACATAAATATAAGTAGGTACACTAATTCAATATTAAATTTGTGTTTATGTTCATCGTGATATTAATGTGTAATAAAACGTTAATAAAGTCATAATAATTTGGAATTTATTTTATGTAAATAGGTACATAATCCTGTTTATCAAGTTTTAGAAAATGGATGGGTCACAAATTCGCTGAATTTCCTAGACTTATTCAATTTTAGAATTAAATAGTTTGGTAATGATGATAGTTACTCGACTTGAAAACGGTTGCCTCAATGCTTAAATCATTCTCTTCCAATAGGTATCTATAACTTACGGTGATGTAAAGATAAAATAGTAGGTTTCAATAAGTATATGAATAAATTATAGCTAGCTAAAATAAATTTTACACTATCATACTGACAGAGTTATTTTTACAGTTATGATCTTTATGAGCTTAAACAGCGAATACTTGTTAGACTTAATGAGAGTCTAAAGAAGGAATAAATAATTATTTAGATAGATATAGTACATCAAATAATAAAGGTTAGGTACTGATAAAAAAGTAGACAACTTTTTTACGTGGGTAGGTACCTACGTAAAAAAGTAATTTCTAAATTGAATAGGTATTCAATTTTGAAATCGTCTTTCTATTCTTCTTTCGTTTATTAATGTGCAGAATAATATAAGTAGCTATATATTTTACTAGCTGTGCGCAACTTGGTCTGCGTACTTTTTTTCGGTTTTTGCTATATGTATCATTGCTGCTCCGCTCGCGCAGTCGTAGCGAGATGTGACATAGCCTATAGCCTTCCTTGATAAATGGGCTATCCAACAATAAAATGACTTTTCAATTCGGACCCGTAGTTCCTGAGATCATCGCGTTCAAACAAACAAACAAACTCTTCAGCTTTATAATATTAGTATAGATTATTACAATTATCGTTGTACAAAGTCTATTATAAGATTCCAATAGCATTATTATTTACATATCAAAATCCCATAATTAACAAGATATGCAACAATATATAAACACTAATACGCGCAACCCTTAAGCCCTATGTAAATCCTAAAACATTAAACCGCGAGCATTACCTAGCTTAGGTACAACAAAGAAAAAAAAAAGAAAAAATATATACATTGTGTTCTAGTCTTAATTAAGAGGAGATAATCCAATAATTCTGGCGGGCTAGCTTAAGGACCGGTTCGGAGAGCCGATAAACACAACATTCAATACTAATAAACAACTAGAAGGTTTAATTGGCTCGAAGATATAGATTTTAATTGGTCGTAAATCGACGAACGCCCCTTAATAGCCACTGTTTATACGTGCGCCGCACAAATCTTTGGTTTAAAGCTGATTGTACACTTATATGGCATAAGACATGTGACTACATTTAGATACTCGTATAATTAAATACTTAGTGGTTCTGAGACCGTATTCACTTATGTAGGTACGTCACGCACAATATGTATCTGTCTCGAATTAAACTAATGTAATTATGTAATGTGTTTGTAATATACGTAATATCATAGTGTAGGTTTCTTGTTAAATAGTGTTTGGTCTTGTCCTATGATAGGTATTTCGAAACTGTAAATAAATAAAATTGCGCAAAATAGATGCAAACAATGTCTACACGTGACCACGGCCGTTGCAGTGCGGTCGAAACGTCGGGCAAAAATAAGGTATTTTACCTTAAATTATTCACGCGATTAAGACCTGTAATATATATATTTTCATAAGATGCAAACAAGATTCCCTTTATATGTAATATCATACTGTCGGAGTCTTCTTATTTTATGTATTACTATTTAGTGGTTGTAGGATGTAACGGATGTTACAACTAACTTTTATCACAGCTATTGCCAAGTATTGAAAATTGACAAAAGAATGGTTGCTAATTGACTTTTTTAGGAACAGTCATATTCATGTTAATACCTTTTTGAAATGCTTACGACGAGCCCTATAATTTGATATCCATATTGCGGTGCCTATTCGAAAAAACTTTATTTTCACACCTCTTGTTTTTGACATCTTACAGCCACAATGTTTGTTTTTTTTCAAACGTCACTCATATAAGAACACTCGGGTGGTCAAGACAAATATAACGATGTTGTGTGATTAATTAAATCCGACAATATTAGTCAACTTTTTGTTAGTTTGTATCTATAGTAATATAATTGAAAACTACTAATCCGAATTGAAAAAATCGTTCACTGTTGGAGTTTATCGAGGAAGGCTATAGGCTATATAACATCACGCTACGGCCAATATGAGCGGAGCAGCAATGAGAAATGTTGCCAATACGGGAAAATTTACTCACGACTGCTAGTGTCAAATAAAATTAACGTTGAATGAACATGAAAAATTAATTTCCGAACGTCACACAGTATTTTGCGTTAGAAAGATTTAGGGAACCTAGTAAAAAAACATTATAAGCACTCCCACTCCCAATTGGTGTTGATAAATAACCTAACCTAAAAGCTACTATCCTATTTTTCTAGTTAGTTTACCTGTATTAAAAAAACACAGAAGTTATAACCTACCTAATATATTAGACATAAAAAATATAAGCTTTCATTAAACAAAAAGAAAACATTGAGAACCTCCACTTTGTCTAAGTCGGATAATTTATTTCTTTTTTTCCCACAGAAAGAAGACGCAGTCGACATTGGCGGAGTAACGTAGAACTGGGTGGTAACAATCGCAAGTATGCGCCATAACTTAGGAAGAACTTGCATTTCCAATTAATTGTTCTGTATCTACTCTCGTTTTAATTAAAGCCTTAAATAAAGTTGCCTTCTGTTTAATAAATTGGAGTTGCTTTATTTGACAAGACTTAATTTATCTGACTTATAACACCTTACGTGAAACGTGAAATAAGATGAGTTGAATATTGTAGAGACTACACAATTTTTAGTAATTGCTCTAGATTGTAAGCTTCAGCGTGGCCCACATATTAATGAATAATTGTCTAATAGACTTAATTGAGCTGCCAGCCTGTAAACAGTGGTTTTATAGTCTTTGGCTTACGGACATTGAAACAGCGCAGTTAGTTATTTTCACAGTGTGATCTATTCGTCCGGTATGGAACTATGGTGGAATGCTGCCGACATTCAAACTATTTTCGTTCTGCAGAAAACGACTATTGGCATAGCCAGATCAAGGGGGGGGGGGCAACGGGGGCAAGTGCCTCCCTAAATGGTTATTTTGTGTAGGTTCTTGTATTGTATTCCATATATTTGTTAATTTGCCTGTTATGCACCCCCTCTCCGATCTGGCTATGCTAATAGTCGTTTTCAGTAGTACGAAAATAGTTTGAATGTCGGCAGCATTCTCCAACAGTACAATACCGGACAAATAGATAACACTATGAAAATAACTAAAATAAACCAATCCTGGATCTGCCTATGGCTATTAGATCAATTTATAAATAAAACAGTGTATGGTACATTTTTGAGAAACTAAAAAACTAACTTCTATGGGTAAAATACTTTAATTAAATCTTTTCAAAGAACTCTCCATCAGCCTCCATACAAAGTTTCATGCGTCTAAACCAATTACAAACATTTATTCCAGTTCGCCGCAGACACCTCTTCCACGGCCTTCTCAAAACTGTATCCATTTCAGCTGATTTATTATTAACAGAATTAAAAAAAGTCAACGGTGCTAGATCAGGACTGTAAGGAGGGTGTGTGGTGTCCAGGAAGGCCTTCGTTTTGAATTGAGCGCTGAGTGCGCGGGCACGTTGTCATGGTGAAGCAGTACAGCGCGGAGCCCGGTGTTCGGTCGCTTGTTGCTCATTGCAGACAAAACTTCTGGCAGGCATTTTGTAGTATATCATTCGGCTTTGGTCTCGTAATGGAATTGCAACCAGATACTCCGTCAAGGGAGAATAAACTAGCGATCAAAATTTTCCCTGCGTTTCTCGATCGCTTCACTTCCGTAGGCGTTGATTCGTTATGAAACAGCTAAACTGTCGACTGACGCTTTGTTTCTGGGTCGTATTAGTAAATTCAGGATTCGTCACCTGTAACAATGTTGTAAACGCGCCGAGACGAGCCTGCTTCAAATTTCATTACATTTAACAAACACCATTGTGTTTGGTAAATGTCAACGTTTTAACCATTGTTTGTTTAATAAAATCATTTTGTAATATAACTTGATGATTTCAAAAGAGTGAGCCATGAGTTTCTTTACTACTATTTTACTGCCGTCTAATTTCTTTTTTTTTTTTTTTTTTTCAAACTCATCATATATTTTTTAATTATTTTGCTATGTATTCATTTGACGTTTTTAAATAATCATTGATTTCATTTAATGAAATACAAAAATTTAGATAAGATGTAGTTTTCGTAATAAACTAACGATAATAATGTTTAAAGGTAATAAAAATATAGACGCCGTAGAAGTTCAGTCACCTCCAAAAGTTACCTAACAAAAGTAATATGTTAAACATGTATATCTAAGTAAATGAGAAAAAACTATATCGTACCTATATGTAGAATTACACAAATATATATCAAAGAGAGAGAGAAGAAAGAAGAAAAATCGTTTAGTCGAATCGAGAGATATTACGTTGGTGTCTGTTTATCAGGATACCTACTGTGAACGTGATATGTACAGTAAGTACCTACCTAAGTATTTACTAAGTAGGTATATTTTAATTTAAAAACTTTTTATTGACTACCGTTTAAAAATGTAATGTGCTAAACTAAAGGACACCGAGGACGCCTAAGCTAGCTACCTATCCGTTCTATAATATTGACAATTGAATTATCTTAGTTAGTCTTGTAGATTGTTGCAATACCTATATAATAATAGTTTTTATTATATAGGTATTGCAACAATCAAATTAGAACTTTTCTGGACTTTCTAAAGCTTTTGGGGTTCCGTAGCCAAAATGGCAAAAGGAACCCTTATAGTTTCGCTATGTCCGTCCGTCGTCCACTGTTACTTTTGCCGATAAAGTGAAAGAATAAAATCTTGAAATACATTTTTTTGAGGGTACCTCCCCTATATGTAAAGTGGGGATTAGAATTCTTTTCCCACCTCGTCGTGTGGGGTATCATAGAGTTATTTTAAAAACGTCTATGGGTTTTAAAGACCATTTTTAGATTTTGGAAATCGTTTCTTTAAAGTACATTTTTTTGTTAAAGTTCCCCCTCCCCCGCCAGCTAAATGATGTTGGGTATGTAAAACACCACGGTAGTAGTGTATATAGTGAAATTAAAAGGACAACTATCACAGCTAAGCAGGCTTTACAACTTTACGAGTGACAGCTGATCAAATGAGAAGTAATTAAATTTTTGTATACAATTCATTGAAAATTATTAGTATAACGTTGTAAGTATAAAACAAAATCAACAGAGAACCCACTTCTTAAGTCGCAATATTAGGGGGGGGGGGACTACGGAACCCTGCATTGTGCGTGGCCCGACATTCACATGCCGGTTTCACTTCATTTCAAACGTCTAGATGATATTAGTAATATCACCAAGGCGTTGAAATTAAGTGGAAAATAGTGTGGTATAGTAATAATAATAGCAATATTTATTGCATATAAACAGGTTTACATATAAATGGACATTGTTGTACATTGTTTTTGAAACATTTCTCGTCGCTTCTCCGCTCCTATTAGTCGTAGCGCGATGTTATATAGCCTATAGCCTTCCTCGATAAATGGGCTATCCAAGAAAAAAAGAATTTTTCAAATCGGACCAGTAGATCCTGAGATTAGCGCGTTTAAACAAACAAACACACAAACAAACAAACTCTTCCGCTTTATAATATTAGTATAGATATAGATAGTATCTTGGCGATGACATCACATCAGTATACAGTGTAAAACATCTCTTACAAACGAAAGATTTTTCCACAACGAAACCATTGATATATTGCGGATGTACGTCTTCTTATCGTTTCACTACGTCTTCCATTTATTTAATGGAATTATCAGGTAGATATTTCAATGGATAATGATGTTACATTCGCGTACAAAGTTTATTTATGTAACAGCTTCTGTTTTATTTGAAGGTTAACTGAACGTAGGGCTAGTACCGCGATGACGTGTTTATCAAATTGTTTGAGTATACATTTTGCAGGGAAAACATATTGTAAAGGTTCAATCAAATAAATATTTTGGACAGAGAAAATAAATTTTACATAATTTATGGTTTGTTTTTTAGGTTGTGTCTTCTAATAGTAAAGTAAAAATTACGTTTAACAAGCTGTTGTTGTGGATTTCAGATATACCGGGAAAAGGAGAAGTACTTAAGTGCACGTTATGTTCGTAGAATTGGGTTCGTAGATGTCTACAAGAAAAATAAATATTTTACACTAATCAGGCGTACATCTTTAAATGCATTAAAAATATCAAAATACATTACACAATTAACAACAACAAGTTAATGATTTGATGTTCTGCAGAACTGTGACAACGAAACTGCCTAGCAACCTACCTTATTAATAATTGCATTTGAAAGAAAAAAATGAAGTTCCAGGTATAGAATCCGATACTTCCTTCTGTGCCTTTCTTTGTGTACCTTTTGTATGAAACACCCAGTTTCATTGTACGGTGCACATCGTTTTGAAGTTTCATGAAAAAGTGCTGTTTTAAAATTCTTGACTAGTTAAAACAAAATATGTTCAATAGTTTTTTTTAACAAACATCCATCTTAACCTTGCATTTTCAATGATAATTACTCAGTGGAGCATTTCATTTTAAGAAAATGTAGTGTTAATTTGCAATACGTTATATCTAAGACAATTAATCATTTTGGATATTATAATAAAATTAATATTATCCGTTTCATATTATAATGTAAATTAAGTAGGTATCTGGGTTTCAAAACTACAGTCATTATGAACAACTCAAGTAATAAAGATATCAAAAAGATTTATATTTATCCAACTTGTTCTTATCGAAATGCAAAATGCTCATTACAATATTTTTGTAATTATCAGGCCCGTTTCAAATGTTAATTCTGACTTCCCAATAGTAAATAATACATTTATTTTATCTTATGTATAAATAAATATGTAAGTAGGTACATGGATTTGATATATTAAACGGCATTAATATTTTTATTGTAGGTATCATGTTGACCAAGCTTTCCATATTAAATCGTCTAAAAAAATATTGCGTATGATGTGATCTGGGAGAACTGTACGAAGGTCTGCATATACTGATACACATCTAGGCTATTATTATAAAGCAAGTGTTTATTTATTTATTTTTTTGCGTCAATTTTTATCAAGTCTTGTATGGAAATTGTTCGAAGCTTTGAAACACTACATTAGTTTTATTGAGATAACTAACAACAACAAACTAATGATCTGAACTGCTCCTATCGCCTATTTTATCTTTGTTCTGTTTTATACTATTTTTAGGAAAGAATAAGAATTAACATAAACTGGAATCTAGGTCCAAAATCATTCTGTAAGAAGAAAGATAACTGGATTCATTCTTGATTGTGTGTAAACCAGTACGTATCATGAGGTTATTCTGGTCTTTTGGTGTGAATTTTATAGTAAAGAAGTGATATCAAGGTATTGTTTAATATTTTCCATAATTGAAATCGGTTGAATGTCAAAACTCACGATTAATTTTCATTGTGACAAAAACAAAGGGCTTGCCTTTCAACTAAAACAATGTACTTTCACATAACTAATTGTAGAGATACCACGACTCATATCAAATATAATTTCTCTTATTTTCAAACAGTAATGCAATATTTTCCTGATTTAATATACTGATAGGGTATAAAACACCTATAGATATTATCTCCCCGCTCTCCCAAAAACAAACAAGTCCTCCCATAAAGGGGTAGCTAGGAACGATTTAATCAACCGATAAAAATTGTCGAGAGGCCTCACTAGATGGCGGGACGAGATAACTGACGGCTCCTGGCGAATATGGCATGAGCAGGGACATAAGTACGTATTCTATGCATTAAATATGTTTTATTTTTTATATTGTCACAGGAAATAACATTGTTGAGTCAATACAAATAGATGTATACCTAAGCTTAATTATCTAAGTCAGTACGTATTCCTATTTTACGAACTGATAACCTGTGTAGGTGAGTATTAATTCTATGTACCATTTTCTATTTATCTCTTTATTTTTAGCCATAGGGTTTACCCCAAGATTTTTATTACTGACTGTGGATTCAGTATTTTTTTTGTGCATGCATTACAGTTTATTATATTATATTTTATTGTTCATATGTTTTTCGCAAAAAAAAGGCAAGTAATCGTATCAAAAAGAATAGTCGCGCTAAGGTTTTATGCTTTTTGCTCAAGGGGTAATATTAACCACTATTTTATTGACAAGGATAGATATAATTATGGTTTTAGTGTTTTTCCAATCTATTGTGGCATATTACTTGCTTCTCGACTAACCCAGAAGGATAAGTACCTAATGTTTTTCGTGTGTATGATTAAGTTTGAGTTAGTAAGTCACTGAAACATAACTAACTTAAAATTTGGAAGGCTATTTTTGTTGTAATTTTATGGTTTCTACTTTAAACGTTATGTTATTTTACAAAGTTGATTTAAATTTCGATTAGCATTTGTATCTCTCCAAGAAAAAATGTGAATAGTCGATCCCTGCATGGGGTAAATCAACCGATTTTATCGATAGGCTACTATCTGCTACTATCGATAGGCAACTATCCCTTTTTTGAGAGGTCAATTATAACAGAATTTACTCAAAACCAACAATAATTATGTTAACAAAAATAGACTGATAGTAAAGATGAAATACCTATGTTTTGATATACTATGCGTTTTAAATGAGAAGATATTAGCGATCGGGACAACTTCACTCTGTACTTGTCAAAACTGTACCGCTAGCAACAAAAACTCCCAAGTCGGGTAAAGTACGTATACCTATGTATGGTAATGGAACGGACGTATTATTTATTTGCTTTGAACTATGTACCTAATATTTTTCTTTATTGTAATATTAATAGTATTCTTTATTATTTAATAAACACCATACAAAAATAAGTAAATAGGCAAAATATAAGTCTTTCAGTCAGACGTGATATTTTTTTAAACTAAAATATACATAAACAGTAAAATACAGTGTCTATATATCGTTCATTAGAGTAGGTAATTCTGTGTAATACTAATGACACCTTTTTACAAATCATTTTATTGCTGACCTTACGTCATACAAGTTGCAGTCGTAATGCAAATCAAAATGTCATCATGATAGTTACCAACTCATTTGAAACGTGTAGTACATTAAAGTATAATTCTTAGTACATATTTTGTAATTGTAAGAAAATTTTTTTATACAGTGGGGCATCTATCTGGATTTTACCCTGTGGATAAAAAAAATGCTTAGATGTCCTGTAGGAGAGATTCATCAACTAACTACAAAATTAGATTTACAATAATGCCGAATAAAGCGTGTGATAGGCAATTTCTATTGTAAGAAGATTTTGGTCTTACTCAAGGAATTTAAGTTGCAAATAATAACTAAATATAGTTTATACTACATCTATCTATATTTCTGCGAAGTAGAAAAGGATGGATGGTAAATCAATATTAAATATTTTGATTTCTTCACGGATAGTAGTTTCATCTGTCACTGAATAACTGTGGTATTACAAAACAATTATTGTTACATAGTGTGAAAGAAGTCTTTTAAAAAAAAAAAGATTTTTAGATTTTTGTAATGACCGAGATGTTAATAAACGGCAAATAAAATACAATCAATGGACTGTGGTTCTTGTGTTTGTTTGTGTAGATAAAGTGCAACATTTATGAATCTCACTAGCTATGTTCTTTGCGAGAATCGAACTCACGACCTCTTGCAGTTCAGTCGTAGATAGCCACTACAGCGGCGCCGAGGTAGTCCAAAATCTACCACTAATTAATGAATTTAACTATAATGTGAGTGTTAATTATCTATTAATATTCACATATTAAAACCATCCAGGAAATTGCTTAATGAGTTAATTATAATTTAATCTATAGTATATCTATACATATATAATCACTTGACTGACTTATTCATCAACGCAGAGCCTAAACCGCTAGGGTTACAAACGTGAAATTTTGGCAGTTGATGCCTTTTATGTTGTAGGTTTTTTTTCCTTTTTCTTTTATGATGTCGAATTTTTTAAAATCCTTTCTTAGTTGTATCAACAAAGAAAGGATTTTTAAAAATTCGTCCCCTAAGGGGGTAAAATAGAGATTGCAATTTTGTATGAAACTCCGTTACTTTTGAAGTTAGATCGGTGAAATTTCGTATTTAGTTTTATCGTTCAAAATAAAGAAACACGGGGTAATAAACTAGGGGTTGCATGTTGCAAACTCTGTGAGTTTTGAAGTTAGATCTGTTAAATTTAATATTTAACTTTTTACTTTAAAATAAAGAAATATGTATTTTTGATTTTTTTTATAGGTAGTGTGTAAACGCGGGCGAAGACGCGGGCGACAGCTAGTAATATTATAAAGAGGTAAAATTTGTGTGTTTATGAGGTTATACTGTAATCTCTGGATCTACTAAACCGATTTTGAAAATTATTTTACCATTAGAAGGCCATGTTATTTGTGAGTGTCATAGGCTATAAACGAAGAATTAAAAAGAAATTTTTACCGCCCCAAGTAGAGTCCGCTAGTTTATAATATATTGTGAGACTGTCGTTTTTCATTGAGTTTATTAATAATAGTCTCCTAACCGATGTAGGTTACGGCGGCCAATCTCATTTAAGACTAGCCAACTGCGCAGGACATATTATAGTGCACGTATGCGTAGACAAGTGCACTCTATCCCGATGAGATGGAAATGCGACAAGACCGGAGAGAGATTGGGCGCAGGACTGACGACTTAACGTGCTCTCCGATGCATGGAGGGATGTCATATTTTTTGAATCTATGGCCCGACGACATTGTAATAAACAACCATGCCTGTTTCAGCTTTTTTTCCATTTGTATCGCATGGCGCTGCAATCGCCAAAACATTGATGACATCCATGCCTATGACAGCTTTGGTGCACCCGAACACACGCGCGCGCATTCTCCCGACAGCCACAATATTTCAGCCTTCAGCACCCGGAACGTGATTTTTTCGTACGTGCACCCGGTCATCGATTTATAAGACGCTATCACGTCAAAAAATACCTTTTAGTTAAAGCATGCACCACAATGTCGAACTTTGGACACACCATTTCCTCCCTAATAACAAATTGTAAGCTGATAGTTATTAAGATCCTGTAATTATTAAAATTTAAATGTTGTCTTCAAGATATTGGATTAGATATAATTTGATAAATTTTTAATCGCGAGGAAATGATTATTTTTTTTTGCGTAACGTGTGGTAGATAAAATTCCCCTTAGAATATTTAGATACAAATAAATATGTTAAAACAAAAGGGAATAATATGAACACTTTACATCTTTAGCAATTGTCAGATTTTAGTTATATTTCGGGACTTAATCCTGCGAATTATTTACTCGTAAGTCACCCGTGACCACGATCGATGCAATTCGATCGAAACGTCGGGTAAATAAAAGGTTCGAAAACCTTTAAATAATTCACGCGATTAAGTCCCGAAATATATCTAATATGTTCAAATATCGCGAAATTTTAAAAACAATAATTGTCAGATCTAGCTTATTACAACCCTACCCACAGCAAAATGGCTGGCAGGAGCTGGATGCGAGAAGCCGAAGATAGAACAAAGTGGCGTGCAATTGGAGAGGCCTATGCCCAGCAGTGGACTGCGATAGGCTGATGATGATGACAACCCTAATTCTAAACAATCTTTTATTCTGTGAACACTGTACATATTGGCAAATACAGTAATCCACGGTCTTCATAGTCCTGTTTTGACATACACGTAATTAATACAGATACGAATGTGTTTTATTGAGTTACCGACCGTCCAAGTAGAAGTAAAAACTAAATTAATGGATATGTCCTATCTTGTTAAAAGAAAATATGGCACAATTACTTTTTATGACATCCATTAATGGCTTCATTAAAATAATTCGATATAATTTTCTATGGGACATTTTAAAACATGCTATAAGGGAAGAAAAGTCGAACAGAAGTATTTTAAGAGATAATCTGATGGTTGTTTAGATAAAATATATGATTGTGTATTCACTTTTATGGTTCCTGTGGCACCCTGTATTCCAACTTAGTGCATAGCACTATGTCTTGCATTAAAATCTAAGTCGAAGTCTAAGCTAAGTTTTGTCCAGAATATTTAAGTACATTAACTAGGTTCATACCCTAATAAGTGTCTATTATTTCCTATTTGTTAATTTTGTTCTCATGTGAGTGCATTACATTCTTCATCTATACATAAGTAGGTATATACATACTTAAAATATTATAAAGCTGAACAGTGTGTTTGTTTTAACGCGATAATCTCAGGAACTACGGGTCCGAATTGAAAAATTATTTTACTGTTGGATAGGCCATTTAACAAGGTTATAGGCTATATAACATCACGCTACGACCAATAGGAGCGGAGCAGCAATGAAAAATGTTGCAAAAACGGGGACAATTTACACAGACGAAGTTGCGCGGGTCATCTAGTGTACCTAAGTACCTATATACCTACTTAAAATATTATAAAGCTGAAGAGTTTGTTTGTTTGAACGCTATAATCTCTGGAACTACTGGTCCGAATTTAAAATACGCATATTTACTGTTGGGTAGCCCCTTTATCGAGGAAGGCTATAGGCTATAGGTATAACATCACGCTACGACTAATAGGAGCGGAACAGTGATGAAAACTGTTGCTGAAACAAGAACTGAGAAAATTTACGCTGACGAAGTTAAAAGTTAGAAGTTAGTGAGAAATAAAACTAGAATTAAACCCGGAGGGTATATTATTATGTAAGTATATAAAAAGAAACGGGTTCGGTATATAGATACCTGACCTATGTATTTATTTCTTTCTCTTTGGGTAGGTACAAGCTCTGTGTCGCGGCGGACTTAAAAACATTCAATTCACGGACACAGAGTACAACTTGACTCGTAACAATAATTTATGGGTCACCCAAAGTAGTGTCCCGTGTGGGAATCAAACCCACAACCTCTTGCGCAGCAGTCGTACACACTCCTACCTCGCCACCGAGTCGACACCCAGATTCGGAACAACAATTTGTGAATCACACAAAGTACCTAGTCACCCGTGTGGGAATCGAACCCACGATCTCTTGCGCAGCAGTCGTATACAGTCCTACCTCGCCACCGAGGCAGTCATATCAACTTAATATCATTGGTAAATATGTTTGCGTCACAAAATATATCGTGTCATGTCTTACCTCTTTTGTGAATCCGTTGACCAAAAACTGAGCAATCTGTAACAATAAAAAATACATTTTTAACCTTTTGTTTTTGTTTTATAACCTCAATAATATTTACTGTACCTAATATTGTTATTGTTTGGGAAATAAAAAATATTCTTTGCACAAAAGAATGTTGCTTAGTCGTTTTGATTTTATTGTTTTATAGTATACGTCGGTGTTTCAAAGTACAACATTTTGTATTGAATAAGAAACCCTTCCGGTTTTAGATTTACCGTTTGGGTAAGAAAAGCATTCTTATATTTTTATTCAGTTTGCTTTTAGCCCTGTTAGTGAGTGTTAATTTGTGTGATTTGGTGAATATGTGTATTTATTTATTTAATTATTGCCTATTAATAATACCTATTCGGCAAAAAGAAAGTAGAGACAATTAGGTTGTGAAAAAGTCCCTGAGAGTCATTAAAAAGGCTTGTAAATTAGGCTTGTAAATGTTGAATAAAAGTGCCATCCACTTCCTTACTGGTAAGACCCTGACAAAATCACTTCTTAACATTTATTCTGAAAATTATATTATTAGATTAAAAAGTTTAACATAACTCCATCTATTGGTCATACTTTTATTTAACTTGACCATAAGTTTACTAACTTCTGCACAACAAAAGTTTAAAAGCCTGCCATCTATGGGTATGCGCGCGCACTACTTACTCACACGGCTGCTTGAATGCACTGTTGCAACGCAGTGTTTACAAAATGCGAAAGATGCTGCTGTTGTCGATTTTTAGGGCTGAGTACACAACGAATTTTTTATACTTTACGCTTGTTACTTTTTATAACATGGCGGTCGATTTTATTGTCGCATTTAGCTCTAGTTAAGAATGATGTTTCGCATTATATTTTGTGCAATGGTTCATTTTACGTATTCTGTGGTTTCATTTACAGTGATTTTGAACATTTCTCCAGGTAAATTACCAAGTGACTTGGTAGGTAGTTACTTAGGTAGGTTTCAATGAACAACAAAGTAAAAGCGATTATGTTGATTTTATTTGAAGGTAGTTTTTTAAAATTTCTTTTGTATGTTCTTTTGCTTGTATGATCAAACATACAAAAACGAACAAGTTGTATGATTAAAATAGAATAGAAAACCGGGCCATGTAGTTCCCATCAATAAGTAGGTAGGTATCTAAGTATAATAGATATAAAAAAGGTCCCAATAGATAACAAAATTGATGCTTTGTTTACATTGATGCAATAAAATAGTTACGACGTGTTGAATAATCGTTTCCAGTTTGAGTGACCATAAATTTGTGTATTTTTAAAGTCACGCAGTTTGGAGTCAATAAAAATTTAACGACTGCGAGGGTGCAAGAATAAAATTGTTACGCATTGTATGGTAGTTTGGGTTGTTTTTTTGTTCTTACTTGTGCGCATAATCACCAGAACCAATAAACTAGCGAATCGGCGTTAAGGAAGTTGTTCCTATAATAAATGCGATATCTTGGTTGTATATTCAGCATTTACGGAATCTGCAGGACTTCTTGCCAAGTTATGTTTGTTCTGAGGGAGATCTTTACTTACTAATAACTTATTTTTCACGTATTCTAATCTCATGACCTCATTTGACTGGTTACATAAACAACCCATTACACATTTTACTACCCTCGAGTGAGTTATGGTACTTACGCAATTCGGCACGCGCCCATAAATAGACAAACGCCAAGAAGTTATTCCTAACGTTCCTAAAAGTAATCTATCTCGAGGCCTCACCGCAATATCGGTTTCTGAACGATTAACAGAGGGCGTGCGTGCCCTTCGCTTTTACGACATACTTTTACGACGTCGTAAACTCGGCCGTATAATGCCTATAATCTTTTTCCGCGAGGCTCCGCCCACCGCGGATAGATGGCGCTAAACACAATACTCCAAATCAGTGTCACCGAACCAAATGTTAAAGTTTTATTGTGTGTTTCGCTAATGTGGTGTGAAATTAATAGGTAATAATGCTTTTATGGGTGCTTGTGAGCTTTATAGGGGCATAAAGTCCTGGCAGGTGAAGTACCTGAAGTATTTGTTTTAAGTTGACCGCAGGTGTGTTGTGCTATCGTTTGATGGCATTTATAACTTTGTGGCATTATAAAAACGAACGAGACCTATGTTTAGATAATAGTATACACTTTTACGACGTCTTAAGTACGTTTTTATGGTCACATTTTGCACAAGAAGTGTCTTGTTGTTCGTGTCATATGGAAAAGAAATCGCTTGATGCGATGTTAGAAGCTTATAGTGAAACATTTTATATTGGAGTGAATATTACGACTCAGTGTAAAAGTTTTGCGTGTCGTTTTGCCTATTTGTGCTCTTCTACGAACTGAAAAGTTTCTTACAATAGAATATTACGGTATGAAGTTTCCTTATAACCATTTTAGCAGCAAATAGGCCGAGAGACTCCCTCGACAAATGTCACAGTTGGCAGTTTAAACACTAGTAATTATAACAATTTCGCAAATACTTGAAAAGGACGATATGCCGACTGTGGCATTTACACAAATGAACATAAAACTCTAAGGACTGTTTTGGTGAACAACCGTAGCAATAACATGGTAAGCATATACAGGTTGAGTTCATAGATAATATTACTTTCTTAAGAAATGTAGAGTCGTTTTTGTATTGATCGGTATAAAAAGTTTTAAGACATTTTCTTAGGTTCGTACGCAATTGAAATGCATCTGTGTAGTTCTGAATATACCTAACTATCTACGTGTATTTTTTGTTCAGACTTTTACACAAATAAAAAGGTACCTACTTAAAAATTTCTTCATTCAAAATGTATTCCAAAATTTGGTTTCTTTCTTGTGAGAGCATTTCATTCAAAAGTCAAAGTGTTAGTAGTAGGTACATAACTTAATTTTTTGACGTGATATCTTTTAAATCGATGACCGGTTGTACCCATAAAAGTGTCACGAAGCAATGGTCACGTTATTCATTGGGTGCTAAGCAACATTGAATGGCGATTGCAGCGACATGCGAATAGCGATATGTCATCAATGTTTTCATATGACATTATCACATAAAATTATCGTCTGTAAACCGACTTTACAGACAACCATTTTTGCTATTTCCTTATTAATAATTATGAAACACTTACCCACACATTAACCTCTTGAAATATTAATCAATTTGGATCTAGATGTGCCCACATATTTAAAGTTATAATCTACTTGGTGCATATCCTAGCCTAAAATTATTTCCTAACTCATTATTATAACTTGTTCTGTGATCCAAATAAATAAATAAAATACTTATTAAAACAAACTTACATAAAAACTTAATTTAATATTTTATTAACATTTATCTCCATTTATATTTATATTATTGGATATTTAACTACTATCATATTAAATTATTTTATACTAATCATGCAATAACATGTCATAAAATATTCGGAAAAATATATTTGACCATAATTTTACGTGTTTATTATTTTTTCATCGAAATAAAAACTAAAAAGTAAATCATAGACTGCCTCTGTGGCGCGGTGGGAGTGTATCCGACTGCTACGTAAGAGGTCGTGGGTTCGATCCCCACCCAGGATAAAACATTGTGTGATGAGCACGATGGTTTATTCTGTGTCTGGGTGTTATTTATCTATAACATGTATGTATTTAGAAATATATAAATACGTTTATCAGTTATCTGGTTTCCATAGTACAAGCTCTGCATAGTTTGGGATCTAATAGCATTGTGTGAGTTGTACCAAGATATTATTATTATTTGAGAAATAATTTGATGGTGTGATGTCCCAAGCTTGTATTTCATATAACCTTGTACGCAGCTTTTTTAGACAAGCAAGTCATAAGCCTGACGGTAAACATCACGCTACCTGGTGACTGTCTGGAACAGTCACCAGGTAGCGTGTCACTCAAATATTTGTTTCACAAAGATCTGAATGACGTTGCTCTGTGGTGCTCCTAAGATGAGAAATTCCTTCGTATGTCTCATTTGCTTATTTCATTTGCTACTGTGCTCTGTTGCGCTCCTAAGATGAGAAATTCCTTCGTATGTCTCATTTGCTCAGTTATTTCATTTTCTACAGTGCTCTTCAATCGAAACACAGAAATGTGTTAAGATCACTATTTCACGAAAGAATAACTGACACTGTTGTTATACTGTGGTAGTTGGGTAGAGGGTGCGATCACCTCGCATGAAACCTCATTGATATTTGTGAACTCATTGATATGTGTGACGTTCTAAAAGTCTGATTAGGAAATTGAGAAAAAAGTAAAAAACAAGAGAAGAGAGCAATAAAATGTACTCTGTGGAAGAGAGAACCGTCGGAGTCGATGGGCTGAAAAGTCGAATTATATTACAATTAATAAGCTGTGAATTCGAATACATTGAGTTAACGGGGAATACTAGTTTGATAGTTTCGACCGTATTGCAAAGGCCGTGGTCACGGGTAGACTGCGATTAAGACCCGTAGTTTGTATAATTTTATAATGTGTACAAATCGCGAAAGTTTATCAACATTTATAGCAAAGTCTTTTCTAATGATGATCAGATCTAAAGCGTGTAATTTTTGACATTTCTTAAAAAGACACTGACGTTAGTCAAATACCCTATTGTCAATGTTGTCAAGAATTCACCCTGTGTACACGTAACGTACGAGTGGGTACGAACTTGAGTACTTACTTATACAGTTCAGTTAGGGCTTGTATCATTGCCCTAAGGAATTCGCCTTTTGAAATATTTTTGAATGTACTTTTGGCTCCCAAAGTTACTATTGACCAAATTATAATATGTATAAACCTACTCACGAACTTTCTAAGTTAAAACTTCTGTAAAATATAACTATGTAGGTATATGAAAACAGTTATGACTGGTTGACGCACAGCACAGCATTAACGCACAGCTCAAACTACTGATCGGATTGGGTTGAAATTTAACACTCAGATCGCTATTGTGATATGCCTTCCGATAAGGGGTGAAACGGGGGTTTTTTAAATTTGAATAGAAATCAAACGTAACGCAGACAAAGCTGCAATGATAAGCAAACTATCGTGCGGTCGCGGGTTCGAATCCAACCCATTATACTACCGACGTGAACCTACTCCAAACACAAGCCATTAACCTTAGCAGGAGGGGTTAACAGGATTGATAGTAATGTGGGACCTAAATCCCACATTACTAGTCATCTTAAAAAAAAAACTTGAAATGCAAGTTGTCACTTTAGTTAAGTAGCTGTGTAAAATGCATCAATGCTCATCACAGTATTGCCTATATTCATTTAAATACAACGAAACACTGTCTTAAGTATTTTGCTTACAGCTCCGCCTTATGCTTTTTGTTGCGTGACTTCCCAGTAGGTATGCAAACTAACTCAATACAAAAAAATGCGTTTTACATACAGGGCTACTAGCTTGCCTGAAATCTCAGGCAAGCTACGGCCCTGTATCAAAATTTGTTGGGCCCAGAGGTCCAAACAGCCTGCAAAGGACTAATGTGACTCGCACATGCTTGGGATAGTTTGGGGGCCTGACTGGTATCATTGAGACAGCTAACAGGACCGTAGCTACGCCTGTGTTAAAATACCAAAGTAGGTACTAGGTACCAGACTAATTGATGGACTTACGACCTGGTGAAGGTCGCGGGTAACCGATGGATGCTGGTGGCGCAGGACCGATCGTTGTGGTGATCTTTGGGGGAGGTCTACGTCCAGCCGTGGGGGTCTTTCGGCTTAAACGAACGAGCGCAAAAAAAAACTGGTTAGAAACCTTAAAATATTTTTAAAAGACCTGTCGAATGGTGTGCCACACGTCGATGTTTGCTAATTTTTTTTTCATTTTGCCCCTCTTAAAAATATTTTCTTTTATTATTTGGCTGTCAAACTATTACAAACTACTACAAGAAACCTTTTTACCAAATTTCATCAATACTCATTGAGTACTCTTTGAGTAAAATGCCTATGACATACGGACAGACAGACGGACATGACGGAACTATAAGAGTTCCATTTTTGCCATTTTGGCTACGGAACCCTAAAACAATGGGATAGAGTTAGAATTCACAGTAGATACCTATTAAAAGTTAGTTATTTTACTTAGATACCGACTTCTTACATACAAACGCATAAAATACCTATAACTATTAAACAACCTACTGAATAGTAGTTATGCTAGAAGAGCTCTTCACCGCAAGAGCTGCACAATACATTCCATCTGCAATAACGCCTATAAGTTATAAGTTACTACTTACCGTCTAGACTAAAACTATTTCTCTATTACCCTCAATTACCTTTACTCTCGGAGCTCTCTTTCTATCATATGTAAAGTGATAGAGTTTGATAGAGAGAGGGTGGCACAGTGGATCCCGTCGATTTTCCATGCAATTGAATTAAAGACGTTACGGTGTGTCGATGTTACTGTAGGATTTTTATCGAGGAATCGAATCGTTTGTAATCCGAGTTCGATGCCTGTCTCGATCACAGGAAATCTAGTGGTAGATAGGTTTACGATTGGGTAGATGACTATAATACCTAACAATAAATTATTTGACACTAATCAGGAATTAGTATTTGTTTAAATGTTCTGTAAAACAATGTTGTTAACGTGTTTGTTAATTTATAAACATCAAATCAAACATTAAAACTAAATGATCATACGGTATAATGACGTCAGTGAATTGTATTTATATAAATTAACTAGCTTATAATATACGCTATTGCTCAGGTGCTAAGGAAAGTAGCGTGATGATATATAGCCTGTAACTTAATCCGTATATTGGAGATGAGCATCATCTCCTATGTCCCAAAATTTTTATAGGATCTGTTCAGTAGTTGGGCGCCAACTCAGAATAAACAAACAAACAGACACGAAAAAACTAAACATGGTTTTGAATTCAGAAATCCTTAATTAGACAATCTAGGTTAGTTTTTTTTGAATATCTTTAATGTACAGACACAGCTACTTTACTATCTATACTAATATTATAAAGCGGAAGAGTTTGTTTGTTTGTTTAAACGCGCTAATCTCAGGAACTACTGGTCCGATTTGAAAAAATAGCCCTGTTGCATAGCCCATTTATCGAGGAAGGCTATAGGCTATATAACATTGCGCTACAACTAATAGGAGCGGAGCAGCGACGAGAAATGTTGCAAAAACGGGGAAAATTTTCGCATACGAAGTTGCGCGGGACAGCTAGTTTTATAATACTTAGTATAGATAGATAGACAGATTAATACCTAACATAAATTATTATAATGTGGCCTTGGTCCTAGAGTTGGTACCAGGTCCGTAGAACAGGATCGTAATTCCGTTGTGAGAAATCAAAGGGAGTGAGAAACAAGTTCCCTTTACTATTTGTGTATTTACATCAAGACAGTTTCTAGTTTAAATAAATCATTTTACAATAATTCGTTAAACGCAATGTAAATGTAAATTTCAGGCCATTGGCCCTGACGGTTCTCCTTTTCCAGTTGTTTTTTCCTACTTTTTCTTTTATTCAAAAATAATAAAAACCGGGCAAGAGCATGTCGGACCATGCTCAGTGTAGGGTTCCGCAGCCTTGAACAATTGCATCAGCAGAAAAGCTGATTCAGATTTGAAGACATTGAAGTTCATGGCACTTACGCCCTTTTGTTGAGAAACACAGTTTTTCGGCAATAACTCAATGACGGTATCTATATCCGATCTTACCCGAAATCATTTTAGTATTAAGCGCTATCTTTATGATTTTTTCCATATTTTTTTATCACATGGTTCAAAAGATAAGGGGGGAGGGGGGGGGCGGCAGTTTATGCAACTTTCGGAGCGATTATTTCCAAAAATATTCATTCAATCAAAAAAGTTAATTAGAAACCTTAAAATGTTTTTGAAAGACCTGTCAAATGATGTGCCACACGTTTGCAGAAAAAAAACAGCTTCTGTTACATGTATGGAGTGCCCTCCTAAAAATATTTATTTTTATTATTTAGCCATCAAACTAAGTAGCGGCTCCTACAAGACACCTTTTCCCAAAATTTAATCAATATTCATTAAGTAGTCTTCGAGCAAAATGCCTGTGACATACGGACAGACAGACGGACATGACGAACCTTAAGGGTTCCGTTTTTGCCACAAAAGAACGTCAGAGCAAATAGTTCACAACTATCAATGAGGTTTCATATTAGATATTTGATCACTCGACACATCCACCACAGTATCGTTTGGACGTTTTTTCACTGATTTGACTTTACAGTCATCTACCCTATTCATAGCTTATAGAGTTTTAAGTTTGTAACTATGCAGAAAAACAAACACGATGATTTATTCGATTTATTTAAACTGGTATTTTTATAGTGGCTTTGAAACAATTGGTAGATACTGTCCCGCATCGTAAATAATGAATTACAAAATAATTACATCAAAATCGATTAAATACTACGGTAGATGCAGCATGACCTCCGTTTTACTAGACGCGCTATACATTTTAAAGCTCAAGTATAATGGTCATTATAACCGGCATAGTAATTTATACATAAGTTCTTGCATATTTCTTTGCCAAGTAACATTTATGAAGTTAATCTTAATGTTGACTTTTGATAATAAAAGGTCATTAGTAAAGGGTTTCTGCATACATATTTTATTAATTCTTAATTAAAAGAATAGATAAGACCAGCACTTGACGTTTAAACTTTGTTTTAATGTCACCTGGTTTTATAATGTCACTACATGTTAATCTGTATATCGATTGTAACCGATAGTAATCTACAGCTACTGCACTTGTTTTACCTACTGCATCAAATATGTTTTAAATAAAAGTTTGCAGATAGGTTACAAACGCTTAGAAAGCGGCACCTTAAAAACGTATACAATTGACTTGTTTTTATATGTCAGTGTCGCATCGCCTAGGTACCCTATATACCGAATTATTTTATTGTGCAATTATATAATTTACTACCTGTATCTAGATAGTATTAAGACAATTACAGCAAACTGCCCACAACAAGGGAAGTATGAAACAAAAACAACAGAAAACCCACTTCATAAGCCACATAGTTTGATGGTACGGAAATCAAACATGATCGATTAGGCGCAGAACCGATAGCTTGACTTGCTCTTCAAGCTCGACGTCGGTGAAGTTGGTCACTAGCATGTTAGCTACTAGGTCATCTTTATACTAATGTTATAAAGCTAAAGAGTTTGTTTGGTTTAATCCGATAATCTCAGAAAGTACTAATTCGAACAAAAAAAAATATAAGTGGTGGATAGCCCATTTATCGAGGAATAGGAACAACTGATAGGAACGCAGCATTAATGAAAAAAAAATCAAAAACGGGGAAAATTGGCGCTAACGCAGTTGCGCGGGTCAACTAATCTATATCTATACTAATATTATAAAGCTGAAGAGTTTGTTTGTTTGTTCGAACGCGGTAAACTCAGGAACTATTGATCCGTATTGAAAAAATATTTTTCTGTTGGGTAGCCCATTTATCGAGGAAGGCTATATATAACATCACGCTACGACCAATAGGAGCGGAGCAGAAATAAAAAATGTCGCAAAAACGGGGAAAATTTACGCAAACGAAGTTGCGCGGGACAGCTAGTATTCTTATAAAGGTATAAGGTGCAGCTTTTTAAATGAAATATTTTACCCAAGAAAGGTCACAGAGAAGTTGAACTTGATATTGATTGTGCTATTAAGAGACTCAAGTACGTACTGTAAGTGATACACTTGATGGTCTAAGTCCGGGTCTACAACAAGAGTCCTTTATAAGCTACTAGCTGTCCCGCGCAACTTCGTATGCATCAATTTTCCCCGTTTTTGCAACATTTTTCATTACTGCTCCGCTCCTATTGGTCTTAGCGTGATGTTATATAGCCTATAGTCTTCCTCGATAAATGGGCTAGCCAACAAAAAAAGATTTTTTCAATTCGGACCAGTAGTAAATAAAGTACAAGAAGAGACACAGAAGGTTTTAACTTCGCTGACCAGTTCAGCGAAGTTAAAACCTTCTGTGTCTCAAAAAGGACGTAGACCCGTTGGTCCTGGGAGTAGAGAGATATGAGAGAAAACACATAATGTGAATACTCTTTTACATAGTAGGGGTAGATTTGACATTAAGCCAGTTAAATCCACCTACCACAACGGTTACGCATATACGTAGACTCTAATCCACTGAAAATAAGACCAAGTAGAAGATAGGTACCAACCTATATCCACAAGACCTGTAATACTTAGGTAATCTTGCGCACAAAGTTGCGGATATCATTAGCGAGTAAGCAGTAAATACAAAGAGGACAGTTATCCGCCAACAAACTGAAGAACTTCATAACCATTCAATTTTACAACATAGTCCTATATAATTAACGCACACACTCACAAGTTGTTAAATTTCAAACGCTAGATGTTTTCGCACCGACGTATCGTAAAATTTTATTAAAATTAATACAAAAAGGAGTTGATACAGACTATGTACTGTGTAAAGCTACGGGTGGGAGAAGCGGGACGCGGCGAAATTTTCAGTAATAGCCAACATTATGCGCCCCGACGCCCGTTCTCCAACGGTATTTGCATTATCGCAGCATTAATACGATGGTGTATAAAAACACCATAGACTTTTGTTGTGGTTATTGATATGGGGAGTAAGGGAACACGGTATTGATGGGATTTAGTAGCTGTGTATCTCGCTGATGTGGCGGTGATTTAGAAAGAAGACTCAAATTAGTATGATGAGGATAATTTTTTGACTTGTCACGTCATACAATTTTATATTTTAGCATAAACTAAGTAAATGAAAATACCCTTGATGAGATGCAACTTTATAACAATAGATGGGTACGAAAGGTTCTCTCAGACGCAGTGCAAGACGGCCCCCGACAAGATAGACTGACAAGCTGGTTAAAGTAGAAGCAGGCAGCCATTGAACGCAGACCGCCTAAAATCGGTTGTTGTAGAAGTTCTTGGCAGAAGCGTATGTTTAGCAGTAGATGTTTTGTTTAAGCCGTTATGTCTCTCCGGTCGTGTTGGATTGCCGTCCCATCGAACTATAAAAGTGAGAGAATAGAGGCACCTTTATGTTAGTGCTCACAGTAGTATAAGTACTATAATGTATTTTTCATAGGTAACTAATTTCTGATGAGATTGGCGGCCATGAACGATAAGTGCATGTTGTAACTACAAACCGTAGCTTAAAAACAACAGACAATAGGTTGGGTTGGTTGGGTTATTGGCAGTTTGAAGTGACTTACTTACTAAAAAGTCACCTGTGTGCCTCAGAAAGGACGTCTATGCCGTTATGTCTTTCTCCATCTATTGCTACTCTATTTTTCACTCTCATAGTTCTATATTCGATTCTTTCACACTTATAGTTCGATGGGATGGCAATTCAACACGACTGGAGAGACACAACGGCTTAAAAGTTCTTTCTGAGACACAGATGTGACTTTTTAGTAAACATCCACCTATATATGAACCGAAAGTTTAACCTCGCAGATTCCTTTCGATTTATTACGTCGATTTACTATGCCCGTAAGTCACTTAAAACTAAGTACATGTACCTGCTTGTTCTAAAGCAATGTGATTACCGGTATCAAACTAAGTAGAATAATTCCAATACCTAATTTCCAATTTCATTTTTCTTTACTTCCTAGTTCACTTATAAATCTCTAATACACCGCCTCCTTCGGTATTATCGTTCGTAAAAATATCTTACGGCCTTATACTGTATTCCGGAGCTTATCCATTCAGCCCATTTAAGGCGATCAGCCAACAATGAGGCTCGCAGAAAGCTAGCCTTGGAATTTTCAAGCAATTTAATTCGACGGAAAAACCCTTACTGATATTTTTTTCCAATTAGAGAGATTCTAAAGAGAAACGAATCGGATTAAGTGTTGATAAAAGTTTTTATGTTCACATTTGTAATATGTTTTGGTAAGGAATGTTCTGCAAAGTAAAAAATAGGCCTTTTTGTCTTATTTTAATACCTAAGGAATTAAGGTAATCACATTTGGCATAAGTGTATGAAAGCTCTGCGAGAAAATACTCAAAGTTGCAAAGAACAACAATTTTCACCGAAATATTAGAAGCGGTTATGTGAGAAAATATTATATGATAAAAGTTGTGATTGTATGTTAAGGATTTACGGTTTATCCGATTGATATAAAAGCTTTACTATCAGCTATTCACAATGTCCCAAATTTCATAACCTATAAAACATTTACGCTGGTACCTAGATGAAATTCCAAAACGAAGAACAAGTGAGACATTCATTTTGAGGTTATATTTGAATTTTAATTTAATTAAAGAACATATAATTAAACCTAAAGTTAATCAGCAGCCTTTTTACAATGTATCCATGCATATCAAACAACGGAAAGGAGGTATCTCGAACAATTAATTTCCTAAATTTCATTAGCAACTCTTCCAATTTGCATTCAAAATGTGCGATCACGTACCTAGGCGCCTACACAAATACCTTCCACAGTAGACTAAAGAACCGTCCGAACGCGCCATTATTTTAATACCCTTATCAAAAAACAAGGCACATTACAAAATGGCCGCCATTTTCATGAGTTTGCGCGGGAAAACGTTCGTGAGCCAGCCTGGAAAATTATAACAAAAGGCATCTACCGCTATCTTTCTAATTATAGTAAATCACCTTGCTACGGGCGAGATAAGACTGTATACATTCCATTTTGAAATGTCGTATGAGTGCGCGGAGAGTCGTAACTTACTACCTTCCGCTTTTGAGTGGGGACGTTTTCTGTGGTGTTAAAACAAGAACGTCGTAAGTAACATAGTACTAAAAGGAAGTTGAGACATTTGAGTGTGAAGAGGAATAGGGTATTTTAGGAGGGTAAAATAGCGTTTGTTTGCCGTATGTAGGATTGTTATACGACGTTTTGGTGTCGAGTGGCAGACTCGTTCGATGAGCGGACCCTCTCCTCTAGTACAATCGTATCGAGAAGTATCACATATTGTATTCCGCAGCGATAACTTTTGAGTTGGAAATATCTGTGATACAGAATAAATGTCGCAGGTGAATTCTAAATATAGTTTGTAACTTTCTTGATTGCAGACCCTTTTTACAACTGCAATATGTTTTGTTAAAGAGTTGTAAGTAGGTAATTTACGTCAGTTTTTGATGTGATAGTGGCTTATAAATTGATGACCGGTAGCGCGCATGAAAAAGTGTCATGTTACTGCCTGCTGATAGACTGAAGTATCAGCCTAACAGCGACTGGCAATTGCGGCGTGTCACAGGCATGGTTGTTTATTACAATGTCATCAATGTTTTCATAAGACGTTATCACGTAAAATTATCGTGAGGAAACTGGCTTTACAGACGACCATTTTATAAGTAAAAACTTCTTTAGCGGCGTTGTGCACATTTTTTGGTATGGGTGAAAAATGTTAATCTCGCATCAGGATCACGTGACCCTGTTAGAAAATTCGTAAGACGGAGGGAGAGCAATGAAAACTTCTACAATATCATTAGAATACAAAGGTAGATTTTGCCACCATCTACAATTTTAGTATAGCTCAGGTGGAAAATCGGGCGGTCCTGAAACCAGAAGACCCCAATTCGAGTCAAAGTAACGATTTAATTATTGGTTTTGGTTTTTTGATTTGTGACTTATTATTTCATATTTATTATTATTACGTCAGTAAGATCGAAAAAATATTATTCACATTTCAACAGTATGTAATTTTTTCTAAGAGATAACCTTTTTAATTGTCATTGTCATTTTTTAAATTGTCATGTTTGTGTACGATAGCGCAATAGATGAATATTGTATTTAACCACTTAAATTGTAGTACCTACTTTATATACTGATAAAAAAATATATTTCCTAATCATTCCAAAACATTCAAAAATGCACAACGTTAATGTTCAAGTTTTCACTTCTGCCGGCACACCTGGAGTGCAACCCGTTTTTTTTTTATAATAACTATAGGTAC
Organism: Herminia tarsipennalis; assembly: GCA_945859575.2. Classification (NCBI taxonomy): domain Eukaryota; kingdom Metazoa; phylum Arthropoda; class Insecta; order Lepidoptera; family Erebidae; genus Herminia; species Herminia tarsipennalis. Next base: position 12,258,947 of record OX243835.2, read on the forward strand.
CTATTAACCTACCCAGTATTTATAGACATGCTTAAGAAGTACCACGCATGCAGCATTTTAATTAAAAAGGATTCACTCGCTTTACTTAAATTGATAATTCAGTAGGTACCTTCTACACAAGTGAATCCTCTATAATTTAAATACTGCATGCATCAGGTATGTGTTTTTGTCTATATACCTATTAAGTACACGGACCTATTACTATCTACCTATTACTCGATGTAATTATAATGTGAGTTACCTATATTTATAGTATTATCAGTTACTTTTAGTGCAATTAGTGCAAGTTTGTTTTACGTTTACGTGATCTAATTCTTTACCTCGTTTGGCTCTCTGATTGGAACTTACAGCGGGCCAATTCGAGGGCCAAACGTCCCAAACGTGTCGAGCGCGTTTACGTAAAACAAACTCGAACTAACCACACTGATGAGCTGCTCAATTATTTTTCTATGTTAACTGCAGAAACCCAAATCTATACACATTTTTGTATTCAAAATGGTTTTCCTATGAACTGTCCCATTGTTCTCCACATCAATGTGAGACGATGCATCGCTCCCTCACATTGACACATTCACCTATTGTAACATTGCACCCCACTAACACATACACACTTAAACAACCAGCACAAGAAGATACGCCCCTTGCTTTTCAACATTTTAAAAATACAGAAGAGACGAGGGAACTCTAGTAGTCAGTTGCAGGTCTATTAAGAGTGGATAGTTGGAAAATGGTTGCTAAAGGTGCCTTTATTGATTCAAGCTACTTGCCAGGAACAGTATCTTATTGGTAGGAAGAATTGTTAATCATTTATTTATTGGAACAACAAGGAAAAAGGTACTGAGAAGATCCAATCAGATTTGTAAGTTAGTAGTAAGTAAGAGTATGACAAGAAAATAGGAAATTATTGCGGCAATAGGAAAAAAATATCTACACCTACTTGTAATATATTAAAGCTGAAGAATGATTGCTCGTTTGAACGCGCTAGTCACTAAATATACTGGTTCTTTAAATCGATGAACGGGTGCACACACGAAAAAGTGTTAACAACGTAGCAACGATCAAGTTATTGATTGGTTGCTAAGCAATAGCCAATGGTGATTGCAGCGACATGACAATGGTTACAATTGCAACTAACATTATTGATATTCGAACTTAAGATACAATACTTATCCAAATAAAACGAATATCAGCCTATATTTGGTAACTTATTGTATTAAAACTTACTTTCTTTTATAATAGAATCGCGTTCAGATTGTTTGTGAACTCAATTTTAAGATTTTATAAGCTCTGACTCACACAAAGCCAATCTTGTTCAATAAAATTAATGAGTAACAACTGATGTAATATCAAAGATAGAATAATTTGTCTCGGATTGAATTATTTCATCACAGATTCTATAATTTGTCTACCAGTTTTTGAATAAATTATAGGAGATAGATATAGTATCTTATCTTAGTAACAGTATGGTAAGTGAAATTTTATCGATCTGAAGCGAAATACGTTTGAAAATTAGAACATTTTCTTATATTTGTAGTTCAAAATTGCAGTGCCTCGATTTTCTAAACTCAAAAAAATATTTTATGTAAAACAAATAACTTGAACTATCAACTAAAATATGATAATCGATGATTCAATTTTAATCGGTCTCTTATTTAAATTTTGTTCTAATTTCAAAACACTCGGACGTGTTTAGTAAGACACTATTCATATTTCACTGTTGTCTAGTAAATGGACAGTGAACTAGAACGCGCCAGACGATGTCGGACCCACACAAAGCGAGTGGCACAACAAAAACGAGCTGGCTGCTCGTAACTCTCGCCAGATAGTTAAGTGTACGAATAACGTCCTATATTGCGCCCGCGGCTACGAACAACACCATCCACCACGTAATACGATCCAATTAAATAGCCACGAATTTATGTGTGTACACAACACGCCTTAGGTCTCCTTAATTTCGTTTGTTTTAATAAACGACCGTGTAACTGTGAACGCTTTGTAATCGATACATTGTTTGATACCGTCACGAATCGAGAGGGAAATATAGCGCGAGCGATTTATGTAATGTTGAAAAGTATGTTCTCATTTTAAGATCTGATCACTTAAAAATACATTCGGTTATATTTTTTATTCGAATGTAAGTCCAATGCCTAGATGGATTTCTTTATCGAATAGCTTTTACGTTTATACCCTTTCATATTTTCTTTTTATTTCAATGAACTGAACTCTAGCCGACAGTGCATAAAATTGCTAGGAGTCCTCAAATTATTACAACCATCTCAATAGGAAAAGGACAATTCGACCGTTTCTTTCAATATTCCTGTATTTTCCCTCGGAAAACGTAATCGACCGAAGACAGTAATATTACATTTTGTTATATAATAACGATTTTCCTTCCCAATGGCAATTCGTCGTTATTGGACGTAAAGTAAGAACGAACGGTGGCTTCAGTCGGAACGAACATAGGTAATAATAATATAGTTATTGTTATACCTTCCCTTAACCTAAGCCTCGTATCAGGAGCACCGATTCCGTGCAGTCACATCAACCGATTCGAATTTTACGACTTACATTGCGTGCGTACAAGGCGTCGCCGCTATTAAGTTGCGTACTATAAGTTCAATAGATGACAATTGCAGCTATGCGGTGAATGGGCGCTCCATTCCAGAAACGAGAGGTAGGATTGTACGCTCCGACCTGGCTTCTATCTGCAAAATCAATGTGGCTATTAGCAAGTTTTCGCGCAGTCGCAAAACGTTCACCGAACGCTACCGGTCAGAAGTTACAGTCGCTCGGACCGACTTTCTATGCAGATGTGACTGTTTAAAATAATATTTGACAAAATGTTAGACTTAAGTCTTTATTGACGAAAAGATGTCATTCTATTTGTTTATATAGACTTATATTTATTAAAGACTGTTGTGTAATTTTATTTAAATGTGAATTTTTATAGGTTTAACTGTATCACCTACTAAATTTAGCATAAGATGTTAATACCAATAATAATAACGTACCTGCTACGCACGTTACGGCGTGTTCGTCGATAAAAATGCTAATACTTGTTCCTACAACACAGTAGAGAATATCGTCTTTTTTGTTTTCAAAAATATGTGGAAAGTTCGTCCGTTTCCTTTGTACTCTTAAAGGATTTTTGTTTTGTTTACTTACATTATTTTACATTGTTTACATAATATTTTGTTAAACTAATTACGCCGTTGTTCTTTTAACTTATTACAGTTTTAAACTGGCATAAAATTGTTATACAAATTCATTGGTTTGTATTTACATAAATGAATCACAATATCGTCGTTAGCTAATTTATAGTATGTCATCGATTTTATAATTTAAAAGCTTTTGTGATAAGAATGATTGACATTGATTGCCAAAACAGAATCAAAAATGGCGTTCTAATTTACTTTAATATGATTTTAATTGTTTTATTGAAATACGGCCCCGTTTTTTTAATGATTTGGTTTTGTGACTATGACAGTTTTAGCTACAATTAGTTATAGACATAATAATGAGATACTATATCATATTTAGAGTATGTTATAAAATAAAATAAAACAAAATAATCCTCGACCTCTTTAATATAATGCAGAACGATGAATGGTCGATAGAAGGGCAGACCAATTATCACAGTTCCGTTTTATACATAAGTATTTATTATTAGGTATGTAATGTATATGTAATAAATAGTTAATACGTGTGTAATTAAATTGTTAAAAGTATGAGATACAAGATAATTAAAACCCTCGACATGTGAGAATGGAAGTTGATTATCTATACTAATATTATAAAGCTGAAGAATTTGTTTGTTTGTTTGAACGCGGTAATCTCAGGAACTACTGATCCGAATTGAAAAATTATTTCACTGTTGGATAGCCCATTGATCGAGAAAGGCTATACGTTATGTTACATCACGCAACGACCAATAGGAGCGGAGCAGCAATGAGAAATGTTGCAAAGACGGGGAAAATTTTCGCAGGCGAAGTTGCGCGGGACAGCTAGTAGATACATATTTGCAAAACTGCCAATGCTATGAATTTTGATTAAACAAGTCCCAACAATTAAACTAGCTTTTTAGGTATTTAAAAAAAATGTTCATCGAAATTATACTTTTATAAGAAATATTAGAAACAAAAGGCATTATATAACATTTAATAAATTTTGTAAGCAGTGACAAAACATTATTAGTTAATTTTTCTTTTCTATTATGTATGGTAGGTTTAATAATCTTGTTTTAAATATCGTTTACCTACTAGAAAAAGGTTGAACATGGACACAAAATGTTGTGTTTTTTTTTTTCAATTTTTTACCTTTTTAATATGTGTAGATCAAATCTTGCAACTAAGTTAAGAACCATTCCTCTAATCTTACAAAGTTAAGATATTTTGACAGATTTCTTCAGTTCTGATAAAAAAAAAGTTTTGCGAAATGCTGTCTACATTACAAAATAAACCTGCTGCTGGACGTGTATGGGTGATTGAAGGTGTGAACCTTTATTTTTATATAAATGATTAGGTACTTCTCAATTAATAATAATAATTTTTATAAGGGAAAAGTTTAACAAAAACATATTGTTTATATTGAATTAGGCATTAGATACATCATAACAGCTAATAATAATATCTTAGGACGGTCATCTGATCCCTATGGCAACCAGACGACAGATAAACATATATTTTAATAATTACAAATGAATATAGTTAGCTCATAAAAATATCTAATAAAGGGATTATCAGGGTGTCTGTACCAGGGTAAACCTGTGCCACGGGCGTTAGTTAATTAAACAGCACAGGAAACAATCCGCGGCCGCATTGTATTTTATTTTCAAGTCTCGCAACAAATCAACCGATAATATCTCCAATAACATGTTAACACTCAGTTCTTCCATTCAAACGAAAGTTCATTCGTTCTTTAAGTATTTTAGAAAAGTGTTGTACATGTATACGGTATTGCGGAGGTACGGGGGTGTATTTGTGGGTCTGTTGGCTCGGCTCGAGGAGGGATGTGGACCGATAAACGATGTTTAAATCGATACTGCACGCCCGTTGTTTGGCCCTCGACTTACCAGTTTGTGTACTTATTTTTAAGTTTTCACTTCATTTTGTAGCTTTTTCATGTATTTGATTAGTGTTGTGGTATTGGTAGTTTACTTTTATTGTGTGTTGTAAATCGTGGTCATGCAGAGGCTTTGAAAAATAGAGTGTTTTTTTATTTATTTTACTGTTGTGAGCTTCCGGTATTTAAATGTGTGTATGTTTAGATGTTTCTTACTCAATCGTAGGATTATTACGCTTGGAATTTAACACTTATATGGATGGTGATGATGATATTAGTCCTGGATTAACATAGAGGCATACAATAATAATAACTAAGTTTTACAGTCCTTTAAGTTACACAGTATATGAATTATAAAAAACCTTGTAAGCCAAATTCAAGAGTCATTGTTATAGTCATTAAAGAGTTTTAATATTTATCAGATTAGCTTAATAGAGATATGTAGATAATTCGATAGAGTCAATCAGCTTTCACTTATTTGCATCTGCATATATTTCAAATCAATAGGACAATTCTAAGTATATTTAAACCAAGTTCCCAATTTCTATATATCATACCTATTTGTTAAAAACATCAATATCTTTAGCGTCAGTTAAAACCATTACTGAATATGTTGAAAACATAATCCATCACGACATGTTTTTGTACCATTTAGGTGGTAAACAAATGAACCCGCTCGCCTCCTGATGGTAAGCAGTTCTTTCAATCCAACTCTACGATAACTAACACTGTTATACCAAAGATAACGCCTGGTTTACTCAAGTGGCTTATATTTTGTATACTAAATGGTTTTCAAGCAAAAAATAACCGAACACGGAACGAGCAAGTGGAGTGTTGAAAGTTGTATGGCGACAACAACTCGATATTTTGGCGACTTACTGCATTACGAGACTTGCTCTTTGTGTATTCAGTTCTAGTTAGATACTTAGGTAGTTGTATGTGGTGTTCTTGTGTATTAACAGAATAGGAGACAATGGTGATGCAAGTTATGAGTGTAATATTTAATCATTTTTTTGTAAATAATATTATAGTTAAATCCCTACTAATATATAAATGTGGATGTAAGTTTGTTTGTTACGCTTTCACGCGAAAACTACTCAACCGATCATCATGAAACTTTGTACACATATTTTTGGAGGTATTAGAAGTAACATAGGATAATAAAAAAAGAGGAAAATTTACGCAGACGAAGTTGTGCGGGACAGCTAGTAATGTTATAGTTTACAATGCTATAAAAAGTGAGAGTGAGACACTTGAGTCACTTTTTACTTGGTTTGAGTACCTACTCAATAATGGCTAAGTTTCAATAATTATTACAATGCTTCTAACAATTCATTGTTTTCATGGTGCCTGAATATTTATAACAAAACCGGGCAAGTACGAGTTGGCTTCACCCTAGCGTCACCTAGCGTTCCGTACAAATTTGTAGGTAAAGCTTATAGCTCGCAGTTTTTAAAGATTATATTTTATTAAGTTTAATACCGAATGTGTAGTTTTCAGACTTTTCCTTATACATGTTAAATAAGTCGGTATTACTTCCCAAATTTCATAGTTCTAAGTCAACGGAAAATACCCGTTTTTTGCGGCATAAACGTATCTTTTTTTTTACGTTGACTTAGAAGTTCCTTTTTTCACAGCTTCTAGGGACTATAGACCTGAGTATATGGTTTATAACTTCGACTCAATACTTACACGCGTTCCCAAGATAAAGGGTTTTGACAGACAGACAGACGGACGGACGAACGAGTGGGTTAAGGGTTCCGTCTTTTTCTTTTGAGGTACTGTGGCAGGTGCGTCGGAAACTCGACCGGCCACTCGCATAAAGCCTCATTAATTGTGAACTGTTTGTCTTGACGTTCCAAAACTTTGAAATAATGACGAAGAAGAAAACGGAAAAAACAATTTGGAGAATTGGACCAAGCGTCAAGACGAATGGTCAAGGGAAAGAATTAATATGTAAAGTAATCATATTACAAGTTATTCAATATATAATATCGTTCTGGGCTTAAGAAGTTGTTTGATTCCTCATCCTCGAGAGCAATAATCCCGGCTGCGCACCCCAAAGCAAGCAAGAGGTTCACGTCACATGGTGGAGGCGCCTAACTCTTCAGAGGAAGTCATTTAAAGAGCTAAGTCGTATTTCTATGTAAAGTTAATTAAAAATGAGTGCATTCACGGGATTGTATGAGTCCGTAGATGATTTTGTCAACCAATTCCAGATCATCTGTGTGATTAATAAAATCACTTCGGATGAGGAAAAAAAATTATTTGTGGCGGCGTATCTGGCTGGACCAGCGCTACACCTATACAAAGCAATCATAGAAGATTGTGATAGCTTCGAGAGCTTCATCACTGCATTAAAAGCAGAATTCCCAAACCGTACTAATTATACGGAAAAATTCTATGAAAGGATACAGGCGCCAGAGGAGAATATTGTGTCATTTTACTACGAGCTTTCAAATATAGCCAAAAAGGGAAAAATTGACGACAATACGTTCGTAAGGAGCTTTCCAAAGAAATGTAATAGTTTCTACAAATCAAAGCTCGCTGCAGTTGTATGTGCTGATAAAAATATATTAAAGGCCACAATTTTACAATTACAATCAGTATATGATAAAGAAAGTGAAAGGGAAGTCAATCTTAAGGTTAAGGTTGAGAATGCGGTAGCAGTGAGGTCTGGGCAGCAAGGAGACTCCAACAGACCGACCAATAGTCCATTTCGGAGCAATCAATCGACTCCGTATAGTAAATACCGATCCCCGGTGTCTCGGGTTCCACCCAATGATTCACCAAGCGGTTCGGTAACACCAAGGCGGGAGTCAAATCCCCGCCAGTACTTTTTAAGGAGCAGAGGACCGCCGCCGATGCCGGTTCAATCAGCTAATGATGCGGCGTCGTCGACAGCGAGAGTAGGCGAGCATCGCCCAAACTTCCAAGGGCAACAGCAGTGAGGACGCAGCTGAGCCCAAACATAAAAGACGTCCAGAAGAATAATTATGGTCAGTCCGAACCAGTTATTTTAGTAGAATTACGTTCAGGTGCGATTCCTGCTTTATTAGATAGTGGGGCTTCAGTGTCCTTGCTATCGGAAAAAGTAGCGTTAATGAATAAAGCAATCTTAGATATAGACAATAATATTATATTAAAAGCCGCGGACGGCAAAGTTATACCGGTCCTAGGAAAAACATACCTCAACGTGATAATTAACAATGTGGTATATAACACACTATTTTATGTAGTAGTAGATATCAGTTGTCCACTGATTTTGGGACAAGATTTCCTAATTAATAATGAGGCAATATTAGACTTTGTGAATAACAAAATAATATTAAGAAAATGGAATGAAATATGTTTTGTGAAGAGACCGGATAAAGTTCCTAGTATCGATACAGAGGAAATAGTGTCTGTTAATATTTCGAAATGTGATTATTTATATTTTGTGGATGTTTGTAAACTTAATGACAATAAGGTCTGTAAACTTCCTGACTTAAATTTTTTTGGTGAAAAATTTGTTATTAATGAAAACTTAAGTATAACTAATAAGAATAGATTGCTTGAAATCTTGGAAGAATACAGGCCACAATTCTCATTTAGTAAAGATAGGCTAGGTTGTTGCCGGGTGAAGCCGATTAAAATAAAAACTTCGAACGAGGTTCCTGTGAATAGATCTCCATATAGGGTCTCACTCAAACAGAGTGAGATCATTCGTCAACAAGTAAGTGAGATGTTAGATCTTGGTATTATTCGTCCGTCCTGTAGTGATTATGCCTCTCCAGTTGTTTTAGTACAGAAACCGGATAAATCCTTTAGATTTTGTGTAGATTATAGGAAATTAAACAAAAACGTCATAAATGATTGCTATCCAATGCCACGAGTAGACGACGTGCTACATTATCTTAGAGGGGCGAAATATTTTGCGGAGTTGGACCTCAATTCCGGATTCTGGCAGTTACCAGTGAGAGAAGAAGATAAATACAAAACAGCGTTCGTGACGGACGCAGGATTATATGAATTTAATGTACTACCATTTGGTCTGAAGACCAGTAGTGCAGTCTTTCAACGCGCGATGGATGAAATGCTCGCGGATTTGAAGTATAAATCGTGCATGATATATATAGACAACATTTGTATATTTGGTAAGACGTATGAAGTTTTTTTAGAAAATCTAAATAAAGTATTGCATAGATGTAGGCGGTTTAATGTTACGTTGAACATGAGTAAATGCAAATTTGCGTTTACTAGTATGTCGGTGTTAGGGCATGAACTTTCAGGGGAAGGAGTGTTACCGGATAGGAATAAATTAGAAAAATTAAAGATGATTAAAAGACCGAACAATGCGAAGGAATTGAAATCCATTCTAGGACTGTTTTCTTATTATAGGAAATTTATAGATAATTTCGCGAAAATAAATCAACCTTTATGTGTGTTATTGAAGAAGAACAGTAAATTTATTTGGGAAAGTGCACAACAAAGAGCGTTTGACAAAATGATAGAGATAATGTCTAACCCTCCAATGCTCAGACATTTTTCAGATGATAAGGCGGTGAACACAAGGTTGTTTGTTGACGCTAGTAGCGTAGCAGTAGGTGCATGTTTAATGCAAGGGGATAAAAATTTTTTTCCGGTTGCATTCGCATCGCGATTATTGAATGATGCGGAAAAGAAATATTCTGTAACAGAAAAAGAATGCTTAGGTTTAATATTTGCTTTGAATTATTTTAGATCGTACTTATGGGGGCTTAAGTTTCAGGTGGTGACCGATCATAAAGCATTATGCTGGCTAAGAGATAGAAGAGATATGAGTGGTAGACTGGCTAGGTGGGCTCTTGCCATTCAATCATATGATTTTGAGATTGTATATTGTTCGGGAAAACAAAATTCGGTGGCGGATTATCTGAGTCGAAATCCGTTAATAAGTCAAGATGATCACGTGGTCACTGACGGGTTACGAGTATTTAGGATGAGATGTACAGAGAATAATGAGCAAATCTGCAAATTAGAAATAGACCCAGTAATAAGGGCTCAAATGAACGATAATTTTTGTTCATCTTTAAGAAATAAAATCATAGATGAAAACTTACAAAGACATAAAGGATTCTTTATACACAACGGCATGTTATATAAATTAAATGCAAAAAATAATGTTATTAAAAGATTGCTGGTAGTTCCGGATGAACTGTTTCCAGTAATTATGCATGAGATTCATGATGATCCATTATATGGAGGTCATTTAGGTTTGATGAAGACAGTAGAAAAATTTAATTCAAGATTCTGCTGTCCAAAGTCATATAAGAAAATAGAGAATTATATCAAAGCATGTAAAGTATGTCAAGAAGTGCGCACGTCAAATAAGGTGGCGCCGTTGCAACCGATTGTTACAAACAGGTTATTTGAAAAGGTAGAAGTGGATACGATAGGCCCGTTAAATAATGCGACGGATGGAAGTAGATATATTATATTGGCAATAGATTGTTTTTCAAAATATGCGATTAGTAAGGCAGTAAAACAGGCCACAGCGATTGAAATAAAGAACTTCCTTATTAATAATATTTTTTCAATACATGGGGCCGTAAAAGAAATTATAACGGATAAAGGGTCAATTTTTACGTCGGCGTTAGTTCAAGAAACGATTACAAACTTCGGGGCGGTGCATAAAGTTGCAACTTCGATGCATCATCAGACATTAGGGTTGGTAGAACGATTAAATGCAACTATGTCGCGCATGATGGCCAAGTACGGTCGAGATGATAGGTCAGATTGGTCGGTATATTTACCTCAAATTACGTTTGCATATAATATTAGTAAACAAGAATCGACACGGGTGTCACCGTACTTTCTGGTCTTTGCAAGACAACCAGAATTGCCATCGGATACGGGAATTAATTTAAATATTAAGGTGAATGAGAATACCGCGAGTAGAATAGAGAATAGAGAAAACATTTTTACAAGGGTCAGAGTAAATTTGGACAAGTCGCGAGCGAAACAAAAACTATTATTTGACAAAAAAGCAACTGAAGTATCGTATGACATAGGTCAGAAAGTTTTACTTTTTAATCCAAAGAGAAGGTCGGGGATATCGAAAAAGTTATGTAGAAAGTTTTTAGGGCCATTTCGAATTGAAAATAGGTTGAATAACAATAACTTCATTATAAAGAAAGTGGGTTCAAGACAGAGGCAGATTGTTCATGCGAATAGATTGAAACCGTTTATTATGAGGATGGACGAATAGATATCGATATCTTAGTATTTAATTTTATGTAGTTGAGAATTTTTATTATATGAACATATGTTATAATTAAGTCATGATAAACATGAGTAGTTGATGAGAATTATTTTTTTAGGAGTAGGGGATGCCAGAAAAGAAGTGGCGACGTTGTTAATAGTCTGACGTGTAAACAGTTGTATATTTAGGGATGGTTAATGGTTTTAGATCTGATTCTAAAATGTTGTTTGTCTTTGCATGTACAACCACACGGCGAAGAAATGTCCTACAATGTTGATGCCATAGAGCACTAGGCAAACAAAAACGGGTGTATTATTGTTTTGAATTATAAATATAACTCTGTGATTAAGCAGACAGTTTTGCATTTGGTTCAATCGAACTTGGGAAGTTCGTTTGTGATTATTTTATCTAAATAATCAATAGATGTGATCAGATGGTCACCGATAGCTTGATTGACCAATTATTTAACTGATATAAGATTAATACTTAAAGATGAATTTTCTTCCAGTTACAACAAAGCAGGACTTTCACCCAATTTGTTGCCTGGGGTCAATTGGTGTTTAATGATTGATTTAATTTAGTTATACATAAGTTTAGCTAGGTAACGAATCTGATACTGGTGCTTATTTTAATGGCGTTTTTTGCCCAGCATCATCGTATAACTGTTATGTAAAGTGTTTGTTGACATAAATTTTGTTGGATTAGGTATAACAGTTACACGTTGTCTTTTGCATAGAGACAGATCAAGGGGGGTATTAAAAAAAAAAAAAATCTATATCGCCATGATAGGTAAATGCACAGCTAGGTTTATATTTGTTGTTTTATATTATAAAAAAAAAAAAAAAAAATTGACTTAGTAGTCAAATGTAAAGATTTTTTTTTTTTTTTCATAAGGCGGCGGCGTGTGGCAGGTGCGTCGGAAACTCGACCGGCCACTCGCATAAAGCCTCATTAATTGTGAACTGTTTGTCTTGACGTTCCAAAACTTTGAAATAATGACGAAGAAGAAAACGGAAAAAACAATTTGGAGAATTGGACCAAGCGTCAAGACGAATGGTCAAGGGAAAGAATTAATATGTAAAGTAATCATATTACAAGTTATTCAATATATAATATCGTTCTGGGCTTAAGAAGTTGTTTGATTCCTCATCCTCGAGAGCAATAATCCCGGCTGCGCACCCCAAAGCAAGCAAGAGGTTCACGTCACAGTACGGAACCTTAAAAATCACGAATACTGAAGCTAAAATGATTCATTTGCAAAACAACATTCTGAGTTGGCAACTGCTACTTCGCTTAATACAATTTTAAGTTATTCTTGTAATGTACTACAAACTATAAGGGTTTAGACAACGCTTGTTATTTATTAGAAGTGTTTACTAAGAAAATAACAATATTTCGGTTCGTGTTTCCCGGTTTCAATCCAATATAGTAGACAAAGATGTGAAGTGGATTCCGATTGGAAACTTTCAACAATAGTGCAATGATCTCCTAACCGGATTCCGGTCATAGCCAGTCTCATAAGAGACTAGCTACCTGCACAGGAAATGCAGTGCACAAATGTGTGCGCAGACAAATGGGCACTCTATATTTCTTCATGCTCATTAACTCATGGAAAAGAAATCCGACATGACCGTACAGAGATCTATAGTTTCAGGTTTGTTTGTTTGTTTCAAACTTGGGAATGCATCCGACTGCTACGCAAGAGATCGTGGGTTCGATCCTCACACAGGATAAAACTTTGTGTGATGAGCACGATGGTTTATTCTGTGTCTGGGTGTTATTTTTCTATAATATGTATGTATTTAGAAATATATAAGTATGTTTATCAGTTGTCTGTTTTCCATAGTACAAGCTCTGCTTAGTTGGGATCTGATAGCGGTGTGTGAGTTGTCCCTAGATATTATTATTATAATTATAGGGAAGGAGCGAGACAGCCCCAACACAAGTATTTATAATTACTTACTGGGGATGTCTTAGTTATACCAAAATGTATGTAACTGTTTTGAGACAAATAAACAATTTCAAACTATAATTGGCCGGAATACTGCATTTAGCCTCTTGATTGGGCCATTGCGTACCTTGTATCGTGTCAGTTCTACTCATTCCGACCAGCCTAAACACCCTCAGAAGCCCAGCAGTCTCTGCAGGTTGCTGCAGGGACAGGGTCCAGAAGCCCATTAATCCCCGCAGGTTGCTTCAGGGATTGCCCGGTGTTTGGCCACACTGGTACATTCCATGACTATATGCTTGGGCATTTCTTTGTGTTCCATGCATCCTCTGCATAGTGAGCTATCTGTATATACGACCCCGATGGTGTGCAGGTGGTTGTTGAGGGGACAATGACCCCTCAGAATACCCATTGCTTTTCACAGTGTGTCCTTGTTTAGTCTGATTAAATTGCGAGTGTACTTTCTGGGATAGTTTCAGGTTATAGAACATTACGATTTTGTAATAACTTAGTAAATACTAGGCTTACAAATTTTAACTGTTTTATTGAAGCTACTAAGTAAAAGCATTGTGATTCCTCGTACGCAGTAAGTTAGGTAAATAGTGTCAAGAATAGAATTAGCCTCGTTTTACAATACGTATCAAAGATGGAAGACGCATGTCTAGTCAATGTCGTTTACTTTGGCTTGCTGATGCTGTAGTTAAAACGGTGTTATGCAATTTATTTAATTCCAATCCTTAGCAGTGAGTGCTAATAAGACAAGTTGAGTTCTGCCTTTTCCAATAGCATGAGTTTATTTGTTGACGATTTATTTATTAAAAACTGCTGGTACAAATTGCAGTTACTGTCAGTATCATATAGGATAGTTAAAGAATTATAAATACCTACCTTTCTAGATAAAAATTAGACATTATTTAGACCATATATAACTAAGATAGTATTCAAGAATTACGATTCGAAGACTTAGATCCCTCGAACAAGCCTTATTGCGGGTAAAGAAACAAATTCCCACATGATAATTGGGAACATATACAATGTATATATACATGGATAATACTGGCATAGTGTAAAAAAGTTATTACACTGTGGTACTACTTACTGGTACCTACTTATATATATATATATATATATATATATATATATATATATATATATGTACGATAGTCAGAGTTGTTAATTTTACGTCTTTCTGATATTAAGCAAAAGGTCACACTCAATTATATAAAACATTGGTGCCCGACCCGATTTTTATTTAATTCATACACAGAAGAATAGATAGCCTATTGGTCTAGTAACCCTGACTGCTAAGCCGGAGGTCGTGGGTTCGATTCCCACCCAGGATAAGACTTTGTGTGATGAGCACGATGGTTTATTCTGTGTCTGGGTGTTATTTATCTATTATATTTATGTATTTAGAAATATATAAGTACGTTTATCAGTTGTCTGGTTGCCATAGTACAAGCCCTGCTTAGTTGGAAAGCAGATGACGTTGTCTGAGTTGTCCCAAGATGTATTACTACGGTTATTACAAGAGTTTACAGAAGTAAACTATTGTAAAAACCGTAGTTTGTATGACTTAAGTGCACAAACAAACGCGATTCTACTTTCTACTTTGTAATGAAAAGGCTTTAAAGGCCATTTGGATTATGTTAAACTTAAACTAGCTCAGTCGTTGGAAACAGGATTCCACAAACTCGAAACATCGATTCAACCATCTGTAAAACTGTCAATTCCAATAATAAAGCTAAGTAGAAACAAAGAGATTAAGGAAAGAAAGGAGAAAATTTTCTTATTAACCAAATTGCCTGGGTTAACGTTATTAACAGGAAATATAATAAAAATAATGGCCAACGTTGCGGACAGAATGTGTATTATCTAATAAGCAACGTAAAGATAACGTAGTTTTTGTATTGCTGTACATAAGGAAGGAAAGAAAGACACGCCTTATTCATTGTGGTTTGTAATATTGACTTCCTAATCCGTCACTGGATAAACCTGAATCTATTGTTTTTAAACTTTCGCGATTTTTATACATATTAGATATATTTCGGGACTTAATTGCGTGAATTATTAAAAGGTACGAACCTTTTATGTACCCGACGTTTCGATCGAATTGCACCGATCGTGGTCACGGGTCGACCCGTGACCACGATCGGTGAAATATATCTAAACCTGAATCTATTTTCTAGTTGAGTAAAATTTAATTTCTCCTAATGATCTCCTAACCTAGGTATATCCGTTACGGCGGCTAATCTCAGAGTCTCTCAGAGACCAGCCGACTACACAGGAGATATTAAAACAAGTGTATGCGCAAATACAAGTGCACTCTCTATTCTTTCGCTCTGAAACTCCGATAGAACGGAAATCTGACACGAGCAGAGAGAGATAAGGCGCCCGACGGTTTAACGAGCTCTCCGGAATACGATTTTTTTTTAATACTAAATGTTGAACACTTTTCATTCCATTACAATCTAGCCTTAAAGACTAATAAATAATTTGATTTTAACTTATTCTGTTATGTTGTACACGAAATGATGAGACAATCTTCGAAAACGGTCACCCATCTACGGTTGCTTAACCTCGCAGATACCTTGATCTGCCTGATCACACCTGAGTGAGGGTCCACTCAGGGATAAGACGTACCTCCCGATATATTACTTTCCGGCTTCGTCTAGTTGCTAATATTTTACAAAGCGAATTTTGCTTATTTCAATCTTAATGCATGTTACTCATTGTCTTACTAATGAAATACAGACTAGTTAATGAAGGAAGATATTGTTTTTTGGACTTAATGATACTTTGGACATAATGATACTGTAGGCATGATGATATATCAATACGGTACCATGGATAGATACGACGGTACCATGGACATTGGACATAATCCATACTAATGTTATAAAATAAAGAGTTTGTTTGGTTGAACGCGATAATCTCAGGAACAATTGGTTAGAATTTTAAAATACTTTTCTTCTTCTAGAGCCTGTTTATCAAGGAAGGCTATAGGCTATATAACATCATGCTACTACAAATAGAAGCGAAGCATCAATGAAAAATGTTGGAAATATGAAGGAAAATGATGAAACGAAGTTGCGCGGGTCAACTAGTGATATTATAGACCGTATATACCGAAATGACTAAGCTAGCTAAAATTTGGCAGGTATGTAGTTGTAGATAATTTATTCTTATATGTAGTATAAAGCTGCATAGTTTGTTTGTTTGTTTGAACGCAAAAATCTCAAGAACTACTGGTTTGAATTGAAAAATTCTTCTACTGTTATACTAATAGCCTATTTATCGAGGAAGGCTATTGGCTATATAGCTATATAACATCACGCTATGACTAATAGGAGCGGAGCAGCAATAAAAAATGTTGCAAAAACGGGGAAAATTTACGCAGACGAAGTTGCGCGGGTCAGGTAGTTATAAATATACCAACCTCGATGATCAATCGACGGCCGCTGTTTAACATAAGAGGACCTCCTAAGTGTTGTAACTAATATTTGATATATTATTATGTGCATTTCTTTACGGTTTGACGTTTCCTTTGTTCTGTCAACCCATCTTCAGTGACACGCCTACGATCTCAGGTATACATACACATTGAAGACCCACGGTTTGTTTAAGAGGACAGGGCCTAAAAAAGCCTATGTTTAATTCCATGTATTTATATGATAATTAATACACTTTTCATAATTGACTTTTTTTTCAATTAATTACACTGGTTTGTCGACCAGTGTTTTATAGACTGAATACGAAAATAATTAAAAATTGTTTCTGCATTTCAGAAAAAAAAATACAAGGTTGTTTGGAAAATTAAAAGAAATTTACAATGTTCTTCTATTCATTGCGGAATTGGAACGTGGTTTTTTGGTATACTCCTTTATTTTATTTCGGTAACATCTAGACAAACGGTCCAGCAATTAATCTACCTAGGTTGAAACATTTCACTTGCCCTAATACCGTTCTGAAACGATTTCGAAGTCGTGATGGAAGCGCTCTCAGTGTTCATTGCTAAAAGTCCCGTAATTGTCCGACAAGAACTCCAAATGAGAATGTAAAAAAAATATTTACAAGGATACATTGCGTAAAGATGTTATTATAGACACACCACATTTTAAAAGTTCCATATTTGTAGTCTCAAAGCCTTAGAAGTTCAGGTTTAAGTCATCTATAAGACCATCTAGTTCAGCTTCCGTGACCGGACATCCGTGACTCTGTACCTGTAACTGAAGGTACTGTCGAGGAAATGTCTGCTGAAGAAAGTGTGATTTTAACTTCGTCATCGATAAAATTAGACGTTTCAGAATTCGGTGAACATGTGGCGAAGGACGAGACGACGATGGTATAAACTATAGATACGTTATACGTATTCTTCCTTTTCTAGGAACACATCTTAGGTCGTCTAAGTATTTAAATTATCTGTGAAAATTGAAACTCTTTAACTATCTATCATGGTTCAAGAGATACAGCCTGGTGACAGATGGACAGCGAAGTCTTAGATAAAGGGTCTCGTTTAACCGTTTGGGTACGAAACCCTAAAAAATACAAAGATAACGCTTAACAAATAGTTTCAACTAAAATTATTTTCCACATGATCGTCTTTGAGTTATTGTCGAAAAAATGCCATTTTTAATTGTAATTCTTAAGTATCAGTATACACTCTTATGCTGGTCAACTTTTTTAGATCGTATTTTTTTTATAATTTACTGCATTTCTTTCTAGCGATAGCTGTGGAACCTTACACTGAGCATGGTCCGACATGCTCTTTTATTAGATATCAGCTGACCCGCACAACTTCGTCTGCATAATTTTCCCCCGTTTTTGCAACATTTTCCATTGCTGCTCCGCTCCTATTAGTCGTAGAGTGCTGATAGATAGGCTATCTAAGAGTAAAAGATTTTTTTTTATTCGGACTAGTAGTAACAAAACAAAAAAAAACTCTTTAGCTTTATAATATTAGTATAGAATTATTTACATTTAAAAAAATAAAACTGTATTTCTTGTACCTACTACTTACTGTAACAGTCTTATAGCACTTGGTGATTTGTTCCAGATAATCTACGTACTGCTTGTATGGTTCAAATAAATTTTGTAGCCATGTGTAGAACTAGGAACTGATAAAAATGTATACCTATTTAACAAATATTTACGTACATATGGTTTCTTTTTCTAATATTTTTTTTTAAAGACGACTCCCGCAGTAGGTTACAAGCCCTGTGTCCGGAAGGACTTTACAAACATACAAGTCACGGACACAAAGTACACCCAGATTCGGAACAACAATTTGTGGACCACACAAAGTGGTGTCCCCTGTGGGAATCGAACCCGACCTCTTGTGTAGCAGTCGAACACACTCCCACCGCGCCACAGAGGCAGTCCTTTGCAGGTTTGTAGGATATTTACTACTGTAGGTACGTCAATAATTTCTTTGGCATTATTTCAATCTTATTTTATACGTAAATTGGCAAGTACTTATGGTAGAAGATTTACCGTGACTGGCCGAGAAAAGATGGGAGATTAGGAAGGTCTTTGCCCTGTAGGGGGACAATAGGTACATGACAGTATTAGTAGTTGATAGGTACTTAAGATCTTGTTAAGTGAGAAGAAACATTATTTCATACCTAATGTTTTTAGAACTAGAGTAGCTATGGCTTGTGTTAAATAAATTGGCATGTTTTATTATGTTTTATGCACTTAATGATAGTAAAGCTTTCAGCTGAATTAAAAACCTCTATACAAAGTTTTTTGATACAAAAAACCTCAAATAGAGTGTAGATAATTTTCAATGTTTAAACTACGTATCAAACTAAACTTTTAAAAGTTACTTATGTAATTGGAATAACGTCATTTACTTATGAAAAATATATATATTACGGGTCTTAATCGCGTGAATAATTTAAGGTAAAATACCTTGTTTATTCCACGGCCGTTGCAATACGGTCGAAACGTCGGGCAATAATCAAGGTATTTTACCTTAAATTAGTCGTATAGTTAGTAGGAATATAAAATTGATCAAACAAATCAGACTTTTACTGAGAGATATATACCAACGGTGAAACAAAACAATTCTCTCGATGGAATAAAACAAAAAGAAAATAAAATAAAAGGATGGAGTTTTCTATCGCATCCGAAATAGTTTTGCAACCGGATAGGAGTCGCCATGTTCGATTCAAATAGGCACCTATTACGTATGGAACACAAAATTATTTTTTAGAAATCTCCATTTTGTTTTACGATACATCGTAATTTTTAATTCGACTTTACTAAAGAGGTTACGGTATTGTGCGAAACTGGTGGCAAAAAGTTTACATCTTAATATTTTCAACCAAGAAGCTATTTAAACCTTTATGGCAGTTTATTTTATTGATAAGATGGGATTGGTTCGAAAAATAAAAAATATTCTCTAAAACTAAAACAAAGGTGTTTTAGGTAGAGAGGTTTTATTATATTGTCAAGTAGAATATATTTTTGATGAATTATAACGAAAATTGTTAAATTTTATTGTAGTGAAAAGTATGCAGCTTAAAATATAACTGGCCGCATATCGTAGCTTTTTCTACAAATATTTCAGTCTACATAAGTCTATACGATACTCTAGAATAATATTTTTAGGTACGTCTGTGTTCTTGTGCTTCATTTATATAATACTAGCTGATCCGCGCAACTTTGTGCGTGTCAATTTTCCCCGTTTTTACAACATTTCTCATTGCTGCTCCGCTTCTGTTGATCGTGGCGTGGTGTTATATAGCCTATAGCCTTCCTCGATAAATGAGCTATCCAACAGTGAAAGAATTTTCAATTCCGATCAGTAGTTCCTGAGATTACAGCGTTCAAACAAACAAACAATTTCTTCAGCTTTATAATGTTAGTATATATAATCATAGGAGAAGGGTTAACATTTTTCTGAGTTATACATATTTATAGAAACGGTTCTTTGCACCTATAAATAGGTATTTAGTATTCATAGAGAAACGGAAAAGGATTGTTGTCCTAGGACTCGTCGCCATTTTATATCAGGATATACGATAGCAACAAACATACACTTAATAAGTGATTTTGATGCAAGTTAAGAGCGTTAGACCATGAAATTGGCTCAGTCTATGCTGTCATAGTAACGCATCGGCGTTTAATATCCAACCAGGCCATGGGATTCCAACTGTTACTATAAACAACTGAACTTAATACTTATTTATTGTTCCTGCCTGTCAGTTTAATTAAAATAAAAGCAGTTTTGAGTGAAAGTTGGCTGTTATTGAAAGCCTGCATCAGTTGATTTCGTGTGAAAGCTTTGCAAGGTATTATATCCGCGGTAAATTGAATTTATGTCTATTCTTCTAAGATCTAAGACGTGATTTTTATGTAAAAGTAGTATAGGCTGATGTAACCAAGATGTTTACTTTTTATACAAGTTCTTAGTTTAAGCCATTGGGTGCTTAAATTTTTAAAGCGGCGGTAGCTTAATGGCTAACGCATCGGTCTCGCAATCGTAAGGTTGCGGGTTCGAATCCTACCCATTATACTACCGACGTGAACCCACTCCTAACATAAGCCTTTGAGCTTAGCTGGAGGGGTTAACAAGATTGCTAGTAATGTGAGACTCAATCCCACATTGCTAGTTATCTTTAAAAAAAAAAAATATTGAGCTCACGTCAGGGTAAAACAATAGGAGTAGAAGTACAAATAAGCAGCCATTACAGTCCAAGCTGGTATGCTTTTTAAAGTTCCGTTCCTCAAAAGGTAAATAGGAACCCTTAAAATATCATCAAATATATAATAGTATCAAATACATATACCTACATTTTAATACAATTTGCATCAGTCCTTTAAGATGGTGTATAGTATATTAGTCGTAGCATTTTACCCCCATACCTATCAAGTTTATAAACATTCAAACATTGTAAAATTGGCAATTTGAAAAGAGAGACACATTGCTAGTTATCTTTAAAAAAAAAAAATATTGAGCTCACGTCAGGGTAAAACAATAGGAGTAGAAGTACAAATAAGCAGCCATTACAGTCCAAGCTGGTATGCTTTTTAAAGTTCCGTTCCTCAAAAGGTAAAAAGGAACCCTTAAAATATCATCAAATATATAATAGTATCAAATACATATACCTACATTTTAATATAATTTGTATCAGTCCTTTAAGATGGTGTATAGTATATTAGTCGTAGCACTTTACCCCCATACCTATCAAGTTTATAAACATTCAAACATTGTAAAATTGGCAATTTGAAAAGAGAGACACATTGCTAGTTATCTTTAAAAAAAAAAAATATTGAGCTCACGTCAGGGTAAAACAATAGGAGTAGAAGTACAAATAAGCAGCCATTACAGTCCAAGCTGGTATGCTTTTTAAAGTTCCGTTCCTCAAAAGGTAAAAAGGAACCCTTAAAATATCATCAAATATATAATAGTATCAAATACATATACCTACATTTTAATATAATTTGCATCAGTCCTTTAAGATGGTGTATAGTATATTAGTCGTAGCACTTTACCCCCATACCTATCAAGTTTATAAACATTCAAACATTGTAAAATTGGCAATTTGAAAAGAGTGGCCGCGAGTTTTTATTGCCAGGTTATTTTCTACGGCTTTACCTATTGTTTGCGAACTTGGCATTACATGTACCTACATGTAGAATCCCGACGTATCACAAGAGTTGTTTTGCATCCTAAGTGAATAAAGAGTTTTGAATTTTGAATCACTCTCTTGTTAGTCTGTCCGTCTGTCAGTCCGTGGGTCACTACCGATTTTCTCAGGAACGGGTGGACCTAGCAAGTTGAAATTTATACCAGATACTGAAGTCTAAAATTATATGCAAATTTCTTCTTCATAATATTATTAGTGTAGAAGTGTAGATATGTACCTTCAAATTTGTACGGAACCCTCTGTGGGCGAAACCAAATTGCACTTGTCCGGTTTTTTTTTTCTGAACGATACCTCAGCCAAATTCAACTTGTAAATTAAATCCTGCATTGTATGGCAAGGAGTTAGAACTTAATTTCCCACTTATAAAATTTCATCTTTTCTTATTATATTTCTTGGCCTATATTTATTGTATGATTGTACAGTTTGTACACCATTCAAGTTCCAGTCTAAGCCAGACAATGTTGTATCTTCATTAGTAAAGCATCTATCAATCAGTGTTCTGTTAATATTTATTCACAACATGGTATTAAAAGCAAGTTTCATCAATCTCATTTATTATTACCGGTTTCCCTTGGTATACATTAACTACCTTGGACCAATCTCATTTCTTACAATGTATAACAATGTAACAATCATCTAACACTTCCTTTAAGGTTAATTCTAAAGCTCCCTAAAAGTTTACAACAACTGAATTTGTTTTGGGTAGTATCTTGCTATTTTAGCAGGTTTTAATAGCCATTAGAATTTGCTACGATCGCTCCATCTGATATTAGGCGCCGTAAAGGTAATGTCAAAAATAGCACTCGAAAAAACTATCAACAAAAACTAAAAGCCAAAGTATCAGATGAAAGGTCGGGTGAAAAAAATTGTTTAGTATATTAAGTCGAAAATTGCTTAAGCTTTAATAAGCTTTTCCGGTAGCGATTGTATAAAAATAAAGGTGGTTTGCTGAGCGATTCTCGTTCGACGTGGATCGGTCCCACCTATTGTGAATTCCGTAGGTCTGAAATTTATTTGACAGCCCCAGTGTCTGTGGAGAATGGAAAATGGCGGAATGGGAGAATACATTATAGACATAACTCATGGTTTGTTTTTGGCGGGGATCCGACAAACGTTATTGGTATTTAGGGTCATTTGACTATTAGGGGTATTTTTTTTGGCATACCATTGATATATGAGACAGTGAATGTTGCATAGACAAGCCGAAAGTGGCCTTGTTAGTTACGGTGGGAATTAATATTGTCTTAAGTATGGCCATTTGCGACATGTTATGAACACACGTAGTTAAGATAAAATCTGTCGTAGATACTCGTCGTTTATCAGTATCGCTTTATAAGTAATCGATTTTGGAAATTTATTAAGAGAAAACTTAGTGACAGTCGAACTCGAATTTTGAAATTTTTATTTTTTGCTGACGTCCACCTACAGCGGTGCCAGTTATTTTCTCCAAATCGATCTGCTTGTGTATGGCAGCCATATTTACAATGAGAAGACTCCCGCAGAGAATAATTCCCGTGTTGTAAAGGGATTTTAAAACATTATATGATAAATAGAGCTAATGTTGCTAGGTACTTTATCAGTACCGTAGCGCTATTTTAGTCGCTAGGACACCAACAACTCAAGTTTGACTTATTATTTGCTGTAGGTATTTTAGCTTAGTAGTTAATGACCCTGAATGCTAAGCCACAGGTCGTGGGTTCGATCCCCACTCACGATAAAACTTGTGTGATGAGAACGATGGTTTATTCTACGAGTATGTCTGGGTGTCATTTACCCATGATATGTATGTATTTACAAATTTATGTATGTTTATCAGTTGTCTGGTTGCCATAGTACAAGCTCTGCTTAGTTTAGGATCAATTGGCGTTGTGTGAGTTGTCTTGAGTTATTATTATTTATTAACTACTTATAACTACCTAGGTAGGTACTGGAAATTAGGTACCAACAAAACTGAAAATAGAAATCAAATGCTATTGAATAATCAGATTACTTAGCGTTAGATTTTGCAACACTGTTTTGATGCAATGGAGTCACTATTGTAGGCATCTACCTACATTTCATGATATCATCATATTCATCATCATGTCTGGGGACTTCCATTATTTAAATACCTACCTTACTGTTTATTATGACACGTTGAAGATTTATATGGTACCTATTATTTTAGGTATATTATATTATAGGTACTGTGATGGATGTGTCGTGTATCAAACATCTTACATCATAATGTTCTAGTACGTGCAAACTTCGTGATGATTGTGAACTGCGTATCAATCACAAATTAGTCAGATTAGAATGAACATTATACCGTTCATTCCTATCCAATTCAGATTCAGATTTCTTTATTGCAATAAATGTTGTATGTGCTGCAGTTGTTACAGTGAATTTGTTTCAAACATTTAGCAATCTTTAGGAACTTAAATTAATAATTATAAATTAAAATACACAATATTACAATTTCGTCATCAGAATAAATAAAGTTAAATTAGAATATTAGATATATTTCGGGACTTAATCGCGTAAATTAATGAAAGGTTCCTTACGGTACCTTTAAATAATTCACGCTATTAAGTCCCGAAATATATCTAATATGTCAAATCGCGAAAGTTTAAAAACAATTAAATTAGAACGTCAAAATAATCAATAAGTACGCAATAATAATACGACTTGTATGATTTTGATTTAGAAAGACAAAATAAAACAATTGGAAGAACAGGGAGTGACTTGACAGTGTAGGCTTTGAGAAAAGTCATACCGTATAATAATTTTATAATTAACCAGCTAACCTGCGCAACTTCGTTTGCATAATTTTCCCCTATTTCCGCTCCTATTAATCGTAGCGTGATACTCTATACACCTATCAGACTCACAAATAATGAGGCTTTCTATTGGTGAAAGAATTTTCAAAATCCGTTCAGAAGATCCTGAGATTACCCTCTACAACCTTACAAACGCAGAACATCACAAATTCACAAACTTTACCTCTTTATAATATAAGTATAGTGCATCGTGTGTGCTCTATCATACGAAATCAACGTTGCGTTCGTTGTGGGAGAACATTCGAGTATTATTCCTACACAAAGATCCCGATACAGGACCCAGTACAAGCATACTGCAGCCCTGAATGTTACCATGCTTACTAGCTTTCGCCCGCGACTCCGCCGGCGTGGATGTCGGTTGTCATGATAAAACTATCCTAGGTCCTTCCCTGGTACTCAAAACTGTCTCAACACCAAATTTAATTTAAATCAGTTTAGTAGTTTATGCGTGAAAACGTTACAATTATAAGTAATATTAGTTTGAATTCAATCATTATTTCAGTCTTCTACAAAACGACTAGCATAATTTTTAATAACTCTTTGGTATTGAGTCAACAATGGTGAACTAGGTTAATTGAAAACTATCTTCGTGTTTCATTTGTGGTAGTTATAATTTGTTTTTCTATCAAAATACTTTATCTACTTCACAAAATATTTTTTTATGAACGTCTGACATCAGTGGTATTCGGGATAGAATAAGATATAAAATAAAACCGGACAAGTGCGAGCTGGACTCGCCTACCGAGGGTTCCGTACAAATTTGTAGGTACATATTATAAATACATAGTTCAGGCATCGAGTCTCACAGTTTTATGATTTGATTATATTTTTTATGATTTAATTGAAAATGTATAAGACGGTATTACTTACCAAATTTCATAGTTCTACGTAAACGGAAAATACCCTATAAATTTTGATTCCTTGAAAGTGTCGAATATACTTTTTTGCGGCATAATGGGCCGCTTTTACGTTAACTTACGGATTTTTTCACAATTTCAAGGTACTAGAGACCTGAGTATCTATGTTTATGATTTTAATTTCTACTTTCACTTTAATAACAGCGTTTCCGAGACAGTTTCGAGAGGGTTTTGATAGACAAATAGACAGACGGACAACAAAGTGATCCTATAAGGGTTCCGTTTTCTTCCTTATGAGTTACGGAACTGTAAAAACAAACGCTACATTTAATGTCGAGTTCGCAAAAGTGATTTTATTTCAGTAATTTGATAATGATTTAAAACATTTTTATTTTGTTGCACCGATCTTTTGAACTATGTTGCGTAGGTATGCATATAGTAAATCTACAATTATTAAGTGTATTATATTCTATAAGAATGAATAATCGTACCTAAAATCTAGTGTCCTACAATCTTTGTTGCATTGAAATTACGTTGACGTCAAACTTACTTCGATCAAATAGAAAAATTGCTTTCAAACAAATAAACTTATTACTACAAATCTGACCAATACATTTAGGTTGAGCTACCTTGTCTGGTACCTACCACCGGTGGTACCGTTCTGTAGTAAGTACTAGTGGAAACAAAGGTGAAATTCTGAATCAGGCAGATCAAAAGCAGAATTCAAACATTTGCAGTTTGCAGTTTTCTTATGAATCTTTCCCTACCTTACTATAAATTCAGGAAGAACGTAGAACGTAGGTAGGTAGTAAATGATGGATAAGCTATGCGGATGCCGATATATCGGGCACTTGATTAAACATTAAGAGGGTTTGAGACGTAATTGGAATGTGTAGCCTGCTTTATATAGAGCCGTGTTCAGATGGCTGGAAAATCGATAGAGTTGTTGAGGGAATGGGTACCTATTTCTTTTTGTTAACCTATAAATACATATTGCTTCAATGTTGGGTGGAATAAAGTCTCTTACAGTTTTCCGTATCACTTTGTCAGGGTAGCTTGCTTTTGTGTGATACGTAGGTATCTATTTATACCTATGTTTACTATTTGGGGATGATATGATGCTCTCTGCCAAGTCATTAGAAGAGTGATGTTGTTTTTTCAAAAGTTACTCACATTTTTATTTCTTACATTTTACCCTTTAATTCGCCAAGATTTAATGGCAAACGATTTAAATTAAAGAAAGTAATATTTAGTCAATTATGGTTTTACCAGAAACAGAAAAAAACTAAACTAAATATGTTTATTTTGCTCCCAACTACTACTGTGTGTAACTAAATTGCAACCTTGCGAAATTCGTGAGTTTTGTTGCGTTGGTATTCTGCTATGCATCTGCACATGAGAATATACTTTCTAACCTTCCTATGAGAATTTAAGGCTTTTCTGAATGAAAATTAATGAAAAAATGAACATCTACACTTAAAACATGGATGCACAATTACCTACCTACTTCTAGAAATTCCGTCAAAGTGGAAATGGCGAGTACCGCATCAATTTCTATATCCCCGCCGGCGAGTGTTGGTAACCATTTCAAGTTATATACCTTAGAGTCGTTTAGTAAATATAATGATATCTATTAATTAAGAAAATATTGTTGTTAGCTTTCTAGTAAAGGTAACCTAAAGCAATTGCTTATTCTTCGTTTTTTTAACGAGTAGTTTATAAAAGCTACCAAAGTCTAGTTAAGGGTAGGAACCGGTAGGTATATCCGGCCCTATGTATCTTCCATTTTTCTGGTCAAAGTACCGTAAAGTATAAATAAAGTCGCACCTGCCATCTGTGCGCTTAGATTTTTTAAACTACGCAACGGATTTCAATGCAGTTTTGAGGAATAGATAGAGTGACTCAAGAGAAAGGTTTATATGTATAATGCCACGAAAACGGGATCCATGCGCTTAAAGCTGTGTGATGTCAGCTAGTATTTTAATAAAAATGAGTTGCGGAAATGTATAGACGCGCACTGCAGGGAGAGTGCACCAAATGGGAAAATTCTTTTTTGTTGTGGTCGTTATTATCATGACAATCACATCACACTAATATTATAAAGGCGAATGTTTGTGAGTATGTGAGTGTGTATGTTTGTTACTTCTTCACGTCTAAATGGCTGGAGCGATTTTAATAAAATTTGGTATGGAGTTAGCTGATACCCTGGATTAACTCATAGGCTAATTAACCGCGGGTAACACCGCGGGGCACAGCTAGTATTTGTATATAAAGAAAATTTAAAACAAAACACTACCCGTGTGAAGCCGGGACGAGCAGCTAGTTGCATAAAAAATAGGAAGAAGTTCGCTGTGGTAGCTATAAAGCCCTTGCGTGTTTTATATTATTTAGAGCTTGCTTAGCAGTCATAGTTGGATGGCATTCGTTCCAAGCCCAATCTGGAACTGGAGCTTAGGTAAAGCAGTCTTCGGAAAATGTTGTACCGGAGTTTAATGGTGTTTCTTAAGCCGATCGCGAGTCGCGCGCGCCTTACGACAAGCGGCTGACGCTCGCGGCCGATGCGACAATATTCTGAGTGCGCGCGTAGCCTACGACAGTCGTCAGCCGCGCGCGTCTGTCGCTCACCTCGGAAACGGCACCATACATTCTCATACTCTGACTATTGTAGCATCGGCCGCGCGCGGCAGACGCTTGTCGTAAGCCGCGCGCGACTCGCGATCGGCCGCGATGCACGGAAATGAACATTTAAAGTAGAAAATATAAATAAATTTTAGAAAAATAATTTTGAACTGCGAAAATGAGAGTTAGGTAAACTCTGACGTCAAAAGTTGAGATTTTTACACAACTGATGTATTATTTACATTTTTAGGAAAACTCTCAGTGGAAAGTAATAGTGAAATAAGCAACATTTTTTATTTTCCTGATTGTACAATTCTGCATGACATTGTAGATGAATAAGTCACTGATTTTACAAAAAAAAATAAAAAATGAGACTTAAAAGTATGATTGCTTATCTAGTGACCGCTACCAAAATACAGAACAAGGAATATTCGAAAATCTTTGAGTAATAAATCATCTATACTAGTTAACTAAAAACTTTTCTCACGAACTTTTTATATTCGTGTAAAAAGTTGGTTTTTACACCATACATTAAGATAAGTAGGCACGTAGATGCCGTAGATATTTTATATTAATTGTATGGCTTCATATCTATTAATAAATTGCTACTGTTGTGAAGTATTTAATTAAGATATTCATTACACGTTATGATTGCATTTCCCAAGGTTTAGATTGTTAGTCACGGATCTTTTGATGTATCAGTGTTGGATTAACTTATAACATAATATTGATATTAATATGTATTAGGAATTGCCAAGGTCAGACTGAGTGCGTTTTATATTTCTAAACAGTTCAAAGACTCCATTATCACACAGTCTGTATCGGTTCACTACTGGACATAGGCTTCTCCTCTTCTCTCCTAGAATTATATCCTTCAAAGAAACGCCAAGAATAGCTTGTTCCATAGGCCGCTGCGCAACTTGAAATTTATGTACTAGCCTAACCGTAAGTGTCCACATCTCGGCACCATTTGTCATAGCAGGTAAGATGCTCTGATTAAATACTTTGCACTTCAGGCATTGTGGTAGAAGAGGAGTAGGAGAAGGGAAAAACAAGACGAAGTTTGCTAAACGCTGCTTCAATTAAAGAAAGGAAAGACTTAAATAGACCAAAAATCGAATACTTATATTATAAAGCTAAGACCAAAAATAGAATCTATACTTATATTATAAAGATAAAGAGTTTGTTTGTTTGAATGCGGTAATCTCAGGAACTACTGGTTTGAATTGAAAAAATATTTTACTGTTGGATAGCCCATTTTTTGAGGCAGGCTATAGGCTGCGGAGAAGCAATCAGAAATGTTGCGAAAATGGGAAAAAAATTACGCAGACGAAGTTGCGCGGGACAGCTAGTAAGATAAGGCTAGTTACAAGTGCTGTCTAAAAATTATCAAAAATCAAACTATTTTTGTAGCTTGATTTAATTTTAATCTAGTAATGAAACTTGTTACCTACTTTTCCAGTTGAAAGAATGGTCTAATGAATCGATTCTGTTGCTTTAAACCGACTACAAAAAGGAGGAGGTTCTCAATTTTGACTGCATTTTTTTTTATGTTTGTTATTTGATTACTCGCAGACGGCTGGACCGATTTGAAAAATTCTTTATGTTTAAAAAGGTATACTTCTAGATTGGTCCCATTGTCTTCAAAGTTCGGATTTGATGATCTTGGAGAAATCAAGGTAACTATTTAAATATTAAAGGAACACCTATATGTAGTAATTTAGGTATATTTTGTTGTAATTCGTGCATTTACTCTTGAAAAACACCATTGAGTGAAATGGAACTGATGATGAAGACCACAGATGACCAGTGGATGACTATTCAATTAAAAATATTGCGGGTTGCGATCTGAGTACCGTGTTCGATACCTGATACTTCACCTCCATCAAAACATGTAATGGAACTGATAGTCTAGTATCTGGTGAACTCCTCAAAAATCATCGGCTTGTATAGCAAAACGCAACATTTTGTAAAAAGAAATGAGCAGTATGGATTATGCTATTGTAACTTATATCAACTACAAATCAATACACTAAAAAGTGAGAAATAAAAACTTTTATACAAAAAAATACAATTTACAAAAATAGAAACCGACTTCCAAAATAAATATAAGGTAACTAAAAAGCAAAAAAATAATATAGGTAGGTACTACAACAAATAATAATTAAACATTTTGAAGTTGGTGCCTAAAACATAAAACTATATTTCCTGGCACCACCTTCAAAATGTTTAATTATTATTTGTAGTAGTGCCTATATTATTTTTTGCTTTTTAGTTACCTACCTTATATTTATTTTGGAAGTCGGTTTTTATTTTTTTGTAAAAAAGTTTTTTGTTAATCTTAGTAGTGTTAAGGTTTTGGTGTAGTCTTAATGGTTTTGAAAGAATGAGTAATGTGGTATTTTTTTCCTATGACAAAATTGAGTCAAAATTTTGACAATTCTTTTGATTATGTGTTATGAGAATAATTAATGTTTTTGAATATTGTAAAAATATTACACAGTGTTAGAATAATAAATATGTAATTATAGTTATGAATACAATGAATATCACATATCTGCATTATTTTATCAGCCGTATGCAATGTTTTAACTTTAACAATGGGTTAAGGGTCAAAACAATAAAAAATAATCAAAGCAATATATTTTATTAACTCTTTATTCTCTTGAATTTTTGAAATTAATATTACAATATTGAATGCGGGCTTCATATACAATCACCCAACTATTTGCTTATATAACACGACACAGTCACGTTGAATCGTACCTTCAAAATTCACTTGACCACGTTAAAAAAGAACGGAGTACTCAAAGACAGTTCAAGATATACAGGACAGTAAATAATTACTACACTGTCCATTAGAACCTGACCTTTTCGTAGCAGCTGCGTACGACTCACAACCAATGTCGAAAAGACCAAATAAACTTGAACCAATTAAGCTTAGTGCTTACTGTGTACAAGGGCTCGCATTAACGTGGTCAAATTGCACAGGCATACGAAACATCCCAATACATAAATACATAACATAAAACAAAAAAATATAAACAAAAAATAATGCGCCACATAAAACTTTCACGACTATTTACAATTACTTAACTTTTAAGACGATTTTAATAACTATATTCAAAAATATAGATATAGGTACATAGATACATAGCTACATTTATATTAAAGATAAAAATTGATCGTTTCTTTAGGATATAAAACTAATAGAACGGAAGTCTTGTTATTAATAATAAAGTTAAAAGAACATAGTCATTGAAATATAACCTGAATCAACAAATAATAAACTTAATAAAACAGTATGTCCAAACAAAGAATTCAAGCAAAATATTGGAATAACTGGGAAACGACACGAGAAATTAACGTGTAAATTACTTTAATTAATATTAATATTGATATATATGTTCGGTTAGGTATATTAATACCTACAGTCTACAAAACACTAGCTATATGGCAAGACAGCATTACGGATGGAGGACATATATAATCTATTTAGCAAATTGCTCATTGTTTCACCGTGGATTACAGTTCTTTACGAGGCAGAAACAATAAAGGTGTACCTGACATAAATCATCGGACGTACATACCTACACACAAGTATCTTTACTATGTTACAAGATTTACCTATTGTTACACGCAAAACTTAATGGTTACTTAAGAGGAAGCCGCTCGCACATTGAAATGTCGAAAACTGTCGCCTATATTGTAACTTTGCACAGTCCCAAACAAGTTTCATTAACCGATAAAACAATTATCCAAGTTTTCAAATGCAGAAATAACAATTTAATTCGTATACACACAGTGTGTAATATTCAATTTCAACGCGTTAACGCAAAAGCGTATTCAAAACCTTATGTTCTATGACAAAAATTACGATCCAATAACGTGATATCAATACGCGACCGTATCGCTTCGCTTCTGTATCGCGATACGCAAGTGAAATGACACGAACACTATCACATGTCTCATAGACAGCTTTAGAATAACGTTTCTCGGTAGATAACGAAACGCGAGCTAACCTATTATATTAGCGTTATAACGTTATAGTGTCATTTAACATAAGGGTTCAAGTTGTAGTGTGTACGTCCCAGGTTCAATAAGCTTCTTCCATTCGCCTTTCAAAAGACCATCTACGAACAATACTAAATAATTTAAGCGTTTTTAATTTAATTACTAACCATCGGATTTACGCTTAACTTTTATTACAAGTGTCTACGATATTTTTAATTACTATGCGTTTTATAATTTATAAAGCCTACTTAACTCGAAGTTACTTAAGTACATTTTGTTCGATTTTCATTCTCGATTTTAATATATATTTAAAAATAAGATGGGATAAAGTTATATTACTAACGACAACCTTAATATGTACGTAATCTTATGGGACTACGGGTTTAATGAAATAATGTGGGCTGAAGTTATTGCACATGTACTAGGGTAATTTTAATGGAAATCAATATAAAAAGTCGTAATCTACTTAACATATCCATTGCTATACGAGCATGATATTCGAATAGATTAAGAAGAAGTAAAGAATCAATGTATAGTCGTCGAGTATGGATCAATTAGAAAAAAATATTTTTATTAGAAGTGTATATTTGCAAATATGTATATTTTATTAGTAGCAATACGCTGGATATTATTTCGGTTTTATAGCCTGTTATTTTATAATTTATAATCTATTTTCATTTGAATCTAATGGGGTTATCAAACAAGTAAAACGTTAAATATGTATTTTTTATCACCACATATAAATGGCCATAATCTATCATGTTGACGTGAAATTGCAATTTATATAAACCAGTTTTGGATGTTATATATTTTCCATTCATGGAAGTTTATTTTATATCAATCTATGGATCATGAAGGAATATAAGGGCGATATTACATATGCCTGTACTTGTTTCATTGGCATGTGTATTCTTCGCCCTTATTATGATTTTAGATATTTTTAATCTACCGACGACTTAAATGTTTCCTAATGATATCACGACATTAAATTTTCATTTTATCTTTACTCAGCTACAGATATACAAATCCAAATAACACAGTGGACAGATATTGAGAGGGTGATTTTTATAAAAATTAAGCGAAGATTCCAATTTTAATACAGTTATCTATTAATTTATCTTTTTAATTCTACCCTGACATTAATTTACGTATAATGGTGACTATCAATACTAAATTTTAAAATTCTAATTTTTGCTCAGTTATTACGTATAGAGTTGAAAATAAAATTATAGAAACAGGTTTTGGACGCGGAACAGTTGCAATGTACGTTTTAATAAATGATTTAATTATTTTGGCACAACGTGGAATTGAAAGCGAATAGTATGTGGAATAATTTTAAACCAGCCAATGTTTAAGAAGCTCCTGTATTCTCTAAAAATGCGCGGTTATTTTTCCAGTTTCATCCGAGCTCCATTTTGTGATACCGTAGGCATTTTATGTATGAAATTACTGAGCTGGAAAATTCAAATGTGCATATGGCTACGAAAAATTGCAGAAAACATAATTCTGCCGCCGTTTCGTACCCGCAAACGGCGTCTTTTAACTTTCGTTGGAAGTAAGGAACTTAAACGTCATCGACTTTCGGCCATAATAAAGAGAGACCTCTGGATATTCCGCCGTACATTGGTTTATGTTGTAGGTACCTAGTCTTAGCAATACTTCATACAAAGTCGAACCTATTTACCTATGTATAATACACTTAAACTACTCAACTTTTAATATTACGTGTAAAATTTATATTTAGTCACATTATTGTAATTTATTATATGTATCATCGTTACGTATATAATTTTGAACATCAGATGACTCGGGATTCATGGACAACACGCCGTATGCAGTACCGATCCATAATCTTTGTTCGTTTGTTCATTTGCTATTTCATGGACATGGTATTTTCAACTAGAATTATCAAAAAATACCGTTTACATTTAAATATTCATTATTAGTGAAGACGAAAAATATAAAACACAACTTTCGTTGCGACAAAGACCTATTTGCAATATTGTACTTCCATACGTATTTTGTTATAAATATACATTTTAAGTTCTTACGGAATTAGCTACGCAGGTATTTTTATTAATATCTGTCGATAACATTATACTATCGAAATGAATTGTTCAAAACCAAAATAACAATTTATGGACTTAAACTACTGAAGTGAATCACAATCTGGTCAATAAAAAGAAAATAAAGAAGTTGCTCTTTCCAAATCAACTGATAAAATACAACAAATTTTACAATCATAAAAAAATGTGACCGTCAAAACATAACCAGTCCGCTAACAGCGGACAAATAATAAAATATACATCAAAATGTACATAATATAATATCTATTAATAAAAAATATAACATAATGGATTAAGAGTAAGTGGTAGCAATAAATACTATGAGATTCACAGATTTAAAATCTTAACTAACAATACCGAAATTCACTCGGGCTCCTATGTAAACCTTAGAGCGATTCTAACGCATTTTTGTATATTTTGTAAAATATTATTGCAATACAAGGTGTGGTTATGGCAACAAAATAAATGCTTAAAGCACATCACCAGCCTGTCCACCCAGCGAACGACACCGAGGCAAGTCCTTCGCACTAAAGGAACATTATTACATAAACGAAATGAGCCGGACTCCTCCACAACGAGGAGCTCGCGCCCTGACGCGAAAACATAAAACTAGTGGATACGAATCGACTAACGCCCGCAGGTCCGTATGGACGTAACACTTGCTCTCACACTATATGATACAGAATCAGTCAAGATTTCCTATATGGCGTCGCGGACACCTTACGTAGGGACCTTGTTCACTTTGAGTAGGTCGTTGGAGCC
Source organism: Herminia tarsipennalis (assembly GCA_945859575.2). Taxonomy (NCBI): domain Eukaryota; kingdom Metazoa; phylum Arthropoda; class Insecta; order Lepidoptera; family Erebidae; genus Herminia; species Herminia tarsipennalis. Next base: position 12,293,973 of record OX243835.2, read on the forward strand.
CTTATCGATGGGCATCTTCATTGGGTCGTGATGGTGAGTCACATGGTGCCCGTGGTGCTGATTCTCCAGCTTGGCCTGCTTCTCTTGCTGTTGCTGTTTCATTCTCTCTTGTTCCTCTCTGTCTCTGCGAGCCTGTTCGTTTATCTCTTTCACGGCTCGCAGCTCCTTCTTTAATTTCATGCGTCGATTCTGGAACCAGATTTTGATCTGTCTCTCTGTGAGGCACAGGGCGTGCGCAATTTCTATCCTGCGCCGGCGTGTCAGGTAGTGGTTGAAATGGAATTCCTTTTCTAGTTCTAGGGTCTGGAACCTCGTGTAAGTCTGTCGACCTCGCCTTCGTGGACATCCGTTTGGTCCTGGAAATAAAGAGACCAGCGTTATTAAATATTCCATTTTAAATTACGTATTTGCACAATAAAAATAACATTAATCTGGAATAAATTAAAAATAACAGTTGAATAAATGTTCTTAAAAATCAATTTATAGCATCATATATCACGTTCCAACAGCTACGATTCGCAAAGGCTTCGGAGAGAAACCATTAAATTTCACTTTTATACCATTTTAGATTTTAATGGTTCATTAATATTTTATAGCGTACTAAAGTTAATTTTAGAGTTATCCGCTACTGAGACCGACATCGATGTGAATTAATCACTAGAGCCGAAGCGGACGGCCCTTACGGATATCGTACCAAACGATTTCTACTTTCGTCCCGTAAGATTGTCCTTACAATAAAAATAAGTAAAAACAATATCGCCAAAGCAAAAAAGTAACGGAAAGGGTTAGAAGCAAACGGTCCGCGAACAATAGTGTCCTCTCTAAAAAGAAATCGCTACAAAAAAGTCACGGATGCGTAAAGAAGGGTTGCGCAACTTTCTAATGCTTTGTAAGGTGTCCCTTTATTCTGTTCCTGTAGAAGACGTTTTCTTAGAATTCGTGAAAGTTTACCCTTTAGTGTCGTAAAATTTTCGTTAGTAACACTTTTGAGTTTTAACGGTTCATTTAACTTTGATAATAATTATAAAACCTAACAATTCACAACGTCCAATTCACACATTCACCATACTCGTATCGTAAAGTCGGGTATACATAGATTGGTAAATACCGAGTTTCACAAAGCGATCGGGTCTCAGAACTGGTTTCGGAGTCAGCCAATAAATAAGGTAAGATAAATAGCCTTCCCACCGTGTATAAAATTGATAGCGGACCAACAGTGTCTCGGAATGCCAAGCCGTGTAGGCTGGGCCTTACCTGGCCACGTTAAAAGAATATAGATACGATACCGCTAATGGGTTCTTTTAATTGGTGTACACGCACTTTAAATTGTATCTTTGGAATAAAGAAGTATTTTGTTTAAAAAAGTTAATTAAGTACTGGCTGAATGAAATAATAGCACTTATGAATGCTATTACATAGGTATTAAATATTCCAGTCAGTAGGTAAATAGCAACTGTTATTAATTTTATGTTTAGAATAACGTTACTTTCGTACTGCTACATTCCCACATTATAATTTCTAATACATTACCTATAACATATTTAAATGCTTTTCGATATAGTTTGTTGGTATTATTTAACATCAGTGACGATAATATATCTAAGTATTTTCTTAATCAAATACCAACGACCGGATAATTAAAATGTAAATTTCAAATTGAATCGTAGCGAGTTTTAGTGAAAATAATCACCTTTCAAACATATAAGGTTGCACAAACGCGTGTAGTAACCCAATATTTTATGTGAGAAAATGAATTTATTTGAACAAGAAAATTAAAATTATTATATAGGTACACTTTTTTGCTTACTTATTACAAAGTAAAAATATGCAAAAGCCACATAAATCATGTGACTCGCCCGAAACTGTGATACCACGTTTACATGAGCTATAAATTACCGAAACTGCAGTTTTACGGCCGCAATAACATTTATGGTTTGTTCTTATTTCAACAAAAACTTAAAAGCTGTTTAAAATGTCATAAACAGACAATGGAATAATTATACAAGTGTGGTTAGACGAGTGCGAATAGATATCGCCTGTATGAAAGAGCGAGATGGCGATAGACATTCTAATTTTAAAAAGCAAAGATGGAACCCAAAACACAATACACGTATCCCAATAATGCGATTAAAGTGAAAGGTCGTAAGTGATGCCTGATGATTCATAAAAGGATTTTTCCTGCTTTATGGGGTAGAGTTCAAAATCTGATATCAGGAGGGTGAGCGTAGACGTTTTTTGCTGGGGACGGTGATCTGTTAGGCAGGTTCACCCTTCGTATGGTTGCCATGACAACGAACGTTAAGGCACCTCCCGTCAGCTGGCTTCCATTATTCTATACCTACAGTATTGTTGTCGCGAAGAAGTTGACTCTTGCCGTATTGTACCTGTAAGAGCTCATCTTTTTTAATGGGAGCCGCATATTTCCCATAGATATGAGATAACTATCGCACCGACTACTGCTAAGGAAATAATACGTCAACCTCATTTGCATTGTTTTAGGTAAATCGGCGTCTGATCTGATAACATTATTTTCGAATAAAATATTTTTTTATGTTTTGTTTGTGCATCAAGATAATAAATTGTTCGTACCTAATCTTGAGATTAGAAAAAGGGTATCAGAATTTTAAAAGACAGGCACGCCACTATATATCTTTGAGAGGGAGATATAGCATTAATTAGAGGAGTACATTGTGGACCGACACCGGCGCGGACAATAAACATACTGCGACATGACCCGGCTCTTACCCTGCCTCGCTTTTTTCTTCGAAATAAATCTCACGGAATGCCTCTTATTTATTATTTTATTTTACTTGCCCGCCTTTATACGAACCCGTTCCATGTATTTGATTAATGCCTACCCGTCGGATTGGGATATTAAAGGCCTGATTGTGAATTATAACAGAATTTTGTCCAGTAAGAAGATTATTTATGGAACGGGCAAGTCTTGGTCACTATCTCAAGATATGTGAAGGACAATCATTTTGCTGAACTTGGGAATATTTGTCTTGAGATAAAATCATTTTGAAGCTCACTATTTATTATACGACGTTTATTATTAGACGACTTTCAGTGATGCATGTGCGTAAAAATAATTTGATGATAAAATTCAACCATAATTAACTGCTGGCAATAAAGCCGACTGTAAAAGAAATCGATAGCATTATTAAGTATAGCTTATATCAATTATACAGACATTAAAAGCTTTAAGGGCTGTAGCGGCGTGTCGCCGACACCGCACTTTATTGGCTCGTAATTCGCGAATCGTCGTAAACTCTCGTGCAAGTTCGGGACGCCATCTTAAAATAGTTCGTGTTCAAAATTCAAATGCAGACTCTCTCTCCTATTGTTACGGATCGATGTTTGACGTTCTGTGATGTGCCGTTTCCTGCGCTTTTAAGTTCTGTAGAGATTTTGCCGGCAATGTTTTGAATACAATTTAAATTGCAGCATTATTCAGTAGTCTATTTTGGCATCAGATTGAATCATTGTATCATACTCAGGAAATCATGACCGTAAGTGGCATGATGGCTGACCAAAATGATAAATTGCATTAGACTAACAAAATGCTTAAATATATTTGCCTAAACTTTTAAGATCAAATTATTTATCTTCATATTGCATGCTGCTTCAGTTTGATGCGAGAAAACATTAAAATTTTAAATAACTATGCATGATAATCAATTTTCTTGGGAGTTACTGTTAAACCGTAGCTGTGTAATGATATTATTGGCATTTTTGATACTGTTGATCCTCAATCCTATATCAAAAGTATGATAGACACGCACGGTCATGGTAATGACACAATTCATATGACGCATACAAAAATTGTTTTGATTCGGTGTGATTTCTATGGAGGTCCATTGTGAGAGGTTGCGGAGCCCCATTGCTTTAAAGCCTATTAATTTACCACTTAGGTATTTGAATCTAGAAACAAGCCATCTAATAAACGATTAAATGGCGCCTGTAGTGACATCACTGCCATTTTCATCCATTACAGCAATCGTAGTTCAGATAGTGTCATAAATAGACTTGATTAGGACATATAGGCGAAGTGCTTTCTTTGATGGAAGCCAATAGGCGCACATCTACTTAAATAAATAAAGCAACGTTGTAAGTAATTTACAGCCCATAGCACACGAATGTGTTAGTGTACCTACATATCATGCGCGGTCGTGTCGGAAAGAACTATTTTTGCTCATTGTGAGCCTGTTAAATCATCACAATGTTGTTCTGTGTGCTCCGTAGGACATTGCCTCGAGTGTAGGGCTGTCCAAACGCTCCTTATATAGCAACCAAAAACGACCGTCAAAAATTCGTGACTAGAATTTTAATTAATCCAGTTAAAATATTCAGATCAGTGTTTTAAATTTGAACAGATAGGCAATGTGCGTTGTCGTTATTTTATGCATAGCATGTGCCACACATCGTGGACCGGGTTTCACTATCTAATGACGCATCAAACGAGAGGAAACAAAATGCCCTTTTGCTCCGCACCTACCTGTGTGACACTATGAAATGAGAATTTCAAAACTAAACGTTCACTTTAGATCATTAAATTATGTCAGTTGCGTGTAAAATATTATAGATGAATATTTATTTATGTAGACGATATCGTTGCAGTCAAGGAGTAAGTTTCCGTTTTCACGAAAGGAGGACACGAAATATAAAGGGGAAGACGAGCATATTCTCCCAATTTCTAGCCTCATTCAACAAACTTTGTCCTTGTCTCTGACATCCGCATTTGTTCTGATAGAGCCGTTGTTCCCTAACTCTGAATATTAACCTTATGTACCGGATAACGTTGTATTCTGAACGTTGAGGTAAAACTTACAGAAATGCATTGTCGTCATTTAGACTTGGATCAAGTCCAAATGAAGTCCAAGTATGATAATTACCTGTCATTGTGTAAAATAAAAATTAGAGAACATCGAATATGTCGTCGGTATCGAAATGTTTATTAAAGGAAGCGATTTAATAAACATTAAATGTGGGACAGCTGAAAGACAGGTGATGTTGTCTGCTGCATATCTTTTTCGTTTTATATTGTTATATACCTAATTGTATCGAAACTAAATATTGTATTAAAAGGAAATCATTATCCAACCACACCCAGTTTTTTCAATTTCCTTTAAACATATTCACTTCTGGCATTTAGCGACATCCCTACAACAGTTGCGCGCACGCACAGTGGTGTGTTGAAGCGAAACGATCTTTGATCCAGGGGCGGCGCGCCTTGCTGACGTCACGATTTATTCATCCCGAATAACTGACTGTTAACTAAGTACTAAAAAACATACATTATGTAGGTACGAGTGCATGTAGGGGAGATTGTTTGATAAAGTAGGGAGAGAATGGGACTGTAATGGAACGTATTGGTCATTGTAGATTTAGCCAAATCCGCTAGGAGTGTTTTATCGTCTCTTATTACAAAGAATGTGAATAAATGTATACGTATAAGAAATGTAATTTGAATACAACAGTCAAAATTATAAATATAATCCGAACGATTACAGGACCTAGGACATTGCCTTGAGGTATCCTATGTTATTGAATATGTAATTTTTAGTTTCTATTTATAGTTGCATTTAATAACGCGTTTGATTTAAGGTAATAATGCTGCGTCTTGTTATTATACCTACACAGAGAAGTCAATTATCCATGCCATTAGATACTCAAATACCATGTCAAACTGATTGAATGCGAATGACGAGTCGATTTATAATTAGTTCTGCAGACGATTCATACATAGTCGTAAGAATATAATTCATGCAAGAATATAAATTAATTCAATTGGCAGCTTTTTCAAGATCACAAACATATTTTTACACTAATTTTATATGAAGCCAAGATTGATTATGATGACATTCATGCGATATTTATATTAAAAAGACATTTATATCAAACTTTTGCTGCCGATAATATTCAGTCAAAGCATATTTTAGTGAAACAAAATTTTTAGAAGATACGTAGATATCAAATAAATAACCCAAATATATACCAGAATAGAGAAATTAACATAAATTGATGTGAGCTTTCTTTTCCCTTTCCATTTCATCGAGTTATTTGAATCACTTTTATGATGGTATATAAAACTTTATTATATAATAAAATCTAATTAAATAATACAAAGCAGTTATTTTCAGATGTGAATGTTGAATTGGTACAAGCTAGGAATAGGAAATGGTTAAAAACAACTTCACCGCAAAACATCATGTCAATACTTAAGCCGCAACTGTAATAACTATTGTTGCTAGAAACCGCAGTCATGTGGGGTCTTAGCGATCAATTACTATTTTTTCTTTTCTTTATTGTTCTCTTGCAACATTTTAATGTGAGATTCTTTTATATATCGTATTGTTTGCTCAAGCCTTCTTTTAAATAAAATGTCATCTGAGAGGGTTAAAAATCCAAAAAAATATATATATTACGTCTCAGCATTCAGGTTAGTATGTATGAATTGGTACAGACTACAGCATTATAGAAAAGCAGTGGAGTTCTTTAGCGGCCGACTTTAACATGTAAATCGCCACTCATAACATGAAGTCAGAACTAAAATTAGCTGTAAGTAGGTAAAATAAAATAAGTACCTTGTAGTACGTATGTTCTTTGATATTATATTGTTATTTTGCAACCGATCAGGTACTCGTCAGACTGGTAGGCACGTATTTGCATAATTATAAACGTTAAATTACATAGATAATGTATTCATTTGCAACAATGTGCAGTGTACACTCAACTACTAAAGTAGGACGCGGTATTTGGTGTTCCTTCCGTTTGTTTAAACGTCTTTGATCTTGTGAAATATTGGTATTCAGAATAAATATTTTGAGAGCTTATATTAGAGAAATAGCGTTTAGTTAGAAGTGATGAAAAGCACGATTTATCGGAAAGTGTAATGTGAATCCTTTATCGGTTCAATAAATAAAAAGTTCTAGTAATACACATCATTTATAGTTTTGTTTTGGACTTCTTTGCTTATATAAAAGACAGGAAGAAACAATATGGCGTTTACAACTACGATTGTGCCAAATCTCAACTTTAGAGATCACCTCTTTCATTTCGGTCAGGAAAATAAGCAGATTGATGACAATAAATACGTACTGTTTTTGAAGACACACAACTTGAATACAACAAACAAAGTTTTAAGTAAACTTCGAAGTAAGATTTAGCTTAGCTTATGAATTGCGAAGAAAATTACTTCAACCTATCCACAGCTGAAGTATTAATTAAGAGTCTTATTACATTTGCAGTAGAATAGGCTTTACAATGGCAAACACACCAATATGTAATACGTAAGCTGACGAATGCATTATGTAGATAAAACAATTATGTTTGCATCTTACAACTTATTTAATTATAATTGAGAAATTAATGAAAATTATGTTTACCTACTATAATTATAACCTTGTATAATGAGGAAAGGGTTTATTAATTTTTATGTACACGGAAATGACTAGAAGCTTATTTATAATTGCAGTATTCAAAAGCTTTTAGTAGTTCTGAGCTCATTTAATTAAATCCTGCTTGGGAAATCCATGCATTGGTATAAAGTGTGAGTTATTGTTCGTAATATATCCATAAGCTTAATGCTATTGTAAATAGTCTGTGAGTGTAAACATTATTGCTTTAACAATGTAGATATAACTTTTTTAGGCAAAAATGTTTTGAAACTTGTCTTACAGCTACAGTGTAGGTAAAAGTAAAATATAGAATGTAACAAAGAATGCTACAAATTGGTAACATTTATACTCAGACTGACTGGATTTCAACCAATCCTTACATGGGAAAAAACTAGGTAGATACACTTTTTCGAGTATCTCTTTCACTCAGTACTAAATGATTGTATCGAAAATATTTACAACGTATGGGACTTATCGTAATCCCGATTCACACATGACCGGTTTCTTATGTATTGACTCGTCCCTTGTGAGACATCACGAAATATAAGCAAGGGCTCGAAACTGCTGAGCGTAATTTTATACATAGGTTAGTATGGAAACAATTTTCGGCTCAAGTATACGCTGTTAAGATCTCTGTGTCTTTCATGTAGAGCTCAAAATTGCGTGCATGTAGGGTAATGTACTTGACAGTATTGTTTTATAGTACCTCATAGATAACCTTTATTTTTCAGCCAGTAATGTTCGGCAAAAAACGTTTATTTTTAAATCTGGAACGGAACATACTCGGCATTTCGGTTAAATTTGAAAAAGGAAAAATATTTACAAAAGTAATGTTAAATGTTCACAGCTCTGAATGATATCTACCGTTTATTATTTTTACTAACGAACTCGCAATTCTTTTTTTAATGTTTGAAAAGAATCCGTAACGATCTTTTTGCCCAGCAACTGGCCATGATGGCCGGTGCGTACAATATCACGAGAAATACATAAGACAGTTAAGTGCAGCTGCTCTGCGTCTTGCAGACACACGCACAAGCGAACTAACAACCGCAGACAACCTGATTTAAGGGAGGCGGGTCGATGCCCCTGCTCTTTCCACTTAAGACCTCTGTGCGATCAGCCATGTTTGTCAAATGTTTAAACACGAACAGCTTGTCAAACCGTTGAAAGGATTTATGGGACTTGATTTATTTTTGGATAACTATCTTTGGTCTGTTCAAAAATATCTATGACAGTTAGTTTTTGTTGAATTTCACTATCAGGTTCAGTAAAAAATGTGTTTAGGATTCAAAATATAACGGAATAGTATCAAAGAACTAAATAGGTATCTAAGCTCCTAACGATTTAATAAAAGGTTAGGTTTACTTCTCATTTATATATGATGATAAGATAAAAACGGTTACTAACCAATAAATATAGTTATGGAATATTTCCGTTTACATTTATTATTATTTATATGGAGAACGATTCTTGTTAGTTCTATGAAGTTTAATTAAATCAAATAATTTACATACTTACTCGTTAAATTCGTAGTTATTGTGTTTTTAATTTATTTTTTTATTCAGGTAGGTATATATAGTGAACTAGAACTAGCAGATAGTGGATAGTGAACTAGCTCACTTAATATATCTAAATAAACAAACTAGCTTATAGGAAGGGAAATAGAATAATCGAAATACTGATACCTATTAGCCAGGTACAGTCTATGTATAAACATAGACGTAAATTATTAGATGACATTTATCATTATAATTAAAGTGAATAAGATTCTATTTCTCAAATAGTACGTGAATAAAATAATTCATTCGCTGCAATAAATATGCCCGAAGTATAGCAAATCAGCTAGATATGCGCTTGCGTTTATGCGAAATGTGGCTATAAATTTAATAACTGGCGCTATACAAATAACAGTATGCGCGTTAATTTGACATTAATTTATATACGTAAATAATTGTTATTTATGAATTGGTTCCTCATTAATTTTGTAATTGAGAAACGCGAAATTAAAAATGCAGTACCAACGAGTATAGTGTTTTGCCCAAAATATTTGAAGAATATTTGACTTTGAGACAAAACTATTTCTAGCGCAACTATATATACTAATATTATAAATGCGAAAGTTTATAGGTATGTATGGATGGATGTTTGTTATTCAATCATGCCGCAGTGGGTAATCAGATCTGGATGAAATTTGGCTCAGAGATAGATTATACTACTATATACTACTTTTTATCCCGAAAAATGTTCCCGTGGTATAAACTAGTCTTTTAAAATTACCTGCAAACGAAGTCGTGAACACCAGCTAGTTTGCCTTAAAGTGACAGTGACAGTAAGGAGGTCTTACAATTGAGTTGCGTTCGGCCAACAATTTCAAATTCGGAACGATTTTACTAAGCATGTAGTACTTTTTGTTCTTTTAAAAAAATAAGCCGACTAAAGAGGATTTGCATCGTGAAACGTCGACTGTCACCTCTCTACAAAGAGTGCTTTTACGCAGCCTTCTTTTCTGCCACCTTGACCAAAATATTTAGGACTGCCATCGTATTTTGCAATGTGTAGACATAAACAGGTGCATGTACCATTTAAGGCTTCATTAAAATATAACGATTTATGTTTGTATTCAAATAAATTTTTGCTCCGGATTTTTATTGGCCTTATGTTTTAAGTTCGAAAAATCGAGTAATATATTTTCAATACAGTTTAGTTTTATTGAGTCCTTTCTTCGAAAACATGAAAAAACATTTGAAGTAAAATTACTCAATTTTATGACTTAGTACTTAACTATAAGCACTTAAAATATAATTTTTTTATTCGTGTAACTTTTTGAAGGGTTTTATTATTTTTGAAGAAGAAGAGAACTATACCGACTACCGCCACAGAATACCGTACACAACAAAAGTTTTATACAAAACGCACTTGGCGCCCGCACACATAGATATTGTCACAGACGCGGAGAATCGGAACAAGATGGACCAGAGACAGAGAGAGTGACACGCTCACGCGCTGCGGATGCTTGTTTTGCAACGACCATATTTGTGTGCGATTACTGTCGCGGTATATACATTCAGCGTTCCTTCTGTATCTCTCTTTATTTTGTGCTACTACTGTGATTACCTATACATCTGCTACTCAGTTCACTTATTCTAGTATCTAATTTGTATAAACATTAAACTAAAACTCCCATAAACATAGGTAACTAAGTAATTAAATATCAATAAAACAACTTAGTAAATAAACAATAAAAACTTCACATAACAACCTTTAATGACTCAATTATCAGTACATAAACGAACGTACAGTTCTGCAGATTGAATGTGTATATATAAAACGCGTATATAACAAACGGCCATACATTGTGGACATTATGACGGGTATTATTGAAATGGATGACTATATTCAAGATAAATAGGTCAGGTGGTATCGCAAACGACATATAATGTTCGATTTAATTAGACTGAATGTTTCCATTATCGAGTTACCTATATATAGGTACTTATTACGTTAATTAATGACTTGAAAGCTTTGGTTGTAATAAAAGAAAACGGACGTTTTTTTCTCTCTCTAACCTATATTTTAGTGAGGAGATAGTGATAGTTTACGTTTAGTCTAGAGTATTGTAACTGGGATAAATATAATTGGTAATCTGATCAAGAATTGCACTTTGCACTCTCAACCTTATATACAAAACAATGATTGAATCTTTTTTTTTTAAGATAAATAGTAATATTGGATTGTGGTCCCACATTCCTAGCAATAACGTTAACGTGTTAACCTCTTCAGCTAAGCTCAATGGCTTGTGTTAGTAGTGGGTTCAAGTCAGTAGTATAATGGGTAGAATTCGAAACTGCGTCGTCAACATTGCGAGACCGATGCCTTAGCCATTACCGCTGCTTAAACGGCAATATTTTTTTTTGTACAATGATAAGTTCACAAGGATTGCATTGTTTAATACATAAGTTAGAGTTCAATTGTGAAACCTGTAATTGCAATTGAAAATATGGATATATATGTATATTTTTTTCATTTTCTTTGTAGAAAGGCTATAAATGTAGCCAGCCGTTGGGTAGGTACTTTAATTTTAGCAAAACTGTGTTGTCGTTCAATGTTTCCTCTTTCCACGACAGGAAACTTTAAATTCAACTCAGATAAAGTACTACAACTTTCACGTAGCTCGAGATAAATTCGATTCTTACTTTCTTAATTATAAACGCGAAGTGTGTTTATTGTCCTTCTTTCACATACCAACAGTGACAGTTTAAGTTCTATAGAGTGATTAATAGACGGCGACTAATATACATACAGTTATTCCGACAAGTCGCGTTTAAATTATAAATTTCTTTGTGTGTGTTAACAAGGAAAAGGATAACTAGCAATGAGGGTCACACATTACTAGAAATCACGTTAACCCTTAAAAATTTTTTGATTGAGTAAATATATTTGGAAATAATCGCTCCGAAAGTTGCATAAATTATGTCCCCCCCCCCCCCCCCTTAACTTTTGAACCGTGTGACCAAAAAATATGAAAAAAATTACAAAGGTAGCGCTTAACAAATACTTTAAACTAAAATTATTTCGGACATGATCGGATGTACCATCATTGAGTCATAGCCAAAAAACTGTTTTTTTTAAACAAAGGGGCGTAAGTGCCATGAACATACGCTCTTATGCCGATGCAATTATTTAAGGCTAGGAACCCTACACTGAGCATGGTTCGACAAGCTCTTGTCCGGTTTTTATAAAGAGAGCGTGAAAACTCTGCTAATAAAAGTTGATTGAAACATTATCCCTAAGTAAGTCAAATAAGGAAGGCTTTATAATCTTTTAAACATCAAAATAGCAGTATAGACCAAACTTTACTGATTAGCAACGCTTACATGAAACTTCAATCTCTTGAGTGTGATTAATTTAAATAACAAAACCAGTTAGGAGTAGGCAACGTCTTGTATCATAGTGAATGACACTTAATATAGCCTTGATTTATAATAGAAAACCAATTAAAAAGCTGTCAAGTGTGTCTAGGTTAGCTAAAGAGATATTTACTATAAGTTCGGACGCAAAAAGAAATTCATACACAGCTATTTATATTAATATTCTGAGAACATTATCTGCGCTGTTATTTTTATCGTGTAAATATAAAATAATCTCATTGTAACATAAGTAGGCCGGCTACTTAAGGTTTAAAAAGTTATTTTGTTTAAGTATACACGAAAATATTCGGTATGTTTCTGTTTTTGAACTCCAAAAAGTAACAATAGGTTTTTGTGTTACAAATACTCAGTGGTATTACTGATCTGATTGGCAGCAGGCAGGCAGACTTCTAAGCATTTAAAATCACTCTCTATTAAGATACGGTAGGTACAATAGTATTTTAAAAGGTACATGGGAAGTATTATTTGGATGATAAAAATTTCAGTCTAATCCTTCCAGAAGCTACGAAATATTAAGAAGATAATGGAAATAAACTCGTAAATAAACCAGATTTAAGAGAAAAATTATGCTTTTAATTTGACCGAAGAATGAAAGGGTAAACATAATAAATATCGTAACAGCTGCTTATAGTTCGATTTATTGTAAATGTCAGAAGAAAAGAAAATATATTGTGATGGTTTAACACTTTATTTTATGTACGTAAGTATCTTAGGGATTATAGCTGAATCAATGAGTGTTATAGAAATAGATTGTTAATCTCCTATTATCCCATCTCTGTCCTTATTATCGCTTCGTTCATGTTTAAAAGAATATTAGGTAATTTAACACGATCTCTGTGAACGAAAACCTATGAGAAAACCAGCTTTTTCTAGAACCAAATATTTGAAGATGTAAAATCTACTAATTTGCGCTGGAATACAGCCCGTTCCTTCTTTCAGAGAAAATAACATTATATGACATGCCTAATATTTTGGTTCGCACTGTGAAAAGGCTCCCTTTTCACAATGCGAACCAAAATATTAGGCATGTCATATAATGTTATTTTTTTATATTATGGCATTCACCTACACAAAAATACAATACCTACTATATTACCTGTTGATAAACTTTCGCGATTTGTATACATTATGAAAATGTATATATTACAGGTTTTAATCGTGTTACGTCGTACGGCCGTTGCAATACGGTCGAAACGTCGGGCAATAAACATTTAATTAATAATATAATAATAAATATTCACGCGATTAAGACTAAATATTTTCATAACTATATTACCTACTAATTCTAAACTTCTTATCAAAGTTTTCAAACTCATAAGTCAACAAGGACATTGTTCTTATAAAACCTTGTATGTCCTTGAAAATATACCTAGTTTATTCATAAAATCTACGTGACCTAAACAGTCGTAGTAGTAAGTAGTAAGTTGTAAAAGTCTTCTAATAAAAAACTAGTTGTAACACATGTGTATAAAGCACCTTTTACACTCCACAACGATTACGTAGTGCAATATTATGTTGCAAAACATTTGAGAAGTTGCTCAATGACGATGTTATTTAGAGTACGAGCTTTAATGTAATTATGTCTCTTTCTTGCTGCGACTTTTGAGAAACGATAAAAGTGCTTTAAATTATTTCTCTCAACGATATACAGAAATGTAACATTCATAGTCTCTATAGTAGGTACCTAGATATCCTATCTATCAAATATTTACCTAATTATCCTATATATCTACTTTTCTGTGCGGGTAAGTTTTTTATCTATCTAGATTGGCCAGATAAAAGCAAAAGCTTTGCTGTCTTTTGTTTCAAATTAAAATAAAAGTAAAATATTTATATTTTACTTTCACACAAACAAAGTTTAAGCAAAATAAAACTATACAAGCCTTCTCGATTTTTTTTTTAATTTCTTTGTATAACTAAGTCTACGTTCTAACATATTTTTTCTTTCGTCCTAAAATATAACATTATGTAAAAATAACAAATTTTCCTTTATTTTATTATAAAGATAATAAAAAAATCTTGTTTTTGTACATTGTGCGATATTAAATATTGCGCAACAGATATTTACAGTGAGTAAGAAGCTTAAAGCGTCCAACAAAAACGAGAGGAGCTAAAAGCATTTTACTTTAACAGAAAGCTATCTCAGAACACATAGATCATTGTCGTGCCCATAAAGGCTGTTCTTAGTAGCGGCCAAACGAGTTTGTATGTAAAGAGTTGCTCTCGTAACGTACCCAGAATGGCCAATGTGGAACGCTTCTGACGAACAAGCGATGATAATATTATACCTACTGCTTTGTTCGTTTCACTTTTTTTAACTTAAGGAAAATATGAATTTGTAACTTCCGAAAGCTGAAAGCTAAGTTATAAAAAAAATAAGTTAAGCTTCAATTAAATAATCGTAATAGATTTGTTGCCTTTTATTTATATAGCGAAATTGCTAAGGAAGCAACCTGAATAAAATAAAAGATTATACTAATAGGTTTATTAGCAAAATAACTTAATTTGCGTATGCCGTTGATAGTTATCATATGTTGATTACCGATAAAATCTTGTGGAAGTAATTTCTAAGAAACTGGAAACTTGACGTTCCAAGAAACTGCGGTAAATACCTATTAATAGATTTGATTTAAACACGTGTATTCTTACAAGTAAAAATGCTAACTACAATCACGACAAGAATCACTTTACTTTAATTATCCCATGTAATTGTTATTCTCATTAAGTAGAAAGCACTTACTGCACTCAGGGTGAGTCTGGCTTGAGAGAAAAAAAAACCCAAGTTTTTGTTGCATGTGTGTGCAAGTTATAATTACATTGCTTCCCAACGCCAAATCCCACAGAACGTAAGGTAATTATACAAAGTCTGCACAGGACGGGAGCCCCCCTAATAACAGTCACAACCTCCACCTGTACACAGACAAATTTAAGCTCTGCCGTGAACAGTTAAGGTTCATTTTTGTCGTGTGTAAATTAATAGCAAATTTTCAGCAAGGATTTCCCCCTTTAAGCTACGTCTGAAATATACGTTAGCGACACAAATAAAATAGGTGCAGTCTGCCGCCCACCGCAATGTAGGGATTAATTCGCTTTGCCCGTGATGTTTTAATAAACCTCTTTTTGTATGAACTCAGTACGGCATAATGACTCAGTCAGCCATATCTGTAGTTTTGTACGTACTTATACTCAGGTAATTAATGAGTTCAAAGAATCGTTCCATTCGAACTTAAGCCCTCTTATGTTTGAAATATAAGCCCCGGAAACAATTGGCTTACTCTGCTTTAATTTTTTCGTCATCATTATTTATATTAGAAGCCCACGTGTTAACACTATAACAGGATGTTTGAAACACCAAATTGCTTTGCTAAGTACCTACTTCATTTCCTATTAGATATTATTTGTGAGTATTCGTGTTTGTAGATAAGCCGCTTGGTTGTGAACACTCGTGCCTCAGAAAGCGTTATTTTGATAATATATTAATGTATAGTGGCCGTATATTCTCATCGCAAGAGGAGAGGGCCGTTTTATTTTTGAAAATGACTCCATCAGTCACAGATAACGTTCCTGGGGCGTCACAAAAAAACTGTAATGCTTCGTATTATGTGTCACGTACAATTTTGAAGTAACTAAATATTGTTCTGTCGACTTTACTGGATATTTCTGTGATGTTATTGCCAGTTCTCGCAGTCTCTTGTAATTTATTCACGCGATAGAAAAATCTGTTATTTATTTGTCTATAGTCTATTTAAAAAGCTATTATAAAACAGTAAAAAAATGTTGTACGTGCTGTGGCGTGCCTATCTAAAGTGTTTGAAACTTAAACGCCTGTGAACCCAAATATATTTTTATTAAAAATGTTCTGTCTTTATCTGTTTTCATAGGCATATTGCAAAAATACTTCATAAATTTTGATAGTACTAGGCAGTTTATAACTCTAATTTAAATACGTTAGTGACTTTAATCAAAATCGGCTAGAAAGAACCGGTATTAGCTAGGTATATCTAAAGCTCGGGCGCGGAGGCAATTTTGTATTTAAAATCTATGAGACAGATCTAGACGATAAGTCAAAATGAAATACCCAGCGTCTATCATTTGATGTTTTTTTGGCTGATTTGTAGGTTTAAATACCTACGTATGACGTCAACATTCTGTATTAGTTGCTATAATAAAATATGTCGCATGTTAACAAAAACCATCGATTATAAATATAAAAATTAAATCGATTTTAAACCTGTCTACAATATCGATAAAATCAGAATTATTCTTAAGACTTCAACGAGATAAAGAAAAGCGAATTTATTAACATAACAACAACAAGAATAGATAGTTATCGTACAGTAATAAGGAAAACAAAACCCCAGTTCATACACAATAAAAAAATCTTAATACCAATTACAGTTTACACAACGGTGGTTTATTGTAATTAAAAATATTATCATGGCATACATAAAGATATATTACCACGTAAATGTCGTTGTAAGTTGTAAAAAATTCTGAAGAAGTTGTGAATCATTGTGACGCTTGATGTAGGTGGCATCCGATTGTACCGAGTGATGCGACGTTCTTGAGCGAACATCGT
The DNA here is from genome assembly GCA_945859575.2 of Herminia tarsipennalis. Classification (NCBI taxonomy): domain Eukaryota; kingdom Metazoa; phylum Arthropoda; class Insecta; order Lepidoptera; family Erebidae; genus Herminia; species Herminia tarsipennalis. The sequence continues at coordinate 12,310,880 of OX243835.2, forward strand.
ATTTATCGTTGATATTATTGTGCACAGAATACAAGAGCACATAGCATACGTTATTGTTGTTCGTACCTATATCGGTCGCACAATAAAAGAGCTTTTAAAAACATCGTGTGGTATCTCAGCGGCTATACAGAGTTACATACGGTCGAGTTACGCGTTGTTTTGAAAGCGCATAGACCGATTACGATTACGTTTCCAACGAAGTGTCGACTTCGGGTTACGTTTTATACCGTCATTTGAATCTCTCGCTCGGATGTTTGGTCCGAAACGCTCGTTCATTAGCATTTTATGACTGATACGACCGATAAAAGTGTAATAAGACGCATTCAGCGGGTCATATGATGTGATAGACGTCCCGGCCCGGCACGCTGGCACACTAGAGGAAGTTGCCACTCCGTTATTGGTTCATCGTCATTCACTTCGATGCATTCTGATTCATTCAATGGCTAATATTGTACATTTCAAATGTTCCGATACTGGTTTTGTTTGTTTTGTGCAGTTGAGAGCTAATATCTGAGTATAATATCACTTCGCAATCGCTATGACTCACAAATTAGAGTTATGTTCTGCTGATTTCTTAACTCACACTCCGTCTCTAAAAGGATTTAACTGATGCGAATGTAACCAAGCATTCAGAGCGAATTATGAAGACAAATAAAATAATTCAAAGAATCAAATAAACATGAAATTTAAATTGTAATAAAATCGCTCGGCACTTCACAGTGCGCATGTTGCATCGTAATTGCTTCATCGTTGCGTTTGAGAAACATACATAAATGAACCATTTATATACTCTGGATATCATCTTATATCCGCTCATTCATTTAGAGTAGCTCAGATACAACGGAAGTTTCTTTGAAGTATTCCCAGTGTTAATGTCAATGTCTATGCCAAAATTTCAAGGGAGACTAGAGGTAAACGATCCGATTGATGACACTTGGTACCGATTAACAGATTCGTTTATAGGTTTAATTCTCAAAGTCAAGGCTCGCGCCGGAACAGGTGATATGTCTCCGTGCGCCAGCTGCCGTCGAGACCGATTGTCCACGCTTCGATCCTTTCTGAATGGCCTCACACCCCCGGCTAGACATAAAGTCAAACAGACCAGGGGCGCTGAAGATCGTAAAGTTTTTTAGAACGTCTCTCGACAAAACGCGAATCGTAAAAGTAATTGGTGCCCATTCATATTAATAGACATTTACGAGGCCTACACCATAAAACAGAGATTGTCATCGCGACTTACGCAATATCAGTGCGAATAGGCGATCATGCTATATTAATTCGTTTTTGTTTGCCGAATAGTTTTTATTGGCTGTAAATCATCTGCACCGGATATGTTTCCATGAATATTTAGTAGCTGTTCGTTTCAAATTGGCACGATTTCTAAGAAACGAGACTACTAAGATTGTCATATAGAAGGGCGTCTATTAGATTATTAATCGCTTTTATTTTATATCGACACATCTGTCGTATTTGAAACGCGCGGGCGTCGTAGCGGCGTATCGGGAATATCACATATTTTACTGTTATGACGTAGTATATATCTATACAGCGTTTCCCCGATCACAGATAAATAGAAAGGACATTAGGCTCGCAGCTGTCGCTCCTTGTCCTCAGGGACTCTCGCAATTTTCCTACCCTTACTTTAATTCGAATCCCGAAAGGTTTTCCTTCGAATATTTATTATTATATCTTTATTAACGTTCGCGTTTCGTTTCGTCTCGTTTATTGCGAATAAGATTTGTGTTCCGGACTCGTTTGGTGAGCGTCAGAGTGATAGTTTTTATGTGTTGTTTAATGTTCGAAAACGAATAAAATATGCACCTGTCCAATAAATATTAGCGAGAACGTGTTTTGATAACAGGGCTCCACTCTCGCAGTTGTAAATTATCCTGTGGGTGGATTACTTAGACATTTAAGTTCAAGATGACATGTTTTGGGCACTTATGTTTGTTGTCCTGTATAACATAACAAGAATCCCGAAAACTGCAATATGCCCCGAATATGTTTAGAATATTATTAGAATACGAAAAAAAGTGAGAGGTGTCTTATGGATACCCGGTTAAACCGTAGTTCCTTTTGCTAAGTATAGGTATATACATATTATGTTTCTTTTAACTAAAGATTAAAAAAATCTGACGGAACTTTTTTTTTTTAATTAACATTACAACCTTTTACAAATATACAAACAACCTATACTTATTATAAGTTTAACCTATACTTATTACCTATAGCTTCACTTAATCATAAATAGTAGATTTTTAATCGATGTCAAAATGTTACGCTTTTTTGGTCGATGTCAAAATGTAACACTTTTTTCCATCTAGCCTCTCAACCCGCAAACAAAAACGTACTACAAGGAACTACGTTTCAATCAGCAGTGTATGTTAAACGAAATATATAAAATTATACAATTCATAAAGCTTTGTTATCTGACGGCATCATTGTTGTTTATATTGTGTAAGACGGTTGCTCGGTGCGTAATCACCCAACGATAACATTTTTTTTTATTATGAACAATTACAACACGTTATTAAAATGTTAATTGACTAATTATATCTACTAAGTATCTCGTTATAAACGTATACTTATTTAATAAACTATATGTATAAATATAGAAGTATATATCTATTTTAAATTACGAAGATATATATTGGCGCTCAGAATAATCATTCATAGTAGAGTTATGACCAATTATGTATTCTGGCATCAATTGCTATTGCAATACGCGAGTGCGTATCTAATAGGTAATCTAATTACGCGAACCTGAGCGCCTACTAATATTTTATTCGAACCCTCTCCTTGTTGTTTATATCAGCTATATTTTAAGTCGAAACGCAATATCGTAACGTAATTTAAAACGAATTAGTTTACCCCTGCAAGCTCCCGAATTTGAATACCGCATGGATGCTCGCGCCCCATCAGATAGGTACGATACCTTTAAAAAACAAAGGGAGAAATGTCGTTATATTTTATAATTTGAGCTCCGCCCACCCTTGGCGAGAAGCGCAAATGTTTTTTACAATAGACCCCTAATGTACCAAATGTCTAGGTAGAGAGCTTTGGCACAAAATGACTGCTTTTATCTCTGGAAAAATTGTTGTTTCGTCTGATAGTGTTGCGGAATACGACTATTTAAGAGCTCTCTCTTTGAGTGAAGGGTATATTATTTTATATTAAAGATATCTACTTATATCTCGAGCTTGAGAATTATCAGAATCGGGGACGTCCATAGAACAGCCACATTGCCAAGAACATAATAAAAAAGTAAACGTCTATACAAATGTACCTATTCCACGTAGCTCTTATGTATGAACTACAATTTTACGAGAGTGAAATGTTTCCAATTACAAAACTAAATCCGAAAACAAATTGCTCGCAAACCGCATTATCCCCCAGTGGTTCACCCCACGGTCAGCTCGGCCAAAAATGGCGGCTGTTGCTAATAACTCCCGCACGGACAGGGCGGGGCAGAAGGGGTGTTATGGGGTTGCAAACATGCAAATTTAATTTGCTCGTATGCAACGCAGGCGGTCGACGCCAACGGAGCTCGTTAGTTTCTCTATTGTACACTTATTAATTCAACTGTATAATTTATGGGGATACAATTTTCATCGTCGGAACACTGTGCACGCTGGGAGCATAAATTGTTTTAATTGAAATTTAATGCGGGCTAGATATGTGGACGTTACACAATGGTAGATAGGTATCAGATATTTTTAATTAAAGGGAAGCTTCATCCCTTATCTCTTCTTCTGTCAATTAAAATTTCCAGCACATAGCTCTACGTTATATAAGCACCGATCTTCAAGTCGATTTCTCTGAAAATTAAATAAATTGCCAAAGAACTGGCTTTCATTGTAAGCTTTAAATCTAGACAAACAAAGAATCGATCCAATCTTGATAAACAGCAGTGTATTGTAATTGAAACATTTGTACACAGATGATAGAGTCTAAAATGGATTGGCACAGTATCGAAACGACCAACGGACTACAGACAAGGTTTATCCACACATAAGTCAGTATTGTTGCCGTGCTTAGAATAAATAACAAATCTTTGTGAGAAACTGAGAATTATATAAACAGCATTTAAGATACGCCATTAATCGGAATTTCAATAACCGTTATCCTTTATCATTTTAATTTCAGGAACGTTCCTTCCTACGTAGTTTCACCGCGATGAAATTTCATTGCGATTATTTCAGCATCTCCAAGTCGTTGAAAGGCTCATGGAGGCTACCGTGTTATTTTCATAGGTACTTCGTAATTGTCAGTTTAAAGCGTTTTAATTACGGAGTCGCTATTCCAAGGGTGTAATGCGCCCTTAAGCGCTCAACGACGGAGGCCTCCCTTATGTACTTGTAAACTATGATAGGGCCACGTTCCTCGCATGTCCTCGCTTAAAAGGGCCAGTTTAGTGTTTGTATTACTGTGTTAAACAGTCACTGCGTTTACACAGTTAATTATAATAGGCAATAATTTAAGCCTTTATTAGGTACTTAACTCTTCATATAAAATAATTTAAAGAGAGTGTAAGTGCGAATAAAAGATACGCGTGTGACGTAACATGCGGGGAGAACAAACAGAAAGAAAACTGAATATAAAAACAATCAAACATTCATAGGAAATAATTTCTTGAGTTAAGACCAACGACAATTTCTGTAAATTAGACTCGTGTCCACAAATACTTGAACGGTAGTTAACAGGAACACAAAGGAAGTCTTGTTTAAACAACGGTTTAACTAGGTATATGTCAATGTTGGTACACGGTCTCAGTTGGTGAGAGTAACCTTAACTGTATTCGACAGATTGAAGCAGTCCTTGACAGATTGCCTTGACAGATGCCGTGTGGTGCCGGCTTAAGAATAGTACCACCCCATCTCTACCCGTGGGTGTCGTCAAGGCGACTAAGGGATTTCACACCGGAGGACGGGCAGCAGCGTCCTCTGCGTACTTAAAGCCTTACTGCGATCGCCAACCCGCTCGCCAAGCGTGGCGATTATGGCAATTACCCCCAGGATCTACATACTAGTAGGTTCTACTGGGGAGACCCGTGTCCAGCAGTGGGCCATCTTATGGGTTGATATGTTGACAGATTGAACTTTCTTCATGTGATTGGGAATTCCTTTTATCTCGATGTTTTTTTTTGTATTGACAGTTTTTGGCACATGGAAAAGTTCATAGTAGATCTGGTTACTGTAGTATCTAAATAAAGGCTGTTGTAAGTGAGATATTGTTATGAACGGATATAGCGTGACACTTTCTTCGTTTCCTCAATTTAACCCCATTTGAAGCAACTTGAGATCGCCGGCGATTCATATACAGGTTTCAAAGACTACTTTCCTTATCCAAGCGGAAAGTATCAATGTAAACATTTTTAATCGACAGTAAATGGAATGAAAAGCTTCTATTAAACAGTAGGCTTCTCAAAGCAACGTTGATATTAATCACCCCATAAGATACCTCATTCCAGTCACGCTACTTATCTCCTTCATTCAAGTATCTCGGTATAAATCTTAAGTATTTAATGAACCAGAAAATATCTAAGCGCAATTAAGGGGCTTTAATAACTCAAGAACGCGCTTAATAATTCCCCCCTCATCCTCCCACCCCTCGTTATAAGGCGAGTGATTAAATCGAGCCTCTCACGCATTCTAGCGACTCCCGCCCGCCATTTGCAATGCCGCAATTATAATTAAAAATTAATCCAGATTCATGAAGTTTCATTAAAAATCTTCTGTGTAATTTTTCGGGTTCTAAATCAACGCATTAATATGAATGGTTATGTGTTTTGGTATCCTTTGTAATGTAAATCTACGCAAACAAGTTTCACGAAGGTAGATATGTAAAGTACGGGCAAAGAGAGCTTAAGATTGATCCAAGTTATCTATTTTTATTTATCGTATAGCCGAAATATGCAAAAATGATAGAGAAATTCAAATTTCAGGAGTTATTTAAGGAGCACCTTTACTTACATTACAGCGCCGTGATATAAGGCCCTTAACGTAGAGTTTGGAGCATACATACGCGCCGGGGTAAGCTGTTATGCTCATAAAGCTACACGTGGAATTACCCAACATACAGTTATGTTAATGTTGGACCTCCCTCACCGGGCCAAAAAAGATAGGATTGCAAATTTGCGGCGGACAATTTATGATAGCGGTATAGCTCCCCTTGGGTGTGGGGTAAAATAGACCTATTGGCATTTGGGTGAGCTAGCCGCGCTCGTTGTCGGCCAAAATGACCCTAAACATTTTATTTGGTAGCATCGCTATTCACGTAACGTGTTGGAATGGCGTCGACTAATCTTGAGCTACCATTTAAGGGGTGTTTCGCGCGTTTTTCGTATAAATATAACTGGAGATTACATGCGTTCACATTGGGCTTTAACAAGATGTAGGTGCGTAACGGCCCTAATATGTTTTATTTTAAGAGGGATACATAGCATAGGTTTATGTGCCAGTTGGTAATGTATGAGGGAAAATAATTATTTTAATGTTTCGCCTATTTCTTAACGCGATCATGCGTTATCTGTTCCTTGTCGGGTAGGGGATACAATCTATAGATTTCCATACATTTACACCCTACGGTTACATCACATTACACAGCCGCAGGGTGCAAGAAATTATGCGTTTGGAGGTCGAATCCCTATTTATTGGCCATCGATTAGCACCAGTGAGAGGGCTTTGTTTAATTGGAGTGCTACCGTGATTGGATTAACAGGCTCAATGTAGGCAAGCCCCTATTACTTTCGTAAGTAATGAATGAAAAAGGTAAAAGTACAAACAAGTATTTCGCTTGGAAAAATTTCAAGCGGGGCGTGCCTAATGTGATCTTTTTATCCTCAACTCTTACTTTATCCTGTTTGTATTAGAAGATTTATATAACAACAAATCTTTATATAGAGAATAATAGTAACATATTGTAAGGGCTTCGTTCACTAAAATAGGTGCTTATCTGTATTCCCACGTCGATATCTTCCCGAATGTAAATATGACACCCCATAAACTGAATGTTTTATCGGCTGCCACTACCATTCCAATTTATTCTGGTCATTTTTGTCTACTTCGAGGGTGACCAATTTTTGGGGGACAATTTATGAGTTTTATTATGACTTTTTTGGGGCTAATACCACCTTGGAACTAGAGTCATGTAGCTAACCTTACGGTTGAACAAATAATGTTTACCAAAACCCGATCTCGTTATTGTGAACGGTAACAAGTTATTGAATTGACCCAATATTTTAACTTTACGAGCTGCCTACTTCTCAAATTTAAACATTGAACATTATTTATATTGTGACGAAGTCATTCGTAAAGCCGAACGAACGTAAACATTAAGCATAAGTACCTACATATGTATTTGTACAACAAAATTAAGTAGGTAACATGTACTGGTTTAAAACAAGTGCCTTCGTGTGAAACAAAACCAATTATTATGCTTACGGCTTTTTTAAATGTTAAGTGTTCATACGTAAATGTTTCACTTGAAGTGTCAAGTTGCACGTAAAACACATAAATTTGTATCAACTTTACAATTTATCAAGTAGATAGGGATCGCTATCGTTCTGATAGAAGCCATCCCGCATTGTAATCCGTTGTTTAAGACACTATACGGAGCGTACTAACAAAATATTCTGATCTCGTACCGAAGTAACGCCCTCCGCCGTCGGCCCCCGCTATTTATACCTCTCTTATTGGCACTTCTTCAATGTCAAACGCACCCTGCGCTGTCCCCTGATCCCGTACACCCCACGGATGCTCCCCAGCATCCCTTCGACATACAACACAACACCACTCGAATGCTAACGGCTGTATAAAATTATATCAATTGCATGGATTTTATTGTCAAATTACAATTTCAGATTCGACACCTCGTTTGTCATGAGCATTTGAAGGGTTATATTCTAATTTCCCTTCGGACCCAAGGACCGCTCCCCCCAACTACAAAGTAGTAGTTTATCTACCGACTCATTGAAATCTTGTCGTCTGTAACGGAGATACATATCGTAATGTAAACATGGAATTTATCGCGACTCAGTATCCGGTCGGTAAATACTAAGAAACATGCTAAACCGGTGTTATTGAGAAAAATGTATATAATAGCTTTAATTATTGTAAAGGGTTGCGTAGTGCGTATTCATACGCTAAGGCATGCCCCATTGAAGTTTGAAATCGTTTACATTATCGATTATCAAACAGAGTATTTTAAGATTACAGATGTAAGCATTACTATTTATATCGAGCGATTGAGCTGCAACATGCGTATCATGTTTGACTGCTCTTGATGAAAATACGCTGTATGTTTGTATAAATATACCTACACATACACATCTCATACATTTTTCTACTTCTCTGTATATACATTGACGTAAATCTATCGGCTGCATACAAAAGAAAAACGAAAATATTTCACAAAACGGGGCAGACTCAATTAGAACGTTTAACTTTTCTTGTATATCACGAAACAGCTTTTATCTCTACATTCGGGGAAAATAAATTATTTGCGAAGAAAAAACAACATAAACTTATGTCTTAAAGTACCCAAGTTAAGTCTACGGGCAACTTAAGTTAACTACGTACTACATAAAGTTGTATTATAACGGGCCCTATGTATATATCCATACAAAATAATATACCTATATAAAGACTAGGTATATCGGCTATACCTACGCGACCAGACTAAATAAACCGCCCTTCCCATTAATATTCATTAATTACAAATATAAGCAACAAATCGTGGGTGGTACCCGCTTGTAATTAACAATTCTTGATTACAGTATTCCAACGTTCATTTCCATAAACTGTAAGCAAAACGAGCAAGTCCTAGATTAAATCAATAATTCATGTTCGCAATATGAAAATGACGTCGCAGATATACCTAGATAAAGTCATTAAAATGTTTTAATTATTAATTCGAATGAAGGCTCTAAAGGTCCGCAGTCGGCTGACCTCAAAAGGGAGTCGCGTCAAAAATCCCCGCGTCGTATAATTAAGCTTCTCTACAATAAAATTACATTTTAATTTCTTATTAGTAATGATTAAATTACTTCGAATGTCACCGTAATTGGTCTGAGCGAACCACAGTTGCTTATTCCCTAGATAGAACGAATTCGAACTGATTTTTCTTCTAAAGAAAAAAACGAAATGCCGAATTCCTTTTGTGGTTTGCACCAACATTTACATTTCTGGGTCACACGAAACATTGTTAATTATGACGTCATTTGTTATAATGTAACGAGCAAGTGGACTATTTGACGGTGTGAAAACGTCATAAAAGTTGTTGTGTATAGTTTCATAATACCTTAACATGCATATCAACGCATCTGTTTGATTTTACCAAACTTTTCACATAAATCTCAACAAAATGTTCGCATTAATTTTTATTACAGCTTTCTAGGAGGGCGTAACATGAAAACAAAAAGACAAAAACTTATTTATTTATATTCTAGGAGCGAAGTAAAATAATGTGTGAGACAGCTATAGTGTATTTTATAGTGAATGAATCTAGTGGCATATCCACTATTGACTACCGAGCTTTAGGAGATTTATGGCCATTTTGGGCAATAATAATAAGATAGTGTTTTTTAGATACCGAGTTTATATTACACATAATATATCAGGCCAGGTTATAACGCCTACAGTTTCCAAAAGGGAACTACCGATGAAAGACGATGATCGTACATTTCCTTTACGGTATACAACTTAATGTTGATACTTATTTATTGTAATGGACCTTTAAAATGCAAGATAAGCATTACTTAATGTGTTTTACATTAGTGAAAACATATTTCACAGTTTATCTAAAAAGTATTGTGCCTTATTCTAAAAATTAAAATCCATTGAAGCGTTCAAGTTGATCGTTTTCTTTTTGTTACAAAGAGGGCCGAGGTATGTGCCTAAGGCGATACGATCCGAACAATGCCGAGCCCGTATCGAGGTGTCGCCCCATTCCGCAAAGGTGAACCATACCCCCCACTCTCCCTTCCCATATATCAAGATCCGTATCTGAGATTTACGGAGCGCGCTGTGACCGCGATTGTATCTCTCAGATTAATGCGCAAGAGTGTCGCACAGCCCTAACTGCCTGTAGGTAATATTACCTCTCCGTTCTTTCTACACCTTATTTACTGTGCTCTGTGTTGATACGGAATTTTGATTCCTTCAAGATAACGTAACGTGTTTAATTACCCATTATACCTATCAACTTACACTTATCTATGAATGTAGAAATTATTTAATTAAGTAGGTATTAGTTATGTATGTAAAATGTTAGTTGTAAATTGGTTTTTAAACGAGTTGATTACTGACTTGAAATTGCGTTAAATAAGTGGGTTTTTGTTCTTATCTCTTATAGTGTTAGATTCTGTTTGGGCGTTTATAGAAATATCTGCGTTCGATATTGAAGATCGTCAAGTATCTTTTGAATGAAACATAACATAAACCTAAGAGATTGTTTATAAAGAAATGTTAGGAAGCATAATCGTAGTTTACATCTATTTTCCATAACCGTACGAGCTTAGTGGCATGAAATGTCAGTAAATCACCTCCGGGCATGTCGCCCGGCTTCCTCGTACGTGTGTAATGCGCAACTCTGGTCAGCGAGCCAATTTGTTTTTATTGAGACTACCCCCGAGTTATGCAAACTGGTCGGAAACGCTGAGCCCGCTGTAAACAAACTTAAACGCGACCATTATACTCAGACCTCTTCTCTAGTACAACGCATTTGAATTTCGGCGGCACGAGCCGGGTCTACATTTGTCGGTGCTGGTAGCCAGGTCTACCTTTAATCTCGAAGCAAATGTTTTCACAAGCGTCTGCGTTTGGCCTCCGAGGCCGCGGTCAGACGTGTGTAAACAATACTCAACGTTAATAGAGATATAAATTGTACGCATTCCGTTTAATCCCTTTGAGAGAAATCGACGCCTATAGCGTTACGAAACTGCGTTATCGGCCGAACCAGACGTGTAACGTCCATATTTCGTCGCTCCATGTGGACTTTAGACGTAGTCCCTTTATGTATTGTACCAAAAGTCAGATCAAGCGCTCTGAGTTTACTTTAACGGGTCCTATGTAAACAGCTTGCCTTAATAGTAACATAAATATACCGAGAAAATTATTCGCAGCATCATACGTTAACTAATGATAACGTCAATTTTGAAATATCTAATAAACTGTCTAGAATGTAACATTAGCATTAGTGGGTACCTAAATTTCGAGTCATAGTAGACGAATAAAATAAATTTGTAGTAGAGAACTGGCAGACGACATCGTATCAATATTAGCATAACGTAGTTGGCATAAACGGAGCAAACTATAGCTTTCTGAAAGTTCGTCGGACTGTTGAACAATGCCTCCGCTCACATTCTTGTAGCTATTGAGTCACGTCTTTGAGCGCTATGTACTAATAACACGCTGTATAACGTATATATACGAGTACCTACACTACGTGTAAACCGCCCTAAACAATGTAAGCAGTAAATTCATGTTGCGGAATAAAAATTAGCTTCAATATTACAATAAACATGAAATCTAGGGGTAATCAGAAATCGCGACGTAAAATCCATTAATTCTAACGACTAATATATTTTCAAGGGAACTCTACATCTTGAATATTTAACTGTGTACCTAATTACTTAAACATTTTTAACCCTGTTGATGTATGTGATAGTCGCGAATTGACTTCGATATTTGCTGAATTTAAATTTGAAATTTAAATAGCTTTTTCAAAGGAATTAGAACGATGTGATTCATATCACGTCAAATAAATAATTTTATTTCCTCGATGTCGAGTCACATGTCTATTCCTAACACCAACGGAGTCTTGGCAGTGTATCTTACGAGGAACATGGGGACGATGTTATTCATTATTCATTGCGTACATTCGATACATATTAATTTGAATATACACGTAGTCTCCAATTAATCTATAGCGAGAAAATATCGATGAATGAACAAAATGGGCTTCTATAATTTACATGATAATACGAATGTAAATCTGTTGTTTGATGTATTTATTGCATCAAATATCGATTGTATTCGATTTAAAAAACGACGCTTGGATATAGTTTTGTTTATTTAGTTTGTCATGAAAATTTTGCAACACTTTTTAACTAAGAAAACCTGATACCATCATCGCCCTACATTACGTCATAAGGTTCGAAATATGCAAAACTGTATTCAGAATAATTAGATTTTGAAGCGGCATTTGCGAATGACATTTTGGGCAAACGTTTGACCAAATATTTGACAAATCAAACCAACGTTATCCTATTAGCATCTATGAAACATTTGTGTTATAAATGCATGCATGCATGGTGAGCAGATTAACAAAGACTATAGGTACTATTATACAGTCCTGTACTTCGATCGTGGGGGGCCAATAGATAAATAGTGAATAAATAACATGGTGGAGTCTATCTCACCATTTGAATGCTTCACCAGTTACAAGTACTGTTGTATGCGTTTGGAGGCAGTTAGGTACTAACTTTTACGATAGTGTTGGTCTGTCCGTTATATTGTATTAGTTTGTTTAGAAATTTTGACGAATAGATAAACTGTATTATAATATCTTACTAACGTTTTAATACTTTAGTTGATGTAGGCCTGTTATATAATATTGTTTATAAGTTAGGCACATCTACTTATAATGCAAAAGAAAATGTACTCTCTATACAATGTGCTTAGAAGTTGTCAATGGTAGATAATAATACCTACCTACAAGTAATATATACCGACCCTAATTTCATTGTTCCTAGTTTTGATAATTGCATACCTGAATTAAAGATTTTTGGGTATTTTGCCGCGGACAAAAAAATTCATGACAAAAAAAAGAGATAAAAAAATAAGGATTTAATGTCAATGAGAGAAAGCAATTTCTGTCTTTATAAATTTATAAAATAGTTAACAATAATATAAGTCTGAAAAAAATCTTGAATTATTATTGAATTCACACAGCACACGTAGATCGATAGGTGGCAATAAAATTCCAATTTTATGCCAACAGGATACAGATTAAAATTGCAAAACGACAACAGTTTACTCCATTAAATATTCACGTTATCGGATAAACATACATCCAAGTTTAACACTTTTGTGTAAATACATACGTTCGTCACGATTTGTAGGTAGGTGCGATGTTTTTATAATGGCGGAATTGATGGCTTCATAGAGAGGAAGTTGGTAGGTACCCATCTACACGCACTTGGAGCAAAATAGGAAAAACTAGACAAGGTCTTGAAATCACTTCAGGGCTAAGAAGTACCTACTCTCCACTCACACTAACAAATGTTTATGAAGTTTCTTCTTTTTTTTTTTTAAGAATAAAAATCGGTAAAAATAAAGGTCCGTAAGTCATTTTCCGACAGAAGGTCATTCAGTCACTGACTTTACACGAAATTTCAAAAACTACCTACTCAATTTACTGACTTTTCACATAGATATTTTACAGTACGGTACGTTAGTTAAGAACATTTTTGGGAAGTTCACTCCCTAAGAGGGCAAGGGGGTTAAAGATTTTTATATTAAATACGCGGAGGAGCTCCAAATATTATTTAGTAGTACACAAATTGTTGTGTACTACTAAGTGCGTAGGTTTCTGAGTGTACCTTCCAGTCAACAACAATATGGAAAATTCCATGACTGTTGATAAGCTTTCGCGTTTTGTACACTTTATGAATATATTTATATATATATATATATATTACGAATACATATACCGTACTCGTATATATACCGTATTGTTGCAATACGAGGTGGTCACGGGTAGTTTACCCCTGAAACGGCCGTTGCAATACGGTCGAAACGTCAGGCAATAAACAAGGCATTTTACCTTAAATAGAAATTTTGACTAATAGATAAACTATATTATAATATCTTACTAACGCTTTAATACTAAATAATACGTCGGGTAATAAACAAGGTATTTTACCTTAAATTATTCACGCGATTAAGACCCGTAATGTACCTATATATATTCATAAATTCTATGACGTCTAATTTGTGTTTACTTTCATACGTAGTTACATTTGCCATTAATAAATGTTTATGAGACATGTAGTTAAAAATATAATGTTTAACTTTCTGCGTTCTTATAGTCTTGCCATTAATAATGTCTTATGTGACACGTAGATAAAAAAAATCTGGAAGCCAACCCAAAAATAAACCGTCCATATTTTAATTTTTCGCAAACGCGACATTAAATTTCTTAGAACAAGAAAACCTGTGATATCGTACGTGGTTGAATTACAGTAGGTATTAATAAAATCATTAGTTCTGTTTCCAAGAAGTTCTTGATGGCCACAATAAAGTACATTCGGTACGCGAATGTTTATATATTTAAAAAAAAAGTAGTTTCATTCATAAAGTGCTATAAAAATAATATCGTTAGGTACATTGTTTTTATACTGTAGGAAAAAACTTAGCTGCGTACCTAAGCCTAAGTATATGGTAATTAAAGCGAGCCATTCGTAGCCAAAACACGGAAAATAGAGAAAGTAAACTTTATACTACAGATTACTTACGTAGATCCAGATGGCAAGCTGCTTCAGATACAAACGCGAGTAACGCACACAGACATCCTTAACGGTCACGAAACCCAGGAACCCCACTTTGTTCTGAATTTGTACCATGATTCTGAGTCCTTTAACGATGTTTATGTATAGGTATGTGCGTTGCTCAAGCGAAGTTTCTATAAGCACAGATTACTTACGTAGATGGCAAGCTTTATAGATTTTGCCATCTTGGGAAACTATTAGCCCTGCTGAGAGACAACCCACGACGATTTGTTATATTTCCGATAAATTATGCGGACATTTGGGACATGTATATTTTGTTGTCGTTTCACAAACAATTTTATACCATTATGGATATTATTGCTTTCTCTGTCTTTGCAGGCGCGGATCCAGGTACTTATCACGTTTTGGGGGGTAATAGATCATAATAGGTCTATTTTATTGTTCATATTCACTATAATAATGACATGGTTAAATATTAAAAAATAGGTAAACCCAAAAAAGCAGATAAAGACCAAATAAATATAGATAATTCATTGATGTACCTATTTGAGTTTTCAAGTTTAGGTGGTACTACAAGACTCAAACATACATTTTTACGTGTTCCTTGAGTTTTAAGTATTTTTTTAAAAAAGAAAAAGAATAGTTTCCAAATTCAAACTCCTGAGCATAGTCATGTCGTGAGGCATTCCTATAGTCTATCCATAAATAACATTTTATTATTTTACCGGTAAAGCGCCAGACGTTTTGTCTTTAGATTGCATCTCACGTCCTAATGCAGGAGAGAGTGGCAACATTCACATACATATCACCTAATCGTATACTTAGGAACATTTATATCATATAAATATTATAAGAACAAAAGGTTTTATATTCTACATTGATATTAAACGACTCATAGATCGGTAATGTCTAGACTACTGTGTTTGTTTAACTACTAGTAAGTATGAAGGTAAAAGAGGTAGAGATCTATTAAAAAATCTCCACTGGTCCAAAAGTCAATGCATATAGTTAGAACCTTTGTTTTTAGTTGATTTGTTTACTTTTCTATCTACCTATGTATGATTTTAATTATAAAGTAGGTACCTTCGTCCGCTACATTTTTGTTTTCACAATATTTAACCCATAAATGCCAGTGTCCGATTGTGACAAGCTTTGTTTTAATACGACAATTTTAATATTCATATTTCTAAATTTGAAATTATAATTGGTAGTTTAGACACCGAATAATAAATTTAAAAAATACGAAAATTATAATAAATCGATGGTTGATTTAATATAATTCTGTGTCTTATGTGACAAGCAATACAGAACAAAAACAAGATTTGAAATATTCTAGTTAGTTTTTATAGATAAAGTCACAAAATATAACAAACATATACCTACGTTATGTATGTAAAAATATATTTTTTACGGTACAAGTAGTTATCACAGCTTGTGACTAACAGTATATAATATACTGATGTCTCTAGAGTTATGTATATTTATAAATATCGTTCTCTAATTAATATTAACACATAAGAGAAGGCTACGTCCACCACGTTAGATAATTTCAATAAATCAAAACGCAAGGTGATCAAAATAACTTAATATGACCCTAAAAATTGCTAATAAGTAAAACCGGTATTAAAAATATTAAGTTGAATGCGTCAAGTTAACCATGTCTTCTGTATTTTAGAGTTGATTAAGAAACAAACATTTACATACTTATTAAAACATTAATGAGCACATAAATTAGTAAAAATAACTATTCTAACTAATATATGCTATATAATCTGTTATATGCTATATAATCGGTTATATAACACTTAAAAAAGAGGTCGACAAACTCAAGTTTTGTGTACCAAAATAGTCAGTTACGCAATATAGAGCATCGTCAACAAATATAGCCTTGAGGACATAATGTAGACGCATGTGCACACTCGATTGTCTTGTGCGCGTAATGAATAGGCATTTGATACTGTGAATAAGCGGCGACATGTTGTACACGTCTGGCATTGACATCATTCATTCTATGAACTTGAAAATCATTTTATAATAATAATAACAGATATTTTTTTTAGATAAAATAGTATTTTAATTTTTTACCGTGCAGGTTATTAATATATATTAGTATTATTTATAACCGTTATATATGTGTAACGTGTAACATTTACAACAGGTTAAAATTTTTTTTTTAATTTTGAATCTCTGCTGAATTTTAGAGTGCAGATGTATTTAAAAAGTTTAAAGAACTTCTCTTGACAGGACTTCTCTACAATCTATAGATGTACAGGAGTTTTTCATTATGCGTAATAATGTCCAAGAAATGATCAAGTCGTGCATAAACCAAACGAGACAGATAATATCTAACTCAATGCGACTTAACCCTCTGCACCTTTTGTAGACCGGTGAGTAAGTAAAATACAAAATAAGACATCTTAACAGTAAAAAGCATACCTTAAAATATCAGCACAGTAGAGGTAACCAAGAGATAAGCAATATACGGCAATCATATCTGCAATATGCATGAACAGGGTTAACTTATTTGGCGACACTCGCTACGTGCATCTACGGATTCGCAATTCACAACACGACAATGCGACTCAGTGGTCAAATAGACCATTATGGTAATTTATTTCCGTCTAATATACATGGCGCCTTATGTCCATAAACTGTGTTTAATAATATGCTCTTTTATAGCCTACTGAAATACCTCATACGTAATCCATAAACAATCAAAGTGAAGATTTTAAAACATTCGATATGACGATTGTCGATTCTTAAATCAAATATTTAAAAAAAAACAAAGACAGTAAATCTCCAATCGGTTTTACCAAACAGGTTTAGTGAAGAAGATATTAAATGACTGGCATAAATCAATCGTTTGTTTCCCTAGCTCTTTTAGTTTTTTAATGAGTTATAAATGCTGGTCGGTCGTTGCTGTGCCGATACAGATGTCCGACCAGCTGTTTCTATGACAGTCACGTTCTGAATCTGACAATGTGTTTGTACTACACTACGCCACGGGCTTGGCTCGTTAAATTTTTATTGCCACAAGGTCGCCACTTTATGGTCAATTCTCAACAGTTATTGTTGGCGGACAAACTTTTTTTACAGCACTAGCGTCAATCACTATAACGGTGAAGTTACGATTGACAGTGATTAAGCCTTAATTGTTATGGCGCTATAAAACTCTTTTTTATACACCCGAAAGTGTTATGATTATCCATTTTTTAGCGTTGATATGTTTGTATACCTACAGATGATAAAAAAGTTAAAGACGCAATTTTAGTCGAATTTGCGTATAAAGTGAATTCCTTAAATGATAGATTTATATATGAAAGTGAATATAATCGTCGAGACTCTTTTATGCATGCAAGATAAACGCGTGCAAACGTCATACGGATATGTTTATTGTGGCAAGCACCGAGTCGGCCCTTTCAGTTAGGCTGTGAGCGCCGTATGATAACAAGCGATGTTTTGACTACGATTTTGGCGATATCGACTTTCGCACAACAGCCGCAAACCGTCCGTAATAAAGCAATTTGCGGGCGTGCCAACAAAACAATGGACCCCTTTCTAAGCTTGTTTTAAAAGCTTTCGACGCCTTGATTTAAAACCCTTTGACTTATACCTTATTTGTAAACATCTTGTAAGCACAAAGGATCTCTGTTTACAACAAAAACAAGAATTTGCACAACCCTATTACCGTGAACCCTTTGTTTAGTTTTTTCTTATAAATTTGCGCAAATTGGTGAAAATAGCCTGTCTGTCGGTATAGATTTTATGGTTCAGTGAGACGTCAGTGTAAGCCTTGCAACGGGTGTTGCATAAAATAACAGATATACTCAGATACATAAACTACTGCAGTTTTGTTACTTCGTAAGCAAAAATGTAATTGCGAGCGCTTTGTGAGATGAGCGTTTGAAGGTTCAACATTCCGTGAACTAATTTATTAATATTGTAGTCAAAGACAAAGGATTTATGTTCTACAGAATTTTAGGTACATAGTTTGCAGATAATTTGCCTTTTCAAAGGAACAGCACGTGTAGTAAATATGAAAAGATACTACGCGAAGTAGAATAAATAGAATGAAGATACACTACTAATAGAAGAATTTTCAAATCTGTCTTGCCTGTTTAATATATTTATTTATACGGAACTTGCACATAATTGAAAGATTTCTTTAACCATTTTTGTACCTTAATGGCCTGTTGTGTTATAGTGACCCAATACTAAGCCTTTTGTTCTTTGTGAAAGTTTGTTTATTGCGGATCTTTTAAACCCTTTTCGTCACTTTTTTGCTAAAGAACAATAGATTCGCAATAGTTGAGATACACAATAGTTTAAAAAATCAACAATGACGAAGAGAAATTTTAGCAAAAACACTGTAATGAAACGTGATACATGATACAAAAGACAGGTAGCATTGTAGGGTTAGTTTCAACCTCTTCAATGTATACTTACAACTATTTATTAACATTTAAAAAATCAAAAACTTAAGATTGAAACAGTCATTCAACTTTAAAACCTCTGAGCAAATAAAAAGAGTACAATTTTGTTTTTAATTAAAAAGGTTAGTTGATTGCAATAATTCCACAAAGCGATTTTAAATGAATAATTGCAAAATAAGTTAACGACAGCGTTTTTCAATCTAAAGCTTCACACACATGCGACCAAAACGCAACGTACTTTGCTACGATTTTTAATCGTTGTTTTTTGTGAAATAATTTTAGCCTTCGTATTGCTCTTTTTTTGAAGCAACATAAATCACGTGAATGATTCGGATGCTATATGCGTTTTATGACAGTGATTATAATCACGGAATGTCATAGAAAAACACTCTCATTGTTTTTTTTTTTAAAGTTAAATAGCAATGTGGGATTAGGTCACACATTACTAGCAATCTTGTTAATCACCCAGCTAAGATCAAAGGCTTGTGTTAGGAGTGGGTTCACGTCGGTAGTATAATAGGTAGGATTCGAAACCGCGACCTCACGATTGCGTGTCTGATGCCTTAGCCATTAGGCAACCGCCGCTTCAATAAATTAAAATCACAATGACTTAAAGTAGAAAAAATACAAATTAAAACACTAATTGATTAAAAATGTCACTCTTAGACATAACATTTTTTAAATAAAACTATTCACCAGCAAATATTCACAAAGTTGATACGGAACATTCTGCATTAATGGCATTTAATTCACAAAAGATTTTAAAAGTTCCGTTGTAGGGCCATAAATACTTTTAAAATTAAGAATTCGGTGCCATTAAGAGCGTTGCGTTGTTTAGTCGCGAGTGTGTTAAGATTCCTAAACTAAATATACTTAAAACTAAAAGAAAAAAAAATTGAAACGATAAATACCATTGAACTCACCGCAGACCACCCGATCGAAGGGGCTCATCCAATCTGGAAATGGAAAATCTATTATCAATCGTATTGAAAGTTCTTTGGTTCGGCCAAGTATCATGCACAACATATAAAGCCTACAAATACAAAGAAAAACCTGGTGATAAGTAATGCATAGCGTCTCTTGAATTTTAATCATATGAAAAATAATTGTAATTTTGTTCTAAAAATACCTGTAGGAGACAACTGTTTGCGTAAAATGGGTAAAACACACATTCCTGTTTATTTAAAAGATATCGTATGTCCATATGAATCCATGGTTCATTGTCAAAATGAACCATGGATTCATATGGACATTGTACAGTATGACTTCAGCTACCCGGCCTTTTTGAGGGTAACCATTTTGCCCAGAGAACGGCTTGAGGCGATCAATGTTGATGATAATGAAGACGATTAAACATTAGCTAGGATAAAATGAATATTGTAAATTAAATTACTGATAAAGATCTACGAATTAACTTGCTTCTAACTATAAATGGACTAATACAAACACTAAGTATAGATAAAATAATAAAACTGTAGCTAACAAAAACTCGCTTCTATAATTTAAGAAAAACAAATAGGTACCTTATTTGTGTCGAAAGGCTGAAAAATATTAAGCCTTACGAGTGTTTTGTACAGACACACGAAAGTTAACACCATATACTAATTTTATAGCACTGTCGACAGAAAAACAGAGTAATCTGGGAATACTGTCTTGGGAAGACAACGGTAATTTATAACGACTTTTTAAGATTCCCAGTTACTCTTAGCTAGTGTAAATAATACAATCGTAATAGATTGACTAGAATCGTAAAATGTTAATAGTTGGTTACTAAGTAGATCCACAGAATACTGAGAGTACAGAAGACAACCTATATACAAAACGCTATTAGCAGGCTCGCGCGGAATCGGGGCACGTCTTCCGAACAAAACGCAGCGATGTTGTCTTAGATTCATGTCCCTGAACGACAATGAGCTCTATAGGGCTAGTACGGTGGTCGGGAAGCTGCCACCAACAATAAAAATACTTCAATTTGATTTTGACATTTGGCTTAAATGTTGATAAATTTTCGCGATTTGTACACATTATGAAAGTATATATATTACGGGCCTTAATCGCGTGAATAATTCCGTATTACCGTATTGCAATGGCTGACGACCACGGCCGTTGCATGGTCGAAACGTAAGGCAATAAACAAGGTATTTTGTCTTAAATTATTCACGCGATTAAGACCCGTAATACCTATATATAATTATAATTTGGACGATCATTAGACAAAATCAAATAAAAGTCGATACTCGTGTAACAAGAATAGGAACAACGGCCATTTGTTTATGTTTAAAAAAAAAATCACAGGATGGTGGTGGACTTGGCATTTGAAATTACTGTCACTTTGTACGAGCTAGTCTAGCGTACTCGTACTATAAAGGTCAGTGGTGATGTCTATCTGTGCGTCACTCGAGTGGAATACGTGCAAAGGATGCCTTCTGAACTTTTGGTATTCTGTGGTAGATCCACTGGGGCACATGTGAACCTAGCTGCGGAAAACAATCAAACAATTAATTACATTTTATCGTCAATCTAAATTACGAGTAAAAATTGTTTTTAAACTTTCGCGATTTTTATACATATTAGTTATATTTCGGGACTTAATCGCGTGAATTATTTAAAGGTACGAACCTTTTATTTACCCGACGTTTCGATCGAATTGCACCGATCGTGGTCACGGGTCGACTGATGGCAGCTTAGCGATGTCTCCGTGAGGCGCGGGGTTTTTCAACTACCCTCGCCTGGTCTTGATAATTTTGATAATTTGTACTGTCGGTACTTCTACACACTACACTTACAACGTCTTTACACTGAGGCGCGGTGTCTTTACGGCTACGATTACATTTGCTGATAACAGGGTTCCAAGATGGTGAGAGCCGGTATCCATCTTCTCGGTTGAAGTTCTTATACTTCTTGATCTCAACCGCCTCGCGTACTATCCTGGAATAATAGTGGCGATCGGTGGAAAGTACCTGTGGCTTATGCAATTCTATCCAGTGATTTGGTCCTGATTCCAACAAATGCTCAGCGATAGCAGACTTGTAAACTTGACGGTTTTTTACAGCAGCGATATGTTCCTTGACCCTGTCTGCGATTGTCCTTTTGGTCTGTCCGATATAGGAACTACCGCAACTGCAATCCACCTTGTACACGCCGGGTGTTTGGAGCGGAATAACATCCTTTGCCGTTCGTAAAAGCTTCGAAACCTTGGAGTGCGGACTATATACAGTCTTAATGGAGTAACTCTTCAATACTGTTCCAATTTTGTCCGTAACTCCTTTGACGTACGGCATGAAAGCTGGCACTCTGTCGGCATTTACTTCTGGTTTTCTGCTCTTTGGACGTTGAAGGTTATGCTTGTATCCGTTGTATCTTAGTACCTCCCGAACGTGTGCAAGTTCACCCTCCAAGTGTTCGGGGTCGCAAAGGTCGTATGCTCTGTTTGTTAAAGAAGCTACAACGGACTGTAAGTGGCGCGGATGATGGTGCGATAAAGCATGTAAATACCTATCGGTGTGTGTAGATTTTCGGTATACTGCGTGTCCGAGGGTACCATTTTGTCTGGCCGATACCTTCACATCAAGAAAAGGCAACGACCTACCTACCTCCATTTCAAATGTGAATTTGATATTACGGTGGATCGAGTTTAGATGTTTTACAAATTGTTCTACTGTGCCCCTGTCGCCCTTCATGATACAGAATACGTCATCGACGTATCTCTTCCAGAGCTTGACGTGAAACGCTTGCAGGTCGACAACTTCTTCTATATGCTCCATCCAGATGTTGGCCATTACCGGTGCTACTGGACTACCCATAGCCACTCCGTCGATCTGGAGGTAATGCTGTCCACGGTAGAGGAAGAAGTTACCCTCTAAACAGTTACTCAGTAGAACAATGTACTCTTTTGGCAGGTACCTTTAAATAATTCACGCGATTAAGTCCCGAAATATAACTAATTACGAGTAAAACATTTTTAATTGCGCTTTATCAATTAAAGCTTTAGACCATTTTTACGTGGCGATACGGTAAACAATGTTAGTTGTTAAATTTTATTGAATTTCTATAGAGCAGCCATTATACAGCAAAAAGCTAAGAATGTGGTTCATTTTAGCCAGTGCAGTGTCAAATTTTAATAGGTATGTACATAATTATATACACCTGCTTTTATGTTTGTTTAAATTTTTGCCAGATGTGTTGAATCTTGTATTAATTGATTAAGTTAAATAAAATACTTATTTTTATATTTTATTTTACCAACGTTAATGTAATTAACTAAATAAGAGCTAAATAAAAAAGAGTGGAATTTCTAACTGTTACAAAACATAATGTTAATAATATAATTATTATCCTAGTTCAGTTTTTTTTATTTAAGGTAGGGTAGACCGGGGCTATAAAGTACGTGGGTAAAAAGGTCCACCATAGCTAACATAAAAATTTCGAGTAGGTACGTAAGATAGGCTTGAGGTCGGAAAACGTACAGCTAGAAAACTAGTGGCCTCTAGATAGCCGTTTGGGCTGCACAGATTTGTGGCTCAAAAAAATGTCAAAAGTTACCTACATTTTAAAATGTTTTATTTTCAGTCTGAGAATTATGTTTATAACATAATGATGTTAAGTTTTACCCATGTATATAGCTTATAATGTAAGGAATTACGAGCATTAATTGTTTTTTTTATAGGGTGAAAAAAGATTGATTGGCAAAAACAAAAAAACTGAACTTGCGGCTAGTTGGTTGGTTAAAAGGTCCGTAATGTTTATGAAACAGTCGATGAATAAAATTTTGAATGTGCTGTTTCAGAATGTGGCATTACAAAGGAAAAACTATTTAATATTAACAGATACTTGGTAAAAGAAGCAATGGCGTTGAAATTACAGAAGAGGAAACAAGACGGGGTTTTCCGCAAACAGTTAGTGACAAATGTGATGAACTCTATAATATTTATCTATATATCTATAGGTAACTGTTGTTTTTTCTTAATAAATGGAACAATCAGTAGGTTTTTCCTATTAAATATAAAGTACCTGTTTCACTGAATTCCATTTTACTTAATTTATTTTATCAACTGCAATCTGTAAATTATTTAGACAAGCCCTTTTAACCCTATCTCTGGTCCTTTTTGCCCCTAGAGCGGGGCTTAAATGACCACTAGGAATTCCTTTAGAAATCTTTATTCTCATAAAAAAACCATACAGTTTACTTATATGAGATAAATTTAGCTTATATGAGTCTTTTGTGATAAAGCATGCTTAAGCTAAGTTATAAAATTACAATTATTACTTCCTATCTATTTTTTTAATATCTGCCAAAAAAACATAAGCTGATCATATTCTTTAATAATTATGTTCACAAGAAGGACCAGCCTACTAATTGGTATTTGGATCTATTCCGGAATCCGTATAGTTAAATAGTAAAGAAGAAATATTGCTAAATTGGACCTTTGTGCCTCGGTCTACCCTAAACACACTCAAGTTTTAAAAACTAATGCAATACTGGATTATTTTCTTACATACTGTGAGTAAAATTATAGATACATATTGCATGCACGATTTAAAGAAAAATAAAATCTCAACTAAAAATGTGAATTACATCTGACCAATAATAAAAATATTATCACACAATAAAAAATGTGTTAACCCAAAAAAAATACATTACAAACTTGAAAACGGAAGCTCCGAGGAAATTTAATATAAAATATGACATTTAATTTCCAAGGTTAATATCATAGAGAGTTTAGATTTTAAATTTAGTAAAACTGATTTAATTTTTGTGTTACTCTTCATTTACTACATGAAGAGTAATGCCGAAAGTATATATAGTATATTTAAACAAATATTTATAAGTATTTTTATACAGAGAGTGACTATAATAATAAAGGGAAATACGAGTAGGTACTATCCTATTAAAATTTTCTGGCATTTAATCAAAATAAAAAGTTTGTTTCTGCTTACTGAAAAAAAATAGCTATAGACAAAACCACTTTACTAAAAATCTCTTATAGCTATCGACATCGCAAATATAATGACTCCCAAATAAATTTACGTTCAATTAAGAAAGCATATTGTATTGAGCTACTCCGGTTCTTCGCAACGTTTATATTTAACGAGTTTTATCGATCGGAAACATTTAAATTGTCTCGATTGAGTGCAATCGTTAATTACACACAAAGTGCACAAAAAATTCGATTAAGTAGTAGGTACCTACTCGATCGATATTCGAAAATTCACAACACATTTGGAGCAGATAATAACAGGCTTTCGGCCGGCAATAGGGACTTAAAACCGTGGAAAGTTTCGAAAGACGATGTAACCCTAAAACGGAGAAGGTTAAGATTTCTGTATCAGTGCCATATTTCATTATGGAAAGATAATTATGTTATTTTTCGACTTGAAAGTTTTTTTTATCGATTTTTAGAAATGCTGCAATAGGGTTTTGGCTGAAGTCAAATCAGCGTATTTTTAAGAAACTTCAAAAACGGCCTGCTCCGTACAAGTTTGTATGTAATACAAGCATGTGATGACATGTTTTTGTGATCAAATCATTTAGTTTTAGTATTTTTTTATGATTAATAATTAATAAACACAGTAAATTATAGATGAATATATTTTTTCAGGACACTTAATGATATACTATTACATAGTAAGTAGGTATAAAATATTTTATTTTAATGGTAGTCAAATACCCAATACTATAGTGGTGGTCATAAATATTATGCGAAAGTGAATCAGGACACTTTAAATATTAAATTTAACTTTATGACCACTTTAAAATACACTATAAGTTGTAATTATAATATTCTGGATGGTACAGGCGATATAGAATTAACAGTTTAATTAATAACGTGCTACAAATAGCAATCAATAGTATAAAGGGCTTTTGATGGCATGTGGGTTCCAATTGCACACGGCGGGCTACGATTGGGTGCGGCGGCCGGCCATATTTGTTCGGCGCATGCGCCCTGCTTACCGCACACATGTGACTGGCGCTCTTCTTTTCCGCGGTAGGTATACAATGTTTACTGTCAAGTGCGAGTAGCATTTCGAGTTTATATTATCCTATACTTAGTATGAAATACAACTATTTTATTTCTGTTGTTTTAGGTACTTACTTCAACGTCTAGTTATTATATGATTTGGTGTTATAAATAAGTTTTTTACATATGTATTTTATTTAATGAAAATGTTACTAAATGTAAGTACTACATACTACTGGCTACAAAAAACATTGAATCACACTAAACTTCATTCAAACTAACATTCGAGTAGTGTATTGAACGTACAGCGCTGTTATGCTGTCAAATTGTTGTAGAATGTAGCGCGTTACGACAAATAACTGTCGGCTACTGACAAATCCACCATTTTAATTTTGTGTGCGCGCGCGTCCAAGCACCTGCCGCGTTATTTTTGTCTGTCCGAGACGAATTTTCACCTACATCAGTCCCGTCATTTTTATATGCTAACATTGCCGACAAATCACGAAAATAGTCCATTCCTAAACAAAAACAAGTTGATTATAGACCATTTTATACAATTTTTATGAGTTACGGCGCTGTTATGAATCTGTATTGGCTTTGAATTTTTATTTTACATATATACTATACATCATACATACATAAATATGCATCAGTGAATTGTTCCAAGAGCATCAATACGATTCTAAATATTATATAATTGTGTTGTTTAAATAATAACTTCAGCACGATTTTAAGATATTGTTATAAATTAAAATGTACCTAATAATTTTAAATTGTTATTTACACTCATGTAGATGTTCTTTATTCATTAAAATAATATATAATGTAAAGTAAGCAATGATCATTCATAATTATTTGTATTTTTAACCTTTGTGATTAAACATAATTGGTACCTATCTTATGTTATATTACCAATATTTTAAATAGAAATTTCATTGATGTTGTAACAATATAGCGATATTTATTTCGACGATATTTTGTTCTAAATTATTATTTTCTAATATACAAATATAAATTATGTAAATTAATAATATAAAGGCAAATAAAATGCTGAGTAATGTACTAAATTGAGTAATATAGTCAATTTTGTATTTGGTAAAGCCAGTTAATTTATGTTTCTACTATAAAATCGGCAATAAATTTACATTCATCGCCTTACCGATATAAATAAGGTCACTATTCATAATTTAAGAGGAAAAGAAAGGATGAATGCGTAAATAATAATAATTGTCATTCTTTACAAAAGCTATGCTAGGTAAACCCGAGGTAGGTTCTACTGTATAGGTAGGTACCTAATTAAATAAAGGTTTTTAGTCTGTAAGTAATCTTTTCTCAATGTGACATTCATTAGGAAACATAATTAATAAATTTAATTAATATGTCAGCTTGTATAATAGAACTGGGTTTTAATGTAAATTAATGATTTCATTTATTTCTTTTGCCGTAAGTAAATATCAAATTAACAACTTTATTTGGCATTTTAGATTCTAGGCACATTTTGTTAATTAATGTTTCATTCTTAAAGGCAATTTGATAATTATATGTGGTAGGTACCTACTCATTATATAAAATAAGATCTATATTTATTGATAGGTTTAAGTACTGTAGGTAACTAGCTTCAACTACGGTTATGGATTCATATTTATTTAATATATTTGATGTATAAATATTGTATACGTATATATATATTATAGTTTTATTATTTTATATTTATTATATATTGCATAGACGCGGTTATGGTCTGTATTCATTTTAATTATTTGTTGCATTTAATTATGTAGTTATATGCACCACTTTATACATATACAAGCAGTGAAATATATTTAAGCAGTGATATAAAGATTTATTATAGGTAATGGGAATTTAGTATTATTACGTATTTAGTAATTCTTGATATTTAACCACAAAACTGCAAAATATATTTACTTTACTTTATAACAACATAAGCCAGATTGTTGTTTATTATTGTATCTTATGTTTACCACCAAAAGTAAATCAGAACAGATCCTTCAGAATATAAATACTTTTCGCACTTGACCGACTTTACTGTGATAGTTTTTTCGTGTTATAATTTTGTTTTGATTTGACTCAAATTATGTGCTAAGTAGCTATAATGGTGCATAAATCGTGCTTATTCATTGGAGCATTGTTACAAAGTCACGTTTTTATTGAATAATAACTAGGTAGAATTATGCCTACTTAGGTACGGTTATTAAAAAATATAATACCGGGGTAAATAGCGGTACATCATTATTGATTCCTGATAGCCAATTTTGTATTAATTACTTAGTTAATTTATCTACTAATTTATACTATTCTGGAAATAATTCAAATTAATATGAAAATGTTAAATGAAATACCTATGCATATAAAACTTAAACGAATTACGAATTTAAAAATATTATATTAAAAATATTGGTGTTTCTTATACCTTTAAATGAGCAATTCTTGTATATATATATATATATATTTATATATACCTATATATGTATACACATATATATAATCTGAATCTCGGCAATGGCTCCAGCGCTTCAGGGGTGATAAATCTATCTGGCTAGGTTTCTGTTTTAGAAAACTTAGATAAAAAAAACCGAGCGAAGCTCGGTCATCCAGGTATCTACTATTATATTACCTATATACTATGCATAAATAATAATAATAAATAAAAGTTAATTTCAAGTTATTATTACCTACCTACTATTGACATTATATAAACGGATGTAACATTTTGATACACATACTTATTGTTTTATTTATTTATTTTATAGCGTGTTTCGTTCGATAACTACTTTTGCTATACGGAAGTGATTTGCTAGACAATAAACCGACGAATAAAAATAATCACGCCATTGTATGCAAAACGTACAGGCACTTAAACTCTGTAATGCTTTGCCTTTTTTGAGTACTAAGTGGACCCCACAAGCGCACAAATGTATCCATTTTGATTTTGACCTAGATAGATAACTCTGTTTTTTATTAGGTACTATTAAAAAAAACGCCTCGATAACTTAATAAAATGTGTCTAAGAATTTATAAAATATTTTAATGCATTCTCTTTAGAAACACATACCTACCTAGTAAATTGATATTTTTTTGTCGGTTATATGTGTTCAAAATTAGTTGATAATTTAAAATTTATTATTATTGAAATTTAATGTAGGTTTGAAAAAAAAACATTCAATTCATTTGGTTTAAAATAAATTTTGTATTATGTTTAGGTACTTTGTTTTAAATAAATATAATTAATGTTAATGATACATAAGTACCTATTTAAATTTACTGCGTTTATTTTAATGTATAAATTCTTTGATTTAAAACTTGTAAGTAATTTATATTTAGTGATCAACTAAGTGATTAAAACAATTTAAAATATTTAAATTATAAATAAAACTTGATCTGGAAGTCATATACATGGTGTATAGATAAGTAATTAATATAATAGTTGTTTTGCATAATACCGTCCCGCCCATGTGCCGTCGGCGGATGGGGCGGGTCGAGCGACGGCCGACCGCGGCCCGAACTAACCCGACGCGTTCGCGCTACTTTTACGACTTTTACTCATTGTTTTATTGCCTGTTTATACTAAAACACCCTTATACTTTCTTTAATTACCTTATTTATATTCAATGTCCACGTAAATTAATTGCACATAAGCATATTAAAAGTATCCAGTTGCTAAAGTTTTATCGAATTGTTGAATTATGGATATTTATTACGATTTATTTTGACGATAAAAGTAATAATGGCCAATTTAATTGCATTTATATTGCACTGTTTGAATTATTTTATTGTTATCTAATCAATGGAATCGTATTGGAATGATTAATATTAACAATAAAAAAATGTCACTAATTCCTATAAGAATAGTGAATGTTAGTTTTTTTGCTGTGTTTACTTTCTGTTCAAGTAATTATTTATAGTCTCGAAATGATAAATAAATATGTCTACTAATTAGTACTCTTTTTTAAATATATTTCTAAGCAGAAGCGAACAAGAAACTTATGCCTAAGTACAATTAGATAATAAGTATTATGAATAAAAATTGACAAACATAAAAAACAAAAAGCCACACAAAACTAATTACAAAGCACATGACTTTTTATACATAATTATAGCAGTTTCTCAATTAGTATGTATAATTACCTAACAGTAGATGAATAACTAGAGTAACTCTTTGTGTAAGCAAATCATAAACAAGACGAACGATCTTTTTCAGGTAATAATAGCGTCAACATCGTAATCTCAGACCATGCAGTGAAGGAGTAAAACATTTACCAGTGATGGACATCCAGGGGTATCGCGGTATGTCTGGGAGTGGCTGAGCTGATGGCTGCGAGCAAGTCCCTCCCATGGCGTCGACGCTGGCGGCAGAGGCAGCAGAAGCCGCGGAAGCCGCTGCCTGGTGGTAAAACTGTGCCGCTGCCGCCATGCTGGCTGAGGCAGCAGACACCGCCGCACCGCCGTTGTGCTGACCAAGCGCGTAATTCACCATTGGGTCCCCGCCCATAGCCGTTGGGTACCGGCAACTCTTGTCATCCGCTGCGGAGAGACCGCCACCGGCAGAGAACGGCACAGAACCCCCGAACTGCTGATGGTGCGACACGTAAGGATACATCCTCGCTGGCGCGCCCGGAGACGCCGAGGACGAGGATGATGAGCGCTGCGGGCTGCCGGCGCCCGGCGAGCCTGCCCCCAGCGCTGTCGCTCCCAGTCCGCCTGACAGCGAACTCGACAGCGACGTCGACAGAGACGACGACAGCGAAGATGACAGCGACGCCTCTATAGGCGACGCCCCAGCACCCGCGAACAAATTCTGGTGGTGGAACTGCTGGTGGTACTTCGGGAGCATGCTATCGATGATGAACTTGGAACTCATCGCTCGGCGGCGACGCGGCGCGCGACGATCGCCTCGCGGGAGATGCGTTTATCGCCGGCGATTCGGATCGATTCTCGCGCGTGCACCTCTACTATGGCCGCGGATCGTTTATGACCCGCGTATGAGGCTCTACGACTCCGAATTCCCCGTCGTGGCGAGCGTTACCGCTGCCGCGCGCCGCGCTCGAGACAGCGAAACGCACCACGTGCGTGTGAGCGAGACGCGATGATAAACCGAGGCGACCCGCCGGAACCCTCTCCGTCTCATTAATTCCTACCTGCGTGGCTTATATTAGAAAGAGATAAAAGCTATTCGCTAACGACCATTGCGACGGCCATTGTTCGTAATGGCGCCGGGCCCCGCGCACCCCCGCGCCGACCTCGTCTACACCAATAGTGATCCGGTGCAGAACATTCACCGCCAATCACAAACCATTCCGGCACTTCTAGCTGTCAAATTGAATGGCTTTAAACAGAATTGCAACATTACTTTTAATATTTAAAAGTATTTTTTTTGTAATTATTTCGTACTTAATAAAATTTTACTGTCTATTTTGTAATCTTGTAAATTTTAATGATAATGCTTGTTTCAATTACGGTTAAAAGATAAAATAACTCATAATTTTCAGTTATTTTACTTTGATTTCTTCAGATAGGAGTTCAGAAGTATGATGACAGTGAGTGGGTACAAGCACAAGTGTAGGAAGTAAAAATATTTCATTTGAATATTTCAAATGAATTATTTTAATACTTTAGATTAATATCAATAATATTTTTATTCCATCACTTAAACGTATGATTAAAAACATGTCAGCTCAGAAATAGACTTAAACACACATTTGCAGAGAAATTTGATTTCCTCAGACTTTATTATTTACGTCAAACGTAATGTAATGAATTCATGACTTTTTATCTTTTTATCTTATTTTTTCTATTAAATATACATTATTAAATACATTTCTAAAATATTTGGTAGCACTAAAATATGACTTAATTTGGACCAGTACCTAACATTTCATAAGCATACCAAAAAAAAGTTAGGAATGTACCTGTAGGTAGATGTGTAATAATTGTGCGATGCAAAAAAACCTTGCTATAAATTTAAAAAGTACAGACTCAAAGACTAATTCGTATTATTATTAATTTAATTTAACTTATATCATTTAAAAAATAGTTATGTGTGAAATTTAATATCGTGAATTAATTATAATTTAACAAATCAAAATTTAAACATAATATTTTTTTAAAAAGCCACCATTCATAAACTAAAAATATATAAAACGTGAATTGCTCTAAATTGCGTTACACCGACCACGTGGACGGACGGGTACTATCCATCTCGTTTCTTTGAATGTTCCTTTCCCTTTCGCACGTTTCATTCATAAGCTTTGGTCGTAACCGCGCTGAACACATGTGCAATAACAAACTTTACGACTGTTAAAATAAAACCGTTTATTGTCTGAGAAGTTTATTTATTTGTTACACTTTTGAGTGTTAAGCGTGTTTAGTGCATGGTTTTTATAGGCTTAAGTTGCCTTTTCAGCTTTATCAGGTCGGTGGTACGACTGTGAGGCAGTAGAACATTGCATAAGTATAGGTTTTATGTTGTTATTGTGATGTTTTCGCCGTAAACGTATGGAATGCATGATATGGCCAGTTAAAGCCGTTTATTTCGCGATATAGTCAATTTTTTTATTGATTTTTAATGAGGTTAATGACAGTTTAATGTTTCGCTCCGTTGGAGGAAATTCTTTAGACCGTTGAATTTTGCATTTATACGTAGATAAATTGTTATGGCGAGTAGATATCTTGATATGTTTGGAAAAAACTATTCTAGGACGTAGTTTGGTAAATTATTATGTCTTAAACTATGTTTTGTAAGGCAATGATGAGTAATATTTGAAATTTGGAAGCATAAATATTGTTAAAAGACAATAAAAAAAATGATTTAATGAATTATTCTCTTTGATGAATGAATAAGGCAGCAATTTGAAGTTTGATGTTTATCTACATTTTTTATTAAAAATGTAAACAAATTGGATTATCATAAAAAATGAAACACCCTTTGTAGTCATTTTTCATTCGATTATTAACTCTAAGTCAAAGTACTTTATCAACCATTTACGATAAATGGTTCACAGAACTAAGATGACTAGATACCAGCCTAGATTTTCACATAGAGCAAAATTTTATTATTTAGATAACTACCTACTTATAACCAAACATTAAAATAGGTACATGGTAGAGATCAATGAAAAATAAAACAAAACAACAAGAAATCATTATTACCTACTTAGTTTACTTTTATTTTCTTTTATTTTATATATAGATAATACCTAAATATAACTAACACACAGAATGAGTTGATAATATTAATTATTTTTTTGTTATGTTAGTGCCAATAAAATAATACCTACCTACTACTTACCTTTTTTTAAAATCACCTACTAATTTTCCTCCTATTAGGAGGATTATAGGAGTATAATTAGTATTTAATTGGCAGTATAATTCTATTGGTACCTAGGTACCTACTTACAACTTGTACAAGTACCTACACTTTTTTTACTGACACATTGAACATATTAATACGCAAAATTATGGATTTGTCCTATTACTAACATACTTAGAACAAACCAAAAGCTGATAAAAGTACCTACTAGAGGGTGAAGTATTTTTTTTTCTGACAAAAATATATCTTGCTGGTTGCTTGTTTGTACTAACTAATAATAACTAACCAAAATTAAAAAGGGAATCCGAAAGGAATAGTGATGTTTGAACCTTCGCCACTGGTACCTACTCAATATAACATTAATTTAATTTATTCCCTAGAAAATTGCACGCGCACAATAAAACAATGGATCTACTTAAAAGAATGACCAGTACATATGAATAAAGCTACTATTCATGGATTTTATTGCTTAGTAGATTTATTTACTATGACACATCTACGTAGTTAAAGTACTTAGGTATTTTTAGATAGGTACAGTTAACCAAAAACCATTTGCACGTCATAAAATAATAATGTTCATTTTACCTTGCAAAATAATTCTGACAAATAAAAAAATATTATTTATTTATTTCACATTTAATATTCACATTATGCTGTTATTCTCAAAATGTACCTTAAACAGATAATTATGAAGAATTAAGAGGTTGTATTTGAACGCTGTAGGTACCTACTACTTAGTATAAAACTGTGTTACATTGGATACAATTTAAATACACAGAAAGATTTGTCAAAACTGGTTGACAACTTTCTTGGGCGACTTAACATTGCTTTATAAAATTTTTAATTTGAGAAAAAAATGTGTAATTATTTTAATAAAAAATATACAAAGGAGAATTGTACCTTTATCTACAATCCTCGGTCTGAATGTAAATAGATGAAAGTGTAAAAAATTATTAATATTATTTTAAACAAAGTGATTTCTAATTTAAGTACCTACCTGCCTACCTACTAAGAATCTCCAACTCGTGGTTTCTCTACATTACACTTTTTTTGTGGTCTTTGGGGTGTAACCCTCAAAATAAAACTATTTTACTCCGGTATAATAGTATGTAGGTGCTTAAGTTCATAACTCCAAGAATAGGTGGTAGGTAAGTAAAATAAAATAGGGAGTTGAGAAAAGTAAAATAGGGAGTCAATATATTCAATATATTTTTCAGAGCTAATTTTATAAAATTTTATTAAGAATTCACGAGTAGGAGGTTATTAGTATATTACAAATCTTTCTGTATATAGGTACTTAAATTTTCAGTAAATTACTGAATAATTTACATTGTTTTGTAATTTAGAAATAGAAAGATACACTTAACTTTTTTAAACAATTATTAAATTTTCGTGTCTCCTTTGATATGTTATTATGAAATTATTATTTAGAGATACCTACCTACTTAGATACCTACACTACTTGGGTATAAGTAGGAACATATAGGTAAAAACACATAAAAGTGTTACAATGTTAGTCAGGGCTAGAAATATGAAAGGACAAATATTTCACATACCTACTTCACAAAATGAACACCAAGTTATAACCTACATACCCACTAAATAGCATTCGTCAACTAAACTGGATTACATTAAAGCCCAATAAGACTAAGTCTAATGAGACTAAATCCAATAGTCCAAATCCAAAAGTATTTTCTATAAATAAAAAAGGCCAGTAGTTGCTACGGTCACGGCCGTTGCAATACGGTCGAAACGTCGGGCAATAAACAAGGTATTTTACCTTAAATTATTCACGCGATTAAGACCCGTAATATATATATTTTCATAATGTGTACAAATCGCGAAAGTTTATCAATAGTAGTTGCTAAATGTAAATGCAGAGTAATTTTATTTTTTCTCTTGACTTGAAATATTCTTTTTGGGTCGACTTTTTAGAATATTTTATTAGGAAATTATGTAATTTTTATTCAAAGAAGAAGTAAATAATACCTATATTATTTACTTCTTATTTGCAACAGTGATGTCCTTATTTCTTTAATTAAATCTGAACCAAATATCATGAAACATAACAGGTTACTGAATATTTTTTCTTTCAATTACAGTAAAAAGTCTGAGATAAATACACGAGAAAATGATATGGAAGATGGTGGTCCGGACAACCGGCCTGGTATCAACCGGAGTGCACCCGCACCAACAATATTCAATCGTACAAAGCAGATTAATTCTCTTGCAGAATGGTAGAGTCGTCAGTGGGTACAATGTTAGGCTGTGCCGAAATAAGATATAACTTTGATGATTTAATTATATAATTAGTACCTACTGCTACGAATATTAGTACAACTGTACTAGTAGGTAACAAAATTGATGCATTATTCTATGTAATAGAAGGAAATGTCAATTTTAGTATTAATTTCATTGTTTGTTTTATTATATTGTACCTAAATGTATTTATTGATAAAATAAATAAAAATAGTTACACGTAGGAATATCTGTATTGATTTACAATTATTGTGATTTTTTGCTTTAATTTAAATTAGGTCTGATTTATATGTTCGTAAACTTTCGCAATTTGTACACATTATAGAATTTTATAAGCTAGGGGTCTTAATCGCGTAAATATTTAAAGGCTAAATACCTTTGTTTATTATATATATTTAGCCTTAAAATAAAATATTTACGCGATTAAGACCCGTAGCTTATAAAATACTATAAAAGGTCTAATTTATTAGATACTTTGCATTTTGTGAATTTTATAATGTACATTTTTTTACTTAATTTAAATTTGCTAAATGTTATTAAATGTTCTAATTAATACATTACAATTTACAACAATAAACAAGGTTTTTATTTACCTAACCATAATGTATAAAACATCAAGTAAATATTACATAATTCTAATAAACATGTTGCGTTTAAATTAACCAACACATTAATAGATTCAAACTGGACTTTGTTCCAAATGGTCCACACTCACACTTATATAAAACATGTTCCAAGTCCAAATTCGCACTTAAATGGAACATGTACCAATAAGACGAGTTCCCTAAAAGGAACGCACGAGCGTAGAGCCATCACCCCTCATTTTATAGTGGTAT
Source organism: Herminia tarsipennalis (assembly GCA_945859575.2). Taxonomy (NCBI): domain Eukaryota; kingdom Metazoa; phylum Arthropoda; class Insecta; order Lepidoptera; family Erebidae; genus Herminia; species Herminia tarsipennalis. The sequence continues at coordinate 12,347,206 of OX243835.2, forward strand.
CGATGTACGAGAACCACTATCTTGCAAGCCGCAAAGTCGCCGGTGGGCGGACCAACCGTCCATCGTAAAAGTGTTCCGAGTCTTTGGAAAATTTACAACTATCGCTGCGAGATTTAACGATCAGTTTATAGATCCAACGCTTTTAAATTCGATATAAACTTGCTTTGTCTCAATGAAACAGCTATCAATGTGACAAATGCACCACTTACGATGTTATGTGTAATTGTGCTTCATGTTTTATGTTAAACGGTAATCAGTTTTTTACGGTGTTCCAGTTGGAAGTATTTCTCTCTTGACCACTTTTTCATTTGCTTCTTTCTGCGCATCGTTTATTGGTGACAGTTTACGAGTTACATTAAAGTGTGAATTTCACGTGTTCAAACGTTTTATTTGCAGGATTTCAGTCGCAGTTTTGCAGTAGTGAAAACTATGAATGTTGCGCACCGTAAAAACACCTGAAGCAAGTGTTTAACTGAGGTTTTATCTTGTTAGGTTTTTTAAATTGATACTACATGGTTTTTTTTTAAATTTAAAATTGGTATAATATAAGTATTTATTTAAAAGTTAAATTATATACTTAGAATATATACTTTTATACTAGAAAGTTTAAAAACTTTATATTTCATGTTATACAAATATTGCAATAATTAAGAAGGCGTACTCACCCAATAAGCTGCCAACATCACCTGAAACAAATAAATTAAAATTGTTATTATACTGTTCCAATTATTGGCAAAAAAAAAGGTTTTTTTAGGAAACAGGTACAGCCAACCAATCGATTCAAGGACCCAGATTTGAAAAGTTTATAATAGCAAATTCTATATACTCAAAAACGTCAATTCATCATATAAAGTAATCTACCTGTAGAACAACTTTTTGATCGTGTGATTTTTGAGTCACAAAAGGTAACCTACACGCCATAATTTTGACTTGTCATAGAAATTGACCAAGGGAGAGACGTTCAAGCTGTTTTTCTATTAGTTACAAACACCAATCTGCTATAAGGCAGGTGGATTGGCCATTAGTCATCTTATATGCTTCATGGGGAAAATCTCATGTCCGTTTGTAACGTAGTGCGACATGTGTTAATACAAATCATATTTATGTTGTGGTTTTTATATACTAGACGGCTGTTCTGTTCATATTTCAACAGCTTTTTTATTTTACAATGATTTTGCTACGTTGTCGAACGTTTTTTTGGATTTTTAACAGACGTTCGTGTGCCCATTTGGTTATCAATCTGCACTCAACGCTGCTTGAAACACAGATGTTTTGTTGGAATACTGTCATTGAGTTTTACCTTTGCTGATTTTTTTTGGTCGCAATTTTAAAAAGGTTTAAAAAGTAATTATACTTATTGTATAGTATATTAGTCGCAGCACGTTACCCCCATATCAAGTTTATAAAATATCAAACATTGTAAAATTGGCAATTTGAAAAGAGTGGCCGCGAGTTTTTATTGCCTGGTTCTTTTCTTCTCTTTACCTATTGTTTGCGAACTTGGCATTACATGTACATGTAGAATCCCGACGTATCACAAGAGTAATTGTTTTGCATCCTAAGTGAATAAAGTTTTTTTTTTGTTCAATTATGTAGAAATGGTTCATTGACCACTTTGAAGATATCCCATGAAACCATACTATATTACAATCATTATTTTTGTTATTGTTATTGTTTATGTACTTACAGACAACCTACGGGAAATTGTATATATGCATGTCTATGAAATATTAAAAGTTATTTCGTAAGACAATGTGATCAACTTGACAACTGAATTCGTCTGGTCACAATATGTGATCATTGCGCTAAAGGACATCCCTACCTTCCTACTAACAATGCCTTTCTTATTGAAATAACGAAAAAAGTATTTGTTGCAGCAATAGACACAGTATTACATTAATGCAAAGATCACAATCATTCTTATTCTAAAGCTGAGTGGACTTTTACTGCTGTATTACTGTTGGTCTTCTCACTAGGTTAGCCTGTATCGAGGAGATCGTAAAACTATTGTCATCTATTAAAGTTATAGTTACAAGTAAGTAAGTCTCTACTAAAGGTATGCCAAAAGAAGGGGCACGCGATATCATCACGATTTATCATTCAGGTAAAAGTATCAAAGTAAGCTTTCGAAGTTTGCATTAATATCGTTTATCGTAACTCCTGTTTTTATATTGAAGGTTTTTATCTTATAAGTTGAAATATTAAAATGTAATTAATATGAATTTATGTAGGTAATCAAATTACAAGTAGCTTTATCAAATTGTTGGCAATATTTTAATGCTTTGTTTTCCGGTTGTTGTAAAACTTGCTAATCGTGGGCCTTCATTGACGACTCTTTATAAATTATACCTTAACTTTATTTAATATTTTTTTAGTTAATATCTTAAATGAGAGATTTCAGGTTGAGTGTTATTGAAGAGGTTAAGATACACTTCGTTTATTTCTAATTAGTTCAGTGGGCAAAATTATGTCTGCCGTTAAAACTGTGTTCCCGAATAATTCAACTTGAAACTAATAAGTACAAATATTCATAAAAAGATAACGTATTTGGCGTACTAAAGGTTCTTAAGTAGCAATATTTATTTAGCTATTCGGCTCGTATCGTATACAAAAAGGGGGGGTAAGTAGGAAATTTTAATTTCACGTCTGGAGTTGGGTGGGGAGCGGAAATTTGTGTGGCATAATAAGTGAGATTGTTGCGAAATTTGCTACAAGAAAAAGAACGAGGGCTTCCATCGCAGCATCGTTGGTTTTGTGTTGATATTCCGCGAGTCGTAGGAGCTTATTGTTTCTTTAACGGATGCTGGTTTTGTGCTTTTACTGCCTACTAGGTACATTGCCTATAAATGGGGAAATATTGGACGTTGAAGTTTTTGTTATACACTAAATAATGCTCAAGTCGATATGAATGAAATGTAACATTGCATAATTATGATATGATGACTGATTATTATCAGAAAGCTACATAAAAAAGATAATAATAATTAACTAAAAAAAACTTTTACACAGCAAAGAATAAACCTGCAATTTCAGTAATTATTTGATCCCAAACTAGACAGAACCAGTACTCTGGCAACCAGGCATCTGATAAACATACATATATTTACATATATTAAAAAATACATATTTATTATAGATAAACTAAAAAACTATTGTGCTGCTCACACAAAAACAAAGTAACGAAGAAATAAATGATTGGTAAGAAATGAATTATGATACTTAGTATATAAGTACTTGGAAAAGTAGTTTTTTTCAGATTAACACTACTTTTTGTTAGGTGCCTAATTGTTTTTTTAAACTTTCGAGATTTTTGCACATATAGACTCGTGATCACAATCAGTGCAATTCGATCGAAACGTCGGGTAAATAAAAGGTTCGTAGGTAATTTTAAATATTCAGACCCGATATATAATTGGTATATACATAATCAATGGCATAGTAATCTACATGGTATCTACGCAGTTATTTTCAAATCGCAAAGTGTGTCCATAAACTTGATATTATTATTTGTAGTTTAGTATAATCATCATGATCAGCCTATCGCAGTCTACTCCTGGACAAAGGCCTCTTCAATTGCACGCTACTTTATTCTATCTTCAGCTTTTCGCATCCAGGAGGAGTTTAGTATAACTTAACTAAAAGTAATAGTTAATGATAATAGTATCGGAGAGTATTTTTTCAAAATACTTTTACTTTCTCACCTGAAACACGGGTTTTAATCTAGTTCAGTGCTAAGATAAGTATATTGTACTTTTATTTTCAAGAATAAATTATTACTATTATCATCATATTTAAATATTTCACAAAACTTTATTAAAATATATAAAAGACAAACTATAAAATAGTTGAAAGATCATGTCCACATTCACCTCGCTTCAGTCGGTGGGCGCACGTGTAAGTGGCAGCTTCAATATTTATGTGCAATTTTTCCAGCAGTGCCCCTACCCCGCGAACTTGCCACCCCCTCGCCGTGATAAAGGATGCAACGCGCGCCCGCATCCCCACTGAAACGCCCTGAATTGCGTAACAATGAACACCGTTTATAATAATTTTATTAATAGGAATTATTTTCTACAAGAACGGAATACGAAACAGGATGTTTACTTTTGATTTGAACAACTGAATTTTTCCGCGAATGTTTACAGGTTAACTCCCTTAGGTATTCGTTAAACTTTAGTACTTAACACCATTTTAACTTTTAAGAACGTTTTGTCTTTGTTTTTTGATTCCATTTTTGAAATATAATAGAGGAATACATAGCATTCACTAACTAAAATGTTGTTACTAAACTATTTTATATAAATATGTAACAGTTTAAGTTATCGCGATACCTTCGCTATCTGTTTTGATATTGAACCGAAATTTTGTTGCTGAGATATTTTCTGAGTAAAAAACATTCTTATTCACTAATTAAGTGGGCTTTGAACTCATTTCGCTGAGTAATAAAAGGAGCGGTATTCCTTTTTTGTTTCGGTACTAATCTGGAAGTGAAATGAGTGCCCCATCCACTTATCTTCCTACCGAGTGTTGTATGAGACAATTTACAGAAATGAGCTACAATCGTTCTCACAAGAAGCAACCTGTGACAGTCTTTGATCTTATTACTTCTATATTTGTTTGTTTATCTTGTAAAACTGTTCTATCATTGCATCGAATGCAATGATGATAGTAGATATTCATGAATTGCTACTTGAAGTCAAAACATTTTATCTACCCACCTCTTTTGTTTGGATAGTTTTCAGACATCGTAGAAAGAGATAGATGCACCTTCCAAACTAAATCAATCAAAATCAGATGGTCAACAGAATCACGAATGCATTATGGTATATTTAAAGAAATTGATTAGATTAGTCGAAAACATTTCTCGATACAGTTTTTTTGAATTTTTTTATATAACTAGCAATGTGGGATTGTGGTCCCATATTACTAGCAATCCTGTTAACCCTTCCAGCTAAGCTCTATGGCTTGTGTTAGGAGTGGGTTCACGTCGGTAGTATAATGGCCAGGATTCGAACCCACGACCTCACGATTGCGAGACCGATGCTTTAGCCATTTGGCTACCCCTGCTTTAGTTTTGAAATAAATCTCAACAAATTTATATTTAAACTTAGACAGACAAATAGACTATAACATAATTTTCGAAGTGTTAACAACCTATGAGGCTATACGACCACACTTATTTTTCTCACGAATACTCATACAGATTACGATCGGTATCATTTTCAAGAAGAACATCAAGTCCATATCGTTATAAAACAATGTAATATCATAACTGGCCGTTCGAGAATATTATAGCAACTGCACAGTAATATTATTCAAATAAAAACAATTTCAATTTGTTCCCAAATTGAAACAGAGAGCTGGTGGCGTGTTATTACATTTGGGCGGAGGTTAGCTGCGGTAGAGCGTGTAAAGTGCCTATAGAGCCTCCCTCCCGGGTCTCTCATAGCCTATAACACCAGCATCGGGGGCTTTCCTCAAAAAGCCTTAGAGAACGCCTCAAATTTAGCGACTTTTCGCTTTCAATACTTTTACGGGACATTTAGAGGCTTACGTTGAGTATGTACGTCATTTTTCCTTTTGTGTTCGGTAGGTGAAAAATATAGTTTTTGATAGACGCGCGTTCCGAACGTTCGCCACTGTCATTGTAGGGTGTAAAGGGGAAGAGGATGATAGAGGTATTTCTTATTTAGCGAAATATGCCATAAGGTGTTCATATTATACGCTCTTATAAAGTTTGGTGGCGATCAAACCGGTGTTTTGATGAAGATGTTCGACGTTTCGGTGAGCAATATGTTATGTGGCATTCTTCTTGTAGACGTAATGAAATAACAATATTCAAGTCTACCGTTCGTCTGTCTAGTTTGTGGTTTGTAAGTTTGCGGTTCTTTAAACTGGTAGTGGCAGTTGAGAAACCATTGGTTTCCGTATGTATTGGTGAGGTGATTTCTAAATGGCATAGTAACATTTTATAGTCTTAAAAGCACTTTAATGCTATCGTTGATCTAGTATTTACGGTATCTGAGTTCTAGTTCATAGCATTCCTTTTAAAAATAACAATAAATGTCAATATCATTAAATTTTATTTAAAAAAAAAATAGTGGATAGGTTTTTTTTTTTTAAACAGATAAAAGTTGAATAATTAAAGAGGCTTACACATTAGATACAGTAGTATATACCTACAGGAAGTTTCGCTGTATGATTGGACAAGCAATCTAATGAGTTTAATAAGCAAATAGGTACTAAATACGTTGACTAAATTAATTATAGTATTTATTAGTCACCACATTAACTTTTTTTGTAAATAATATATCACTTATTAACAAGTTAAATTACATATTCTTGTAAACGTTATATTTTCGAACCAACAAAACGGTAAAATTTGATATTATTGCAATTGATTTTCCCGTTTTGTCAGGCAACACCTACCAGTCAACACGCACGGTTCCAGAACATTATTCTGGAGGGGGGGGGGCAACATTTGACTCCAGCTGGTCAAGTGTGAGTCAACATTTGATTCAACACCGGTACACCATATCCACCACTACCGAGAGGAGCGCAATTGCCTGCCTAACACTCCGACCCAGTGTCAAATTTCTCAAAAAAAGCTCATTCAGTCGAGTCTGGTGGGGAAATTTTCCCCTCCCCCCTCCCCCACTTGTATCAGCGCCTGCCTGCCTCAATTCTTAGTGCACACAATATTAAACCATAGGTGCCTTTAATTTTAAACATTTTAAGTAAATATTAGCTACCTGATCAGTTACACATTATCATAGATATCACCTAATTGAAATACGCTTTATTGTGGGTGGTATAGAGGGAACCAATCTTAACGGACTCAAACTTACTGTGATCTTTAACCCTGCACTTAACTTGTACAAGTGGCTTTGAGTGGTACCGCCGTACTGGCCATAACAACGGATTGGGTTCACTCTATTCCAAATTTTAGGATATTTTTTCGTCATTTCTGTAATAGTAAGTACTCATCTTAAGAATAACCTTCTTTTATAAATAACTAGCTGTCCTGCGCAACTTCGTCTGCGTATTTTTTCCCCGTTTTTGCAACATTTCTCATTGCTGCTCCGCTCCTATTGGTTGTAGCGTGATGTTATATAACCTATAGCCTTTCTTGATAAATGGGCTATCCAATAGGGATTTATCTTTCAATTCGGATCAGTAGTTCCTGAGATTACCGCGTTCAAACAAACCAACAAATTCTACAGCTTTATAATATTAGTGTAGGTATAGATACCAAATGTTAGATATCAAATACACACAGATTAATGTAGGTAGTTTAATTTTAGGAGGTAAGTTGTTTTTTTTTAAACAATATTGTAAAAATAAACTTAAATTTCTTTCGTTATTGTAAGCTATCCTGATTATAGTTTAAGTAAAGCACTCATAAAGACAAATGATAGTTATGATATCAATAAATAGCAGTGGTAAAGTAATTTAATAAGATATATTCATATACCGACATTATGTACTCATATTCTAATTTTATTTCTCATGAAAAGGAAATAAGACTACACAGATGTATGTACATTAAATAGATAATGTTTTCTATCTAAAACATTTTGTAGAATTTACATTCATAAAGGTAAACTGCAAAAAATATCTTCATTCATAGAATATAAAAATAGTTTAATTAAGCAATTTAAATAATCATTACAATGTTTAATGCTTCTAAGCAAAAAATTACAAACGAATGCCGATTTTGCATATACAACGCCATCTATGATTTCGCAAGCCAACTATTTGGCAAGGTCAGTAGTTGACCTTTGAACTCAGAAATTATGATTTCTTCTGTTTTCTTCGTCTATATTTTCATTATAATTCGTCACCTGCGTAATTATTAATTTATGTGAAATTTGTTCCTTGTGTTTTAGTCTAGTTTAGAATATTGTGTTGTATACAGCGCCATCTGTTACAGGGTGAGCGAACTATTTATGCGAAGGGGTTGAGATTGCACTTCGGAAAGTGCATGATGCGCCCTCATTGGAATAGACGTACTTTGTTGGAACTTTGCAGTGCAAGTATACGTGACAAATTATGAAACAATCCTAGTTTTCTAATAAGACAAAGATTGTTTATTAATAGTTTTTAGAATAATAGCACTGGGACCTTACGTATTATGTAAGCACATGGTTAATGTTTGAACATTCAAAATAATTATTATTCTACATATATCATGAATAAATAAAGTCTTTTTATTTTATATGTATTTTATTTGTAATGCGTGCGATTAAAAAATTAATAGTGAGTTTTCATTATGTGAGGTTATTTAATTTTTAGCAGTCGAGACTTCGTCGTCGACTCTTCGAGAGAATGTAGGATTGAGTTCCACATTACTAGCAATCTTGTTAACCCCTCCAGCTAAGCTCAAAGGTTTGTGTTATGATTGGGATCATTTCGGTAGTACTCGTATAATAGGCAGAATTCGAACGATGGCGCGACCAATGCCTTAGACATTAAGCTACCACCGCTTGACTTACAACGTTTTTAGTCAATCTCTTAATTAGAATCTAAGTAATATGCGTTTACATAACCAAACAAGTTTACGTAAAACGCTTCGAGATACATATCTGTCATCAATGAAGCGCCTGTAGGTAGTGCACAAAATGCCCAGAGTCATAGCAATAACATTCATACACATCTCTATCGAGCAACTCACACATAGACAATTTTCACGGACATGTAATTACAGACTACTTGAGATCACCTTGTCTGGAAGTTCGTTCCAAGGTTGCGTGTCCGTGCGCTATATTTATGTTTGCGTTGCTCAAGTGCGCGTTGTATGAAGGTTGACTTCTGTACTCTCGGTATTTTGTGCATAGTGTAAAGACTTGTTAGGGTAGTGTAGGGTTGACTGTCATACCAAATAAGCGTTGACAACTTTAGGGTTGTATATGGTTTGAACTCGGTTCAAAGTTCAATAGTGGCAGTTTATTTTGGGAATCCTTCGTAAAGTCCTGACCTGTTTTTTAAAATACTTAGTTACAGCCCCTTTTAGTCGTCAACGATTTGTATAATGCTTTTCTAGAGATTACGGGTATCTTTAAATTTATAATTGTGTCATGTCATGTACCTATGTAAGCAGCAGGGTGCTTTATTGTATTAAAAATATAATGAAAAAGATTATTTTGTTTTATTCCAAAACTTCGAATGTTATTCCTGAAGTCACTTTAAAATTAAAAAAAATTTTTATTTGATAACGTCTAATAAATTGATGACCGGGTGCATGCACGAAAAAAGTGTCACATTATTGATTTGATAAACAACGCTCACGTTATTGATCGGTTGCTAAGCAACAGCGAATGGCGATTGCAACGACAGGACATGTGATGCAATTGGAACTAACGTTATTGATTGGTGGCTAAGCAACGCGAATGGCGATATGTTATCGATATTTTCATATGACATTATCACGTAAAACTGTGATCCATACAGACAACTATTTTTTTAAATTGATAATATCAACCTTACCGGCAATAGTATTCGTAGAGCGATAATTGGCCAGTCTCTGGTAAAATAACAAGAGATAGCGATAGATAAGAATAAAAATGAAGACTATGCATGGAATCTGTACGTGCATCGAAAATATTGGCTGTTACAAAAACAGTCACCCATCTGACAGTACTAATGTTGGTTAACCTCGTTAATCAATCGACCTGCATGTTTCCTTCAGCATACTAAGGTATTCAAACAGCTTAAACACAAGCAGTAAATATCCAAGCTTTATACGCCAGCTCGATGCCGTCACCACGGCCCCGTCAAAGTTCGCTAAAATCCATGCGAAGGCGGGCACGATAACCCTATATACGGTACCTACCGTTCATCTACGTAAACGCCCAACCACGTATCGTATATTGTCTAAATAATGAATCCATTCTCACGTTCTTCACTGATTTACGGCCCCACACAAAACCGCTATAAGACTACATAATGACACCTACCGCAGCCACTTTATTTTTGGACCTTATACAATTTTTTTCACACGCGACTATTTAGAATTTTTATCACGTAAATTTTCCGCTTGAAAGGGAAATCCCTATTGTCATTCTGTACGTACCGCCCGTTTCCTCACGAACACGTGTTTGGATATATTTATATAGCGTTTTGTATATAGGGAAAGTATTTATTTCTGTCACGCAATTTCTTGTTCGTTCGAATTTTGAATTTTCATAGTTCGGTGTTCTTTGTTGTGTGGGAAGGATGGGAGTCGATGGTGAGTCAATTATTTGGAATTTATTCGTCGATGGCACGTTAAAAGGAGTTTGGAACATTGATTTAGTTTTAATGGTTCAGTGAGCATGCAGGTATAATACGGGGTGTGTTTTGTGCCAGTATTATTAATAGGTACTCGGTTTTTATTTAGCTATAGACAAGACATTTTGTTTTTGTTTGTTTTGAGGATAGAGCATAGACATTTTCTTCGTTTATGCCTACTTCAGGTATTGCTATGGTAACTGCTTAAGTACCTACTGTTAGGATTTTATTCTGGGAGGTTTTTGGGGAATGGGGGGGTTCACAAGAGGCAAATGGGCAAAGAAATTTGGTACACAAATTAACCGCCTATGGGCACAGAATAAGTAATAGTCTATGGGTAGACCTTAAGATTTTCTGAAAGGTCAATAACCATGGGCCGGTAAGCAACCGAATTAATTAAGTAGGTATTCGACATACGAACATAAATTTTGAAGTAAACGTGAGTTGCAATTTTACCAAAACCAAATCTGTGAACTCGAGAAACGGTCTACGTAAAACAATTGTTTCAAATCGGTCTGGTGAATTCCTAACATGAATTCGTGCAAAAATACAAGTGGAAACATAGAAAAAGCCGTATGAATAATTCAAATTGAATTATCACAAGATATTAAATAATGGTAATTCAGCTCAGTTAATGGTTAATTATAGTTATTTAATACGTTGTGATATCATATTTAATGACTATCGAGTTCTAGATATCTTAGCAGTAGATCTAGGCTTTTTTGTAATTTAATATCTCTGTGGAATCATTAATGCTTAATCATTAATTAAAAGCTTTAGGCTAGTGATCGGTATCTAGTATTGTATAATGTAATAACGTCTTTTAAGCAACCTTTATTAAATAAAAAGAGATGATATGTATGCTTTACGATTAAATACCTTGTTATAATAAAATAGAGTTTAAATTAGCTCATTAGGTATACACATAAGAAAATTTAAGCGTTTTATTTTCATTCATTCAACAATATACTTTGTAAGTAATTAATTTACAAATTTACAAAGTATATTGTTACCCATTATATTTACAAGTTGCTAGCACAAAACATTGAGAGTACAGAAGGTAAACCAACATACAAACAATAACGCACACATAGACACGGAAATTCAGAACACTTCGGACCAATTTGTTCTAAAGATATTTACGATGTGATCACATTTGAGTATGTAGATACACTGACATCGATAGTACTAGAACAGTGCACAGATGACAGCAATTTTAAATGCCGAATCGAATGACCGTCCTATAAACATTTTTGACACTTATGACAAATTGTCGTTGTTGTTATTCTTGTCACACAAGTATAGACTTCCATTTAATTTTGCTAAGTCCAAATGTAATTTATTTTAAAGACTAGCATTGTGGGAATGCGCCATCTAGCCGGTAGTTAAAGAACTATCACGGCTTTTGTTATTGCTTCGTTACAGAGAGCATTTTAACAAATTATGATGTCGCAGGCCGAATATTGAAATAATTTTTATAGGCATTTCTTGCCAATTACTTTACGAATACAATAATTGCATTTTCGAAAGATCGAAGCAATGGTCGAAGGCCCAACTCACAAGCATCAAATTATTGAAAAAATGAGGTCTAGTAACATAATCCAGATAGGTGGTTCGATTCCGGCCCCGGTTTGGCTACAGAAGTCTCGAGTTTGATTCCTGGGTCTGGACTTAAAATTTTTCTATCTTTCGATGATGCATGAATGCAATGATTGTATCAATGACTTGTGTTAGGAGTGGGTTTACGTCGATGGTATAATGGGTAGGAATCGAACCCGCGACCTCATGATTGCGAGTCCAGTGTCTTAGCGAGTAGGCTACCGCCAAAATCTAATGGAAGTCTTATTGTTGTCGACGAGCGTTTTAGTACTATAAAGACAGTTTTCTTCTGAACTCTCATTATTTTGTGACATGAGGGTAAGGGTTTCCAGTATTCAATTGGGACCGATTAAAAGCACATATTACTGCTCCAATGTGATTGTATGAACCCAAATTGAATAATTCAGGAGATTATCCTATGAGATACTGCAAATTGGTTCTTATTGAACTGTGGATGTACGTAGATATTTGTTCAATAAATAAGTATGTACTTAAGATTTTAATTGAGATTTCTTTTAGTTGTTATGTTTGTATAGTTGATTACGGTTAAAGAAAAAGTCGCTTAAATTGGACTTTCTAAGAGGAAAAGCTCGAGAATTAATGTTTTAATCTTTGATGATTCACACTTTTTTATTGTTGCGAATATTAATGCTTACCTAACTTAAATACCTAGAAGTGTACAATAAGTATTTTATTTTTCTTATGTGAAAGGTTTAAAACTTGGAAGTGGAGAGAAAATTTAAATATGTCGGTGTCTATACAGAATTGACTCTAAACACGGTGATGAAAATGGAGGTAGATATAATCAAACGCAAACGCAAATATCTTTATTTCGTTAAACGAAATTAATGATTGTTTGAATCGTCAAATTAATACATAGGTAGATACTAAAAGAATAATAAAATTATGATAATTATGTTTGAAAAAAAAAACAAAATGAAGTTAGGCGGCAGTTCTAAGTGTCAATTTATTTATTTTAAAACTTTGTGCACAGTTATTGTACAAAGGCGGACTTAATGCTAAAAGCATTCTCTACCAGTCTACCTTAGGGTGACGTAGAGATAAAAATAGAAGTAGGTGCAGTAAACTTGTTGGCAGCTAAACTATATAGGTAATAATAAGCAATACATGAAAACGAAATAATAATATGTTACCTGCACACATACAAACATACACCTATACTAGTATTATAAAGCGGAAAGTTTGTTAGTTTGTTTGTTTGAAATCTCAGGAACTACTGATCCGAATTGAAAAAATATTTTACTGTTAGATAGCCCATTTATAGAGGAAGGCTATATGCTATATAACATCACGCTGAGACCAATAGGAGCGGAGCTCAGGAAAAGAAGATGTCAAGAAAGTCATGGGCCACTCTTTTCGTTTCATTTTTAAATCATCCAGTTTCTCTTTATAGAAATAATGTTATTGAACGAACCAGTATCTGTAGTGCGTTTATATAAGGTTATTTAATATGGTATAGTACAAAGCTTAGACTCCCTAACAAGATTTTTATTTCAAAAAATCATTAAAAAAAAAGAAAATAAAAATATTGAAAACTTGCAGAATTATAAGCCATTTAATTTGTATAATGTTCTTCGCGCTATTGTGCTCATTGTATCCCGTAGTATGTACCTAATCCATGGTTATTATTGAAAAATAAGTGATGATTACATTTTATATCACGTTTTAAACAGGAATTAGACTGTTTAAATGATTAATGAATTAATAAATGATTGATTAATTAAATAATAAAAAATATAACATGGTTCAAAAACTACCCCATTGGATTGTGTTACTTACCTACTGATTCTGAGCAAACTACTTTCAGGTTTGCACTAAACCAAGAATAACGTTGTATATCAAAGATAAGTAAATAATACTTAATACTATAAATAAAAAAATAAGGACAGTTTCTTAAGATTTTTTGTATTTGCAAAAGTTGCTTTTTCCTATAATAAAGTCAAATTCAAAGTACTTTATCCACTATTGGAATAGAATTATTCTACATTTAATTTAATGCCAAGTTCGCAAGAGTAAAGCCGTAAGTTACTACAATTCAAGAGGACTAGGGACACTCCCCCACTGATGTCCTTCCTGTAAATAATATTTGAAATTCAGTACATATCTACTTACCTACATAGATAATAACAAGTAGACTTCAACCTAAGTACACAATCCAGTATTATGTCGTGAGCTTTATATTGTGACAACAAAGTTGCAAGCCCTTAACAGGGCTCGTAAACGGCCTATTTTACAAGGACTTAAGGGCACCCACATTTACATAATACTACCATATAATTAGGTACTTTCATGCACATGTGTTACATAAAACGCTTTAGGACTTATAAATATAAGTAACTTGACTTAAACTTTAAGTTACGTGTGTACTTACATAAATAAGTAGAAGGTATATTGTTACTGTATACTATAAGAATAGGGCACAAAACACTGAGATTGCAGAAAGTAAGAGGCATACGTCTGCTCAAGCTTCGAACACATAGACTTCGCTTATTTGTTTTGAAAGTGGGCCGCAATTTGCTGTTTACGCTAGCAAGTTAAATACATTTTCATTTGCTAGCGTAAACAGCAAATTGCATTTTTTATACATTACCTAGGAAACAGCAGGTCGTGCGTATGATGAAGCGTGACGCTATAAGTGACACCCTAATCCTTGTTGGGCAAAGAACTTGTCATCTGGCGCGCACCTCATTTGAGACATTTGTTCATAAATCTCGTTTGCCCAGTAATTACACTTGCTACAGTGCCTTAAACCAAAACACAGTCATGCGTTAACATAACTATTTTACGAAAGAATAACTGACACTGTTGTGGTATCGACCAAGGTCTATTAAAAAATAAACTAAATTCTTTATTGTACACAAGAAAAAAAATACAAACAAACAATAAGTACAAAAAAAAGTAATTATGTAAATTATGACCAAGACGGTCTATGTCTCAGAACTACCACTCGTGAATGTAAGAAGCTTTATACGTACCTACTTCCCTCACCTGCGTACAAAATTTTCAGACCACTTATTTCTTTGTTTTAAAGGGGCTATCACCAGCACTTAGAGTCTTCATTGACCCAGTGTACTTTTTCGTGTATCTTGTCCCTTTTATGTAATTCCTGCCAGCTTTAACACTACTAATAGCCCAGTAGTCTTTAGAACTCAGATTACCTACTGCAGGCCTTTGAAAGGGATGTTAGAGTTATCGGGAATTGTGCTCGTTGTTTGGCCTCACTGTTGCTTTTCTTGAGGGTCATGCTTGGGCTTTCATTCACATTTTTTAAATATCGAACCATTTTGAAACAAAGTGGTCTGAGATTTTGAGAGCGCGCGTTGAATAAATCTGACCTTCTGTTCTCTCGGTGTTTTATGACTAGACGATCAAGTTTTGTACATAAAACCTTTTTCCAGAACATAAAGCCTTTGATTTAATTTATAAACTCGGCTATAACGGTCTCAATCATTCGTCGATCAAACGTGACCTTTCCATTGTATACGATCCGATTTATTCGAAAAACGGCCAAATTATTGTGAAATATGGTTCGTAAATGCTTTTCACATGCTTAGATATTGCTTGAATATACGTTTTGATAAATCTTTTTAAGATACAAGTGTGTAGTTGGCAGTAATTGTTAGGTATTAAAAATCCTAACAGAAATGCCTACTTACTACTGAGTTTCTCCCTAAATATTCTATCATCAATCATATTAATCTCTTCCGCAATCAGTCCCTCATTAGGTACTGATGATTGTGATCTTTAAACAGACAATCCGTCTCCATCTAATCCGGTTTGATTTTCTAAAAGAAATTCTGCAAAATTCTTATGACCTTCGTCTACTATTTCATGACCAGGCACCACGTGTCCCCTTGCCATCAATGATCATCTTAATTACTAATTTACCTTCAATACTCCCATCAGGTTTTCAAACCATCGTTTCTTTGAGATTGCATGTCGAAAATACGTATTTCTTTATTTTACTCCTAACTATGTTAAACAGTTTTCTCACCACTAAAATGCCTGTATACCTAATAACCTACGAACAAAAACTCGCGAGCAACATCTAGCTTCTATGTAAAATGAAAATTTATCAGTTACGACATGCTTCCGACTGTCTACACCGTAAATTTATCGGCATCTCGTATACAACGCTCACTACGACCCAGATTTGAACATAAGACAAACTCATTCAAGCGTAACATAGATGAAAATTGTCCCAGAAAATATGGTAACAATTCATTTCCGCATCATGACTGAACAATTCGTTTGTCTGGATAAGTCGTGTTATTGTTCGCAACGCGTTTTGCGTTCTGTCATAGCAATTAGGATATTTATATGCTGTTCAGACAAATAATCAAGATAAAAAATATTTATGTATCGTAAATATAAATGCATTATGTGAATATTAAATCGAAGGCTTCTCCAACTCTTGCGGATTCAACTGTAATACTAAACTTAACAGAGTTGTGAATCAAACAAGAAAGTACCTTAAGTAAATATATTTCCATTATTTTTTAACTATTTACATTTAACTTAAAGTGTATCACAGGTAGCTGACCTATTTTAAAAAATTTAAAGCTACTTAGTTATAAATATTATTAGATGTACAATTTAATATAAAAGGCAGAAGTATTGCTATTTAGGGATCCGTAGCCAAAATGGCAAAACGGAATCCTTATAGTTTCGCCATGTTCATCCGTACTTCCGTCCGTCTGCATCTTAGCTCTGCTCTTAGGCTGTAATATTGTATGGATACACACATATTACTAATGCCGACAAAGTGAAAGAAAATGTGGAAAAACTTTAAAAAGTGGGGATGTGATTTTTTTTCATTTACTACATCGTGTGGATTATTATTTGATAGGTATTTTAAAAATGTTTAGGGTTTGTGAAGATCATTTTTAGATTTAGAAATAGACTACGGAACCCTACATTGGGCATGACCCGACATGCACTTGCCCGGTTTTTATTATATTTTAATTTTCGATTTTAAAAAGTTCAGTTAACCTGTAAATGCGATCGGTGTAATTAAAACGAAATCCATTCTAACTGACCCAGAAATATATAATAAATATATAAGGTTAATACTTAGCGAAACATACCAAAGTCAATCAACGTAAGTACGATATCCATATCGTACCTTAGAAATTTAATGATATTGATTCGCTTTTTCAATTTAGTTTTTAAACATAGATATCATGTTTAAAAACGAAATTGAAAACCAACCAATTTAGTCAGTCCTACGAATTGTTTGGATGATACGAGACAGGGGCGAGTATCGATGGCGACTGCGCCGCACGACGTAATGCAGCCCTTATGTCACCCCTTACTGCAGACGGGTGCAGGGGGTGGCGCATTATTGCAAACAACGTCTGTCCCCAAAGATGGTGCTACTGTATTTTGCACTAGACAAGCTAGTTCGTCTTTTTAAACACAGATGGTGCTTTTTGCAATGTTTTTCAAAAACTATTATCAGTTAGGGCTGTCCATAAATTATAAATAGTTTTATTTATTAGTTAATTTATTATTACCGAGTGCTAAGTATTTAAAGTAAAACTATGCATTTATAAAAGTTTTTCATACGTTTTCAGACTTATATTCTACTTTATTTTTATGCTAATGCCTTTATTATCCCAGCATAGGCATTAGTTTATAATGCTTGCATAATGTATTGCAAGAAAAAGTTTTTAATTGCATTTAGAAAAAAAATGTGTTGCGGTATTTCAAGTAGGTAATATTTATTCCTTTATGAAGGTTTCATTTACACTTAATTTTATTTAAAACCATTAAAAAAATAGGATTGATTGTTTTAAAGACAATAACTTTAATGTTTAGGACAAAACCAATCCGCAAATTCTCAACCTTGAAAAATACTTAACCGTTCAAATGCAACAGGTAAATACCGCAACATCCAAACTCAAATCACGGCTGGTTAAACAATAGCTGAAGAATTCCGTTGCTTGTTATTTATTGGCGGCTAGGTGCAATAACTGTGCTTTAGCGAAGAAAGGGTTACGTACAGTCACAATGGACATTGACGGTCTGTCTTACTGACGCTTATTGATGGTCTAGTGGTTAATTGCTGGTTAAAACAAACACGTACTGCGACTGAGAGTACTTGATACTTTAGGATCAAGAGAAAAAAAGTTTTAAAGTGAAAAAGTTTTATTAAATCCATTATGAGATTGCTTTCTCAAAAGTGTTCTTATTATTATTGTGATGGAATTATTAATTGCTTATTATTTTTTTACAAAAGAAATATAACTACATAATTTCTTTCTTCTAGTAGTTTAGGAAATGATATAAAAATTAGTAATAATGCAATGGTCATCTAAATTAATAATGGTTTATCAAGTCACCTTTAGGTAGTACGAAGTCCACCGGGTGTAGTCATTAATATTTATTATACCTAAGATCCATATAATCCAAATAAGTACATCATAATAAATGAATATCTAATATATTAATAAATTAATACTCTTAATGATGATGGTCCTGTAATACTACTAGTACTATAATAATCTTTCCAAGTCAATAAAAGAGGACACCTATAACTTTTTACCAGCTTATTGTTTTACTACTTTTACTACGTATATAAATGTCAGCTTAATACAGCTGTCAAATGACGTCATCATTACATAGTATCTAATAATGTAATTTGAGAATAATATTTATTGCTGTTTGCTATTTTATGTTAGCTTTTATGGTAGTAATAATAGTACAGTTATAAGGAGATTATAGCCAACAAAAGCGGTCTTGGTGTTTTATTATTATTTTAGTATCGTGATCACAATATGGGCAATGAGTGTTTTTCATATCTAGGATTTACAATAAAAACAAACATAGATATTTTACATTTTATCATTTTTAATGCAATTCTTGCGTTTATTTTTCATTCTAGTTAATATTATTTTATTTTTCCTAAGTATATCTGCTTTAACTGTCACTCTCAGACGTGTTATTATATTTATTTTTCTTTTTGCCTTGGGCATAAGTTGCAAGTATCAACATTGTGGACCGTGGTACATAACAATACATTAGTCTATGCACAATGCAGGAAAATTGCACAAAATGTACAACGTAGAACCATAAAACCATCACGCTATTACCCAACCCTTTGAGGTGTAATAAATATTTCTGTCAATGCCTTTCTCTGTTCTAAAACACGTTATTTTCATCTCTATTATTTGGAATTAAGGTTTATTTTAATTTTAAAAAATAACAGATTTGAGCATTGTATAAATGTAACTGTGAAGGTAATTATATAACAAAGGTGTGGAGTAAAAGTAATAATTACGGTATTAGAGGGTTGAAAGAAATCATCGGCGCAGTGTATGTTGGGACTCAAACGGTTCAGTAACAAGTTTTTCGGTTGAAAATATTAAAATATCACGTTTTTATACAATATACGGGTTCATGATTGTGTAAACAAAGTGTAAATCATATTGAGTGCGTGAATGTGTGCATATGAAAATACATAAGTGTGTAATAAATTCTGCACGTAATGGCAACAGGTAGGTTAAATATTAGTGAAACGGCTTATCATTGGCTCGTAAAATGTCTAGCGAAATACTTTAAAAAAGAATTCTTGCTTTCAGGAGATTGCAGGCGAAATTTATTCAGTCTAAACATTCCGCACATTCAAATGCAAAACCGCTAGCAACTTCTTTATCCAAATGAAAATATTTAATTAAATTTATTGGACTATTATGTGAGTGTTTATCTACTTTTTATTCTTTATTTTATTTAATGTACTGTCTTGTTTCATATGTATCTAGACCACAAAATTAAAAAGATAGCGCGTGTCTCGATTCTCGACTCGATATCCAACTGATCCATTCGTTCCGAGTTTAGAAAGTAATAGCAATCAAGTTAATAGCCATCGCAAGAGCCTCTTCCGAACCACTTCTCTCACCTCGACCAATATCAATTTTGTATGGCGCTTAGATACCAATAAAAGCATTTTCTGAGGTTGCACCGCACTAAACTGTCTCATAAAACGTTTTATTGCCCATACATGCACACATTAAAACAGATATGTATAACAATAAATCATCATTAATATACGTTATAAACAAACGGCAAGGGTTTGGTCGAGTAAATAATTTTATGACATTTTATGACCTTGAAATTGTCTCACGCAAATTTTATTGCAACGATGAATCAAAGTTACATGGTAAGTGATTTAGGTTTCCTTTATTGTTTAAATCATCTTTACATTGTTGCTTATCAAATCAGGCTATAAATTGTCAAGAAACGAATGAGTTATTTGTGGAACAACATAATGTATAACCTGATAAATATAAATCATCTATCATGACGTCACGACAATAACTAAAAATACTTAAACTCCACGGGAAACGATAATGGATAAGATCTTAACGATAAAATTCCATTGCCGTGTTATTCAAATTAAAAATTGTATATGAATATTGAACAAATAATAAATACGGCTCGTTTGACACTACATAAAAGCGATACCAGCATTAATAGGCTATTTGAGTGTTTGAATGTGTAAATCGCTAATCGGGCAAAGAAGGCACGACGCCCCAAAAATATTGGCAACAGTGCGCCATAGTGACGTAATAGAAGCAAAAAATAACTTAAAAGTGATCTAATTTTAGACGCGAACGGATGACCTATAAGATTTTTCAATCACCCGCGTAAAACATTTCATAAAGAGCTTGAGAAACTGCTAAGTGCCAACAGATATGTTTCTAAATGTTTTTGTAATGAGTTTAAGTGATAATAAGTACGTACATAAGTAAAGTTGTTTGTTATAATTAATTACGTTTCGTCGCCATTTATTTTGATTATCAGGTCGTAATTGGCGAGCACGAAACATAATTTAACGTTAGGAGCATGTAAATAATAATTAGCCTGATAATGATACGAGTGGTAGGCAACGAACCACGGAATTAGACACAGGAAGATGTATATAACATTTTGATTGATTTGTGGTCGTAATTAAAGTTATTTTAGCGCAATTCTTGACTATCAACGAGTGGGAGGTCGGTACACTTTTGCGTCTAACTTTTACTTAACAAATAGGTATATACGCTAGCTAAATTTTCTCGTTACTAGTTTTCCCATTCTCCGTGTGGAGGGTAGCTGATGGTAGAAACCAATTTAAACTTGGCGACCGACTGGTTAAAAAGCAAAAGTTCCTTTTGAACTTTACCCGTAGTGCCGCCGGCGAGCCCTTTATTTTTACTTATTTTACAACTCCAGCCCTTTACGACCGTCCGCCATCATGCGAAACGCTCTGTACAGTTCGCAATCATATTTGCTTAGGTTAGGCGTTTTTTGTTGCGTTTGCCATTACGCGAAATGGCTTTTAAACACAAGGTGCCGCGTTAGATTTTTTTCGCGTTCATAGATTTTAATTAGACGTAATTCGGAATAAAACACTTGTTTAACGCGTAAAATGGATTTAACTGTTGCCTTGTTTTATGGCGTGTGCATAAAGGTATATCAAACTTTCCTAAAGCATTATTTCTTAGAATAAAGCAGCAATGAAAAATATTATTGCGCTATAATTACATTAAATAGCGTGTATGCTGATATTAATTAAGTATGTATAGTTATTAATTACGTAGATGGAAGGCAGCGACCTCATAAACGAAATTTAAATATTTAGTGGCAGTTAACTGTGTTGCGCGGCTGACTATACGTTGCGTATAGTTTGCTAACATCAGATGTTATTTATGTTCACAGGTTGTTAATTGTAGTTATTCAAGTAGTTTTACAACGAAACTAATTTAACATACATCGGGATTTAATCTATCTTCTATATAAATAAAAATCAATGTTTGTCTGTATGTATGCGTTCCGAAACCATTGATCAGATTGTGATGAAACTTTAGCAGAATGTGCTGGGAAGGCCGGCGAGTGTTTCTGACTTTAAAAGCCAGAGCAAAGCTGGGCCTAGTTCAGCTAGTCATATGTATTTTTCAATTATACGATAACTCATATTTTCGAACTACGCTGATCGTGGTCACAGGTAGACTGCCGTTCATCCATGGCAACCATCAATATAATATAACTAGCTGATCCGCGCAACTTCGTTTGGTTTATTTTCCCCGTTTTTGCAACATTTTTCATTGCTGCTTCGCTCCTATTGGTCGTAGCGTGATGTTATATAGCCTTCCTCGATAAATAGGCCATCCAACAGTAAAATAATTTTTCAATTCCACCCAAGTAGTTCCTGAGATTATCGCGTTCATACAAACAAACAAACCCTTCAGCTTTATTATATTATTAATTTTAGATTAGTAGGTAGGTATAGATAAGTGTGTAAAAATCACGAAAGCTTAAAAACAATAGCATAAATGTTGATAAACTTTCGCGATTTGTACACATTATGAAAATATATATATATATATAACGGGTTTTAATCGCGTGAATAATTTAAGGTCAGTCAGTCTACCCGCGACCACGGCCGTTGCAATACCGTCGAAACGTCGGGCATTAACCAAGGTAAATATACCTTAAATTATTCACGCGATTAAGACCCGTAATGCATATCCCCTTAATAAAACGTTAAATGCTCTGAAATTGAGCTCTACCTATACTACAATTTCATTCATTTTCCTATTTCATTTATACAGATTTCCCTTGCAAAAATGATCTAAAAGTGTACCGCTATCTTCCATTCTCCTTTTGCCACTCGAGCTCTTATCCTTATATGTTATGTTTTTGTAAGATCATCATTCACTGATATCGCTATCGCTTTTCAGCCAGTGACGTTAATATCATTGTATGGTAAAGTGGGTCTGAATGTAGAAGATGGGGTCTTCTATTTTTATCTGTATAGATACTACATACTCCAAGAAATATTATCTAATGGTGAAAGGAAAAGAGTGTGATGTCCAATTCATTTATTATTTTTGATAAACTGGTTCTTACGGCTTCATCCTCTTCAGAAACATTCCTAATAATGTAATAAAAGAAACAAAAGTCCTTTTATTGCCACGAATACTATTAAACCTTAGAATAATATATGTTAACTAAACAATAGTTTAAAGGCTTCCCATTTAGTCTTGTCTGGGTGTTACAGACGTTCAATGCTGAAAACAAACACACGTTAAATTGGAGGCTAAATAGTTACTAGGTACTGTTAGACATACCAATTGAGATTTACGGCCGGTCTCAATAATCTAACTATCGATGAATATGGCTACTAGAGCTATATATTTGACATAAGCTACACACAAAATAAGTATGTCAAAATTCTACCTCTAGTAGCCAAATCCATCGATAGTTAGATTATTGAGACCGGCCGTAAATCGGTGAGTTAGTTAGTATTTTTTTTTTAAAGATAACTAGCAATGTGGGATTGTGGTCCCACTTTACTAGCAATCCTGTTAACCTCTCCAGCTAAGCTCTATGGTTTGTGTTAGGAGTGGGTTCTCGTCGGTAGTATACCCAGGCCAGGCCAGGATTCGAACCTAAGACCTCACGATTGCGAGACCGATGCTTTAAGTTAAAGTTTTTTCTTAATAAATATTATTATTAATATATTATAATATTATTATTATATTATTATATTATAGTAAACTTGTAGTGCCCCGCGGTGTTACCCGCGGTTTATTAGCCTATGTGTTAATCCAGGGTGTCAGCTAACTCCATACCAAATTTTATTAAAATCGCTCAAGCCGTTTAGATGTGAAGAAGTAACAAATATACACACTCACAAACTTTCGCCTTTTTAATATCTATTAGTGTGATATCTCAAAAAATATAGGTATTTTTATTAACAAGCTATAGGTATGTAGGTATATATAGTACTTAAAACTCTGTGCTCGATTAAAATTAGAAAACTGTAGGTTGTTCCAAAATTTAAGCAGCAAACTTAAAATTCCTTTAAAGTATTTTACCAATGCATATAAAAGACAACAAATATATAGAATAACGACGTAATTAAAGAAAATTAGGAAAGTTTATAATTAGGATACACCGTGGAACTCCATGACCGCCGTGGACTGCCGAATAACGTTAATAAGCAAGTTTAGAAGCTGCTCGCCTTCGCGAGAACAATTATGAATATACCGACCCCAAATTAACAAAACCTTCAACATATTTCGCTCGAATTAAAACGGGTTCTGTACAGTTAAGGTATTTAGAATAGAATAGAACTGCGAGAGAACTTTGTAACTTCATATTGGTAGTAGTAACATGTGCGTACGACTTCCCCGTTCTGATAAACTTATAAGATTTCTGTTTCAATTTCATGTAAATGTATCGTGCTTGAGGAAATAGTGGAGTTTGGTATCGGAACTGCTGTTGGAAATCTATGTGAAGTGTTCTGTTCTGAATTTGTAAGTGCGTCCGCAGTTGGGATGATTCGAAATGTACGGTTATCGATTACGGGCTGGTGTTCGGTTCCATTATTTCATTATACTTGTATTCGTGATATCAAATTGATATCTATACGCTGATCTAGGCATTGAAGATACTAATAATGATTTTGTGAATCGATCTTATTCATTCAATACATACGCTGTACGTTCCTACAGAAATTACTTCTAGATATAATGCGTCTAAAGCTATGAGTACCTACCAGTCCGAGAATAATAAAAAAAAAAATGTTTTATAGAACTGGTTATGGACTGATATACTTGATTTTTGTTTAGATATTCTATGAAAATATATAAATTACGTGTCTTAATCGCGTGAAAAAATTAACGTAAAATACCTTGTTTATTGCTCGACGTTTCGACCGTATTGCAACGGCCATGGTCACGGTTAGACTGGTATTTTACCTTATATTATTAACGCGATATATATTTTCATAATGTATACAAATCGCGAAAGTTTATCAACATTTATAGATATTCTATGTTTTGTATTCTTATATATACTGTAAGACACGAACCTATAACTACAACACTACAGTCTTGTCGCTTCCATTTAGATATACTATACTATTTATTTTATCCGTCATAATCTATGCTATAAATACCTAAGGATGTAATAATCAGGTTAAAAAGTGTGTAAAGCTCGAATGTATACAGCGTAGTCGTCCAGTAGATACTTTACAATACCATCAGCGTCTAATTTGCGTTTACCATAGATATAAAACTCTTTCAGAATCTACCCCATTACAAATGTAAGTTACGTCTTTGTTTTCTTCAAACGAAAAAGTTTGTACATATACACAAATCATCGATACATGTCTAACGATTCATAATCCAAGCGAGACACCCTCGCCCCCGTCTATAGGTAGTTAGGTATGACTACGATACAAGTTAGACACGATAAGCTTCCAACTTTCAATTACAGAATGTAATTAAGTGCCGACGATAGACGGCGACTGGGTTCAACACTATTAAATTGCCAAACTTTACCCGTTTACTGAATCGAAGACATTTTTGTAAGGTCTCCGCACGAAAGCGAACTACCTAAGGATTCCGTGGAATCTCCGCCTTAGATTGGAATTTTAATTATGGATTATGTAAAGTGAGACATTGTTTGGGTCTACGTTTTTGTAGAGGTATATTTTACATTTCTTTTTCTATTTTGTCGTTTGTTGCTTTGGTAAAAAATATGAATCGATGTCTTTATAGAGAGGCGGACATAATTTTTAAGTTTAAAGTCTCTATTTGTAATCTAAAATTTAACATATTAAACTAGTTTATTAAGCCTAATACAGAAGATAATTGTAGTACCTAATACTTAGTTTAGTTTTGTCAATAATTTTTAAGTTTATCTACCTAATTTAATTTTCCCATTATTAATAGATTCATTCACTGAGTTACTCGTTATGATTTCTAACAAAGTTTATAATTGAGTAATTATTAAATACGCCAGTAAAGTCCAGTAGAACCATGGCTAATTTGTAAGAAATGTCTAATTTCATATTTCATATTCCAAATCGGAATCTTAATTAAAATTATCTGCATAAAATAATTTATTAAAATGCGTTCACAAATTAATTGTACACATCCGTTCATCCGTAATTTGTCTAAACATTAATTCTCTTAACATTATATTTGGCACATAAAACTTTTTATGGACATATGAAGTGTATCAAAGTCAATAAACTCATCCATTACGAATCTTCATTAGAATTAATCGAACAGGTTTCTGATTTAAACGAAAAGCAATCAAATAACTATCGAGGCACATAATCCGTTTGGGAAAAGTTATTAAGACACTACGAGCATTGTTATGAGATTAGGTGAAGTACTTTCCATATAAAATCAATTACTCGGAGTAACGGTTTGAGTGTTGGATGGGCGTGGATTGAAATCGACATTAAACAGGTATTTCAAATAGGAAATTTCTGAGAAATATTAACCATCAAATACGTGATGAAATCATCACTAAACTACTGAATAAGATGCGTTTAGGTATAGGTATAGATAATGTATCAATATATTTCATTTACATAGGTACTTAAGAACACATTTTATAACATGCAAACAAAGGAATAAAATACAAAGATGAGTATATAAAAATGCCTGTCGCTTGACAACAACGAATGCCACCCGTAGGAGTACGAAAAAGTAATAAACAAATGATTAAGCAATTTTTTTCTGCAATTTATTACTTAATTACATGTTTAATACACATAAATGCCGCATTTATAGGCCAAAGACACGTCTATATGCCTTAGGGTTTAATTAAAACTACTGGCTATCAATAGCTATGAGTTAATGTTACATGAATATGCGAGTTTATTTGGGTATTCATTCCACAACCTTGTATGATTTGGCGGTGAGGTGTGTTCGTGGCGACTATGTACTATGTAGGTACAGAAGACGTAAGTCTTAGCATATTGCTTGGTAATAATGAATTTTGATGTTTATGATAATCATTAGAGGTACGACTTTTTGGTCCGTTAGTAAGCACGATCGGTGCAAACTGGTTAAAACGTCAAACAATCTAAAGGCCAATAATACCTATATGATCGTATTATGTAAACAACGTATATTTATGAAATAAATTTAATTACTATGGTGATAAATAAAATACTATTCGGGTTACTTTTCACTCTCAATATTTTATAGTAAATCTTTTAGTAAGTTCTCTTATATCCTTTACCTAGGTTTTTTTATAGTAAAAAGATCTCATACTGAGGACAAAGCTGATCGATTAAAAATATAAACCAATCTACGAACCTAGAACATAAAACTCTGCACAAATTTCTCTTTAATAAAACTCAAATAACAATTAAGATAACATTTTTAAAATCCTGTCTCCTAAAGGGGTGAAATAGAGGATAAAACTTTATAACGACGTTAAAACACGATAAAATAGAGTCACGAAACATAAAGACAATTTAGCCTTACAACAGTTTTCTAAGTATAAAATAAACTACTAAAGAATATTTTTACACCTAACAAACTACAAAGTATATCGTTATTATCAATTGGTATCTATTACGAGCCATTGTCGATTTGTTAAGCCTATTCTGAGTTCATAACGATCTAAACTGACCTACACTGGCTGTACTATGTGTTTAAATATTTATTGTAGAAAACAATGATTATTTTTATGATTGAGACGTTTTTATTTTTACCTACTTTAGACAGCAAAATCTTATATAGTTTCACAATTAACATAGGTATATAAATGTTGTAAAATTATGAGTGAAAATCTCTGTAAAACGTGTTAAATAAAAATAGTTCCTTTCATTTACATTGGTCGTTTTTTAAATGTATTATTATAAATTGCCTGTTTTGTTCCCTTTTAAATGTAAGTATACTAATATTATAAGGAGAAAAGATTTGTTTGTTATAGATAGTCAAGCTAACTACTATGCCTGGGCCAATTTTGAGGTAACAGCATTGAGAAAGGACGCAGAGGCTGCATTTTATAGCATTATTCAATGTCAGTTCACTATATATACAAAGCCAGAGATTTACCCAACCAAACCTAGAATCTGTAGATAATTAGATAATTCAAACCGTCAAGTCCTTATTAAAATAGCTGCACTGATAAAACAATCTAAACTATCTTTATATAGGAAACATTAATTATCGTATTTGGACTCACGTGAAAAGCCAATATCACAACTAATTACGATAAAATACAGTAACTAACAAGTACCTACGGTGAACGCCTCAGTTATTATCAAAACAGTTTAATAATAGCCTCACAATAGTTTGTGAACAACGATCACAAGGCAAGCCACCCTTCATTTAAGTTCCACTAACTTTGAAACGGCACTGGGGCGTCATATTGGTCTGACAGGTTTTAAAATATGCTCACGAAAACCAGTAGTGCTGGGAAATAGTAAAAATAATATCGATTATGAATATCGTATTTATACTATTAATTTTATTTATAAATCACACATATCGCCCATTTGGCTATAAACAAAAATTAAGTCGTATCTATGTTATATACAGATTTGAATAATAACTTTGTGTGTGTGAATAAATATGTAGATTTGCATTCGAATTCGTAATTTGATATTGTAAGCACATCGTTGATGATCAATTCATAGTATTAGCGTGATTTTAATTACGTTTAATACTAGATTTTTTATTTAAATTATGCAAGTTGTCTTAAAGCCAATATGTTATTGCCAGATTAAAGATGTCAGAATTATTAATGACGCTGAGATGCTGTGAAAGTCGTATCGACAGCCTATTAAAATTGAATAAACAAATGAGTTTTAATTTTCGAAATTATATGGTCAACTTGTACCATAACCACATTGTGCCATAACATAGCTGAAATTATTATCGGTATCGAGACAAATACGGTAGTAATAAAATCGAATAATTTGAATAGTGGTACATGCTTATTCGATTGCCCCAACTCTATGGTACAACCTTGATTTTACATACAACAATGTAGCGATAGCAATAAGTTTTTATAAATAATAGTGTAAGTTTTCATAAATTTTGAAAAATATGTGTAAATTTAGGTTTGCATAATAATATTTCATTGAATAAATACTGGATCGTGTCAGTTTTATACAGTCGAGTTGAAATAAGGTTGTAAACTAGTTCATACTATAATATAATATATAGGATACATTTTTCACATGCCTCAATGTTTATCCTGGGTATTAATATTAATACCTCTATTAATATTAATATCAATCAAGAACACTTAATCAACTGGTTGATTTTATCTAATGAACTAGTAGAATGTCTTACATACATCCAGTAAATCGCGGAATCCTGGTAAAGTACATTTTTTACGGAACCCCTGGGTTTCGCGATGAGCAAACATAAAAGTGAAAAGGAAGAAAAAGAGCTTCAAAGCTAAAGTCTTAAAGAAATATGCCACAGAATATTCTAAATAATTTGAATACGCCTTTATACCAGAATAAATATTTATTACATACATTTATTACAAGACCCTTTACGTATAACGGTCGCATATGAAAATTAATTACCGAGAGTAATTAAACAAGATAATTAAATTTTACGACTCTGTAGAATATTTACGCAAATCTAACACAACTGTTATTTAGTAAAACGGTATTGTGCTTTCAAAGATGTGCAATTAGAAATGGTTTATGTATAGGTCCTACTTAAAACCTATATTTAAAGTGTGATAAAATTGCACACACACACATTAAGAGGATATAACAAATGGACCAAACAAATACCTATCTGGTACCTAAGAAACACAAAAAAAAAAACGATAAAGACAATGCAGGAGATGGGAAGATGACTTAAGAAACAGCAGAAAAGACATGGCCACAAGTAGCACAGGACAGAACGTAATGGGAAAGTTGGAGAAGGTCTTTGCCAAATCTGGGCAACAGACTTCACTGCTGATTTCAAAATCAATTAAAAATTCATTCATTGCAAAATTTGGTCTGAATAAAGGCTATTTTTAATATTATTACAGAAATTGCACCAACTGATGGTGTTTGTTTGAAACTGGGGCAAAATCCCATTGCATATTTATGTTTAACTAAGCGTATGCCCGCGACTTTATTCACGTTAAGTTTATTCACCCCCTTTAAAATTATCCCTTGTCTACGTCACAAAACTTCCCTACAAAATTACAGCTTTCTACATTTAAAGGCTGGGCGTTATTGATGTCAGGACTTACAGTTTATATACCAAATAAATATGTTGTAATTCCTAATGTTAATGTAATCTCTAAAAAGGTGTCAGTATGTAACGGCATTTTAATTTGACCTTACTTTTCAGTTACACATGGTAGATTTTGGATTAGACAGATTACCTTAAAATTTGTAAATTCAATACTCATCCGAAGAAACGATACTGAGAAGAGAAAACCTTGACATTTTTCAAAACCCTTTATCGAACCATGTTTAGTCATTAGGAACAAACGGCGTAAATTGTAACATGCGTCTGCCTTTACATAAAGTAATTTATTGCATTTTTTTTCTATTTAAGCCCAATGATAATTCTAATTGATGTCTGAATAGATGTTTCCCCGTTCAAAAATTCTCCATCATAAAAATACTCAACATTACGACTTCAGTCTTAAAAAAAACTAAAAATTGTTACAACTAGCCCCCCGATCCCCAACATGAGTTTGACTTTTTGATTTGTCACTCTCGGCCATGAAAAGAGTTACATCAAGTTGGCCTTTTAGAGTGATAGTAACAGTAGTTATTGGAGTATGCCTATGATACATCAGTGCGAAATCGTTCAAAAACCACTCCACTTCGTCAATCATAATCAATATGTAAAGTAAATTTATTAATGTGTATTTTGCAAGTATTTCTTTGATCAGTGAGTATTGAACGTATCATCAATTGATCACTAATCAATTCAATAAAATAGTAGATGTCTATTATTATATTAGACATTGTTACTGCGAAAAATATTATTAAGTACAATGGGTACTGCTAAACCCTCATCTCATAAAAGAAAACAGCAGCTAAACATAATATAGTATCAAAGTATATGGTTATGTTCACATAAAGATTAACTATTGGCAGAATTTAGAGTGGCTCTGGTAATCCTGTGAGAATGTATGGGGTGATGGTCATGCAAATGTTTTGCTTATGTTCTATGGGTTTTATTGGAAGATTTATTTGACATTTTTAACGTTAATAACTTAAGAATGGAAAATACTTAATTACTAACACTAAAGAAAGAAAACAGAATAAGTATTCACGAGTATATACTTACCTTTCTATTTATTGGTACTTAATCGGGTTTAATATTTACAGTCATTGTATCTTTTATTTCACATTATGATCACGGTGCGTTAAGTTCCAGTAAGTAATATG
Organism: Herminia tarsipennalis; assembly: GCA_945859575.2. Taxonomy (NCBI): domain Eukaryota; kingdom Metazoa; phylum Arthropoda; class Insecta; order Lepidoptera; family Erebidae; genus Herminia; species Herminia tarsipennalis. The sequence goes on from OX243835.2 coordinate 12,378,263, forward strand.
TAAATCGAGAAGTTACAACTACCCATTACTACTTCAGTAAGCTAAAAATGACAAATACTGTTTAATAGAGCAACAAAAGAAAAACCTATTATCTATACTAAAAACATAGTTAGGTACTTAGATGTTTCATTAGGGTGTATCTACATTCTTTGTAAGATATACAATAATAAATAAATAAATTATAAGAGCTGGGCTATCATTTGTGAGGTAGTCAGAAATTACTACACCCGGTAAGATTGGTAGATCAAACATAAAATAACACATTCGGAATCCTCATTAAATAAAGATTTGTCATAGGGCTTCACAAGTTAATAAGTACCTAAAGCGTCTCGAATATGAAAATATTTTCGCAAACACTGAAGTCCTAGACTGCCAGTCAGCAGAAAAAATGTATGAAGATAATATAAACCAAACGCTTACTTACTTGGTAATGACCTTTCCTTTAATTATTTCCTTAATGGAAATCCTGAACCTTTTTGTTGAAACTACTTTTCTGTGTGGCCAAGTCTATTTCCCAAAAGGAGTACCTATTAGATTCTTGAAAACTGTGATATTAGGAAGTTCCGAGAATGAGTCAAGGCAACAGACGGACGCGTACATAAACTAAAATATTATTTCCAACACGTCTACAGAACACAGGCTGTTTAAAGACTGGTAACGAATATTTTTCAATAAAAAACGTGTTATTGTCTCAGAAGATTTGTATGACGCCTGTTAAATTTACGATGCAATAAGGAAGTGTCAATTCGACTCATATTTTGACGAAAGGGTTGAATAGCATATTGTGTGTCTTTGTTACTTTTTTACTTTTGTCCTACTATTTTAACGTCCGTGTCTTATTGTTTTGTTTCTATTGTCTCTTTTACAAGTTTTTATTGTTTGTTTTTATACATCTGAAGTACTTTTTGTGTCCAACAAAATGTGTCTTCAAACCGTTTTTATATGCATTTCATTTTTCAGTTCGAAACATTGTTTAGTTTCAAATATGCATAACTATTCGATCGTGGCATATAGATATGCGTACGTCGGTCATTCGATTCCCGCACACGTCGTTTCTAACTGAAGCAAATTGGATTGTTAATGGAGTTCGTAGATTAACGGCTATTTCTGTCAATAAAATAACTGACCTCTTTGTCTTATCTACCGTTATAGAGTTACGATCTGAATTGGATTATACCTGTACAGTCATTTAAGGGCTTATTGAACAGAGCGTACCAGCGAAGGCGATAGGCATAGACGCAAATTGAGTCTCTTTATGGTATACCTACATAGGTAGTACACATACAGAAGTAGGTGGTATATAACGTAATGTACACAGTAGAATACGTACCTATATCGTATAAGTAGCTAGATAGGTAGATCTCGCTAACAGTCTGGCCCACGTCCATTTGCAAGAGACATCAGTGCATCCGCATTGTGCGTCCATGCTTGGTGGCTAATATACTGCATTCAAGCCATATATCACTCCATTACGTCTGATTGAGCACGCTGGTTGCATTGATTAAGGAAGGTCGACCGCCCTTACAATGTTGTACGATAATCTGAGTGAGATAAACTAAGTTTAGATTTGCTTGCAACTTATCTGCATATTAGATACATAGACTGCCTGTGTGGCGCGGTGGGAGTGTATCCGACTGCTACGCAAGTGGTCGTGGGTTCGATCCCCACTCAGGATAAAACTTAGTGTGATGACCACTATGGTTTATTCTGTGTCTGAGCATGGTCATATATAATATGTATGTATTTAGAAATACATAAGTATGTTAATCGGTTGTCTGGTTTACATAGTACAAGCTCTGCTTAGTTTGGGATCAGATAGCTTTGTGTGAGTTGTCCCAAGATATTATTATTATAATATTGTATTGCAAGAATAATGCTTCCTGAATTTTAATTTAATTTTACTCAGACATGTAACGATTCTTAATTATCTCTTTTTATTCTTCGGCTAACTAAAGACTTAGCTGAAGAAATAAATAATCATATTTCCATAAATTCTGCTTATATAATTAAAATTAATAATTTTATAGGTATTTATGGTTCGTAATTGCATGTCTCTATGAATAGCTAAGGTTTCAAGCTTTATTTATGTGAAACTTAACTAGATAATTTATTTATCTGATACTTAAACCACCTGGCTACTTTAAAACCCATTCGCACATACATCCAATTCGCACACCAATCAGAAGAGCCGTTAACTTTAACAGAAATAATTCAATTATCTGATTGGTGGTGTGGTATGTTAAGTTAGTACTAGCTTTTCCCTACGGCTTTGCCTAGATTATGATTGATTTTTATATCCTTTGTGCTATTCTGATGTCTAAACTACATTACTGTAAAGTTGCAATAAAATCCGTAGAGTAGTATTTACGTGACAAAGCTATAAATAAATATCCATCCGTCTATAGATCTTTGCAAACTTTCTGATTTATAATATTTCATTAATTCGTTTAATTTTACAATAGTACCTGCTCAGGTATCTACGATTAACGGCAAAGATGTGTTAGTGTTGTTTTAGTTGGCAAAATTTAGGTTGACTAAGAATAACTGAGAAAGGTTTACAAAAGACTAACATTATCTACCAATACCAAATATTTCCCTATACCAAAGCCGAAATAGATATCAAATGAATAACAAAGTTGCTTAGCAACCATTCAATATTTCATACTTTGTCAGTGGTTGCTAAGCAACTGTGTTAATAAATATTCCACATCCATTTGGGCTTCAGTACCTACATATAGTTTAGGCTCCAAAATAATTTCTTTCATTATAAATTACATTATTACTGTAAACCTTGCTGTTTTGTAATTTATATTGTGGTGGTAAATGGATATTTTTCATATCTGAAACAAACCGTGTTTACCAAATAACCACAGTCTCACAAATTCGTATGCTGTCCACGTATCTATACAGGACGGTCACGGTCACCTTATATCAAAAAGGCACAATGTTATTCGTACAGTCATCTGCGAACGTACTTGAGAATCTGCATCTTGCCTGCAATTGATTATGAATGTCAGCTTGCTTGCGATTTTGTCAACAATAACGACGATGACGGATGAAGTTTCCTTTAGTCGCGCATTTTGAAGTGTGTCAAGAAACTTATAAGTACTGCTTGGAAATTGCAACTGTATCAAACGAAAATGCTTGTCTGTAAAGTCAGTTTACGGGCTATAATTTTACGTGATAAGAAAACATTGATGACATATCGTCATTCGGGTTGCTTAGCAACCGATCAATAACTTTAGTTCCAATTGCAGCGCATGTCATGCCGCTGCAATCGCCATTCGCTTTTGCTTAGCAACCAATCAATAACGTGACTTTTTAGACACTTTTTCATGAGTGCAGGCGGCCATCGATTTATAAGACGTTATCACCTTAAGAAAATAAGTTAAGTTGCCTGAATTTGCCCCAACAAGTTATTATTTACCGACACTGACAAAGGAGTGTTCGGCGAACGTACCTACAGCACTCATTATGTAGTCTATAGGTAGTTAGGTACAGTAACATACTACGAGGTACTTAGAATAAGATATTATAGTTCTGGGCGTGTATGCATGTTTATAAGCAGACAATCACGTAAACAATAAACTCATGTAGGTAATATAGATTAAATGTAAATTGCTTTAAATATTTCTATCAACGTTCCGCGGTGATACATCAGTATAAGCCTACACAGAAAACACCTGGACGATTATGTACATAAAATGGCAGATTCCGCTATTTTATGTGATCACACGAAGGCAATAATTATTGTCCAGTCAATTGTCTGAAAGTAGGGTCCTCATATAATTTGATTTTATCGGACTGTTGGGATACAATCGAAAATTCGGTTTCTAGAATTTCGATAAGGTTTCGATTTGTTTCAGTTAATACTGTAAGAGTTTTCTTTAAATTCATTCATTGTTAGCTTTTTAAATTAGCCTCTGTGATTTTATTTTTACCAATCAAATGTTGTTTGGATAAATACAAAATTTATTTTGTGGTCCACTCTTTCAATTCCACATGTACTTTTTGCCCTTTTTTACTCACAGATGGAGTGTTACTTAATTTTATGTTACTGTCATTGTTTTGACGTATGTTTTGTCTACTACGGCAAATGCAATAAAATGAAAATCTTAAATGTGAATACCTTAAAAATAAAACTTAAAAGTTCCGTAGTCAACCACGGAACTCAAAACATGCGTGCATTACTCTACTTTTTTATGTACAGTTCAATTCAAGACCGTCCGAACACAAAATACGGACAAATTGGCCAATCTTGAAGCAATACAACCCATAAAGTGTACGTTGGCCAATGTTGTAGCGCCACAGCAATAAACTGTTCGAATTTAAAGATCGTAATGGTGCATTAGAAATTAGTTACAGAATATCTATCGACCACGAATGTACCGTAGCGATTCGCTTCCATCCATCGAGTTTTTCTACTTGTTTCAAATTAATCAGGTAGTTACGGTCAATCTTTTCACGTCTTTATTAATAAATACGTATGTATTTTCGGTAGAAATTTTATAAGTAAGCATAGACGAATGTCTAGTTTCTAGCTTTTTTATGTAACCGAGCAAACGGATTCGATTTACGATCTGTTTTTATTTGATCTTGTTAAATGGATAATAATTGAGTTTCTTTACGAATTTCGACCAATCAATCAGACTATAGCAATTCGCTGTTTTATATCAGTTTTTCTCAATTCATGCCACAACAGCATATTCTTTAGAGTTTGCGGATTTTTTTAGATCGTATGGTCTGGCTGGATACGGTTGGGTGATTTCCATTCTAGTCTTTCAGACCTTCATACTTTTTAGGCTTTTAGTAAACAATAAACCCTTAAAATTTCGCTATGTCGGTCCGTCCGTCTCTCCCCAGATTATTTATTTTGTGCCTTTAATATTCGCTGCCTTCACATTGCATATTCCATTAACTAAGTCGTTACTTCAATTTCATCGCAGAGATTCAAAATAAAAATATTTAATCAAGAATAGATCTAAAGCAACTCATAACATATATATGTTCAGTATCCTGGATTCCGCAGCTTCGAGTAGCCACCCTATTCGATTCATATTGTAGACGATTCGGAGCACGTTGTATTGCACTTTACTGCAACGTATTGGTATTTGTCTCGCATTCGATGCGTTGGCGCCTTTGGGAAGCATCTATTTTGACGTAATTGCGTACGCGATATATTTTATTAATGTCTTGGATCAAGTTCTCACAGAATGTTAGCGTACACTTTATTGGTACGTAGTACTCAGTCTTAAATTATGATTGACGTTAGTTTGTGGTTCAATCATGACAATTGGCGGTGTGAATTGTGTGAACTTTGGTTCTATGATATCATTCACGTTCTATATTTGATTCGCATCAACAGCAATGAATCAATAGGAGTGATATGCCTGAAGGTAAGGTTTGACTGAAGTGGAGTATCATATTTCGGAGTGAAATAAATATATTTTTAGTTAAGTCTTAAAAACCATTTTCATTGTGAAAATTAATGAAGTTTTACACTGCGTGAGAGTTTACCTATACACACATCACATTTAGGTACATCTTCGTGGCAGTTTTTTTAAAAACAAAATTAAAATTAAATACTTAAAGTTTTTAATTTTGTTAATAATTTAGTCAGTTTTGTAAGGTTTTTAAGTCACCACTTTGGGTAAGTAACTAATTGTCTTAACACATAAGTAGGTATGTATATATATTAATCATCACCTTAAAAGTCATTTACAGATTGTTTAAACATTTCATATAATTAAAATATCCAGAGGTATTTTTCTCTTTCTTCTATAATAAGATATACGTGTGAACAGAACCAGACCTTAAGAACATGTTGAATGAAACGTCCTCCAAGAAATGGTGCATATTATGCTTATTAAGATAATATCTGACGTATATAGAGCAGTAGTTTGCAACTTCCTGCATTAAATTATTCATTTATTCTAACTTAGAGCTATTAATTAATAACAATTTACCACATAATTAACAATCCTTCAATTGTTTCTTGACATTTCATGTACCTACCTATTCCATAAATTATACTTAATAATAGAGACTAACAAGTTCTAATATTAGCAGCAAAAGAGCTCATGATATTTCTAAATGCCAGTTTTTTTCAGATATTGCATTTTAATCGGATTTATTATACATAACCGGGTTCAGAAAGTCATATTTTTGGGTTTTATGTTTATTAGCCTATGTGTTAATCTAGGGTGTCAGCTAACTCCATACCAAATTTTATTAAAATCGCTCCAGCCGTTTGGACGTGAAGAAGTAACAAACATACACACTTACATACTCACAAACTTTCGCCTTTATAATATTAGTGTGATTAGTGTGATAAGTACTGTAACTGGGTCCTTATTCACGTTTTTATTTTACGATAGGAACTTATGACGTCATACGTTCCTATTCCATACACATTTCTATAGAGCTTGTCGTTTTGACATTTCATAAAAAGAGACTGATTTGACTTGAAAGTTGAAATTACAAACTTGGTTGAGTGAAATTACAAAACAAAATGCCAGGTGTCTTAACACTAAATATAATCTAAACTCACAAAGGTTTAATAAATTCAGATCGGCAAACAATCACTAAATCAGCCTAAACCTTAAAACAGCTTTGCAGAATTCGTTTCTCAGAAAGTAAAAAACACAGCTACCCAATTTTCGTGAAACAGATCCCATTTTTCAGACTGTAATACCCAGTTATAATAAAGTATAAGCAATTGACTCCCAAAATTCATTGATTAGAAAGTTGTCTAGACAAAGAAATGAAATCGTTCTGTGAGTGCGTTTTATGAAAATAATACTTATAAATAACTGGTTTTTCTCTGTGGCTCTGCCTGCATAAATGTTGATTGTCGCGATAGTAAACCAGGATACCTCCTCATCGTTTTTTTAGGGTTCCGTAGCCAAAATGGCAAGAACGAAACCCTTATAGTTTCGTCATTTTAGTCTGTCTGTCTATCTGTCTGTCCGTCAATATGTCACAGGCATTTTACTCAAAGACTACACAATAAATATCGATTAAATTTGTTGAAAAAGTGTCTTCTAATAACCGCTACTTAATTAGATAGCTAAAAAATAATAATAAATATTTCAGAGGGGGCACTCCATCCTAAATGTAACAAACTGAAAAACAAAATCGAGCAAACATCAATGTGTGGCATATCATTAGACAGGTATTTTAAAATTATTTTAAGGTTCCTAATGAAGTTTTTAATTAAGGCAATATTTTTGGAAATAATCACTGCGAAAGTTGCATAAATTGTGTTCTTACCTTTTGAACCATGTGACAAAAAAAAAAAGTAGTAGGTACTTACGGTAAAAATACTTTAAACTAAATTTATTTGAGACATGATTGGATATACCGCCATTATGTTATTGCCGCAAAAGTGCGTTTCTCAACAATAGGGCGTAAGTGCCATCAACATACGCTCTTTTGCCGGTGCAATTATTCAAATCGGATTTTTTTAAATAGGCAACGGCTCCGTAACCCTACACTGAGCATGGTCCAACATGCTCTTGTCCGGTTTTTTGTTTAATTGCGTAAAGGTAAGAAACAAGCCACTAACTTTGACATTTATAGGCGTTTCGGCACTTAGGACTAACTGCTGTTATCCGTCTTGCTTGCATTGCTTGCATTTTGCAAACAAAATAAACAAATTACATAATAATAAGTTTATTTTCAATTAATAAGTTTATTTCAATTCAAAAGTTATACTCTTCTATTTACATATGTTGTACTCTTCTAGAACTATTCTATTTCGTACCTAAGGGATGAGTTTTTTATCTTTTTATGTTATTAATTACGTAAATGGTGTTTTTTTTTAAGATTTAATGTGACCAACTAATAAACTGTATTTATGTATGAATGCCTATGTAAATACGTAAAGATGGTGCACAAATCAACAGACAGACGAACACTTTACAACCTAATTAACATGTCGTTGTCTTCAACTAACTCATTTCACGCAGGTTCGTCTGTCATATTTTTACATTTTTCTATTTGTATACATCCTACTGTTACGTCACGATGAACATAAAACGGGCACAAACGAATGGAAACAAAAACGGTCAGTTTATTTTCAATGCTTTATTTATGACTCCTGACCTCATTTTTTCTAGTAACTTTACTTTTACACGTTTTATTGTTAGTATAAAACAAATGTTTACATCGATTTGTATCTAAGTAAAGTTTACATGTTTATGAATGGATAACGACAAGTGTTGGTCTAGTGGTTAGCGATCCTGACTGCTAAGACAAAGGTCGCGGGTTCGATCGCCACCCAGGATAAAACTTTGGGTGATGAGCATGACAATCTATACTATCTATACTTCTATATCTATACTTCTATTCTAATATTATAAAGAGAAAAGATTTGATTGTTTGTTTGTATTGAATAGGCTCCGAAACTACTGGAAGGATTTGAAAAATTCTTTCATCGTTGTGAAGCTACACTAACCCCGAGTGACATAGGCTATTATATATAAAAACCGCGAGGCGTCCGCTAGTATATTATAAGTACCTATGTTTATCAGCTGTCTGGTTGCCATACTGGCTCTGCCTAGTTTAGGATCAGATGGCGTTGTGTGAGTTCTTCCAAGATATTATTAATATTACTAGCCAACTACTGCTTTAATCTATACTAATATTATAAAGCTGAAGATTTTGTTTGTTTGTTTGAACGTGGTAATCTCAGGAAGTACCTACTGATCCGGATTGAAAAAATATTTTACTGTTGGATAGCCCATTTATCTAGGAAGGCTATATATATCATCACGCTACGATCAATAGGAGCGGAGCAGCAATGAGAAATGTTGCAAAAACGGAGAAAATTTATGCAAACGAAGTTGCGCATAGCTAGTAAATAATAAAATCTTTGATGATGGAGTGGTGAATAGATTGATCGATGAGGTTAAGCAACATTACCACTGTGATGGTTTTAGATGGGAGACTTTTTATTGCAGAACACTTAAAGTCATTCCTCAATACTGCCTAGTGGCTGCGACCATACAGGAATGTCATCATTATGGGTTCTTTCAGATGAGAGATTCGGCGCATATGTGCTCTTTTTTGTAAACGCGTAATTATACATTTGCATAAATACCTATTTAAATGACACTATGATGTTCAGTTTCATAGCTTGTCTTTCTAAATTTTTTTTTTTTTTTTTTGTTATTAATTTTAAGTTTATCGTTCTATTTCTTGAAGCGCATGTCATGCGGATGCTCGTATGCCAAAACGAGCGTAAAACGCACAAAGAATATCTGAAAGAGCCCTAATTTATGATTATTAACTCCTTACCCATATGCAATGTAACTTACCAGTACAATAAAATCAATATTCATAATAGGCTTCATAAACAATTGAATAGTTAAAGGTACTACAATAATTTTACTAGGAACAATTAATATTCAAGTACGTGGAGCTACCAGACGAACTTACACACTTTTATACATACAAAATGCGAGCTTATCCATGGACGGAAACCCCCTCCCGCCATCACGAGATCCGAGTCTCATTGTAATGCAAATGTGTCCGCTGTCTGCCTCTAAATTACCCCTACGGTCAAGCGAGAGTCGTCGACATTAGAACCCTCCCTTTTAAAACAAAATCGTCCCCACACTTGTAGTTTTACACCACACATTGCACAATATTCACCCTTAATTGCGACGTATAAGGAATAAAATTGCTTGAATAAGTACTCTTGGACAGTCACAAGCATATTTCATTGCAGATATAGTGTTATGAGAGTTGCTAATGTGGTACTACGGTTCGTAGAATTGGCGTAGCAATTGTGTGGACAATAATTAAGGGCATGCGTAACTTTAAGTATCATAACGATACGGAATGATGTTTTGTCGACGACTGTACTTTGATGGGGTTTACTATACCATGTATATTATGCAGAGGAATAATTTACATAGAACTACCTTACTTTACGTAAATCGAAATTCAATGACCAACTTTATAATGAGCCGAATAAAATTTCTATTAAAATACAATTAATAAGATTAATAGTGGGTGTAAAGTAATTTATATAAGATAAAAATATGCATTAAAACTATTTTGAATTGCAAATTTATTAGTACATTAATTTTAATATATTATAATTATGTTGAGAATTATAATATACAAAAATAATATACAATCATTGAATATTTACATGTCATTATGAGCAAAATGTAATGATGAAATATATCAAATGTTGCCTTTAGTGATCTCTGTATAATAATTTCATTTACATCAATGTCGGTCGTTTGTGTTTATAAAACATGTTTATGACGTTACATGTGCTAATTTGTTTAAAATATTGTATATATTTTTGAAAATAATTAAGTAGATATATCAAAACGACTTGCTATATTTAATTTTAGTCGTAGGTTGAACTGGCCCGACATCGCACGAGTGCAATATTTATACTTATTAATATAAGTAATAGAGCTGAAGAGTTTGTTTGTTTAAGTGCGAGAATCTCCGAAGAAACGGAGCTGATTTAGATGAAATTTGGTATAGAGGTAGCTTGAAGTTTTAGCAAAGCAATGAAAGGACCCAATAGCGTGGTAATTTAAGGGGGAAAAGTTTAGAGCAAAAGCTGATTAACTGTCAAACTCCATCAACTTTCATACAAAAATATCTTTATATAATACCTTTTAAAAAGGCATCGGTCTCGCAATCAGAGGTCGCGGGTTCGAATCCTATCCATTATACTACCGACGTGAACCCACTCCTAACACAAGCCTTTGAGCTTAGCTGGAGGGGCTACCAAGATTGCTAGTAATGTGGGACTCAATACCACATTGCTAGTTATCTCTTAAAAACAAAAAAAGAAAGTTTTCTTTCATATATTAACTAATTCGGTTCATGATGTTCCTTCAAATATGCTGTATATAGCCCTATACAGTTTTAGCCCTTAGCTTATTTCCTGGACAACATTATTTGACAAAAACCAAGCAATCAGCGAAAGTGGCGGTAGTCTAATGGTCAAGGCATCGAATTCACAAACGAGAGGTTGCGGTTCGTATCCCACCCATTACACTAACGACGTGAATCCGCTCCTAACACCATGCATTTTAGCTTAATTGGACAAACTAACAGACACAAATTCCCATAAAGATCTGCAGATACCGTTATTTTACCCTTTATATTACTTACTAGCTGCCTACGTAACTTCGTCTATGTAATTTTTCCCTGTTTTTGAAACATTTTTAACAATACAACAGCCTTGCCATGCCTTCCTCGATAAATGAGCTATCCAATAGTAAAAGAATGTGTCAATTCGGACCCGTAGTTCCTGAGATTATCGCGTTCAAACAAACAAAGAACAAACTCTTCAGCCTTTTTTTTTTTTCTTTTTATAAGGTAACTAGCAATGCGGGATTGTGGTCCCACATTACTAACAATCCTGTTAACCCCTCCAGCTAAGCTCTATGTCTTGTGTTAGAAGTGGGTTTACGTCGGTAGTATAATGGCCAGAATTCGAACCCACGACCTCACGATTGCGAGATCGATGCCTTAGCCTTTAGGCTACCGCGGCTTTTGTATAAATTTATGTATGCATAATATTAGTATAGATTTATTGCTCAGAAAATGAACAATTTTATAACACTTTTACTACCATTTTTCTGCAGCTCTGCTCACATTAACTTTAATTACTCTCTTCAGACTTCTAGCCATATACATGAAGTTTCATAATAAACGGCTTAGAAGAATATAGCCGTGACAATCGAATGTACTACTACAGTTACTCTCGAATATACTCACTAGTACGTAAGTATTTAAAATATTAATACCTACCTTATCACGTATTCAGTATAATCCTTGTTATTATGAGTTTCAAGACTCATCACAATTGGTTCGTTTAATACGCAGTTGTGGTAAAATCCTTTCAAATTGCAGACATCTGAAACCGTTCCTTTGTTAACAAACTGGTTACTTCATCTCATTTACTAACAAGAATTAGAAGTGGGCGAATACTTATGTATGTACTTTATACAATAAAATATATTAATATGAATGTACGCATTAGTATGTGCCACGAAACGTTGCTGGTTTTCTATTGAAAAAGCTTGTTCTCAGAAAGTCGAGGAATTTAATTATAGTGCGTATGTAAGTTGATGATAAAATATGGGGTGTGTATGCTTTAGAATTAATGCAGATAATACCAGTTTTAAAATTGTCGTAGTGTAAACTGGTTTGTTGATTTTAAATTAGTACCTTAAGTGTTGATATTAATGTGTTTTGACCACATAGAATTGGAGAATAGGGGACGGTCTCGTAAAGCTAGTCATTTTGGCGATAATAAATGCCATACAAATTATCTGTCCAAGTGAATTATATCTGTGTAAACCAGGTGGTAGGCATTCATGAATCGACATAATCGATTTTATCATCGATTTTATAAATCGATATTCTACACTGAGGGAGTTACTGAGAGAGGCATCGCTTTTCCTTCGCATCAAATTTTCTATAACACCTATTTAGAGTCTAGTACAAAATGAAAACATACCCCTATCGTTCTAAATCTTGCAAATTTCGCAATTTCCTTTGTATAAAATACTTGTAGGTAGATACGTGCGCAAGAGAATGTTTCCTTTAAAATAAACTTTAAGAAAATACATAGACTAGATCAAAAGTACAGAACCTAGGTACTACAACAAAGATAAAACAAAAACGAGGTGTTTAGTCCAGACTCACTCCCTTGGGCATGCCCGGAATACTCCCAGCTTCTTCGCAATTTCACAAAATGCGATATACACCTATACTTTATACATATTATATCTATATAATACCGTCCAACTTAAAATGAAACCCCATCCTGCCAAGTAAATGTTTAGAACGTTGAGGATTAAAGTAGTACTGAAAGTCCATATTTAAATGGTCATGTTATGGTAGACGGAAATAACTAGACAGACAGAACTGAATTAGAATATTCTCTAGAGCTTTTAGCTTCCGCTAATGCGTCTAGAAGTTATAACGAAGCTATGAACTTTGTTAAGTTTAATTATCTACTGTGTACTTTCTTATAAATAATATTATGTTTTTGTAAGCTTTTGATATGAGTGGATCAATATATCTAACTGCTTCATGTATTAACTTATGTTTAAAATCAGTAGTTTTTTTTCCAAATTCATAGTAGTTCTATGTTGCTTTGTCCTCTTTGTTTTGAAGAAATCATAAACGACTATAAAATCAGTGTATAAATCAACGTTTAACATTTTCAAAAACAATATAAACAGAAGCTTGTAATTGCAAATAGTTAAATTAAAATCTTCTACCAGCTAGCTTCATTAAAATGCACATAAATATAAACGTCAATTAATAAGGCTTAGCTATATACAAAAAAGTAATTTACTTAATTATGTGACTAATACTTTATAGAGTTACAAAATGAAAATGAAAATGTATATATGTATAGCGAGATATATAGATAATAGATTGTAATAGGCATTCGTATATCATCGGATTTAGATAAGAAGTTCTACTTAAAATTGTCTTGTAAAGCTCATCTGTTTAGTCCACAAAGAGCTCTCTCAATCGCCTCGCGCCTGTATCTATCCGCTACAATACATGAAATTCCATAAATTCATAGAGACCAAATTTAAATGGTTATTGGTGTTCAATCTACAGACAAACTGCGGGCGGTATTATGTAAGCAGGCCATATCGATTTATTTTATACGAAACTGCCGCAATTATGACATTAATTCAGTTCATAAGAGCCATCAATGTTCATATAGAATGTTTAAATCGAATAACTTCATCCTAGAGCCGCGTGAACGAGAGCGTATTTGGACGATATATTTTTTTAGTCTTGTTGATATTGGAAACAGGTAAAGGTGTGGGAAGATCGCCGTATAAGGCGGTCGTGCACACTCGATCGAACACAGATAAATTGTATGGGTACAAATCTGCTATAAATGTAAATGGGTACCTATATCACATGCCCGGGGGTGCGTAGGGTCTACATAGAGCTTCTACTCGTAGAATGCAAACCGACCAGTTATGTAGATACATGTGACTACAAGTCCAACATTTAAACCTTAACATTCTACATTGGAAGGGTAATTATTTTTGTGGTTTAATTTGCAGTCAGTCCGAAGATTATCATAGTAATATTTAACATTACGCTTTTACATTTAAGCCGGTAATACTATACGAGAATCCGTAGGAATGGTGTTTATTTTTATTTCTCTTTTAAAAGCAATATTAAAACGCATCGAATGTCTGAGTGCTGTGGGACATTCTAAACGTAAATTCGGTGAACTGTCACGTGACTCAATGAACGATTGTCAGGTGCTACTAAAGTCGCTAAATGCTTTTATCTTGCATATTTTCACATATTTATAAAATACAATTAATGGACATACTTTGCAAGAAATATTCTTCTGAGAATCGATGACGCCGCAACATTGAACGGAGGAAAAAAGTGAAGGTTTAATGAAATAAAAGTGTAGGTAGCCTTTAGGCAATGGCGCGTTCATTCATAATTTTCTGTCTACATTCAAAAACGATGTTACCCGGCTAAGACGGTTCGAGTTGAAAGGGCCATTAGCTCGGTAGGTAACGGGTAAGGGCTGAATTTGTGGCGGACACAGGCTCATTAACTGACAATCTCTTTAAATCACTTGTGGATCCTCCCCGTGGACCTCGGCTGGCTTATTACCGAGGGTGGCTCCCAAACCGTCGGAGGTATTAAGAAATTTTAGCTTTTGTGATATATATAGATACTTTAAGTAATGTTCAGGTGTATTATCTTTCTTTTATAGTGGGGTTTGTAAAACCTTCTTATCTTTTTACTAATTTTTCTTTTTCCTGGAACTCTATTAGCGTAAATCGGTCGCTTATCAGATTCAACTTACTACGAGGAAACCAAAAATTAATAGTACAATCGTATCTTTATTGTATTTTTTGTACTGCAATTATCAAAACGGAATGTACCTTATTTCAAGCAATTGTTTAGATTCACATGTAAAAAGACTTAAATTCCAACTAGAAGAAACTTCGTGACTTCTTTCAATATTTTCAAGAACCCTTATTACGTAATATAGGTAGTATAAAATCACTATAAACCTCGTAGTTACTAAAATAAGCTGTTTAATAATAAACCATTGAATAGCACTCCAATATGTAATGGTTAATACCCAGACCATTACCTTGAGCCTTAACATATTTATACGTTTTCATCGGCCACCAAATAAACAAATTGCTGCTATGTTTACAGGTATACAACAACAATTTAACCCTCAACTTAGCTCAGTAAATATTACTAACGAACGTACCTACGATAAAAACTAATTTAAGAATATAAACTTTACATTGTCCAATAGGTTTGCTCGCAAGTAATCACTTCTCATCAAATTTAATCACTCGTAAAAGCACAGACAAAGCGAGTTTAGAATCTCTGCAACAACTAACTACCATACGAACGCACATAATGTTACCAAGAACAATATACTCTTTCTTGCCTTGCTATATTATTTTACTGCCGCGAATTTCATCTCGTTGCTTCAACACTGAAAATAAACACAAAATATTTACATGTTATTTGCATTCGCTTAAACGTTTTCGTGTTCAATTTTCGACTTTATTATTTAGTGCATAATGAATATGATGTGTTTGTACATGTATGCTGTAAAGTATTACTGGCAAACATAGGGTCTCAGTGTGTAATGTTGTGTGTGAGTACACAGTTTTATGAAGAAACGCCAGTTGCTGGGTTTGTAGCAAGCTTTCGTTGATTTTTTCCTAGTGAAATGATTATTACTTTTCTTTAGCAAAATGGTGAGTTCATTGTTTGGTTGCCTCCTTCATACATAAAGTCGATATTACTTAGTGGTGATAAATAGACTTGAAGGAGACGGTCACGGTTAAAGTTGAATTGTTTTACGCCCCCCGTCTATGGTGAATTGACGATAATTCACCCAATTTTAAGTCGTCTTAGACTTAAAATTGGATGTAACCAAAAGAAAATGTTGACCTTCCCCTAAAGCGAGAAGGCTATCTACTTCATTCACTACGCACGTGAATACTAAGTATCTAATTTTGATTTTTCAACAAAGCCAACGAGGATCCGAGTTCCTCTGATCGATCCCGGCCCCCACGGTTCCGGTCGCAGCTAAAACTCGCCGAGCGTTTTTAAAATCCCCGACTAAAACCGACCAACATAACCTAAGACCCTCGTAGTCGGCGGCCAAAATAAAAACGGTACAGAACGCTACGGCGAGTAAGTGTCAAAGGGGATCATATTAAACTGGATACGTTATCTGCAGCAGGTAGCAGAAAGCTAATTGTGTATTCTTTCCTCGCTTCCAGCGTCCTTAATCTGCCCTGTTGCCCCACCCTTTGCAACCCCCGTTTGCCGCGCCCCAACTAAGCGGAAAGTTTTAAAACACTGTATTTATGCAGATTTTAGGCACTTGTTTTTATTGTGCGAATTAGTTAGATTGCATGATAACGATGCTATTTGAGTTTGCCTCTTTAATTAAAACTGAACATGTATGCAACTATCTACTTTGCCGAGCGAAATTAAGTTCATAATAGATACGTGGAATAATAACTGAATATGTACCGTATAAGAAAATTAAATTCTATAGTACAAGCATCGTATATTTTCGTAAAATTGTTGCTTATAAGTATTCAAACCTTATAAAGCAATTGAAAACTATAAGCAAGACAACATGATGTAAAATTTTCCACTTTATATTAACAAGGTGTAATCGATGCTTACGAAGCGTACCTTAAACGTTTATTAGACTACAACGCGCTGCTTTAAAAAAACAAATACGGCTAATTGCGTCAATGGCTACTCGTTCCTGAGTTAATACTGTTTACAATTCTGTTTAACTTAACAAACTGTCGATTTAAGGGGGATTACACTCCATTCTTGCGCGCGGGAGATAACCGTAATTCGATGGCGTACAACATTAACAAGTCAAATGTAGTACTGTAGGTAAGAATACATAGATAATCTACCTTTGTAGGTATCTTATAACGCAGAAAACCCGAACATAATGCGGTAGGACCCAATAACGGAGGCAGCGGTAGTGAGAAGGAAATTGCTCGGGAAAAATTAGCATTTTTATTGAAATTTCCACTCTTGGTCGCGGATGAAACTATGTCTCTAAATACGTACCTTAAGCTTTGTATAAGCGTGTTTGTTGTGAGCTTGTGTGGGAAAGCATCGGAGGGTTAGAGATGCACCACACTGCTCGCTACCGGTCATTGTCGATACAATTCTTAATTAAGCCTTATCACGGCTATCACAATTACTGGATAATTGGAAAGCAATAATTTTTATATTTTATGTTACTTTTATTGAGACTACCGATATCGGTATTTTATTAATCTTCGATTATATACGGATGGGATATTCAAATGTTTTACTAATTACGAATGTATCTGAGACATTAGCATACGGGTTTCTATGTAGCTTTGGTATTATATCGATATAGGTCCATCCCTAGTGTGGACGCCAGACAATTGCTATACAAGTTTGTACCTATACGTAGTTGACTTTAGGGAAGGGATCATAATAGGAAATTTTCTCTGGCGAATATGCGCACAGTATCCGATACCCTTTTCACTTGTATTGTTTTTATTTTCCAACCCTAATGAAAGAACTTGCCTCGTCTGTATTGCAATTTCAATATATTGGCTTAGCAGCGTTCGTTTTGCCACGTATTCCTTACTTTTTTTTTTCTTTTCGGGTATAGTTTTGACATAAAATCGTAGAATATTTGGGAATAGATAAAGAAACGACTGTCATATGATATGTAGGTTACTAGAAATAATAATTATGACGCAAGAAGCAGAAAATAAATATACCTATTAGTTATTTATAGGGAACCTTTACAGTTTGATTATGTCAAGTGTAAAAATTTATATGAGAAACATTTTGTGCGAGTTTATAAATAACGTTTATTTTAAAGCTATAAATAAAGGCTTTAAAATTTGAAACTTTATTTTAGAGTTCCAATATCGCTTGTTACTAATTTTTCCTTCATACTTAAAATTTAATATTGCAAAGTAATGCCTTCTGCCGTAGGTATACCGTTGCGGTATATAGTTGCCGTCTACCTTCTGCCATATACAACGTGGCAGAGAAAGATGTGCTAAAAATATAATAATAAGATAGTTCTACCTTGGTAGGTAGAACTAGAACTATCCAGATTGGGTTACGGGAATATGGAAAATGAGATTTCTTTCGTAAGAGCATTTTTTTATATCTGTAATCCCAAAGTATTTTCCTCAGTTTAAAACAATTTGCAGTGTGTCTCAGCATAAAAATACTTTGAAGTTCGTTTTTACTGTTATTACATAGTATGCGTTACGTCGTGACACAAATACGTATGACAACTGGAAGCCAATACCGATACAAGATTTATGCCCCGACAAACAAGGGCATGAAAAATAAACTTTTTGTTCATCAGCTGTAAATGTCTCCACAAATTGACCATAAATTTCTGCTCTATTAAAATTTATTGGCCTCAAAACGTTTATTGTAACATTACGTAACCTGGTAACCCTTCCACGGTCATAAAACAATGCAGGCATAACAGGCCATGCGAAAAAAATGATTCCAAGTTACATAACACCTGGCATTTAAGGCCATATTCGCATGACAAACTGGATTCGATTTTATGACACGGGGGGCAGTGTTTTACGATCTCTTATCGAATCAAAAATTTTCTCCAGAACAAACAAATGTGTAACTTCTATAAAGAGCTAATTTGAATTACAACCGACAACACGATAGGATCACTTGGTTATATTTTTGTTTGTTTTTGTTAACCCAAGGCTCTTATTGTTTTATTATTGTCATAAAATATATCATTAATTAAATAATTACGTGTGAACTTTGTTTATATTTACATTGGTAGTAATGTTTGCTTATCTCAATTATTTATGATCGTTAAATTTTCATGTTGCATTTACAATTTACAAAACTTTGTACGTGGGCTGAATCAAAATTATAATTACGTAGCAAGCAGTAGGGTACAGACCTACGCCTTGATACTAGTCCTGTCTTGTAACATCATAGCCAATACTATCACTTGATGTAAAATCCTTTGACAGTCAACACGTATTTTTCTTTTTACTCAAGATAAAGCAAATACCGCTCTGAGCAGATAAAGAGGAGAAATCGACCGCAACTATATAAAGGTTTGCGGCGATAAAAATACCGTGTTTATTTGCACGTCCTACATCAGTTCCCTTAACCTGGAAAACTGACTTAAACGTGCGTAGAGCTATATACAAAAATAAATCTCAATTGGAAAGATATACGACCGATTTTCCAACGAAACACGTCATTCAATAATGATGTTTTTAAACTTTCGACAAGTTCAACTTACATTCCCCGGTATCAGTAAATTCGGATCCCAATCTTGAACAATTTTTTCCTAAAAACGTGATTTAAAAACGCTACCAATGTACATTTTTAAAATCGAAAAATGTACACAGGGTGGTTTTATACATTTTATTGTTGAGTATACAGGTGGTACACGTTACATCAATTAAAACTTAAAAGGATTAAGCTCTTAATACTCAATATAAATATTTTCCTTTGTTTAAGGCCTGAGATAACGATGTTTATTATTTAATCGTTTCTCACTTGAAATCTTCTAATACGGATTTATTTTCGTATCTCGAACGAGTTTCAAAATGAATAAACAGAAATATAATTCTGACATCTTGTAGTTTCTTCCGAATGGAATATAAATAGGTATATGTGAGGCACTCGTATAACATTTGAATAGCTTCGATATTGATATTCGCCCTTTTTGCCCTTCATAAAAATGTGCAATGTAGCTATCGTAAAGTGATCCACTTTACTATTACGAATGCGTTTTAAAAGCTAGACAGAACTGCAGATATTCTGTTCTTTCGATTTAAACAGTCCCCTCGTACGTGGGACAGAGATAGGTTTATTCCATGAACCTTCGATTTTCACATTGTCGCGTATTTTAAACGCGCTACGACAACAGTCACGACGCTTGAAATTTTCTATTAATTGGCGTCTTTAGTGCTTTTTGTCGATGCCATTCTATGGCTTAACGTGATTTCGTATCTGTATTGTCATGTAAGTATATGTTTATTTGACAGTGTTATGACACATTTATCTTTGTGGACGACGAAAATCTACTTCAAAAGTAACGATTTGTTTTCATGTGACTAATCCTATACAGATGTTAAGTGGCGGCATCCAGCGGTTTGTTGCGTCTGCCGCTATCGTTTCATATCTAGGCAGATTATATACAGATTTATTCTCGTCCTCTGCTACTCCCCGGCTGGAGACGATTATACCCTGAATATAGACTCATTTATTTTTATTTAGCAAATAAAAGAGCTACAAACGCCAATAAAGGACGGTCGAATTGGATGCGAAATGTATGCTAATGCTAGCGCCGACTTGTATAATTGACGAAACTTCCTCCCGCAGAATCAGTCGATCATATAGATAGACGTTAACTTCGACTGTTATCAGAGGATCTCATATGAAATTCTGATAAAGAACACTATGAAAAATTCAATAGGTCGATAGCCAAAGAACGAAAGTGAAAAAAAAAACGAAAACAATAACGTACATTTAATCAGTATTCAGAACGCGCCGCTTGTGTCCACAGCTGGGATATTTGGCAAGGGGACAAATCCTGCGGTCGGCCACCAAGAGATTTGTGCGGCTCGGCACACTGCATCGTCACGTTACCCTGGTCGCTGTTGACGGGACGAATTTACAACGCGATTAACGACGTACATTATGCAAGGAATCAGCGTCAGTGATCGCTCGACCAAAATAACTAACACGAGTATTTTGAGTGAGCACTGATTTATTGCGCTCTGGGATGCTACTGTGTACCTATTACTACAATCGCTCACCCAGTTTTGAAACAATAAAAGCGATAAAATGGTCAAATTAATAAAAAGTATTGCACACATAACAGTAACGTCTGTATAAATAACATTCTCGTTTGTTATGCACTTAAAATTTGCTCGATCAATTGTTGGGGATCGCAACTAATCATGCCAATAAAGTGCCGCGTCGGACGCTTCTATTGTCGTAAATAAACTCATTATTCGGAGCGGGCAGTGACTCGGTCAAATACCTGCGTTTTAAATCAAATGCAATGTATTCGGGGGCGATTTGTTCGCCCGAAATGGTTCCTTTGTTGAGTCTAATAAATAATTTAGTGGTCGGCCGGACGATCCATGAATTCACGCTCTGTTGAACTCCTGTAAATTTTCATTTGCAGTAGCTACACGATGATGCACAGATATTATTTATGAAGCGATATTTAAGTGGGTAGTGACATCAAAATCACGATTAACGTTCCGTATAAATACACGGTCATTGTTTAAATAAACATAAAACGTTATCTTGTTTAAAAGTTCATCAATACACACAGCGTAGTTGCTCGGTACGACGAGAGTGTTATACTGAAGTAAATGAAATAATCCAGTAAGATTATTATCATCCATGTATAATTTATATTTACCTTTATGTTGGTAGTTTAAGTAAACAAAGAGTGTATTACATTTAAAATTCAATGTAAAGGCACATTCAATTACGGACAAAGAGTTTGTTTTAACATATATTTTCGTGAAAGAGCAAATGTGTCGTCCCGCCTCCCACGATTTGCATCCACGTGAGGCTATTCTACATTGTCGTACAAACCAATTTTTATTCAAAACATACACGAAATGTTGTAAACACAAAACTAAACTATCTATTTACTGTAGAATTTTAAACTCATAATACCTAATATTGTATCGATAACACTCGGATCAGCTCTATGTATGCGTGCATTATCTATTTATTATGTAATACTTTGTATACTAACCTAAACTTATCTTTTCTATTAGCTAGGCGATAATTTTGTGTTGTCCAATAACTTTTCGATAAGCCCGACTAACGTGTATCACTATTCTATACTAAAAGTCATCGTATTCGAATAATAAATAGTGAATACAAAACAAACCTTATCTATTATATTCTTACTCTTTGTTAAAACGAGTGTTACTAATAAACTACGAGGGAAAAATGGCGGTTATATTTTTTGTAAGCGAAATTCTAGGTTAAATGTTGCGACGTGTAGATGTTGACTAGATAGTGTGGCAACCTACATGTACAGTTCGGCGACCCCGCAAGGCCGCAATCCGTCATCCGTGGGTCAAGGTCACGTCGCTTCATGTCACACGTCACGAATATCTGCATCTGTGATCGTCTACATTGATACTCGTACCCAGTATGCATTCTGGTGCGAATGGAAACCTTATTTCCTTACTGTTAAGACGTAAATATCTGGCCAGTGCATCGACCCCGCCATACTGTATGGTTTCAAGATGTTACTTTCGTTGGTATTTTAGATGTTGATAAACTTAGGTGTGTTGTTATGTGAATGTTTGTAGTTCTTTATAAACTTACGTAATATTATTTTGTTTGAGGTTATATGTGTAAGTAAGCGAAGCGTAAAATTAGGTACTTATGTCTCTATGAACATATTAGATTAGTATCTAAGCATAAGTTTATTAATAAAAATATGTGTTGCCACTTTAGTTTGTTTAATAAAATTATAAGGTAATTAATTCACTGACGCTTAGAGATTTATATCTGTTTGGCCTTGACAGTATTATCTAAATTATAAACCAGTAAAGTTACAGCATAAAGTGGATAGTAATATGGTAGAGTATAGATTGTCAGGCGTGCCCTAGATAGAATAATAACTGTCTATTAAGACAGGGAGATCGAATCAATACCGTATAAGGGCATAGGAATAATTCCAGTAGGGCGTTGGTTCTCCCAGTTAACTCCCTATAGGTACCTACCAACGATATTCACACAAGTTGTCGGCGGCCTCGATCTCGATGGCGTTGAACCCCCTTAATGTGTTTTCACGGGGACATCGCTTTTTCAGGGTGGCCCGCCACTTATTCCTAAAAGAGTCAATATTCTTGCTCACTTAACCTAAAGATTGCGGTGCCAAGATAAAGATTTTTGCTAACCAGTAATTTATTTAGGTACATATCTACATACCTACCTAAAAATGAATTTTGTGTAAGAAAGTAAATAGATGCCTATTTGTTCCTTCTTCCATTTATCTATGTTTTATTTATTTCAATTTGCATTTTTAGGAAAAATTACAGTTCACAAATCTTAAATACGACTTTGTTAATAACTGAAATCCATGTAAATGTTATTGAGAAGTACTACTGTACAGTAGTTAAGCCTTCTAAAAATCCTAATTTCGATGCATAAATACTGAATAATTGATAGTTTTCTTTATCTTTATTTGCAATGTGTGGTGTTTGCTACTTAAATTAACAATGCACTTTGTTTAAATACTATTAGTCTTTAAATACAGTTGTAATTGTAAATCATTGAATGAATTATCTAAATTGCAATTGGTAAAACTAATTGGTGTTTAAGTTGCTCTTTTATTGCATATTTAGCTAACTAGTGATATTACTTTTTAGAACAAGCTGTCTGGCTATAATATTGTGATATATTTCACTTTGTATAGAGAAATAAAAAAGGGTATACAAAGATAGTGGCAACACAAACAACGAACGCTCCTATACTATAAATCGATTAAGGCTTTTGACAGGCAGTAAGGCAGAACCTGATTATAATCATAAATTGGCGATTTTAAATAAAAATTATACGTACACCGAACCAATCCATGAACTAATCACATAAATAAGGGGAACAACAGATGGTGCGTCCCCACGACACAGCCCCACCTACATTTTTATTCGAAATTTCATATTTTACAACAATAAATTTTAGAAAAGAGTATAAAAAATGAGATACAGTCGTCGGCGTTACAAAGACGTGATAAAGCTGTTAATCGGAGTGGTCAGGTGGTCCTTAATTATTTAAGATAAAAATATGATAGTACTTCATTAAAGGAGTCCCTGGCATTTTCTTTCAATAAATAATATCCAGCGACGCTTTATAATGACCAAACAATGAGTTATGGCGACACTGTCTCGCGCGTAGCTCTATATAACTCAAAAACATTGTTAATACGATCGCTGGTATTTGTTATATTTCTAAATATAATAGCTAGATATATTTTGGATAATAATCTTTATGTTTTATTGTTTTATCACCTGTTTAACTAATTTAACAATGGTTGTTTTATTTTGCATTTATATTCTGTTTCTGTTCAATTCAAAGTAGAATTTCTTCGTGATGCTCCAGACTGAGACTATATACCTATATAGCTCTGTCAGTCCTATTCCCTTTATACCTGGTAGACATATAACTACCTATTATCTTTCCATAATTAAGAAGAATCAGGCTAACGCTGACTATATACCTAATTAAACTAAATAATAATACCAATTATTTCTTAAACTATTACCTACTTCTATTATCTCTTTTAAATAGTATCTACTTACCTGGGATAATGCTGTAGGTTACATTATTAAAAGTATAAATGTTAGTAGGTAGGCAGCTACGTTCCATTACCAATTATTGCAAATGGTTTTACAGACTAACAAATTAATTTTTATTTTACATTCTTTTTCATAATACGTATTGTAACTAGCCTACGTTTGTCCTCTTCTATCCTACTTACTTTAAACATCATAACGTACTTATTATGAATAAGGGTAAGTAGTTACTGGAAAACGTAAACCAAAATTGTTGGTAGACTTCACTTGTATTGTTGCCTACCTATCATTACAAACTCTATAATATTACGTATAATTTAGCTCAGTTGTCGTTGAGCCGGTCGTTTGCAGGAGCACCTACATAAATTCCTTTCACTGGAAACCCTTTCTATGTCAGATGAAGTCGAGCTACAATGTTGTTCATTCATTACCTAGGCTTAGGTAAGCTGTTACATTTTAAGGTCCTTACATAACCGGCTAAACTCACTTTCATATCTGTTTACTGTGCCGTAAAACGCCAAGAGGCAAAGATCTCCCACAAAGGTACAAGACTTTTAAATATAAAAACGTATCACAAGAATCTTTCATAAATTTCACGAACCGAGCGAGTAAATCAGTCCCTTTTCAGGACAGTTACATATATTGAGAATTCCTTTTATACTGTACATTTTACATACACAAATAGATGTTTGGTAGTGAAATTTAATGTTGAAAGCCTATTCTAATACTTCGATGTAAATTTTACATTACTTCGGGCACGTCTCCTAATTTAACACTCTAGTCGAACTAAGACGACAAAAATCAGCAGCCAATTAAAATCTCTCAACCTATCAGTGTCGAGTCACTTGAATTTTAAATGTTCCCCCTTGCCCGATTAGGGTGCATCCTAAAAGCTTCTAAAGCGATAATTCACAACGCAAGAATGCGAGCCGACAAGGATAGGCTCGTGTACCACGCCACAAACTTAATAGTGCGGCTATTCAATCGTATATGTCCATCCCATAGTGTTTATTATTCAGTGTGCGAATAGTCAAGTGACGTTTGTTAGTGTGTAGTAATGGTGGACTGTCATGGCGCGCTTGACGTCACTCAGCCAATGAGCGTGCAGTGCGACGCGACGGCAGCGCCACAAGATGGCCGCCGGCGGCCGGCCGCCGCCGCTTTTGTTGTGTTTAGGCCTAAACTTGTATAGAAAATTTAAAATAATAAAGAATTTATAAATAAAAATGTGAATTTAAATATAGTAAAAATATGTTTATCATCTTTGGCTTCGTTTCGACGTACAAACTCGGTCAATTTTATTCAGGAAAGAGTGAAAACGGTGTGATGTTTTGTTGTTGCAAGGTAAGTGATTTTTTTATTATTTAATGATTTTTATTTAAAAAATTGACATATAAAAGCCATAAAATGCTGTTATTAAATGCACTCTTTTAATATTTACCGTTTACGTCAATTTCATGTTGAAATCTAATAAATATTTTAAGTTCTAATTGGATTTTATATATATATATATTTTTTTTCTAATTATAAACAAATTAATATTTTTTTATAAGAGCTTGTAACATTTTAAAATCCATTCATTTGCTTTTATTGTACTCATTTTTACTAAATTTATGTCCAAAAGAACTGTTAACAAAGAAACTAATTTATTATTTGTCCCGTTGTTTTTCTATTCAGATTATATTTTTATTTAACTAATATAATTATATAAGCATCTGCCTATAGGTATAGGTACTGTTTATTATATATTCATTCGTTTGTCTTCGAGACAAGACAACATTATGTTAATCAGTAAGAAGTTAAGACTGATATTTAATATTGAAATTAGTGGGTGTTTATTTAAAACGGAAATTAGTATCGATTAGACGCACGACAGTTTATTTCAATCGCGCTGGATACTATCGATAATAATTATCATTGAAGAAGCGTAAATATATCGTCCATGAGCGTACGTTAGTACGTCGTACTCGTCAAAATTATCGAGCGACTACATGGCAATTAAATTGTGTGAATTTATCGCCTTCCCTGGACATTAATAAAAGGGGGATCAAAGGCTTCCCTTTTTAAAGTGGCGAATCTCCATTCAGAGTTAATCAGGAGTTAGTGGGTTTATTCGTTGCATGTGTGGTGCGAAAATTGTGAACAAAATTGGGCTAAATAAACATGAAATTCACTAAAAGTAATCATCGGTTTCATCTCTGGTGTTAGGTGCAACGTGGTGTGAGTCATTACATAAAAATGTGCTCTGATGATCTGCTAATTGGTATGTATTGGTGGTTAGTTAGAGATGTACAATTCGAGTAGAAGTTATACTGAGTAATTGATTAATTACCTACTCCTACCTTCTGAGTGCTGTCGAGCTTTGCACGCAAGAGTTTTCATTAGATAATATATGCTTAATATCTATTAAGTATTGTAGATATCTACTTACTAAAAATAATCTCCACACAGGCAACAAACATTCATATTTCCAATGATCTATATTTAAAACTCCCAATTATTCAGACAAAGAGACAATTATTGTTTCTTTGTCTTTATTGAATAGTTATTTTAAGCTTTAGTTATTTGGTCGAAATAACATTTATATCCTATATCAAGTAATATGTACCTATATCATGCTTTTGAGTACTAACTAACGTTATTTAGGTACTAGGTAGCTATAAATTCCTTTAAATTCTTTATTTTCTCAAAGCCTTAGGAAACTAAATATACAGGTTTTTGAGAGAGCTACACCTATATTTTCTAAATTTTGATTTGATTGTGTCTAATTTTTATTTTACCAAATTGTACCCACAGCATGACTCGACATTATTATTCTAATACTTGTTACTTTATCCAAATAATAAGACACTGTATCAAAGGAAACAAGTACTTATTAAGCACGTCTCTACTTCTAGTAGCTATAGTCACTTACTTATCTATACGTTTATAAATAGTTATTCGCCTACCGTTATCTGATAATTAACTATAGAGGCTTTTCTGGGGCACTGGAATAGTAATAGGCTTTTGATTAAGATATTTATACAAACAGCTTACTAGTAATTTACTTAACTAAACAGATACGTAACATTTTAATTATGGTTATTTGGCTTCGGATTTGTATTAACATGGCGGTCTATCGACTTGGGGACAATAGGCAATTAAGTTCCTTGCTAATTAAAAACCTTTTAAGGATTCATACCTATTTGTAAATGAATCATTTTTTTTTTAATTGAGGTCTGAATAAAATTGTAATATTTACGATTTTATACCTGCCATTAATTAGGTTAGTTATCTACCGTTTATTACAGGCATCAATGGCCCATAGAAACATACTTACTTACAGACATACTTACAGACTAACATCCATACAATAATACATGAAGTGTTAGTAAATACAACAAAATAAAATAGCGATGTTAAAGTCTAACATTCACTTAATATAATTTAAGCCAGGTAGAGTCCCAAATAATTAGGTCTCAACCGTAGTTCTTAATTAAAGGTAGGTTGCCCAGGTATCTTTATTAGTAGGTATTGGGTATTATTTAAAGTTCTTAATTCCCAATTATTTTAATTTATATTGAAATAGCATTTGAGCGTGGCTTCACCTGCGTGAAGGTCGATTATCGCGATAAAACCTATGCTATCCTTCCCCGGGACTGAAACTACAACAAAATTTCATCTAAATCGGTTTAGGGGTCTAAACGTGAAAAGGTAGCAAACAGTCAGACAGAATTACTTGCCCATTTATAATATTAGTATGGATTAAATACACTAATTTGACTAGCCATTCTATTACTGCTGGCGCAGGCGCGGATCCAGAACTTTGTTCTGGTTGGGGGGCATTTTGACTCAACTGGCGATGAGTGAGTCACTTGCATGACAGGGGTTTGATGCACCTCGCATTTGATTCAACATCGGTACACCAACCACAGGTGGAGGGGGGGAATTGTCGGTCAAAACACATCGGTCTAGTGTCAAATTCCCCCCCAAAAAAAAGTATTACAGTCGAGTCTGGGGGGCAATTGCCTCTGTCCTCCCCCCTTGGATCCGCACACCTGCATGCACGCTACACACGCCGCACACGATGTGCATATACATATTTGATTGTTGTAAATATTGCGAGCTTCCTAAATGTATACCTAAAGTATTGTCACTTTGAGTTTAAATTGCATTATAAGTAAGTATGTATAGGTAGCTACAACACGGAAGGTATCAGCTGCTTATCACCCTGCGGAAGTCGTAAAAATCGAGTGAGGTAAAGGGTTACTTTTGTACCTACAGCAGGTACTTAAGGGCTGCGGGGTGGAGGTTTGACTCTGAATTGTATTCCACAATTTTGTGACTATTTTTAAACAATTTCTGTACCTATCAGGTAGGTATAGGTTCTAGAGTCTAGGGTATACGCTATAAAAATAATTGAGTATTAAGTCGAAGTATCGAAAATATCACTAAGAATTAATTTTGTTAAAAAATGTGTGTCTTTTAATAAACCTATCTGGCAATATTAAAAACTAAAACAGTATCTATTGTTAATAGATAGGTATTAAGTCAAAATATTCAACTTAGTTATTAATGATTGTATTGCATGAACTTGGCCTGCACTACCGTGCACCAAACTCACACAATCATACACCCATTATTACTATTATACAATGTGGTATTCGCAAATAAATCTTCATTTTTTGTTGCAGGGGTCGTTGGTTGGACCCACCCCATTTTTTGGCCGTCCCACCCTTCGAAAGGCCGTTAGGGTTGAAACCGTTTATTCATTCATTTGACCATCGACCGAGGAAGAACACAGGGTTGAGGAAACGGTAACCCATATTCTTAAATTTCATGATCTCTGGATGAACATTGATTGAGGTAAGTCTTGTGATTTTTTTGCAGAAAATATTCATTTATTCCAAAGGTACGTATGTTGGTTGTCCCTTATTAAAATAAAGTAGTTTGTATGTGTCCTTTGTGTTGAATTTTAAAGTCATGTTTGTAGATGACTTGGCTGTAACTTCTATAGACGGTTGAGCTATTTATTGTGATTGAATGGGCCGTTGTAATAAATAAAAGTAACGTAAACGACGAAGACGATTTAATGAGAAAATATAGTTCTGCGTTGTACCTGTTCGTGTCAATGTTCGATTAATAGTGATTGTTGACATACTGTGTATTTTTGTTCAGACAGCAATGTTTTATATTTCTAATTCTAGTAGTAATTTTCATTTAATATGTACCTGGAAACGCTAGGGGTTCGAAAAATGGTTATACTTAGTAGAAAATTAACTTGCTGAGGTTATAAAGACTGATAGATAGATAGATAGATTGTAATATCTAATAATATATTGGGACAACTCACACAACGTCATCTGATTCCAAACTAAGCAGAGCTTGTTCTATGGTAACCAGACAATTGATAAATATACTTATAGGTATATTTCTAAACTAGCTAACCCGCGCAACTTCATATGCGTCATTTTTTCCCGATTTTGCAACATTTTTTATGGCTGCTCTGTTCCCATTGATTGCAGCGTGATGTTATATAGCCTATAGTCTTCCTCGATAAATGGGCTATCCAGCAGTGAAAGAATTTTTTAATTCGGACCAGTAGTTCCAGTGATTACCACGTTCAAACAAACAAACTCTTCAGCTTTATAATATTAAAATATTAGTATAGATACATGCATACTATAGATAAATTACACCTAGGCACAGAATAAACCATCGTGCTCATCACACAAAGTTTTATCCTGGGTGGGAATCGAACCCACAGATACAGTCTAAGATGATGGAATTGGTTTCAGGATTTTACGCTTTGTTGTATCATATGATAATTAAATACTTAGTCAATTAAGATTTAAAGGTATTTTTTAAAATTAAAAGACTGTCTGATTAACTTTTTATTTTCGTGTAATTCAAAATTGACTCTAAGTATATAGTATACGTTACATATACTCGTACATATAAACTCCTCTATGTAGTATATTATGCGTGAAGTCGTTAGAACTAATAGGAACCCTGTAATATAGCGATAAGACTATTTTAGGCTTCTAAATAGCTTCAGGACTTTAGATGATATCCCTTTCGTCGTAAATGGGCTTATGTACCTACTGTGAAAATGCCCTTTCAGTTTTGCAAGTTCCTAGTACATAATGCGTAGTAATTGTGACATTTAAGTATGTAGCAATATACTTCTACTGGACGAGATATTTTTAGATTTCATCAAGTGGTCTGAAGGCTGACTGGCTTTTAGGTAATCGTAGCCAATGATGTTTTAAGTAAAAAGATGTAGATTGGTTACATAAAGAACATTCGATATATCGATTTAGAAACGGTCAACTAATGCCCACATTTATAACCTATATTTTGCAATGTCACACTATTATAAAAAATCGTAAAAGCATTAAGAAAAATGTAAACCGCTGTTTTCATCTGTTGACGTTGGTACACGCACACTAACATAATAATTTAAAAAACTTTGCAATTGACTAGATTTTAAGGTGTCGCTTGCTGAGCGCTTGTAACCTATCTACACCTTTTTACTTACAATATCATTGATCATAGCTATATATCATGTATTGGCACGCAAGAATAAGTACAGCAAGGTTAAGCGGTTACAATCAACAATAGATCTATTCCTAAAATAAAAACAAATGTCTTTGTTATCTAATAGGTGACATTGTTCAAAGTCACCTTAACTACCCAATCGAGACTCAAAGAACTCAAGAAATTCAAGACAATAGGTTAAGGTATTAATAATTTCAACACATTTTTTTAAGATTTTTCAAGTACATAGTAACAAGTTATAATTTACAATCACATGGTTGCATCAAGCGCCATCTAGTAAGTGCAACTGGAACTTCTCCTTGCCGGCTTTAGGCACATCCATCATTCTTTTAGATACTTAGATATCAGAAGCTTAGTGTAGTGTGCTTAGATATATAATGTAAAGGGAGTCGATATTGTTACAGACCAAAGATAAGTCATCATCCTCCATTAATGTCTTTAATATGACATAACGCATTTTTTTAAAGATAGCATTTTCTAGCAATCCTTTGAACCCCTTCAGCTAAGCTCAATGGCTTCTGTTAGGAGTGGGTTCACGTCGATAATAGGTATAATTGGTAGGATTCAAACCCGCGACCTCACGATTGCGAGTCCAATGTCTTAGCCATTAGGCTACTGACGCTTCTAATTATTTTTACTTGGTCGACATCGCACCTCAGAAATTGCTGCTCTCAATAGACCATAGTGCCAACTAAGAGTTGAGAGTTTGCAATCGATTATTCAAAACAGTTTAAATATTCAAAAGTATTATTCAAATAGTTTTTCACGTAAACGATTTCAAGCCCTACATCATAGCACAAAGCAAGCTACTTACAGACCAAGCGTTCTACTTATGCATAAAAAAAACTTTTTTTTTATAATCTTAAAGGCCAAAACACAGTTTCTTTAAACATGTGTACGGTTTCACAATTAGATAATAGTGGCGGTTATCAGATGACATTATTCAGCACCCACTCCAGGTTGACCTGAAAGGCCGCTCGTTTAGGCTGTTGTTTACTGCTAACGATGACGACGAAAATAGAGCAAACGCTGAAAAAAACACGGATAGAAAAAAAATGGTTTTGTCTCTGGAAGAATTACAGAGAGAAGCTGTTTAAAATAATTGGAATCAGGCTTAGGAACATTAGCCTACTTATTCAGACTCGTAATTGATCCTTTTGATTATTGAGTTTTGTCCTCTTCTATTGTGTTTTTACTGTTATAAATAAAAAGAGAAATATTTTTTCATAATACATAGCTACATTTAACTTTTGAACAGTTATAAATAAGCAGGTTAAAGGACTTGTCACACTGGATGCGTTCTGCGTTCTGCGGTCCGGTCAACGCATACGTAGATGAGTGCAACGTTCGAGTTGATCGTAGCGCAGCACGCATCCAGTGTGATAAGTCCTTAATATCAATAGAATAAAGGATAACTAACGAATTTTGCGAAAAATTCTAACAACATTTTCCTCAATAAAATATTAATTAATACTACTTTCTATAAAGGCTATAAATTATATTTTATGAAACAGTTAGTTCCGAAGTCTTTATAGACGCGTCTTATAGCATGGACTTTACTAATATGGAAATACGAGCCTTTGGTATAAATATCATTAAGCGTTATTTTGCGTTTTATCACACAAATTTTGCCCTACTTTTTTACTTCCGTAGGGATGGAATTTCTAAAAATTTATTTCCAACTGACGTCTTGTACTTACAAAACTGCCTACATACCAAATTTCACCTTCTTAGGTCAAATAGTTTCCAAGATTTTCTATTGAGTCAGCGAATGAATAACCTTTCCATTTATATAGGTACATATACCTAGATTTAGTATGTAGGTATGGAAACATATAATACTAGGCACTTTGCAATTCATATATCTAAACATATTACAACTTATGATAGTAACACCATGTGTAGGTAAAATTTTAACGTTGATTTTATTCAAATATAAACAATCCAAAAATTATAATAGGTACAGCAATCCGTTACATTTACATAATATATGTACTTAGGTGTTTATTAATATAAGTATTGATATAATTAAAAAGGCTTAATATAAAAGGAATGACTAAAAACGTTAAATCGCAATATAGTACAAACATAACCTCCAACAAACTTTGCATATAAAAGACATCTACGGGCGCCATTATTTCAAACAATATTGTGCACATAGCCTAATTAAATAAATTCTAATCTGAGAGCTTACAACTAAGTAAGTACCTATTATATTAACGGAAACCGTTAGGAGTCTTAAAAGGCTTTGAGTGGGTAGGTACACGCGATATTGGAATTAGTTAGGTAGCTAGAAATATACCTATATTGTAGAAATATATCTATATTCTTTTCCTCTTTTGAAAGTAACATTCGTGAGAGAATAAGCACTTTGTATTATATTCTCGAACATAAAATCTAAAACAATAGGCTCTGCCTACCTAAGTAAAAATCCGCATGGATGATGAAAGATTCCAAACGCAACATCGCGAATGTACTACCATAAAAATTTCCGCTATAAATTACAGCTAAACTATAACTTGGATACCTCTAGACTCGACGTTTAACTATTTTTTTTTCAAACATTACCTACTTAGGAGCGGTAGACAAAAAACAGCGCGTAATAACAACGTACAATTCCTTTTTTATATTTTCTATTTATAAAATTGCCAAAATCTACATTACCCACTTATTACGTTGCGACATAAAGCCGACCTATGTTGGTATTAAAAATCCCGAGTCGTGCCGCAGGGCGGAACGGTAATCACCGAGAGAACAGGAACAGGTGGCGCAGCCTGTGTCTACTCTTTAATATCGACTTTTTTATCAGCACTCGTACGAACGTAATATTATAATCAGACCGCCGACGAGCCTCTATCTAAATAATATGTAAACATAAATAGATATTCGTAATGTAAACGTTCGCGAAGCCTAAGCAAACTATCAAAAAACATTACGGGGTGCAAATAACAACGATCATGGCGTATGTAATGAAAATCTTGCATCGGCATTAGCCGTCCCGTGGTGCGGCGCGCGCCGAGCGGCGAGGGCGGCAATCGATGGCGGGCCGGGACGCGCGCCCCGACGCCCAGACCGGCAGACGCCCGGAGACGCCGTCCCTGAACACACGCTCCTTCGACACGCGCGCAACCCCATCCGTCATCCTTCAATGTTTACTTATCGGACGACGCGAACAGCTGACCGACCGGACCGGTAAGTCACGTGCTATATTCATTCTCTACCGCGCTCGGCACTACTCGCGTTTCGCTCTCTTACAGTGTTCCTTGCTGCATTTTTGTGAATATTTTATGGGTGCATAGAGAACCTTTCGTTTGTGCATTAGAATCAATAATGCAGGCCCGGTGCGATGTTGGTTCGCGTCGTAAATTACGAATATAATGCACCCTTACGCCCTTTTATGTTTTTCTATTCAATACTCGGCTGGCACACACATACATTGGGAATTCTTTAGTTATCTTTACGAGTGGTGGTCGAAACTTGTCTTTTGTAATTTATCCTTTATGTGCAACAAAGGTTTGTGGACAAAAGAGCCTGCGGGAGACAGTCGAGCCGAGCTCGATGGATAGGTTGTAAAAAACAAAGAGACGCTTTGCTACCGGTAGGAGGATTGCGAAAATAATTTTTGCAAACCAATCGCGTGTTTTTGCAATTCCCTGTGCTCTCATTGGTCTGTGTGTACAATAGATTGTTTGAGTCTATAACATTAAAGTATTCCTGTAAAACAATTTCACTTTGCATATTTACGATTGGCCATAATTTTTCTCATTTTACTCGCGGCGTTACGATAGCGGAACGTAGTGTTTCCCGGTGCTATCAGTGTTTCCCTTTTGGGTTGAAGAGGCAGGCGTGTTATAAATCGGTTGCTTTATTTTATAGGTGGTGTTCCCAGAGGAGAGGCGGGGACTTCGGCATGCAAGTGACTTCGTTTGGTGAGCTTTTAGGATATTGCGAGGGTTAGATCTAAGATATTACAATTAAATCGTAAGAAGGGTTAACTTTTGTACTGTTAAACGTTGTTGTAAATTTGATGTTTGTAGAGTATTGTGTCTTGTAAGTCTTCTAGCGCTGGAGTTGAGAAGAGAAGAGAAGAGAAGAAATCGCGTCGCCTTCTGTACGTATACTGAATGTATCCTGAGTGCCTCATTCTTTCCGGTATACCTTCAGTATACGTAACAGAAGATGACACTTGCCATCGATGCTGCCACGAAGACTTCAAAATGACTCAAACTTGAAGAATCTTGACTTTTCTGTACATTTTCTCTTGTCATTTTCTTGTACCTACACTATTGAAAATTGTAGAAAATAGATGTTTTACAGAATTTTCGATATAATTTATTACAAAAAAGAACTCTATAAAGATGAAAAGAACTTCTTTAAAGATGTAAATAGTCATATAAGTAAGATTAATAGCTTCAAATTGTAATTATTATCTTAAGTAGGCATTTCAATTTAAATTAAATTGTATAATTATTTTTATAATGATGACCCCATCTTATCATGATACAGATGTAAAAATCTTTAATAATATTTGCCTCATTTTTATAAAGCTTGCAAAGTAAACAATTTAATATAATTAAAACACAATTACAAGCATATTACTTTATAATTAAATGTTATATATGTACCTATTTATTAAGTTGTTATGTGATTATCTTGTATTTTGAATTTGATAATAACAAATAATTTGTGTCTATATTTTGTGTGACTTTTCAGCGTAGCAGCGTTTTGATTTTGAAATAAATAAATAAAATTAATATTTTACATTGATTTTATTTCTCTCTAATAACACTATGAAACTTTGTAGGTTTATCTAGTATTTTCAAAAAGATGTCTAACATAAAAGTAATTTGGTCAAAAAACCTATTTTACCTAATATTTGTACTTGGAATTAGATACATACTCATTCTGAGTAAGTATAGGAAATATTTAGATAAGATAGGTTAGAGAAGATTAACATATTCTCTGGACTAACTCTTAAAAATAATTTCGCATACCTAGTATAATTCATGCTCTGCAGATAATATACCTATAAAAACCTGAATATACTTTACATAAAACATGGCAAGTGTTAATACTTGGAAAGAGTATTAACTTAAATATAAGCCAAGTCTTAAATTATAAATAAGCTATCAAAACTTAGCTCTATCAGAGCTCAACGACATCACGTTCGTAGCGACTCTAGTAGTCCCTGAAGGCATTGTTTCCTCTTCCTTGTACGATATAGAACAATAGGTAGAGACGATTTGTATGGACGTAGCGTCTTTGTAGGTGGTCGGTATACTCTAATTGTTATACCTGCTACTTTTAAATTGATATACGGTACCTATAATTATTGATACGAGTACAGCACTATAGGAACTAGTATGCCCTTACGGATATCCGATAAAGATAGTTTGCTTAGATTTATTTGGTATATTAGGTTGGTCGGCAGATACCAATCAGAGTAACTTATACATATATTAAATACCTACTTGATAACTCATAATTTTATCATTATTAAAATAATATTCAGTACAAAGCAAAAGCTGTTGTACTACCTACTTATTTTTTTTCTTTATACATTTTTGTGAGTCCTACATTACTAGCAATCTTGTTAACCCCTCCAGCTGCTTAATGGCCTGTGTTAGGAGTGCGTTCACGTCAGTAGTATAGTAGGTAGGATTTGAACCCGCGACCTCACGCTCTCTTAGCTTATAAAAAAGTATAACAAATAAAAGTAATAGATAGGTAGGTATATAAAATGTTGGAAATATATCAGAAGTTAGAATGCCTAATACCTCATCCTTATCTATTGTTGAAGAAAAACACAAAAAAACCAAGAACCTAAAGAATCCATTGACAAAGAATGAGTAAGTATACCTACGCATAATATGATTATAAGTGTGTGAATATTCTGATCACCAAAATTCCTAGTTGAATATTCTAATACATACAAAAAATAAGAATAATGATTTTCTCATAACTGATTTCGGTTACTGTGTCCAATGTCAACGGAGATTGGCCAACGATACCTAATATAATACAATGAAATATTGGGTCTACAAACAGTACACTCTCTGTTCCCGCACTCTCACAGTCCACTGGAACAAAAACCTAACACGATTGGAGGGAGATTAGGCACAGGAGTTAACAAAAGAGGCCTGTTACTTGACATTTTATATTTTTATACTATTCATTGGCTATAATTATACATCATTTTCTACCAGAAAATGGATAAGCAGCTACTGTAAGTATTCTATTATGGACTTTAGTAGTATTGGATGACATTAACAAGATCACAGTAGGTATTCCAATGAGTACCTGCTATAATGAGGTACAGTATAGGCACTCCCTCCAGCAGAAAGCTATGCTACCCCTCAGTTGAAACCTCGTTGCTGCCTGACAAAGAATACTTAGTGTGTATGATCTTCAGGATCTCAGTTCTTCACTCATCTGGGTAGGTATCTCCAGACAATCTGGTCTACTTAAGCAAATAAACCTGTCGGCCCTACATCTTGAGGCAAAACTAATGCATCAATCACCGAGTTGCAAAAACTTGCTCGTAAATCTACAGAAAAAAATACCCCACCATAAGTGACCCAAGTTTAAGTATTATTGTGGTCATTACTAACAGTTTTATGCCCAAAGATGGTACTTGCCAAAATAAAAGTTAAGTTGGTAAATTTTTATGGAGCCTACTTAACTGTTGTGTACCGTGACCTCTGATCCTGAGCATCAAGGTAAGTGAGGTAAGAAAAATCTTAAAATTAATGTGAAGGAAAAGAAAAAAGTGTTTGTTATAAAATTAACTCCCAATACAATAGTAAAAAATATCTTAAATACCCACTGAAAGGAAAATATTCAAATCTAAAATCCCTATTTTTTTAACATTTGGGGTTGATTGCCGACAAAATTATGTATACCCACTAAGTATTTAAAACGAATTTAGTACTTAGAACAATCTACGTGAGTAATATTTTAGACATGCTTATCTTTTTCTTTGGTAGGGATAATGAAGAAATTTTCATCGGAGGGTTAGGTTTAGATGTCCACTAAAATCTATCCCTGGGCTGAATGTGTAACTAACCACGTCAAATATGACCTACTATCAGATTAACCCTTCCAATTTCGCTGGGGTAAGTACATTTTTACGACTCGCCTAAAGCGCCATCTCTGTCATCAAGGCCGAACTTTTTGGAAGTGTAGAGCGTCGTACAGGCCTTATGGAAAGAGAGAGTCGGTCTTCGATTTGAAATATTTAATAAACTATTGAGTATTGTTACTTTAACATAAAATTATTATCCACTGATACCTAAAATATAGATTTCATAATAAATGCGTAGTAGGTAATGTTAAAATAAGAACTTCTAGTACTTTATAATTTGAATATTTATATTTGAAGAGGACTGGAAAAGTTTATAAATATATTTATCTACTAATATTTTATTGAAATTCGTAATTGCATTTCGCCAATTTTATATATGTACAATTTGAATATGTATTGGTAGGTAAGCCTTTTAATCTTAATAGCTGTACTGATAAACAAAACATTTTATATTGAATGTAGGTATACTTTTATAAATTCATTAATATTTAGGTATGTATTTGTAAAGTTATAATTTAAATATTTTTTAAAGGCCTAATATGACATTATCAATCTTCAGTACCAAGTAAAAAAATATCATAACCTCTAAACGTCTATAATAGCATATGAAAATAATTTATTGATGACACATAAACACCAAATATTTTTATTGTAATATTTCTCATTATTGTGGTATAATAAAACAAGCAATATACTTATTTGTTACCAAAAATAAAAAGCGGACAGTTGGCATTGTCTCACAAGCAGGGTTGAAGCAATAAACTATTGTTTCAGGGGTGAAAGTTTTTAAAAACCCTTCCGCATTGAGGTAGTGAACCAGGAAGAATGAGAATTGTAACAAAAAAGAGAAAGTTAGTCTAAAGGTAAGAAAAAAATATAACATTTGTGCAATCGACCAATAGGGGAGCCGAAAATAGAACTTTCTAATTTGTTTTTGAAATTGCCTCAAGTTTGGAGTCATTTGCACGGTAGCTTCTCAAGATGAGTTTCGGTAAAGTTGTGTAACAAAATTGTATATTAAAATTAAGTGGATCAAGTGCGTATTTATACCTAGTATATCTATACCTACTAGTACATTGGAAATCAATTACATAAAAATATTGAGTGTTTTATATAAGTCATTAGTGCAGTGAGTGTACATATCTCAACATTTAGTATGGTACGTGAATCATCAGATATCATATTCCAGAAAATCATCATAATTTTTTTGGGTATATTATTCCAAGCCAAAATATACCGCAACTAAAAGCATATTTACGATTTCTAACACTAAACTATCTGGATATTCAAGTGAGTATAATACAATCATAGATTGAACCAATATTTAGTAATCACGACTTATTATGTTGTAAATTAGGTACGAAATATTCGCTGTTTCATTGCATATTTGGAACGATCTATAGTTTGATGTAGGTCAGAACGGTTCAATATACTTATATAATTTACATTCTTGTTCGACCGAAGCTTTCCAACAAGACCGCCGGCTCGCTTAACCGACAGCCCTGAGCATTTATGCTAACCCTACGAGTACTGGCATTCAGCCATCGCGGTGCGAATACGACGATTCGTCCAAATCCGGCCCCAGCATCTGACTACTTAAAGAGTAAGCGAGATGACTGTAACTTTGATTGTGCGGCTGCGAGTCCCTGGTATCGAGCGGTCCGTTGTCATGGCAACAGACAATGGTTTTCGGGTGCATAATATTTTAGGCTGCGTCAGGGTGCGGGTAGCGGAGGGCGCGGGGCGGGGGTAGGTCGAGAGCGGCAGCCATCTTTAAAATTATATTTCCAGTTTGGACGAAGTTCTTCGATTCCAGCGTTACTTTTTCTTTCTATGTAGAGACAGAGTTGTGTAGGATATGTAGAATTGGGTTATGCCACGACAATGTACCTACTTGAAAATTAGTATTATTGTAAGACTAATGGAGGGTTAGGTAAGTGTTATAAAACAACTACCTAATAAGGGTTATCAAATAATTAGCATATTCAACATTTTGTACAAATTAATGTAGGCATTCAATTTAAACGTTCATTGTTTTTCAATTGTGTCATTGTTTACAAATTGCTTTGACACTTTTGTCACTATAAAAACTGTTCAACTGCTTTTTTATTATGTAGGCATTTAACGTAATTAATAATAGATCATTAAATTAATGTATGTTTACAGTTTTTTTTTAATATTAGTGACATGCAATGTATTTTTTATCTGCGTTTTTTCTGTATACGCGTTCAATACGCTAAGAGGCTGACGTTGTCTGTGGCTCGGATTCCCCTCGTAAAGCCTCCGATTAATGTCGCTCCTCCGACAGAGCCTCCCGCCTCGATTAAGCGATATTCTACTACCTGCCCTTCAGTATTTCAGACGAAAAATGTTGCTTCACCTGATATTTTTTGTTCAGAGTTTTCTGTTATTGCGCGCTCACCTAGCTACATTTACTATAAAATAAGGAAATTAATATATTACAATAAAACCATCGTTTAATATTGCAAGTATTTTTTTTCTAAACTCATCCATCTCTAAATTAAAATGTCATTCAGATACCCAGGTGGATACTTATGCTATTGATTCTCGTGCTATGAGCATAAATATTAAATTAAATCAAAAGACAATCAAGATTAAAATAAAAAAATAAATAAAAAAAATACACACCTTTAGGACGTTAAAAGCAATTCCAAAAACAAATAAGTTAACTCACTTCATATCTGAAACAAAGGAAAACAAAATATGTTATCTAAAGGTACAGATTAAAAAAAGCTGATGCCACCTTATCTCCGAAGTTTAGTGTCCATTTCCAAAATAAAATCAGTCATCAACCCTACAACACCGTGTGAAAGTACTTGTGAGTTTATTCCAGTTTAAACATATTATACAGCACATTTAAGCGTATCTCGCATAGATAATATGTCGTAAAATAAAAGTATGAGTGTAAGGGAAATGCAAGAAGCGGGCTGCATTTGGAGGGTTGAGTAAGGCCAGCGACACACTGACGTCAATACCTGTGCACACAAGCAAAGTGTAAATCTCGGGGGAATCCGTGCCAAATCTCTTTAGCGCGGTCTTGTATTTGCAATGTGTTTGGCAAAGGCATCTCCCTAATATTCCCATATTGGCCGTATTCGGCATTTTATCAGTAGCCGTGGCGCAGCTCAAAGACGTCTAGACGGTGTTCTTGGTTCGATGTCCGGACGAAAGGTCACAGTTAAATTGAAAAGA
The DNA here is from genome assembly GCA_945859575.2 of Herminia tarsipennalis. NCBI lineage: Eukaryota > Metazoa > Arthropoda > Insecta > Lepidoptera > Erebidae > Herminia > Herminia tarsipennalis. The sequence continues at coordinate 12,419,495 of OX243835.2, forward strand.
AAATACCCTCTGTCTAATGTCGTGGCATTTTCAATTTTTTTCGCTGCGACAAATGAAATTGGAGCCTAAATGTTATTTGTCTGTTGAATTAAAGTTGTTTATCCTTTATTTATTCTTGCGAAATATCTTGTTGAATGATACTATTAGGGGCATTAGGTAGCTGTACAATGGTGTAGTCTGTACAACACTGGGGACGAGCCCGGGGAATTCTCCCTTCGTCTCTACGACATTGGCGTTCTAAAATAACACTTGTTCAAACGAGTATATACTTATATAGGTATATGTGCAAGATAACATTGTAGAATAACCTGTTTCTCGAATGATAGGTGCAGGTATTCGTAAACGTATGAACGCGTGAATAGGTAGGTATATATGAACCTGCAACGAAAACGTAGCGGACGTTTTAAATGAATTAATGACGACATCAATTTTATTTTATTTGAATAAAAAAATAATACAGATATGTCATAGAAAAAAAATAAAGAACAAAGAAGTCACAAAATAAACTGTTTTTATGATACCTAATCTTTATTAATATTTTGCGCTTCACCCTCTAACATTTTAAATTGATAGGGTGAAACGGCTGGGGTTAATAACTAATTGCAAACAATAACTATATACTTGAAGCCAGTGAAAATTCTATACCTATCAAACAAAATATCTTATAGTATTTTTCTTACTCCATTTTAGGGTGAAGTTAAACAGAACGGAACCGAATGATAAAACGACCTATTCAATTGATTCTAAACGTGGATATAAGGCAAACGATTTAAAGTTGTATTTGTGAACTCAAATCGCGTTGTTAAAATGTAGGTACAGATATTTTGAAGTAACCACTAATACGGCATATCTTAAAACTTTAGCGAAGGCACATAGGTACAAATACATCACCTACCACTTGTTTTTGGAGTTATGGCCTTAACCACCTACAGACTTTTTTACTGGAGTGAAATCAGTGCTCAACGTGAGGTTTAGGCCCTAAACCTGACAAAGAAACATCGATTTTACTCCGGGGTCTATCAGATGTGTGGTAAATGGTTATGTGACAAAAGTAGGTGGTAGGTGGTGAAGGGTTAATTTGTATTTTTTTTTTCAAATATTATTATACGAAGTTATTTGGTGTAATGTAAAGAAGACAAGAGCGGTGGGTTATAAGTATTATAAAAATCATACTGTATAACTACCGTGATTTTATTAAACACATCAAATAGTCACCACGAACGAATCCAAATCGTTTTATTACTTTTTAATTCACTATTAATTCAGTTTTCAGCAGTAAAGTTTTATCGGTGCACATTTGAATGTATATTAGAGTTGGAATCGAAATTTTCTCCTCTTCAGTTTTCCTTGGTACTAAAGCCTACAAATTAGTATTTGGAGGGATAGATTCGTGAAAGGTCCCTAAGGTTCCAAACATTGACCTTTGACCTTCTGAAGGCCAGAATGCGTGAGTACCTAACCTTTACTTAGAACAGAACTAAAGTAATAGGGAGGGTTGGGTTTGCGTCGTTTAGTTACATACCCTTGGTCCTTCTAGGATTTGTTCGAGAAAATCTGCTAAATAGTTAACGTATTTTTCTCTTTTGCTCGGGCGAACTTAAACAAATTAGTTTTCTTAGTTATGTCTATGGTGCAGGTACAAAAATATTGATGCTCATTAGTTCCAAAAATAATAAAAGAAATATTTAAGCAAACGATATATGATACAAAATTGGCTATCAGAGATATCAAACAAAAATTTTATTTTTTTTAATGAAAAAGGTGGATTTACGGAAAATTAGAAGTTACCTTTACCTATATATTAAGTACAATATTTAAGTGCTTGAAGTTCATATAAGCACTTTGAACGTTATCACTTAATTATTTTTTATTTAAATAAACTGTCTATAAATCTTGTTATAAAAATATATATATATTATTACGGGTTATAATCGCGTGAAAATATAAGGTAAAATACCTTGTTTGTGTGTGAAAATTTAAGGTATTTTACCTTAAATTTTCACGCGATTAAGACCCGTAATATATATATTTTCATAATGTAATCGCGAAAGTTTATCAACATTTATAAATCTCGTCCCTGCCTAATGCCTACTTATAGCACTGAAAATGTCTCTTAACATAATTTAAAAGCTCTAATGTATTACTATAATGCTGCGGAGACCAACTTGCAAGACTTAAAGTACTTTAAGTTAAAACTGAGTCTAAAATACCCTTATTTATCTCGATCTAAGTGCCAAGACGAGGTTCATAGCCTGCAGAATATACCAACTTGATAAGCCGAAGAGTCACAGATAAGTCCAGTATTCGCATTCTAAACCTTTCCTTATGTAAATACGATCAAAAAATCAATGTAGATAAGTAATTTATTCAGAGTGGGGCGACCAAGTGGTCTGTACGACCCCAGCTCGAAAAATATGTTCGGGATAATACTATTCTTAGGGATCACTTTGGGACACCTGATACCCACGACTCCGCCTATTTCGAGGGATGTCAAAGGATTTTCTTTAAATTTATAACATCTGAAAACATGTTATATGAAATTGGAATAGACATTTCTATTCCCTCTAAGATGTATAGGTATGCTTTATATTCCTAATTAAATTATTTTATTTTATTACTGCCGGCTGTACTATACTAATGAATAACAAAAACCATTTCTATAAAATATACGTCCCACAGAAATTATCTAAGAAAAATTCGACGTCCTACTCGTAAATTACGTACTTTGATCTCCCGCGAGACCGGAAAACAAAAGCTGGGCATAATATACAGCAGTTAGTTTATAAATACCTATGCAACATTAGATAAAACAAAATATGTGCCAATGTTTAGGTGATAAATGTGTTTTCGCCAAGGAAGTCTACAATTCGAACGAGGAAAAATACTTTTCCTTATGCGGCATACCAATAAAACTATCATATTATTAGACACCATTTCTGGCTGGATCTTTTATACGCAACCTTATCAAATATCGACCGAGTTCTTTCATAGTACGAAAAAGGATTTTCAGCTTTGGAGAATAAACACAACAAGTTTAGGTACCTACTTGACATTTAACACCTGTTTTCAAGACAATTCCGCAATTACAATTAGAGTAGGCCGGGCCGTTAAGTTAATAAGCGGCAGCCATGTTACCCAGCCCTGGATTACATTTCTCTAATTATGTTAATTTCAAAATAAAGTTATGCCACCGCACTTGTTGGGGTTCCTCGTCCGTCCCATTCTGCCCACTCGCCTCTGTTTCGCAGTGTGTTGCTTACAAACAAATTATTTTTATAGGCACGGTTGACGCTACATATTATGGTTGTTTTTGTTTATCATTATTGTGAATGCAAAGTTTCATTTAAATAAGCTAACTGTAATTGGTTTAGTTTTCATTTTATATAAGGCTATATAGGTATAATTCTAACTTAGTTGTTATCCTATGACCTATGTGATCGTTGGGTCTCTTAAAGTTACAATTATAATTACACACATTAGATGCAGTTGATATTACAAGTATATAACAGAGGTCTTATTAAAAGAATTACTGATAACTCAGAAGTAAAATCAATAAATGGAGTTCTAGATGTGTCAATACAATTATAAAGTCAATTATTTGCAATAAAATCTTATAACCAATATCTAGGTATCTACATAGGCACATAAATAATATCATTTCATTAGCTGTATCAGTAATAGAGTGTCATAATCTCGGCATGTGCCTAGTTTATTGCATATTGCTTTAATATTATGTACTCTTTAGGTCTTATGTGCGGCCAACGATGTAAGTAGGTGTACAGATTTATTTATTAAACATGTAGGGGAGGTACCCCCTTTTTTAAAGATTTTATTTTACCACTTTGTTGGCGTGCATATCCCGGCCAAATTACAGATTTCTAGTATCTACTAAGGGTCTCTGAGCTAAACTGGGGATAGACGGACGGACAGAGCGAAACTATAAGGGCTCCGTTTTGCCATTTTAGCTACGGAACCCTACAAAAGTAGACAAGATGCCAATATTCTCTTTTGTCTGATATAATGTAAGTAGGTATTGGAATAATGTTTAATTATTAATCCTAGTTATAACACGTTTACTTATTACACATTTATATAAATAAATAAATTTTAAAATAAAAAAAATCATGATATGTGCAAAGAATTTAACAGTAAATACATAATTAAACATTTTAAATCCCAAAACATTATTAAAGGTATTTTTAGTTTCAGGTTTCCAATATTAGGTGAGTCTAAATAATGACAATCAATATAAACTGTTGCCTGAACTTTTAAAATTACAACACGAATATATTTAATAAACATTTGTTTTAATTATCGTATTATTGCTGTTCGATAATACGTTGTTCTCAATTTTGAAATTGTTTTTAGTTAAATTGGGTATCAAAGTGAACTTATTAAACTAAACTTCATGTTGACCACTCGGCTGAATAGTTATTTAGACAATTTTAATATACATTTGGCGTGAAAAAGCGCACCCAGAGTAGATATGTCATGCAACGTTAGATACTGATCTGATTGCGCTTAGCTAGTCTGTAATCTTAAATATATATCTAGTTCTACTAAGCTCAACTAAATAAACTACCATATTTATAGAAAATGGTTTACATATTCATTTCATTCATAATGAAGTCTGTATAGCTCCCTCAACGCACAATCCTTCAAAGCCGCTGACTAATGTTAGTTTATTAATGTTAGTTACAATAATAATATCTACGAATAATTTCGATTTGATTTTACATTAAAATAATGTAAACATTTACACTGCAGTCTTCAATGTATACATAACCTAATCTAGTTATTATATATCATAACATATTGCTATATTGAACGCTCTCACAATTTTCCTTGAAGCGTACGCGTGCCGATAATATCTCCTTATTTTTACGATATTATGTTTACACACTCACCAAGAAACCTCACTCTTGGCACAATTCAAAAATATTTCCCAAAAAATTATGGAAGAAATTTCGTCTCTTCGGTCGGGACAGATTATATATTAACATGGGATCACATTGTGAGAAAGTTTTCCTTGCCGTCCTTTGTTGACTCTTTGTCCATATCTTGTCCCTTTTTATAGAAAAACACAACGGGTTCGGTGTTCGGGTACATTTTTTCGAGCATACGTAGATGCGTACCTGCTCAAGTGTCTATGTATGCTGACTAAGAACAAAAGTATACAATACGTAGACGCTCAAAGGTTATTTGTATTTGTACTGAAAATGCTGAACGTATCTAAATTTTTATCAACGTCTCGCACATTCAGATAACATAACATCGTAATCTACCTAGGCAATTTATGTCAGTTGATTTTATCTCATTTTTCTTATTTTCAGAAGGTAACCAGGTGCCTATCTGCCAAAAAAATAAGGCAAATTCGTATGTTCCGTTGGGAGCCTTCCCTTGGGAGATAAGGGGTGATGTGCGTCTGTCAAATATGAATAATGAATATCATGTAGTTACCTTACCAATACACTTTGGCCTTTCAATATAATTTATAAATTTAACACGTCGTATTTTGTTTACCTACGTGTTTAATATATAATTTTGAGGACAGGCCTTACCTTAAAGTTATATTCAAAATGAAATGAAAATATCTATGAATTCGGGCTTTAACAAGAGTATTAAATTAGGTAATTTACCTATTTCATACATAAAAATCTTTCTTTTTTAAGTATATAATAAATTTAATATGATTAAGTCGTTTAACAACAATATTATACATGAAAATGATAATAAAATTTCCTGTATTTACATACAAAAAGGCAGACTTATATTTAATTTAAAACGTTTTATCAAAGCATTTTTTGCGGTTGGCTATCAATGTTATAATAGGAACTAAAACGATGAGCGAGAGAAATATCTCTAAACATTTAAATTCCTTTTCAAAATATATCACCTTTCTAAAATTATACAGTTAAGTGTGAACAGGGCGGTAGCTGCAGGGAATAAATTAATCGTACCCACGTACTTAAGTATCTGCGTAGAATATACGAATATCTTATAATATCCAATGCTAACACGAAGTATTTCTTTTAATATTAGCGCGTAAATCGTACTTCGCTTTAATAAATTGGTCGAGAACCCCAATTCTCGCCTTCAGTGATGAAAACTTTGTTAGCGCGCCTTTGAAACGTTGAGACAGATATTGTTATGAATTTACATCTTAACATGAAATTATTTGAAACATTTTTGAGAAAATTTGTCATTCGACAGTGGGATTTAAAAATGGAAAAGTGTAGATACGGCAGAATTCCGCATACCTCCTACATGTGTGCTTTCGGTGAATGTGTATGAGAGCTAGCGTTCAGTGGAATGAAACATGTGTGTATAGGATAGACGGACGTAGGTCTGGAGACTGTCTCATTCAAAATATAGCTGGGGAGCGTGCGCCGAATATGAAACAGGGTAGCGTTGGCAAATAAACTCCACAACATTACAAATACAACTAAAATATAAATTACTCATAAAATGCCACTTAAAGAAACAGTCATATTTAACAACTATAACCACACAAGATTTCATGTGATAAGATATGAAATCTTACTTATTACTTACAATGTAAAATGCTTATTAGTTGCATCGTGATCAGAAAATTTAATTATGCATTTAACTGGCTTACAATGACATTATACTATTGATTGTCTATATTTATAGTGATAATAATGCCCTTTAAAATCCGCTACCAGGCATTATGGCTGTATGAAATAAGGCAATGAATATTAAATTAAATGCCACACGCTGCAGACGCTCTTTGTGAAAGGGCAGACGTGTTCGATATTAGCTGTCGTCGTGAATGTCTCACGAAGTTGCATTCGGCTGTCGACGGAAAGTAAAGAGGTCGATACCGTTCGTATTTTACGTAGTTTTAGATGGGCACTCAAGCGATATAATGTCGTAGGTATACTCATAATATATTGAAATTAACCTTCTTTATTTCAGTGATGTCACAAAAACAATCGGCAACTTAAAAATAAATCGTGATTTAATAATAAAATTCTTAGATTCAAAATTGCTACGCCGTAGCTTGATCTACGTAAAATTGTATGATGTTTGACTAATTTGTTTTGTGCTTATAACACGTGATAAAATGTTGAAATTATCTGTTTATAAATACTGGTTAGTAAGTTTAAATGGTAGAGTAGTTTACAAAACCTGGTTGAGACAAGTCAGGCGCCCACGCGTCGAGTGAATGAAAAAGTAAACGTGGGTGAAATGATGTGCTTACATGATACATAACTTTTATTGCTATGTGGACTAGATTTGTAATATAAAACATTGTTTATAACTTACGTTTTATTGAAAATGGGTAGTTTGTTTGACACGATCTTCTATGTTTTAATCAAATAGTGAGAATATAATATCTATGGTTTATAAACACTATAAAGTTTTTATATAATAATCATAATATAAAGTTTATTTCATATTTATACTCACATCAGCTATTCATACTAAAGTTAAAGAATTAGTATATTATGGGACTTAATACTTTTCATTTTATATACCTACCTACATATGCCGTATTTAAAAATGTATGTATTATACTCATAATATACCTACCATAGTAAATTACGTTTCTTTTCAAATACAAATGCTACTTTATCATGATACCCATTGAATTGGATCACCCTATAATAAAAATAATATTATCAAAGTCTAATTTCATCCTCAACAACACGCTGATTAAATCATTCTATTGTTACACAATTATTCCTTAAACTGCCAATTAAAAGTTACAATTAAGCAATTAAACGCATACCACATGTCCGTTAGATGCATAAGGCTTCATATATTAAAGAAAATACGACCTAAAATTATCTTCATTAGTTACGGAACATTGATTCGTCGTATGTAACATCCTGACATTGTAGGTGTAGCATGAAATGTGAAATCGCTGTAAGGAAATGTCCGCACTGACGACTAGTAGCGATTTGAATGACTGGTAGCTGAATACTTTAACGCCATTACTTAGATTTGAGGCGCATTTTACTCTCATGCTGCTACTATTTCCCATTAAATGTCAGTACATTTAATGGGAAATAGTGACAATAGAAATATTTTTGGGCACGACTCTAAGTTAAGAAACGTTTGAGTATTTCGGGAGTGAATAACAAACGAAACCATGCGGTCACGGCTTTTAGAGCCATTTATGAATGATCAGCTATCAAACTATACTAAATAAATAATTCAATAAAGTGCAGTCAGTTGTAAGATTAAGGCTTAAAAGTAAGGTATAATTATTAGTGAACCTAACTGCTAAGCTGAAGGTCAGGGGGTTAATCCCAACCCGGGATAAAATTTTGTGTGATGATTACGATGGTTTATTCCTTGCCCTGGTGTAATTTTTCTACAATATGTATGTATTTGAAGTATATATAAGTATGTTTATTAGTTGCCTGGTTGCCATAACACAAGCTCTACTTAGTTTGGGATCAGATGACATGTGCGTTATCTCAAGATATTATTAGTAATACTATTTGTATCACTGTTTTATTTTAATTTTTGAATTATTTAGTGTACTTATGTCCTAATATATGTCTTATATCCGTCATATACCAATTAAGTTAAGCAAATAACTTAGAGCGCAAAAATATAGTGGTTAATATTTTTTAATGTAATTAATTGGGCAGTAATAAATAGTAGAATTTTTTTCTCGAGACTACAGTCTAACGCCAGTCGCTTACTTACAGGCGGTGAGACAAACGCCTAATTGTGTTATAAATTTGAATAAGTACTTACCTTTATATAGAGGTGTTTTTAAGGACGGCATTATTATGAATTCATTTTTTTGTAGACGTTACTTCCCCGATGGGTGGTACAGATAACAACTATCAACACAAATTGTAACCCCTTGTTCCATTCGCCAAATTGCCTGCATTTCTTCGCCAAAATTTCAACATGATGTCGTTCTAAACAAGTTTCTATTGTTCGTTGCTCGTACTCGTTTGTACTCAGCAATGTCAGCAATGTTGACATATTATAAGAACGTAAATTAAATCTGGAATGTTTCGTTACTAAAATATCAATAGTTAACATAAAACACCTAATATTTTCTCTTAAATTTATATAATTTCCAAAAGAAAAATCGAGCTTAAAAAATAATTTGCATAAGTTTATGGCAGTGGATGACTATAAAATGTCATCTGCTTAACGGAGATTCCCTTTTTAAATATACATTAATGTCCAAATACAACAGAAAACTCGTAAAACTTACACATGGTTCGGAATATGAACGGATTGACGAATTATAAATAAACGGCTGACAAAGTCAAGGTTCGTAGGCTCCGTACTATCTGTGCCTCCCTCGGCGATGAATATATCACAGATCGCAGCAATAAAAGTTGAACTTTATCGGCCATAAAATAAAGTTTAATTTACGATAACACATTGTAACAGTTAAGTTTTTTATAAGGTGCCCGCGTGTCAGTAAGTAGCCAGTCCGAAGCACGGGCTGATGACAGCGCGACCACAACAATCGGTACGAAGAATAATCGCTACACGTTTTATAGGTCGTAATTGTTGTCATAAAATGGTAACAAAAGTTGTTTTTACGTTCGGCACGAGAGGCGTGTTTATCATCCCGTAGTAACGATACAGAATTACTCAATGATTATGGTGGGAAACCTCCACATTTTATAGCATTTTAATTGTTTTAGTCGATTTTTAAGTGTTTCTCTCACCACTATTTGTGGTAGATCAGTTGCGGAACTTTATTGGTTGCTTTTATGGAATATGATAATGGAAGGATATAAAGTTTCCGTGAATGGGACGTCTTTATATCGAAAAATACGCAGCGTTTCATAAGATTGCGACTGACTGTAAATGGGTAGGCCTTCCAAATTATGTTATCAGAGAAAATTAACCAAGGCATTTTAATTTAACATACCACGCCATATATGTACTGTAGCTATACAAGAAATAATACGCCGAACGGATGGAGAGAATATATTAAAATATTTAATTAGGATTCAGGCGAAACTGGCTTTGCGGGACGTCCCATCTGTTCCGGATTTAACAATGCAGCGTTTCTTTGAAAGGAATCGCGGTTTGCATAAAATTCATTCTAATCAAAATTCAGATATTGTGTGTTCTCCGTACTTGTCGACTACGATTACTATAAACATAAAATTTAATAATGAATTCGATTCAAGCGTGACTTCAAAAGATAATGAACATATACGTGCAGGGAACTACGGTGTCAGGCGTTGCTTATGTAGACAACGAGCTATATGTTTATTTAGTAACACATGGTAAGGGATATTTTCCGATTTGTAGGCGTAGTTCGACGTCCGTCCTCGGGCGCCAACTGACTCACCGGCTACGGCCGATTGTTCGATACTAAATGTCGATGGAATCGGTAACTCAAGCATTTTACGGCCGACTTTAATAATATATGGGGCGTTGCGTAATTTTCCTTTAGTTTCGCCTTATGCGAATGTTAGTGCAAATATTGGCTTTGGGCGTGGTTTCTAAGCGATATCCAACTTTATGAGTAGTTATACGCAACTTATAAATAATAATAGCTTGGAACGCCGGCGCCTCCTGCATATAAGTTTGTTCTCTAATTAAACGAGTCTTGTACGTCAGTGAACGTAAATATTTTTGCTCGTTAATTCCAAGACTGGTCGGATGCGATTTGGCATTTTTTTACACTATAAACAATTCACGGCGCTCGTTAACAAGAAAGATGAGCTCTAACAGCTTCATTTTATGGATACTAAAGTCGTCGGCACGCGTATGTTTGCACGACATTTGCTACTTGATAAATTCAGTTTGTCTATCAAGTTTTACGAATGAAAATCGGAACTCGTGACTATAGCGGGGTCCCGCTCTAGAAATAAATAGCTCCCTTGAGCAGGTGGCGGTAGAAATTAGAAAGCCCGAAATGAATGCGGTTTTCAACTTGTGTATAATTAGATTAATGAAATGTAGATGTAAAGATACGTTTGCTTGTCGTTTTCTCACCTTACATAATGAAAGCCTTAAAATACGATACGAATTATCATTTAGGAAATGTATTGATTGAAATGAGAAGTTCGAATTTTGGATTTATCACATTATTTTAATGGTAATGTGGGGTTAAAGACCGTGAGGCTCGTCGGTTCGAGTCTGACTGTAACAATCGTATCGATGCATCGTGTCACTGACCGCTCGAGACGCTCGCTCGGTTGCACGACTCTACATTATTTGTTTGCCATATATCTTTAGACTCATTTGCAAATCTCAGTACTGATAAATATCTATAGGATGCCCATTAACACAAATTTATTAAACTTCAAATCCACTGAGACATCTCTACATTTTTAATTGGATATCTTATTTCTAATCTTCGCAGGTTCGGCCCAAATCCTTCGTTAAAGTTAATTATTTCATTAGAATCAGTCTGAAATTTACGAGCAAAGGGTGCTTTAATTGTAAACGCAGTTATTTTTCATTAAAATCTACTTGAACGCAGATAGAATTTTAAAAACTAAACAAATAAAAAATGTATACAGGGAATGCATACCAATTGAAATGCTCATCCGGTATTTTTCTCCCACTGCGCTTAAGAATAACGAACAAGCAAGTTTTAAAATGCATGAGATATACATCGTATATTTCAAATCGGATAACACTATCAGTAAAAAGTTCCACTACCCTATTTCCTAAAAACTTTGTCTATCTAAAATCGAGTTTTTCATCGAATATCATATCCGTATGTACTCGTATATGCGTATATCGAATGTATCGAGAAGTAACATCGAAACGGCGAGCGCAGGTAGGGAGTCAGATAGCTTGGTTTATAAATAGGTAAAGAGCGTAAATAGAAGCGGTTGTATCGGCTTTGAGCCGCTACCAATCGATATGTGATATCGTTGCGGTATTACGTCATAAGCCCCTCTATACTACACCTGAAATTCAACTGTATCTTTTGAGCGTAAGGCAGTATTTTGTGTGCACGGTTTCCTTGTATGTTTGCTTATACCTACACATGTAATAGACGGAAACGCACACACAACAAGGAGGATGTGTGGATAGTTAAAAGTTAAATACCAACATGTTTTCATGTTGTTGAATCTTTTCTTAATCAAACTAATGGAAATTGGCAGGTTTTAAAAGTCAGTAAGCAATCTTTTTAGTTAGTACATTCTTAGCGAGTTCATGGATGCTGTGTTGAGAGCAACGATACTATAGGTTCATTCCTTTAATATTATTTTATAAGACTATAATATAGTTAAACATTTTGGATGCCTTTAGATATTGACTAATTCAGTATAAGATTTTATTTCGTATGTAGGTATAATGAATTTAAATTTAAATTCCCGGTTGTTTTTTTTGTTAAAGTTTACTATGAATGTAGAGTTGTGGTGTCACATAGCTAGCAATCCTGTTAACCCCTCCAACTAAGCTCAGTGACTTGTATGAGGAGTGGGTTCACTTCGGTAGTATAATGGGTAGGATTCGAACCCGTGTCTCGCGATTGCAAGACCGATACCTTAGCCGCCGCTTTTACCATTACTTTTACCTTTTAACATTATATATTTTTTTATTGTTATTACATATAATAATATAGTAGGTAATTACAAGCCCAGATATACTAATTGTTTTAATTATAAATTACAATAGGTATACCTTTACCTATCTATATCCAAGTATCTAAGCCTGAATTGCCAACAGAAATGTTCAAAATTCTCGATGTTAGCCAGATGGCATGTAGTCCCTTATAATGACAATTGTGAACGTGACCTAAATGCTATATTAATCTATTCAAAATATATACCTACTAGTTAAGACTTTACTGGGTACTATTAGGACTTTAATATTTAAAATCATCAGTAGGTACTTTAAAATTAACAAAACCACGGTGTTTTAACATTTTAAATATTACGGCAATTATACGGTTCTATTCTGAATTCTCGTGACTACGAGGTAAAGTATATTATTACTTCCGAGATGATTTAAACACTTGCAAATGACTTATGTAGGTAGCTGGCTCCATTTGAACGGTATCTAAATACATAAACGTCTATCATACCAAATAGGTGACCCGATAGCGATGAATTGGGAATTTGACTACTATCAAAATAAAATATTTTATACTAACCATGTAAAAATATGTCAATAAGTGTTCTTAAAAATGTTAATTTATAATTTAATGTGTCTATTAATTTTTAATCATAAAAGTAAATTATTTGACCACAGAAAACGTGACATCACTTGCTAACATTTCATACAAATTTGTACGAAGCGGGTCGTTTTTGACTTTTCTTAAAAAGAGGCTGATTTGACTTTATTCAAATACCCTATTCCGCAAAATATACTCTAGTTAATACCTACTCCTTGAACCAAGCATTATCAATACTTTAAATTCCGTAGTACCCTCTGTAACCTCACGGATTACTACAATTAGCCTTAAAACTTCAGAAATAAACAATCTCGTTCAACTATATACCTAAAGATATACCTATATATAAAAGCGAAACGAGTCAAATACTACTGGTAGTACAATAATCATACTGCGGCCTTATTAATCAGTACCACACAACATATATATACTTACCTACATATTAACAATATACAAGGTACATTTTCTTGCTACCGAGTCATATTACGGAATGTTTGCGTCCACCGAGGCGTGGAGTTGATATCCAAGTGACGCAGTTCACGAAAATATACGAACAAATTTATCTTATACAGGTAAAGGTAAACTCTGCAACTTATTTACTGGGGCCACTGATGTTGGGAAATATGCTTTTATCTAAGCGTCCGTGTGATATAAGCTTGGGTATTGCGAATGTATTTTTTTAATTGCTACTAAGAAGAAAACGAACGTAGAAAAACTTCTAGTTATAAATGTTGATAAACTTTCGCGATTTGTACACATTATGAAAATATATATATTACGGGTCTTAATCACGTGAATAATTTAAGGGAATTATTGCCCGACGTTTCGACCGTATTGCAACGGCTGTGGTCACGGGTAGTCTACCTGTGACCACGGCCGTTGCAATACGGTGAATTATTCACGCGAATATGACCGCATTTTCATTTGTTCTAGTCATTAGTTAGGCTAAGCTTGGAAAGAAACTATTTCCAACCCATAATGCTCCAAACCTAATTATATAGTAGGTATTATAGTTCTTTTCAATTCAATTACTTTATCTATACAATGAACCCACTAGAAAGACAAAATCGAAAGTGTTTTATAGATTAGTCAATTCTCCATAGGGATTCAGTGGTAACCATAGTACCTATATCATGAACAAAGATCAGAACTCTTGATATATTTTTTTCTAAAAACTGGCGCTACCTTCTAATAGTTTTAAGCTCGTATAAAAACTATTTTGTTATGTTTATTTTCCGCTTCATATTGGTTTCTATTGGTATAGAATAATGACACTTCAAACTTATAGACTATTAAATTGACTAAAACGCGATTTTGACGTCCTTTATCGATCTAATGAATAAAATAAAATACATTTCTAAATGACAACGTTTACCCTCCGCATAACTAGATATTCAAATCTATGATACCTACGAAAATCTAATTTAAAATTATAAGATATGACGCTCGCGCCGAGAAAAAAATAAAGTTGATAGTTTTAGATTAGATACCGACTGCGACGTATATTTTAGTTCTATCTATGTTCAGTTGAAATACCGCTGGCGTTGGATCAGGGCTCGATATGGCCGAACTTTGTAAGAACGGGTACCATCTCTTTAATAAAATCTTAAAACTTTTATCTTTTACTTTGATAACGCACCTATTCCGGGACGGAACTTCTATTACATTCGCCGTTCCACGATGCTTTGTGAGAAAAATGTAAAAAGATTTAACAAGATCCAAAATCGAGTTTGTGCGTTCAATGTATAAGCCTGACTTTTTCCTTGAATATGTAAAACTTTTTCTTACTTAATATAAGTTTTCCGTTAAAAAGTTTAAGTGAGTAATGTAACTTTTAAAACAGCATTAACATTACCTTACACAGAGATAAAATTAATAGATTACAATGTCAATTTCAAAATATATAACCTTAAACATTAGATAACATCTACCGTGTGACATTAAAATGATCATAAAAATCGACACGTGCTGATATTTTGTCTATGGTTTCAATGTTATTTCTGATCACGATTCGATTTTTTTTACTGCCCGGCTAAAAGTTTCCACTATAATAATAATTAACTAAACGACGACGGTACCACAAGTAGTGACCAAATCGATTCGATATCGCGTTAAAAAATGTGCACGGGATGTACAATTCTTTTACGATCAAACTTTATAGCATTTTTATGTTTTTCCAATTGCCCTCAGTTGACAATCCAAATCGTGTAAATTCTAGCAAAATATGTGTGTGAAGAATCCAAAGCTATTAAAATGCAAATTGGAAGTTAAATTTACTATATTATTATGTATAATAATGACGTCCGTAGGCTTTGGCCGCATGAGGTAATTGATATACCATGACCACTCTTTAATCCGATAATAACTAGTGGTGTATACGACTTTAGTGCTTAACATTGAAAGCAATACAACTTACCATTTTATTCTCGACGTTAAAATAATTTTAATGAAATCTAAAGATAACAGCGAGTACATTTTCAAATGTAACGTCAACTTTTTTGTATTTTAAGCTGAAAATTATTCTTCAGTCATTGAAATAGTAGATTTTATTATGTACTCGTAAATACTTACGACATCCGCGATAATCGCAAGGAAATCAGTCATAATGGTGAAGAAAATATGAGATCTTCCCCGTCAAAGATTACAGCAGCAAAAATGTAGATTAAGCTCACAGAGTTTAGGTATTCAAGGAGCAATGTTCCGACGAAGGGCCGTATTTAGGCGAAATTAAATCATTAGAAACATCTGCGTTCCTCTGAAGCTAAGTATCAGAACGATGCGAATAGGTAGGCACGGATTATATCACCCACCCTCTCTTTTATCCCCAGTTTTTAATTCGGTTGCCTACATGTAATATATTTGAATATTTACCTGCCACGAATGCCGATATTTCATGTAAATCCCTGCCTCCATACTGATTAAACTCTCGAGGGGGCTAATTCATTACGGACATGTATAATCGAAAAATTAGATACACGTGTCGACGTGGCTTGTGCTTAATATTTATTACACCCCACATTTTTCTCGACCCCGGAGATTTTTCTTAAAAATATTTATCCAATATACACAATCAGTGCCGCCTCATCACTTATGAAAAATCGTTTCTCTTCAGAAAGTCCTCTATAAAAAGCTCATTCCAAATTAAAATTAAGGTCTAGCGTAACTAAAGAAAAGAATATTGTATCTTATCTAAACATTGCAATGTGAAATGTACTCTAACTCGTTGCGGCTAAGTGAATTATCGCTTAAAGGTCGTGCCGTTTCCGACCTATTTCGAAATAGTGGTTGTCAAAATAACTGGTTGTTTTTCAAGATCCATTTGTGTGGTGCGCCACACTAGCTCTGAATTATAGATGTTAAAAGAACAACAAAACATGTCGATATTTTAGTCACGTTAGATAAAGTGTTAATAGTTATATAAAACCAGCGCCGAACGGGTATTTTATGTGGTATCTGCCTTTTAGAAAACACGATGAATGAAGTTCAATAAAGAATCATTATATACATTTTCATATATAACGTGTAACATTTATAGAGATAATTATATAGATAAATGGGTTAAATTAGGTACGAACGTAGACAGTTCATGACCCCTGTTATCGGTACAGTAACATGTAAAACAAACACTAAAGAAACAGAATCTATATGTAGGTACCTATATCGTAAAAATATAAAGTCTACTAATTAGATAAACATTATATTTAATACACTTTATCTGCCGATCGTATGGTCAGGTGTACGAGTAGGTACCTACCTATCTTCCTTACATATATAGATACAGCAAAGTGGCTCATTACACTGTTAATAGATAGAGGTATACCTACTGGTCGGAGTATATAACACACCTCCATCGAGCAAGTCCATTAACATCGAGCGTTATTGAGGCCGTATCTCGAACCCCGAGCCACTCCGATAGCCCCACGTTCCATTAAAAGAAACCATAAAATTACATGATTATGTGTTAATAATTTCAAGTGAAAGAACGCCTTTTCGATTTTCCATCTTGACAAATTAAAAATTCATATTCATTTTGTACAGTAAATCTTTCATAGTGGACGCGCGATTAAAGATTTAGTATCTGTGTATCGGAATGTTAAATTGAGTCTTGCCTTTTTGAGTGTGAAAATACATCGCCGACAGTAGCTTAATCCTGAGTTTGCGTGCAACCAACATTTCGTCATACTACGCTTGGGAAATAAAAGCCGTTTCACGGTTTATTTTTTAGTTTTCGAAACTGCTTTTTTAATTCGATCATATGTTAACATTAGAGTCCTCTTTAATTCCTTAACGATTTTAATTTCGATTATAAAATTTAAGTATCTGGTTATTTTTCGTGAAAGGCTCGCCAAGGAGGTCGCGTTTCATCACATACATTCTCTGTTCAACCTTTACGATCGGGATGTAAATAGAAAAATTCAATCTTAAATATCTTTTCGATAGCTCGTCCATAATTCAAATAAAAAAAATATTTTAAGGCGAAGGCTGATGTAAATTTAGTCGGTGTATCTAC
Source organism: Herminia tarsipennalis (assembly GCA_945859575.2). Taxonomy (NCBI): domain Eukaryota; kingdom Metazoa; phylum Arthropoda; class Insecta; order Lepidoptera; family Erebidae; genus Herminia; species Herminia tarsipennalis. The sequence continues at coordinate 12,437,107 of OX243835.2, forward strand.
CTGTGAAAGCCGAAAGGCGTTTACTTGGGATGTCTCATAAAATTAGTATCTAACTGCTTCGCATATTATCAGACCTGTTTTGAAGCGAACCGAACTCACATGAAGCGCGTAGGTATTTTAGCAGATTAAGATTACATTTGACACGTTATCAACGTAGGTAAAAATACACTGAATGCAAATAAACTACCTCTTTTTTTGTAAAATATTGTCTTGATAATTTTTGGCGGCCTCGTTACCGCCGGTTCCCCTATCGGATTATTTTAATTTAAACATTTTCTGCACAAATTATAATATTAAACCGTTTTAAATAAGCTATCTTTGCTGTGAAGGAAGTCTTAATATCTCTTTTTTAATTTTGCCGGTAAGGCAAAAAGCCTTTTTTTGATAATACTTATAGGCTTTTTATTCCATTCAAAAGGGTTAAAATGTGGAAGGGAATTGAGAGCTTAATGCGTGAATGTGATATTTCAGTGGCTAATAAATAAGAACAAAGTATACAAGCAATAAATTTGCGATTGTTTTGACGATTCTTCAAAACACTCAGCTATTTTCGAAACAAAACAAAATTAGACGAATAAAATAGAATCCTTACGACTGTATAAACTTCTAGATATTGGACGGATAAAAGATTTTCTTGTGTCCATTTTAATGGTAAACAGATCCAGATCAAGTTTCATGTAAATATGTACAAAGAGTTTGTAACATCGAACTACAGACAATCACGTCTATAATTTACAGCATACAAAGTTTCTCTTTGAGGACAACTTCAAAAGAAAACAAAAAATACGCGTAAAAATACGGTAACTTTCGGATAACGAAGGCCCTTAACGATATTAAGCGTTAAATGAGTTCCTAATGTCAACACACAATAAGTACCTACTAGAAATATCGTAGACAATAAAGCGTTAAATAAGACTTAATTAATATTTATTTACGCGATAACACGAATAGAATAAAACTGAGTTGAACATCTTGTAAAACCAAATTGGCGCCCTTAATCTGCCGTCCGCGAAAACACGTAAACGCGTTCACCGTGATCATTGATGTTTCCAAGACAACTCATTCGAAAACTATATCACTTATTCCAATTAAGTAATTGGGGGCTACTGGTGTAGGTATAATACTACTGCTAACGGTAAGTGTAGGTACATTAAAGATAATATCGCCTCTGCGAAATCGATACCCATTGCTCCCTAAGCTACCCTGCGTGGCTGTGTAAGTTATGTGGCGAGGCCAGTGTTTGCCCGCCAATCAAGTGCCGTATTTTACGGCTACATGCCGACACTAACTTACCACAACGAGCGCTGGCTCTTGGTTAATGAGACAGCATCGTTTTAGTGTCAAACATTACTTGGTACACGAATAAGGGTGGTGGGGAATTAGGGTTTTGTCATTGTAAGATTGAAAGAATATAAGAAAACTTGTGTATTTTGTTCGCTTAAGTCTTACAATGTCAAAATAATGGTTGAGGAGGATTCATGAATGTGATTTCAATCTTATGTGTGTTTAAAAATGACGTCTTTTTGTGTACGTAGCTTTGCTATGTAAGTAGGTACGTACGACTTTAATTATATTAGCCCTGTTTGCTAAATTGTTTATTGTACATATATATGAAAATATACATAATAACAACAATAAACAATAGAAACATGTAGAAAGCGGAGCCTAACTCAATAATGAATTGTCTACAAGCAAACCTTTGAGTAATAGAGGAGAAAGTGGTCTGGGAATAGTCCAAGTGGTACAATAACACAAGTTGGACCAAAAAATATAAACTTACCTAAATAATAGTAATAATTAATATATAAATAAGGTATTCAGGGTATAATAAGCTTCATTAGATAAATACAAATAGGAAAAAGAACACGAATAAGATAATTAGCCATTAGGTATCATTTGTAGGCATGTGAATATGCACAAAAATTAAAATAATTTTGCCGAAAATATAAAATAATAAACTGATTAGTATCTATTATGTTATTATATGTTAATAATCTTGTAAAATATTAATGATCTAAATTACTAAGACGTTGCCACTATCATTTTGCATAAATATGCAAACTATATTAAAGTAGCTTTATTCTTATACCTACTAATATAATCAATATTTTTTTAACTTACTGAACAGCATTTAACCAATAATCAACATTGTGCACGATTTATAATTATACGTAACTACAGTTTGTTGTTATATTATTTTAATTAAGTGTACAAGAATTTCGATTTTTAGATTTTATATACACCAAACCTCAATTTTATAAGGTACCAAAATCCATGTTTACGAACCCTCTTTGTCTCCCAATTTCGTGTACCGCGTTACACCAAGAAATAAATAGAATCTATATCACATTACGCGCCGTAGGTATTATTGCTCTAAATCAATTGAAACATTTCACTGTTATTAAACGATCATTTGAAACTGTGGCCGACAATAAGAAATTATACTGTTGATGTCATAAACATGTTGGTTGTATGTCATAACATTTCTTACATTCAAATTGTTTCTCTCGTTATACACAAACGTTTTAAATGCAATATCGATTACATACATAGAAATCGATAATAAAAGAGTAATGTTTTGATTGCCTCTGTGGCGCGGCGGGAGCGTGTCCAACTGCTACGCAAGAGGTCGTGGGTTCGATTCCCACACGGGACACCACTTTGTGTGATTCACAAATTGTTGTTCCGAGTCTGGGTGTACTTTGTGTCCGTGACTTGTGTGTTTGTAAAGTCCCCCGCGACACAGGGCTTGTAACCTACTGCGGGAGTCGTCATAAAAAAAAAGATTGTAGAATAGATACGATCTATGAATCTCTATGAATCGATAAGAAATTATGCATTATTTAAATTAAGACGAACAAATAAACACAAATTCGTTTTTAGTAATATTGTATTGTACTATGCTCTGTAAAATACCTATCTTGAGTTTCTCTTCTCATATAGTTGATACGGATACGGATATATTAACAACAAAGGTACAAGGTCCTTCTTTATTATTATCGTCTTGCTTCGATACGAGACATATACAGGCAAAACAAACAATAAATTCAATATATGTCATCAACTTAATAAAATACACCTACAATATCTTGTTGTTTGACAATGTTGGGAAAAAAATAACGATTTAAAATGTTTCGTTATCAAAGAACAAAAAAATACTCTTAAGAATTTTCAGTGAAGGAAATAAATGCATAGAAAAATTCTTTCTTGTTATAGGAAAGGCGGGAGAGAGTCGGGCACACGTCGCTTCTGCTTACATATTTTATTGAGCCGACTGCACCACGCCGCATCATACTCCGAGATAGATCCCGAGATATGCATTATTAGGTAACGTAAGTGTTTCATATCTGTTAATCATTTGTGATTTTTTTTTCTTTCGGTTTAATTTCGATTGCCCGTGTTTTAATCGATGAAGGAATCGGTATCGGTGATCGTATAATAATTACTTTATGTCAGTTGTCTGACCACCCAGTGTTAGGTATTCGTGGTTTGATCAAGGTGCTTATGTTTATTCATGTTTTAATCTCTAACTTAGTTTTTAGTTACTAACAGTGTATGTTGATAATATTAAATGAAAAATATTTACCTAATGAAGTTTGTCTGACAAAATCCTTTATTTTTCATTAAGACGAATTTGCATTTTTTTTTTAAGAAGATAACTAGCAATGTGGGATTGTGATCCCACATTACTAGCAATCCTGTTAACGCCTCCAGCTAAGCTCTATGGCTTGTGTTAGGAGTGTGTTTACGTCGGTATATAGTATAATGGCCAGGATTCGAACCCACGACTTACGATTGCGAGACCGATGCCTTAGCTATTAGACTACCGCCGTTTAAAAAAATGTAGTCGGTATGTCTCTATTTGCTCGATCATTTCTTGAACTCTTCTTTTGAATACTTCTGTGTTAAAATGTACGTTGTTTTACCAGATTTTTTTGTGCTTAGAATGTCGTTGACTCTTCTTATTGGCAGTTCTCTTCTTATTATATGCCGTGTGGTGCCGGCTTAAGAATAGTACCACCCCATCTCTACCCGTGGGTGTCGTCAAGGCGACTAAGGGATTTCACCCCGGAGGACGGGCAGCAGCGTCCTCTGCGTACTTAAAGCCTTACTGCGATCGCCAACCCGCTCGCCAAGCGTGGCGATTATGGCAATTACCCCCAGGATCTACATACTAGTAGGTTCTACTGGGGAGACCCGTGCCCAGCAGTGGGCCATCTTATGGGTTGATATGACTTCTTATTGACTGCCTCTGTGGCACGGTGGGAGTGAATCCGACTGCTACGCAAGAGGTCGTGGGTTCGATTCCCACGCAGGATAAAACTATTTATCTATAATAATGTATGTATTTAGAAATATATAAGTATATTTATCAGTTGTCTGGTTTCCATAGTACAAGCTCTGCTTAGTTTGGGATCAGATAGCGTTGTGTGAGTTATCCCAAGATATTATTATATTATTATTATTATGTTTGTCGTTACCATATCACGGGACTATGGAGTCCCGGCCATTTGGGAGGCGTGCGTGGGGCCTAAGCCAACACGTAGAGGCCCGTTAGACACTTTAATCTAAAGACTATGTGACACATTATTATTATTATTATTATTATTATAAATACCTTCACCTAACCATGTCCCATAAAATCACACCATTAAAAAATAGCTTTTAATCAAAAAACAAAAGGACGTGTTTAACATCCATCGCCAAAACAACATAAATCATTACACATCAATCGTGAAATAAAAATACATCATAAAGATCAATATCTGGCGACAAATCCTTGTGTAGTACCTCTCGTGTACCACGCACGAACTTTATAGCATATCAGTCCGTGCGGTATTCCCTAACTGCACTTCAGAGCTCCCGAACCTCCAACCTTCATGTATATACCTACATGTATAGGTGTGTCTATAACACGCACCACTGGCATTCATAACACGTAACTTATGTTTTAGAAAAATTTTCTCGTACCTATATCTTACGAGTAGTACCTATGTAGAATTCCGTTTGATTTTGAAATTGGTCTTGCTGCTATTGGGAGTAACTTCGGCAGGTATCGAGGGTAACTTCGGCATCGCTAAAAGCGTCTGTTTTCGGGAACGTTTGTACGCTGTATAAAAACTATATTTTATATTAAAATCTCTAAAAGTGTTATATAAAGCCCTATTGAAAAAATCCTTAGTATAGGTACGCTCTTAATTTATTGAAGGTTCAACACAATACAAGCTACAAATACTTTAGTTGTAAATAATATATCGTAGAATACCACTGAGTAAAAGTTTTATATCATTATAAATACAATGTATAATTGCATTTTTTGATAGACATTTGAGGTCTAGTAACATAGTCCAGATAGGTGGTTCGATTCCGGCTCCGGTTTGGCTTACGGAAGTCTCGGGTTCGCTTCCTGGGTCTTCAGATTTTTTTCTATCCTTCAAAAATGCAATTATTGTATTTATAAAGTAGTTGGCAAGAAATGCCTTTAATAAAATGCTATATTGTTATATCATTTTACTCTTACAAATATTCCAGGCAAATTTCATAAAGAAAACATATTTACTAATTAACATTGAATCTAAATATGCCTTATCAAATGCGGTCCCTAATGTTCATATATCTGTATATGTAACCAACGCGGGTTCTGTTTGTTTCCTTTTGATTCCTCAAATTGTGTTTGGAAGCACCTATGGGGATTTGATGAGGTTGGTCGGAGGTTTGTGCGGTCAAGATCTACGCTGATAAGACCCTCATTTAACTTGGGCAAATAGTTGATACGGCCGGTTGTGATACCTTGTTTGAACGGTCAGGTGAATATGTATCTACAGTATACATCTCTTCATTTCAGTCGACGGGCAATGTTTGTTCAGATTTTCTCATTAGTTAGGCATCTTAAATTATACAATATTTTTCTAACTTCCCTGCCTATATTTTAGTCTATAGCTTTGATGTCTTGTTAATTATCTTAGACAACGTTTTTATACGGAATAATAACATTAATTAAAACGTTCTCTAAATAAAATATCCAGTCGAATAGGGAAAACACTATTTAAATTGGATTAGTAGTTTTTGACAAAGTCTCAAACATAGACACATAGATAAAAGAACTGTATTTTTGAAGGCAGATAATGAAACAAAATATTTTGAAAGTTTTGTTAAGCTAGCTAAGTTGATTCCTCGAAAATCTACACTTGCCAAAAATTGGCATATCGTGCTCAAACTCACTGCATAATTAATTATGCATAATTTAAATACCAATATTTTTGAAAAATATATTATTATAATAAATAACTAATATTTGAATTTATCATGTCATAACAATTTATTTAAGCGGTATTTACCTAATATGAAAGTTGAATATTAAAGTAACAATAAATATAAATAAATGTCTAACCAAACTCTAGGTGTTAATGGCTTTAGCTTTAATATATCTATATAAAAAAATGTGTAGATATATAAACATAATAATTTGTATATCATTATCTCAAGTTGTCAATTAAATAATAAGATGATTTCATATACCATATAAGCATATTATTATATCTGCTTTTTACATAAATATGTCATTATTATACAACTAGATCATTTTTATATATTATATAATAAGTATCTATTATCCTGACCAAGTGATAATATAAAATGAATATTATATTTATTAGTACTTATATAAAGTAATATTAATTTTTACATTTATTTACCTACAGGTTACAGTGTTTCATATAATAAGAAGCGTGACTGTTGCCATCTATCGGAGGGAATTCAAGACACTTTTACAACTCTACATTTTTAATAAATCAAACAATTTATAATATTTTCTATTGCTGGTCAAAATATTATGTCTGAAATTGATTTGATGTTTTTTTATTACCAATACATCATATGAACAAATAACCTTCTTATGTAAATAATAATATCTTATAATATAACAATCATTAGTATGTTTCTAGATTTTCTAGAGTCTTAAAAATTTTAGAGAACCATTTAGGTACTAATATAGTTTAAAATAGATTTTTTTAATTTTCATATTGTAAACTTCTTGAATTTAACTCAAAGAGCTGTAATATATTAAAGAAAATATGTACATTATCGAGCCATAACTTTAAATATAAAATGACGTAGTTGCATTGCCATTTTTATTTTTAATGTTGAATTATTAACAAGGAATTCAAGTGCCATAAAAACACAAAGATACTTTTACATACACATGTAGGAACATTATTAAAGAGGTAACGTTTCATTTTCTATAAACTAAACGGTTTATTACCTTCCAGGGTACTAAGGTAAAATGGCGTCTTTTAAAAGATGGAACTAAGTTTATATTGCGTGCTTACTGTCTATATAATTAAAACCTAATACCTTATTACCTATTGAGTTCTGGTTCCTATTCAATTATCGCTTGTCTTATTACTTTGTAGTATTGTTTAGAAGTAATAAAGAGGGTGTCTATGTACTAAGTCTTTAAATAGAAACTATAAAGGTATTGGACAAAGAAGTTGTAATAAAACTTAAGGTTAATAGCAATAGATGCACATTTGATTATATTATTAACATACTTATTAGGGCTTAGCTTAAGGTAACTCTATAACATAAACGCTTAATGAGATCAGTTTGTTTTTATTACATTTAATCCTATTACAAAATGTAAGAAAAACAAGGAAAGGATAGTTTATATATCTATTGTACATTTTTAGACATGAAGTAAACCTGAATTAAAACTATGCGATGCTTAATTAAAGGCTAATGGAATTTTATAGCTTCAATACTTTTATTACAGTTTTATAATCTTATTGATAAGTTTATGTGTAGAGGCCAAACATAAACCGTTACAATAATTCCCTAATAATTTTCTCAATTATTTATTTTTGTGCATTATTCCATTGTCAACGTTGTCCTAATTTTTCCGCATGCAATATAACGAAAATATTCATATTACACAAATCCTCATTTGTTCGTATGTTCCCCACAAATAAAAGGCTTTTTTTCTTTTCTACAGAAACTACATAATGGACGCAGAGCACAGCCTGCAGAGCCTACAATAGCCTGCTCGTCGCGCACTACATTACAATAAATTATCTTTTATTTTCATTGCAAATGTACCAATCCACAATATTTTCATAATTTTATAGTAGGCTTGATACTATGCCAACTCATGGTTATCTTGCTCCTAAAACACAGCCGCTATCGAGCCTCATAAAATTATGTAGAGTGGAAATAGAGTTGCCACTCGTCCGCCATTTTTTGGGACGTTCTATCATCACGGTGCCAAAGCGCCTCGTTAAGAATATTGGTTGCTAATTATAACACAATTTTTCTTCATGTATTTAGTATGTATTTTCCACTTACTGTGCCTGTATTCTGAGGAAACATAAAACCGTGACTGCATAGTTTCCTGTGCCACTTCATTAGCCGTTACAAATATTTTAATTTGAATATTAAAACGTCGTATCTATGCAGATAATACGCTTTAATATTCGAGAAATATCGTACTTTGAACGCTTTTATAATTATAATTTATGTTACTTCATGTAAAATGTAGGATTGTCTCAATAAATCAACTGAGTTGGCATTGGTACAAAGTCGAGAAATAAGCAGTTCGCACGGCATACTATAGTTTCTAGCAGTACTTCTGCGCAATTAAAAAGCAATAACTACACATCTAGTTAACTTCGATGTATAATTTAGAACATATTTTTTTGTAAAGTTTGCTTCTTAATATCTCCTTGTAATTTGTAAGACATGACATTTAAAAATTGTATTCTCTAATAAAAAATATTTTTTCGAGTGTTTTATTACCTAATTATTTTTAAGTGCATTTTTTTACAAAGTGCAAACCGCTTTGTTAATTAAGACATTCATATGATATATCTAGACTTGAGAGTATCTAACATAGATATAGTCTAGTGTTATTCGAGTTAGGTTTGTTAAAAAATAATAAAAAGATAGAATGTTGAAAGTAGCTGTTATGATATAAATTCTCCTACACAACAACATTTCTCATTGTTTTTTTTTCTACTAAAATTGAATATTTTTTTAGAAGCCATGCATCGTAGATGATCATATTTTATGTAGATCTGTAGACGCTTTGTTCATTCTTACGCTTTTAAAAGAAAATTTAATACGATAGGTGTCAACAAACTGTAATAAAGTAAATAAATAATAGGTAAGCAAGTACATATATGTATAATAAGTAGATCAGAGCCTACATGCCTTCTTATTTACTGTTTCAATGGTAGAGCAATATTCGAAACTCGACAAAATCGGAGTTTAAATTGTTCGTTTTACGATTATTGCGTACTTCGATGGTAGGTATCTTTTGAATACAAATTTGCGACTACAGATATACACGCGAGCTACAATATAATGATTTTCTCAAAGGAAAACCAACTTTATTCTCTAAAAACAAAGTTGAAAATTATTTGTATGTTTGAAAATTAAAACCCACTTATAACATACATAGGGCCAAGCAAGTTTACACGATAGTAACAGTAATATTTTAAGAGCAATATTGACAATTTGTTGTTGATGTTGTGCATAGTACTTACATCAGGGGGTTTATGCTGATAGATACAAAACATCACGTGTATGTCTGTGATAAGCTCTGGCATTCTGTTATTGTTCTGTAAACCACAGGGAAAAAAACTTGTGGTAGGTACTTATAAATGGTTTTAAAATCAGAAACACTTTGTGTTAATGCAATGTTCTGTTGTAGGTATAAATATGTACAGGCCACACTTTCGTCTTGGTTAAGAATTTTATTTAGTTACACTATCAAAATCCATTCAAGTGAATCCAGGATAGCCCATTTATCGAGAAAGGCTATGGGCTATATAAATAACATCACGCTACAATTAATAGGAGCAGAGCAGCAATGAAAAATGTTGCAAAAACGGGGAAAATTTACACAGACGAAATTGCGTGGGTCAGTTAGTTGTTTATAAAGGAAGCTTTGTCAAAACTGGTAGACTACTGGCCATCTAAACAAATATTCTGCAAGAAATGACTTGGTTTTCATTTAATAACCACAACCTTGAATAACAGATACATTGTTGTTGTATTACTGTATGGATTAAAGTAAATAATAAATTGTAGAATTAATAATATTATGATAATATCTTGAGACAACTCACACAATTCTATCTGTATTATTAATTTATGATTGGTATAAAATAATGATTGGTAGTTGTATTACAAAGTAAGTTTTGACCTATCTAGATTCTAATGCATGTAAGCATTATTACCGACATAATAGTCTTACCTGTCAATAGGATAACAGAAAACGTAGTAAAAGACAATTTTATGAATTGCCTTGATCTTTTAAAAGCTCTACTATTTAAATTATATCATTAATAATAATTATATCAGTAACCAGATAGTTCATATTTTTCTTTATAATCTCTTATTGGAAAAGAAGAAAAATATCTCTCCTTTTAATAACACAACATAATGTGAATATGTATGGTATATATTAAGATACATTCTCTTCTTTATTTTAAGGTTCATTTTTATGGAAAAATAACCATAGTGAGTACACCTACTTACACACATTTTTGACCGGATGAAGTCACATTGTGACTCTGATTTTTGCCATTTTTATTTTTTTTATACCGACACATTGATTTTATTACAATTTTATTACGGTTTAAGGTTTACTTTCTGTGTCAAATGTCCAAAGTGTTGAAGTGCAAAAGAAAACAGGGCACTCTACACAGAAAAGGAACGGTCATTAACCCAGTTTTCGAATATACTGTTCCACAACTGCAAGACGACCACGACGAACTTTTAACTTGACAAACATATATATACTTAAACATGTTTGTCTACCTACACACATATATGTTCATATATACATTACCTTCAAGGTTTATCTTCTAAAAGATAAGACTAAGATAATGTTACATTACAGCTGTTCCAATACTGATTATATTAAATAAGTAGGTAGAGTTTACAACAAAATCGATAAACTCTCGAAATGATAAAATCTACGCTCTATATCGATTAATACCTAATATAAGGATCGCACGATGAGCTAAAACAAAGATACAATCACTATTTCGTAATCGATTTTCGACCAAGAATGGTAGGAATCCGTCTTAAATTTAAGTAACACATACCTATCTTAATAGATAAGCTATAAAATAATACGACCATGAACTTGATTTTTTATACCTACAGTAATAGCTCGACTCAATGGTACTAGACCCATACAATGTTGCTATAAGCAATCGATTTCGTCATTTGAGAAGTAAAAAATCGATTTACCGGACTAGAAGCGAGTATAATCGGATATAGAATCGTTTTTATTGGCGATTGACTACCATATTGATGATTGTGTATTGATTTTTTTACTTTTTTGGTTGCCATACCAGTTGGGGAGCTTCTAAAAATGGTTCGGTTATGACTTGGTTGGGAATCGTAGTGGAGTTTTCGGGACATTAGCAAGTTAGTTTGTAACCGGCGATAATAATATTCATCACCTATTTGAATTGCCCACAACTACTAATATAATCAATTGTTCGTTTTTTGGATACTGAAATTGACTAGTTTCTTTGTAAAATACATAGTAACATTATTCTTAATACTGAACTAAAATATTTGGATTTTTGTATCATCATTTTTAATTAAATAAAACTTGGTATATGACACTTTATGTATGTAACTGTTGAAGGAAAAATAGGCCTATATATTCGTTCATTATTTTGAAAAACATTAGTATGAATTACAATTCTGGGTTCCAGTTCTAATATTTTTATATACTTACCTGAGTGACAAGTAGGTAGTTATATATCCTTTATTATACATATGTAGACTCAAAGATAGAAACAATGTGTATTTAAAACATTATTCTTATTCAAAGAAACATATTACCAACAGTAAATTACATCAGTTCCTTAACACAGAGTGAGGCACATACATAATTTGAAAACAAAAACAGTATTATCATAGAATCGTGACTCGTACAAAGACATCCTCTAATATACCTACCTATAACACATACTTGCCGGTTACTACAAAATTTTCAAGGTTACACATTTCAATGCCCAAATACACGTTTCACGCTAATCAATTCAATTCGAGCCTGGGAACGCTTACGTTAAAATTAGAAAGTGTAAACCGACACTTTATCGGGTACCTACCTACTCTATATGTCCTTTACGATACATATTTACATATTGTCTATTTAAATTCAGTAGTGGAGATTTTTGTAGGCCCACTTTGTCATAATCAAGATTTAGGAAGATTTTGAGGTTATGTGTTACTTACATCATCTTGTTTAATATAGAAATATCCAATATTTTTGCATAAAATATTACAAACCATTAAAAATACATTCTTAATAATATTTTTCTTTATAAAAGATATGGGTTTAATAGAAAAAACGACACAGTAACGCTACACGTGGCGACAATCACATTGTTAAGACGAGAGCCACGCGCGTTTCTAAGGCGAAACAGAAATTAATTTTGACAGCTGTAAACTCCTTAGGTTAGGTTTATTAAGTTGGTAGAATGTCAGTAAAATCAATACCAATGACCTTGATAAAAGACTTACAGATGTCATTACAAGTATGTAGGTATCTAATCATTTCTATTTACCTAAATACAGTTACTACAAAGTAGTAGGTAGGTACGTTATTAAGTATAGGCACCTGCTAATTAGATGGCATTATATGTTCATATCTTTTATTTATGTTATTTCGGTATGAGTAGTATTTCTAATTTATGAACCAATGTATGCAATTATTAAAAAAATCCTAAATCTTTCTGTGTTCTTTTATTGGAACATACCACCTCCATTGTACTTTTTTATGTCACCAAGACAGTGTTATAAAAATCCTATAATTAACTACATTTTCAGTCGGTAGGTATAAGTTAAGTATAAATTGTAATTACAAATTGGACTGAAATTAAAACAATTTATAATTACTTTCCTACAACTTAATATTTTTATAATTAGTATTGAAAAACATGGTAACATACCAGTAGAAGCAGATGTTTTTGTCAACCTAGAGTTTGTTGAGTCCGCTAATTAGATGCTTGTTAATATAAGTTCTTAATTTGAAATGATAATTTAACGTAATAATTGTTTCTCATAAATAATTAATTTGCTAAGGTATAGTATTTCCAACACCCAAGCAACTTTATAATAAATGGCATTGAGCACTTCCTTGAATTTCGATACAGGTTTGATTTATTTATGAGTCTATGGTTTTTGTGCTGTTATCAAGATGGTGGGAATCTAATAAGTACTCATAAATATCAAAATGTAAAACAGTAATGAATTTCAATTTTTATATCTACTTACCTATAAACAGTTCACGAAACTGCTAAGTACTAATCAAGACAAACGATAAAATGTCTATTTCGAATTCTTAAACAAACAAATATGGAAATTTAGATCTATTTGTAGAAGACTTACCGGCCCCGAATTCCATCATAGCCCCATTACCAACAGCTGACTCCCATAAGATTACATCAGTGCATACGCCATCTAGCGTGCAAGAGAAGAACTACGTAACTTGTAGCGCCATCTATGTGTCGCATCGAATAACTCGCTCACGTACAACTACATGGACATGTATCGTCGCATCGCTCACTCGCATACGTAATGACAGAGATGCGGATACCTCCCAAGATGTCTTCTAAATTGCCTTTTAAATATGCACCGCGTTGATTGGTCCAAGCGAGAGCGGGTAAACTGGATTTTTTGACTTCCCGCCAATCGGTGCGCGGCGGGTGTTCGCAGAATGAACGGCCATACTACTTTAGGTGGGGCTTGGCTAAAGTTCCTCCTTTATATTCCTGACGTATGCAGTCATTTGAGTTATGGGTGATGGCGTAGAACTACGTGTATTTATAAGAAATCTGCTGAATTTCCTTTTTTCTCAAATACTTTTTTCAGGAAATAATGCTGACCTACGTGATTGCCCTTGTATATATAGACCTTATAGCCTTTAACTAATTGACATTCTGTCAGCGATTGTTGAAATAAAAGACAGCTGCGCATAGCAATATTAGAATACCTATTTTCACTTTTAGCTTGTTAAAATATAATATAAAATAAACGAATTACTACATACACAATAAAAACTGTAAAAAATGTGTTCTTCTAATCCAAACAGACAGTGGGTTGCCTCATAAATACATCAGTAGGGCCAACATCTTACGAAAATGATCATCTAAGAACATCATTTCAAGTGAACGCAATATAATACCTGTATAACATAACATAAATTGTACACAATATAGTTTCAAACTGTCAAAATACTCAGAGGAAACACGTGAAAACAAGACATAATAGCAATAAAGAGAAATATCCAACAACCGTGACTGTAAAAATAACTGAATTCGTAAACCCACATTGGGTACACTCGCGTTCAAAGTATGACCCAGAGAAATACCTATTAATTCAAAGGAACCACTCATAATATTTATTCTGGTACAGTCGCGAACAGATATTGTTAAGACTGCAACAATTTAAATGATCAAAGACATTCCAACGGTCGACGAAATGAAAAAGTTAATTTATTTTAAGGAAGTCAATGTAAAAAAGAAAAAAAAAGGTAAAAATAATCTTGTAGAAAACTTTTATCAATTCACGCTTGAAGGCGTACCTACCGTTGGGAACTTTCTTACGGGAGCGGAGCGCTTTAGACCAACACGTCGTAAAACTGAACTTGTGAATGAAACATCGAACCATAATTGGCACATTAAAACGTCGTCATTGACAAAATTTTATTGACACATTGTAGAAGGATAACACACAACAGGTGACCGTAGGTTTTTACGAGCAAAGTCAAGCGCGTGCCGTGCCATAAACCGACGTTGAAATCGTAAAATTGTAAGGAGCTGTTTAAATTGCCCCTAATAGAACATTATAGTAGTCTCAATGACGTGTTTGGTTTTATGTGATTTCGTATAAGTAGGCGCCACCGTAAAATGAGATGACGTAGAGTTGAATCGCCAATAAAATAGTCATTCAGTACGTGCCTAGGCAGACAGATCCTAGACGGACGCGATTCAAAATAGTTTTATGATATCAACACGTGTTTAGTAGTAATAATCGTCATCCGCTTAGTTTTTATTAGTCATTAAACTTTTTATGATCTCAGTGTCATTGTCTTGTTTGTTTTTATTTAAACTGCATTTTAATGCTCTAGTTGCAATTTTAGAATGCTCATAATAGAAGTGTTTAAAACTTGACATTTATAGTGACAACAACAAATCGTGGCATAATAACCCCGTTATTCATTCATTTAGCACGTTAATGATAGCATTTAATGAAGGAATGTTTCCTCTTAGTTTTTAATTCTTTATCAAAAGTCGAATAGGAGAAGATTAGAGTAGGTACATATGTTAGTTATAATACTTCATTAATGTATTATGAATAAGGGGGATAAGGAATAATGGGAACACAACAATAATCATGGCATGGCGTATATTAACTTTACAAAGGTATGTAAACCTTTGTCAAGTTCAGAATTTATTATGTTATATCTATCTACAATCCCAAATATAATTTGCTACTTACGTCTATTTTTTGTGGCTATCAAGGGAAATAATGTAAAAATTAAACATGAAATTTTGTTTTTAGTTTGTTTACATTTTAATAATATAGGTGCCAGGGATAGGCACAAGTTGTTTCTTAGTCATTTAATTAAGGTACATTTACTTACACCGAGACAGTAATACAATTCTGTATGATAAAATGCCAAGGCAAAATAAACAGACGTGAAAACATTTGTGCGTGCGAGCGTACCGCGCCTTTTCCTGTTCTGTGTTGTAACTACTAACTAAAGGGTCGGTATTAACGTGTACCTACATAACCTACCCAATTTAGGTAGGTCCGGAACATTTCTCTAACTAAGCACATTCTGTTTAGGTACAAGCCGACTTAGTTTCAACAACGACCTACCTCTTCAATTCAGGTAGGTAATGTTGGATAGACCTCCATAATCCTTCGCAGATATTGCTGGGAATTCTTCTATCTACTTTTGTCCTGATGTTGCGCCGGACCTTTTTACACAAGGTTAATTTTAGTGGACGGTTCCCTTTGATAAAACTTATTACATTCCTACAAGTTACGCTCTCAACTAACTAAATTTAAAATATTCAGGCGGTAAATCTACCTACTGAGCTCTGAATTAGGTAGGTACTCACATAGCATTTTGTTATTATGAGATGTACCTATACTACATCACAGTAAAAGAAAATTACGACAGTTTACCACCTCATTTTTTTACATTATATTATTATACGGTGTTGTAATTATAAACGAACTTTTCTTTCTAGATAATAAAATATTAGGTAGATAGGTACCTATTTTAATATTTAATAAACGAGCTGACTTTGCAAGTACCTATTTGATATTTGAGAAAGAGTACCTTTCAAAATTCTAAAAATGGATTCTTTTTATTCTCAAAGGACATTTATAGATAATAAAAGCCCAGAAAAGAGGAATCCTATAATATGTAGGTCTCTAGCCGCATATTTACAAAACGAAATCTTAGCAGACAGACCCCAGTGTCCTACTTTGTACCCGTCCAATATATGGTAGGTATAACAGCGCGACCCCCGCCCATCTATCTATCACTCTTATTATCTTTATGCTGACTAAGACACGAACATAATTCTCTTTCAAATTAAATTAAACTGTTATCGAAGAAAAATATGCTATAACAAAATCAACCTACAGTTTTTGTAATTACATTTTTTTTTACTCAATCAAGTACCTAAGTAAAATGTAGGTAATGCTCGCTATCGGCGACTGTACATCTTTCAATTTATTAATATACACAATTTTGCGGTAATGAATATGGGTACTACCTATATTTCATGAAGGGTATATCAAAAATAAAAAATAACTTATATAAAACTTACCTCAAATAATTCTAGTAGGCTCAACTCGGAGGTATAATAGGTATCATCCAAATTCCTTGTTCATCTGAAACAATAATAAAGTTTTTATAGTTAGGTACTTGATAGAAGGTTTTATATTTTTTTGTTGACGATTTCACGATTTCATATGTAGATATATTTTCAGAAAAATTATTTTCACTATGTGATTACTTGATACTGTTGTAAAAAATTGTAGGTATCTTAACTTTTTTTTCTATTATGTTTTATTATAATCTGATTTAATGTTTAATTTAATTAATTTAAATGTTTTGAGTACTTTGCAACAAGTATATTTAATACATAGTTTATCATTGGTAGAATCATTCTTGCAACCCACATACAGTTCCAGTTTACTGCGTGGGTACTGTCCAATAGCGTTCTCGTATCTTTCATATCGTTGTTCTTCAATGACCAATACAAAAATGCATGTTGGATATTCTTTAACACCTATACTAGTTAGTACAGTGTCGAAACTACCCAGAGTTTTCCGTTTACCTGCACATTTTGGATCTTAAAAATATGCTGTAGCTAAGTAGATATCTCGTTCTAGTTGAGCGGCCATAATGCAATAGGATGTGAAAGATGCAATGGTTGCCTATAAAACGACACCTCATCACCTGCG
This sequence comes from Herminia tarsipennalis, assembly GCA_945859575.2. Taxonomy (NCBI): domain Eukaryota; kingdom Metazoa; phylum Arthropoda; class Insecta; order Lepidoptera; family Erebidae; genus Herminia; species Herminia tarsipennalis. The sequence continues at coordinate 12,454,621 of OX243835.2, forward strand.
CTCCTCGTCACCGAAGCGAGCCGCACCGTAAAACCCGTCTGCTTCTAGTCTACTCCATTTACGACCCAACCGATACCCGGATAAAAATAACCATCTCGTGCAAACGCTATTATTATAAATGATACACACTTTACGACGAGAATATTTACGTTTTTATTTCAAACGTTTATTGCCTCTTGTGCAACTTAATAGCAGACTTGAACTTGGCACGGCGGGCTAGTGACACCGTTTGATCCAAATCGCGTTTTATTGTTTTGCTCAATGGACGGACGAATTTTACGAGCGTGTCGTAATCTGTGACGTGATGGTTATAACTCTGATGCGTACTACGAGCTTGTGACTCATACGAATGCGCTAACTTTCAATTTCTACGTATTTTACATTGCACGCGATTGATTGCTTAAAATTTTAATTGAACTCGGGGTCTAATCGATCCGACCGAGTAATTACTCGGTTGAATTAGTGCAGGAAGTTAGACATGCCGTTTAAACGTCAGCACTTTTCGATTAGCCGATGTTCGAAACGAAAAGCGGAATGAACTCAACCAAATTTTATTGCTTAATCTTTTGAGACATGCCTAATACATCAAATACAATAGCCATTTACGAATTTGTGTCGACTTAGATCCGAAAGAAACATCGAGTTTGAGCGTCGTTTTCTTATATGAGACCTCCGGGCTACCCTTATTTACCCATTTACACACAAATTCTTTAGATCTAAATGGGAAAGGTCGATAAGATACGAGCCTTCTCGCCTTACTTATCTTTCTTTAATAACATTGTTCCCTGAGGTGCCCTCGGATAAATAGAAGAAAAGGAAATAGTGTCAGGACTCACGCGACCCGTCGACTGAATTTGCATTATATTACCTATATTCATATTTCTTCGGAGGTAACCTTTTCTGGGGAAACAAATAATAGGTGGAGTGCATCTGGGGCCGCATTAAGGGACATCTTTTTATTCGCTTCGAGCTTTGGTAAATATTTTTGTTATTGCGTTATGCCTCCCTTGGAGCGAGGTCTCGTGTTTTTCGATCTTCGTCTGTGTTCCTGATAGAATATTGTGTAAGTGGCCCGTGCATTATTGATAGTGGAACTTTATCCTCACTTGACATAGTGCTCTTTGTAGATGAGATCATGTTTAGGTATATGCTGCAGAATATGTAAATATATTCTAAAGTATGTAATGCAATATGCTTCGAAAACGATATCGAAAAGATTAAAATATCGCAATACAAATAAAATAAAACCGTATAATCTGAACTTAAGATGGGATGACCGGTATTCGTTTAGCTGTCGGCCTCGTAGAGCCTTCTCACGGATATCTCAAGCATAACTTAAAGAATTTACTCGACAAATTTTTAATCAACCGCATCGACTCTCTAAAGGAATAAAATGTAATATTAACACCATTTGTGCATTACATGTAACGCCAAAAACCTGTAAATGTACAAATAAAATGTCGAACATTATGTGACAGCACCGTGCCGTGTTACTTTCGGGTATTTTTGAATTTTCAAAACAGGAATGGGGTATAAAATTGAAGGTTCATTAGGCGTTTTTTAGTTTCTTGTATCTTATGTTTAAACTGAGTAGGTATAATGTTATCTCGCGAGATGGGCGCCGAGATTGTGCGCCGTGAGTGGCTGTTGTAGCGCTAGCAAAAACGAGCCAATCAACGAATATATTTTAATAATTTCATAGATTTGTCTTTTATTTTCAATAACTTTCTTATGATTTCATTTATTAAACTGTATGGCCAAACGTAAATATATACATGCTTTTTAATTAGGCATTTAAATATAAAAATACCCACTTACTTAAAGTACCTATCTACCTATTTATTGGAAACTAACTCCCACGAATTCGATAATTGTCAATTCAATAACATTTAGACAGCTAAATAAAACATCAATGTTTAAACGGGGATTCTGTAATATATCGTAATTAATATTCATTACATTGACACACTATTGCATAACCTTAAGATATCTTAATAATGAGTTTACCCGTTAGAAGACTCGTCAAGAAGCACTCGGTAACGACCCGGCATCATGGCGGCAGCGACCAAAAGTTTCAACATTTCAATTCATACATCTTACTTATTAGTAGAAGTAAAACTATGTAGATAGTTAAAGATAAAACGACCGGTTCATTCGCATCCACTCATTAAGAAAATGCCTTTATCCACTCATCGAATAATTGGAATAAAAGTACGTTCTTACGTCTACCGACAACGTAGGTCTATCTTGATAAAAAAAAACTCAATTTAAATGTTTATTGCCGCGGCAGTAACTTCAACATTTTGTTGGTTCGGCTGCCACGAATTGACGTTTTTACTAAACGTCAGATTTGGTAAATAAAACTAGTATCTAATGACTGAGGCCCACGCCCACAAAGACGTCCACAGTTTAATCGATGGATTAGATTATCCACATAGGGTTACGAGTCGTGTTATTTTGTAATCTCATGATTGTACACAGCGCACGCCTACTCACTTTATTTACTCTTTTACAACTTTCCTTCTATCTCTCCTTGACGGGTTTTTTTACGTGAAAAGTGATGGAAATTTAGTTTTATTCAATCTTATTTGAAGTCGGAATCATTTTGTGATACTTTATGTAAAGTAGGTAGGACTATATCGGAAGGGTGAACTTGTTTCTTGTAGGTAGATACTCGGTTGCCTTGAGATTCGTAAGTACAAACAAAAATCTTGATAGCCGTACCTCCCAGGTCGGTATGTTTTAAGCTTTACGTGTCAGTGTTTCGAAACGTGATTGTAATTTGTATCACAAATGTTGCTGATAATCGGTAGTGTTAAATTCCGCACACGTTTGCATTAAGAAAAATGTGAATAAATACATACCATATCCTGTCTTTATAATGTTGGGAACCTAAACAGAGCGACATTAGCTGAAAATATATAAAGCATGTTTCTTTTTTTTCAAAACGCCTGATTGTATTTATTTTGAAGATTTTTTTTTGTGTTATTCTACATAATAATCTTACGACAAATTAGGTACCTAACTACTAAAACTGTGACTATTCTATGACAGGAACTTCTCGTAAGCCCCTTTCGCGTAACCAGCGGACCGCAACTTTAATTATTATTTTTACACGAAGTTAATTAGTAAGATCAAAAAATATTTAGGTAAATGTATTCAAAATTAAAGTGTCCATGATTTTATTTTGTATACTACAAGTTAATTTTTTTAATATTTTATTGTTCTTATTTTTATTTTATTTTATTTAGTTTGTCGTAGTCACATTTTGCAGACTGTACTTGAAGACATTGTAGGAAATGCAAGTTGGATCAGAATCGACCTCTCGCGATGTTCGCATTCTACATGAAGTCACCCCCTGTAATGGCTGCAAGGGGTTGAAAGCTTTTTCCAATTATTGTTACGATACCAAGGGTGCACTCTCCGCGAATATATAATTGAGTTTAATATTGTGGTTACTGTTTTGATTTTACTGTGTGTGTGTAGGTATATTTATTTACCTAAAAATAAACAGACATATCTATAAGTGGGTTGTGTTGTCTTTTATAATTTTCTTTTATTGGTTTGTTTAACAAACTCTGCAGTTTTGGTATTTACCAGTTTTTAAGGTTTTGCTAATTGGTCAATTTTAAAAACTGATTAGTATCCCTAATATACCTTTTAGTTTCCTTTTGTATATTGATAAACAAAATTGGTCTAAAAAGTAATTTATGCAATATTAGTTCATATTAGAGCAATGTATAATGAATAGAAAAAATATTCATTAGGGTCTTAAATAATGCTACGCAATGCGCGGACGCAGCCGGCGGAAAGTACGTTGTACCTAAATAAAAAGTAATATTAGTGACCCTGTCATGCATGACATTCTCATAAATGTATAGTATATTGTCACTTACTGTCAGAATAAATACACTAAATAATACATTTATTTCTTCAAAAGTAATATAAGAACATCTCTTCAAACAGATTTTTATAAGCAAAAAGTACATATTTCACATAAGTTAGTAAAGGAGAAAGTTATTACTGGTATTGCCAAAAAGAAATATAGACGAGCATGTAGGTTTTAAGTTTATATTTACGTATCAATAAAAAACGTTGTAAATTATTCCGAGAATTCTGAAGCCAAAAAAGATTAGTTGACACGAGCAAAGTTTTTAAAGAAAAATACTAATGATTATTATCTATAAAATTACTGATTTAACGTGTTATTTATTGTATAAATAAGATTACGGACGTAATTTATAACATAAAACGATTCATTAAGGTAAATACGGCGAAAATATGCAAATAAATAAAAGATAAAGCTACCTACACATTCAATTGCTTTAAAACAAAAATATTTCTGCCAATATTTTTATCAAAAGCAACATATGTGGAGATTTAAGACTCCGATATTAGTAAATTTCAATTTGGTAAATGTTTGTTTTTATTTAAATTTTATGAAGTAGGGAGTCATTTAGAAATAATGTCACATTATTTACTCTAAAGATGTGAATAAATTATTTTTCTAATTCTGCGTCCGCGTTGTCCTGTTTTAAACGTTATTAGAATTTTAAAACCTAACGAAATCTAGTCTGAAATAAGGACCTATTAAATGAATCTAAATTAACTGAATACAGAAAAGGCACTTATGACTGTCCGACAAACCAATATCCAAATACAACTGAAACTACTGAACAGATTGGGTTTAAATTTGTCCTAATCAACGATCACACTTAACGTTTCTTGTATTTTAATCTAAGTTTAACTTAATTTTAGTTTTACGTACCATACAGCTGATTTGTAATTGAGTGATATGTACGCGTTTATTGCCATGTACATCAGGAATAATACTAATTGTAACTTCATATCAATAAGGCTTAATGTAAGTATGTTATGTGGCTGTACTTCAATAAATAAAATAAAAAATTAAGTTAGTTTTCTGTGTAAGTTATTATGACGCACATATCCACTAAGAACAGAATTTCGAAAATTCAACCCCTAAAATGATAAAACTGAAATTCCAAATTTCAATAAAAATCACACAGATATAGGGTGAAGTCGCGCGTGAAAGCTAGTTTGGTTATAAAGTTCGAGAGCAGTTAGATATTCATGCTACCGAAAACTGAAAGAAGCTTTGTATTCTCAGTTTAAAACCTGCACCTACCTATTTAAAAACAAACTTAAGAGTAGATACCCACACTGCCCACACAGTGTAAGCCATAATAAACACAAAAACGATGTGGAAACAGTTCCATTAGGTATATCTATCCATAAATAACAAACCCGATAACTTTGCTAACAAGATATTCTACTGAAATCTCAAAGACGGGCTTGTTAGTTGAAACTGAAAACAAAGGGGCTTTCAGCGAGAAAATAGAGTAACAAGCCACCTTGTTAATACCAGTTGTTTCTATATTAAAACTTAGAAGAACCCCGTTTGTTGGCTACGAGCCAATTAGTTATGGGTACTATTGTTCTACTGTGACTGCGAACTTAGGGCAATGTACATAACTGGGAGTCGATATGCAGAAATAACCTCAGCCTGATCATTGTTTACAACTGTATAAAACTCTCGAACAGAGGCCTGGCTTTTGGACGGGTCTGTTTATCTAGTGGTTAGTAACCCTGACTACTAAGCCGGAGGTCGTAGGTTCGATCCCCATCTAGGATAAAACTTTGTGTGATGAGCACGATGGTTTACTCTGTGTCTGGGTGTTATTTTTCTATAATATGTATGTATTTAGAAATATTCATGTATGTTTATCAGTTGGCTGGTTTCCATAGTACAAGCTCTGCTTAGTTTGGGATTACATGAGGTTGTGTGAGTTGTCCCAAGATATTTATTAAAAAAAGAGGGGGGATGAGTATCCTTTCAGCTGTTTGAGAATAATCCACTTTTTACACAGGTGTATTTTACACTAACAAACATAATTATGACAAATTACTAACATCATTTTATTTCGTTTTTCGATAGTCCATAGTTAAGCACACATTAAGTTTTTTTCAATTTAAAATGTAGATACTAAAATAAAAATAAATATAAAATCAAAAGTCATCTGACTACTGTTCACATTAAATTTAAAATATAATCGAAGCACCTTTAGACAAACATAAATAACAGAGTGCATAATTATACAACAGCTAAAATGAGAAGATAGCTTTAAATATTCTACACAAATTAACATTAATACTAAGAAAATACTTAACTCTGCATTTATCATAAAATATTTAGACATTTCAAGAATGCAACCAGACAGTCTAATAGCTTTCAATGCAGATCTATACGTCGTTCGCTTCGCGTGTTTTCTTACCATTTGTACTCAACACGCAAGTAATATGTACCTTTATAGATACTGTTGTATGAGATCTTACTTCTCTTAGATAATACTAAGACGACTGACTGATTTCATTATTTATTTCGATTAAGAAGCGTAATGTATACAAATAGCGAAAATTTACGAACATATAAAACTGTTTCTGTCGTCACTAGGCAAGTCTAAGATTCTTCATACTTATTTTAATAATTTAGAGGTGGGTTTCCTTTTACATTGCGCTTAGAATCCTGTAATGAACCTCCTACCAACAGGGCACGCTTGGCTAGGACTCCAAAGTCATAGTAGTCGCATCGGAATCCATGGATTTGTTTGGTGTGCGCAACAAACAGAAACAGAGTATTATCAGTAGTCTCTACTAATATACATTACTTCACACGCTCATGTATGTAACATCATGACTCTGAATATCCGATATGACCTCTTCATAAGACGATGATGCTCTAAACAAGATAGTCCGATAAAATCTTGTATGATCTTTGAAGTTTTTTTCGTTGTTTAAATCTCTATGTTTTGTTAATATTTAGGCATTTGATACGAGTTTTGTTACTTTATTTTCTATGAGTTTGCGCATACGAATACAAACGTTTTTATATCAAAACTCATGAAATAAATAGTCTACTGGTATGTAGATAAAATGCATGCAGATTTGTTCTTAGTAACAGATAAACAGAGGCAAAGAAAAAAGTGTTTTAAGCTATAGCTATGAATATAATGCTGAAATTAAATTAAAGCAGGTCGTCATAATTCTTCCCTGAATTTTGGGTACCCCTCTTCAATTATTAACAACGAGTAGGGGAGAAACTCGCTAGCCTGACGCGCGGTTAAAAATGAAAACCAGATTTTAATTATACAAGTAGGCATAGTAGGTATACAAATGTAGGTATATGATTCTTTCATTAATCACAGACATTATTATTTTAAGCAAAATTTATAGTGAGGTGTCCGATTTATTTTCCAATTTATTTTAGTAATTATGTTAGTACTATTAATTACTACTAGCTGGAAATAAAAAGAGTAAACAAATATCTGAACTTTTTAGAACAAATGAATGCACACTCAAAACATACCTACTCTTTGAAAAATGTTAAACTCAAAATAACTTTTATATCCACTTGTTGCCCGTGGTCCTTCTATGTTGCGATGTAAATTAAATTCCTCTAGTCAGTTATAACATATTTGGCTTACTTTATAAACATATTTAATGTCAAAGGTCCTCGATACTATTTACGAGACGTCATATTTATTTTAAATATTATATACAATTATGGGTTTATCTTATAGAATTACTGTACCTGGCATTTCAGCAAAGTTTTCAATTGGATGTAGACGTACACGGCTTTGAAGCTATTATATATTATTCTCATTATTTATCATTTTACTTTAAAATACAGAATATTTATATGTTTAAATAAATTTAATTTACGGAGAATGTATATCTCATTTACTGTATTTATTTTCAAATTAATATGCACATGTCACATCTCTCCACCACCCAAAATATGGCAGGTAGAGAATGTCTACGGCAGTAAGTACGCCTTTAAGAATGTTTTTGCAAAGAACTTTTGAATAAATAAATTATTTACAGAACTAAGTATATACAAACAAACTTGTGATACTGAAAATAGTTTTTTTTATTACGCTCCAAACAGCTCAACGGAAGTGTAGGAATAGTTGGCCCTTCCCTTTTCCTCGTGTATCTGATGTGTATTGGCAGTTATCCAATTTGGCAGGGGCCTACGAGCCGAGCCGCCAGATTTACTTGTACTATGTTGCTTATCTATCTGTATGACTGATTTCCTCTAAAATTATATTTGTTTCAAAAGCGCATCGCTGTTTTTTATGAAGTGCTTTTGTATATCTAGCATGTTTTTTACATACTTACTTTTCATTTATCTTTCTTTGAGAGATTTTACTGGTTAGTTAAATAGTAAAAAGTTTAATATATTTTTATAAAACAGTATTTTTTTACTTATTTATAATTTATAAGTAAGTAGTCTCTCTTTTTATATTTAGCTGAATAACGCACTTAATTATTAATTTGAGCAAATAAATGGAGAACGATGATGCAGATTTTTAGTAAGTTATAAGCACCTACAGATAAATAACTGCATAATAAAAAAGAGTCAGTTTATACTTTAACAACACTATAACTGGTATTAGGTACGACTTGTAAATTAGGGATTTTTACTTTTACTGTATTCTTTATTTCCTAGTTATAATAATGACGTAGCATGATAGACAAATCTTTAGATAGTTATAAAATTATATATACTACGGGTCTTAATCGCGTGAATAATACCTTGTTTATTGCCCGAAAAATAGCGAAAGCTTATCAACCTTTAAATAGTTCATATTATTATGTAAGTAGATACAAATATGACATAATCTTGATCTTATGTACTAAGTCCTCATATGATTTAGATGCGTTTGAACTTAGTTAGATCCTTAGGTTTTTTTAAGTTTCTTTTAGGTATAAATAACAGCATATCAGTCTATTTCGAGGAACGAGGAACAATCGTAAATTATATTAAAATCTTTTCAAATGTAAGGAGGTAATCAATGTTAAAAAGTTTTAAGTATCCGTATCTTTTAAATTATAGTAATTTTAGTATATCGTCGTATGCATTATAATTTTATACCTATATTGTATTACCTAGCCTCAGATGAGAGCCCATAATAAGAAGCGTCAGATTAAACCACATAATATGGCGTTTAAAATGTAAATAACTTAATAAAAAGTTAAATTGTTAGTACTTGACATTGAACTTAACCCATTCACCTTCGTAGCGGCTTTTGTTAAATGACGAATTAAATACCATCTCAATGGGTTAGAAATATTTTGAATTATTTTCGGAAAATTAGGAGAAACAGACGTATCACGTAAATATAGATACATTGTTAATTATTGTGGGTTTTATTTTTTAAAAGCCCCGTTATTTAATGCCATGCATTCCATATTGAAAAATTCTACTATTTAAAAAGTTTTATTTACGAAAATATTTGTTTACCAAATGCAAATGGTGTCAATATTTCTTACATGGCATATTTAAAATTCTTTCAGCGTAGCAGCCATCAAATTAGAGCAGACATCTGATGTAATTCCCAGTAAATTAATATTGTAAATAGCCGATTTTTTAACTTCAAAGTAGGTCCACCTAATTAACGTCCATAAATTAGACCTTAAATCAGTAAATAAACATCAATTTATATTTCCTTTTAACCTAAATACATTTTTAAAATGTCATTTTAAAAGAACCTAATTTTATATGCAAAGCTTCTTAGTGTATTTTAAATCCGTGTGTTTATTAAGCAAGTTTCTGTGTAGGTAATTTAGTTAAGATAGCTATGAGCCGGTCCTACCGCTTGCTCCCTTTATGTTCATCTTGAATGAAAACTTGATCTTCGGCCAATAAAACGGGCACTTTTTAAAATCGAAAACCCGATTTTCACAATATAAATTTCCAAAATGTAAGCTAATATGTAATTTTAAAATACTTACTTTTCGAAATTTCAAAAATGGAATTTAAAAATTCCGACTTTAAAGTAAGCGTTACAAAATATGACGTTTTGTTTACTATCTATTTTGCTAGTAATTTCTGATTATTAATGTTTAAGGTTTAAAAAAAAATAACCGTGAGTAATATACTTATATCACTAACGGTTATCTATTTTTCTAGTTACTAAAAAGTCATAATGATAACCTAGTTTGCAATCTTCTTTTATTATTTAAAATGAGACCCTATGAAATGCAGGTCCAACGCTTTCAAATTATTATTTTTTTAGTTTTTATTTACTGTCATCTGGGTGGCTATAAATGCCTCATACCCTTAGTATGTGAATAAGGACTCATCGAATTAGGTATATATGTATTTTAGAGAAAATATAAGTAATTTTTCTGTACTAACAAAATAGGAACTTAAATCTTAATAAGAGCGTAGGCGCAGCCTAATGGCTCTAAGTCCAAAAACAGAGGGTTTTACTAATAGATCATAAAATTGCATGTATAGGTAGGTATTTTTCAAGACTGAAACTGTCTAAGTGAATTGATTAAATGTATTAATCGATTATCGAATAAAATAATATAAAATGTCAAAGGAAAAAATCTTGTTCCGGCAGAGCTCAGATTTACTAACATCACACAAAACATGAAAAACAATGACGAATTTAAAAAACAGACGAGAATGATAAAAATGAAAATTCATTTCTTTATTTTTATCATTCTCATCAGTCCATAAATGTCAGTTTCAAGAACTTTATATTCATACTAGTACAATATCTAATTATGCATCTATCTATAATACAACATTTATGATGTAGACGGACATGCATATGAACACCTACCAGTATAGGTATTAATAAAGAGTTATAATAATACATAAATATATTTTTGATAATCGAAACTGCTACACCTTGCATTTACATAATATCCAAAATTCGCTCTCTTTTTTGTCGTAGCGTGATATTATATAGCCTATAGCCTACCTCGACAAATGGGTTATCCAACAGTGAAATAATTTTTATTATAAACAAAAAATAAAAGGACAATATTTAAATTTCAGTTCGGATCAGTAGTTCCTTAGAAAACCACGCTCACAAACTCTTAAGCTTTATACTATTAGTATAGATAAGTGCCTAATAAATACATTTCAGAGGGCTTCATATAAATTGAAATTAAGTTTCTTAGACACTTTTAGAATAATTAGTTATCTGAGGATAATTTCTAGCTTCACTTGTTATAAATACTCTAAAATAATGTTTTTACCACAAACATTTTTACATAAAACATAACCTAAATAAATTAAAAAATAAAACCTTTACACACAAACCCCAATATGTAATTAGACCTCTGTGACACTAAAATCATATTTATGTGGGTAGCTTATCTCGATTGGGTATTTCAAATTAGGAACGTATACCTACTTACACCCGGGATCGGTGCATCGACTCACGAAGTCTATAAATGACAAATTAAACCCAACACTGTTCTCATCGACATAAGGAAAATGTGGAGTTCACATGGACATGAGGGCCATCCTAATTTGTTCGGGATCGATCGATACGAGTTAGGGTTTGAGCACATTGGATGGTACCTTGCACGTTATATAGTAGATACTCGTAGATATAAGGAAGTAGCTACCTATGTAAGATATGTAGGTATATGCAGGATGCTTATACGGTTGAATATGTTGAGTATATTGTGTACTTACAGTGACTTTTAGGAGCGTACAGCTATATTGAGTAGTGCAGGCGATAATTTATGTACTTAATGTTTACTTTTGTGTCGTTATCTGTAGGTATATATATGGACCTACCTACAGACTTAAACCGAGATATATAATTTAAAGGTTTTATAGCTAAATTGGTGGTAAATTTGATCTTAGGTATCCATACTAATATTATAAATTAAAAATCTGTCTGTTTGTTACCTTTTCACGCGTAAACCGCTGACTGAACCGATTTATATGAAATTTGGTTTGAAGATAGTTTGAGTCAAGGGAAAGGATATAGGATAGTTTATACGATACACGGGCAGAGCGGCACGTGAAAGCTAGTAATATATATTTTAGGTATACAAAATTGAATTTTCCGGTCTGTCTCATTAGTCCATGCCTATAATGATATAACTGACATTATTTTGTCTGTGCATTTTGATTCCATAGTTCCATTGTCTACAGTAGGTACTTAAATATTTTATAACGTTTTTTTTTTCAACATTAGCCTTGAGTTTAATACTTTTATAAATTTATTTATAAAATATATTAAATAATTAAATTTAAAGTTTGATAGAGTCCAAACACTACCTACCTAATAATTAGGCAGTTTCATTTAATTAGCACGAAATAAATAACGTTACCGAAACAGGACTAAATTAAGGTTTCTTTGAATGCAAACTGATTAAACAATAGGTTCGCATCATTAAACATTGGCAAAGCGTTTGACCTCTACAATACTAATTACTATACAACGCTGCTTGCATACTACTGCAGTCATTATGTCAATAACGTTGATTCAGACTGTGCACATAGAATATTAAAATAGCCCTTTAAATCCCCAGAATATTTAAGACTAAACTAATGATAATATTATATATTGTACACTAATATATACAAATACAAAATATATACATTTTAAGACTTAAATGTACAATAGGCCTTATCGCTAATAGCGATCTCTTCCAGGCAAGCTTTGGATAGATAACCTGTATGTACCTACACTTAACTAACTTAATATGTGACTGCCTCTGTGGCGTGGTGGGAGTGTGTCCGACTGCTACGCAAGGGGTCGTGGGTTCGATTCCCACACGGAACACCACTTTGTGTGATCCACAAATTGTTGTTCCGAGTCTGAGTGTACTTTGTGTCGGTGACTTGTATGTTTGTAAAATGGGCTTGTACCCTAATGCAGGAGTCGTCTTTAAAAAAAAAACTTAACAATATAAAAGACTTTTGAGTAGGCAGATATAATATACATCCACAAGTTTCTGGCTATGTATTTAATATCAATGTCCTTAGATAGGAAACTCGTTTACAAAGACGTAGGTAGGACACTCCGCCAACTCACTACAGTAAGAACGACTGCAGTAATCGAATCGGAACGCGTATGTCACAAGAATCTGTAATTTATACGACAATCCATTGTTAGCCGGTTTCTATCCAAAGAAACCTTGAAAGTCTCCACAACGAATACGAGAGAAATCGAACAAAATTATTCGACCAAATCTCACTAGATTCCAAAAAATGTCTTCCTCAACATAATTTTCTTGTTAACATTCCGCAAATCTTTATTTATTTGACTCTTATTCGATATAGAAAAGGAATATCGGAATATTGCATAATAAATTATCGGATATTACTGATACTATTTGTTCTTTTCTAGGATTTTTTTTCACGAGATATTATCGCATTTTTACCTCAATTTGAATGGTACGTCACGCTTCTCTGTCATGAATACGTATTGAAATTCACTTACATTTACGACTGCTTTTATCTGTAGTACTTATCTTCTTCGATGAGGTTCGTCTCAGAGACACATTTGGTTATTTTAAGACGTTTTTCTGTTATCAAAAAACGATACAGTTTTTGCTATGCAATATGCAATACACCAGTGACGTTCTAAGAACGACTGACAAAATTCTATCACATGCAACTTCGAAAAAATTCAAGACAAAAGTTGCATAATACAACATTGTTTTACAATCAAAAAACACCTTACCCTGTTCTTTACTTGGCCATTGTATATTTTTATAAAGAAATTGAAAGTATATTGTTTAGTTTTTGTTGATGTTTTAGTGGGTACCATAAAAATTTGGAGCATAAACAAAAAATACAAACCCTTCCGCGTTCTCACAATAGAGTACAGGCAAGGTAACGATCAGTTTGAAATTACAGGTGATGTAGTGAAGATAGTCGGTCTTATTGTGATAATGTGATTCTTTGTCTCCGAAAGCTGTTTTAATTGTTTTCTTTTATACTATCATTGATTTATTACTGCGGTCAGTGAGAGTGGTACAATACGAGGTAAGATTTTAAACCGTGAAGTGTAATTTCTTTTTATTTATTTACTTTCTTCCGTGATGCTGGTTATTGAAAGTCTACGTGACAAAATAGATATGCTTAATAATCATTCATATATATATACTATTAATATGTGAAACACAGGCTACAAAAGAACAATGACATATTTATCACAACTGCAACAATTGTCTAAAGTCTAACAATTGGCATGCAGATGTGCTCCAGTTAACTTTGATTGTCTTGAGTAAACTGCGCTTATTGTTCTCAATGTTTTTTTAAATAGGTCACTCGTTCAGTAAAATACAATCACAACTTGGCACTACTGCTACTAAAAACTTCTTAACACTCAAACGCAGAGCGCCAAAGCTTGATTTTCATAATCGAATCGAGAATATCTGATTTTGCCAATGTTATGTTGATACATAAAATTTGGAATAAGAGCTCAGCATCGCCGAAAAACCCGATAAAAATACATACCAATAACAGAAAATGGTTCGATTGTGCGAAAAACTGAACAAGCGATAAGTCGTGTACGTGCCCCGTTCGCGTCGGCGGAGACAATCGCCATAACGACTCGTAATTTTATATCGACGTGCACAATTTACTGGCATTATGCCCCAATGTTTGTGCCATACTAAGGCATACACATTTGCCTCGTATTTGCCGTGTCTGTAACACAATATTTGTCGAACGTGCTAACCGTCGTGTCAAACATAACATATCTAGGCGTGACACGCAGTGACAAACATTTTCAGCTATTACACATGTTCTACTGTTATTATCTCGTTGGCTTTTTCTTTTTGGTGCAATAAAGCGTTGATTACACCAAGACGGAGGCAATTGGTCACGAAATAGGTCTGTGGGGGTGCCGATAAAGCAATTGACGCCAGTTACTAAGTTGTGGGTAAATATCAACCTAGACGCGGCAACGTTTTAATGATAGCTATGTTTATTACACATAGCCATAAACACAAAGATATACATAATACACTATATTCAGAATACCACAAAATCGATTCGAGTTAATTTTATTTTATGGTTAAATAATGAGAAGTCGTAAAATGGAAATGGAAGGTACCACTGCCTACGTCAAATAGATACGCGAGCGTTCAAGATTTCCTGTATTTGGTCATATATATCTACCTATCTACTAATCTATTGGATGAACATTGATTCAAGTTGAAATAAAAAAGTAACAAAGATAATTTTACGCATTCCTTTATTAAGTTGAAATTGTTTAAACTTTGCAAAGCTATTCTGATTCAGATTTAGTTAAAAGAGTTTTATTTCGACAGAACTTTATATTATGAAATTTGTTTAATCCCCGTTCCAAGAAACGGGCACATTACCGTAACAGTTGAAGCAGAAAAGAAGTTTTGCGAAGAGGGAACTTTCGAAGCGGGTCCGTTAGTTAATGCAAAGAAAGATGCAAATGGACTCTCTCAAAATTGGACGGGGATTCAAAGTTTTACCTACCGAACTCCGCGATCCGAGCATTGATAAAGTACAAAACGTCACAACGCCAATGAAATTTTGTCTGATTGTAATACACTTTGAGTCTGCATAGAGGTGAATTTTCCGCGATTGTTTTTTTAAACTTGCGTCACTTTTACGCGATAAATTTCATGTAAAATATGACAGTATTTGCGGGTTTGACATGCACGGCAGGGTTCGAGTATTCTCGATTTTAGCTCTGGCGCGAGACGGTAGGTGGGATTTGTGATAATATGCGAATTGGATATGAAGCCAAGATTACGTATTCCCGTTTTCCGTGAAACGCTTCAACGTTAAGTATTGAAGTTTTGATAACGCACTTAAACCCCAGAACGTGACTAATCCAGATATGAGATGAACTTTATAAACAATCTAATTTCACAGATTGGGAACAAGGCAGCCGACTTATAACGTAGATTCCGTTCCGTACAAAATTAGATCATTACTGCCGGGATTTTTAGAGGCAATTTGATACTTTAGAGAATGAAAACAATGTATCTTTAGATCTTAATATTATATCCTGAACTCATCTTAGACTAAAATAATATTTATTGACAGAGCTATTTCCATTTTTTTTACAACATGACAAAGTAGTTGAAGGTACAGAACTTTATTCATTCATCTGGTGGTAGATAGGGATCTATAGATTTAAGTACATACATTTGCAAGTCACTAGAAGCTAACTGTCAATAAATAATTATATCGAATAGCATCGTAGTTTAAGAATTATAATACTAAAACAAGGCAATAGTGGATAAGAGTCGCATGTAAGCGGTCCGCTTTCAAGCCTCTCGACCATAAAACGTATGATAGATTTGACATCGACAAGCCCTCGCGTGTTGCCAGTACCGTTCCGTCCCCACTCCCAAGGGCTGAGCAGAGCCGCCCGACAACCAAAGTAACAAGATCTCTCACCCCTCGCACCATCCTTTGACCCACAGATCCCAAAAAGGAAAAAAGGGCAGCTTAGACGTTCTTGCTAAATTGGACGATTGTATCAATCGAATTGGGGTTCGGTGCACTCGGCACCATATTTAAAAATCGAATGCCGATAGAGCATGATTTGAAAATGGCCGACGTTTTTTCGACTTATTTTTTTAAAATTTTGTATTAAGGCTGTGATTTCACGGCCTCGCATCATATCATGTTTCAATTTAGTTTTAATTTCTTTAAATAGGGGATCGGAAATGAAGTCTGAAATTTAAGAGCCATTACGAATCGTTCCTTTTAAAACTTACTCGTCCATATTCTAATAACTTTATACCCTTTGTAAATAAATTGGACTTATTAGGTAAGAAAACGAAACGCTTCAGATTATCTTGCATTTAAATGCATTGCAAAATCAAAATTCCGTTGAAAGCCTCTCAGCGTGAAACGAAAATGATCCGATACGCATCTTACAAGCGTGTTTCAGGGCCACCTGCTTGACACATGAACATACAAACCTCTACTTTATGTAAGGTTTAACCTCCACATCGCGAATAAATTCACAGTTTTTATATTACGTATCGAATTAACGCATCGACATCGTATCGTAAACATACGAAAGCAACGACGTCGTGTTATTTCCTTGGAAAAATAAGGTAGAACATACATATTAAAAGAGATTTTAATTAAAATATATGATCGTGTGAACTTGCCTTGTTACAGAACTGAATTAAACATTATATTCTTCTCGTAAATAATATGAAAATTGACATTTTATCGTTGAATGTTCTAGATAATTAGGTACTTATAAGGCGCCGTGTGTGACTGACATTTACAGGGTTACACTAATAAGTTACATATATGTGACAGAAACATAACTGAAGTCAGTTAGTACTTAAGTACTTCGAATATAGCAAATATAGAGAAAATAATAAAGTCTCAAGGTAAACGTACCAACGCAGAGGATTACGGGCAAAATAAATATAGTTATGATTCAGAGGTTTCAAAAAGGTCGACGTGAAATGATTCAGCGAAATGTATAGGTGGGATGACGATGGGTATGTTCTCCCCTCCGGTGGGATCAATGGATCGTAGACCCGACTTATAATGGGGACAGAAGAGAGGATAACACGGAAAAACATGCGAATCGATTTTATATGTACCTACCTACACACGTGTCCGAGATAGCACGAGAAACCGAAAGACAACATTATATAATTTGTCATTATGTAAGACTGTGAGTTATAGTCTTTGATGTTAACATGAAATGTACCTATAATATGTTGTAATGAGCACCTTCTAATGGTACTTTTATACTTTATACCTAATATGTTATTAGGTATAAAGTATAAAAGTACCATGTTGTCTATGGTTATGATAAATTTTGATTTTAGTTAATGTTTATGTATTATTACTTTGTTCTTCGGTAGGTAAGGTGTTTCTTACTTCAATTTTTACCAAGGAAATGCACCAATCATTACTTCTTTTGAAATGACTAAAGACTTTTCCTACTAAATAATTATAGGAAAGGATAGAATATAAGGAAGGATGTAGCTTACTACATCCTTCCTTATATTCTATCCTTTCCTATAATTATTTAGTAGGAAGATTGCGATCGACAATAACATAATAAGTCCAGCTTATAAGTTTTATGTTTTAAACGGATCTTCTGCCATCACACATTAACAAACATCTTGAGTGATTTAAACTGTAGTACCTTTCTGTCCCATTTCTCCCTAAAATATGAATTTAATCTTTTAATTTAGAAAGCTACTTTCAACGCCATGTTTTCTCAGTCATATTTAGATACATACCAAATTCATTAACTGGAGATTGATTTAATCTCGACCGTCAAGTAGAGTCTCGAGAGGCCCAAATTAATTTTAAGAACAGAACAACATTCTACCTTACAAATACTGGGTTTTCATTCCATAGTGTGATGTACAAGGGATATTACCCTTTAGCGTTTAGTGTTAAGGGTTATATTGGTTTAAGGGATTGTAATTGTATGTTTGTCTAGGTGCCAAGATGGAGTATCCTACTGTGGGCAGGCAACAGATGCCTCGAACGGGTCTGTGCACGTTATCAAAGCGTTACGATGCTGAAATAATTGTTGAATAATTATTTTGTTAATACACCCTGTAATAGACGGTCGGATACATTAACTGAGTTTCGGGAGTCTAATTTAATTTGTTTTGTAGCTGTTTGTGAAATTAACTCCTGTCAATAATTCAATTGGAAATAATTGGATTTGTAGATGAAGAATTACGATGCAATTTTGTGATTGTAGTATTTTGGTTCTTTGAAATAATTGTAGAGAA
Source organism: Herminia tarsipennalis (assembly GCA_945859575.2). Taxonomy (NCBI): domain Eukaryota; kingdom Metazoa; phylum Arthropoda; class Insecta; order Lepidoptera; family Erebidae; genus Herminia; species Herminia tarsipennalis. The sequence goes on from OX243835.2 coordinate 12,473,194, forward strand.
AATTGAATAACATTTACGTCAGCAAACGTTTTATTGTAAACGTTGAAATTAGTTATTATTGTCTCTGAGTTTGTTGTATTTTCATGACTAGCTCAATAAATTAAATTAAATGGAATATAAAAATAATTTAACCCTAAATAAATAAATAAAGTAACTTTTATCTTGTCGCACGGAAAGGAGTTCTCAAGTCGTAGCTAGTTAGCTCTAAAGAGGTTAAATAGCTTTCCCTATTAAATTCAAGTAAACACTACAAAAATCCCGAAAATGCCAGAATATTTCGAGAAAAAAATAGAAGCGAAATTGTTAACAACAGTCGGAACGAGTAACAAGCATTCCTACAAAAGGTTATCTCTCTAAAGTGTTGGTCCCACAAATGCTAAGCGTGTAGTTCGAGAATATTTCCTCTAAAGTTCAACGTTTGACCGACGTTTCGTACTTTAGTTAGGTACGTAACAACTCGGCCCCCTTCCCAGTAGCAGAATAAAGACTTTATACTGAATTGCAGACGGTTAGTTTTGAAGTTACAAGCTCCAGCTACTCACCAACTACCTAAACTTTAAAACCGTAAAAAATATAAAAATAACTAATAATATTTACTATAATCATTTTATTATCACCTAGGCATAATAGCTTCAAGCTGAAAATAACTTTAAAGTAATTTCATTAGGTATTTTAACTTTAATTAACATTAAATAATATATATTTTCTAAATTTGTGTTAATAGGAATATGCAAATATAATATTTATATATACCACATATAAGTACTTTAACTAATTATTACGTTTTGGGGGTCAGAAGTACCGATTAGATTTAATGTTAAATAAAAATACATAAAATATTTTGGAGTAAAAATGGTCTCTCTTCTGTTGTGGTAAAAATCCAAACTTTTATTTATTAATGCTTGGATATAATGAAGAAAACAATACTACAATACCTACCTATATACCTAACTAAATAACTCTGTATATATCATAAGTATTACTTGCTAAACTTAATAAATATTCAATGACAATTTAGTTCTTATCTAAACAACATGAAATCAAATGGAATAAATCTATCAATCATGTCTGGCCGTATCGTAATAGCTATTGATGGCTTATTTATGTATCTTATTGACCATTGACGAGATACTTATACAAGTAAATAAATCGAATATTTTAGTGCTCGATAAATTCCAGTTCACAGGAAAGTGACGAAGAAGTACGAACTCGAACTATATTTTCTTATATTCAATACACACTGGTAGAGGCAGGATGCAGCTTATATTAAAACTTCATACTTACAACTCGTCCTACTAATTATAGAATCTTATAAGCTACATATCTTAATCGCGTAAACATTTTATTTTAAGACTAAATACCTGTGTTTTTTGCCCGACGTTTCGACCGTATTATTTATTCCGTCTTGGGGTGTTATTCGTCCTACTAAATATACAACATGATTTTTAGGAAAACATTGAACCAAATGTTTACTTTTTTCTAGACAAATTTGTTATCAGCGCCTTTTTACGAGGGAGTTACGATTGCCTACCAAAAAATAAATCACTAAAATTTCACGTTGTTAGTGAATAAAATAGAATCCCCTAACTTAGCTACACTTTATTTTATAATGCTTTGAACATACTTAGTTAACAAATGCAGTAGCTAGTTACATTATTCTTGAGCCTATACAAATTTGAAACCTCTTATACCTTGTGCCATGGAAAACGGGTGGAGAGCCACTCAGACTTGTTTAGCGGTTCCGACGTCTAAGGGTTAAAATACGTAAGGGTTCTGGATGCTGACGCAGCAGACCGTACCGTCTGGACGCACTTAATACCCGCTACATTCCGTGTAGATGGGTCTTTATATCCGGGAAGGGGGCGCACATAATATACTTTATAAAATGTTCTTGTTTAACTTCCAGACAAATGTTTTATATTTCCAAAACATTTTCCATAAAGAAAAATATCCGTCGTTTTCCTTCTTAATTCTGTAATAGGTATTCCAATTATGATTATACAAATTGTACTTATTTGCAATGGAAATCAACTACACAACTTCTCAGATTAAGATATAATCCCTGCATTGAAATTAGCTGCTTATGATATTCTCGTAATAAAGAACTTGGGATTTTTTTTTTAAATATTTCCGCTGGGAACTTCGAATTCCTATTACTTTTTTGTGGGTAATACAATCGCTTTCATAATTCTAATTTCTTGTTACTTAAATGGTGCCTTATACTATTAATAGGAATATATTAGCCACTATTTTTGACTTACGAGATTGTAGAATTAAAACGTCAATAATGACCCATCTATAAATATACTCATGTATAAATGTGAGGTGTGTTCGAACAGGTTATCTCCAACTCCTGTATAAAAAACACATTCGTTTCTCATTTCTTTTGAGGCTCTTTTTAATATTTTATGCTTATAACATATGCAATTATCTTTACAATAATTTATGGGCTAATCGTTACGGAACATTTTTGTAGGAAAAAATCGTGTATCAATTTTTAGCGGCGTTCTAATAGAGATTATTATAATCATTTTGATGTTTTAATTTTAAGTTTATAAAATATTGCGTTTTTGGATGGGCGGTTTCATTTTGAGGGAGCCCTTTTAGTTCGCAAGCTAATTTATCGATTAGGTACATAAAAATAATTAACGAACAAAAATGAATTTGTATTGATAAAAAAATTATATGCCCTGCAAATTTGATACGTTCTCCACTTAGAACTAAAAGAGGTAATATTCAATTGAATTCCTTCTATCAAACTTTAAATTCAATAAATTGAAATTTGACAAACTAAAAAAGTCTTTTTTTGATTAATTAGTTAAATTTTAAAATCTGGAGTTTATTTTATATACCTAACTCGGTATTTAGGTATCGACAGTCTTGTGGGTGGTCCCATACCTACCTTTGATAGCAATATTAATCCGATAAGCAAGAGAAATATCACATTGCGATTTAAACCTGACTCATGCAGATTAAAATATGTACAATATTTTATGCAAAATATTAATAACATACCCACGTACCTACAGCTGAAAATTTATGGAAGGTTATCCACCCACACAGCAGGTGTCGGATAGTCAGAATTCAAACAAAAATATTTTATTTCGTATATAGACACTTACATAAAATAAAGAATTAACGGTTGTTCAAAATCCGCAGCAGGAGAAAAACAAAGGCTGCTTAACTTTATGCAAATATCCAACTAAATTAGTTAGGTACATCAACAATTAGGTAGCATAATATATGCCTTCACGCTCCAAACTTTTACATGCAATAATTATTTCGCAAGAATATTTAATATCCTGTTAATCTCTTTATATATCTAATTATTCATTTATACGGGTGTATTTTCGTTCGTAAGACCCGAGGGGAAGCTTGTGGGGTAGATAGGGATGCGGTTTCGCTCAGAACGGTATTAGGGGAAGGGCCTCTATTGCCATTTATCGGGCACCGTTCCAATCCTAGTATGCCTATTCTGTATCTATAGGGATTGTTCTTTTATAACATGAAGGATAAAGTCAAAACAATGTTTGTTTGGTGTAGCTTTTTTCTTACAAATTCAATGTTTTTACAGTGAATAAAGTAACAATAAACAAAATGATATTAGGCATCCTAACACAGTTATCTATACTATGTACTTTAAAATATTATAAAGAGGAAAGATTTGTATTTTTGTATGTAACGATTTAACTTAGAAACTACTGGACCTATTTCAAAAATTCTTTCACCATTAGAAAGCTACATTATCGGGGAGTTACGTAGGATATATTTTAATGACGAAATATTAGAGATCCCTGCGAAAATTGCAATAATGTGACTCAAGGTATAAAAAACTACGATATGACACCCGTGCGAAGCCGTGGCAGGCAACAACCTAGAAAATATCTATGATTTTTTTTATTTACCATTTAAACAAGTTATAATTGAGTTTAAAACTTCTTTATTTAGTAAATATTTCATTAGGAATTATTTTATTGAAAATAATAAGGTAGGTAATATTAAGAAAACGTGGGTGTTTATTAGTAGTCAAACTGGAATTCCATTCCAAACTGTCATATAACTGAACACAACAACATTTGAAAACGGTATTTTTTCATTTTTGTTTAGGTATTTACTCTATTTTTATGTACAAATTGTCATCTTATAGTCAACAAAGGCGCCAGTATACTAGTACTACATGTATTTATGTTTATTTACTCACTGATAGATATCAGGGACAAAGGGCACATCGTAGGACCCAAGTAATTATTTACTAGATACATTCATATTTAATTAATGTCGATTCTTGCTGTGATTGTAAATTATTTAAAATATTTATATATTTATGCAGATTTCAATTAAAACATTATCGATTTACATGTTGATTAGGTACATGATATCCCGTCGCGTCTAAAGATGAGGTTTTACCTACTTTATTATTACATTATCGAAAACTCTTTCATTCGTGATACTCAATTTAAATTCTAGTTCCCTAGTTACGGTTACTCACATAAAAAATCTTATTATAATATTTAGACGTCTAAGAAATTGAAATTCTAATTCTTAGTAGAAGGCGTTTATAAGAGATACATTTTGTAACTTTAGTAAATAACCTTTTCTGACTTTACCTTCATCATATTCCGATATTCAAATTTGATAAACAAGTAGATAATAATAATTATTATAAAATATATTCTGCAAATAACTTCAGTTTCACTTAAGTTCATATTCAGATCATAATATTAATAAAGATACCGACTTATGCATTTGCATATTAATTTAGCTAGATCATAAGAATACTTACTTATTAAAATATGCAAGTGCTGAAAGCATAATAATTATTATCTACTCGTATCTATGTAAACGAGATATCTTGCAATTATTTATGCTGAGATAAATAATATTATTACTCACAGTGCGTACTTAATCTTAAATTAATCATAATTATGATAATTTAATGCCGATGTTATCAATTTTCTAATTAATTGATGTGAAATTAACAGGTGTGCGTTCCATTTCATATTAAGTACCTATACTTATCTACTTTCATAAAATACATTTTATAATAACCTACCGCTATAGTGGTAAGATGGAATAGCGGAGACAATCATTATTCCTATATTAAAGTTCAAAAATGAATATACCTACTTATCCACTTACTATGTTACGTGTTTATTAATATACCTACTACTTGTTCACAAAAATATTTACTTCCTCATAGCAAGGAGAACGTATAAAGCCGTCGGACCCAACGTAAACACTTATGATATTCAATATGGGGAGTCAGCACCCTCAAATATCCTAACAACTGGTCTAACCATATTAAATCGATATCCTTTTAACTTTCAGAACTCTGATCGCAATCGATTTGTAAGAAAACAATATTCGATCATTATATCAACAAAATATTATAAGGTAGGTAGGTGCATGGGTAGGGCAAGGTAAGTACCTAGGTATTTAATTCTACAGTTTGTCGAAATAATTAATATTTTTACTTTACGACTTACTACCTACAGATTAAAAATTCGTATCATGTCCGATCTCATTGTTATTTCAAGTTGAATGATGATGTTGACTCTTTCCTCAAATATAAATATTCATCCAATCATTTTTTCCATCACGCTATGTCACATTTGTATATTGTCGGCGGCGGCGGGCGCCACAAATGTATGATTTGAATGTATGAACCGCGCCGCGTTCCCGGTTCACCATACATTTGCATGTAATTTTCTCCGCCACTGTAAAATACATGCAATCCAGTTAATACCTAAGACAAAGGCAAGATAAAACAAGAAAATAAATTAAACTAACTAAACACAAACAGATCACGTCCCTTACTAAATGCATTTCGAAAACGATAACGTAAATCGAACTCCAAACGCGTTGGTTCCATCAAAATGTCATCTCGTTCGAAGCCACTCGTCGCTAGAATCGATATCATTTTCGAATATCAAATCGAGATTTGCTAAATTTGTAAATTCGCATGCAGATCTTTAGCTCGGTGCAACGGAGGACCTGTAGTAATCAAGAAATACTGTGTACCCTTCGGTTAGGGTGTTGTTGGGTGTTTTACCCCACTTTACCCCTCAAGGGGGAAGGTAGGGGTCGACTATGCGATGTTTGTTTGTTTCAGAATGCCTCGGGAAGCGAAACTTGTGTGAGAAGGTTAATTTGGTGGGTAGATAAGTTGGTAGGTAGATATTGTTTTTATGTAGCTTAGTTAAGGAAGTTTGTCCCCTTCGTCGTTATGTTTCCGTTCATTTTTTATATCGCGTCTTGCGTGAACTTTTACATTATGTACCCATTTTGGCTCGTTCCGGATTTGTAGTTACGAATTTTATCATACAATCTATACATAGAATAAATTAAGGCAGCCCTCCCCGACTATCGTTATGTGATGGAGTTTTTAAAATTTATCAAAGTTATTTTTTTATACTTTTTTGTATCGTTTAAACAGCAATGAGTAGGGGACAATTGACTATGTTAGAAAACATTTGTAATCTACTTTTTTAAAAGTATAGGCAGTAATTCTAGCTACCAAGTGACACCTAACAGTTATCACCAAAGAATTATGCATTCAAACAGTCTCAACATTCAGTACATAACTCAGATAACTAACTACGAGTACATAGAGCTATAGTGTAGATAAGTTTTTACTCTAACACGACAGAATAGCTTCCAAACGTCAAACTTCGACGCTTTTTAGTTTTAAAAGATAATAATGTAAGTGGGGCAGAGTTGCTAGAGTTGGTAGAGCTTGGTAGAGTTCGTAAAAGTTTTTAACTTATGAGTCAAACTCGTTAATGCGTGTTGGAGCTCCATTTATAATCTATGGTTGTTTTACTTTATCGTGACTCTACAGTAGCTACTGCATACGAATCAGTTTAAATACATTCCTGCAATAACATAAAATTCAATTTATAATAAATAACCTTACATTTGATTGAATAACGTAGCTTCAGTGTACATAACATACCGTATATAAGATCAAGTACTTATACAATATCTTTGGCCTGGTATTTGTACAATATCTTAGATCTACGAGTAAACTTTTTTGAATCGAATCAACCTCAAAATATCAAGATTAACGAAACAACAAGACAGAATAAACTACGTTAATAACAGCAACAGCATTTTGACTAGCGAATGCTTTGTCTTTTTCTATTCTTTTTCGAAACTCGAATGAGAAACAAAGACAAAATATCGATAGTTATACTTACTGTTATTAAAGCATTGTAAACAAAGAGGTTAACTCTTTTACATAAGATACTGTAGTTTATAAAGCACAGATACTTGTAGAGCGTCGGCGCCAGTTGCTATCATTGAAATATATATTCTCTTTCTTATCATTGACAATATTTAACGCTTCGCCCGTAATTAATAATATAGAGATAAGTACTTTCTTATGACTCTTCATAGAGATTTATAAAAGTACCGATTGCTCACCGACCGTAAGAATAAATGATTTGAAAGTACATGGTTTTATTTTTATGACTAAATAAGTAGATTAGGCAATTATATACTTTGCATATGAATTAGAAGTTCTATATATCTACCTGCGTAATTGGATGGTTGGAAAAAATCATTTAATTTTTAGAGTTGGGACTGTATCTGTCTTGGTTTGTCATAGGGTAAAAAATAGAGATGGAAATATAGAGGTGAAATTCGTTTAAAGATTTCTGTCAGATCATACTTAAAAGAGTTCCATTGTGTTTCTGGTCAATAAAGTATTAGTTAATTCTATTATGTTATGATTTAAAATGCCAAACGGATTTTTCTGTCTACTGAACCAATAGCGACTACATATCGCGAACCCGTTTAAAAACCGATTTGTAAAAAGTATGGATTTAAAATATCTACAGATTACATTAAATGCTATAATTTATTTATAAATAATATCTTATAATTGTAAAAAAATGTCTGTGACAAAACGACAAGAGTTTATTGATAAGTAAATATTCAATTATAAGATAAAGTGATGAAATAAAATATTCGTAATAGATAATAGTTGTCCTATGAGACATAGGCATTTTCTCAATCACGAAGCTTTCAGTACATAAAGGTAAACGACATTAGGTCCTCGTATTTCAAAATATATTATACAAAATCGTATCTGCTTGGATTGAATTAGAATAATTTCCTTATCACATAAATGAACACATAAATAAACTGTCTAGATTTTGACAGATACATAATGTAATCGTGTTATGAACCAATTTGAAATGTGCACGCGCCCCGAAGAGCCATTAATTCACAACTGATTGTAGATAGCCTATGTATACCGACAATGTTACATTTGCGATTACAATGTTCAATTTTCAACGTTTTTTCTTTCAGTATGCGTTAGGTAGTATTTTTTGTAACCGCAGAAATAAAATGGTGAAAAATGTGGCTATTGACAAGTTCAATCAACGCGTGTTGGGTATAAGTGAAGTGGTTTTTTTCCACGTGAATGGAGGTTATAATGCGTGAATGTTAATGGATAATTTAATGTTCAGATAGCTATGTTTCCTATGTGTTATGAAATATAATACATCTGTCTACCCGCATTTTGTTTTCACATACGCCAGATGCTTTTGACAGATATGGCAACCGCAAATTATTTTTCTAGGTTGACTGTCAGTTACAATTGCGAGTCTTAAATTCAACTGTGTAACGCAATCTCCATTAAAACTAAAGGCCTACTCCGCGTTTTAAACCCAATAGCCCGGAATGATTTGTTACAATGGAAGGAAACTCTATTGCGTAAAACAATGCTGAAATCAGCGCCCTCTGGGTTCCTTTATCAAGCTCTAAATTATTTTCCATGAGCTGCACAAAATATTATCGACCACACAACTGGTCCATGTTTACCAACAAATAGGGAGTTGGTTTGAGCGCATGCGCGTACCGACGGCGGTTGTGTGAGTGGATATAAATATGGCGACGGGACGCCCAGCCGCCCTCCGTTATGCAACACTGTTTGATCTAGAAACATCCCAATAAATCTTCCCAATCATTAGGCAAGTTTTAATAAAAAAATAACATCTATTAACTAAATTTATAGAGGCAGTAGGTAGGCTAACGATTTTGAAAATAGACCCCCGGTTATAAATGTTCTTACTGGAATGATTTATATATGAGTTTCGTAGGTTTATATACCAACTTTATAAGACTACACTAACTACCTATTAATTCTAATAAGCTCTCTTCTGGAATAAGAATTTAGGTTACTTTAGATCTAAAAGAAACTTGGTTGATTAAGAATTGATAGGTAATAAGGAGATCGAAACTTCTATAGCCTTTGGGCAAAACAAACTTCAAAGTAAGTACAGTTTTTTTATCTGTACTCGGAATATAATTTTAAGTTTAAAACAAGCACGATTTTAAAATTTGGTACACTTTAAATAAATTAAGCCCATACGTACAGATAAGCCTGGTCCCAACCATGTACGAAAATAATATTCAAATTTATTCAGACCGAATTCTTGTTGGAACTCATTCTATATTCGCAATTTGTACATTTTGGGCCGAAAAAGGTTAAATATTACTAGTTTTTGTCCGACAAAATTAAAATCAACTGAATACGTAAGGGCGGGTATAGTTGGCGGGAAAGAAAGGAAGGAAGCCATTATGTGGAGCCTAACGCCATCTATCCAAAATCCTCGGAGGCTTTTCCAAACTCTACCGAATGCTGCGGGACGTTGAATATTTTCGGAACGTTGTTTTTCTTTCGCATTATTTTTTTCTACGTACGTCAAATAGTTTTTATTTACGTTTGTTTTTCAAATATTTAGGTTAATTTATAATTTCGTTTATCATCTTTTCGATGTTATGAATTTAGTTAATAAGATGTTTATTTTGCTAATGATGGACAGAAATACTGATGACAGATTTCAGATCACGAAGTATACGTAATGTAATAACGGCTTTATAGAGACACCTACACCTACGCAAATAAATATACAATACTATATTTTGTTTTTAATTTGCCTGAGAAAAGAATTATAACTCAGTGTATTATAATATATTTTCTGTCAATTAATGTATTTTGACTTGTATTTCGCTGTATAATGTTCTCTTCAATAGATTTTAAGTCGTTGTTATGGTGTGATGACGGGTCTTTATCTTAAACATTAATCTCTGTCTAATTTAATAGCATAATGTGGCCAAACTAAAGCAGCTTCTACACTAAAGAGATATTTTTTAGGAAAATAATTAAAATAAATTTGAATAAAATAAATATATACAAAAAACTGCACTAAATTAAATAGAATTTTCCAAATTATAATCAGCGTCCCGCAGCATTTCATTGAAACCAGTTTCCCCAGCAAAGCCTTTAGAAGGATGCGCCAGCCTACTTTCTATCTATCTCTTTTTCCCAATATCCGATCACATTGGGTAGGAGCGGGACAGCAATCCTTACGTAAACTGCTTGTGTGGCCTTTAACTTCCTACAGATTAATGAGTTTTTATATTATTATATAGATACCTACTGAATATGTATAAACGAAGGTTCTTAATTAGGTAATTAACTCTTTGATAGCGGGCTGAGCTATCTGTCATATGTATCATATATAATAGGTAGCGTGCATGTGAAATAACCTGACATATGGAAAATTTATTGCTTAGTTTTTATCGCGGCTTCACTCGAATTAAATTTGTGTTCAGTTCCGTGATATCATTAGTTTTGTGTTACAGAAAATTATGACAGGCTTTGATGTGAGATAACATTTATAAGTATATAAAATAATATATGATTTAATGTTTATGTTAATTAGGTAATGGTCGAGTGAAAGTTTTTAATTACATTCGATGGTGTTCATTAAGTATCGTATATCTTTGTATTATGTATTATTAGGTGAGTAAGTTTACTTGAAATTAGACTTTGAAATTTCATGGTACTTGGGTAGTTCATTGATATTCATTAAAGTTGAGCAATAACTCGGAACTTGGGGTGAGATTTCAGTTCATGATTACATCGTTTTAGACCATTAGGCTACTGAATGAATGCTGAAAGTCCCAGATTTAAAGATCTAATTGCTCAATTTATAATTTGTTCTATGAAAGACAAAATTTGGAGATTTTAATAAAAAAAATAATTCACATAGAGCCCTGGTGGTAGTTCACAAGTCGAACTTTCTCAGGAAGGAGGTCTTTGACTTGATCGACAACAAGAGCTGATTATTTTGTTTATGATTCTACACTCACTGTCTAATTATGTATCACTAATCCTATTGATCATTCATAATCGCTAAATCCTAAAATTATAAATACTACTTATATTTGTTTTTAAACTTTCGCGATATTTACACATATTTATCGGGCCTTAATTGCGTGAAATGTTTAAAGGTACCAACGAACCTTTTATTTACCCGACATTTCGATCGAATTGCACCGATCGTATCATGGGTCATTCAATCGGTGCAATTCGATCGAAACTTCGGGTAAATAAAAGGTTAGTCCTAACAATATTATCGGAACTAACGTTATTAGAATAATCCAATACTACTTATATACCTACTTATAATTAAAGAAACCTTTTAGTAGCCTACTCATTGGTAGGACCTAAAATCACTGAAATATTGAACACTTCACTATCATCAAAAATATCTCTGGTTTTGACGTGATAACGTCTTATAAATCGATGACCAGGTGCACGTACGTAAAGGTGTCTTAAAAAAAAAGTCATGTTATTGATTGGTTGCTAAGCAATAGCGAATGGCGATTGCAGCGACATGACATGCGATACAATTGGAACTGTACATCGTCGTTCTAGTTTGGCTCTCAGAAACATTTTCTTCAGCTCTACGTAAAACTATTTACCTATACATTTTGAAAGGACTGGCTCTTATACTCAAGAATACAAACATGTTTATTATTCGTAAGTGAATCGTATGAAATACTGATCAAATTCCGATAATCCTGTAATATAGATGATAGACTTTTTTCTAGCCAACCTACAGAAAATCCCTGGAAAGTCGAACATTCCCACGGGAAATTAGACCAACCACAGACAAAATTCGATCGATTCCAACAAATTGTTCCGAAGATGGTTAAATTTTGGATTCGGCGTCTCTTTCCACCATTATATTAAATGATAGGGATGGATGTCGATTAGATTCGGTGCTTAATTTCCGCCTGCGGTGAGGCGTAATCAATGAATTTTATTGTAAAGACCGCTTTGTGCGATGTAGGCGGTGAATCCATTATCCCATATACTCTAATATCTACTAACATGTATAATCTCAACTAGAAGCTTCCCTAGACTTTGCCTGCATAAGATGAAAGCCAAATCTTCGTTTCATAAGTCCCAATTGCGTCAAACGACTTTCAGTCTTATGGCCTTAGCAGAATATTGAAAGTAGCTTGAACAGTTTTGCTGGAGTATTTACTCAGCGGAAGAAAAGTGACAGGTCGGAAAATTAATAACCGAGTTCGTTAACTATGTTTACCAGATTTGCATTTAATTAAAATATGGTGGCAAATATTAAAGATTCAAGAGTATCTATATGCCAGAAATATAGGTACCAAATTAAGAAACTTTAAGCGTTAGGTAAGCTTTCAGACCAAAATATCGGAAGGCAATTGTGCTTGGTATATATTTCGTAGACAAGTTTTGATGACGTCAGAATTTTTTACTTTTTCCAATAATTTTTTCAACAGCTAGGATAGAGCCTTACTAGATGTTTTTTTTTAAATTCTTATTACTGAGTTTTATTCTAATTCACTTTCTAAGTGCACGATTCTAAATAATGATATCTTTAAAACACATTCTCATGTGTGTCTAGACCACATTTATTTCATACGCAATTAATACAATGCCAGTCACGACTCAATTATTAATAAATAACATCTAAAATTCTGTCGTTCAAAATATATTTTGACAAGAATGACACTGGCAAGCCGCAGCGAAATCTCAAGAAAAAATATGTTTTCAGAGCGTCGGCATCATTTATTTTTACCCACTAGAATACAAATTGGCATTGTTTTAATAAGATGAGGCCAAACTAAGCGTGTCGCGAACAACTCATTATCATTGAGCGAACTGACAGTATCTGTTTTCGCAAATTTGTTTTGATTAAACTTCGCAAGCGCACTCATCCGTTTCTAAATTATTCTATATTCGAAATTCAAAACTAGAACGTAACCCTCTGGATATGTTCCAATTTTGAATTCAGAGTTTCTAACATTCTAGTTATTAAATTCCAGCCTTGGCATTGCTCCGAATGTGTTCCAGTTTTGAATTTCAAAAACAGAATATCTAGTTCTACCAGGGTTAGATTACGTAACAAGTTTCTGTAGTCAGATTGTTTTAGTTAATTGGACAACTTTTTTGCGTTCCAACTCGGTCGTTAGGCTCTCGAAGACTAACCAGTTCTTAAGCAGAAATGTAGGAAAGTTTTTTAGCCTGCTTGAGTGTTCAAAATTACTTGCCTAACTGGATGATGCCTCTTAGATTATGACGTAACTATAGGTAATTGTGAGAACCTTTAATTTTCTGTAGAAAAATAATTAAGTAAATGAATACGCTTTTAGCTAAGTCGTATAACTGTGAATGGCCTGGGTATTATTTTCTTCATTTTTGTGTGTAGAGCTAAAATAATATAGTTTTAATTAGCCACTAGAAAGGTTTCTCTTAGAAACGTTAATCGTTTGGTGAGCTAAGAGAGGAAACAAAAAATATTTTAAAAGGTTTTATTTTAAAATTCCATTTTGGAACACTCCATTTCGGTGTAAAAATACATGAATGCCAAAGTGTAGCTTATGAAAGTTTAAATTCCACTGAGGACTATTTTCACACTCGCGCTGCATAAGGGCGAGTGCTGCGAGTAAATGCGACTTTAAAAAATGCTAGCTTCATAAATAAGCACCCATATTGAATGAGTATACTCACCTGTCTAAAGTATTTAGTTATTTATTTAAATTTTGCTGGTATGATAATATTAATTTTTCTACCTTTCTTTAACTTTACCTACATAACATAAAAATGCTCAAATTATAACATCTAAGGTTACAATTACAGTTTATTTATCGCAAATAATTTTAATAATTCAACACTAACTCGACATTGATATCTCAGTTCAGTAAGAACACAGAAAAAATTCTGTCTCGCCAAATGTTTATTTTTCGACCTTCAAAAGTTCAAACAGCCGGCCGACTAAATGCCAATTATGGCCACCTGCTACCACGAGACGTGTGCGACAATTTGCTAGGCACCGCGTCCCTCTCGCTCTAACGCGTACGCATAACGAGACCCGAACACGCGGGCCCCTAATCCTCTCATATCGTCTACGCGAAACGTCAATGAACTTTACTAATCTCAGTACGATACAAATCGTAGGCGTCCGCCGACTTCAACCGTCCTTGTACAGCAAAAATGTTAATTCTGGATTCATTCCACGCAGTATCCTTGGCACGCTACTAGAAATAACTAAGATTGAACTTAGCTAAACTTCATTAAGAATGGAACGTAATTCTTGAAATATTTTACACGGAGTTTTGCTACGAAAATTGCGTGATGCAATCAAATGTTTCATAGGCCATTGACCGAGTTCGTCGCGTGTCATAAAATGCAATGACATAATAGCCACGTGACGCGACACCGCTGATGTGACGTTGTCAACATTTATGCGATAACGATCCGCAGAATGTACAGGAAAAATACCATACACGTTTGGATATTCTGATATTCGTAAATTGGACTTGTCTTGATTTGAACGTCTGTGTATGATGTCATTATTTTTATGATATAAAAAAATCTAATTAGTTACGTAATTACGGATGGAAGTAAGAAATACCGCGAGAATAAATTATCTTTTGTTTTAATTAATTTCGAGACTTGACTATCAACCGTTATTACGTTGGTGCATTTTTATTATAATTGATTACATATCCGCCGTCATCCTTGAATTATAAATTAGTACACGCCTTTGTAATAATTATCCAAATCGAATTCAATCCGACCGTACGTAAAGGAAGTCTTTGATAAAGATGTCTATTTTAAGCTTAGCTACGTCGCACGTGAATAAGCGCGCTAGTGAAAAATTTGTTTTGAATAAAACATAGTTTTAAATTTATTATGATGTTTTCTTGACATTGAAATTCTGAATTCTGCATTTGTAATGCCGAGAAATATTAAAATATGATTTTATTTTGGTAACCGACTTCAAAAAGGAGGATCAGTTTGGCTAATTTTGCTAATGTTTGTCCGGGCATAACTCCGTCATATATAGACAGAATTTCAAAATTATTATATACAAAAAAAAAAATTATAAATCCTTTAAATCTTCGTCACGATCTGATGATAAGTTTCAGATACAGACAATGAAACTCCTCAATAAATGACAGCAAATCAACCGTGACAAATCGGTTAGATGTTTTGTAAAAAAGTATTTTATACGTTGACATTGAGGAATCGTGGTGTGATCTAGTAATCGATTATATTGCTTTAAATCCTTTTTTAATCCTAGATATATTTTTATAAAATGAACTTACTCAGTTCCTTACACAATAAACACCTACTACAATACCTACAATAAATAAACTTAATTAGTTCTTAGAAAATGTATATTTTCATACATTTTCTAAGAACTAATTAAGTTTATTTATTAAGTTTGCATAATAATTGTGTTTATGTAGTATATTCCATTGTTACTTTCAAGTTTTAATATCTTCTCAGTTGTTTGCATAAGTGAAGATATCTAAGTAATCCTAATAGTAAGTTTGTCTAAAAACAACACGCAAAATCTTAATGGAATGCAACATGCATATGTACCTATTTAATCATCAAGTATTCCAATAGGAAAATACATTAACATTATTAAGTAATCTCTAGTTAGAAAATTCCCGTGCGTCTTTTTGCAAAAGCTCTGTCACATGTTCGTTCCCTTGTTTCAAACCAGATGGCGCTACGGGTAACGTTAAGAAAAAGTTTTTTACTGGTGTGCAATAACTTCCTCGTTGCTACGTGCCACGCACACAAGCGAAGTAGTGACTGTAAACTTTCCGTACAGATACAACACACATGCGCACCGTTTACTTCGTGTACACACACAAGCGAACACGTCACAAGTAAATACACGAGGTATTGTGCTTCAGTGTGTATAAAAGCGTGTTTACGTAACAGAATACGAATACACACACTTGCAAGTTTTATTTACAGTAAGCTTTGCAGAATTTCCTCGTCGCGAGATAGATGGCGCGAGTAAGTTGATTTGGGGAACATATTGAACACAGTATAATTATACAAGGCAGATGCTATCTATTGTTGTTTTTCGTTTGTTGATATTGACATTGAAATAGCCAATCAGAAATAATGAATGTTAGACGAATACTTTAGTTCGTTTTTTAAATAAAGTTCTAACGTAGCGTTCGAAATATGAGTTGCGATTGTGACTTCGTTGCGTTTATGTAGAGATGAACTTATGTTGTGAAATCGATTGTTGTTCGGTTGCGGTATCCATCTATTAGATTATTCGGTTGCTAGTGAGGTTTTTGCCTTTTCTACGATTTACTTTCATTCGTTAAAAGTAAACGAGATTATGGGAAAGTAAGAACGAGTCTGAGAAAATAGATTACACAGCACCTATCTACATTCCAATTTTAGATAGGTACGTAGGTATTTAGTGTATTGTTCTAGGATTTATTTAATTTATACACAATAAGACTGTTATTATTTTTACAAGACATTGCTAGTGCAAGGTGCTAATTTATTACATAAATAGTTGCCAAAAACAAAATTATCATAAGTACCTACTCAGGTTAAAACACTATTTTTGGTTTGTTTTTGTGAAGATTTCTCACCTTAATTAAAAATTTAAATATACTTATTGAAGACTTCCACAATCTAGTAGGTAATTTAAATATCTACAGTACGTACTTATGCGTATATATCTTTAAGATATATTTTATTATAATTGTTCATTCACGGTCAAAATTAATACGTAATCAGTCCGATACTAATTTTAAGAAAGAGGTCGTGTGTCCACCGCTTCTTTAACATGCCTATTATAGAAGCATTTGAAATATGGAACAGAAGTAGGAAGCAATTAATTATAACGTTCCAAATATAAATTGAAATTTAATATCGCAATAGCAGTTAGCAGGTATTACTTAAACCTACTAACCTATGCAGATACATTACAGCTTCTATATGGGTATGTTGAGTTAAATATAGTAACGTTAGATAAACAAATGTATCAGTAGTTATGCACCTGCACTACAATTCTAATATCTAGTACTAATCGAGTAAGGTGTTAGATATTTTTATCCTCTGCACAGGATTTTTATAGGTACATCAGAAGTTAGTTTAATGTAATGAAAACTTTCTTTGTAATATTAGTGTAAAGGTCATTTCATAGATTAAGGTCAATAAACATGTACAATTCATTTAGTATCATCATTACTTTAATATAACTTAATGATTTTAAAAGAGTGGCCCTTGAGTTTCTTGCCAGATTCTTCTCATGAGGTTTACACTTGGAACTGCTGTCTAAATTCATTTTGTTTTTATGTTTTCAATGTGAGCAAAATGTTATCATGTATGTAAATTGATTTGATTTTACGAAATAAAAAAAATACTTTAATATTGAAAAGTGACCTTTTCAATATCAAAGTATTTTTTTATTTTTTAATATCCAAAAACATGAATTATAGGTATATTTAGTAAGAATGTCTTGCTTGTATCAATGTCAGTCACGCCAAGACAATCACCTCATAATTCGAAATATCGTCTAATCATTTCAATTTTAGCCTAATCGATTATGGATCTATTACATTAACGGATCTGTTATTCCATAATGGTTCAGGAACTAGTCAAGCTATATCGATTAATTCTTTCTAACTTATACTTACCTACCCTATAATTGATAAAAAAACCTGTTAAATATAATTAAAATGTTAGCAGTATTCAACTTACGGATCCCAAAAATATTAATACAAAAAGAATCAGTCACCATTGTTATTAATAGCCTGTGACGTCAAACCTCAGCTGTCGATTCAAACGCAAAAAAATGAAACGGCCGAAAGCGGCCATTTTGTGAAATCATATCGATTGGTAGGAAAAAATCCACTGTCGGGACATAACCGTCCCCTATTGGCCCAGTTTTTAGATGAGGGTGGCACAATAGGGTTAACTTTCCCCGCTTTTTTTAGAGACCCTTTTAAATATGAATTCTTTTTTGTTAACCGTTCGATCGCCGCGTATGTTTAGTTTTGTCTGTCTTAGAAGATTCGTCATGCATTAATTTAAGCGTGTAATTAATTCTTGATCTTGGCGCACACGCGAGGAGGTAAGAGGCTTTAATATGTAAATCACTCGTTGTAAATCATTGTGTGAACCTCAACAATTTTTGTCTATTTGTGTATTGTTTCCGTGTTTTTTTTGTACTCGATGTAGTTTTAATTTTTCATGTTAATGATAACATGAAAAATTAAAATCTATGAAGATTCTTTGCAATTATCTTTTATAACTGTTGTTGTGATAAGTTTATAACTGATACCTACTTATTATAAAACTAGCATCATAATTATTAACGCATTATTACTTGTTGCTCAATCACATGTAAAATACTTTAACTACTTTGGATAAAATTGGCAATCTTCTATATTGAAATTCAACACAATACCTAAATTTAATCTAAAATGGGTAAAAATGCGAAAAAAATATAGCTTATATCTACCTATAATTGAATTAAATAATAAAAAACTAAAAGGAAGTTTACATTTAGTATAACTTTACACTGTATGTATTTGCATAGTGATATATGACAATGAACATTTATATAAGTACCCACTATTTATTAACTTCCGTATCTATTTATTATGTAAAAACAAATGAAAAAAATTTGATGGATGCCTTACTCAATGGCGACAGAGCATATCTAGATATCTGCGAAGTTAAGAAACGTTACCACTGTCGGTCCATAGATAGGTGACCGTTCGACCGTTACACGCCTCCGTGCCTCGAAGATCACGTTAAGTCGTCGGTCCTGCGCCTAATCTCTCTCCGGTCGTATGGGACTTCCGTCATAATAACTCCTGCGTAGTTCGCTTGTCTCGATGAGAAAAGAATGAGATTGGTCGCCGTAACTGATATCGGTTAGGAGACCGCTATTATGTAAAAACGTATAACGATTAGAAACATAATAAGTTCAAGATTATGAACTCTAGCGGCATTCTTTTAAATTGGCACAATGTAGATAATAACACAGTTGTATAATATCTTTATCTGAGTTAGAAACAAAAATAAATTCACATGTCATTTGTAATATCATTGTTATTTTAAACAATGTTGTAATTACATGACCTCATAACCTACAATTATAGAAATGACGCATTTATCATATTTATTTTAGATCTAATATTATTTGTATTATCACTATCACAACCAAAGACGACATAATTTTTTATTAGACCATTATTGTTTTTGGCCTCGAGGACATTCCTTTGAACTTGAAACATTTATCAGGCGGTAACAGTTTATAATATTAGGCCAGTAATGTCAATTCAGTTGACATTTGCCTTGACTGCCTCTGTGGCGCGGGGGAGTGTATCCGACTGCTACGCAAGAGGTCGTGGGTTCGATTCCCACCTAGGATAAAACTTTGTGTGATAAGCACGATGGTTTATTCTGTGTCTGGGTGTTATTTATCTATAATATGTATGTATTTAGAAATATATAAGTATGTTTATCAGTTGTCTGGTTTCCATAATCCAAGCTCTACTTAGTTTGGGATCAGATAGCTTTGTGTCAGTAGTCCCAAGATATTATTATTATTTGACAACCCCCATTACCCGATAAGAAGGCGATGGTGAAAAGCGATGTGATTGATTAATCTGTATCACGTGAAATTACCTCACTTCTTACCCGCAAAAAGTGTTCGAGATGATTTCCATACTAAAAGGTGGCCATAAAATTATTGGCCTAAAAATTACTAACAGTGCCCTACATTAAAGAGCTCAAGTTAAATAGACTTTCGACTGCCTCTGTGGCGCGGTGGGAGTGTGTCTGACTGCAAGAGGTTGTGGGTCCGATTCCCACAAGGGACACCACTTTGTGTGATCCATAAATTGTTGTTCCGAGTCTGGGTGTACTTTGTGTCCGTTTGAGACTTGTATATTTGTAAAGTCTCCCGCGATACAGTGCTTGTACCATACTGAGGGAGTCATTTAAAAAATAAATTGTACACATCCTTCGCATTAACGCACATCGGACTAAGGCTCCGGCCGAACTACGGTTCAACCGCCGCGGTTTTTACCCGACTGCAAGGAAGGGTTATGTTTTTAAACGCGTGATTTTGTGACAAAATGAAACTCATACAAACTGCTTGACTACAGTTTATTTCCGTTGTTTTTTTATAGTAATTTGGGTGCGTCTATGGATTTGCTGTTAACCGCGCGCGGGAAAAAAACGCAGTGCAGCCTGGGCCAAAGCCTAATGACTAAATAACGACCTTCTCTGGCTTCGCACGAGTTGTGATTAACTAATGGCATACTGTCAAACTAGACGTACATTTTTATTGAAGTTCCAGTTCAATCTTTAAGACTTTTCCCGTCTATTTAAAAAAAAAAAGTTGACCTAATTGGTGACCAACTATTATAAGTTTTCAATAAAATAAGTATTCTAATATATTACTATGTTTTGTATACTGCAATACTTAAAACGTATAATAATTAACATATCGTATAATTTATAAGTAATTAAGATAAGATAAAAAATATTATAACATTTTTTTTTTTTTTTCTGTTTTTATATAAACATTATAAATAGACTGGAATAAATAAACATCGTCGATGAAGTAGGTATATTATAATCACTATCATTCATTATATTAAACGTAGCTAGTTAGCAGTATTTATGATTATATATCTACAATGTTTAAAATGTTTGACCTTTGGTTATAGCATAGTATCAGTGATGCATGTCTGCTCGACTTCAAGTTAATTACCCTGTACCAAATATAGGTATCTACTGAATTCTACACCCGAGTCGCAGTTATTGAAACAAAATAGTATTTATTAAAATGTTAAATAATTTAAATATTTTTCTGATCACCACTTTACCTTATAACATTATACGAAAATGTCACTATATTAGTAACTACACTAAATATATATAAGTTATTTAAAAAATATTGGTAGGTATTTGTATTGTTAAATGCCAATATTTTAAACAAAGTTATTCTGTACAACTGACTTTGAAATCGGTCTACAAATTGATGGGAAAGATTCAGTACCTATAAGCGTTTTACATTGAAATATTGCCAAATTAATTGTAAAAAACAATAACAGATTTCATGGTCTATCAAATAAAAATGATGACAAAGTCCAATGACTTTGTTATCATTTTTATTTGATAGACGAGGAGGAGGTTAAATTTATAAAATAAAATGTTAATATGATCAATATTAACATTTTATAACTTTTGTCAAGCATATAATTTTAAATAAATCAATTACCAATCAAATAATCTAGTTAAACCGGTGCACATGCGGTATATTTTTTTTTACTTGACTATACTCAGGTTCGTCCCTTGACGTTTGTCGACTAACTTAAAAGTCATCCTGTATCCATACTTAATCAAACAAACTCACCAAACATTTAGATTGTAAAATTCTTGTACAATTACCTAACTAAGAGACAAGCAAGCGTTTGTCGTGGAACTCCTCCACATCCGCCTCTCTATTGACTATTTAGTAAACACTAATAGTTTCAAATTCGATTTTATTCATGAATAATGATATCATATCTACAATCACAAATCCTACAATGCCATATGTCCGGTTTATTACATATTATACCTAAAATATTTGGTAAGTTATTACTTTGTTTATTTATATATAACTCTAGATTTCCTTCATAATATGAAAAAAACATAATTTTAAGATTTTACAATGTACATAACTAAAATCAGAATGTATTGCAAAACATTGATTACAAAATTGCGCTTGATAAAAATCAATAAACTATTTACTTAGGTACATATTTTATATTTAACTATTACCATCTTTTAATTAAAAGTTAAAACCCTAACCTAAAATAAACTAGAAACCTTGACCTATTGGGTTCTATCAGATTACAGCCAAAACTCAAATTTACTCAAATGTAACTTTGACTGCGACACATAAATTAAGGAATGTTGCACTATATAAGCTAGTAATATACGTAAGACGAGTAACATACTCATATTATGTCTTAAACGTTAGTGGACTGGTAGCTTTTTCATTTAACGTTATTAGACGTACAATATCGTCTTGTAGTTTATGTACTCATTTTGTGCATGACTGTACTGTCAATTTCATGAAATGTTTATTCAAGTCTCTGTTGAATATCTTCCTTGCATTTTGGTTGACGTTTATTAATTGTTGGTAGGTTAAGTTGTAATGTAATTAGTAGTTACTACTTAGCGTATATTTTAAGCTTATTATTTTCTAAAGAGGGAATAAATTACAAATTTTCAACAGACATGAAGTACGCGCAAAATACAGATTAATATTTGTGCATTACACAAATTTATGCTTCGTGCAGGAATTTTGCGCAAATTCTACGAGTAGATGTGCTCTAGTTGTTACCTGTAGAAGGTGTGAGCACACGGTCCACTTGTAGAAGCATCATCTTTAAAAGCTCTCCTTAACTCGGTATAAGATTATGGCCTCTGTTTAAACTTGGTTCCTAGAACGGGTATTGTTGGAAGCGTACTCTGATTGATATTGAGGAACGTATTTTTTTACCTTGTTCGTTCGACGTTCTTACGAAAAATCATTACAATATAATACTATATCTACTTAATTACCAATACTGAAATATAGCGAAATATTAATGCGCTTATTAAACTACACTAACAAAAGATGAGGATTGTACCACTGGGTGCATATCTCTGCTGAGGACACATTTACTGATGAAAATCTGACACCATATTAGATTATTGTTTGAAACAAACAGATTGCTAAGTAGCAGGATATATAATAAAAAAAAAATAAAAAAATAAACTACACTGAATCAGGGACCCTAAACCCTTATAAAGAGAGATGAAATAAGAGTTAGGGCTCTAATTCTTTAACAAATTTTCAAGGCCACCTCGATTTAGGGCCCTGATTTAGGGTAGTGTAATAGCCATTTAAATCTCAGCATACACAGTCTTAAAATATTATTTTTTAGGATGATTTTGTTTCTTCACCGCTATAATTTCTCGCTTGCTCAAGCTATGTGGCTATAACTTAAGATTAAGCGTGCTACACACTCAGCTACCCCTGTCGATATCTAGTAACTGTACGAATTTACTGCGGTATGCATTACCAAGGGCATTTATCTAGTCCGTAGACGGCCGAATGCACTTACGGAACAATGTCGGCCGGTGGTTATTTATCTGGTGCATTGGAATTGAGAGTGACATGCTTTTAGAGCGGCAGGTCGCCAGAAGCTATTTTATGCATCTACGGCCGGGGCGTTGACTTAACCGTAGAGGGAAGTAGTGCAAACGGCTTTAAAAGACGACGTAAGTGTAACTGAATGGTGCGGATTAAAACTCAATAACGGACACCTTCAAGGAGTGAGCAAAACTTATTTATCGTGCGTATGTGCTCGTGACTTCGTTCGCGTGAAGTCGTAGTACTGCTTACTTTCTCTAGACGTTATCGAAATTGTAAAGCCTAAGTTGCTTCCTACAACATCAGCTGTCTGACAATGAAAGTCCTGTCAAAATCCGTCTAGCCGTTTCGGTGATTAACAGGAACAAATAGACAAAAAAAAAATGTTGTTATAAGTACCATGTATACTTATGAAATACAGGGCAAATTTACCAAAAAACGGTTTATTTCACGGAATTTAGTTAAAAACTTATTTTGACATTACAGACACGTCAATTTTATTTATTTGTTACATACAAATAAATAAAATTAACAAATAAATAAAGACGTTTATATTATAAAAACCAGAGACTAAATATTGTTAAATTTTAAAGTGTATACAAATAACCTTAAATTTTAGATACCTATATTTCGGGACTTAATCGCTTGAATTATTTAAAGGTACGAACCTTTTATTTACCCGATGTTTCGATCGAATTGCACCGATCGTGGTCACGGGTCAGTCGACCCGTGACTCTCTAATCTAATATGTATAAAAATCGCGAAAGTTTAAAAACAATAACCTTAAATTTAACCACACCTTTCTATTAGACTTGATATATACAAATTATTTTAAAAAATATGCACAATTTATTACACCCATTTACTAATCTTATCTTAATCTAATCTCATATTTATTTAAAACTCCGCCCATGAATCAGACAATTGAACAGTTACTAAACCAGTATTCGCGTAGGCGGATAATCTATCAATTGTCTCATAAAATATAAAATAAATCGGTTTATAATCAATTCTAAATTCAAGTCGAACATGTTTAAATAAATTTTACAAGATATAAATTATGTTAATATACTCTTTTCCATACTTAGGAAAGCTTCTTTTAAACATGTAGGTTGTCGTACGAGTGACATTCATTTTGTTTTAAACTTTGTAAGCAAATGTTTGATGGGGAAAATTATACGTTGTTCTTATGTTGGTGGAGTTTATTAAAGTGTGAACAAAGCAGCCATGTCATGTCGTCTGTTATGGGGCGGCACAGAGTAGGCAGATACGTTTAATCCCTCACGGTTTAGATAATACCTACTTTCGTTGTGTGGATGTAAGAAGATTGGTAGGTTGAATTTGAGTAGTATTGATACTATCGTAGTATGTATAAGCTTTAGGCGATTGAACTCGATATCGCCGAAAATCGATTAATGATGTAAGCGTATCGTTTATGTAGTTATCATTAGATGACCAATGCTCAAAAGCTATTAGTTGATGTTATTTCCTGTAAGGAGTGGACTTTATATTGTACTTTAATAATTTAATAAGTAGTAGGTGTTGTTGTTTTTTTAATTAGACTAAATAAGTCATATAACATGAAATTTATTTATTTAAAACTAGCGGACGCCTCGCAGTTTCACCCGCGTACCTACTTCCCGTTCCCGTGGGAATACGGGGATAAAAAATAGCCAATGTCACCCGGAGTTAGTGTAGCTTCACAACGATTAAAGAATTTTTCAAATCCGTCCAGTAATTTCGGAGCCTATTCAATACAAACAAACAATCAAATCTTTTCTCTTTATAATATTAGTATAGATAAAATTTCAGCAATATTTTGCAATAAAACTTATAAGATAAGAGAGAGAAAAAAAAGATAAATTGCGAAAATTTGCTATTATGAGTGTCTAAGTAATGAGTCCATCTATCCATCCCTCCCTGATCCCGTATTTGGGGTCGGGTCTCCTTACTTTTTTGCACCAAGACATACGGTCTTGGGTTGTCGCGTCAGGCAGTTGGGCTTTCTTGAGGTCTTTTTCGATATTTGACCACCAGGTCATAGGCGGGCGACCTCTTCCTCACTTTAGTTCTGGTAGATTCAGGGCTATTTGTACAACATGATCTTGGTTCCATCTTTTTTTGTGTCCATACCATCTTAAACGATTTTCTATTAATTTGTTTGAAATTGTCGCCACCTTGAAACAGCGTCTAAGTAATGAGTATTGTTACTTATTTAAATGTGTTAATTACCATATAATATAATATATACTCTCCTATTACTTAAACTATTATATGTATACCTAGAAATACCAATGCTATCTCTGCTCTTTGTTAAATCACAATAATAGGTTTCCCTTGTTTTTGATACGAAGAAATATAAATTCCAAGAATTTCGTCAGGACATATTTTTGTTTGCCCAAACCGAAATACTTAATAAGATTGCGTAGGAATCCCTCAAAATATTCCAGACAAAATTGTGTTTACTAGAAATATCTCGAACAGGCTATTGTCTGTCTCCAAACCACGGAGTACGAAAAGTGAAATGTAGCAGAATAAAACAAAAGAGCAATTAAACCTTAGGCATGGATCTCAAATTCAAAATTATTTTAGTCTCAAATCTCTTAAGATGAGTTAAGCTTCTTACATCTGTGTTTTGCAGGCAGGCATCTCAAGGGGCGAATGGTAATCAAACCGAGACGGAAGTCGGAGTTTACCGCAATCCCGGCCCGTCTTACCTAAGAACCCTTTAAGATTGTTCTACCTACCCTACTGTTACGAAATACAGTACCTATAAGATAGTAGAAATACAAAGCTTTCTTGTTACATACTCTTAAATTGGACATTAAAAGAGAAAAACCCGCTTTCGCAAAAAAGATGCAAACAAGATCTCCTGCATATGTCATTGCGGCATTAATGAATCTCGATGAACTTAGTATTGTGTCTTCGACTGCATGATATTACATATGTAACTGTTCTTGTTTGCATTTTTTTTTGCGCGGGCGGTTTTTTTATTTTTTTGTATTTATTTTTTTATTTAATATTTTTAAGTGGTTGTGGGATGTAACCGATGTAACAACTAACTCTTATCACAGCTATTGCCCAGTATTGAAAATTGAAAAAAAAAAATGGTTGCTACTTGGCTTTTTTAGTATTACAGTCATAATCGGGTTATACCTTTTTGAAATGATTACAATGAGCCCTTTAATTTGATACCCATAATGCAGTATTTCACTCCTCTTGTTTTTGACATCTCACAGCCGCCATGATGGTTTTTTTTAAACGTCACTTATCTAAAAACACTTGGGCGATCAATATAAATCTAACGACGTCTTAATTGTTTAAATCCGTCTTGTGCTTTGAAATATATGAGGCAATAAAGAATATTACATACAAATATACAAGATACGCGCGAAAAACATTACCCTTCCTTACAGTCAGGGAAAAATAAAAGTATAGTTGGAACCTAATAAGTATGATGTCGTATGTTTGTCCTGATGAAACTCATCAGTAGAGACGACAAAGATTTATCTCCGTGCATCTACCGTTCTCTTAATTTTGTTGTTTGCACCACAGTCTTGTAAAATAGGAACGAGCTTCGTCAACAAAATCCAGAATATAAAACATAGAAGAAGGGAGTATATACTCTGTAATGTTATTCAGAAATCCATGTGAAATGGATGAGTGTAAGGCTCTATTGCTTTGGGCTTTAGTGGGATAATTTTCGTTCCCTATTGTTTTGCTGGATTTCCACCCGTTGCCTTCGAGAGAATAAGAGGCTTATCATGTGGGAAAAATATTTTGTTTTGTAGTATTCCTTTCCTAAGTATCTTATATTTCCTTTCTTAGGTTTATCCTTCTGTTCAATAGGATATATCGAATAAGGAGTTTCCCAGATTTTGTATAAGTATTGTGATTTGTTTATCTATACTAATATTACAAAGAGGAAAGATTTGATCGTTTGTTTGTATTGAATAGGCTCCGAAACTACAGGACGGATTTGAAAAATTCTTTTATCATCGTAAAGCTACACTAACCCCGGGTGACATAGGCTATTTTTATTCCTGTATTCCAACGGGAACGGGAACTACGCGGGTGAAACCGCGAGACGTCCGCTAGTTCCCAATAAATACATTTTATAGCCACGCGATATCATCTTCACTGTTTCAAAGCAGTTATTAAACATACCTAGTCTAACTTAAAAAAGAAAATGTTCGTACATTGTTTGATGTAGGATGTGTAAAAAACAGGAAACATTTTAAGGCAATATGCACATGTGACAAAAATTAGAAGTCCTCAAAGGTTATATACGAAATTAATTATGCATGCATGCTTAATTATACACACGGTGGTATCGCGCAATCCAATTTAACCAGATTGCCCCGTTCTAGCGATGCGTGTTTTGCAAAAAAACGTTGTGCTTCAATGTGGCTGTAGTTACGGCAAACTTCAAGTGGACATAAATAAGGGTCGCAATATTCGGCGGTCCCATCACGACGGGCGGTGCGCTACTCTTCATTTTACAAAACAACTCCAACCAAACAAATATAAACTTTACGCTTCAGAAAACATAGCTGAAATTCTCAACTTTTGTCCCTGAATACATCTTTAAATAACAATAAAAGATAATCAACTTTCTGTATTCGTCAACAGGGACCATTTTTGCTAAACACTCGCGACCCACGGAGACACTTGAAGCGGAATTTCTTCGCGAAACTGTACACTCACAGCATCAGTTTTTGGAACAACACGGATTAAATAAATTCTTGCGAGTGGCATTTGTTTGAAATTACGAATCAAATTTGCCTCCATAATGGTTGTGTTTGCCAATAAGTTAACATTAACATCGTTTCGTAACGAGAACTTTTCTTAAGACCCGACTTGACCCGAGAGATTTCAATGATACGAGTTAATTTCAGCTTTCAATTTTGTCGGATTAATTAAATTATATTAGCTATCAAATTAGAAATATTTTTTATTTAACGGAATTACAATGAAACGAGCTAAATTATCATGTACTTTAATGCTACGAGGTCTTAAAAATACCACTTTACACGAAAAAGTTTTTTTTTATATCTCGTAGATTCTTACTCACATGAATGTGCCGACAACCTCACGAAACTTAGACGATAGCTGAGCGTTCAAATAACTTATTTTAGAAGAGAATTGTATTCATATGAATGATTAGATAGTTAATATAATTCGTGATCGGAATGTATAAGAAATAAATGAACTCATTACTAGTACCGCTCTTTGACGTGTAGACCTTGATTAGCAACCGGTTTTAATTTGACTTACGTTACGTACCTACTTCAATAGGTATATCTATGTGCCTATATAAAGCATTGAGTAGAGGAAATAGCAAGAATTTGATTAGTGTTAAAAGCCATATCAAGGGCTCCACCCCTTGCGCATGTTTCATTCCATGAACATCTTTTTATGTTGTCATCTACGCATCGACATTCAATTTCTGTCTCGTGCAATGTATGCTTAGTCCCAGTCGTGCAATACGAGAAAATAACTTTACCATTTGGGAATCGCTACCTTTACACCTTAATACAGCTCAAGAGATTTTCCCTTTGTCCATTCCATTCCATATATATCTACCCGTATCACGTAAAGCGTAAGTATATCCTACGAGACACGATGGTTTTCCTTTCGGCTCCATTTGTCCGCCCAAGAGACTTATTACAGTGTGTGTACACGGTACACGAAGAATATTTTGTTCAAATATAATCAGGGGATGCCAGTTTCTGGCCAAACAATGTTTTTGTTTTTGTTCAATGTTATATGAAAAGATATTCGGGCTCGACGACCGACGCAAATGCAAATGTTTAACTTCATATTGGATCGGGCGGGTTTGTCATTTATGTAAGTAGATGTGCGATCATATTGAGGGTTTTGAGAGCATAACACTATATACTTAGCGCAGCATCTTTTTTAGAACGATTTTATAGCAGTAAACAAGATATATTTTTAACTAAATATTTTGTAGAAGAAAGCTGATAATATAGAATATAATATTGGTAATAAAATACAAAATAAATACGTACAAATGGTGGCTTTTTTACAGCAAACATATTTAAAACACAACTTCCACACTTCAAAATCGGTTTCAACTATTATATAAAGAACTAAGTGTCGATAAAACCGACGTATTCACTACCACCGGACGTTTCTACTGCAATAAAAATAATAAAAACGGTAATGTTTTGAAGAATTTAATCGTGTATGTCTAAATTGATTACATTGCCGAAGGCATTGAAGCCAAATTATTTCCTAAACGTGCCTATATTAAAATTTTGCAAAATAGCTACGTGCCTACTATAGTAAACATATTACAGGTTGTGTGTAAACAAGGTAAACTTGCCTGTCGTCGGCCGTTGGAGCCTCAATAATATAAAACATGCTCCCATACCCGAATCCCTCCTGTATTTGTAGCTTACACCCTACTGTTACCTACAAATGTGTAGGGAACGAACTCGTCGCGTAATAGGTAATATTGTTCTGAACGAAACTGTTGGCTAAAATATTTTAAACAAAATAGTGGAACAGGTGACGTCCACTATATTGAACGCGATTGAAATTCATGTGAAGTAAAAATCGGTCCAATGCTAATAGAGTTTTCCCAATTGTTCAGTGCCATGGTTTATTTTACACACGTAAAGTTATAATAATAATATCTTGGGACAACTCACACAAGGCTACCTGATCCCATCTAAGCAAAGCTTGTTCTATGGAAACCAGACAACTATATATTAATAATATATTTCTAAATACATAAATATTACAGATAAATAACACCCAGACTCAGAATAAACCATCGTGTTCATCACGCAAAGTTTTATCCTGGGTGGGGATCGAACCCACGACCTCTTGCATAGCAGTCGGATACACTCCCACCGCGCCAGAGAGTTTGTTTCCAATCTTTGTTTTTGTGTAGGAGACGTAGTAGACGAGTTGTCCCACACGTAACCATTGTATACTCGGGAATTTTCAGATTGTTATTCATCTAAGATTTTAGTGGAAAAGTAGATGATATGTTATATCAAACTTTTGTTTAAAACTCCGTTTGGCAAAGGTATTGAAATTACTTACATCTATCTAGTAAAGTTTTTATTTTTCAGGTACATATGATATTTCTGTAAAGATATAATATACCTACCTACTCGTATAGACAAATATTGTTTTATAGCAAATTAATTCCAAGGGATAAAATTGGATTCCAATTTCAATTGAAATTAAACTTAACGCGGACGAAGCTACGAGGAGAAGTTATTTAATGAATAATTCAAATAAGTAGTCAAAAATCTAACTAACGTTATTAATTTTATAATTTGTATGTCAACCGATTCCTTATACCCATTTGAAAAGGGAAGGCAAAGCCATGACGCATAGACCCTTGAAGGCGTTTCTCGAACAACGTCACTACTTGAACTACCTATTGAAATTCTCGTCACATTACTTACCTTCGTTACAAGGGTCTTGCCATTACGTCATATTGTAAATAAAGTTATAACTTCGACGTCCACAAGAGGTCCTGGCTCTAAATTATTACACTTTGAAGTTATAAATCGACTAATCAGACTAATCAGATTGGCAATACTAAATCGATCTTATTTTATAGGTAATAAGATCGATTTGAAATAAGATCGATTTTTACATCGACTGTTTTAATCGTCAAAAATCGATCTCCCAACTTGGATCACTTGCATATTATCGATTTAATAAAAGCCTTTAAAACTTTTATAAAACTGTAATATGCAAGTGATGTCCTTGGTGTTTCTAGAGTCCATATTTATATACTACGATGTGAACTACCTTTGCGACTTTTTTTAAAATAATTGTATGTTATTTTTTTTTTTTATTACAATAAGACGACTCCCGCAGTAGGGTACAAGTCCTGTGTCGCGGGGGACTTTACAAACATGCAAGCCACGGACACAGAGTATACCCAGACTCGGAACAACAATTTGTGGATCACACGAAGTGGTGTCCCGTGTGGGAATCGAACCCACGACCTCTTGCGTAGCAGTCCGACACACTCCCACAAAGGCAGTCAAAATTATTAAGTGATTAGTTATTGAGTTATTAGGTAATTATAAAATTATTATATTAAGTATTAAATACTTAATTTACTCATCTTATTCAAATTTATTTATGTTCATACCTATATTTGTTTATACAAAACTACTACAGCTCTTATGTAAGTACTCACAAAGACCACAAAACATTTTTACTTTGTTGCACAATTTCTATATTTACTTCCTTCATTTTCTCATAAAACGTACAACATATATAGAAAATCGATGAAAAAATCATAGATTGCGGAGAAAAGGGATTTTCTGGCAAGGTCACGTATTCGACCAATGGGCTCCATGGACGAAATGACGCTCCCGTTTAACTTGAATACTCGGTCATAGACTAAGTATAAAACACACAGATACAATAAACTAGACGGTATTTTTGGATTACAAATACTATAAGAAAAAAATCAAGTCGCAAATTAGGAATAGAATCCATGGCCGTTCAAATTTCGGGCCGTCAACTAGCTCAGCTGTGCTGCTAACAGTTATTTTTTTCCGTCCCTTTAACGGTTAATGTACACGGATCAACGCCATCTAGCTGCAGTCCTTGTGAACTTTTTATCACGTTCAACTGTAGTTTCGTTGCAGAAAATATTTTCTTTGGAATATTAATGATACCTACTTTAATAACAGAATTTTGACAACTGAATTTAAAAAGTCTTAATTTGTGCTCTGTGGCGCGGTGGGAATGTTTCCGTGTTACTCAAGAGGTTGTAGGTTCGATCCTAACTTTGTATGATGAGCACGATGGTTTATTCTGTGTCTGGGTGTTATTTATCTATAATATGTATGTATTTGGAAATATATAAGTAAGTTTATCGGTTGTCTGGTTTCCATAGTAGGTACAAGTTTTGCTTAGTTAGGGATCAGATAGCGTTGTGTGAGCTGTCCCAAGATATTATTATATTATAGATATCATTGCATTCTTGTAATAAAAATTATTCTATTTGTTTATGTTAACGGCCATCAATCTAATTCTAAAATATTTTATTTTATAGTAGTTATATAAACTACTATAAAATAAAATATTTTATACTAACCATGTGAAATATGTCAATAAGTGTTCTAAATAAAATATATTCATCTATGATTTAACGTGTTTATTAATTTTTAAACATGAAAAGAAACACTAAAAGTAAACGTCACATGCTAGCATTTCATACAAATTTGTACGAAGCGAATCGTTTTTGACGCATCTTAAAAAGAGGCTGATTTGTTTTCAGTCAAATACCCTATTATGCCTAATAAATCAATCATGTTTATTTTGTTTTCGCAAACCGGTAATCTGTAAAAACATGACATATGTTTTTTAATAGGTAATGCTAATTGATTTGCAATTACCTACCTGTAATTTTATACATTGTTGTCGAGGTAACCTGGTATATAAGTTTAAGACTGTACCTACACATGTTTTTTGTATCATTTTGATAATGATTAATTCATACTAGACTATTTGATAAATTTGTTTGTTTCAGAACGCCCTGGGGGTCAATTCACGTATTTATATTAGTGCAGTTGCAGTTCAATTGCAGTTAAGTTTCGATTTATACAGCCATTTTTGTATTCTTGTAGCTTTGGAATCGATCTCAAATACACTTGCATCAAGTATGCGTCTCTAGAGCACAATAACGACATTCTAGTACGGTGCGCAAGCGTTTTTAAGATTGATCCCAAAGTTACAAGAATACAAAATTTTTTTAAAGACGACTCCCGCAATAGGGTACAAGCCCTGTATCGGGGGGGGGGACTTTATAAACATACATGTCACGGATACAAAGTACACCCAGACTCGGAACAACAATTTGTGGATCACACAAAGTGGTGTCCCGTGTGGGAATCGAACCCACGACTTCTTGCGTGGCAGCCGGACACACTCCCACCGAGCCACAAAGGCAGTCTGATCAGGCACTCAAATTGCAAGTGAACTGCAATTGCACTACTTTAAATACGTGAATTGACCCGCTGATCTCGGAATGTTACCTACTTAAGTTAAAGACATAAGAGCTAAGTTAAGTTAAAGATAATTAGAATTAAGGGTTTGTAATGGTTTATATTGCTTACCTCACTCTACCTTACGCTTGTTGATCACTTAAATAATATTTCTAAAAAGATCCGTTGTATTGGACATAAGAATCTGATCAGATAAGATGTTTTGCACAACCACGATCTTTCGATATAAATAGAGGCTGTTACCATAAAACTAACAAGCTCGTCTAGATATAACAAAGACAATATTCTTTGACGCGGGATCCAACCACGTTTGGCAGCGGTCGTCAACCGATCGAAATATTATACAAGGGGCCGAATAACGCACTCTACGGTGGGCCCAACGCTTAGATTATCTCTACATCACACTTGTCATGTTTTTATTATCTTTGTATGTTAATACGTCGACAATCTGATGCTAATGTTGATATACATTCGATCTTTAAAACTTTTGTGGTATGCAATACCCATCATTCGATTAGAAACGTCAGATTTTAGTCTTCAATCTATGGATGAGGCAACCACAGTGTGTGATCCTCGGATTGTGATTGCTTATTAATCAGTAACAGCTGCTTTTTATTCTGAATAAATTCACATTATTATTTATTACATAGAAGTGGTATTAAGAATAATACATTTAAATTGGTTATTCATCATAACTTACGGTTTCTCGACTCCAGAAGTATAAGTTAGCAAAATGCTACTCATTGAGGTATCAAGTAATTTTAGAAGCTATAACACATATGAAGCAGAAATTTGAGCATGTATTGTAAGTAGGCATATAGGCAGCAGACTAGACGAAGTGAACTCAGAACCTTTATGTTTACTGAGGGATGTTTAATTTATTCGGAGCTCTTGAAAGCATATCGTGTTGATTGATTAGTGAAAATAATTTATTTTTATTGTAGAATGTAATGTATCCAATTAATACAACTTAGCATAGTAGTAGAAAGCCACTTGAAGTGGCCAAAAAGGAATAAAAACCTACATTATATTCCTTACAGACAAGTAGCAAAGAGCCTAGCTATGTTTCATAATAAAGCTGTTTCAGAAGTTTCATATAATAAAAGTATAAGAAGATTATGAAGTAACTATTCTTATAAATTAAGTACCTACGTAGAAAGATCAACAAAGAAGATGCCGACAAAAGTTAGAGATACTAAAATTATCATAAATAATGTTATGTTTATGAAAACGATGGTTGACGGCCTGTGACGAGTCAGCGATGTCTACTTCTTTCTCGTATCAGATATTATATTGCTGATCTATTATTTCCATGTCGGGTTACTATTATATTTGCCTGCGAAAAACTTAGCGAATTTTTGCTAATAAAAAAAAACAGTTCACTGCCCAAGTAATCTATTAAAAAAAATATGTTCATCTCTTTCTGTCGTACCTACTCACAGCCGTTTAATGCTTACTTAAAACAGTCAAACTTTACAATATACTATCTAATCAATTCCACATCCGTTGAGTAGGTAGGTATCTACTAATATTTATGTGGTAAAGTGTCTTTACTTAGTATTTTTTTAATTTTAAATTCTCTTTTCAGATAAGATACTGGTTGGCCGGCAGCGGTGCAGAACATTTTGGCTCAAGTGAGCAGCCCGCTGAAGTGTACCTAAGCGGTCGTGAACCCGCTCCCAGACCGTGTATTAGAACTCAACAGCTTTATTTGAGTTACAAAAATAAGGCTCAGCAAAATTCAACGAAATTCACTCGCCTCGCAAAAATTTCAACGTAAAAATCTCTTATCTAATATATTTTTTACTGAAGGTAAAGTTCAAAGTCAAAATTTTTGAACCATTTCAACGTTAGTGCCTAATTATCATCGAAAGTGTTAGTAAAAGGGCTATCGGCATCATTACACGCATCATTGAGATCAATGAAAGCCTCACCTAGTACATTATTCCCAGTGTTGGTAACACGATCTCGATCAAAAACTGTCCTATCGCATGGCATTGTACCTGCAAGTCGGGTCGGGGCCCCCTCCCGCTCTTCCGCCCCCCTGGCGTATCATTGACATGCAAATGAAACGGGCCACGCTCGCGGACCGACGGTTATTTATCTCTGATTGGCTCTGTTCATTCCGCTTTGACAGACAGGTTCCAATTCCGAACGGAACCCAGTGTTTACATAATTAGATATGTAAACGAATGCATGACTCCGTATCGGATCGTGGAACTTCGTATTTGTAAATTCATATTGGAACGTTGGTGTTACGGGTAATGTTAAAGATGGAACGCATTAGGCGGCATACTGTTTGTTATAATATAGGTTCATTTTAAATATAATTATGTACATTCTGTTCGTTAGCTAATCTACGTTTACATAGTAGCTCCATGCAATTGTCCGGGTACGCCGCTGTTTTAAAATGTCAAAGTAATACATAGTTATCTGGACAGTAAATGTCATGCCTTGGTATTATGAAACGAGTACTTTTGCAATCATTATCTTTATACTAAAGCTAATAAGTATTTAAAAAATAAAGACCTGCATAATTTACCTGGATGATTTTTCAACTAGGTCATTAAACTTTCGTTTTAAAGACAAAAGTAAGTTTCCATATCAAATTTTAAAAAAAATACCTAACGGTAAACATCCATTCTCGAAAAAAAAAAGAAAATATTTTCTCGCGTTTAAACAACAGATTCTTATCAAAGAAATCATCACGTGGGCTGTGTGCATTAGATTCGCTGTATCTATTTACCTAGAGAATACGATATCGCTTTAGATATCGGAATCAATCTAAACTGTATTATTATGTAAACAAACAGAGTTCGCCTTCTGTACCTCACGGCAAGTGATCGGAGATCGAGATAAGCTGCACAGAAATGAAATACCATTCATGTCAATCAGTCGTATAAGTTTCAATCTTTACGAATCCACTCAATACTAAATTAACCCTTCGAATGCCGAGGTATAATTTCGCCCCTTATTTTAATCTAATCAAATTATTTGGACACGCCTTCACTTTCCCACGTATCTAAGTTGGATTTTTTCGCTTTATCTATTTGATTTACTACACGAATGATAGAAAAAAGGGTCGAAACTTGTCACGATAGGCACATTGATGGCTGTATACCTATTTTTGAAACACTAACTTAAGATTTCAAATTTTATGTGTTATTAATTCTAAATTAACATTACTTATACTATTTCACTTATTACCTGATAAAATCTCAAGCGAAGTGATTGGCAATGTAGGTTCAGTTTTTATTTGAAATTAATTAGGCCCTAAATATACCTAAATTATATTCTACTCAATATTTAATTGACAAGCGTGACGCTATTTTTTTCTTAATACATATTACGTTAGATGTTATCAAAAAGCAACGTCTATGCGTGGGATTCATCTCGCATCTCGGTTGAACGCGGCAATCCCTTTGTTGTTCAATAAGATAATCGGTTGGACGGTCAACAATTAATTTATAATTTATTACTACTATTAACCATTTTGTAATAAGCTTACATCGTATTATACAAGTACTTTCATTTCATTTGATGTAGCTATGTGAAGCGGATACTAAATTATTTATTTAATCGATGTTATTTGTATTATGTATTTTAGTATATTATATCTATATCTGTTCTTTGAATCTATACTTTAAAATATCTGTATCGATTATCAGAACACCTATTAATATTATTTACATTATAATTGTAGTATCTACTATGATTGTAGCGTTCACTGCTACGTCATGAAATGATTACTATATTTAGTAATTCGATATGTTCTAGACGACAAGTATTTACGGGTTAATGGAAATTTTAGGCCTAAAATAATACTATGTAGCTAAATATCGTGGATCCGGATGTAAGGGGGGTGTATGCCGTGTATGGCCCTAGTTATAAACAGGTTAATGTAGAATAATTTACTACACAGCTTACACAAAAGTAAAAGTAATGCTAATTGTGGATCTGTTTTACATTGTTGAGGAGATTTGTGCAATATGAATGCACGTTTTCTTGGGTCATTTAACCTACATTTTAGTACTTAAATGCACACACACAATTAACAGAAAAGTAAAGAAAAATTGGCCAACGAAAAACGGAATTTTCCTGCGCAAAAAGATGTCCATTTACCTGGCCTACTCATCAACAGATTCATTTTATTTAGAGCCACCTTTTTACGCTTACATGTGCATAGATATGTACCTACATAGTGTACTACCTACGTACAAGTCATTGCCTCCTTCAAATGTGATTTAATCAAGATAAATTACCTCCAACACACATGGAAACGTTTTAATAATTAAGTAGACAGCATACAAAACACATTTGAACACGGAATGCAGTATAAAAAGACGCGTATATTATACCTACGAAATACACAGGGATATCAAAGATGTACTGTGTAAAGTTTTAATAAGAATCTCGGTTCCACAAAGGCGGTTTTAGCGTGAGATTAGTTCAATGAGCGTAGTTATGATATTAGTTGGATACTTTTATCTCGAAAAGTTCCCGGCGACTGAAGTGTTAACCCGGATTACCAAATGTTGGCTAACTTTGGCAGTTTCGGGACTTGTAAGCGGTTTAATTCTCAGAATCGATGACTGCGGGCCTTATGGGAGGCCATATTTTGGGAGCAACTAAGGCTCTTGTGAGAGCTGATTTAAATTTGGAATAAGGGTATACCTATACTTAAGTTGACTAAACTTAAATTTATTCGGGTACTCCATGATGACTAGGGGTATTGGAGTACCTACTTACTAACATAAGGTTACAGTAAAAATACAAAGTCTTCCTTCGCTTAGTTTGTGCGTAGGTACAGTTCTTTTATTAAGCAAACAATTCAAATAAAGCTTCTGTGGCGCGGTGGGAATGTGTCCTACTGCTACGGAAGAGGTCGTGGGTTTGATTCCCACACGTGACCCCACTTTGTGTGATCAACAAATTGTTGTTCCGAGTCTGGGTGTACTGTGTCCGTGACTTGTATGTTTGTAAAGTCCCCCACGACACAGAGCTTGTATCCTAATGCGGGAATCGACTTTAAAAAAAAATACAGTAATATATGGATTAAGTTACCTACTGATACAAATATAGCGCTTGAGCTGTTTTAAGTCATGATTTGTTTCAAACCGTTCTTGCACCTATTCATCACTATTAGGTATAATAACCCCAACAGTTTCTTAATTGAAGTATTTTTTATAGGCATTTCTTGCTAATTACATTACAAATACAATAATTGCATTTTTGATAGATAGAAAAATTTGAAGTCCAGACCCAGGAATCGAACCCGAGACTTCCGTAGCCAAACAGGGGCCGGAATCGAACCACCTATTTGGACTATATACCTCAAAATTTTCTATGCTTTAATGCTCGCGAGTTGGACCTGCGCATGCGCCATCTAGCTGGTAGTTAAAGAACTATCACGGCTTTTGTTATTGCTTCTTTACAGAGAGGATTTTAACAAATCATGATGTCGCAGGCCGAATATTGAAGTAATTTTTATAGGCATTTCTTGCCAATTACTTTACAAATACAATAAATACATTTTTGAAAGATAGAAAAATTTCTTCCATAGCCAAACCGGGGCCGGAATCGAACCACCTATATAAAAATGCATTTATTGAATTTCTAATTGTCATATTTTCAAAATGAATATAATTAAGTGAATAAAAGAACAAACGGCGTCTGTTGCAAAACATGTGCGGTTAGTTTCATCACCACACCAGTAGGTATAAACAACCATTTATTTTGGTCTCCTGCTCCATATTATCCTGGTCATAAATCTTATGTCTCATTCTATGTCTTGTAATGTAAAATTTAACAAGATGTTTATGTTACAACATGGCTTTATTTATCACTGTCTTATTATAAATTCATTCATTATAAAGTGTATTTATAACAAACAGTTCTTTTCAGTTTCATAATCAAAGAGTTTTGTTTACTGCTTGTTTGAATTCTTGGTCTTTTTATTAGATTACAAAATTAAAATAACAGATTTAAAACATTATTAGAAGGTTTGCTGGTAGAAAACTCAATTTTGAGTTAAGCTCGCCTTTGTAAGTACATAATTACTTTTTTTTTGTACTTATTGTTTATCTTTTTCTATGTGTACAATAAAGAATTTGAATTTGAATATTACAAACAAGCTGTTGCCCCGGCTTTGCACTGGTGTTCTCCATTTTGTCTTTTGTCTCAATCACTTTTTTGTTAAATTATATTTTAACCTAGAGACAAGATATTTTTTTTTACGAGCACCAAAAATTATTAACCAAAGAACTATAGTGATGCACTTACTTACATTTAGCAATTGATTTCTATTTAGGTATATAGATATAATAAATTTACAGATTGTAACTATTTATTGTACGGGAATTAACGCGCATTGTTTACCTTAGAATTGCTTGACGTTTCGACCAGGTTGCACCGGCTGTGGTCACAAGCGGACTCCTTCTCTTCGTCAAGCAATTTTAAGGTAAACAATGCGCGTTAATTCCCGTACAATAAATAGTTATAATCATGCAACGCGAAAGTTTAAATGTTAATATGTACAGATTGATACATAAACCACTTTTAGAGATAAAATATAGCTAGAATCGAAAACTTTAATCAACTTCGAAATCTGATTTCATCTACCTATACATTATGTATGGGTAGGTAGGTACTATCCATCTATACTTTATCTATCAATTCAACGCGAAGGGTGAAAGAATACCAAGTTTTGGGGGGTAAAGATGACTATTTTTCGCAAGTCACGTATCGGTTCAAGCTTATCCGGCATTAGGTTTGATGATAATAAGTGATACCGCCAAATATGGTGGACGTAGATGTAAAAAATATTTCTAGAATTGCCAAACTAATCGTTTTACTGAATTCATGTCTATAAAATAACCTAAACTATAATCAACATTGTTTATGTTGATTATAGTTTTGGTTATTTTAACATAAATAAGAATGCTGAAGATCTTTGAAATAACATTGCCGACGGCAAGCAACTGTTAAAAAAGCTGAACTAGTTCATCTATTTGTAATTAGGTATGTTGTATAAATACGAATTGAAGAAATATATACTTTTTTTGATTAGGTACCTATGCATTTCATAAAAAAAAGTGTGACGGAGTATTCGTCCATTTTATTTTTTGGCATAAAGCATTAGTTTCTGAATGATATGAACGAGTCTCCAAAACTCATTTGTTTGTTTGAACGCGATAATTTACTATTGGATAGCCCATTTATCGAGGAAGGCTATAGGCTATATAACATCTCGCTATGACTAATAGGAGTGAAGCAGCAATGAAAAATGTTGCAAAAATGGGGAAAATTTACGCAGACGAAGTTGCGCGGGTTAGCTAGTGTTTTATAAGTTGAAATAGAAATTAACTTTGAGAATTATACTAATTTAATTTAAAATATAAAGTAGATTCTAATAATAATAAAGTCCTTAATAAAACACTCATTGTTGGGTACCTACTTAGGTACAAAATAAAATGACGTTCGATTAAGTTTCTAAATCCTAAATGGCTTTGTCGATAAAACAGTAAATAATAATTTAAATATTAAAAAGATCATAAGGTTAATTGCCTGCCTATTAAAACAACTAAGAAATACAGGTACTAATCAAATGCCTCTACTAACATGCAGTGTGTACGAAGCCAAGAGTCAAGATGTCGCGATGTGTTTTATGTCTTCTGTACATAGGTCAGGGTCGTCGTATACGGCCGTATAGTCTACGTAAGACACTAATGCTTTAGAGAGTTTATTTACAACCTTGTTTACAACCTGCATTTACTAATAAGGAAGTGGAAATATTATTTTTTAATCCATTTTCAAGCTATCGTTATTACACATGTATTAAATTGGTTTTAGACAGTCAACCGATGATAGCATTTGTGATATGCTCTTGGCGGCCCATAGACATGTCAGTTTTTGCTCATGGATCGCGGTCTATATTGACTGTCTACGGAGGCATTTAGTCTTTTGATTACTTTTTGGTCAAAAACTATAATAAACCTACTATCCGTTTGGGGTATTATAATACCTACAAGATGCTGTATGTATGGTAATTCATACTCGGATGCGTTACGTCTTTAAAGGTCACTTACAAGAAATTCAACTTTCATAAAATCACTTTTCTTAAACCATTTTACCACAAATTTAAAAAGAAACGTGGAATTTTCAAATTTGAATAACTATTTGGGACCTCAAAGAATTTGTTATTTACCGAATTTACAATTCATAAGCGTAATAAGGTAGCGGCGTGGGTGTCGTATCTATTCGTAGTGATATCTCGAACTGAGGCATTCACGAGGCGTCCTCGTAGAGTCAATATCAATAAATGGGAAGCTGGGAAATTGGATGTGTTGCGGTTCGTGGCCGGGCCCGACACGCCATGTAATAAGATAGTAATGAGACGTTCTTGCCTCTCGTAAAAATATGGTCGTTGGCTCCCGGTCTATGACTAAATATTTAACTAACGTGTATTCCCGGTGCAAAGGTGGGTCCTAAATATAGACATTGTCGCGACTGCTTTGAATGTAAGCATCTTGTTTACTTGCAGATTCTATAAATATAGTACCTACCTACTTACTGACGATGTTATTTTCTTCTGTAATACTTAATGTGTATTTACAAAGAAGTAGGTAAAGTGATGTTTGATTGGTGCGCATAAGTACTAGTTAGCTGTTGATTACCTTTTAAAGTTCATACGTAACACTTCCGTAGTTACCTACGAGCGGCATTATTCAAACTTAAAACACATCACCAAATTTGTGAAGGTCATTTAAAGAATTGATATGGCTTTACATTTGAATTTCTATTATATTGAGTCAACCTTGATTTAGACATACCTATTTACTAATCCAGGTTAATTAATTTGATTTTATTTTATATTTCTTAGCTAATCCAGGTCAAAATTACGTGCGAATTTCTTTGATTATATAATGTCTAGATAGAGCATTCTCTCAATAAGCCTATAAAAAAAATGAAGCATTCCCTCTTTGATGTTTGACACTCGTTGATGAGAACAACTATGGCTAAAACATGTAATGGCGGCTTTTTACCTGTTAAAAGTACGTATGTAAATTCTTCGCTTCAATTTTAGATGCCGGATTAGGAATCTAGACATTATATACTTAATCAAAAGCAAATTCATATGACCAAGACCATAAAGGAATCAATTCCCCATAATTTGTACGTATTAAATCCCATCATAGTCCAGTAGTCAATTGGAATATACCTAGCGGAATCTAAGCAAAGTAATGCAAAATAATGTGTTTAGCTCTGCAAATTCCCCGTTCGTTACTTAATCAAATAAATAACTCTCTGTCATTTTATAAAATGTAAGAAAATGTATAGGTTCACCTTCGTTTGCAATTAGGTTACGAGGGCAAGCAGGCTGGCTTACCGACATTAAGAGTAACGGCCCTGTTCCTAGTCATACCCACCTACTCTTACATTAGTTGTAATAAAGAATGGTTCCCATACATACCGTACATACACCCAGCACATCCATTTTGTTTTGAATCCAAACAGGTTTTATCTGAAAAAGAAATCACAGTATTAATTAATTGCTCCAACTCGTTTGTAACTACCCTAGTAAATTGTGTGTAACCGATTGCATCAGCCTACGAGGATTGATTTGACATTGACACGCCGCGCATGCGTATTGCCCTAATTTCATATAGGGTTCCTGTGGGTGCGAGACGGCATGATATAATAATATACGCGAAGAAAAGAGATAGATATGGAACACTCAAGGACGGTTATAAAAGACAGGTCGGTAACATGGCCGACGGCTATTGCATCTGCATGCATTTTAAAGAATAGCGTTTGAT
This sequence comes from Herminia tarsipennalis, assembly GCA_945859575.2. NCBI lineage: Eukaryota > Metazoa > Arthropoda > Insecta > Lepidoptera > Erebidae > Herminia > Herminia tarsipennalis. Next base: position 12,516,355 of record OX243835.2, read on the forward strand.
GCAGAAGACTCGCTCTTTGGGTTATATTTAGCGTTCTCTTTTTAAAACATTTTTCTTTTAATTAAGATGATGAGAACAACAAGGTTTCAACATTGATTTCCTACTATTATTTGGGAAATTAAACAATGCTATTACTAGATTTTTTTCACGGCTTCGCACGCGTTTTGTTTGTTTTTTTATAGCCTATGTGTTATTCTAATGTATAAACTACATTATTGTGAATTTTCATCAAATTCTTTCTTTTAGTTTCACAAACTTTCCGATGTGTAATATTAATAAGGTGTATTGAATGGTAGTTATAAGCAATATTAAAACCTAAGTCTTTACATTGTACACGTGTATAAAAATACAGTGCATTGACCTCAAATTGTACGGCAACACGCGGTGCCGGAAAATGTTCAAAATACTTACACCTATACATTGGTTGTCAGCACCAGCGATATAGAATTTAAATTATAGCATAATTTGTATCCACCTACCTTATTGGTGGATCTGTCTATATCATAACTTACGTTTTTTGAAATAATTATGACAAAACTTTAATCGAAACCCTAATTTTATTCCGATACTCAATAAAATATGTAACATGTGTTGATATAAATTTATGCAGATATTTGAATATAAATGATTCTACAGCCAATTTACATAAATATCGATCTGTAGATAATTCAATGTCGAATACCTTTTGAATCTTGTTGTTTGAAATTCAATGCGTAAAGAGATAACGGCATTGAACTCGAAAGTACGGCATTATCATATAATTTACGCTGTATTCATTTTCTAGTATCTATGATTTATTGAATGGAAAATACTATTACTATTCGTTCAAACGCCGAATTTATTCAAACGTAAAGCCATTATTAAAATTGATTGCAGGCTCGTGTCTAGTTCGCATTTAACTTTACGTAAACACTTTTAATCGTGACTACTACAAATTTTATAATTCGAACGATGAATAAATTATGATTGGAATTCTAAAAATGGCGGCAAACTGACCAGCCCCCTCTAGACAAGTGGTATAAACTCTAACCGAATAGAATGACGTCGAAATGACGTCGTTGCGCGCTCAAAACTGCGAATCTCATAAACTCTTTTAAAAAACAATTACTCTGTTAAAAATGTTTATATTCGAGGTTTTGCACGCGCAATGATGCAGTCATTCTATCCGATTGACGTTTATAACTTGAATGCGAAGTTATTTAAATGATGACAGAGCCTGTCATCATTTAAATAACTTCGCATTCAATGTGTAAAAATACCTACTTATGTGGAAAATTATTAAGACCTACTTTTGTGCAAATAAAAACTTACCAAGAAGAAATTGGCTAGATAAATTAGCTAAATTGCCATCAAAGTAAAAAGTAGGAATTATGAAGTCTTTTTTAGGTCCACTCCAATAGCAAATTATATCAAATAGTGTGAAACGTGATTAACATTTACAGTCAAACGCAAAAGTAGTTCAGAAATAAATTAATATTTTTTATTGTACCTACTTATACATACAAGCCTCATAGAAACAGTAGATCGACGTTGGGAACAAAGCGTTCCTGCCTACGTGAGGTACGGAGTAATTTCTAACAATACGTTCAGATAGGTAGATAGAAAATGTCGTCGGTATCGTACCATTTGTAGCCGGGCTTCCCTACCTGTCCTTGCGATATCTACAATGTCGTCGACCCACATATACACCGTGCGACCTCTCAGAATAGATTGAATTCGTACAATTCAATAAAGGTGTTCAATTTCGAAAAACAAGGTGAAATTGCGAGGCGATCATGAAATTCCTTGGATATTTCCTGTTCTAATAAGTTGAGAAACTTTAATTTGGAACAGCGCTAAAACAAAAGCATTTCCATGGAAAGGCCCTGGCTGCTAATCGCTTCAATTTGGCGTAAGTAAATAAAAGTTTAAACAGATTAAACTCGGTAACGAGGGCCTTCGGGGGTGGGGCAAGAGTGAAGGCACAATTATCTCGTCCTGTTTTCCCTTCTAATTTCACGTTAGGTCTACTCTTGAAAGGAAAATTCAGACGTGCGATTAATAATCGCAGAAATAAACTATATCAAATAACACGTTGTTGTATCTACTTTTAGTAATTGTTATACTTAATCGTATGTATTTTATCAGTATCGGATTTATTGTAATGATTTGCAAAACAAATCATATCGTTATCTTACTAATCTTTCTGTTAATCTCACCCTAGATACTCGTGTAAGCTACCGTGCTTTAATTTTCCAATCGGCAATATCAAATTACATTTTATTTTATTAGATTTTATTGACGATATTGTACCTTTGGTGGATGGTATCTGGATAATGCGTAAAACTGATATCATCAAAGAATAAATATCAAGATTTTAGACTATACTGATAATAAACATAATTTTCTAATCGAAATTGTATTACATATTGCTTATATTAAACTTAACCGTGTTCTTGACGACTGGCTTAATGTTAGATATGTTAATTGCTAAGAATACAGTTAATTAAAAACGATGGTACAGAAAAGATAAATGATTGTACTATATTCGATTTGATCAGGAAGTTCAAGTTTTGTAACTGTAAATACCAATCTATTCCTAATCTGTAGGTATAATTTCAAATAATAAAACCAAGATTAGATCAAAAAGTTAAAATTATAATTTAATATGAATGTAGAATAACGTTGTAGGTACTCGTATATTAAAATGCTTGTAGCGGGATGCATTTACTAAAATAAAATAAAATAAAATAATAGGTAGGTATAATTAACATGCGACAAAAATATTTTCTTTTATGTCAAAAAAAGTCGCAAGTCTGTGGGAACAAATGCTATCTTCTTACTGGAGCGTTTCCACACGCCCTCAGTTTTTCTCACCATTGAGTTTCACACTCGTGGCTTTTTGGGTTATAACAATTGTGCTTATATCTAAAGACAGGCCCCGAAATTTGAAATGGAAGTTTTTTTCAAACATTTATGTGATAAATAAGAGTTTTAATTGGCTCTATGATACTCAAGAACTCATTCCATTTTGAGGCAAAACTCAATCAAAATTAATATTTCTTATCTTTTTCGCCAGCAGAATTTTTTCCTCAGCATTTATTTTCCTCATTCCTTCGCATTGTTGCAAAATTTCACCAGTATCTATATAAATATAACCTACATTCACAATGCAAATGATCGCCAAAACATTATTTGTAAAAGAAATGACAGTAAAATTAATGCAAATAGGGGTGAAAATACTCGCGATTATTCTCATTCTTTTAGCCCGACGACGAAAATATTATAATATTTTACAAGAGCAAGAGTTGTTATATTAGCATACAAATCGACGTAAGTTGATATCATTGAACTTTATTAAGGAAAGCCCGCGATAAACACCCCATGCTGCTATGATCCCATAATCTTATCCAATTATGCTTTGCTTTTATTCTGATAGTAGTACTTCAATTCGTAAATATTGCTGAAAGGAAACATTGGGATTTATCTACCCGTACATTATTTATTGCTTCTTTAGCTACAAACAAACATATTTGCGTATTACATATTTTGTTTTCTCTTATAACAGACTTATTCCCTTCTACTGCCACTGGTTAAAACTCTCACTGAGTAATCTTTTCGAATAACATAATAGACGTTTATGAATACCGAATAAAGTCGACATATAAATGACCCTTAACGGTAGTTGCGCTTCTTTGACAGGTTCGCTTAAGTCGGGCTATTTATAATCACTGCCTATAATTTTGACATTTCTATCAGCGCTGTCAATAAGTAAATACATTTTATTAATATTATCCGACCATTACGTATGTGTATTGTAATTTCATTATATAATTTATTATATAGTGTTAATTCAAATTTGTTTGCGTTACATTTTGAGTTCATTAACACGCCGCGTTCTGAATAAATATCAGTGTATTTCCATAATATGGGAATTACAGAACAGGCATGACTGTGACTCTTTCTCACGTTATACTTTCGTGTAGGCACATAATGTTTGAATAGTTCCCGCCCTGGAGCAAACATGTTAATGGAATCAATCTCTTTCAGAACGTTTCTGTCGATGTGACGTACATACGAAGGCAGCGTCAGTTTCGCCCCCACATCGAGTCGACATTTACATGTTTTTCCACTACGTCCTGATATTGGGTTCACTCGTGACTTGCATTGAGCTGGTATTATTAGCTAAGCTATCTATGTGAAGATTAAAACATGTATTTACATAATGCGACAGACAATGCGACGCCCAGAATAAGTTTGTCTTATGAGTAGGTATTCTGCGAGCTCACGTATTGTTGAAGATTTAGTATCTTGTATGTGAAGATTTTCATCAGAAAAGACTGCTGTAAGAATAAAATTACGTACAACATACACTTTATCGTAAATTCTTTTTCTTTGAACGTTATTACCTAGTCTTTACAAAACCTAAGAATGTGTAAGTACATAAATTATTTTCTCAACTTTTGTGCCGATATTTAACAGAAACATAATCCCATTATAACTCGTATTAAGAAACCTTGTTCTTCCCCCCTATTACCATATTCAGAATAAATAAAATTTGATATATATGTAGAATTTTATTTATCATGTAAATACAATAATTTATTTGTTAAACCTTTAGTATGTAGATACTAAAGGTTTATCAATTAGTATTAATGATTTCCTATTTCAAGCTAAAGAATCTTAAGCTAAAACTATTCACCTAAGTGTGGCTAAACACGGTTAACAAATAAAACTAAAAACTCCAAACTTAGAAGGCCATAGCAGGTAGTGTTTCAACAAAACTAGCATCAAATAAAATAGCAAAACAAAACATCTTGAACTTAAACATTCAACATTCGAAGGGTTGCAGACAAAACAAAGGGGACTGGCAAACAAAAGTCGAATGTATTTGCATTCTACAGATCGTACGAAGGCTTAAGTATAAAATAGTGGAACTGGGAATAATTGTGTCGGTGTGTAGTGTCGCGATACTTGACTAGTAACTACTACGGTCGTTGTGTGAGTTCACACGTGAGGTGCAAAGTTGAGCGGTCGCGGGATTAAATAATGTTAGTTTTTCGTATAAATTTTTCAACAAAACATATTTATTGTAACTTAAAATTACAAAAATTCCATAATTCATGGTTAAGTTCAAGTGCTATGAGACGTTTGCAAATAAATTTAATAAAAATTTTGCTGTAATACCGCTATTAGATTTTTTTAAACACGTGGAACTTAAAAAATTGCTAGAAATCGCTAGATATAATGAGTTGATTATGAATATATTAACATAATTTAACAATAAACCAAAAACTAGTACTTTGTTTTTAAATAATTAGCAATGATAACGAAACAGCAAACAATTCAAATAAGAGGAAATAATGAGGTAAATTTAAAATATTAAAGCAATTATAGGTCTTTACAAAGTTTATTTATGTAAGCAATATGATAAATAGTACATAGGATGATTTTTAAGTCATACACCAAATTTTTATAACCATATTATAAAATTAAATTACGATTGGCTTCATTATTAATTAGCTAATAAATAATCCAAATTCGAGATACGTCATGAAGCAGCAAGTGTTAAGGCTCCGACACACTAGCAGGCCGCTGACGGATATCAGCCTGTCAGTTAATCGCAACAGAGCCCCTAGATAAGTGGCATAAACTCTAATCGAATAGTTATTCTATTCGATTCGACATCCGCCTGCTATAGTGTGGGAGCCTTAATAAACTTGCTGTTGTACAAATTGATAAGCTTGACTGAAAATATATCTTTCATTTGACTTACTTCTATTACGATTATATAAAGAGAAAAAAGAAAGGGCATAAATATTACTTGTCTTAAAGGACTACTGTTTAAATCTCATCCTGTATATCAAAATAATTTTAAACGTTATAATTAGGCAGTTTTATATTATGATAATGTCAAAAAAACAGTACTTTTAACACGTTAAAAATAAACAGTCCATAAAATAACGCTTATTTTTTACAAAAGGTAATAAAAACGTTCAGCTTTCACTTTCAACAAAAAGTTAAAATTTCAACTAGATTTCACTTTTCTTATAAAAAGCTACCAATTCATAACAGGTAAACATTACCATTGTCCTTTTATTTTTTTATTGTCTATTGCTACCGGTTTTTTTTTATTCACTCGGCCCATTTAAGTTTGAAAAGGTGTTGTTGTTCTTTCGCTTCCGAAGTAAACAAATTACAATGACCATAAAAATGCGCAAACGTGAGTGATTCATAAAAAGCTCATTTATCTTTTTAAACATAAATAATACGGAGCTCAATGCATTTAAAAGTGAAACTACATCGAGGCGGTAGGTACAGGTTTTATTTTTTATTAGAATTTTGTTTTCTTTGTTCTGTAATGGTGGCAAATAAGCACAAAATGGTTTGATGGTGAGCTGTTGATGTAGTTTCACTGAGTTAAGCGATACCGACATTGTAAAATCCTGCAGCTTAGAATAATTGCATCAGCAGAAAAGCGTATGTTTATGGCACTTACGCCCTTTGGTTGAGAAACGTAGTTTTTCGGAAGTAACTCAATGACCATATTTAAAATTGAATTTCATCAATATTCATTGAGTAAAATGCTTGTTACATACGGACAGACCGACGGACATGACGAAACTATAGGGGTTTTGTTTTTGCCATTTTGGCTACGGAACCCTAAAAACCTGTCAAATTAAATGTCGGATTAGGATGCAGTTTTTAACCGCCATCAAAAAAGGTGGTTCCATGTATTTATGTTCACGATTTTCTCGAAAGCTCGTGTTTAGATTTTTGATCACGAGTTTCGAGTTTCGTTGTCCTCGCTTATAAAACACCAAAGATATTGGAGAAAAACATATTATAGAGTCAGCAAAATTCACATTCGGTGATGTCATTGACGTATAGAGCTGGACCGCGCCATCCCTTTCAATTATAGAGAGAAAAAACTCGTGCGGCCTATCTCTATGCGTGCGGCCTTGTCTCTTTGACAGGCATTATCCATAAAGTAGCGTTATCTTTTTCTTGAGAGTGGTCAATTTCGTGAGGTTGCGCAATACGTCATTGGGTGATGTAGGTACTATATTTTTTTTTTTTCCTTGAAGGCAGTTCATTCTTCTTAAACAAGTTATTTTATTACTTAGGAAACTAGTTTATCGGGATGGTTCTTAAAAAGAGTACAGCCGAAAATTGAGATGAAATCTACCTTTTTCATGTGTCACGGGTTTTTTTAACTGTTAGAGGTAAGATTAATCAGAGCAGAGGCTTTGTGCCAGTAATGACTGTGTTACCAGCGCCAAAATCGCATTTTAAAGTGCTAACAGACGATTTAACTTGACATTATGAATCTTGATAAATAAAAAATATAAATACTATGTAATTTATATACGCGAACGATACGGGAACATCGATAGGATAATTCGTATCGATGTTCCCTTTTCGTTCGCGTCATTTTAGTTTAATATTAACCAATGCACAAAGGCCATTGGTTAAAGCCATCAATTGTACAATATCAACTTAAATCTCCCTATTTTTAATAACCTAACAGATTTTTTTTTTAATTTTCAGCACCGCCATCTCTCAAAACTTGTGCTACACGCCCACCAACCGGGATGTGTGCCTATAAAGCAAGAGTTTTTAGTTACCGCCCATTCGAGCTAAGTTCGCTCGGGTCAGAACGATCCGGGTTAGACCATACTATCCAGACAGATAGTAATGATGCAGGTAGATACATATGACGTCATTATACGACCCTTGTTCAAATACATACGTGTTTGTTTGTGGCAGTTTCTTCTTGTGTTCTCATGAAATGTTTTATCTTTAGATTATGTTTACTGTATGTATTCTGTTTGTTGTTTGAAAATGTTAATGTTACTGGAAGTTTTCAAGAGTCTGTTTGGAGATTTGTAAAATATATACCTACTAATATTTTTGACTGCCTCTGTGGCGCAGTGGGAGTGTATCCGACTGCTACGCAAGAGGTTGTGGGTTCGAGTCCTACACGGGACACCACTTTGTGTGATCCACAAATTGTTGTTCCAAGTCTGGGTGTACTTTGTGTCCGTGACTTATATGTTTGTAAAGTCCCCCACGACACAGGGCTTGTACCCTACTGCGGGGGTCGTCTTTTAAAAAAAAAAAAAAAAATTATAAAACTGAACAGTTTGTATTTGGGAAGAATAAAAAAATCTTTTACTGTTGGATAACCGATTTATGGAAAAAGGCTATATAACATCACGCTACGACCAATAGAAGCGGAGCAGCAATGAAAAATGTTGCAAAAACGGGGAAAATTTACGCATACGGAGTTGTGCGGGTGACCTAGTAGTAAATAAGTTTCTAACTAATATGGCTCAGATTATATGCCATAATACGATTGTCCTCTATCTGTCAACCTATTTCGTTACTCTTGCAAAACAATGCAAAGGCATTAATAGTTAAAGTTTGAAGAAAAGAAGAGAGAAGAAACAGCGGAAAGAAGCAGGATTTGGCATTGGTTGTTGATAAGACCGGCTGACCCGGTATAAATACCCAATAGAAATAAATATGACAAAGTATAACCCGAAATAATATATCTACCTACGATTATGCAGAATCCACACCCCTGACCCTTAGAGGAAAAAGGGCTATAGAGGTGCGCAGTTTCCACAACATTTCATTTTCCAAATGAGGTTTTTTTGGACCCCTTATACCCCATCCCTATATGTTTCCATCCACTACTGGGCAATATACCTTTTCCGCCCAAACTAAATGGGATGGAACCGTTTAACATAATCTCTTAGAAACAGTTCATTTGTGTCCGAGATCTAAGTAAGGTAGAAGGTTCGTAATCTAAGAAGATTGATGAAAAGGTAGCTCCTAATCACACCCGTTCAATTTCTACAACTCGTGACTAAATCAGCTCAAATCGTAATTACATTGTCATTACTTAGGGCTTACAATCGAATAATTTAAACTGGTACAAATATTCGAATAACTGTATCGAGTATTCGATTACAAGTATACCACAGATTTTCACTTAGAGATTTATTTCTGAATTTGTATAAATGAAGGTTCTCTGGGTAACTGTCTACCTCAGAACAAATGATTAAATTAATATCATGGAAATACTTTTTGTTTAGGTACAACTTGTTAGTCAGTTTATATTGCTGTCGGCAAGTTATTAATTTAATTAAGAATGCTAATTTGATATAAATCTGAATATAAATTAAATGTAAAGATAAGCAGATGCACCACAAAACTAAAATGCAAAAAGATGCTCATCAAGACTCATTAAAGTCACAAAACACAAATCTGACTAAGTTGGTAATAATTTATGATAAAAAGTTAAGAAAAACTGATGATAGCAATCAGTTTTTCTTAACTTTTTATCATTAATTATTTAGACAAAGATTAGGTATATTTAAGAAAAATACATATTTAGTGAAATATCTACGTAAGCACCTAATGATATTTTATTTTTGACAATGTACTTTATTATGCTGTTTTTGATTTTGTTTTTTGTAATGTAGTTATTACAAAAAACAAAATCTAAAATTAAGAGATATTTTTAGATATTACTATTTATTAAAGATACTAGGCATGTGGGTTTGTGGGGCCCACATTACTAGCAATCTTGTTAACCCATAAGCTAAGCTCACAAGGCTTATGTTAGAAATGGGTTCACGTCGGTAGTATAATGGGTAGGATTCGAACCCGCGACCTCACGACTCCAAATCCGATCCCTTAGCCATTAGGCTACCGCCGCATACTGTTACTGCTACTGTTGGTATCTATCTATTTAAAATAATGTTCAACATAATCATAGTAATAAATTGAACAGCTATGTCTATGTTTTTATCAATCTTATAAGTGCACAGGAATTTCATGAAATTAAAACAAACTAGCAACAAAATATCTTTATCCAAAAAGAAAATTCAGTGAAGTAGAGTGAAGTGTACCCAGTAAATTATGCAGGTAGGCGATTCGAAGGGTAAGTCAAAAATAACCCCGTCCATTGGCGTGTCCCGTGCCCATGAACTCGAGATGAAATATTGTTTCAGCCAAAAAACACGACACACAATTTTTTTGCCATTTCACCTACTATGGTCACAACTCACGCGATTCTCACCTAAATGACAAAATGCGTTGTATATTTTTTAAAATACAACTTCCTTATTGCTACTGTAACTCAAATAGATGTAGAAGGGAATGCAATGGTAGGTAGTTTGAGGCTTTATTTATGTAATTTTGTTCGGGAAAATTAGTTATTTTCGTTATCGGTAATCTTGTATCGAATAAATGTATTATATCGATGCCTATACAACAGTAAACGATGCAAACTTTCGGCGAAGTATTCGATACGGTGAGCGTCGTCATTGGGAAAAGTTATAATGAAACATGTAGTAATAGAACCTTCTTTATGTATCTATGTAGGTATAAGAATATAAGAAAAATATCAAACTCTCGCGAAAGAGGGCACGAACACGGAGAAACTATCCCCCTTCTTATACAAATTTCACGAGGACTGCTCCAATACATTTTGCATGAAGCGCTGTGTGACGGAAAACTTGAAATTCGTCTCAGCAAAGTTTGTTTTATAACTATTTCTATATAAAGTGGGTTGCGTTGTTTTTGAAAGTAGACGTGTTTTATTTATTAGTTACGACTACGAGTATTGCACCTGCAGTGTCAAGACAGGGTTATTTGTTTCTTAATAGGTACTACATAAATGTGGCATATCATTATTTTTTTAGATTCTGTAAATGAAGGTGATAGAGTTCATCCTAATTAGCTCTTTAGGTATCTACTGATTCCAAATATATTATGTTAAACTGAACAATTTATGGTCATCTTTTTTGTTATTTTTGAACTTAAACCTGCTCATTAATGTTAAGTTTCAACGATAGGTACATCTGCTGATCCGCATCGTCGCCAATGATACCTAATATTGAATAAGAATGAGAAACAAAAGAATCGTGGACATATATTCGGCTATAGACATTCTCAGCTAATAGAAATTCTAAACGAATACCATCGGCTAGACATGGCCTTATTTAAAAAAAAAACAATGTACCTACACGGGAGGCACGGACACGAGGCTTCACAGACGCTATGAATGGACGTGTAAGCTGTCTTGAATTACTAATAACTTCGTACTGTGGCGCCATGTAGGTACTATTATGCTACCAAGTGTGGTAGAACCTTATTATGTAGAATGTTACGGTTTAGTGTTATACCACATTGCATCACTGCGCACAGTTTAGCTTTAAAAAAGTATTAGTTGAAGAGGAATACTTAAGTTAGTTTATACTAACATTATAAATGCGAAAATAAATTTGGATGTATGGATAAATTGATGGTTATTCAATCATGCCTCAACGGTTTAACATATTTGGACAAAATTTGGAACAGAGGAAGAGTATATTATAGTATATACGGAATAGCACATGGCTTTTTATCCTGGAATAATATTCCCGTGGGAGAAATATGTTTTTCAAAATTACACGAACGAAGTTGCGGGCAACAGCTTGTTTGTAATATTTGTTATTATGATATTAATACCTGGCTAAAAAGTGGACTACTTCTCTTCGCCAAGATAAAACTACAATTCAAATTCTTTATAATTAAGATTTCGTATTTAGTCAGTGAGACTTCTCGCTTTAATACAGAGACTTTTTCTATTCAATATTAGGTAAGTAACCAAAATATCCTTCGATGCATAATATAGGAATATTCCTCGCACGAAACTGTAGCTACTTTTCCTTCAAAGAGGTCACGGAACAACCTTTTTTCCTCCTGTTTGTTTGCTACCTCATCACGCACAATGTATGTAATACGGGATTAGGTTGTGACAAACACCGCGGTCGTATTGTGTAATACTGAAGGAAATATTCATAAGTATTTGTTATGTGGCTTGTTGTTTACAAAAATATTAAAATTCTTCTTCAAATTCTTCAAACATGCCTTTTCAAATTCACCGATTGATATCTTTTATTTTCTCACTACATTAATCTTTAGCGCCTACATAAAAAGACAAATTAATGTTCCAAATGATTTATTGTGTATTTATTTATTGCAGTCGTAAAATCAGTAGTAAATATAATTAAGTCATATCGCCTCCAAATTCAAATCAATTAAAATGTGAAAATTTACGACCGAGCATTAAACTATCAGAGAAAATGACTCTAAAAAATATATCTTTTATCAAAGAGAAAATATATTCAACATCTCCGAGTAGATTTGAGTTTAATCAAGAAGTCAAGTTTGCCTTTCGATTTAGCATTTCCCTTTTCCGCCCTTACATCTCTGAAAATTAACTTATCATACTTTCCACAAATATTATACGGAAAGGAAAAACTTTTGTCTTTTTATCAAAGTTACTTATTTAGAAGAAAATGATATTCTTTTTCGAAGAAGTATCGATATAAATAGATAAAATATGAGAATACTACTAAGTTCTAAATAAAATATAATAACATATACTGGTACTGTTCGTAGGCATAAACCAAAACATGTAGTAAGAGAAATGACAATTGAAGCATCGAGCAAACATCGAGACAGCATGATTACATTTTATGCCTACGGTACAGTCAAATGACGTGTATGAAACGGATTGAAATATGGCTTGGATTTCGTAGACAACTATCAAACTTGAACATTTACTATCTCGTAGCTCAACTCATTGAAGTTTTCCATGTATTTAATAAATAAATTGAGAAGGTCCATGGCCTAATTAAGTATATATTTTTTTCTTTCTGTAAGACACTAAATCATATTCAAGGTTGGTTTATTACATTATGTTTCCTGTACTATGTCTTATTTATGACTACTGAGGAGGGGCATACATCGTGTCAGATCAAAACAACAGATACCTTTAAACTTCTGACCACTAAATTTGTAGAAACCTAATAATTAACTAATTTGTGTAATTTTTAAGGTTTATTAAACAAGTTAATTGCACAGAACATCCACTAAGTTACAAATGTATGCGTTCATGAATTTTAATTTACTTACTCCCGTTTAACTTGAGATAAAACATTCCAAGTTTCTTGGCTTAATCTTCATAATTTGTACTTTGATAATACCTAATGCATAAAAGTATCTACTATGTTTAAAACAATGTCACATACGACTATGATAATTTGCAGTAGTAAATTTTGTGATACAATCAGCTGAAAGTATAGAGAATGCGAGTGAATATAATTCGATATGAGTTGGAGACAAAGTTGAGATGGTCTGGACCAAATCTTGTTTATTGATATGAGTTTCAGACGAAAAGAAATAAGTTTAATTAAATTAAGAAATTTATTGATATAGTTACTTAGTGATGTTAGTATTTGGGGATATCGGGGAGTTTTGGCACCGCTCCTTAGTTCATAAGTTATCGCAGGATGGTTGGAGGGCGCTGCGGGAATAGCTCCATATCTCACACATCTCGGGGACGCTTGGGGCCACACACGATGATTGTTTACTCCAAGTAAATTGATTTTGGGTTATTTTTTATTTTTGGCGGTCTATCTTTGACCTCGTTTAACCTTTTAGTTTGCAGCTGTTCACAATATTTTAAGAGTCGTGTTTTACTTGTCATATATTTTTTGGAAGTATTTTTACAACATTCAGCTATTATGCCCAGCAGTGGGACTTAATATAGGTTGGTATGATGAAATATATGAAACAAATAAGCATAGGTATTACTAAACAAAATAATTCTGCGAGTTTATCTTCAGACGAAAGAACTTTGTGAAAAGAAAACCTACAAGCTATCCAATTTTGCGCCCGCCGCGAATATCAACACAACATAAATATGTGACACAATACGTAATCAAAATTGTTCTCAAGCCAGATTACACATTTTTCATCTGATGTTGACGCAAAAAGATGTACAAAAATAATACAAACAGCGAAAACATGGGGGGAATTGCTCGTCGTTGTTTCTGTACAAATTGGGCGCCTGTCGACGTCTACCATTCGCATATTGGCCAATATTACACTCTCGATGCGCGTATATACGTGCCTATACTTTCACAACATATTGGTATACAGAATATTCCCGATATACGTATATGTAGGTATATACAGCATGTTGTGTTTACAACTTAGCGTCGATATTTGTCGGAACGAAGTTGATCCGTGACGTATTGCGACAAAAACGTGCTACACTTGATATAAGAAAGTTTGATCATGTTATCGGGAGGAAACTTCTGCCCTAGTTTTCCTTCTTTTTATTAGGAAAATATACAATGCCTATTTATAGCTGCGAGCGGATCCAAATATTTTGGCAAGAAATGGTGAAAGCTTGAAAATATGGGTTGAATCTTGAGAAAGTTTAGGTTTGTTATAAGATTGGTAGAACGTCTTATACATATATGTAGAACGTTGAGTATGAAACCGAAAACTTGGAAAATAAGAACGAGACGATTTGCTATTTGCACGAACCAATGGACGATGCATTTCAAAACAATTTTAAGTAAATTGTTTGAACTTTTCTTAATAAAACTTTCTGTACCAATATGAAGTTTTATTTTCCCTGTGTATGTGTGAGCGAATGATTTCAGATTTCAGTCGTCGTGTGGAGCCCGGACTGTGGAATTGGCCAGACTAAAATAACGAACGGACGTGCTCTGAAACTGTAAGGAATTATTTTTAAGTTCGCTTCTCTGGCGAATACAGAAACAAAGATGTCGGAACTAATAGGAAACACCTATATTGGATTCGTTTGTTTTCAACACTGGACAATGAAGACTTGGAGAAAAATAAAAATTGAAGGAAGTTTTTTTTTAACCAAAAATACCAAAGATAGATAGGTACGTTTTATAGAATTTTATAAGCTACAGGCCTTAATCGCGTAAATGTTTTATTTTAATGCTAAATACCTTTGTTTATTAAGACCTGTAGCCTATCAAATTCTTACCCATTACAGAATTTGATAGGCTTTTTATTTGATCGCGAAAGTTTACGGACAAATATAGGTACGTTTTGTTCGTAATATTAGTACGGATAACATGTCCGAGGTACTCTTTACGAATTCCTTATAGGTTAGGCGATGTATATGAATATCTATTGTTATCATATTTCCCTGATAGATAAATTATCCAATGTCTAGTTGCCCAACAACAGAAGAAATGAATGCGACCCCCCACGATCAAACGAATCGTTCAATACAAGGCGGTAGTCAGCAAAAGATATTGATTTCTCACCAATTATTTCGTTTCATGGTTAGTTCAATTACAAGCTTTATAAGAAATGATGAAAAAGATAGCGATAGATAACTGTAGGTATATAAAAGGGTTAGAACTAGGTGTTAAACTAAAGTCTTTACATGTATGACATTATGCACAAATGTAATGTGCATTGACACATTATTTTTGTATAACATGTTTTATTTTTGGCCAGAAGAACTATAAATAATTTAGTACCTATACTTTCTTATAACAACTTCTACTAACGCGTATACCTACCTCTTAAATATTATGTTATGTTTTAAGGGTTCCGTACCTACCTCAAAAGAAGAAACGAATAAATAAATTTTAAATCTCTCTCTCTCTCTCTCTCTCTCTCTCTCTTTCTCTTTACCTCTCTCTATCTGTCTTTCTGCCTGTCTATCTGTTTGTTACCTTGTCCTACTTAATCCACTGATGAACTTTATTAATGAAATAGTTTAATTCCTGGGCAAGGACTAAGGATAGTTTTTATCGTGATAACCGACATCCACGCAGGCGGAGCCGCGGACGAAAGCTAGTAATTCAATAAGTTTGTGAGTTGATTGTAGATAAACATAAGACGATACATCGCCATTCGCGTTACTTAGCAACTAGTCAATAACTTGACACTTTTTAAGAAAACATTGATGACATATCGCCATTCGCGTTGCTTAGAAACCAGTCAATAACGTGACTTTTTTTCATCATCGATTTATAACACGTTTTCACGTAAAAAAGTAAGCAGTTTGTGAAAAACTTGCTTATAAGTTAAGTAGCTTCATCAATTAGAGAACGTTAACCTCCCTGCATTATTTTGTGTTAAGGGCTTTGGGAGTAAATCTTTGCGTTTAGCAAGTTTGCAGGTAGAATACTTAAATGTCAGCTGGTAATTTTAGTTATAGAAGTTGTACCTATCGTACCTAAACACATTTGTAAAAGCCATAGAATAATATTATTGTTACATACTAATGTAATGTGTCTTACAACTCAGTCTACTTATCGTTGTACAAAAAACAATGCGACCTTCGATCCCTACCTTGTAGGTATCACAGAATAAGTAATAGTTGCTAGTATCTCAAATTAGTAATTTAATGGTAATAGTTTATAGACTACATGGGTCAATTGTAGGTAATGTTACTTGATAATAAGTGTTTCATTTTTTACCCGACTGCACCACGCAAAAGAGGGTAATGTGTTTATTAGTGTATGTATATGTGTGTTCCTTTGTTGCACTATATAGAACAAACGCGTGGGCCGATTTTGATGATTCATACGTCAATTGATTCGTATTAATCATGCGAGTGTCACTATAGACATGACAGCTGTCAAAATGCAAAATGGCGACCGCCAGACGCCATATTATGATAGACAAAAAAATGAAAGTCAACAATCTATGCCATGCGGAGTTTCATTGTATAGGTATTTTAAAATCATGATAAGGTTTCGTAAATCATTTTTCACTTAAAATGACCGTTTAGGGTAAAATAGCGATTTAAAGTTTGTTACCAACCATTTTCATTAAAATTTTCGGTAGTTACAGCTATTAGGTACAAAGTAATAAATATTTATTTTTTTAAATCGAAGAATCCGCCTGCTTAAAAAAGATGGAAACAAGATAACTTTAAATCATGCAGTCAGAGGCATTTTAGTAAGTACACTGAGATTCATGATTTTTTTTTATTTTTAAAATATTTTTTTATTTCTTATAAATAGGTATACTACTTAAGCTCAACTATTTTAAAGGAATATATTTATTTAGATCGTGGTTATACCATGACTGCATGGTAAATATAAACGAGAATTTCAGCGTAGATGTCTATGTCTATCAAAAGCTACGCCCAAAGTCAAATTTAATTTAAAACTGATTTAAGGAAAGCTACCATTTAAACAGCGGGTTCTATCTCCCCTAATTGGTTTAATCAACACTGGGCTACATTCAACACAAGGAAGCGCCTATCTATAGTTATCTACCTAGTGTTCGGT
The DNA here is from genome assembly GCA_945859575.2 of Herminia tarsipennalis. Taxonomy (NCBI): domain Eukaryota; kingdom Metazoa; phylum Arthropoda; class Insecta; order Lepidoptera; family Erebidae; genus Herminia; species Herminia tarsipennalis. The sequence continues at coordinate 12,533,481 of OX243835.2, forward strand.
AAGTAGGTTATCTACCTACTTACTGAACTCTAGGTAGATGTCATGTCATGTCATGTCTAATTGTCTATACAAAAGAGTTTGAGCACTTTTAAAGGAGGTTTGCCTACTTCAAAAATTGGGTAGTTGACTACAATAAAAGTAAATTATGTTAAACTAATAAGGTAATAGTAGATCTTAAAATGCTCTGAAAATAAGTTTTCTATTACAATTTAGCATGTTTTTGAATTTAAAAGCATGTAAACGAATACTAAAAGTAATGCTTTGACGATAGGAACTTATGACGTCATAGGTTGCTATTCCATACACATTTCTATAGAGTTTGTCGTTTTGACGTTTTATAAAAAGAGACTGATTTGACTTGACAGTCAACATCCCTATTGCTGGGATGGCATACTTTTTAAGATAAAGGCCCCTAAATAAATAAAGAGAAAAAAAAATCCCTATTGCTATGTACAGAACTGAAACTCTCTTACAACATTTAATTAACTTCAGTAATAATAATAAGTGTTATTTCTTGTTTTACGTACTGCATTACAATATTTTAATTAAATTATTTAAATCAATATTTTAATTAATTTAACTAATCTATCAACGATTTACAATTTGCTGTAAAAAATCATTTGTGATAAAGTTGATGTGTGGTACATCAACTTTATTACAAGTGAATTTTTACTTAATCGTAAAATTAATCTCTATTAAAGAATTTAAAAAAATAACATTATAAGCGCCACATACGTTATATGAGGAATGGTTTCTTCTTTTACATTTTAACAGTAGCTGTCATTGTCACAGAATAAATAAGACGTTGCTTAACGTGAAGTTCGACAAAAAAGATTTTCTTGTAATATGTCATTAAATGCGTTTAGTTTCTGTTAGGTGTTTTTTTTAAATGAAATATTAGAAAAAAACATTAAACAAACATGGAGGTATTATTACTTAAAATGATACAATCGGCATATATTTCTATTAATCACCATTATTTATAGGTATTAACTGTTAAATATTATTTTATAATATTATGTTATTGTGACTTTTTTTAATTATCCAGGAAAAATAAGACGTATAAGTGGCATTATTATTTTTTTCGAAAATTGCATTTCACTAAAGGTACCTACTATCTTTCAAATACATAATATCGCCAGCTTTGCGAATAATTGTAATTTTATTATAAACTAGCTTTCGCCCGCGGCTCCGCCCGCGTGGATGTCGGTTATCGCGATAAAAACTATCCTATATCCTTCCCCGGGACTCAAACTATCTCCATACCAAATTTCATCTAAATCGGTTCAGTAGTTTGAGCGTGAAAGCGTAACAGACAGACAGACAGACAGACAGAGTTACTTTCACATTTATAATATTAGTATGGAAGTATGGATGTCAAATTATTTAATGCAGCTGTTGTACCAACGTCACTTTTATGCACATTATAAGGCAAATCTGCTCAAGGTCCTTTAAGGAGAGAAGTATTAGAAATACCTATCTACTGACTTTTTTCTTTGAGTAATTATAAAGTAGGTATGGAGCTCTACCTAAAATGAAATAATATGACAGGCACTTAGACTTGTACACTACACTAAATTAAGACAGTCTAAGTCTACTAATTCGATTTACATTGCTGGTTGGAATATGGGTATTAGATGGAAGTAACACCAAGCCAGCAATGTATTATATAGCCTATCTAAATTCAGTGCAGTGTAATAAACGCATAAGTCTAGGTATTTTATTTTAAATTTATTCTTTGTAAAACTCATTTAAAATTAATTCATTTATTATCTAAATAGATTGTTAACATGATTAATTATATGACTAGTTCACAAAATTTGGTTCCTGGTCATAGTTACTTTAGGAATTGGTATAACAATGCTTTAGTTTCTATCTTATCACCAAAAAAGTTCCAACTATATTTCTTTTTAGGTGATATGATACTTAAATATTTACCAAATATATACCTAGACACGTCACTTTCGACAGTAACTTATAAGTCAAAGATCAACCATACCTACAAACTGCCTTTTCAATATCTTGACATAATCACCAGCCGGTTCGATCTCGCAAATTAATAACTAGTAACTGGTACCTACGTAATAGCAATTAATTAAACGATTCAACAAGAAATAAAACCATACACAAGTAATATTAAATTAAGACATAATGATAATAAATTGTAATTAAGAAACTATAGTAATATATTTTTTTAATACTGATTACTCTCTACACCTGTTACTTAAAGGTCGCGCAGATTTTTTGCCAATAATATGACAAATAATCAGACAGCCATACGACACCGACAATACTTGATACCTAATGGTTTATAAAAATAAAAAGTTTACTTGTTTTTGACTAGTCTGTTTCCCACGTCTTTTTTTTAAATGTAAAGATAACTAGCTTGTTGGAATTGTGGGTGGGACCACAATTCCAACAAGCTAGTTATCTTACTAGCAATCCTTTTAACCCCTCCAGCTAAGCTCTATGGCTTGTTTTAGGAGTGGGTTCACGTCAGTAGTATAATGGCCAGGATTCGAACCCACGACCTCACGATTGCGAGTCCGATGCCTTGGCCATTAGGCTACCGCCGCTTCAACGTCTTCGCCTAGTAACTTTAATTTTTATAGCTTAAATGTTATTCATTATTATATATACTTAGATAATTATTGTATTGTAAAGTTTCATACAAATCCATCCAGTAGTAACCAGGTAAAGTAATCAACTTATTATTTGATCAATCTTTTAAATTTAGTTTAGGTACTTACCTATTCATTTTAATATTTAGATTGTATCTCAAATCTAACTCTACTGAATAACGACAACGGATAGATTCAATTAATAATGATAAGATAATCTCATTATCCTTGAGAAGAAAGAGAAACACTTCATATGTTAAGATAGATATTTAGGTACTAAAATTTCACACAATGGGTGCAACTACTATTAACTCCAATATCTTCACGGCAATCTCATTTCCAATCAATGTTCTGATTAAAAATAATGAAAGTCGTTATCACTAACGTCATTAAATAGAAAAAGAGTTTCTGGTACTGTTAAGTGACTTACTTAGTGGTAATTTTACATTTATTCTTTATCAGAATGGCAATCTGATTAGATTACCATTCTCATAAATCAATTCTAACAGTGCTCCACAGTGGCTGGAAAAAATGCTTTACTTTGTGTACTTTTCAACTAGGCACTCAGAATGTAAGTTAATCAGCCTTCATGCTGAGTGCCTACCTACATTAAAGATACTAGAAGTTTAAAAGTAGTCAAGGTAAAGGTTTTTTTTCCAGCCACTGTTAGAATTGATAGAAGTACCCAATCATCATAATTAAAAAGGAAAAAAAAAACAATCATTATATTTGGCTAGTTTTCTAACTATATATAAAATTTGATTAGATTTTAATTTCATTAATAGGAATTAAACCTATTTTTGCCCTGATGACATTTTGATCACAAGCAATTTTTTAACATACTTAAAAAAAGTTGTCTGTAGGTAATGTCCGTTAACAGACGATAATGTTACGTGATAACGTCATAAGAAAACATTGATGTAATTGTAATAAACAACAATGTTTGTGACAGTTTTATTCCCAATTTTATCGCATGTCGTTGCTATCGCCAAAACATTGATGATATTGTAATAAACAACCATGCCTGTGACAGCTTTAGTGGACCCTAGCGCAATAGGTACTTCAACCTATCAGCAGGTGGAATCGCCATTCGCGTTGCTTAGTAACCAGTCAATAAAGTGACTGCTTAGAAACTAATCACTAACGTGACCGTTGCTACGTGACTGCTTAGCAACTAAACAATAACGTGACCGTTGCTACGTGACACTTTTTCGTGCGTGCACCCATTTATACACACACACACATACCTACTTTATGTTATGTATTCGATACATGGATATGTAATATTATTAGAATTGTGTGATTTTCACATATGATTATTGACTAGGGCTTTTAAACAAATAAATGAAATAAAGTAAAATGTTTGTATGTTTGTCCAATCATTTCTCCAAAACTAAAGTTTTATCAAAATGGGTTAAGTAATTTGGAAAATATGAACGAAAACGTGTAAATTTGATGGCCTGGCTTATATTTTCATGGAAATTTCAAAGGAAAAACTTCTCTAAACCTTCTTCAAATAGTACATAGGTATAAGAATTATTTTTTAGTTACATAAAAACAAAAAAATATAAAATAATTAAAAAAAAATAAACAGCAACAGACTTCAAAAGTTAACTGAAAATCATGAAATAATACTTTTATATACTCGAAATTAACCTCTTTTTTTAAGGAGTTCAACCATGTTTGTCAGAACTTTATTACCTACAATCTCAAATTATGAATATAAGATAGAGTAATAAATATCTCACATAGGTAGGTATATAAAAATTGTAGGTACAGCAGGTATAGACAATTCAGTTAATCAATCCAGTCAGACTATTGCAGTCATTTCAGTCGCCTTATGCTACTTATGATTTTACATTTAAGAGTTAAGCGAAAATCAATTTTTACTATATTTCTTCAGAATATAACTTTTAAATGTGTTATCCCTTAAATACTTGAACGCATTGATCTCAAATGGGTTTCAAAAATGTACATATGTCTACTTAAACTATATGTACCTATCTAGATGGAGTGCAATTATTTCTGATATTATTCCCAACGACAGTGTAAAAACACATAGTAATAAGCAACAATATACTCTTTATTTAGCTCTAATCAATAAATAATCTATTATTTAGCTCCAAGATTAACTCCAAAAAGTGCAATTCGTACATCATATTGAAACACTTACTTTTCACGAGAACCTTAACATTACTTTCATACGCCATTATTCATGACTGTATCAAAGATACGTCAACATATTTTATACACAATTCACTTGTTAGCTAATCTAGTTTTATATCAAATCGTATGCTATCGTATTACACAAAAACCTTTTCAGACATTCTTGGCAATACCTACTCGTAATCGTATATACCTACATAGATATTTATATAAATAAGACACACTCGATCCATCTTATATTCTGTGTGCCCAATCTCACGCGAAGCCTGCCAAAGCTGCGGTGCCATAGATGTGCCATCAGCTTCAAATTTGAAATTGGAACGAATGGAACAGCTCCGGTAATGGAACAAGTTAGATGAGAGGGGAGGAGGGGGTGTTCACTCTATCGTTTCACTCCAAGGCAACTCGACGTCGCCAAACTTTGACTTGACTAAATTCGTCTAGATTTACTTTTGTAAGATGTAAAAAAAAATGTTAAAGTTAATTTAACTTAGAGTAGGTACCTATTATTTATCTTAGGGACTAGAAATACGAGTAAGTATACATAAAGTAAGTAATGATTAATCGTGCGAGTAGGTACATCGGTGTAACATATTTTTATGGTTTATTTTTATCTGCTGCTTTTTATAGACAATTACTGTTATTTTTTGTATTTATATTTTCATACTTTATTCAAGTAGGACACTATTATCTATGTCTAAATTTATAAATATATATAAAATCAATGTATAAGAGTGAACTGCAAACTTTTTCTTGAAACAGCCTAAAGATTGAACAAATATTTAAATTTGGAAATAAATATTGTAAATTCTAAATATTTAAACTAATCTAACAAAAGTTATCAATGAAAATTTAAATATAAATTTGTGTCCGACTTACCGCCTCAGAATGTTTTCACAAACAAAAGAAACATTACACAAGAAATATTTTTATTTTAAAACTAAGTGTAGGTAGGTATTGTTCCACGAGCTATTACCTGGTGCCTTCATAGTTTTTACTACAACGTATCTACGTTACGCGTTATAACATTAGCCATGCCAATTGTCTACTTCACGTTTTGCTGATAACTTGTACCAAACGCACAGTTTCTATGTTATTATAAAAAATATCTTACATTACCTACTCACTAGAAAGATTTACGACTCAATTTTGTTTAAAATTTCGTCTAAAACTTTCAATATTACAGTTTAAATGTTTTTTAAAACTCAAGTTGTTGAGTTTTAAGCGATTGGAACACGATGTACAGCCGCTTATTTAGATTTATCTTTTCTCGTTTTAAAATACGCACCTCCGGTTTTTTACGGGATTAAAACGAAAATTCCAATCACTAAATGTCCAATCACTTCCAATAAGAACAAATTTGTGACTAGTCCTATTAGAAATAATTAAAACTAATAGGTACTAATACTAGACATCTTAATTATGTTAGACGTTTAGTATAATATTATCATAATTTTATAATTTATTACATATTAAATTGACTAGCAGTATAAGATACCGAGTTGTGTAGCATTATCCTGTAAGTATTTTACAGTAAGCCAGATTCCCTTTGAACACAAAGGAAATTTTATCTCTATTCGACGTCTCCGTCCTCATCTATTTACTCCGTGACTAACTCTAATAAGTGCAAGCTAACAAAAGGATCTCATCTAATAAGAAAACTAATTTAAAACTTTGGAAGGGCACAGCAGCGCCGAATGCGTAAAGTTGGCGCCACTCGGTCGAGATACGAACCATTGGAACAGCGCCACCGCGCGGCGAACGGCTGAAGCTTTTCAATTGCTGTTTTTACGACTTAAAGGGCCGTTAGTGTGCGTGAAAGCTACTACGCACACTTACGCACGAAACGAGTTTACTTTTGTGCGTGTGTTGAACTTTTTATATGCTTGTGTTACGTTCCATGTACAAAAAGGTTGTACCATTGTCGGTAGTGTCCCATAGTTGTTATCTATTGGCTAGATAGATGGCATTGGGTGTAACGTAAGCACCCACGCGTGATATTATAAAACCTGGTATACATTTGAGCACTCACCGAAAATATTGGTGTCGGTCTCGGCGTGTTTTTCACACGTTTCAGTAAACACGTCTGGACAATATTGGGGCCGAGGCACGTGCATGCGAGTGGGTAGTGGGAACGAATTTAGGCACACGGGGCACAGAAGGTGTTTAATTAAAACAGTAAAGACGTGCTGGCCAACGCGTGGTTTTCTCATAACTGTGATAAATTACGGGTATATTTTTTTCCACTAAGCAAAAAAAAACCAACCGCGTAGAAATGTGGAGCGAAACTGCATTGGCCATTGTTTAGTTTGCCAATTTATACGGGTCGGTTACACTTGCGACTTTTATTGAAGCATTATCGATAAAAGGAGTCATAATAGGTTTTATAGGCAGATTTTAATGGCGATGTGTTGAACAGATTTGCACTTCGTTCACTAGGTTACGAGAACGTATTACTGAAACACCTTATTTACAATCATTAGGTATCAAAAAATAGGTATTTTTACGACTTAATAAAATTCGATGTCATAATTATGTACCTACCAATTATTTTCATGATCAAATTTATTTAGGAACCATTTTAGGTTTATGTTTAGATAGAGCAACAAAAAATATTTTTGAACTACACAGATATGAATGTACCTACCTACTGAAACTAGCTTTTCTTCTTGATATCATATAAAATGCTTCAGTCAAAGTATTATGTCTATATTAGAAAAAAATTAAAAGACAAGTATTAGAATTACCTACCTATCCAAAAAAAACATCGAATTTAAACCTCGATTTTATATAAAACCTTCTAAATCCAAACAAATCTAATACAGTATTAAAACGACTCTACCTAAATATATCCTAGATTGCATTAAGATCATCTCAGAAAGACCTTTTATATAACTTAAGACAAGTGGATACCATTCTAGTTATCTCGATAGAAAATAAATAGGATTTTCATATTTCTGATAGACCTACAAGATTCCATTACGACTGTCTAATTTCAATTTCAATCTAATCTTGATAAGTTCTCGAATGATTTTTCAATCGAGATCTTTTGATTAGCAATTGACGACAACAATGGGTCGCCTTTATCGGTACTGTTTATCAAATGTAATATGCGTAGAAAGTCGGCTTCGTTATCAACAACAGCGAGAGGTTGCTCCACTTCGTTATCGCGGATTTGCGCTCTGAAATTGTTATTGTGTTAGCTAGGTAGCGAGTGGAGATTAGAACAAACGGTACAGAAACTTGTTAGTTCATTTTAGATCATTTTCAATGAATATTTGGTCTAGGAATCATGATTTCGTTGACAGTTGTTAAAGGTCTTATAAAATAAAAGCGGCACTAAATCGTCGACTCCATGAATGTACTAGGATAGCAGCAGTGCGAGAATAATGCTGACTTCTTATTTAGCGTATCACCAACTGTACATGTCAGGGTACAGTTGGTGAAACGCTAATAATAAGACTACGACCACTTTGCCAAGGGTACAAGAAGAAACACGGTCTTATAAGCAAAGTATCTAAATTAGATATATTTCGGGACTTAATCGCGTGAATTATTTAAAGGATTTGATTTGAGAAATTGCACCGATCGTGGTCACGGGTGACCACGATCGGTGCAATTCGATCGAAACGTCGGGTAAATAAAAGGTTCGTACCTTTAAATAATTCCCTCGATTAAGTCCCGAAATATATCTCATATGTATAAAAATCGCGAAAGTTTAAAAACAATAAGTATCTAAATTATTCGATAGTAGCAAGTCTTTCATCTTTTAAGGTGATATTATTCCGTTAAAATGTTTGATACTTGTCGGTAGTAATCCTATTACTACCGACAAGTATCAAACATTTTAACGGATTAATACCATCGCAGATTTTTTTAGAAGAATATTTCTAGCAGCACGCGTAGGTATGTGCGTGATCGCAAATTCTAATTAGGTGAATAAATTATACATATATACTTATCGCTTCATCTTTAAACGATTAACATAGGTACCACATATTTTTGATATTTCTACATAAATATGTTTTTAACTATTCAAAAATTCCTGAATACAATTTACCCATTTATTCACATATGTTATCTACGAAGACTAAAATGTTTCAAATGAGCAACACAATATATTCAAGGAATTTTCATACAAAAGCGGACTTTATTCAGAGTTTGTTCATATATTTTCTGACCTTGGCCAAATGAAGATGAGCTATAACAATTTGCGTACAAAGTAACCCACACATGTGTCCATAGGGTTGCAATACTTTTTTTTTATCTGCCAAGTATAGGTATCTGGTTTAAAAAATCATATTGGTGTCTTAATGTTTTTTTAAATCATCTTGTTTTATATACCTACCTCACTATTGCGTGCTAGTTGCTAAAGGTATTTGTAATGTAAAGCATGTTAAATGTTTAAAGCGCACAGGAAAAACGCATTTATACTAAAGAAAGCAACCAAGGGTTTTACGAATACTATGTCTTCAATTAGGTATGGCTGCAATATTTTCAACAAATAACAAAAAAAAAACCTCTCACTGAAATAAATATTTAAAAATCGTAGCAAACACAAACACCTGCTTTAAACAAATCCGCAAAACACATTAATTTCAATTTTTATTAAAAAAATGTTAATATTTTCATAAACTGTTATTTATTATAAACTAGGTTATTGATATGAAATACAAATTTTTTGACTCCTAAACGACTTCAAATTCACGGTGTATAATTTCAAATTCTAAATTACTAGGTACTCACTCATAGACTAAGCATTACCTATATCCCTAAACCTACTGACTGATTACTAAGTAAAAGAAACGAAAATAAAGTCACTTCATAGACACTTCATATTTTTTTTATTTTAACCTTAAAAATAAAAAAATATTTTTAAAACCTTGACAGCCCTACACTTAGTTATAAATGTCGCTTTTCATGCAGCCCCTCCCAACACCGTAAGCTGCACATAAGTATCTTCACAATTCTGTTCCCTCGGGTCCAGTTTTTTATAGAAAATTCCTGAATAAAGAGGGTAAAAACATGAAGGCCGATCCGTCCACTAGGTTGGAAGGTCGATGAAAACATGTACATATATCACATCTATAGGCATACATCTCACAAAGGACCCTAAGTACCTACTGAACTATTGATTTTAAGAAATCTTCATTAAAAAGAAACCGCGAAAAGTTGAAACGTCATCAAGATGGCCGAACCGTAAGTGTTCTGAATTAATGTGACTAAAAGGACAACAGGATAAGTCCACGTTTTATTTTATTTAGATCGGGTATACCTACATTATCCTAATTGAAAACTGCACAGATACTGCGACTCGTATGTCACTAATAAATGGTTTAAATTTACTCTTATTAAATGGTTTTATTTTACAAAACAATTTACGTTAGTTACGCTATCTAAAGATGAATAATTAACATAATTATTTTCTTATAATTAAAAGATGCCATGGGAGAGGAAAATTCTTTTAAAAAAAATAAACGATGACTCCCGCAGTAGGGTACAAGCCCTGTATCGCGGGGGACTTTACAAACATACAAGTCACGGACACAAAGTACACCCAGACTCGGAACAACAATTTGTGGATCACACAAAGTGATGTCCTGTTTGTGAATCGAACCCACGACCTCTTGCGTAGCAGTCGGATACACTCCCACCGCGCCACAGAGGTAATCGTTAAAACTGTTTCTTTTACTAATTATCAACTCCAAAAAATGTTGATCACTACTCTTCTCTTGGTTTGTTATTGTAAAAATTTTACACTTAGTCTCTTTAATTTTACCAGCATGGTTCTTATAATCGTAGTATAGTCTGGCTAGCCAGGTCTCTGCGACCACAATTACATAAATTCAGACCATGATATTCCTGTATACCTACACAGTGCGTGCTCGCTACGTACTTTCTTAAGATATTACCACACAACACATGCGTGGTCACAAAGACGCTGACCGAAGTCGACCTCACACCTCAGCTGATCGACCAGGCCGTTAAATCTTTACAGCCTGTGACGTCACTTCGACTTTTTTCCCAAAAGATTTACAACCCATAAAGCCATAAACCTTCCACAATAACTGTACCGATTGTTTAACAGTTAACCGCAATATTTAAACCCTTTCTAGGTAGACCCGTTATTGAGAGCACTTTTTCACAAAACTTTTTGCTCCAATTTCGTTTTGTTATTTAAAACTGGACTCGAGGAAGTCGTTAAAGTTATGCAATAATATGCAAAAAAGGGTTATTGAATTTTGTTTAGGACAATGCCCCTTTTGTTGGAGACACATTTTGTGATCGATTTTCTTCGGAAACTATTGTTGGATAATATTAAGCGCAACGTGCGTTGGTTTGCGCTGAAAGGTTTGCCTGCCCACGTAGGCACCGTTTTGGACAGTATCTGAATGTATGCCAAGTGTCCTTCTTAAATGACAAGTCATAAAATATCTGTATAAGTCGTGCCCATCAGAATTTTGCATCATGGTCTTTACTTGAACGCAATTTATTGCGTTGTTTATAGGAAGTGTAGGTATATAGTTATGTGTGTAACCGCTGAATAGATTAGCATTAAATTTAGCACATAGACAAATATTATACATATTAGACTATATTTTCTTGCACCCGTGGTATGCTTGATTTAAATCCAAATTTAGAACCCCCGTTTTAACCCTGTACGGGTTGAATTTTTAAAAAACAGTTCTTAACGTACGCTTTCATCGTTATACTACCTACCTTCTTCTACCTGAATGCCAAGTTTGAGCTGTGCAGTGGTTAGTCACTTTTGTATGGGTGCAAGGGATTAAAAATCAATGAGGCCAAAGGCGTCATCGAAAGCTAGTCAGAAATCAACAAAACCGTAAAACGAAATAACAATACGAACATCGAATATCGAACAACAAAAACGAAGAAACCCTAGTAAAACATAATAAATACAATTATGATGAATTTATATTTATTTATAAGAAGGTGAAACCATTTCTTGGGGGAGTATTTCGGAATAATTGGCAATAAAACAATGTAATTGAAGTACTCATTGATTTGAGAGGAAACAATGAAACGGAATGTCTAGTAAAGCCTATAAAATATCGTAACAAACATTGAATTTAGTTACCAAGTTTTAAGAGTATAATTTATTGAATTATAGTGATTTTTGAACAACATTTTTAACAAGAATAAAGCCATCATAAAATCGCTCACATTTAAGAGTTAAAAACATCTTAAAAAATAAGTATACCTAAAAGGTGCTAATATCTATGAATACTTAGAAAGAAAAAATAGACACCGTATCAAATTGATAATAAATCAATCATTAAACGATTATTATAGATTAAAAGAAACGAGTAGGAAACTATACTAAAATATGCATAACTTTGTCTACACAATATGCCATTTTTGTGATTGCCGAACTACAGTGCCTATTTTTAAATCGTAAACATGACTAATATTTTAAGATTGCAGAGAAAGAAATTGTCATTTGAGCTTATTCATTACCATAATCACATACCCCAAGTTCCTCATTCCCGTCAGCTATTATTGAATGCCAATGTACTTGTAGGGCGTTTGTTAAACATGGTGGAATCTTCCCCCATACGCCAGACTTCATTGCCGCCCGTCGCCACGATATTTTTTGTAACATTCTAAATATATGTATGCGTTGTTGTATGAACATAAATCATGAACTCGTTACGATTTACGAGCCTGGTCGGGCGTACCGATTGGAGATTTAATTTTAGGGTTAGCCACACTGATAGGCTTTAGCGAGGATTTAGAGTGATATTGCATATAAGTAACGATCAATCTTAAGAAATCGGCTAAGACTTCAAAGGTTTGCGGTTGTTTCTAGATGTTTGTTTTGTACCATGAGTATCTACGAATTATGATTTCGTCGATGTTGCGTAGACAGTAAAAATATGCTACGCAATAATTTTATCAATGATCATATCACTTAGAATTTTTTTATTCATATTATTCTAACTTACTTTAATATTTAACTAGCGTCCTAGCATTTAAAAAAAATGCATGAAGTCTTTGAACCTATAAATAGGTACACCTACCTCAATTTATTAAAATAATTAGCGATTTGCATACATATTATCTTTAAAAGAGCTTCATTTTTTTACGGTACCGTATTCATGGTTATTTCTTTGCATTAATATTAAAGTTTAAATAGAAATAAGAAAAGAAATATGTCTTAGGTAGGTTCTAGAAAAGATGAGTTCATCCACCCTGGTAAATACAGAAATTTTAAAACCAAATTTTAATCTTAACCTCATATGTTAGAGAACATACCATGTATTTTAACACATCTTATCCTGTCTGAAACATTTTTTATATATTCATTTAAAATTGATGCTCACTTGAGTCACCAAATGTAGTTTTCACGACATAAAATCATGTGTAAATTGACACTAATGGGCTGAAGAGGTGACACTTATGCGGCACCCAACCTGTTAGAAAAATAAAGACCAAAATAGACCCATTAAAATTCCATTCGAACCTGAAAATGTGCGAAATATACCTGCTGTCCTACTCTTGTTAGGTAAATGATGGATATATTGATACATTGGTATCGAAATGAGAAACGCATATTTTTGCTTAAAGACGAAGACAAACTCATAAAAAAAAAAATTGATAAAAAAAATTGTCAAATTTCACATCTTCTCTAAGAAATGACTTCTACAGATGACGCCGTTTACAAGCATCAACTCACAGTCTTGAATATATTGGTCTATTTAAATTTTCTCTTTAACTCTGATTTCATTTGGTATGTTAACATTTGCTCATTTATAATCGAATCGGCGTTTAAAATTTGCAGAATATTAATTAAAGTTATTAATGTTGTAGTGCCCGTCGGTTTTTTTCGGATAGCTATATCAATCTAATGAAATGGGATGTTTTTTTCCGTTCACATAAAAACAGACTATGTTTTCCAGATTGTCAGATCAATCTTACAAAACGGATTATTATTTCCGTGCTGTTAGATTAATCTCAATAACAGTCTAACAAAACGGAATAGTACGGTATATCTAGACCTACAGAAATTGAAGTTTACCAACCCATATATTTGGATAAGCTTAAATATAGTATAAATGGAGTTCAGACTATGAAACCTTATATGCAGTCAAAATATTGGACGTTTATGGTCTGTAACTGTCTTTTAGACGGATGTCCTGACGTCGTAGATAAAGATGTAACCTTCTTGCGTATATAAAAAGGCCGAATATTTTGACTTCAAGTGCCTAGGTATTCATAGCACAAACTCCCTATGATTTTCATGGGTACCTATAGGTATGTGACAATAGGTACTATCCAATGTTCTTATTGTTTTTGTTTTCTTCTTCTTCCTGTCAAAGTTGTAAGTAAGTAATTTAAAAAATTATATTTTTTATTTTATTTTGGCATATACAAACATTCATATTTTGATTATGATATTTCAGAGATATACATACTTCACACCCCAAACTTATTCTAGCCTGCCGAATTGCCTACAGAGGACAACAATAAACATTCAACTTTATATAATATTAATTTGACGCGTTCCAAACTTTTAAATACATGACTTTATTTAAATGTAAGATGGGTGTTTACGTTAACTGCACGTGTCAGTAACTTTCACCGCTTTACTCGTGCAATAAAACCCCAACCTAATCGCTTTCAAGGGCTTTAAGCGGCCATGACCCGTCCTGAGTGACGAGCGGAGGATATAACTGTAAACACACTTAGCTTACGCTATGTCTGGGACTTACCTCAAAGTGAGACTTCAGCAAAGGATTTATTCGCTTATCGTGGTTAAAGGGACTTATGTTAGCTTAAGCAAATGAAATTATTATGCCTAACGGATGCCGCACAATATTTATCAACTTTAGTTGTTTTTTGGGCTTCGCATTGACTAAAAGTATTTTATTAAAACAGACAAATAAAAAAATGACTTTTGATTTTTCTATTCATGGTTGTAAAATACGGATAATAGGTATAAGACGTACATTCTTAAGTAAATAAAGTCTGTTAGGTATCATAGGTAATCACAAATATTATCAAATTGATACAACATTGCTTAAGCGTAAAAATACAAAGCAATTGAAATTTATTATTCAATTAATAAAAGCGACTTCTTTTACTTGATTATGTATTCAATCAAAGATAGGTATCAATTATAATAAGAACCGTTAATCATCTTCAATAAAGAACGCCAATAAATAATAATCTAGCGTAATAGATAAAATATACGAAACGAACGAGACTAGTTATAGAATCAAATTGACAAATAGACCTTTGTAACTTTTATTTAAGAGGCCTAAGGCGCTGTCATAATAAATTTAAATTTATTAACTCGTATGACATATGACAGATGTGCCTAAGTGTATGTACTCGTATGAATACGTTATTAAGATACATGAATACGATATCGTAGACTAAGTACGTAACGTAGGTGGCGTAGCGTATGGTAATCATGTTACTGGATTATAACGTCGCGATTGGATGCGTAAGTACTATCCACATATAGGGATAACAACGGTTGGTTCAACTTTCTTTATCATTTAAATCTAATGAACAGATTTTTGAGTTCAATGCACGTATAAGATAAAGTACTTAATAAGAAAGCGATCTCAAGGCAGGTGTTGGCTGATTCGATCAAAAAACAGGTTGTTCATACTCTTACAATTTACATAATTATATTATGTAGATGGTGCATCTAAGTGGTATATGTCTATGGATGGTTTATATTAAAATTGTACAGTCAGCCACGCAAAAGACAAACAATTTCTTTAAACTAATTTATTCCTACTATCAAAAATATCACAAATAAGATTTTTGACTATTTTTCTTTTCTGGATAAATTAACATGATAAACAGTGAGTCTGGAATTTATTTCTTTATATAAGGTACTCAAAATTTTAAAGCTCCTTAGACAAAATATGGCGGCAGTATCGTTGTTCTTTAGTAGGGTCAATTACATTAACGGCTTCTAGAATTACACTCTAAAGAGCTGCCACTTACAGGGCCCTACTATAAATGTACAACAACAATTGTAAACAAAACTACTTTGGTAGTACGGCTTTATACCGGACTATATGACTATGACTAATAAACTAAGATGATTAGTCTAATGTAGTCCTGTAATTTTTAAAACGACTTATTTCTTTATCACGTAATTTTATATCGCGGTCTCAATTTTTTAGACCAATCTGAATTAAACTAAAATGAAGTCTCTCTCTCTCGAAGTTTATCTACGGTTAATTTAATAGAGCTCTTGAAAGAATAAAAAAATGTTTAAATTCTTTTTCTTTTTCTTGCCTTATTCGAGATGACAAAAACACAATGATACGTGCTAAAAAGGTTGAGTTTTGATTAAATTTTTTATGATCAAAATTTTGCTTGTATTAAAATTGCTGACTGTACATATCATTCTTCTAGTTTTATTACAGTAGAACTATTCGGTACTACGAGTGTCACAATCTTTAAATTTTTCTCTCATATCGATTTAGTGTGGGAAGGCAGAGCTCAAAATATCCAAACCAAATTTATACAACGATCAGCATTGAAACCCGATAATCTCCATGTCTCCCGACAATTTGCCCGAAATCAACTTACAAAATACGTAAGTTATTATCTGATTCGTGTTCGAGCGAAGTTGCTTGTTGGTACATTAGTTTGTTGAGCCCAATCCAATTTAAACTTTGGGGAGATAGTATTAAGGTTGGTATTTGCGGTCGGATGTGTGATAAGGGTGGGATAATGGGGTCATATGACCGAACCGAGGTGTAACGCTGGATATACGCACATACACGCAGAGGCGTGTACCCAAAGTGTCAGAATATTGGCATCGTGTATTTGTCAACTATGCGTGCACTGCTACCTACGAATATTATATTATTTTTTCAGATCAGAGTTGCTTTTGTAGTGTCCTGTATATTTAGATATTATTAAACAAGATTTCAAGCGCATCTATAAAATTTGTATCTATACTATTATAATGTAAAATAGTATCTGTACGTTGGATAAATAAAAATAAATCAAAGTCGGTTTACGGGCGATAATAACGTGACCATTGCTTAGCAACCAGTCAATAACGTGACACTTTTTCGTAAGTGCAGACGTCATCGATATATAAGACGTCATCACGTCAAAAAAAATTGAGACTACAACTACTTTTTTTTTCATGTCTGTTTGTTATTTTTTCGAGGTTGAGGCCGAGCTACAAATAAAGAATTACTTTGTTACAGTTTGAAAGAAATATTCTTACTAAAATACTATAACAAGTAACATCTAAATCGGTTAAATATAACTGAAGATATAACTATTTATTATACGGGAATTAACGCGCATTGTTTACCTTAAAATTGCTTTACGGTTCGACCAGGTTGCACCGGCCGTGGTCATAAGCGGACTCTGATTATAACTATTTATTATACGGGAATTAACGCGCATTGTTTACCTTAAAATTGCTTGGCGTTTCGACCAGGTTGCACCGGCCGTGGTCACAAGCGGACTCTGATTATAACTATTTATTATACGGGAATTAACGCGCATCGTTTACCTTAAAATTGCTTGGCGTTTCGACCAGGTTGCACCGGCCGTGGTCACAAGCGGACTCTGATTATAACTATTTATTATACGGGAATTAACGCGCATCGTTTACCTTAAAATTGCTTGGCGTTTCGACCAGGTTGCACCGGCCGTGGTCACAAGCGGACTCTGATTATAACTATTTATTATACGGGAATTAACGCGCATCGTTTACCTTAAAATTGCTTGGCGTTTCCAACAGGTTGCACCGACAGTGGGATATCGTTGAATAGGTCTTTTAAAATTATTTCGGAGTTTAAAAGACTATTTTTCGATTTAGGGATCCGTTTGTGAAATATTAAGCTTTAACATGAAAATTTTTGTTAGAGTTAAGTGACCCTGCGACTGACACCTTACCTACTTATTTTTTTTAAGCCCAAAAAAATTTCCCCAAAAAACCCATTTTTTATTAGACTTTTTCAAACAATCGTTAATTTGGTTTTACGAAATAATGATATTTGAGTTTGAATTTTATCTCTGTTTTACTAGCCACGCTTAGGAACTTAATCCAAACGATCACTCTACGAGCCGCGGGCAAAAGGTAGTATACTAATAATATTTAAAAAAAAGGTAACTATTATAGATGAGTAAGTTTGGATAGGTGTTGATATTAGTATCCGAAACTAAAAAGTCGATTTGAAGAACTTAGAATGATAAATAAATTAATAGATATCTTCTATTTATGTTCGCGTCGTGTACTAATGTTTTTTTTTCAAATAGGTATACATGTGGGCAATAAAAACCAATCCATTGAAAAATACACAGAAAGAATTACAATAAAACAAAATTTTCAGCAACAATCAGATGATATAGCTCAAAATAAATAGGAGAAGCCCGCAAAATAAAATTCCTACAAAAACATGACACAAGAAAAATAATTACGTAATAACGAAGTGAGCAGTGTACACCAACTACCTCTCGTCCATATTGGCTGGTCCGTCATTACGCCCCGGATCGGTCTATCCTCGTCGTAGCCGGCCCATTACACTGGTTGTAAGCCGGATGGCCGGACCGACCCGATCGACTAATGACGGCCTAAGAATTTTGTGACGCATCTCATTACGCCCATAATTCAACGGGAATATTACGTAAGCTGAATTAACATAACTGTGAGACAAGACTATTTATTTATATCTCTATTTCACTCGACGCTTCGCTCTTCAAAGATAGGTAGAGTACCTATTTTGAAGGAATGCGGCTGTTCTACGTTGTCGCTGTATAAAATCGATAAGGTATTTGAGTGGATATAGGCAGAGCGTAGAAATGGGTGGGATTAAATTTATCTAGGTTATAGACATAGACTTTGATTTATGTAAAATTGGATACGGGAATTGGCAAACGGAATAGTATCAGATGTCAGTTATTTGTGTTGGTTAAGAACGAGTACGAATATGTTTGTTTAATTGAAGTTTATAACAAGACACTGTATTGCAGACGATAGTGTGGGTTGTATTATTAAAACAATAAGAAAAGAAGAAAAATAGTGCCTACGCAATAACAAGGAAGTTTGTAGGGCTTTAGGAAGTTTAATAAAAAAAGTTACGAGGGCCAACGATATTAAACAGGGGAATAGTACTTATTTACATTATCTGATAATGTTAATTCACAAAAATTACTTTGTAACTTTCATGTATATTTTATTAAAATTTTAATGCATGTTTTTGAATAAATATTTCCATAAACATTTTATCCCCTCTTTCCCTTTAACAACCGCACCGTAAGAGGGTGGTTGGTATTTTCTGTTTTGAAGACTTCGGTATAAACAGACACTATTCTCAAAATAAGCGCCTTTTCACTCGAGTTTTGTGCCAAACAATATTCTCGAAACTTTATAGTAGATACCTTATTTAGTCGGTTTATATTTCCGCATACTATTAAATGAAGTTTAAATTTTTAGGTTGACTATCTTTTGGAATAAATGAAGTGAATTCTGTGCCAAAACATTTTGACTGTAATATTTGAGTACCAACTTGAATTGGTCGTGTGTATTTCTAAAATCTTTTATATAAATAATTATACGACAGTAAAAGGCTTGTCACTCAAGTTATATGATACCATAATGAAGATGTATCATTTATTAGTATAATTAAAAGAAACTAAAACTTCTAATTCACTGCTACTAAAGAATTATGTAAATGATACCCCTAATACATTTACTATGATGGGACTTATCATAACTGACGTCTATTTTTTAACAGTTTAATGTAAGTAATTATCGTTATTTTATTAAATGACTAAATATTAAGATTGTAACAAGCAGAGTTCAGTCAATAAAACGTAAGTTTCGGATGTTAGAATCGTTGTGGGTGGCCCTTACTACAGTGCTTTAAGTAGTTCCGTTTTATTAATTTATGTACTGCATTTCATACCACTTAAGATTACCGGGAACTATTTCTTCTGTAAAAAGTAGCGTAGTTTTAGTTCCGTAATTACCCTAATAAGATTGCACTACTATGGAGTAATTAGATTTGTAACAATCTATATAGCTGTATTTCATTTAAGTCACAGTTTCGCTACTGATTGATAAGGTATTTTTCCCCGACTGCAAGGAAGGGTTATGTTTAGTCATTACGAGTTATTTGTATTTGGAGCATGAAATTTTCTAATTTTAAATGTGCTACTAAGCCAGTGCCTTAGAAAATAATAATAAAATTGATAATGCTATTATCAATTCTAGTAATTGATAATAGCATTATGTATGGTATGGTATCTTACACTTTATTAATCCTTTAAAACTTAATTTGAGCTCTGATGTTTTTATCCGTGATAATAAATGCATTATTTTTGGTAAACTTTCTTTGATTAAAATTTTAAGGTAATAGGTAAATATATTAGATTCTGAATACATTTATGTTTAATCTTCAGTTAGAACCCCAGTTTACAAATGACTGCAAAAAATATAGGTAACAAGTCTTTTCATACACTAATAAGGGATTTTATTATCCGGGTATCACCATCATCAGATCATACCAGGCACAAGATGTAACTTTTGATATTAGGCATGCCAAGGGTTAATGATATAATAAATTAATTGCTAAAAATTAAATTCATAACACATAAAAATAAATTTCCAGCTAATGGTCTCTGAATGATAAAAGTTCCGATTCAAAGACATCTGTACTTGCTCATCTTAGAATTTAGCTTTATATCTACTTACTACCACTGTAGGTAAGGTTAGCATTATGAATGAATAACCTTTACTCAGCCATAGTTATTATTCGTGATATTTCTTAACAAAAAATAATTCCTCAGATTTTATGCGTCTATCAGAATAGACCTCTACATTATCTTCCATCGCTCGTACCTAGATCCTTCATCGGTCAATTAGTGGGGGTCGTAGAGCAAACACATCGTAAATTAGTTCACACAAACAGAGTTAATGAGAGGAGGCAAACAGTGCCGAGTGTCAAGTGCTTGTACTCAATAAGGACCGATCGGACCGATGTCCCGATTGTTTGGTTCACTCTATTGCGTGTCTCACTGTTTGTTCAGCTACGTGACAATTATTACACTCCAATTGATCGTATCTATTCTGTACATTGACAGGATTACGGTTTTGTCTTGACTATTCATATGACAACTTCAAATATCAGATTTTCGTCTCAGACTTTTTACATTGTGATGACGAAAATCAATTCTATTCAAGAATCATATATTATACGTCGTAAATTCTACTGAATAGTATGTCTGACAATTTATGTATGTAAGACATAAATAATACATTTATTTATTTGAGAATATTTTGAATAAACACCACAAAGCTCGTTTTATTTTTCTCTGGATTTATCAAATTTAAAAGCTTTCTTCTATTGCAGCGTTAAAGCGTCCAATCTTTTTATAGACATAAACAAAGCATTTGTAACTAGTACCTATCTACATTCATCTATTCTTTAGAAGTTTCTAGACGCATCATCATGTTTGTTCTAAAGCGACTGCACAAAGTGCCTCAACTTTAAAATTCTGAACCAATTTAGTAAAAACTCTGTATCTGAATACATTTCCGTCTATGCAGTGTTTTAAAACAGTAATGTGAGGAGGTGGGGGAGATCTTTTCAAAATGGTTGTGTATCTTCAAGAATATCAGTTGGACAAACACACGGGAGGGGGACGAGTTGTGTAAGTGGTGGGGGGTGGGGTGGTGTTTACTACGCTCCGGGGAGGTGAGCGGAGAAATGAAATTGGCAGATATTTCGGTGATGTGACACACACGTGTAGGTAAGCTTGGCTAGCAATGAAAGTTTTGCGAGGTTTTTCCACTTTCTACACGAGCAGAATAAAGTAAAAGAAGGTGGAATGTATTTAGGTCCCTTTATACATACGTAAGGAATGAGAACCCTTCCGTTATATCCTCCAGTAGAAAATATATTGCCTGTTTTCTGAGCTCGCCTACCCGCACGAAATATCGGTATGCAGTAAAGAACTAACAAAATAAATAAGGCAAAATAATATCAGAAAAAGGTTTCGCTACTCTAATCAATGTTACTGGTAGTAGTGTGAATCCCAGTATTTTTTGTAAACGTCTAGTTCAATGTTTTCGATAGCATAAATTCGAAAAACTCCCCTCATATTCGTGTAGAGGATTAAAGTTATTTTTCCATATTACAATATTGCTAGTATTTGCAAACATTGGTTGTATTTACAATGCAAATTTCTCTTATTAGCTAGTACACTTTAATGTTATTGCCATTAACTTCCACTTGTTTACAAAGTAATTAAAATCGATACTACTTACAATGTATCGAGACACTAGTGGCTTTAAAGCCTACATTTATTTTAATTTTAATTTTATTATCTGGCCATATTGAGTATAAAGGTAAAGTAATTTTATTTATTGATCCCAACAAGTGGCCAGCCACTCTGGTCATTATTATGACAACATTATTATGACAAGGTAGGCAATCCAAATTCTTTTGAAAATAGAGAATATTAGGATTCCATTTCCTACCAACCAACCAATGGAACCTGTTAAGAAATACTACAGTATTCTATATTTGTACAAGTCCTAATAAATACGATAATATTAAATGGAAACAAAGTGACGTATATCTCAACCTCAACAAAGTGTGTATTTTCCGAGAAAATCTAAAGGAATAATGTCCATGTTTGTCGGTACCGCAAGATATTGCTCTCAAACTTCAAGGATTTCATCCATATAATATCGATAAAACAATATATACGAGGGGAACGGGTCGGTGTTTTCATAGTCAACAACTAGGCTTACGTACCTAACCATATACATAATATATGTTGGAAAATACGAATATAGGTATTGCAGAAACTCGAATTTATTTATCTTAAATCTCAATCTCTCTGTTTTTTAATAAAAATATGTATAAATATTTTAAAATCACAATGGTTTTATTTTAGACTTTTTGTGAAAAGAAATATTTTCGTTCAGAATAAAGCAACGTGGATTATTATCAGAAGCTAAACAAACAAGTTCGTTCAATGTTTTGCTCCAACAATAAAGAAATAAAGCCTGGCATAATAATAAAGAAACTTACCGAGTTTGTAGATATTGCTGAGATGAAGGAGTATAAATAAAAGTGCGGCGATACATCTCTGAGTAGATAGGTATAGAAGAGATATTACGATGGTTGCGTAACAGGAAAGTATGAAGAGAAGTTGTGATCATATTTATCATCCTTCATGATTAGTTAATCAATAGTACTTATGTATATAAGTAGTTTATATCCATTGCGATAAGTAACAATAGTGGAATTGATTTCAAACAAACATCTTTTTTGAGAATATATAATAATTATTTTTTCACTGCAGCAAAGAATGTCAACATATAATTATGTACCTACTTCGACTTATATTTTTTTTTAATACAATATATATCTTTTTTGTTATTATTTAAGCATAATTATAATATCTTGGGACAACTCAGCACACTTTAACACCTGATTGCAATTTATACCTTCAAATTGGCTTCTTAAAACACATTCACACAGCTAATTTGTGAAAAATATGGTTGGGGAACAAATGTTATTGTTAAAGTTTACCTAATGTAATAGCGATTTTTCCATAATAGAGAAAAATAAAATAAAACTCACACAATGCGATCTTTTCCTAAACTAGGCAGACACTGTTCTATAGCAACCAGACAACTGATAAACATACTTATATATTTCAAAATACATTCAATCGATAAATTATACCCAGGAACTTGGAACTTATTACAATTACATTTAAAAAAATGTGACTTCACTTAAATTTTGAATGAAGTTACGAAACAAGAAAGCTGTAAGGTATTGACTTATGTTAGGTATTTGTACGTTTATTTTACCGCAGTCGTAAGTACTCGCTGTCTTTGTAATATATTCAAAAGATATTTATTAGATTCATTTAGCCATAAACTGTTCTCTACCTACTGTTTTAGAAAACAGTAAAATCTCTTCCCATATCAGTCGCTATTACGCTTGTCGTACATTTACGTATCCTGCGATTGTCGCAACCTCTCGTAAAAACCCCTACTCTGGTTTCGAGTTTGCTGTCAATCAATGAAAAGTGTTTCCACAAGCTCGACTTAATGTCACGTGAACAAACAAGTTGAGTATCTCAACTCGAATGAATCTCGTTCTACCGATCGTTCCTACTAAAGTTACAAAATGGAATCCTTAGTACGAGTCACTTCACTCATAAATACCCGCAGCGCGTGTAAGGCATATTTCAAACAGTCTCCTTGCAACCGTGCAGCGATCAAATTGAATGTTCTACAGTGGGCTCATTTCCTTTTTGTTACCTTGAAATGATGTTCATTTGCATAAATTTATCTATTGTTATTTCCCGGTACTGCTAGCTTTCTCCTACAAAATCTTAACAATTTCTTTAGATAGGTATTTATCATCTGCTCTCTCGGGCTTTTGACAACTCCTACTTTCTATTTAGAAAAAAAATGAAGGCTTTAGATACAATACTAGATCGTTTTTGTTTTTAATTTATGTTTAATGTTTTTGGAAATCTTAACAATTAATGTTTCTGGAAAATGTAATTAATTAAATGTGCAAATAAGATAGTGTAAATGTATTTTACTGCAGTTTTTACCCGACTATAAGGAAGGGTTATGTTTTTCGCGTATCATATATCAATGTTTGTATGTACCTATGTAATATTCTTTATTACCTCATATCTTTCAAACCACTAGACGGATTCATATAATTAAAACGTCCTTAAATTTGTCTTGATTGCCTGTAATAAACATGATGGCAGTAACGTGTAACAAAATAAAGAGGTGTGAAAAAAAAATGCTTCAAATATTTGCATTTCAAAAAGTTATGTTAAGAGTAAGACTGTAATACTAAAAAAAGTTAGTTAGCAATCTTTTTTTTCAATTTTCAATACTTGGCAATCGCAGTGATATTTTTTTTTTGTTCCTACAACCACTAAAAAGTATTAAATAAAAAAATAAATTAGTAAATCAAAACACCTGATGCAGGTGGGTATTTTGATTTTTTTTATTGTATTTTAGCGGAAGTATCTGATCAGCAGCCAAGTCATGGGTCATCAAAATTGTAGAAACACGGTGATTAGGCACATCTTTTAATCATAGCAGCCAAGATCTTCAAGAGCCGAAGAAGCCGTAAAATGGTAAAACTTTTGTACCAGGCTACGCTATATACTTTGATAGGAAAATACTGGTCTAATTACATTAAAACCAGGTATAATCAAGAAAATCCATTTATTTTATTATCTTGGTTAAATACACACGCAAAGAATTCGATTCCGTTAGTTTTATTACATTTTCTTCACAAGAGATAGATGAGGGAATTTCCTCCGATACTAAAGAATAGGCGGTATCGGAAACGAGTTAAATAACAGACCTCTTTTGTTTTGTTTTAAAGCCCAAAGGAAAATAACAAGACGGCAGAATATTGATGAGCTTCGGCTGTAGATTGGATTTCTACGCTTGATTTTATATTTATAAACGTTTTTTTTTTTTTTTTTTTTTTTTTTTTTTTATATCTTAGGACAACTCACACAACGCTATCTGATCCCAAACTAAGCAGAGCTTGTACTATGGAAACCAGACAACTGATAAACATACTTATATATTTCTAAATACATACATATTATAGATAAATAACACCCAGACACAGAATAAACCATCGTGCTCATCACACAAAGTTTTATCCTGGGTGGGGATCGAACCCACGACCTCTTGCGTAGCAGTCGGATACACTCCCACCGCGCCACAGAGGCAGTCAGTAAAGTTTTGAGTTCTCTCAGCGGGAGTTTTCGTTTCTGTCAGTTCACAAGACGAGAGTACACCTCGTCTCATTTTATTGGCCGATAGGAAATGACAAAATATTACTTTTACTCCATGTCGGTAATAGCTTATTTCGTTGCGTGGGAGACTATTGGGATAATATTGAAAATTGTGTAAGACATAATATCGTCTGATTTATGTATCAAAATATATTTTACATTCATATTATATTTTGTTGCGGATCAATAACGTATAAAGAGAGGAGAACAAATTCTGTAAACGCTGGGAAAAAATCTCGAATAACATAAAAGAGAGATGGCCCAAATCTGAATTCATATCATGCCTTATCAAAATGTCTTCCGAACGGATAAGTTTGATCGCGTGCGGGAAGAAAACGTGCATCTGTGGCCAAAAGATCTCATTTTCTTTACAGCTACAATTCCATCGGGCTCCCAACTTTATTGATAGGTTTTGTTAAAATAGGTACTGATTAAAATAATAAACAGTGTTATATATACGTGCGTATATATTATTTACTGTAGTAAAATATATTTACTGTTAATCGAGGAATACATTTGCTGTAATAAGAGAGGAGATGGCTTAAAACACAATAGCTCCGTAGCGTTTCGGACGGAACATCGACAAGTTAATGAAAGGCATTTGTATGTAACGGACTTGAGCAAGCTTCCTCCGGGGCCCGATAATGGGGTACATTGCGTGTTTTTATAGAAACTCCTTCTTACCAGTTGCCATGCGGATAGTACCAAGCACGTATTGTCAAAGAGAATCATGATTATAAATAGATGGTGAAGTCATGATTGTTACTTGAAAGGCATTATATAAACACGTTCTTTGTAGCTACAGATTTATACTGCGCTTGTCGGTTTTTTTTTTATTCCTGTCTGTTGATGAATTTAAAGATAAACAGAATTGAAAAATATTGTCGTATCATTTGTTAATGATTAAGCAGTTAACGTATGATAGACTTACATGCTTAATTAAAGAGATACATTCCAGTTGCTTTCAAAACATGTAATTGTAACCGGGAACCATTCCGGTACAAACGGCCGGCCGTAGCATTCGTCCCGAGAGGTGGCCATTTGGCTCGCGTTCTCTCGGATACTTCTCCGCCTCCGTTTCGAATAAACTGAGTACAGTTTTCAGCCAGAGTTGAGAACAGCATTTTAGCCGAGCGTCGTAAAGCGAAAGATCTCGAAACCCGTTACCACGCGACTCCCGGCGACATCTAAATTCAAATTTTTCTTCTCGACTCGAGCAAAACCTTACGACCCCCCTATCTGCATAAAACGAGATGAATTTCATTTTATACCGTTACGTTCACACTATTTTTATGCGAGCCGCTGTAAATCGATTTTGCTTACAGGATTTCCAGGTGCCATTTTGACATTTACTTATTCGGAGAAATTCTTTCATTCCATCTACGTACATGGAACATAAAATAAGATGCGGTATTACACAATCCGGGAGCTTGAAAGGGAACCATTATCGTAACTAGTTTGGCAGCGCTCACTACGTAACTCCGACGTTACTTACGTACATGAGCTTCACTATCCATTTACCCATCAGGTGGGCAACTTGAGCCTCTGGATATCGTATCACATAAAAATATCTTTAGAGCCATCTCAAAGTACTCATATCGGTTGTTATTTACATAGAAATTTTTACATTAAATTATATCAAATGCAGATAACGGTTCAATTGACGGCAAGTATGCAGGGTTGCCTACAAAATGCAACTTACTTTAAAGTTGCCGACTAATTAAAATGTTACATTGTATTTAAAGCGTCTCAGCCATGCGACTGTGTATTTTAATATAGAAGGCTAACGTATTAATTAACGTTGGAAATACTCGTGTCTGGCATGCACTCAACTCAATGGCTCAGCGTACAAATACCTACATAGATGTTTGTTTTCTTTGTCTTGTTTAAGAGGCAACCGTTCATAAATAACTTACAATTTATTCGAGAGACGAACCCTACATTGATGAGATACAGTTATTTAATAATTCAATTTAAAATCATGAACCGTTAACTCGTCGCTTACGACACCGAGTGTAAGCCGACCACAAAATGATTCCAATCTTTATATTTATACTCTATAGATAAGTATCCAAGCAGACTAGGTATCCCTATCTACACTACACTGCGGACACTCTGAGATAATATAATAATTTGGCAGGCGTCATATAATTTCATGGCGAAATCTCGTCTACTTTTTCTTGTGGCAAATCTCTAAAGTTTCCAACCTAAAGCATTGTGAATAGACCCGTAAAACAACGAACAACCATTCATTTAGGGATCTCCAAGTTACGTCAGCGGCTTATGAATAAAGAGGGGTCGGCTGCCGGAAAAATAGGGGGTTATTCAAAAGGAAAAGTTTTTTTGCGTAAAAAAGGACGACTAAGCGGTGGATTATCGTCCATTCGCTGACAAGAGTTTTGTGGAACTCGTGGCCGAGTTATACGAACAAGCTTTTTATTATCGCTTACTGGAAATGTTGGGGAAAATGTACGGATAAGAAAAACAATTATCACCACGCTCCTTTTGCTGTTTACTCTGACTGTGTTTACTCAACCAACCTTTGTCATGACTAAAATTTTAAACACGGACAATGAGGCGTTTCCTGGGCAGGTTTGGGCACGCGTTTTAATATTGATACGCGTTGTGGTACCCGCATCGCCTTAAAGCAATAGGTACAAGAAATATAATTTTTCATTTAAAAATTGTGTTTTAATGCTTTTATTGTTAGGAGTGGTGGAATTAATTTTCTGCTATAGGTAGTATTGATCGTCCGTCCATTGGCCAGTCCTCGTCAGTTTCCTTCATATAAACGTCGAGTTCTCACGAAAGGTGTACGATTTGGGCGGATGACTTTATAATTATTTTCTACATGTGGGCCAACGATTCGTTCCGGGACATTAGCGATGGCCGGAGAGCCGGGACCAAATCCCGGGCGAGTAACGAGATCTCCGGCTTAGCGTGAAATTGTGAAATTACCGGGACGACTAAAGGCAAACTATATTTCCAACTAATTAAGCAAAAATGTTGTTAAGAATATCGTATTTACCTGTACTTTAAATTCTGAAATACGTCAGTCTAAATTACGTAATTTTTAAAACCAAAATACTTAGTAAATAACCAAAAGATTTACCATCAATTGTGTAGCCACATGTTACTCCTAATGAATACCAAAGCTTTTGCTTAACCGAATCTAATCAATTAAAAAAATTGCTTTTAGATAACATAATAAGTAAAGAGATAACAGTCTATTCAGAGAAGTTATGCCACATATTACTAAAATGCCAACAAAGCTTATAGCCTAAGCCATAAACACATTGAATTATACATGCAATTACTCTACTAAGTATAGAGACGTCAACATGAAATCACACCGCAGTGCAGAGCAATTTGACGTTAGAAGTTGGGAGCGTATTTTGTGTTTACGCAAAAGTAACCTTCCTCTCTGAAACTGTGAGATAATGCCTCCGCCCGGGACCTCCGTCAATGTGCTCGGAAATTTCGTCTTCTGATAAAAGAAAATGTCTTTAGCTCAGGCAGCAAGGTGTTATGTAATCCTTTAGTAAATATGTACCTACATATTTACTGACTGAGATTTTTTCACGTTTCTGTAGACATACCTAGTACCTACTAGATATTCCTACAGAAACGTGAAAAAAATATGCAGAGTCATGATTATATGCGTAGGTAGTGATTATTGTTTACTAGCTGTGCCCCGCGGTGTTACCCGGGGTTTATTAGCCTATGTGTTAATCCAGGGTGTCAGCTAACTCCATACCAAATTTTATTAAAATCTATCGCTCCAGCCGTTTAGACGTGAAGAAGTAACAAACATACACACTCACATACTCACAAACTTTCGCCTTTATTATATTAGTGTGATTTTATTTTATTTTGCGGTTTCATCCACTTAATAAATCAATAACCTGTTATTGCACCTGGTTATGTACTGATCGTTTGCTCACATTTGCTAGAAGAAATTCTTTTACCTATATTTATTTTATGTACCTTTTGTTTAACTAAAATATGGGTAGGTACCTAATTAAGATTTAATTGAATATTTCAACTACCTACAAACTCTATTTCTGTACGTTCATATAGTTAGTTAAATCATCTTAAAATCCAGATATCGGTGATCTAATCAATCTAGCCAATTTAGTCCAATCAATATCTTAATCGCCTTCAGAAAACGGTCACAATCCCCACTTGTACTTGACACCGATTTGTAGGTTTACGATCTTATCTACGGCTCTGCCTACCCCATTACAGAGTCCCGTGGATTACAGCCGTGTACCTTACGTACATACTATTTTATGGATGTATTAAGTCGGAGACAGGCGTTTAGCTGCCTCACACCTAAGATCTAAGTGATTTAATTAACTGAAGGGTACGGGCTAGGGAGGCATAGCGTACCCTAACAACAATATTTTGACATAATCCTCACCTTTGCTTTTTAAAGCCTAACCTGTGCATAAATCCTATAACTTGTACAAATCATTATTACCTACGTATCTGCTTGTAGCGTTCCTATGGCAGATTCATGAGCTGTTATACCTAAGCTTTAATTTCTTGATTTTATGTTGTGTAAGTCTTATGAAGAGTCATTTTTAATTGTTTTGATTTTTAGCAGAACTAAGTTGTTACATTGTAGAGCTCCCGTGTGAATCAGCCCGTGTAAAAAAAAGTCTTTTTCATTACATGGACTCGATACCTACCTGCAGGAGTATTCTTAAGACAGTAATGAGGTTTAACTCGTTATGTAGATAACGTAAATAAAGACTACTGGTACATTATCTACCCCGTCCAATTCAACATAATCTTTAACATTTTACGAAAGCCATTTTGTACCGGAGAATATCAAAGACATTTCAGCAGACAGAGACGGGCTTATCAAAATTCAATATCTTTATTTTGTGTTGGAAAAGGACGGTGCACCCAGCTCTACTAATCTCGATGGAACAATGTTGCGTCTCAATCCAAAACAATTTATAACTAAACGTATCAACTTGTAACTCCGTTTAACAAATATAAACTTTATTACAGCTTGGTAAAGTTTAATCTCGTGTGGGTTTTATTGTCGTTGTGTCACTTCGTCGCGGATTTGAAGATCTCATTCCATGTAAGCTGGTCCTTACAATGTAAGAGACGAGTTGAACTGCCGCGAAGCAAACATTTTCCCGTATTTCTTACTCAGTTATACGTAGGTAATTATTTTGATAATTACGGAGAGATAATCAGTTTAATTTGATTATGATTTTAAAAAACGCTTGGGGTGACCTACCGCAGCGTCCTTTGAATTTCGTACAAAAATAATGGCTAATTTTATTCAAATGCGATTAAAATCGCGCTTAGCCAAATACTTTGCTTGTATTCAATTTACTGTAATGCCTCTAATTTGTTTTGTTACCTGTTTTAATATATGCTATATTTTTTATTCTACTAAATAAGCATAAGCTTACCTACTACCTATTGCTATACCTACAAATTATAATTTTATACCTGAGTGAATTTGCGATTTATATAGGTACCTAATTTTTCCAGAAAGGTATCGAAAACAGATTTTTATAATTATCGTAATGTAATATTTTTACTAGGTACTTACCTACCTACTTTATTTGAAATACAACAGGAATAAACTATACAATAATCATTACTTACTTAAAAAATAGACTAGTACTTAATTACATTTCACATGTATGGCGGTATAATGAGCGCAGTAGGTACAGTCAATGACAAAAATCTACGGAGTCCATATTAGCGGGAGTAAGTTAAATAAATCAAGCGGCGCGCGATCGCACCGCCCCTCCCGGCCGGTCTCAAAATGGCCGCCTGACACAGCTGACTGCGCTCTCACGTTTTTTTGCCAAAGCCACCATTTTGTCGCAGCAATTCTTTTTTTTGTTATATTCCATAAAGGATTTCTGCCTGTCAAATTAAGTTAAACTCATTTTATTTAAATCGACCTTTACGTGATGCGCTAACGAAAGTATTTCCTTGTTTACCGATTGTATTTAGGTTATGTGTTTGTACCAAACTTGACTTGGAATCATTCCAAATTATACCAACAAAGTTGCTTGTTTTTGATCATCCTGCGGCAAAACATATTTATAGGTAGGAAAACGTAGGTATATTTTTAATTCAGACTGGAGGTTAATTAAGAATTATTAGGTTATTTATCTATTAATATGTAGGTACATTGACTTCTGCAACTGCCTGTTCTAACTGTACCTACTGCATAAAATAATTTAAAACAAATCAGATCATAGGTATAATGTAATTGTATTTATGTACCTGCCTTATGTACCTATCTAAGAATCTATAGCTGTATTGTCATCCTATCTCGCGCCTACGTGGTTTTAATAACTCTTTAATCTTCTCGAAGGATAATATTTGACTTTACTCTGTACAAGTTGCCTTGTTCCATCTTTATGATATTAGGTTAAGTTCGCTCCGAAAGGATTAAGGCGGCTCTTAATTCAACGCTCCCGGGCCGGAATAAATTTAACGTTTTGAGAAGCTTATGAAGAAAAACTTGAGATGTACGGATAAGCTCCCTCGTTTAAAATATCGTTGTATTCATGTGGAGGAGTATAATACGGAACAAAGTATATAAATATTTCAGATAATGTTGATTTGAGATTGAACGCGAGTGTACATAAATTGAAGACTTTACAATACATGCCTAACAAATATGTTAATTTCGTCGATGCATGCAGTGCATTTAGCCTTTTGGCAAAGATAAACCTTTTAAATTTGTCTGCATTTTACTGTCAGTACCTATACCCTCGCCAACAGTTTAATTGCGGCGTGAAATTTACGCACGCTTCAAATTTATACCTGCAAAACATAGAGACACGTGGTTATGAGCACACAGCCTCCACTGCGGAGATACACACGGCAATTTGAACGGATCTCTCGATATTTCATTTTATTTTCCTCCTCAATTTTATTTTATTTTCTCCGAGTGGAACGCCTCTAGCTGAATGGAAGGTAATTGTAGGCTACGCAGCGAAGGGTTCGCTTCAGGGAATAATTGTACGAATATAGCGGAGCCTTTGGGAGTGTTTAATGCCAGGCTACGGCGAGGCATTTTACTGGGCCTGCGCGTTTTGCTTAATGCTGGACCAAGGACGAAAATTATCTGAGTAACGAGTTTTGTAAAAGCGGCAATGGGAACTAATGAGACTATTGGGCCTCCCGACTTGTTGTATGAATATTTTTATAGGTTATAACTTTAATTTTGCAAGGGGACGATTAATTTTTATGGTGGCGATGAAGACCGTTTCGTGACGATCCGTGAGCGTCGCAACAAAGTGCTTTCACTGATAAATGTTAAAAGCTGCGAAAGGGTTCGCGATAAACTTAGGTAAAAGCGTACTCACCGATGTGGAAGCGTTGGCGTCACATGGGACTTGAACTTCGGACACACTGCACACCACTGAATATTTAAAATAATGAAAAGCCCGGACAACGGACCGGGGCGTTCCCTTTTAAAAATGCACTGCACTCGGGGTTTTACTGCGGCCGTGCAGGTTGGTCGAGGAGAAATTCTTAAGACCAGGATAACAGTCTCGTAAAGGAGGTGGTTCCTGAAATACACCAGTTGGAAATAAACACATCGCCGTTAACGCGCAAGAAAACGATAGATACAGTTAAACTGAACCATTTGCAATGTTCTGAAATGAGTTAGATCGGCTCTTGTTCGGAAAAGATTGATGGCTGTCTTGGCAAACATTTCATTTTTTACTAAAAATAAAGATTTTATTTTTGGTAAAAGATATAAATGTCTCTACGTTTACATATCTACGTAATATTTGATGTACCTAAAAGAATTTGTATTCGGTAAACGTTTTATCATAAAGTGAATGGCCTTCTCTTTAATGATTAGGTACAATATAAATGCGCACCGAATAAATATAGGTAGGTATAATAACTTTAAACACAAATTAGAGTTATCTAAAACGATAATTTCCTAATTTAGATAGCCGTCTACTTAATTCAGATATTAAAATATAATCTATTCTAATATTTTATGCGCGTTTGAACGCGATAATCTCAGGAACTACGGGTCCAAATTGAAAAAATGTTTGACTGTTGGATAGCCTATTTATTTATGAAGGCTATAAGGCATATAACATAACGCTACGACAAATAGGAGCGAAGCAGCAATTAAAAATGTTGCATAAACGGGGAAAATGTACGCAGACGAAGATGCGCGGGTCAGCTAGTACTTATTTTTTAACAGTTAATATTATGTATCAAGAAACAAAGTAAGAAGCAAATTTTCTGTCAGATATATATGACATAGACTACTTCTGACTTTAGTCACATACTCTATTTAGGTATAGTTTTTATCAGAACAGATAGTACCTATTGTCATTATATCCACCTGACTATATTATTTTTATATAACGCCACCTTACACCTTTCTAATTAAGGAAAAAAAGAAACTTTCTATAAAAACACGTAAACGGCCAGTCACAAAAAAGCAATCACGAAAATAGAGCGGCTCTTTCTAATTAATTCTAATTAGGCGCCGGTAGGTGGCTCTATTATGGCTAAAAGGAAGTAAGGGAGGGTTCGGAAAATCGTCAATGTCCCGTAGCCTTAATTTAATACCGGTTTAGTTAGGATTAGTACCTACCTACTATGCTCCATTTGAATAATTTTGTCGTTGATTTGAGCTAAAAAAAAGGTCTCTCCATCTTTACTATCATTATATTGTAAGTACAGTCAGCAGAATATGCCTAATAGTTTTTACAACATCATAATTACATAACAAACCTGTTAAGTTATAACATTAATGTTACATTATTGTTTTCTGACAAGTGTAACGAGTTGTTTTTTTGTAATCTGTAGATTGTTTTAAATCTAGAATTATTTTCTTTGATATAGTTATAATATTACTAGATATAGTTGTTTAATGATCTTTATCACGCAGATGAAAAAACAATATCGGCTCTATAGAAGCCGTTATTGTTTTCTTAGTAATTAGCTTTCTAGTTGTTTGTATTTCTCTTTTGCTGACTGTACTTAGATTAAAATGTTGTAAAAATGTACTAGCTTGATTTCGAGACGATATCATATCTTCCGATCTTCTTTATTAGTATGACAAGACAACTACCTATTTTTATTTGTGCTATTTAGATCAACATATAAGATTTTTTTATTATTTTTATAGGCCATTTTGTTCATATGTATCTGATTAAAAAACAACGTATTAATGAACACCAAAAATGTTTAAATCATTAAAATTTTGATCAACTTTTCGTCCCACAGTTCTACATAAAGGATAATAATTATGCCGTTCATAAATTAAACGGTACAACAGTAAACTTCCGGTATAAAAACACAACAATTTGTAACAAACAAATTAAGTTTTTGTTTTATTTATTGTTATGTAGATGGAATTTCTCATAATACTGATAAAGGCTAATTAGTTAAATAAAATATTTTAGTTACGTAGGTATCTGCTAATTTATCGGTTAATATAATTCTACAT
Organism: Herminia tarsipennalis; assembly: GCA_945859575.2. Classification (NCBI taxonomy): domain Eukaryota; kingdom Metazoa; phylum Arthropoda; class Insecta; order Lepidoptera; family Erebidae; genus Herminia; species Herminia tarsipennalis. Next base: position 12,568,575 of record OX243835.2, read on the forward strand.
AAATATAAAAAAAAAACGGATATGTAACATTTCAACAAGCAACACATGTTTTAAATAATATAGAAACATGCAACATAAAAAAGCTATTTAAAAAAACTCAATAATAAAATAAATATAAAGGACATTCTCTAAGTACATTTACATTTAGATGGGCAGCAAAAATGTTCAAAATTACTGTCAAATTCTACTAATACACCCACAGTCTTTCTTGTCCCTTTTAGGTAGTACCTCAAACCCCATTTAGCACGTCCCATTTAGTTTAACTCTGTAATAATGCAAAACTTACTGCAAATTGGCAGCAATAGCAACCGCAAATTTTGCATAATCAAATTGACATCATCCAAACGCAGTTTCGATGCAAATATGACCAGAAATGTTCAACCAAATTTTAAGGACACTCAAGGGGAATGTTTATGGGTTCTCAGATTCGACGTTTTACCCATTAAATTGAAGTTTATTTATTTTTAAAAGGTTTTCTTTCCCGTTCATCATGTATATGAATTTGGCAAAGTAAATAAGCGATAACTTGCAATTAGAGACAGACAACGCTTTGAACTTTTAATGTTTAAAAATATTTCTTTTTATCAATATTTTTTTATTACAACGCCATATTTCTATACATTTTTGTTAGTGTCATTATTAAACAAAAAAAAATTGAAAAAGTTTTTATATATCATAAAAAAATAATAACAAAAAAAACTTCCATTATATCACAAGCGGTAAAATGTGCTTAGATCGTTGCTAAGAGCTCATGTGCAGAACAAGTTTTGTTCTTTTTTAATAATGAAAATATGACAAGTAGAACTACATTTGACGCTTCATCGTTTATCTGTATCTAACCCACTAGCTCCATTTAAAAAAAAAACGAGTGGTCAGAAGTCACCAGACCAGTTCTGTGTCCATATTTAATATTCCAAAAGTGTAATATAACATACCTTCTATAAGTATCTATTGTGTACACATACCAATAGGTAGGTAGGTATGTTCCGCATGACAAAGATAGGAATCATTGGTTATTTTTATACCTATATTTTCTCATATGCGATAAGAAACGTGGGTGGTGTATATATGCACGTATTATTACGTGATGTATTGTTTGAAACAGTATCCTTTGATATAACGAGTCAAGCGATAAAGTCACACGGTTAAATTCTATGTACAACCTTGATAGTAAATGAAATATATTTTATTCAGTAGGAGTTCTCGTTTATATACTAGATCAGAATCTTAAGAATAATATATGGATTATCGCTATATATCACGATATTATATACCTACATATCTATAGTAATTTTTAGCGTCTTATTACAATAAACAAAAAAATAGGAAGCTCAAATGTATACCTACAACAAAAGTACAAATTACTCTGCGTTTCGTCTACTGAGCAATGTTATCGACATATATTCCAAACCTACGTAGGCATCTAGTTGCTAGCACCTATGCAAGTAGATACGCAAATCAGGTATGAAAAACAGAAACGATACATTGAAATGTATTCAGGTTACGCACTTCTGTTATTTCATCGTGGAAAGCGTAATACTAACATTGCACTCACCATCTGAATATATTACACATCTTTGAATAAACTTCATTAACTAAAAAGCACTCTTTACATACAAAGTTGCAATTTTCTAACATTATGAAACTGTTTCTACGCGGAGTATGCCTCTGTCCTAATCAGTTCAATGGATTGACAGGCAAAGGGCCGGGCGATAGATATCTCTTTCTTGCATATTTGATTCCAGGTAGTGCTATCTCACTCGTTGCTAGGTATTGGGACACACGTAGAACAACATAGATTTTTTTCTTCGTGAATTTAAAAGTTCGCTTTCAAAAAATATATCTTTGTTCGTAGCTCCTCCTACTAAAATTGTAGGCGTAGTATAATTTTACTTTATTTGTTTATAAAGATTTCTTCAAATCTATTTGCTTTTACTACTAAAAGCTTTCACCACAATGCTGTAGTAAGGGGTTACCGCAGCTAGAAAACGCTAAACTACCATTTATCTTTAATTGCATAACATATCAACCCATATGATGGCCCACTGCTGGGCACGGGTCTCACACAGTAGAACCTACTAGTATGTAGATCCTGGGGGTAATTGCCATAATCACCACGCTTGGCGAGCGGGTTGGTGATCGCAGTAAGGCTTTAAGTACGCAGAGAACGCTGCTGCCCGTCCTCCGGGGTGAAATCCCTTAGTCGCCTTGACGACACCCACGGGAAGAGATGGGGTGGTACTATTCTTAAGCCGGCACCACACGGCAATTGCATAAAGTGTAGAAATACATATTCCAAAGTGTATTACGTTATGAGTGAGGCTTATACGAGTATCGTAATAAGGCAACAGTTGAAAAGCGAGCGAGCGTCGACAGCTATTGATATACGGCGAGCAAACGCGTGCTGACTCACAACTATCGGTTTGTACGGTTAGGGATTGGAACAAGTCAAAAACTGTTGCTTATGCTGAAGCGGGAGCGACGGGAGTCCAGATAGGTGGTTCGCTTCTGGCCCCGGTTTGGCTACGGAAGTCTCGGGTTCGATTCCTGAGTCTGGATTCAAATTTTTCTATCTTTCAAAAATGCAATTATTGTATTTGTAAAGCGATGAAACCATTTAAAATTTTACTTTTGTGCGTAGAGTTGGTATAAAACGGGACGCAAATTAAATTTTAATTTTAGTACTATTTCTTGAATTACTGCTACGGTACTGCTACGGCTATGGCTGTAACCCTACGGTAACTGACTAGTGGTAACCTATCAATAGACGGTAGTATAACCGGGTGGCTATTTGCGACTTGGCCCTTTTAGAGAAGAGGCGGGTATGTAATGCAAAGACAGAACAAAAAATCAATACAGTAACTGAGTTTTACTGTCGCCTTCCGACTTTAAAAAAAAATAATACATTTAAAATCCGTAATACCAAGTATTTGTGCAGTTAAAGTGTAAAATAGATATTTGACGCTGGCAAAAATTGGCTAAAAAATCTACTCGACTCCCATCAACTTTTACATAAGAAGAATAACTCCTTATTTTTAACTTTGAAGGAAGAAACTAAACTGACAAAAAAAAAATAACAATTCTATAAAACCTTATTACTTGGACCACACCGTGAGAGCTCTTCATACGTGGAATTTTTACGTAAGTTACATCCCATGCTACTAGAGCCAAAGGAAATATATTTCGAAGGCAGGTATTGAAGTGGCAAGATGAGTTACTGCAATATAAATATACCTACGTAACTTATAAGCGTTACTTTATATACTACGTAGGTAGATATATAAAATAACGCTTGCTTTTTACTTTTTAGTTATAACTCTGACTCACTCAATCACAATCGGACACACTACCACCGCGCCACAGAGGCGCGGTGGGAGTGTGTCCGATTGCTACGCAAGAGGTCGTGGGTTCAATTCTCACACGGGACACCACTTTGTGTGATCCACAAATTGTTGTTCCGAGATTGGGTGTACTTTGTGTCCGTGATTTATATGTTTGTAAAGTCCCCCACGACACATGTCTTGTACACTAATGCGGAGTTAAAAAAAATAAAAAATAACTACTTGAAGCAATCCAAATCTCAAGCTTCGTACCTTAATAAGCTTTTTAAAGGAATTTGGTATATCTGTCATAGTATCTGAATTTCAAAATATAGAGAATGGTTGTCAGCTAAGCTATCAGTAATGTATATAAAGAAAATACCACATTTCAATCTAATCTATTAAATATCTATATAATTTAAGTCAAAATATTTACTTTGGAGATCTATCTAGCTCTGTCTACAACATCTGGAACTCTAGATATTATTATAGGTTCATACAAGATAGAAAGATAGGTATCAGCTTCAAATATATTATATTCATTGTGTAAACTTCATTAGATACTTCATTAGTCAGGATAACACCTTGTTTTATCCAAATGAAAACGAAGATATACCACAAACAATGCAATGTATACAGCTAATAATCACGTTTCATAAACAACAGACGTTTCGCAGAAGTTTTCCTAAAGTAGTTTGTGGGTATATCACAGCCCTGCGTTATTACAACTAATAAAGACCATTTCACCCTATTCTTTTGTGTTTTGTTCCATAATAAAAACAAAAGCAACATAGAGATGACGAGAGGGCGAGACTGCACGGGGTCGTGACGCAGTCGTCACGTAGTCGGACTCGTAATGCAATACGCGTCGGGCGTAGCGTCGCCGCCGCCAATCTAAATAATTGGTCCGTCCGTCCGTTCGTTGGTTGTCCGTCGACTGTGCAGCTCTTTAGCGCACAGCAAATGAATGGAGACGACCTTCGAGTATTTTCTGATAATACTCATAATACTCGTAAATACGCCTACATCATTAAAATATCACTTATTTTACTACATCATTGCTGTAATAAAAATATCTTCTTGATGTTGTTGAAACATTTATTTATGAATATTTTTTCATTCATTATATAATTTGAACACCTACGTATTCCTTTAACTAGGTAGTCATTTTTTAAAGTATATTTCGCAGTGTTTTATCTCGGAACTCACTATCTCATTAGTTTAAAGCCAAGAAGTACTGAAAGCATATCAGACAAGTTGTCAAAAGTAAAGTGTTTTATGACGTCTATTAATTTAATATTATTTATTATGGGTTGTGCGTTTTACCTAAATTACAGAACAAAGATAGCTCTTTCCTTGTATCTACTTCAATGCGCTCACTGACACAAAATATCTAATTAGTTTATTTTTTTCTTAGGCTGTCAAAAAAATTTGGAAGTTCCGACTCCATGCCATTCCATTTTCGTAAATAACAGTAAAGGGTGGAAGTAAGAAGTAAAAAAGAGGAAAAAAGTGTATTATTAGTCTCTTACCGAAATGGAATTGGAACATTTCGTAGAAAATTCCAGAATATATTCACTTCGCTTTACTTAGCTGAGGGCAACCATCATACTTTCGCCACTTTTACCTACACAATTTAATAGAATTTCTGGCGGGGAATGTAATATTTTTGCTACAAATTTTATTCGATACCTATTTTCATCTGCTGGATATAAAATCGAACTTCTTGGTATATCTACTTGTTATATAAAGCCTGCATTATATACGTGTAAATATCATGCATTTTATTTACGTATGTTTAATTAATTTACTGGTGAATTACAGCGTCATTCTGGTCTAGGTCTTTCGTTTTATAAAAATATACATATAATAAAATATTTAAAACACAGTTTTTTTTTTATTTAGACTGTGCTATTTGATACACAGTTAGAGACACAGGCTAGTAGTCTATGTAGGTACTTTAAAATATATTTTAGAGTCTATCAATATAATTATCTTATTAACATTATACTTTCATGGTCATAGGGCTAAGCTAAAATTCAAGTGAGACGTAAAAATACTATTATAATATCTATTAAAAACCTTACGGCTTAACTGCCGCTAAAATTTGACGCTTTCCCTAAAGTTCTAACCTTTATCAACATTCAAGTTGGATGTAATCCACTCGAAATGGTTGTTTCAGAGAGAACGTTAAAACTTTACGTCTATTGTACTACAATCTATTGGGTTATTATTTTTCAACGGTCAATTTTGAATATAAAATTTAAAAATATCATAATTTGTAGTTCCCAATTTAAAAGATAACAGGTGAAAATGAACATGTCCCACCACTAATCAAATTATATTCGATCCATTACGTCATAATCGGGACGTCCCAAAAATTTACTCCATTTTTTATGACAGTTCAAAGCCGTTTTAATATTCTAACCAATCGGAGCTGACTATTCACAAAATCGAACTGTCAAACGTCAATGTAATGAAGACTTTATATATTTTTATGTTTTCTTTGACGATGCCGCCAAGACGAATGAGGTAAAAGGTAAAATAATAGTACTGGCGTAGGATGGGGCCAAGCTTCATTGTATAGCCATCCGAAGGGAGAAGTTACGACCGCGACAGGTGTGATGCCGAATTAACTTCTTATATAAAGTCGCTTTTTATACAACACCGACTGCTTAATGAGGCCGAGGGATCACGGTAATGAAACGCGAGGTGTCTCGGACTTTTCTTCTCGACCTCTTTTCCCTTCTTAATTAAGACCTTTTCGGGGATTAGAACTTGATTTCTCGACATACATTCTATTAGATAGTTACTATAATGACAGTCATTAATATGCGTACTTTAAAGCTTTCTAACGATCAACCAACCTGCACGGGGCGTAGTTTGATCACGACACACGGCACAGTATCTGTAACAAAACGTTCACGATTAACATACCGACCTTTTTTATTCATATGTCTTTTTTAATATTATGTAAAATCAATGTAGATGTAAATTGGAACGCACACGCACAAAAGCACGCACCAAAACTCGTTCCATTTTCAAATCATGGTGACATTTTCGACGGGCCCGTTATCTGATGGGTGGTCAATGAACTCACATTGGGATTTCAAAACAGAAATGTGAGACTAATAGCAGGGCGGGTGCGAGCACTGATCGAGACCGCAGACAAGACACACGACATGTTTCATTCAATCAAGACAGCGGATGCATTGTATAAAGTGTCAGTGACCCGCCTGAAATATATGTCGACGTGTACCTGCCTACAATCAATATTCATGAGACATTGCAGTTATGCCGAATACGACCGCCTTTATGGTGAATGTCACTTTACTCTACTCTGCGTGAAGCATTAACCATCCTAACTAGCCATACCTATTTTAGAAGTACCATAAGCCTAATAGATATCCTGATGACGGTCCTTAAAAGATGCACTAAAGGGTTAAGCTTGGAAGAGCTTCTAAGTAAGTATATTATGTACAGTATTAAAAATGTTAAGGAAGTAATTAAATATAGAATCCCATTGAGTCTTACTTGATTATTCATAAGTTGGTTGCATTGGCGCCCAAGTGTTTAAAGCAAAACGTTTAGATTTAACATTTAATTAAAAAGCACAATATCCATAATAATAATAATAATATCTTGGAACAATTCACACAAAGCTATTTGATCCCAAACTAAGCAGAGCTTGTACTATGGAAACCTGATAACTGATAAACATACTTAAATATTTCTAAATATATATATATATATTATGACACAGAATAAACCATCATGCTCATCACACAAAGTTTTACCCTGGGTAAGGATCGAACCCATGATCTCTTGCGTAGCAGTCGTATATACACTCCCACCGCGCCACAGAAGCGCCATGAAGGTTCATAGATATTTTTCTTTTTCATTGAATGAAATATCTAAACGCAAAACAATAAAATTTAAAGGAATGCGACGTGGAAAGGAATGAAATAAAAGAACGCAAATTTTAATCAGCTATAATGTGTGAAGATTTGAAAAGTTTCAGTGATGTGTTAATTAGATTTACAGTGTGTTCTAACATTCTACAAACTGAGTTCAGAAATACTCTTATTTGGTGAAAGACACGTTCTAAATGGAAGTTTTCAATTTGAGAAGAAAATAACCTGAGTGCAGCTCTATTATGGCATACCGAACGTGATAGAATTTAAATCCAAAGAGCTCAAATAGGGACAATTTACTAAAAGCTCTTGAACATTTTGGTACTAGCTTAAAAGAAAATGTTTTCGTTTAGGTATTTATCCAATAATATTAAGTGAGTTTTATTTTGTAATATTCTAGATTTGCTCTATAATTTCACCCACTCTGGCCTGCGCTAACTTTAGGTTTCATGGAAATTTGTAACACCCGTTTTGTCTTTCAATTTAGAGGGGAACAAAAAAATTGGGGAATGACATTCAATACGGGTTACCTCACCTTCCCAAAATTATAAAATGAACAAGATAATTATACTATTTGATAATTATATATTTATAACAAGTCTATCTATGGACTGCTTAGTTATAAATGACATTCGTCTAAAACATTCTACATAATCTTTTGAAAATCGAATAATCAATTGCTTCTACACTTACGTGAAGTATAAAATCGATATAAAAATTGCAACTATAACTTGAAGCTAACATTTCGCAAACTTTAACTGTAATAACGAGTAAGTACGTAATTTATATCGAATTAATAATCGTATCGGTTGCATCGGTCTCGTTCGAGATCGCATAAAAACTAATTGAACTGCAGGAAACTGTCATTGTAGTAATAAAATTACAATTCACGGAGGCGCCAGATGTAGGTACAGCGGTTTATTGCTGAAGCGCAAATTGAAAACGTTGACGGGACAATTGCCTCCCAGTTATTGTTTTGCTATTAAAAATTGATAGGAAAATTGATGGAAAAACAATCCTTAGCATACCTACCCTCCTTCTACCCATTAAGGGGGGCAACGGCAATTTAGAAACTCTGAAACCTCTACAATAACGATGTCAAATTTTCATTTTTTTATCTGTGAATATTGTAGATACTTTCAATTTTGTTATGACAGGTTTAATAACCTTTTAGCGCATTTTGGTAATATCAAACGACATTTAATGTACAGTAATAGTTATAAGTTCTGAAGATAGAGAGATTTGGATAAAATTAAAAAAAAAATTGTTTAAGATTTCTATCTTAAACAAAGTTTTAAAAAATTTACGTATCATCAAATCGTAAAAAAATCTAGTATTATGTAAACAAGCCTCATAAAATATCGGTGACATTGAGACACTTGTCTTTGAATTTTAGATTTTAGCTAAACTGAAAATATTTAGTATCAACACCACATCTAGTTTCTCTATTAACATTCTGTAAATCTGTATCTTAAACCGTACATAATTTTATTTGTTTGTTTAACAATGAATTACTTCAAAGACCAAGATTCTGCGGCAAGAGATATACTTTAATATTTTACTCAAACAATGTTTCATACATGCGAGATGAAAGTAATGAAAACATGTCGCAAATAGAGAATCTGCGTCAAAATTCTTTCTCAGAACAAGCTCGGTCTCATAACTTGTGTACATTTGGTGTACCTACTAGAATAATAAAACATGTATTTTGCCCGACCGCTCGTTGTACCGAGCTCGCAAAATATACGAGAAAATGTCTATGAGTAAATCCAAAGAAAAGTATCTATGAATAAAAAGTATAGTACGTTGATGCCTGAATTATATATATCTTTGGTACCTATAGCCAGTACCATATACTCGTATAATTATTGTATTAAAGAAACAAACGAATTATAAAACCCAAAATTAACATTTTGTTTAAGCAACCAAATTCAATTTTGTCACACGTATAACGTAACGGAATTCCACAAGCATGTTCCATTTATTCTCGGACGAAAGCAGTGGAGTATTTTTAAATAATTATTTTTTATTCGATTACACGGTCCCGCCTCGAACAACAAAGTATGTATTGATTGGGCGAGCGCTTGGCGGGAGGAATCGAGCCGCCTGAAGCAAGTCACTGTTCTATTTCGAGTCTTTCGATCTGAACGAATTATCATCCATGATAATCGGACCGGTTGGCGGTCATATTTCGTCCAATATTACGACTTCACGTGAACGCAGTGAACGCGTTATCGATACGCAATTAAAGCTGCAGGTCGACCATCGATATTCTCGATTGCAGTTCTATAATGAAGCGATTTACTTACACGGCAGTAACGAGAACTCGAAAAAGGAAACGAAAATGTACTTAATCGTATATATATCATTTTGTAGAGTATTATGATGCGTGGGCTTTTGAACAACGTGGTAGATTATGAGTGGGCTCGTTTGGGAAATGTATTTTATATCTGTTGATAATGGAAATTGGCTGTACTTCGATAAAATATTTTTTTAATATCTTGCCGCATTTGGTTCTCATACGAAACAAAACGCAGCCGCGTTTTGTCTTGTGTTGAGTACAGAATAATGTTACGATAAATATTTTGGTTAATTTACGTGAATGTTATGACTATGTAACTGAAAGTGCCTACGTATAGCTAATATACATATACACCTCTACCGCTAATGTTAGCATGGATATGACCTCGAACAACGCACAAATGAACTCTTGTTTATGTACCAAATGTTACCAATAAATTATGATTTCGCGTATATCTGCTAAATGTTTGAAATGTGATAGATATGTATATAGAAAACGTCCATTACAAAGACGTATTTATTGTTTGTTCAACGCCAAAATTAGTTCAGTTTTTTTTCTCTGTTTAAACACCGGCTTGCTGTAAACCTTATTTATTTATCTATCAGCATAATTAATGATCAATATTTTAATCATGGATTATGTGCTGCAGAAAAAGGGTTATAATACATATTGAAATATACTTCTTAGCAGTCAGTGTGTTGAAGGAAAATAGACAAAATGTTATTTTTTTTTTTTTTTAAAGACATATCCCGCAGTAGAGTACAAGCCCTGTGTCGCGGGGAACTTTACAAACATACAAGTCACGGACACAAAGTACACCCAGACACGGAACAACAATTTGTGGATCACACAAAATGGTGTCCCGTGTGGGAATCGAACCCAATATCAATATTATTCTCGTGTTTAATAAACTATGCACCACGAAGTAGACATAAATATGAGACCGTATTTTAATTTGAATAAATTCTCAATTGAAATAAACTACATGAAGCGTCTCCCACTAAATGCAAAGAATAATCTGAATTATTTGACACTTGTCTATAATATAACATCGATATGTAGGCAATTTTCCTATATAAAATAATATTTATGGTCTTCCAAGTATATTATTACACTATATATTCGTCCTACTGCATATTGCTGCCGTAAACGTGTTTCGAAGTTGAATAATTTGATTATACCTGTAGTATTTGATGGGTAAAAGATATCATACGAATAAATTACATACAAATACGAATATATAAATACTCTCACGCACTCTCTCTTATTAATGTCTATGTTTTTTAATAAATTGCGTTTTTTAAACTTTCAACAGCATTACCATCCATTATATATATTATCAGCACTTTAAAATAGAAAATAAACTTTACTAAATTATATTTATGTAGTATAATATGGGATAAAGTATATTATTTATGGTTTTATACGTAGGTTCCGACTGTCCTTGTCATTCGTTTGCGTCATACCCAAAATTAAACCAATAACCTCTATTTTATACCAAACAACTGATAATTATAAAAACAAAAACTGAAGCGTATCGAATCTTAAACAAACAGAATTCAAACAGTTTTATTATTATATCTACGATGGGTGTAAAAGTGAAAATTGTGATTGGATACCCAAAATTTTGACTAACTCTCCGCGCACTAAAAACTTTTTTATGTTCAAATCAGTTTGTTTGGGATTACTCTAATCAGTTCAGAAGTCTTGGTGGTCGTAATAAAATGTATAGGTACCCGGATAGGTAAGCACCCTTAGACAAATGAAATATTGCACCCACGTTTTACCTATTCCGTACCTAGTTTTTCCAATCATACATAAAATACGAAATTGGTCCCGTTCGGTTTACGTGTATCAGGTAGTAGAATATTACTACTGTATTTCGATGCCTACATTCTCATATCTTTGTCTCAAGACATTAGGTAGGTACTAGGCTCGGAACCAATAGCGGAAGCAGATAGATACTGACGGCTTGCAATAACAATAATGCGGGGAACGGAGCTGGGCGACCTGCCAGGGTTCTATCGATCCATACCACCGCATCGCACCAGTTCAGCATGACCTACCAAAATATATTCCTGATCCCCTTATTTAAGGGTTCATTCGTGATGCAGGGGGAGGAAGCAGCTCTTCATAATCTGGTCTCACAGATATACAAGTAGGTCAGAGGGAAAATTTACAAACACTACTCCGCGCGAGTGAGGATTTTTTTGCAAAATAAACTGAGAAAATTCTTTCCGGGTCAATGCAAATGGGGATGTTTACTTGATCGAACAAGATACGATGATATTTAGGTGTACTTTAGAAGATGAGGAAAATAGTGTATGGGGAGAATGTTTGGTTTGGATAATAATAATATATAGGGGAGCGATCATACTATGTGATTAGATTAGATTTAGTCATGCCAAGACAGCAAAAAGGATGTCTAATATATGTTGATTATATATGTTTCCAAATTCTTATAGATAGATATATAATATGACAGCCAATAAATTGGCTGTAATACTATATAGGTACTACGTAAAAGACAAATGATAAAAACCTAGTTAAATATTATCTATTTTAGATTTACCTAGAGATTTGTAATATATGTTCGTAAACTTTCGCGTTTTGTACACTTTATAGAATTTTATAAGCTACGGATCTTAATCGCGTAAATATTTTATTTTTAGACTAAATACCTTTGTTTTATGGCCCGACGTTTCGAACGTATTGCAACGGCCATGGTCACGGGTAGATAAACATAAAACAATTACGCGATTAAGACCCGTAGCTTAAAAAAATCTGTAATTACCTAGAGATGTCAGAAATAGTTTTAAATATCTCTACTTAATATTGTTCCTGTTAAACAAAGTTTCAAAACTTTTCCTGTCTTTGATTGTTTAAAATAACTTTAAGCAATTTTAACAGTAAAACAAATGATGAATGTGTTGTTCAAAAGCCATTTATCATTCATGATATTAATTATTTCATCTCATGAACATAACTTTTATTACCGGCCGCAAAAAACCTCAAACTACTTGATCTAATCAGCTTGTAATCATGTAGCTACCTACATAAAGAGCTAAATGTGCCTCTATTGTTTATTACATCAACACCTATAAAAGCGTGTAATCACATTTAACAGATTGAATAATAAGTTACATTAAAAACAAATTTTCCCATCAAAAGCAAGTGCTTTGATTATCTTAACACAAAATCTCTTTGTTCAACTGACAGCTACGTTACATAAAGAAATATTAAGCCCACTTGTAACCAAATTAGATATTTTTTTACCAACGTCAATAAATCGTTGGGCGCTCAAGTACACACCGACTTATTTTCGAGTTACGCCAAGTTTCTTCTCAAGATAAGTACTACCTAACCAATCCTACATACCATCCAGTTTTGAAAGATCCATAAAAGGGGCCCGCACTTCCTCATTACAGCTTTATTTTCTTATCTCGGGAGGAGGCGGGGGATATCAAGATATATTGGGCGAATATAAAGGTACTAGAGAAAGGGACCCGTGGGTCGACAATCAAGCGAACTCCAGATAAAATATTTAAAGGTCACCTTAAATGCTAGCCTTTCTAAACCACTCGAAGAGACTGAAGCGTTTCAAATTCTTTTGCTGAGAAAGGTTTTTGTTGAAATCACGCTATTAGTAAACACTTCATGTGACACCAAGTGGAAGCAATAATTCAAACCACGTTCACTTTTACGAATAAATAAAATTGTAACATAGGCTGTATGTAGGTATACCTTTGCATTTAAAACGAAATGTAAAAATCCGCCATAATGTTTTTTTATGCTATGGCGTCTTTTATAAAAAAATCTCTCTTTCACGCCTTGCAGTCAATATTTACTTTTTAATTTAAAGGCATGGCATGGTTCAGGTCTATACGTATATCATAATTAGTTAGTTTTAATCATAAACCTCAATACCCGCTTAATGATTCGTTTCTATAAAATATTTAATTTATAATATAAGATATTTTTTATATGAAAATGTTAATGCAATGGCAATATATTTAAAAAAATTAACACGTATCATTTGATCGCAGCATGGGCTCTATGTCTTGATTAGTTATGGAAATGACCACAATATCATAGTTTAATTTCCCTGATTTTGTATAGATCTACATTCTCTTCAACCATGAATAAAATTTATATAAATTGTTATCATGTTAGGTAGCTATTTTGTTATGCAAATCTATTCTGCAAAGCTAAAAATGAAATGAAAATTAAATAGCCATTTATAAAGTACCAAGGTAGGTACTTTAGAGTCATAAATACTTACCAGCTTTTAAATAGTATTACTGATAGACATTTAATACACAGTTATTGTATATTAATTACTTTAAATTAAAACAACACTCAGAAATGCATATTCAATAGAGCACAATAGCTGTGCCTCAACAGAAAATTAATAAGTACCAGGAAAACAAAAAACTGTAGATGGTCAAGATATCTACTATACATTATAATGACTGTATTACAAATACAATAATTGCATTTTTGAAAGATAGAAAAATTTGAAGTCCAGACCCAGGAATCGAACCCGAGACTTCCGTAGCCTAACCGGGCCGTAATCGAACCACCTATCTGGACTATGTTACTAGACCTCAATTTTTTCTATCCCTTGATGCTCGTGAGTTGGGCCCTCGCATGCGCCATCTAGTCGTTACAGAGCATTTTAACAAATTATGATTATAAAATTATAATGCAAGAAATGCCTATAAAAATTACTTCAATGACTGTATTATCATATCGTTTTAAGTTACCTATCTAGTTTATCAACTGGTACCTACAGTTTAATTGATTTTCAATACCTATATAGTCGGTTGTTGGTGCTCTTCCATGTCCAAGTACCAGGTGAGCAGAAAGTGTAGGCGTTCCTTTATGTGCTTTCCGTCGATATAACTAAAAGCATGGACGTAGGTAGCTTTAAAGTTTTAACAAATGCATACTTATAGAAAGTGGAGACACATTCACGGACATTCCGATTAGAAATAGAGTAACCTAAAGAAAAGTATATGAAAAATATATTAATTAATTAAATTACTATATGATAGATTTATGTACCTACCTACCTACAAATTTAACACAACTTGCAACCCCTTATTAAAATATGCCCGGCATCTTAAAAATGTAAATTAAATATACAAATAGCTTATATACCTACATATCTATGAATTAAAATAATCGATAATCTTATATAGATATATATGCAAATAATAAATTGAAAAGAAAGAATTAAAGCTTGCCAATCATAATATTGTAAAATCTTCATCAATTTGTACAAAAATAAACGTTTCAACGTAACATAAAAATAAAACATAGTTTCATATTTCCAAAATACGCACCTTTAAGGGTTACATGTTACGTCATGAGAATTACACACGAAAAGGTCATTGTTTCTTTAATAAAACTTGTTTTCTACATTTCCCCGTACTGTTATCGTGTCATTTGTTGTTTGTATCACAGTTTTGACAACACGACACGAAATAATGAAAACTTGGAAGGAACATTTATCCTTAACTTCAACTTTTATACCTACTGCCTTGATAAATTTATCAATTAGGTAAATTTGGAAATAATTACAAATTTGTATGTAAATTTCTTTACTTAGTATCTTAAGTGTCCTTGTAAATTCTTGAAAACAAATGAAGGATGTCACACAAGTCAAAAAAAATTAAAATATTTAGTTCTTATGAATCAAACAATGAAAACCTTACGACTTAATCAATTATAACTTTATCAATAGTATATCAAAGTAAATAAAAAAGGTCATTGTTTCTTTAATAAACTTGTTTTCTGTGTTTCCCCATGTACTCGTACTATTATCGTGTCATTTGTTGTAAGTATCACAGTTTTGACAAGACGACATGAAATAATGAAAACTTGGAAGAAACATGTATCCTTAACTTCAAATTTTATACCTGCCTTAATAAATTTATCAATTAGGTAAATTTGGAAATAATTACAAATTCGTATGTAAATTTTATCATTACTTAGTATCTTTAGTGTCCTTGTAAATTCTTGGAAATAAATGAAGGATATCACGCAAGTCAAAAATGTAAATATGTTTAGTTCTTGTATATTAAATAATGAAAACTTTATGGTATATCTTGGCTAGCTAAAATTGCAACAACTCATGCGTGCATAATCAAAATAAATAATTCAAAATACAATAAACTACTGAATCGACCAATTGCCAAGTCCATTCCGTTTTTCATTTACGTTTCCCTTACGCTGACAAAGCCTACTCGACTACCAAAAACCTTTTTCAACTGACAAAAACTTTTGTTAAACGATTTTGAGCTTTAGTATATGGGGTGAGGTATGTTATTAAGAGTGATTATTGTTTTTCAGGCGGTGTGTTCGCGTTGTGATGGCAAGTTTTGCGTCGGTTGTGAGTGTCCGTCGGCACGCGAGTTTGCGTGAGGATTCGAAGCCCGCCCAAATTGCTGCTACAGTTTTTACCTGTGGTTTCTCCAAAGTTATATGAACCGATTCGTACACTGTATTCTATGTAAAAATGTTAATTGAATAGTAATTGGAGTTTGTTACGTGGAATGATCTACATTTTTCAGGTTTTTTATCTATGTATGTTAGGAGAACGAAGGCCGTATCTACAAGTACCCCAACTTATTTTTAGTTCGACTGATTTAAGGTCATATCTTTATACGTTTTCTTGTTTGTATACTATTATAATAATTAATAATTAAACAAGCAATTCTTGTATATATAATCTGAATCTCGGCAACGGCTCCAGCGATTTTTATAAATGTAGTATGCAGGGGGGACAGCTAGTCTAATCTATACTAATATAATAAAGCGGAAGAGTTTGTTTGTTTCATTGTTTGTTTGTTTGTTTGTTTAAACGCGCTAATCTCAGGATCTACTGGTCCGATTTGAAAAATTATTTTTTGTTGGATAGCCCATTTATCGAGGAAGGCTATAGGCTATATAACATCGCGCTACGACTAATAGGAGCGGAGAAGCGACGAGAAATGTTTCAAAAACGGGGAGAAATTACGCATACAAAGTTGCGCGGGACAGCTAGTATAATATAACTAGCTGTCCCGCAAACAAACAAACAAACTCTTCCGCTTTATAATATTAGTATAGATAAAGCGTTGTTTAACATTTATGAACTAGGGTACGGATACTATTATTTTGTTATATTTAGAACAAGTATTTAACTTAATAATAAATATAATATTTAAGTACGTAGGTACGTGCTTAAAGCAATGAATATGCTTCAAATATTGTAAATATTAATGTAAGTATATCATTTATGTATGTTTTGATTTTAAGGTAACGAAAATAAAATACTTTTTGCCACTACAGATAAAAACCAAAAAATGGTATATAAAATAAATATTTTAGATATCTTTGTAATACCTAGGTGGGTATTTGTACTTCATCTACCAACCTTTGTATAAAATTTAAATCATCCATATGATCATCCATACAAGTGTACAATTGTAGCTACAGAGTTACAATACTACAATGAGTAAAAAAATACGCAAATAGCTGATATAGGACTTGAATACAAAGTAATGACATTGGCAAGACTAGCGCCAGTCATCTAGTATTCAAACTAAACACAAACGGTACACGATCACAAAATTGGTTTCCAAATAAAGATCCTTACGCACAGGATTCGGCAATTGAATGCAAATTGCTTGCTGATTGCTGTTGCCTTATATTGTGAATAAAACATTAATATTAATTGCTCAGTGTCCTGTCATGGATTAGGTATTATGACATACCTAATGTAATGTATGAGAACAAACTATAAAAATGTTTATGAAATAGGTACAGTGAGGCCAAAACTGTTTGTATTCGGTTTACCAAGTGTTGAATAAATTTTGTATCTGTTGAAAATAAAATGAATTAGGTAAATTTTAATACCTAAGTGTGAAGGTTGCGCTCTACATGTTTTCATAGGAGGACAAATCCATTATTTTAATTATTATGATTGATTGTATTAAATCTACATTTAAACGCATAGGTTAATATTCAAAAATCGATATAGATGAAGAAAATACAAATTTAATAATATGCTTGCATCATGAATCTAAAACAACACAACTGTCGTGTGAGTAGGTCACCTTATAAAATAAAATATATTAATTTATTTAAATTATTCAAGGGTGTGAATAATTTATTTTTGTATAATTAATCAATATATACCTACCATGTAACTAATTAATTTGTATAAATAGTTTGACACTATTTTAAGGTTTTGTAAGTTAATATTGATTAAATTCAATGTCGTCTGATATAAATCATTTATTAAATTAAAATACATGTTTTGTCATGTTTTATTTTTAGTTGAATTATATAAACCTTATACCTAAGATATCAAATTAATCTTTACATGCTTATAAAATAAGCAAATATATACAGAAGGAACAAAATTATAATTATAAACGGTTTAGCTACCGAATTCAATTAAATAAAACGTTTTAAAAGGATTCTTGTGAAGTCTTTTTAGGTATATGCAAAACAATTTGTGTATCAATGGAAGTAACAACGAATGACGCATTTTGCAGTAGGAGAGCGTGTAAAGAAACCATAAAACATATATATGTCATCGTGTAGGTATAATTAATAACATTATTGGTTTTTTGTTTATGAAAATTGACAATGATTGTCAGTTACCTTACCTACTATTTAAAGATACGTATTTAAATTGTAAACCTTCTAAAAATACCTTTATTTACGGATAGTTTATGATAGTATATGTTACCGTATTTATTATTAAACATCATCATTGTAATCTATATTTTATTAAAATTATAAAGCTGAAGAGTTTGCTTGTTTTTTGAACGCGATAATCTCAAGAAGTACTGGTCAGAATTTAAAAATATTTTACTGTTGGATAGCTCATTTATCAAGGAAGGCTATAGGGTATATAACATCACGCTACAAACAATAGGAGCGGAGCAGCAATGAAAAATGTTGCAAAAACGGGGAAAAATTACGCAGACGAAGTTGCGCGGGTCAGCTAGTCTTATATATTACAAATCAAACGCCCAGCTCAAACCCTAGAAGACCTAGAGAACTAAAATTTTGCACGAAGGTTTATTTTGTGATGTAGAACAAGGCTAAGAAAGGATTTCCGAAAATAAACTTAAGAAGAAGGAAGCCGCGAACATAAGCTAGTATTGTACTAATATTGAAGTTAATAATATATTGGTATTCAATAAATGACCTGTATGAATGACATAGTTTCATTATCCCGTATGATATATTTATTGATAAATTAGTAACCTCATTACATATCACAGAATATAATTATAAAGTAATGGATCTTACCAATAAATAAACACTTTTTCTTAACACTATATTATCACAACACACATGATCACATGACACCCACTTCACACAATATCAATTAGGTACAACCATTTTATATTGAGACTGCCGTACGAACTGATTACTTGAACACTTGTTGGTTACAAATTAATTCACGCGAATTGATTACAATTATTTTTCACAAACAAATTTCTTTAGTCTTGTCTCTGCAAGACAGACAATCAAACTGAGACGCATACCGAAGCAATGTCGTTTAGTTATTTTTATAAAGGACATTAGTAAAAACGAATGTCACTCGACCATTGTATATTTATACTGCCCTATAAACGATCCCTTATAGAATTGTGGCAAAACCCTTTTTAACATAAAAAGCTAACGTTTTTACAATAGGTTTTTGCACTACTTTTTACTGGTTACCGCAGTTACGAAACAAAGTAATGGTCATTATCACAGGCGGATTATAAAAAAATAACGGTGTTCTTCGGCACTCGGTAAAAAATCTTCTTGCACAAATAAGTGCCGAAAGGATCGTTACAATTTTTTGCTTGTACCCTTTTAATGTTTATAGTTTTGAGTTGTTTTTGCAGTTAAATCTGTAATATTTGTAAATCATATAGTGTATTATAATATAACGGTGTAAAACGCTAAAGTCTTGCAGAAAGCGTGAAAATACTACACAAATAGGCCTATACAATATTAGGTACACGCAAGTTTTACTTACATTTTTTTAAAGTGTGTGTATTTCTTGAATAGGCATATTTGGTATCTTGCTGCTGATTAATAAAGACATATATTTCATCAAATAAGGCAAGTTGAATTTATTTAATAATTCAAGTTGCCTTATTTAATCGAAAAGTTGCTGTCCTTAGCTTCAGTGCGTACCTACCTACTACTTTATTCTTTATTAAATAAATAATGCAGTTTATTATTAATAATGATGTCTTGTTATATTTGTAGGTATTAAAGGAAAACAAGAAAAACATATTAAATAATCTTTTTAATTTTTGCTGTGCGAATGTGAATTAATCTACTCGCGATTTTTTATATACGATATGTTTAGACACAGTATTAAATTATAATAGACACTAAAAAAATATTAGAATATTATATTTCTGGAACTTATCAGCGTATAAATATGGAGCACGAAGTAAATTTATAAGTAGAAACGTTGCATTATGAATAAAAATTATAATCCGTTATATTAATATGTAAAAGAATAGGACCGAACAAATGCCTTTACTATTCAGTCAAGTATTTAATAAATTGATTATTTAAAACTCAAAAAAATAGGACATAATTTTAAATCGGCTTCATTTTTTTTTACCAATTTTTAATAGCTGGGACCCTTTATTATTAAAAAAATATCACATTTTTATTGCAGGCAACTATGTAATGGCTGTTATTACGACGCGTAGCACAAATAATCACTATCCTGAATCATTATAATCATACCTAACTATAATTATATAATGAAATCGTTTTCAGACAATAAGTAATTATTTATAATGAGATATCCAATCCTTTTGTGCAATTCCAGCCTATTGTTATGTGTTTAATGATCTTCTTATGATCTCACCGCTTTTCAGTTACTTAACCTATGATATTAAATCATTAAGGTTCATACATTTTATTTAGTAGGTTCAGTTTCTTAATTTGATACAGAGGATATTTTTCTATAAATAAATAATTAGGTATATAAATAAAATATTTGATACTATCCTAAGAAATTAAAATAAGTAATGAAAGACAAAATTAAGAGATAATTGCTTTACTTTGGGTAATAAATATGTAGTAAAATGTACCTAAATATTAGTAGGTACTTCTACTTTTAATTTCCATACACTGTTAATAAATGAAATGAAAGAAAAAAAATATTACGACGTAGAAAGAAGTAATATCCGGAATGAAAAAGTATAAGTTCATTCTTTGTTTTTTTTTGTAAATGTCTATTCCATTATCTAATGAAAAATATTTGCGGTTATATGCATATTTTTTTTAAAACGATTTTATATATTAGATATCCCGATTTACCTCACGGCCCTTTGCCACGGCTTTTCTTAGGTGTAAGAGTATGCGTATTCTAAATGTAGACACGAGAGGGTCAAGTTGCATTTGTGTGCGTGAAGTTACTTCGAAGTGCTGCCACTCCATACGAGATGGCGCTGTACAAGAATTTTATTTAGCGGGTATATTACTTTTAAAACATTTTGCTTGTGTCAGACTCAATTAATATCTTCTTATTTTCTATTTAAATGATTTAATTTGTAAGTTTCATACATTACATAATCATTAAAATTACATTATCACGATTTTTTAAATCCAAATTAACATTATATTATTTTACACGGTACCAAATATTCCGAAAGTCTCATATTATATTTTTTTATGAGTAATTACTTCTAAATAGCAGTAATAACAAATTAATTGGTCAAAAATAAATTTTCTTTGCAAATATCAACGACAGTGCTGCCGCAGAAAATGCGGAAACTGTCGGAACTAACGAGCGTTACGCTTCGATTGACATCGTATAAACGACGTCGACGTTCACGAGGCTATAAAACGTAACTCATCAATTTTAAAGGCCTTTTTGCTTTAGCAAGAGTCTGACGCTTATGCCTATTTGGTATTAGGTAAACGCTTTAATGAAGTCAAGCCTTTAGAAAAGTTGGTTTCGCGCCAAAAGTTTGAACGTTTTATTTTTTATTTAAAAAATGATTTTATGTAAAATAGAACAGCTATCTTGTTCTACAACTAAAATAATGTATTCTTGTGATTTTTGTTACTGTTTTCGAGGTTAGTACATAGGTAAATTTATTTATCTTCGTAAATAGGTTACTTTTTATTGGAATATTTAGGCATTTACCGTAGTGCTCGTCACTTGGTCCTTGTGGATATTATTAAAAAACTACCGCAGGGTTAATTAATAGCATATGGTATAATATATATTTTGAAAGTATCTAATAATCTAAACCCCCTAGACCATTATACCCTTTGTCAGGTATTTAAGCGGCGGTAGCCTAATGGCTAAGGCATCGGTCTCGCAATCGTGAGGTCGCGGGTTCAAATCCTGGCCATTATACTACCGACGTGAACCCACTCCTAACACAAGCCATGGAGCTTAGCTGGAGGGGTTAACAGGATTGCTAGTAATGTGGGACCACAATCCCACATTGCTAGTTATCTTTTACTAAAATAAAAAAAAAAAAAAGGTATTATTTGGATGTACCCGTGTACTTAGATAAATGGGGACTCGATTTTTTTCTCAATGGCTTGTGTTAAGCGAAAAAAAAATTTTTTCGGTCTGAATTCTAAAAAATAGGAAGGACTGTGCGCATCAGGCAATCACTGTTACCCCAATATACTTTAAAAAAAATTAACCTGTACCATCAAGCTCCTATAATTTCAATTACATGTATCAAAGCATATATCGCAAATAAATGTAGATATGAAATGTTGGTATAACTTATGACTTATATAAATAAGGATTATTAATAAATTATACCCAATGTACCTATGAATATTAAAATAATAGATAATGGGCGTTAACCTCACGTCAATGACATAATAATATACTTTGAAACATTTAATATTTAAAGTAATTTAATTTAGTTTCATGAAGTTTGAATCTAAGTACGAGTACCTAACTTAGTACCTAATTATTTATAAATAAAATGTTTTATTTTAATTTGGTTTTTATTACTTATGTTAACGCTTTATGGTTTGGCCAATACCTCCATGATGTCAGCTCTAGTTTTTATTTTAATTAACTTAAAAATATGCCATTTACTAATTTGATTCAACATATTACCTATGT
Organism: Herminia tarsipennalis; assembly: GCA_945859575.2. Classification (NCBI taxonomy): domain Eukaryota; kingdom Metazoa; phylum Arthropoda; class Insecta; order Lepidoptera; family Erebidae; genus Herminia; species Herminia tarsipennalis. The sequence continues at coordinate 12,591,240 of OX243835.2, forward strand.
CATTCTTATACCTAGGTAGACATACTGATTATTGGGTAAAGATATATTTATTGGCAATTTGTTATGATTGGTCATGATAGTTGACTGTAGCTGAGATAAGGCCTTAAAAAAATATTTTTAATAATTAATGGTTATTTGTGGTGTAAACAGAATCCATGAAATATAACATTTTTATTTAAATACTTTGGCCACCAAAATGACTGTGAATCGATAAAATGTGGTTAATGACTTTTTACAATTAGGTATTTTGACAAGTCAAATTAGAATCTTTATAAGAAACGTCAAAACGATTCGCTTTGTAGAAATTTGTATGGAGTTTAGCAATTTGACGTCATTATGATCTGCTGTCAAATCATTTACTTTTAGTGTTTATTCTGATGATTATTAATACTAAAACATGATTAATTGTGGACGGTCTTTGTTTCGGATTATTTAAAGGCGTATATATTAAAAAAGCTATTTTACAAAAACAATGAAAGGTGTTGGGTACCGTTCATTGTTTTTGTAAAAATGGAGCCAAACGGAGGATGAGCATTGGTTGACTTGACAAGAGTTGTCAGATAAAGTAGACATTAGAGAAAAAATGTCGTTGGAAGGTCAGAAGAGGGTTAAGGACCTGAATGTCACTTCATAAAATAATAAAATCTATAAAACTGCTTTTTCAAATGTGTTTGTTTATGACCTCGCAATAAGACATTACTGACAACAAGCTAAAATTAGAAAAAATGTAAATACCTTATAGTTTATAAATAGTTATGTTATGTTCCTAATTTCTCTTAAATAACAACAAAGCCTTTTTTACATAAATCTCATAGAAAACTAAGTTTTACTCTAGCGTATGGCAATAATTGAGGTAGGTGGTTAAGAGTGCAAAGTGAGATTATTTCAATAAAGAGGCAGATCCACTAATCCTCTATGGATTTAGCAGCTCTGTCTCTATCGAGAGGTAGTTCATTCATAAGCCACATAATTAGTGAACTATTGTAAGTCTTAATTCCATAATGGGAAATCGACGAAGTAATTGATTCTGATTCCATTCTTATACGTGGTAAAAAATAAAATGAATTAATATTTAAATCGAACATTATTAACGGTCTCAATAATTTACCTATCGATGAATTTGTCTACTAGATCTATTTATTATATTTGACATAAGCTTCATACAAAATATGTCAAAATTCTACCTCTAGTAGCCAAATCCATTTCGTTAAAAAAATCAACAAACAATCGAACAATTTTTTGGTTCACTCGATATTTTTTCATTTTCCAATCCTGATTTTCAAATACTTTTCATAGAACTTAAGAGATGGCGTGAAACTCGCTCGATATTATTTTATAATACATAAGTTAGGTACCTACTTATTTTAGTTACCTAGTTATTTAGATAATTAATTTTCTAAATAAGTAGGTAACTACAAAATAAATAGGTAAATAGTTGACAACAGTAACTGTGATTAATATTTATTATTTGTAAAGTAATCTTCTCCAAATTCTTCTAAATATTAACCTAATTTTTATTTATTACCTTTAAAAAACTATTAAAAAAAATACTTGTTAAGCTTTTGCTATCTAACATTTTAGCTCTTTTGCAAGCCAATATATAAAAATCACGTCACTATTGTGACGTACCAACTAATATATTATGATTAGTGATCGGTGTAGGTAATTACCATTTAGGATCTATGATTGATTAAGTGAATGTTTTTCGAAATAATCGCTTCAAATAAAGTTGGATAAATTGTGTGCCCTCCCTTTTATCTTTTGAAGCATATGCCAAAAAAAAAATATGACAAAAATCACAAAGGTAATTTAATAAGCAAATACTTTTCACTTAAATTATTTTCGACATGATCGTATATACAGTCTGTCAGTTAAAAACTGCGCTTCTCAATAACAGGGTGTAAGTGACTCCTCTGTTGGTGCAATTTTTCATATGTAGGTAGTGTGTACATGTATCGTTGCTGCTCCGCTCCTATTAATAGTAGCGTGATGTTATATAGCCTATAGCGTTTCTCGATAAATGAGCTATCCAACAGTAAAATAACTTTTAATTTAGATCATTAGTTCCTGAGATTACCGCGTTCAAACAAACAAGCAAACTCTTCAGCTTTATAATATAAGTATAGATTTATTAAATATGTTCGAAAACTTGTCAAAGTATATTTAATTGCTCAGCATTGGAAATATTTAGGGAATAATTGGTCTTTTTAGTTTCTTGTGATTTTTTAAAGTAAATTATGTGAATAGCCGAACTCAATCCGGTTAACCACCAATCACAAATAAAGTGAAATCTCATGTTACAATAACAAATATTTAAATAGTGATAGTAAATGTACAGTACCGTGATCACTAGGTATAGACAAGAACCCTATACACCTGAACACATTTCCTCAATGTCTGACAACATTCTTCCAAAACAATAAATTCAAAACATGAATCAAACATCCCCATCAAATTAACGGGAACATAAAGTCTTTCGACAATTCTATTCGTTGGCAAGTTGTCGTGTGTTGGGACTATTATAATCCCTTGTACCTACAACTATAAGTAACTATGTATGTGCGTACATAGGGTTAAGGGTGAAATAAAAGGAGTGGTAACTGTTGTGGTAATACTTGCTTGACATGAACGTTTCTTGCGCATGTGGAAAGGAAATAACTGTCCGAAATTGAAGGAGTTGTTGCTTTGATTTTGTGGAATATTTGTTCTTGTTGCCAGTTTTACCTACATCTGCATTTATTTTCAGGGTGTTTTTCAGTATTTTAAGTAAACAGTTCATTTTTGACGTGAACACGTCTTATAAATGACACGTAGCAACGGTCACTTTATTGATTGGTTGATAAGCAACGGTCATTTTTTGATTGGTTGCTAAATAGTCACGTTATTGATTGGTTGCTAGACATTGGTCACGTTATTGATTGGATAATAAACAGTCACGTTTTTGGTTGCTATACAACGCAAATGACGATATGTGATTAATGTTTTTTTATGACGTAAAATTATCGTTCGTATACCGACTTTACAGACAACCTTTTTTTTTATACCAATAAACTTAAACAAGATTATGACCAGCTTCATGAATAAGTTAGATGTTAATTGTGTTCAACCATGGTTATAGGGACTAACAATCACCTTCAATCTATCAGACCTAATAGAATAGGACAAGTATCAAAATCACATCTAAAAAAGTTTAGAAGAAAGAGAGAAGAGAAAGAAGAAAACAGATTGATCGATCAAGATCCGGGAACAGTTTCATTGACTTCGTCTTTTTCCTTACAGACATTGAGGTTGAAATACATCCTTGGTTACCGGCAACAACAATTTTCTTATCGTATTAGAATCTTAGTGGATTTTGATAAACCATTCAGAAAAATCCTCTGAAACGGTATCGGTTGGAGTCCGAAAAATCTATCTCTATTCTCAGTTTTTTTAGAAACAAAACGACACGTCATAAGGCGTTCGTTTCTAAATCAAACTTGTACAGGGTCCTTATTCACTACATTTTTTTTCGATTTCGCGGCAAGCCTGCGCTTTTAATTGTCAAAATCTTGTCATAATAATTATTAAAGAGATGCATCAAAAGAAATGCATCGCGCATGCACGCAGACATCTTTGAGCTCACCGCACATGCGCCAATTTGCGCGAGCTTGCCGCGAAAACGAAAAAAAAGAATAGTCATTATGGACCCAGCACAGGTGGTGCAGTAGTAATATCCACAATCCATACCAATATCAGTGCCCCAAATGCTGAATATACGATTCTCGCAAAAAAGAATCTCTTGACAGTATTAAAAGTTTTATTACTACCAGTTATAAAGTTATACTAAATATTGTTACACCAAATAAAAATGTATAATATTATTAAGTAAACTTAAGCACTTTAAAGAACAATTCTTAATTGTAGAAGAGCAGAATTTCCAATTCTGGTAGAAACTTACATGTTAAAATTTGTTGATGAAATAAACATTTTTATTTATTTATTTTCTTACTAAATCAAATTATGTAGGTATTTAGGTAAATATTACACCATATGTATTTATTACTTTAAGGGCTTATAACACCATGGATCATTGACAGCTGGCAAAAATTAAAAAAAAAAATTTTATATAGGGTTTGAGCCCCTCTTCATTTTTGTATATGTTATTTTTTAGGTTTTTGTGGATACCTAGTAGGTATGCCATATTCCAAGCCATTACATTTTTTAAATTGTTACCACTATGACGTTCTACACGTGCAGTCTATGTTACAACCACTCTCCGAGATCGATCAATGCCTTGCGCATCCAATATAACAATGGATTTAGGATCTCTGGCCTGGCTTCTTCGTGCCTCTGGACTGGCATGTTCACTGAGGCGAGGGTTGATGTCTCGCATGCTATCATACGCAAGTGATGAAATGCATGCTAAGTTGAGTTCGGGGCAGTTCAAATAGTCATTGCTGTAAGAGATGACTTTAATACCCTGAAAGCAATAATGCTCAGATGCATTAATCGATATAACCAATAACGATATACTTATTATTATTACTTAGATTTGACTGCCTCTGTGGCGCGGTGGGTGTGTCCGACTGCTACGCAAGAGGTCGTGGCTTCGATTCCCACACGGGACAGCACTTTGTGTGATCCACAAATTGCTACACGAATGTATGTTTGTAAAGTCCCCCGTGACACCGGGTGTGTACCCTACTGCGGGAATCGTCTTTAAAAAATAACTTAGAAAGTTATAGAGCTTTCAAAATCAGGGCGACTCTATTAGAAGTCCGGAATCCTAATAGAGTGTATATATATACCTAGTATTTTATCTTATTTAGACTTCAAAATAGACACACTAGCTTTTCTCCGTGGGTACGCCAGCCTGGATATTAATTGGTAACTATATAAAAAGTAAGCCAAAATAGACCCAAACAAAAATAAATCAAAATTGGCCCAGTAGTAGGTATCACCAAAAATATATATACCGGCGGACTGAGTATTTTTCTGTACCTATGCATAAAATTAGCATAAACTAGTGTGGATGTTACTTTACGACCTAAACAATTTCCCCTTTACAAGACCTATTCGTTTTTAATTAACTTCTTTCTGCACTTTTATTTCAGATGTAAATAAAGTGCAATTCACTCTTTGTCTTTAATTAGAACCTGTCAGCCAAAATTAATTTATTGCAGGTAAAAATTTAATGTGTAATATAAATTATTCTCGTCTCGTAACCGCCTATTTATATACATTACTAGCTGTCCCGCGCAACTTCGTATGCGTACATTTTCCCCGTTTTTGCAACATTTTTTACTGCTCCGCTCCTGTTATTGGTAGCGTGATGTTATATAGCCAATAGCCGATATTCAGACCTACTGAATATGCATATAAAATTTCATAAAAATCGGTCAAGCCGTTTCGGAGGAGTATGGTAACTAACATTGTGACACGAAAATTTTAAATACTGTTACTGTGATAAATACCTATGAATATAATAAATAAATACCTATAGGTAATAGAACCAGAACCACTTAGGTATACTGGTTTCCTAATTAGTGGTTCTATTATATACCTCGAATCATATTATTACAGGAGCAATTAAGTTATTCTACATAACTATGAAGAGTCTTATGACTAGTTGAATGATAGGTGACCGTTTTCGAAAAATATGACACCCCTCCGTGCCTCAGAGAGCACGTTAAGCCGCGATCTCGCGCCTAATCTCTCTTTAGGTAGTTGTGTCGGATTTCTGTCCTATCAGGCTTTGTGAATAAGGCAATAGAGAGTGCACTAGTCTTCGCAAATACTTGTGCACTATAATACCTCTGGTGTAGTTATAATAATAATATAATAATGTCTTGGGACATCTCACACAACGCTAACTGATCCCAAACTAAGCAGAGCTTGTACTATGGAAACCAGACAACTGATAAGCATACTTATATATTTCTAAATACATACATATTGTAGATAAATAACACCTAGACACAGAATAAACCATCGCGCTCATCAAACACAGTTTTATCCTGGGTGGGGATCGAACCCACGACCTCTTGCGTAGCAGTCGGATACACTCCCACCGCGCCACAGAGGCAGTCAAAGGCAGTTGGTTAGTCACTGATGAGATTGGCTGCCGTAACCGATATAGGTTAGGAGACCATTACGTAAATGAAAACAGTCACTTCTCAGGGACCAAGCTAAGTACCTACCTAAGTACTCTAGCACGTCTTACATATATAAAATGACATTACGAATGACCACCGGCATCGGCAATTTATACTAGCAGCTTTTACTAACATTTAAACTTTCGCGTTGCATGATTATAACTATTCATTATACGGCGGAAGTCCGCTTGTGACCACGGCCGGTGCAACCTGGTAGAAAAGTCAAGCATTTTTTAGGTAAACAATGCGCGTTAATTCCCTCATAATAAATAGTTACTAGCAGCTTTTGTTCTACAATTTCCAAAAATATTTTGATTAAATAAAATAGGTGCATATTACCATGTAAATATGTATCTCGAATCCAGCCGACTGACCTAAAGGGTATTTCTATACTCCACTAAAGTGACGTAATATAAAAATAAACCGGCCTCTATAAAGTGCTTGCATTTTTTGGCGCTCCTCCCTTGGTCTATAACCTAATTAAATAAATTTAAATGTTTTGTTTTTCATGAGAAATTTTGTAACAACCTATATAAACTATCTTTATTATTCCTTAAAAATAATTAAATAATTACTTTTTATCCAAATATTTTTATATAAGTACCTATTCATATACACTGACGGACTCATAAACTGCATCAAAGTTCAGGTTTACTCTAAAAGGATTTTTTATAATAAGTATGCAAACTTTTTAGATTAAATTATATAAATATGGAAAGACTGGCTCTTAATCTTAAAAAAAAATTAAATTTAAAAATAGAACTGCGGTAAAACAAATGAATATAGCCGGGAAAAGAAAATTTACTCGTAGTATCAGATTTGCGTGTTATTTATAGCAAAGTTTTAAATTAATTCTCATTGATTTTTTTTGTTTGGTCAATTGAATTATTGTTACCAGCATAATTGTTGGGTTAGTTTTTTAACACATCGAGAGTTTTTGAACCATAATATGGATACTTCGTCCGAACAAGCGGCACAAATTGTAGCATTGGTGCGGGAGGGCTTGGATCAACGAACGATTGGTAGAAATTTAAATTTAAACCAGTCTACGGTTTGTAGAATATACAGAAGGTTTGTAGAGACAGGTTCTTACAGGAGGAGACGTGGTACAGGCAGAACTCGAGCAACCACAGGTCGTGATGACCGATTTATTGTTACAACTTCCCTGCGAAATCGTTTCCTCACGTCAGTTAACATCAAAACCGAGCTTAATGAAGTGCGTGGAAAAAACGTGTGTGCACGAACAATAAGAAGAAGGTTAAAGGAAGCGGCTATCACCCCTTTTAGACCAGCAAATGGTCCAAAGTTTTCTGCAGCTCACAGACAAGCTCGCTTAAGATTTGCGCGTCATCACCTGAATTGGACAGAAGAGCAGTGGGCCTCTGTATTGTTCACGGACGAGTGTAGGACATGTTTATATGGTGCAGATGGTCGCAGAAGAGTCTATCGTCGACGTGGGGAGCGATATGCTCAAAGTTGCATTGAGGAGCGTGTTCCTTTTGGAGGCGGTTCATGTATGGTCTGGGGTGGCATATCGATGAACGGGCGAACAGAACTTGTGTTCATAGACATGGTCCGTCAAAACGGTAATAGAGGGGGTTTGACAGCACATCGCTACATAACAGAGATATTAGAAGATCACGTGGTGCCTTACATGGGATTCATAGGCGAAAATTTTACTTTAATGCAGGATAATGCCCGGCCGCATGCAGCTGCACAAGTTCAACATTATTGCGAAGAGGTTGGGATACGTACAATGAATTGGCCAGCACGCAGCCCGGATCTTAATCCCATCGAGCATGTTTGGGACAATTTAAAAAGAGCTGTATATGCGAGAAACCCTTCGCCTACGACAGTGGCAGCACTAAGAACAGCACTTTCAGAAGAATGGGACAATATTCCGCAAGATCTTTTAAAAACCCTTATAAAATCTATGCGGAACCGATTAGAATCCATAATAAGGGCACGTGGGGGTAATACACCTTATTAAAACACAAATAAACCCTTGCATAAAGTTTGTGTCTATTGTTAAAACCAATTTTTTAATTAAACAATTTTTCCTTAAACTTCTGTTTTTTCTTCAAAAAAGGTCTTAAGGTCCTTTCCAGTACATAAACTTAAACTTAAAGATATGATCCTACGCTGTTTTAAAGTTCACGAACCAATCTAGAGGTTTCAATTTAAATCTGTATAGAAAGTTTGCATACTTGGTTAAAATATTTATTTCAAAGTCGTCTATTACTTTGATGCAGTTTATAAGTCCGTCAGTGTATGTAGGTACGTTACCTACATAGTTGGAAAAAAACGAATGTTAGTACCTAAGTAACTAGGTAACTATAAAATATTCTTAAAATGCATAATAACCTCATCTATACTAATATTATAAAGCTGAAGAGTTTTTTGTTTGTATTGAACGCGATAATCTCAGGAACTCCGTACTCAGGAGGTCCGAATCGAAATATTATTTTACTGTTGGATAGCCCATTTATCGAGGAAGGCTATAGGATGATGATATAACATCACACTACGACCAATAGGAGCGGAGCAGCAATTAAATAAATTCCAAAACGGAGAAAATTTACGCAGACGAAGTTGGGCGGGTCAGCTAGTAAGTAATAAACGAGACAATGGCCTTGGCTAAATGTGAATACTGTACCTACCTTTTATACTAATAAGATTAATTAAATGAGACAATGGCCTGTAAAGATAAATATGAATATTGTACCTACCTTCTAAGACTTACTAATAAGACTAATTAATTCTTGTCGGATTTACATATTAACTACAATAAACTAATTAGATATTTACATTTCTTAGTATTTTTTTTATGAAGCTTTTCACACGTACCTACTTATATATGAAAATTAGCATTTGAAGTAAATATGGTAGACATTATTTGTTTTATTATGATTTTAAAGTTGTGAGTGGCAAGAAATTCAAATGTACACTGAGCTACGACGCGTAGTGGTTAGTTATGGTTCATACAAGGTCAGAGATGAGAATGTGATGATGAATGTAAGTATTGTCTATTCCCAGGGGGGGGGGGATTCGAGTTTTTTTTTCGTTATACTTTCGTTGTATAAAATACCAGTCTAAAAGCTATACTAAATATTGTTACACCAAGTGAAAATGTATAATATGACTTTGGCACCTGTCCCACCAACAACGATGAGCGAGAAGCGAGTAGCGATTTATCGCTCAAGAAACGTACAACAGATGTATTTTGTAGGTCCCGTCCGTGTAAACGCAACGATGCAGTATAGAGCAAGTACTCGCAGGCTGTGGGAACGGTCAGCGATCAACTATTAATATCTGTATCTCTTTTGTTTATATGGGATCTACATAAGTATGTACGTGTCTTGAGGGATAAAATCGCTACTCACTACTCTTTTTCTCGCCGTTGGTCGGACAAGTGCCTAAGCACATAAAACGATTCTAAATTGTAGAAGAGCGGAATTTCCAAACACAAGCACTCTGTAGCTTAAATGGAAGTTGCGGTAGAAACTAACATGTAAAAATTGTAGATTAAATAAACTTTTTTTTTTTTTTTTAAATCTCCCCGAAATTGTAAAACGGTCGGACGTCGTTTACTCAATTTTACAACTTAACTTAAAACAATACAAGAATATTTTCAGGGATACATTATTAAGTGAACCTTTCAGTAGCAGGATTTTGGTTTGGGAGTAGAATCAAAATTATAGTGATATTATTTCATTAAGTTTAGTATTTATTAGATAAGGTAAATACTATACAAAGTAGATATATATACACAAGAGGACTCAGATACTTGGAGATAGGGAGGGGGGGTGCTTTCCTTACATCTCCCCTGCCCTCCAGATCAGCTACTAAAATATCTTTATTAAGCCTTAGTTAGGCCCTCTATGTGCATAAAGTTTACCTCTACCTATATAACCATACAAGATTCCTGCCTGAAATGCCTACTTAGGTATATCTACCTACTAAATACTACACGAGCTATTCTATGAAACATCAAAATTATTTAATAAATAAGTACTTATGTGTTTTTTGAAGAGCTTTTCTTAGGTTTCTATAAATAAAAAAATAACCTTCGATACATTGACTGGCCTGTTGGGCTAGTGGTTAATCACCCTGACTGCTAATCCGGAGGTCGTGGATTCGATCCCCACCCAGTGAGTGTGATTAGCATGATAGTTTATTCTGTGTCTGGGTGATATTTATCTATAATATGTAAGTAAATATATAAGTATGCTTAGTTTGGGATCATACAGGGTTGTGTGAGTTGTCTCAAGGTATTATTATATATTATCAAATATGGCGGCATTCGAAACCTATAAAAAATGTAGCTACTCTACATCAATATATATAAAAATGAAACCCGTTTTCCGTTGTCACGACATAGCATGAAAACGGCTTGACCGATTTGGCTGATTTTTTTTAAGTTTTCTAATACTCTGTACAAGATTCTTACGGAAAAAAATATTAAGAAAATCTCTCAGAAATAATGAAAAATATACATTTAATTTTGCATATTTTAAAAAAAAGCGCGTTACGAATGTCAACGTCATTCAATTTAAAACAAAAAACTCTGTGGTGATCTATGACACCACAGACATAACCGCGCTAACAAATGTCAACGTCATCAGGCGGTACGAAGTTCGCCGGGTCAGCTAGTTTTTTAAAATAATCTATTATCTAAGTACCTGACTGTATTTGTTTTTATGTGCAAACAATCTTCTTCAAACAACTATCACAAATATCTATTAAAATAATACCTAGTTAGGTATTAGGACAAATTTATAGCTACCAAGAAATACTCATAAGAGAAAAACTGTAATCCATATCCATACTAATATTATAAATGTGAAAGTAACTCTGTCTGTCTGTCTGTTACGCTTTCACGCTCAAACAGCTAAACCGATTTAGATGAAATTTGGTATGGAGATAGTTTGAGTCCCGGGGAAGGACATAGGATAGTTTTTATCGCGATAACGGACATGCACGCGGGCGGAGCCGCGGGCGATAGCTAGTACAATATAAATAATAGATCAGATACTTCTATACTAATACTAATACTAATAATATTATAAAGAGGAAAGATTTGATTGTTTGTTTGTATTGTATAAGCTCCGAAACTAGTGGCCGGATTTGAAAAATTCTTTCATTGTTGTAAAGCTACTCTAAACCAGGGTGACATAGGCTATTTTTTATCCCTGTATTCCCACGGGAACGGAAACTACGTGGGTAAAACCGCGAGGCGTACGCTAGTATTTAATAATAAGATTCTTCCTATGACATAAACATACCTACCTACTAAGAAAGAAGGTAGGTATGTTTATGATTTTTCTAACACAGAATCAATCAGCTACAACTGGGACAGCAAATAAGTATCTACCTACATTAACACAGCAGAGATAATAGCGTAGAAGGGACCAATTTTTCATTTAGATAAGTGAATAGGTGGGTATCTATCTATGTATTTGGTAGAAAAGTAAGTATTTACATGAAAAAATACTTGCAGCTTAACACTATCTGTTGAGGCTTATATTTTTTTTTTTTTTGTTCGTTTCTTGTATCTGCAATCAGCTCTTCAGCCTTAATCAGATGTTGTCTCGGATAAACTGATTTTAGGTGTTATTCCATTGAGTAACACCATTACATGTGTAGGACCAACTTAGTCTCTTATAGCATAACAGTCTCCAGTGCACACTGGTTTGTGAGAAACTTAGAGATACACGAGTATCTTGAGATGCCGACCATTAAAGAGGAAGTTAACAACTACAGCCAGAAATACAAAGAAAGACTGAGACAACACAGCAATACTCTAGCAAAAGACCTGTTAAAAGACCAAAACCATGTTAAGCGCCTCAAACGATGGCATATATCTACTCTCACTGGACCACAGAGACTGATAGATACTTACCTAAGCTATTTTTGATGTGATAACTTCGTATAAATCGATGACCGGCTGCACTCACGAAAAATTGTCACGTTCTGTCTATGGTCACATTCCGCCTGCTAGGTATACAAGTGAAGTAAGGCTGATATTAGCCTATCAGCGTAAGGTGACTTCACGTTATTGATTGGTTGCTAAGCAACAGCGAATGGCGATTGCAGCGACATGCGATAGAATTGGGTAGATGACTACAATAATAATAAATAATTTTACATTATACAGGAAATGGCATTTGCAAAAATATTCTGAATAACAATGTTTCTTTACAATTTTACGCAGTCATGAATTTGTAAACATCAATACAAACATGAAACTACATGGTTTGACCATACAAAACAGTGACGTCATTGTTTTGTATTTCATGTAAATTAGTAATCAGAGTGCATCGTCTTGACGTTTCTTAAAAATATACTGATTTGACTTGACAGTCATCTACCCTATTGGAACTAAAGCGGTCACAGGCATGATTGTTTACTACAATGTCATGAATATTTTCTTATGACTTTATCCCGTAAAATTATCATCCGTAAATTGACTTTACAGACAACCATTTAATATATAGTGCAGGTAGAGTTAGTCTTGCTACGTTTGTTTAAATTAAAATAAATAAACATTGTTTTCTATTAAAATTAGGTTATGTAGGTACACATCAACCTACCCACCTAATCTATTCTTTAAAAAATGATGATATCTAAAAGGTACCTGCCTAAATAAAAATATTTAGGTACCTTTACGCAGACATAAAAGCCTACCTATATAAAAATACCAAACAATACTTTGATATCCCTAAAGTATATTTACTTACAATACATAAAAACAGCTATAAAATATGATACTATGAAACGGAATACCTACCAAACAGAATTACCATACAAATTTTACAACGCCAGTCGGTATAATTCGACAATTCGGGTGCTACATCCACTAAATCCGAGAGTTTATTCAAATAAACCCTATAGAATATACGACGTTTCCAACCATACCGCCATAATCTTACTTTAACACTACGATGGCACTAAACGAGGAACTAAACCACACGCTCCGCCTATTTCATGATGGTGGTACTTCTACATCCCATACAAACTGTCACAACTAACAGACATCTGTTTATCTCCCACGGAACGAGATATCTACATATAATACTACACGCAACAAAAAGAGATGATAGCTAGCGTGCGAGCGAGATAACTATATTTCAAGGTGCACACCACAGCGGCAAGGTAACATCTTTAATAGAAACTAAATAAGAATCATTTGCATTGCAAGTGCAACCTTATCAGTTGAGAGAGAGGGTTGTATTTAGATTGAATGAATGCACTGGCTGAAGCATTCGAATGGAGAGCGTCATGAAGAGTCGAGTTATACAATTGATACGTAAGTTAGAAAAGGATGGGAAATATATGGAATTCACTGGCCATGTTGCAATAAAGTTACATCCAATTCTCAGTTATGTAGTTAGAAGTGTGAGTAAAAGATGGCGCCACGCACATTTTTTGGATAGATTTGGTGTAATATTGAGATTATTGAGCATGTTATATCGGTAAGTATGTGTTTATTTTGTTAAATAACTGTTGACATGTTTATTTAGCAGCTTAACAACATTTACATTTACATTACATTTTTTTAAGATTAAATGTTAAGAGAAGTGTGTTCTACCTATTAAAAAGAAATAGATTACTTCAGTACTTAAGTCATATATTTTTTTATAAATATAGAATGAACTATACCTAATCAAGGTGGCAAATGCAAATTGTACCTATGTATAATTGAAATTTAAAAAAATACCCAAACAAAGGTCAAAAAAAAAAAATGACTTAGGTATGTATCTATATTATATCAACAGAAATATTTTTAGGTATTCAATAATAAAAGGATTTATTTGGTTAATATCGTAGGTATATGACTTATTAGATATATTGGAGCTTAGGATTCACTTCCGGATTCCTTGAAAAGCCGGTATTTATTCCAGTTGGAATCAATTCCATGTATTAAAACAACATCTACCTAAATATCATAATTCACTTGTATAAACTTAGAATTGTTATTATTTCTCACACTTTATGTCAGAAAACACAAATTTTCCGCTTCAACTCACGTCATAACCACAAAAAACGCCGCATTTCTTTGCGGGAAATCAAGAAAAACCAAGTATATAAGCGTACTACAGCGGCTTTTGACACAAATATTTTTTTAAACAGTTTTGGAACGAGGTTCCATGTGAAAATTTACAAATAGGTACTTACAAATTGTTTTTGTTCGGCGTACAAACGTCAAAGTTGTTAGGTAGCACATCGCGTGAGCTCGCGGCGACGACGCGTGTTCACGTCCGCGCCACTACACCGACGACAAACGATTTAACATTGTTTTTTCACGAAAAAACCCGAGTATTCACACAAAAATCACCTTCATATTTCGGTAAAAGTACGGAGCGAGCCGAGATGTGTCGTCCGTGGCCGCGTTCGCATCTAAACGGCCCGAGTTTTATGTTAGATTACAGACGTAACTTTTATAGATCCTCGGTGCTATATAACGCGGTGGGCGGGTTCAGGGGAGAGTAGCCCTTACGTGGAGTGAGGAGTGGCTATATTGGCGTGTGTTTGCCGTTGCACGGGTGTCATTAAATGTCGCGCGACGAGGGGAGCGGCGGGCGGAGGTGTGCGAGTAAAGTTTTGGGTATTGATTGAATATGAGACGGATTAGTGGCTAATGATCAACAATTGGCTGTTGGCCGAATTAATTGACGTGGTGTTCCTTTAGGGTGGTTTCATAAGAACTCTACACACCCTATACACGTAATCTAGCTGCATATCTACCTGCTTATATACGTAGGTATCTAGCTACGCGATCGTAAAATCGTGGAATGAATGGATTCAAAGTACCTATGCCTACTTGTTAAAGTTGAGGCGTATATTTTTGGATTATTAGTTGGTAGGTAGGTACCAAAGTAAGAAGCTATTTACATAAAACTTTAGAATAAATATGTAGATAGACAAATAAAACAGTAAAAACTTATCTGAGAAAACTTCTTAGAAGCATATTACAGGATTAGTAGGTAAGTATATTTATTAAAGAAAATTTAAAAAATCTAGTGCATTATAACACATTTATTCTAATTCAATAAAAGCGAAAGTTTGTATATTTATTACTTTATTCATCCCAAACGGCTAAACTGGTTTAAACAAAGTCTATAGACTCAAATAGACTAAGTGTAGAATTAACACCTGAAATAGCGGGAAACGACATCAACGCGAGCAGAGGCGGTAGTATTGTAAGTAGGGAAATTATAGTTTAACTGACAAAACCACAAAATATAGATAATAAGCATACCTATAAGTCACTCTATCTGACTCTATCACTTCTAAAAAATATATTTCAAAAAGACAAACCTACTTACAAATATATAAATGGAAACATACCTACTGTGTGTATAGTAGGTAGGTATGCAGAGTCATTACAAAGCACATGTAGTAAATATGACATAAGAGATGAAGTCACGACGCTATCTACAAACGCGAATAGGTATAATAGATGTAGAGATACGCCTACAAGGTAGACTCATTCTTGGAATGCACGACAATGTCCCACTACGCTCTTGATAGAGTCCACTCACGAGAGACGGGGAAACTTAGTGTCACCATGAATTGTGACTTCAAAGAGACTTGTTTTAAAATATAGTAGCTTTTTTTGGAATGTTTATGTTTCGAATTGTTATTTGTTTATAACTATTTATTATACGGGAATTAACGCGCATTGATTACCTTAAAATTGCTTGACGTTTCGACCAGGTTGCACCGTCCGTGGTCACAAGCGGACTGAATAAATAGTTATACCTAATCATGCAACGCGAAAGTTTAAATGTTGTTATTTTTTTGGTTACAAATATTTATGTTTTAATACATCTTAAAGGTAATATTTAGTTTAAACCTACTGCGATAAAGCTAAAACAAAGATTTCCCAAAAATAAAAAATATAAAAACACCTAATCTATACCAATATTATAAAGCTGAAGAGTTTGTTTGTTTATTTGAACGCGGTAATCTTAGGAACTACTGATCCGAATTGAAAAATTATTTCACTGTTGGATAGCCCATTTATTGAGGAATGCTATAGGCTATATAACATCACACTACGATCAATAGGAGCGGAGCATCAATGAGAAATGTTGCAAAAAACGGGGAAAATTTACGAAGTTGCACGGGACAGCTAGTAATATTATAAAGAGGAGAAGTTCGTGAGTTTGTGAGTTTGTAGCCACCACTTTGTGTGATCCACAAATTGTTGTTTCACGTCTGGGTGTACTTTGTGTCCGTGACTTTTGTATGTCTGTAAAGTCCCCAAGGACACAGGGCTTAAGTCGTCTTTAAAAAAAACAATGATATTAAAAAAAATCAAGTCAAAGTAGACGTCTAGCACCCAATTATCTAAGTATTATATGTAATGGATATATTATTCAAACACATTCTTATCTTATCACCTACTAATAATAACTAGAACGCAAGACAAATGAAATCTTCTAAGAATTACTTTATTAATCGTTGTAGGAAATAGGGACAAGTATTTATATCCCGGCACGCTTTCTACGTTCCCCCATAATGTTCCACAATTAGTAGATAGATACAAACACTTGAACTTTTATAAATCACTTTAACGCCAATAGTGTCTCTAGTATATCTTAGACTTTTATCTATAGCAACTTGAAAACGTAATCTTAAATTTCATCAAAAACAATTAATTGTTTTTAAAAAATCATATTTTTAGAAAAAAATGGTAATTAATTTTGGAACGATTCGAAAAATTAGGTTAGCTTAATTTTTGATGTCACTCAAACTAAAAAAATTAAAATCTGGACGTCCTATAAAAACAAAAATGAAGGCTACACTATGGTCCCTGGTTGAACAAGAGATGAAGTTTATCTCTTCAAGTTGTGTATACTATAGAGTTTGTAGAGAAGCAAGAATGTCGTTTTGAATCTAGTTTTTGGAATGATTTCTTTTGAGTTTGGTTATATTAGTGGGGCTATTATTTAAGTCATCAATAAACATGAATATACGAGTATGTATTTTAAATAATTCACTTAAACGAGATGGGGTTGTATTTTTTTTCTGGTGCTATTTTTTTCTACGACTTTACACATGAATGCCACTGTACTAAATTAATTACCTGCTTATATACTAAAAGTATGCATTATTAAAAAAATAGAAACAATTATTCTTAGGAAACAATCTTCTTAATTTTTACTATTATTTTAAGTCTGCGTAAATGGATAATAAAGTAGCCCGCCTTCAAAAAGCATATTTCAGTAGATTGAGATTTTAAACGCAGAGAGGCTAAACAGAACACGCTTGTGTATCAAGCTACATATATCTGATTAAAACGTGGGAGCTCAATATCAAATTTTATCTTAAAAATAAATCACGTACGTTAAATGAATAGCAAATAAATAAACCTTTAAAGATAATATCTGAAATTGAAAGAATATTGATTATTTTGTTAAGGTAAGCTACCAAATATGTTTTGTTTGCCATGATTATAATACTCCTTCTATCTACATAAATCACACTTCAATTTAACTTTTATAAACATACTGCCCGATTCTTCAATACAGACACAAGAAATGAATTACAAAATATTTATTTCACGCATACAAAAACAAATTAAAACACAACTCACCAATTCAAAACAACGCGACCCCCGAAAACAATTCCACAATATCGAAAACAATTCAATAATAACACACGGCAAGTAGTATAGCATCACTCGGTATATGTAGAAACACATCGACACGTCTCACAGTATCAGATCGATCCACGCAGCCTTAGCACAATCAACCTGACACCATTTGTATTCGGATCACACGCCAAGCCAATGCACTGACGGCCAACTAAATTGACGCAGCTGGGAAAATGGACGGGAATGTTGCGAGATTGGATCGGGAAAATCGTTACTCCAATGCGTTGAAAGATTGAGATGTTATGTTACAAGACTGAGCAGGAATATTTTGCGTCATTGGTCCGTCTAATTTGTATTTGAGACTGACTGATAACATTGACTACGTGAATGTATGTGTCCTTGTGATTTTTTTGTGAGTAGTTTACAAGTTAAAGTTTTTAGAACGTAGTACCTTATCGCTCGTTTTTGTTTGCGGGCTGAGATGCTAGACGGAAAAACTATTACATTATTATTTATGATTATGTGAAGCTAGAATAAGGACTAGCTTCACTTAATCATAAATTATAGATTTTTGATATATGTCAAAATACAAAAGATATCAGATATATTTAGGGACTTAATCGCGTGAATTATTATATATATCTAATATGTGTATAAAAATCGCGAAAGTTTAAAAACAACAAAAGATATCAATGTAAAATACAAACACAAAAAAGATATAGTACTAGGAATTGCGTTCTACCTTTTTTTCTTTAAATATTACAAAACGCCTTAATTATAATAAAAAAACCTCAAAATAATCACCAAACCACCAAATAACTTTATAAATATATTTAATTTATTAACCCGTAATCACCTACCACTTGTTGTTGGAGTTATGACCTAAACCACCTATAGAGTATAATAATGGAGTAAAATCGTTGTTTGTTGAGAAGTTTAGGCCCTAAACCTAATAAAGATGATGCGATGAAGCCAAGAGTGGGATGTTATAAGTACATTTAAAATCATCCCATTTATTAAAAAGGATTGAATACGCATTGCAACGGCCGTGGTCACGGGAAGTCTCGCTGTGACCACGGCCGTTGCAATGCGGTCGTAACGTCGGGCAATAAACAAGGTATTTTACCTTAAATTATTCACGCGATTAAGACCCGTAATATATGTATATATTTTAATAATGTGTACAAATCGCGAAAGTTTATCAACATTGATTGAATAATGGTTGAAGAAAGTAGGTAATGGAAATTTATTTTATACAAACAATCGTATCCTTAACGTTTTCTTAAAGTTATTGGTATTAAGTGCATAGCTGTTTGTGGAATCGTTAATTATCATTCACTATTAATCATTGTGAATCGTACGCAATTCGTATAAATTAAATGTAGACATTGGCACAACATCTGCACATGACTTTTACTATCTACATAAAATATTATTATAATGAATACTATGATTTTCATAGATATTTTAGTGGCAATAAGTGAAAGTCTTCAAGTTCCAACTCCTTTACAAAGAGACAGCCGATTGATTAAACGCAAATCAATATACATGTTGGACCAAACCGATGCCCCCTGGAGGGAAAGTACACTAAATATTTGAGTTAGATAATTTTACTCAAAGGAAACATTATTTTATAAGAAATAAAACTAACTCCATTTGAAGATTTACTAAAAGTGACTTGCCAGAGCTGGGAAGCTTGCTAGCCTTGACACTGTTAAGAAATAACGCTTTCAAATCTTATGCGGTCAACTTAAACATCAAGGTAAATAGTAGCAAGGCAAAAACTTTTGAGAACAAATATCATTTGGCCAAATTTGAGGCAAAATAGCGTATAAAATAAACAGGCCCATTTTCCTGGCCGGTATTGTACAACACGGGGTCGGCCTTTCGTATCCTGCGAATTAGGCTGTACGACCTACGTCATCTCACACATACAACCTCCTCGAGCCTCTACCTGCCTGTCCGATCCTACCTACGGCTTCTGAATAACAAAACGGATTTTAAAGGGACATGTTTATTCGCAGGCTTAGGACGTGATATATACTTGTTCTATATTAAATACGTGAGGGTGTATGTGATATTTTTTTTATCAGAATATGAATGTTAGGTATAACACAATATTAAAAGCTTGCCTTTGGGGAAGTGATCATTTATTGAAATAAGAATTGAATTTATTTGTAGAACCTAATATTTTATTTGGGAAAACAAACAATTGTACATCTAGCTTTAATTCTAATTCTATCTTAAAAGTTAAATCTATGTACAATCCACAGCGTTTCCAAGTATTATAATTAGAGTACAGTGATTACACATTAACGCTAACTAATATATTATAGATATCCTTATTTTATTACCAATAAGCGCCAAATATATTGTCTTTTTGTATAAAAACCTTAAATAGATTTTTTCATTTATTTTAGGCAATTTACTTAGGTACATTGAGATTTCCATACTTTTAATGCTTACGAATTTTAATTTTCCGAGGGATATTTTCAAAGTTTACAATAACAAACCAGTGCAAAATTCCCAGCACAAAATATGCTCATCAAAAACATTATCATTCCATTAAAATTCATTGGCAAAACACCCCGTGGAAAATTTTCAACCCTTTGCCAAAACAAAAGGAGGAAATTTCCTGCCACAGAAAGAGCTATTAAAGGGTCTTAAGTCTAGTCCCGGTTTAGTTCCCTCGGAGGTATTGCCAAAAACAAAGAGGTTTGCAGACGGGCGTCGCGGGTGTGAAGGGGTATTGCGGAGAGGGGAGCCCCCTTCTCCTATTGGGGTAGGTGTGATGGGGGTAGGGTAGGTGCCTCCGTGGCTGTAACAGTTTTACGATCGGATATGCGAAGTGCTCATGCGCGGTGCAGCCACCTCACGTCTCGTATTTGCATCAGATTATCGACGGATGTCCAGTTGATGGGAGACTCTATTAAGTCTGTATAACTTATGTATACGATGTAAGTACAGTAATTGGCTGGGTACTTAATTAGGTTTATGTGTCTACACTAGGTATAGTATTTTATTGATGTCTGATATGTATATAACATTTTACAATAGTAAGTATCAAATATTTTTTTTTTTTCGTCAACTTTTAGTTACTGCATAAATGCTTTTGATTAAGCAGATAGTGTTATTCAGCGTTCCAATTAAAAATGTAAGTTTTTCTAGGTTAGAATCTCCATACAAGACACTGCTTTGTGTGATCCATAAAATCTTTTAATACAAAAAGCTACGCAACTAATTAGGTACTGTCTTGTCTTAGGCGGGACTTGAACCTGCGACCTTAGGGGTACCAGCCTTAAGCCGTTACCAACTCCGGCACCGAGACATGTCACTAAAGTCGAATTTAGCCTCTACATGATACGATTTCATGGCAATGTCCTGCCTGAGACGAATTTTTCATCCATACATTAAAATTTATATGTATAAAATTGGCATAAAAATGCTTTAAAAATTACAAAAAGTAATTAGGTACTTTTGACATAGATTGATGATACTAACTTATTCAATTTTGATATTACGTGTGTTTTGTATTCGTTGTTAAAATAAATTCTTCTTTTTGTAACAAGTAGGTAAGTATTTAGCCCGCCTGATGCAGACATGGTTAGCAGATATTCAAACCTTCACACTTTCGGTCTTCAAAAATAACAGTAATAACTACTTAAATAAACTAACACTGTGATAAACCTGTATGGTTCCCTAGAGGCTTATAAACAATGCCCTCAGCTCTAGGTCAGGGGCAACGGCATTATACGGACAAAGATTACGAAGTTATTCAACACAGTGCATCCACAAATCCTTTTTTAAAGCCTAGCTCATCCTCCACTTATCCTCTAGGGAGACAGCTTATCCGACTATAGTTGTAAAATGCAATATATCTGTGTAGCGTGCATCGGATTTGATAGGAGACTCTATTAAACAAAAATATTTCTTACCACTTTAGGGAATACTGAATAAATATACCATTTTAATAATACGGCTATCAGTCATTATTTAAATGCTGCAGATAATACTTAGAATACTTATAATTGTTTTTGAAAATTTTAATTTCGAATCACAAGAAAAATAAGTGCCTACCTACCTTGTCACATAAACAATTTATATATATATATTTTTTTTAAGACTACTCCCGCATTAGGGTACAAGCTCTGTGTCGCGGGGGACTTTACAAACATTCAAATCACGGACACAAAGTACATTCAGACTCGGAACAACAATTTGTGGATCACACAAAGTGGTGTCCCGTGTGGAAATCGAACCCACGACCTCTTGCGTAGCAGTCAGACGCACTCCCACCGCGCCATAGAGGCAGTCATATTGCCAAAGTAATCGTTAGTTAAATACTTAATGAAAAAGTGGGTAGGTATAGACACATTCTGTATAAAGTATAGGTACTTAATATAGACAAACGATGGCCAAAGAAAAAAAATATAGTTCGACTGCTTTCACTTTTATAGCATTACCTACTTTAAATAGTTGGTCTCACGAGGCTCAAGCACACATAACAATATATAACAACAAGATACGTTTCTATATATCTAATATCACATTACATAGCTTCAATCAAAGCTCAGTCAATCCGTGACGCAAGTTGCACCGTCAAAAAAAAATGACGCGGCGCTGGCGGACCGGTCATCGACTCTCGTCGCGTCGCGTCGGGGGACCTCAACTAGACATAACGTAGCTAATTTAATACTTACTCCTACCATGATCTTACATGATACGAAGTAACTTGATACACTGTGTTTTAAGTTTCAGTTTCGTGTAGAATGGATGGATATGGCTATGGGGAATATTGTTTTAGTTGAAAGATGTGAAGGTTTTATGTATCTGTTTAAAAAAATAATCAAATACTGAATACATGCGTTTAAAATGGCTGCATGTTTGAGTAATAACTTTATTTTGTTTTTAATTGTTGGAATTAGGTTTGTTTGAAAAAAAAATTATTACATGGTCTTAGAGAAGATTTGGTCTCATTATAATATCTTAACAATATTATTTGTAGGTGTTAAATATATACTTCTTTTTTTTTTCTTTGCTTTGATCTGCAATCAGTGTCATACTATAAGCAGATTTGTTCAAAGACTGTAGATTAGGTCGAGTGTGCCTTCCAGTGAAAATATCTACTCAGAAAATTTATAACTGCATCAATCTGTCGTGTTCAGTTCCAAATATATACTGAATGGCAATATGTACAAACATATAATTAATAAATTTCGAGAAAACCATCTTTCGTCCGCGGCTCTGAAAGTCGCGAAGACTGAGACACTAATATGAATTTTCTGTCAATCTGTTTATCTTTTTTTTAATTTTTATATATGTATCTATATATTCACTCACTGAATAAAATCTTTAAATAAAGAGAGATATATGGTTATCGCTAAAGGTACTTTGAAATTTTCCAACAAAAGTTTTTGTGTAAAATAATAAAGAATAGCGGCATTTATAGAAAGTAGAAAAGCGTTCAAGCGATATCATGGTGGGTGGCTAATATGTAGGTACCAGTAACATGTTATAAATAAACATTGTAATTATTGGCAATTTATAAACAGTGGCCATGAGTTTTATTGGCTTGTTCTTTTGCACATACTTTACACGCTCCACCTATTGCAGTGCGAGCTCGACACTGAATGTTAATGTAGATAGTTTATTTTTATCTATACTAATATTATAAAGCTGAAGAGTTTGTTTTTTGTCCGAATTAAAAAAATATTTCACTGTTGGATAACCCATTTAACGAGGAAGGCTATAGGCTTGGCGTGGGTATATATAACATCACGGTACGACTAATAGCAGCGGAGCAGCAATGAAAAATGTTGCAAGAAGGGGGAAAATTTACGCAGACGAAGTTGCTCGGGTCAGCTAGTTCGATATTGTGGCCTATTTACGTTATCTATGAATGAAGTTTAACAGAGTATTTTCGATTTTCAATACCAACAAAAAGCAACGGGATCGGGTGTCATGGCGTAAATTAGGAGAAATCTTTATCCAGCAGTGGACCGACACATGCTAATCGAGATTGAGAACTAACATTCGAATACTCTAAATAAAGATGCAAATAGGTATTATACCGATAAACATTCGAATAATCGATATCGATATACGTCCTCGTGTTCGATTATTCAATTTCAAATCTTAGAAATTACATAGATACCTAATTTACATGCTTATATAGTCGATCTATGAGGTACATATTATCATGATTGAAATAAGATTTATATTATACACACTTCATTGAACTTCGTTGAACTAAACATACATAACTATTATTTGATTACATCTGTCTATATTTCACAATTCATTCAATTGTCACAGACAGGAGAATCCCTGTTCAATTGTCGACGATACTAGACGACAATATTAATTAAGAGAGGGGGTAACAGTTAGTTATATTGTTAACACCAATTGTATAGGAAATCTTTGTAAAGAAGCTACGTAATCATTCTTAGAAATAGTTAACCTATCACAATTGATGAGTGCTTAGTTAGGTACTTCTGACGTATCACCTACAAATTAAACTCGAGTTTTGACTGCTTCATTCTTTTATTTGTAATTGTTAGTACAAGGTTTGTATAAAATAAAAGGTATTAATAATACCACATTCGAGGGTTTAGAAAGAAAAAATCAGCCACATTTGGATTTTTAAGACTTTTATGGGTCTTATTTAGGTACCACTTACGTCGTCAAGAATGACGAATCATTTTATTAAAATCAGTTCAGCCCTTGAGGAGTTATGAGCAGACATAGGAACATTAGATATATGCATACATACAAAGATACGCGTCAAAAACATAACCTTCCTTCGCAGGCAGGTAAAATAGGTGTTTCTCATTACATGGTCATACTGTAAACTGTAAAGAGGATTTGAAGGAAAGATTGAGATGATTTAGAATCTGGTTTTCTTCATTAATGTATGTTCTATAGTAATACTTTTATGTTTTTTTTATAGATGGGATATCATCAAATGAATTCTCCCGCTGTGGTCAAGAGTGGGAGGGCGTAACAGACTCTTACTGACTAAAACCCATTTGTGTTCCTTCTTCGCCCTGGTGTTCCAGGAGCACGGTTACTCTTTCAAACGATACCACACTCCCGGTGGGCGTCGACCAAATGGGGCCCCGTCACTTACTGACACCTCTTTGAGGCGCGCTTGGAATAGTAGCACGCCTTCTATAGTAATACTACTACATTTATAAAATAAATTTATGTTATATCCTTATACATTGTACTTAATCCTTGATAAGTAATCTACATGTAGGCAAGTATTTCAACCTTGTATACTCCAAATAAGTCTATCTATACGAGTATTATCACCTTACAAGCCCAAGCAAAAGGTAAAAAAACGACATTGAATAAAGACGGGAATAAAGTTTAAAGTGTGTTTATTTCCAAGTTAAAACTACATATAAAGGCAGACTGGCTACGCTTTGTATTCATAAAGAATCCTGGCCGACCCGAAGCTCGGTTTTATCCGACAATTTAAGAGACAAGTCCGACATTGTCAACGATACGCCTGACATTGTCAACCAGCGTTACATCGCATTTCCCACTATATAAATGCACCTATATACCTACTTACATTTTATGCTTCTACTGATATCAAACAATTTACATACAACTTTATATTTAGGTACACTGCCCTTTTAAAAGTCATGTTTTTTCTTTGTTTGCGAAACTTAATTGCAAATTGCAGGCCATTTTTGTTGATACGTAGGTAATTTTATTTTCAAGATGGTAATTTCAGATTAATAAATGTACGTGTTTTCGTGTTTTTTGACTTTGAACATTGTAAGTTAATTAATAAAGAGGTATTGTTTTAACATATTTTGTGTTGTAGTAGGTAGATCGCAGTCCAATGAATAAAAAAAATGTTACTTATTGTGATGGTAAACAAATGAATTCTAATTGAGATAACATTTTTAAAAAAGGATTAATATCGATTATTCGATTTATGACTTATTAATGACCGTCTCCATCTAAGATTAATTAACAATAATTTCTGTGTCAGCAGCTGAGTTGTGAAACAAATTTTCTCCACATTTTTTTATGGAGACGTTATTTCTAAAAATAACAATAAAAGGTACAAATGTTGCTGTTAAATTATTTTCATCACAATATGAATTGCCATCAAATTTGATAGGAACTGACACGTACCTACTGACGGATGAATAATGATGTGATAAAAAAAACGTAGTAATTACCTATTAAAAATGCAATGAGAAAGAAAGACAAAACATTCGCTAGTTAAAAGGTGTTTGTATTATGAATAAGGGTGTTAGTGTACAATACAAACGTCGTTAAACAAATACAAATGTAAAAAACACTTAATTGGAATCACGGATCTACCACCTGAAACCTAGTATCTCCAAATTGTTATGAATGACTATCACGATACATAAACAAAAAACTATCCTATAAAACATGATATGAATGGGTATTATACCTCTGGTTATGTTTACGATAAAATTCCGATAAAGTACTTTAACCACTAAACTATAAAACTAATAAGGTACTTTATAATTATTAACATTAATTAACGCAGTTTTATACTCATAATTCGTGCAGTTTTCTGAATAATCGAGCAACAACAAACAACTTTGTTGCAAAATATTTTAATTAATTTTACTTACAAACGATTAAATAATGTAAAATATGTTTATATTAAATGCCATGTACGCCACCATCCTTGTAGAATAACTTAACGTTAAAATATTATAGCTGTATTTAAAATTATGTTTATATACATATATAATTATCTACTATGTATTTTAAAGCATATATTTACATACTAGCTGTGCCCGAGACTTCGTCCGCGTAAAGTTGAAGTGCTGCTCTCCCTACAAACGTGCGTGATGCTGATAAGTAGCCTAAGTTAATCCTCATCTTCAGCTGTCTGACAGTGAAAGTCGCGTTAAAAACCGTCCAGCCGTTTTGGAGATCAGTCGAAAATAAAAGACAGATAGACAGTCAGACCAAAAATTAAAAAAAAACTGTTTTTTTTATAAGTGCTTTCATATGCATTTAGTAAAGAACTGTTATTTTGACATTACAAACAGACACTTCAATTTTATTTTGGTATTTAAAATATATTATAGATAATATCACGCGACGAATTAAATTAAGACATTAACTATAAATGACTTAATTTAAAAAGTATATATTTATTTGTAACCTTTAATCATGTCATTTTTGGACATAATATATTGAAATACAATTAAAATGTTTTCCAAATAAGTATTACTTAATTTACTGTACAGGAAATATACATTAAGAAAGGTACCTATTTAAATCCATATTCTATGCGTAAATTAATTACCAGTTCATATAAATAAACTATTTAAATTTATTCATGCGTTTAACTTCCATTCAATCCAATAAAATCGACTGATACATTGTTATCCGACTTTATTATAGGTACAAACAGAATGCCATTACTGTCCCAAGCACACAGACAAACCTTAATACTTATGACTAAATGAAACCGTATTTAACTAAGTAGATTAATAGTCAGATGTGTGACGTATCCTTCTCAATTTATAACATATGAACTATTCCTTTTGGCTGGCCTAGTAGTCCAGTGGTTAGTGACCTCTAGGCGAAATTTTGTGGGTTTAGTTATCAGAATAAACCCTTGTGTAACGAAGACTCTATGTCTAATTCACATACACAATATGTATGTATTTAGAAATATATAGTTATGTTTGTCACTTGTCTGATTACCATTACATTGTGTAGAGATTGTTCTGCCTGGTTTGGGATCAGACTGAGGTGTAATTTATTCCTTTATAATAACCTAGATATCCATAGGCAACATTTTAGTCTCCTTTCATCAATCGCGATTAGTAAACCTATCTATTAGTTCAGTTATATTCAAATAAAAACACAAAATCACTTACAATTTAAAAGCTACACTTGCCAACAAGTATAGTTTTTCCTTTTTATAATGTTTAAGATGTCGTTGACATGGTTATACATGTACCTGTATCTGCTATTCATAGAGCTATCTAGTTTTAAAGCTCTTTTCCATCAAACTATGTCACTTTTCACTATATAGAAAACAGATTCCAATACACTCACTAAACAGATTCATGACATATTCAAGCGGATACATAATCACAGTCCCACGAATAACACATAGTTATGTATAAACACAGTATCTACAGTACACAACATAGTTTCAAACAAACATAAAGGACTACCATCAACTTAGAACGACGATATCACTGTGTATTTGAAGTTACAGGAGGCTTGGGACAAAACTTTGACTATCTATGCCTCGATTTGCATACAAATGCCCGCCCCTACTGGGTGAATAGGCGACACACTTTCTAACTTATTTTTTTATTGCAAGAGAATTGTGAGTACTAATTTACATAACATCTATTTAAAACAGTCGATGCGAAATTTTTGTTGACACTTTCTGTAAAATAGGTTAGATACAGTTTTAATTATCAAAGTTAACAAATTTGCTAGTAATGTGGAACTCAATCCCACATTGCTAGTTAATTTATTTATAAAAAAAAAAAAGTTGGTAGGTAGTGGTGAATCCAGGAATTAAGTTTGGAGTCTTTGACCCCGCTGGGGGTAGGTCTAAGAAAAGCAGACATATACCTACTTAGATACTTTACAGCGTAAAATTTATTATACAAAAATACCAAAATCGAGTAAAAAAATACTTTACAACCTATTCTTATGGGTTACCAATTGAGTAGGTACAGTGACGATTTCTATTTGAGGTTGGATTTATAAAAGTATACAGTATAAAGTTATGCACTAGTGTATTACTACACAATTAAAAAAAAAGTTATTAGACGTTTCAAGAGCATTTTAAGTAGCGAACGTTTTGTTATGTTTTTCAGAAGAAGACAAAATATTCGCTAGTTTATGCTCTTAAAATATCTGCTAATTTATTTACTAATTATGAATAAGGGAGCCTGAATGCAAAGCTAGACGTCGTGGGTTCAATTCTCGTTATAATAAACGTTTTTTTATTGATTAGAGTCATTTGACAACTATTTATTTTTTAATTAGGCAGGTACTAGCAATGTGGATCATACATTACCGTTGTCTGAAAGGCTTTGGGTAACCGCGGCTGATGAGTCACCATTTTGCAACCTGGTTGTTTTTTTTTAAAAAGGGTGGCACTATTAGGCTTTTACCCTACCTTTAACTTAATAATAATAATATCTTGTTACAACTCACACACCGTTATCTGATCCCAAACTAAGCAGAGCTTGTACTATGGCAACCAGACATCTGATAAACATACTTATATATTTCTAAATACATATTATACAGACACAGAATAAACCATCGTACTCATCACACAAAGGTTCATCCTGGGCGGGAATCGAACCCACGACCTTCGACTTAGCAGTCAGGGTCACTAACTACTAGACTAACAGGCCAGTCGTAACAGGCCAGTATCCAACTTGTAAGCATCATAATTTGCATTTCCAACCTTAGTACCTAATACTTAACCATCGTTTTATATTTAAAACTGAAATAACTTAAGGCAAGTAGTCTTAAGCTTATATGAAGTACATATATATATATATATATATATATATATATATATATATATATATACAAGTAGGTAGGTACTGTGGCAGGTGCGTCGGAAACTTGACCGGCCACTCGCATAAAGCCTCATTAATTGTGAACTGTTTGTCTTGACGTTCCAAAACTTTGAAATAATGACGAAGAAGAAAACGAAAGAAACAATGGCGAGAATTGGACCAAGCGTCAAGACGAGTGGTCGAGAAAAAGAATTAATATGTAAAGAAATCATATAACAAGTTATTCAATATATAATATCGTTCTGGGCTTAAGAAGTTGTTTGATTCCTCATCCTCGAGAGCAATAATCCCGGCTGCGCACCCCAAAGCCAGCAAGAGGTTCACGTCACATGGTGGAGGCGCCGAACTCTTCAGAGGAAGTCATTTAAAGAGCTAAGTCGTATTTCTATGTAAAGTTAATTAAAAATGAGTGCATTCACGGGATTGTATGAGTCCGTAGATGATTTTGTCAACCAATTCCAGATCATCTGTGTGATTAATAAAATCACTTCGGATGAGGAAAAAAAATTATTTGTGGCGGCGTATCTGGCTGGACCAGCGCTACACCTATACAAAGCAATCATAGAAGATTGTGATAGCTTCGAGAGCTTCATCACTGCATTAAAAGCAGAATTCCCAAACCGTACTAATTATACGGAAAAATTCTATGAAAGGATACAGGCGCCAGAGGAGAATATTGTGTCATTTTACTACGAGCTTTCAAATATAGCCAAAAAGGGAAAAATTGACGACAATACGTTCGTAAGGAGCTTTCCAAAGAAATGTAATAGTTTCTACAAATCAAAGCTCGCTGCAGTTGTATGTGCTGATAAAAATATATTAAAGGCCACAGTTTTACAATTACAATCAGTATATGATAAAGAAAGTGAAAGGGAAGTCAATCTTAAGGTTAAGGTTGAGAATGCGGTAGCAGTGAGGTCTGGGCAGCAAGGAGACTCCAACAGACCGACCAATAGTCCATTTCGGAGCAATCAATCGACTCCGTATAGTAAATACCGATCCCCGGTGTCTCGGGTTCCACCCAATGATTCACCAAGCGGTTCGTTAACACCAAGGCGGGAGTCAAATCCCCGCCAGTACTTTTTAAGGAGCAGAGAACCTCTGCCGATGCCGGTTCAATCAGCTGGTGATGCAGCGTCGTCGACAACGAGAGTAGGCGAGCATCACGTCGCAGCAATGAGTACGCAGCGGCGCTCAAACATAGAAGACGTCAAGAAGAATAATTATGGTCAGTCCGAACCAGTCATTTTAGTAGAATTAAGTTCAGGTGCTATTCCTGCTTTATTAGATAGTGGGGCTTCAGTGTCCTTGCTATCGAAGAAAGTAGCATTAATGAACAAAGTAACCTTAGATATATGTGATAATATTAATTTAAAAACGGCCGATGGTAAGATTATACCAGTCGCAGGCAAAACATATATCAACGTTATAATTAATAATGTGGTGTATAACACACTTTTTTATGTGGTAATAGATGTCAGTTGGCCAGTGATTTTGGGTCAAGATTTCTTAATCAAAAATGGGGCATCCCTAGATTTTGTGAATAATAAAATAACATTGAGAAACTACAATGAAATATGTTTTGTTGCTAGACCAGGCAAAGTTTCTGTTATCGATACACAGGAAATAATGTCTGTTAATATTTTTAAACATAATCATTTATTTGTTAGTAATATTTGTGAGTCAAATAAGAATGACACTTGTATTCTTCATGATTTAAATGTGTCAAAAGATAAAATGAATATTAATAAAAATCTGAGTACAGGTGATAATAATAAATTACATGACTTAGTGGAAGAATACAAGCCACAATTCTCATTTGGTAAGGTTAGGCCAGGCGGGTGCCGAAATAACCCAATTAAAATAAAAACTTCGAACGAGGTTCCTGTGAAAAAACCTTCATATCGGGTCTCACTTAAACAGAGTGAGATCAGTCGTCAACAAGTGAGTGAGTTAGTGAATGTTGGTAGCATTCGTCCTTCCTGTAATGATAGTTCCTCTTCAGTAGTTGTAGAACAGGATTCGGATTCGGATGCGGAGTTCGTGAGTCGAAATCCGTTAATAAGTCAAGATGATCACGTAGTCACTGACGGGTTACAAGTATTTAGGATGAGATGTACAGAGAATAATGAGCAAATCTGCAAATTAGAAATAGACCCAGTAATAAGGGCTCAAATGAACGATAATTTTTGTTCATCTTTAAGAAATAAAATCATAGATGAAAACTTACAAAGATATAAAGGATTCTTTATACACAACGGCATGTTATATAAATTAAATACAAAAAATAATGTTATAAAAAGATTGATAGTAGTTCCGGATGAACTGTTTCCAGTAATTATGCGTGAGATTCATGATGATCCATTATATGGAGGTCATTTAGGTTTGATGAAGACAGTAGAAAAATTTAATTCAAGATTCTGCTGTCCAAAGTCATATAAGAAAATAGAGAATTATATTAAAGCATGTAAAGTATGTCAAGAAGTGCGCACGTCAAATAAGGTGGCGCCGTTACAACCGATTGTTACAAACAGGTTATTTGAAAAGGTAGAAGTGGATACGATAGGCCCGTTAAATAATGCGACGGATGGAAGTAGATATATTATATTGGCAATAGATTGTTTTTCAAAATATGCGATTAGTAAGGCAGTAAAACAGGCCACAGCGATTGAAATAAAGAACTTCCTTATTAATAATATTTTTTCAATACATGGGGCCGTAAAAGAAATCATAACGGATAAAGGGTCAATTTTTACGTCGGCGTTAGTTCAAGAAACGATTACAAACTTCGGGGCGGTGCATAAAGTTGCAACTTCGATGCATCATCAGACATTAGGGTTGGTAGAACGATTAAATGCAACTATGTCGCGCATGATGGCCAAGTACGGTCGAGATGATAGGTCAGATTGGTCGGTATATTTACCTCAAATTACGTTTGCATATAATATTAGTAAACAAGAATCGACACGGGTGTCACCGTACTTTCTGGTCTTTGCAAGACAACCAGAATTGCCATCGGATACGGGAATTAATTTAAATATTAAAGTGAATAAGAATACCGCGAGTAGAATAGAGAATAGAGAAAACATTTTTACAAGGGTTAGAGTAAATTTGGACAAGTCGCGAGCGAAACAAAAACTATTATTTGACAAAAAAGCAACTGAAGTATCGTATGACATAGGTCAGAAAGTTTTACTTTTTAATCCAAAGAGAAGGTCGGGGATATCGAAGAAGTTATGTAGAAAGTTTTTAGGGCCATTTCGAATTGAAAATAGGTTGAATAACAATAACTTCATTATAAAGAAAGTGGGTTCAAGACAGAGGCAGATTGTTCATGCGAATAGATTGAAACCGTTTATTATGAGGATGGACGAATAGATATCGATATCTTAGTATTTAATTTTATGTAGTTGAGAATTTTTATTATATGAACATATGTTATAATTAAGTCATGATAAACATGAGTAGTTGATGAGAATTATTTTTTTAGGAGTAGGTGATGCCAGAAAAGAAGTGGCGACGTTGTTAATAGTCTGACGTATAAACAATTGTATATTTAGGGATGGTTAATGGTTTTAGATCTGATTCTAAAATGTTGTTTGTTTTTGCATGTACAACCACACGGCGAAGAAATGTCCTACAATGTTGATGCCATAGAGCACTAGGCAAACAAAAACGGGTGTATTATTGTTTTGAATTATAAATATAACTCTGTGATTAAGCAGACAGTTTTGCATTTGGTTCAATCGAACTTGGGAAGTTCGTTTGTGATTATTTTATCTAAATAATCAATAGATGTGATCAGATGGTCACCGATAGCTTGATTGACCAATTATTTAACTGATATAAGATTAATACTTAAAGATGAATTTTCTTCCAGTTACAACAAAGCAGGACTTTCACCCAATTTGTTGCCTGGGGTCAATTGGTGTTTAATGATTGATTTAATTTAGTTATACATAAGTTTAGCTAGGTAATGAATCTGATATTGGTGCTTATTTTAATGGCGTTTTTTGCCCAGCATCATCGTATAACTGTTATGTAAAGTGTTTGTTGACATAAATTTTGTTGGATTAGGTATAACAGTTACACGTTGTCTTTTGCATAGAGACAGATCAAGGGGGGTATTAAAAAAAAAAAAAAAAACTATATCGCCATGATAGGTAAATGCACAGCTAGGTTTATATTTGTTGTTTTATATTATATAAAAAAAAAAAAAAAAAAATTTGACTTAGTACTCAAATATAAAAAATTTTTTTTTTTCATAAGGCGGCGGCGTGTGGCAGGTGCGTCGGAAACTTGACCGGCCACTCGCATAAAGCCTCATTAATTGTGAACTGTTTGTCTTGACGTTCCAAAACTTTGAAATAATGACGAAGAAGAAAACGAAAGAAACAATGGCGAGAATTGGACCAAGCGTCAAGACGAGTGGTCGAGAAAAAGAATTAATATGTAAAGAAATCATATAACAAGTTATTCAATATATAATATCGTTCTGGGCTTAAGAAGTTGTTTGATTCCTCATCCTCGAGAGCAATAATCCCGGCTGCGCACCCCAAAGCCAGCAAGAGGTTCACGTCACAGTACATATCTATAAGTAAGGAAATCACAAAGCTATCATTCACAGAGGATGCTGTAACTATTCGATTCAGCTGAGACACTCGTCCCACATCTCCAAGGCAAATGTGTCCTCTTTAACAACTCGGGCATGTTTGGGACAGAATCACTATTTGTGTCCGGGGCACAACGCCATTGTTATGTTAATGAGGTGAAACTTGGTCCAATATCTTCAACATTTTGAGGAAGAATGAACAATGGATTGAATATTTGTCGAAGAATGTTAGTCTTTTTTTAGTACATGTGGATATATGTTTCACTAGCCTTTTCCTGTGGCTTCGCTCTTTTTAAGTATGCTTTGATTGAAGTTTGGAACCCGTTCAACTTCTAGGGGATACATTTTCAAAAATCCTCTTTTAACTTATGCTGCAAAGTTTGAGTTGTGTGTTTAATGATAAGTAAGTCACTGTTTTCTTTTATATATAAGTATGAATTTATAGGTATATAATAATACCTATAAATCTGTACTGAGGTATTTAAACAATATTTTTTCGCATGTTAATCAGGATAGATTTCACGAGATGAGAGAAGTATGCCGAAGCTTGGTAAATATAGTTATTGCTGATCTAAACATCAATTACTTTACTATTGAATATTAATGGAATATCAATTACCTATCGTACCTCAATTACTGAGCTGCCTCACATAGTGATTTAAACATCGATTGTGATTATCCTCTACATAAATTCCTACGTAAAATTAATCCAAGTATATAAACATTATATACCTACATGAGTAGATTACATCATTATACCTACAAAGCGTATTGAAACCAAATGCCAATGAAAACATTTCATAAGTCAGTTAACATTCCTTCCCGCCAACTCGCCCATACCAATTAACGGTTAATGAGACTTCGAGACTCAATATCCAGCGACACTTGTATCAATAAATAAGTAAACTTATTAACCAGATACTGTACAAGAAAAATAATCCACGGATTAAATGTATAAACTCGAAAATCTTTATCGAAACTTTTAAGATCATTATCATACTCGAAAGCTGGACTCTGATGAGTTTTTTATGCAAATAAGCATCAATACATGGAACGTTCCACAGTAACCCTCTCGAATCGGTTTAAAGAAATTGTTTTCAAACAGACTCCGATCCACGTTGTTATGTTAATTTTGTGAAAGTTTCGTGTTAAAAAAATGTTTGAAGAATTTGAAACAAATGTGCATTGAAGGTTAAATTTGCATTTGAATTTGAATACTGTGAGATACATCCGTTATAGTGGACTGATGTTTCTTCTCTTGTATTACTTATTTAAAGCTCGGCTAAAACAGGCTGTGTTTATTATAGATACATAGATATACGTCGGCTTGTTTATTATCTTCAAATGTCACGTCGAAATGCCTGCCTAGGCAATCGGTATTTGACAACAAAATTTATTCACAGCAACGCGTGCACTTGCATTCATATTGTCACAGTAATTATACTTAGGTATTGACATTTACTAAAGGAGTTAATTAAGGCGCCCTCATGTTGTCATTCATGCGTCCATAACATCATTTGAATTTAAAAGCAAAATGTATCTTTAATGCTAATGAATATAATGTTCGTGTGTATTATTGTGTCAATTGGCTATCAACAGGATTGTAGGCATTTAGACATCTACACAATAGCAAGGTGACTGAACGCTATTCGTTGTGAACACATTATCAATCTTTATTGACAGCACGAATTGACATAATGCGATGCTGTGACGTAGTCAGCGTATACAACAATAAAATACTAAGGAGGTTATCTAAACCGGTCTCGGTCAGGCTTGACTCAGTATAACTATGTTCAGCATGAAGCGATGACGCGCCGAGGTCGCTGAGGTAGATTACAATGGTGCCATTCATGCTATGGTAGATATAGGTATACTCACGTGGCCTCAGGTCGCATGGCAACAAGCCGGAGCCGCGTCGCCGACGTCTCGGAACATCGGTATCACTGCACATTTGCACCAGTCCATCAGTGTCCTTCCAACTTGACACTATCACTCGCGTATCTACGCTCGCGAATGCGGACTGATTTTTTCTCGCGTAACGGCCCATTAAACTTGTAGATTTCTATCTCACTCGATGCCACGATAGCATTATGAGGCGAGACAAAGAAAGGTTGTGGTTTATGGGTTGTTGATAGAATTGGTATCCGCTCGGAAACGTACCGCCGCCGTGTTGCATATTTTTACAAGATATAACCTTGTAATGCTGCCCACGAAAAAAGGTAATACTGATATTGAAATATCAAAAATACTCTAATTTTTGGAATTACTAGAAACAAATTTTACGAAACTTTAGATTTACACATTCCTACATACCATTATAAAATGAACATATTTTTTTTTCGGGGTGTATTAATTATATGACCAAGGTATCTTCCAATAATTGTCATGTATAGAGTGCCGATTCAATAAATCGGAAACGGATATTTGGTATAAAACGGGATCTAAATATGCGTTTTTCTTATCCTGTGAGTCATAAATAGAATATCGAACGAATACTTATGATTACTAAACGTGATTAAATGATTACGGAAATCATATTACGATCACGCCAGAGTACCTACTTCATACTACCAACCATACATTATATTTTTGAACTTTATTGGTTTAATTTAAATTTTTACTGTTTTGATTTCGTAAAGTATACAGAGGTGAAAGGCAAACTCTTAAGTTCATCAGTCAAATACAATAATATTGTACAAGCGAAATGAATGTAAAAGCATAAAACAACTCACCAATTAGCACTTCACGATACTTCACAGACACTTACTAAATGTCTACGCATCTCCGTAGACGTGCTACGACGATCAACAAATGAAAGCAAAACAAATCATTTTCTAAAGAGAAAAAGTAACTGTATTATCGCCTTCACAAGGTTACGTCGTGCGGAATTATAACCTCGAAAGATGTTTAGGAAATATAGGCGTCGCCGAGAGCGCAGTCGTACATCTTGCTTTATATCGCCTCAACCAGTATTGGAGAGCAGAACATCAAACGACGTTATGACCCCCGGACGTGCCGACCGCTCAGCCTGCAAGACAGGGATGGATTGATACGAGAGGGTGGGATAGAGAATATTTTTGCAGTTTCAATACTTTTATTATTTGCAACACAAACAAACATTCGGATCGAATATAACGCTGCGAATGAAATCAAGTTTTTTGTAGAGATCCAACTTTGGTGGCAACTTTTTTAGAGTGGCTTTAACGTGGGCGTCTGTTGACATTTTACACTTAGCGTCGGCATTCATTTAATAATGTTATGGCTTATTTATTGATATTTTACTTATATTTAGCAATACTGGGCGTCGTTTTCATATACAGCCTTCAATCTTACAAACTGGTTGGTTAACCTATGACTTCGTAAAGTATTAAATTAATATGTAAATCCATATTGTTCTGCTTTCTGAAGCATTATTTTCTATGTTGAATGTAAACGTTGCTCAATAATAGCAATAATGTAAATAATAAATGACGAGTCTAAAAATACATTATTAAATACAAATTAATTAATTTGTATGTATTAATGTATTTTTAGACTATGAATGTTTTTTTTTTAATTTTTCCGCTTTTATCCCCAAATACTTAACTATAAGTATTATGCTGAAAAGTATTTTGTCGCTAATATTCACTTTTAAGAGACAGTGACAACATGATATGACTAAACTTTGTTTGTATATTCGTCACTTTCTCAGGAATTTGGATCAATATTGTTTTTAATTTAACTTTATGATACTTATAATCCAAACATTGTGGTATTATATTATATATAAATAAAATATGTAAGTATATAAAATTTCAATCTCAAAAAAAGGTTACATGATATCTAAATAGTTACAATTACATTAATATGTACAATTACATAGTACAGATGAACGTATCAACATTTTAGATGGAATACCATTTCAATTTCAAAACAATTTCAATACTATAAAGCTGAGCAACTACGGGCCCGAATTTATTTAAAATTATTTTTCTATTGGGTAGCCCATTTATCGAAGAAGGTTATAAGGCTATATAACATCACGCTATGAATAATAGGGGCGGAGCAGCACTGAAAAATATTACAAAAACTGGAAAAATTGCTAGGTCAAGACGAAGCAGAAACATTAACTATTGGAAATAGGCAAATAAATCAAGATGTGCCTAATAATTACTACATAATCATCACACCTATAACTTTAAGCAAAGTCATATTAAGTAGATAAAGATTTAATGTTTGTATTGTGGTTCGCATTTAAGTTACTGATATTAAATTAATGAATTGTAGATAGAAAAACTTTACTTAGGTAGGTACTGTTGAAAAACTGTTATTGTTTTTAATTTGACCATTATCTTATCTTCTTTAGATTTTAGATGCAATGTTTATTAGAGAGATTGGTTTCTTAAGATTGACCATTTTAATCTGCGTTATAAAAATAAAGAGTATTTGATGTTTCTACATATAGCGGATTCGATTCCCGCGTTTGTCAAGTGACTTTTAGAAACGCAGGTATTTTTATTTAAAAAAATAAAAGAATTTATCTTTTAGCAAAATTCGCTAAATCAAATATTTGGGGTACTTCCCCTGCTCCTTGGAGGGAATATACCCAAAAATGCGGACCAAACTAATGGGTTTGGTCCAAGGTCCACCCTATAGTGGACCTTAAAAACCGGTCAACATTCCTGGAAAACCATTTTTCAAATAAATTTGCTCGTAGAAAAAATATTGGACGAGTAAACAAAATTAACATTGAATATATAGGTATTGTATGAAAGACTGCAAGCAAGTATATAACAAATCATATACAATTACCCTGTCTCCTGTGCTAGTAACTACTACGTAAGTAGGTATAGAACCAACGTATTTAATGTTATATTTACACCTAAATTAAATATATGTAGATATTGTGATAGTTGCCTTCCTATTAATTCACATAATACAGATGAACGTTTCAACATTTTACATGAAAGGCAGTAGGTATACAGGATGTCCTAAAACTATGCCACACGGAGGGAAAGTACCTAAAATATTTTAGATAGTAATAATAATGTTCTCCTAACCGATTTTGGTTGGGGCGGCCAATCTCTTTAAAGACTAGCCGATCGAACTACGCAGGAGCGCTAGTCCGATGACACAGAAAATCTTACATGACAGGACTGAGATTAACGTGAAAAGGCACCATAGTATAGCATTTTTATGACACCAATTCAAAGGTTAAATAATTTAAATATAAAGGGTTGGACTGTATCCGACTGCTACGCAAGAGGTCGTGGGTTCGATCCCCACCACGGATAAAACTTAGTGTGATGAGCACGATGGTTTATTCTGTATCTGGGTGTTATGTATTTCGAAATATATAAATATGTTTATCAGTTGTCTGGTTTCCATAGTACAAGCCCTGCTTAGTTTGGGATCAGATAGCGTTGTGTGAGTTGTCCCAAGATTTTTTTTTTTTCAATTTTTGTTTTATAGTAAAAGCGGTCTCACAATCCTACCTATTATACTACCGACGTGAACCCATTCCTAACACAAGCCTTTGAGCTTAGCTGGAGGGGTTAACAAGATTCCTAGTAATGTGGGACTCAACCCCACAATGCTAGTTATCTTTAAAAAAAATTACGACGTTATACACAAGTATTAAATTTTTTATAGTATATCAGCTTCTATTTTTGATGATTTCAAGTTACAAACAACTTAAATATATTGTTTCAAATATTCATCACACAAATATTTGTAAATCAACAAAAAAAGTGATTTTATAAATGAGCCAATTCGCGTATTACAGAATAGGACACGCATTGAACGTTAAATTTGTTGGAAGTAGCAGTTCGGTGTAATTATTTTAACCTAAATTATAAATTGTATGGTTTTCCTTTTATATAAGATACAATATTATTTAAAAAATAACTGTATGATTGACCATTTCGATTGGTATCGTAAAAGTACAGAATATTTCTTTTTTCACTAAAATGTCCTATCTATGATATTTAAGATACCTACTTACCCTCCGTGTGGCATAGTTTTTGGACACTCTGTTTAAAAATATACAGATGAAATGATGAATGAAATGAAAGTGCCAAGCAATTTATTAAGATTATTTCATAAATTGTTGAACGTTACATTATGTCAACTTCCCCTCAACCAAATATTATTATAGTCCAACCTCATGACTCACTTCCTATCTCTTACTTAGATAATAGCTAAATAACGTTTCTTAGAATAACAAACTACAGTCTTCGTATATAATGCTACATAAAAAATATACAGATGATATATAGTAAGTAGGTATAGATAGAACAGTCGTGCCAAGCGTTTTATTTACATTTGCACAAATTGAATCCTTGGTTCGACGCCAAGAGGAAGCTCGTTCACATATTCATCCCAACTAGGGAGGGGGGGAGTAGGGGGTGGGACGAGATTCGATTTGCCTAATAGCAGGCGCGAGGTACGGAGGTACGGAGGGCTCACTCAATTACCCAGAGTGGAGGTGTCCCGTAGCGCTCCGAACATAATTACATTATCTGATAAACGGTTAGCGCCCCAATTTCCCACATGTGTAAATTTTCTTTTTTAATGCTCTAATAAAATGGAATTTACGGTGATACGTGGTATTGATTTTAAATTGATTTGATTTGAATATTTATTTGTGTGCGTGGCATTTTTTACTGTGACTATTTTGTTTTATTTTTCAGGTTTATGAACGTGGTGATTTGATAAAAAAGATAAAAGTAATGACTTTGACACTTAATTTAAAAACAATTTTGTATAGGTACTTACGTTATAATTAGTCAATTCAAACAATCTTACGCTTTATTATCTCTGAAGGTAATTTTCATAGGTTGTTTGTTAGCAGCCAGCATAGTCGCCTTTACATAATGCCATTTTTTATTGTGTTTTTGAAAAATCTTGGTTAGTTTTCACGGTACACGTATGTTAACTACATTATAATATTTCATTTATGTCAGGCTTATTTTATCTGGGTATTTAACCTAATACCTAGGGAATTAACTGAAGAAATGAATGACGACGATTAAGTCAACTATAAGGACTCTGGATTCTTTATGTCTCCTAAATAAATGCCGCAGCTGCAGTTGTTTTATTTCTATAAGGTACTGTGCTCTAATCAGACCGGTACTGTCAATTAGAAATAGTAGAATTTCGAATAAGACTATCACAAAAAAAATCTTTACATGTGTCTCTATAAAAAAAATCGATACCTAATTGTAATGAAAGCATCACAAGAATTAGTTAGTAATATTATGGCACAAACACAATGGTACAGAGTTCGATAATATTATACAATTTCTCAGAACTTTACACTTTTCTCAGTATGGCGTCCGTAATTTATTCCCGTCGGGCCAAGAAGTGACAGCAAAGCAAAACTTTGCACCAAATAACGGTGCCCTGTGCCTCATACTTTGCCTCAATTTACACCATTTTAATATAAAAACCCAATTAAAAAAAAACTTTAGTCTGATAAGATTTTCAGCCTTTTTAGCTGAGGAAATAACATTTAGGTAGTCGTTTCATTTTGAAATTGTTTTGTCAGTTTGTCCATCACACATTTTTTGCGTTACGAGGTTATTCACGCCTTCCTTAGGTATTTTAGGTAGCTAATTATGGAAGTGAGCACATAAAGGCTGATGTGTATGCCACCAGAGGTCGTAATGTTGTCAGATATTGAACCGGTTTAAGGCGGCTTTTCGTCAAATTGAAAATGTTCACTGTTTGAGTCGTGTTGATATGAAGTTACTTTCCATCTTATCCTATGTCTTAGCATTCTAAATTCTACCTCCACTAGGTATATTATACTAGATATTTGTTACTTTAATAACGAATATGTAAATATTCCGTCAAGTGCTGATGTAGATTTTAATGTAGTTAGTTCGGATTAAACTCAGTTAACCATAAAACAATTAATAACGCATGATATGAAAATAATTATTTTAGTGTAATCAAAATAATCCTTTATATTGTAGGTAGATTTGTCGCTGAAAAAAAGCAATATTTTAAATCATCCAAGCTCCTAAATGTTTAATACAAAGTTATAATTTTATTTTTTATTTTGTATTTTCGTGATAATGCGATAGGAGACATTAGCGCTAAGTTGGTTTGAATATTTACAAGTATTTAGCCTACCTAAGAAAATGTATAAAAAGTAATTTATAAAATTAAACCGACTTCAATAATTAACTGAAAATAATGAAATAATACCATATATACGAAAAATAAACTTATTTTTACTGTGGTGCCAGCACTCGAAACATCTGACAAATATGGCTTAACATTTTTTGTTTGTCAATAGTTGAATGTTCTGTAAAATGTAAATGTAAACTTCTTTAAATGTAAAATGTAAATATATACCAATTTATTTGTGAGGGCTTGTTATAAGCATATTTTCATTGTGAATGTGTAATTTAATTTGATAATAGTCGGTAAGCCTTCTTTAAAATAAATAAATAAAGTGAATAATGTTACTGATTCTCTTTTTTTGAGATTTCATAGATACTGCTGATTGTAAACGACCGAAAAAAGGTTATTTTAGTTTATATGGTAGATATTATTTCATTATTTTAAGTTATTTTTTGAAGTCGGTTTAAATCAATCAATCAGCCTGTATCGGTCCACTGCTGGACCTCAGCCTCTCCTAATTGACGCCACAACATCCGGTCCTCTGCCATCCACATCTGTATCTGTCGTAATCGCTGAAATGAATTAGATTCATTCCAGCGATTACTTTTTAATTCATCATTTTTAGTTTTTACGTTTAAACAAGACAAATATGTATTACATATATGTACACTATTTGACGATGTTTTCTCGTTACAATGGAAGCTAGGTCGTCTAACTTACACCTTTTAGTTCATATATTTCCAAACTACTTTGCCGATTTTGATAAAAGTTACATTTTCCCCTAGGCTGGAATAAACATAAACTAAAATAAAGAGAATGGTTTTCGAAAAAATGCATGGCCAAACATTTATTTCGTAAATTTGTCTTAAGCCCGAATAGGTCATTGTATGTAAAAATCACTCCAATAACATTGCATATACAATAATATAATATATTAATAAATAATATATATATATATATATATATATATATATATATATATATATATATATATATATATATATATATATATATATATATATATATAAAATATATATAGATATATATTGTACAAAGTCAAATAATATCAATTTGTACACTTACCGGTCTTCATAGCCCGCATCTGACTCTCTATCTCAGCTTGCATTTGCACTCCAGGCAACTGAATATCATAAATTATTTTCATCTTATTCAGAAAGCCTATTAGCATTTATTGCACGTTTCATCATACTTTAAAACAAATAAAATCTTCCTTCACAACTAAAAACTGTTAGACCAACAACCTACAATACCTAAATGTCAAATTTAGCATTATAATAACAGTAATATGCGCAAGTGAATGTTGACAGAGTGAATATTCTGAAGCTAACATTCTCAGTAACAAGATCCCTCAAT
The DNA here is from genome assembly GCA_945859575.2 of Herminia tarsipennalis. Taxonomy (NCBI): domain Eukaryota; kingdom Metazoa; phylum Arthropoda; class Insecta; order Lepidoptera; family Erebidae; genus Herminia; species Herminia tarsipennalis. The sequence goes on from OX243835.2 coordinate 12,634,656, forward strand.
AACACTAAACTTCTGATTTCATTACGGCATGCAGCATATTTACTTTGTACTTGTATGAACATTGTTGCTTTAATATAACTGCTTAAGATATCAGGACGGAATAAAAATGCAATGCTATGCGTAAAATATCGTCAATATTTTATTCATAATTATCGTTCCAGTGGTGCGCGAGCGCGGATTTACAGGGTACGAGAGGACATAGGGTTCACCTCGACCAATAGCAACGAGTTCCACATTTAAACTGTAAAGCGACCAGTGAGAAAGATCTGTGATATTTTTGTTTATTAATGCTTTTATTGTGTTGTGTGTGGCGGGGGGAAGGTCGTGTTACGATGGTGGCATAATATGAAGTTGTCTCGGTTCGGTTCATTTATATGCTAATCGGCGAGGAGGCGGCGGCGTGCTCCACAATAACCGGTAGGGCCGCAGGCGCAGTGTAGGTGCATACCACTCTGGTTACTTTGTCGATTATCTTTAGAATACAGATTTATAAAGGTATCGATTCTAATCTATTTTTTTCTTATTTCAACCGGATTCTTGGGGCTGTTTTAGATAAAAAAAAGTGATGATTGACACAACATGCAGCATAAAAATATTTAATAAATACTTATAACCGTAGAGTTGTACTATAAATCTGAGTAGTAAAGGTTTGAGGGGCTTACTAGGGCGATAACTATAATTAATTTCTGAAATTAGAAAACTAAATGTTATAGGTACTAATAACCATTCAAATTCTTTTTTTCCTCAGGCCAGTCTTTTAAATTTGGGTTTGCCACTTTGCTATCTACTCCTAAAATGTTTGATTAAATGTTAATAACATTTCCAAAAGTTAAAGAATAAAGTTAGTGCAAACAATGATTTATTGTTTTGTATCTCGAATATCATAATAGGTACAAGTACTATTTATTTACCTAAATTTGCTGTAGAGTCATGACAATTGTAATTTAATATTACCTAAATAGTAGATAGGTCTACTTATAATATTCTATCTAATCATGTAATTAATTACGTCACGAATATGCGAGCATGATACTTCCAAAAACAGGTAGAGCTGTTAGTATGTATTTTTTATACGTAATGAAGGCACGAATATATCTACAATGCACATACCTAAATAATGTTACTATAAATAAATAAAATAAAACTGATTTATTGTTCAAAAAGTTACAAATAGATAGTAATAAAGCCCTGGATCTCACACTAGGATTCCCTGTGTCGTGAGATCCTGTCTCTTTCATACTATGCTGACATAAAAAGTAACATTTTCTTTGTGTGTTTAATTTCCTTAAATTAAAATACCCTTCCTTCTTCTATGATTAATTTTAAAACTAAAACTACGAGACCACACCTACCTATAATTTATCAATAATAATAACTCCAAAGTAGTATTTATTTATTTAACCTCGTTCAATATAAGTGCCTTAAAAGCAAGACTTTAACAACAAGGACGGTAGCAAAGAAAGGCAGCAACAGCCTTAGTTTTTCTTCAAGAGAAAACACTGACGATTTTACACCAATAGATGGCGCTGTTCTCAGTTTTTTATCCCTTCAGTCAGTTTAAGGAGATTTTTTTTTTTTAATGTTTTTGAATCTTATTTCTACTTTTTACTTGATAATAAAATCTTTGAATCTCAAATTTTCCCATATTACATTTTCCAATATTTAGTTTTTTATATAAATATAAATAGAGTACCTACCAAAGTGTGTAGGTAATTGAGTTTAGGTACTTACTTACTAAAAACTTTCTAATTTCAATAGACAGGATGTGGAATTTTATCAATTTTAATTAAGCATTGGTAAATACGCGAATAAAAACCACCTATCTATGTAGGTAGGTATGCAAAATAGATCCACCAATCGCTTTTCTAGGAAAAACCTAAATATACTTAATTGAAACGAGTGCCTCGAAAATAGGTAGGTAACTAATGTTAGTTTTTGTGGGTCCAAAATTCACTTAGGTATTTTTGACCGATGAAATTTGGTTTTTGAAACAATGTATTTTTGGAACGTAGAAAGAGGGACCTCCTTTCTACGTTCCAAAAATACATTGTTTTCTACTACAGTGCAATTTTATTCATAATTACGATATTCCCCTATGACGACGTGGAGGCGGGTCTCCTTGACTGATATCTACACTGGCTTATGAACAATCCGGCCCTGTTTCTGACTTGTGTCAAGATTATAACAGTGAAAGGTTGAAGCCTAGCCTTCATTGCTTCATAACAGGGTTTACACATTTAGCACTTTTGTAGCGCACTACGTGCTACGTAACTGGTCACCACATAAACGCCACAGTAATGTTAATTTAAAATCTTCACTGATCGATTCTTGGTGTCTTTCTTTATCTATTATTGTTCAAGGGAGCTCTACCAAAAAATGATATTATACCTACTAAGATTCGGATCTAAGTAGGTACCTATATTATCATTTTTGACAGAACAATCGCAGGATCGCTTTATTCATTGAGTATTTAAATAAAATCATTCTGTTATAAGTAGGTACACTCTCTAGCAGTTCCCGCGAGCTTTGTACCGTCTTGTTTTTTTACGTAAATCGGATTCAATAATATTTTTAATCAGATTTCATTCAAATAAGTCCAGCCGTTTACGAGGACAATATGTTTTGGCCAGTCTGCCTATTAAAATATGCCCACTACTGCTATTGTTTTAATGATTTTTATTTTAAAGATTTTTTCTAATTGCTTCTAGTCTGTTGCCTGTTTTAGCTTATATTTATAAGAGCGACTTCACATTCAGCAAGATTTTAAGCGTATATTAGAAACGTTAAGCAAGAGCCTATACCTAAGTACGTGTCACGTATTGTTTGTTGTGTTCAGAAAACGCCCTATGCGCTCGTTGTTTTTTTTTTTAATAAAAAAAAAACTAGGAACCTGGGTTGTGGGTCCCACATTACTGCTTAATGGCTTGTGTTGGGAGTGGGTTCACGTCGGTAGTATAATGGGTATCTAGAATTCAAACCTGCGATTAGATACTAGGCCAATGCTTTAGTCATTGGACTAAATTTTATATAATCCAATTGACCTAGATCCAATTGTAACCTAAAAATATCAGTCAACGTAAACATAAAAAAAAACGTACTTGCTATTCACCTAAAACGAGCTAAACCTGCTAGTGGGTTGATGCATGAGATGAGTAGTACTTATCTTGTTGCATTGATATTACGAACCTACGTCATATCTAGATATACGAGAGAAGCGGCGTGATCTTGACGAAACTGCCCGCATGTGTGGAGGATGCACAAGGTCTGACTGGGTTATTTATGGCCCGTGAAAATATTCACGATGTATGTAATTACTGTGTTGTACAACTTATATGTCAGATTCGAACATGTTGTCTGATAAAGCCGTAATGAATCATTCCTTGGTAAATTTATTAGAGATTTGTGAATGGTTTCTTCGTCTTAATTTAAGGAAGGTTTTGTATTCAAGACTTAATCGATTACATTCGATAAAGATGTTAAGTTACTTTAGGTTTACCTACCTCCATATAGTTTTGAAGTCATTTGGGTTGATATTTAAAAACTTGGCATAAGTTACTGCATTTTTTTTAAATATATTAAAGGTTTGATGTAAAACGTAAATAGATAACATGAAAGCATTCATTCCCATATCTTCTATCTAATATGGGAATAAAAAAGTAATAATTTAGGTAGGTGTCTATTCTGCGAATAAAGTCCTGAAACCCCTAACTACTCTACTCTTCCTCTCTCTTACTCCTAAGTATTTTTGCAACTGAGGAACAAAACGCGAAACAAATACTAAATACAAAACCAAAACCTGAGTTAATTTCTCTAAGCTTGTTTGTACGTGCTCAATTTTAAATTGATTCAGCGTACAGCGCACTAATTTTAAAATTAGTAGGAAATGGAATAGGTTGGTAAGGTACAAACTAAAGATCTCTACATCTAAAAAAAAATATCGTGTAAGTACTATAATTAGCCTGGCATTAGTGTCAGTTGGAGTTGTTTTTGCAGTTTGTTTTTGGAATACTTTGAAAAAAATAATTGAATAAACATTACTTTATCGTACTTATAGGCTCTACCTACTACTGTATTACCTAGATATATCTACTTTAAAAAAAATATCTTAAGAAGTAAGTACTTACCTCTTTAGAACGAATTTGAAGTATATATTATAAGGAATCTAAAAAAGGTTTTACAAAAGAAAAAATAAGGCAGACACGACGAAGTATTTAATTTTTTCCCCTTTCATACATTCTCTTCTAAATTCGTCATAAAATTGTGGAGAGCACATTCATGTTTAATTATACATTATACTTAACAAAACCTCACATTTCTGGCGTGATTAACTACATTAATTTATCTGTACAATAATAATTACGAGACCTTTAATTATTACAATTATATAGTTTAGGTAAGTATGGTTCTAATCGTAGTATCTACTGAAATCGTTGAATACAGTCAGAAAGCAGTTGTATTTATCTGAAAAGCAAGCTATTGATTAGTGAGAATGTTTCATAGACAATTAAATAATTGTGAGTACTAAGTACGTCGCCGAATTGGTGGAGCAATATTGACAAGTGAGAAAACTAAACATTTTTGAACAATTCTTTAAATTGCTTTTCAGATAAACTAAGGAAAACAAATATGATCCATATTCCATAGACTATAAGATAGATAATGCTTTAAAATGACATATTTGCTTAAATTAGTCTTCCATTCGTCTAAGTTCCAGCAAGGGTTGTTTAGGCGCCTCGCTCCTCATTTATATAGAAATTCGGTTACCTAGACGAGGTCGCCATTTTTGTACAAAAACACCTAATTTTATTTCACTATATAATTACGGGACAATACAGATTTAATGAATTAGATCCGAGGAGTAAACTACTAAGTTTACAATAAAACATTTATTAGGTACATAGATATAAAATAGGTAGCTAAGTAGTACAAAGATGATATTCTAAGACTGGGATGATTTCATTCGAATACTAGATGACATCATAAAGAACTTCAATAAACATGCAGCTACAGTACACGCTTCGTTCGATATAGAGCAAGATACGTTCACAATAGATTGCAATTATACTCGTGTATAAATAAATAATAAAATATTCAACTAAAACAAAAATAATAAAGTAATAGACAGGCTAAAGCGAACAGTACAATGATCAATAGAGGACAATATTAATGCACTTGCCCATATTACCTAATTAATTGATTATAACATCAACTTCAATATTTAAAAAAGTTATAACAGTAACTTAATGTATAATTCTACTGGAACCGAGTTAAAGCTTTGTCAGAAATCCATAATTTAAATAACAAAATTTACGAATTATGAGATAAGAAATTAAACAGTAATAAATATTTGATCATAATGCGATTTCTATTATTGCGTATATGTATGCGATGCTTTGATGGTTGGTACCCACTCGTAGCTGTACCGATGTACCTTAGGACGAGACAGGACAGAGGCTGCGTCTGTGGCACACTGGAGCGTCGCCCTCGCCGACATATATATATAACTGCCACCAAAGCAACCCTAGTCGATTAACAATTTGGTAACGAAAATAAAAGTTAACTGATTAAGACTAAACCACCCTCCGAACGGCAATACGAATACAACAATAAGCAGTCTCACAAAATATTTTACAAAATTTATTTTCAATAAACTATCTAGAAACTATAATTCATCGGTGACGTCTTTAATATTTCGTAATTCGTACTTAAATAAATTTCAAATACATAAATCAGCGCTATTACTAGACATTATTAATATCAGGAATCGTTATCTACTCATGTATATACTTAGTCTCGTTAAAATTACAGAACATAATTTCGTAATTAATACTATACACAAATCGACAACACAATATTTTATCTTAGTGCGAGATTCTCTGGGACTGAGGCGCGCCCGGCACGCGGCACCGCGAAGCGTCCACTTTACGTACTATACGGTATAGCGAATGTTCGTCATTCGGCCCTCGAGTCCTTCGGTAACGAACGGACCTAAGCATAGTCCTGTCGGAACCTTAAGTACGACCACATTCCACACACTAGTCCTTTGGAACTTTTCCTTCCCGAATGGCGCTTAACTGGCTATACCGTGGTGAAGGGGGTAAGTCCCAGAGAAGGGCGCGGGTCACTGATGGTGTTTAGGTGGCGGGGCGTGGTGCAGCGCCACGTGATGCGGCGCGTGGTGGTGCCCGCCGTGGTGATTGTGGTTGTTCGCGTTCGAATTATTATTGTTGTTCTGCGCAGCCTGCGCCGCCTGCCGCTGCGAGTTCTTCTTGTTCTTCATTCGTCTGTTCTGGAACCATATCTTCACCTGTCTCTCTGTCAGGTTCAGGTTCCGCGCGAGCTCCCACCTTTTCTGCTTCGAGACGTAAGCGTTGAAGAGGAACTCTTTCTCTAGTTCGAGAGTTTGGAACTTGGAGTAGGGTTTGCGTTTTTTGCGCACCGTCACTTGGCCGGTCCAGTCGAGCGGGTTCGAGGACCCGCAGCCCACACCCACTCCCACCGACATCGACAGGGAACCTGCACAAACAAACGGCATGTTTTACTTGGAACGGCTCTACGTTGAATTAAATTAGACATTTGTAAGTACACATGTACTAGTTCGTACAAACAGTTGTTGTAACCTAATCAGAATGGTGTCGAATACGTAAATATCTGTTGGCACGACTGCATTCGATTATAAATAAAATCAAGACGAGATTTAGTTCTTAACTTGAATCGTAATTCAATAACTTTCTTCGTAGAAGAGATTGCATTGCGGCAAAACAATTTAAATTACTTCCTTGAGCGTAGGACATTCTTATTCGCTCGGCTATTCGTTAATTGTCTCGGCAGAATGCATTACAAGTGCACCGGCTGAGCGTTTCGCTTTTAACTAGCTATTTCCATGCCGAGTTCATAGAAACAATTGTGGGCTGGTACGGCGCGTTAGAAGTTAACACACAGCGCGATTTATGCGACCGGTCCTTTTGATGAGATCACCAGTAATAAACTTTGTATGCGATCTGCGACCTTCTCGATATTCGATGCGTGCAGCACACTGCACCATTTCCTATTATTCAAAACGGTACACGTATGAGCGTTGCGAAATAGATGCCTCATTGTCTAGCGGATGGATACGAGCGGGCCAGGTGTCGTAACACTCATTCGCATCTCGAAGCGAACAGTGCATCGTTTTGTCTCCCTTGTTCTGAGGTACGTCAATAACTTTGGTCTCGATCATTTTTAAAGCTTTTCACTACATTAGACATGACGTATCTTCGGTACATATAATAGTTTGTTATTTGTGTAGAGTTTTACATGCGAATATTATATTTTATGTTTTATAGTTGTATTGCAATGTAATTTAAGAAAATAACCGATTCGAACACGTGTAGGTACCTAATAGAAAATGTTCGTGTTGAAATAATCTCTGATATAGGTTAGAACGATTGCGTGTTATCGGATATTGTATATAAAATTATAAACATGGTTATTGACATCGTTGTACCTACTACTGCATTATTTGTATTGTAATGTATAACAATAATAAAATAGCATCAAAATGAAAAAAAATTTTTTTTTTTTTTTAAGTCGAATTTCTTACGATAATTTTACGTGATAACCTTGAACGCGAAACATTGATGACATTATATTAAACAACCATGCATGACAGTTTTTTTTTGTATATATTTTTTTCATTTGTAGGCATGTCGCTACAGTCGCCAAATCATTGATGACATTGTTATAAAAAAAACGGGTTGAACTCCGGGAGTGCCGGCAGAAGTGAAAACTTGAACATTAACGTTGTGCATTTTTGAATATTTTGGAATGGCTAGGGATTTTTTTTATCAGTATAAAAGTACTATCATTTATGTGGTTAAATACAATATTCATCTATTGCGCTTTCGTACACAAACATGACAATTTAAAAAAAGACAATGACAACGACATGACATTTAAAAAGTTTATCTCTCAGAAAAAAATACATACCTACTAATGAAATTTGAATAATATTTTTCGATCTTACTGACATGATAATAAAAAAAAATGGAATAATAAATCACAAATCAAAAAACCTATATCAAAAATATAAATAAAAAGTTCCTTACTCGGACTCGACTCCAGTTCGAGTCCGAGTAACGAGTCTTCTAGTTTCTGAACCGCCCGATTTCCCGCTTGAGCTACACTAACATTGAAGATGGTATTCCTTCCTTATTGCCTTCGTATTCTAATGATATTGTAGCAATATTTCATTGCTCTCCCTCCGTCTTACGATTTTTCGATCAGGGTTACGTCATCCTGACGCGAGTTAAACATTTTTTACCCATACCAAAAAAAGTGCACAAAATTACTAAAGAAGTTTTCACTTCAGTTTTAAAATGCTTGTAATACTTTTTAGTATGAACTACTGCTATATTTTATTATTATCTAGCCTAGATCTCTACCATAGAGTCAATTGTCTATTCATAAAACTGCCCTACCACAATCGTATCACAGTTCCGTTATTGCCAGTGATTTATATCTTTGAACCTACAGCGTGAATATTGATTAAATACTACTAATGTATTATAAAACTGTTAGTACGTCATTAAAGTGAAGCTATACCAAAGAGTCCGATCTAAATTTAATGTAATTTTATTGCTCATACCCGATATTTACAGCTTTTTAATTTCAATATTTATCATGATATAAAATAATAAAACTACCGGCTCTAATGAGTTGTAAAGAAGCTTGTTAGTAGCAACAAAGCGGTTTATTGGGCAGCAATAAATGCTAACAACTTAACAGGTGGCAGATAACTACAAAAGGTAACCAATCAATTATTGTATTCACTGTAGAGGCAATAAAACTGATTTACATGAGACAAAGTTTTGTACAAAACACTTTCAAAGGCAGAAATTTCGAAGATGTAGAGACGCTAGATATGCCACTTGTGTGGAGAGCGCAGTTTAATATTTTGTATTTAAAATGTTATTGATATTTATTCTTGCAGCTCCACTGCTTTCGTTATATAGTATTATAACTTGATGGAAATAAATTTTAAAGTCTTAAAGCTTTGTTCGTTTTAATTTTGTATTGTATTTTACCAATGCGAAGAGTGTACGGAGTTGATTCATCTACCATTAACGTTACATGATTTAATGAAAATTCCTTTAAAAGAAGTAACTTCAGTGGCATCTGCAATAATCATAAAATATCTTCAAAGAACTTATGACAATCTTCAAAAGGAATGGGCAATGGAATCTCATTGTGTTTCCCAGTAAATTAATAACATTGTGGTACCGTATGAGCCTTCTAGATTGCATCTTATTCCGTGGAACGATCGGCAATTGTTTAAAGAGAACATAATGACAAGTCGAGTTGTCAATTATGAGGGAACAGTACCGATCAGTAGCAATAAAAGTGCGGGTTCTCTTCGCCCATAAAAGTTTACCTACCTACCCGACCGCGGGCTTTGTCTATTTCGTGTACCAACATTACTTTGCCAATTCGCCACGGGGACCTTTCTGTTATTGCAACGGAATAAAGTCGAAAATGCCTTGTGCTTTGTTTCAAAACCGAGACGCCGCCTTCGCCCTATGATTGAAAGGAATTTCTGAGATGGTGAGATGTTACTTTTGACGGTCGAAATATGACCAGAAATGAATTTCTTAACACTTTTTTATTAACCCTAATTGACTCGTTATCGATGTTACAGATTCGATTAATCAATAGGAACCGATTGATTGACTTGCTCGATTTAAGTGACTCGAGAAAGCGGAACATACGAAGCTCTAACGGAGCCACAAACCGTTTACTAAGCCGTAAATGCACAAATCAAAGTCAATGTCAACCTCAGGTGGGCCGTAAACACACAATCATAAAGTGACGTGAACACTCGTATAACTTTTTCAACAATTGTTTCCTTTTAATGGCCCATTATATGCGCGTTTTACGCAAAATTATGTCAAGTTACACCTCTGCCGTAACAGAGGCGCGATAAACCCATCTTTATGGTTAGGTGGCGATCGAAAGCGAACTAGCGGCAAGCGTTTATGAATGGAGCCTTTTTATTGCTCTCATATTGACATGGCGCTTGTAGTTTAGTAATTACTACTTACTAGTACGATTTGGGGAAGAAACCAGTATTATTGCATGTGTGACGTGGCTGTGGTTTTACGATTCATAAAAGTGATATGTATCTAAAAGAGCGCGTGTGCAGCGACCGGTCGCTAGCGGGCCGCTGCCGGTCGCAGTAGCACTCAGTCTCCTAGTTTTTTATCGACTCATCAACCTGTAATGTGTTTATTGTAGCAATATTTGGTTTATTGCCACTACTCAAAGATCAGTTTATTGTCTTAACGCTCAGGTATCGTGTTTATTTATTAGTTATACATTTTTATTGGCGCTTTATTTTACGTAAACTTTAATTTATTGTCGGTTGTATAGCGCCGTTTTACATTGCCTATAAAATGGTGCTTACGGTTCATTTTTAAACATTTGTAGCACGTGTTTCGTTCATTCATCAAATTTATGGTGGTCTGTGGGAAAATGTTTTGGTTTGAGCGATCGGTAGCTTTCTGAAGGTAGCTTTAGGGATACCAATGCGAACGCTCGGTCAGTGTTTATTTGGCTTACAGCCGATGCTATCGACGTTTTTAGTACCCTGATTGGGGAATAGTAGAGAATTATGTACCTATCTAGCTGCGTTCAGTTACCTGTTGCTCATTTGTAGCTCATTATGTTCGTGTCGGTCTTGTCTGCCAGTTTTGTCACATCGGATCGCCACGCGATAGAAATTATGTGGTGGGCCTAAACACATTTTAGAGATTAAAATGTGCCAGAATTATCATTTAAGAAACACAATGTTCGTCTGCACACGTTCGAACATTAAATTCAGTTACATACATAAATCCATCAGTGTGAAGTATCGTGCAGTCGTGCCAATCAGCTGTCTTCGATTAGAGAAAAGAATGCGGTATCAGAGGCGACGAGTGTAGCGCGGTTGATAGAGTCACCCTCACATCGGCGCCCGGCGAGCTGGCGATGTGTGCGCCACGCACACATGCACGCGGGCGCTCGCTGTGTGCGCCCCGCTCAGCGCCACCTAGCGCCCAGCGGAGCGCAACCCACGGGTCAAGGTTGACAAACTCATAATAAATTATTTACAAATCAACTTATCAGTTTCAGTTTGTCGCGAATTATTATAAACTTCTAATGTTAACTATTAAAAGTACACCAGACAGTTCCGTGCCTCGCAACTCACGTTTAAGTATATTGAACTTGTATTAGTATTTGTTTATAAATTCCGTAAAATGTTTGGCTGAACAGTGTTTGGTTCTAGTCTCGAGCAACCGATAAGTTCCAAAGATTACAAACAGCGATGCCGCGACCGGACGTCAAAAAACGTGAGCTCTGAGTACGTAACGAACATAAATATAAATGAGTAATAAGATGTTACTGACCGGGCAGGGAGCCTGGAGGCGGGTAGGGCGCGCTGGACACCGACTCGGCCGCGTAGTTTCGCAGGCCATAGGCTTCGTGGGAGAAACTGGACGCTTCGGAGACTGCCGTTCGACGCTCGTCCCCTCCGACGTAGGGCAGGGGCTGGTCGCCACGCGGGGCCCCATACGGATAGTTCCAACAGGGCTGTGAGAAACTTTGATGGCAGCCGCCATCAGCGTATGGCTTGTATTCGCCGCTGCCGGCCGGCCAGAAGGGGAGCGTCGATTTGCGCTCTCTCTCGACCGGCAGGTTGTAGTAGGTCGGTCCGGTGGGGTACTGGTGGTCGAAGGAGCCGGGTGCGTCGGGCGGGTAGCCCCAGGGCTGCTGCGCGTGCCGGATGACACCGGGCTCGGGCTCGTAGCGCTTGGCCGGTATATGCAGCGGTGGCTGGGGAGGGTTGGAGCCGACCGAGGCTGGCGAGGCGCTGGAGGCGGAGGGCGGCGCGGCGGCAGGCGCGGCCGGCGGGGAACCGCCGGGCGGCGACGCGTGCGCTTCTTCATACAGCGCGCCGCCGACCCCGTTCATCATGGTCCACCAGGCCGGCCCGGTGGAGTGGCCGGATGCGGGCGCTGGCGACGCGGCAGACGCGTCGCAGGGCGCGCCGAGGCCCCCGACATGGTTGTCAGGGTACAGGGTGGCGGCCGGGCAAGCCACGGGGGATCGGGACGTTCACCGGCCGGTTCACGCGCGTCGCGGGCACATCGCACCGCGCACACACGCGTCCCACACACAGCAGCAGCACATGAAAATTAAAACGCGATCCCGATTTAGCCAGCCACCGGACGAGAGTTGACCGCAACGTTAACTGTCCAAAAAACTATAAAGTCCGCTTTGGTGGAAGTTTTAGAAACTATTTTGAGAAGTGCATCGAACAGTCACTGATATGATAAGCTCTGGGTAACCTCGATTTTTTTTAAGTCCATTTATGAATAAAGAAACTGTCTCTATGATAGTTTTTCCGGTGCAGTTTATGGTAAACAATTCACAGGTCTTCTGCGGGGGTCGGTTCGGTGTTTAAAGTGAATCGGTGACGCAACAGTTTTCTTATTTTGTTGAGTCGACGTGAGATCGGTTAGGTTGTTGTCGCGAGCGTGTCGTGTTTGTAGCGCTTCGAGCGGCGAGTACGCGAGGCGCGCGATCTGCGGCGCGGTCGAGCGCGGAGTGGTGGCGGCGTGTGCCGGTGTGACGGCGCACACAGGCGCGCACCGCCGCGCCGCTGCCGCCATCTACCAGCGGGCAGCGGAACTATACTGCAACTACACGCCGCGCTACATACGCGCCCGTAGGCGGGCGGCCGCGGCCTGGCTCGGCGCCCACTATTTGTCCTCACCAAGCTCTGATATCTTTTGAATTTGAATTATCGTAAATCTTATTATCAGCATCAACATTATTTATAATATTTTATTTAAAAAGTTAAGTTTTTATAAATATCTCTGGAATATTTTCTTATAATTTTACTTTTTTTTTTTATTTTCATTTCAAAATTTTAATTAAATCGATAATTTTAAGTTCAGAGCGGTACCGATTAAAAGCAGTTGTAGGAAGTTGTAGTCAACGTGGATCTCAAAGGGTTGCCGAGAGCGAGGCACGGGTGCGTAGTAAAGCGATTAATGGAGGCAAAATAGCCATAAACTGCCGTTTAACCAAACTGCAAGCGTCACTCGACCATCGCCGAGTTGCCACCAATAAAAAACGCGAGACTTTATGACGGCAACTCACTCACATTTTATTGTGAGTATAAACTTAATTTTATCGTCTGTTAATTTCACCACAAATAATGTTAGGCACCTACTAGATTAAATTATATAATTTTATTTTATTACCATTGTGAATGGCAAGGCCGCGGACTAATGCCTTATATTCAGTAGCTTGGTAGAGTTCACTGACACTATGTAATTCATCTTAATATATCTTAAGCAGTCGTATGCTAAGATTGATAAACAATTTTATAATCTCTACATTTGCTACATCACGACTCTATCGTCGTTCACGATTTTATAATTAAAAAAAAAAATACTCTACATACCTAGTTGTAAAGATTGACGACAACTGACGAATGAATTTATTGTCTCTACATTTTTTCCGACTCTATCATTATTCTAAAGTGAATTGTTTACCATTTACATTTACACCAATCTAAAAACACAATTTCATAATTCGACGACGATTGCCGAATGATTTTATTGTCTCTACATTTTTCCGACTCTATCATTATTCTAAAGTGAATTGTTTACCATTAACATTTACACCAATCTAAAAACACAATTTCATAATTTTAAAAAACTGACTCTATATTTAAAAAATCCATAGTAGGTAATCGTCTCTATAACACAAGTAACTCTTGCAACGTCCAAAGCAATCGACACACCCCTTGCCTCCCTTCACACAAACAATATGCGGTAGAGACGGTAGAGTTGGTAGAGCCAATAAATTCGCTCGCAATAATTCTCTACACGCTATACGTAATGTTTACAAGACACGGCTATAAAATATATCAGCCGAACAATGCTAAAACATACACCAGGTAATATTCATTCTTGTTTACTTGACTCTACATGCGTTATGTTAATATAACCGAATTGTCAAAATAATAATGTGAGCTGTGTTCGGAGTAGAAGCGGTTAGCGTTTTTGCATTTGTTTTACTTATTGGATGGAGTGGATATGACAAAATGTAATGATGTTTATGTTTTTAATTAATTAAAAATAAAATATATTTTTTTTTAATAAATATGCAAATATACAAATTATCATTTTTTATGCATGGATTCTTTACGTTTCAGTTTAAATTATTTTACATTTAATTTTACTAATAGATTAATTAGATTGGTGTAAATATTACAATAGGAACAAATGATGGTACCTATAGCAGGAATAAATCATATTTAATATCTTTTAAAAATACCTAATTGATTAATCCTAAACATTTTATATGCACTTTACTTAAAAAAAAATTACCAACGATTGAAAAAAAAATTGGTCGTTAGGTGTTCTGAATTCATCAATTCATATTATTTTTGTTCGTAGAATCTTTCTAAGCATATTTTAAGGAGCTTCGACTGTAATACTCATATCTTTTGCCCGCTACTAAGCACCAATCCGCTCTCAGTACTACCACCGGCCGTAGTAGTAACACATTAATTTCCCACACTTAGCGTCAACCGTATAATTACAATAGTTAGAGCACAATGAAAGCACGAACGATAAATTCGCGACACTTTGTGGACGTGTCAACAAAACTAATAACATGGATTATTTGTATGAAAAATTCCATACAAAAAAGATTTATAAGTGCACCTCTATACATGTTTACAATGTGTATTTACATTGTGTTATGTTGTTAATGGGTACCGCGTGAAAGAGTCAAGTAAAGAATTGACGTGTTACTATTTTTCTTTTATTGCCTTATAGTGCCACATAGTAAGCTCCACATAATACCTGAATATAGTATTTAGAATTTGCACTAAGCAAAATAAAAATGGCGGCTTAGTTCACAATACGTTCATCCACATTTTTTTTAAATTGTAGGAATTTTTATAGAAAAGTATGAAAACTTATTCGAAATGAGACCGTAAGCTTGTGACCGTAGTTGTCAGTGTAAACCGGTCGAAATGTCAACTTACATGACATGACTGACCTGTTGGTCTAGTGGTTAGTGACCCTGGCTGTTAAGCCAGAGGTCATTGGTTCGATCCCCACTCAGGATAAAACTTTGTGTGACGAGCACGATGGTTTATTCTGTGTCTGGGTGTTATTCATATCTAATATGTATGAATTTAGAAATATTCAATTATGTTTATCAGTTATCTGGTTTCCTTAGTACAAGCTCAGCTTAGTTTGGGTAAGGTACCTACTTTTTTGAAGTTAAAATATTTGACAATGATATTGTAGAAAAAGACAGATAAATTAAATGGAAGTCTTGTTTATGTGGATTCCAGATATATATAAATACTATCGTCAAGTTCGGCATATGTCTGCTTGTTGCCATTTCAACAAGTTTTTATAAAACATGTACACCAGTAGCGATACATTTTGAAATTTGCAATAGACGATTCTTAATGCAGAAACTTAGTTTACTGTGTCTGCTCTATGTATATAATAGTAAAGATAATACCATGCAGATGCGAGAGACGCATTTACTCAAATGTGAAACTAGATAAACAAAGATATGGTTTATAACAGAGGATCTTTATGTAGCAACGGAACGAAAGTAATATTATCTCCTAGTAGCACGAAGCACAAACAGGCTAGCGTTGAATGACAGAAACAAACACAGGAACAAGTGTGCGCCTTGCCCGTCTATAAATATTTACGTTAAGAAACTCTCCAGGCCAATGATCGGCCATACAGAGTACGTAAATAAAAGTACGCCTTTCTTATCGACATATGTTTATGCGCGGGAGTTGCGCAAACCTATTTCAATTGGGGCTATGTGTTGTATAAAAATGTTTAGGTAGTTGAAGTCACACGCGTTGATTTGTTATTTCTCGTATATTCTAAATAAAAAATTGATATTAAATGGAATTTCTGATAACGTGATGTAAGTTTTTTCATCTCGGTTGGAGTGGAAATTCAAGAAAATGTAATATTTTATTCCTTGTGGCGTGTTTCTAACCAGATTTCAATATACTCGTTATATGTTGGTTATGACTTGCAACTTGAAAATCGTGTAGATATTTCAAAATTTCCATAGAATAGAGAAAGATTTAGAAATTGCCTCATTACGTATAGATCGAATTAATGAGCATTCTTATATATTTTAAGCATAGCGTATAATGTGAGGACAGCCATTTCAATGCAAAAATGACTTAGTGGCCTTTCTCTAGACTAGTATCTGTTCTGTGAGCCTATTTACATCCAAATATGGAAATGGCTCTCCATAACGAGTCTACACACATATTGTACATAATATAACGGTACACAAACGCAATGTTCCCATCGTGTGAACATTAAATAGACTGTAAAGAAGGCTTTAATACCTGTCCCAATTGAAAAACTCGTCTGCTCTCGACTTTCTCTGAATAACAGTTGTAAATTGCCCGACATGCCCTGCCCGTACGATACCGTTCGGCGCAAATTAAACTCATTAAAAATCAGCCTGTTAAGCTTTTAAGTCATTTAAAATTAATGTAAGGTTTTGATATTTTTTTAAACTTATCAATGAACGTAAATATAAGTTGACAGTTAGTACATTTAGATATGTGAGGCGCAATAATTTGGCCACCGTGATTTTTACTGTAAATTGATTTAAAAAATATAAGTATTACTTCAATTCTTCTTTTGGTATATGATGGTAGACACATTAGGTACCAACTAAATCAATCGTTTAATAATATGCTCTACAAGACGTAGACTGGTAAGGCATTTTTGGAAAACAGTAATTATTAAATCAATCTAACAGTGGTAACTAGTTCTCTTTCTCTAATCGTAAGTGACCTGATTTACTCGGTCACTATTGAGTCATAAAACACTTTGAAAACATTATCATACAGGTACCTACTAGCACTATCTGTGACTGTTCGATTGAAGATTACCATTTTAATTAAATCCATTAATATACTTAAGGTTAACTATAAACTGATATTGTAGTCTATTTGAATGCAAATTGAAAGGTTTTCAATATGCCCACGTACCTACATTATTAATACTGTACCTATTGAATTCATGCATCATAAGTATGTGTAAAATAATATTAAGAATAATAAGTGGTGGGAAAATGTAACTACATTTAGGTACATAATACGAAATATTTTTTTTTTAATTTCAAATATTTAGGTAGATCAATTTCACAAGGCTTTAAATCGATGTAATCATCATAATTAATCAAATAAGCAAATTTAAAAAAATAAGTTATTTAACTTTTTTTTTTAATTAGCGTGGAACAAATTAATTTAATCTTATAACACAATACCCTAAATAAAAATACTTACAATTGCCAAAAGGAACTAATCCTTATCAATATTTTTAAGCTAATTTATGATTAATTATTTAATATGTTCAGTATAATTTATATAATATATGCAGTATATAATTATACTACATACTTATAGAGATAAACTATTCAAATGGGCTTAGTTTGTACATATCAAGTTAATATACAAAGCAAGTTCTCAGGATGTCAACAAAATATACATAATTTAACCCTAAAGAACACACAGGTTGCATAGACATGTCGGATTATAAGTAAATTATATACACAATTTACATTTAATTAAATAAATAATATTAAAATATATTCACCTTGTCGTAAACTCGCTAGCGAAGTTTGCGTAAAAGGACACGGTAACCTGCGAACAAATTATAAAATTATGTATACTACATTACAAATTATTTCTACATATTATACAGCAGCGTAATTATACATAAACGTTAAAGTCAGGTGTATCCAATCGATAAATTGTTATACGTTTACTGGCTAATACAGACCGGTGTCAATTAATTCCTTCATTACTAAAGACTATGAAATAACATAATTATTATTTGTGTAGACATTAATTGCTTTTTATGTATCAACCTATGCCGTGAGAGAAGGCAGTATCGGCGTTACCCAAAGTTCTTTCCAAAAAAACTGTTAAAACTTTTTAACTGCGTGATTTAGTAAGGTAGGTCGATTATTCGGAAATGTAGTAATAATTTGTTGGCTTATATAGGTAGGTAATATTGACTTACAGAGCTGCGAATCAGGATTATGGCTATAAATGCACTGCAACTTTGCATTATAGAACTATTGATGCTACATTATGAGACACTTTGTTGCATTGCTCTAAAACGACTTTAAAACTTTTAAATTCTCTTAAAATGTGCAACATTCTTAAAAAAAATCTCTAGTCATTTGACTTAGTCACTTTAGATGAAGAATATTTATATGCGACATAAGGGCCAATTACGAAGAAAGTTTGTATCAGGAGGTTTCATTACGACGTGACTAATGAGACTCCGCGTGTGGAAGTGCGCATTAAATCATCGTTGCACATTACACGTCGCCCGCGAACATTACTCAGTTTATTTTTAAAGACGTCGCACTCCTCCACCCACAAACATCCCATTGACAAGTTCTACGGTTACAATTTTATTTCCTAGCTCTGCTCGAAGCCGGTACGAATATAAATATATCCTTTTCTAAGTCATTCGATACGGCGGTAAGTCACGAAGTTTACATAAAATAGGTGATTTGCGCCGAATGCCACGGTTATTTTTTTGTGATTTTCGTTTTGGGGGTGCTACCTTATATTTATGACTGAAAAAAACATGTTTACAAGCCTTTTTAGGTAACGATTGCTTATGCGTGTGGGGATCGTAAACTGTTCTATGTTACCTAACAATTAAGATGCCGTGTTGATTGATTCAACACAGTTTTTCTTTTTGAAAAGTAGATAATCGCTCAAGGTTTTTCGTATTATTATATAATATCTGACTGCTAAGCCAGAGGTCGTGGGTTAATCCCTACCCAGGATAAAACTTTGTGTGATGAGTACAATGGTTTATTCTGTGTCTAGGTATTATTTATCGTACTTTAAGAGAATTTATGTACGTATTTAGAAATATATAAGTATGTTTATCAGTTATAAATGTTGATAAACTTTCGCGATTTGTACACATTATGAAAATATATATATTACGAGTCTTAATCGCGTGAATAATTTAAGGTAAAATACCTTGTTTATTGCCCGACGTTTCGACCGTATTGCAACGGACGTGGTCACGGGTAGACGTGTTAGTCTACCCGTGACCACGGCCGTTGCAATACGCGATTAAGACCCGTAATATATATATTTTCATAATGTTTATCAGTTGTCTGGTTTCCACAGTACAAGCTCTGTTTAGATCAGATAGAGTTGTGTAAGTTGTCCCAAGATATTATATTATATCTATAGCAGTCTATTGGTATGCGTGCAGATAATTTTATGGATGTAATTAATTCGTGCAGCTGTTTGACATTCACTCGATTACACGCATAAAACAGCTACCAGAGATTAGTGGTTAAGTCCGATACTAATTGGAAAACTTAAGACCCATCTGCGTCGAAACTTGGTCGATGTTCATCAAACTTTATACTCATTCCGGTCCGGACTAAACTTTGGCATCCGTAATCCGTCCGAGGGTTTAGTTAACCAAGTCTTTTTTTATTTTTTCGTCAAGTACGGATAAATAGAGCAGCAGAACTATGGCGGAGGGCACTCGACTTGACATTTACGACTCAATCCCAAAACATAGGCCGCCGACTGGCCAAACGGGGTGTAATTTTACTGATTTAATAAGACCTCCTGCTCCCCCTGCAACGCTGTATCACTGTGCAGTTTATATGGTACGAGGATGTATGTTTAGAGGTCTTTCTATATTGGTGGGTAGAGTATTTCAATGGCCGGAGTGTCAAGACGAGTTTGGCCGCGTATTACAAGCTGTCAGTTCACGTTATCTGCACCACAAGTATATGTTATCGGAATGTCTGTCCCACGGTTGGCTGGCCAGACCGAACGGTTGAAAACAGAGCTGTTTATGCTCTGGCGTTTTATAATAAAACTGTCGTCGGGTGAAATCTCAATAAGACCGACAGAACGCTTTCAATGATAGACATGTTTAACTTGATTTATGTCGTTGTAATAGATAAATAACGCTAGAGAGTTGACATTAGCATGCATATTTACTATAAGAGCCTTTACATTATACTGTGTAAATAACAGGAGGAAAAATATTCGACACTTATCCAGGTTAGTAGGTTAGTATGTACGTAGTTAAATTTATATTTAAAAGAGATTTAGTAAGTACAAGAAGTGAGAGAGAGACGAAATGCAAAGTATATTGCCTACGTCTAGTACCTACAAACATTAATATAGTCTAAATTTCAACGCATGCAATGTAAGATCACATTTTATACCTATATCGCAGTGTATAGAAATTAGTCAGTATAATTAAATAAGCTAAATCAGATTAAATTAGAAGATAATACGATTAAATGAAGCCGAGAGCTAAGGCACCTCTCCCACCAACGACGATAAGCGAGAAGCGAGTAGCGATTTATCGCTCAAGGAACGTACAACAGATGTATTTTGTAGATCCCGTCCGTGTAAACAAAATAGATGAAGTATAGAGCGAGTACTCGCCGTGTGAACACTCAGCGATCAACTATTAATAAAAAAAGTATCTCTTTTGTTTACACGGGATCTGCATAAGTATGTACGTGTCTTGAGCGATAAAATCGCTACTCGCTACTCGTTTTCTCGCCGTTGGTCGGACAGGTGCCTAAAGGGCAGAAGACTATACAGAGCTAAAATATCAAAGATATTTGTGTAAGGGTTTTACATGATTATGTTATGTACCATTAGCAATAACATATTTACAATAACAAGATCGAGAGAGAGGGTGTAGGAGGAGGTCCGAGCATTTAATGGTGCGAAAACTGACTGGATCATATCCCTGGGTTTATGACTCGAGAGTAAACGACGATTCATTTGCAATTCTAACTGCGACTTAGATACGAGTCGGCAGTTCCCTTGTCGACATCAAAACACGCCTGTCTTGTCTCTGATTCGGTATTATGAATGTTATTAGCCGTGTATTATTACAATAAACCTCGTAAATATATCTACGTATTAATTTTATTACAGAATGCAGGACTCAACTAACAGTTTATTGTGAGTAGGTATTTTTGTGACTTTATCAGAAAGTACGGGCGACAGAGCTGAGATGAACCCTGTAGTCCATGCGCATGTAAAATGTTTTTGTTTTTTTTTTAGGTTATTCAAGTTTTGTAATATTTTCCTTCGTCTTACTACAATTTAGGTTAAATCTTGGGCGTATCCTACATTGTAAGGCCCTGTTTGCCATGTTAGAGACACACATAGATTTCACTATTACAAAAAATGCTTGGCCTTAGTAGAGGTATGTTGCACAAATAAGTAACCATTTGTGTTCAACATGAGACGCGCCTACATCTACAGAACAAAACATAATTATGTCATTAGAGTCAACAGCAAATAGAAGTAGGTAAACATTTCTAAATTACTACTGGCATTGTTCTACCTAGTTTTACCTGTGGTTGAAGTCTGTAAGATATTGTTTCTAGCGATAAGACTGTCCTTTGTACGCAATCACATTATGTTCTACTTCATGTATGCAGAAATTCAATTGGTTTACATTCATTTCAATTTGCTTTATAAGTTAGCAGGCATGGCTCTATAATTACAAATCTTGTTACCTTTTCTGTCTTACTCAAATTGCATTACCTATTAAGTGTCGGCCCCTAATAAACCTTCTAAGGTAGCATCCATCGTATGGTTTCAATCGTTCCTGAGAGAGAAAGGAAGAAAAATTGACAAGCGCCTGGCCGGTGGTCTACTCAAGGATGTCGAAGTCGTTTAAGTGGTTTTAAAGGCGCCGTGTAATGACCGCACCGTCTGCCCTTACGGCATCGCCATATACGGTCACATGGCAGTCATTATATGGCACATTTTACCCCGCTAAAACTAAAGGACTAGACGGTAGACTCCTGCCTAAATATGGCTTTTTTGCTACTCAACTATTTAAAAATATATATTTTTCCAAGCCTAATAACAAGGGCCCAAATGAAGTCCAAGTAATACTAGCCTTTCAAGTGTTTTTCGTGCATAAAAAACAAAATATTATTACATGAGTAATATGATTAACAACGAACATGTATGAAATTGCGATTCCTTAAACAAGAGTAGCATTCGTCATCGTACGCAGAACAATACAATTTTCCACACCGGTTTCCTAGCTATGAGTATGCACATACTTACAAATAATAAGTACATACACAGTCAAAAAGTCGGTGGTCCATTTCAATTAGAACTTTAATCACGTACATAGGGCGATGTTATCGTCAAGGACACATATTGTGATTCGTAATCGTTAGCCGAGCCGGAATAGATTGCCCACCCGATATCAACCGATCGATGTATTAGAATGTCTATGAGGTCTCTATGGTGCGTTTGCGTGAAACGATTTTCATGCGTCTAACAAATTTTGCCGGGGAACTTTACTGTTTGCAATACCTATGTAAATTTATCGGTTGGTGTATTCCAGTCAGTAAATTCTCCTTTACGAACAAAAATAAAACCAGAATAAAGTTGAGCCTCTATTGGAGGTATTAAGACAAATGCTCTGATTGGATGTTCAAATATACGATGCCTACAACCAATCAATTTTGTTCTAAAACACATTTTGCAATCTCAAGTGGTTCCTTCATCATTATCTCAACAGAAAAAATGGCACCCGGAGACCGTCTGCCAATAAACTGACCGTTTAAAATGAACATAAGTAGTATGTACTAAGATCTTTTAATGCTTAAATCATCTTGAAATACTCTGTATTTAAAACGTCGAAACTCGCATGAAAAACTAAATTATACGTTTGTACCCAACATTTACTTAAAGTACTTCGTCTTCGTGAATAATTTTATCTTTGTAAATAATGTAACAAGATGTAAGTACCTAAAACATAATAACACGTACCTAACGTTATTTTTATTTAGGTACTTCTTTGAATAGTGTGCGACAAAATCTCAGTTTTGTAAATTTTGTATGACTATAGATAATGTAGCCAACAGGATTGTTTCTTAGTACCAGAGCGTAGGACCACTATTGTATAGGTAATCTTGAACGCATACACCGATTTTTTTATTGACTGTTGCATCAAAACTAGGAGAGCCTAGAAATGATAGCTAGAATTTAATTAGAGCCTAGAAATTATATATACTACGGGTCTTAATCGCGTGAATAATTTAAGGTAAAATACCTTGTTTATTCCTCGACGTTTCGACCGTATTGCAACGGCCGTGGTCACGGGTAGACCGTTTCGACATTTTTGGAGACCCATATTCAACTCAAAAATTAGAATCTTTTCTTAAATATTATAGGGCTTATTGAATGCCGAAAAGTTCAAACAAACTCATCTACCTGAAATTCCTTTTGAAATATTCCTTACAAAGATGAGATTAAATCGTCGCCATGCATATCAAAATCGCAACAATGTAACGACTTTTAATATTTGCCGGGTTATAAATTAAGTCAGCGACTGAATATGACAGGGCGGCATTTCGGTTGTATTTCATAAAATTGAGATGTTCAATTGTATATTTTAATTTGACTTGCATTTAGGTAGGTACATGTATATTGTGCATATCTATAAATACCTATTTAATTGTATATACCTACTGGGTAAGTAGACACGGCTATATTGTAGAGCTATGGTTATACGTGCATCTCGTAATTTTTTGTAAAAATGTCTTCAAAAACTGTGAAATGTGTGAACTGTAATGTGGTTATATCAATGAAAATTTCGAAGAACGTTGTTCTAACAACTTCTCTTAATTTAAAGGCAATGGTGTAAAAAGGTGGTCATTGACATGTGAGACATTCTTGGCCATAGTTAGGTACCTAAAAAAACAAATGTACGATCGAACATACTCAATGCATCGCAATTGCTTTTTGTGTCGTCAATATTTTTCCTCACATTATACACTGCAAACATTCACATGTGACATTTTGTAATACGTTTGTCACAAACAACTGCATTATCCTTTTTAAAGTGAAACAAAATGGCGAATAGCAAGTTTGCAGGTAGCATGGGTCAGCTGCATTATACACATTGCACCGAGACGTGCCCAGATCGTTGTTTGTGTGCCGCATCCACCCACATTCTAATTTACATATTTATTGCATGCTCTCTATGTACAAGTCCATCTCAAATCGTAGTATTTTTACATGTTTGTCATCTTTGTATGTAAATTGAACGGATTTGGAGAAATGTAACGTTTAAATATGATCTTAACTGGTCAGTTTATGTGATTTCTGTATTATGATTTACATAGTTTTAATCAAAGAGTGTGTTGTAATAAAATTGTAAAGTAAAATGTAAAATAATAATAATATCTTGGGACAACTCACACAACGCTATCTGATCCCAAACTAAGCAGAGCTTGTACTATGGAAACCAGACAACTAATAAACATACTTATATATTTCTAAATACATACATATTATAGATAAATTACAGCCAGACACAGAATAAACCATCATGCTCATCACACAAAGTTTTATCCTGGGTGGGGATCGAACCCACGACCTCTTGCGTCACGACTCCCACTGCGCCACAGAGGGAGTCAAATGAATACTATCAAAAGGTATCATTGCAACTAGTTAATTATATTTGCCATCTTATTGGTAGGTATATAAAAATGGCCAACTTTTTACATTACAACAGCTACTTCTAAAACAGATAACCTTTTACATAAAAGAGCAACATTTACTTTAATAAGACGCTACATTAAACAATTCCTAGAACATAATTTAAGAAATTAATGCCGCCACACACCGAAAATGAAGCCCTATTTTCATAAAAACAGCCTGGCAGCCAGTAATGAAAGCTCAGCGTTAATTGCAGTAAAGAATAAGACGGAGAAACAAATGAAAATAAGCTTTATTGGCTAAAAAATAAAGTTGAAATTCAAACCTTAGTATCATGTTCTGTGTGGCGTCGCCGCCTCACCTGTTAGTAAGGTCGACCGCGTGTTTGCCGCGCCCGAACCTTACCACCAACTCGCCTGCAACAATACAAACCTTTGATTAAAATAAATACATGGTAAAGGAAATAGACTCAGAATTGTTTAGCAAAAACACCGTTCAAGAATTTCCTTTGTTCTACCTAACGTGGGGTATTAAGAATAGGTTGTTTCAGAATGTTTCTTTTACAGTATAGCGGAATAAATGTCGACTAAAATAATGCAAATTTTATTTTTAATGCGCTTATAAAATATTTCTTTATTAGGTACTTGTATATAGCAAACTGTGTCGTTTAAAATATTAGGAGTCCGACTAAAAGAAGAAAAACGATGATATAAAAAAATTTAGGACGAACTGAATGCAAATGGCAAAAAAAAAAAATGGTGAGATCTGAAGCAGGCCTACCAATATGATCAAAAAAGGTTCATTGAGAGGAAGCCTAATCTATACTAATATTATAAAGCGGAGGAGTTTGTTTGTTTGTTTGTTTAAACGCGCTAATCTCAGGAACTACCGGTCCGATTTGAAAAATTCTTTTTTTGTTGGATAGCCCATTTATCGAGGAAGGCTATAGGCTATATAACATCGCGCTACGACTAATAGGAGCGGAGTAGCGACGTGAAATGTTGCAAAAACTGGGAAAATTTACGCATACAAAGTTGCGCGGGACAGCTAGTAGTAAATAAAATACAACTTGCACGCGCATGAGTTATTATTGATATGACTGACCACAGTTAAACATATTATCAAATACTCATTCAACTTCAAAGTATGCAAAAATAATAAAGTTTATGAACTGTAAAGGGTTAAGGTAAACTTAAGAAGGTAAGTAATAACTACAAAAGTTATTCATGAAACCACTGCCATATTTAAAAGGTCTACAGACATTTTCCTCGTAGGGTAACAGATATCAGATGTGACATAGGCATAAAAACAGCATGACCACTCTCGCCCACATATAACCATGTATTGTATGCAACTTAGTTGCAGATATTACCACAATAATTTACTTAAAAAGCATTTATAGAATTTTTACTACGCAGTAAAACTGGCCAAAGAACATAGGTACTCCCTTTAAAAGATACCTATATGTAACTCGTTATGTTTCTTTACTAGAACGATTTGTGTATGATATACAATCGAGATAGTATTTTCTTTGTTGTTTTACATTGTAAGGGTTTTGGACTATATATTTTGAAAGGCGTGAGTGATTGGAGTGATTTGTAGATAAATTAGACAATACGTTTACTGTTGAAACGACATTATATGAACATAGTATGATACTTATGGGTGGTATAATACTTGAATAGATTTGTCATTTTCGATATTAGTATGTAAGCAAGTTTTTTTAAAATTGGTGGTATAACTTTTATGTTTTTCTTTTTTCTCATTAATTTTGTAGAACGTCTGTGTTTGAATTTGTTAATATGAATTTTATTTATTATTGTATGTTTTATTACATGTACTATTTTCCTCCTCATTTAACCGTGGATACCTACAATATTTTAAGTAATGTTGTTTAATTGATGTAAGCCCTAGTAGTAGTAGGTAATAGAAATATCGTGTGAAATAAATATATATCAATGATATTTTATTAAAAGTCTTATAACAGATACATTTTTGAATAAGGACTAAAAGTTCCAAGAAGTAATAAAATGATATCTATCTACATTTATCTTCATTTAAATTTTAAATATTTATATATTGTTATATTTGCATATATAAAGTAAATATTGCATATTAAATAGAGAATTACTAAGGATATTTCATTTATTTTTTTCCACATTTGAATTAATTTTGTTTGATTTGCCATAAAATCGAATAAATATAAATAATATTGGTATAGAGTTCTGAAATCTGTCAACAACATATCACAAGTATTGCATTCATTTAAAATTTTTAGAAAAATATTTTAATAATATTTTGTTGTATTAAGTGGTTGAGCTAATCTAACAGGCATCATTTTGTTTACAAATAATTCCGTTTTCTTTTAAAACATTCCAAATTAGACAAAAAAATATGATAGTCGTTTAAAATATGTTATTGATTATAAATATTCATATGAATTACTCACAGTATTATAGTAAATTGGCAGTATAAATTAACTATAATAGTAGGTAAATAGGTAGGTACCATAGTCGTCTATTTAGTTTTTGTATATTATATCGGGTCAATCGCCTTCCCCTACTAGTCAATAAATAAAATCTAGAGACACGTGTAAACTTAAAAAAAAATTTAGGAGTCTTTCAATATTATATCGGCTATTTAGATGATAAAACTTTTGCATGTTTTAAATTACATGTTCTATCAAATATTCATATTATAAATAAGAAAAACTGTAGGTTTTTGTACCTACCTAATCTATAGGCCTAACGATAAAGTATATCTAAGTATAAAATTCACAAACGAGGTTCGGTTGTGAATTTTATACTTTTTAACTTAATCTATAGGCCTAACGATAGAGGTTCAAGTATAACTAAGTATAAAATTCACAACCGAACCTATCTTAAATTAATTAGCAAAAAACCTGTAAGCGTTGCTTGTATAGCACAAGCAACGCTTACAGCTTTTTTGCCAAAAAAAGAAACAATATTTGAATCGTTATTCTTAGATCCATAATGGTTTTACTTAGAATTATTTTTCTCCTGTTCACCAATCTAAGTTACAGCTTACTACGTCCTTTAAAGAACCATCAAGGAAAATCGGCGAAAAAAATACTGGTATTTTCCGTTACTTCCCTCGAAACACGTTCCATTAGCGAAGTAAGAAAATGGCAGTCAATCTAACACCCTTCAGTACTCTAGAAATCTCAGCAATAAATGCCCACAAGCGCTAAATTTATTTTTATCGTTTATACCACTTAAGGTATAAGATTGAAAACTGCTGCGATATATCCCAGTAAATTTGCTCAGCTGTTTTTTCAACAAAGCAATAAAATATTTACGGGGGCGGGATGAATTCATGAGTGGAAGAGCGTCCCCGATCCTCCACTTGGACAAATTAATTCATTTTCATGAACAAACATTATTAATATTCAACGTTATTCATTGCGCAAATATTTTTTTTGGATGTCAACAAAACAAAGCGGGGCGTATACCGGTATTTTTTATTGGGTAGGCAATTCATTTGTTGCTTCGTTTCTGTTTGTTTTTAGATTCGTTATTTCAATATATTTTGTTATTATTACTGGGTTAAGTTCAGTGTCGGTTTTTTATATAGGTATTTTCATAACTAACTTTTGGTCATCTTTGAAATAAGTATTATCTAAATGTAAGTTTAGTTCTATGGCAATATATATTTGTAATAAACAAAATCATGGCAAGCAAAAAAGAGAAAGCAAGCTATACTAATATTATAAATGCGAAAGTTTAGATGCATGGATGTGTGGATGGAAATTTGTTATTCAATCACGCCACAACGGGTAAACGGGTCTGGAAGAAATTCGGAACAGAGATAGATAGTCTGAAATAGCACATAGGCTACTTTTTATCCTGATGGATAAAAAGTAATTTGTTATTCAATCACGCCGCAAACGAAGGCGGATGCAACACCTATTGATCTTATAAAATGATTAGGTAAGCTCACAGTTTTAGAGTAATCTAAATCCTAAACGATTTTGCAATCAGTCTGTATGAAGAAGCAATCACTCATACACAAACATTCATGAACTCTTATCAGGAGAAAGAACTACAACTAAAGACTTCAATTCAAATTCGTCTTGCACTCCAGTCACTCATGCAATATTCATACAATAGCATACAATGCGACACATTCAAGTACTTAAACAAATCTGCCACATAACAAAATATACAGACGATGCAAAAAAGTCGAGTGCATTGCACTGAGTGCTTCTAAGAAGTGCAATATCAGGGATCTTTCTGTCGGCGCGGAGTCGTTACGTCGCGGATGCATCGATGCACTTACAGATAGCACTTGTATGCCGCTACGCTACATATTGTATACCTACTATAATATTATATACTGGACGGGTAATAAGATAAGGACTATTATGTTGCTGTTGCTTTTGTTTGTTACATTTACATTGTAAGAAAAAAATCTTTTTTTAAAAGAAACTGCTGCGCTAAGGACTCGATAACTTTTACTTAAGCTGACCTAAATACCTAGGTATTAAAATCCTAAGTAGGTACTAAAGTGTCAGATACTAAGAAATTAGATCTCAAAGTTCTTAAGTACTTGAGCTTTTTGAGCTACTACCAGTAGGTAGTAGCTCAAAAACAGTTTGAAAAGACCATTTTGAGGTTTCCCAACACACTACTCCTCAATGGAACCTACGCGAGCTACGTCCCAGTACCGATAGTAACTTATAGTCTCATTATATTTGATGCAGAGTGTTCTCATAAATAAATAGACAATGACACTGGATTAAAAAGGAAACACACTTAGGTTCCATTAGGCCACGACAATATATCTCTCATATCTAACGTATTACGACAGCGATTTGTCTGTTCAAATTGTAATTACCAGTAGGTAACCTCATTCTACGTAGTGTAGGCGTAGTCTAACGTTGTAGGTGTAACCAATAAGCCAATGTTTGTCCACTATATAATCCAACCTTATTTGTTTATGTCACATCGATATCGTGTCGAACGTTAATTATGTGGAAACAAATGAAAAACTTATTTAGATGGAGTGACTTTTGTCACGCCAGCACTACGCACGCTATTATAAAATGTATTAAAAATATTTTCAAACTAAGAATAAAATGCACTGCATAATTATTTACTTAACTACGTTCCTTGTTACTCGTACATAATAAGAATGGTAGTGACGAAACCCTTCTAAAGTTAACTTTAACTCTACGAAATCGGGTGTACCTACTCGTACCTATTCACAAAATTGGGGACTGTGGGCCGCGATCCACCCTGTACCACGAAACTCAACAGAAATACGAAATCGACAGTCACTGTAAGGAAATAGCGATAAACGACAATCGCTACTGCACAAAACATAACTTCATAATATTTAATAACTCCCTGGACACGGTTTAGCATTATCGGTGTTAGTATCCAGTTCAAAAGTCGCAAGTAGAAAGGAGATACAGGTTTTCGAATAGGCCATTATAACAGAGCTTGTTAGGATATTGATGATCGTAGTTTATGTTTATTAATGGTCAGGATCACATCTCTTTTGATACGAGCCGTTATTTCTCTCTGATGGGGTGGTCTAAAGATCAGCACAGTTATATAATACATAATTCAACGCAAATAAAAACATGACGGATATGTAACCTACCTATGCGCGTGCAACTGCATCGAGCTTTATGACCTTATCATAATTTAGAGAGGGCGGGCTGATGAATGCACGCCTTTGTTTCGCCGAGTTTATGTCCAGCTTTATGGCGAGGTCACTACGCAACGTGACATATACATATCTACGTACTTATATGCACGTTATGGTCAAAGGGTCATTAGGAATATAATAGCAGTTGGTTATACAGATAGGTATGTTGCTGTCTAACTATTTCTCACTTCGTATTGTGTGACTTGGTCACGATTTCATCATAATTAGTGTTAGATACTAAGGCTTCTAAGTATTTGCGATATAACTAACCAATCAGGTTCAAATTCAAAGTGATTATATTTATAATAATTCATTTATTTATTGACGTATTCATATTTCATACTGAAGCAATTAATGGATGGATATAAACGCAATTTACCTTTGCCTTCGTAAGTCAATTTATAAATCAAAGTTGATTATAGCAAGGGCGTCACTCGCACACGACATGTTTATACCTACCTACATAAAAATAATATACCTATATTGTATTTGGGTGCAGATAAAAACGTAAGAATTCAATTACTTATAGCAATAACAGAGATAAAGCCTACTAGGGTGGTAGATGAATGATTCAATATAATCCGACGGACATATGTCGACCGGGACTTGTGTGGACTTTTATTAAACCAACTTATTTGGGAAACAATATGGTGGGCATTGTACCAGATTGAGACATACCGCCCAAACTGCTTCATTAACTTTATTTAAAAGCATTAAGAAACTCTTAAGATTCGTATTATTTTCGTTGCGGACGAAGCAATTTTGCATGTTTTTAATCGTTTCATTATTACTACTGTTTGGTTTATTTCTGATACGCCGATACACAGTTATTTTTGTCCTGCTTTACTGTAGGTAACAAACAAAATATATGCTCAATAACAGAAACGGTCTCATATTACATTGAATGTTACAAACACGTGCGAGAAAATTCATATCAACAAAACAGCCAAGGCGAACTTCATTCCTTTTAATTAGTAGACATAAAGCATTTTGTATTTTCATTTACACCCTGTTTCAGTGTCGGTGTTCGTTACATCTGGCCTGAAAATTATTTTAGCCGAGCTCCTAATTTTGGTACATTTGCGATGAGCTTAACAAGAACGGGCGAGCGGCGCGCTTTTCATCTTTGAAGCGCAACATTTACATTTTCGTCTCATTTATTTGCTATTTCGGGCCAAGCCTTCCCCCTCTCCCTGCATTCCTCACACTCTTCTCGCTCCCTCACTCCAATGAATAAGTCTCAGCGTGCGTCAGACGAGAGTAAAACGAAATTGGGAAGGAACGCTCTATAAAGTCTAATTAAGTTTGAAGTGAATGCACAAATGTAAGGAAATATAAAAATGTCCGTAAGAAATGAGAATTTATTGTAGAGTGTTTTCATATGAAAATTTATTAAGTATCAAAAATGTTTACCATTTATTTTCCTCTACTTCTTATCGCATTTTTTCACCGCACTGATTTGAATCATTATGAGCGCACGCATTCTAGCTGCCAACACAAACTGCCCTAAAAACTAAGTAATTAATCAAACCACACAATGTAGGATATTATTAATAAGCATATAATAAAACTGGAAAGCATCCTTTTAAATAACTATAAATCTTACGTTGAGTAAACATAAATCAAATTGAACAAAAACAATGGTTCGGAGGCATCGCTTAGGTGCGGAGGAAGCGAGATGGCGCATGATCAGAATGTAATCGCCTAATTCCGGCTTTTATTAAGATATTTTTACGAAGAAAAGGCGTCGTTTTGTTATTCTGGAGTCGTTTCGTATAAAAATAACGCGTCCCTTAACGCGAACCTTTTGTCTTGGGGCGGCACCCGCTACCATAATAGATATTATTTCGTCGCCACCCTCTCTTAGTTGACATTCGTGGCTTGAAGTTGGCAGGATGCAACCGTAACGCGTGATTGAATTATCAATATAAAATTAAAACATATCGACTTGAAGTAAAAATTACTAGAAATTAGTTCATAAAATATCAAGGAGCAACGCGTCAATTTTTTTAGTATAATATCAGTTACTCATTTCATAAATTTGTAACAAATGTTATACAATGAAGACTAATTTGTTTAATACAAAAATACCAGCATATACATTCTCCTCAGTGGAATTCAAAGTGGCTGGTGATAAGTACTAAATATGTAGAATTTTAGAACATTATAAAAGCGTATAACTTTAAAATAATTGAGCTAGCACATTATACGTTTCCATAAATTCCATTCCAGATGGTACAAATAACTTAAATGGAGGGTTACCTTTGTATTATACGGGGTACATACAGGCCCAGATTTTTGTGATAGAAAAACGAGGACCGAACCGCCCCCGAATATAAATCGCCTTGTTATATTTTCCGGAACATTGGGATTCATGAAGTTTGTGGGCCCTGACGATATGATTCTTTAGAAATAGGAACTTTTATACGACCTGCGTACGAAAATAAGTTTAGACAAAACATAGGTAGGTATATGTGCCTATGTAGATAGGACGATATTATATACTCCAGAGCATTTTCTTTATGACATTTCTGCTAAGTTGCTCGCGAAGTAAATGCGAAATGCGCTGAGTTGGTGAGTTTCGGAGCGTAAAAAATTCAATTTACGTAGTAATATTCTTTGAAGAATTTATTCAGATGAAATAAGAATCGACTTCATCTTGGATGAATTTTATTCTTTAAATACAATCTCTCTTAAATGAATACTTCGTAATTTACACACAAACAAACACTTGTTTTACCTGGTGTAAGTTAAGTTTAATTTGAATGACCTATGTAGGTACTACCGGGTAAGTAAGTACTACCACAGCTTATACAAATATTGTAAGTTACTACAGTATATAGTAAAATGAATAGTCTCGATGTGAAATGTTTGAACCCAACCTACACTGCACGAGTATTAAAGCGAGTAACAAAACTCGATGTCGACATAGTCGATACGGTCGGCATACATATTATATACTTACTTATTGATGTTTGAACAAAAGGAACTTTGTTTCAAACAATTTATAAGCTACGCACGTTACTGAAAGAACGTGGAACCAATCTGATCTGATTTTAGATACATTTTAAATTGGAGAGCCGGTCATGGGAGCTATTTTTAAAAGATTGAACCAAATGGTTAGATCACTAACACTCGCCTTGGATGTATTTATACATTGCAAAAAATTATCTTCTATATAAATGAAAATCAATGTTCATGTGTTTGCCCTCTATGCGTTCCGAAATCGGTAAGCTCGTGATTGTTCCTGTTCCAAAAAGCCATGGCGAAACATGACCGGGGTTCAGCAGGTAGTTTATAAAGTTATCGTATACAGCCAGTTCTTACCAGGATTAAATGTATAGTCAGTTAACATAATAATTCGCTTACGACAACACAAAAAGGTACTATCAAATATTGATTAAAGTAGGTACAATAAAATATTTGTGTGATTCACAAATTGATGTTCCGAATCTGGATGTACTTTGTGACCGTGACTTTTCTAAAGTCTTCTGCGACACAGGGTTTGTACGAATAAAAATATGAAGTATCTACCTAGGTTTCTACAACCATCCTAGCAATGATAGTTTTAAAAAGAAAGAAATAAAAAAAATATTACAATAATTATAAAGGATGCACAATAACCTGTTAGAATGATTTATTTCGATCAACTTTAATTAAGTTGTAAAACTCATTAACTTACGAAAGATTCTAATATTCAACTTTGATAAATGTGACTGTTGTAATAAAGACATCGGAATATTTCAAAGACTGTTTAATATTCATTTAGATGTAAATTTGTATACAACTAGCATGGCTGCGACTTTATTCCCTAGACTTGATTTAAATCTATTTTTCGATTCAAATTTCGTCCACAACGAATTTAAAATTTACACTGTAAACAGATGGATATTAAGTTACTTTATCATCGTTAATATTAGCAGCGTTTTTGCTAAATTATTTGAATTTTCAAATAAAATTCAAATAGAAACTCATAATTATGCGTTTAAAGGATACTCTCCCTATACGGGGGTGTGCTGGCCCTTTTAAGTTCATTTTCCTCTCCTTGTTGATACTTAATTGTAATAAAATGTAAATTTTGTTTCAAATATTATGCTGTTTAGTATCTAGTTTATTTTGCATCTCAATGCAGCAATATTTTGCATAAAATTGTTATAAAATTTTATATGGAATACCTAATTACTGAAGTTACGAGATCATTGCACATTTACAACTTTACTTAAAAATATATTGCATATATGTTGATTCGTTAAATGGTTTCCTGTCTTGTTCTATCCATATCCATACTAATATTACAAACGTAAAAGTAACTCTGTCTGTCTGTCTGTCTGTTACGCTTTCACGCTCAAACAGCTAAACCGATTTAGATAAAAATACCGACGTGAACCTACTCCCACACAAGCTGTAGAGCTTAGCTGGGTTTAGCGGATTGCTAGTAATGTGGAACCACAATCCCCCATTGCTAGTTATCTTTAAAAAAATAACAGCATTAATAAATAACTATACCTACATATATTGTAGGTAGTTACTTATTTTGGAAAGGTATTTTATATAAACTTGTTCTGTTATCAAGGTGGTGTAATTACTTACATTTCCAGTATTTAAATGGTTATCAGGAAATGACTACAAGCAACGGTACCTAGTCGCTCTATTTGCCGCAGCATAAACTAGAAGTTCTAGTGAACTGAATAATATGAATATACTCGTATTTTACTAACGATTAAATTTTCCTGGTACTTAATAGTTAGCCTTATAATGCCTTCTCTCTGAGAGAGTGAACTTCAGATATAGGTATATTACCTTAGTAAGTAATTTAAAAAAATGTAAATTGATATTTATATGTATCAAGTTACAGCAAAGCAAGCGCAGGAAAATAAAAATATATTGTACGGTCTATGTTTCAACCAAATGCATCGACATATCGACCTGGACCACGCCATAACTTCACAAGATTAACCACTCTCTAGAAAGAGACAACGCTACTTTGTGAACAATAGCTGTCAAAGAAACAGGGTCGCACGAGTTTTTTTCTCTTTCACGCTTTGCAGTCAATATTTACTTTTTAATGGCAAGGGATGGCTATATGGTCTATACGTCAATGATCAATCCGAACAAAGCATAGATTTACACACAGATTATTATATCCAGCCATTTTGTTTTAAAGTATGATGTTGACTGTCAAGTCAAATCAGTTTCTTTTTATGAAATGTCAAAAAGACAAGCTCTATAGAAATGTATATTGAAGCAACCTATGACGTCATAAGTTCCTATCGTCAAATCATTACTTTTAGTATTCATATTCATGCTTTTAAATTCAAAAACATGTTAAATTGTAAAAGAACACTTATTTTCAGAGCATTTTAAGATCAACTTAAACCTGATTAGTATAAAATAATTTACTTTTATTGTAGTCACCTACCCAATTTAAATGAGGAATTAACAAATACGCTGAATAGAAGTAGTCTTACTCTATATAATATAGACACTCAGTTATAATAAGTACCTATACATCTAAGTAGGTTCCGGAAACCAGTTTTAAGGGAGAGGGCCGCCGACCAAGTTATTAACATTCGTATGTAAATCAGGCACAGCCTCAACTCAGCACAGCCTTTATCATCTCGTTAAGTATGATAAGTAAAGTGGATCTCTTTTTTACTTAAAAAACCTCTCCGCTGAATATTTTTAATAAAATATTCAGAGTACCCTTACAATTAAGTATGCAAATTTAATTAAGCGGGTCTGTACCTACATACTTGAGTGGTTTGTTTGTTTGTATATGTCAAAGTATAAATGACTAGCTGACCTGTGCAACTTAGTGTGCGTCAATTTTCACCAGCTTTTAAACGTTTTCGATTGCTGCTCCGCTTCTATTGGTCATAGCGTGATGTTGTATAACTTATAGCCTTCCTCGATAAATTGGCTTTCCAATAGTAAAATATTTTTTAATTCGGGCCAGTAGTTCCTGAGATTATCGCGTTCAAACAAACAAGCTCTTCAGCTTTATAATATTAGTATAAATAAAATCATTACAAATACACGTGTACAATTTAGTAATAAATAATTTTAATTCTCATACTTACAATAATTTAAACATGGAATCATAATGTATAACATTAAGAAGATTATTCTCATTTTACATATCATAATTATAATTTATAAATTGCCGATATGAGGTCAATATTGCTAGACGACATACCTACATAAATTAGTTACCTAACTCTTTTTTAAGCATAACGGACATACACAATTTGCATAATTTTGCCAAACGTATTGTAATGTAGATTGATAATTTTATTGTAGCCATCAAGACGACAATGGTATTCTTTCAATAAGAATGACGAAGGATAAATTAACAAAAGAAAACAGGGCAACAAAACACTGTTGCGTAACAGCACAAAGCCTTACAAAGGGTAGCGGTATGAATATGAATGGGTTGTTTGGTGAAATTGGGCCGAAAACAACGACCGAGCGAACAATTTCTTTGTCTATTTTTTTTTTCTCGTGACTACTAACAATTCTTACGAAACAGTCGCCTTGGAGAAATTTTGTTTTTACGCAAAAATATTACTTGGTAACGCTCGCAAAACGTTTTATCAAAACGGAAATGTTTGTACTTTATATGCCGATATTCCGACTTGCGTCGCATTTTCTCTATCCGTGTAATGGTAATTGAAATTCTGATCGACTTTTTACGTGAAAATAAACAGAGTTATTATTATAAAAATCTTACACAAATATTTCTTAGTTCTCTCATAACTATATGACAACACAGTTTACCTCGTAAAAGGTAGGTACTTAATTTTGGGTACCTACTTCAGATAAATAAACGAGCAGTAGGTAGTCCATTCCCATCTGGTGTGGGTTGATGGGAAGACAAAACTTTCTCTCATTCGTGTGTGTACAAAGCGGGCAGCATCCTCAGTTTTCCCAACGAGTTTCCTCAATTGTTTCGGTTGGTATTTATTAAATTACCCGGGTAAGGGCGCAACTGACGGTCTGCGGGCTAAGCCCGGTCGTGCTCTTAATAAAGCCCTAGCTTAATATTGTATGTGAGCACAATAACGTGCATGTGTTTTGTTTTGTTTTTATTTTCTTTGAACCTAGCCGTTTTATTATCTTTTTAATGCTGCCAGTGTTTTTTTTTCTATATTTTTTAATTAGGCTAGCAAAAGATGAAAAGAATTTTGCGTATTAGTATACCTACCGGGTATACCGGCGCTATACCTACTGTTTTAGGTAGTTTTCTTTAATCTTTACCTTTAAATAATTTAGCTTTCTTCGTAAATGTCTTGCATAGTAAGCATTGTCTTTGCTGTATATTTAGAGACATTCAAGTTAAGCACACAGTAAAGGGTATAGCCCCAGTCGTAGCTGACTACGATCCGGAAATGTTATCTTGGTTCAACTAAACAACTCACTCCAATCGTTCAATATCCTTCCCAAGTTCATAAGACGTAACTACCTTCACTTTTCACTTTAAATTGTGTTTTATTGTCTAAGAAAAAAGGTTGTAAATGGAATACCGTAAGAAAGGAGAATGTTATGGAATAATACACAAAAGCAAAGCTACCTCAGTAAACCACTCTCAGACGAGTTAACCAGTTACCGCAGAGCTGAAACTATTCAAATAAGTTTTAGGTTCAGTTACAAACCCATCTATAGTACCTACCTATAGCGATGTTTTATTATAACATTCAGTAGGAAATATATTTTGATACTTAGAATAGAATTTTGCTGTTGATTTTATCCGGTACGTAAACAACATTGTAAACATTTTGATAAATCTGTCAAAACTGCAGTCGTCGACTACAAATCTCTGTCAACAAAAGGGGCACTTTGAGAGTTTCAAAAACATAAAAACGAGGTTAATGCAAGCCAATTTATTCTGCTCACGATTTAAAACTGAAAAAATCTACTTAATTCATTAAAATTACGAGACAGAAGATTGTCAGTTATGGTCGCTGAGACCGAATGTGCTGAATCGACGAGCGCCGAAGACGGTCGTAAATCTCTTGAATTCTCTCGGATGAAAATAAGCGAGACAGCCGCTCACAGACTAACTCACGTAGTCACGTAGAATAACAAAATGTTACCGTTTAAAATGCTGAATATTTTAGAATATACCTACTCTATTTACTTCAATAGTTCGGTAATTTATTTAGCACTAACATTGCCAAGGGACAAAACTTTACAAATAAACCGTCATTCACCGCTTTTCATTTCTTTTAATTCGTTACAATATATTTCTGTGCTCGTATTTTCTTTTTCAGTCAGTAAATGTTACAAATATCCAAAATACCAACCTATTAAGATGTAATTTGTGTCACAAAAGATCTAAATTTATTAAACTAAAATCAAAATAGAATCTATAGATATACCTGAATTTTAAAAGGGTTCCTCAAAATAACCTGTTTTTATAAATACAAGGCGGCCATCTTTTGACGCGGGCCAATCACGAAGAGTTTCGCGTGGGATTCAAATATGGCGGATAGGATCTACCTATCACGGGGCGCCATTCGTTATTGTTCAGTTGAAGTGAATAGTTGTCAGACGTTTCAATGTATGGCTCCAATTTATATTATTTTTAAATATACATTTGAGATACCTATTCAGTGAATGATTGAAAAAACCTTATTTGCAATCATTTTCTCTACTAGAGTTTTTAAAATGAAAGTTATAAAAGTAATACTTTTATTAAATGTAACTATTTTTCTAAAATATTAGCAAGGTTTTTCGAGAACAAGATACAAGATAGCCTTCATAACTGACCTAGGCACAATAAAACTTAATGTATTTTGAAATAACCGAACTATTATTTACAACTTATTATACAATTTTAAGATAACAAGCATGCGTGTATTCATGGTTAAGTGTGTATGTTGATAAAGGCTGGACTAAAATATAAGAACAGATGTTTGGGGTGAATGAACCTGGAACGATGCGCCCGCGCCGCGCCTTACCCGACGATTTATTTATTAAATATGTGCCCACATTAACCTGACAACTTATTTATAAATACTTTTAATTATTTTATTGCCGTTGACAATGTATTAATGACATTATCACCCTAAGTTTACCACAATAAAAATATATTCAAATTGTATAACAATGTTAGGTCTTGATTGTGATCTTTATTATCATTGTATAATAGCTGTGTTTAGTATTTAATTGTGATGCTTTTGAAATTAAAATAATTTAGTGCCTGCAAAACGTTTATAATTACCTATTTTAATACTGGTGTTAGAAATTATACATAGATATAAAATAATGTAACCTACATTTCAATTTAATTTATACTTATAACACGATTAACGGCCTTATTTTATAGATTGGTACAATAATAATTATAATTATAATTGTATATCTGAAATTAACTTCAGAAATGGGAAATGAAATTTACCCTTTAAATAAATTAATTGTAGGTAGGTACACTAAGCTAACAGATAGGACCTAAGGGAAATACAAAAGAAATACCTAATTATAAATAAGTCAATACTTTTATATAGGTAGGTATTATAATTGCTAAAAAACTTACATTCACCTCTATGTGAGTTGTAGTGCCGATTCTAAGCATAGTAATTTAAAAGTCACAATAATCTCAATAGTGTATTTCATTGTAGTCAAATCAGCATCTTTGTAACAAACGTCAAAAATGACTCGCTCCGTACAAGTTTGTATGAAATGCTAGCGTGTGACGTCACGCATTTACTTTTAATATTTATTTTCATATTTAAAAATGAATAAACACGTTAAATTATAAATGAAAATATTTTTTCAAAACACTTTATGATATATTATTGCATGGTTAATATAAAAAGTTTTATTTTTATAGTAGTCAAGTACTTAACTAATTTATTTTCCTGCAACATATTTATTTTTACAAACCGTACCCTCGTCCTATTGATAATACCTACAGATAACTAGAAGTAGGTACCTACATATTATAGTGAGGAGGGCAGAGAAGGTGATTTAAGAAAATTACATTATAAAAAGAATAGAATGAAACCGGAGGGGCCTGGCGAGCGGCATCGTTTGAAAGACATTATTATAAAAATGTACCAATTTAAATTCGAACATAAAGGCGGTCTGCCGAGTTCACTTACTATATCAGATGGTGCACAAATAAAATTGGATGAGTATATTTTATTATTGTTCTGTAGATACTTAAGGATTAAAATTTAAATCCTTGTTCCCAATATCAATATGAAACTAAAAAAAATGATGTGTGAAAATAGGTTTACGGACGATAATTTTACGTAATAACGTCCTAAGAAAACATTGATGACATATCGCCATTCGCATTGCTTAGCAACTAGTCAATAACGTGCCACTTTTTCGCCAGTGCAGCCGGTCTTCGCTTTATATACCTACGTTATAACGTCAACAAGAAATTTCCTTTGTTGAATAATAGGGAAAAACTACAAGTCACCTCTTAGTTACAATTTTGCTGCGCTGTTTATAAAAAAGTCTAAGTTATATACATATTTAAAAATAACCGTAGGTTATTAAACAGATGGGAACAATTATTTTTAAATACATTAAACCCTTTAATAAGTTTGTCTTGAACAAAACTAATCTATCTAAATACCTCGGTGCTAACTTTTACTACTACTTTTCTTAAATTGGAAAAGCTGAGACGGATCAAATCTTGTCGAAACGGCAACTTGCCCAATAAAAACTTTCTTTGTTACCCAGATACTATCGACTAAACTCTTTCAGTCGTCTCCTAACGTTCCCTTTATTTCGAGGGGAATTACTGCACATTCTATGGCTTCAAATGCCTTTTAGGTGGGTGACGTACGTAAGGAAAAGAAAGGAAAGTTATTAAAACTTTTTAAATTCTTCCTGATAAGAGGTTAAAGCTTTTAGGCTTTGGAAATAAGGGAGACATGAAAGAGATAAGGATTTATTAAAATTTACAAGGCGACATAAAAATTATTTCATTTTTTAAATGCTCTATGGTTTATTTTTGTTTTACTAAAATGTCTATTAAATAGGTAAGCACAAACGAAATACCTATTTGGCATTTGTGATCTCTAAAGCTGAAAATATTATTAAGTATTTGAAGTTTAAATAGACTTTGTAACCTGCTTCACATTAAACAAGAAAACATATTCAAACGTTTGATGATTTCAACAACTGCGCAATTCTAAGTGATTCCAGTGCAAAATCAAAAGCTCAAAACAAAGATTAACAAAACTCAGAGTGATCTTAAACTCTAAATTCAAACGCAGATGTATATCAAACGAATTCCTTGGCCGTAAGCCGCTGGCTGCAATTACAAAATATTCGCGCGAGATTCCAATTAAGGCGTTCCATCCGCAAGATTCCACGGGGTCGGTACTTCGGTAGCTTCTAAGATTCCTCCCACCCCCTCCGGGGCGGGTAATTGCTCCTCACATTCCCGAAATGTCTTTCAGTCGGGTTCTTGTTCCAACTTCGGATGGAATGTCACTACGTTAGACTTTAGAACAATTATTACTTGACGCTATCGTCCACCGATGTGTATCGACGTGTAACATATGAATGGCTGGCATATTTATACGTATTTTGATATATGAACCTTTGTTTCCTCTGAAATGTAGGTAGCTAACTATGATTTATGATACAGTCTAGTGAATAGGGCGTTTTATACAAAACTGGATCTTTAAGAACGGCTAATTGTCAATCTAATCTATGTGCTAATTAAAAACTACGATTGTAATAAATTAACAAATAATTAAGTGTTACTTACTTTAACAAATTAACGTTTATACGATAGGTAGAATTTAATCGAATACTTTATTCGTATTTCTCAACGTTGTAAAACGCGTTATCGGCGCTTCGATTAGAACTTGTTATTTTTATGTTTCCAATAACCCAAAGTTACAAAGTAAGTAACTGATATTCAAAATATTCTGGTAAGTACCTAAATTGCCGAATTAAGAATAATTAAGATAAGTGTTGGTGTCGTACTTGTGTGCGAAGGAACTTCTTCTCGTAATACCCAAAGCGGGCCTCGAAACACGCACCAATATTTATAAATAATAACATAAAACAATATAGCAGTGGCTCTTAAGAGTTCGCTACATAAAGCTCGCCCCGAGAATAAATGGATTACTTGTGTCCGTGGCGCGCCATCTAGCGGGGGGTGCGCGAAACTGTATGAGTTATTGTTATTGCATGGATTTCCCCGCTTCCGAACATGTTTTCACTTACACCCCTCTTGTAAGTCGTAAAAATCTGGACGAAATATTTTATTAAATTGATTGTGTTTTCAAAACATGTCGCCGCAAAATATTCTAAGACATCTAATGGAATTTATTCAGACGTTTCGTAGTCGGTACGCGGCGGAGTTTTTATATCCCTACTTAGCTTTTTTGTTATGTTCCGTATTATCCAGGATCGAGCAATTCTGCTAAAACTGTCTTGTATTCTAAATGTGTTTGTTGAATACGATGAATGTCAACGTTTTAGATATAAATTGTCTCATCAGGAATCTGTTATGTTCACTAAGTAGATATGTTGTACATTGTGCCTACAATATCGTTGCCTACCAGTTACCGTTGACTACGGAGTACGAAGATTGAAGTGGAGTTTTAAACAAACTTTCCTATTTATGTACCTACACAATGTAATAATAATAATAATATCTAACTCACACAACGCTATCTGATCCCAAACTAAGCAAAGCTTACATACAACTGATAAATACACTTATATATCTTTAAATACATCCATATTATAGACTAGCGGATGCCTCGCGGTTTCACTCGCGTAGTTCTCGTTCCCGTGGGAATACAGGGATAAAATATATCCTATGACACCCGGGGTTAGTGTAGCTTTACAACGATGAAAGAAATTTTCAAATCTGTCGAGTAGTTTCGGAGCCAATTCAATACAAACAAACAGTCAAATCTTTCCTCTTTATAATATTAGTATAGATATTGATAAAAAACACCCAGACATATAACAAACCATCACGCTAATGCTCATCACACAAAGTTTTATCCCGGGATGGGGATCAAACTCCCGACATCCGGTTTAGCATTCAGTCACTAACCACTAGACCAATGAGGCCATTTTGCTTATCAAGAGCTTCTTTCATCCACAATCATATCTTAAGGATAAAGGTGGAGTACATTTCAGTGTTCAAGTCTTCAACTGTGAAAGGTACTCAGACTTATTAACGGTAACGAGGCCATAAAGTACCTTGGTACGTTCGTTAGCGACCGCTCGGACAAACGGACACATAATTTACAAGTGATGGTCGAACACCCAAGTCGTGAGCTACCGAACCGCATCTTGAAAAGCCAGTGAATATGTATCTGAGAAGAGTAACATGAGTTACGATTTTGTTCTGTAGTAAACTAATTTGACGATGCTACCAATCTCTTTATTTAGAAATTGTTAATAGCATTTCTGATTTACTCATGTTGTCCTTTTTTATCTGATTGAATGTGAGGTATGGAAGAGGGAGACACTAACAATTGGCGGCTTTTTAGAAGGTCCTGTAAGTTCGACCCGTGACCACGATCGAAACGTCGGGTAAATTAAAGATTCGTACCTTTAAATATTTCACGCAATTGAGTCCCGATAACATTCTAGTACAATACACACCTAATATAATTAATTAAACACGCAAGTTAAAAAATAGTTCCCTTTAAACTACTCGTATTAATTATCATTACCTAATTTATTTAGGTACCTATATTCTTTATTAACAATTTTTCTCTCTATGTTAAAAAGAAAAATTAAAGACGTATTTTCTTTTAGTTTATGACTACGCATTTAATTTTTATCTAACAAATGAAAAACATGTAAGTTCTTATTTATATAAGTACGCATTCTATAAAGCCATATAGCTTAGTTGGACGAGTTGTAAATTTGCTCATAATACCTAGAACAATGTAGTAGCCAATAGCCAATAGCCAATAGAGACCACCGCATTATAATATAAAATATATAAATTTAATTTCACAGGACAATACACATTAATATATAAAAATGTTTGTCTCAATATAACCATGTAAATAGTAATACGGTTATTTTAATACAATAGTCCATCTAAGACTGACTGCATGCCACTTTCATCGTTGATTCACCTATTCTATTATCAGAAACGAATGAAGATAAGGTTAGAGATTGAAGTCAAAAGGCTTATCGTGATTGATAAACTAAGGGCCACTCCTTAGCACAGAGGTTCAGGCAAATACGAGAACCTTCGTAGTAAAATACTTATCTAAATTGTCGCTTGGTCGAGGGTATTGCTAGGCCTAAAACTTTATATATTACTGGTATTTGAGATTGAGAATTCATTACGGAATGAGTAAATAATCCTTACATAGGTGAAGCGTGTGGTACCTACATTTTGGAATTTATGCTTTTCAGAGTTGTAGTTACAAAAGTTATATATTTCTTTAAACTGGTTGGTACCTCTCTAACGTTTATGGGGATAATAATACAGTAAGTTATATTTTTAAAACGTTGAAAAGCATGTATGTTTCTATAGGTACTGGATTTTAAATAAAATACTTTTTTATTTCTACCCAAAGCGTGGTTAAAATCT
Organism: Herminia tarsipennalis; assembly: GCA_945859575.2. NCBI lineage: Eukaryota > Metazoa > Arthropoda > Insecta > Lepidoptera > Erebidae > Herminia > Herminia tarsipennalis. The sequence goes on from OX243835.2 coordinate 12,679,487, forward strand.
ACCTGATTAATGTTATTTGTGGTCCTTACCTTCTAATTTATATCCAGCCTAAAAAATATTAAAATACTCTGTACTATGATACTTTGTACTAATTTTCTTTGGTATCCACGGTATCTAAATGGAGGCAAGGAAAGCAACAAAGTACCAACCAGAGTCTTAATATTTTAATCCACATACACTATGTTAAGATAATTATCCGCAGTAAATTAAGTTGCATTCTCTGATCATTAAACCGCTGACCGAGCGACCGTATCAGGACAAAATATTATAAGGACCACACACCACGTGGAATTAAAACTTGGCATCTTAGATTTATAATTTAATTTATTTTAATAAACCTGCTTCTGCCTAAACAAGTTTGGTAACAGAAAATGTACAAACTCAACCAATATGTTATTAATACGTATAAAACAAAATGAGGTTAGAATCAGTTAGTATGAATGTTATTACTAAACTTTTGATCAAACTATTTGCTGAAATTTAAAAAGATTTTTCACTGTTTTGAGTATGGATAATTTAATTTCCTTAGTGTAATATAAAACAGAGATTGTTTTTAATTAGTTACAAGGCAAATTCTCACAAACAACATACCTAGACGCGTTTCTCCGTCGCCATCTGTGTTTGCTGCCCGCGGCGATATGCTTGGCGCGATGCCAAACACCGCGTTTTCGTTTACACCCTATGTTTACATCAAAAATATTTTTTGGAACTAAAATAAAATATAATTTCAACATTTTCTGTACACAACACTACTTCAACGCATAAAATCTGGTAGTATACTGACTTCATAGCTTTCTCTTTGCATGCAAAAAAACTAATTTGAATTTTAATAGAAAATTGGGTCAACTTGCCTTTCTAGGAAGCGCTTGCGCATCCTACGGTCGTATTATTTCTCCTTCAACAAATATTGTTCGTTTATGATAAACACTTTTTTTTTCAGAATTTTAATTAGATTTTAACGTCAATGTGACACAGTGTTTTGGTCTCTCTCTATCTATCTATAGATACTTATAGTTATAGAGACGGGCAGCTATGTAGAATACCTATGCCTACTTTTAAAATCTATGTGAAGATTTGGACTCTTCAATACTTCTTAGGTTTTCTTTTAGAAGAACCTATAATAATATGTTTATAATTTCGTTTTTTGAAAGTACCTACTATAAGCAATAAGACTGAGTTCCTGACCCACCAAAGTAAATAGTGAAGGGATATATTTTTAATTTTACAACTTTATTTAGTTTAAAATATTGTATTGCTAATATTTATTACAATAATGCATTTCAAATTAATAACAACAATAAAAACTAAGTGCTCGATTTTATTTTTAGAATAACGCCATCTATTTTAAAGTTGAAGAACTTTTAGGAGCTTAAAGCACAGGGAACGCGTCAAACAAGGTTGTAGGAGAGAGATGATGATTATTCGTAGAGAGAGATACAAATTGCTCAACAGGCGAATTTTGAGTATGAAAATAAAAAATACGAAAGTATAATCAAACTCAGTACTTTATTCTTTTAGGTAGTAACTCAGCAATATATAGACCTATTCCTTTCTAATACCAAAAACAAATGCCATTGGTATTAGTTTCTGGTATTAGAAAGGAATAGGCCAATTATTGTGACAAGTTATTAAAAGGGAATTTATTATTTTTTATATGAGATATATTATTTATTAAGAGACAAATAGCTACCTATGTGTATCATTGCGCTGAAGCTCTCTAAATTAAATGAATCGTTTTTGGTAATTGTTGGATCATTATTTTTATTAATTAATTTTTAAAAAAATCACTTCTCAAGAAATCATCACTTTTGATTTGAGGCAGCAGCATGATACCTATTCACATAGGTTAAGTCAAAATAATCTGACTGCCTCTGTGGCGCGGTGGGAATGTATCCGACTGCTACGTAAGAGGTCGTGGGTTCGATCCCCACCCAGGATAAAACTTTGTGTGATGAGCACGATGGTTTATTCTGTGTCTGGGTGTTATTTATCTATAATATGTATGTATTTAGAAATATATAAGTATGTTTATCAGTTGTCTGGTTTCCATTGTACAAGCTCTGCTTAGTTTGGGATCAGATGGCGTTGTGTGAGTTGTCCCAAGATATTATTATTATTATAAATAATGTAACTGATCAAAATGACTATTCACCATGATACCTAAGTATATTTATTTACCTAGTATTTTACAAGTAAAGTTGATTTAGAAAGTAAGCATCAAGTAACTAGTTTGAATTTCGGTCTAGGTTTAAATTGACTTATTAGAATTGTAGAGACTTTTAGCTAGTGATATTTGTAGGATTCAAATTAGATTAGTAGATGCTACTCAATAATTCCTTTTTTTCTGGAGAAAATAAATCCTAGGTACAACATAAGAACTACTGACTGACTGACAGGCATACACTGTCTGACCGACCGACTAACTGACTGATGAGATGACAGATAGACCAAACCATTCAGCCCCGAGTCTCGCTTATAACACGGCAAAGTAAAATGGCTTTCAAATGTTGATTTGGGAAAGTATTTCATTTTCAAAGGTTCCAATATCAGGTAAAGTACCAAATCCTAATACGGCACCAAAAAGCTAATAAAGCGTAGCGTTTTGAAATATAAACTTAATCCGCTACAGCATAAGGTGAATTTTGGATTGACGGAATTATTCAGTCTGAATGCGTGTTAATGAAAATTGGACTTTATTACAATCGAGTAGAGTTTATATGCATTGAAACACGACCTTAAATAAGCCAAGTCGACAAGACAGAAAAAATAAAAGATACTTACTAGAAATAGATTTAATAAGGATGCTATTTAAAAAAAGAGAATAATAAGATACTAGAGATAGATTTGTTAAGTACGCAATTAAAAAAAAAAAATAGATAGAAAGAAAATATTTAAGTATAATAAATATAAATTATTCACAATCTTTTTTTATTAGGCTGTGGAATTCATTAATAAAATTATTTTTCATTTAAATAATTTTTCATTTTATTACTAATTTATAATAATATTGTAATAATAAACTAATTTCCACAATTTACAAAGCTCTACCACTTATACGTCAGATAAAGATATCTTTGAAAAAAGCGCCATCTTCCTAAACTTGCCTGAACTAATATCTCGCTTTACAGAGGCCGTAAACATTTTATAACTCAGATAAAATAATAATATTTTTTTCAAAAACATACAACTAAGGACCTCTTTAAAATTCGTAGATAATATATGGTGATAACAAAATGATGATAAAAACTCGAAATCATCTCTTAACAATCATTTGAAATCTTTAAAACTCTTTAAAAATATCCAGTATTTTGTCTAATAAAAGTTACACTAAAGACAATCAAAAACATTAAGTAGAAATCTTGGTAACGTCTTCTAAAACAAATGGCTTAATATGATTTTTCAACGAATTTTTATTTTTCTAACAAGAAACAATTCTCAGCCACGGTTGACTACATCTGATCTCCAGACCCTCCCAATCGTCAATACGATTAAAACTCACACACACACAATCTACGTGTGTGTGCTTAAGAATTTCAGCTGCAGGGCCATTGCCATGCCGTGCTATCGACGCCATTTTACTTTATTTGTTGTCTCTTTCTCACAAAGGAGATACGGCTGGAGTGTAACGAGAAAAAAAACTATAGCTCTATCTCTTTCATACAAGGACGGGAGAGCTGGGTGATCGCAGTGTGAGTTCTTTCGATTTGAGAAGGGGAATGAAAAATTAAAAAGAAAAAAGTATGGCGATACCGTACGTTGCGTTCGTTGGTACGGAGTGTGGCCGGGCGGACATTTTTGAGATGTTTCGATGATGGCGGATACAAAAAATGAATACCTACCTACTTATTAGCGTCTTATTTATTTCCTTTTCATTTTGAACGAGATTGGTTGTACCTTGTAGGTATGTTTTAGTTTCGTTTGATTGGTAGCTTTTCTATTTTGTACGTATTGAGTAAATGTTGTAAGTTCTTGATATTAAATTATTTTCTTACCTTTTAGGCAACGTTTTGTGAATAATGACACAAACTTTTCTTTCTTCAAACCATTTTGATGAGATCTGTAAAGATACAAAAAAATTGTTAAAAATACTTCATTCACATAAAACAACTATTCAAATGAATTAATTACCTCTATCTCTACATTCGTAACAGAGAAGAAACCTTTATAAAAAAAAAACTATTAGAAAAGAACAATACTGACTTCAATATCTCACTCCGGTGGGAGTGTGTCTGACTGCTATGCAAGAGGTCGTGAGTTCGATTCCCACACGGGGCACCACTTTGGGTGATCCACAAATTGTTATTCCGAGTCAGGGTGTACTTTGTGTTCGTGACTTGTATGTTTGTAAAGTCCCCCGCGACACAGGGCTTGCACACTAATGTGGTTGTAGTCTTTAAAAAAAAAAAAAACTAAGGACCTATTTAACATATAAAATCATATTAGCTCGAAAGACCATAAACATGCACGTAAGTAGCTAAATACAAGACCAGAAGACAATAATAATTAATGATGATTTCAAAAGATCATTTCCGAACTTTATTTAAGTTTCCAAAACTCACTAACATTGCTGACGACTCTCTTTACTTAAAAAGCCGCACGGAGGTTCCCTCATAAATTAACGACGAGTGCAGTAACATCGATTATTTACTACCACATACCTTCGAGATAATCTTTACTAAGTGCACGTTTTACTGGCCGAGGACCGAAGCGGTTTGCCACTCCGCTTTATGGTAAGTTAAGCAAATATTAATGACAGAATTTATGACACTCTAAACTAAAGGTGCTGTGATCGTCAGCCTCTTTTGCTAGCGAATGTACTTTGTTGAACAGGTGACTGTGTGTGTGTGTTTAGGTGTTTTGTTTATGAATTTACCCTAAATTAGCTATGCTTACATAACATTATGATAATCTAACTACAGGGTTAGTATATATCTACCTAACAGCTACCTACCTCAAAGTAGGTGCTTAACTAACTACAAATGCACATTGTCCAGGAATATTATTAAATTTTAAAACGTTATTATGTATTTGAAAGGAACCGTCTCTGTAATACTGCTATTAAAACAAAATCCACATTTTGATAATGATGTTATTTTACCTTTGTTTTAAATTTATTGTTAGTGTAAGCAATTGTTGGTGAACCAACATTGTACGTGCGTGAGTGCAGTCACAAAAAAGTGTCACGTTCCGCCTGCTGATAGGCTGAAGTATCAGCCTATCAGCGACTGGCGATTGCAGCGGCATGTGATTCAATTGGAACTAAATGTTTTCTTATGACATTATCACGTAAATTTATCGTCCGTTAACCGACTTAGCAGACAGTCATTTTTTTTCTACAGGTAGTTTAACATCACCTATTTACTGTTTGTCATGACACTTAGACTAAAATTGATATAACAATTACTACTTTAACACATGGGCTATGCTTCACACATAATACAGTTAACGTCCATGTTAATAACTCGCTATGAAATGCTAAAAAAATAATGAGCCATTTTGCAAAATAGTAGAAATCAACTTCTCTACACGTTTGAATCATATTTCATCTTGTAACTTGTTTACTCATTTGTCTATAAGAAACTTTACTATCTATCGCAAACCTATTTAGCATAAAGTAGCAAATAGCTACCAGTTACAACTGAAAATTATAGCCTCCAATAAAAAAATATTTACTACGAAAACCAAATGCCGGTGGAGCCCGAAGTCGCGAGCTGATTCTCGTCCACTGCGGCTCTACTATCCTGTGATTGATACGCAATAAACTGAATTTATTACGAGACCGCTATAAACGCACGCCCGAATGGCTAATCATCTATTAATCGCAATTTAACGCATCAACACTGTCAAATAATACTTGAAAGAACAAGCGATAAAAGTTTATTGCGCACTCGTGACGAAACGCGGTGTGTGCGATGCGTTCGGACGGCCGAGCGAAGCTCTAGCGACGAATAGGCGCCGCCTTAATTTGCTCCAATCCCGTCCATGTAAGGCGACACTATAAAAAATGCATAAAACCACACGGAAGGAGTCACAATGCTCCATAACCTACCGCAAAAGTTTGACATTACAACGCGATTGTTTCTTTGTTTATCGTATAAAATTTATAGGTGCCGCTTACCGTTTACGAGAGCACGGCTATGGACGTTGAACTTTGAATCGCTTGATTACGGTTTTTTAATGGTTGAGTGCGAATATTCGTTAATATTTCATTGTTGGTTGATGCATTGTATTCGAAGGCTGCGGGCGTGCTTACCTGCCTAATGTAATCTACACCTGCTTGGCTCCGATCGACGTGCCTGCTTTTACTGTAATTTCAGATTTCAGGTAGCTGCTTTGGGACCATTTAGGATTGAATTTGAAACCCTTTAGCTGACGGTATTGAAAAGCACCTAAATGAGTACATAATATTGTGGCGATGGCGTAGTTTAGCCAATCAACTTCTTGTTTAAACATATTTCCTGGGTTATAGTTGATCGGCCATTAACAAACGTTAGACCCATAGGTACTTATATTATTTATTTTTAGATATTAACCACAGACTTAGTACATCTTGAAACATTTTGGCAGTAAAAGTAGATAAATAGCTTCGAAAATGCTATTAGGTATAAGTCAATTGGTCAATTTGATAAAAAATACCTTACCCATAAAGGTAGGTACTAGGTTGGCCGTGTGGTACCGAATTAAGAATAGTGCCACTCCATCTCTTCCCGTGGGTGACGTCAAGGCGACTAAGGGATGTCACACCGAAGAACGGGCAGCATCGTCCTATGCTTACTTCAAAGCCTTACTCCAATCGCCAACTCGCTCGCTAAACGTAGCGATTATGGCAATTACCCTCAGGATATATAATAAGTAGGTTATACTGGGGTGACTCGTGCCCAGCCGAGGCAAATCATATGGTTTGATGATGAAAGGCAGGTAAATCAAAGAAAAGCTGTATTTTTTCTGATAGGTAGGTATTTGATACGTTTCTGTGTAGACATAGAGATAATGAACAATTTTCATACGTGACTGGATTTATTATCCCTTGGCCGTTTACAGCTATAAAAGAAATGGCTGGAATAACGTTTAACCTTTGTAAATCAACTTGTTTAGTCAGCAAACATAGCTGCAGCATTAGATTATTATTAAGGCGTTTTATATGTTTATATATAAACCTATGTAAAAAGCTAATGGTATTAATTATGGTGACTGAAAAACATAAAATCTTTGAAATACTAAGAAGCTGAAATTTGGCTAGAGATGCCAACCCCTTAGGGGTATAATATATAATGCTTTACCCTTAACGGTGCAAAAAGATAGTCAGATGTTGTAAGTTAATATGGCTTAGTACCTATTATTATTTTGATAGAGTTATGTGTTAGAAGCTATGAATTAAGAATTTTTATTCATCTAAACTAAATTTTTATTTTCTGTAATTTTAAAGATAAGAAAATGTATAGGAAAGGCTTTATGGTAGATTAATAGTGCGTGAAATGAGACTATTTGAAACGAATTACCGTTTTTAATTAGAAGTTATATGTTTTTAATCTTCGCTCCGTATGGGCAATTAATTAAATAAATTGAGTGTTGAATCAAAGAAAATACATATTTGATTGAATACCTACTTATTTTTTGTACCTCCAGTATCTACTAATCTTACGGAAGGTACTTCTAACAGAAAGGCATGTATTTATACATTGAATCTTCTTTATTTAACCTACTGAAAGATAGAAATGTAAGCAGAAACAAAAAGATATGAGCAACAATAGCAAATTGAATGAAAAGCAAAAGTACCTACATATATTTTCCAATAGTGAATCCCAAAGCATTTCTCCCTGCTATAAATGTGTACAAATACGTATATTACGGCTATCAGATACGTAATATCGTTCCATTCAAAGGCGATCCATTGGAACGTATCGCGATCGCCCAAACACCGGTTGTTTAGTGATGTTGTAAATCAAATCATCAATTATCGACAAGCGTTTACACTCGTGACGCCGCCGTGTAAACAATCTGGACATTAAAACTGCTGCTACCTACCTTTTACGACTATTCAATTTGGGGGAAAATCGATTTTATTCGCTTGCTTTTCAATCGATACATGGGTAAAGTCGCTCGAGATTATATCGACTAGTGTTTGGATTACGATTTTTTTACCGTTGTGAGGAAGTGGTTGGCGGATACATCTCGAACACGGAAGAGATGCATGTCTGGGGTAAACAACGGTGTTGTAAACTATCGTTTATTTACCTAAGCCTATCCGATACATCAGTCTTGAGACGTAATTAGAGTGAATCGGGGAAGGGCTGTAATCTTAAATGGGAGAAAAATATAATAAAAATTGAATTGGTCGTATCTTTGTAATTGGATTGGTGTTTAAAATAACAAATTATCTAATGAGCATTGAAAAGATTTCAAACGTAAATTACATTCTCTAATTTTCAGAGATATCATCAAATAATAAACAAGGGTATATACATAAGTGCAAGACTACTCACCATACACGAACTATTTAAAATCGTGATTTCACAATTAAATACTTCAGCATCAGACACTTTTCACTAATCAAAGCCCATTTAAATTGGAACACCAGTAGATATAAAATCACTCTTAATTCCAGCGAGTGTGACCATCGGAGTCATCAAGTCAACTGAGACTATATGGCTCAACAATTGTATCACATATTTATGTCGCTTACAAAACACTAACAAATTGATATGTTTATCTACACAGGACTATAAATTCATTCAGGACCGGCCCACCCTTTAGCGAAGGGATCCACCCTTCTTGTTTAAAAAAATTGCGAAATATTACATAAATAATAAAAAATGTCGACATTCCCCAATCGGTACCCCTCACTATCTCCCATAGACGTAATTTTGGCTAACTCATAGTTCCGGGGAAATGGCCTGTGAGTTCTCTTTGAGATTTAAATTTGTTTCATACATTATTCATTTCACATAAACCAACATCTCACATAAAATATATTTTTTTAAGTTTATGGGACGACATGCCGCTTAAATATCGGTTCAAATATCTATCTCGGAGATATAAATATCATAATGGGATCATTTAACAAAATATAGATAGATAGACGCTTCATAAAAATTATTACAACTTTCACAATAAATATAAACCATACTGATAAAATATTACCTAACATTTTACAAACTATAGCAATACTATTAGAGCAAGTAGAGCATACATTTTATACATTTAACATTATGCCATTTTTAGGGTTCCGTAGCCAAAACGGAAAACATTTAATCCTCATAGTTTCGTCATGACAATCTGTCTGTCTGTCCGTCCGTGTGTTACAGGTATTTTACTCAAGGACTACACAATAAATATTGATTAAATTTGGTGAAAAGGTGGCTTGTAGTAGCCGCTACTTAGTTTGATAGCTAAATAATAAAAATAAATATTTTTTGCGAGGGCACTCCATACATATAACAGAAACTCTCAATTTAAGCAAACACCAACGTATGGAACGTCATTCGACAGGTCTTTTAAAAAAAATTAAGGTTTCTAATAAACTTTTTTGATTAAGTGAATACTTTTGGAAATAATCGCTCGGAAAGTTGCATAAATTGTGTCTTCGTGCTATGAACATACGCTCTTCCAATGGTGTACTTCAGACATGCTCTTGCCCGGTTGTTTTAAATTAGATTTATTAAACTTACTAAGTTTATTAAACCGAATTCTCGACTCTCTTTTCTCCACTATCTATTTATATAATTACAAATATAAACCAACCGAAAGAAATAATAATCTAAGCGTACACAAGGACAGACAGCGAGAAACGATATTGTTTTAGGTATACTATGTAATGAAGCTATAGATACAACAATCTATAGATAACAGGGGGACAATTATCACAATGGTCACACATTACATCAAATAACCCGCCCGGAAAACACTTTTCCTTTATAAAAGCAATAATAACCCGCACACGATTCACATCGACACCCTTTCCCATACAATTTTGAGTTAACCCTAAAATGACGGGTGTCATTAAAAAATCAAACCGTGACGTTTCAAATAGGGGTGTCCTATGTTTTAATTTAGTGTTATATTTTATGGGAAAAGTTAAATTGTTCCTCCGTGGGTATATAATAATCGTCAATTTAATTAGTCGCTTGAGACTTGGTGTAGAGATTAGTTTTTTTTATATTAATTGAGAAAACAGTAACCAACTGTAATTACTATTTACTTTAGTAATAAAGCGTGATTGAACTTTGTTCCGTTTTTATGTTTTGCTCTGGAATATGTACAAAATACCGTCTAAATTTTATTTTTACAACAAAAACATAACAATATTTTAAGCATCCGGATGTTCATTTTAAATGAAATGAAGAGTTATTTAAAAATAATAATGTTGATTATATAGTTATAAAAATATTAAAGTAGATAGGTACAATAAATTATGTTTATGAATAAAACTGCAAAAGTATAATTTTCATCATAAAAAATGAAAATAGCAAAAGAGAACATTCTATTTTTTAAAACTGCTATTAACAAGTCAACTACTGAAACATTATTAAATATAGAAACAAACTTTATTCATCTTTTTCCCCGGGCATAGGAGGGAACTCATCTTACCCAATCAAGTGATTTATCGTTAAAACCTAATATTTGATTCAAATAGGTAATTCTTTATTCCTAACATATGTGCGTGTATTTGTATTTATGCCAAGATTTTAAAAAAAATTTTCACTGACAGCCCTACATAAAAGCTAAGGTACATAATATGATACAATACAATTAACCCTCTTTTTGTCAAAGAAACAGATAGGCATACCTACCAACAGTTTTATACGTCAATGTATGTATGAAACAAGAGAGGATACGGATAGAACGATGGGTCTATATTTAAATTTGGTTTTTGTTTCCCTAGTTGCCGGCGGCGATGGCGGGGCCGCGGGGTACTAATTCTGTTCGTTTACGAGCGGCCAGATCAGCCGCTCCAGATGCCTGCTCCCACGCTACAACAATGTCCCTTCACATTGACGTGGGTGATTCCGGTGCGACGAACATGGCTGACAATCTCAAGAGGTTACCAGCTATGTTCGCCATGTTCGTAAAAAAACTAAACTCACCTCACAAGAAAGGTGAGTTAAGTTTTTTTTTAAACCAATATCATCAAATTCTGAAAGTGGTAAGAAGCATACCTATAGTCCAACTAATTTACTTTAACCGAGAGCGAACATTGAATTGCATAATGTTGTTTGCGTATCGTCAAACTATGAGAGATACCCAAACACTATTGCACATTGTTAACGAGGTCAAATCATCGTTTATAATTTTTGAAGATGATCCTTAGATAGCTAAAATGTATTCGTTATAATATTTATCGCTACTATTGTTTTGGGTTATATATTATAAAGCTGAAGAGTTTTTTCGGTTGAACGCTATAATCTCAGCAACTGCTGATTTGAATTGAAAAACATGGGTTGGATAGCCCATTTATCGAAAGCTTAAGGCCATATAACATCACGTTACTACCAATAGGAGCGGAGCATCAATGAAAAACGTTGCAAAACACGACAGAAATGACCCAGACGAAGTTGGGCAGGTCAGCTAGTAGTTTATAATAACGGAGTAACATATTGATATGATTTTTCATCTAAATAGAAATAGTTGATGTTTTTCTGTTCTGTATTCTGTGTATACACCAGCTACCTAACGCTATAATCTCAGCAACTGCTGATTTGAATTGAAAAACATGGGTTGGATAGCCCATTTATCGAAAGCTTAAGGCCATATAACATCACGTTACTACCAATAGGAGCGGAGCATCAATGAAAAACGTTGCAAAACACGACAGAAATGACCCAGACGAAGTTGGGCAGGTCAGCTAGTAGTTTATAATAACGGAGTAACATATTGATATGATTTTTCATCTAAATAGAAATAGTTGATGTTTTTCTGTTCTGTATTCTGTGTATACACCAGCTACCTACATTTTATTTTGGAAAAAATAGATGGATCCGAAATTGACCAACTTTGAATCATAGTTAAGAGATGGTAACATTTAAATGAATATTATTAAATTAAATAGGTACCTAGTATTATAAAACTAAATAGGTAGGTAAGTATAAAGTCTAGAGAAAAAAAGAAAATATAATTATCTTAATTAGTAGATATTATTATTCATCGGTCTCTTTATTAAAGACCGACTTTAGATTATTCTGACGATAAGCAATTAACACCTGCATTTTATATATAAAATATCTAATTTGAAAAAACATAAATCTAATAATGAAGCATTTAATATCCTTTCACACTTCATAAATTAGTTTTTAGTATAAGTCATAATTATATTCGCAAATCGTAAAAAATAACTATGGCTGTTAGAATAATGGCCTAACTAATTATAAACAAATAAATTAACCTAACAAATTAGTATTAAGGTTAGGTCGTTTTATTAAATTAATGACTGGGTCTAGTACCCAGTCAATAAAGAGTTTTGATATCTACACAATAATTTAAAATGCAACGTCTATCAAAAACGTCGTGGTCTTTTTTTACCTAGAGGGTTATTTAGTGATTAATTGTACCAACCTACTGGAAATTAAAGTAAAATCGAAATACCATAAATTCACGGTATTGTAATTTCTATTTACCAATGAAAAAGTTATCAACAACCAAAAAGTTCTATGGCCTAAGTTGGTATTAACAATCAAACTAAAACCGATAGCATGTGTGACAATACTTATGCTGTCTGCTACTGAAATTGACTTCAGTTTTCTATTGACATACCAAATCGAATAAACAGTATTTCCGTTTTAAACATGCAAATACACTTATAGCATTGTGATATAATCGTCTGTTAACACCTTTACTATTCGGACTACTATCGAATAAAAAAATATATCGATATACCTACACAATATTTTCACTTCCATGTCAATGCCCGCCCATATGAAAGGTCTTTACCCCGTATCATTATCCCTCCTACACCTCGATGTTTGGAATATTATGGAACCGATCCGAATAATTTATCGATATTATACTACCCACTAACGAAATGTTTGGGGACATTGTGATTGTGTTTAAACACAGCCTTTCAATATGCGGTATCGATACCTACATATGTGTGTATCGAAACCTGTATGTAGGTTTATAAAGATTTTCTGTTCGAAGATTATGTGTGATTTATTTGTGTGGGTGAATGGATTTCACTTGGAGTTAAAATGGTGGTTCTCTCGTTTAATATTAGTTTATGTATATAAGATAATGCAGTGATGTCCTTACTCAGCACATATTATAAATAATTGCTTACAGCAGCAGTAAAGAATAGGTAATTTTAGTTTATAGTATGTGAAATAATAGTCTCTACAAAACTGATTTAAAACAAAATCTTATTTCATAAAATAGTGGTTTACAATTTTATGAAGAAACAAAATCGAACATACCAGAATCTGCCCAATTCCACAGGCGCCATCGTAAAATATAGGTACCAACGCAATTCATAATATCTTAATATTCCAAATATTTTCAAACTTTACTATCTGTTATTACAAAACAGATCAAAGTATTTGAAACACAGAGTTTAACACAAGACAAATACTAATGAGCGTAAATTTATCGCAATAATAACACAGATTATTAGATTTCACTGCTCCTGCAATCATAAGTCGTAGTGAAAGGCTATGAAACCTTAACGTTAAATAAAATAACGTTGTTAAACTGGCACGCGTCAAGCAAATCATAATACATAAAGCTACCTATACGTTATAAATCTCAACTTTTTATGTACCATTAAAACATTTTATTAGTTATTAACACGTGTTAAACGGTTAAAAGACTAAAACATTTGTAGAAAAGTCGGGTCATTAACATATGTATGTTACACTTGTGGACGGTTGCTGTCGATTCAACTTCTAAAACTAATTATGATAATAAGTAGTAAAAATAATCCTCAATAGTAAATACGGAGCTTGAAATATATTAAATATAATCTCTATATTAAAGTGAAGTGCCATAAAATACCTGCATGGCTTTTTAATTTCATGAATAGTAGGCATTTTGGTCTCAGCTATAAAAGGTTTTTAAATACATCTCTTACGTTATGTACCAATCATTATTGCTTGTAAGCAGTAAAGTAAATCTCAAACTTCATTATAGGCAGATTACCAATTATGTACAAGTTGTATTAAGTCAAGATACACGAAGGCAATCATTTCCTATCGTTGTAGCAATTATAGAAGTACATACTGTGTACCCACCACTACTAATTGTTTAATAGAGTCACATACTATCGTAAGCTGTAAAAAATCTACCTACTAAACTGTTATAAGCATTACTTAACACGATAATATCAAATTAACATTAATAACCGGCATAAATCAATTATTCGTCTCAAGCAGTCATCGACTTTTAAATCGTAATAAAATGTACCAACGGCAGTCAATTATTTATTGCCTTAAAGTTGTAAAACGATATTACACGGTATAATGACGTGTGTTATTGGCATTTATTTCAACCATTTTACCATCAATGACCACTTATTCAAACTTTATGTTTATTGTTTAATTAAAAACAAATTAGTTACACATTAACAAACGTTGAAAACGCATAAGTTAGCTGCCTAGCGCTAAACGTACAACTGAACACTGAAACAAATGGACGCTAGATTGTAAACGCGGATTTCATGAAGATTTTGCTGAAATTTGTAACAAGCCGATAAGCGTTTTTGAAAACCTATTAAATTATGTGTAATGGTATAGTATATAATATAAATAGTATAGTGGGATTAGTTTTCTTTTAAAATGTGCTTGTTTCTTTTGACAACCTATTGGAATATGTGTAATAGTATATTATATATATATATATATATATATATAAATGAATCCCTATTTTTCTTGGTCACGAGATAACTAGAGAACGACTTTACCGATTTCATTCCTTTTTTTTATATTTTCTAATACGTTTAAGTTTAGTAGGTTCTTACCTACATAAAAAGAGAAGTGAACGAAGGTCGCCGGCACATCTAGTATAATATAATATCTTATACCATGTATATTTTTTAATAACATTTCATCATCACCATCATATGTGTTTTGGCAACACTAGAAACAACAAAAAGCTTTCTTAGATAATTTTCTTAATAGTTTACTTAGTTTTGTAGAACATTTAATACTGCCAATATTTTGTGTAAAATTATTAAAGAATTTGAACACAATAAAGGAGATTTTATAAAGGTTACAGGTATTATAAAGTCAAAGAAACGAACTGACTCTTTCACAGTTAAATTAACCTAAAAATAATAATTCCCTTCGTCGATATGACTAGAGAATATAATATTTCTCACGCGCCTCTAACCAGCTTTACGTGTTTTAGTAACTTTATAACCGAGACCATATAGGTACTGACCGTTACATAAACTAAGGTTCACAGGATTTCACATAAGGCAACATTGTTATCCCTACATGCACCGGACCTTATAAATTTCCGTCTGATTTATTTATTACTCGCACAAAATGTCAACAATGCAACGTTAAAAGTGAAACTAAAAAGTATTGTGCACGAAAGGGTGTCCGAGCATTGTGAACGCACCCTGTTATGCAAATGACTACGCTGAAACCGAAAGTGTAGCTACAGCCTAACAAAGGCAGGGGCTTGCGTAACCTTTACATAAATCGTCGATACGCATTAGGCAAATTACTTTGCCTTTATAAGTTTTGTAAACCAGACAAAACGAGTTCAGGATCAGCAAAAAATGTCTAAATTATCGACTGCATTATCTTGACACAAAGTCGTTAAACCACAAAAGGGTGAAATTTGCATAATATTGAAATAACATTTTGGTGAAATGTTTTGGCTTTTGTGGTAATTCTTACTTTCGTTTGAGTCGAAAAGTCTTTAATGTTATTATAGTTTGTCTTTAGTTTTCGTATGTATCGGTTCTGTGCGTGATTTTCAATAATTTAGATAGTCGTTCCGTATTGGCGTGCTTCGTGAAGTTTCATGAGGAGCGATCGTGTCGTACATGTTTCGATAAGTTCGTTACTGGTTGTTGTGATTTATATTCAGGTGTGTTCGTGTTACCGGATAGTTAAGTTTTTACTGTCACGATAGAAGGGCTTGGTGAGTGTACTCTATGGTTTGTTTATCGGTACGACGAAGCGACGACAGCCGACGATGCGGTATCAGACCTGTATGTACCCCCAATCTCTTTATGTATAAGTGTTGAGTTTAGTGCCCTATTTATTGCTTTTTGGTTGTGGAACTGGTATCTGAACGGGAAGGTGCGTTTAGTAACTCGTAAGAGGTTGCCCGTGAGAAAATATTGTAAAGTTTCTATTTTGGCTTATTTCAGTTATGAATTTATTATTAAATAAACATTGAAATATCGATTAATTTACCTAAGTAACACACTGTACCTACTAGGTTATTTGTGTGGGTAAAGGAAAGAGAAAATTGTTTTGAAAAATGTCAGATGAAACTCTCTATCAATTTCTCTAAATAAAAGTTATTCGTGTGTAAAATATTTATTGTAACAGAAAGGTGTGGTCAAATTTCAGCAGCGGATAGGGTATGTTATCAGTATTGTGCCTACCATGGTGCCATAGTTGGTTGCATTAATATGCATTGTTTTTGTCAAAATTCAGTAGTGAATGTAACTTTTTTAGTCATACTTTTTTTAGTAATATATTTTTCATTCATAAATAATCGTAAATATTATTTATTTACGTTTATTTTTAGGGTACTCCAATTTTGATAAAATTAGGTATGTGCACTCAGTATCATAGGCACATACCAACCCTTGAATATGACCACACCTTTCTATTACACCTTGTTTATAATCCAATCAAAGGTTTTTGTCACTCAAAAGTAAATACTTTCATTCATTTATGTTGTTTTTTGGCATTTTATTGTAAGCAATATGGATTGTAGATTGAGTTTGTGCATATGTTAAGCCTTGCAGCTGCGTAAGACTCGGCCGCAAAAGTTTTGATATTGCCGTTCTTTGAAGATTACATTTATTTTAAGAATAAGTTAAGAAAGAGCTGGCTCATTCATAAGATGATTTTAAAGTATAAACATTTTTTTTTAAGTTTTTCTGATGTTTATTTTGATAGAAGATATTATTTGTTATTTTCTTTAATTTTCATGATTGTTTTGTTGTGATAAAGAATAATTCCTACTCTAATAAACAGGTACTTAGGACCAAATAATATGTTCAGTTTAAGCGGAATCTCAGAATGACTGATAGAATTTTAAAGTTTTCATAAAAAAAGATTATTAATTATTAAAAAGGATTGTCTTTTTGTTTCATTTTTATAGTATAGTATAGTACAGTTTATTTTTAATATTGCATAGTTTTCATAATTACGCTTCACAATACAAACAGGCTCTTTCATAACTTTTTTTTTTAAACAGCCACGAACACTTTTCTTATAAAATTTCTATTTCATTGGTTTTTTATTGTGCATTAGGCTTTTTCGTATAAAATTACATACTTTAATAAAAAAGATCATCATTTACTTCAATAAAAGTTTTTTTTTTGGGTTCTTTTAGTAAACTAGCTTTTACACTCCTCCCATACCCACTGATTGATAGCAGCAGAAAAATACATACTCTCTACTCTATTATATTCTAAGTAGTGGTCCGCTCCGGCTTTGTACGGATTTTTATTTTTGTAAAGATAACTAGAAATGTGGAATTTTGATCCCAGATTACTAGCAATCCTGTTAACCCCTCCAGCTAAGCTCAATATTTTTTCGCCACTTTACACAAACAGTATGATACTGTTTTACCTAAAGGAAATTATCTGAATTATATCAAAACCTCATCAAACAGAGACTGTCAGCGGGAAGCCACTTTAAGGCCGGTCTCAATAATCTATATATCGATGGATTTGGCTACTAGAGTTATATATATTTGACTTAAGCTCCATACAAAATATGTCAAAACTCTACCTCTAGTAGCGAAATCCATCGATAGATAGTTTATTGAGACCGGCCGATAGACTTTAGAACCTTATTAATTTATCGGAATTTCTTTCTTTCAAAAAAATATTTACATGACACATATTATTCTCAATTCCATTGCTCAATACAAAATTCCAACTAGACGAAGAAAATGTCACAACCGCAACGAGTAACTCAATTCAAAATGGCCGCACAAACCGCACAGAGCCATTCATCAAGGGAGTTGTCATAAAATAGAATTACTGGACGGATCACAGGCTGTCTCGACCATGATTACAACGAATCATCATAAATCAATCCCACAGTGGCCCGCAGCTTGCTAATTGTACTAGATCTCAATAATAAATCAAATATTTTGGGTGTGTGCGGGCAGTTTTTTTATAGGTCGCTTCGTCGGTTTTTCTTTCGGTTTTGGGTGTCGTAAACCACTGAAACTTTCTGGCAGATTAACGACTCGTTTCTTAAAGGCATTTTTCGCCGGTCCTCTGTAATGCGATGCCTAGCTATTTTAGTATAAGTAAGAAATAAATTTCTGCCTCGGACTTATGGAGCGCGCAGCGGAATCAATATTCCAACCACTACAAATAACTAGATATATTTATCCTATTCCTGACTCATATAGGTAGGTACTTGATGAAAATCAAGAAAATAGAAACTGGCAAAATCAAGCTTTACTAGGTTGCTAAGATACTTACATTAATCATGTGAAGTCTGCACCAATAATTACAGGTAAGTTACTTCACTTCGTCTATTTAATTTGCAAACATTAACACAAAACAACTGTTTTACGTATTAAACAATGTTTTAAACCGGTATAATACTAGCTGTAAGTACCTTCGAACAAAACTTTGATAAACCAAAAGATTTTAATTTAACGCTTGATTACATTTCATTATGGGACACAATGTGTTGTAACACGTACTACGAGCTCGCTATCAATCCAATTTCGTTGTTTAATTACTGTAACCATTCTACTAAACAAACACTTGAACAAACCTAGTCGGGGCCGGGGTTATATATACCTATCTACCTACATATACCTATAATGGTTATTTCGCACCTACGAACTCATCGTGGAGTTAATCCAACGTAATTGACTCTCGCTGAGAAGGCAATAAATGGTTATTGACTGTGCCAATAAACTCTCACAATTAATACCTTAGTGGGATCTCGAATCAATCTATGTACCTATAGTCAAAATCCGAATTGGTTTGGCGCCTTCAAGTTCTGAGAATAATTCTCTTCTTAGAATAAAACCTTCGACGTGTTTATACTAGTGATGTAAAATCACTAATATAAAGTCAACATCACATAGATAGTCTATTTAAGAATTATCTACTAAGAAGTTTTAAAAGTTCAGTTGGTAGGTATATAGACAAGTACCTAAACCTCTTTGTTGAAAATTTGAGCTGATTTACAATGTTTTGTATATTGTGAATGTAGAAATAATATTATACTCGTATTATGTAAACCAAGTACATAATGTTTCAATATCGATTTGGTAGATTCGAGTATCTATCACTATGTTACAAATTGTGCCTACTTTTTGTTGAACAATTAAGCACTTTTACATGACTAATCACTAATATTATAAAGCTGAAGAGTTTGTTCGTTTGTTTGAACGCGATAATCTCAGGAACTACTGACCCGAATTGTAAAATTACGCAAACGAAGTTGCGCTGGTCAGCTAGTGTATAAAAAAAACACAACTATTCAGTAATAATAAAAAATCGGCTGAGCCTAGGGCCTTGGGCCTACTTTCCCTAGATCCAGCTAGTTTAGGTGTCTTTCCTAGGCATAAAGAAAATATAGCATACCTACTCCATAACAAATGGTACTTATGTGTTTTACCGTTGTTTTAATGGAATAACGTTCGAAACCAATTTTTTTAAATCAGTTTTTGAATCAAAGTACTGTATTATAGATATTGTCCCAATTTTGCGGTCCTACGGTGGAACCAAATACAACATCTGTTAACATGTTCTACTTCAGAGAAATACGATTGTAACGATAATGTAAATCGTTCTTACTCAAACAAAATAATATTTATATTACGTTCGGTTTTACAATTTACATTAGGTGCAATGCCTGGCGGAGTTAGATAGCAGTGATTGCTTCAATTTGCCGCACGAAGGAAAAGTATAATGGAATAAACCACTTTCCTGAGTTAGCAACGACGAACATGCGAATTTTTCATTTATATTACGAGTACCTACTTTATAATTGTATCTATATGTACCTTAAAGAAAAAAAAAGCTTCATAATCATGATAAATGTAGAGAATAACTTGATATTCTATATTCATAGCATTTTGATAATATGGTTTGACTGAAATCAAATGAAAAATTTATCCGAAAAATAGTTTTTACTTATTTATTTTCAAATTAAATATTTTAAATATTATATTAAGACAATTAGTACAATGGTTTCCTTAAAAATTTTAAACATTGCATATTGAGAACAATGTTGGGACCAACGTGAGGAGCCGATATAAGACTTAGAACCCACGTAAAGCAGGCTATGTAAGTTCAATTTTGTATAAAATATTGGTTTTCATACGACTATCTACTTCAAATAGTAAGTAAAACCGGTTTTGTCGTAGTATTTTATTCCCCAATTGAATTTATGGTATCAAATATTCTTGCACCCACCTATACCTATTTAAGTAGAGTCTCTAAAAGATTCAAAGACATAATTCAGAGGTGGCCATTATCTCTCCAAGCTACGGATACTGGCGCACAGAATGCCGACAACGCTCTTAGACCGTAAATAAGTCTGGCGTTTTGAGAACCTCGCCTAGCATTTTACGTGCATTGGCAAATACTTACGTACAATGCGACAATAAACCTTATGGAATCCCAAATGCGCTAAATAAAGGTCACCGGCGACACTAAATTATACTTTATTGCTCGTATGAAACGGTCCAATTTTCTGTGTCACCTTTCAATACGGGCTTGCAACGCTCACGATTCGAAAACAGATTTATGATCGGCACGATAACGGGCTTGCGATAAAAATTTTACCATACGAAGGAGCACATATAGGTTGCACTGCTTGCAGACAAATTTAGAACGATGTTAAAAGCACGTACGAGGTTTAGATATGGAGGACGTGCATATTTGCATATTTTTAGGTACTGCTTTGGCATTTCCATTAGAATTTTCCACTACTTTATAATGAAATTTAAAATATTAAATGTAGAGAAACTATACATGTATCTACTGAAGATTCTGACTTTATACGCGGGCTTAGCTGATTATCTAGATAAAAAATAGAATTACCTAGTATAAATAAAATATAAAAAGTCCATACATCGATAAGTCATTAGTAAATATTAAACGAGTTCTTATAAATAAAGTGTTTATCATTTAGCTAGCGTCACATCGATGGTATATTTTAAATGACAATCAGCTTTATTTTTGAAAACCATTCGTAAGCGTTTTCAAAAACTAACAAAGCAGATAAATTTAAGAAAAAAGATGATAGGATTTAAAATAGACGTAAAATGAGCACAACATTTACATAAATTAGATGATACTTTTAATGTACAAGTAACATCTATAAGGTACAATAAGAATTAAAATAAAACTTTCAACCAATTTCCTTTTTATTTAATTTCTTTTGCAGCACTAGCTGACGTAGTCCGCGTAAATTTTCCCCGTTTTTGCAACATTTTTCAAAGCTGCCACACTCGTATTAGTTGTAGCGTGATGTTATACAGCCTATAGCCTTCCTCGATAATTGGGCTATCCAACAGTAAAATAATTTTTCAATTCGGATAAATAGTTCCGAGATTACCGCGTTCAAACAAATAAACTCTTTAGTTTTATATTATTAAGTATAGATATTAGATATTAGCTTTATAATAAACTTCATCTATTTCCTATTCACAAATATGTCAATAGGTACTTTCAAGCGTGCGACACGATATCTCGTTCCTCTTCCTCTCACGCTCACGAGCGTCAGTCGTGGCAACTAAACTATAATTTATTGTAAGGTGATAGTGACGGTCACGATACAATAAATATAAATTTTACTTAATATTTGAATAAAAATACTGCATATGCTATAGCAGGGTCAGCAACTCGTCGCCGTAGACGATATAATAAGTTTCGGTGGGCTGTTAGCGAAGGCAGGTCCTTACAGCGGGAATACACTAGGCTAGTGCCGGACTTATCCCCATTGAAAAGCCTGCCTTTGGCGTTGGGGGTGTGCGAGAAAAGAAAAAAGGTCAGCAACGTGTTAGTTGTGGTCTCCTCCTAATATACTTATAATAACTGGGATTGTACTAAATGATTATACATTCCAGAGACCACACAGGTACCATCACGTAGATATTCGGATACCGGATATGATTATAAATGAAATAAACGTACAAATTAAAAGTGCTACATAAAATGTGTTTTTGCGGTTTGGGTATTTGGGGTGTTTCCGTTTTCAACTCATATTATCAACACACGAATACTTCATTCGGATTTCTACCGAAAACATATCACATTTTCCATATCCGTATTCCGTCTAAAATACATTCCGGTTTCAACCTATTTTAATTGCTGTAGCTTTTGAACATACAGTGCACTAATTGAAAGTGGTATGTATTTAAAATTACATTGTGGGTACCGAGTTTAGTCACTCGAGTCCCCGTGGAAGGGGGATGATCACACCATGATACTCTACCGAAATCAGTAAAAAAATTAATACCTTTTTCATAAAAAATAATACCTATTATCTTTGTACCTAATTATTAAATTCCTTACATAAAGAGGATGTTTAAAAGAAAGGAACTAATTTGAGTGCATGTTTGTACGAGTTTAAGGAATCTACAGGCCGATTCAATCATGATAGTTCTTACATTTTTGATGAAAATGTTATGTATATAAAATGTCCTTGTTTTAAGACAAGGTTTAATATGATAATGAATTATAATAAAGTATAAAATAATTGAATGTACGTAGACAGACACAAAACCCTTTCAAGCCGCTTCTAGGCATGCAGCAATAGAAGATTTAATGAAACATACCCAACTAAATCCTTTAAATCCCACCGACATAGTTACTGTTACATATAATTGGTTATTCACCCACGGGATAACTAGGAAGACGATCGAACGCAAGACTCTAGTCGCAAGCGCAAGTACTTTTGTAACAAGAAACTATAAATATACAAGAGATGAAAAGCCGCCGGCCTCAGTGCCGAGGACGCGTGCGCAACGGATAAAGCGATATTGTTTTCAGCTTAGTCACCGCAACTCGTTGAAAAGTACCTAAAGTACTTGCTTTGTTTTGAACTAGGTACTAAAGTAGTGTTCACTGACGATTCAGTGTTGCCATTATTATGGAATCATACATAGACTAAACACGTAGCTTTATTGGTTGGTTGGATAAAGAGTGTTACAGGTTTTGCTTTTGACTTCAGTTCTATTAAAATATGTCGGTTACGGTTTAAAGTGATGAAATAGACCACTGTAACGTTTGGACTCTTGTTGAATATCTGGTGAAACACGAGGCCTACCTAATGAGCATTCAGTCGAAATGTTAACAGTCGAAACTGAGCCTACATTGAGGTGAATTAGGCAGGGAAATAGCGATGTGAAAAACGACGTGTTTGATTTATTTTCTAATACAATATCCAGCGAAAATTGGTAGGAACTGTTTCCGTATGAAATGTAGCTTATGAGCCGTATATTTTTATAAAGCTTTTGGTTCAAAGTTCTATCTTTTGCTACCTTTTTTTTAAAACCTACAGGTTTCAGAATGTTTACATAAATTTACAAGTAAAAGGTAAGGAAAAGCCAGGATGTTAAATTCACCTACTTTCAGATAGTTCTTTCTTCAATTTATTTAGCCTACGTCACCTGCACTATCCTAAAAAACTCTTTATCTGATAATATGCATTTAAATAAGTATTATTTACGTTAACCATCTAAACACCACGCGTAGACTTAATGAAAAAAAAATAACACACTGTTTCAAAAGTTGCGGAAACTAACTAGATAATGTCTGCTTAAATTGTTATTTATTTTAATTTTTATTGTGTGATTTTCATTTAAAATCACTAATGAGCAATTTAAAAACAATACATCGCTATTATTAGTATTCATGAGTCTGAAATACTTAATATTTATGAACTTGTTTAATATAACTTGTTATGTGTATATAATTTATTACGCTTTGTAAAGTTGTCTTAATACATTATATTAATTTTAATAATAGTAATGGATTATTACAAGAGCATTAGGTCGACACATAGGTACTAATAGTAGCTCAAAAACAATAAAAAAGAAAATTCTTCACTTTTCAGGCTCTTTGGGTTCCTGTTCTTTGTAGGTAGGTACTACTATATACTTACTACTAAGGTACCTACAACCAAGTATGTATTACTAAATGACTTATTATTTCTACGTAGAATACTTACTTTACTAAATAGGTATGTGTCATTTCGTTTCTTTGTGAATAATTACATCATACACATTAGTAAAGACTACCTACTTTCTTATTAATCATCTGATGACACAATGACTGGTTACTACTATGATTAAAATAATATTGTTGATACCAAATACACCCAACTACGATGATGATGATGAATGTAAATAAATCATAATTGAAAACATAAATTCGCTGTAGATATTTCGAAAATAAAACATCAAAGCAATCAATCTCGCTAACGGGTATTAATTTTAAAAAGTGTAACAGTATAATCATAAAAATTACTCACTAGTAATCCATAAATCTCCTAATTCTTCTGGCACATAATGACTCTGAGTCATAACTGTGTAATGAAGTTATAAACATGCAAGTTTACTCTTGTAGCACAGTGCGAAAATCAACGTCCGAACAGAACAAGCGACGAAGAAGTCAACGGCTTTAAAAAAAAATCGATGATGGTTTTTTATAGAAGACAGTTTATACTTTCATCGAAAATAAGAACACAGTATTCAAAATTTAAATTTTAAACTTTTAAAACGAATCCGCCGCCATCTTGGTCCGGCGTGCGTAAACGCCTGCGCGCCGCGACCACCGCGAAATTACAGGCGGCGCGCGCTCGACCGCTCGCGCGTTTAAAAATAAAATAAAGTTAAAACAACGTCACTTTGTGCACGTGTGTGAGAGAGGGCCGGTATTTATTTATAGGCTAGTAGCTATGTAAATATAACGAACGACCGAGTCCGGTTCAGCATTTCTTGTGGTTTGCAAAACGTCTTAATTCGAACGTGTTCGTAGCAATTCCCGCAACCTACTTTGTGCCTGTGCCACGATGACGCAGCGCCTTATTATTCTTGTGACTACTCAACATAGGTAGAAAAGCATAACTCCAACTTACTCCGACTTGGAAATAACTTACTTAAATGCAGGTTAACTACCCTACCTACATAAAAATAAACCTACTTATGTTGTCTAAACCTTATTACAGGTAGTATTTGTATGTAGTGTAGATAGAACTACGAGTAACAGTTATCTGTAGGAAAACTCTTTCTTTAAAACAAAATTCATGAATTTTTGTTTACTAAGTTTATGTTTACGGGGAGTATTTTGGATAAGCATAAGAAGTTCGAACCCATGGACGATTTTCTGAAACAAGTGGATTAAATAGCTGTTCCAGGCCCTATATAATACTACTTAATTCATGATCGAAACTTCGTTTCCATTCAGAATCAGAATCATTTTATTTGCAAGAAAAGTGGTACAAAATTGTTGTTATAAATGAGAGAGACAGAGTAGGCCTCCTGTGGCATCGATCGTCCAACTTATAGTCGGATTTCTATTTCAATAACAGCTATTATCTATGATCAAAATAATGTTCATCACTATGGTATGTTTTTTTCATACACAGCTAGTTATTCTTGAAATTTAGGAATCATCCGAAAACAGATTATTCCTAAACGAAATACACTTACATACATTTAACTAATACATTTTTTTATCAAATTTCTATTCGCCATATTACAGGTTTCACTTGTTCGAAGTTTTTTTTTACGTATAGTATTTACTTCCAGCAATAAATGAAAGCTCACTTTCACATAGAAACAAGAAATACTTAATCAACCGTGTGCAATCCAAAGCCATTCATCTTGGTAATTACTAATTAAAAGCTCAATAATTACTGTTTGAGTGAAAGAGCAAACAGTAATTATTGTGTCTAAATGTATTTGTTTTCATATCATTTGATTGGTTTATTCCTAGCGTACGGTGAAATACAAATACATATCAATAATTAATTTAAGAAAGCCTAACTAACAACACAGACAAACCAGGACAGACGGTCTTGGCGCATGAGGACGAAGATAGCCGACCCCAAATAATGGAATAAAGGCAATGGCAAAGAAGAAGAAGAATTAATATTGGTAACTTAGAGAAACTTCAACTAACAACACAGGCAACCCAGGACAGATGGTCCTGGTGCATGAGGACGAGAATAGCCGACCACAAATCTATAATAATATTATAAAGTTGAAGTTTGATTTTTTTGTTTGTTTTAACGTGGTAATCTCAGGAACTACTGGTCTGAATTGAAAAATTCTTTTACTGTTAGATAGCCTATTTATCGAGAAAGGTTACAAGCTATATAACATCACGCTACAACTAATAGGAGCGGAGCAACAATGAGAAATGTTGCAAAAACGGGAAAAATTTACGCAAACGAAATTGCGCGGGATAGCTAGTAAAAAGGCAAAGAAGAAGAAGAATTAATATTGGTAACTTTTTGGCATTTCCAATAACAATTAAGCGGTATTTCACGGGTACCTACATATTTTAAAATTCGTCTTGAACTAACCTTTGAAAAATTCATTAAGGATCCACCATATTATTACCGCCACACTATCGAGTAGAATTATATGACGAAAGATTTTTTTAATCTGTGGAGCGTAATTTTTAAAGGGACTTCTAGTCGTTGGTGCCAACGGCTCATATTTAAACAAAAGGGATATAGGATTAGTGTTTAGCAATGTTTTTATTGTAAACGAAAGGTTAAGTCGGATTAACCCGAGCGAGATATTGCAAGCGATATTTCAGAGCGGCGCGGGCGGCCGGTCGATGACCTCGACGCCCCACGCCTCTGGACTCAGGGCTGCCAGATATATGTACTTAGACTGATTACTTATATATATTTATTTTTAAATAAGAATGCCAAACAAAAATCAATAGACTAATACTGGGACGTCAAGCGTCCTACCGAACGTTTATTATCTTATTATGTGGATTATCTACTTATTACAAAGTATTTTATCTGTAGAAAAGACACACGACTACTGTGTACAGTAGTCGTACGTTTAAAGAATGAAATGATGGTGATTATTCAAAATAATGTAAAATTTAAATATTGCTAGAAATGAATGCTAACAAAAAACAAAAATAATAATTTCGTAGACGCACAAATTGACATGCTACGAATTTCGTAGCAAATCCTGTAGCTGCAAAAAGGGAAAACAATTTTAATAATTATTGTATTTTTTTTTTGTAATGTCAATGCTTTGGTAATGAAAACAAAATTTTTAATTACATTATTTAGTGCTTTTTAGATAATATTTTTTTAACTAACTAGTCGTCATTTTGTTCCTGCCATCCCTATGGAACTGCTTCGCGGCCGTTTTTAATTTTACTTTGCAGCTGACACACGCCTGTATAAACATACCCTTAAACGTACAAACATATGTGTGTATCGACACCTTATAACATTGCATCGTGTAAAATAAATTTCAGTTAGTAATATATTATATACTAAACTTATTATATCTTGATACTAGATATCCGCCTCGGCTTCGCACGAGTATAAGTACTAGTGAGGGAAAAGACCCAATTTTTTCCTTTTCCATTAAAAATAATCAAGTATTTTCTTTTAAACATACTGCTGCAATTCTTAATTATGCGCTTATATATATATATTTGGCAATTGATTTATAATTATAAAAGCATAATCGAAATCTACTGGACGTAAAAAGGCAGGTATTATCTGTTTTTTCTGGCTTTTTGGTAATTCTACCCGTAAGATGGCTGCTGAGAACGTCCAGTAAACTTTATAACTTACCTAATTATTATTATTTTTTTGCAGCTAGTAATAATAGTAGTAGTACCTAATTGTTGCCGAAATAGGAACCACTACTAATTTTTATAAATCACATATTTTTTTAATATATCATTCGGGATTAGGCAGGGGTTTTTGCTTTTAAGCGTTTGAGTTTTTATTGCTGGTAATAGTAGTGCAACATATCAATACCTAATTAATTACTCAGCACCTAATATAGAACTGGAATAAAAAAGTACTCATTATTCATTGCTTTTTCTATTTAAAAACGCTCGCAATAGAGACATTAGAAATATAATTTCAATTAATGACCACAAAATACACCAAAAAAGGTAACCCAAAAAGCAAGTTAAGTTTTAAAGATGTTTCAGATGTGAAATGATGCAATTTATTTTCTGTTCTCTTAGGGATACCGATTGTTCCCCGGTATAGTCATTAAAAGACACCTGTAATTATCACAGGAATAAATTTAAACTGCAATATCTTAATAAGACTTGAAATATTTCCTGGCAAATAAATTAAAATCCACAATAGGTATACTAATCGCGATTGGATCGAAACTCGTAAAATATTCTATGAAACTGTCGAACCATTTTTAAAAATCGTACATCTCAATCTTAAACAGGTAGAGATAACACGTTCATAAATACTGGCTGCATATATATACTTTTTTTAATTCCAACAAAACGTTCGTAATTTCGAACCTTGTTTTATTTTTTTGGATGAGATGTAGATAAAGGAATATCAAAATATTTTATCTACATTGTGTTTTGTAACATCCCCTACTAAGGTATAAGGTAGGGTGTGCAGTTACCGCTCCCCTTCGAAGAAGCGGCCCCCGCCCCACGAAAACAATAAATATGTCAGTGTAGGATATTATGCGACGTTAAGACGCAGCGTGTCTTAAGTAAATTATTACACAGCAAGTTTTCCCGATGAGTTCCTCGCTCAAACTAATAACTTTTTACTTTTTATTGCCCTGCAGGATTAAACGGAGATGTCTCATTTTATTTTTGGTGGGATTTTGTTGTTCTTTGAGAACGTTTAAATTCCAATGAATTTAATGCTTAAAACTCACCGTCTATAGGATGAGATAGCTACCTATAGGTACTAAGGTACCTTACCTACCTAAGTAAGTAAGAACTTTATAGATAGGTATAACCAATTTTTAGGTTGGTTTCCTTTAAGAAATTTAGTCACAGATCTAAATCACTCGTTTATGTAAGTAGGAAAGTATAACTAGCATTTGATACGTCAACTTTGGAATAGAATAAAAAAAAATATGTACTGTACTATTTTAAGTCTCAATCAGTACCTACCTATCAAAAATCGACGTTCCTACCCTTGATAAAGAAACATAAAGGCACCAAAACAATTAATTATAAATAGGTATCTGACCTAACCTAACCTAACCTAACCTAACCATTATTTGTCAGAATAATTACATGCAAATAGAACTGTCACAAATTGAAAATTATTCTATTTTATTAGGTAATTGTAGCTATATATATATATATATATATATATATATATATATATATATATATATATATATATATATAATATATATATATATATATATATATATAACATAGAGATGTTCTTCCATAATTATTAATTCATAATTTATACATTATAATTAATACATTCATAATAATAGAATAATGATTCTGCAACAAATATACTTCAGTTATTAACATAGCTTGCTAGAGAGAGATACACATACACTTACAAATATTATATATAATTTGATTGCTAGTGAAGAACTCATTCACAGTATAATATTGTTACTCTGGTAGGTAGATACTTTTAGTTTAAATAGAAATAATGATATTGGGAGTTGCTTGAAATTATTTATAAAAGTTTATAAGCTACGGGTCTTTATCGCGTAAATATTTTATTTTAAGGCTTTTAATACCTTTGTTGAAATCGAATTTATTTGAAAAAGCATTTTAAATACGACCGCACATCACTTTATTTTGGTACAGATTAGTTTTGTCTTCTTCTATTCGAATTTAAAATGAAATGAAAAATAAAGACAAAACATTCGCTAGAAAATCTTCAAATCTAACCTGAGAATTCGTTAGTTAACTTTCAAAGAATCTTCATAAACGAATAAAAGATGGAGATCCCTTTGCCGTCGGCACTTTTCAACCTACGTAGAGATAGGTAACATTTCTTCTTAAACAACTTATATCTTGGTACATTTACTTTAAAAAAGTTAATTTATTTATAAAGTTAGATACTTATTAAAATATATAAACCCATAATTATTTTACTTAAGCTTTATATCTAAGCAAGAAAAATGTAATGGTAAAACTTCCATTTCATCCCCGCTCTTTACAATTTAACAAGAAAACTGTGTTCCGCATCAAAGAAAAAGCAGTCCATTTAGATACGAAACACGGGGAAAACACTTTAATGTACATTGTAGCCATTCTTACAAAGCAAACAAAACAATTTCCCGCAAAAAAAATCAGGAAAAAGCGCGCCAGAGAAAAACAACATCGGCTATAAAAGAAAGAGCAGAGTTGGCGGGCGAATTGCGCGGTGCTCGCTCAGCGCGCTCTCATTGGTCGGTTGATGCCCCCTCCGGCCCCTCGACCCGCGCGTCCGACCGTAACTCACTCTTCACTTGTTTTTACGGCCGCCATTTTGTGACGTTCGCTCGCGCGGCAACCCGCGCTAATCCATACTCGCTCACGAGCCCGCATCTCTGTGTGCGTGACCTCAACACTACGAGAACAGTAGTAGAGGTACACTAGAGTAATATTACTCTCATTGTGATTAAGATTCTCACACTAATGTTTACAATTTCGAGTGCTACGAAATGGGTTACTAAGTTATTGTACTTTTATCTTATTTTGTTGATTACAATACGTAGTCAAAACACAATGTCTACTTCGAAACTGATAATATAATTTAACGATAATAAAATGATTGAGTTATGAATCAGTTTAAATATTTTATTTTCTTGATAACAGGTATCTATTCAGTTCTGTTAATAAAATAGAAGAATAAATACCTTCCTAACAAGCCTCTTTTATACAATTATAATCTTTTAGATAGGTAGGTAGGTACTAGACAATATTTTTAATAGACAGTTCGTATTTTAGGCGACTTACTACTTAAGTGATTGGCCCATTGGTCTAGTGGTTAGTGACACTGACTGCTAAACTGGAAGTCGTGAGTTCGATGGCTCGTGATTGGGTGGGGACCCAGGATAAAACTTTGAGTGATGGGCACGATGGTTTACTTTGTGTCTGGGTGTAATTTATCTATAATATGCCTACCTATTTAGAAATATATAAGTCATGTATATTTATCAGTTGTCTGGTTACCATAGTACAGGCTCTGCCTAATTTGGGATCAGATGGCGATGTGTGAGTTGTCCCAAGATATTATTATTATAAATATACTACGTTGTCGACCATACTATATCCTGTTGACCTACTAGTAGGAAGGATCTATTGCTTGCAACACCACGCAGCTGGGGAATCCAGTGGTTCTAATGTGTTCCAATCAAACTGACATTGTCTCTCTGTGGAAGAACATAGAGGTTTGAGGACTACGTGGGAATCTACAAAGAACTTAGATCCCATAAGATTTGGTATCTTTGTTACTATTTTCCGCGGTTAAAAATAAATATACCTATCTAAACGAAGGACCAATCTGTATGCAAATGTGTTGTCGTATCTACAATCGCCGTAGGTACGTACTACGAGTATCTTGTTCCATTAGGGTCGCATCATTAACCGAGCCGAGGGGCGTATTTCCCTAATGAGCGACCGCCATCCATAGATGCATGATGCCGGGGCCCAGTAATGGTGTATCTGCCCTATCTTTACGTCTTAATCCCTGTCATTAGGAGAACCTCCTCTTGTTAACTATCTTTAGAGAGGAGGTTTTAATTGCAGTTGGGAGGTTTGGGATTATTGTGCAATTTATGTTTGAAGCGAAATTGAATTTGGAAACGTAATGACCCTCATTACGTTTCCAAATTCAATTTCGCTTCAAACATAAGTTGAGACTAAATGGTTTTTCTCTTACCATGTAATGGAAACAATAGACTAGTTCCTAGGTATATAAACAAAAATCCAAAAGAATAATTAGTAAATTAAACTGGCATTTAAACTACCAATGATTGTAATAATAAAGTGATTGGCAAGAAATGCCTAAGTATAAAAATTACTATAATACCAATGATTAAGTTCCGATAATTTTGTGTTAAATAGGGTTTTTATCATTAATCGTATCATAAAAAGAAGTGATTGGACTATAAAAAATAGTGACGCCATAATCATTTGTATGAGATCTCCATATAAATCTCAGTTTAAAAAATTCTTAAAGAGTGTTTTTTTTGGAAATTAGGCCATTTTCTTTTAAAAACGGCTAAGGTGACAAAATAAATCATTTTATGTTTCTAACGCAACTTCATCTGCGTAAATTTTCACCGTTTTTATCTATAAAGGCTATCCAACAGTAGTTTCAATTTGGGTAGTTTTTGAGATTATTGCGTTAAAACAAAATTCAGCTTTATAAATATTATATTAGTATGGATTTTCAAAAAGCCAAAATATTAACGAAACTCCAGTTATAATTTTTTTGTTTTCTATTTTGGGTATTTTTCTTATCTCCGTAATACCATTGTATCGTATTGCGAGCGTAAGCTCTATTTCTAACACGAAGTAACTTTTGACAGAGCATCTAAATTTTTAAAATTTCAAAAACTACTTCGTGAGTGGAATAAAAAAAATATAACCTGTTATTACGACAGTCATTTTATTTTCATTGGGAAATTATATTTTAACCCACACGAAGTTCACCAACAAATACAACATTACGTAGCCTTAGACATAAACAACAAAACCAAAACAAAATCCCAACAACTTATCACCCAGAGTTAATTAAACTACAGCATTCAACAATCGTATCCTCAATCAAGAACAAAACCTATCTACCACGGCCAGTAAAAAACAACAGAAAAAAAATAAAAAAGCAATAATGGAACATCAGTGAGTAGTTAAACGTTCGATGATGCCAGCGGTGGTGCGACCATTTTATAGTGTTGTTTATAGCGTTAAAAGTGAAACGAGATGTAGTAAATCCTACGTTTGTCGCACTACACTTTACGTAGACTCTGCTTGGGTCAACACTGAGGTGACTGGCAAGCGATAAAACGAAGAACATGGCATTTTGCTTAGACTAGTCTCATGTACCAAGATAGGTTACAATGTCTGAGAGGTTACTCTTGAATTGTAGTTTTACTATTTTGTACGCAGTGTGGCTTTTTTCACTGTAATGACCACCGTATCGGTGTCGTCTTCCTTCGTAGTCTTTCTCAATGCAAACCAATGCTTTATTTAACGTCATTCCTCTTTCTTTAGACTTTCTAAATCTACACTGAAAATCAGCGCTATGGTGAGGGTCTCCGCAACATAGCAATATGCTGAGTGTGGACCTATCTGTCGCAAATTATAATCTGTCGCAAATTAAATCTTTTGTTGAATCTATGACTAATAAATATTTGTTTCTTTCATTTTTTCTTTGGCAATATTGACCAATTTCTGCCAACAAAATGTACCTACTGTTTCAACGACGGTGAACGTAATGAGATACTCGAGAACAAGGACCAATCCAACAGTAAAAATGCTTAAATTTGACTCATAAACGTATGTTTATGAGTAAAATATCAGTAAACATTCATTAAGTATTTAATGAATGTTTACTGATATTTTTAAATACCAAGCAAAATCGTGGGAACAATTTTATGGAGCAAACCACTAAAATCGAAATTATTTTACTCAATGGAAACTTATAACTTAGTCATCCTCAACCAAATACAAATGCGTTCATTCAAAATGCAGGTATAACTTTATGTAATACCATAATTTTTCTGCACTTCATAATTTACACCAATTCCAAAACAAACGCGCTATTCGTTACGGCATCAACGTGACATGATCTTTTATTCAATCACCACCAAATAAAAAAATAACCTAAATTTGTGAAAACAAACGGTCTTCAATTCACAAATACTTCCCATCACACAAAAGACGCAACAAAACTAATTATTTCTCAACATGAACTACAAAAGAAATTTGCATAAATTATACAAACATTATTTGTACAGTTGACGGTGTTCAATCACAACGCTTTTGTTAATTTGAACCAATAAATAAATGGAAGGTAATTAACCATTGTTCGTCGCGTTTTATTACATGTTTTTGTAATTAATGTTTACGCCGAAAAGGGTTGTATGAATACCAAATAGTTGTAAATTAGTCTTCTTCGTTGACATCGTATGCAAAGGAAAAGATTGTTTTGCATAAATTAACCATTGAGATGAATAGTTTACGTTTGGAAGAGATTTTATTAGCATTTTAGGTTATGTCCGTGACATCACCCACATGGGTATTCGTTACCACGATAAAAGTATGTAATCCTAACTTAATCCAGGTAATATACATATATTACCTGGATTAAGACTTTAGGATTACATACAGACAGACATAGAGATGTCAAATTTCATCCAAATCCGTTGTGCCTTTATTGCGTAATTGACTAACAGACGTCCAAACAGACAAGAATTTCGTAATTTATATTGATAAGGTACCTAATCAATATTAATTTATTGTTTATTATACCTACCTACCTAGACAGGATTACAAATAATTTATCTGCTACGGTTTGTAATATCTACCAGCAACTTAAATAATCCAACCCAACGCCATTTTTCGACCCAAGCTCCAGACAATACGATAGTAACTTTCTATTTTCAATCTGTCTGGCTTAAATAAATAAAAACCCACTCGTGGAGTGAATCCCGACGCTATAAATATCTGTTCTGTAATCCAGATGATTCTCCATTATATTTAAACAAGAGCAACCTGAAAGATTGATGACTCGCGGCTCAAAATATCAGTTAGAGAGGAAAACTGGGGAAGAGGAGGGGGGGAAGATAGGTACCATATGCTCCTGATGGTTCGGAAGCGATTTGCTGTTAGTTTATATAAATGTATGCAAAATTGAACCTTATATCTTAGTGGCAGTGAAATTTTAAAGTGCAGACGTTGGTGCCAGTATTGGTCCACCATCTAGGTGACACCCGAACTGTCGATACATTTCACAATTGTCGTAAACTCCTGGAGACGGAAGGGGAGCGCAGTAAAATTATCATTTTATGCCGTTCGTCGACTGAAATGACACGGGAATGCTGTAAAACTGATTTATTGGATACATCCCGAGAGTCACATGCTGAATTTTTGATGAGATCTTTGTTTTTAGATAACGGGACAAGGTTATGAATAGGGGTGTCATATGTATGTGTCATCCATCTTACATGGGCTCCATTGTCTTAAGGGGAATCTGTCATGAATACGTGTATTCGTCACTCACGTGTTTATTGACGTCCTTGCTTACTAATTTTAAGACATAACGGCTGTTTTCTTTTTCTTTTTAAGCTCATGGATAGCTCAGCTCAAGAGAATGTGGTGTGTATATGTCAGGTAACTTATAATATGTTTCTGCCACCCGAATTATCTTTGCATTACAAGGGTCGGACAATTGCTTTCCTTCCATTTCCTTTACGAATATCAAGACATCGACAGACCTATCTTAAATGATCAACGATTAAAATACAATCACACGAGAACAAAAGCAGAGCCAATAGTGGTGATAGAAGGAAGATCACATAGTTTTTAAGATCCTATCAGCTTTGTACAAATTCAGGCGAAATTTGAGCGAATCTCATGAACTTTACACTTGGAACTGCCGCCTTACTACATTTCGTTTTTATTTTTTTATTCAAACTAATTTTAATTTTATTATTCTTTTAGTATGTATAATTATTACATACTAAAAGAATTTGGTTTTACGAAATAAAGATATTTAAAATTTGAACTATTGAAATTTCAGCAGAACCACCAAAATTCATACACCTGCTATTGCACAAGGAATCTGTTTTTTATGTAATAGGAAGCCAACAACCAAGCGGCTTTCTTGGTACGTGATTACTACTGCAAGTGGACATCTTCCACACCAGAAGTATAGCAGATACGGTGCCTGCCTGTTAGGAAAAAGAAGGCTCTTCAGTACAAAGTTTACTTATAAATTTCTTAACAACTCAATTAGTAAATAAATACCTACATAAACTAGTAGCCATTGTCTCTAATTATGTTAATGTCGGTGGCATTAAACGGCCAACTCCCATCGGTCATTCGGACAATTTGATTAAGTCGGTTCGCCACCGAGCTCTTTTATTGCTCCATATTTTCTTATTAGCACTGCTGGATTCGGCTGTTCCACATGTACTAATGAGTGAGATCCCTGACACTATTATAATCTATATACCTACTATATTTACAGGTTCCCACCTAGTTTAGGAGTCGGTAGTATGACCTCACAAACTAATTTCCAGTGTACCTAATTAAAATCTACTGAGACACTGTAACCTTGTCTGTACAAATAAATATTATTATTATATATTTTATTCTATCTCGTACTCTACCTACATATTTATTAGCATAATTATTAACTATGTAAAAAAGAGTTAGGTAATATTATCACTGGGATTGTCGTGAGGTGCGTTTTTTTTAATTAAAAATGACTTTCATTGTTGGGTACAAGCCCTGTGTCGCGGGGGACTTTACAAACATACAAGTCAAAGACACAAAGTACACCCAGACTCGGAACAACAATTTGTGCATCACACAAAGTGGTGTCCCGTGTGGTAATCGAACCCACGACCTCTTGCATAGCAGTTTATACATAATTTAAGTATACAGTATTTGGTTTCACATAGCTTTTAGATTATTAATAGTCTAACAGACCTCTTCGTGTTAGAATCAGCCTCATGTAAGTCGATCTGAACGTAATACCCCCGCGGTATGAAAATAACATACAATTAATAATGAATCGTAATCAATAATGCTGTGATAATAGCAGACACATTCATACACAAAGTTGCGATATTCCAAAGTATGTAGAGTTATGCTATTCATATAATGATTATCAACTGTTCGCTTTTATAATCGACTTAAGTGCTAATCGATTATGGCGCTTTGTTTAAAAACGTCGCATCACTACCAGTATGTCGCTTCACTAGATATAGCTGTCACTTAGCTTTTTGGTTCCGGTCACGTTTTGGAGGTCAAAGGAACCTCGCCGGTATAAGGTTATTGTAAAATAAAATACAATACAAAATATCTAATAAATAAAACTCACAGACGATTACGCTTGAAGACATTCAACTGCATAGTACACACAATTCACGCTAGACTTACTCGGTTTCAACTATACTGCCTATTAAATTCAAAACAGATCATATACGTCACAATAAATACCAACTCACACTAAAATCTCAACTACCGAAAGAACATTACCCGATAAATGAATGAAAAAGAGGTTTGTCACGACCTCTTCACTCGCAAAATGCGTATTAAAACAAACACTGCAGTAAAAATAAATCTAACTGCCTATAAAAAGTGCCATAACTATCACTTAAACGCCATTGTGTGCCAACGTCTTTTATTTTAATGCTGACGAAATGCATCGGCAACAATGTGGAACTGTCCTTACAATGAGGCAAAAATTACTTGCAGTAGGAACTCGTTTGCTGTGAGATGATATTAAAGTCGTTTAGCGATTTATAGACTGGTTGACACTGGACAGAGCTAGGCCGACTGAATAAACTTCATCAATATTTATTAAATAAATCCTCCTCTAACATAGCATGTGAAGATTAAGTGTTTGTCGCAGGTTAAAGTCGTTATTAGCCGCTTATATTATAAAAAGCTAGTGCTGGGGATAAAATATTTTTAAAAGCGGCTAAGGCATCGGTCTCGCAATCGTGAGGTCGCGGGTTCGTCGAATCCTACCCATTATACTACCGACATGAACCCACTCTAGATACCTTTAAAAAAAAATTATAGTACTAAACATCGAAAATGTTGTCTCAATGAAGAAGGCTCATCTTCTGCTACGATTGCGAAAACTGCTTAGAATGCTTTTGAATGAAATAATCAAAATGAGCTCGCTTAAAACTTTGTATACCTACTAATGCAATAGACGTTCACCTATTCATAGTACCTATTTAATATTCAAAGCATTATTTTAAAATTTTGTTACGTATCTAAACTACTAGTAAATTATGAAGGGCGGCGAAATACTAAAAGAGTTCCCTTGCGTAAAGCGATAAGATATAAGGATACTTATGTGAAGAGCCCAGTCCCAACAAGCATTTACAAAACAGAACGTGAACCGTATAGATATAATGTTTATCAAGGGCCGAGCCGACCTAACACAATAATAATAAAGGCAGTTTATTAGGCTTCTCGCAACGACGGTTATCGACTCCAATTAAATATCATTTTTATTAGGAATCCACGTAACGCCCCGCGGTCACTTGACAACTTTAGTTTGTTTTTTATCGAAACTTAACACACCACCCATAATGTAATCAGTTTTATATGATGCCAACAATGTTTTATAAAACTCCAATGAATATGGAGGTACATTTACCAATGTTATTAATCCATAATCACTTCGGCAGCCAATCCATTAATCTGAAAAGATAAAACACATCTTTAGTCGCAGAGTTATAGCAGATACCAATCTTAATCTCAAAGTTTACGATCCAAATAAACATAATTAACAATCTCCACGTCTAAACATAAAGGCTTTCTCAAATAAATCAGAATAAAAAACTGTTGATACCATTATTTATTTAAACGCTACGAAAGCATCACGATCCATAAAACGGAATGTGAGCCGCGGCCTTCGCAACAATGAATACGAAAAAAATACACGGAGCAAAACGGAGATCGCTTTTCTTCAATGGTTACTTTATATGCAAATTCCTTGCTATAAAAGTGGGAACCCTTCTCTCTAGCTTTATATAAAGAGTGCAAGACTCGAATCCGACGTTTTATGTATTCGCGAATCGAAGCTGTTTTATTGGTATCGACTATCGATTCGACTCGTCCGTCGAAAATTCGGAAGTAATACCGGCTATTTCGAGTATTTCGGTTGCTAGTCGTGCCTATCCGATCGCTATCAAAATTTGATTGCCTTGGATAAAGGTCCCATTTATATGCAGTTGTTGTTGCTAAAATTTATTCAAATCGTCACAAAACGAGCAACGCCAAGTAGGTAAAATATATTCCATAAATTTTGTGGGGAGCTTCCATATTTCAAAGTTGACATGATTGGATTTACACACGTAAACTTCAACATGTATAAGTACCTACAAAAAGCTGACATGACAACTATACATAAAAATCAATCAAATGTCTACAAATGGTTACTTTTATGAGCAATACCAACAACATTGTAAATCATTTGATTATAAACGTATCTACCTTACCCGACTAAAATATTCATAGACAATGTACAACGAAAAAATGAATTTAGAAGATACTTAGATAATATTCATTATATCTACAGTATATACATAATAATTTTAGCCGAGAAACTGCTGTCAATATTGGTCAGTTATATTAGACACTAGCTGTTCCAGCGAACTTCGTACCGGCCCGTTACTTTATTGACGTAAGAAAATTCTACAGAGTATTAGAAAAATAAAGAAAAAAGAATGAATAAAATCGGTAAACTCATTCTTTAGTTATGCCGAGAACAAGGGAATTAGGTATTCATTTTTACATACATATAGATAGACTGTTAAAGCTTAAACATACGTAGGCACAGGTCTAGTTTATCATAGAATATATTTTAAACATGCCATGTAAAACGCCCTTTAAATCCAATCAGTTGTAGGCGTAGCTTAACAACGATGTCTACCTAAGTAGAAGGTAGGTGGGTAGGTACCTAAGATAAAATCCATATTTATGTAGAGATATGTAGTCAGGTACACGAGATTACATTCTCGAGACGAGGGCAAGGCGGCGTGTCACCCGACAAGGATCTTATATTTCCATAAAACGTACATTTTACGAGCACACCTACCTACACCCCCGCAGCCCCACGAACCTTCCACTTCCTACAATGACCAAAAATTTAAGTTCTACAAAGGTATATGTATAGTGACAGTTTAAATTGAGGGCTTCTTTTCGTTACCTTTTGCAAATTTTTTTTTCGACTTTGTGAATATAGTGTCTCGTTCAGTTCTGGTAAATGTTTATATGCAACTACTCTATACTAATATTATAAAGCTGAAGAGTTTGTTTGTTCGTTTATTTGAACGCGGTAATCTCAGGAACTACTTATCCGAATAGAAAAAATCTTCGAGACAAGATAAATTTATTTTGTCTAAAATTAAAAGGGTTTAACTCTCATGACATGTCTTATAGGAAGTAATAATAATTCTTTGGCTACGGTATATTATTTTTTTGTTTTATAAAAAACATAACTAGGTGGGATTGTGGTCCTTCATTACTAGCAATCCTGTTAACCCCTCTGTATAAGCTCAATGGCTTGTGTTAGGAGTGGGTTCACGTCGGTAGTATAATGGGTAGGAACCCACGAACTCACGATTGCAAGACCGATGCCTTAACCATTAGGCGAAATTAGGACCTTTCGTAATTAATACTCGTAGATCTCAAATATGTAACATTTATCAAGTTAAAAGAATACAAATCGCGGAAATTTAAAAATATCTTTAAAATTTTATACAATTTGTTTAAAACAACAGGGGACATGAGTTTTTACGTTCAAGTAAAAACACCATGTACTCGTATTAGGTAGATAAGTAGATTGACACTGAACACATGCTCAGAGTAAGTAAAACGTTTAAGGTAACGTAGTATGCTTGAACGTACACCTAAAATTTTAAGTTGCCGTCACTAGCTACTCGTAAAGCAATTAGGATAACTTAAAGCTTTTAGCAGACTGTAGATAAAATATTTAGGTAAGTACGCACTTACATAATATCAGTGTCTTTAGCTATGTAACCATTTTGTTTGGTCTATTTACAAAACGCTTTTGTATATAAAGGTAGATCGTAGAAAGGTGAAGGGAAAGCATCGAGGTGTTCCTGATTCTAAATCAATGATTATGCTAAGTCAGTACGTATTATGTGTTTACGATAAACATTATTTTGCCTTGCTCTATTCGCATTAAGTCTTCCAAACTTCAAGAAACGTGGAATAAGGTATTTATATCATTTTATTCAACTACCCTCTACTATAAAACTATCACTGATAATGTCCGTTATTAGTGGATCAGTGTATCTATATCGATACATATTATTGTTTTTATACTTTCTCGATTTTTATACATATTAGATAGGAGACCACGATCGGTGCAATTCCATCGAAACGTCGGGTAAAGAAAAGGTTTCGTACCTTTAAATAATTCATGCGAATAAGTCCCGAAGTATTTCTAATATCGATACATATGTATCAGCAAATATGAAGACAATCAATTTAGATATTTTTTGTTTGTGGAAATATTGGAGTAAATTATTGCTATTGAGACTTACATAATATATTAGATTAACACATCCATTTACCTACAATCTGTGACCAAACAGACACAGGCTATAAGACATTAACTCTTTCACCACATCACAAATTAAAATAATGTCATAGAGAACGTTAAACGCCAAGCGGTTCCCCTATGATCTGCTCCACCGGCTTTACGACCTTAGTTTTAATAAAAATCTTTAATAACATTCCGACATCATGTCCCATATTATCCAGGGCGTTTATCATAACATAACACTACCTTACCGTGCCATCATAAAATATAAAATATGTAACGTATCCAATTACTAAGCATACAGGTTTTCTTTCATAATTTCATCTTTTTAAAACCGATTGGATCTTTTAAATTATTACACATAATGTTCGGAATCGTCGCCTTTTTTTCATCTCCCAATAAGCATGTAACTAGAACCATGGTGGCTCCGCTATAAACTTCATAACAAACTGCGACACGAGGCCATATCTTGTGTATATTATGAGCTTTTTCGTTAAACTTAAAGCTTCAATGTTACACTTCGAAAAAGGCACATGAAACTATACATTAACATCAAATCTGAACCATATTTATTACCTTACAAAGTTTAATTTACATAAATTTCTTTGATGGGTATTTGTTATCAAAAGCATGGAGTGGGAAACGCCCTTTAGATGTTTTACTTAACTGTTAATAACACGGAGGTGTAGATATTAAACCCGAACTTACTTGACTTTAAATGTATTTAAGAAAGCCAGATTTTAATGCACTTTTTATGTTATTAATGCCTACCATATATGGACGTAGCACTGAAAACAACTTTTCGAAATGTATGACATCATCACTTGTAGGTACAGTTAAGTATATTGTCTGAGTATCAATTATTATTTATCAGGCAAAAGAAACAGTTGATGCGTTGAAATTCTAAATTTATTATGAACCTTTTCAAATGGGCTTTTAAAAGTGCTTGTAGTACCTAACTAAAAAGTCCGTTTGTAGTACTTCTACTTAGCCGTATTGCATCACTCAGCGCACTAATAAACCTCCTGTAGTTCCGTTCTCATTACGACAATGTTGCCAAGAACATCTAAATTACCTATTGAACACAACCTGTCCAACTGAGTTATAGAGGCATAAATAACAGTGGTACGCCCTCTGCAGTTATTGGTCTACGGAACCCTTGCTTGCTCGGTCAAAACTTCAATTAACTCTTATAAAAGCCATTACCCTCGAAAATATTCGATTATGGTATCTCTTGGGTCGTTTCATTACCGGTTTTGGGCAGCGATTGTGCCTCGAGGCAGGCAGGTCGTTCTCTTGTACATTTTATTGAAAGTTCGATGCTCACTTTACGTGCATTACTGAGTAGGTTTTATTAAACCACTGCATCGATGAAAAATATATAAAACAAAATTTACTTTAGGTACTTTACTTAAATTCAACCCACGTAAATTATACGCTTATATTATATGTAAAAGAGTTTTTGGTTGATTCGTTTGTGGTTACTGTAGTCCCGTTTTGAATCACATTAGATAGAGAGTTATGCTGCATATTGTATGTTATCTCAACATAATCGATAGTGACCTGACTAGGTACATATATCTTATCCATAAATGTTTTTCTTGGCGTTTAAACTTTACTTAGGTATTTGCTAGAATGCAATATCACTTATTTGAATTATTTTATACAATGTGTACAAAAATACTGCCAAATAAAATAAGCTAAATTTAAACTCATAAGCCAGGATAGTAAAACTACAATACATGTGGCACACGGTCCAGAGGAGACATTTGGCTCGAGGGTCGGCTTCGGCTGCGTCACGTTCGCCTCAACGTTAGCATTTCTTTTGTGAACGCTCCGAATTGCGCACATAAAACTCCGAGACCTGTTTTGCTACGTGATGTCTTTAGTATTTTTACTGCCCATATTGCTCGATATATTCTTATCAGTTGGACCAGGGACTAGGACCGTCCCTTTTCATTCTAGAAAAAGAAAAATCGTAAAAATATCTCACTCCCAAAGTACGTATATAAACATAAATGAGCGACGTTGTTCGACAAGGAACTTTTCGAGTTTTGTAATTAATGTTGCAAGAAGATATTGCCGGGAAAAGTTTTTTCATCATGTTCCGCGGAGGCACTGCTGTAATGAGCGCCCCCGCGGCGTTACATCGTAAAAACACCATACAACTTAATAAATAAAACTGGAATTCGTGAAGATTTATCACGAGGCCCATATTGCGAATCGTGACTCGAGCCCGAGGCGTGTTTTTGCTTCGTATCTACGAGGATAAGCTGCGGTTGTAAAAAAAATAGATAAAGTCATAGTCGCGGTCGGCTCTCATATTTACTAAGGTCCTTGTTTGAAATATTTTGACAGTTCTGGGTAGACTCGGCACACCGGGCACAGGGGGCGGGAGCGTCGCGTGGGTGTTCCTTCGTGGAAGCAACCTTGTTATATATCAAATGTCTGCTACACATGATAGGTAGATACATGAAATACAATCGGGCGGGAACACGAAACATATTTTTGAGATTATAGTTACGAGCACGCACAGTGAACTCTTTAAGTATTTCGAATATTGTTATTCTGAGGCATGAATTTTTATGGGGAATTCTCATGAAGTAAATAAGTACTTCCTGTTGAATTAGGTTGATAAATTGACCTGAATAACGCGAGGGTTGAAAATATGAGAAAATAAATTAAAGTCGTAGGTTATTAAGTGAATGAACGCTAGAATTTTAGAAACTTTTATGGAATCGTTGCTTTAATTTAAATTACAGATACGTGAGTACGGCCTATCTAAATTACCGCACCTACTAATATTTTAGGGGTCGTCCATAAATCACGTGATGTTTTTTCAGGTACTTTTTGAATCCCCCTTTCCCCTTGATGTTACTTAATAAGATTTTAGACTACCCCTCCCCCCTACTCAAGATCAAGTGTATTTTTTTTGTAAAATAAATAACCCAACAATTTTCACACCAGTGGTAGTCTTGATTCAACGCCGGTCAAGTCTGAGGAATTACGATTCGAAAAAATACACGTGATTTCTCACTATATCTCCCCTCCCCCTCGGTGATCTTTTTTGATTTTTCCAACCCCCTATAGAGGCAAAGTTTTTACCCAACGTTGGTACATAATGTTGTACATAAAACATCTACCTACGTAGTGGATTGTGTTTAAAATTCCGTCACGAAATGTTCGTATATTCCTTACACGTATCGGGGCGCAGGTGATGCCGTGAGATACCCGGTCCAAGTTTTATTGTTATTCCCACTCTGCGAATTGAATTTGAAACAAGCGAGTGCTAGCGATCAATACTAGAATGCCGACGTGGCCACCTACACCACTCATCCTATATTTGCCTACCTGGGCTGTACCAAAACTCAGTTTACCTTCACTTCGAAATGCAGGTCGATATATTTAAAAAACACCAATTTTTAAAACGAATTAGGACTTGGTATGTGAGTAGGTACAAAAGACTTCATTTTTAACAAGGTTCTAAGTTTTTCACACCTATTTCTAAAACTACACAACGTCCATGTAAACTACAACGGAGTAATATATATGTCGAAGAATCAATAATCCACTTCCGTTGACTTAATTATCTGTTTTGATTAAATAGCAAGTC
The DNA here is from genome assembly GCA_945859575.2 of Herminia tarsipennalis. Taxonomy (NCBI): domain Eukaryota; kingdom Metazoa; phylum Arthropoda; class Insecta; order Lepidoptera; family Erebidae; genus Herminia; species Herminia tarsipennalis. Next base: position 12,724,484 of record OX243835.2, read on the forward strand.
TAGTGACTCATTTAAACATGGCTGCCGCACGAAGGCGTGACATTTGTTTAACTTTTACGTTTGAAGTGCCAGAAATGGTGGTAGTTAGTCTTATTCGGACAATCTTAATCGAGCGGTCGTAGCGACAACACGTCTTCTGAAAGACGTCGCTATTTTTATAGTTGTGTGTGTAGATTGTTAGTGTGGTTATAGAATGAGTGTGGCATTTGTGTAATCGAAATAATTAGAATTGTTAGCGAAATTTATCTTGCTCGAGGTTTTCGCGTTCATATAATCGATTACCATAATGTTAATTCGAATATTGAGCCACTAATAGCTCATATGACTACTCTGGCACGTCAACATATATTTTATCCTCTGCGCTGAAAGGCTGTTGGCTAATATTCGTTGTGAATTTTAACCAATTTTATTTTTTTGTGTATAGCTACGAGACTTTTGAATACAGGCACTATTCCAGTGTCTGTATTCAAAAGGTCGTAGTCCTCATACTTTGTTTATACCAAAACTATGGTAAAAAATCTAATTAATATCTTTTCACAGATCACCTCTTTACATTATAAAAAGTTGCTGTACCACCATTATCAGAACTTAATCTAACATCATGCATATCTAGGGCAGATATGTAGATAGGTACCGACCTAATTGTACGTACAGTTTCAACTTGCGCCCAATTTTAATTTTGTTTTAGAGCCTGGCTTCGATCCGAGCTTACAGGGGTGCTATTATCTGAGCCGTTTTATCTCCAATGTAATCTTGTTAAGAGGCCCCGCATCCCTCGCACCCTTAGCCTCTGCTAGGGAAGCAATAATGCTGAAATCCCCGGTTTTCGGCGCTTAAACTAAGCCAAGTATTACCGTCGAATCCATAGCTAAATTAGTATTTGTTTACACCTAGGTAGCTATCTAAGTTTTTTTAGTTGGTATATTAAATCAAGTTATAAATTTACGTACTGAGTCAGTCTAATACGACACACATATCTCAACAATGAAAGTTTGATATTGAAAATAAGTATATAACTATTTTAAGCTTTTTTCTTGGTAAGTAGGTAATTTTTTTCTAAATAAATAGGTACTTAAGAACATTTAGTATGAAATATAACAAGGCGACGGTAACCTAATGGCTAAGGAATCGGTCTCGCAATCGTGAGATCGGGGGTTCGAAACCTACCCATTATACTACCAATGGGAATCCAACTGGGAGGGGTTAACAGGATTGCTAGTAATGTTGGGACCCACAATCCCGCATTGCTAGTTAAATTTATAAATAAATAGTAATATCTAGGTATAGCTCAGTCAAGTATTTTCTCTATAAGTATCTACGTGGTTTCTAAATTAAAAAGATAAAAATATTGTATATAGAATTCACCGCATCAACATCCCACACATCTATCTTTATCTTTACGATAATTAAGAAAGAGGTTTATCACATACACCTCTTTCATCATTATCGTCACCTGCATGTATCGCAATTTCATACTGGACAAAGACCTCTTCTAATTTATGTCACGGCACTTGGTCCTCGTTTTCTACATACAATCTATCCTGGGATCGACTATAGATAGATATATACTTTGATGAAAGTGTATAATAAAGACACTTTCATTAAAATACAAGCTCCTAAAGAGAATGATTTAGATTTATACAAAACTCTTTGCTTTTAATCTGTACTCCAAACGTCTTCTTGACAAAGGTGTCATTTGGTGTCATTCGACGTGAATTTTGTACCCAACACCTCTTTTATATTGTAAAAATTATATTCAATTTCAGAGCTATTTATTATATCTATCTGTAGATATATGTGATGATATTAAAGTGTTTGCCAGTTGTAAAGTCATGTTGCGGCTGTGTACACGATATAAAGGCAGCAGCCGGAATAATCGCGGTTCTAGCCATAGTTAGTATATTTAGATTTTTACGTATATTTAGACTATTACTAGCTGTGCCCCGCGGTTTATTAGCCTATGTGTTAATCCAGGGTGTCAGCTAACTCCATACCAAATTTTATTAAAATCGCTCCAGCCGTTTAGACGTGAAGTAGTAACAAACATACACACTCATATACTCAAACTTTCGCCTAATGGTAATACCTATTAGTGTGATTAGTGTGATAATATGTGTTTCATCCTGCCTGATACCTATTTTCACTTTTTATTTCGACGCATTGCAAACAATCGAATTTACTAGGTACCTCTTATTTAGTCATTTATAATATTATTTAAATATCAATATATATAATTGTAGCTGAACCTGGCCACGCTTTGCCGTGGCCTTTTGGGCCGGGAACCATTGGAGGCGTTCCCAGGACACTCTACCAAAGTTTCATCACAATCTGCTCAATAGTTTGGAATACATGGACAACCAAACAAAAATTGATATTTTTTGTATGGTTGTGATTTGATAATTACCTACTTTTAATTACAGGTGGGTAAATATTAAAAAAATAAATAGTACCTACTTACTAGAGACCAGTTCGCACGGACTTTTCTTCAATATCTATAAATATAGTGTAGAGATGTACGCCATATTTATACGGGACATTTTTTTATTGTATGTAAAAGATACACTTTTTATTTTAGTTGTTTTTTTTTTCTTTCAGGTTACAAGTCCAGTAATAACCTGGGCGGTTGTTCGTCACTCATATGTAGTTCGAGTATCATGTTATTTGTCATCCCACGCGCCATCGAGACCAGACATAGTGGATGTACAACTTAGTAACACCGTGAGTACATTACCGTAATCACTTTTCTATAAATAGTAGCGTTGAAGGCAACGTGATTATAGTAATTGAAGTCCTTGACGCACTGATTGATCAAGTTGCAAGTTGAATCATAAAGTGGCTGTCAGTCCAATCATTTAGTAACCTCTGTCGGTGCTGATAGAATAATTGTATATAATAATAATAATAATATCTTGGGACAACTCACACAACGCTATCTGATCCCAAACTAAGCAGAGCTTGTATTATGGAAACCAGACAACTGATAAACATACTTATATATTTCTAAATACATACATATTATAGATAAATTACACCCAGACACAGAATAAACCATCGTGCTCATCACACAAAGTTTTATCCTGGGTGGGGATCGAACCCACGACCTCTTGCGTAGCAGTCGGATACACTCCCACCGCGCCACAGAGGCAGTCAGTATATATGTGTATGATAGCAACTGAGATAATCATAGAGGATTTACTTAGTTGATCCTCGCGGGAGGGGGATCACACCACGATACTTTATGCCTCTATGGAAACTATAATTATTTTTACAAACCTATTGTTAATAGATTGACCAGCGCGTTGTCTCCGGAATCAAGATTTCAAAAAAATTATAAATCACTCATTTTTTTATTGATTTCAATAGATTATTAAGATGTGATCCTCTCGCGAGGATTGTACTAAATACTTGGCATCCAGAATAACATAACACATTGGTACAAGTTCCTATAGAAATTTATCGCTTTTTTTTTCCAGATACGCTTTGGTTTTGGAGCAAATGCTGGTGCATCGTGTCTAAATGTGAAGTCAGGAAACCTTACTGCGGCTACAGCCCCTGAAACATCATTTTTGATGTCTGTCAAATGGGTTGGGTGGATATTACTGATCGCTGATTTGATTTTGATATCATACAGCGTTGGTTTCTTGTACGTACTTTTTAACGTAAGTTCAATATTATAAATAACGTTATAAGAGGTACTTAAGTGCCAAATCAGCCTGATTAGTTGTTTGGAAAGAAACCATCACAGCGTTAAAGCAAATGAATAGAGTTGCCACAATTTCAAGGGAATTATTACCATTACCTATTGAGACGTTACGATCGACTATAAAATGTTATACTATTGAATTAAAAAAACATAACATAGATATGGCTAACATAGACAATGGTAACCGTTTAACATCCCTTTACTTGGTTGCCATATTATGCTTGGTACAATTAAATAACGTGAGTAACATGGCGAATGTGACACTACCTACATAAACTAGATGTATTTTTTTAAGAGTAGCAATTCCCGCAGTAGTCGCAGGGGATTTTACAAATATTCAATTAACGGACACAGTACACCGAGACTCGGAGCACCAATTTGTGGATTACATAAGGTTTTGTCCCGTATGGGAATCTAACCCACCACCACCGAGCCTGTCAATGATGCCACTGAGACCCGTGTGGGAATCTAACCCACCACCACCGAGCCTGTCAATGATGCCACTGAGACCCGTGTGGGAATCTAACCCACCACCACCGAGCCTGTCAATGATGCCACTGAGACCCGTGTGGGAATCTAACCCACCACCACCAAGCCTGTCAATGATGCCACTGAGACCCGTGTGGGAATCTAACCCACCACCACCGAGACTGTCAATGATGCCACTGAGACATACTTTACTCCCAACAGTTAATTTATACTGTTGTGATATTCTATAGGATGGCACTACCAAGTTGAGCTATTCACTCGTTGTTCCCTTAACACCATTCGTAGTACATCTTTCTTCATTCATAGCCCATCTTTCTTTTACCAGAGTAGGTACATCAAAGGCTCGAGCTTTGTACGAGTATGTATACAGTATATTATGTCCATTTCTTTGGCCAGCTCTACAGCCATACAGCCAGCAATGTGTGTGTAATTTTAGTGTAGTCGAGTTGGTTTTGTACAACAGTTTTTACTAGTGAACAAGTAAATGTAATAATTTTATGTTAATTTCAGACATCTGCGGAAGGACAACTACAAAGTATTGCATTGCAATTCATTTGGTCATGTATAGTATCTATATTGCTATCATTCGTTTATAGTATGCTGTATGTAGCAGCTTGTATTCAAATCGGAGGATCATTTCCAATCTTTGAATTTTTTTTCGCCTTCTTCGATATCATATGTAAGTTATGAATATTACAATTATAGTAGTGTTGATAAACTTTTGCGATTTGTATACATTATAAATATATATATTACGGGTCTTAATCGCGTGAATAATTTAAGGTAAAATACCTTGTTTATTGCCCGACGTAGTCTACCCGTGACCACGGCCGTTGCAATACGGCCGAAACGTCGGGCAATAAAGAAGGTATTTTACCTTAAATTATTCACGCGATTAAGACCCGTAATATATATATTTTAATAATATAGTAGTATTTAAGTAATTGGAAATTGAGAATTTTTATTCAACCAAAACAACTGATGCCCAATTCAGCCAGAATGATGTCTAATTCAGTCAGAAGGCTGATTATTAACAAATAGCCTTTGCTCTGAAACAACATTATAAGTGTTTCTACAAGAAATTAAGTCGCTACAGTTAGTCGTATAGTTGCTGTACTGACTCCCAGGGCAAATTGTGCTAACATTATGACTAATAATTTCTGCTCAAAAACGGACTTCTGAACTGACTAATATATATCATAATGCATTCATTTTGGTGTCTTGCATTTCTATTCTCTTTAAGAAACGTAATCTTAAGAAGCACATAGGTGCTACGTACCTCAATGCAGCTAAAAGCCACGTAAACGTACTTAAACCAACAATAAAGAACTAACCGTACCTGAATTGCTAAGTATAAACCACATGTGAATAGTCAACTACTTCAATAGCTAAAGGTATCACGATGTAGGTAGGTATCATGCTTTTGTATATGATCGTGTTATATAAATCTTTTTTATTTTATTTTCAGTATGGTTTTATTTTTTATCAGTAATTAATTCCCTGGGTTCAACAAATACGTAAGTGGCGATGACAACGTACAAATCTCACATTTATTATGTAAGAAACTAATTATAGTAGTCACAATCTAAGTTTACACTTTTGACAATTCATCATCGATGTTGCTAAGGATGTAACTAAACCATCCGATAACCAAAATAACCGAATTTACACAAAAAAATAAAATTATGTGGGTACATTTGTAATTGTTTAGAATATTACATTCTAGATCTTGTATACAAAAAAAAATAACAAGGACATAGGAAAGAAGATTTGATTCATTAAAATTTATGATATATTATATTCGAACTTTCGATGGTCTGTTTACTCATTGTCAACGAATATTTGCATATGGTGTACAATGTATTTATATGATGCAGAAAACTCAGTGCGAAACTGGGCCGGGCCGCTAGTTACAGTTATATTTCGCCAAGAGCCTCATTCCAAGCCCAAAGATCGTTGGGCATCGACCCTTCTACCTCTGGCTTAAGATTAAAGACTTAGGAATCACCAGACTAGTCAAATACTTACATTTTGTAAACTTTATATGAATTGATCCAGAACGATACCTAGTAACCAAGAACGTGCCTTTTAGCAGGTTTCAATAGAGTAGGTACTTGTATCTCAGGGTTTAGGAATTATTCATTCAATTAATTCATTAAAAATATCCTCGAATTTCCGATGGCTTGTTTATACACTGTCAACGTGATGTTGTCAAATCTGTACACTTACATTGTGAGGACTATTCATACATAGCATATTATGTAAACACGGAATAACAGTAAGTAAATTATAACTTGTAATTTTAAGTTTCATTATTTTGAATAGGTAAGTTAATTTTAAAAAAGCTTTGATGTATTTATGAACTACTGGATCTTCAAATATTGATTAACTGTGAAACTATGAAGTAAGTGAGATGTGCAGAGTTACATTCTCAAAAATTACAAAAAGGACTTCATAATTGGAATAGAGTTTATGGGATTAGTAATTGACTTTATCTAATTGCACTTGAATATCACCTAATAACAATAAGGCTAGTTAGTAGTAATAAATGCCTTAATGGTTAAGCTCATCGCCCATTATAACAGCACCGCTCCAGCACAATAACGTTACGGCACCGCATAGCGGCCAGCAAGCGAACCACCTGACCATTAAGTGTGAGGCTGTGAAGCGGAAAAATGGATAAACATTAACCAATAGGATTGCATGATACTTGCCTCCTATTGGTTAATGTTTCTCTGTTTCTCAATTCCGTAAACTCGGTCCGCTTGCCTCGTATGGGCAGGCAGCCTAATCGTTGGCAGCTCGACTGGCTCGGCCGCATGCATTTGTTCCGGCGAAGAAACGGTTCGCAGCGTCACGCCACGCCGGAGAGCGCTTGATACGCGAGACCAAGTGGCTGTTCAGTAAGGGAATTCGCGGCGAATCCGCCGTGAATCGTTTTGCTCGAATTCATTCGCACGTCAGCGAGGTACTGAGCGCCAAAACATAGTGCGAGTTCACAATATGTGCTTAAATCGCGTGCACTTCGCCAGACTCTCGAGTCGCACTTCTAGCGACATATTAGTGACGTCGTCGTCCTTGTTGCGTTCAGTCTATGGGCGAATTTCAGAGCGATAATTGCTGTCACAACGCTTTTCATATAGTTTAACTATAGAGGTCAGTGTTTGGGACTAACGTTGGCCCGAATCTTCGGAATTGGCGTACCTACAATACAACTAATCGACCTTTATATTTCAACAGGACGGCAACTAGCACAACCTAAGGGTAACTTTGATGGTATATCGATAATATTGGTGATGGAGTACCTACGTAGAATATGAAAAGTGAACGATGAATATACTTAACGTCGAATTTAACATGGTTTTATTTAGAGGCTGTATTATATTTTGAAATATATTTTTATGTCATGTATTTTTGTGTTATTTTTACTTTTTACATATAGGTAGGTACTATGTATTTTTTCCTATTAGATCTTTAAATGCTGGACATCATATTTTCGTTATCAGAATATTCTCATGTATTTTGATGACGAGCCGAGATATGATTATATATTTATTTATTAATAAATAAGTCCCATGGTGTTGTCCTAGGAAGAGACAAGTGATATCAATTTATAAAAAAAAGTTAAATATTAAATCTTTTATTTGTTTTAAAGTGATTACAGTATACCGAATTAGTAAATTGACTGGAGTCGCCATTCCATACCTAGGACATCATACTAGCAAAGTGTAACTTCTGTACACCCAGATGATATCAGCCAACTAGTCATTTGAACAGCTTACAAAATCTAAAACGACTTGCAACATTTAACTTTGTTAGTCGTGAGTTAAAAGCATTTCAGTAGAAATAATCATGTCTCATTTATGGTAGGCACTTGTTAAATTATCCTTAAGTCTTTCTCTGGTCCTCTTGTAACATAATCCAGCGTTCTTAAGTAACTGTTTACAATTATTGTAAAATATGTGTAAACTGAAAAAGAAACAGTCCAGTATACAACAAAAAAAAATTGGCTATTTAAATGAAATACAGAGCTGAAAATTAGCAGATACTTTACTTAGGCATTGTAAATATTAGGTCTAGTCTTAATAAATATCATGTATGTGATTTATTTTTTTTAAAGATAACTAGCAATCCTGTTAACCCCTCCAGCTAAGCTCAATGGCTTGTGTTAGAAGTGGATTCACGTCGGTAGTATAATGGGTAGGATTCGAACCCGCGACCTCACGATTGCGAGACCGACGCCTTAACCAATGTCAGGTCAAAAGTAAAAAAAAAACAGTTTTTGGATCCTCTACAAAATTGAAGAATGATATATTGAATTAGTAGTAATACACTTACCTACAATATTAATGAAATGTGCTGTTGCAAATATTCTTGGCGAGGGACAGTAACTGTAAGCTATGTAGGACGTGAATAACAAAACTACGATTTCAATCACGTAGTAAACTATAAATGTAAATAGCATCATGAGAAAAAGTTTAATTGCTGTTATTCGCTTCTACAAACAAAGAAAAAACACAATAAAAATTTAAGGGTAGATCAGAATCATATTTAAGGTAGAAAAAACAAAAAAGTTACTAACCTTTTTTATACCATAGAGGAAATAAAATGACAATAAAAACAAATTACCGTTCAATACCTTCGATAACGCTAAAATGTATCTTACTTCAAATCCCGGAAAACAAGCATGTATTGAACTTATGTCAACGTTAATAACTCCAATCTGCAAATAATGTAAGATAAGTTATACTAGAATTCTTAAGGTAGGACGTATTGAACTTATGTCAACGTCAACAACTTCAATCTGCAAATAATGTAAGATAAGATAAACTAGAATTCTTAAGGTAGCATGTATTAAACTTATGTCAACGTTAACAACTCCAACCTGCAAATAATGTGAGATAAGATAAACTAGAATTCCTAAGGTAGGTAGCATGTATTGAACTTATGTCAACGGTAACAACTCCAATCGGCAAATAATGTGAAATAAGATAAACTAGAATTCTTAAGGTAGCATGTATTGAACTTATGTCAAAGTTAACAACTCCAATCTGCAAGTAATGTAAGATAAGATAAACTAGAAATCTTAAGGTAGCATGTATTGAACTTTTGTCAACTCCAATCTGCAAATAATGTGAGGTAAGATAAACTACAATTCTTAAGGTAGCATGTATTGAACTTATGTCAACGTTAACAACTTCAATCTGCAGATAATGTAAGATAAGTTATACTAGAAATCTTATGGTAGCAAGTATAGAACTTATGTCAACGATATCGGTTTGTTGCAGGTCCCATTTGAGGGCATTCGATTCCCTACTACTTCAATCGGTTTGATTCATAGATCAAGGACACCCCCCCCCTCCCTCACGGAGGGGGGGGGTGGTGTCCACTCTTTTATAATCAATTTTAGAATCGGTTCACGAACTCTTTGCAGTAGGTCTACAACAGTAGGTAATTTGATGAGACTAAGATGCGTTTTCTGACGACCAATGAGAATGCGTTAAAAGAACAATGTGAACTTTTCAAACAACTCAATTCAATATTGAATTGTTGATTTGATCCATGTGTATGCAACACTCTCTACACCTAGCCTTAGGTCCTTTTCATATGGTCCAGTCTCAATCCGGGCGCCGGCGACCGTATGGCGATGTACGGAAGCTTTCACACGTTCCGGCGTCCGTCAGTTCAGCCGGCGGCGAATAAAACCGGAACCTAAGGCAAGGCAAACACCAATTAAATATTGAATTTTGTCGTTTGAAGAGCTCACATTGCCCTTTTGACGCATTCTCATTGGTCGTCAGAAAATGCATCTTTTTTTTTTTTTTTTTTTATTCTGTTTTATTTAGGGACTTTTAAACCGCAAAGCGTATGTTAGTCCCATCGTACCCTAAGCATAATGCAATTCACCATAAATCTTATTTACATTAGTAGCCATGAACCTGAACAGGGCTTTTGCAGCATCTTAGTCTCAATCAAATCATACCATGTCTCTTGATGTCGGCTTTGGCTTTCCTCGTCATGTTTTTCTAAACACGTCGGTTTCGGGTCGTCGAGTAAAAGACTGCAAATAATATTTTTTCGAATAGGTTGATACTTACCGTAATAAACAAAGTTGTTACTCCAATAACATAACATGCACATTCGAGATCAAAGTAAAAACAACACTTGTTTACAACAGGTACATTATATTTATTAACCTTATCAATTATATCGAATACCATTTTTGGCTTTATTTTTATTTTTTGCCATGTTACTACACGTTGGTATTTTATAATATAATTATTTAACTAAGTTTTGTAATTTTCATTGCACTGAATGTTGATTTTGTCGGTTTTCAAAGAACAGTTTAATTTTTATTTATGTATTAAAATGGAAAACAGAGAATTTGACATTAAGCTATGACACATGACATGAGTAGCATTCACACAATCTCTGGCAACTCTTCTATGACAAGGAGTATACGTTTGTTAGGTATTCACGCTAAACCACCGAAGGTAATTTGAGTTCCAGAAAAATAACATAGGATAGTTTTGATCGAGATAACCGATATCCACTCGGGTGGAGTCACCGGCAAAAGCTAGTATTAAATATATTAAATGTAGTATGTTTTGTGAAAATTCCGCTCTGTGAGGACTCACAGACTCGAGTTTTCACAAAACATACTAGTGTCTCTTAGTGATGACGGCAATAGGACTTCTGGAACCTAACTACATTGAAAAACAGAGCATATTAGTAGCGTACGTCTTGTGAAGACTCGGGTCCTGACTGACTGTCTTTGAGATTCTGTATGTCCCACTATTCCCATGAAGATGACGGTAATAGCACTTTTAAAACCTACATGCATTAAAAATAGAGTATGTTATGTAGTATAAGACTCTGACCTGTCCCAATGATTCTATCTATCCCATTAGTCACATGGTTATGACGACAATTGGGTAACAGCCTATCCACTGTCCTTATCAAAATCTTGGTCATTTGTATCATGGAAAAACTAAGGCAAAATAGTGTCACTTGTCTCTTCATGGGTCGACACCTTAAAACTTATAAGACAGAGTACAGATCTGTCCATGGGACTACCCCATGAATAGACCAGAAGCCCACTCAAATCAGTCGCAGCACAGTGACAAACAATAACGTATTTTTAAGTTGTTTTGTGCCCATGAGCATTACTCGTCTATTTATAGGTATGTAGTAGATGATTTTTCCAACGCAGTTTGTACCAAAAATATGTTAAATTTATTCTGATAACGAACGCGAGTCCTATATTGTCAGTATGAACAGGCGAAATATCTTAGACAATGAGCCCTGTTTTTACAGATTTCATAGGACAGGGGCATCCACAAAGCATGCGCTAATAACGTGAGTACTCTGTTTTTGTGTATTTTGGTCCACAAAGTCTCATTGCTGTATCACTATGGGACTAATCAAACTAATGGAATAAAATGGATAGACACGAGTCTTCCCAAAACATAGATACTCAATTTTTACCCGACTACTGCGAAGCCAAAGAGGATGCGTATGTTTTTTAATAGATTTATAATTTATAAGATCATTATAGGACAGCGGGGCACAGTACAAAACTCTCCCATAACAACCAAGGTCTTAAAGTATGCTTAAACTCCTTGGTTCCTGTATGTAAAGTATGATTTAACTACTAGGTAGTATACAATGCAAACTGATATCGTAAGATCTGTCCGACATGTATCGACCTCATGTGAACTCATGCACTTTTTTCTTCGCCCCCCACCTCGCCGTGCATACCTCAGGGAGTGCACAGCACTAATGGCCACACTATAGTACAGAGGTCAGTGATTTTAGGTCTTTATGTTTTTTTAATAATATCACACATGACACAACTCATGTCATCTGTCACTATATAAGTATAAATTTTATAAAATATTTACTTTGACTCTTGAAAACCGACAAATTCATTAAATGAAAATTTAAGTTAATTAATTATATTTATTACTACGTACGCGTAGTATCATGGCAAAAAGTAAAAATATAATCAAAAATGGTTCTCGCTTGCATTGATAATATTAATAATCAACATAATATACCTATGGCCAAACATTGTTGTTGGTGTGTTAATCTCAATGCTGCTTGTTATGCTATCGCTGCCACATGCATTCTTATTGCGGTAAGTATCTTCATATATTCTTAAGATTAATTATATTAGCAGTCTTTAAACAAATAGGTATAGAACCGTCGTCTGAAGAGATACTCTTTCTGCTGACACATTTTCATTAGTCGTCGAAAAACGCATCTTTATCTCAACTAAATTACAATAGATTTACAAAGTTGGATCATCTTTGTAGATCTGTTGCATATCATATTTTTAAAGCTATGGTAGTGAATTCTCATACTGTTGATTTAAAAAAAATGCAGCTATAGGTATAACTAACTCAAAAACACCCTCAATATTTTCAGATTCAAACATTGGTCATGGTTCTAAATTATGGCTGATGGCTACACGATCACTTTTAACTGTCAGTTTTAGCTGAATATTTTAAAACATGAAAAAAATCACAAAGGCCTTTGTACCTTTGTGATTTTTTTCATATTTTTCGGTCACATAGTGGCTACACACGATCACTTTTAACTGTCAGTTTAAACTGAAAGTGTAAACTGAGTGTGTGTACGATGAAAACAGTCAGTTCAGTGAACAAGGGGCGTCAGTTTTCTCTGTCAGATAACACTGACAGTTAAAAGTGATCGTGCGTAGCCACCTTGAGTGTGTGTACGATGAAAATTGTCCGTTTATTCAACAAGGAGCGTCAGTTTTAACTGTCAGATAAAACTGTTTCGTTAAAACTGACTGGTAAAAGTGATCGTGTGAACATCCCGATCCCAACTATCGTCGTCACTTAACTCCTAATTCATATTAAAAGATGTTTCAACAGCATTCTAACAAGCGAATGTTTTGTCTTTGTTTTTTATTCCATTTTTAAAATAAAATAGAAGAAGACAAAACGTTCGCTAGTAGTACTATTGAAACGTTCGTTTAAAAAATCAATAAACTTACATTCTTTGCAGGTTGGAATTCTTAACGTTGACTTAACTTCAATTGGTGCTTGTTACACGAGCATTGAAATAAAATTAATTTTAGCCCTTTCAAAGCTCGTTAATGCTATATTATTTGCTACGTCATTGTTTTTCATCTATGGTATAATAAGGGTTAGTAAATATTTTTTTATTTGTTTTGTCTGATCTACCTAACTATATTGTTTTATTGAGTTAACTCTTTGTTTGTTTCTACAACAGCAGGTAGCAACACCAATGAAAGTTTTTCTTATGGTATTACTTGTATTAATAGGATTCCACATACTCGAAATTGTGGTTATGTTGTTCACAACTTACCGAGCCTACACACACTGTCCTTCGCCAAAATTGTTTGCAACAACACATATCATCAATATTGTGGGTAAGTGTTTTACTACAATTGTTTAATTATTTACGGAATTAAAAAAATATTTCACTGTTGGATAGCCTATTTATCGAGGAAGGCTATAGGTTATATAACATCACGCTACGAACAATAGGAGCGGAGCAGCAATGTGAAATGTTGTAAAAACGGGGAAAATTTACGCAGACGAAGTTGCGTGGGACAGCTAGTTAATTATGTTAGCAGTCTTTAAACACACAGGTATAGAACCGTCGTCTGAAGAGATCCTCTTTCTGCTGACCTTTTGACACACTTTCATTGGTCGTCGAAAAACGCATCTATATCTCAACTAAATTACAATAGTTTTACAAAGATGGATCATCTTTTTAGATCTGTTGCATATCATATTTTTAGAGCTATAGTAGTGAATTTTCATACTATTGATTTAAAAAATTGCAGCTATAGGTATAACTAACTCAAAAACAATCAGTTTTACTATTTTTTTTTTAAATATTATGTTTTCAAGGTTCTAATAAATATTAAACTGTTTTTTCCAACTGACTTCTGCGGTAATCTTTACAATACCCAAATAAAGGCGTATACATTTTTACCTTTCATTCCGAGGACTATGATAGACATCGAAATCCAGAGACTTACTAAACTTATATTTCTTTACAGTTTACATATATTTCATGTACATAGTAAACAGTTACTTAGTACAGATGCCTAATATAACAACAGTAGCCGCGTGGACTAAAGCAAGATTTCAAGATTTAAAGGTTAATTTAAAGAAACCAGTGCCTGGTACAACAGCAGCTCCACCAGGCGCTGGGAAAAAATAATCTTAGGACTCAGAAATCAGTTGTACAAGTAAGCGCAACTGGTTCCTGAGTTCTTCATTATTTCTACCGAAGTGCTGGGCTCAGCCACGACGAACATAGCAAAATTTTGTAAGTCAGACATCGTAGATTTCGTATAGGCTTTTCGGAACAATAGCCTATGTTCATTTAGATGTCCAGAGGCTTCACTTAACTTGGGGCTTAGACAAATGCCATACACTTCTTTTTCCGCACACGCTACTGTTGGTTTTTGTTTACAAATTCAGCAACAGTCGCGTGACGTTTTGTCAGCCTTATGTCAAATGCATACATTTTTTCGCGTTAGCGTGTGTGGAAAGAGAAGCGTGTGTCATTTGTCTAAGCCCCCTGTTCTGTCATGGTGACGAAAGAACAGTAAAGTGAATGATGAGGTAAATCATAATGGCAAGTGTGTCATCACCTAAATGTTCAATAGCTACTCCAGTCAAATTATCTACTAATTATTTAACCTTTAATCACATGTCATTAAATTACTTTTTTTTATTACAAGTTACAAAAAAAAAAAAATTTGGTTGTGGGCTGTTGATTGAGAAGCAACCGAAATGAAAAGTGTTATTTTTTTGGTATTCTAATTTCTGCAATATGATATAAAAATGACTAATTACCTCGTAGCGTCTAGAACTAATAAGATTATACCTAAGTACTGTGAAAAAATACTGTGTAAAAGTGTATGACGTAAGTCTCCTTGTATATTGTTATGTTAATATATTCTGCATAAATTTGTTTATTTTGTTTTATTGTTTTACATAAACACAACTCTTAGACTTATAGAAAAATAATATCTTATATTCAATCAATGATACCTATTACAACGAATATAGACAACGCCGGATTCTATCAGTGAAATTAACACAATAGGTACTATAATTATTTTAATCAAGATTTTTTTTTCGCAGACAATCGCTATTTCACACTATAAAGGTGTAACATCGGAGACTACAGGTTAAGTCATTTTACAATACAACTTTATACAAATATAAAAGGTCCCAATAGCCGCCATTATAACAACTTATATTTTAGTTAGACACGAATCCAGCTCTTAAAAAAAATGGTTTTTTTGCACAATCATTCGAAAATCGTCTCAGTGTGAATCTAGCGGCTAGCTTGCTTTCAGTTCTAATGTCACGATATTATTTGAAGTGCCATGATGTTTTTAGTAGGTAGGTACTTTATGTAAGATCTATCGCGAATAAGTCTATAAATATTAAAATATTTACACGATTAAGACCCGTAGTATATTTAATTTTATAATGCGAATTAGTATGTTCATCCCAAAAAAGAGTTATTAGGCCACTGTGCCCACAATAATGGGTCCTCGCCTGGTTTTAGTGAGCTACTATTATTGGTCAGAATCTCGGAAATGTTAATTAAGGCCAAAGCGACCGCTTCTCATTAACCGTGATACCGAGCATCAGCATAAATGTCAGCGATGCGGAGATTTTAATTATATCATCATCGACCCACCACGCTGCAGTAAAAGGGTTTAGTCATTTTAATTATAGCGTTATGTAAACCAGTGGTTATGTGAAGGGTTGGGTAGAACTGTTTTGTGATAGATTTTCAAGTTTACATTTAGTCTGAAAGAAATTGCGATCCGAATTTACTCATTCACCTTTCTTAAATTATTTTACTGATATTTTCAAATTGTAGAATTTTTTTTTAATCATTTGTGTTGTGTACTTAATTACTACATAATACTTGTTAAGAAGCGACTTGTTGTAATTTTTTAACTGTTTCCTATTTTATTAGGCAAAGCTCTACCGTCTACAGGATTTAACAAATTTCAGAGTGATTTTTCATCAAAATTAATCCAGATATTTAGCCATAACTTTGAGCTAAAACACTGGAAGAGCTTATATTAAACAAAACAGTAAAACATGTCGCACAATAAACAACATTTTACGTGCTAAATATCTAAGAATAATATACAGTCTATCTACGTGAAACATTTGGAAATTTCAAAAGAAAATATCTCCCTCACGTCTCGTTCCCCGACGGGGGTGTAAAAAGAAAAGTATATAAATGTTAAAAGAAAGTATAAAAGAAAGTCACTTCCCTGAGATAGCCTGTCTCTCCCGTGGCCCGACTCCACGGCTTTTATTACATTGAGCACGTGACAGGAACAACGATCTTGCCTTTGAATTCTCTTAGGTATTAAACAACCTATATTCAGAGTGTCGCAACGCTAGCGTATTGTAAGTTACGTAATACTTGGATATGGAATATTGCGGTATGCTGTATATTACATATGTGGAAGATTACTTATGACTAATCACGACTGAGGCCTTGATTGATTACTCATTATGTAGATTGAGTAATCGGAATTTTAGAAATATGGATTTAGGTTAGATGTGTGGTGGTAGATTTAAGGCATCGGACTCGTAATTATGAGATCGCGGTTCGAATCCTATCCATTACACTACCGACGTGAACCCACTTCTTTTTCTTTTTTTTTTTAAAGACAACTAGCAATGTGGGATTGTGGTTCCCCGCATTATTAGCAATCTTGTTAACCCCTCCAGCTAAGGTCAATGGCTTGTGTTAGGAGTGGGTTCACGTCGGTAGAATAATGGGTAGGATTCGAACCCGCGACCTCACGATTGTGAAACCGATACCTTAGCCATTAGGCTACCGCTGCTACTGAGTTTAGCTGGGTTAACAGGATTACTAGTAATGTGGTACCATAATCCCACATTGCTCTTGATAGGTACCATCAATGTGTTATTGTTTTTAAACTTTCGCAATTTTTATATATATTAGACATATTTCGGGACTTAATCGCGTAAATTATTTAAAGGTTTACTTTTATTTTTATGACGAGTCGTCTATCAGTCGACCCGTGACCACGATCGGTGCAATTGTGTCGAAACGTCGGGTAAATAAAAGGTTCGTACCTTTAAATAATTCACGCGATTAAGTCCCGAAATATATATAATATCAATGTGTTAGTTATTCTTCCGTGAAATAGTGATGTGAACACGTCATTACTGTGTTTCGATAAAAGGGCAGAGTAACAAGTGTAATTACTGGGTGAAGGAGACGTACGAGCGAATGTCTCAGGATGGGGAACGCGGTGCAGTTACTCTCAGTGCAATAATAAAACGGTACTAAAGGTGCTATTCCATTAGACAAGTTACTTGTTTAGAAGTTGCAAATTGCATAGGTACAACTTGTATGAGGTATTCGAACAAGGTAGAGAGAGAGAGAGAGAGAGAGAGAGAGAGAGAGAGAGAGAGAGAGAGAGAGAGAGAGAGAGATAGCGCGTAGGTATGCACGTGTGACATTTTTTTTTCAATACGACTCCCCCTGTTGGTTACAACCTCTATGTCGTGGGGGACTTTACAAACATACAGATCACGGACACAAATAACACCCAGACCCGGAACAACAATTTGTGGATCATACAAAGTGGTGTCCTGGTGAATCGAATCCACGACTTCTTGCGTAGTAGTCGGACACACTCATACTCGTATGACTCACACTCAGTGACGTCATACTTATATGCAAGACTTCCACTCTACTACACTCCGCTCTACTACAGTCTCCACGAATGTACGATTAACCGCGGCGATACGATGACGTTTGTTTAGCACTCAGCCACCCGTCGCAACTGCGAAATATCGCCGTATGGAGTTCAAAGAGAGTGTATAGACATAGGTGGCACGGCGATGATATCGCAGAGATCCTCTGGCCCGTGGAGACGGTTCTTTATGCAATAGCACCTTTTGTTTAAATTCAGTTCTCTGGGTAACTATTACTAATAGTAGTGTACTATAGGTACTACTCTGCCCTTCGTAAGTATACCCACTCTTATCTAGTGTAACTTAAAAAAAAATAGTTAAATACATTTCGGTGAGTGAGTTTGTGATCACGTTAAAATTTTGTAAGATTACATACTTCCCAATTATAGAAGAAGAAGAAGAAGAAGAAGAAGAAATATTAAATATTATAAAGCTGAAGAGTTTGTTTTTTGTTTGTTTGAACGCGGTAATCTTCATGCAACTTTCGAAGTGATTATTTTCAAAAATATTTACTTAATCAAAAAAACTTAGTAGAAGCCTCAAAATGTTTTTGAAGGATCTGTCGAATGATTTGCCATACGTTGATGTTTCCTGATATTATTATTTTTCAGCTTCTGTTACGTGTATGCAGTGCCCGCAAAAAAAAATTTTAATTACCTATATTAATTAGTTATCAATATAAGTAGCGGCTACTACAAGACACTTTTTCACCAAATTTCATCAATATTCATTGAGTAAAATGCCTGTGACATACGGACGGACAAACAGATAAACAGACAGATGGACATGACGAAACAATAAGGGTTTCGTTTTTGCCATTTTGGTTACGGAACCCTAAAAACGCGCAGGGTTAGCTTAAGATAGCTTCCAGAACTTTGAAACTATACACGGTAGATAGGTACCAATTATTTAAATATCTGCGGATCTACTTGCAACTTAGGGGTCAACCACAATACCAGAATATCTGAAAACTTCGATCCTAAAAGAACTGAAGCATTATTTAGCAAAACACATTGTCGTGTAGCACAGTGTGGGGTCGTGATCTATTAGACTATATTACACCTTAAGCAGCGGCGTTAAGGTCGAATTTAAATGCATTGTCGCAATTTTGAAGGCGTCACGCGTTTATCTTAAACATAGCATGGAGAAATGTTGGTACGTGTTAAATACTCTTCTACATTATGCATTAAGGGGATCAATGCTAACCTAGGGTTACAGATGTGACTGATGTAGATATGACCAAAGTTCCTACATTTGACTGCCTCTGTGGCGCGGTAGGAGTGTATCCGACTGCTACGCAAGAGGTCGTGGGTTCGATCCCCACCCAGGATAATACTTTGTGTGATGAGCACGATGGTTTATTCTGTGTCTGGGAGTTAATCTATACTAATATTATAAAGCGGAAGAGTTTGTTTGTTTGTTTGTTTGTTTAAACGCGCTAATCTCAGTAACTACTGGTCCGATTTGAAAAAATATTTTTTTGTTGGATTGCCCATTTATCGAGGTAGGCTATAGGCTATATAACATCGCGCTACGACTAATAGGAGCGGAGTAGCGACGGGAAATGTTTCAAAAACGGGGAAAATTTACGCATACGAAGTTGCGCGGGACGGCTAGTTATCTATAATATGTATGTATTTAGAAATATATAAGTATGTTTATCAGTTGTCTGGTTTCCATAGTACAAGCTCTGCTTAGTTTGGGATCAGATAGAGTTGTGTATCACACAAAGTTTTATCCTGGGTGGGGATCGAGCCCACGACCTCCGGCTTAGCAGTCAGGGTCACTAACTACTATACCAACAGCCTGCAGCTACTAAACAACCGTGCCTGTGACACCAATTTTTTTTTGAAAATCTAATTGTATCGCATGTTGCTGCAATTGCCAAAATTTAGATGACATTGTAATAAACCACCATGCCTGTGACAGCTTTAGTGGACCCGGAACGTCATTAGAACGTGAGTGGTGACGTCACACTCTTTCGTGAGTGCGCGGTCATCGATTTAAAAGACATTATCACGTACGTCAAAAATGCATACAATTTTTAAAACTGATGTTGATATCGAGCATATAAACCGTACGCCAGTACAAGTTTGAATAGGTATAACTATCAGTCATAGATTTGCTCATGTCTTACACTGATGTACAAATGGTTCATGGGTAGGAATTAATGCTTATTGGTTACACCAACGAAACACGGTGTAACTAGAGCTCAGCAGTAATATCCTCAATGCATAATGTAGTAGATTAAAAGTTAGAGGAGAGTATAAGATTATAGTTTTAACATAGCATGATGAAATACGGGCACGGGTTAACAGTATAACTATGGGTCAGAACTAGAGGAGATACATCCATAATAATATGTAGTTCCTGTAGTATCTAAGGCGGAGTAAACATTGTGCTCTTTCCTCTGACTGGAGGATATTTTTACAGCAGGGGCGTCGAACTGCTCCACATCATCTTATTTCCATTTTGTTTGTTGACGCCGCAGACGCCACGTAACGACGTTTTTGGAGCCTGTCTCGCTACGCATCGGTGGGACAGAAATAAACTAAAATTTGTGCCTGGTTGTTCATGGAGAGATTTTGTGGTGAGTTGCTCTTTAGATGACGGTATCATCTGTGTGTCTCTCAGTGGTTAGAAACTGTAGGTACCTGCTATCTGGCTTATACCAGATAGTAGGTGCATCTTACGTTGTGTGTTGCTGTAAGTTACTCTATAACCTACGCTACAATGCTCACAGCAACACAACAACAGAGTACATACCTGCATTCGAAAAAGTTGATTATTATTTTAATAATGGATAACATTTAGAAGTTAATACCTAGCTAACGTTTTCAAACGGACTATTCAAACAGTTTTTTATTTAATACTTCAAGAAATCATATAAAAAAATGAAAATATTGTAAACTTGCGGAGTTATAAGTCATTCAAGTTGTTATAAACTTATAAAACCGTTTGATTAGGTAGTGTCACTTAACTGCTTTGATTGTTTTTTTAAGTAATGGTGTTGTATTTCTTTTATGTATCCACGAATAAATTTAACAGGAGTAACTACCTAACTGCCTACATTACGCTGAAGAAAACCTAAGGCATAGGAATTAAATTTAAAATCTGTACGGACACACATTGTGTGGAATTTAGTTTATGGCCCAAGAACGTAATATTATGCATAACAAAGCGTGAGGACCCCGAGATGTGACGTCCCTTCCCTGTATTCATATCGAACATAAACCCTTCAAGTCCTTTAAATTCCCTTTTCTACTCACACATAGTCACAACGTAGTCGAATTCTTCTACAACAATTCGAGTACGGTGTTTGAAGGTATATATAAGGATATCTATGTTTGTAAGTAAAAATAAAAGAAAATTGTTAAAATTTTGAGGTTTTTTTTGCTAGTGGTCTTTGAAATAAATTATTGTGATTCCACTGGTGGTAGTAGTAATTGTAAGTAATGAATCTAGTTACTTGGCTAGTCTTTATTGGCACTTTGTTTTATTGTCACATTGATTAAGAGCATGATTTGATTTTTGTAAGTAAAAGAGTCTGCGTGATGAATAAAGGCCATTATTTTCTTTCTTTTAATATCTGAATATATTAATTTTATATTTAATAATTCGTTACCAACCTTTGGCCAATATTTGGCACACACCTATAGTTTTTGTTTACCCTTGTTGTACCCACTAAAGCTGATTTTACTTTACCTCATGTTCCAACTTTTTAATAATATAATTTGCATCAGACCTTTAACATGATGTATACTAGTGACAGCACCTTACCCCCATATCAATTTTATAAACATTCAAACATTGTAAAATTGCCAATTTAAATGGTTTGAGTGGCCGTGAGTTTTTATTGCCATGTTCTTTTCTACGGCTTTACCTATTGTTTGGGAACTTGGCATTACATGTACATTTAGAATACCGAAGTATCACAAGTGTTGTTTTGCATCCTTAGTGAATAAAGAATTTCGATTTTTTGAATAGGTACTATTAAGCCTATGTTGATAGGCTCCATAGCCTATCAACGCTTATCGCGCATTTACAATATTATTTCTTTTACATGCCTTACTATGTAGACACCGCAAATAGTAAGGTAGAAGTTTTAAACGCTATCCTAAGACCAAGTAGGTATCAGGTGTATTATTTAATGGATATGAAAACGGCAAGACAACTACACATGACTCCCAGTCTCATACTTTGACTGTCATGTACCTAGTAGTAGCAACAAAACCACTGTTTTAACACGATGACGACAAATATGACAAAAGGAGTTGTGAAAATGGCGGGAAACTGAGATGTCATTATTCCAACAGCTCCGCGTTTAACTTGTGAAAGTACGAAATTTGTGCAAAAGTTAGTTTGACCCCCTTCTGGGCCACTTTGGACGGATTCCATGTTGGATGGATTCCGAATCTTTGTGCAGTTACAGTGTAAAATAAATCTATACTAATATTATAAAGAGAAGTTGCAATAGTTAATGTTATTCAAGGTATAAAAAAACTACTACCTACATGACACCCGTGGGAAGCCGGGGCCGGCAGCTAGTAGGTACTTGATACTTGCAGAAAATGGCAGAAAATTCGACTGTCATCTACTCAAAAACTTTAATCACCTTCTTCGCTTTAAGTATTAAATTTTCATTTTTTAGGGGTTTGTGGTCCTGTAGAGATCTAGCAAAATTATAAATTGAAAACAGTCAAACATTACATGAATAAATGCATTAGGTACATAATGAACTGAAGAAAAATCATGTGAGAGAATTGAACGATCAACTGTTCTACACATATTATATTTCAATCCTTCAAAATTTGCAAATATTTTCCTCTTTCCCATCCAAAATTGTCTGGTAGACAATGCCTATGGCATTAAGTCTGTCTTTTACAATGTACCTACCTATTTGCAGAAAGTTTTAAATAAACAAATCGGATGTAAAACGTTGAGAACCATACCTAATATCGATTATAATTATTTTACAGATTTTAACTCTAATAAAGACAGCCGTTTTATTAATAGATAAATTTACCTGTAATGAAAAACTATAAGTAAGGTAACAGGGAGTTGTTTGCACCGAGACAATTGCCGTCGGCACTTTCCCGACGGAGCCGCTAAACTACGTGTAGCTCAAAGAGAATTAGGTAAAACCTTTGCTTTGTGTGTATTTCATTTAATTCTTTTTACTGTTTATAAATTTAGTCCCAACAGAAAAGAGATTTTGCGTCACACTATTTCAGCAGCTAGCGTCAGCAGTTTTTGTGTTGGTTTATAATGTGACTTTATTTTTTTTTTTATTTTTTTTTTAGGAATTTTATATACAATTTTAAATCAGACATTATGTTGTAACTGTCAACTGTACCTATTGCTAATGACAAGCCTCTACTGCACACTTTTACCCAAATTGTAAAAGCAGTTTTTATGTCGGTTTGTAATGTGGCTTTTTTATTTTTTTAGGAATTTTATATACAATATTAAATCAGACATTATGATGTAACTGTCAACTGTACCTATTGCTAATGACAAGCCTCTACTGCACACTTTAATCCAAATTTTAAAAGCAGTTTTTATGTCGGTTTGTAATGTGGCTTTTTTATTTTTTATTTTTTTAGGAATTTTAAATACTTTATTAAATCAGACATTATGATGTAATTGTCAACTGTACCTATTGCTAATGACAAGCCTCTACTCCACACTTTTACCCAAATTGTAAAAGTAATCATTCTTACCTATCTTTAATACCTGTATCGAGGAGTGGTAGGTTACTTTCTATTTAAGTACACAAATAAATAAAAATGGCTGCCAACTATTTTTTGCTAAGCTCAAAACACGAGAACGACTAAGCTTCGAAAACCAAGGTCCTAATGAAGAGAAAAAAAGTAACGAATGCCCGAAATAAAGCAAGCCTTTAATTTTAGCTATCCAAACTTTTCCTAGGATTACTATAGCTTCCTAAGACCCGGTGGTATATTATTTTTTCGTGCTTATTAACCCCCAACGTACAGAAAAATGTACGGGGTTTCTAAGAAGGTTAAGTAACTTTTTTTGCATCCAAAACGTGTAAAAAGGTAGGTACTTGTAACTATACATATGTAATAGGTACATAAGATATGACCCTTCCGTGCAGTCGGGTAAATAGGTAGGTATTACTTTTGGTGACTATGGGTATTGCTTTGACTAGCAAGATCTCCTCCTAGTTAAGAAATAGTAAAGACAGATTTTGCCTACCTATCCAAGGAAATGAGTTTGCCCTAGTGCTGAAATGCCGAGGTATATAATGCAAATAGAATTGGGAATTAGGCTACTTACTTACCTACTATGTCAATCTATACTAATATTATAAAGCTGAAGAGTTTCTTTGTTTGTTTGAACTCGACTCGAATGAAAAAATATTTTACTGTTGGATAGTCCATTTATCGAGAAAGGCTAAAACATCACGCTACGACTAATAAGAGCGGAGCAGCAAGGAAAAATGTTGCGAAAATGGGGAAAATTTACACGGACGAAGTTGCGCGGGTCAGCTAGTACGTTGTAAAGTTTGAACAAATGTGTTCTACCATGATTATAAATTCATTAAACACGTTAGCTTACGTATTTATGAACATATAATCATCACAATAAATAACCTACTCAATGTAAATTATTAGACGTCACAGGCTTACATTCTATATGTAGAGCGTATCGCTTTTAACATCTCTTAAAAAGAGCCTTCTGTTAAATACTCTTAAATTGCACTCAGCTCCTAATACCTGTATTACCTAACTTGAAAGAACGTTCATGATAAATAGATTAGGTATATATTTAGGTCCTATATCTATTGTAAATTGCATTACAGTAACAACGCCATCTGTGTCCACAACGCGGTAAAAAGAACGAAGCAGTGCGCATGCGTGAACAAAGATGGCGGCCGATCAATATGAAGAAGCCACCCCAACTCACCCCATCGAAATTCTGCTAAAAGAATAACAAAGGAAAATAACTCGTATCCCATCGGAATACGGTTCTAGTAAATTAATGACGAATCTTGGATGTGTCTTTTGTTTGTTTTAGTAGATAGGTAGGAATCCAAATAGATATTTGCTTTACCAACTTACTTATATATTTGGGAGGTACTATACCTATGTATATAAGTACCGAGATACCTATGTAGGCACGTATTGGGGTTGGTAAGCATATTGTGTTCTGTCGCGAAATATTTAGGTAAGTAGGTATTATAATTTACTAGTAGGTATTATAATATCTAGGGACAGCTCACATAACGCTATCTTATCCCAAACTACGCAGAGCTTGTAGATACTATGGAAACCAAACAACTGATAAACATACTTATATATTTCTAAACACATACATATTATAGATAAATAACACCCAGACACAGAATAAACCATCGTGCTCATCACACAAAGTTTGATCGAACTTACGACCTCTTGCGTAGCAGTCGGATACACTCCCACCGCGCCACAGATGCAGTCAAAATCAATATAAGTACATTCATAAAATCAAAATATAATAAACTGCAACAAGTAATGTAAATTTGAAATATTGAAGTGCTACATAATAGACTTAACATTTGAATACTCCCGTGCAAATACCAATACAAAAATAGCTATAGGTACTGGTAAATTGCATTTTTTGAGTCACGGCCTTATGCGTAGGAGCCGTCGATTTACCTAGTGCTTTTCTTGATAATGATGATTGATTATTTGAAGTAAGTCTACTATTTTACTTATTATAGCAAGCTCAAATTCCAATTAGATATGTTGTAGTCTTGCTACACTTGTGATATTCGTCATTGACAGAATTGACTCTAGGTATATTTCATACATTAAGCTAAGTCCGCAAAATAATTAAGCCCCCCTTCCCCTTGTTCGTAATATTTTAATTACAGTCTTTTATCTAGAGAACGCTTTGTCTTCTTCTGCTCAGTTTTAAAAATAAAATGGAAAACAAAGACAAAACATTAGGCAGGTAGATATATAGGTACATAAATAAATAAAATTGAAGGTATGTTTAATCTGTTTGTAATGTCAAAATAATAGTTGTTTACTAAATGCTTATGAAAGTAAACATGGTACCTACTTATGTCTAACAAAAACACGATTTTAAACTTTTTTGTCTGTCGGTTTATTCCGGGTAATCTTCGAAACGGCAGGACAGGACTTTCATTGTCAGATAGCTTTGGATGTAAGAAGTAACTTAGCTTTGTATTATCACGCTAACATTTATAGGGAAAGAACAGTACTGCAACTTCGTGCGGACGAAGTCGCGGGCCCAGCTAGTAATGAATGTGAGGATAACTATTGCTTTCCAGAGTTGGCATATACCTAATATCTGATAGGTTATCTACTCGTAAGTAGGTACCTACCAACAAAAAGATACCTTATGTAACTACTTACTGAAATGGATTTTGTAGGTATATCTACTTATACTAATATTATAAAGTTATAGAATTTGTTTGTTTGTTTAAATGCAGTAATCTCAGGAACTACTGGTACGAATTTAAACAATATTTTACTGTTGGATAGCCCATTTATCGAGGAAGGCTATAAGCTATATAACATCACGCTACGGTACATAGAGGCGGAGCAGCAATGAGAAATGTTGCAAAAACGGGGAATATTTACGCAGACGAAGTTGCGCGGGTCAGCTAGTCTATTATACCTGCCTACCTACCTACTCGTTCCTAAACATTTGTTACCACCATCCTACCTATACAGTTATTACTCTATGGTACAATAAAACTTATTTTATGGAAAGTTAAAACTGCATTAATTTTTTTTTAAAAAAAAGGTTATATAAAGGCTACTTTTAAAATATCGGCTTATTAACGATTACACGTAGGTAGGTATCTACCTAACTCAGAGTGCTAATCTTTTAGCTCTTTTTGCGTTTGGTCTACCTACAATCTACACCCACCATAATAATAAGCGGCAGTAGCCTAATGGCTAAGCCATTGGTCTCGCAATCGTGAGGTCGCGGGTTCGAATCCTACCCAAAACCCATTATACTACCGACGTGAACCAACTCCTAACACAAGCCTTTGAGATTAGCTGGAGGGGTTAACAGGATTGCTAGTAATGTGGAACTCAAGCCCAACTTTGCTAGTTATCTTTAAAAAAAAAAAAACAAGTTTATACAGAAAAAATCATATAGGTAATGATGATAGAGATATTATACGCTTTAGGGGAGACGTAAAACACCGACTTTTACCCATCTAATAACCAGAGGAAAAATACTTTTATTAAAAAATATTGATTGATAAACACGACACGCCAATCGAAAAGTGTTCATGGCATTTTTTTTTTCGATTTTAAACCTTCAAAGCATAGCAATAATATTCCATGAACAGATTTTTCCAGGCAAGCCTATACGATTATAACCGTAATTAAATTAACTTTCTTTCGATACCAATTTTTATTGTGTGTGTGTGTGTGTGTGTGTGGTTACCTATACTTATTGACTTACCTGGTAGTCATGAACATAAATAATAAAAATAATTTATTCACTTAGGAAGAAAAATACTACACTTGTGAAAAGTCGATTCTACATTTACTTATGATGCCTGTTCGCAAACAATAGGTAAAGCCCGAGAAAAGAAAAGGCAATAAAAACTATAATCTAAATTTGTTAATTACTAATATGTAGGTAGTAAGTATATAATAATCCAATTATCAAAAGAAAAAAATAGCCATGAATACTTTTCGATAGGCAAGTAAACATACTTAGGTGTGTTTATAATCTTATTAACAAATGGGTGAAAGTCGATGTTCCACGTCTCTCAGGCCATGGTGCCAAAACGAAAAAAAATCTAAAAGCTTATATGACTTTGAATTTCACTTGGCAGTGCGTAAACCAAACCTTTTTAAAAGCGCCATCTATCGGTCGCGACCGACATTGTAAACTCCATACATTGAAGAGCCCTCACTAGCGACATCTCTTTTTTTGTTATTGAACTATGTTGCATCATAAGTTCCTTGACATTCAAGTTGAGTGTAGAAGCTTTTTGAGATGAGAAAACTTTCAATTAAAATGGTAATCAAAGTAACACCTAGATGTCACTAAAATCAATTATCGAAATGTTTAAATATTTTATTGTCATGAGTTACAATAATAGCTAAGATTATTACAGGTAAGTTTTTTTTTTATATTTACCCGAATGTCCCAGAAGGAGGGTAATGTTTATATCCAACTCGTCACATATACCTACCTATACCTACCTGCCTACCTACATACAATAGTATAATAGGGTATCTTCTAACTTATTACAGGGCCTACTTACTCAAGAAGCTTATGTCCTACCAAAGATATATTTTTGTTTAATTACCTGGATATGTATTTGTTAGGTATCATGAATTAACGTTATACCTACCTACCCTTTACTTACCTTTTTTGACTAAGAAAAGTGTTATTGGACAATTTCTTATTTTTTTATAGGTATTGGACTTAGCAGATTAAGATAGAACTAAATTGCTCATTAGTCTAACTCTGAAGACTAGATCGTAATTTCAAAGAGGATCTATGTGGACCCATAATACAAAAAAAATGTAGGTATTAACGTTTAATAATTAAATTATTGAATTTGGTTTTTTGAAATCATACTTAGGTACCTACATATAGCAGGTAACTAAACTTACCTAAGTAAGTACCTACCTACTAAGATACATTTGATATTTAATTTGATTTACCTACTCAGGTACCTACCTAAGTAGGTACCTGAATAATTAGGTATCTATTCAAGTACCTAGTACCTACCAATTTGAAATAAATTTGAACCGAGGCCGAACCTACTATATTTTATTCATAATTTCATACTAAATTAGCCAACAAAAAATATTAAAACGTTGCAAAACAAGGGCCCCAAAGACGTCCTCTCCCGCGAATTCAGTTGCCGGGCAACAGACAAAATATTAAAAATGGAAGATCCACTGCCAAACGTAATTGGCTGAATTCGGCGCCATTTGCAAAGGGCCGGCCGACTTTAAGCCCCGCCCCCAAGGACCGGCCGAAACGCACCGCCTCTAGAGGTACGTACTGCCATCTTTGCTACTGTCACATTATCTACTAGGGGTGGAGCCTAATAGATAATCCGACAAAATTCGGTGCCACGCACTTTTATAACATATTGTTTGTATTAGTTACCTTTTGAAATTGTTTGGATATATTGATGAGATATTTCCGGCCGTTTGTTTTTGTCTTCCATATTTTTTGTGGGTGTAGATTTTGTCAACGTTAGTAATTTATGCGATTTAAATGATACCTAGTGATTTATTTTGTTCGAACCTAATATTTTTTTATAAAATAGGTTTCTACAGAACGGTGAGTTTTGTACTCGTACAATAATTTATTGACATTGCATGGTGGGTGGTTAAATTATTTATGCCTAATTGCCTGTCCAAATATTTATAAGCAGATTTGTAATTTGTAGTTAGATAAGTACCTAGATTAGTTACGTCTTGGGGCATTCCACTCAACTATTTTAAGGAATTTGGTTAAACAAATATTAGCCTGTTTTTGTAGTACCTAGATAGAACGTAGGTAGCTAGGTAGGTACCTACCTACCTAGATACTTAAGTTCTATCTACTACACCTATAGGTGTAGGTACCAGAACCTGATGAAAAATGAGGAAATTACCTACCTATAATTGAAGGTTAAGGTAGGTAGATATAAGTACATACCTAGGTCATAATCCTACTAGGATGAACAAGTCTTGATCGTTGTATTTTTTCATTGAATTAGGTAGCTAGTTTAATTCTATATAACTGTTCATTATCAATTTCTGCTTAAATAGCTAAATATCGGCATTGGTCGAACAAATAAAATATTCTGTTGAGCAGCTCCTGCCGCGTACCTGCCTAAATATCAGTTTTTGTTTTGAATAATTAAAATTCAAACACAATAAACTTTCTTCTTCTTCCTGTTTCTATAGGTACACTTTTGGCAGTTAGAAATCAGCATGGTAGGTACCTACCTACCTACTGCCGCATTTTTATTAAGTGGGTAGGTAAATTGAATACCTACATGTTTATTGTAAGAAGCTCTACAATTATAAAATCCTAGCGGACGCCTCGCGGTTTCACCCACGTAGTTTCCGTTCCCTTGGGAATAAATAATAATTAGCCTGTCACCCGGGGTTAGTGTAACTTCACAACGATGAAATAAATTTTCAAATCCATCCAGTAGTTTCGGAGTCGTTTCAATTGACTGCCTCTGTGGCGCGGTGGGAGTGTGTCCGACTGCTACGCAAGAGGTCGTGGGTTCGATTCCCACACGGGACACCACTTTGTGTGATCCACAAATTGTTGTTCCGAGTCTGGGTGTAATTTGTGTCCGTGACTTGTATGTTTGTAAAGTCCCCCGTGACACAGGGCTTGTACCCTACTGCGGGAGTTGTCTTTAAAAAAAAAAAAAAAAAAAAAAAAAAAAAAATACAAACAAATAATCAAATCTTTCCTCTTTATTATATTACTAGCTGTGCCTCGCGGTGTTACACGCGGTTTATTAGCCAATGTATTAATCCAGGGTGTTAGCTAACTCCATACCAAATTTTATTAAAATCGCTCCAGCCATTTAGACGTGAAGTAGTAACAAACATACACACTCACATACTCACAAACTTTCGCCTTTAGAATATTAGTGTGATTAGTAGGTACCTATTAGTATTAGTATAGAAGTTTTAAATATAAAAATAAAAAAAAATTTTAAATAAAAAAAGAAATTTTAAATTAGATAAGTTAAGGTGACTTATGTAGGTAGATAGATACTGTGGCAGGTAGTTCGAAGATTCGATCACCTCGCATTGATATATGTGAATTATTTGCTTTGACGTTCTAAAAGTCTGATTTTGAACTTGTGAAAATTTTTGGAGAAAACAAAAAATAAGGGAAGAAACACGAGTTTTAGAAGGCAGTTCCACGATAGATTTAATTCATTAAAAAAAATTAACCTGCCTCTGCGTCAAACGCTAAAGAATCCAGCTGACTGACGAAATGGTATACCTATCTAGGTATGGACTATACCTACCTAGATAGACTAAAACGACTAGACTAGTCCTAACGATAGACTCAAAATCAGACTAATGTGACGTAGATAATATAAAAAAAAAGTATTTATAAAGTGCTTGCATTTTCTGGCGCTTGCCTCTTGGACTATAATAGCGCGACTATCCTTTTTGATATACTTGCCTAGGTATTAAATAAAAAATAATTTTTTTAACAGCGAAACGTAACAAACAGTGTAATTTAAACTGCATCGTAAATAAAATCTCTACAACCATTACAAAACAATACCTAAGTAGGTATAGGTAAATTGAAGTACCTAACTTAAGGAGGTAGGTGCGCTACCTATACAAGTAGGATACCTTACCTAGTACCTACCTACATCAAACGTCTGGTCTCAATAATCTAACTATCTATGGATTTGGCTACTAGAGGTACCTATATAATTGACATAAGCTAAAAAAATTAAATTAAATTAAAATTCTACCTCTAGTAGCTAAATCCATCGATAGGTAAATTATTGAGACCGGCCGTAAACGATAAAACGAATCATCGAAAATAGCTAAGTTTCTACAGAAGAAAAGAAGATTAGCACACTGCCACATATTACGAGCATAGCGCTTATAGCGCGCGAGGTACTTGCTAGCAATTTAAGAACACGCACTCCCGTGTTCTTAAATTGCTAGCAAGTACCTCGCTTTGTTTAGAAAACACGCATATCTACATAGTGCAACACAAAGAAAACGCATTCGCGCGCGGTGCTGCCGATCATGCGCCTACATGCGGGAAACAGCACCCTCTCACGTTTTATTGTTGAGAGAGAGATAGACTAGTATAGATAGACTAGACACTGCACTCCCACAAACACGCGAGTGGCTTACACATCGTAGTACGCACCCCACAGCGTAGTGCATGGCAGTGAGCCAATCCCCTAAGCGCCATAAGAGCTACCCTCGAACAACGCATACATAACATCGCTCACAGTGGTCCCAGGTGGTCTGAGATTCTGTGTTTGTAAGCGATGACTCACACTCAAGAAGAGAAAGAAGTGTGTTCAACTCCCACACTCCCATGGTGTGTGACCACTTTGTGTGATCCACAAATTGTTGTTCCGAGTCTGGGTGTAGGTACTTTGTATCCGTGACTTGTATGTTTGTAAAGTCCCCCGCGACAAAGGGCTTGTACTGCGGGAGTACCTAGTTTAAAAAAAAAAGATGTCTATGTAGATACCTATGCGTTGCTCAAGCGCTTTATTATGAAGCTTGGCTTCCATACATACTCTCAGTATTTTGCATTTAAACGTTCCTATCAACAATAAAACCACATAATCAAATACCATTTACAAAAAACATATAGCTGCCAACAAAAACACGGCATTTAATACGCAGATCCTAATTCTGACACGCCGATTATAAACATCTAAGTTACATAACATAAATTAGTTGGTACAAGTAACTACAATGGCTGTAGCCACAATACCATCGTGCCTACATCGCCTATAGGCACCTACCTAGCTACCTATCTAGACAGTTTCCCTCCCAAGGTACTTAATTTCTCGGTTAGTTAACTTTACTACCCACCACTGATTGGATATTGATTAGAATCCACCGTTTCACTAGTTTAAATGACGATTCTTTTCATGAAATAACACAGTGCCACCACAAATTTACACTCACTACCTGATTGTAATTACCTTAGTGAAGTTTATTACTTCTCCTGATTAAATAAAACATACCATAAAATAGTTTTTTTAAATCGAATGTAACGAGTGAACGATGTATCGATATTTTATTATTTAGGTGTCTACTAGCATTATGATAAGCGGTTTTGCAATTACTACGTGCAGCCTACAGTTATAAAACATTAGATATATTGTTGATTTATATTTTTGTAATTTATGTCTTTTAATAACTGGTATGCCCTGGGAGGAAGATTTTTGCGATACACTTTCTCGTAGAGTGGATATATCGACAAGGAAACTATAAAAAAACAGGTAGATAGGTATGCCTATAATGAACTTAGTTATGTGATACCTAGATCGATTATTAGATATATTTCGGGACTTAATCGCGTGAATTATTTAAAGGTACGAACCTTTTATTTACCTGACGTTTCGATCGAATTGCACCGATCGTGGTCACGGGTCGACCAGTTACCTAATTAAGTGTTAACATTTAAATTCAATAGCACTAGGTACCCTAGATATTAGGTAACCTACTATAGGTAGATTGCAGTTGAAATAGGTTATACATATATAGGTAATAGGAGCTATGTATGATTTTAGGAGCTTGGAAATAACTTGGTTTCCAGATAGATCTCACATCTATAAATAGAGCGCGATGCTATAAACGCTGAACACCTTAACCAATCTGATAATCAGATGAGACAAATTTTATAGGTACTTATTTATACCTGGCAAGGTGTAACAACACTAATCTGATAACGAATAAAAATTGGTATCAAAAGAAAGATATTTTAATTAAGAAAATAATCGTTTAGCTTGCCTGGAAACCGTTCATGGAATATTATTGTCGTGCTTTGAAGTTTTAAATTCAAATTAAAAATAGCTATGAACTCTTTTCGATAGGCAAGTTTAACATAAGCGTGTTTATCTATACTAATATTAAAAAGCGGAAGAGTTTGTTTGTTTGTTTGTTTGTTTAAACGCGCTAATCTCAGGAACTACTGGTCCGATTTGAAAAATATATATATTTTTTTGTTGGATAGCCCATTTATCGAGGAAGGCTATAGGCTATATAACATCGCGCTACGACTAACAGGAGCGGAGAAGCGACGAGAAATGTTTCAAAAACGGGGGAAAATTACGCATACGAAGTTGCGCGGGACAGCTAGTAAATTAATAAAATTTAATAAACAATGTGTCTTATCTAGTTATCAGATGGGCGAAGGTCGCTCTTCCAAGTCTCAGAATGCTTAGTTCGTCAAGGGTACCTCACTAACTTGGCAGTCTTTCACAAACTATTTTTTCATTCCATCAACATTCATTAGGGTAGGCAGCACCTACTTTCTATAAAAAAACTACCTTTTATCTATACTAATATTATAGAGCCGAAGAGTTTGTTTGTTTGAAATATAAGCTTGTAAATGGTGACAGGAAACGGGGGCTAAACTAAAACCAAACCAAAAACTAGAGAATTAGAGATGCGATATTATGATTTTACTTTACTCTGTGATAATTTTTGTAAATAAATTGTTTTTCAAACTTCCTTTAGTATTTACTGTAACTATTCTAAATTTAGGCTTTTATGAACTCGTATAACCTGTATTTTTTATATTGTTGAATTGAAATTTTGTTAAGAGGATAGAAGTAGAGAAGCATTGGAGCTGTTAAAATCTTTAATACAAATCTACCTAAACATCTTTATATCAAACTAAAGAATGCCATTACGTAGCTATTGAATAACAGACGTGCATTTACAAAGAGATTCATAGGTATGTAAAACTTACAATAACAACAAATCGTAAAGCCTCTACCATGCTTATTGACCTCCGCCTTCAAAATTGCTTTCGGGTATCAAAATAATTATACGGGCAACATTATGTAACGTACACAAAATATCGAGAGCAGAGAAGGTTAGTTTTATACAAAGCGCACTCAATGGCGCTTACGAAGCGACATAGCTCACTTATACGGATTCACAGAGTTGCTACACACATATTCGGGCCGGTATCATTCGGCCGGGCGATATATGTAGATGAATATTCGGAAAAAAAGCCACTCGGCTTTCCCAAACTAAGGTCGCTATCCCACTAGAGTTTTATGAGCGTTGGCGTTAATCCCATGTCTGCAAGGTGACAACGCTTCGCAAACGTGACGTTAACGTTGCGTGCCCAACGTTAAAGCCATCACGGTGCCATTGGCCGCCCATCGTTACACCCGCCCGCGCCCCCACAGATAGAGCGAGACGGTGTTATTGTAACTGTTTCCCAAATAAAATGGTTGTCTGTAAAGTCAATTTATGGAAGATAATTAAACGTGATAACGTCATAAGAAGCCATTCGCGTTGCTTAGCAACCAGTCAATAACGTGACTTTTAAGACGTTATCACATCAAAAACAAAACGTTAACGTCGCACCTGCACAGCGTTGTCACTGAGCAGTTGTTAGAAAAACGCCAACGCTTGTAAAACGCCAGTGGGATAGCGGCCTAAAGCCGGGCGAGAGTGAGCCGGCATCAATTCTTACAGCCGGGCGGTAATAATATGCCGGCTCGAATTAACAATGAAGCCGAACATGTGTAGCAATTGTTTCGGTTCGGCATATCCGGTTCGGCAAATACCTACTGCTGAATCGAACGTGTTGACCCGCATATGTGTGTAGCATCCCTCACAAACAACTTAGTTCCGAGGATGTCTGGAGATTCTGTGTATGTAAGAGTATGCTAAGCTTGCGCCACGATATAGTTTCAGCTGTGATCTGCATATGCTCATAAGTTTTTAATCAAACTTCTATCAAAGCTTTTGACTGCTTCGGTGAGACAGTTGGAGTGTATATACGACTGCTGCCAAAATGATAGGGGCTCCTTTCCCACAAGAACCACTTTGTGTGGTCCATAAATTGTTTTTCCGAGTCTATGTGTACCTACTCTATTTCCGCTTACTATATATTTGGTATGTAAAGTCTCTGTAACACAAGGCTTGTACTCTAATACTACTGCGTGAAATGTTTAAAAAAAAAAAACTAAGCTCGACATAAGTCTAAGTATACGCTCTTTAGTCTAGTCTTGTACCTATAGCCTATATTTGAGAGCTGCTAAGGGAAGTAGGTACCTATCAATAAAGCTTTCCTTCTGTCCTCTCAGTGCTTTGTGTAAAGATATCTCGCTCTAATCCACTACTTGGGTGTCTAGTTTTATGTCGAACAGCATAAAGTGTAATAAACGACATGTCTCTAAGATTTTTTTCAATTCTTTCGAGGGATTCTCGCTCTTATTGCTTTAAAAATAGAGTTGAAGAAAGGGTTGTTTAAGTGGTGGTAGCACGTGGGTGAATTGACGTGAAGCTATTATGAGTTTACGGCTAGTGTCATTCATTTAGCGAATCGCTCGTGATGGATGGTACCACTCATTTACATCATAGAACCCAAATAGACCGTTTAGGTAATATTTACGAGTACTACATATATTCTTCTTTGGAATATGAATGTTCGTAATTAAAACGATAAACTAGTTTATATTTGATAGGTTTATTTATAGGAAACTAGCTTTAGTGCGCGGCTCCGCTCATAACTATTCTAACTATATCTATATATACTATAAATTTCATCTAATTTTCAATTCAACGTGAAAACGTAACAGAGAGATAGAGTTACTTACTACTTAGGTTTAATACTAGGATTAATTTAATTAACGTTTAATTAGTTCGTTTTTTTGTCACTATATTTACCTTTTGTGCTGCAGAATACGTTCACGTAGCTATTCGTTATATCCCACTATGTTCACCTGGATGCCCATAGGCGACACTTTTGTGTCCTTTGATCACTCTCGAATAAAAGCATAAGCATCTCGAATTAATAGGCAACTCTGTTTGAATTACTATTACAGTAACTAATAATAACATTTGCCGTTAAATGTTAGAACCAAGAAACAAAAGACGGGACACAGGTCAACGTTCATCTACAACAAACATTATTTTTGTAATACAAAGAAAAATATTTCTTTTTCTGTTTTAATTTTTAGAATAGTACCACCCCCTCTCTTCGGGTGGGTGTCGTCAAGGCGACTAAGGGATGTCACACCGGAGGACGGGCAGCAGCGTCCTCTGCGTACTTTAAAGCCTTACTGCGATCACCAACCCGCTTGTCAAACGTGGCGATTATGGCAATTACCCCCGGGAGACCCGTGCATCAGTGGGACGTCATATGGGTTGTTTTGAGAATACTGATTTCGTAATTAGAATGTAGTCACTAGGTAGGACTCTAAAGGATCGAGAAACCGTTGTTAAATATCATGCTGTCTCTGTCACTTTAGGGTGAATAAGAGCGACAGGTATTATTTTGTGACTTAAAACCAACCATCGTTTGAGAGTACTAAGCGGATTGATAATAATAATTAATTTGGTATTATCCAACCGCCACGCAAATTCATAAAGTCGTTTGTCAAGAAGTCTTTATCATCATTATTAAAATATATATATTACGGGTCTTAATCGCGTGAATAATTTAAGGTTAAATACCTTGTTTATTGCCCGACGTTTCGACCGTATTGCAACGGCCGTGGTCACGGGAAGACTAGTTGAGCTCAGCGTCGCCTCCGTGAAGCGCGGGTTTCGGAAACTACCCTCGCTTGATTTTTATCACTCACTATTACGGAACTATCGGTACTTCGACACACAACCCTAAGGACATCTGCACACTGGCGTGTAATGTTTGTTCGGCGGTGTATACACTTGCCGATCACGGGATTCCACGATGTTGACAAACGGTATCCGACTTCTCGGTTGAAATTGACATGTTTTTTGATTTCAACCGCTTCCCTCGCCATCCTGGAGTAATAGTGACGGTCAGTGGAGAGGACCTGTGGTTTGTGTAGTTCAATCCAGTGATTGGTTCCCGCATCCAGCAAGTGTTCCGCTATTGCTGACTTGTTTGTCTGTCGGTTTTTCACAGCCGCGATATGTTCCTTAACCCTTTCCGCTATTGTGCGCTTGGTTTGTCCGATGTAGGAACTGCCACAGCTGCAATCCACTTTGTAGACGCCAGGTGTCTGTAGAGGAATTACATCCTTAGGAGTACGTAGGTGCTTAGCTACCTTGGAGTGCGGACTATATACAGTCTTAATGGAGTATTTCTGCAGTACTGTTCCAATTTTGTCCGTCACTCCTTTCACATACGGTAGAAAAGCTGGAGCCCTGTCAACCCCCGGTCGGGAGTCTCTCCTCTTCGTACGTCGTGTGCTTCCTCTGTATCCGTTTCGCTTTAGTACCTCCTGAACATGTGTGAGCTCACTTTCTAAATGTTCAGGGTCACAAACGTCATATGCTCTATTTGTCAGCGATGATACCACGGATTGCAGATGTCTTGGATGGTGATGCGAGTCAGCATGTAAGTATCTGTCTGTGTGGGTCGGTTTTCTGTACACAGTGTGTGCTAGGGTACCATTGTCTCTAACCATTATTTTAACATCGAGAAAAGCTAGCGATCTGTTTATCTCCATTTCAAAAGTGAACCTGATCTTAGGGTGTATGGAGTTCAAGTCTTTAGCAAATTGTTCTACTTCCTGCCTACCGCCCTTCATAATGCAGAACACGTCATCGACGTACCTCTTCCACAGTTTGACCTGGGACAATTGTAGCTCAATTGTTTCCTCAAAATGTTCCATCCAGATGTTGGCCATCACCGGCGCCACTGGGCTGCCCATGGCCACTCCGTCGATCTGGAGGTAGTGTTGTCCCTGGTAGATGAAGAAGTTGCCTTCCAGACAGTTTTAAAGTAAAACAATGTACTCATTGGACAGATCGTTTGCTCTCAGCTTTCTCTCGATGACCTCAAGGCAGTCCTGAATGGGAACGTTGGTGAATAGTGACTCCACATCAAAACTCACCATCACCTCGTCTGGTTCCACTTTCATGCTCTTGATGATGTCCACGAAATGGCGAGAATCCTTTACGAACGATGTCGTTTTACCCCCTAAAGGTTGCAGTATTGAAGAAAGGTATTTCGCTAAATCGTAAGTAGGCGAGTTAATTTGGCTTACGATCGGGCGTAGTGGGACGTTACCTTTATGAACCTTTGGCAACCCATATAACTTGGGCGGCTGTACGCTCTTGGGTCGAAAGAGTCGGTCATAGACATCATTCGCGAACAGATCTTCGTGGTCCCTAATCAGTGCTCGTATACGTTTCGTGACTCTGGCTGTAGGGTTGTATGACACTGACTTGTATATATATATCTTTATCATCATCACCCTGAAAACATCTACTGCTGAACATCGTCTCCCAAGGACTTCCATAAAGACTTATTTTGAGCGGAAAAGAAGTCTTCATTCAGCAAAATTGTATATCTATAAGTTTAAGTTACTTTCCCTCCGTGTGGCCCCTTGTATGCCCAAGGTATGACATTTACTGTTAGCCATACAAATACGGCAATGTAATACTTAGGCATGGTAACCAAATCACAACATAGTATAAAACAAAGTCGCTTTCTCTGTCCCTATAACTCTATGTATGCTTAAATCTTTAAAACTACGCAATGGATTTTGATGCGGTTTTCTTTAATAGATAGAGTGATTGAAGAGGAAGGTTTATAAAGTTATATGTACATAAGGGACTCACAATACCAAAATATGGCATTAATCTGCAATAACTGCTTAATTCTCAATGTTCATTCCTAAAGTTCTGTTAAGATTCACAGAATATTTAAATTTTGGTGCAGATCTTTAGTCAATCATATTTCTTTTTCAAATTCGTAATTAAAATCGGATTTAGGTTTCTACCTAACAATAGGTTTTTAATATAGGTTAAGCTTTTATAAATATTTTGTTTAAATTGTGTATTTTTACATTATAATTAGAATATCTATAGTCTGCCAAACACTTAGGTACTACTGATATACCTAATGTGCGCTAATAACAATAAACAAAGACAAAAAATCTTTAGGTAAGTACATCTTCGCTTTGATTATTGAGTTATAAAAAGCAGTAATGACAAATGAAATGATAAAAAGACCATGACAAATGAAATCAAATGAAAAAAGTAAACTTGGCAATGTAAACTCACCACAACTGATAAAAATTATAGTATTGTCTATTCATAACATCAATTGCCCATTTTGTATGAGTGTATGAAATCTGGCTAAATAATATAGTAACTACATGAAAGAACAAAATAGGTATATTAGCCTCCCGTAGATGTAATAATGTCTATAGGTAATAATATCTTGGGACAACTCACACAACATCTGATCCCAAACTCAGCAGTGCTTGTACTATAGATACCCGACTGTTAAACATACCTACTTATCTATTTCTAAATACATACATTGTATATTATAGATAAATAATACCAAAACACATAATGAACTATCGTGTTCATCACATAAAGTTTTATCCTGGGTGGGAATCGAACCAACGACCTCTGACTTAGCAGTCAGGGTCACTAAACACTAAACTAACAGGCCAGTCAAAGTACCTTTAAGTGATATGTATAATTAAATGTTACGCTTACATTATAATGATTATAGTTTTCCTCGTTTCGCCATTTTGTATGGTCCCTCTATCAAAATCCATTCAGGGCCACGGTTCGTATTGTAACTGTTGTTCTTAATATACTTATCTGATTAAAGCATTTATATTTATTCATTATGTTGGTGAGATATTGTCGTTAAGACATTGTTGGATGAATCGCATCGACTGAACCGAGATTCCTGACTGCGGCTATTCAGTAGGAAGGTATAGCCTACTGTCAGTATGTATCTAGTATGTTGGATGTTTAATGATCTTAGTTGAATAGTTATAAATAAAATTATCAAGTTTACTAGGTGTCCCGCGCAACTTCGTATGCGTAATTTTCCCCCGCTTTTTCGCTCCGCTCGTATTAGTCGTAGCGCGATGTTATATAGCCTATAGCCTTCCTCGATAAATGGGCTATCCAACAAAAAAATAATTTTTCAAATCAGGCCCGTAGTTCCTGAGATGAGCGCGTTTAAACAAACAAACTCTTCCGCTTTATAATATTAGTATAGATTAGTAAACTGAAGTTGGTAGTACCTACTTACAAGATATTGTTATATACCTACCTCGATATAATTTAGTAGGTAGGTAAGTAAACATAGTGAGAACAAACGAAAATGAAGATTTGCCTTAAGATTTAATTGCATATTAAATAAATAAAATTAAAATAAACAATTTTCATTAATCTATATCTATACTAATATTATAAAGAGAAAAGATTTGTATTTTTGTATGTAACGAATAAACTTAAAAACTACTAGACCGATTTCAAAAATTCTTTCACCGTTGGGAAGCTACACTATCCCTGGGTGACATAAACTAGGTTTTATTCCTGTATTCCCACGGGAGCCAAAACAACGCGGGTGAAACCTCGAGGCGTCCGCTAGTATAATATAAAATCATAACAGGTATCTCGGTAAGTAACCAGAGTAGGTATTTTACTGAGGTAACCTTACGTAGGTATCCACCTTTAAGAAGCTAAGTAGGTAGGTAAATATAATTGTATAGCTAGGTAGGTAGATATTTAAATATATTGACAAATATAAGTAGGTACGTATAAATCAACGAACTTTTCGATAGGTACTTGCTAAAATAAGACTGTATTTTTTTAAAGATATACAAGTGAGTAGTATGGTATCTAGTTAATATTATTTCTATAAAATTGATTAAAATTAAATACCTACTTAATAATGTAACATAAACAGCAGCAAATTGATGTCGGTTGATATGTAGATAGTATGACGCATCATCCATTAACTAAGAAGTTATAAGACATTAAAGTAAAACAGCCAACTACTAACTAGTCTAAACTAATTCCAACACGACATTGAACACACAAAAACAAAGACCGTTCCGTTTACACATAACCAGAAATTCTTAACGGTTCGAACATTCAACGAAAAGTGTCAATTTGTGACAGGCCAATATGAACTCGACACCCAAAGGGTTCCCGACGGTTTGTTTTGTCGCACGGCACTGTTTATCGTACAAACACCGCGGCAACGACTGAGCAATTATCACTTACCTGTGACACGATCACAGCACTGCACAGATTTATAGTCAATAAACTTGTATCATCACTTTTATTGGTGTTGTAAATTAATTATGTGCACTATTTGTAACGTACGCGTACCTACGCGATGGTGGACGCGGCCTTTCGCGTCGACGGCGAGACGTAGTGTGAGCGGCCTGGGCGGGCGGGGCTTACTGGCAGTCCGCTCCGAGCGGCTGGGAAGCGCGCGCCGATACATCCCTTGTCTTGCCTATTGCCTCTTGCTTCTAGCCACTTGCCTTATCCATTGTACATTAGGTAATCGGAGCCCGGGAAAATTATCGACCCCCTCGGATTCCTGTCTTGGGTTTTGGTGAGTGTACCTAACAACTTGTTTTGGTGGTTTGCGTTTAGAATAT
The DNA here is from genome assembly GCA_945859575.2 of Herminia tarsipennalis. Lineage (NCBI taxonomy): Eukaryota > Metazoa > Arthropoda > Insecta > Lepidoptera > Erebidae > Herminia > Herminia tarsipennalis. The sequence continues at coordinate 12,766,548 of OX243835.2, forward strand.
TGTGATTGAGACTGAGTGTTTTGAATACAGATTCTTATTTGTTTTTTTTTCTTTGATTCCAATATTTTGTATCTTAATGGGTTTAATAAATATAAGCACTTTTCTAGTTCTTTTTTTTTTTAAAGTTTACTAGCAATGTGGGATGAGAAGTCCCACATCACTAGCAATCTTGTTAACCCCTCCAGCTAAGCTCAAAGACTTGTGTTGGGAGTGGGTTCACGTCGGTAGTATAATGGGTAGGATTCGAACCCGCGACCTCACGATTGCGAGACCGATGCCTTAGCCATTAGGCTACCGCCGCTTGTTAATGTACAGAAAATATATTTTTTCAAATGTTTTTTTATTTTTGGCGAATTATAAACTTAATTTAATAAATAAAATACGTAATCAATACTTGCTCATTAATAAAACAATGCGTTAAAATATCTCTTTTTACGGTTCTTTCTCTCTTCTACGGTTAGTCAGAGTTACTTTTAAGATCCGACTACGATATCGGTGCAATCCGATCGAGGGAAGGCAAGCATTTAATTAAGTGATTGTACAACTGTATCAACACAAAACACCTTTTACATTAAGTAGGTAAATAATTTGTACACTTATTTAGACGACCTAAAACAGAAAGACCAGAATTTTTCAGACCTTTAGGTTTTCTGAAACAAACCGTAGACATAATTCCGTAAATAAGTAGCGATACTTAATAAGTAGGTACTTTAAGATAATAAAATCAGTTCCACTTCTTCTTACTAACATTAGCAGTGTATTTCTGATACCGTTATTAAAATAAGAGCCAACACACACTTAACGCACTCGTAATTATTTAAATTATATGTCATAAAATAAGGGTAACCGTCAGCTAAACCAATTTATATTTTTTACTCATTATTTTTTTACCAAAACCAAGTTGCGTGTCAACTTCTTTCCAAGCTTGACGTTGTATGTTTACAGATATAATTAAATAATAATTATTCAAATTCAAAATTTCTCATTAAGTTGGAAGCAAATGAAAAATTTGTGAAAAACCTTTGACAATATCGGTGTATGATACAGATATAATTAAAGAATAATAATTCAAATTCAAAATTTCTCATTCACTTGGAAGTAAATGTATTTTTTTTCAAAAGCCTTTGACAAATCGTCAAATTCTATTAACATTTAAAATTTACTTGACTCTGCATTTATTTTTTATTTTTCTTAAAACAATGTTGGAAAATTCACTTTTACCTACACGGTTCATATAAAACTACTTAACCAACTAGCTTTGTGAAACGTTTGAGATAAATAGTACTCTATGTTTCTAACCTAAGTACCTACCTAGGTAATGCAGGAACAGGTTGACGTTTTTATAATTAGGTACTTGTAAAATCGCGAACTTATTATACCTACTGCATTATAGCGTGAGAGTTTCAAACCACAAATGGTAAATGTTTATTGTATTTATAATAGTTTTTAGTTTCATTGTTTCTGAGATAAAAGATAAATTTGATACCTAATAGTTTTTCTTCTGTTTTAATGCAGTTTTCTGTAAGCTACCTCATAATTCGTTTAGCTTATTGTAATTTACGACTGGGTTTAATAAGTCGTCATAATCACATTTACACCATAAGAAATGGCGAATTGCCTTCCACATCTAGCCTATTGTCAGTCTAAAATAGCTACTTATCTAGACGTACATATGAAAGTCATTGACGAATACATTAAAACTTGAATAAAACTTCGTGATACCTGTGTGGTAGGCAGAGAACTAATGGTACCATCAAATTTTATGATACGAACCCATAACTTGGAGTGTCAGAGCGTACTACAGTTATGTATGATGTTATGACGGCACGTAATGGATATGGGTTACTGTGACTTTACAGTCTATACCTGCAACTTCAGTATTGTAAATGACTTTGATTTCCTTTTACATAACTTCACGTTACCATTAGGGGTTTTTTACGTTTTATAGCGTAGCTGTTTGATGAACGTACGCTGCGCTAACGTACCGTGTACGCTATATTAGCATTGCGTCTGCGTATACATACCTCGGCTCATGTGCGTTACGCTACAGTAGCGTTTAAGCTGCAGGGGAAACGCCACGACTACGCATCGCGTAGTAGCGGTGAAATGGTCCCTTGCAAAACGCTAGTGTGAAGGAGTTCTAAAAGGTTAATGGACTAATTTTGGTAAAGTAATTTTAATAAAAATTGTAAAAGGATGTTCAGTCAAACTATTATTATTTCTTGCCCGTATGGTCAAAATGATGTCACATTGCACGTTAGGCTATTTCACAGAACATTGATACCTGAGGGCTAGACCAGCTACTAGATACTATCATAATTGAAATCGATTTTTACGAGTAGTACCTTATGTGCTATGCTACCATAAGATACCGTAGACCAGTACGAGTAGGTACCCAAAAATCTACCAAAAAAAAGTGAACAGGACCATAGATCCATTTCAAAATTTCATCCCTTAAAGGAAATAATAAGTAGAGATTAACGTACGCACAACGGCTTTTAAAGCCAGTTTAGAATACAACAGTTTAATGCTCAACATGTGCAATTTAGTTATTGGTAGACAATACATTTTCGACCATAATTCTCTACGCGATACTATTGGTCTAAATGGAATGTATTTAATGTCGGCCGACTTAATAACAAAACCTTCAATACCGGTTGTTTAAAGAACAGCAACAACCGATATTAAAATAAGAACTCAGTTTAATGTTAAATTATGCTCTGACATGTTCCTTCCTTACCAAGCGGTGAAGCATACTGTCGACCTACCTAGGACTAGTATAGAAAATTTTGCCGACAAAGTCGAATCGGAACCCAGAATGTCGGCATTATGAAGGCGTTCACCGAATAGATGGTTTTGCGTACGTGTTTCATGTTGGCTGAGCAGAAAATCTAATTTTTACTGCTATATTGCTATGTATTAATGCAATGACTTCATCTTTTTCTAATAAAAAACTGTGGCACTCGGGGACTGCCGTGGTAAAGCTATTGCATAGCATTTTTTATCAACTAAAAAAACAACTAAAAAATATATATATATATATATATTTTTTTTTTATAAAAAAAATACATTTATTACTTATATATTTATTTTTAAATATATTTATTATTTATTTATATTTTTTTTTATAAAAAAAATATATTTAAGTAAAATAATAGAAAAAAACTAAAAAGCATAACCTCTGTGCCGGTTGGAGTAATAATTTCTGGATTCGGTCTCCACACTCAAGGCCCGCGATAGAAGCTATGCAATAGCTTAAAATAACTATTGCAAGGATTGGAATAGCTGAATCTAACAACCATTTTAGATTGTTTTTTTGGCGCTTTTGTAAAGTGTCATGCTGTTATTGTTGGAAAGAAACTTTTATTACCTACTACCTAGCTTTCGCCTATGGCTCCGCCCGCGTGGATGCCGGTTATGGCAACTATCCTAAGTCCTTCCCCGGGCCTCAAACTATCTCCATACTAAATTTTGTTTAGCTGTTTGAGCGTGAAAGCGTAACAGACAGACAGACAGAGTTACTTTCACATTTATAATATTAGTATGAATTTTGACCCATAAAACGAAGGATTCTATTGTTAGTAGTTACCATCTCATTCAATTAGGTATCTACGGTTTCTCATTAAAAGATATGAACTAAAGGCGCCAAGAAAATACTTTCAGAAACAACGTTCATAAAAGTAGTACCTATAAATTAGACTTACCTATCTTGGTTCTTGTTTCAGAGCAAACACGTGCCACAGCTCGTAGTTGATGCGTTACACGATGATTAAAATTAGTGATTAGCGTAACGTTTTCTATTGGCCAGTGTGTGTGTGTGTGTGTGTGAGTTTGACAAAGTCAAAGCTTATCTTTTTGACATTAAGGTAATGGGGATGTTGACTGTCAAGTCAAATCAGTTTTTTTTTTTATTAAATGACAAAACGACAAGCTCTATAGAAATGTGTTTCAAATATGAACCTATGACATCATAAATTCCTGTCGTCAAATCATTACTTTTAGTATTCGTATTCATGCTTTTAAATTTAACATGTTAAATTGTAAAAGAACACTTATTTTCAGAGCATTTTAAGATCTACTATTACCTGATTAGTATAAAATAATTTACTTTTATTGTAGTCAACTACCAAATTACTACAATACATACTAAGGGAGTTTGTCCACCGCAGCCCGTCAACGGGACGTCATGACGTCGTCCAAGTAGCGGTACATAGAATTACTATAGCCGCGTGTCCACCGCACCTCCGTCATTGTCCCGGTCACTAAAGTAAAATAATCTCGTTCACGGTGATGTTGATGGACTGCGGTTGACAAACGGCCTAACTCGGGAAGATTTTATACTCTTGGGTTTAATATTAACCTGCCAGACTCATGAATATGATCATGCTCAATATACATTAAGGGGCGTCTAAACGGGCCATTTTTTAAGGCAATCGGTGGCGGCACTATTAGCAACTAATTGCTCGGCCAATAATGGCAATATGTCTATAATTGTATGACGATTCAGTCTCTTAAACGGGCTACACAACCCGGCAACAATAAAATAGAGGGTGACTGAAACAACAACAAAATTGACCGGGCAACATTGCGGAAAATAGATCGCTCAGCGATCGTCCGGCAACCATCAAATCAATATAATTGGAGAGTACTGCCATGTTGCCGGCCACAGCATTGCCGTAAAAAAAGGTCTGTTTAGACGCCCCATTAGGAATAGGTAAGTCAATACGGGCCCGGCAGGTCATCATCTTAACTGTTAGCAATAAATCATAAAGAATCATCGCATGTATAAGACTCTGTGAATACACGAGCGCCTTTAAATGCCTCCGTAGTAGGTTACAGCAAATTAGTATCACAATGTGTTGTGAAATAAATTCAATTGTTTGACTACAATCAACGAAAACGGAAATAAAACAAAGATTTTTCTTTTTGGGAACGTAGTACCTACGTAATTTTATTATATGTAATTGAGGTTCAGATTAAAATGAGATTATTATCTTGAGGCGGCGGGTCTTCATAGGTGTTTACTCATTTTTAATTGTGAACTTTGTAATAATGGCTTAATGATGAAGCCACTGTTCGGTTAATTATTTTATAGATGTGTTCCAAGGTAACAAAATTGCTTTAGTGGTCTATAATACGGTGCCTACGGGCTTTGCATTAAGCGGGCAATACTGTTTGTTTTATAAAGTGCCGCTAATAAAGTCATGGGCACACGAACCCACATATTTTCGCCCTTTAATAAAAGTGGTGGTGTTGGTTTTATTATTTTAATTGACTATAAGAATATATTATGTTGGTATTATAATGCGTTATGGGAAGTCTTGCGGTAAACGGCTCTTTCGAGAAGCACGTAACCGAACTTTTAAACTTAATTTTATTGATATATACCTAGACACTTAATCATAACAATTAGGTATACATACCTAAGCATATGCACTTAGGATTTTTTTTTAGAGATAACTAGCAATGTGGGTTTGTGTCCCACATTACTAGCAATCTTGTTAACCCCTCTAACTAAGCTCAAAGACTTGTGTTAGAAGTGGGTTCATGTCGGTAGTTTAATGGGTAGGATTCGAACCCGCGACCTCACGATTTCGAGACCGATGCCTTAGCCATTAGGCTACCGCCGCTTGAGAGCTAAGTGCAGCCTACTGGGTCCTTATTCACGTTATTTTTTTCCGTTTTAGTGGCAAGCCCATGCGAACTGTTAAAATCTTGTCATAATGGTAAATAGAGAGCTGCGCTTAGAAATGCATCAACGCACATGCGCGGCGGACATCTTTGAGTGCACCGCGCATGCGCCAGTTCGCACGGGCTTGTCACGAAAACGGAATAAAATAACGTGAATATGGACCCTGTTGTGTACTTGTTTTGTTGAACTGATGGTATGATTTTATTGGTAGGTAGGTACTCGTATGGACTTATAAATATTATTCACATTATACCTATATAGGTAGGTACAATACCTATACTTATGTACCTACTTGTACGCTACAAATCACTACATAGTATAAAACAAAGTCGCTTTCTCTGTCCCTATATCCCTAAGTATGCTTAAATCTTTAAAACTACGCAACGGATTTTGATGCGGTTTTTTTTAATAGATAGAGTGATTGAAGAGTATGGTTTATATGTATAATAACATGCATTAAATAGTGGAGAAATAAGGAGCGAAGCAGCAATAAGAAATATTGCAAAAACGGGGAAAATTTACGCAGACGAAGTAGCGCGGGTCATCTAGCATTGTATAAAGCATAGGTGTTTATTACACATTTCAAACAGATTTCAATTATGCGGGCGAAAAGCACTGAAATCTATTTGAAATAGGTATATATTTTTTACTGGTGGTAGGTCTAACTAAGCCATAGGAAGTCTTGGTGAGTAGGTACTACAACCGTCAGTTATTATTCCGTAAAATAGTGATGTTCACATCACTGTGTTTTGGTTGAAGGGCACTGTAGCAAGTGTAATTACTGGGCAAATGAGACTTATGAACTAATGTCACGATGAGGAGCGCGATACGGTGACATACAGATCTTAGTCAAACAAGGATTTAGGTGTCATTGATACTGTTATGGGGGATTATATGGGCTAGCATGACGCTTACCATCAGGCACACGACATGCTCGTCTCTCCATAACGTTGTATAAAAAAAAAGTTAATCGACCTATTAGTTAACCACGGTCTTGTATAAAAAATACTTTTCATGGCAATTAAATAATAAACTTTAAACATAAAACCGTAGACACTAGTTTTAATCGAGAAAAAATCATAAAAATCGCAATTATCACATTTTGTGAGTCACAACTTTAAATGGATTATTTAACTTAATTAATTTGGCCACACAAAGTTTAACACGCATTGTGAATTCGCAGAAATAAATATTAATAAACTTAGGTACATTACCAATTGTTATATTGCTGTAATATACATGTATAATTAATTGTTTTACTGCAGTAATGAGTCATTAAAGTGTTGCAAAAGGACGAACAAACGACCTAGTGGGCAAAAATATGCATTATGTAGGTAACTATACATAATAATAACTTTAACATTATCTACCTCGACTTGATGCTTCGGTGGTGCAGTAGTAGATAGTAAATACGACTGTGCAAGAAGTCGTGGATTTGATTCCCACACAGGGGGCTTAGACAAATGCCACACACTTCTTTTTCCGCACACGCTACTGTTGGTTTTTGTTTACAAATTCAGCAACAGTCGCGTGACATTTTGTCAACCTTATGTCAAATGCATTCATTTTTTCGCGTTAGCGTGTGTGGAAAGAGAAGTGTGTGGTATTTGTCTAAGCCCCCAGGACAGCATACAGGGTCCTTATACGCTATCTTTATTTCGTTGTCGTGAAAAGCCCGTGCAAACTGGCGCATGCGCGGGGCGCTCAAGTATGTTCACCGCGCATGCGTAACGAAATGCATCAACGCGCATGCGCGGTAGACATCTTTGAGCGCATCGCGCATGCACTAGTTCTCAGGGGCTTGTCACGACAACGAAATAAAAATAGTTAATAAGGACCCAGGACGACAAAACTCATTCTAAGACTTGCTTCCGAGACTTTCGTTCCAAGACTAAATTTGAGTTTTTGTATCCGTTATGTAGGGTATTTGACTGAAGTCAAATCAGCCTCTTTTTAAGTAAAGTCAAAAACAACCCCCTCCGTACAAATTTGTATGAAATGCTAGAATATGACGTCACGTGTTCTATGGTCAAATAATTTACTTTTAATGTTTATTTTTATGATTAAAAATGAATAAACATGTTAAATTATAGATGAACATATTTTTTCAGAACACTTATTGACGTATTTTTACATGGTAAGTATAAATATTTTCTTTTGATAGTGATCAAATACCCAATTGTACCTTTGTTTTTAAGTTTCCCTGCGACACAAGGTCCTAGCCTTGGTACCCTAGTGTTGGTAGTTGTTTTAATAAAAAAGCAAAAATAAAAAGATACAAGTACCTACCACTGTTATAATTGTCTACATACAATGAATACCCGTGTGATCTTTTTTAAATTAAATACTTAGGTATACATGTTTATTTCTGAACAAAAGCGTGGATCTAAGTTTGCCGGCAAAAAGTAGCCCCGCAGTTTCAGAGTTTTGGGTGTTCTAACAAACCAACAAACATTTTAATTTTGTTAAATGTTTGCTTTAACAAGCCAGCGAAACTTTGAAAATTCCATAATAGATATTTAAGTAGAGGTAGGTACAACTCTGTAAGTATAAATGTTGATAAACTTTTGCGATATGTACCTACACATTAATTGTGAATAATTTAAGGTAAAATACCTTGTTTATTGCCCGACCTTTCAACAATATTGCAACGGCCGTGGTTACGGGTACACTCGGGCAATAAACAAGGCAAAAAAAATATTACTATTATTTCGCTATCAAACTAAGTAGCGGCAACTACAAGACATCTTTTCACCAAATTTCATCAAGATTCATTGAGTAGTCTTTGAGTAAAATGCCTGTGACATACGAACGGACATGACGAAACTATAAGGGTTCCGTTTTTTCGATTTTGGCTAAGGAACCCTAAAAAAGGACGTGAATAAGGACCCAGGCCTCTCTCGGGTCAATGTATCAAACTGTCTCTATAACGACATTCATTAGCTTTTGACATTATGATTTTATTATGACCGCTTTGTTAGAAGTGTGCATGGCTTGGCAGCCTTGCAATATTTAAACACAAGATGTATTTGTAGGCATGCGTGCGGCGTCACTCGCCTTCGTCAGTGAGGCGAACGCGTGCCACATTCCTGCGAGTATTGACTCGCTCCGACACAAAGTTACTTACAGACTTGCATACATACGGACAGAATATTACCTTGGATTTGTATTTTTTTATTTACTGTTAATCACAGATAATTAATAAGCTATGGTTACCCGATTGTACTTATAACGGATTTTCTTAAAACTTAACTTTGCAATTAGGTAAGTAGGTACTTGAAAGCGCCAGAAGGGACGTTATATTTTTAATAATAATAATATCTTGGGACAACTCACACAACACTATCTGATCCTAAAATAAGCAGAGCTTATACTATGGCAACCTGACAATTGATAAACATACTTATATATTTCTAAATACATGCATATTACAGATAAATAATATATTTTTGGTCCAAATATGTTTTTTTTATAAGATAAAAAAAACATGTAGGATTGTGGTCCCACATTACTAGCAATCTAGTTAACTCCTCCAGCTAAGCTCTATGGCTTCTGTTAGGAGTGGGATCACGTCGGTAGTATAATGGTCAGGATTCGAACCCGCGACCTCGCGATTGCGAGTCCGATGCCGACTGTGGCCGTCGGGCGCATCGGGCGCCCGAGTACAATAAATCTGTCACAGGCATGGTTGTTTATTTCAATGTCATCAATGTTTTGGCGATTGCAGTGACATACGATGCAATTACAAATAATAAAATTAAAAAAGCTGTCACAGGCATGGTTGTTTATTTCAATGTCATCAATGTTTTGGCGATTGCAGTGACATACGATGCAATTACAAATAATAAAATTAAAAAAGCTGTCACAGGCATGGTTGTTTATTTCAATGTCATCAATGTTTTGGCGATTGCAGTGACATACGATGCAATTACAAATAATAAAATTAAAAAAGCTGTCACAGGCATGGTTGTTTATTACAATGTCATCAATGTTTTGGCGATTGCAGTGACATACGATGCAATTACAAATAATAAAATTAAAAAAGCTGTCACAGGCATGGTTGTTTATTACAATGTCATCAATGTTTTGGCGATTGCAGTGACATACGATGCAATTACAAATAATAAAATTAAAAAAGCTGTCACAGGCATGGTTGTTTATTACAATGTCATCAATGTTTTCTTATGACCTTTATCACGTAAAATAATCATCCGTAAACCGACTTTACAGACAACCATTTTTTTTGTTGGAAATCTGATTTTCACTGATTCGTTGTAAACAGATTCAACAATAGTGTTGGTATTGAGTTAAGAATGTATGTAGGTACTGTACCAAATTACAAGTATGTATTTAAAGTTTCTCAGTTTTAAATTACAAAACATAAAAACTAAATCATTGTAATTTTTTTTTGCAGTCGTTACTTGTAGATGTTAGTATGGATCGCGCGGCTGTTTGCAAAGTGCGCCGCTAATTGCTGACCAGACGTCGCACCTCACAGCTGATTTATACTGTAAGATATACATCAACATAGATACGAAATAACAGGAAGATACATACGTTAATGTAAGAGTTGAGATAATGAAAAAAATAGTAGTTTATTTTTCACTTGGTGAATAATTTAAAATCTCATTTGTCTAATAATTACACTTTCTATAATGGGACTCTAAAACTACTACAGTGAAGACCCACTTCGTACGGAATATAGTACCTAGGAACCAAAGAATAACTGATACTGTGGTGGCACACCCTAAGGCGGCCTACAGCTTAGACCTACCAAAAATATCTTCCAGTCATAAGTGCCACGACCTGCCAATACTATGAAATACAATTTAGTACTCAAGATAAACGCAAAGGTTAGGCAAAAGGTTGGTACCAAAATTGGTAATTTATTTTTAAACGAGCTGACCAACAACTTCGTATGCGTCAATTTTCCCCGTTTTTGCTATATTTTTCATTGCTGCTTCACTCCTATTAGTCGTAGCATGATTTTATGTAGCTTATTGTCTTCCTCAATAAATGGGCTACCCAATAAATGAAGATTTTTTCAATTCGGACCAGTAGTTCCTGAGATTACCGCGTTCAAACAAAGAAACTCTTCAGATTTATAATATTAGTGTAGATTAAATCCTAGATGCCTGTCTTTTTCGTCTATTTAAAACAAAAAATGCTAAAACATTAGAACACGACCACGTACAATGAACAAGCGAACAATGGAATAACAAACTTTTTTAATATTAAACGTGATGCAGAATCGCATTCGTTCCCCATCTGAAGTAATTTCGGAGCGAAGTGGATTGTTTTTCTTGGGTCCCCGATTGGATTTATCTCAAGTTTTATGACGTCTCGCATCCCCGTCGTAAACTTTAATACCGGTTGGCTACCGCACTCTACAACAATACCTATATCAATCTTATGGTAATACCCTCAGTGCCTCTCTTCTTGTCTTTTACTTGAAGGTATTTAGCTGCTAATCCGTCTTTGTTTTACACGTGTTTGTCTTTGTTTTTTACAAATATATGCACCTATCGTGAATATGATCAGAAAACTAACGCATAACGAGCGTTTTACTATGCGGGTTTACCATTTCATCTTGATAGAGCTAGTTAAAAAAGATGCGGTTAAGCGCTAGTCACCTGAACGAAGGCTAAACCTTCGGCGAGGAATAATCTCTTTGCGTCATTAAAATTAAATGAGCGTAGGTACTAACAGGCAGACTGGAACGGCGACTTCTGTTTTCCAGGGTTCTTATGCACGATCTTTTTTCGGTACCCACGACAAGCCCATGTGAAACTGTCAAAACGTTGTCACAATGGTGACGTATTTCTATGCGCAGCTCTACATTTGAGAGCTACGCTTAGAAATGCATCAACCTGCGCGGCGGACACTTTTGTGCGCACCGCACTTGCGTCTGTATTTACCATTATGACAAAATTTTGACAGTTCCGTATGGGCTTGCCTTGGTTACGGAAAAAATATCGTGAATAAGGTCCCCCGGTCTATATAGATGAAGTTGGGAATTCTTTCCCGCTTCGAAAAAAAAAATGGTCTGCAATGTCTTCACCATTAGTCAAAAGGTGCAAGTAAATTTTGTTAACAGCGCTATTTAAGTATCTATTTTAATGAATACAATTGCTGTTGCAGTGAACGTTTATTATCGGGTTAAAATTACAAGTCTATTATACTTCCCCATTAAGCTAGAGGACAGATTTGTTTGTTATGGATTATCCCTGAACCTAATACCTAAGTATGATAATCTTTAACCAAACAAACAAACTTTTCCTCGTTTAATATTATTACAAAAGTATAGAGACCGTTATTGAAAAAAACAGAGGTCCAAGACTCTGGCGACCAGCAGACTGAAATCACGTTAAGCTATTGTTCTTATACTTTATCTCTCCCGTCCACTCGGATTTCTGTCCCAATGTACTACAAGAGTGAGGGAATGGGAACACACACAATTTCCTATATATCGGGCTAAACCTAAGAACAAAAGAAGCTATCAATGTTCTGTTGGCTAAGCTGTGATGAAGCTGTAAAATCGATTAAGAAAAAAAAATTAAAAATATGATAAATATTTATTTACTTTGTTAATTTAACGCCTTAATTCTTATTTATGGCATACTACCTATTATGCCATAATAGCTCAAAGAAACTGCACGTTTTAAGCGATTATATTAATTAACATAATAGACGTTGCTTGTTATAGCTAATACTGGTAGTGAGGCATGTAAATCATCTGTGGTTAGCCGGCAACTGGTTTGCATTCAATACCCTCAATTATATAATTTATGATAGGTATACAATCTATATGCAATCTGTATTGCAGCTGTAAAAGTTAGCTCAAAAGGGAAATATGAAAGGAAGGTATTCATATCTAAAAACCTTAGAAATGTGGGACTACGACTATCTTCAACAATGATATAACAGGGCCAGATTGTCTATCTTACCGAAATTTTGGTTTTGTGCCTATTTTCGGCCACAAAACGGCATACGGTATAGTTTCAGTTTTGAATGAAGTTAGGCCGAAACTATGGCTGATATCAAATTGATCATATTGGATGTGTCGTATCGTAATTATCGGATGAAACTAGGTTCCGCTTCCACAACCGTTGCGCTGTCTGTTTGTCAAAAACGAAATACCTTTGTAACACTATTACATATTTTTATTCTTAAAAACTTAACATAAAAGCAAGTATGCCACTTCGATAACGAAAACAAGAATAACGAAAACGTGTACATCGAAAGTAAAATCATCTTTAGTTTGTTTCATTCAACCAAATAGATGCAAGTGTTAATTTTAAAACTTGCATATTTTACACAGATACTTAACACCCGATACAGAAAAGCAATAAACATACCATCGTTGTCAATAGCCTGACAACAAACAATCGCGCCGAAAGCTGCCAGAAGGGTTGTTTTGAATAACAAAGACAATTCAGTAGCAACGATTGAAAAAACATCTTTTGCATGCCGGAACGTAAATATTTATTCTAACAATATCGAAAGGAAGCGTGACTATCCAGACTATGTAAACAATATGCCCCCAGTTGGCTTTCACTTTCAATATTTTAGGAAACCCTTTTATAGATTTGCTACTGCCGGTTCTCATTTGCATAACACTGGACAAAACAATAAAACACGAGTTTATTTGGATGCGAAAAGTGAAAACAAGGTTCAAGGTGGTTCTCTTGAGCTGTGGCCAGTTGATGGTTCGGTTTCTGTTGCATTGCACGTCATATGTTCATGTTGTATTGTGTCCCATGTGATTTAAAGTGAGAGTTCGAGTGAAATAAGAGCACAGAGAAAGACGAGGAAGAATTTGAGATCTTTTCATAAAGGTAAGTTGAATTTTGACGTTTATGACACGCACTACATTTAAAGTCGTAGATGTTATGAATGCAGAACCTACTCAGAAATGCAATAGAAGCTATAAATATAAATCATTTCAACAACAACGTTTTCAACACTCATGCAAAAACGACCGATTTCTATTCCATCTGATTGATCTAACTAGATTACTTAATAAATTAAATGATGTATCCTTTCTAATTCTCTTTCGATGAGACCACATTATCATCAATCAGCTGATAGACCGTTACCGTTAGTCATGTCACTCTCAGTTTATGATACCTCTATAACTTCACAAATTAGTCAAACGTTAACTCGGCTCGAATCGCCTTTGGGTGCAATAAACGCTGACCGGCTGATCTGAATGCAATTTAAAAACTTCAACACTAAAATATAACGTTAAATTATTAGTATAAGGTCTATTTTGTCTTAAATAAAAAATGTGTGTTTAAGTCGTTTTTGTGTTAACGGTGGATGCAGTGAAGATCTGTTAATAAGCCGGATACACACAGTGTGTTTGCACGTTTTGTTACATCACTTTGAGCCGACTTAACGCACCACGTTCTAATGTTTAGTGTATATGAGACTTTAGGGTCGATATTTGATATTAAATATTAGTTGATTGTTCACATTTTTGTTGCACGAGGGTGACGACGGCTTACGATGACAAAGTGTGAATAACGAATTGCTGGTAACTGTTGGCTTTGTTCAGGCTTGAGTTCAATCTTCCTTACTTACCAACTCTCTTATGCAATAAGTAGGTACTATGATGTTTGAAACAAATCGTGACCTAAGATTACCCTAACAATTTTACGATTTTCTAGGAACTACTACAATCTGGTCCCTCGTTCTTTAAAATATCTCTTGTATCAATAGTCAACGTAATGAACCAGAACTTTCCTGCTATCAGGCACTCCTAAACATGTAACTTATCAACCAGAAAGATGAATCAACCATTTTATGTTATCTAAAACATTCAGTTACTTTGCAAATTGACGCCAAACCTCAGCCGTTCATCCATGTATCGATTATGAACAGTTCAATCTAATGTCACGTTGTAAAAATTATATTTTCTTGTAATGAATGTACAAAGTTATATTTTCCTTACGTACACGTCCACCCTTGCTGACGTAGAGATGTCATCAGCTCGAAACCCGAGGCCTTTATAATATTTTAGAATATCGGAATGGATGAACTGATTCTTTTGCCAATTGTTGATGTTTTACTTGTCTATATCTTGCTTAGTTATAAGATAATAAGCTTGTTTTAAATTCCGACGAAATAGACTTGGCAGCCATCTTATACGCATGTAGGCAGAAGAAATAAAATTGCCTAATAAATTAACAAAAGCAATACAAAATTAGGTCAAGGGATAGCCAACAGTTATAAAGCTTGTTTTAAATTTCACGTCAGCTGTCCGTCTATACGAATAATAGATGCGGTCTGGTTTATAGACGGGCCATATAACTCGGCTGACTGCCGACTCCAAACGTTCAGTTAGTCCAATTTGAAACACAACCGAGACTAGACAGTGGTATTCGTTTAAATTAATAAACTATTTTAGTTTTGAGTGCCTCAGAGTGTTTGGGATTTAAAACTGTAAGTAAATAGATGTATTTCTTAGTTTGTTTTCCAAATAGGCTATTGATACTGCAATACTTTTTACACATGCAGCCTATGGGCTAGATATATTCGAAAAGCTTATGACGCCCTTCGAGTTCAGTTCAACAACGCGTTCAGGGTGCTGGTGGGACTGCCCCGTTACTGTAGCGCTTCCGGGATGTTCGCAAACGCTAAAGTCGATTATTTTTATACCATAATGCGAAAGCGGTGCACATCTCTGGTGAGCAGGGTACGGGGCAGTGGTAACAGCATTCTGAGCATGATTGCCAGCAGGTTAGACTGCTTATATATGAATCGCTGCAGTCTTCAATCAGCTATCTCTCATGGGATGGTGCGGCCGTGATTTAAGTTTTATAATTTACTAACATAGTTCTTAAGTATTACTAACCTAATGAGTCTTGGTCACTTAAATAAATAATTTTAAATAAATAATTAGTTGTTGTTTATCTGTTTCAACGCTAGTTATGATATAGAATGCACATGGTGCCATCTTTTGTTAATTAAAATTAGCTGAGTTTTTAAACAAGATTCGTACATACACATCTAGCAAATAATAATAACTAACCAGCTCAGTCGCATGGTCTTTACGAGGCCCAAGAGACTACTAATCCGTCTGTGTATTTTGTCTTCAAAGACAAAATTTATCTACTAAATAAATACCTACTAATGTGACTGAGCTACGAATATAGAATACTATCTATATTTGGAATTAGAAGATCATTAAAGCTTTTAAGTCTAGTTATTGTGTATTTTGAGATCAACGAATGATAGCTACTTATACCTATATCCAGAGGGCCGGCACGTACCTCGGCCAGCGAATAAGCCTGGCCATACAAAGAGGAAGTGCGGTCAGCCTTCTGGGCACAATGCCCGTTGGCACTGATTTGCAACAAGTTTATTATTTGTAGTCCTTTACCTATATTGTGATTGCGTTTTATATATACTCTTTGTATTTTTTGTAATAAGTCCTGTCTTAGTCTATTAGATGCAATAAAACTTATACCTATTAGTAAATCAATAAAGATACTGTACTACCTACGCAGTAATATAGACACGCATATCTATAAACGCAAATACAATTAATTGACATCTGATTGACGTTTCCTTCTAACGGCCGGTCTCAATAATCATCTATCGATGGATATAACTACTAAAGGTATATATTTGACATAAGCTCCATACAAAATATGTCAAAATTCTACCTCTAGTAGCCAAATCCGTCGACAGATAGGTTATTGAGACCTGCCGTAAAACATATAACTCTACATAAACTACTGGTAAAATAATAGGTGCATTTGTCATTATAATTAATTCTTCCATTTGTTATTATATCTAAGAGGTGGTTACTCTGATTATTTTTGACAAGGCTTTCATTTTCTTCTTTTTCAGTCTATCTTAGAAGCGATGAAAGTCCACCAACCTATCCAATCACAAACCATGGAACGACTATCGGCGACTCTCGAACATCAAATAAAATGAAAAGTGATGACGCCAATAAGCTGTGAGTTTTCATAGATTTATATTGTTAGAGTTGCATTAAAGGTAGGTAATAACAAAAGATTCAAATCGCCAGAATCTCAAGTTAGAGTCAATTATTCATTTTACCGCAACTTTTTGATACTTATTTTCTGTTAGATTATTCACTTCGCACGAAGTAGATACAGTCTTTAGTTATCAATGTAGCGAAAAATGTAACTCTTTATATTACTTGTAGATAGGTATGTAGATTCGACATACCTAAACCTATCTGTTAACATTAAAAGATACGATACTTGTCATTCCATTATCTTATAAAGATTGCCGAATCTTGTAGTTTATTTTGAATGCGATGAGTCACTAAAAGTAAAACAATCACTAGATAAGTACATAGAAATCAAGCACAGAGTGGTTAAGTTTAATCTACATAGTTAGGTAGGTAGGTAAGTATCCACATCCGTATTTAAAATAACTTAGGACACTCCCCAGACGATCTGTTGTACTGTTAAGTAAGTAGATACATAGCAAAAAATTTATACAAATTACATAGCATAACCTTTTTGCCCGCGGAACAGTTCACATGAAAATCTCTAAATCCTGAACTCTGAAAATCTGAAAATTCGTGAAGATTTTGCCGTAAAAACCTGTCTCACAGACATAGATAGACAGTCCCTGTATACATACCAACTACTGTACACATAATTGACCATACCCTCTCTCAATTAGGATCTGTGAGTTCCAATAGGTATTGGAAATATACAAGGATAATTCTGTTAGTCGCATTGACCACTTACCGTCTACAAACTTAGGATGCTCTTTGGCTAAAGATGCCTTCCGTATAAATACGCAACTACCTATATAAGTAATAACTAATTATATATTTATGTAAAGCTATGTGAAAAATGACACCGACCAAAACCTTGCTCACGGACAAATATCGAACAAGTAAGAAAATAATGGCTAACTAAATATTGTGTAACACAGATCTACTAACACTGTTTAACTCATTAGTTTTGACCAAATATTTTTGTTTTATTCTTACTTACGTAGTGGCACTGTGAACCATTATGTTGTAAATTAATGATCATCCTTAGCATCACGATGTATTTTATTATTATGATTACAATACAATAAGAGTACATCTTTCTCTCTCTCTCTCTCTCTCTCTCTATCTCTTCCTAGACAGTATCAACCAGTTTGGTCCTTCTTCAGATTGTGCCATCTAACACGGTCTTGCGCTACTTCCATCCAATTCGTCCCAGAAATTTTCCTTGAGTCATCCTTCCATTGCATTTGTGGTCTACCCTTAGGTCTTTTTAAAGAGTAGGTTCATAATCAGCATTATAGCATTCCCACTACAAAAATCTCTCAGACAAGGTACCTGGCAAGTTGATGGATATCTCATTAAATAATTTGAAGAGAAGAATCATGTCATGGTTGTTAATTAAATATCTACATTTAGGTAGGTAGAGTCCTCATAGACATTTTTTACGTTGGTTAAAAACTCTATGGATCTCACCTGCCGAAGCGGCTAGGTATCAGTGGCGGGGAGTCCTTAGAACACCATTCTTTTCGGTTTCCCTTTAAATACAAGATACCTTCTTAATATATACATACATATATATACACTAGCTGTCCCGCGCAACTTCGTATGCGTAAATTTTCCCCGTTTTTGCAACATTTCTCGTCGCTGCTCCGCTCCTATTAGTCGAAGCGCAATTTTATATAGCCTATAGCCTTCCTCGATAAATGGGCTATCCAACAAAAAAAGATTTTTTCAAATTAGACCAGTAGTTCCTGAGATTAGCGCGTTTAAACAAACCAACAAACAAACAAACTCTTCCGCTTTATAATATTAGTATAGATATATAGGAATAACCGTGCCAAGGTATTATCGAGTTACCTTGGGATGATTTTAACCCTTTGCCGCTGCTGGGTATGTTGTAGGTATTCGAACCAATTAAAAAATCACACAATATGCTGTCGAATTAGTCCATAGCCAGAAGTGGGTATTCCTTACCGAATAATCTCCTTCAACGCCGACGGAAAACACAATTCTACATTTATTTTCTACAGCAAGAACCTGCACCATAAATAAACACAATATTTTGATTAGAAAAGCAATCAAGCTGTGGTAACGTGTCACGTAAAATGTTATAATAACCAACTGCGAATACATTTTAGGAAGTACTTACTAGATAAATTTCTCATCAGAGATAAAAGCCAACAAGTTTCTGAAGGTAGCAAGTTATTCGAAAGTGCAATTCAGAATAACTGTTTGTGAAAGCGGTTACCATATATAGAAGCCTACGTTTATACAAGCTTGAGATGAAGATAGATTACTACGCAAGTAATCTAACGTCTTGGAAACATACTCGAAGCTGTGTTTGCGGTACTATTAGAGCCTTTTAACACGTCCTGCCTGATGTGTAGTGACCAAACTCTAGGTAAAGATGCTTATTTTCGTTGGAAATGCATAGCCAATTAACAAACTTAAGATTTGTCCTAAATCCTTACCAAATATTGTGTAACCGATGTGATGGAATGCATTGTGCGGTTCATTTATAGGGTTCTTGTTATTTTTAGAAATACTTTTACTTTTCGCTATTCGTCATTGGATGGGCGGAGAAAACTTCAGAAAAGAAAGATTGGAAATATAGGAGAGAGAATAACACAGTTTTAAAAAAAACTAAATATATCAAACTAAAATAAATTGTTACAAACAGAAAACTGATTTCTCCGTTTTGCGACCGATGATTGAGTAGGTAGGTAGGTATTCAGTTAAAGGACAAGTGCATTTTTTTTTTGTATAGAAATAAAAAATCTTACAAACTTTGTCTCTCTGTCTAGTTTAGGCTGTTGTTGCGATAAAAAATTAGACACTAAAGAACATAAATTTTGATAAACTTTACATAATACATGAATTTGACAAAAGGTTAGTGTAGTTCAATTGTAAATTTCTTTTTTTCTTTTCTTTTTTTTTTTTAAAAAGACAACTCCCGCAGTAGTGTACAAGCCCTGTGTCACGGGGGACTTTACAAACAAACAAGTCACGGACACAAATTAAACCCAGACCCGGAACAACAATTTGTGGATCACACAAAGTGGTGTCCCGTGTGGGAATCGAACCCACGACCTCTTGCGTAGCAGTCGGACACACTCCCACCGCGCCACAGAGGCAGTCAGATGGGATATAAAATAGGATATATTTTGTAGGTATTATACAACGCTATTCTTCGTACAGTGCTTACTTGAAAGTAGTTTGCTCAGAATAGGTAACACACTCCAATGGGGTACTTACTGGACCATATTATATTTTTTATTTAAGTAATTAACTAATCAATCATTAATTGATTAATGTTACTAACAGTCCAAAACTGTTCACAGTGTGATAGGAAATGTAAGTATACACATAATTTAAATAAAAATCATGGATTGTATACTACGCGACGCAGCGAGAACGATTTCGCAAAGAACACAAGATAACTCTTATCTATACTAATATTATAAAGCGGAAGAGTTTGTTTGTTTGTTTGTTTGCTTTGTTTGTTTGTTTGTTTGTTTGTTTAAACGCGGTAATCTTAGCAACTACTGATCCGAATTAGATCCGATTATTTTACTGTTGGATAGCCCATTTATCGAGGAAGGCTATATAACATTACGCTACAACCAGTAGGAGCGGAGCAGCAATGATAAATGTTGCAAAAACGGGAAAATTTACGCAGACGAAGTTGCGCGGGACAGCTAGTGGCTTATAACTATGTAAAGTTTCAGTATTTTGATTATCTTTCATTAAATGATTTCTTAAAGTAAAAATCTGGTTGGGGTGTCAGAGCTTTGTGCTATCCGAAAAATAACGTTATAAATTTTACCAAATAAATAATTGTACGGTATGTCAGTAGGTATTACTTGTTAAAGTGATTCAAAACAAAATTGAAATAACGCTATAATTAGACAGATTGTGTTAAAAGGATATGATGCTAACATTATTAAAATCAATTAAGTTTATTGCAATATAAATGCATTAACGGGTAGGTAAGTAATTGAAATATAGCCAATGTAATGAGAATTCAATCTGCCATTGTATATTCTGCCATTGTATATAAGTAGTTTTACCTTGCTAAAGGGCAGTTATGAGATTTAAAGGGATTGCAATTTTGTTTTTCAATTGTTTGCATTTGATGTTTAATGAAAACCTTTAGAAATACTAAATACTGATTTAAAAATCGCTTCAACATTGATTATCTAATCTAATATCTTTGATAGGTAGGTACTTGATTAGAAACGGTTTTTTCAGGCTAAAAATGTTGATGAGAATTCACGCGGTTGGATCCGCAGGCGGCAGGTAAAAAATACATACATACCTACCTACCTACTTGTAAATAAATATAGACAAAGAACTACTGAAGCTAATATTTCAGCACATCAGCTATGTGGGATGCATTCTAAGTTACTTGGAATCCCGCTATAATCCATGGGTCATAATGAAAAATAACGTTTATGTAACCGAGTTCGACGACACAAAAGCTAGTCACAGTACCTTTATATCATTTTCTATTATCGTTCTTAACGTAAACCTAATAATATCCAAAGTACTTTTAAATTATAACAAGATGGCTGACATAAATAACGGAAATAATTTACTAAGTCCATAAATGGTAGACTTTTTCAAGAAACTGATACAAAAAAATAATATTTTATCAAATGGCATTCGTCGAGTCGGATACGCAGTATGGTGGTACCTTATTTTAATCTGGGTGGGTATTTTTAAGTCGATAAATTTAGCCTGTCAACCCACATGTGTGTTGGCTTGGAGATAAGGCTCGGGTCGGTCTACCCCGCCTCTCGACTCGAAGCATAAGCCATCGTAAAATATTATCCTGCCCGAGACATTTATTGCCCGGTTTGAGATAGGTACCGTGGAATCATTTTTAAATGTACATATTATATTATGTGGAATACCCACCTACTAGTATTTTGAATATGGTGCTGTTACGATGCGCGAATGCGGATTTAAAAAATGTTATGTAGTTAAATTAAATTCTAAAAACATTCGGCAGCGCCATAGTTTGCGCGTTCTCACTTCCCTTTAATACCTAATAGAATATTATTTACTCTTCTCATACTCTCTCTTACCTGTCTTCTTTCAATTCTTGTGCTTCAAATATAACAGAGATCTCAGTTCTTTTAACAATCTATTAATTTCGTCGCTCATTCTTCTAGATTCGTGGGATCCTCTTTCTTTGTCCAATCTGTTGTACTCTGGATACGATGCCCTCCGAAATAAGGATGGCACTCAACCGTTTCAATTTTAAAATTAAAGTTAGTACGCTGCTCTTCAACAGTTCAGCTGAATCTTCACAAAGTTAACAACTTATTAGATTATAATGTAGGTATGTAAGAAATGTATTTATGTATATTTTAAATATGTGCCTATGTATGTTTTATATAAGCATGCACCTATTTGTTTAGGTATTTTTGTGTATATAATTATATAATACTTTTTTTTATTTTTCGGTTATTTCATATATGTTTATTATTATTATGTATCTTTATCTAGCTTTCTACAATCTGCACCTACATATTCTTATCTTTACATCACCCAAAGGTAGACTGGCAGAGAATGCTTCTAGCAATAATCCGCTTTGGACACTATTTGTACATTAAGTGTTAAATACATAAAACAGCTAACTCTAATAGGTAAACTATCGTTTGTGCCGCAGATAGAAAAGCTTCTTACTGTTTTCTATCTATTGACGGATATCGAAACCCACAGTTAACCATAGCTAAACTATTGACACCGACTGTAAGTGCTTGGTACTGAGTTTATCAAGATTAGTTTGTGCATATCTTATCGCGTTCTAAATAGCCTAAAAA
The DNA here is from genome assembly GCA_945859575.2 of Herminia tarsipennalis. Taxonomy (NCBI): domain Eukaryota; kingdom Metazoa; phylum Arthropoda; class Insecta; order Lepidoptera; family Erebidae; genus Herminia; species Herminia tarsipennalis. Next base: position 12,789,064 of record OX243835.2, read on the forward strand.
AATTTAGTAGATAATCCAAATCACATAATAGATTAACTAATCCTAATAATAAATGAGATAGAGGAATAAGTGGATGTATATTTATAACTAGCTGACCCGCGCAACTTTGTATGCGTCAATTTTCCCCTGTTTTTGCAACATTTTTCATTGCAGTTCCTATTGGTCGTAGCTTAATGGTATATAGCTTGTAACCTTCCTCAACAAATGGGCTATCCATCAATAAAAGATTTTTTCAATTCGGACCAGTAGTTCTTGAGATTATCGAGTTCAAACAACCGAACTCTTCAGCTTTATAATATAAGTATAGATTAAGTAGATCATGTCAACGGCTGAACAGATGTGGGTGAAAATTGACACAGAGATGGATTATGATTTGCAAAATCTCGGGTAACTACTAGTATTCAATACATCTTTGGTGCATACAGTGCTCTGTAACATGTGTGGTCGTTTAACGTAGGTATCATCATAATCGCAGCAGTAAATCTAATATCTAATGTGTATTTAAAAAATAAGTTAATGCAGACACAATAAAAATGTTTGCATTAAAATTAACAAAATTTAGTATTTTACCGACTTAATACAGGTAATGCGCAATAAAATTTATTATTTTTGGAGTCTTAAACACATAATTATCCAATTATTATAATAAATTCTGAATTACCGTGTAGGTATTTTTACAAAAAAATAATTAAATGGAGTTAACAAGGCTTGCCGAATATTTGACCCATCCTAAAACTATGATACCTAAGTACTAGTTTTTTATTATTTATTATTTCATAAGTATGTGGTTAAATTCTGAAAATATTATATATTTTAGAAAAAAGTTTTAAAGCCAAATCTGTTTGTCGTTTATGTCTAGACCAATTTTGTAAAAAAATGTTAAATTACGTGTTTTTTACCATAAATTAAATTAAAAAATCAAGTCAGTTCAAATTTTAAATAATTATTCATATTTATATCTTTGTAAACAGTCTCTTTTAAATGTTGGTTTTATAAGTTGTAGAACCTTATATGTAGAATTTCAAGGAAATTCATTTAGAAATAATTTTAAACACACATAAATAAGATTTTATGACGTTAGTTCCTCAAACGTTGTATGTTCAAGCACTTATTGTAGGTTGAAGAATAGATACGTACCTACCTATTTATTTGTTTTAAATGACTCCTGAACTCTGTCAGTTAGTTTATGAGATTTTCGATTAGCTTCATTAGATATAATAAACACTAAACAGTTTATAGCTGCAAACTTTATAATTAACTTATTTATTTACAGAATTGATGCGACCGGCCGTGTCAATCACTAGCGCCTAAGTAATAAAACCCATGAGGAAAATGAAATAAGATTTAGTAATAAGATATTTAATTAAAATTAATAAACTTAATATTATTAACAACAATTGTAAGAGCTTCTAAGCTAACGAATTGAATTTACTACAAATTTCCCACTACCTATATAGATATGCCTTTACCTTTTAACACATCATTATTTCTAATAACATTTTAGCACCTACTGCATTACGAAATTATTATGTAACTCCATCCGATTCGGTCGTTAAAATTTTTTTATTTATCAGCAACAATGTCACAATGGCCAGAAAAATGCCATAATCTTGATAAACTGCAACAAAATAATTCACCAGTCGTCGAATCTACGGGTGCATTCATCACTTCGGCCATCATTCGAGTCATAAAATGATACTAATGTCCCGTAATACATCGTTACTCTATATCTTTATTAACAATTCACGCGCGATAGATTCTTTCCATTCAAAAGCTTTATGTCCAAAGTTACGATCTCCTTACAACTTTCCTTTTATCCCCAACTATTTTCTGAAAACAGTGTTTTCTTTATGCGATTTACTACGCCATATTTTTGTTAAGTGACTCCGTACTTCGTAGGTATGTAACAAAGTTGCAAATAATAAAACGGGATAAAAAACTAAGTGCGAGCATAATTCTCACTCAAAAGGCGGTTGATATAAATCAACCATGTTTCTGCATCTTTGCCTCGCTCCAAAATGGTTTTTCTTTTATTTTATTATGAGATTTTATTAATAAAGGCGCGAGTTTAAGATATACTTATATGTAAAGAGGTTACTTTGTAAACTAAATTATGTTTAAATACATAAATAACTATGTAGAAGGCAGCGTCTTGCAGACATTACGTGGGTAGATATGTGTTCATGGTGCAAACACAAAATGTTATGGGCTTTAAAATCAATATTAAGTAGTTATTTACTTCCATTTCTTGGTAATATAAAGAAAACCATATGATTTGCACATCAAACAAAAATATATTTATAATAATACTATATTTCTAATTCGTTTTTCTAAAGGCTTTAATCAGGTACTACCTACTTACATTTTTAACCGTTGGTAAGTAATTAAGAGGTTTAAACATAGGACTTATTGGAAATGAAAAAAACAATTTTCCATATAAAAGAATCCTTTTAATTCTACGCTAAAACAACTAGAAACCTTATTATACCTACCGTATTCTCCGCACACGTACATAAGATGCTCCAAAGGCGTCCATTTTAATGGATCGGAGCCGAGGGCGGGGTGAAACGAAGATTTATCTTTTCCAATACAGTGTGGGAATGCGAGGGTCTCGAGGTTGCAAGCTCATTTACTGACGACCGAGCTTCAAGTGGCTTTTATTTATGAAGACACGGTTAATCTGTTGAAGTACAACGAAAAAAATTAATGAACTCAGCCTTTGAATCCAGACACGCCATGTGTTTTCTTATTTTTTTTTATATTTCATAAAAAAAATACACTGGAACCAAAATATCTATAGCAGGTATATAAATTAGAGTGTTTTATTTATGTATGTAGACTTTTTTGTAATCTTGATTTGGGTTCAGCTGTGTAGGTACTTATGCATATTTTTCGATTCGTTCGTTAACTATGCACGGAGCGTAACATGACCTGCGTGCCCTTAGTTTGAATATCCTTTTCTGAAAACTTTAAATACATTTTATAAGCAATAATTTACAAAATATTCACCAGTTTTTTGTTGTATTGTTCTTTCCTTCAGATTAACTATTGCTTTGTGAACTTGGTTTAATTAAGAATGATAGAGTCAAGTTAATTAAAGCGGCGGTAGCCTAACGGCTTCGGTCTTGTGAGGTCGTGGGTTCGAATCCTGCCCATTATACTACTGATGTGCACCCACTCCTAACACAAGCTTAAGCTCAGCTAAAGGAGTCAACAGGCAATATGGTACCACAATTCCACATTGCTAGTTATCTTTAAAAAAAAAGAAAGTAAAGTAAAAAAAAAATGCAAAGAACTTGTCATAGGTATCGTATTTGTTGTGTCTTAAGAACAACAAAATATAGTTAACATTTAGGTAGGTAAGTGTCTTTATTAAGAACTCTACTATACTTCATATTCTTTTACGAAGACAAGCTGGACTGGGCAATTTAATAAATTACTCACAGTAAACCTTAATTTTATTTTGGTAGCGATAACACCAATTTTACATGGAGAAAAGGAATTTAGGTATATTGTACATGACTGGTTAATAGGTATTAACTTCAAAATGTGACTGTTATTAGCTCATTTATATTTGTTTTGGTATTGGGCAATGGCACTTTGAGTTGTATACTTACATAAAACCGGAAAAAACATTTCAAATCCATATACGGTCAAAGTAAACGCACTTAACAAACAGTGTTACGTAACCTTAAATTAGACCACGATAGCTATTACCAATGACCTTAAACCCGAAATCGTTCAATCCGTCGACCGTTATACTCCACTCATTGCCCCATAAACTCATTAAGCCACATAACCAACCAATCGAGCTTTCCAATCATGAAATTAAAATTACGTCCCCTTTATTACCAGCCGTTACGAGCTGCGAAAAAATAGGAGTATAAATAAAAAAATAAGGGTATAAATAACACACCTTTGGAGCTCACGCGAAGTAAGCTCGAGAGCGTTGTCGTAAATTATCCGCTTATAGCCCTCCGGTCCGATCAATACCATTCATTAACGAAAAATGTATCGTTCAGTTTTCGAGTTCTCGTATATATCGGTCGTTTGCGGGTTTAAAAATGCTTTTTGGCGTAATGTTAAAGAATATGCAGTCGTAAATAATGACTAAGTAGTTACTTGTTTATGGTCGCGATTTCTTTTTGGCTTCATTATGACCAAAATCTTTAAATGTTGGCATATCTGCGTTGAAGCAGGCAGCTTTTATACCTATTAAATACGTACGTATGTACCTTCATTCATTTAAGTATTCTCTTCGTGATCAAACCCTTTGTAACCCAACTCAAACCTATCTATTCAGTATAGAGTAGATAAATTCTATAACTACTATCAAAGAACGCGTAAGTATTTTGAGTAGGTATTCCCGCACTAAAATTAAATTTGGCATAATTAAACATTTGTGAATTGATTCATTAGTACCTAAATCATTTTATTATTAACTAGCTGTCCCGCGCAACTTCGTATGCGTAAATTTTCCCCGTTTTTGCAACATTTCTCGTCGCTGCTCCGCTCTTATTAGTCGTAGCGCGATGTTATATAGCCTATAGCCTTCCTCGATAAATGGGCTATCCAACAAAAAAAGAATTATTAAAATCGGTCCGGTACTTTTTGAGTTTATTCGTTACATACAAAAATACAAATCTTTCCTCTTTGTAATATTATATATATATAAATATAAATATACAGTGTAGATGTAGATAGTACTGGGTAATATTTATACTTAGTATAAAAAGATTCATAGTTAGATAGGTAGGTATATATATCTTGTAGCAACAAAGGGTAGATGGAGAACGCCGGGCACCCTCCAAGGGTGGCCCGGGCCGATCGATGCAGCTCCTTGCCTACTCAGAATACGATACTCGTTTATGTAGAAAATTGTATCTCAATGTTTAGCTGCAGCCTTTGTGTACAGAAACATAGCGTTTTAATAAGCAATTATTTACCTTTTGTCATAAGAAATCACGATAATGTTGTGTCTTGTAGAGATTCTAAAAATCATATTAAAGAGGACCTAGCTACATTAGACTATACACTTGTTTCGTTTTTCAACTACTACCAACATGTAAAAAATAAAAGGCTGTCTATAAGTTGAATCATTGACCACAAAAAAGTCCAAATTGCGATCAGAATTCATATTTCCTTGTGTATTGGTCGAAACTCACAGCTGCTTGATCTTATTTTGTACTTGGTCATGGATCTCTCAATACTTAGTTATATTTAATATGAATCATCGTCAGCAACCCACTCCTGATTTTAGGCCTCTATTTTACACCATCAATATAGATAAGAGACATACTCATACAAAATACTAACTAAATCTGTTCCACACAATGCCGCGGACCACGTTCCGTTTTAACTTACGCAGTATGGCTTCTGATCACCACATGTGATCTTCCATTTAGCTGGCAAACACATGGGAATAAATAAATAAAGCATATACATACTTACGTCATATAGTAAATAGATAGATACCCGATTTATAATGAATAGTGGTAGGTACCTTTCGATGAATAACTATTTATTAAACAGGAATTAACGCGCATTGTTTATCTTTAAATTGCTTAACATTTCGACCAGGTTGCACCGGCCGTAGTCACAAGCGGAAGGTAAACAATGCGCGTTAATTCCCGTATAATAAATAGTTATAATCATGCAACGCGAAAGATTAAATGTTAGTACCTTTTGATGAACCTCAATTGTTAAGTAGGTACATCAAATCAATCAATTACCTGATTACCAAGAGTAATCTACAGTTTCTACTTAGGACATTTCTTAGTAGGAAGGTTTATTTAATGTTCACAACATCGTTTAATACAAGCACCTATTTAACAGTAGGTACGTCCAAAGAAATAAGCAAGAAACTTTATCTTTATTTTGATGTTAATGCCGCCTTTATGTGTCACTTAAGTATTAGCTAACGGCTTAGTTTTGAAAGGGGTGTTACAGAGAGTTAGTACTAGGGGAGATGGGCTCTTATCTAACATCCTACTTCGATCTACCTACCTATAGGACTACCATTTATAAATGGGGCTATAAAAGCAACATGGAACTTTAATTTGCATTTTAGGTATCAGATTGTCGCACAAATAAAAGAGTATCACTCCAGACAAAGGTCGTTGCCATTTCGAGACGCTGGAACTTTTTCAATGCAATTGTACCAATTAAGTTGAGCGGACGAAAGTGAAACTCACAAAACCGGGCGGCATCAGCACTCGGCAGCGTTTTTTCTCGGTAGATTTACATATTTATTGGGGCACATTTTATGGAGGCACCAGAAAAAACCTGCTCTCGTTTAATGGACAAAAAGGGTGGCTCCATGTATATTTATTTTGTCGCATCCTTTTTTACGTGCGAAAGGACGTGGCTGTGTATTTTTTCGGTACCGACGTGGAACATTTGGCGACGCACTTTGCATAAAAATATTGGATCGTAAACTCTATGCCGTTCCACGTAATCGGGACGCATGTGTCCCAAGAAAATATTGAAATCATGCTGAAATAAGGTTTTATGAAGACAGATACGATGCGAAGATTGAGATATGAATGCTTTATGAGATGATATTTGCTATTAATAATTTGATCTGTGAACACCTGCCGTGTTTGGCAACCAATGAATATAATACAGATATAAGTAATATTCACGCTTGCATACAATATTTATGAGTTCATGTGAATAGAACCTACTTATCTACCTATATTTCTATATATATTCAATTGAACCCGTTATTGTATGAGTAGAAAAGTAATGCAAATTGCTTCATTATCACACTTTATGGTTCATTACCTATCATTATTACAGATACCTATTACATGTCTTGAAATCTGAATGGCAAGAGGATATTAAGATTTTCACAACGTTTGGCAGGCAGATAGTAATATTACATATTATGCAAATATAAAGTGTCTTTTAAAAACTACTTTTCTATACAAATACGACAGGCCACTGTAGTCTTTTTGTGCCAGTAATAAGGACTCTGACCCTTCTTTTTAGGTGCTTCTTCACAGTAATTTAAGCACTCTTGCTTTTGTTTTGTGCCATCCTCAGAAGTAACAAAATAATCCCAATCTCAAAACAGTACCTCACACAATTTCCACTAATGGAATTATGAAGGATGAGACTGTGTTGTAGAGAACCTTAACAAAATTAAAATTCTGGGCATACCTACACAATTTGTTGATTTACCTTGCTGCCTTCATAGAGAACAATGCACTTACCTAACACCATTAAAATGTACTTTTATAATGTACCTGTGTTTGCAACCAATAAATTAATATGAATATGAATGAATATGCTGCCAAAAGTTTCCAGAACCTAGATACCTACCCTACAATTGAACTATTAGACCACCAACACCATGTTATGCTTACCCAAACATAATTGAAGCGATAACTGGTTTCAAAGAAACGGAATACCCGTGGAGATTCATAAGGTGGCTTATTCACGACACCCCTTCGTAAATTAATGCCGCTGAATCATAAATTACCCACTCACATTAAGATCACTGCCTTAATCTGTTACATCGGGATACAGAGACGAACTGTAGTCAGTCGTTAAGAAGTTTTGTTTTAGCCTTTGTTATTAAAATTATATATAGGTACCCGTTTTATTATAACCGAGGGAACGGATCGTTTTCATGTCTAATTTATGCCTTACTCTCGACGTGATACGGCTTCTTTTTTATTATTTTCGGTCATGGGTGGCCTGAAACTTTGCAGAGCGATATTGGAGCCCAGTTTATGTTACCGTTTATAAATATTTGGTTGCTTTGAATTATAATTCAAAGATGAATTTGCTGTTTGTTGCCGGTCCTGGTGTTTTAAAGTAAGCAGGAATAAAAGCAGGGTTTGTTTGATTTTGTCAAATGGCCGCTGAAGCAAACGAGTCTTTGAGCGTAGACCGCGACTTGGAAAACGTAAGGTAGGACGGCCTCTGGTCAGGTGGACCGACCACCTAAAGAAGATTACCTACTGGAATAGACTGGATGCGGAAGGCAGAACACCGGATGTTGTTGCAAAAATTAGGAGAAGCCTAGCTCAGCAATGGACCGATACAGGCTGATGATGACTCAGTATTGTATGTAATATAAATAACCCTGAGTAAAAAAAGATAGATAACGTTATTGATATAGTACCTAGAAACATGAATCGGCATTTTCGCGATTTTTACACATATTAGATATATTTCGGGACTTAATCGCGTGAATTATTTAAAGGTACGAACCTTTAATTTACCATAGTTTCGATCGAATTGTACCGATCGTGGTCGACTAGAAAAAGGCGACCCGTGACCACGATCGGTGCAATTCGATCGAAATGTTGGGTAAATAAAAGGTTCGTACCTTTAAATAATTCACACGATTAAGTCCCGAAATATATCTAATAGGGTGTAAACTTGTCAAAATAGAGTTCTGAAAGCTGTAGCTGCTAAATTCTTTAAGGTATCATATACCTACCTAACATCTTCGTTTGTTTACTCTTTTCAACGAAACTCGGGAAGATTTATACCCATTTTTTTCCACAAAAGCCTGTAAAATACTAAACATTTAGAGACTATTGTCAGTATTGGATCATATAAACACGACAGAGAAGTGAGTGACTAAGTAGCAATATGTGATCGTTGAGAGCTAATCTCAAACATTTACACCGGCAATATACCTGCAAGAGGACGATGGCACTCCAGGAATGCACCCAGTAAATCATCAGGAGGGCAGTAAACCAGTTCTTTAGTACTTCGTCTGCTTAGGGCTGACATTCATATGAACTTTTATTCATTAATTTTTGTCCCAGAACTTAAGTAGACAGCTTCAGATCAAATCCGTCGGAACAATTGTAAGTACATACTTACCTATCTTCCATGTCTGCACCAATTGCCATCAGATATTACTTTGACCATGATTAACTCCTCACTGGAAAATGGGTCTCGTTTACCAATGATTACCAGTTACAGGTATTTCTTATTCAGCTAATTATATCTACTTAGGTATTAAACATAGGGAAGAGTTTGATTCAAAGATGCGATGTCTATTCAGATCTAAATGTTGTAAAGTTGCAAACAAGCCTCCTTTCATTGGTATGATAGAAATAAGTAGATCAAAGATTGACTACCAAGCCGCCAACCCTAAAACGCCATGAGTGGTACTGTATACGGCGATATTGTTAGTCGTAAACTTGTAAATTTGTTGTAACTAAATCCACAGGCCTATCTAACACGCCGTTTTATCTAAAATGCTTTTAAAGTGCTAAGATGTCTTCTATCTGTGACATTAGGGTTCGGTCGCGTGAGTGCGTACGATAGGGATGTCTAAATAAATATATTGCCATGATTTGTACGCTATCTACTGTCATAAAAGTGTCTCGTGGTAGTCTGGTCGATTTATTGTTGTTATGCTTCCACTGTCGATATCTTAGAGCTTTGTCATTATAATTTATGTTTTGTAAACAACCATAAAATATTAAATAACGGATCTAAGCCGTATTGAAGTTAAACATGTCTTGTATTTTTTACATTTTTACGTAAGTATGAGGCCTGAAAGTACATTTCAAGATTAAAAAGTCGAAGAAAATTCCGCTGTGTTCATTAATCAGTGAATTAGATACTCGGATTATTTACGACCAAATCTAAAACGTACGGAATTTAATTTCATTAGGGGATTTTAGTGGCACCATGTTGTCACCCGCTGCGCCGGGGCAGGCACAGCGGCGTATTTCACCCAGCTGTCACGCGCCGACCAATAGCAAGCGAGGACCCAACACGCGTTCCAACTTTAAAAATGGTGGAGATAATTTTCATTGTATATTATTTGTGACAGGTCGTTATTTTGAGTTTTTATCGGTTTGTGCTTTCAATATTTCTTGAAGATATCGTCGCTCCATGCCCACAGTTCGAGTTTTAAATTATTTTTTTATGTCTTTTATACCTACCCACTTTACGTCAGCGTTCATATTCACGTCTATAAGTAATGCGTAGCTAGAACATAAAGATTGCCGTTCTATATATTTTCTCCCGGGCAAAGTCAACTACTAAAAACTTCCATAAAACAACAATTTCAAACGGGCCATTTCGTTCGGGAAAAACAGCATCCCGGTTGGTGGGGGTGGCGGAAAATCGAGGGGGAGGCAGCAGGGTCCAAAGTGAAGCCTGCTGGTTTATGTCGCGGAATTACGACTTAGACGTTTCAAACAATAACTTCCTCCATAAATACGAGCCGATTTCTTCACGCGTCATAGCGCAGATTGTTTTTCTTTGGCCTTTCCGAAAAAGGTCCCTATACCTACATGCCTACCTACATCTAACTCTATATATAGGAAATTAGAAATCCAAGCCGCCATGTTTTCCTCAGACAGCCTAGTAAATTTAACACAGCTATTCTTCCTCATTTTCTTTTAGTGGCACTGCATTTTTTTTAAAACTTATCTACGAATCACATCTACTCGTATCTATGTTTATCTTTTTCTTTAGTCAAACAATAAACATTATTATTATCCCCAAAACAATATTCATCTCCTTACCAAAATGTACGTAGGTACAAATAGAGCCTTCGTGTATGTCGTCATGAAAACGGACCACGTCCGCATTTTCCCCGTTTCTGTAATACCGGCACGCGTTGACCGATCTCAGGAATTTCCTATTTCCACCGGCGCTGACCTCCGAGGGCCGACTCGTTCCTAATCTAGCAAACGTAATAAAACACCCCGTAATAAAAGCGCGCGTTTTCACGTAGCCCATAAAAATATGATAACATTCACGTACGATAGCTTAACTTTGTTCGCCACACACCTTCACAAAAAGCTGCGATTTTTTTTGTATTAAAATACGTACGTACGTACCTTTATAATAAAGGCTGGAATTTATTTTTGTGTGATATGCAATGGCGGCTACGTGAAAGTGAGTAACAGAATGTTTATTTATGATAGAGTTCACGAGGTGGACTTCAATAGGTTCAAACAGAAGCGGCGGTAGCTTAATGGCTAAGGCATCGGTATCGCAATCGTGAGGTCGCGGGTTCGAATCCGGTACCAAAATTGCTAGTAATGTGGGACTCCATCCCACATTGCTAGTTATCTATTTTAAATATAAAAAAAAACATCAAAATTTGCTCAGTAATGGAATTTATAGTCCGAAAGAACAGGCAGACTGACTACAATTTTAAAACTGCTTTTCTGTTTAGATTGGTTTAAGTACCGTGTACCTATCTACCTAGTCTTTTGATATTCCGTCTGCATGGATTTTGCTTAGTATGAAAAACTCACGTGCTTTTAAGAGCGCGGGTGTAGTCGCAACCAAATTTAGTTTAAAATAAAACTAAGTTCACACATTCCGACTTCAGATAACGTATTCGTTTGCACTAATTAGGCACTTTTAAACAAAGAATTTTAATGCGTGGGTTAATAAAATTATTTTTCCCTTTCCTACGCGACGTGGTAGGTACGAGTTTGTGTAGCGGTTTTAATTTATAGGGGCCTGCCGTACCGCCTTGCCTAATGTCCCGATATTCTACAATAAAACAGGCCATGACTAAATAAAAAAAGAAAAATCGTTTACAAAGTGGAAATAATAACATACCTAAACACAGAAAAAAAGAGAAAAGAAAAACAAAACATGTTTATTGATGGAAGTAGGTTGTGAACAATTTTTTTTTCAAAGATAACTAGCAATGTGGGATTTTGGGCCCACATTACAAGCAATCCTGTTAACCCCTCCAGCTAAGCTCAATGGCTTGTGTTAGGAGTGGGTTCACGTCGGTAGTATACTGGGTAGGAATCGAAACCGCGACCTCACGATTGCGAGACCAATGCCTTAGCCATTACGCTACCGCGGCTTTATTACAAGACTCTTGGCAAAGGCGTGATGTCTGACGCTAATTTTCATTATGTAGATACTTACCTATCGTTGTCGTACGTTATTATGAGGATGACTACCTTGGTAGCGCAGGATTATTTTCCCAAACGGGAGTTGGGATAGAGTTTTGTAAGACCCATTAATGTTTGTTCCGACTTCCGAGCCTGTACCTATTTATGTTCGTTAATTGTATTTTTAAAGCCTTCCATCACTTAAGCTTGTAGGTACTCTAGTGTGTGTGTGTGTTCTTAAGAAATGCTAAGTACACCTACAGTTCAATGGATAACCCAATTTTAGAAGTTTTATTGCCAGGCCAGCCTACGTAGATAGGTTTTATCCAATACCATGATATCCGTGTTGATATTGGAATAAACACTGTATAAGGTAAACTGTTCATACCTACTTTGCAATCCTCCTTGGAATGTAGACACCTACATAGTTACTCTATCGGACCGCAGATAGATAATTCAATAGATAAACCAATTTTCCACAACCGATGTCCCGAGTCCTTCTTCTTTTGGCTTGGTGACATCGAAGAATTAGCTCCATGCTGCGGTTTTACCTAGAAGACTACAGTGATTATACGGACTTCCAAATAAAAAGGCGTTTGTTAGAAGGTCTGCATCTTATGTACCTACTTATACTACACATAATAAAATATGGTGTTGTTTAATCTCTATATACATGGTGATTTTAAATATAGTAATAATTGTGGATTCTTTACATAACACTAAATAAGTTTGTATTATCAGTTTTAGAAAATATTTAATAAATTAACCCTTAATCACCTACCGCTTGCTTTTGGAGTTATGGCCTTAATCACCTACAGACTATTTAACTGGAATAAAATCAATGTTTATTGTGAGGTTTAGGCCTTCACCCTGCCAAAAAAGATCCATTTTACTCCAGAGTCTTTCAGATATGTGTGGTAAATGGTTGTGTGACAAAAGTAGGTGGCAGGTGGTGAAGGGTTAAATTGTATTTTTTTTTCCAAAATTATATTACGAACTTATTTGGTGTAATGTAAAGAAACCAAGAGCGGGAGGTTATAAGTATTTTAAAAATCAACCTGCATTAGTTTAAAGGTTGATTTTATACTTCTCTTAGATATAGTAGATCTAGAGATATTATGTAGTTACTAAATGTACTAAGTACTTCTTTACTACCATCAGGCCTACCTACTGAGGCATTAGCTACTTTTTTACATAACATAGAGTTACCTACTCTATTTTTGACCATGCCATTTTAAACAACGTTACTTTCTCAATGATAACACCGGTCCCTATAATAACGCGGTGTAAGTTTAGAAGCGGCGGTAGCCTAATGGCTAAGGCATCGGTCTCGCAATCGTGAGGTCGCGGGTTTGAATCCTACCCATTATACTACCGACGTGAACCCACTCCTAACACAGCCTTTTAGCTTAGCTGGAGGGGTTAACAAGATTGCTAGTAATGTGGGACTCAATCCCACATTGCTAGTTATCTTTCTAAAGAAAAAAAAAACAATAATAAAAAAAAGTATCTACACGTAAAACTTTATAATGAAGCTTGCTCATGAATTTCTTTATCTATTTCATCATCATCATGCGTTTCTTGGTAGCTTATTCTCATGGGGTTTACACTGGGATGGAACTGCCGACTAACTTCACTTTTTATACAAATTGTCTTTAATTTGGTTTAACGAACTAAAGCTATTCGAGCCGCCGCCGCAAACAAACAAATGTGGAGACTAGCAACACCAATTGTAGCGGTAAGACTATTGCGGCTAAGTATTTTAACATGTGTTAGTCAAGAAACGAATTAGCATTATCTATTCACTTGGGTATCTGTGGTTACAACACACGACAGCCGACGTAGTCACGGCTTGGGGCAAGCCATAAACACAAGTTCAGCTCTCCAGGTACCTAACTAATGGAATTGCGAGTTATACTACCGCAACCATGCTTACGATTAGACGAAGGATTTGACCGCCCGACCGCTACGACACCAACAAAACAAGCATTTTACTGCCATCATTGTAGTTAGCTGCCTACAAGAATTCGTCGTCAATTTAGCCTGGGTTATTCACGTTCTTTTTTTCGTTTTCACGGCAAGCCCGTGCGAACTGGCGTATTTGCGGTGCGCTCAAAGATGTCCATCGCGCATGTGCGTTGATACATTTCTAAGCTCAGCTCCTTATTTACCACTAGCTGTCCCGCGCAACTTCGTATGCGTAATTTCTCCCCGTTTTTAAAACATTTCTCGTCGCTTCTCCGCTCCTATTAGTCGTAGCGCGATGTTATATAGCCTACAGCCTTCCTCGATAAATGGGCTATCCAACAAAAAAATAATTTTTCAAATCGGACCAGTAGATCTTGAGATTAGCGCGTTTAAACAAACAAACAAACAAACTCTTCCGCTTTATAATATTAGTATAGATTATGAGAAGATTTCGACAGTTCGCGCGGGCTTCCTGCGAAAACGAAAAAAAAGAACGCGAATAAGGACCCTGATAGCGCTTTCACAACTTGTAACTCTGGCAACATATTGTATACTTTCTTATTATGAACTGTCTGTAATGTATTAAAACGTTCTGCAAGTCACTGCGTTATCTGTATATTGATTTATGTTTACAATAAAATAAGTAATACATTTCGCAATTCGCAATTGGTTGGACTAATAAAACATTAATTACTTATAGTGCATTTGTATTTTATTACATTGTTATATTTCTCATTTACATAGGTATTATCATTAGTATTGATTTATTTTATGCGCCAAACGAGTAGGTTCTAATATACAAATTTCTTTAAGTTACTTACCCGTCCGTATTTTAATAAGATACCTTATGAATTATGAAAATATATATATTACGGGTTTTAATCGCGTGAATAATTTAAGGTAAAACACCTTGTTTATTGCCTGACGTTTCGATCGTATTGCAACGGCCGTGGTCATGGGTAGACTAGTTTATCAGACATTCACGCGATTAAGACCCGTAATATATATTCATAATGTGTACAAATCGCGAAAGTTTATCAACATTTATACCTTATGAATTTTGCATGAAAAAAAACCATGAAATGTATTTACACAACTATTTATATACCTAAACTAATTAACAAGTTACAATGTACCTACATTTTAATTGAGAATGTCCTCTTATTGATTTGAAAGCAAATTAAAAACTAAACTGTACCGAACATACATCAAAGAAATATACTTACTTAGTGATTGACTTATAGGTAGGTAAGTAGGTACATATATAAGTATAATCCCATTTCGCGGTTCTGGTTTCCATCGTCAGCAGGCGCCTAGACGCCCGTCCATAAAGGTGGATTAATACAGCCAAAAGCCCAACTTACTTAATAAATATAAAAGCCTTCTCCGCCCGTAGTCGTAAACCGCCCACTGTGCTCCTCCAAGATTACTTATATCACAACCAGGGAAATTAGATCCCCCGATTTCATTAAACGGCCAAATTTATGTTCGTGGGTAAGAACGGCTGCAGGGTCTCGTTTCGGTGGTCTTGCCATTATCAGCTCTATGTAGATTGCGCGTCGCTTGCCCGCCTTGCTTTCTCCAAGATAAGGTTTTATGGACGCCTCGAAGAAAGGATAATGTTCTCCTTTGATGTAAGAATGGAATTGTAGGCCGCGTTCTGCTATCGCTGTAAAGATAGATACAGTTTCAGTTTTATTCCCCAAGACGTTCTCGTCGTTATTTACTTTGTTTTGGTTTAAGTGCCTTTTGATTATCGTTACATATTCTATGTTCAAGTCGCAGTGTTTGAATGAATTATCTCAATTTGTATAGGTATTCAAAATTAATTCAATATGTAGTAGATACCTAGTAGATAGATAACTGACACATAGGAATTGAAGAATCTGGAAATAATATGGCGTCTGATTTGTTGAAAATCGGTATATTATAGGTACATTTTATCGTCTGCCTGATACAATTCCTTCAGAATTCATATGTTAATCTAGAATTTAAAAAAATGGTTGTCTGTAAAGTCAGTTTACCGACGATTACTTTACGTTGATGACATATCGCCATTCGCGTTGCTTAGCAACAAGTCAATAACGTTAGTTCCAATTGTAGCGCATGTCATGTCGCTGCAGACGCCATTCGCTGTACCTACCTTAGCAACCAATCAATAACGTCACTGCTTAGCAACAAATCAATAACGTTACCGTTGCTTAGCAACCAATCAATAACGTGACCGTTGCTACGTGACACTTTTTTGTGCGGTCACC
Organism: Herminia tarsipennalis; assembly: GCA_945859575.2. NCBI lineage: Eukaryota > Metazoa > Arthropoda > Insecta > Lepidoptera > Erebidae > Herminia > Herminia tarsipennalis. The sequence continues at coordinate 12,805,142 of OX243835.2, forward strand.
TGTATCGATTTATAAGACATTATCACGTCAAAAGAAAAAGAAAAGTTTAACTATTTAGCACGTAGAATTGCAAACAATATTTATTTTACAAGTTGGCGATTCAAGCAATGCTTTATAAGTCAAGCATGTAGTTTGTATACCTATTCTGTATGTAGGTAGATTAAGATCTGCCCACATAGAGAATAGGTATACAAACTGCCCAAGAAGGTAATGTAAAACAATCAGGAAGCATTGCATCCGTCACTATGACGACCATACAAAAATCAAAAGATCACAGTAGTTTAGCACAAACGTACCTATATTCTTATAGTTATCGTATAGTCAATTATTACTCCGTACTATTTTGAACTGATAATGCTATCTGCTTATCTATACTAATATTATAAAGCTGAAGAGCTTGTTTGAACGCGGTAATCTCAAATACTACCGAAATCTCAATAACTACCGATTCGAATTGAAAAATTCTTTCACTGTTGTATAGCCCATTTATCGAGGAAGGCTATATAACATCACGCTACGACCAATAGGAGCGGAGCAACAATGAGAAATGTTGCAAAAACGGGAAAAGTTTACACAGACGAAGTTGCGCGGGACAGCTAGTTATTTATATACCAGATTCAACCGGAATGAAGAAAGTTAATACGTAGGTCAATCGATAAATTTTCAAGCTCTACGACCCGGAGAACAAAGGCATTACTTGAGTAATCCGGTGTTTAAACCTTGCCGCATCCACCGTACAGTCCTGATTTAGCTCCCTGTGATTTCTTTTTGCTCTCGATAATAAAAAAAAAAAAAAAATAGGTTTATTTTCGTGTGTAAGAATAAGAATAACAATATTTTATATTAGTTATATTTCGGGACTTAATCCCGCGACCACGATCAGTGCAATTCGATCGAAACGTCGGGTGAATAAAATGTTCGTACCTTTAAATAATTCACGCGATTAAGTCCCGAAATATAACTAATATGTATAAAAATCGCGAAAGTTTAAAAACAATAAGAATATTTTATTTGTACAGAATGTAGGAAACAATAAAATGTAACAACAGTTCATGAATCCTTGTACATTCTACCTTTCGGCATACAAACATTTACATGTAAAATCTTACATATACATTTCTATTAGTAATACATATAAGCACATCATTTAAAAAATCGGAGAGTATTAACATTTTTTTAACAATAAATCGGTTAACTGTTTTTTTAATTTTTTCCGAAGAGTCCGTGGCCGCCTACTGATACGGATCAAGACTGGCAAAAGTGTATTTGAAGTGTTTGTGAAACTTTACATAGAAAATGAAGAAGAGTATTTCGAAAAAAAATAAAATTAATATTGTTAATATCTAGTAGAGATTGTTTTTTCTTGTCTCAAAACGTATCGAGTTATCTAGGAAGTGACAAATGTATTTATGAAAGCGACTTGAAGTCCCTACTCCTTAAAATTAACTAGTACCTACCTACTTATTATAAAATTGTAAATAACCTATTTAGTGCTGTAGATTCCATGCGATATTGCATCAACTATACGAAGATTCAGATTTGTGTTAAAGCGTTAGTTCACAATCACGCCACGTGCCCACGCACCGTTACGACAACTCTAACTCGGGGCTGTAAAATTAGTCAAATTAACGCACCGGTGCGACCGATTAGCAACCAAGCTTTAATTGATAACCAATCCGTTATATATCACGTACAAATTAACCATAAATTGTGTAGGTGTGCACTATTATACCAACAAACATACGTTTTTATAACACCTCTATGGCTCTATTAATCAATTGTTTAGGTGTTTTCATATAAATATTACTTTTTTTAAAGAAAATATTTACGATATTGTGTATCTAATTGCGTAATACCTATTACAAGATATCTAGGGCCTAGGAATACTTCTATGGGCCTATACTCCTCCCAGATAAATCTTTTAAAATTTTTAGGTTATTAACGAAAGTTGATGCCTACCTAAGAAATTTGAAATGCGTTACGGAAAATTATGAGAAAATATTATGCCCAGTATTCAAAATAAATAGGTTATCAGGCTTAGGTTTGTTTAAAAACCAATTTAAAAATAAGATATTGAATACCGTTGTTATATTTTTTAGGTAGGTTTTCTTTTTTTTAAGTCACGAATGAAGGATAGTTATAACTCAAAATAAATATAAAATGTAATAAATGATCGCGAAAAATATGCTAACGAAACGACTGCTATCTCCTCAGCTTATCGATTTAAAAGGTTTTTCATGTAACGAGACCAAATTAATATTCTCTTACAAGTCCCTGTGTATCTTAGCCAATAAAATTTATTTTTCAGTACACCGTCGGTCGTCGCACGGGCGGTAAGGGCCGGCGCACACTGTACAAAGTTGCGAGTAATTTATGGTGGGTTGCTTTATGGGCTATGGGCCAAGTTCGCACATGCACTGCGCCGACGCAACTTGTATAGAAGTCATAAATATCCGCTAACCCCTTCCATGAGGTCAGGTACGTATATACATGCGTAAAATACGAGCTGTTTTGCTTCTCGCCGACCGTCTTTTTTGAATAACAATTCACAAATGACTGTTTTGTTGTAGGTTATACAACGTTATTCTTGGTATAGCGCGAATCTGCAAGTAGTTTGCTCAGAATCAGTAACACAATCCAATGGGGTAGTTCTTGGACCATGATATATTTTTCTATTAATTAATTAATCATTCATTAATCAGTCTAACAGTCCAAATTCTGTTCACAATGTGATGTTAAATGTGATCATCACTTACTTTTCAATAATAACCATGGGTTACGTACTACACGACGTAATGAGCACAATAGCGCGAAGAACACAAGACAACTTAAATGGCTTATAACTCTGCAAGTTTTCAATTTTTTTTTTTATATGATTTCTTGAAGCAAAAATCTTGTTGTGTCTGAGCTTAACCAAATCACTATACCACTATACCAATATAGCCTACCTGCAAAGGGATTCCCATCTACTATAAGCGTCAGCCGATACAAACTTTCTCGATTAATTATATTATCAAAAAAAAAATCCTACTAAAGTCCTACTAAAAAACCTTGTTCATTACAAGAATAGACTATGAAAACAAAATAGTAGGTACACATTCAGTCATTTAAATTTATCAAACAACGATTATTTCAATTAATAAAACGCTTTACGCCTACTTAAAGCAACTTAGTAGTAGTAGAGAAATCACCATAAAAATAACACTTAATTTCAGCTTGCAATTACGAGGCCGTTAAAGGGCGGCTGCCAGAGGCCCGACACAGCCATTACATTACCTCTGCACTTACCATACATACTAACTAGCCTATACGTTCTACACTTAGAAGCCGACGGGATCGTAAAAATAAAGAATAGGCGCATTTACACTCGCAAAAGTGAAAAAATAAACCGTTTTCCTTGCGGTCTATACATTTCAGTGTAGGCCTACGATCATTCTGACGAGAAAATACTCCGAGGTAATAGGAAAATTGGATCTGTGGTTCGCTTTTACGTTAGGAAAGTATACATTTACCGTTGTTATGATAACTCTTAACAGTAAACGGATAGTTGGGGTTAAATACAAACTATTAACTCAGATTAAAGATGCAGATTTTTACTGCTACATTTTTTTTATAACTATGTTAGTCATGTTATGATCTTGGTGTTAAACTAGTGCTTGTAGAAATTTACTTAAACTTGTTGAAATAAACCCAATAACGAATCTAATCTCGTGTTTGCATTCGCGCAATTTTACTGCCACAACGCTCTGTTTATTTCTCACTCTAGCAAAGTATATATCTGATTGTTAGACAGAGATGAACGATCCCTAACTAAACAATAGGTATATCTATTTACATAGTTAGGTAAGTAGGTACCAAAGTAAACAAGCCCGCATTGGCTTTATAGCCAAAACTCATTGTTAAGATAATAGTCACCTAGTTACCCCAAGTTTAATCTCAAGTAATTAAACGCACGTGTCCCTTTATTAATGATTAATTAATTCACCCATTAATTTACTAAGAATATTGCCTTCATTTGAACAGCGATGTGTGGGGTATAAATCCCTTCGTGCATAATTTAGTTACGGATCACATCTTGACCGTATGTATGTACCTACGCCATATATTATACTGTTTTTATTTAAGTAGATATAGATGTGTTTTTCTTATCAAAAAATGTGCATGAAATTCATGTTGTAGACTCAAAAGAGAGTGTTATGAGTGGGATTTTGAAAAATATACTATTGATTAAATCAATCAGTGCATAAGTCAGAAAATTTTAACGAGTTGGATATACTACTTTCTTAGGACTTTCTTGACTTTATTCTGTAGATTTTTGTTTGTTGCATTCTTGTTCAGAAAATATAGTCATAGGTACTTTCCAACATTGTTAATCCATTTCTAACTCAAATAATTCTTGTCCGAAATAACGTCACCGGAGTACCAAATGATTGCCAATTTTAATTCATGCATACGGGCTTATTCAATCCACGAACGATTTATGGCCAATTTCCTTCTATCAAACGATCTTTTATTTATTTATACATCAATTGAGTTGTAATTTGAATATCAGTACCTAACCTAATTAATTGATTAAATAAACGTTGTATCTACTTTAAATAAAAATGTATAATGTAAATAAACTTAATAAAAGAATCATTAAAATGTTAAAAGAATATTTAAATATCTAATTAATGATCGTACATTAGTAGTGAATATTCTAATGAATAAGGCCTACCAAAATTATATAAAAAAAATAAGTGATTTACATGAAACGTTAGCTACTTCGTAACGATTCATACTTTCGTAACAATTCTAATTTTCTGTCCGTCATTTTAAGCCTTCATGTTTATTTCTGTCTACTATGCATTGAAATACGGATCTGTGACAGTTCACACGGCATAGACATATATGCGACGACCAAGCGGCGGTAGCCTAATGGGCATCGGACTCGCAATCTAGGTCTTGGGTTCGAATCCTACCCATTATACTACCGACATGAACCCACTCCTAACACAAGCAATTAGCCCTTAGCTGAAGGGGTTAACATGACTGCGAGTAATGTGCGACCCACATCGCTAGCTATAGTTTATGATTTAAAATAAATGTAGAATCTTGTCTCCATATTAGATATGGCTGACACGCGCAACTTCGTATGCGTAAATTTTCCACGTTTTTGCAACATTTTTCAATGCTGCTCCGCTCCTATTGGTCGTACCGTGATGTTATATAGCCTATAGCCTTTCTCGATAAATGGGCTATCAAACAATAAAATAATTTATAAATTCGGACTCGTAGTTCCTGAGATTATCACATTCAAACAAACAAACTCTTAAGCTTTATAATATTAGTATAGATATTTTGGAACGCGATTAAGTCCCGAAATATATCTAGTTTATAAATCGCGAGTTTAAAAACAATCTTGTCTCCACTCAACAACGAGTGCAACTTTCTGTAAAATAATTTTGAGTTCAAGAATGTAGCGTTAGGCACTCTTCATGTTTTGTTGCACGATTATGTAGAGTCGTATATTACATAGGAAACCGCACTTTTTTCCAGAAGCAACAGTAGTACCTAACCTACTACATATTTCTTATTTTTACAAAAAACTGCCGTAGGTACCTACCTAGTAAGCCGTGGTTTACAATCTAATGTCGATAGGTTACCTACCTATCGACATAGAATGTAAACAACGGCTTACTATCTCTAGGCACAATGAATGCAAAGTATTTACTAACTTACATAGTTTACATACTCCTGCATCTAAGAAGATTGATTAAAAACGTGCCGAAGCATTTTAATAACAGCTAATGCGTTTGGGGTTCTACGTCACCCTCTTGATTTAATTTCTTATTCGTAATAGATACGCATCGCATAATTTCCCCGTCCTAAGGGGACGAGAAAACATCTCTACGTACTTATACTACGTAGATATCTATAGGTATATTTAAATGATACCTTAGAATAGGGTGGAGAAGTGTCTGTTTAATATCAAGTTAAATTTGTAAGTAGATACTGCATTTATCTTTCGTTTTTATGTTGCAGTTACCTTAGTAAAATTAAAATTTGTTTGGAACGCTGAAACAATGTTTGCAGTTGTATCTGATACAGAATGTTTGGAGGTAGGTACTCAAATCAAGAATCAGTTTTGTTATAACTGCTTAACTATACAGGTATAGTATGCAGAAGTGGCAGCAATACATCTACTAAATAGATACATGCAATGGAAAACATTATGAAAATTTTACAACTCACAAATACCTCTACATTTACCCACTACAAATACCTACAATGTCTCAATAAAATTAAAATGTTTGTTTTTATTAAAGAAAAGATAACTAGCAATGTGGGATTATGTCTCATATCAATAGCAATCTTGTTAACCCCTCCAACTAAGCTCAAAGACTTGTGTTAGGAGTGGGTTCACGTCGGTAGTGTAATGGGTAGGATTCGAACCCGCGACATCACGATTGCAAGACCGATGACTTAGCTATTAGGCTACCGGCGCTAAAATGAAGTAAGTGAGTGATTTGACTTGACAGATAGGTTAGCCTATTTGTGTACGCTAATCGTAAGAATCTCTATTTCCTATAAAATTAGTCATCATTTAGGTAGGTAGGTATACATCTATTTAAACTAAGTAGTGCGTATAGCTATACTTAATAGGTAGGTATGTAGGTGCGTATATTACCTCCATGAATCCAACAGGGGTGCATGCACCCTCTAATGCGATCAAATAACAAAAATAACGGTCTCGATAACGAGGGCAATAAACTTTTCTGTCAACTCGACTAGCTGGCATTACTGGATATTTTCACTTGAGTGCTTTTGCCCAACGTAGGGAAAGACGACGCTAAATCATAATGATTGCGTATCGTTTGATAGATTTATATGTGGGTGAGGTATAGTGTAACATTTCCTCGGTATATTCCAGTAATAAATTAAATAAGAGCTATTTGTTTATATTATAAGTAGGTACCTACCTAAGTTATTATTCCTTACAATTAACAGGTAGATACGAGCAAAGGTTAATGAGTTATTTATACCCTTACTTAAGTACCTTAAGAATAAAAAGATTGTTATATTCTCGTCAATTTTGAAGCTACCTACGCTTATTTTCAAATACCTATAGGTCACTGATAGTAGGTATATTTGCAATACCGTAATACACAACAAAACAAGTGTATAGCTAGTAGGTACATAAGTACTAGCTATAAGAAAGAAATAATTCTTCAACATGTAATTTATATTTTTTTCAGGTTCACCCCACTGAAGCCAAAGAAAGGAGCGAGTGTTTTTAAGATTTCACTGCGGAAGATAAATCGCCCTTTGCTTTTGTCCTTGTTATACATTCAACCCAACTCATGTCTAATTCCTTTTGCACCCCAAATATACCTCTCTCTTTCTAGCTTATAGATTTTTGTATATCTGTTTCATTCTTGTCGTAAAAATGGCGGATGCTGCGAGCTAGCGGGGTTGCAAGGTGGGGTTTGTTTCCGGAGGGTGAGTAGGGGGCTTGCAAAGTTCCTGTGAAATGGATCGGATTTTAGGGCAGAAAAGCAATCAATATGAGAGTAAATACTGGATTGTTTCGCGTAAAAGTTTAGATATTAAACGCAGTGAATACTTATGTATGAGTACGTAAGTAGGTATATAACGACAGTGAAGTATTGAATATTCTAGTTCGTAGGAAATACATAGTGATTTAATATAAATATCTACATATTAAGTATTTCAATTCATTCTAAGAGAAAAAATTGTTACACTTAGGTAAAACCTTATGAAAATACATATATACCTATTAAGGGTCTTAATCGCGTGAATAATTTAAGGTAAAATACCTTGTTTATTGCCCGAAGTTTCAACCGTATTGCAAATTCTGTGTCTGGGTGTTATTTATCTACAATATGTAAGTAGGTATGTATTTAGAAATATGTAAGTATGTTTATCAGTTGTCTGGTCTCCATAGTACAAGCTCTGCTTAGTTTGGGATCAGATAGTGTTGTGTGAGTTGTCCCAAGATATTATTTTTATTCTTATAATTATTAAGTTCTTATTTGTGAACGATTAACATATCACTTTATTCTTTAAATACAATCTAAATATGTTTAATCAATAACCCACTTAAATTTTTAATTAAATATAAGGAAAAGTCACGCGTCGTGGCTTGTGAGATTCGTGTCATTGTGTCTTCATTTATTTTATACTCTAAAAGTATTTCGTATATAAGTATATACCAGTGGCGAAGGATGCTTCGAACACGATTACTTTCGGATTGCAGTTACTTAGTATTATAGGTACAAAGAAATATGTCCAGCAAGATATATTTTTGTATCGGGTTACCTCAGAAAAAAAATAACCCTTAGCTTCTGGTTATTCTTCTATTACTACATAACTTCAAAAAACAATTGGGTGGATTTTCGTTTACAAATACATACAGGTACATATTCTGAAAGTAGTGATCGTTTTTTATTAAATTGATAATTTGATTAGTAATTTATTTGTTTAGGTATTATACGCTTAAAAATATTAAAACCTTGATATTTTCAGTTTATTTGATAATCTAATATTGTCAATGGATTTGTTTACATTATAATCGATGGCCCATAAAAACATTTTAATTTTTTTACAATTTTAATTTGCAATATTAAAATGAATGTATAGGTAGAATCTCCCTTATCAGTTTATCAACTGATTTAAAAGTCAGTCTGCATGTTTGACTTAATTTCCTAACAATAAAAATGAAACGGAAGTCATAATTACGATTTACATAATTATTTTTTTTCAGGTCGGTGAAATTAGGAATGATCCAAATAGACAAGTATCTAATTTAGAAATTGATTCTTGCCATTCTATAAATCCCTCCGTTGTATGTTTGGCTAAGTGTCAGAATGTTCAAGAAGTCATAGTCCACCGGAGAGTATAAATTATGTTACTAATAAATATCTAAGCACGACATTTCCTTCCAATAATAAATATTACCTAAACCTTTAAAGGATCGTTTCATTTACCTTTACCCAATTTCCATAAGTCTAGATAGATAGATAGATCTCAAAGTTCTACTTCTTTCAAACTAACTCACTTTATGATTACTGCTGCATTCCCTTGTATCTGCCTAGGTCAGCCAGTATCAGTAGGTAGGTAGGTACAACCAACAAAATCTACCGGAATCAGCAGCAAGAAATAATGAGAGAAAAATCATAAGAACTTCTTTCTCTAGGTAATGGAAGCATAATATTCACTCCTGGCTCGCTTTTAAGTTGATTAGCGTGCACTACAGGGGATTTAACGATTACTTTCAGCTGAGTAAGTAATATATACTTAGGTACCTACAGTCCTCTCCTATATCTCGACTAGGCACCTTCTGCAATGTTATGGGCGCCTGGTAGTTAGCCAGTGATGAGGAAAAAAACCTGGAATTGATTTGGTAGACCTACAAATTCTAATTACGTACATATCTAGGTACTATTTTTAATTAGGTAGCTATAGCTGATTTTTTAGGTTATTTCTATGTGCATGGTTAACTTTCAAGTACCTGGTACATACATAATAGCTAGTTACCGTGTAGCATCATCTAAGATATCTTCAGCTATATCCCAAATTACTTAATATTTTTAAGTGGGTACCTAATTAAATTAATATTATGTAGGTTCCAGCTGTCACAGCGAACTTCATAGCCTCGTAATAAATAATAAAAAACCTATTCTCATACCTACCAAATGTACAAAAAAATCAATAAAATCAGTCGAACCTTTTCGAAGGAGTTCGACCACAAACATCGTGACACGAGATTTTTATATATGAGAAGATTATTATCCAACATCCCCAAATCCAATAGTTTCATGTTCTCAACTACAAAGCAGTAAATGAGGGTATGAAAATTCATGCTACCTAATTTCCTATTTAAATGGAATGGACCCTATAACAGATAGCCAAACAAACCCATGGTGCGACCCCCTTCCTAGTAACATTGTCCATTCAATGATGACCTCTGTTTATCCTTTTATATCGAGTTAGGAAGGGTCAACAGAGTTGCTTAATGCCGGCAGTGAGTCGGAAATCACGCACCCTCTTGAATTGCTTTGAAACATTCGCAAACACCGCCATTATGGAATATAAAGGGACTAAAAGGTCAATGAACTGCAACTCTATGTGCATTCTCTAGTCTACGCAAAATGTAGTGAAGATATTAAAGGTACCTATGTCATTGTTTCATTATAATGTGTGTAAGTATAAGTAAATAGGGCTTGGATAGGTAGGCATCTTAATATTTATAGGATTTCCAATATGTATTTTATCCGCAGGTTGAGCCGCAGGCGGAAGCTATGTACCTAGCTTGTATATTGTAAATAATGTCGATACCTACCTAGGTACCTCATAAAGAAAAAAAGGGCCTACAAGAATATCAGCGTTGTGGTCCACAGACTACAACAATAGCTGAAGTACCTAGGTCCTTATTTGTTCCGCGCCAATCTACATTTATTTTGTAACGTTTTTTCTTGTATCGTGGTACAAATAAAACTTTTTTCAGTTACTGTGAACTTGGCTTGACACGTTCCCACGTGTAACAGCACATACTTAACTAGTGTGCTGTTACCTAGTCGCCAGTGTCAGTCCTTAGTGTCAACTGTTTAAGTACCTATTTATATTTGTAAATAACTACATACGTACCAGTTAACCAAGCTACCAGCATATTTGAGCTAAGTATTAAGATTGCAGTGGACAAAACAGGCGCCGCCGATCCAGGACTAAAATATCTAAATTTATTTAATGAAAACTCCCGCAGTAGGGTACAAGCCCTGTTTACAAACATACAAGTCACGAACACAAAGTACACCCAGACTCGGAACAACAATTTGTCGATTACACAAAGTGGTGTCCCGTGTGGGAAACGAACCCACGTCCTCTTGCGTAGCAGTCGGACACACTCCCGCCGTGCCACCGAGGCAGTCGATTCCCAAGCGACTCACACTTGACAGGTGTTGAGTCCATCGAGAAATTGCGAGAAAAACGCATTTTTTAATTTCAATATATAAGATAGCATTTTAACTGACATCTACCGTCAAACTTGCAAACTACAAAGATAAATAAGTCTAAAATAGTTGACGAGACTACATTTGTAACAAGTAGGCACAAGGTCTTCATAATAAATGAAGAATAACGGAGGTATTTAATGCATATTACCTGTAATTCAGTAGAATATTACAACTTTAGTAAAAGTACACTAGGTAGCTAAATTTTTAACATAAAATAAAGAGACTACGATTTAGAAATTAATTATATTGCCATCTATTGACACTTTGCAGTAACATTTTAAAACAGATTTTACAGCGCCATCTAGGAAAAACAAGTTGTACTATTATTTCAAGCAGTGTACCAATCTTCTTTGCCTATCACTTAGCGACATCTAGTTATATATGGTAGAACTTTCACCGCACTAAAAGAGATTCATACATTTTCGTTGTCACAATTTTTAATCCAGCTGGCCTGTGACTGATCGAAATCTATTTTCGGTTTACATTTTATTTTTCAATTTGGTGATCTTTACATTTTTCGTGTTCAAAGAGTCATAATAAATAATAAAGTATTTGTGTGAGTGGCTCCACCTATAAGCCACGTGAACCAAGAGAGTGCGTCTACTGTCAAGTGTTACCAACGTATGGGTTTAAAAAATGGACGGAATAATTAATTGAATTATTGTGAACAAATAAATTAAACAGATAAACAGAACAGGCCTCCGGACTCCTCAGTGCGAAAGCCCACTTTTGTATAATATATATTCATAAAATTATTGAATACACTTCACTGTGAATAATAATTTAGTGTATTAGGTGATGCTACAAATTATTTTAATATTAACTTCCTACTTATAGGTACATTAATTTACAATAAGCCCCTAGTTATTTATATGTTTAAGTTGTTGTAAATGATTACTTTATTATAATTGTTTTATTATTATTGCTTATTATTGTTGTTATTATATACATGTCATTCAATTTTAAAGAAAACCCACAACAATATATTTTAGGTAAACAGCTTACCACGTTGGATAGCCAAAGGTCAAAACCTTTGGCCGTCCATCTTGGCAATGCTGTCAGCCTTCTGGATATGTTACCAGTCGACATCAATGGGGAGGAATATTTGGACGCGTAAATAGGTCTGGCCTTTTTAAAATTTAGTTTTTGTATATTAAAAATATAATATAGTTGTAATTACTGTAAATTGATTGATCTTAATATAATAAAAACGGGCAAGAATATGGATCATCAGTGTAGGTTTCCGCAGCCTTGAACAATTGCATCAGCAGAAGAGCGTATGTTCGTGGCAGTTACGCCCTTTTGTTGAGAATCACAGTTATTTGGCTATAACTCAATGACTATATATCCAATCTTATACAAAATAATTTTAGTTTTAAGTATTTATTATGTGCTATATTTGTGATTTTTTCCATATTTATTTTTTACACGGTTCAAAAGTTAAGGAAAAGGTTGACTTTAAAAAAAAAAAAATTTGGTTTCGTTACATGTATGGAGTGCCGCCCCTAAAAATATTTATTATTATTATTTAGCTATCAAACTAAGTAGCGGCTAATACAAGACACCTTTTCACCTAATTTCATCAAGAGGCATTCAGTAGTCTTTGAGGAAAAAGCCTGTGACATACGGACGGACAGAAAGACAGACGTACGGACGGACATGACGAAACTATAAGGGTTCCGTTTTTGCCATTTTGGCTACGGAAACCTAATAATGCCTATTACCTTTTTTAGAGTAGTACTTATTGAATGTATTTTTCATTATAAAATCTGTGTTATTATATGAAAAATTATTTCAATTCATTCAGGCAAGAAAATTGTGTATGAATCTAAACCTCTTGCGCTTACCTATCCACATCAAAATAAATTAGAGCGGTCTTGATAAACTAAGAAACATTAAAATATCAAAAATCTACAAAACTTACGTTTCTGGGTTTTTTCCCTCGCAGCCCCTTCCTCCGCCACATAAGAATTCATCCCGTCCCCCAAACCCGAACGATTTAACGCCGCCACAGTAGGACGCTGCCGTTCATTTAACTTACTATGCACTGGCTATACTTACTGCAAAGTCGAAAGACCGAAATCGATTGTGAAACGAATTAAGATAAACTGTATTTTTGTATTATGTCGTACATGTCTTTTTTTTATCTTCCCTCCAAAATTATTAGGTAGAGATTCTTTTTTTTTAAATATCTTGGGACAACTCACACAACGCTATCTAATGCCCAACTAAACAGAGCTTGTGGAAACCAGACAACTGATAAACATACTTATATATTTCAAAATACATACATAATATAGAAAAAAATATTTATTCATAAACTTGCCACATTTTTACCCAGGCACAGAATAAACCATCGTACTCATCACACAAAGTTTTATCCTGGGTCCATGGTCCTCAGTCAAGGTTACAAACCTCTAGGCCAGGATTATGGCTCGCACATTCTGTGCGTTTCAAGTTATTTTTTTTTATAGTTTTCTTCTTTGAACCGCGCCGTTCTTATCCAGTTATCACGTAATTTCAAGTATATTTTACACGTTAAACGCGGAGCAGTGAAAATAGTGACTTGTCAATTTGCCGCCATTTTTACAACTTCATACATCTCTATGGGTGACATAACATGCCTTTCTAAAGTTGAAAGTTAGAGCTTTAAGTTAGAGTTAGAGTTTCGATTCCCACACGGGACACCACTTTGTTTGATCCACAAACTAGTGTTTCGAGTCTGGGTGTATTTTGTGTCCGTGACTTGTATGTTTGTAAAATCCCCAGCGATACAAGGCTTGCACCCTGCTGCAGGGTATTCTTATAAAAATTATAAAAAAATTGATGATGAGGTAAGTTTTGTGTTTTGTTTTGTAAAGATTTAGTAAATTTATTTTGCATGTAGATATTTCGTGAAATAAAACAATGTGTAAAAATAAAAGGAGTTTTTTTGAGTTTGAGTGAGTTAAATTATGTGTTGTTTTGTAAAGTTTTAGTAACATTTTTTTTCCTCTTCCCTCCAATATTAATCGGTAGAGATTATAGCTCGCACATTATTGTGCATACGCCAGTTTCAAGTATAATTTCTTTCTAGTTTTCTTCTTTCAATCACAAAGTCACATTCTTGTCCAGTTATCACGTATTTCAAGTATATTTTACACTTTAAACGTGGAGCTGTAAAAATAGCGACATGTCAGTTTGCCGCCATTTTTACTTTAACTCTTTAGTAAAATTATTTTGCATATTTAGATATTTTGTGAAATAAAACAATGTGTAAAAAATCAAAGGAGTTTTTTTTTTCACTATTAGCGAAATTAACGATCAAGGGTGTAAAATTTACAAGCGAACGTATGGACATGGGTGTACCAAAATTTGAGGGTTGAACCCCTCCCCCCACTGAAAAACGAAATTGTTAAAAGATATGTACACAGTACACATTTGGTCAGTATTTAGTAATTTGTACTACCTCCCCTTACCCCCGAACTTACATAAATGACGAATCTAGTTGTCAACATTTTGATGCTAGATTCGTAATTTAATCTCCAGAAAAGTGGTAGAAGGTCTACTAATTATTCTCTAAAAAAATGGTACGTAGTAGATTCAGTAATAAACTGGTAACACTGGCTAATACTTACATCCATCTTGTGCTACACGAGTGAGCGAGACACCCGATATTTTGTTATTAGTGTGACCGAGACAGACTTGTCCGTTGTGGGAGGTGTCTGCCCGAGAACACGCCGCCGCTTGGCACTTCGCCCTACAAAGAGCCGTTATTTTTATTCTCTGCGTTTACTATAAATCCCCTTCCTTTTCAAGGAAGATTAATCGACAGATTTCTCCCCTCCTACTAAGTACTAAGCTCCGATTGCACGAGATAAAACGACTTTTATTTACCAGGAAAAAACAGTATGGAATTATTGATCTCTGTAGGTATGGAATAACGTTAGTAGGTAGGTAGGTAGGTACTAAACAATGTGTTACATTCCCGTGGGAAAGTAATTATTAGGACTAGGGATAAGTAGAAAGCGAATAAATTATAACCAAGGTAGGTAGAGTGATTGTTGAATTATATACCTACCCACATTAAGTTTAGACCAGCAGGTCTATTTTTAGGATTTTGATCTTGATAGCTAAGATTACCTACTAAAGTACAATACTTACAACGAAACGAAAAAATAAATCTTTAACAAAAAATACATAGTCAAGTTTGTAAAATCCACTGCTAATTCAAGCCATTTTTGCCACGATTTGTATATACATAGAATGGATCCGATTTATTATTGCCCTTATCTGAGAAACTAAATTTTCCTCTACTCAGTAGCTACGTACCTAGTAGAAGAAAATCTAAGGGCTTACCTATACAAGGCCTACAAGAACAAGCTCTATCAATCTTCGCTCATTCTTATTAACCCTTTAACGTAGCTGTGGGTCCGTTAGACCATAGACCCATGATGTATTGGAGTAGCGGGTCTAGTAGAACGATTGCGGTAATACTGACTAAGTACCTATCCACGTTAGGTATCTCATTTTACGAGCACGCATAGAGGTAGGTATAACTATGCTGAAAAGTTAAAATAAATAGGTAGGTATTATGCTTTTTACAGAGTCAGACAAGTGCTAAAGATCAATGAGGAACATACAGTTTTAATACAATTTCACTGTGACATGTCGCGACGATATTTTCAGAAGTCAGTTCTCGCGACGCTACATCATAATTTTTCATATAGGTAGGTACCTACATAGTTAATAAGTTTTATATTGTATATCTATTGTAAAAAAGGCGCGCCGCGTCTAGTCGTGAGGCGTGAACTGCCCTTTGAGGAAAACCATTCATAGCGACATATTATTTTTTATAATAATATCTTGGGACAACTCACACAACGTCATCTGATACCAAACTAGGCAGAGCCTGTACTATGGTATCCAGACAACTGATAAATACATTTAGCTATATATTTCTAAATTACACCCAGACACAGAATAAGCCATCGTGCTCATCACATAAAGTTTTAACCTGGGTGGGGATCGAACCTACGGCTTAGCAGTTAGTGTCACTAACCACTAGACTAACAGGCCAGTCAAAAGCAAACTCTACCCAACCTACTGCCATACTGAACTTACAAAAAATACTTTACGAAATAAACTTGGTCCTACGAAAGCAATGGCCTGTTGTAAACTTTATTTGGGTTATATATTAAACGACAATACGGGTGATTATTGTTGCTTTGTTGTCACTAAACGAGACCATAAACAGTCGACGGTATGCAAAGGGTTAACAAAAGGTACGACAGAGACGGACTCAGGTAGAGTCCTTAGTTGTTTATATTTCCATAGGTACCTACTTATTTACTTCTCATTATGAGAGCAAGTGCTATAAATGCTAGGCCATCCTATTAGGTACCTACTTACAAAGAACATTAGAACTAAAAGACAGTTCCAACCTGCATCTACAAAAATCGTCAATTTGTCTATTTTTGTAGATACAGGTCTACAAAGTGCCTTTAACACAGAATACCTCGGAGTACTAGGTACCTAATCTCGGTATTCCATGCTCTTAATACCGAAGGTGAAGGTTCTTACGGTATTTAACATACCTAACAGGCAGTTATGAAATATTTGCTTACTTATTTCATATTCTGTTTATTGTAGGTATACATTTTATACAATAACAGTAATAGGTAACTATAAAAACTTCGATAGTAGGTACTTACTTAACTTAGTTCGTGGGTGGGTAATAGTAGCAGTAACTACCTATAGTAGGGTAGGTACCTACCTACCTAGATTAAATTTAAATAGTCCAAGCGAATACGGCCCTGTTATTTCCTGCTTCGAACAAATGGGTGCAAGAATACAAAAGTTTAAATAAATTGTGATTTTATTACAACATAGGCGTTATAATTACAAAATCGGTTCGTCATGGGCTCCTTAGTATTTTGCAATAGCAGTCATTCGATAGGCACGGTGTGTATCGTTGCTAAACTACCGGTTACTTAAACCCTAGGCTAAAAAAGAAAAAGCATAGATAGGTGTATTATTTAATTTGTAAGTGAATAGTGATGATAATGATTAAGTACAGTGACAGTGTTGATAGTTTTCTTGGTCGTATTACATGAGTGGTGTATCTATCCTTTAAAACCTTGGTAAGTAGGCAAACTCTTTCAGAGGAAAGTACTTTTTGATTTACCTTCAGAATTGAATAGAATAGAGTAGCTAATATTTTTTTATAGGAATGTGGTTTACAAAGATCTTAATATTAATATAAGTTACAAATATTCTACATTGAGATGGTGTGGAAACATATCAATGTTTCCACACCATCTCAAGGTAAAATATGTTTAGTCCAAATTGCATGTCTTTTTGGCACATAGAGATCAAAGTCAATTGGAGATCTCCGCGAAGTCCTATTGCTATTTTCTATATTAAATCCCAGTCGCATTACAATTAGTCCAGCCGTTTCACACATTAGATAAAATAATTAGGTATCTACCTATAAGCAAATAGCCAGATCAGCAATTATTTCACGTTATGGTGTGTCGGTGGGTACCTATAGGTACCTGCTTATTTAATTATATCTTAGTAAATATACTTTCACGAAGTAATTTATGTTCTACCTACCTACGTTAAAATTACTAAGTGAACTTACCCACAATGTCTTCATTAATTATTGAGATGATTTTACTGAAGCTTTTAATAATCATAAATGTTCAAAAATATTTAAGAATTTAAAATACTTTTGGAAGTCACTATGATGAAGCTCCAAAAATATCTACCAATCGAATTGCAACACACACCGCACTGTAATTTATCCCTGAGAAGAAATACAGCCATATTGTATGAAGCTTTAGAAAG
Source organism: Herminia tarsipennalis (assembly GCA_945859575.2). Taxonomy (NCBI): domain Eukaryota; kingdom Metazoa; phylum Arthropoda; class Insecta; order Lepidoptera; family Erebidae; genus Herminia; species Herminia tarsipennalis. Next base: position 12,822,988 of record OX243835.2, read on the forward strand.
CGCATGTGCGTAGAAAGCACAGGCCGTTCGACGAATGGGGTGCGCTCTACGCGCCCGCCATTTCTGTAAAGGCGGGAACACATGTCATAGAGCCCATTTCGATTTAAATTAATGATCGTGTGTGCCAGACTGTCAGGGTACTCTCATACATTCAATTCGGTTTTCGAAACATGGCTGCATTATATGTAGGATATGATTAACCAGAAAATGCACAACTCTACATATATATAGGTACCTATAATACAGGCATTCTGATACTACTTTATGTACTTATGTAAAAAATATTCGACAATATTTGAGTGTTATTCGAATGGATACATAACCCTAAATAAAACTTTTAAGTAATTTAAAAAATGTAAACAGACTTCGAAATTTTAATGTGTAATAATTAATAACTAAATATCGGGCAAATGCATGTCGGGCCACGCACAATGTAGGATTCCGTAGCTGCCCAATACTATAATGCGGTATAAGAAGTGTATTTTCTCTTGTCTTGTTTCAAACTACAGTCCATCAAATCTAAGAGGTACCGTTTGACGTTTCATATTTTTCAAACCGAAACAACTTTGTTCATACGTACATTATTCAGTTTCGATAACCTTTTTCATAAAACCATGAATTTAGAAAGATTTCATTATTGTATCTAAAAATGTACAATTCTTAATATCTAAATGTAATTGAAAACTTTCAAACAAAGCAAAATAACACATATTTACACAGTAAATAATTTCTAATAGTTATATTCTTGACCTCATTACAAAGTTACGTAGTTAGGTCACTGCACGTAGTGTTGCGACTCTTCGGATACACTTGTATGCAAAAAAATCGTTTACATATACGAAAAATCGAATGTATTATTTACAAATTACACTTGACAACCAAACAAATATTTTTTCATGTGAATGGGATTTATCTCACATAATAGCTAAAATAATCACATCGTAAGATATGAGATAAAACCCATTCACCAAAAATACGTATTTATAAATCGAATATATTTGCTTCTTTAAAAAGTTGTCGAAAGCGATTTGTCGATTTTTGATTTTCGCGCCCAAATAAGTCGGGGTTTCTCGCGCTAACGCTGTCGAAATAGTAAATGGAGTCAGGGATAGTGTTTTTTACATTTATTTTTGTGTATGATAGTATGGGTTTGCATATTACAGAGAAATAAACAAATTTTTAACAAGCACATCCATTGATTTTACAATTACAATTTTTTCTTCTAAGTCTTATTTCTACGTCTAAAACTAATAAAAATAAGGTATGTAGAACCCATTCACAAAAATGTTGTTGCCTGATGTTATAAATTAACGACGTTACTGCGCGACCGCATAATGCACTGAATACACAGATACCCTAAAATAAATTAATTTAATTATTTTTAGGTCAATAGGCAAAATCGCAGGTGTCCAAGTCTCTACAATTTTTTTTTTCTGGCAACACTGCCAACTACAAGCGCACGCGGTCCGCTCGGTCGGTTCGGCGTCAGCAGTCTCTCGCCATCTTGGAAGCTGACTGTGCGCGTACTTGCTTTCTCGTTGGTGTTTTACAATTTGTGACTTGGCTATTACTTTTCTGGACTGATCATTCTTTATCCGTTTACCTTGGCAATATTTATACTGGACTCCGAACTAAGCAAGTGTTTATTAATAATGTCGAAAAGAGGACGTACTTTGAACAGCCAGGCTCGTGAATTGGTGGTGAAATTACACGAGTATTTTGAGCGTGAATCTCAAAATGGTGGACTTCTACTGCCAGTTACACAAGTTCGGGATCGCGTCGGTGAAGCTCTCGGTATTGGTAGCCGCACCGTTGGCAAAATATTAAGTGAAAAATATGGGCCTTCGGGGAGTGACAGTAACGTACTTCACACACCGAAAAAACGAAAAAGAAATAAACCTGTGACAGGCATCGATGAATTCGATAGTCATGCTATTAGAAACCATATATACGGGTATTTTACAAGAGGCGAATTTCCAACATTGGCAAAGTTATGTGCAACTTTAAAAGATGCCGGGCTGTATAAGGGAAGCATAGAGTCGTTGAGAACGGTAATAACAGGAATTGGCTTCAGATACAAAAAAGTTGACAAACGAAAAATTGTTATGGAGCGACATGACATAATTATGCAGCGACTAACATTCCTGCGCGAAGTTAAACAAATTATAAACTGGGATAATGTAATATTTTTGGACGAAACCTGGCTAAATTCCAACCATTCTGTGCCGAAAACATGGACTGATGATTCTGAAGCTTCGTGCTCGAAGGTGCCGATAGGAAAAGGTGGACGCCTCATAATATGCCATGCTGGGTCAGCGTCTACAGGCTTCGTGGAAAACTCTTTATTAGCTTTCCAATCCAAAAGCACTAAAGAGTATCATGAAGAAATGGACGCAGTAAGGTTCCGAGAGTGGTTCTTAAATTTATTACAGAATATCCCTCCTAACAGCACAATTATAATGGATAATGCCCCATACCACTCTGTGCAAATTGATAAAGCACCTACGTCAGCCAATAAGAAAGCAGATTTGGTGGCATGGCTGCAAAGAAAAGGAGTGGATGCCGACATGTCACTATTAAAAGCTGAATTATTACAGTTAGTGAAATTGCATAAACCACCAAAACCGACATATGTAATTGACCAATTGGCCGAAGAGCACGGGCACAAAATCATACGACTTCCTCCGTACCATTGCCAATATAATGCCATTGAACTGATTTGGGCCCAAGTTAAAGGTAATATTTTATAATATTATAATAATAACACGAGTACTTCTAACATTTATAATTTAAACAATGGTTTTCGTCTGCTATCAAATAGTTACATTATTGTTTTACAGGTTATGCAGCAAGACACAACACAAAACCACCCTTCAGTGTCAAGAAAATGGAAGGTTTATTAAAGGAAGCATGTGCCCAAGTTACACAGGAAGATTGGAGTAAAGTAGTACAAAAAACAAAGAAAATAATAATGGACGACTTCGAAAGAGACGTACACTTTGATAATGTAATGGACAATCAACTGGTCATTAATTTAAATGACGATGATGACGAAGACGACGATACTAGTACTAGTAGTGAATAAAAAAATATCCTAAACATTTCTTTTATTTAATTATAACAATTGATTTCTTAAAATTCGGATATTATAGTAATCGATCTCTTAAAGTTCGGATATTATAGTAATCGATTTTTTCATCCCATCCCTATCATTCAATTGTCAGAACTGTCAAACGGTACTTCTTAGATTTGACGGACTGTACTAACAACGTTATCTAAGTCATTTTGAATGGAATTTGTACGAAAATGTTGTTACTTCATGGTCAGCAACTCGTAAACTTGTGAAGCCTACTTTGCTGTGAACTGCGGACGGATGGACATGGCGTTTTGCCATTTTGACTACGGAACCCTAAAAAGGGACAAGTAAAAGTCGGTATAAAAAGAATAAATAATTATTTTGAAGTTGGTGCCAATTAAAACATAAAAACTATTTCCTGGCACCAACTGACACATTCAAATGTTAAATATGTAGTTTATACTGGGTATGTAAAATAATTCACGGTAGTAGCATAAGTATATAAAATTAAAGGTAAAACTATCACAGCTAAGTACAAGTTTACGAGTAGCAGCTGATCAAATGAGAAGTAACAAAATTTCCGTACAAATTCCATTGAAAATTATCATTAACGTTGTAAGTATGAAACAAAAACAACAGAAAATCCACTTCTTAAGCCTCATTATTCGGGTTGGGGGGGGGGGGGCTCTACGGAAATATTTTTCGAATTTTCTATTACAGAAAACCGACTTCAACCCCTTTATATTTTTAAAAGGCATTTGACACGATGAGGTTGCTGAGAAAAAAAATCACACCATCACTATAAGTGTACTTAGGGGAGATACCCGAAAAAACATTTTTTTTGATGATTTTATTCTACCACTTTTGTAGGTAGGTACCTATATCCATGCAAAATTACAGTTTTCGAGTACTAAGGGTCTCTGAGATAACCTAGGGACTGCCAGACAGACAGATGGACATGGCGAAATTATAAAAGTTCTGTTTTCTTCTTTCGGAATCCTAAAAAGGATATCTAGGTACCCACTCATCGGCGTAGTAGAGAACGCAATCTTGCAAAATCGAGATCTCACTACATCGAGATAGGTATCACGATATTTGGTGAGATTAACGAGAATTTTACGAATATTTATTTTAATCATTTCAATACCCGGGTAGATTCGATTCTACCTACATTTTCAGGACGGCATTCTACGTACCTACCAAAGCCACTTATTTTAGATAGCGGTAGGTAGGTATATGTACGTACCTACTTACCTATCTACTACCTAAGTAGGGGGAGTCCGGGAGAGTTTACCAAGGGGAGAGATAATTGTCACTGCTCATAGAATCTTAGTGTCACTATGTATAGCGATGTTGCAACACTTCTTAGATGTCACACACTCTCCCTATCCCTCTCCCGCGACATCGTGCCTTCGGCAGTGAGGTTTAAAATTGCGAAGTGATAAAGTATTTTAGTATATTTGTGTCTAGAAATTGTTTTTTTTTTTTTTTTCAATTTTATTCATTAGGTGTTTTTTTCTACCGACTTCAAACAAGAAGGAGGTTCACAATTCGACTGTATGTTTTTTTTTTGGTTTGTTAGGTACACGATTACGCGAAGATAGCAGGACCGATTTGAAAAAATATTTTTGTGTTTCAAAGGTAATACCTCCAAATTGGTCCCATTGTCATCAGATCAGGATCTCAGATGGGATCATGGAGTATTCGAGGGAACTCTTTAAATATTAAAGGCACACCTATAGTGTTTTAAATATATATTTCATAGTGATTCGTGCATATACTCTCAAATAAGTCAATTGGTGAAGTAAAACTGATGATGAAGACCACAGAAGACGAGTACCTAGTCAATATTTCACAGTTTGCGAATCAATCACTATTGCTTAGCACTATATATGCTCGTCATACTACTATTATACCATGTAATAGAGCTGATGGTGAAACATAAGGCAACTAAAAAGTATGAAATAAATAAACATTTTGAAGTTGGTGCCACATAAAAACTACTATTTCATGAAACCAACTTCAAAATGATTTTGGACATAAAAATTACTATTTTAAGGAACCAACTTCAATGTGTTTTTTACCTGTTTTGTTTTACATATAGTTTCGCAATGTCCATCCGTCCGTCATTTTTTCAACCTTTGCTCAGAGACTGTTAGTGCTAGGAGGCTGTAACTTTTCAAGGATACACATGTTACTTACGCTAACAAAGTGAAAGATTAAAACCATGCAAAAAAAAAAATTAGGGTACCTGCCCTATATGTAAAGTAGGGATGTGATTTTTTTTCTCACCTGCCCTATCGTGTAGGGTATCATTAGATAGGTATTTTAAAAACATTTAGGGTTAGGTAGATGATTTTTGATTTAGGGGTTACATTGTGCGTGGCCCGATATGCACTTGCCCTTCAGTTATTCGTACGAAATACGTTTTCAAGTTTTTGAAAAATATACATAAGTAGGTATACCAATCGAAAAAGTAGACATTCAAGAAAATTCTGAATTTTTAAAATCGATAATTAGGAATTAAACTAACTAATATGTAGGTTGGTATTAGATAAAATATGAGAAATTTAACTTGTGGAAAATTCGGTGTTAGGACTTTAATTAAACACGAACTTTAAACTGTTAATTAAAAAAAATATTTCATTATTTTCAGTGAACTTTTAGACATAACTAGCTACCTACATAGAATTTATTTTTGTAAAATTTAATGCCAATTTTAAAACATATTATTATAACAACTGGTTTTACTACTTACTAATATTTACACTAGGTACAAATTATAAGATAAAATAAAATCAAAACAAATTCAGCAGGCCACATAGAATTCCTCCGCATCGCTATCGACTGGCACCGTGCCTAAGGCTGGCAGGCAGCATTGCCGCGTTGTATAGCAATGCTGATTCGCTGAGCGAAATACAGGCCAGCCTTCTGTTTCTGGTCACGTGAAGCATCGATCAGGAGCTTACTTAAAATTTTATAAAAAGATTGTGCGTGAACGGTACCGTTTCGACTCCAAATGGCTGAAAAACATAATCTCCGACTAGATTATTGTATTTGCGTCGTTTGGTAGCCTCCGCCGATGCAGCAGCAGCACCGGCACAGTCCTAAAAGCTGTGACGGTGCAAGAGTGTCGATGCAGGTTCCGTCCCACACCAAGGGTCGGCCCATCTTCCAAGGTAACAAAGACATACCATCCGGTCCCTTCCCATCGCCACGCGGCAGCCCCACGGGTTCCCGTATGATGGCTGGTAATATTAATTTATTTTTAGTTGCTGATATTATATTATACCTACCTATAGGAGAATAGCAGTGCTGCATAGCTGTTTCCGCATTGTAATCCATGCATGAAAGGCATACATTTTTAAATTAAAACAAACCCATCAATTTGTTACATTGTATCATTTACCTAAGTAAATGACATAAAAGCTTGTCGCGAGGTCGATAGGTACCAAGACCATCTAGTGATATGACTCTTTGACAGTACCTACTCCCACAGTATTTTGTGTAATATGCAGCGCAGCACAGCATTAGGAAAATATACAATTACACTCAACATACCTACACACTATAGTCTCATTTATTTGTGAATTGAAAGAAAGAAAAGTCAAAGCAACACTTTAGGAAAATAAAATGCGGTCAAAGTTAAGTTGACGAATACTCACTATACCCATCTGCAACTTTCTTCATAAATCGTACTATCTACTTACTTACTTAAGTTAGGTATATAAGGCGCCCCAGACGACAGTACAGTTTTATGTGCGCACGTTTTTTATCATGGCCGACGATATAGCTTTTTTATTTTTATGGCAGACGTGTCCCGTCCGCTACCGTCTACTTCAATTATTTATATGCTCTATAAAAAAAGTCGGTAGCAAGTAGTATTTCGAATAGAAGACGTTTATAACACCAAGATAGGTATTTCTTATATCAAGATAAGTACCTAAATGTCCATACAATAAGGTGAGCATTTTAGTGTTAGGCTGATTATAGAGACGATAAAGTAGACCTCAGAAAAAAGAAAGAAAATAAAACTTGAAACTGGCATACTAATCTCAGGTTCGCTTTCTAAATCTAATGAGTCGTCCGTCCTGAAACTTCATTTACATTTTTGTCTCCTGAATTGCAAAAACGCATAATAGTTTGGACACGTTGCGACCACATATGTCGCATATATCTATGGGTACTGGTACTTAATCACTTACCATCAGGTGGAGACACATGTTCGCTTGCATCATAGGTACAAAAAAATCCTTATCAAAATTCAAACGATTGCCGATAGTTAGTAACCATTATATTATTATTTAAACCGAAACGCTTAAACCATGTATACTATATATAACCTATGCTAGGTTATGATACTGATACTGATACATATGTGTCATGGAGTTATTTTATTTTTTAAATAATTTTACCAATAATGTCGAAAATTAGATCCCAGTACAATCTTGCGTAGGTAATTGGTACCTACTGTAGGTATTACGTTTTAGATATTTTATGGACTGTAAACTAACTAAACTGTAGGAATTTAAAACAGAAAGGGAAAGGTAATGAAGTCCCAGTGTGCAAAAAGAATATATATATTAGGTAGAGTATAGCGAACCTAGGTAACGCTGAATACCTCAAAGTTTTTAAGGTTTTTCAGCGGTGCCTGAATATAAAATTGCTACAGGCAGATATTCATATCATATCTACTACATATTTACTTATAAATATTAGATACCCATCTTGTTTTGCTACATTTGATTTTATGTCTCGCCAAATTTGCTCTTTGTCATTTGGATAATGCAGCTAAGTGCTTCGAGTTTTACGATGCTCTCCGCATTAAGTTCCCCTCTTTTCGACAAGGAATTACTTACATAAAATACATAGATAGGTACATAAAACTTCCAAGAGGGAACATAGTGCTATAGAAAACATCGATCTAGTGAACTGATTAGTTCTGGTTTACGCGACATGTCGTAAAAGATCCGTAAACCTCTAATTTAAGATTTACTGCACCGTAAATAATGTTTGTTTGACTCCGTTGTGACAATAGAACATCAGTCATATTATATTGATGACAATAAATGAATGCGTTGATACAATGTTAGCTTGTATAAAAAATATTAATTGTTCGCTCTAGCAAGTTCTGTTGCGGCCAAAAAATATCCCACGGGAATAGAGCAAGTTAATGGATTTTACTACTTTAGTCGATCTTACTTAAGTCAGTTTCACTTTCCCAGGCGAACCTACTACCTATCTACAAAATAATATCAATCAGGTCAATTCAAAACCAAACTTTAGTAAACCTTAAAAGAAGGTGCGTTTAATCTGACAATAAGCATAGATATAACTTATCAATTTTTTTTGTGGTCATTTCGATTTAGACATCTGTGGGTGGATTTATTTAAACTTTAACGATATACCTACCTCAGAGAAATAGACAGATAAGAGTCATCTGATTTAGTATGATCCCTGCAAGCCAACCAACCAATAGTCACACTTCTGTCATCATCCATTTTGTTTCTGAAACAATTAGCTATTAAAACATTACCTGGCGCTAAACACCAATATGTTATTATTCAATTTATATCTTTGAGTCATGTAGTTCATACGATAGAGTCCCTTGTTGGGTATAAAAACCTAAATAGTAGGTAAATTTTATCTAAGATCCATCGCTATTTTTTTCTGCTGGGGTACTTAACATCCATCGAAATCTAATTTAACCACTGATGCAAAATTAGAGGTATTATAAGTTAAACATTGTATCTGTGTGTAGGTATGTATGTGTCATAAATGGTGTATCCATTTGTTTAGGCGCTTCTGGTTAGGATGCAGGTGTTTTTAGTAAAAAACTAGTTAAATAGTTCTTAGCTTTTTTGCGTTTTGGTTATAAGTAGCTATACCCATAACCAATTTTTTGTCTCACGTGCCAGGGTTTTTTTAAATGTGTACACTTACTTACTGTCGTGAATAACACAAAAACAATGTAAGTATACAAAAAATTGTATGTATCCTTAACAATGTAGGTATCGTTGATACGTGCTAATCGACAAGGAGACGAAAAAAAGACTTCTGTTCTTGTTTAACCGACGACGGGTTGGAGAACCCTATGTATGCAAATCTCGTGTGCTTAGTCCGGTATCTTGCCTGAGTTACGCACTAAGATCTTGAAAGATATCCTACTCTCTTTCTAGATAGTATTCGACAATGATACATGCTGAATACCTACGTCATCACGTGAATAATTATATCTTGATGATAATGATGACTTATTACAACGAAATATTTATAAGTGCACTTCAAAAAACTTATCACCTATCAATTTATTTACATCAATTAAAATACGATTGCCCACCTAAAAATACTGATTACGTAGCAAATTTACCAGAGGATATCAATGACATAAAAAATCATAAACAATAAACATAAAAAAAACGCCTACTTAAAAGATATTTAAACAAGATAACCTTAAATCATGCAGTCGAAGGCATATTTTTGTAAGTTCAGTGGGATTCATTAATGCCTCCGACTGCAGCAGGCGGGTTTTTTGATTTACAACTTTTATTTTTTTATTTAATACTTTTAGGGCTTGGTTACAGTTAGTAAAATTACAAATACCGAAAATTAGCCTAAACGGGATTACTTTGTTCTATATATTTTTTGCCAGACTCTGTCTTAATATTCCAGTTTTCTATATACATTTTTTAAGAGTCGAACATTGTTTCGCGAAAGGGACGCTTAAGTCTGCCCTTCTTCTCAGCCATTCTTAACCAGAATAGTGTAGGCCTCCTCCTAAAGAAGGCCTACTATGGCGTAAGTACTTAATTAGTACTACACATATGGCATTAGTCTATCGATCCCAATTTTGGTTCAGACTTTCGATTTTAGGTTGATCGTATCGAGGTTGGGTCACAGTAAAGATGTTTACTGTGGTTGGGTCATGTCGAAGTTCCCTCCTGTCTAAGTAGTAAATGGCTGGTCGCAGTCCAGTCTGTCTTAGAGTCATTCACAGTTCAGTCTTACACTAGTTTTGTCCAGGATAACTGAGGTAGGTACATTAGGTACCCAAATCCAAAATGATGATTTCTTCATGACATCAGTCCAGCAAAAAATGTCTAAAACAAAGGAATCCCGTTTAGGCTAAAGTACTTATTTTCCAAAGTTCAAGAAAAAACAAAATCTAGCGCTACTCCGTTATTGAAAATATTGCGTTTTTTAGGGTTACCTACGTAGCCAAAATTGCAAAAACGGAACCCTTATAGTTTCGTCATGTCCGTATGTCTGTCCGTATGTCACAGGCATTTTACTCAAAGACTACTCAATGAATCTTGACGAAATTAGGTGAAAAGGTGTCTTGTAGTAGTTGCTAAATAAGAATATGTTTTAAGCAAATATCAACGTGTGGCACATCATTCGACAGGTCTTTCAAAAACATTTTAAGGTTTTTAATAAACTTTTCTGATATAGTGAGGTACTCCGAAAGTTGCATAAATCGTGCCCCCCCCCCCTTAACTTTTGAACTGTGTAACCAAAAAATATGGAAAAAATCACAAAGATAGCGCTTAATAAATAATTTAAACTAAAATATAACTATTTAGTTATATATATATACTATTATTCTTTATTTAACTATACTATTTCGGATAAGATCGGATATACCGTCATTGAGTTATTGCCAAAAAACTGCGTTTCTCAATAAAAGGGCGTAACTGCCATGAACATACGCTCTTCTGCTGATGCAATTATTCAAGGCTGCGCAACCCTACACTGAGCATTGGCCGACGTGCTCTTGCCCGGTTTTTTTTTATTATATACCTACATATTAGGTCTAGGTATACTTTTTATTTCCCCCAAAAGCAGCTCGAATTTCATAGGTACTTATTTCATTTTTCTCTTAGTTTACGACACTACTACTATTATGGTTTATTTTTGTATACCTAAGCACAAGATTTAATTTAGATATAATTTTCGTTACAATATTAGGTACCTACTATTCTAACGAAAATTAAAATTGGAATGAAACTTCATAAATTTTTTGTACTTCTTGCCCTAAATAGGTACCATACCATAAACCTACCCTTTACCTTTTATATTTGTCGTAATATTTCAATTTCTACTGTGTGACTATTGGATAAGTGGTAGGTATGTAGGTAATTTTAATAGGTAAGTTCTAAATCCATACCAACCTACCTACCGATTAAATAATGTTCGCGATAAATATAGCAACATAACTTCACTAAGAATAGTTAGTTGCCTACGTACCTACTAGTAAGATATAGAGAAGGTATCTAAGTAAGTCATCATGTCATCTGATCCTAAACGAAGCAGAGTTTGTACTATGGCAACCAGACAACTGATAAACATACTTCATCGTCATCATTATCATCAGCCTATCGCAGCCCACTGCTAGACATAGGCCTCTCCAATTGCACGCCACTTTGTTCTATATTCGGCTTCTCGCATGCAGCTCTTATAAACATACTTATATATTTCTAAATACACACATTATTATAGATAAATTACACCCAGACACAATAAACATCGTGCTCATCACACAAAATTTTATCCTGGGTGGGGATCGAAGAGATCACGACCTCTTGCGTAGCAGTCGGATACACTCCCACCGCGCCACACAGGCAGTCAATAAAAAGTCACATTAAAAAGTGTAAAAATAAATATTATTTTCTTGAAAACCGACAAAAATACACATACTTAGCTCGAATAGCTCGTTATATTGAGCTACATTCACTTCAAACAGATCCCTTTGATCTGGTTGGTTTGAAGTCGATGCCTTACCCTATATCTACTAATATTATAAATGCCAAAGTTTGGATGTAGGTATGTATGGTACGAGTGGATGTTTGTTATTTAATTACCTACGCCACAAAGGGCTATTGATGAAATTTGGCACAGAAATATAATATAGTCTAGAATAGCCATTTATTTGCGTTGGACCCCAGTTTTAGATTTTACTTTTTTTTAGATAATATCGATGATAGATTATAGCAATTTATTTTTCAAAATTTTCACACGTACCTATGAAGTCGCAGGCAACAGCTAGTTTGACGTAAAATATCATACTTCTACTTCTTATTAAACCTCGTAACTTAGAGAATTGACATTTTCTTTGTTTTTCAAAAAAGCGTAACAACGCAACCTTCAATCACCGCTAGCAAGTTGGAATTAAGCAGAAACTGTTTCCAGGCATTCTTAGTTTGTACCTACCTATGTACCTACTAAGCTAATATAGTTACGTAGTTTGAAAAATAAGTATCTACCTACCTAACTATTGAAGTAGGTACCTACATATCTAAATATACCTACTTATATTTATTTATTATAAAATATACGAATACCACCCTCCAACCAAATGCATTTTCTACAACGGTACCCATGGATATTCTTAGTTTTATAGCAGGGTCTGTGCCTATTGTTGTAGTCATAAATAATTCCTGACAAACAATCTCCAAATCCAATTTTGTTTCGTATAAAATTTACGATCATGCGACGCACCATAGGCACGGAGCATTATGCAAGCCATGCAATTTTCTTCCCAAACTTTATTCTCTTTTTTATAGGCGTCTCTACTTGAGTAATGAAAAACTATTAAAGTGGTCGTGTGGGGATAAACCGAGGGTCGTTGGGACCTTCCAGTTTTATTATGGCCCGACGAATGGCGTCGCGCTATTTTTACAACCGTGCCAATTTCACGAGCCCCGCTAAAAGATGGCAACCCACGTTTACTCGTTCAAGTAAATATGTGTAGGTAGCTATGTATTTATTAGTCATAAGCAAGTAGGCATATTGATGGAAACTTCACGAAATTGAAAGTTACCTACTCAGGAGCCAGGTGATTAGCATTAGGAATAACATAGTTATGAAAATCAGTTGAATAGTCCAGGTATATCTTATAGACTTCATTCACACATGATCAGATAAATAAAGTACCTGTGACCATAGGTAGTTATTTAGTGGGTAGATACTAGTTTTATTTTCTACTCAGGTGAATTAAGTCTACCATACCACGGATTTTGATGTAGGGTTAACCTAACATTTTGCTTAGAATTTTTGTTGGGAATTGCTCTAGTAACTTCAAAATACCCATGACCCAATTGTTTCATGTAATTCTGAGATATCTTAACTAAGTAGATATTTCAAGCCAATAATCTACCACTATCTACACGCCTAGGTAGGTAGGGGAGACTTGCCTAAATCGTACTTGCGCTTATATCGTACCACATCATTATTTTTTAACGAAGAGCACCACTAACATAAACAAAAAATCGACTTAAAAAGTCGACCATGTTATCTTTCTCCTATTACAAGATTTATTAAAAAAATAAGTAATAATGCTGTTTTCATGTAGTTATCATTTTTTTGGTGTTAGTTATGCATTTTCAAATCATGTGAACGATTATATTATTAAGTATATTCTTAAATTCTACGTTTTCGAGGATCTTGTGCATAATTCGTAGGAACTTCAGGCTTTGTTTAAATACAAATCGGTGCGAATGTTTGACAATTCATACTTAGGCATATTTATTTATTTCATCATGTATTTCTAAGTACATTCCTACATAGGTATTAAAGATAAATTACACCCAAACACAGAATATGCTTGTAATCCAACAAAATAATAAGTTAGTCATAATATACTGGAACTAGCTGCCGCGCACAACTTCGTCTGCGTAATTTTTCTCTGATTTTGACATTTCTCATTGCTACTCCGCTTCTATTGGTTGTAGCGTGATGTTATAAAGCCTATATCCTTCCTCGATAATGGGCTATCCAACAGTGAAAGATTTTTAAATTCGGATCAGCAGTTCCTAAGATTACCGCGTTCAAACAAACAAATAAACAAACAAACTCTTCAGCTTTATAATATTAGTATAGGTAGATTATAAAGTTGATAATACAAATTTGATCTCTAAGTACGATTAAGGTGCACTGTGGAGCGATTTAGGGACATTGTTCTTAAATAGTACCTTAACACAATTTTTTATAGCTATTAAGTTAAAGTTACCATTAATATTGATTTGTCATTAAATAATAATAGAGACTGTGCGGGACATATAATAACCCAATACTTTATTTTGCGTTTAGTTTAAAATAATCGATACGAAAATAATAGTTTTAATTTAGTTCTTTAACTTGCAACATTGATTCCATAGCTTGTAACATTGTCCGTCTCATGTCACTAGATAGAACGAACAAAGAACGAAATAATTTCCAAAGATAATTTTTAACTTCGATATAGAATTGCCTTCACCATAGAGATTACAACGCAAATAGTATCTTTAACTTTTAATTAGTGAAATTGATTTATATAGTATATTAATAGTTATGAATAGTGAAATGTAAAATAACAAAGTGATTTATGAGACATTTTCACTTATCTTTCGTGCCTTAGATACTAAGTTTGTTTCATTCTAAATTCATTGTCGTAATTAGTTCAGCGACAAGACACTAAAAGCTTGTCTCTGAGGTCGCGATGTTTTTTGATTATAATTCCATTATTTGATAAAAGTACGTGTAAATAGTATTGTTAATACACTTATAAATGGTTAAACAATATCTCTAGCACAATAGCTCTTAGTATTATTGCATTGTTTAGCCGTAATTTGTAATTGAAATCTGATAGGCACGGTATGTACGCACCTTAGAACATTCCTATTGGTCAGAATTGTATATAATGTAATAGTACTGTTGCCAATTTAGTGGATTTACCCCAAAATTTAGGGAGAAATAAGTGGGGAAGCGGTATTTGCCCGACTTCGCAAGAAGGAGGGTTATGTGTTTTAAAGACTTTTTTGGGGAAAACCAGAGTAGTCTATATCAGTCAAAGTCCACAGCAACGGCACGCGAGCGAATCAATGTTGACCGCTCGCGCATGATTGGTTTTCATTCAGGCATGTTTAAATTAGTGATAATCATTTTATGGGTTTTTTATAATAATTTAGGGAATTTATAAATATAGGGTTGACAACATTGCTAAAAATAAATTGACCAATAGCGACAGGTTATTTCGATTTAGATGGTGTATCCGGACTATGCTATAGGAATTAACGGTTTTTCGACGGGTATAAATACAGCTGTAACCGAATACTGAGCGGATTCCATCAAGATACTTGAGCCTAGCTCGTACTGATGGATCTCTCTCAGTAATTGAATGTACCCATGTTCTTACTGAAATATATACACTAGTCAGTCACTGATATAGTTTTATTACTATTCCTCAAACTGCGTTACCCTCCGACCTACCTCAGGCAGGTACCAGGCTTCAAGGCAAGCCGGCGCACGAATGTGCAGAGTATCTCTGTACAGAGACTAACGCAACATTCTGCCTAGTCCTGCCATAAGTTCTGTTACAAATGAAAATGCATGCATTTTTTTAAATGAAGTAATTTATTATTACTAAAACTTATACGTAGGTACATATTTATTAAATTTTCAGCAAAAAAATAAAAACAATATTCTATTCAAAATGGATGACTTTTTAAAAGACTCAATGTCGCCGTGTTGTTTAGAGCAAGCCATGTCCTCTAAAACTGACCATAATTTGTAGTCTAAAGTGTTGAGGTCTGGGCTAGATGAGGGCCAGTCTTCAGTTCTTATAAAGTCCGGAACGTTGGTTTCAAGCCAGGCTTGGGTAGTTCGTGCCTTGTAACCAGGTGCAGAGTCCAGCTGTAAAGTCCACGGTGCATTTTTAAAAAGTGTATTGCTTTTTCGATTGTCTCTTGATACACTTTGGCTGAAGTTTTCACTCCTTTTTCACAAAAATGTAGCTTTATGATGCCTTGATAAGACACGCCCCACCAAACCATCACTGACGCAGGATGATGACCACGCTGTACCTTTCCGACCAATTGTGCAGCTTCTTTAGAACTGTAAGCGTACACTATCATTTTGCTTATTGTAGTGCTCTTTAATCGTGATTTTTTTTTCATCTGTAAAGAGGATATTTCTGTACCCTTCACCTGCGTATCGTTTCGATCGATCCATTCTCTTTAATTGTAAAGATTGATTTAGGGCATGTCCTGTATAACGACGAAACGACGACTTTCTTTGTTTAATCCACGAACCACTTGAGAACAATTGAACAAAATTTGATAAATTATTACCTACGATGCTAATTTAAAATCACCCGGAAGAAAGCAAGGTAGGTAAACATTGTATGTAATAGGTAATATTTTTTTTAAATTATTAATGGTAAAAGTATACGAATAAAAACAGTTTGCTGAACACAATCATTTGGCATAGGTAAGGGGCATGCCGCGCGGTGCCTCGCAGAGTTACCGGCCGGACTTGGTACGTGGCCCACATAACCACCCACCTCCCACTTCATTCTGTAAAGGCTCATGGTACTTGAGTCGCCTCCCAGCAGATTCAATTGATGAAAATTTTGTTACTGGACTGATTTGTTTTGACAGGCATATTACTCCCGCGCCCTCCCTTCGACGGTGGTGGTTGATGTACAGGTGTCGAATCTAATGCCCCCCCCCCTCCTCCAGTCATGCGAATAACTCACACTTGGTCAGTTGGGTCAATAGTTGTCCCCTGTAAACAAAGTTTTGAATCGGCGCCCGATTTTGTTGCGTAATAGGGTAAAGATTGGCTAATTGGTGGTACCTACCTACCTATACGGCAATATGGTGACAATTTTGGTTTTACCTCTAATTATATTGGCCAGCGCGATTGTTACGTTTTTTGAATGAACCAACGGCTGGCTATGTATTCCGCCCCGCTGCGAGTCGTCGATGCCGGACCCTGTTCGCTCATTTCGCGCGCAAATATGTAGGTGCGAATATGGAGGAAAATCGGTACGTAAATATCACCATGTTACTTGACATATTTTATAGGGTACCATACTAATATTTTTTTTTGTTTTTAGCACGATTTGAGTAAGTTCTGCAGGAAGGGTTAAACAATAAACATTGCATCTTACTGTTTTTAAAAATAACGGTTTGCATTTAATATGTTTAACATACGACCTTACGTACCTACCTATTCGATGATTTTTCTTACAGAAACAAGTCGTCAGGCATACGAAAGCGCAAAATGAAGAGCGAAAAACGAAGGAATTATGACGCGTCATGCTTTAAAGAGAGTCATCGTCATCATTTACTTAAAAATGCTCCATTTACAGGGCGTCTAAGATGAAAGCCGCCCCATTAACGATACGGGTACCGAATATTAAATCTGCTGCTAGCAAAGCTGGAGATAACCGTGGAACTGCTGGAGAAAACATTCAGTTTCTTATTTACTTTCCATTCCTAATGTTAAGCAGTCTTCTAATAATACGCATTGACCTAAGATCCACAATCCACAGGACCGGTACTTGACACCTCGAAATACAAACAACAGAAGAAGTATTGTTGCTGTACCTACCAAACGGAACTATAGTCCCTGTCGCCAGTAAAAGTCTGTGTCTGGGCTTCTGTTCCCTCCTAACTTTCCTACTCTACGGTTTGCTAATTTCAACATTAATTTTGCATAACTAACTATTATTATTATTGAATAAAGTGGGAGTCAGGTACTTGTTGGTTCTTTGACCGTAATAGTTTTTAACAAGTGGTTTATAATCCCCTCTTATCGAATGCCTACATTATATAAGGAAAACGTCCTCGAAATTTCAAGTCTCTACGATCAGCGGTTTAGGCTGTGCGTTGATCCATCATTCAGTCAGTCAGTCAGTTAGTCAGGACTAAGAATTTTATACATACATTTATAGACATAATATTTACATATAAGTATAATATTTGCATTCTCTAACAAAACACCTACAATAATGTAGGTGTTTTGTCCTTTTATTTTAAACTAGTTTTCGCCCGCGGCTCCGCCCGCGTGGATGTCGGTTATCGCGCTAAAATGTATCCTACGTCCTTCCCCGGGACTCAAACTATCTCCACACTAAATTTTATCTAAGTGGGTTCAGCTGTTTTAGCGTGAAAGCGTAACAGACCGACAGACAGACAGAGTTACTTTCACATCACAACTCACTACATACTTAGTATAAAACAAAGTCGCTTTCTCTGTCCCTATATCCTTATGTATGCTTAAATCTTTAAAACCACGCAACGGATTTTGATGCGGTTTTTTTAATAGAGTGATTGAAGACGAAGGTTTATATGTATAATAACATCAATTAAATAGTGGATAAATAAGGAGCGTAAATTATCCCCGTTTTTGCAACATTTCTCATTGCTGCTCCGCTCCTATAGCGTGATGTTATATAGCCTATAGCCTTCCTCGATAAACGGGCTATCCAACAGTTAATTAATTTTTCAATTCGAATAAGTAGTTCCTGAGATTATCGCGTTCAAACAAACAAACAAACTCTTCAGCTTTACAGCCCGTTCACGGCCTTGCCGCTGTGAGCGGTAGCTACGGGGCGGGCGGCGGCGGCGCGACGAGCAGTTACAGCTCGCCACGACGAGACGCCGCTCATAGCGAAAACGCGGTTTTATCCGAGCGAATCACTACAGGCAGCGGCGCGCTGTGCGGACAGCGGCAGGAACAAAAGTACAAGCGAATGAGTGCGCCGCCACGAAACAGAGCGGTGTAGGGGTGACGTTCTCAGCGGCGTAGCTTAAAACAAAAAAAGATTTTGTGGCGGTAATGGATACCGTGGCATTTATTACCGAAATTTTAAATCGACCGTGTTTAAGGATGTCAGAACACATTCTCAACATCAACCCATACCTTAGGCTATTTTAAAACTATGATACCTCCTAAGATATTCATTGCAATCAAATGAAGTAAGAGCAGTTTTGTTCAAATTAAATATTTGCGATGAATAACGTAGGTATTTATTTGGATAAGGTTAATTGCCATGTTTATTAGAACACTTTCGCAAATAAATGCATTATTTTATAACAAATTTGTAAAATAACCACAAAAAAAGGTAATAGTGGGTCAACCTTGAACGATAGGCATATTTTGCTGTCGCGCACTTTTTTTTATAACTTTTTAACAAACAAATTCGTCATACATTATTGTTGTGTAACTTTATCCGCTTACGCAGCGCACGCAACGAATGCTCTCAAAAGGAATATTTTTCCCGGTTTTTGCAACATTTTTCATTGCTGCTCCGCTCCTACTGATCATAGCGTGATGTTATATAGGGTTCCTCGATAAATGGGCTATCCAAAAAAAAAAATCAGTTATAACCAGTAGTTCCTGAGATTATCGTGTTCAAACAAACAAACTCTTCAGCTTTATAATTTAAGTATAGATAGTATAGTTATAAATGTTAGGGGTGGAGAACCCTTAACACAGGGAAATGAAAAATAGATAGTAACCGATTCTCAGACCTACTGAATATGCATATAAAATTTTATAAAAATCGGTTGAGCCGCTTCGGAGGATTATGGGAACTAAAATTGTGACACGAGAATTTTATATATTAGATAATAAATTATAAATGGTTTCCGGAACAATGACAACATACGATATCATTCTCCTCTCGCACATCACATATCTCCACCATGATCAGAGCAGCACTCTTTGCGGCAGAACCTACTCATCAAAAGTCATTACTACGTTTTTGTTTGGTTTCCATACGATGTTACTGTCTTCAAAATGTTTATAATTAATTCTTCTCACTTTGATAACTTTACCGCACCCTAGGTACAGTAGGATCAACGTAACTAGGCCGGACTGAAGTAGGCGACAAGTGGTTGCGCAGATGCATTTTTTGGAAGTAGGTAAATGGTGACAGGAAGCGGGGGGCGGGGGCGGTAACTACACCAAGGGAATTAGAGATGCGATTACACATTACATTGTCACATATGAATTAAAATGTTGTTAGTATTTTTAATCGATTTAACGTTTTCGTAAGTAATTTTAGCGTCGCATCTCTATGACATGCACGAAAGTGATAAAAACCTAACTTCAATCCGGTCGAGTTACGTTGATCGTACGTACTGTACTAACGTATTTTCAAGTAGGTACGTCTTCTACCGACCAGTCAGACGGCACACCACGGACAAAGCCCATTCGCATCACTTGAAATTATGGTATAAAGGCTTTTAGCTTGAAGAATTAAGATATGGCTACTAATATATGAATTGGCATCACGATAATCAGAGAATGCAAAATATATTCTGTTTCTACCCATTTTTTAGGGTTCCGTAGCCAAAATGGCCAAACGGAACCCTTTAGTTTCGCCATGTCCGGCCGTCGGCACCTTTGCTCAGAGAATGTTAGTGATAGCAGGCTGTCATTTTCCGACGAAGTAAAAGAATAAAATCTTGAAAAAAAAAATTCTATAGGTACCTCCCCTATACCTATGTAAAGTGGGGGTGTGATATTTTTCGGGACTATGGAATAAGGTAACTATGGAACCCTATATTGTGCGTGGCCTGACATGCACTTGCCCGGTTTTTAAAAGAGCCGTTAATTATATTAGTAAAGGTATTTTGTTTTAAGAACTTCCCAAATGAAACTAGATGCAGAGTGGTTCTATCATTAGGTGTTTTTTTTTCTTTTTGGACATGATTAATGAATGGACCAATATCTGTGGACTCATAACTACTTAGTCCTTGCTATAAGTACAAAACCCTGGCGGTAGAGGTTGTTGCCGAAATTGAATCGTCGCTCGGTGGGTTGATAGTTTTGATGAGGAAGAGAACGATTGCTGGAATTATTATTATCACTTGACTCGCTATCCGCTCAACTACACCCTTTTATCCCGTCTACTGAGTGAATAATTTTGGAAATAATCGCTACGAAATTTGCATAAATTGTGTCCGGGGGGGGACACAATTTATGCAACTTTTGAACCGTGTCACCAAAAAATATGGAAAAAATCACAAAGGTAGGTAGCGCTTAATAAATCGGAATCAAAATCCCACATTAATAGATATCTTTTTACTTAAAAAAAACTGAAATTATTTTAGACATGATCGGATATACTATACCGTCATTACCTAAGTTATTGCCGAAATACTGCGTTTCTCAACAAAAGGGCGTAAGTGCCAAGAACATTTATGCTCTTCTGCTGATACAATTATTTAACGCTGCGGAACCCTACACGGGTTCCGCAGCCTTGAATACCACACCACTATGGTCCGACATGCTCTTGCCCGATTTTTTTCATGTTAGATTTATAGCGAATTTTACTCTGTCTTGTTCATTTACGTGTACGTGAATTATTAGAGATCCATCTGTTTTTCCATTCCTGATTAATTTAAGGACATTTGAACAAAGCTCCCGGGTCAGGTGGCTCAATCTCATTAATTAACATACATCATGTAAAACAAACTTACCAACTACAGGAACTACACAATAAGATTATAAAATATACACTAAATATGAATGTACTTACACTAAGATAAAAGTAAATAAAAGAAAATGTTATGAAAAAACACGACCGTCGAATTCAAACGTTTCCCGCGTTTTTTTCTTTACGCTCTTACTTTTCTTTAAATTAAATTTGCCGCCTTTTTGTTGCGTTCTGTGTTGTCTATGGTTTTAATTCCAATATGATAAAATACCGGTATTAAATTTTATTAAATTATTTTGCGGAAAAGGTATGTATACGTAGTCGGAAAGTATATTTTAATATCACAATGACTATATAAAATTATCCAGATTGTCGTAATCCCTTCGACCTCCTTCGACGCATCTCTATGGAAAGTACGTCGTTTCTGCTTTCCTATTGGTTGTTGAAAACATTTCTTGTTTAGCCAATATGGCGTCTTTTGTGTTATGAGATGACAACATCGCAGTTTGTGTCCTATTTGTCATTTATTCATGTTAAAATCAACGATAAAGATCTACCTCAAATGTTCAAAGAGAATCGCTAATTATAATGGAAATAATAAAAATGTGCTCCACGGCTTGACGATTGATTACGCGTAAAAGTGCACCTCAGGGAAAAGTACTTGGCTCCCGTAAAAATGGCGGGTGTGTTATCTTTATGGGTTGTGTTTTCATTTCATTTGGAGAAAGTCAAGTAATGTTTCATGTAGTGTGATTCGTGGATTTTTGAAGTGCTTTTGTAAATAATCTAGTGTTTCGAAACGGCATGTGCGTTGTTGGATTTGACATTTGCTGAAACGATTGATTAGACGGGAGTCGGTGCAAGTGTCATCGTTTTTGATGAAATTATCAGCATGTCGCGCTGGGGCAGAGGCCGAGGCGGTAGCGTGGCCGTGCCGCTGGATAGTGCTCTCTTTAGAGAGAATAGTAATTGCCCGACAGCTGCTCGTTCGGCGGGAACAGTCGGCAAGTGGGGAATCACTAGCTTCACGTCGATTAGAAGCGCACCGTACGGTAAGCACATTCACTGACACATTCGTCATTTATAAACAACCTTGAGTTCATGTACTTCAAGCTACTAATATCTTTGTTATTATTATAATAACGAGATTCCCATTAGACAATTAGATGTAGAAACTGGTGAAAGTTAGTTTTACCCAGTTGTATTTCAAGTTAGTGCCATGAAATTGACATCTACAAGCTAAATGTTTTGAAATTGCAATTAGATTGTTTTGTTTTTTTACTTTATTGTCCTTTGTACAAATAAGAATTGTAAGTATAGTGAGTGAATGTGATCTACTTTTATGTTTCAGCATTTACAAGCAATGTTCTTAAAAAACCTGTACAAGATCAAAATAGTCCACTGACAGTGCCAGCAGTTGAAACTGAGCAACCACCACCAAAGCCTAAGAAATTCTTTAAATCTCGCAATGCTGAACCTTACCCACCTGTACCACAAATCACCTATGCTCCCCCTGTACCTGCTGCACCACTGTCTCCAGAGCATCCTTCCCATAGTAAGGAGAAAAAGGTAAACAAAAGAAGAAGTGTATACAATAGGGACTCATCCTCACCTGAATTACCTCGGCGTAACTCTGAGAAATCCAAAGCAAAGAAAAGTACTGTGGCCACAAAGGCCTCTAGAAAAGAGGAAGTGCCAGCTGAGAATACTCAACCACCAAATAAACGTTACCTGGTTCGTAATCGTGATAAAGTGATTAATTATGCTGAAGATGGTAGTAATAGTCCTATTCCAGAGTTTACTCGCTATGAATCTACTCAACCCAAAGTATCATCACCTAAAGTACCATCACCCAAGGCCAGTCCATTAGTTTCAAGTCCATCTGTTGTGAAAGCACAAGAGAAAGTAGAGGTCACCAGTCCTTCAACAAGTAAAGATGCTAGTGAAGAACGCAAACCACCTCCTATAGTACTTAGGATATCAAAAGGAACATCAAGGATTGTTAGTACAGACTCTAATGAAGGTTTCACATCACCTGGGTCTGATAGACATTCCTCAATGGATACCCATTCAGATGTTGGGTCTGATCACAAAAAGAGCCCATCTATGGAAACAATATGTTCTCCTAAACATGAAGGACTCAAAATCACAATCAAATGTGCTGGTCTCGCCCAGGAATCCAAAAAGGAAAAGAAAAAGGATAAAAAAGAACACAAATCTCATAAGCGGCACCATAAGAACTCAGATGATGAGCCTCTAAAGAAACCAAATAGTTCTCCTGTACCTGGGTCTGAAGAATATGACCTTTACAGAACTTTGGCATCACCACCTCGAGAAAGTATTAAAGAATACAAAAGCAAAGTACCTCCTGCCGATGACATTGAATCCCAACTAGCTAAGCTGGATACTGTAGGTTCAGTAATAAAGTCCCCCAGGTTAGAAGTTCAACCTAATGAACTGCCACCTGAACCAAAACCTCCAGAGAGTTCTGGAAGATCACGAAGGAACAGACCCAACATAAATTATAGTGAAAATGATGACTACTTAGATGCTATCACTGCAGGTTTTGCAAACAAACATGCCACCAAAACTGTTAGTGATATTAAGAAAGAAGGCAGAAAGACAAGGAAAAAGCATGACATGGCAGCAACTGAAGCAGGTTCTTCAATTACCTCACCTGAACCTGAACAAGGAATTGAGAAAAATGAAATTCCATTAGTAAAGAATGATTTAATTGATATACTGTCTGGTAATGAGAGTGGAAAGAGTGAACCTGTTAAGATAAAACTTCATAGAAAGCATAAACATAAGCATAATAAAAACTCAAGTCCTGAACCTAATTTCTCTGTACCTGTACCTCAAGAAGAACCTGTAGAACCTAGTGCAGCTAATGAGGATATGAGTATGGAGGATGATACAAATGAGGTTGCTCAAGAACTTATAAATGAACCTCCAAACTATGCACAAGGAAACACTCAATCTTCTGATTCTGCCTACAACAGCTGTCCAAATGAAAACTTTGAAGAAGAGACCACTAAAAACTCACAAGATGATGTA
Source organism: Herminia tarsipennalis (assembly GCA_945859575.2). Taxonomy (NCBI): domain Eukaryota; kingdom Metazoa; phylum Arthropoda; class Insecta; order Lepidoptera; family Erebidae; genus Herminia; species Herminia tarsipennalis. Next base: position 12,847,332 of record OX243835.2, read on the forward strand.
TTTAAATCACCTAGAGGTGTTTGTGATGCTGAAGATCATTTGCAAAGTGAGGACAAACCTAGTGTTAAGTTAGTAATAACTAAGAAAAAAGGATCAATATTTAAAAGCAAGTCACTTGTCAATGATAATCCTTCACCATTGCCAGCGAGAAAAAGGCGACATCTATACAGACATGAATGGGCTAATGATGTAAGTATTCAAATTAATTTATCTAGTTTTAGTCTATGTTCAGAACAGACATGTGCTTGTGTTACCATGTGAATGCCTTGAATTAGGGTTGAGCTACATCTGGCCACACCAAATCAAAAGTGCAATTTGGTGCCACCATATGTAGCTCAACCATTATATGGCAGAAACTGTAAAGTGGAATCAATCTGTCAGGTTAACATATTATGTTGGTATGAGTGTGGCGAAATATAAGTTAAAATTCAAATAGGTAGGCAAATCTTATTGGAATGGATTTAGAGCAGACAAACTGGACTATGAATTGTATAGAGATGATGGCAAAATGTAACATTTAATGTGAAAAACCTAAGAATATTTATGGAAGTTTTATATACCTCTCTGAAATTGTTAAGGATTGTGTTTTCTTTTGTTTTGTTTAAATTCTCAGATTCAAGTAAAATGTTTTTGTATTATAATTAGGTACATACCTATTTATCTTAAAAGGAAATGGAATTCTTTTTGAGAAATAAAATATCTTAAACCAGAATATATTTTACCAGCTGGTGCATAAGAATTGTGCATGTTGTTATTTTGAAAAACGAAACTATCCCATGAGAGCCATACATTTTTCCAGGATAAATGAATGCAATGTGTTAGTCTAAACTACTCTGACAATTTTTATTTGGATCCATTCAGATGTTTAGCAAACATCTATCCAAACATTTAAACTTACTATATTTTTAGGAGAGATGATTATTAGTCATTCCTATATTATTCATAGTTACTTATAATAATGTAGGTAAATCATAAACAAACCTAATTACATGACTTAACAGGATAAATAATGATCAGATTATAAATAACAGCAAAATATATAAGGTAAACTCATTGTACCAGATTATACCCTTGATAGACTTAAAGCTATGGTCTCATTGACCATCTATACTAATATTATAAAGCTGAAGAGTTTGTTTGTTTGATTGAACACCATAATCTCAGGAATTTCTGGTTCAAATTGAAAAATATTCTAGTGTTAGATAGCCCATTTATTGAGGAAGGCTATAGGCTATAAAATCACACTGTGACTAATAGAAGCGGAGTATCAATGAAAAATGTTACAAAAACAGGGAAAATTGTCACAGACAGAGTTGTGGGGGGTCAGCTATGATTAAATAATTTCTTTACCTCATTCTGATTATTTGTTTTGTAGAAAGGAAATGAAACTCCAAGGCCTGAGCCCGCAGAGAATGCTGAATCCAATACCCAAGTTGGCCAAGTATCTGAAGAGCTTACTAGAGTGACACGATTCAGACCACCCGACCCTATTGTAGATGATCCTGAGTCTATGGAAGCAGTTAGGCCGTATACCAGTGTGCGATGTGCAAAGGAGGCCAAAGAGGTAGGGTGAAAATCACAAGACTTACTGTTTATGTTCTTAGGTCAGAGATTTCCACATTGTGAAACCCTTTATAACACATTGCATTGCTTGCATGTGTTTTAAATAAAAAATAAATTAAAAATCAACTGCCCAATAAAAATGCCTGCATGAAATAATAATCTGAGATCTGTATAATATAAGATCTGTTTCATCTACACTTCTACACTAATATAAAAGATTTATAGATGTATGTTTATAACAATTAAACTCAAAAACTACTGGACTAGTTTCAAAAATTCTTTGACCGTTAGAATGCTACATTATCCCTGAATAACAATGTATACAAAGGGAAACAAACATAACTGACATTTAAAAAAATTGTCATGTTGGTTTTGTACACTTGGGTGGTCAAGATGGATGTAACAATGTCTTAATTGTATAAATCTGTCTAGCCCTTGTAATAAAGAATATTACATACATACATACAAGATATGTGCGAAAAACGTAACCCTTCATTGCAGTCTGGTAAAAACTGTCCAGTAAACATATTTTCTAAATGAAATAATAGTGAAAATAATATCAAACATAATACATTGCTAGGTTCTGAACAGTGTTGTTGCGGATTCCTCTTGCTCATGAGGAAGATTTTCATTTTTTTACGATTCCTCATCCTCCTCCGCATCCTCAAAAAGTGATTATCATATTTTATGGCGAAAGTGTCATGTGTCACTTTCGTTTCAAACGAAAAGCAACCTTATATGTTTACTGATTTAACTTCTAAAATAGTTTCAAACGTAAACAATAGATTAGATTAGGTATCAGGGTTGTTGCGAATATCAGCATCAGCATCCGCAGATTATCAGCATGAGCATCCGCAACAATCGATTCTGACATTCAAGTCATAAAGTGTCGTTGAAGGGAGGACCTAGCGCAACCATTACATGTACAGTTTTAGACAGTTAAATTAAACTGTCGCTTGATTTTGACGTACGCTAGTGAATAACTGTGTAACAATCGTAGTGGAATAAATAATAATAATAATAATAATAAAGCCTTTATTTTCTGTTAAGTATACATTATTTTTCATTTTAACATTTATTTTGTACATCTTACATACTAACAGATCCCTTTCGGGTATAGGCCTCCTCCAAACTCTTCCATTTATCTCTGTCCTTGGCAATATTTATCCATTCTGGTCCAGCTATTTCTTTTATATCGTCTGACCATCTTTTCCTTGGTTTTCCCACTCTACGTTTTCCTATTGGCCCCTTCCATGTTGTTGTTCTCAATGTCCACCTCTTATCTTTATACCTGGCAATATGTCCAGCCCATTTCCATTTAGATTTCATAGCAAAGTCTAGAGCATCTATGACTTTAGTTTTGCTTCTTATTTCAGTGCTTCTGATTTTATCTATCCTTTTTAGTTTTAGAATGCTCCTCTCCATTGATCTCTGGCATGTTGTTATTTTGTTTTTGACTTTGTTTGTATACACCCAGGTTTGGCTGCCATATGTTAAGCAAGGTAAAAGGTTAGTATCTAGTACTATCTGTTTGAGGTTTAGATTGTAGGGTCCTTTTAAGATCTCTTTTTGTGCCCAAAACTTTCTCCAGGTTATATTGATTCGTCTCTCTACTTCCTCTTCATTGTTGTTTTCTTTAAAGGATATTTGTTTCCCTAGATATATATATGAATCAACATAATCTATATTTTGATTGTTTACTATGATAGGTTTCGCAACAGAATTTGTCATTATTTTTGTTTTGCTTATGTTTATTATGTTTATTAGTGGAATAAATAAGTAATCCAAAAACTGTACTAAACTTTACATATAATGCATTCTGCAAACAAAAGTACAAGGAAATATATTTTACGTTAGTGCACAGTGTTGCTACAATTATCTCAGAGGCCATTCGTTTTACTAAAAAAGTGATACTAAATAATTCTACAAATTTAATATCTACCATTTTTAGGGTTTCATACCCAAAGGTAGAAAAAGTAACCTTACTACTATGACTTCACTGTCTGTCTCTCTGTCCATTCATCTAAATATAGGTAGGAATTAAAAAAAAATTCACAGAACTTGTGTGACCCCTTTCCAGCAAATAATAAAAATGAAATAATATACAAAAAAGGGGAACCACACATAAGTCCTGTTTTTTGGCTTCTATGGGTTTTGTTTTTGGTTTGTAATCAGCTCTGCAGAATCATTTATAATAAGCTATAAAACTTCATGCAACGATACTTCTGTATCCCAGTGTAATAGATGTCGCCCGCTTGATATAGCAAAAACATGCATCAGCAACAATCCTGATAGGTATATACCTAACTACTTTCTAACTCTTGTACCTATACCACAAATGAACCTGTTGGAACATGTGTTCTAGGTGTTTCTAGGACATTTCGTCGTGTAGGTACCTACATCTTTCGCTTACTGTTTGCTCTGTTTTCGTTAGTATGTTGCTATTTAAATTGATTTGCTTGATTTGTTAAAGTTATTAATTTTTTTAAATTTGATATTTTATCAAATAAAGGCATTGCATCAAAAAAATAGAAACTTCCTCTTCCTTATCCTCTTGCAAATCAATATATCCGCATCCTCAAATTGTACTTCTAATATTTTCTGCTCCTCATCCTCTGCCTCAAAAGTACAACCTCGTCAACCCTAGTTCTGGAATATATCTGGAACTGAATATATGGAGAATAAAGGTCAAGGTCAACAAGAATCGTTAAATAAATAGTATGGTACAGAGGTGATCAGATCATTTAAATGGTGGAATTTAAATATAGGTTTAGATTAACATAACATGCTTTAGCAATGGCAATGCAGTTTAAAGTTAAACAAATTCTGTTTAATTTCTATTGCAATATTTTTTACATCTAAGGATAATTGATCCAATTATGAAACAAGTTAACATTTCATTATGGCGGTTAGTCAAGCGAGTTGGCAAGTCAATTATCATTCTAGGCCTTATGTTATCATGCAATAGTATTTAAAGAAAAGTGTTTCAGTTGACAGTTTAATTACAAGTACATGCAGTGCTGTGTAAAGATTTTTTTGGAGAATTAAGTGGCTATTCAATATATCTATACTTTAATCATTAACATGATTTATGTGTTTCAAGATGTGATTTTCAATATGTTTATATTCATTAAAATGTTTTCTTTCACAGTACTACACAGTAGTCAGAAATGTTAAGAAGGCGCATCAGATTCAAGAAATTGGTGAATTCCAGGAATTCAATGATGATGTAGAATATCTCTTGGATGCTTTGCAGGTAATTATGAAACTATACTACTCATATAGTATATCTCAATGACTTAATAATAGAAGTAATGTTTCAATAACTGTGTATTGTGTACAGAATAACAACCCAATATCGACGCGGTGCCTGTCAGCGATCACGCTGGCGAGCAAATGTACCGCGCCTGCGTTCCGTATGCATTTACGAGCGCACGGCACTGTGCAGAAGTTCTTCAGTGCTTTGCATGACGCCACCAATGATCAGGTAACAAATTCTTACTATTACAAAAGACTCGAAATATGTGAAAGAAAAATTGGTTTGAGCGGATGAAAAGTCGCGATTATCACTCTAAATATTAATATATTTTTATATATTTTTTTATAAATATATTTTTTGGAGTCGAGTTGTAATAATATCATTTTTTTTAAAGGATGGTTGTTTTCAGTTAACTTGCGTATCTGTGTGTCTGTACCATCGTAGCTCTTGAATGGAAGAACGAGTTTGGATACTATTTCTTATATCAGGATTGTTCTTAGGTATCTTGTTAAATACAACTTCAGCCTATTATTCTGGTTGTGTTCCTGACACAGGGTCTGTTGGTCCTAATGGCCAACAACCCAGTGTCAGGGACACAACCGGACTCCTTACGACTGTCTACAACTAAATATAAACAAGAAAAATACCTAAAAATTGTTTCTGTTAAGTTGAAGAGTTGCGACTAAGTCGTACTGAGATTTCCATAGTCTTATCTGTAAATCTGCATTGTATTGTGTGCAACAAATAGAACTGAACTTATCTGATTGTGTAATCTGTTTAGTTTTCGTACCTACCCATTATACAAACATAACATTTGGTTGAATATAAACAGGAAAACATAAAGGTTACTCAAATCGATCTACCTTTCTTTCGTACAAAAAATAATGTTTCACATGTTGATCTACTTTTCCCTCATTTAAAAATATATGTTTCGTATGTTGATCTACCTTTCTCTCATTTAAAAAAATGTGATTCACATGCTGAACTACCTTTCTCCCATATCAAAGGGCATTTTACGTTGGCTCATCTCAGTAGCTACCTTCAAAATATTAGAAAGTGACCTTTTGCGTAATTTGTTTTGTTAGAAGTCGGTGTGTAGGTTGGTGACCCAGATTGTAACGAGAGTTACGGTTGGGTCATTCATCAGCCTACATACTAGTAGTAAAAAAGTTATTGTAAATTGAAAATTAAGATGACGTGTTGTCTAACTTTCTCAAATTCGAATTTAAAATGTACTTCCATTTGTCGTCCGCCTGTGTTCGTTATAAAATTTGGTCTTTGTTTTCCATCATCGTCTTTACTTACTTTGTATACACTACTAGAGGTAGTAAAGTATTTAATAAGTATTTCGGTTATATTATAAGGTATGAATTATCATCAATCAAGAAAATAAAATATGAATAGAATAATTGTTTCTTGCGTGAAAATAACATAAAAGAACAGACATGAAAAGACAGAAGTTGACTTTTTGCACATATAAGTCACGTAGATTTCAGTTAGTTTAGTAGCAGCTTTCTTAGTATCTGTATCAACAAGATAAAGCAAAGTATATGTTTAATATATGTCACCTTTAAGAAAATTATGCAAAGAAAAAATGGTGTTTACATTTACAAGGTCACTTTATATTATGCAGTTTGCTGTAATAAGAAGTTTAACATAAAATGTAGGTCAAATTGATTTAAATATTTATAAAATTATTTGCAGCATTCAACCGTCGTAGTTTTGATTGTCGCGATAAAAAGTATCCTGTAAACCAAGTTATAAACTATCTGTATGCCAAACTTCATCCAAATCTATTCAGGCCTTTTTGTGTAATTTAGTATTTATTCAACATCTGTCACATTTACTATAATAGTAACATTACTGTAGTTAATATAATATATATTTTCTTTTCAGAGCTTGGGTTTGTGTACAGCAACGGTGATGTTTGTATTGTCGCAAGATCGCCTCAATATGGATCTGGATCGCGAGTCACTCGAACTTATGCTGAACTTACTAGAATCAGATGCGTCACACAAGTTAGTATTTGTTTCACTTCTATGACCTGCGTGACGCTACGCAGTAACTACTTTGTGTTCACTATCTTTGGAATGATCTTAGTCTTACAATAAGCCCAAAATATCGAGAGTACAAAACGTGACCTTCACACGTACCTCGCTCGAGGCACGCACGAATAGCCATCGTTCATGAATACGTTCGTTTACGAATTTCATCCAAAGGGGTGTTATGAATAAAAATTGATAACACTTTAAAACAGCATTTTAACTAGCGAATAGTTCGCCTTTGTTTATCATTCTATTTTTAAAATATAATAGAAGACAAACGTTCTCTACAGTACGATCAACGTAACTATACCGGATTGAAGGGAAGACTATCACAGCTAAGTAGACTTTACAAGTTTACGAATAACACACAACCAAGTGAGAAGTAACAATATTGGATGCTTCTGCTATATTGTATCCATTGAAGTATTTAATTTTATGTCTTCTTCTTTAATATTCACACTATAGATAAAATATCTTAACTGTTGTAAAATTCCGACATATAATACATAATATACATACATCCACAGTTCTTATCACTTTCGCGCATATCATAGAGATGCGACCCTAAAATTACTTATGAAAACGATTAATTATCTTTAATCGATTAAAAATACTAACAAAATATTAATTTAACAATATAAAAACACTATTTATATGAGTTCATAAAAGTTTAAATTTAGAACAGTTACAGTAAATACCAAAGAAACTTTGAAAAACAATTTCTTTACGAAAATAATCACAAATAAACATGAGTTAGTAATACTAATTATGACAATGTAATGCCTAAACGCATCTCTAATTCTCTTGGTTTAGTTACCGCCCCCGCACCCCGCTTATTGCAACCATTTACTTCCAAAAAATGCATCTGCGCAACCACTTGTCGCCTACTTCGGTCCGGCCGAGTTACATTGATCAAACTGTAGTTAAAATGCTGTTACTAAAGTTTTATAAATAAAAAGTACAGGCTACTTTAGACCACTCACTGTGTTAGTAAAAATAAACCTAAATAATAAAACTTTACTGTTTATAATTTTGAAACTTTAAAGTCTGGTGTTGTTACTTGTAGGAACGCGCTCGACGATTGCGGTTTAACGTCTGCCCAATTAACCAAAACGCAAGAAAGAGTTCGAGAACTGTGTGCTGAAATAAAGAGCCAAGGAAAAGCTCAACATTTGGACTTGGAGAATATTACGGTGAGTGATATGGTTTATTCTTCTTTCGTAGATATGTGACGAACGAATATTTACGAAGTCGTTAAACATGTAAAATCAAAATATTGGTTACCTACACTTTTTTTATGTTGTATGTTATAAAATCGATATCGATCGTGAAATCCATTCTGTCGAGAAGAGGGCAGCATATATATTTATTGAGAACACTACTTTGCACGTCTATCTATCTCTTTCTACGACTGCGATGTGAAAGAGAGAGTAAGAGGGTGTTAATAATACTTTAACCTCAATGTTGATGGGCTTGCATGTGGACTCCTCTAAGTAAAAGCATTTCACGATCGATAACGATTTATCTAACAAGGGTACAATACAACCGTTATCTCTACTCGTGTATTGTATGTAACTACGATGTCCCGTTTTAATGTCGAACTACCTTTTTTATAGGTGGGTCACTTGGCCATGGAAACGTTACTATCTCTGACGTCAAAGCGCGCGGGTGAATGGTTTAAAGAGGAGTTGCGTGTGTTGGGCGGCGTGGATCACATCGTCAAGACTATACAAGATTGTGCCGGTCGTCTGGACTCCCCTGTCGAGAGCTGGACGACTACGGACGTTGAAGTCCTAAGAAAAGCTGATAGATGTCTCAGAGTATTGGAAAATGTAAGTGAAAATTAACAAATTTATTTTGTACATATGTTTTAGTTTTGTATTCTTCTTCGTTGCCAGTTTAATAGATATGCTAGATTACTGATCGTGCTGCTGCTATAAATAGTAGTGAATATATGTTTTATTTTTTGTTCTGTAACAAATAAATAAATATATTGGAAGAATAGGTTGAGTTTTCACCTTTATCATAACTGCACTGCCTGATTATCAGCACAAGAGATACAGTGTGGATGTATAACACGTCATTCTGAGCGTACTGAGACGCCGGCAACAAATTTACCTGGTGTATAGGCAAAAACAGGTTCAAAATGTGGTAGAGGCGTCGATAAAAAAAGCACGAACCATCACATCGCTCGTCCATTTCTAAACCTTTGATATTGTAAGGTTTGATTTCCTCCTTATACAAGTCAAAGTATATCCGTACGTTCGACAGACTACCATGACCGACGTAACAATTGAAGCGTACTTAATGCACGTGTCGCGTTGTCCAGGTGACGCAACAGAACGAGGACAACCAGATGTACCTGTGCGACTCGGGCGGCAGCGCGGCGCGCACCATCTGCGGCGCGCTGCGCGCGTGGTGCGGCGCCGCGCGCCTGCACGCGCCGCTGCGCGCGCCGCTGCTGGACGCCGCGCTGCCCGCGCTCAAGGTGCTGCTCAACCTGTCGCACTCCTTCAGCAACACCAGTGAGTATTGTGTGCGCGTTTGCGCTCTCCCGACGTCTCCAACGAATGTCTTATATAAACAGCCCCCTAAACCCTACACGAGTGCCGTAAACTTTAATCGAATAAACAGAATAGAAAGACAATAGAATAAATTGAACGACAATCGAATAGAACTACAATCGAATACAATGACAATCGAATTGAACGACAATCGAATATAATGACAATCGGATAGAACGACAATCGAATAGTACAACAATTGAATAGAATGACATTGATGCATTGCATTCCCAGCTGTGCACGCTGGGAATTTCATATTAATTAAAAACATATTCGCGATCATTTAATTCCATTAGCATTAATGCCACTTGTCTAGGGGCTCAGGACTAACCTACTTAACGCCCCTGCGTACTAGGCAGCAAAGCTGCGGCAGATATTTTAAGGGGCTTTGCACACTGCTGCGCGCTACGCTGCGAGATCTATCTAAGGAAACATGAGATGGCGCTTGTAGACGTGCGGGGAACGCACGCCCTCTCACGTTTTCTTGTTATTTTGATAGAGAGAGAGATAGAGCACAAAAACGCGCGTGGCTCCGTCGCCACGCCTGCAGCGTAGTGTGCCAGTCCCCTAACGTATGACGATATATGGAAACCCTCGCATAACGCAGTCACGAATTCCGACTGCAGCAGCCATTAGAACGCAACCTATTGGCTACGGGAGCCATTGGCAGCTAGAGCGAGAGGGAAAAGGGGAGGCAGTCAGATCGAATGTCTGCCATTAGCCTCCGCGCATTTGTCGTAGCAGCCATACGTATTTTGTATTACATAACTTTGATGAAAGGTTGTATGATGCGTGGAATGGAACTGGCTGTCCATTGGCTGCTATAACTGACTGCGATATTACAATATAACGGCAGTGATTGATACACAACCATTTATTTCCAGCTTCACTCGGAGCGCAAGTGATCGGTGAACAGCTATCGGTAATGGAAACATGCCTCGTAATTCTGAACAACCAAGGAAACTTCATTCCAGACGACAGAAACTTTGAATTCAGTGTTTGTGTAAGTACTAAGTGACAGTAATCTAATATCCTCAAACTGATATTACTATTTCCACAAAATATCAAAGGCTTGTACCTATATTATTTACTGTCTTTCACAGGTCCTATTGCTGCTTATAAACTTGGTACAGAACAACGAGACAAATACACAGAAATTGTTGAACGTGCGCATACGGATCGACAATGAGGACGATATCATATCAAGAAGCGTCAGCGCTTTAGACCTTATCGTAGATCTATTTTATAAGCGGGAAGATCTAGCCAGGTATGTAACTATATTCGACCTATTTTATTTTTTCTATTCCGTTTTTTTTGTCTATTCCTTTTTTATCTAAAGTGGTAGAAGCCTGTGTGCAAAGACATATTTGTTAGGGCAAGCATGGACAAGATAGATACAAAGTCACAGTTTTGGTGGATTTCTCGAAGGCCTTCAATGCCGTCAGTCATGATTTCTGACTCTATTCTTTCTCATCTGATGCTCTTACTCAGTATTCTTGATCGGTTCTTGTCATATCTTCCGTAACACCAGCAGTTAGTGCGCGTAAACAATTCTTCTTCAAAGTGGTGTGATCTTGACGCAAGGGTTCCTCAAGGCGGTATACTTTTTCCTTTTGATTTTTATTAACTTCATTACTGAAGTCCTTTGTGAGTATTATTTTTACTCCTATAACTTGCAGTTGTACGCTCAGGCCAGTGTGAATGTCATATGCTCAGGCCATCACACAGATTAATGGGTACCTTAATGCTATCAAGACTTGATCAGACAGGTTTCGCTGTACAGTTAGGAGTCAACGCCTTTTAACTCGATTGAACACTGAGACATTGTCACAAGTTTATCGATCAGGAATTACCGCATTTTAATTGACATTAACCTCAACTGGCAAACTTAACTAAGTAATGTGAGTCAGAAGGTTACAAACAGTATAAATCTAAACATTTTATTAAAGACTACAACAGATAGTAAAAATGCAATAGAAGCCTCACAGATGTTAAAAATGCAATACAAGCCCCGCCTAATCGTAAAATAATATTCACAATACTGGTTCCCCAAAATATAAAACAGCTTTCAACATCGTATCTTTTCTTTCTTTCTTTTTTCTTTTTTTTTTTTTTCTTTTTTTTTTCTTTTTTTTTTTTTTTTCTTTTTTCATTACTTACAACGCACTAGAAATCATTAAATTACCATTATTTACAAGCATACTTGCGAACATTAAAGCCCATATCAGAAACGAATTACTCCTTACGAAAAACCACGAGAAAATTAAAAAAGCTAAAAGATCAAGTCCCAATTCGAAAATTCACGGGACAGTGGGTCGGATCGGACCTCTAAAATACTACAATCTTGTAAGAGCACCTCAAGAAAGTCTTTCAACCATATCCAAGCTGCAATCAAGAACACAATCGTGTAGTTTTGCAATATCTAAATTCACCACTCCAAATCAAGAACAGTGAAGAGAATCGTGTAAAAACGAAGCAACCTTAAATACCTGCCTCCAACTAGACTTTTTCCCTAGCTAGTCGAGGATAGCCCAGATAGTAATGATAACTTAAACCCTGCAAACCACCTCACGAAGTGGGATCATATAGGCTCATAAGTCTTCTGCCCATTGAATGATGAAATACTGGAAAGGATTCTATTTAATATAATGCAAAAATGTCTTGAAGAGATACTTCAATACACCAGTTTTGTTTTTGAGCAAAACACGGAACCATAGCGCAAGTGCATCGCCTTGTTGATGTTTTAAGTCGAACTTTCTTGACATGATTCAGGCTTTTGATAAGGTCTGGCATGATGGCCATAAGTTCAAAATAAAGCAAATGTTGCCTCCTTCTACAGAATTATTGAGTCTTACTTAGAAAAGAGATGCTATGAAGTCAAACACAAATATGAAATATCACAATGGCATAAATATCATAATTAAGTCTGGAGTACCACTGGGCAGTATTCTTGGACCAGTACTATATCCTACTTATACTCCTGACTTAAGAACAAATAGCAACATAACTACTGAAACATATGCAAATGATACTGTAATGCTATATGTTCATGCAAATCCTGACATAGCACCTGCCAACTTACAATTGCATCTGAGCGACATAAAAGCATGGTTTAACAAATGGTGCATTAAAGTGAACAAGGCAAGTCAAAACGCCTAAAATTTACCTTCAAAAGGCAAATGTCCACCAATCACTCTCTATAGTGAAGGCATACCTCAGGCAGATGATGTTAAGTATCTGGGGATGCATTTAAATCGTTGATTAACATGGCGAAAACATATATAGTCAATTAGAAAGCAATTGGATACCAGACTAAGAAACATATTACTGGTTAATTGGGCGGATACATCAACTATCCCCTGCTATTAAAATGACCATCTATAAAATAATAGAAATACAATCTTAAAACCAATATGTTTATATTGGTTTTAAGATTGTATTTCTGAAATATTTATATTCTATTAATTGTTGAAGTATTTCTATAGATATACTTCAACAATTCCAAAATAAAATATTGCGAACCATGCCTCATATACCATAATTGCTAGCAATAAATACATACAATTACTCGTACATATGGATCTCAACATCATTACCATAAACCACGAGGTAGCTACAAACAGTAAAGATACCAAGGATGGTTAGCAACACATGTCAGCAATTTGGCGGCCCAACTTGCAGACACAGGAGGAGTGCAATTTAAGAGACTAAGGAGACAAAGCATTCGCAACTTGTAGACCAGATTTGCATTAAGCCATAAATAGAGAAAGTGTCACAGGGCAGGCTTTTAGAAGATATCAAATTTTAGGATTATGTCCAGACAAAAAGTAGCTCATTGTTGGAGAACAGATTGGTATGTTACAGAAACGCCAAAAGAGAAAAAAGAAAGAAAGTTCCTGATGCCTTGCGGGCTTTATACTATCGAAAGATTTTTCTTCTATTTAAAACTAAATTAATATTTGTTCTAAATAGTTTCCTTGATTGACTAAAGTGATGCATATATCGTAATCTAAATGCAGACACATCAAGTACTTATGGAGTTCTAAATATTTTACATTTTCATCTACTTGAGTTCTACCATGTCTCTTACCATTCCACATTAAAAGGCTGCCTAGTCGCTAGCGACTCAATTTGCGCGCTCTCACTACACTTTATTTTATCCTTCTCCTACTATCCCTTCTTATTTCTCTTCTATTTTATGCTTATTTTATGCAATTTTAACAGAGACCTGTGATCTTTCTTTTATGTCCTGCTCATTATTTTGGATTAATCGGATCCTCTTTCTTTGCTCAGTCTATTTTATTTACTTGTACGTCCAACTCAGTCAACATTTTGGTCTGATATGTGGTTCTAGAGAAAATTCTAGAGGCCATACACATGGTTGGTCAACGTATATTGTCTTTGTAATATAGATTTTACATGGAATAGTCTACTCCACCCTGCAGTCTATTGTCTCTAAACTAATAATGGCTATTAGTTGTAAAATTGATTGATATCTACTTATATTTTGTTTCAGGCGAGCTGAAGAGAACACTGACGCGTTATTAGATGGCAAACCTGAAGAGAATGAGAAGAAGTCTCAGGATGATATAGATGAAACTGTTGCAAAATGTAAGTTTAATTGTTGTTATTTTAGTTGAGGATTGGCTTGTTGGCCTAGATATCCATACAGGTTTGGATTGGCTTACATATGTATGATTTTATTGGTCGACTTTACTTTTAGGAAAAAAAAAAACCCTACCATGTTGCGGAAAACTAATGTAACTAATTTCTTTAATTTCCAATTGTACCGTCGAAACGTCACTTAACTTATTTTTGGCATCTATGTCCATACAGCCCAGTCAAATTTACAAATAAAAGCCCTAAAAGCGCCAAACGTGATGTAAAGCTGGATTTTTATATGTTATTTGGAGCCCTTAAGGAAGTAAGGAACTATATTTTGCAAGCAAAAAAAAAACTTATGCTAACTTCGTAATACGTTTCGGACGTTTTTCAGTTTTTGCAGTTCGAGTCTTAAAGCTATGGGATTTTGATATCAAATGCATTCATCAGTTTGAAAGTTTTAATAGATATTTTAATATTTAAGCCTACAGCAATATGACTCATAAAAAATTGACATGTTTTCAAAAAGTTATACAGTATACCAACAGTGTTAGACAGAAAAAAAACCATTCAGAGATAATTTATTAACCCAATCTATATTATTTGTACACGCCTTCTCTGGTTGCCATGCCCAAAAAGGGCAGAAGTATACTTCCACCCTTTTTGGACATGGAAACATCGAGATGTTACACGATTTCCAAAAATATCCACGGTTGGTTGAGGTGGCTATCATTTTCTTATACGTTAATGTGGCATTAGTGTATAAGAATGACAAAACGGCCGCTACTAACAATAGCTTCTTGTGGCCTTTATATTCTTTTGGTCCGCCATGACTAAAGAGGTTGCTCAAATCACATATATCGAGTATACCACCAGGTTCCGGAGTGGTTGGTAGCAAAAAAAAACACCTAACCGGAGCTGGAACAGTTAACAGCGAAAACTACTACCCGTGATTTCTGCAAAAGGCCTAGCTCCTCAAACTTTACTAAAATTCGATATTAAGACGAAAATAAGTAACCAAATTTCAATATATTTGAATATAATTTTTTTAGGGTCATATTTCAAAATCTATATTATATATACATGTAGAGTATAATCTAAATACATGTAGAGCTGTGGTTGGCCTTAAATTGTCTCAAATTTAAATTCATATACATTCAAAATGATGAACACATTTAATATCAAAAACCCATTGTTTTGAATTTGAACTGCAAAAATTGAAAAAAGTACGAACATTGCAGTTTTTCGCGTATTACGCAGGTAGCACAACTTTTTTCTGCTTGCAAATGCAGTTCCACACTTTCCCAAAGGGTCCAAATACCAAAAATGTAGCTTTACATAGCGTTATGTGTTTTTAATGTATGATTTTAGTGGGGTAATAGAGTTATTGTAGATACGAGGGTGGATTGAAAAGTTCGCGGCCTCAGCAAGAAAACAATATAAAATATAAACAAAAGTAATTTTATTTTTCCACGTAATCTCCACTTAACTCAATGCACTTCTTCCATCTGGTTTCCAACGCCTGTATGCCGGTCATAAAAAAAGTTTCTTCAAGGCCTTCAAAAAAGTCACCCACCGCGGTTTCAACCTCCTCATTTGATGAAAATTTTTGACCTCCAAGGTGTTTTTTAAGGTTTGGGAATAAATGAAAGTCCGAAGGTGCCAAATCAGGGGAATAGGCGGGATGGGGCAGTAATTCAAAGCCACAATCACGAATTTGAGCCATTGATTCAACAGACGTGTGAACGCGTGCATTATCCTGATGGAACAACACTTTCTTGCTGAGTAGTCCTGGCCTTTTCTCTTTGATCGTTTCACGCAAATGACGTAAAAGGGTGCAGTAATAAGCAGAGTTTATAGTCTCACCTTTTGCAAGGTAGTCCACCATGATGACACCCTTAGCATCCCAAAAAACTGACGCCATCACCTTGCCAGCTGACAAAATTGTTTTGGCTTTTTTTGGAGTCGGTTCATCAGGTTTTTTCCACTGCTTGGATTGCTGTTTTGACTCTGGGGTGTAGTGGTGTACCCAGGTTTCATCCATTGTAACAAATCTGTCCAAAAAATCTTGTGGATCAGTCTCAAACATTTCCAAACTGTCGCGAGAAATCGTGAGCCGTATTCGTTTTTGTTCAACTGAAAGCAATCTGGGGACCCACCGCGCAGAAACCTTAGAAAATCCAAGTTCATTGACTATGATGTTTTGTGTTCGTTCATATGAGATGCCAATAGTGTCAGCAATCTCCCTGATGGTCAATCTCCGATCTGCCAATATCAGATCACAGATTTTCCCAATGTTTTCTTCAGTCGTAGACGTCGTAGGCCGGCCGGAGCGAGGGTCATCTTCAATACTCTGTCGTCCGCGTTTAAATTCTGCAACCCACTTTTTCACAGTCGTATACGATGGATCAGATTCCCCCAATGTTGTTGACATATCTTCGTGAATCTCTTTTGGAGTCAGTTTTTTTTTAAACAGGTATTTGATGACCGCACGTTGCTCAATTTTCTCCATTCTTTAAAAACGCTGCACTTAGGCTCACAAAATTCAGTCTAATTTAAAAACAGATAATGCTATTGTGACAGAATTTTACAATGTGACAACCAGAGAGTAAACGAATCGAATGAGGTCAGTTACATTAAAATAAGTCAAGTATTTATGTGGTAGGCCGCGAATATTTCGATCCACCCTCGTAGATGACATAATGAATAAGTGAAAATATTTCACAAATATGAAGAGAGAAAAGCGCAGTTGGCTGGCTCTCATTGTCTGTTCATGTCTATGTAAGCTCTTTGGGTACGACTATAACTGTTGCAAGTAAAATTACTAATATATTGCCCCTGAACTAGGCTTTTTTATTTTTCTGGGTTAGGCTCTATTGAATATCTGTAACATTGTGGTACATTGGGATGCCGTTCCTTCCGTTTTATGGCGTATGAATTTTGTTAAAGAACAAGTCCTTATGAACAAACAGTATGTGCCGTGTAAATTTTATCACATTTCAATTTTTCTTACAACTGCTGCAGGACTTATAAACTGAATTACAGACAAACCCTTATGGTTGAACAGTTTTAGTTTGTGGTGTCGGACTGAGAATCTAGACAAATTCAACAATTTCTGAGTTATATCTCTATATCTAGTTAAGTGGTCTACTTCTAGAAGTCCTACTTCGAAAAACCGGGCAAGTGCATGTCGGACCATGCTCAGTGTAGGGTTCCGCAGCTGCTACTACAAAGAAATGCACTATATATGAAAAAAATATTTTGGGAAAAAAGCATCGTATCTTCATGACACTTACGTATTTAACGTACATTGAGGAGCGCAGGTTTTTCGCCAATAACTCAAAAACGGCATATCCGATCATGTTAAAAATAATTTTAGTTGAAAGTTAACATTACTCTCTTATAAAGAACATTTTTCGATATTGTAAGACCTTTACTAGATAAAACCGTAAAACCGCAACGCCTTTTGGGATATTGTTGCGGTTTCACCACTTCATATTGGGCAACAAATAAAGCCATTAAAACCATAAAACCTTTTGTCGGAATTATTTTCGATTTGATTCTTTTGTTGGTTTAACCCTGCTGGCCTATTTGTATTTTTTTCTTATTATTTGGCCATTTAATATACGGTTTAACATATGGTTTGAAAGGACACAATTTTCGCAACTTTCGGAGCGATTATTTCCAAAAATATTAACTTTTTACGTATTTTTGTTAATTAACTATAATATTATTTATTGCCCAACGTTTCGACAGTATTGCAACGGCGGCCGTGGTTAAGGATTGACTTACCGATCAGCGTCAGACTCTTAGTTATATTAGACTAAGAGTCTGACGCTGATCGGTATTCTATATTGTGCCATAAATATTAGGTAAATCTCAACAGCAATAAAGTCTAACCACTAGCGTCTCCCCCTCCTCCCCCCAGTGTTAGCTCGAGCAGGCGCGCACATGGAGCACAGCATGGTGGGCGCGTACATGGCGCTGCTGCTGGGGCACCTGGGCACGCAGCGCGCGGGCGCCGTGCGCGCGCGCGTGCCCAGCTACAAGCCGCTGCTGCCCACGCTCAAGAAGTACTACGCGTTCTTGGCGCTCACCGCATCTGTAAGTTACATATGTTTGCTCTAAAAATATTATATTTTAGACTCCGCCGGATGTAGGTGGCGCCAAATGGCATGCTGAAGTGGTACAAACTGCTGTTGAAGGGGCGCCGAAAGCAATCATGGGACGCCAAATAGGGTGAAATGATTTGCACCCCCCCATAAGCACTTTTTCCGAAGATGAAGGGCGCTATCAAAAAGTATTTGCCCGGCCTCAAAAAAATCGTAGATAGCACCACCGCTCACAGTGCTCATGCTCGAATGTCAATACGCAGCCTGAAAGCCTTACTACGATCGCCAATCACTGGCTTCCCACTTGAAATAGGGTAGATGACTCTCGAATCAAATCGATCTTCGAGTCGAGTATCTCTTTATGAAACGTCAAAACGATGCGCCCCGTACTAATTTATACGAAAAACAAATCAATGACGTCATTCTTTCGTAGGATCAAATTATTTAATTTTATTGTTTGTTTTAATGTTTATAAATTCAAAACCACGTAAAATTGTGAAGAAACATTGTTTTTCAGACCATTTTAGCAAATGCTATTTCCTGAATTGTGTAAAATAATTTATTGTTGTAGTCGTCTACCCTATTATCACCACCAACATCACCATTTAATTATTGTACAAAACCATGAATCTAGCTGTAGTGATTCCTACATTCCTTGACCCATTTACTATATTTTGTCCTACGCGGTTAGGTTTACATGAAACTGTGTTTCTAACATTAGATAAATGGGTTACTAACATTCACGACTATAATATTCCAGGCTGAATCGGCGATAGTAGCGCACGTGAAAGCAACGCAACGTATCATCGAGTTTATGGAGGCGAGTGACGCCGAGCAGCCGGACGACTTGCCGCAGGACATGTCGCTCAACAACCTGGCGCACAATTACTCCAACTACTCCAACACGAGCTCCGACCGCTCCATGGAACTCGATAACTACCACTGAGACACACTAAAATCGACTGAGATTCTCTCAAATCGCAAGCGTTATCGATTCAGGTGACGGGATCGATTACGCACTTGATAATTATCGTGTCATCTATCATTATCGCACTTTTTAGAATAATTTTAAATAGGTAAAATTATTATCAAAGTGTACGATGATACGATGATTATCAACTAAATTAGTTTGATATTTTCATACCCTAAATTGAAGTAGCCGTCTCTGTGGAAGGAAGGACTACAAGTAGGGAGTGTTTATAAAAACTGAGATTTGTTATTGTTCTGTTGGCCGATGGAGTTAATGTAGAGTACTGGTTAGTGAAGTGAAGCGTTGTATTCGACGTGACATTCCCGTCTGCCGATGGGAACTACACGTGGTTCTGTTAGTGCATGCATATGTGTCTTAACATAAATCTAAGCGTTTAGTAATTCTGAGAGCCTTCAGGTCAAACTTGTTATAAGACTTGTAAATACGTACCAAAACATCAAAGAAATCCTTGTACATTGTGAACACCGCATAGCAATAGTATATGCCATTCGTAATAAAAACTATGATAGGTGGTGGACGTTTGCACTCGGCTATTATAGGCTATCTCTTCTCTTTGTATCGATATTTCTTCCTTCTCTATGATATTGTAAATATAAATCGCAGACTGTTAAGGTGATAGTTATGTTGACGACATAGATATGGGTTATGAAGTCTTAATTAAATTGAGATATTCCGAGTTTAAGCCACTGAACTGGCAATATAAAGTGCAAAAATAGACGAGTAAGTGTAAAATAGATATGTATTCTTTTATGTGAATATTTGTGTCTGCACTTTTTGTAATATACCGCTCCGAGAGAGTTACAAATTATTAGGAGTATCGTTTTACCGAGGCACAATCATTTATTGTAAATAAATTATAGCTAGTACCAATAGTTTGGTCTTTGTTGAGTAAATTATAGTAGTTACGGTTGATCGTGTCCGAATATTGAGTTGTAACGCGCGTCAATCATGATATACACCGCGTACGACCGCTGTCTCATAAAATGATACAAAATGTACAAACACTAAGTTCGGTAATTACTCGCAAAAGAGAGAATGACCTATGCTTAGATATAAAAAAATAGGACAATTTATGATGTTGGAATTTTAAGCAGTTGTAGGACTAGACGTTTGGATATTTCTTTGTATTGTGTAATTTGTTTGCAAAAGACTCCTTAATCACAACTTGACTGATGTCCATTAGACGAAAATTAATTTTATTTTTCAAATGTAGGACTAATAACTGTAAGGCACATTAATTACTTAATTTTATCTAGAATTGCAGTAGAGATTTTCTAAATAAAAATCGTTAATATACCTTATCAGTTTTTTAACAAAAAGGACAAAATAAAAGCCGTAATTATACTTTAGTTTTATACAAAAAAGTTGAACAGTTACTTCCTTATTCAAGTTTTTAATAACAGTGTAATTCTTTTCCTTATTGCATTGGAAATCAGCTAGAAAAGGAAAATACTCTTATTAATTACCAAAAAATCTGTTTATGAATAAGGAAATTATATTCTGTGATGGCTTATACGAAATGTTGTCTTTCACAAACATTAGATTTTGTTGATATTTGGCACAATCGGGCTCTTCGAAGCACTAAATTTAAAATAATTGTTCTACTCAATCGCAACAGAACTTCATTCCGATTTATACTTATTTATATTTTTCTTATAATCATGTTTTGGCGCATTTTTAAATTAGGTACTTTTATAATAATGAAAAAAATAATTGTCAAATTAATGAAATGTCTGTAGGTAGTTTCAATTAAGATTTCGATTCGGGGGCACAGTTAGCATGACATCACAGGCGACTGTATTTTATAACAGCTTCGGAGATGCGCGGAGTAAATTGCACTTCGTTACCGTGTGACGACAATTTCTGACAGCTTTACTTAATTTATAAGACATGTTTTTTTAAGTTAAATGGGTATGTTCAAGTGATATCTTACTAGTGGTTTACGAGTGCTTATTTGCATCACTCGGAAAATAGGCACTATTGAATACTCAAACGCTACTGAAATTTGAGTCCAGCTCAAAAGTATTTCTGTCGCAACATTCACCTTTACGCGATAGTAAAAGCATGAGAGTAAGAACGTTTCAAAGCTTAGCGTTTGAATATTTGTACATTAGTCTTATTCGAAGTGATGTTCGTCAGTCACTAGTAAAATATCGCCATAAACTGAATTTATAATACAGAAATTATATTTAATCGCTTCCTTCAGGGGTATTCTGTTTAAAAGACAGAGGTTTCAGTCTCATTTATTACTGTACAGCTATGATTCTATTGCCTAAATTATATTTACGTAATTTATTGACGTGTATGTATGAACTAAGCGTAGCTCTTAAAGTGCATTTCGTTATGAAATTTCACCTTTTTTATCACCTGTGTTTTGAATAATATGTTGTTTTGAACTATTATCACGAGAGTTTGATATCTTGAGAAATTATTATTGTATATGTAATGTGTAATTATGTTATAAAGTATTACGTGTAATTATTAAAAGAAGACAATTTAAATAAATTACTTGTTTTATTCAGAGAGAAGTGGGAAGTAATGGGCCATACACCGTATCATGAACCGTATTTCATCTAGTCCAATACAAGTAGTAAAGTTCTGGGCTCCTCTTCCGACAGCGTAACAATATTTAGACTTGATTTAGGTTCCAACCTTTTTTCTTTATATAATATCATTGGCTAGAACCGTAATTCGATGTAAACAACACTCATGTGTTCGGACCGGCACGGCGTATTTCATGTTACGCCAATGACGAGACGGTCTGGTAACGAAAAACCTCCTGGCGCCTTGAAACGTTAAAAAAATGTATATCCAGGTTCGCATAATGTCAAGTTAACATTACATTACATTATGTAACGTTCGCAAAATACTACATACTTTGTTAATATACCTACGTTAAAGTATTATATATTTTTAATTAACCAAAATAAAATGAAACAACTTGATATTACCAAACCAATATTTTTCATTTTTTCAAAATACTCCTTCATTCTCAATGCAAAGTTCCATCGCCTAAACGGAGTTGCTCGGCCGAGTACCTACTCGACTCGGAAAAAATAATACCGAGTAATAGTCGGTTCTCGTTACTCGGTAAATGTACTCGGCGCATCTCTACATTGAACATACTACCATACAAAACATAACTGCTTTCGTTATATATAAGTTGTCAGCAATAATTCTTTTTTATATTCGAAATAAAGGTTATGGAGCTTTGCTAGGCATATTATGTACTTTTATTAGGGTTCCCCAAAAATGGCAAAACGGAACCCCATTAGTTTCGCCATGTCCGGCCGTCCGTCCGCACCTTTACTCAGAGACTGTAAGTGCTAGGAGGCTGTAATTTTGCATGGATACACATATTACTTACACCGACAAAGTGAAAGATGAAAATCTTAAAAAAGATCCCCTATCTAAAGTGGGGGATTGATTTTTTTTTCTTACCTTCCCCTTCGTGTGGGGTATCATTAGATAGGTCTTTTAAAAACGTTTAAGGGTTAGGAAGACAACGTTTAGGGATCTGTTTGTAAAATATTAAGCTTTAAAGCGCAATTTTTTGTTAGAGTAAAGTGTCGCCCGCCCTGCCAGCTAAATGGTTGATGTTGGGTATGTGAAAAAAATCATGGTTGTAGGTACCTAGTAAGTATATATAGTGAAATTAAAAGTAAAACTATCACAGCTAAGTAGGCTTTACAAGTTTACGAGTAAATGCTGATCAAATGAGAAGTAACAAAATTTTCGTACAAATTCGATTGAAAAATATTAAGTAGATAATATATAACGCTGTAAGTATGAAATAAAAAAAAACCGGAAAACCGAATGGGGAGGGTGGGACTACGGAACCCTACATTGTTCGTGGCCCGACATGCACTTGCCCGGTTTAATTCACCACATAGCGTTGAACTAATCACTACAGCAGACGCCACACCTAACACCGAAAATATTGAAATAAGTACCTAAACCTTATCAACGTCACTAGTGGACACACATACATACACCAAGTCCGATGAGGAAACCAATGTAATGCTACTCAAAACGCACTTCCCCGGATGCCTACTAGATGAAGAACAAGGATGGCCATATAAACTTCACACCCAGCCAAGCTCCCTAGAATGGGAAGTTGCGGATAGAGTAGTGACAACGGTGAAAATCGAATGGGCCATGAGCAGCTTCGAACCATTAAAATCGCCTGGACCGGATGGCATATTCCCGGCACTACTGTACTGGCAAATCAACAAGGTGACAAAAATTCTATCACCAATATACAAAGCATGCATCGCATACAAATACACCAAAACAGTGGAGGGAAGCAAAAGTAGTCTTTCTGCCAAAACCAGGCAAAGAAGACTATAATCCTTCAGGCCCATAAGTCTAACCTCCTTCCTGTTAAAAACACTCGAGAGACTAGTGGATAGATACACAAGGGATGGAGCGCTGATAGAAAGACCACTTCACCCCCAACAACATGCCTACAGATAGTCAGCACTGCACCTAGTAGTTCACAAAATAGAAACAGCTATCACAAACAAGGCATCAGCACTAGCCGCCTTCCAATGAAAGCGGCTAGTGTTGATGCCAAAAATAGTAGTAGATAGTATCAAAAGCTCCTTCTATGTCAATACATAGAAGGAGCTTTTGATAAAACCATGCACAACAGCATAAATCACGCCCTACAGAAATTGAATGTGGAACCAGTCATAAGAAACTTGATCGCAGAACTGATAAGCAACAGAGCAGTTCAGCTAACGGTGAATTCCACCATAAGAGCCAAGGTAACAAAGGGGTGCCCACAAGGGGAAGTCCTTTCACCGTTACTGTGGAACATAGTCGTGTAGTAGTAACGTAAGAGACTATACATTGGCTATGCAGATGACCTGGCCATATTAATAAATGGGACTGCAGAAATTGTATTAAGCAAGGTACTTCGTTCCGCCCTAGAACTAGTAGAAGAATGGTGTGCTGAACACGAGCTCTCAGTAAACCCAAAGAAGACGGAACTTGTCCTTTTCACAAACAAAAGAAAATTACCAGAGCTCCAACTACCAAAATTAAATTTTAAAAAAGTGAACTCTCCCTAGCTACACAAGTCAAATATCTGGGTGTCATCCTGGACAACAAGCTTAATTGGGCGAGTCATCTCACCTGGCAATGTAAAAGACTAGTAGGTAAAAGATGGGACCTCAATCCCGGAATTACACTATGGCTATACGCAGTCATCAGACCAACATATATTTGCAAACATTGTTCATTTATTTATTTATTTATTTATTTAAGGATTGCCAACAGTTATTACATTTTATAAAGAATTATTATACAAGTCAAGACTTACAAGCTAAATGCATAACCTATTACAGGCAAACACCGCATGCAAAATAGACATAGTTAACGTTAAGAAAGTAAATTTAGTAAATAAAGAGAAAGCTATTTGTAACAGTTAATTATAGTTTTTATTTAAATGTTTTTATTGATGACACTTTGTTTGATTGTTTTGCTAAACTTGTGAAGTGTAACATTGTGTATATCAGTTGACTCACTGCATTCATTATATAACCGAGAGATGCGAGAGACGGGTGAATTTTGACCAAAAACTGTTTTTCTGAAGGGAGCGCTCAAGGGTTTAATTGTATACCGAGGATATTTACTTGGGACTGCAAACCTGATTTTCTGGAGTAAGTCGGGACAATCTACAATGTTTCTTAAAATTTTATAGAGGAAAACTAAGTCCGTCATATCCATATGCTGTCTTAGGGTAGTCATATCATATTTTTTTAGCATATTAGTGTAAGAATAATTACGTTTTGAACATCCTGTGATAAATGCCAAGTGCCTCATGAACCTTTTCTGTATGCGCTCTATTCGCAGGGAATGTGTAGAGTAATGCGGTCGCCACACTGTGCTGCAATAATCTAAGTTGCTACGCACCAGACTATAAAACAGAATAATTTTAGTTTTGATCCTCCTAAAAACTTTGCTGTTTCTAATTACGAAACCCAATAATTTTGATGTTTTTTTTAAAATGTATTCAATATGTGGTAGGAAAGTAAGTTTTTTATCTATAAGTACCCCTAAGTCTCTTATGACATCAACCTCGTTCAACGCCTCACCACCAATATAGTAAGTAGACTGTATATGCTTATTTTTTCTTGTGAATTTAATATGAGAACATTTTTTAGTGTTTAACCGCATATCGTTTTCCTCACACCATACTATAAGTCTGTCAACGTCACTCTGTAGCAACAAAACATCATTCTCTGACTGTATTGCTCTGATAATTTTAAGATCATCGGCAAACAAAAATGGGGTGGTATGTTTGAAGCACGTAGTTATATCGTTGATAAAGATATTGAACAAAATGGGACCCAAATGGGATCCCTGAGGAACGCCAGATGTTATTTTATGGATCTTTGATTGAAACCCATTTACCACTACAAAGTATTCGCGATCCGTAACGTAAGAGGTTAACCATTCCAGCATAGTTCCCGCAAACCCATATCCAGATAACTTTTTAATCAGTATAGCATGTGAGACGCGGTCAAAAGCTTTACTAAAGTCTGTGTATATGGCATCTATTTGCTTTTGGGCATCTACTGATTCCACTATAGTTTCTGTGAATAGTACTAGGTTAGAGCAAGTAGATCTAGATTTAGTAAAGCCATGCTGATACTTGGACAAATGTTTTTTGAAGTAGCTTTGAATGTATGGACAGATGAGTGATTCAAATAATTTTGAAAAAGTTGATAAAATGGATATAGGCCGATAGTTGCTAAATTGCTTTTCATTCTCTGACTTGAACACCGGTACAACCTTTGCTTTTTTCCACTCATTGGGAAAAATGTTTGATAAACAAAATAGTGACGTTTACCCTGTGAACACGAGAAATAAGCACAAAATAGTAGGTCAATATCATAGGCTACATAAAACTTATAATTAATTTATGGGTCTTTCTGTGAGAGTATTTAACAAGATAACAGCTAGTATTATGAGTCTATCAGTGATTAAGTTCAAAATTGTAGTCAAAAATCATCTTATACGTAGAGGTGGATGAATATTTCAATAATAGTTGCTTGTTATTTTATTATGCTTGGGTGATTTTTTTTGTCACTTTATTTTAATTGTCACATTGATTATGAGCATGATTTGACTTTTGTAAGTAAGGATTCTGCGTGACGAATAAAGCCCATTATTTTCTTCCTTTTGATATTAGAATTAATATTTTATATTTAATCATTCGTCACAAGTACTTTGGCCAATATTTAAGCACAAATAATAACAATAATGAAATTTATTTGCATAAAATATGGTGGTTACATAGATGGTACAGGTACAACTAATTATGAGCAAGATGCATTCCACCTTATCACAATAGCATGCAAATATTTTATAGGGTTTTTGACTTTGAATCAAGACATGAAATATTACTACAATTACTGAAACATTTACTTAATACTAAAACACACACAAACAGGTACTTAATAATAAAAAACGGTATATATAAAATGTTGTATAAAAACAGTTATATTTTAAATATTAATTATATGTAGCTTTGCCTATAAATCAATGCAATTTGTAGTGATAGAAATAGTTATATAGTTTTTAGCTTTGTTGTAAGTAGATGCTCCTACTATATTCTAAGGCTGATTTTAGTTTATCGCATGTTTCAACTTTTTGATAATACAATTTGCATCAGTCCTTTAACACGGTGTACCTATAGTATATTAGTAGCAGCACCTTAGCCCCTTATAAAGTTTATAAACATTCAAACTTTTTTTATTGGCAGGTTCTTTTCTCCGGCTTTACCTATTGTTTGCAAACTTGCATTACACACAGTACATGTAGAATCCCGACGTATCACAAGAGTGGTTTTGCATCCTAAGTGAATAAAGAACACACATGAAAATTTTATCGGGCATCGCCAAAGAGCAACCTCTATTTTATGCCACCGTAGATAAAAAAGCACAATAATATATTTTTAACCGAGGATACAGCATCCAACTGATGCCAGAAGCGAAAGACAGCTCAGGTACAAACACAGACGGGTCCAAAATCGTCAAGGGAACCGGAGCCGGTGTCTTCTCGGATGACCTTAACATCAAACTGTCAATCTCTTTAGACAAAAGGAACACAATATTCCACGCAGAATGCATTGGAATCACTTGAGCGGCCCAAGCGGTTTCGGCAAGAGATATCAGACCCAACACAGTGACCCTGCAATGGATCAAAAGGTACAGCAACTTAATCGACAACGACGCAGCAGATGAACTGGCAAGGCAGTTACACCAGAACCATAACTCTCCCTGCCTACCTCTCAAATAAAATCATGGCTGCAAGAAAAACAGAAACTTCCCACCAAGCAGAATGGAACAACACCGATGACTGCAGACACACGAAAGAGGCGATCCCAATGATCTCCAAAAGATTCACTCGCAATCTCATCAGGCTGACCAGGGACAATTTGCGCAAAACAATAGGCATTATCACAGGCCACTGTCCCCTAAACAAGCATCTTTTCAGGATATGGGTGATGGATAGCCCATTATGCAGTGGATGTATGGAGGTAGAAGAAACACCAATACAACGTGCTCACGGAGTGTGGCAGTGTAACAGAACAACGGGCACGACTTCTAGCATCACCAACATTCCTACAGGAAGCCTGCAGCAACTTGGGCAAGCTGCTGGCGTTTTGAGAGTGCATCGGTTGGCTGGAGTGACAGAAAGGATAAGTAGAATACGTACAATCAGGAGGCTAAGTGCGGTTTTTTTAGTTCGCCAAGGTAAAACTAACCATTGCCGAAAGGACATATTTTATATACCTACCTGCTTATTGGGCATCAAATCTTCGTAGTTCACACAAACAATCTATTTTTTGGCCACTATACATTACAAAATAAAACCAAACATGATATATTTATAGACTATATTTTCGTGAATAAATACCTAAATAACGAACTAGATCTACTCGATATGACATGATTGAAACAAACAATAATACTAAAAACGACATAAAATTATACCATGAGCTTATGTTTTCTCATTTTGCAACAATATTCGAACCATGATTATTAAGAAATAATATCACAAAAGATTATATTCTTATTTTAGCTCTCGCATACATTTGATGACGCTTTAAACTATAGTCGAGGCAATAAGTAAATCATATAAATAACAAAGTAATATGATGAGCATGATTATCATTAAAAAGTTCGATAATATGTTTTATAAACGTTCAACAGCGGGTACGCGAGCAACGGCGGGCGCGCGAACGGACTGCCATTCGCCCGTCTCTGTGTATCGTTTGTTAACAGCGGACAATTGATCAAAGTTGGCTTTTGCAAGCTTTTGTTTAGTCGACACTTTCTGTACCAGCTCTTCGTCGTATACTTCTTCAGGAACCTCTAGCTTTAAATGTGCCTTCATTTCCTGAACAGTCACCAAGAAACAATTCCAAGGCGACCAGTCCTCGTTCACATGCCACCTGCACAACCTCAGCTCAGTAATATCATCGCATTCGCTGATTGCGGAATGCGAATGCCAAAGCTTCTCTACAATGAAGAAGATATCTTTCTCCTGAAGTACAAAGGCCAAAGAGCCCCAACATTTGCGTCGGCGTTCGTCTCTTTGCACTGCTCTTAAGATAAATCTATAAGGAGTCATGTCTATCCACAACCTCTCATGGACGTCCTTCCACGAACATGATTTACAAATCAAGAAGTCTGTCATCCTTGTGTCCTGAGGAAAATCGGAGAATGGCTTCACATGATGACACAATTCACAGAAGTGCAATCTGCTGTTTTCCATTTTCCTATAATCTCTTATGTCTTTGCACTTCATTACGCCAGAATTAAGTTCTGATGTTTCTATGATTCTGAATATACTACCGGCTACTCTACGTCGAAGGAATTCTAATTGGTGGGCATTGTACCTTCTGACAAGTAAGTCGCACTCTTGGTCCAGCAGAGTTATAGTTTCTTCAGCGAGGGGATGACGAAATTCTTGTAAAGCAAATTTCATATCTACCAAAAGCTCCATGCGTTCCTTGACGTTCATATCATCACGTATAAATGAATTGTAAAGTTCTTTAAGTTTCTTTGCTTTCTGGATTTCGACTGTTTCCATTGTGATTAGTTTACCACTGCGCCCGTACCATGCTACAGGTTTAGATATCTCGTCTAAGAATCGTTTCTGTCTCAATTTTTGACTGTCCTCTTTTACTTTCACTCTGTAATCTTCAATGCACCTCAGAAGTTCAACTTCTTTGTCAAGAAGCAATGTGAATTCTGCTATTTTGGGACCTTTTGAATGTAACCTCGATATCCTAGCAATTTCAGCATGTTTCCACCTGTCGACCTAAAAAAAGAAATGCAATTAATGATAAGGAAGTACGGTAAGGTAAATACTTTTCTGACGTTTAGGTAAGCACCTAATAAGAGCCTAAGTATTCCTAATAGTAAAGTCTAAAACAGTTGGGCATGAATGTTAATTGCTTTCGCGCCAACTGAATTTTAAGTAGACATGATCGAATTGATAATTAAATATTTTTTGCTTTCATTTATCTCAAAGAAGAAAACGTGGCTCGGGATGGTCTGAAAATGATCCACTGAATATATGAATCTGTAATATAGGTCCAGAAACTATGACTAAAAAGTGTAATACCCTAATAAGGTCCAAGGACTAAAACTGAAAAAAATATTGATTATTTTTTTATTTATTTGAGTAAGTAAAAATCATCATAATACTACAGTTTGCCTGATTTATAAATAGAAAACATAATAATTGTACAGTGTACATTTTCTACGACTTTATAAGAGACACGCCTCGAATAGTTACGCGGGATAGCTAGTAGCAGATAAGCGCTAAATTTATTTCACATTTATTTTCATCAGATGAATAAAAACATCCAGTTGACCTTATGTACCTATATCTTAGAGCTCCGGTAACCAATAAGGAATCGACAAGCTTATAGAAAACTTTTTTTTTGTGTAACTGGCCATTAATACATTATTTTTGCACAATATTTTCACTTAAAATAAAAACTGTTAGTTTGCTCATGATATCTTATTAATTATAACGCTTTCCATAATAGATTTATAACAATTTTCAAAAACCCGGCCCTTATTAAATGCACTTACCTCACTATATCTATTCGGGTCATAGTTACCTACTAAAAGGATTTTTGTTTTGTACCTAAGTGTATCATTTGATATACTTACATAATACTAAAAAAATCGTTAATAGAAAAAGAAAAATCGTTACCATTCCATATAGTTGATCGAAATCTTCACGAGTTTTAGGAAAAGTTTTGGTAATGAGATCGCGTCGCAGTCGTTTCTCCATTGCTTCTCTCTCTAGTCTGTCTTCTTCCTTCATTCTTGCTATTCTTTCCCTGGCATAATCAATTGCAATTAATTAGTCTACAACTAACTTATGGTGTAAATGCCAAGAAATTAAGTAGGTAAGTAGAAACATTGTGTTGTGAACACAATGTTTGTGAACTTGCTTCATTGTAATTTTATGTAGACGGCAATTTTGCCCCATTTGGAATAATGAAGAAAAAACTGGTTGTGTCAAATGTAACTCAGTTCCATTGACTGCTGCAGCGGTTTCACCAATGATTGCGTCCGAAACCGAAGCTATAAATATGAAATTCCACTTTCAGTATCTATGGACATCCATAGATACTGAAAGTGGAAGGTAGGTACATACCTACCTTGTGTCCGACTAATACGACCTGCGTTTGTAAAGTCCACTGTCACATAGGAATTAAATATACAATTTATACAATTTATTTATTTATGGAATAAGTAACAGTTTCTACACAGTACATTTGGAAACGATGATACCTGTAGTAGTTCTTAACTGTGTCACGGATATAAACGCCTCCTCCCAAGATTTAAATTCCAAAAGTACATACCTAATAAATTTAATTAGCCTTAGGCACCTGTCCCACCAACGCAACGGCGAGAAAGCGAGTAACGATTTTATTGCTTAAGAAACGTGCATACTTAAGTAGAGCGCGTGTAAACAAAAGAGATAGAGATAGAAATAGTTCATCGCTGACCGGTCACACTGCCGGCGAGGACTCGCTCTTTACTGCGTCTCTTTTGTTTACACGGACGGGATATACAATACACACCACACCTTTCTGTTACACCCTGAATATTGTAATTATATTTCTTGAGCGATAAGATCGCTACTCGCTTCTCGCTCGTCGCCGTTGGTGGGACAGGTATCATAAGTGAGAGATAATTTTTATTAGATACCAAAAAGAAAGAAAACTAATTACTCCTTTCACGCTCAACGCGGTATGCCAGCGGGCTCTATCATGGTGCTTCCAGCAGGCAAAAAAAAATAAAAACAGTCAGTGCTAGTTTTTTCGTTCATCAGCTCAAGTTTATTTTGAAAAAGGGGGTAAACAAAAAGGTGTTTTCCTGAGGATCTGTTAAATAAAGATGTACGTATACTTACATGCATTCTTTCAACCATCTGTTCACTTTTTGTCGAAACTGATAGTGTCTGAAAGCTCTTTGTATAATCGTGGCGTAATGAACATGGTTCAGACGAGCTATCATCTGATCATATGTCTCATACGGCTTAGGAACGACTATTCTGTCCGTGACGTTTGGGATGTATGCGTGTACACAGTTCATTTGTGTAGCACGACTGTAGTTTGTGTCCTGAAATCAATTGATGTTGATTGATAGTAAGAGGCCCTGATTGATAGATTAATTGTAGGTCGCGGGTTCGAATCCTACCCATTATACTACCGGCGCGACGTGAACCCACTCTTAACACAAGTTATAAGTCATTGAGTTTAGCCGGAGACGTTAACTGTATGGCTAGTAATGTGGTACTCATAATCTCACACTGGTAGTTTATCTTTATAAAAAAAATCTACAGGGTTTTATTGCAAAAAACGTTGTAACCAAGCACATGGAATGTTGCACGATGAACCAACCTATAGGGTATCTGACGTCTATGCCCCTCTGTCTTCCCCATAGGGAAAATACCTCAAATTAAAATGGGATGCTCTAGTCGCAGAACATATGGAGCTGTTCACACTTACGATTTTCTCATGCAAAATGTTCTAGTCCTACAGTACCCGATTTTTATTTGGATCCGACACCCGACAAATGGGAACGGTCTCACGCGTTCCAATGCCACCCATTAGGTATACCACTACCTACTCCACTCCAAACACAAGTAATTTGGCTTAGCTGCAGATAATGCCTAATTTAAAACAATACAGAACAATAATATTGAATTATAGCTATAGGAGGCGATATTCCCAAATAGCCATTATCTGTATAGGGTCAGACTATGTACATAACATACTTACGATTTTTAGTGGAACACATTAACTACGTGCAAATGAGTTAACAACCATACTTACGTATATTCTTTCTCTTTCCTCAGCCGTTTGCGTATCTCTACAATTTTTCTTTTCTGGTGGTAATTTTTCTGGTTTCTGGGGTGTTTGAGTATAAGCATGATGGTATATAGCTCCTGTAAATGAAATTAAAATGTATTTTTTATCTCTATACATGACTGTTGTTATCCATCTCGCCATGTTGATTTAATGCTATCTTATTTCTGTTGTTTGTCGTGCTAAAGCCAGCACGAATCTAACTGCATCTTTGTATAGTTATTATACCTACCTAACGTTATTATGGCATATAAACTACCTTATTCTGTATGGAGAATAAGGCTCACACGTAGTTCGACTCGACTTACAGTAGTTACTAAGGTAATTACAGTAAGTCGAGCCGAATCTCACCAAATCTCATGTGGGGAAGAGATTACAATAAATATATTATTATTATTATAACTGAAGAAAATAATATATCGCGGGTCCGCCGTTATAAGAATTGAACTATCAAATGTGATCTATTAGATTGGCCCTAAGGTACTAATATGATTTCTGCGGTTATAGACTTACCGGTATGTACGTTTCTATATCCCCCTAAAAAGGGTTTCTTTATTGGTGATGAAAATACTTCAACATTGATTTGTTTGAGAGTGGTACCGAATGGAACTACTATGCTTAAAACGTCGGTAAAAGGCATTTCTTTGTATAGCTTCTGCAAGTCCAGTTTCTCGTGGTTCTTGGTTAGCAATTCAAGTTCAGCTATTCCATATTTATTATAATCGAGATCCATGAGTGCCATACGATCCTTTAATGGATTCTCTCCTCTTAAAAACACTATATTGTCTGGATTAATTTTAAACAGTTCACCAAGGTTCTTCTTTATCTCGTGAACTTTCATTATTGATTGGTATGAACGAGTGAACGTTGTACCTTGATTCCTGACTTTGAATTTGATTGCTATGTAAGGTATAGTTTTCTTTTTTGGTAGAATAGCATGTAATAATTCATGAACGTAAGATTCCTTTGGTATTGCTGATAGAAAGAAGTCATCAGAATTTTTTGTAAATACATCGACTGTTAGATTTCCAAGAGGATCCGGCTTGAGCTCAGATAAGAGGCTGGTTTCTTTGAGCACGTTTCTATTCTTTGTTAGTATAAGGTTATTATTAGAAATACTCAATAGTTTTGCTAGTTTACGTTTAACAAACTTAACTGGCGTCGTCGCTGGGAAGACTTTGTTGAACGTTTCGTTGGGATGTAGCGGCGCTTTGAAAGTGACTAGGATGTGGCTTACAGGACATTTGAATTCATCGAGTTCTCTTACAACTGGCGCTGTTTGATATCGAGATTTGTTTGTGTCCACTGCTGGCGAACTCAAACGCTTATATGGTGGTGCAGTGAGTAGTTTCTCTCGACCTAATTCGCACTGACACGCAACCACTCCTGTCGAGCCTCCAGATTTGGGAATAATGCCCCTTATTTGATTGATCGTCACATTAGGATCTATCACATTCATTTTTATACGTCGAATAGTCACTTTGCGTCACCAATAATAATATATGACCATTAAAAACAATTTTATAAAAACTTTTTATGTACAAGACATTGGATATAACAAATACTGAGAAATTGTTTTGTTAATTAATTGTTGCTAAGTAACAGGTACAAGTGGTTGCTGGGTGACGATCAACAAGACTAAAAAGGTGCTATTATGAAGGTTTTAGCCATATTGGTATTTATAACAGTATCATTTTCAAGTTTTAGGAATTTTACTATAGGTAGACTTTAACTATTTCTTTATACCCATTTTATACCTTAGTTTCAAACGTATAAATGGAATATCTTAAAATTTGAAATATGCTGAACTACGGGTCAATTCACGTATTTAAAGCAGTGCAGTTGCAGTTAAGTTTCGATTAGAACTTCCATTTTCGTATTCTTGTAACTTTGAGATCGATCTTAAAAACGCTTGCGCACCGTACTAGAATGTCGTTAATGCGCTCTCGAGACGCATACTTGACGCAAACGTTTTTGAGATTGATTCCAAAGTTACAAGAATATAAAAATGGCCGTTTTAATCGAAACTTAACTGCAACTGAACTGCAATTGCACTGCTTTAAGTACGTGACTACTGTAAAGTAATTGACCCCCTGAAACGGATGTCCTGGGGGTCTAGACAAAGTCACATTCGAAAAGCGATGTCGTTATTGGAAAATAATTTTATTATGGAATTTGACGTTTGCGGTGGAGAAGATAGATATTTTTAAATTTTTTTGCGAACGATTAGTACGGCGTTATCGAATTCGCCACGGAATGAATGTACCTTGTCTAACCCCCCTGGAATGATAATTTTAAAGTTTATTAGCAATGTGGGATTGGGTACAACATCATTACACATCGCAACTTCACGAATGCGATTTTATCAATGTCATCTGATAGCACATATGTAGGTAACCTACCTACTTATTTTAAAACCTTGTGTCCTTAAAGTCTTAGATATTTAAGAAAATATCTCCTTAAGGTATCGTGTTGTGCATTGGTCTTCCATCAAAAATTTCCTTTAACTTTCTTCTATATTTTGAAAGAAATTTTATTAATTTGTTCTATGAATAATAATTTATTTAGATATTCATACACATTTATAATATTTAATTTATTCATTGTCTGAAGCGAGGCGAAGGGAGGGATAGCGTGTATTCTGGAGTCACTGTCAAAGGTTCATACCTATTTGCCTTTCTGTGTAACCTGCCTATCCATAATGTAATTACCAAAGGCGATCACCGAGATGTCAACGAAGACGTTTTCATTAGGAATCTGGAAAGAAAAAAAACATATTTAAATTAGAATTTCCACTTGGTACAACACGTACATTATTTCTTAATCTATACTAATATTATAAAGCTAAGAATTTGTTTATATAACCACACCTTTTGTTTGTTTGATCACGATAATCTCAGTAACTACTAGGTCGAATTTAAAAATTATACTACCGTTGGATAGCCCATTTATCGAAGAAGGCTATAGGCTATATAACATCACGCTACGACCAATAGGAGCGGAGCTGCAATGAAATATGTTGCAAAATCGTGGAAAATTGACGCAGACAGAAGTTGCTCTAGTTATAGATAAAGTTATAAAAATGTTAAGTTGAAAGTCAGCCAGTGGGTAGCGAAGATACAGGGCTTTGCGTTGTTTGTTTCCATAAAGAGTGAATTAACCGCTAAGCTTTAAAACAAAACTCCTTTGAAGAGTTTTATAAAAGACGCAAGTGCATTTAGCGTTTAGAAACAACTAATTTTCTAGAATTAAACTAGTTTTCTTTTGTAACTTTATCTAAAAGGCAATTAATTTTCCACTAGTTGAGATTTATTTTTGTGTAATAAAATGTTCGTAGCTGTGGTATATTTCCCGGTATATTTACGGAAGTAAAATATTATTGATCGACTATAACAGAGACCTAAGTAGGTGGTTGATAGTTAATAAAATTGAGAAAACAATAAAATTACAGCGCAATAAAAGAGCGAATGTGCCGAGCATAGCTCGCGTGATATTAAATTCCTCCAAAAACATAAAAATGATTTTCGATCGTAAAACTATAATTTACAGACGTAAAAATGCGCTGAGTTATACGTTACTCCCAAGTCTGAGACGGGAGTAGAAAATTGCATCTTATTCGTGTGTGCTGCCCGTAAACTGCAGCGTCCTTTCATTATAAAGTCACCATTCACTACCATCACCAACTATAATCTCATCAAGTGGGTACCTAAATATCCTGTCCCTTATACTACCGACGTGAACCCACTCTTAGCACAAGCCATTGAGCTTAGCTGGAGGGGCTAACAGGATTGCTAGTAATGTGGGAACATAATCCGAAATTGCTAGTCTTCTAAAAAAAAACTTAAAGTTTAAAATTTTTGGAACTCGGTTTAAATTTGTGGGGGACAGGGTGATATGTCCCTCCAAATCAGGATGATGAAGAAAACGAGTGTTTCACTTGCACGATAGTTTGTTTATTACACAGTTTTTACATTTACACGAAAGCAACAGGATACAGTTCGGAAGGATGAAATATAGAATAGGCGAAAGTCTAGGATACATAAACGCAATAAAATAGGTCAAGCGAGAAAGCATGCGAGTAGCACGTCAGCGCGGTAGCAGGTATTATACCGACTGGCCGGCGGCGCGCTCTGAGGAATGCAGATGGGCGTAGCCCACTCCCGGTGCGCGGGAGCAGGACAACAAGTCACCCAGCTCAGCGCGCGTCGCCGCGCAGCGAGTGAATTAACTAATAACAAAAAATATTGTTTCGTCCGCGAGTACATATTTTATTATTAACTTAAAAATTAAATTTTACAAATATACGCTACATCACCCACCCCCAGAGACCGTGTCTACGGGCGATAATAATCGGGAAAATTAACCCTACGACCGGACCTGGTCGTCCGATCGGTAACTTTGTCCCCAGTATCGGTTAATTTGGTGATTGGTGTGGGTTTGTGAGTGTTTGTTTGTGATGTGTTTGTGCTTGTTTGTGTATCATGAAATATGTATGCTGGTTTGAGTCTATCGATCGAAACTGACACTTTATTACCTTTGACGAGTAAGATGAAAGTCTTGTCACCGCGTTGTATGACTTCGAAGGGTCCCGTGTACGCCGGCTTGAGTGAACCAGTCGTCTCGTCCCTGAGGAACACGTGACTTGTTGAGCTTAGATCTTTGAAGACGAATATTGATTTGCTTCCGTGGCGTGACGTAGGTACAGGTTGTAGTCTCCTGGCATACATCCTTAGGCGTTCTACGTAATTTGTGATGTCCATATTGTCTTCAACTTCTGGGTGTAACATCTCCCCTGGTAACCTGAGCGTCTCGCCATATAAAAGCTCGGCAGGTGTAGCTCTGAGGTCTTCCTTGTATGCGGTTCTTATACCTAATAGTACTAATGGAAGGGACTCCACCCAGCTTTCATTTGTGTGACACAGTATAGCCGCTTTCAGCTGCCTGTGGAACCTTTCTATGAGCCCGTTACACGAAGGATGGTAAGCTGTAGTGCGCCTATGCTGAGATCCAACTATCTCTGACAGGTGTCTGAAAAGTGTTGACTCGAATTGTCTGCCGCGGTCAGTTACGATGCTTTTGGGACAGCCAAATCGTGCGAACCAACCGCCTACTAGTGCTCGGGCCACTGTTTCAGCTGTGATGTCTTGTATGGGTATCGCCTCAGGCCATCGCGTGAACCTGTCAATGGCAGTGAGGCAATATCGAAAACCGTGAGATGGTGGTAAAGGTCCTATAAGGTCTATGTGTATATGCATAAACCTGGCTTTAGGTAGTTGAAAAGAACCGGGTCGTGAAGACACATGCCGAGTGATTTTTGCTCGCTGACAAGGTATACAGCAACGGCTCCATTCTCGACAATCCTTTTTTATGCCGGGCCAGATGTATCTCTCTGTTACCAATTTGACAGTTGCGGTAGCACCTGGGTGGCTGAAAGAATGTAAGCTTTCGAAAACTTGACGACGATACTCCTTTGTGACGTATGGCCTGAGGTTCTTGCTACTCTCGTCGCAGTACAGTTCGGTGTTTGATCCCGGGACTTTGAATATCTTCAGGCGTAACGAGGTGTTGCTGTTCAAAAGCTGTTGAAGCTCTAGATCCCCTTCTTGAGACTTGGCTAATTTCTTTAAGTCTATCGGTAGGCTTACTTCTTCAATACGAGAAAGACTGTCAGCAACGACGTTATCCTTGCCTGAGATATGCTTTATGTCCGTTGTGAATTGAGAAATAAAGTCTAGGTGCCGAAACTGTCTCGGTGAGCAATTCTCCTTTCTTGAATGAAATGCGAAACAAAGAGGTTTGTGGTCTGTGTAGACTACAAAGTCTCGTGCTTCGACCATATGTCGGAAATGTTTGATGGCTTCGTAAATGGCTAGAAGTTCTCGATCATAAGGTGAATATTTACTCTGACTTGGGCTTAACTTCCGTGAGTAAAATGCGAGAGGTTGCCATGGCTGCTTGTCCTTGCACTGCTGCAACACCGCGCCTATGGCTGTGTCCGATGCGTCCGTTACCAGCGCTAGCCTTGCTCCGCAGTCAGGATGTACAAGCATGGTGGCTTTGCAAAGGCTGTCTTTGCAAGCGTTAAAAGCGTCGAGTTCATTGGGTGTAAAGCTAACTGGATGTGAACCTTTCACGGCACCGGTCAGCAATTCGTTCAACGGGGCTTGATGTTGTGCTGCATCTGGTATGAAGCGCCTATAGAAATTTATCATACCAAGAAATCGACGAAGTTCCCTAATAGTTCTCGGTACGGGAAATTTCCTAATAGCCTGCACTTTCTCGGGTAGCGGCTTGGTGCCCTCGGCTGAGACACTGTAGCCCAGAAATGTAACTTCATCTGCTCCAAAAATGCACTTTGAAGTATTGATTACTACTCCGTAATCCTGAAGTCTTTTGAAAAGGAGACGTAAGTGTTGTTCGTGAGACTTTCTATCCTTCGAGTGGACTAAAAAATCATCAAGAAAAGCATAGCAAAACTCTAAGCCTCGTAACATTTCATCTACAAATCTTTGAAAGGTCTGACCAGCGTTTCTGAGACCAAATGTCATATATGGAAATTCATAAAGACCAAAAGGGGTAGTTATTGCAGTCTTATGGATATCCTCTGAACTGACAGGTATAAAATGGTACGCCTTAACTAAATCAATCTTTGAAAAAATTGTAGATCCTGCAAGACTTTGAGAAAAATCGTGTATATGTCGTATGGGGTATTTATCGGGTATTGTCCTGGAATTTAGTAGACGGTAATCGCCGCATGGTCTCCATCCGTTATCCTTCTTCGGTACTAGGTGTAATGGAGAAGACCACGCTGAATCCGACGGTCTGGCTATGCCATCTCTCAGCATAGTGTTAAATTCGGCTTTCGCTATCTTTAGCTTGTCAGGGGCTAACCTACGTGGCGTACACGAAACGGGTGGGCCTGGTGTTGTATTTATGTGATGAAGTGTATTGTGTGTGGGGGTACGGTGTATGCCTGGTGGTCGTGTGATGTCGGGGTATTCGCGCAGTATGTTGTGGTATGTAGAATCACCAAATATTACCTTTACTGAGGGTGCGGCGTCGGTCGAACGAACAGGTGAAGCCGGGGTGACAAGCGTAGTATTACCATCCCGTAGGCACTGGTTCCTGCAATCGACAATTAAATTATAGTGAGACAAAAAATCTATACCAATGATTGGTTTGTTTACATCGGCTACGACAAACTGCCAACAGAAATCCCGACGCAAACCTATATTTAATATTAAATTAATATACCCGTACGTGTTTATTAAGGTACCGTTAGCTGCACTGAGTTTATAGTTCGTTACTTGCTGCGGTCTTGGCAAGACAGACCGTGGAAATACACACAAATCACTTCCGGTGTCCACCAGGAACCGTAGTTTTGTCTTTTGGTCGGTGACGAATACACGACCGATGTTTGGGCAGTCGTCGGTCGCGCTTACTGACTGCCCACGCCTTTTCCCGACGATTGATAGTCACAGGGGCGAACACAACGCTTCGCCTGGTCGCCGAATCTGCCATGGTACCAGCACACAGGTTGTTTTCGGTAGCTGGAGTGCGACCGTGAGGAATTTGAACGGCCGCGTTCGCGGCTGCCACGTCGATCCGGTCTTGAACGACGTCGTGATAATCTTTCTACCTTTGATGCTAAACATTCCACCTGTTTGGTTAATTCGGCGATAATGTGTAGACTGTCGGCGGGTCCGCTCGGGTACGGAGCACATGTCACCGCTGCAGACGCTACTTGAGGTGTCACCACATCGTGAATCCGGTCGGCTAGCTCTGCCAATTCTTCAAGGTTGGCCTTCGGTTGCGAAGCAATAATGGTCTGCGTACCACTCGGCAAGCGACTTGCCCATATGGTTCGCAAAAAATCGTCCGGGACGCCTGGGCCGGCTAGATTCGACAAGTGCCGGTAAAATTGGGACGGTTTGCGGTCTCCAAGCTCCTCGTGCATGAGCAGTTGTTTCACCTTCCTCTCCCTCGACGCGGAGAGGCGTTTGACGAGTTCTGCTTTCAATTTTTCATATTTGTTGGTGGCGGGCGGAGATGTGATTATGTCTTCTACCTCACTTGCGTACTGGGGATCTAAATGGCCGATAGCGTAGAAATATTTCGTGGCATCCGTGGAAATATTCGCCAGTACGAACTGCGCCTCCAATTGCGAGAACCACAACGCCGGTTTTTCTGGGTAAAATGGCGGTATGCGTACGCCCACGCGGCATGTTTCTCGAATGTTCTCGGTTTCTACTCGCTGAGTGGTCTTGGGTTCCTCGTTCTCGTAGTCTGACATCCTGCGATCACGTCGGGGTCACCAATGTGGGGGACAGGGTGATATGTCCCTCCAAATCAGGATGATGAAGAAAACGAGTGTTTCACTTGCACGATAGTTTGTTTATTACACAGTTTTTACATTTACACGAAAGCAACAGGATACAGTTCGGAAGGATGAAATATAGAATAGGCGAAAGTCTAGGATACATAAACGCAATAAAATAGGTCAAGCGAGAAAGCATGCGAGTAGCACGTCAGCGCGGTAGCAGGTATTATACCGACTGGCCGGCGGCGGCGGCGCGCTCTGAGGAATGCAGATGGGCGTAGCCCACTCCCGGTGCGCGGGAGCAGGACAACAAGTCACCCAGCTCAGCGCGCGTCGCCGCGCAGCGAGTGAATTAACTAATAACAAAAAATATTGTTTCGTCCGCGAGTACATATTTTATTATTAACTTAAAAATTAAATTTTACAAATATACGCTACAAATTCTTTTGTAAAAATGTTTTTTTTCTTACTTTTTAGTGAATTGGTTTGTAGTTGATTTATGTTACAATAGCATTATCCATTTTTGAGGAGTTCACCTGATTCTAGACCATCAGTTCCATTACATGATTTAATGCAGACGAAGAATCAGGTATCGAACACGGTACTCAGAACGCAACCTGCAATATTTATTAATCAATAGTTCCGCTGGTCATCTGTGGTCTTCATTATAAGGTCTATTTCACTCAATGGTGTTTTTTAAGAGTAAATGCACGAATTACAACAAAATATACCCCAATTACTATAGATGTGCCTTTAATATTTGAAAAGTTCCCTCGATTTCTTCAAGATCTCATCTTCAGATCCCAACTTTAAATCTGGAATCTATACCCTTTCAAACACAAAAATATTTTTTCAAATCGGTCCAGCAGTCTGCGAGTAATCAGGTAACAAACATTAAAAAAAAATACAGTCGAATTGAGAACGTCTCCTTTTTGAAGTCGGTTGAAAAGGAAAAAAAATATCGTTACTCGGTCTCAAACTGGGGTCTTCTGGTTTCTGGACCGCCCGATTTCCCACCTGAGCTGAGCATTGTAGATGGTGGAGAAATTTACCTTTGTATTGTAATGATATTGTGGCAGTTTTTCATTGCTCTCCCTCCATTTTACGAATTTTTGTATCAGGTCACGTGTCCTGACGCGAGTTTAACATTTTTTATCCATCCCAAAAAGTGCACAACGCCACTAAAGAAGTTTTCAATTCAAAAACAAAAATATTTTGTAAAATATTCAGGTTGATTTTGTATTGCTAGGTTGTCTCTATTTAGGTTCAGTCGGATTTCAAAACAACATTTCACGAGTGTGCAATGTTTTGATAGGAAGATTCACATTTTATTAGTGCATATCAAATGTCTAAACATCTCTCAGGGTTAGCGGAGGGTTCGTACCGGCCTCCGTGCCTCTCTGGTATTATTGCGTTTGTTCGAGCTCGTGTGCGTTCTGTAAACACGTGTTTTAATCAAGCCTGTTGCTTCGCATCCGTTTGCTGCGGCCA
This sequence comes from Herminia tarsipennalis, assembly GCA_945859575.2. Lineage (NCBI taxonomy): Eukaryota > Metazoa > Arthropoda > Insecta > Lepidoptera > Erebidae > Herminia > Herminia tarsipennalis. The sequence goes on from OX243835.2 coordinate 12,889,696, forward strand.
CTCGGCGCTCGGCAAAGAAAAACTTTGCATGTGTTTTATTACGACGGATGCGGACTAGCCCCAGGGCTTAATTTCGATGTCGACCTGTCTCGTTTTAATTGTTTTATTCTATGACAGTAAATATTTAGCAGGATTTAGTTCTGACTTCAAATAACCCAATAGTAGCAGTATTTTGTTTTTATCTAAACATTTTGTTAGGGTATTCGAACCGGCGCGCGACGTAATAAAACATTATACCTTAAAAAGCAACCACAAAACCTAGGTGCTTTTACAGAAACTGAAACAATTGATGAAAACGTCTCAAATCGAAATAAGTGGCAGTTAAAAATAGACCGAAAGAATTTTTAGTTCATAGGTACAAGGTTAGTATCTACCTAGTAGACACTACAGTACAGTAGATACTAGGTAGGTACTCGTACTAACTAAAAATTCCTACGGTTCTGTCACCTATTCGATTTAGGACGTTTGTAATTGTTGTTTAGTTTGTGGTTGTAATAGATAGTCCATTTAATGTGAAAGTTGACATTACAAGGTGCAGCGGTTTATTGTTATTATTTTTTTTTTATTTATTTATTTATTAAATTGGTCAATCATCTTATAATCACCAGAATGTTTAAAGCTGCCTCGGTGACGCGGTGGGAGTGTATCCGACTGCTACGCAATAGGCCGATTGCAGGTGGGTTCGATTCCCACACGGGACACAACTTTATGTGATCCACGAATTGTTGTTTCGCGTCTGGGTGTAATTTGTGTCGTGACTTGTATGTTTGTTAAGTCCCCCGCGACTGTCATGATTATAGAACATGCACCTATCTATGAAAGATAAGTCCATAATATTAGGAAACAAGAGGTGTCTTGTTCTGGTCATGGTATATCGTTTGTTATTAAACATTTCATGTTGTGCGTCGCGCTTTAATACAGGTTCCATCACTGAATGACTGGCTATTACCACTTATCTATACTTACTAATATTATTAAGAGTTTGTTTATTTGGTTAAACGCGATAATCTCAGGAACTACTGGTTCGAATTGAGAGTTTTTTTTAGTGTTCGCCTTTGCTATAGGCCATATAACATCACTCTACTATCGATAAGAACGGAGCGTCAATGAAAAATGTTGCAAAAATGGGAAAAATGACGTAGACGAAGTTGCGCGGGTCAGCTAGTTGATTTCATAAAAAAAAAATGTAAAACGTGCGTCAACGAACTACTTTTATCCAAAAGTGTTTACCATCAGCATAAAAGCATCTTTGCAACTTTTGTGATACAAAAAAAAATAGAGTCCTTATAACTTGGAATCTGGCACAAAGAGAGATAGATATTTTGGCAAGAATTCTTACGAGACAAACTTGTGTAGTTAATCTCATATGCATAATGCAGACAAAACGAAAATTTATTGTGATATCTAAGTGAGGTGTCTAAAGCACTTTTAACATGTAAGTACTTATTGAAACGAAATTGTTTGAGATTACTTGTACCTACTTGACCGTTCTTTTTTGTTAACGGTACGTACTGGTATCCAAATGCGCCATCTTTTCGTTGCTCGCGATAATCGAGATGAACAATTTTATTGCGCTCGCGGGCAGGGAAGCGGAGTTTGTGCTGCGGGCGGGGGCGCGGTGGTTCATTCGATTAAAGCCCGCTGTACACGGAAATTATCAAACGAAACGCACCGACAACTCAACGGGCCGTGAGAGCCTCTACATTAATAGTTTTTGTTCCCCAACTCGGCCGTTTCGTCGCAGAAAGGTAAAGTTTGGTCCAGTTTTTTTTTTCTTTTCTGAACGGTTTATTTTCAGACACCTCACTCATTTCGAAACAGTCTTTCGGATTCAATATTGAGCTCGTTGCATCTACATAATGCGCTCCTACATGAGTGCGTCCTTTGTCATTTAAAAATGTGGAACCTTCAGTTGCTTTGAACAAGTTGTTTGAAAGTCAGACGGACTTAGAAATATGACCCCTGATTACTACGTTCTCTTTTTGTGTTAATTTTGAAATCCGTTTAACAGTTAGGGATGTTTCATCTGAAGATCAATAGTTATTTTAAACTGTCTTGTGAACTAAGTACTGTAAGTAAGTATTAGTAAGAGTTCTGAAGATTTTACTCGCTGAGACACAGTGTGGTGTTTTGCTTGCGGTCTTTCTAAGTCAGACAAGCTCTTCGATTTTACCGAATAGAAACCTACTTTCCGCAAAACTTATGGAAATACATGACTTGACAAAATGTAAAAGATTAATTATTTTGTTGTATATTAAAAAAAGAAATCATATAAAAAAAGAAAATGAAAATATTGAAAACTTACATAGATACCTACAAGCCAACCAAGTTGTCTTGTGTCCTTTGTTACATACCTATAGTGTTCATTGCGTCATAGGTGATGATTACATTTCAAATCACATTGTGAATAGGATTTGGACTGTTAGAATGATTAATTAATTAATGGTTGATTAATTAATTAATTGAAAAATATAGCATGGTCCAAAAACTTGTTTGTTAAGAATCAGTAACACAATCCAATAGGTTTGTATTATACCAAGAATAAAGTTGTATATGTACCTACTTACTTCTCTTGATACTGCACCGGTGAATATTACCACTCCATTTGTTGTGGTGGCAGATAATAATTAATGCCTAATAGAAAAAAAACTGTAAAAGTAAAATAAACATTCTTGAGAAATACTTCTATATAATCATTTAGTTTAATAAAGAGGTAAAATAAATAATACTTAAAAACAACAAAATAAGTTCCGATACTAACGTTTGACAACTCGTGGATATACACCCTTTTAATATTCAAAAATGTCTGCAAACAATACCATTTATTGAAGGCATAAAAACATACAAACACATACAACACTACATGCGTGCGCCAAAATTCAAATTCAGTTTGTATTCAATGTTTGTTCAGATTTTCCAATCGCACCTCGCGTTAATTTGTTTGTACAAATTTTACCGCACCCGCAAACGATTCGATTAAAATTTAGCTCTATATTCAATCTAACTAACGGACGTTTGTTAACAGCATGTAAAGTTAACACGCAATTCAAAGCGGATCTATTCCTTTATTAAGCGAAGATAATACTCGAACATAACTCCATTATCAATCGATTAGCAGTTGGTTGAGGGATAGCAGAGGGTTGATTTGGGAATCAACCTGTCTTCCTTTTGCATTTAGTACATTAAAACTGTATTCCATATATACGGATAATTGTAACGTTGAAACTGAAACATCAATAAGCTTAATGAGAGTTGATTAGCGTGGACCACGTGCAAATTATGTAGTCGCACAACGCGTTGTTACAAATTGCGATCAATGCAATATACTGTACAATGTTCTATTTGTCCGATATTGTAAATTTAATGGATGTATTTAAATACAGGACCCGCGAAATTGCAAGTTGGTCGGTCAATTGAGTTTTGAGAGGATCAAAGATGGGCCCGATTTGTGTTCGCGCGGCCGGTGTATCGTTTTATAAGAAGAAGAGGGTTCTGTAGCCAAAATAGCAAAATGGAACCCTTATAGTTTCGCCATGTCCGTCCGTCCGCATCTTAGCTCAGAGACTATTAGTGCTGGAAGGCTGTAATTTTGCATGAATAGACATTGGATAGACATATTACTTATACCGACAAAGTTAAAGGATAAAATTTTTAATATTTTTTTTTTAGGTAAGTATGTAAAGTAGGGATGTAATTTTTTTCTTACCAACCCCATCGTGTGGGGTATCATTAGATAGGTCTTTTAAAAACATTTCGGGAATAGAAAGGCTATTTTTTGATTTAGGGATCCGTTGGTGAAATGTTAAGCTTTATTATCATTTTATATTAAGATTTAATGTTAGAGTCAAGTGCCCCACACTTGACTCTAACATTAAAGATTAATCCCAGACTATGAAGACTACCACTGCTACGTAGGTTTTACAACTTAACGAGTGGGTAACAGGAGACCAAGTAAGAAGTAACCAAATTTTCGTACAGATTTCATTGAAAAATACTAGATAATATAACGTTAGTAATATGAAACAAAAAGAACAGAAAACTCACTTCTTAAACTGCATTATTCGGATAAGGAACTACGGAACGGCCCTAGATGCACTTGCCCGGTTTTAATTATGGAACTTGGATGACAATGACGTGTGCCTATCAGGTTGAGCAAATTAATGTAACTTTTACTTATGAAGGGCAACTGTCACTTAGTGGCGCTTTGAGACTAGGAAGTTAAATTTTTTCTGCGAGTTTGTTTTACGTTAACGCGATCGAAACGTTTAGCGTGTTTGGCTCTCTGATTGGTTAAAAGCTTGGAGCGGGCCAATCGGAGCGCCAAACATCTTAAACGTGTCGATCGCGTTAACGTAAAACAAAACAACGCACACTGAATGTCAGTGAAACAACTTGTTATCGTGTTGTTGCGAATTGGGGAATTATTGTAAGTAAGTAGGTACACTAACGGCAATATGAATGCTGTCCGAAGGTCCTACATCAACTTGTCATAAACGGGGTCTTTATCGTAAGTAACAGGTAAGGTAGTTATAATAATTTATAACAAAATAATTTATAGCAATCAACTGACCGGATAGCTAAAGGGTAATCCCTTTAGCTATCCGGTCAGTTGATTGCTATGCAAAAAGTTATGAATTATATTTCCATACTTACGAGACAAATTATTAATTTTAGGTGAAGTTTTTGGCGTGATAAGTCTTATAAATCGATGACCGGCTGCACACACGAAAAAGTCTCACGTTCCACCTGCTGATAGGCTAATAGTATAAGCCTATCAGTGAATGGCGATTGCAGCGACATGCAATACAATTGGAACTAAAGCTGTCACAGGGATGGTTGTTAATTACAATGTCATCAATATTTTCTTATGACGTTATCACGTCAAATTATGGTCCGTAAACCGATTTTACAAACGAATATTTTTTACATGTACCTAACTACTCGTACTTATTCTATTCCAAGTCTCCAGACTTATGCACTTTTTGTCCATTATTTGCATGTTTATTTAGGTACCCCTATTAAGCAGTTGCTTTAAAAAAACAAAAGATCCCCTCAGTAATATCATACCTACATATCCTTCGACTATATATGTATATCATGTTGGTCTAGTGGTAGTGACCCGGCCTGCTAAGCCGGAGGTCGTGGTTCGATCCCCACCCAGGATAAAATTTTGTGTGATGAGCACGATGGTTCATTATGTGTCTGAGTGTAATATCTACAATATATATGTATTTAGATATATATAAGTATGTTTATGAGTTGTCTGGTTGCCATAGTGCAGGCTCTACCTAGTTTGGAAACAGATGGCGTTGTGCGAGTTGTCCCAAGATATTATTATTTATTATCTACTTACTCCAAGTAGTAAATTCACTCGCAGTAACAGCCTTATAACCCAAAAGCTTTCCTACAAGGTATACATTAATTCCGGTCCAACCCGAAAGGGGTGTGTAGGTATTATGTTATAAATTCTAAAAAAAATAACAAAATGAATTATCCGTCAAAATGATTTTTTTATTGAATTAAAATTTACGATTTAAGTACCCAATTTCATCGAAATGTGTAAATTTTCAAGATTTTTTATCAACTTGTTTGCATAAAGCCTCTTTCCCTTATGACTTCTATCAAGAAAAATAAAATTAAGTAATTTGTTTTAGTCACTAAATTAAAAAAAAAATAACATGATACCTAACAACACATTAACGGGTCGTACAGGGATTAAATATACATACTGTATAAGTAGTATCAATTTTAATATTAATAATTGAAACTTTTGCGTTACTACCCTCATACGAGGGCAATTGAAAGCATCAATCGGACTATCATTAGCAGGTATTTAGCCTTTCCCGGACTGCGGTTATCAGTCAATTTGCCGAGTGCATTTCCATCGGTGTCCACTCACCGATCCAAATATGCCTATTAATTATTTATGAAATTAATACGATTGACAAAAACAACGTGGAGGCTGTTCGGAGTGCGTGGTACAGTCGCACAGAGCTACAGAACTTATCTACAGTACGATCAACGTAACTAGGCCGGACTGAAGTAGGCGACAAGTGGTTGCGCAGATGCATTTTTTGGAAGTAAATGGTGACAGGAAGCAGGGGGCGGGGGCGGTAACTAAACCAAGAGGATTAGAGATGTGATTACGCATTACATTGTCATAATAAGTATTACTGATTAATGTTTTTTTGTGATTATTTTGGTAAAGAAATTGTTTTTCAAAGTTTCTTTATTATTTACGGTAACTGTTCTAAATTTAAACTTTTATGAACTCATTTAAATAGTGTTATTATATTGTTGAATTAAAATGTTGTTAGTATTTTTAATCGATTAATAGTTTTCGTAAGTAATTTTAGGGTCGCATCTTTATGACATGCGCGAAAGTGAAAAAAACCTAACTTCAATCCGGTCAAGTTTCGTTGATCGTACTGTAACTTGACTTTCCAAATAAAACGCAACAGAAATAGCACGCTATCAAAGAACGGTAGATTATAAAGATATAGTTGTGAAGTATTTAAAAAAATATATTGTATAGAAATTAGTAAATGGTATTTTCTTTTCAGAAGTGACTTTTGTATTTGAGTGTACCTCTGTGATGCGCGCACATGCATGCGTTTTATTCGATTACTGGTCCAGTGATTAGTGACGAGCCAAATATCTAATAATTTATTCTATACCAGTTTAGATGATAATATTGACATAATAAGAGCCAAGAATACTCATTATCTGTTGTTAAATTTATCTGATGAATAAGTAAAATAAATTGGTAGACACTCTTTATTTTTCCGGTGAGAATACAGGGATAAAAAATAGCCTATGTCACCCAGGGTTAGTGTAGCTTCACAACGATGAAAGAATTTTTCAAATCCGTCCAGTAGTTTCGGAGCCTATTCAATACAAACAAACAATCAAACAAACAATCAAATCTTTCCTCTTTATATTATTAGTATAGAAAAATAAAGAAGTGCCAACTGATTTTTTTTACCAACTTTGTTAGTATTAGTTATTAGTGTTGCCAACAATAATGAATTATCGTTATTGTTGGCAACACTGGTTACTAGGTACGATAGTAGCGATTTATGATGTTAAATAAGTTCCAGTTTTAGTCGGTGTTATTTTTTGCTAAGGCTCCGTGAGAATTCTAAATAAGGAAGATTACCAAAACCTGTTTTAGTAACTCTTCAAGGTAGGTAGGTATATAATAATATAGACCTTGAAGGCACAGTATAAATTCGCGATAGCTGATCCTTGTTTGTAATAAAATATAACTATAGGTAATATAATAATTCATTACTTGACCGAATTCATGATCTGATCTGATGATAGCTACAATCGAATTAAGAATTAGTAATTCTTAATTCGAGGTATGTAGGTACTGTGGTAGGTGGGTCGAGGGTTCAATAATCTCACATGAAACCTCAATGATAATTGTGAACTATTCACTTTGACGTTCAAAAGACGTAATTTCGAATTTGAGAAAAAGAGAAAAGAAAAACAATTGGATAGAAGAATTGTCAGAAGAGCCGATGGCCTGAAAAGTCGTATTGTAATAAATGAAATAAAATTATGATAATAATAATAATTTTAATAGCTTTAAGTTAATAAGCTGTGAATTGGAATATATTTAGTTCAACGGGGAATGTTAGTTTGATATCTCAATAAAGAAAAAAGATCCTGAACTACGAAACCCCTACCAGCAGTGGTTCTATTGTTACTGTACCTACTTTATGCCTGCTTACGAATTTATAAACCTATTGTTTATTTGATAAGGCTTAATTATTTAAGTGAGTACTTGGTGTCATATGTATTTGCCATTTAAATTGAACTGTGAAGCAGCATGCTTAATTATTACTTAGCGGCGGTAGCCTAATGGCTAAGGCATCGGTCTCGCAATCGTGTGGTCGCGGGTTCGAATCCTACCCATTATAAAACCGACGTGAACCCACTCCAAACACAAGCCTTTGAGCTTAGCTGGAGGGGTTAACGAGATTGCTAGTAATGTGGGACGCAATCCCACATTGCTAGTTATCTTTATTATTAAAAAAAAAAAAAAAAAAAAAAAAATGGTGGTGCGTTCTTAGAACACATTTTTTCTTTCCCTTTGAATTCCAGCTGAATACTTAATATTAGATACCTATAGGTACAAATAACTGTGTCCAGCAGAATACATTGTTGCATTGAGTAACCTCAGAATAAACCCTGTCGTCTCTGAAGTAGGTACACAAAGATCAAAAGCTAAACCGCTCAGTTAAATTTTTTTATTTTTTTATTTCATAGTTAGTCGATGTACCTACTCGTATCTTGAAATACGATGTTAACAGACTGTGAACCAAGAATGCTTAACATCTTAGTAGTTAGTAGGTACCTACTTAAAGACTAAAAATGCTAAACCGCTCAGTTCAATCAGAATACCTTTTCGCCCAATCACGTATAGCGTAGGTACTCGACGTTCATTTCCATCCAGGTAGTTCATAAAAATCGAGCCAAATTCATATTTTACGTGCCGAGATATTAAAAATTATAGTTACGTTCATGGTATGTCTGATTCAACCAAGTTTAGTGTAGTCATATCTTGAGCTAGTTCATCACATATGCATATTATACATAAAACCGATAATACAGAAGGTAGGTAATCTTTATACAAACTGAAAGTGCCACATGTTATGTTCCGTTGCTTCCCCTGCAAAGCTCTGGGCAGGTAGGTACCTAAAGCGCTTCTACTGCTGACCTATGGTGGCCGAAATACGGGCCAAGACAGATCGGTGGCAGTGTCAGTGCTCAGGTTGTCAGCGATAAGTTCATGGAACATCGTTACATTTATAAGCAAAATTTATACGTTCACATGTTTTACATTTTAAGTAGTTAAGAAGACACTGGTTGAAGTATGTTTAATCAGTTAAATCTATACTAATATTATAAAGCGGAAGAGTTTGTTTGTTTGATTGTTTGTTTGTTTGTTTAAACGCGCTAATCTCAAGATCTACTGGTCCGATTTGAAAAATTCTTTTTTTGTTGGATAGCCCATTTATCGAGGAAGGCTATAGGCTATATAACATCGCGCTACGACTAAAAGGAGCGGAGAAGCGACGAGAAATGTTTCAAAACATCAACTAGATGGCGCTCATCGAGTAAACACTTGTACTGTCAGTGCCCCCGAAATTAAACCGTATATATTTGATTACTAATTCTATCAATATTAAACGTACATAAAATTGTGAATAAGTGCCTAAATCAACATCACAAATGTTATCCAAACAATATCTCAAGAAATAGTGAAGTTATAATACACGTGACATTCAGTGCAAAAACTTAACAGCTGATTTTGACAGTACCGAAATAGTGATAAAACTGTGCGAAAACTTAACATACGTCATAACCCTGTGATTTCTCCTACAGTGAAAAGGATTCTGTGATCTAAAACTCGTTTTTAATTATAACATTCTAGAAATATCTTTAACAACGAAATCCATCTATTGACGAGTAGCGTAACCATCATCAATAAATCATTTTGTCTGATTTGATTGCTACAGACGCCATCTATTAATACTCAATGATACTACCAACTACTAAGACATCTAAATAACGCAACCGCATAGTAATTCGTTCCGTCTATGGTAGGTGGCGTTAGTAGTAGATTATATTACTACCAATCTATTCAACAAACATATTTACAATGAATCCTTCATCTGGTAAGCAATCCCTCTCAAATCCTGACATAAATACAGCATTGCAGAAAGAATTAAACAACGTAACCCAGAGGAAACGCAAACAACCTGACGACGAAATACATCACTTGTTTGATCAATTCACTAAAAACTTTACGGAATCTATGTCTCAGCTCAGCGCTCGGATGGATATCAAATTCGCTGAAATCGGGCACAGCATTGGTACTATGACGACGGACTTAAATATTTTGAAGAATACCACTACCGAGATTAAGAACGAGATCAACTCGTTACGTCACGAACAAACCAAAACCCAGAATCGCGTCTCATGCCTAGAAAAAAAGCATGACGAAATCTTAACCACGATTACTAATCTTGAACAGGCCACCCAATACAACTCAGACCAGAACAGCGACCTTCAGAAACGATTTGATGAATTAAGCACCACAACAAATAACACCTCATCATCAACCATGGCAACTCTGGAATATAAAATCGACACATTGGAGCAACAAGCTAGGCAACAAAATTTGGAAATTTGTAACGCACCGGAAAAACGCGACGAAAATCTTTTAAATCTGCTGGAAACCCTGGGAACCCATATAAAGTATAATATAAGTCAGAAAGACGTCCTCGCAGTTCATCGAGTTCCGCACGCCCAAAAAGATACAAAACGGCCTAAAAACATAATTGTCAAATTTGCGTCTAAATTAATTCGCGACAATGTTTTGAGTGCTTACAGATTGAAAAAAAACATCACATCCGATCAATTGGGACTGGCTGGTACGGTACATAAGATTTATTTTAACGAGCATCTCACATTAAAAAACAAAAAGCTTTTTCATGAAGCCCGCGAGTTGGCCAAAAAAAATAATTACAAATTTACATGGATCAAAAATGCAACCATATTGGTTAAGGAAAATGAAAACTCACCTACATTTATTATACGAACTCCCGGCGATCTATGTAAAATTAAAAACCAGAAACAGCCCAATCAACAATAATTTAGTCTATGTACATTCAATATACAACCATAAAAATACCCTATTAGTTTTAAGTTATCTGTATTATTCCTTTCATATTGTAAACGCTACAACTACGTACTTTGTTATTCATTTTAAGGTGACTGTCATGTTAGTATGTGGATACCTGAACGCATGTTTTATTGCTGCATCGCTACATTGTTACACACTGATTTACTTAATTATCAAAGCATTAAATATTCACATAATAAAACCCCTATGGATCTGTTCATTACTACTTGGTAACATAACCATATTACACAAGCTCAAAATTCGATCTAACAAATGATATGTCCATTTACTACCAAAACTGCAGAGGTATACGCACAAAATTAAACACTTTGTATACAAATATTCTCTCAAACAACTACGACATTATAGTTCTAACGGAGACCTGGCTTATACCGGAAATTACAGATCAAGAATTTATTGATTCACGATATATTGTTTTTCGTTGTGATCGTGATCGAAAATTAACGGGGAAACAGGATGGTGGCGGCGTCCTCATAGCCGTAGGACGAGAGTTACGACCACATCAGGTAACAATATCAAAGCGCTTAGACGCTCTAGAAAATGTAAATGTAATTATTCACAATAAATTAATAAGCGCCTTATACATCCCACCTAGAACAAAGGACGAAATCTATATAAGTTATTTGGAAACGGCTCAGAAGACTATCGACGAGAACAATATTAGTTGCTTTTACATAATAGGTGATTTTAATTTACCAGACTTAAAGTGGACACCTAACCACAACAGCAGCCCAGGTTATACCTGCACAGGAATAACCATACTAGGCGAAGAACTTAGACAATTTATGTCACTAAATAACGCTTCACAATATAACACTTATTTAAACTCTACAGGAAAACTCCTAGACCTAATGATCTCGAACACGGACTGCATTACACATCTTACTACTACTCCTCTACTACCAGCGGACCATCCCCACCCCCCGTTTTACATTTTAACACCTCACACTAACAACGCATACAAAAACATGACACACCACTCATGTCCGAGGTACAATTATCACAAAGCCGACTATGTTAACATCAATGCAGAACTATGTGATACCGATTGGGAACACGCACTCAACAGTCTACCAACAGAAGAAGCCGTTAACAAATTCTATGATATCCTTTATTGCATAATTAAAAAAAATGTTCCACTAACGTCCACAAGATCTAATCATTTTCCGGTATGGTTTTCCCAAACATTGATCAGAATATACAAAAATAAAAGCAAAGCATGGACTAAATGGAAAAAATACAAAAACATGACTGACTATGAGTCTTTCTCAATACACAGACAGCGTTTTAAAGAAGAATGTTCTAGGTGCTATACAAAATATATAAATTCAGTGGAGAATAGTATTAAAGTAAACATAAAAAACTTCTGGAGGTACATAAAAAACCGTAGAAGTAAACAGGGTCTCCCCTCAACTATTAGCTATAAAAGTAAAATATCGACTGATCCAACTACCATCTGTAATATGTTTTCAGAATATTTTCAATCTGTTTATGAGCCTACCACTTTAGATTTAGACCAATGGACGCCCCCAACTGATTATAATGTTCGTGCCGAGCCTATGAGTGATCTAAGTTTTAGTGCAACTGAAATTAAGAATGAACTTAAATCTATGGACCATTCTAAGGGCCCTGGTCCGGACGCCATACCTCCAATATTTCTTGTCAAAACCTCATGCTCCATATATAAGCCACTACACATAATATTCTCTAAGAGCCTTAAAGAAGGGGTGTTTCCGTCTAAATGGAAACTAGCAAATGTTACCCCAATACACAAGTCGGGTTCAAGACAGAACGTAGAACAATACAGACCTATATCGATATTGAATGCTATGTCCAAGCTGTTTGAGAGAATTATACATACCGCCATATACCCGCAACTTCATAACATAATAATAGAAGAACAACATGGTTTTGTAAGACGCAGGTCAACAACAACAAACTTAATACTGTACACTACACACTTATTTGAAGCAATGGACAAGGGAGACCGGGTAGAGGCTGTATATACCGATTTCCAAAAAGCTTTTGATAAGTTAGATCACGAAACACTCCTTTCAAAAATAGCATTCAACGGTATCCGTGGAAACTTGCTACGATGGTTTGCTTCATACATTACTAACAGGAATCAGAGAGTAGTTATTAATGGGTTCCATTCAAACACATTTAAATTAACCTCTGGAATCCAGCAGGGATCTATTTTGGGACCATTACTCTTTGTACTATTTATAAACGATATTAACCAATGTTTTTTAAACTCAAATTTTTTATTATACGCCGACGATCTAAAAATTTATAAAACAATCAAATTACAAAGTGATATAATACTATTACAAGAAGATTTAAATCGTCTTTCGGTTTATTGCATACATAATAAACTACATTTTAACATCTCTAAATGCTTGAATATTAACTTCACAAAAAACAAACAAAAATTTGATGTCAACTTAACTTTATGTAACACACAACTCACAAAAGTAGCAGAAATTAGGGATCTAGGCATAGTTCTAGACTCCAAACTACATCTAAATACACACATCGAAAGAATAGTTAACAAAGCCTTCCAGTTGTTTGGTTTCGTAATTAGAGCTACAAAGAACTTCAAACGACCAGAAACTTATATACATTTATTCAAATCATTAATTCGTCCCCAATTAGAATATGCAGTCTCTGTCTGGGACCCCTATTATACTAAATACACAGATAGTATTGAGAAGGTGCAGCGTAAATTTCTACGTACTGTGCATTACAAAACCAATCGAAACGATGTAACTTACGACGAACTGTTATTAGCATATAAACTACCTACCCTTAAAAATAGAAGATTCCTCTTGCAAACTATGACACTACACGGTATATGTAACGGAGCTGTTGACTGCAGCGCATTAACGAACAAACTATGTTACGTCGTTCCAAGAACGGTACATGTCCGTGAAATAAGAAAAAGGCGCCTTTTCCTAACTAATCAGTGTAGAACAAATGCTGGCAAAAGATCGCCACTGTGGCGACTTGTTGATGTTTACAATACTAAATGCGAGGAGATCGACATATTTTCATTGACAGCACCAAAATTCAAAACATCTGTATTGGCCACTATTATGTTTTAGCTTATACAGGTACTAAAAGTTGTTAGGTTATAGTCTGGTATATATGAGTTATATCTAGTTATAAGATTTATTATATCACGGTAACACGCGAACAATGTTGTTGGTGATACATTGATCAATGTTGCTAAGAACCTATAGTTTGTCAAAATATAATGTATTACTGTTTTTTGTTCCTTAAATAAATAAATAAATAAATAAATAAAACCGGGGAGAAATTACGCATACGAAGTTGCGCGGGACAGCTAGTAAATAAATAAATAAGTACGAATTTTGCTCGAAGAATGCACACATAGACATCATTTACGGACACTGTATTACGGACTTTCACCATCCTTACTTGACACCCCCCCCCCCCCTTATCCCTAATCTCAGGTAGATTTTACATTTGACTTAACACTGGCCAAGTGTGAGTCGCTCGCGTGACTGGAGGGGCAATTTGAATGTCAAAATTGCTAAAAAATCATAAAATAATACTACATTTATTCTAGTTTTAGATGGTTTATTGCAAATAAAAATTATGTGAGATTTGGCTTGACCCACAAAACCTAACGTAATTTATGGACGACCGCTTACAAAACACTATGTTTGGAAGCCGTATGAAGATCCTGTGTCCATGAACGATGACTATACATATGTGTGCTGTTCGGACCAAATACCTTCTGTACTCTTAGTATTTTGTGCATATTATGACATAAGTAGACGGTTTTATTGCGATCCGGACAGACGTGGCCAAGGATTGGGCTGCACACGTCTGCGATATTATACGCCTAGAGTACTTTAATATAACCAGAACCACATTTATGACACATCCGTACACCAACTAGGTGCCGTTAATTTTGCATTTAACGTGCTAAAATGAAAATAGAGAAATGTATTTTATTTTTTGTTTATGGAATAGCCAGACTTATGACATTTATGTTTTGGCAGAATAATTAGTATCGGAGTAATTATTCAAATTCAATCTTTGCTGAAGAAGACACGAGTAGATACTAATCTACAGTGCGTAACAGGTCAACATGGTTATTTGACCCCCTGAAACCCCTTATTGGAGGTGATACTTGGTGATCTGGACTCCTTCTGGACCCCTCTCTTAAATAATTCTGGCTACACTTGCGGTCCATTCAATTCCATGGGTTAGAGGTGGCGGGCAAGATATTGCATTAAAACGTGTGATTCAGCCGCGACTCTATAAGTTTCTATTTCTGTGAATTATGTTCCTGACAGATACCTGGATAGAAACTATTAATATTGCGGCTACACGTCACCTGGCGCTGACCCCTCCAGAAGTTTCTAGAATCACATCTTTGTACCGAGGAGTGATAGGTGTTAGTACTGTGGTACGTTAACTTTTTTTTTGACTACTTTAAAATCCATTTCACCCCCAACATCGGCCAAGTAGCTTGCACTTGACGTGGGGGTGGGGTGTGCAAATGAATATCAACATCGGTCAAGTGTGGGTCGCCTCGCACAGGGGTGACACCACCTTTATTAATAAAATATTACCCTGAATAGCAGTTATACCCCTGCAGGGCACAAGTAACTAGCTAGGTTTGAGTCATTTTCTATTCCCATGGACCAATTTCGCGGCTAGTAAAACGAAGATCAAGCTGTATTTACAAAGTGTACAATTACCCATACGCTACTGATTTTTATGCAACTTGTGGCAGGTATTTAGTTTGGAAAATTAACTTTAAAAATGCAATAAAGTTATCAAAATCTATTCATTGAGTCTTGCGTCAACCCCGAACAAACAGACATGAAACACTTTTAATTGTACAGACACCAAAAGAAGCTAAGTACATATTTGATGTAACTTGAGCTACTCTAACGACGCAACAAGTCCAATTATTCAAGAAAAGAGACGATTACGTAAAAGACGTTGGGAAAATTGACAAATCTTAATTAGGCAAAATATATTGTTTGGGCACATTCTATACAAGTTTTTTGGGACAGATAAGCCTATCCAAATAAAGGTTTTGATCGGCTATTTGTCAAGATAACCACAAACTAAGTTGTTGAAAAGTCACAAGAAGTGTTGTATAGGCTAGATGTAATTTTGATAAGTACTTATATATGTAAAGTTCCATATAGGTATCTATATATCGGCAAGTTATTAAAAATAAAGAATATAAGTAAATATTTTTAACTAGCCTAATAATCTTCAAATCACCCATTAAGTCCGCCTATGCACACCGATTGTACAAAAAGTTGTAAAATAAATAAATACCTTAATTAAATACAATTTTGTTTCTTTAAAATTTGTGGTATACAAAATACATAGGTATCTTCATAAAAAATACGTTTAAGGATGTGAATTTAAATGTGCAGATTATAGATACGCAGATAGGTAGGTACTAAAATATTTCTGGTTACTTAAAAACTTTGTTGCCGAGCTTCAAAACCGGTATGAATGAATGCGATTCCCTGCGTTTAGTCACAAATAATATTGGTCCGATTACGTAACTTTTTTTCATTTCACAAAAGAAATTCCTGACAAAGAGAATCGATTAAAATTTTAACGCAATAGACGCGTTGGTTGGTCGTGGAACAAGAAATTAGCTGCCAATTGCATCGAACACACTATTATAAGTTAGGCCATTGTTTTACTGTTTTTAGAACTCGTTTGAAGTTATATTAAGTTGCATATATTTACGGTCCCGTTAGTCCCGCACAGTTGTGGAATATTCACCGTAAGGATCGACACAAAACGGTTAATGCGAATGTTTCGCAAAGTTCCTTTTAAATTGCAGTTTAACAGGCATGTCGAAAATAACAAAGAAGTTCTGACGCATAAATACGAGGTACAACAAAAATGTTATAGATAAATGTGTTTATTTTGTGAATTTAAACTGAAGTATAGCTAGGAATACCACAACAACAGTGGCCTCTGTTTACAGAAGCAGACGAAACTCACAAACATATTAGTATACGTGGGTAATGCCTCGTCAAACTGTCCCAGGGCCGTGCGTGATTGTGCCGGCGTCCTCGGGATCTGCCCTGTCCACTACGCAGCGTCCCAGTACACTTGCATAACCATGGACTCAATAAAAACTTTCATAATTGTATTTATTTATACTCTCCCTTTGTGCATTTGTAATGTTTCATGTTTTTTAAAGGGAATTGGAGATTTTAGTCATATTTACGACCGGTGGCGTTAGTAACGATGAGCACACTTTTTAGGGTTCGTAGCCAAAATAGCAATAGCCTCATCGTTTCGTCATGTCCATCTGTCTGTCTATCTTTTCGTTCATATATAAAAGGTTTTTTACTCAAAGACTACACAATGACTATTGATCACATTTGGTGAAAAGGTGTCTTGTAGTAGCCGCTACTTAGTTTGATAGCTAAATAGTAAAAATATTTTGAAGTGAATGCTTCTTTAGCGGCGTTGTGCACTTTTTTGGTATGGGTACAAAATGTTCAACTCGCGTCAGATCACGTGACCCTGTTCGAAAATTCATAGATCAGGTGACCCCAATCGCAAGACGGAGGCAGAGTAATGAAAAATTGCTACAATATCATTAGAATACGAAGGTAAATTTCGCCACCATCACTCAACAATGTTATTAAAACTCAGGTGGGAAATCGGGTGGGCCAGAAACCAGAAGACCCCAGTTCGTTAAATCATCAATCAGTAAGAAAAATTTCATCAGTATGTAATTTTTTTTTAGATAAACTTTTCAACCGACTTCAAGAAGAAGGGGATTCTCAATTCAGCTGTAGGTACTTTTTTATGTTTGTTACCTGATTACTTGCAGACGGCTGTACTGATTTGAAAAACTAATTTTGTATTTGAAAGAGTATACTTCCAGATTAGTGCCATTGGCATCAAAGTTTGGATCTGATGATGACATCTTGGAGAAATCGAGGGAACTCTTTAAATATTAAAGACACACCTACAGTAATTTGGGTATATTTTGTTGTAAATCGTGCATTTACTCAAAGCACCGTTGAGTGAAATAGAACTGATGATGAAGACCGCAGATGACCAGCGGAACTATTCAATAATAAATATTGAGCTTAATTTTTTTTAACAAACATCAACGTGTGGCACATCATTGCACAGGTTTAAAAAAAAATGTAAATCAATAAACTTTTTTGATTATGTAAATATTTTTCGATTTAATCGCTTTGAAAGTTGGATAAATTGTGTCTCTTATATTTTGACCCATGTAACCAAAAAATATAAAAAATATGAAAAAAAAAACAAAAAAGTACCGCTTAACAAATACTTTAAACTGAAATTATTTCAGATATGATCGAAATTGAGTTATTGCCGAAAAACTGCGTTTCTCAACAAAAGGCATGTGTCATGAACATTCAATCTGCTGGTGCAATTATTCAAGTCGGATTTTTTCATAGACCAACGGCTCTGGAACCCTACACTGAGCATGGTTCGACATGCTTTAGCTAGTTTTTTTAAATTATGACTATTCCTATATTGTATTGTAAAACTGAAATACTTACCTACTTGGTTATGTATCTACTAGACTAGGTAGGTACCTATATACATGTATCCATATCAGAGAAATGCAGTTATAAGCGAAGTAGGTTTGTAGTAGATAGTCATATCTCTAGGCAATAAATTGAAATAGGTAGGTAAAGTTTTGGATTTTACTAGATACCTTTCGTATAAAATTTATGAGTATAATATTAATTATAAATGTATGCAATAATCCCATTGAACTATTGTTGGGTTATTGACCTGGTTAATTTGTGGAATCGAGATAAGAAATGCGACGACCGCAGTTATTTTTTAACTGGATAGATTTATAGAATCTTTAGAAAGGAATTTGTTTTACTTCCGGTAAAAGTGGTTAACCGTTCGTACTAAAATGTCTTGAGTAATTAAATATATGTAAATGTATGTGTGTATAGCTAAAAGTAACCTATACCTCTGCAAGTTTTTGTCCGTGATACACTCAAAACTATATGATAAAAAAAATTGCCGAAAATAACAAAGAAGTTATTTTCGACTGTGTCAACACATAAAGCTGAGGCAGAGAAGAGAAATATGATTATTTTGTAGATTAAAACTGATGTAAAACTATAAACGCGTATATCCTAGGTAAAGTATTTACCTTATGCTTGACGTTTCGACCGGGTTACACCGACCGTGGTCACAAGCTGACTGTTAGCTACAATATTTATAATGCAACGCGTAAGGTTAAAAGTTATGATGTAAAACCAGTTATAACGCCCTAACAATGGGCTCGCTTTGTTGACAGATGCAGACGAAAACATTGATTTTATGAGAGACGTGTTAGTACTTACCATCGTAAACAAGGTCAATAAAGTCATTTCAAAGTGCTTAATACTATCTGTGTAACTAATTCTGAAGGGAGACATACAAATACACATTTTTAGCTTCGCCGTAGTCGGATAAAAATACATTCTATCCGATCCTGATTGTGGTAATATTTAAATAATAGTGATCTGAACTTGTAGAGTTTGTTTCAATAATACCTTGTCACAAACAACGAACAAACATACCTACCAACTACACTCGGAAAGTGTTAAGGAATTCGATCACCCAAAATGGTGACTCGGTTCCTTATTTTACGTTTCTTTTTCGTTTTCGCGGCAAGGCCGTGCGACCTGCGCATGCGCGGTGTGCTCAAAGATGACCACCGCGCATACGCGTTGATGCATTTCTAAGCAAAGCTCTCTATTTACAAATAAGACAAGAATTTGACAGTTCGCACGGGCTTGCCACGAAAACGGAAAAAAAGAACTTTGGTCGGGATTTGAACCCATAATCTTGTAGAATTTCTGTACTGTTTCACGGCGGCAGTCAATTTCATAATGTGATCCAATTTATTTTCAAAGGAGATTGATATTTTTTTCAGGTGTAGGTACAGCATAGTATTAAAACCAATAAAGAAGGATATAATATATAAGTACTTATTATAGACACCACTAAATTAAAAGCTACAGACGAAAGTGGTCAATAAAATTTGAATAAATTAATACCGTAAGTTATGATCCAATTAATTATACTGGTAACAGCCGAAAACGGTCAACTGACTAAATAACTTAAACTACGATACCTACGTAGACAAATATTATTTACTGGCTGTTGCTGGTTATTTACGGGTTGATTTTACGCCCTTAAGGGGTGATTTAAACACGGGTTTCTTTACCAAAAAAACAAGTACAAATTTTCCCAAATCTGATTCAAAATAATACTAATGCCATGTGGGATGTGAACTCACCAGTCATTGTGCCGATAATTATATCAGTCCACGGAGTTATTGCGAAGAGACTCAACCAACATCTAGGTACAGAGGCTCGCGTTGGATGCAGAAGGCGGTACCTACTCCTTGACACGGTGGCTTGGTCCCTGTACCCGACGCCGGTGGCTTTGCAATTTTTTATACAGTTAAATGTATTCTCAGGACACATAATAGGATAAATACCGACAAAAAGTTACCTAAAAAACGAACGCAACGATCAGAAATAACATAACCTGTTACTACAAGCGTTTCCTCGTCCAAATAATTTTATATTAACATTAAAATTATACAATATCATAAACAAAAAGTTAAATATCTGTAACAGTACCAAGATACAATGTAAATCAAAAGTAACAGAATGGTTAAAATCACATACATACCAAAAAACTGAAGAACCCCTAATTTGACAGCATAATATATGTTGTTACTAGCTGTCCCGCGCAACTTCGTATGCGTAAATTTTCCCCGTTTTTGCAACATTTCTCGTCGTTGCTCAGCTCCTATTAGTTGTAGCGCAATGTTATATAGCCTATAGCCTTCCTCGATAAATGGGCTATCCAACAAAAAAAGTTTTTTTCAAATCGAACCAGTAGTTCCTGAGATTAGCGCGTTTAAACAAACAAACAAACTCTTCCGCTTTATAATATTAGTATAGATTATCTCGTAGCATGTAATTTATCTGCCTCTGTGGCGCGGTGGGAGTGTGTCCGACCGCTACGCAAGAGGTCGTGGGTTCTATCCCCACCCAGGGTAAAACTTTGTGTGATGAGCACGATGGTTTATTCTGTGTCTGGGTGTTATTTATCTACAATATGTATGTATTTAGAAACATATAAGTATATTTATCGGTTATCTGGTTTCCATAGTATCTCTGCTTACTTTGGGATCAGATAGCTTTGTGTGAGTTGTCCCAAGATATTATTTTATATTATTATTATTATCTTACCTAGTTAACTATTACTATGTCATAGCATAAGCCATGGACAAAAGGGGACTCTTCTAACACAAGTTTCTTTAAACTTAACAGAAGAGTTCCCTATAGTTGAATCCCATAGTTGAAAAAAATGATTTTTTTAAATGTTTTAATTGATTTTTATATGTTTAAATATTTAATAGTGTAATAAAATTGAAAAATTATAAAAAAGGGGAATAATAATTACTTTATTCAGTCAAAAATCCTTTTTATAATATTTGCGGTTTTACACAACACAATAAAATATTGATAAACTACCTATATATTAAAATTGTAAACGGTGGTACATACATGGGAGGTGAACCAAACTAAGAGTTCCTACATGTGACTTAAGAATCACTGTTCTTCTGTTGGTTCGTTATAAAAAATATTAAAATGTCGACATCATAACGTTAAGGTAAGTGCCTAATAGTTATTTTAATATTGACGGAGCTTCACACCAAAATTTACAGAACCCCTATTTCACCTTCCTAATGGTTGATTTTCCAAAATAGCTGAAACATATGTTTTCTAATTTAAAACTAAAAAACCAAATACAAATTTTAAATGACCTAACTTCAAAAACTTTAAAAAATAATCAACCTCTATATTACCCCCTTGCAGGACAAATATCAGAAAATCCTCTAGTAGATGATTACCTCATATAAGGCATCAACTGTTAAATTTCAGATTTCTAGCCACAGCTGTTTAGGCACTGCGTTGTATTAATAATAGTAATAAAAAATATATAAAATTAATTATATAATTTCATGCAGTCGGAGGCATTTATGAATCTTGATGAACTTAGTAAAGTGCCTCCAACTGCATGAAATCATATAATCATGTAGGGGATCTTGTTTGCATATTTTTTGTGCAGGCGGGTTTTTCTATTTTTATATATTTTTTTTAATTTTATACTTTTTAGTGGTTGTTAGATGTAACCGATGTAACAACTAACTTTTATCACAGCTATTGTCAAGTATTGAAGATTAAAAAAAGAGTTAAAAAAAAGGTTGCTTACTTACTACCTTTTTCAAATGCTTAAGATAAGCCCTTTAATTTGATACCTATGTTGCAGTATTCAAAACAACTTTTTTCACACCTCTTTATTTTGACATCTCACAGCCACCATGTTTTTATCAAAAGTCACATTTTTAAAAACACTTGGCCGATCAAGATCGAATCTAACGACGCCTTAATTGTATAAATCCGTTCAGTGGATTGTGATATATCAGGTAATAAAAACATAACCCTT
This sequence comes from Herminia tarsipennalis, assembly GCA_945859575.2. Classification (NCBI taxonomy): domain Eukaryota; kingdom Metazoa; phylum Arthropoda; class Insecta; order Lepidoptera; family Erebidae; genus Herminia; species Herminia tarsipennalis. The sequence continues at coordinate 12,911,963 of OX243835.2, forward strand.
CCTTACAGTCGGATATAAAGCATCTAAATATAAAATCAATATTTAGATGGTAATTAAATACTGCATTTAGAACTACTACCGTAGTTTTATAGAAATAATCGCTTTATTAAATTCGATAGTGCCGGTATTACAAGTATTCTTTTTCCGCGATACCCAGTACATTGTCATCAATATTCTAACTTGGCAGTATTTTTGTATATTTGCTGCCGATTAGATGGAGGTGAGAATTCTTGAGAAATTAATAAACTTGTGTGGGCCTTTCAAGTTGTTTACGAAACGTCGTCAACTGCTGCCAGCGTTTTAGATAGATCTCAGCTCAAAAGCAAATTATGTCGCCTCTCACACGTGGTAGCGCCAAAGCGGATTACACTGTATTACGTGCATATAATCCTCGAGAACAAGTCTCGAGGATCACATGTTAACCGATATTGTTAACAGACGAAAGACTAGATACACCAATGAAGGTTAACATTTGCAGACTCTGAAATTAAACACGATTTTTTTTAAGTTTCATTTAATAAATGGTAGTAATAGTGAGAACAAAAATGAGTTGTATTAAAGCTGACACACTGGTAACTATTTTTATCTCAATGAAAACTGATAGAATTGGAAAAACGAAAAAAAAATATCTTGGGATACAGCAAGCAAAGCAGAGCTTGTGCTATGGCAACCAGACAACTGATATACATACTTATATGGATAAAATATACCCAGACATAGAATTAACGATCGTGCTCATCACATAAAGTTATGTCCTGGGTGGGGATCGAACCATCGTGGGTTTGATCCCCACCCTGACTGCTAAGCCAGCCAGGGTCACTAACCACTAGACCAACAGGCCAGTCTAAAAATACAGTTTGTCTCAATTTTGGGATCCGGCAGAGATATTCACACATATCCCTACGAAGAGAGATAGAAGATAGTTAATATCGAAGATATTAAATTGTACTGTGCGCCGTGAGTCCGTCTCCATGGTTGTTATCGCACAAATATTCAACATAAAGTATCTACCTATACCATAAGCTACTTAAATTCAAAATATTTTTTAAGTACTCTGAGAGATAATTCTGTTCAAACCAACAAAATAAGTAGGTATCTACCTAGTCATTGTAGGTTATATGTATAGATTTGTTCGTCGTTATCGTATTTGTTCTTCGGTTCGAAGCGTTTTCACCTTGATCGTAATATTAATAATAGCATGACAAATGAATACCAGAAGGAAACAACCTTACAGTTCTAAATTTCAACTTCAACAAATTCCAGTTAAGTAGGTAATCGACAGAAGTGGTTGTATATGCGAATCTATGAATGGTGGTAAATGCGAACGAACATAAAAATACACGTGTTTACCGACCCCGCAGGCCAATATCCAACGGACTGATTGCTTCTTTACTGTTACACGATAAAAATTTTATTAGATGCTCATAAAATGTACTCTGACGACTCGCGGGACCCAGTAGCCAATATATTTGAAACTACCCTGTAACCGTCCTTTATAAAACTTAAGACTTTAAATATGTGCGCTTTGAACTACCGTACCCAGTTTTCAATATTACTCAAGTAAGTACCCTTTTTTCATTATTTTTCTGGTGCTAGACTGAAGTTGGATGCAAAAGTTGGTAATTACAGAGCCGGTAATACCTATATTGAAAAGGTTATAATTCGACCGTATTGCAACGGTCGTGGTCACTGGTAGACTAGACCCGTGACCACGGCCGTTGTAATACGGTCGAAACGTCGGGAAATAAACAAGGTATTTCACCTTAAATTATTCACGCGATTAAGACCCGTAATATATATATATTCATAATGAAACATTTATAAGGTTATGTTAGTTGCATAAGACCTCGTAACAATTTTTTTTAACGCGTATTTGTACATTACATGTTCACAATCTTATTTTAAGACTATTTTTTCTGTTAGACGCCATCATGTACCTATCTGTTTTTTGACCGCAGTAAGTAAATAAACGCTAAGAACATTTTCTTTTTTGAAAAAAAAGGACGACTCCCGCAGTAGGGTTCAAGCAATGTGTCGCGGGGGACTTCACAAACATACAAGTCACGGACACCCAGACTCGGAACAACAATTTGTGGATCACACAAAGTGGTATCCCGTCTGGGAATCGAACCCACGACCTCTTACGTAGCAGTTGGACACACTCCCACCGCGCCACAGAGGCAGTCATATTCTGATAGGCATAACCTTGTCTATCCTGTTGCTTCTCCTGGCAGACAAAAGTTCATCCTGATTTCTACATTTGCAGGTGATACAGAAACATGACAATATAGGTATGCTAAAAATACCTGAGATATATAAGTAATAATAATATAAAGCTTTTCTACGCTGTAAAAAAATCCTCAAACTGCTAAGACCAATCCAATAGAATCAGCTTTCTTAAGAAATAAACCGTTTAGGCACTTATAATTGATCTGAGAGGAACTACTAAGCCATTGCTTTGGCTTAGTAATGCTGACCTGCTGGTCAAAAAGAGGTTTGTTACAAGTGTCAAACTTATATACCTACCTCGAACTCCAAAAAAAGTACAAACGTGAATTATATTTTACACAGATGTTACGTCTGACCATTTTTGGAAAAATATCCAAAAGGGATACTTGTATCAAAATTGATTTCGTTTCATATCGATTAGGTACATTTCAAATTTCAAATGTTACCTACTTCTGTTATAGCTATGTTGCGATTGCGAAGTAAGAGGGCTTCACAAAAGAGACCGGCGCGCGTGTATGGAGATATTAATAAATCGACCTTGAACCTTGACAGATAACGGTTTTTAGATCGAATCGATATATTTATTCGAGTACAGATATGTATCTATCGAGTAATTTTGCTAATTTTATCATTCCATCATTCTCATCAAGTCATAGCCATTTGACGAGTGGATTTTGCTGTTGCCAAGGACACTCACTAGGTTGGCTCTCAGTAGAATAACATAGTCATGTGTAATGCATTGGTTAATCAACATGCATGCACTGCACGTTAAACATCTTCATTCTTAGGCTACAGTTACCAACAGTAAAATCATAAAATATATGAAAAAAATATCACAGCTGGGTGGGCGAACCGTCGAACCGTTCAAATCGTTTAGTAAACACCGAATAGGTGGTGTACAAGAGTGGTACAACGATTTTAATCGAATGGAAACGGAACAAAGTGAAAATGTACACCTCAATTATTCCAACAGTCGGCTGTGGACAAATATCCATAGGACCACGTGGTCAACGGGAACTGCACAATAATATGAACGCAGTTTTGATACGAGCGGTAATTGTCCTGTAAATTTGTTTGCGGTTTATTATTTTGTGTTAATTCAGCGATATCACTCTAGTCAGCTCTATTGTCCACACATTAGCATTTATTCTACAGACAGGTGTTACTCGAATATATTTGTCTCTGTACAACTATGTTATTAAGTTATAACACCGCTCTTTTGCTGAACATGAAATAAGAACTTCATTAGAAAATTAAATTAAATCTGTAACTTACATAAGGCCGTTAAGTTTTATGCATACTTTTGTAAAATTGACCTAATGTGGCTTTCATCCAAATTGGCCCACATAGAAGTAAAAATTAATTATTTACAATGTTTTTTTACCCAACTGTAAGGAAGGGTTATGTCGCGCGTATCTTTTATGTATGTATGTATGTATGTATGCATGTAATATTGTTTATTAGCTCCACCCCTGAGCGGATTATACAATTAAGATAGATAAGATATACGTTGTTAGATTCGTGTTGGTATGGCGGCTATGAGATGTCAAAATAAAGCGGTGTGAAAAAAAAGTTATAGAATTTTATAAGCTACTTTTTTATATGTTCGTAAAGTACTTCTTACGTACTACGTCTTACGAACTTACGAATATATAAAAAAAAGTTGTTTTGAATACTGCAATATAGGTATCAAATTAAAGGGCTTATCTTAAGCTTTTCAAAAAGGTATAACATGATTATGACTGTAATACTAAAATAGTTAGTTAGCAACCATTATTTTTTCAATTGTCAATACTTGACATTAAAAGTCATTCTGTATAAAACAGCCTATACGGTATCGTTTTCAGTTTAAGGGCGCCCATTACACATAAGTAGGTACGGTATTTATGATAATTACCGTACCATTATGTATATCTAGTTAAAAACAATTATGTTTTATTTAAAAAGGTACCGTAAAGGCGGCTTTTGTTTTTAGCTTCTGTAATAAAAGTTAGTTGTTACATCGTACAACCACTCAAAAGAAATAAGTAATTAAAAAAAAAAAAATATAAAAATAAAAAAAAAACCGCCGATAAAAAAAATGGAAACAAGATCACCTACTAACATAGTTAAATAATTTCATGCAGTCGGAGGCATTAATGAATCTTGATGAACGTAATAAAGTGCCTCCGACTGCATGAAATTATATAATAATTACTGTAATTATGTAAATTTGTACATATGTATACAGGTCTAGTGTAACTTTAATCACGTCTGACGCCAGCCACAATGCTTTTTAGGTTTCCATAGCCTAAATTGCTAAATAAAACCCTTATAGGTTCACAATGTCCGTCCATCCGTCCGTCTATCTGTCCCTAGGTACTAGTATAGTATTATATTATCTGTCCCCAAGTTAGCTCAGAGGCCCTTAGCTTAGCTTTCTAGTACTAGAAAGCTGTAATTTGACATGGATATACATATTATTTACGCTGACAGTTGTAGAACAAAAACTTGAAAAAATAAATCGATTACCTCCCCTATACTTAAAGTGGGGATTTGTTTAAAATATTTATGGGTTGTGAATATCACTTTTCGAAATAGGGATCCGTTTGTGAAATATTAAGCCATAAAGTGCAAATTTTCTTTACAACTAAACGAGTAACAGCAGACCAGGTGAGAAGTAACAAAATTTTCGTACAAAGTCCATTGAAAAATACTTATTTAACGTTGTAAGTAGTTTAAAACTAAAACAACAGAAAACCTGCTTCTTTTACAGCATTATTAAACTGGGTAGCTACGGAACCCTACACTGTGTGTAGGCCGACATATACTTGCCCGGTTTTTAAGTTTTTCCTAACCTATTTTATCCAGACCAGGATCCATCCGGATTCCAAAAATACTAAATCAGTTCAGGCATTTAGAAATTATGTTAGAATAAAGAAACATACAAACTAATTATATTATAGGTAAGTACATATACGAAACCTGTAAAAATAGACTCCTTATTTGGAGCGATTGTTTAAAATGGTAAATAAATTGCAGATATTACATCTGCAATTTATTCACCACTAGCTTTCGCCCGCGGCTCCGCCCGCGTGGATGTCGGTTATCGCGATAAAAACTATCCTATGTCCTTCCCCGAGACTCAAACTATCTCCATACCAAATTTCATCTAAATCGGTTCAGCGGTTTGAGCGTGAAAGCGTAACAGACAGACAGACAGACAGACAGATAGACAGACAGACAGAGTTACTTTCACATTTATAATATTAGTATGGATAGTATGGATTACTGGTACCATTTTATGCTTTTCCTTTAGTAGGTAGGGCACTTTAGAGACTGGGTCGACTATTGTAACTTACAGCAAGAAACGGGCGCAATTAAATTAGACGCCTGTTGAAATTGAAAAAGTTAATGGATTTCTAATAGAATTTTTTATACCTCCGCTCGAGACAAGAATAATAATTATATTACCTTGGGGTAGTTTTACTTTTAAACACATTTTTTTATGTTTCGTATTTATCTACTATTGTTCGAGGTGTTATATTCGTGGGTGCAGTGTATAGATATGCTTGTCTAACGATTGTTTTACCAACACCCAAAAGTGGTATTTAGGCAGTATTATTATTAAATTATTTATTAATCAAACATTCTAAAATTGCATCTCGAGGTGATAATTTTTTTTTATGAAGGTTTTTTTAAATTGGACTCACGTAAACATCGCTCAGGGGATCCCTATTTATTAGTGAAAACGACTTTATTAGACCTGATTCAAGTATTAATTTCGTCAGTCACTTTCTCTCTGGTGGAAAGTTGTAAAATGCTCCAGAGAGTTGTATCATGAAGCTCAAGACAGAAAGACGAAAGACAGCCTACTATAAAATGGTGGATAATACGTCAGCTGGTCACACTTTACTCACATTTCAGTCATTTCTTCTCAATTGGATTTTCCAGATAACATTTTATAAGATAATGTCAATTAATAAATATGTCAGCTAGCTATAAAGATTGTCATCTGATGCCCTGAATGCTGTAGCACATCTAACGCCTATTTAAATTCACCAGATGACGATATTGCCAGCGAGTCCTCGAGTGGAGACCCCCGACTCGGTACTTACGTTTACCGAGTCGGGGGTCTTCACTCGAGGACTCGCTACGAGTAGCTAGAACGAGTTCCAGCCAGATGGACTGACGACTTAAAGAAAGGCGCTGGAACTAATTGGATACGGAAGGCGGAGGACAGGATGTCGTGGCGTAAATTAGGAGAGTCTTATGTTCAGCAGCGGACTGATACATGCTGATTGATATTGCCAGCTGACTTTTTTGTTACTTACTCATAACTATCAGCTTACAATTTTTATTCCCGGTGGAAATGACGTCCAAAGTTATTCGAAATTAAGCTGCATGCTCTAACTGATAGATATAATTATAATCTTTTTGCAATGTTTAGATTAAATTAATAGTCCTTAAAGAAGCATTTTAATAGCGTATCATTTTTTTTTTTTTAAACCGGTCAAGTGCGAGAAAACCGGGCCCATGTCGGACTATGCTCGGTGTAGGGTTCCGGATCCGTTGCCGTATGAAAAAATCCGATTTGAATAATTGCGCCAGCAGAAGAGCGTATGTTCATGGCACTTACGTTCTTTTTGATTTTTTTAAATATTTTTAGGCCACACGGTTCAAAAGACAAGGGGGAAGGTGGACACAATTTATGCAATTTTCGGAGCGATTATTTCCTAAATCAAAAAAGTTTATTAGAAACCTTAAAATGTTTTTGAAACACCTGTCGAATGATGAGCCACAAGTTGAAGAGTGCTCAATATTTTTAAAAATACTTATTTTTATTATTAACCAATCGAACTAAGAAACGGCTACTTAAAGACACTTTTTACCTAATTTATTAAATATTCCTTATGTAGTCTTTCAGAAAAATGCCCTAGACATATGGACGGGCAGACAGTTCCGACAGACAGACATACGGACATGAAGAAACTATACGGGTTCCTTTTTTGCCATTTTGGTTACAGAACCCTAAAAACGGCAAAAAATCATGTCTGTTGTATGGGTGCCTTACTTAAATATTTGTTTAATTTTAATTTAATTATTTATTTTTGAAGCGAATATATAACTAAATATTTTGTGTTGCTGTTATCAGTACCTATCGAGGAAAAACGAACAAAAAAGTCACGTTTGTTGTAAGGAAGCCCCCTTAAATATTTATTTAATTCTGTATTTTTTTAATTTTTTTTTGTTATAGCGGCAACAGAGATACGTAATCTGTGAAAATTTCTGTCTGTGTAATAACTGTCCAACCGTCACGGTTGATGAGATACGAGATGCGTGTAATATACGCCCTTTGCAAAAATAAGCAAATCAACTAATTGAAGTTTTTTCGCGTAACGTGCGTCGAAGGCTACCACTGCTTAACCCACCCACCGAACCGCAGCTGACGTCGACGGGACTTCATCATACAACTCTAAGGAATTTTACAAGTTTTCGCCCGGGAGGATTAGATTTGGATTTTTTGTGTAAGGGGTCCCTTTGTGCAAAGTTGCATCGAAATCCCATGAGAGGATATAGAGCACTGTAATATTTGTGCGATTAGCCAGTCTCTGATGAACTTGTCTGCCGTGACTAAAATCTGTTATAAGACCATTATCTTATAAAAAGCCATAAATAAATCCTAAGGCATATCATAATTTTATTCCTGTCTCGTTTTATTGCGTTAATTTAGGTTTGTTGCGTCACATCCACGTGACTGATAACTTTTATGTACTACTTAGTCTCGAAGAAGTCGTAAATATGCTAATTAGATAAATTTATTACTAGTTCTAAATTTAGACTTCTTCGTAGATAGGATGACGTTTGAAGCGTACTATACTTAATTTCCATTCTAGTGTTCCAGGATAGCCGGCTTCGAAGTTACTTTTAAGCTCTCAGGTTTAATTTTTGCGTAAGTATTTATTGATTGCGATTCCACTGCTGAGCTGATTTTTTTTGTCTAGTTCTGCATCTTCCTGCTTGTTCTTATAAAATGTCACTGCTGTGAAAAAGAATAAGGAAATGTGTTAGACGATGGTAAATTTCTAGTAGTTGTATTTTTCTAGTAGTAGGAATAGTAGTTACAAATAAATAAATGTCTAGGGAAAGATCACACACAGATATCTGATCCTCATTTGGCGGAGCCTGTACTATGGCAACCAGACAACTGACAAAAGTAATTATATAATTAAATACATACATGTTATAGATAAATTACAACTAAACCTAGAGTAAACAACCGTGCTCATTACAGAATCATTTATCTTGCGTGGGAGCAGAAGACTCGACCATTGGCTTAGTAATCAGGGTTACTAACCACTAGATCAACAGGCCAGTCGTGCCGTTAAATTGACAAACTTCTCTATTACTTTGAATTTGTAGCTAATTAAAAAACATTTATATTAGTTTACACACGAAGCTTGATTAAATAATTCAAATTCAACCAATACCTGCAGAATTCATAAAAGAAGTAAATAAAAGAACATAAGCTATGAACAGTGACGTTTGGCCTCCGCGGCTCCGTCGGTCGCCTCCAATAAAATACAAATAGATTCGATTGAAATGCAGGACGAACAGGGCTGTTTACTTGCTGCCAGTGCCGATGTCGTCCAAGGAAACGATAACTAAGATTGCTTTTTTCAGTTTCCAATCGGTTGTAAATTGTCATGGCGCAAATTAAAAGTTTCATTGCTATTTTGTTGTGCTTTTGTGAATGCGATATGGATTGCATAAATATAGTCCAAATACTTACGAAGAGTCTTAATTGAGAGAAAATCTGAGAACTAGAGGTCGTGTGATTTAATGTGAACAAATTTCCCTATTATTGTATCAGGGCAATATACTGTGAATGGTAAACTAGAGACACTTTCACTCTCAAGCATAGGGCTCCTTACTCCTCATCTATCAGCAGAGATGAAGGAAGCGAAATAAATGATAAAAAAGCATGATTGTTTTTGGTGTTAGTAATGAGTGATAAGATAAATAGAAAAGACGTGTGTTTAAGTCTTAAAATGTTTCGGGGATATGCAGCAGTTATATCACAAAATAATGAATAAGTACCTACATTTTACATATAAAGAAAAATATACTTACCTAATCTATCTGACATCCTAGATAGTCTCGCATGCCCCTCTAAAATGGGTAATTCATAACAAACAGATATATTTAAACATGAAACAGCGTACGCAAAATAAAACCATGTAAGTCTCGATACACATAAAATCAATTTATGTTATTTGTTCAATATTTTAATCTAAACCAACGCGTTTTGATAAGTAAACAGTCTCTGTTAAGTGGTAAAGCCTTCACGCTACTCAGTTACCGCTTCATTAAGCGTGTGAAGAAGTAAAACGCGATAGCAGTTAATTAATAACCGATGGGGTTTAATAAACTAATGTACCGTCCAGTATTATACTGACCGGTCAACGATTAACATGGGACTCATGCTGTGTAAGGCCGCGATATTGTAATCATCTATTGTTTTGATTTGTAATAATATTAATTTTCCTTGAAATATAGTCTCAAATAGTGACGACGAAAATATAGTATTCGTGAATCGATTCTACAATTGCTACTTAAATGGAATCAGTATCATTAATAGAAGTTTAAATGTGATGCAACATACATCCAAATTATGTAATGATTATTTCTTTCAGTTCTTCTCGTATTTGTTCTAGTAAGAATTCGTATAACATCGTCACAACAATCGAGCTCAGAGGACATCAACAAAATATTGGAGAAACTGATACGACAGACAACAAACAATGGTACTGATCCATTATTTAATGGTGAACCTTATTTTCCTGTTCCTATCGATACGGACACGGAGGCAGGTAATGATTCAAATATATATTACTTCAAGACTTTTATGGCACCTCACATCAAATTTAAAAATAACAGTGAAACGCTACCGGTCACGCGCCGATCACACCAAACTGATAAAAACATTGAAGTTAATAGAACATATGATGATGAATTAATTACAGGTACACCAGAGACACGTAGCGGTCCGAATGACGGTGAAACAGAACCCCCACAAGATAAACCTGGTGAAATTGACAAGAATTTCAACATGTTACAAGATTTGTTTCAAAAAGATATTAAGATAAAACCTTCAACAGAACGATCACCATATGGCCATATACCAGCAAAACCACTAAGCTTACTACACGACTATCCTGAGATTGTTATAGATCATATAAGTTATAATAACGAAAAGGACAATACTCGACCTAAACCGATAATTACAAAGGACCCCCAGGAAACGCCTAGTGAACAAAATCCAATAAAAGATAATGGTGGTGGAAGTGCGTACATTACTACGCCGAAACCTTTACCTCAAGCAGAACCTTCACCAAAACAAATATATACATCAGGAAATGGCGATGCAAAGTCCGATCCAGAAGTGAAAGCCATTGTGGCACAAATTAATAAAGCAGTTCAAGATGAACGGGAGCCTAATAAACAAAATGATATACTCAAAAAAATTTTAGACAGACTCCCTGAGCAGCCAAAGGAAAAGGAATCAGATCTTGAGTCTCGATCACTTGTTTCTTATCCAGTTCCATTAAATGCTTTGTCTAGTGATATTGGACCATCAATTCCAATGGGATTACTGTCGGGTTACTTGGGTAACTCACGACATAATGTTATTGGTCATCTTTCAACAACATTTGTGCGAGGACCTATATTGACGCAGGCTTGGACACCGTATAGACCGCCGATAGTGCCTTATCTGACTGGCGGCCTGTTGGGCGTCGTGAGACCCGAAACATTACAACGACGACGTTTAGTTACTGCTCTAGTTCGTAGAGTAGTACCACGGTATACATTCCGACGTACTTTACCAGTATTTTACGGTTTATAACTTAAGTATTAAAACTTTGTACATAATTATGTGTGTGTAATACTCATTTCTATACCTGAATTTTGGTTGTTCATTATCAGTCACCAACAGCTAGTTAGCGAAGTTGAGACTCGGGAACACAAAGAAACTATCCGCAATTCGCAGTCTAACTAGTGAGCAGGGAGCAAACACGATCAAACCGAAGTCCAAACTGCGCTCAAAGATCTAGTTAGCTGCGGGGATGACTCCACTGTTCATTGCCATGTTTGCTATTTGCCGACGTGGTTAAGAACCGTATTGCTCTGCCAATGAATTCGCAACGCTGCAGCTGAAGGAGCTGTAAATCTGTCTAATACGTACGTACTCGTGTTGTAGAAGATTAATTAAAGCGCAATCTTTGAGCGTTCGCGAGTAGTAGCGTGTCCGCGTGCAAAACGAGTTTGCGAACCGTGAATTATTGCGTCCGTCACATACTCTGACGATGTGTATGTTTTTACTATAAAATGGTTTTCATTATGATGTCAAATAGAAATGAACGTATTGTTATATAATATTTTAAAACATGTGGTACTTATCTTAGAATATATTTTGTGTACTATTATATTTTACCGCAACAATCAGACATAGTTTAGGTATACGATAAGCATAATAGTTTTTTTTCATAAACGTAGTATTTGCTCTGTGGTCGTAGGTTCGATTCCGACGTAATGTTTTATTCTTTGTACTATTTTTCTATACTAATATTATAAAGAGGTAAAGTTTGTGAGTTTGTTATGTTGTGAGTTTGTGACGTTGTAATATCTGGATCTACTAAACTGATTTAGAAAATTATGTTACCAATAGAAAGCCATGTTATTTGTGAGTGTCATAGGCTATATAACATCATGCTACGACCAACAGAAGCGAAGGATTAATAAAAAATGTTTCAAAACCGGGGAAATGACGCAAACAAAGTTGCATGGGTCAGCTAGTATTTATATAAAATTGAGATCTAAACCGTAGCAATACGTAGATAAAAAAGTTAAATAAGTCGAGATTATCGCTTTGAAACGATGTCGCAAATATTTCTAGTTCACCGATTTCGAGTCGACACGGGTCGGCGGTTGGTCCGTTTCTGTTGCTAATAAAAACTTAATTACACGCCGCAAGCTGAATGCCTAGTGAAATGTTAAAGTTCAACATTGCTTTGCTGTGAATTACTAGTATTATTTAAACGTAGATAGATATTTATTTATGTTATTGAATAAAAATTATAAACACTCAAAGTTTACACAGTTACGTAGTTAGCGCTACATTTCTCGGCAAATGAGGAGGTAGCTGGTATCTTGCGAAGAACATAGGATTTCTTATTGCGTTAAAAATCAATGTCTACAAGACTGGGCCTCAAGAAACAGTATTTAATAGGTAAGAAAACGAGAAAGTGATTAAAATGGTATAGTGACACCGTGGGAGTGCGTAGGCATCTACAACTGCTGTCCAAGTAGTAGAGCCGCTATGTTGAAACGTACGTAAGTACAAACATACATGCATAGACTATAGACTATTAAAAACACAACTTTTCTTTTTAACTTAACCATAGTCGAGTAAAAACGAAAGCTATTAAACAAAGATGTAAATGATTTAAACTGTTTGCCGTCATTTTAGGCGCGCGTTGTATGGGCGTTCCACAGGGAGGTGTAGTGAGCATTAATTTCATCGGGTGTTAAAGGCACATTATAACAAGACAACTTCATACTCGCAGTGGGGGTAATCCTTGAACGCGTATTTCCACAGCGCGTGATAATCTCCGTGAGGAGCTTTTCAATAGCGTTTCGCATATAGAAAAGTTTCGTTGAAAATGTTTGAAACTTCTCACCGGCACTCGTCGGATGAAGTTGCTATGTTAATGTATTTCCGCTTTGTATCAGGACTGTCTGCTTGTTAAACACATAAACCTAAGTGTTCATCGTGCTGAGTTATTGTTCGTAAGGTATAGCTTCAATTTTGTTAGAGTTTTGCTCTGTGTGGTAAAATTGATTTTAATTTTATCGATATTATTTGTTTTTCTTATTTAATAATTAAAAATTGTTAAGTGAATACATAATTAAAAATATAAAAAATAGTTTACTGAGCTAATGACTGTATACACGGTTTATTAGTCATTAGCCATACAAATTAGCTTTACCAATTAATTTTAAAATAAACAACTCTTTTTTTAAAGATCATCACAATTCGTACACTCCTTATGATATTCACCCCTTTTGAAGCCAAAATACTGAACTTATCAAACCTGCCACTATTAGAAGTGAAGTAAATTGCCGGCGACAAAAGTACTTTTATACTTACCTTAATAAAATATTTGACAAGGCCACACCATTTATTGTTTATGGGAATATTTTTTTTAAAAGCAATATCTATCTCTTAGCTTTAAAAATACGTGTATTCTAAGCCGCGGTACAAACTTTTCTGATAAAACACTGAGTTAGAATTATAATGAACTGCAATAATCCCAGAACAAAGTAAATATTTCCTCGTGTATGTTGCTTTTAAGAACTTATACAAATCCAATTTATTTTCCATTTCCTCACTTCATGAAAACTTAAATATGTTCGCAAGGTAAACCACTTTGAATGCAATCCTTTGATCGAGCTTATCTCTTTATGCAAAGCTTATCAAAATTTGATGCCTTAAATAAAATTTGTTTTATACATAGGTACAAAGAAAATTTATATTGATACAACTTTCTTTCTTATTTCATAGCTACAGAGAAAAATAATCGTAACATAAAAATGCAAAATAAACAAATACGAAATACGATATTATAATAATACGCCAACATCACATAACTAATTAGACAGGATCCAATCGTGTTACTTGATACTCATTTATGAAAATAGCCAACAAGTTCTCGAGATAAAACAAATTGTTTTGGCTTATCTTTTTCATAAGAAATGCTAAAATAGAGTTCGGTACAGGCGGGTTTAATAAGAATTCAAACGACAGTGCAGGTTACACAGGCGCTCAGCTTAATCCGGATAAGCGAACTGAATCGGGAAGGCATCATTTCATTACCCACTATCGCATCCGTTTAAACAAAAACCATATTCCGTATGCAGTAGGTATGCACTTATTCAGCGTACCTATCTGCTCTTTTATACTTTGCACCTTCCTGTTTGCTCTAAAATCCTTTGTATTGAGTTGTGTCATCATTGTTTTTAAACTTTCGCGATGTTTACACATATTAGAATATTATCGGGACTTAACATCGAGTGTTGACCCGTGACCATGATCGCTGCAATTCGACCGACACGTCGGGTAAATAAAAGGTACGTACTCGTACCTTTAAATATTTCACGCGATTAAGTCCCGATAGTATTCAAATTTTTGTCATCATGATGATATGAGGTTAAAAATGTAATAAGCTAAAGCCTGTACATATTCGTCACTTGTATGATTGGCATATAGTGTTGTTTTTTGTGTCTGTTTAGTATGGGCAAGTACCTACTATAGAGAAAATAATGTGTGAACTAATCCTACATTTTTACCACTTCTGTAAGCGGTAATTTCAGGAACGACTGATCCAAAAAAATTTCTACTATTGGATAGCCCATTTATGGAGTAAGGCTATAAGGCAATGAGAAATGTTGCAAAAAGCGGGAAAATAAAATAACGGGGATATAATGAATTTACGCAGACAAAGTTGCACGTGACAGCTAGTAATTATAATATAAGTGTGTAACTAAAGTAATTTAGTTTAATCAAATCTGACCCATATATTGCAAGGATCGAGGGCCGCCTGATACACGCTCAGGCTGTAGATAAACTCTTAATTAGTGGGACACATAAGTTTAGTTAATTATCATAAACCTTGAGCAGGTTGATTACAGTTAACTAAGCTTACGATACGATACCTAATAACATAAAAATGATTCATCATCTAGTTTTACTACTAAAAACTTTGAAATAATATTTAAAAATCATTTAAAAGTTTGTTTTTATTTCAGTATAAGACAATAAACACCAAACAAATACAATGACATAATTTTTTTATTCCTCATGCGTCGCTCGCGAGGTAGCACTCCAAACTTTATGGATTGTGCATGAGACATGAATTAACTTAGAAAATAAGTTCGACATACCGTCATATACACAGCACACAGGTTCGCACTGAGCAGAATCACAAAGAGCAGAACATTAATACGAGCTAGTTACTTATCTGAAAACGCTATTGCGAAGTTTTCTACACTTGTATCGCGGAACAAGTTTATAATTTCGACGGGACGATGCATATTTTTCTTTGTTAATTTTTCCGTGCAGACATGTTGAGTATGGAATAAGGTAAGGATTAATAAACATAATATTTCTTGTATTGGTCTAGAACTGTGTATCTATAATGTCTATACATTTATGTTTACTAAAGTAAGTATGTATTCCAAATATCAGAAAAGCTGACCCCCGATACGAGTATTATGAAGATGAGTATTTCTGTCTCTTTATGTGACAAAGGCAGCATGAAAGTTCAAGGGGTCTCTTTGTTGGATGCAGTACCTATTGGCTATGTGATGTAAAAATCTATAGTATCTAAACTATAGAAATTACTTATTTCGACTGTCTTTTTTTATGTTTGTTATCCGATTACTCGCAGACGGCTGGACCGATTTGAAGAAATATTTTTGTGTTTGAAAGGGTATACTTTCAGATTGGTCCCATTGTCATCAAAGTTCGAATCTGATGGATAGATCTTGGAGAAATTGAGGGAACTCTTCAAATATTCAAAGCACACCTATAGTAATTTGGGTATATTTTGTTGGAATTCGTGCATTTGCTCTTAAAAAACACCATTGAGTGAAATGGAACTGATGATGAAGACCACAGATGACCAGCGGAATTATTCAATAATAAATATTGCGGGTTGCGATCTGAGTACAGTATTCGATAACTGATTCTTCGTCTCCGTCAAATCAAGTCAAGATGGTCTAGTATCAGGTGAACTCTTTAAAAAATCGGCCTTGTATCGCAAAACGCAACATCTTGTAAAAAGAAATGAGCAGTTTTGAATAAGCTATTGTAACATAAATCAACTACAAACCAATACACTAAAATAGGAGAAATAAAATCTTTTTTACAAAAAAATAAAAAATGACTTCCAAAATAAATATAAGGTAACTAAATAGCAAAAAATAATGGAGGTACAACAATATTTTATTATTATTAATAATTAAACATTTTGAAGTTGGTGCCTAAAACATAAAACTACATTTCCTGGCACCAACTTCAAAAAGTTTAATTATTTTTTGTTGTTGTACCTATATTATTTTTTGCTTTTTAGTTACCTTATATTGATTTTGGCAGTGGGTTATTATTTTTTTGTAAAAAAGTTTTTTCATAACTCAAATCGTAATGTAATTTAAATTCACGTCTCACACACCAGTGTCTCAACAATAAGTTTATATATGAAAGAATATCACCGACAAAAGCGTTTTGAAACTACAAAAATAGATTATCTGAAAAATGAAGTCTCATTTGTTTAAACAGAGTGATTGATTTTGTGTTTCACCCTCGACGAAATATTCAATTCAACAACTTGTTGAATAAAATGTGAGTTTGAGTTTCTCTTTTAAGAATTATTATGACACCTGTTTGCTAAAAAAGCCTTGGTTAGGTGCAAAAAAATGATTTTGTTATCGTGAGTGGTATTATTTACGATTTGGCATAGAGATCTATTAACCAACCATAAACCTTTGAGCGCCCAAATATTTTCGTACCTGTGGCGTACTGTTCGTATTTATATAACCGAAAATCTATGTCCGTTTTTGGAACTTAGTTCCTTAACGCACAATATTGTTTGTTTGCAGGCTGAGTGGCTAAAGGTAAAAAAGCGTAACATTTTGTCATCGATCAAAAATTTATTATTTATGATTATGTAAAGCTACAATGAGGTTGTGTTATATAGGTTGTTTGAATGTTTGTAAAAGGTTGAATAGTAATCACGCTGAAAGTTTACATTATTGACAATTCATTATTGATGTTGCTGAGAATGTTTAAGGATACCAAATTTTCCTAAAAATCGATTTAAAATTATGTACGAATGTAATTTTTTAGAATATTATATTTTTTGAAATTTAAATACGGAAGAAAAAAATTACAAGTACAACAGTTAACAATTGCATAGGAAACAGGTAATAAATAATTATTTTCTCAATACATTTTCATTTTTCTATAACAAAATACTTGAAATGTATAACAATTAGTGTTCTTCGTTCGTATATATACTTCGTTCGTAATAATACATTAATCCACATTTTTCAGAAAATGGTTGTGACTCGCCTATAGCATTGTCCTCTTGGACATTTGAAAATATAATGGACTAGGTTTGTACAAATCATCATATTTCATGCAAAAACCGAGCAAGAGCATATCGGACCATGATCAGTGTAGGTTTCCGCCACCTTGAATATATGAGAGAGAGAAGAGCGTATATTCATGGCACTTACGGCCTTTTTTTGTGAAACGCAGTTTTTCGGCTATAACTCATTGGATACTGCCAATGAGTAATAGCCGAAAAACTGCGTTTCCGATCATGTCTGAAATTATTTTAGTTTAAAGTATTTATTAAGCGCTACCTTTGTGATTTTTTTCACACAGTTTATGCAACTTTTGAAGCGATTATTTCCAAAAAGTATTAACTTAATCAAAAAAGTTTATAAGAAACCTTAAAATGTTTTTGAAATACCTGTTAAGTGATGTGCAACACGTTAATATTTGCTGTAAAAAAATATTTAGGTTCTGTTACATGTATGGAGTGCCCCCTTAATTTTTTTTATTTTTATTATTTAGCTATCAAACTAAGTAGCAGCTACAAGTGATGACCAAACTGTAAGGGTGTCGGGACAGACAGAAAGACAGAAGGACATGACCAAACTGTAAGGGTTTCGTTTTTTCCTTTTTGGCTACGGAACGCTAACTAGACTTGAGATTCAATATATATTGAATCTCGAGTCTAAGTCTATGTAATATCAACCTCAATTCCTCCTCTTAGATGGGAATCGAACTCACAACCTCTAGCTTAGCAGTCAGCGTCACTAACCGCCCCGTACGTCACAGACATTTTACGCAAAAACTACTTAATGAATATTGATGAAATTTGGTGAAAAGGTATCTTGTAGTTATTTGATAGCTAAATAGTAAAAATAAATATTTTTAGGGGGGGGGGGGCACTCCATACATGTAACAGAAGCCGATTTTTTTTAGCAAACATCAACGTGTGGTACATCATTCGACAGGTCTTTCAAAATCATTTTAAGGTTTCTAATTTTTTTTTTGATTGAGTGAATATTTTTGGAAATAATCGCTCCGAAAGTTGCATAAATTGTGTCCCCTTCTTAACTTTTGACCTACAAATATGAAAAAAATTAACCAAGGTTTCGCTAATTACAGAAATGAAATCTTAAAAACATTTCACATTTCATTTCATCAATACATGATGTTTTTTATTTTTTGAAATAATTTGTTATTTGCGACTCAATAGATAATTTTTTTTAACTACTAGCAATGTGGGTCGCACATTACCGTGGCCTGAAATGCTTCGTGTAAGTGAGTCGCCCTTTTGCAACTTGACAGATACAGTGCCGTGTGTCTAGATAGATTCCCGTGTTGATCGAACTATTTACATACTTATAAGTTTTTACATACGGATCTATCAGTGCGTTGAGTCCCACTCGCACTTGGCCGTTTTTTTTTTTTTATCGTCTTGTACCTAAATCCGACCGTACCAGTCAAAAAGTTGAATCATTACTTATTCGGTTTCATCAAAATATAATACGAGCCACTAGTATCTACATTGATTATACCTACAAGAAAATTCATAGTAAAGTAGTGGTAAGTGCGATGTAAAATGGGATAGGAAGTTGCCAAGATCTCACTCAACTGATACCATAGAAGAAACACTCAGAATGGTAGAACATTTAACGGATATTGACCTCTATTGGTACTGACTTCGGTCTACACTGATGGAATTTTCCACACACTAAAGTTAAGTTTTGATGTCTTTTGAACTACACCCAAGTTCGATAGACATCAAAATTAAATTTATGATTTATCTCTTTGCGGTGAATTTTTATGAATAAGGGGTTAGTAGGTAGGTAATTATCTTACTGATTTTATAAATGTGAAAATTTGTAGGTTTGAATATTTAGATGTTACATAATCAAGCAAAAATAGCTGAACGTATTGTCTTTTAGAAGTGTATAATCTAGATAGAAGACTCGTGCGTAACGTAGTTATTTTTCAAATTGGGTATGTAAAACAAATAATTTCAAAAATTTTAAAACTTAAGCAATTCGTTGAATGGATACTTATAGAATGGTGTTTATAATAAGAAATTATAGTCTTGATCGTACTCGACTGTATTTCCCTTTTTATTCAGGGAGTTGAAAAACATAAACACAAGATTTGTTAAAGCGAGTTATGAGTTCTAAGCTAGGTAATTACGGGAGGTACCACATTGCAAGACTTGTTATTTAAAGAGCGGCACTTACGTCACTGCCTTGCACTTTGACACGGATTACTGTGCGTATGAGTTACTACGTACTGAGTCACTTTCATATGCATGCATCCTATTTACGAGATCTCATTGACAAGTGAACTTTACATCCGTGGATGTTGCTATAAGGATTGCTGTTATTTAACTGAAGTTTTTTGAAGATTACTTAGCTATGTAAAATGTGCTTTTATTAGTTTATCATTTAACTATTTTAGTTAGGGCCTCAAAAAGTCTCGAATTTGTAACTTTCAGCAAATACATGGGGCTTTTACTGTAAATATAAACAATGGTAATACCTAGAAAGTTGTTCAGTGAGGTGCCGATGCAGCGTAAAGACGTATAATCGTATCAGATGAATCAGAGTACAGACCTAAACATCTACGTCTGAGATTAACTATCTGGTGCAAAAAATATCAAGGATAACTAGATTTCTAAACGAAAACAGTAATTAAACGTAAAAGAAAACACACACACAAATACTACATACACTATCATACAGAAAGAAAGTGCTATTTTCAGTTTAACAGAAGCTTGTTTACCAAAAAAGGTTTACCGAAATCCATTCTGCAAAAACTGACGTGCTTTCATCCCTATGAACATAAAGCCGAAAACTGTGCACCGAGACTTTTATTTTTTCAAGAGGGCACGTGAGTGAGCGCAAGTTATGGTAGTTTTACAACACTTTAAAACAAGGCACTAACGTCTTGAAGAGGTAAAGCACGAAGCAACGGAAGAAAAATAATTCATACCAGTTTATGTTTGTGGTCTCTCGGACTATTTCTAGCCGAAATAATTAAAAGTTTTTACGATCGCCTCTCTAGTATCGTGTAAAAGATCCGACGACCGAAGTAACCGTGTGAATAAGAACTTAGCACTAAACTTGGGTTTCAGAAGGCGTTTCAAAATTTGAGTTTATAGTTGGTTGTAAACCAATATTTACCTAATAACTATACGTAAAGGCTTTAAAGTACTAACCTGTTCTATAAAATGAGCGAATATTTGTTTGTGTGCGAGGCATGGCCCTTAGAGCGTGTGCCGTACCAGAAAAAAAAATCTAATAAAAAGACAACTTCCACAGCAGGAAACAACCAGTTTATCGTAAACAAGCACGTCACGCTTTTTTTTACGAAAAACTGTTTTTTTTTTCTCAATATTTCTATTTTTTAAACTATTTACAAAAGCGAGTTTTTTTATTTTTTGAAACTATCATTTATTCTCTACTTTTAGGTTCAACTAGCTACAAAAGCAAGTTTTTTTAAATATTATTTTTTTAACTACAAAGGCAAATGCGAAATTTCACAGATCTAACCTTAAAATTGACAGAATTTTACCCAAAGTTTGAACCTCCATTTCATCCTCTTAGGGGTTGATTTTTCAAAAACGCTGAGGCATGTTCTCTATTTTAAACCAAAAAGCCAGATAATTAATTTCACAGATCTAACTTTCAAAGTAACGGCATTTTATAAAAACTTACAACTTCTATTTTACTCCGTTAGAGGTTGAATTTTCAAAAACGCCGAAACTTGTAATCTTCATTTTAAACCAATAAGCCTAATACGAAATTTCACACATCTAACTTCAAAACTGTTGGAGTTTCATTTAAACTGGCAACCACTATTTTACCCCCTTAGGGGACGAATTTTCCAAAAATCCATTTTTGTCGGATTGTATTGTCATCCTTTATAAGTTTGCGAAGTTTCAATTCAATTCGTCGTTCTGAAGTGGATGAAAATCATGTTCAAAGATTCCGTTACATAAAAACGTAAAAACATAGATACATACCAAGCTAACAAAAGCGTGGAAAAAAAAGACAATTCCCGCAGTAGGAAACGAGCACTATGCTGGGGGGAACTTTACAAGCAGACTAATCATAGACGCAAACATTTGATTCCTCAGTGTTATTGTAGTCCATATTTATGTTTAGTGAACTTATGACTTGATAACCTTTAATAGGTTTTACAAACTATTTTAAGTTTAAAAAATGCCGTACAAAACTAAACTGAACTACAGCTTATATTAGTATCCCGTTAATAAAAACGATTACCAGTATAAAATCCACCCACTATCAAAAATATGAAGTACCTAAAATCTGATATTGATATAAAGTGGGCGGTGGTTTAAATTGTCGCAAAGCCAGGGCGAAATCGTTATTTAAAAATACCGTAAATGTGGTCCCATGCAAATGCGAATCGATCAATTTTTAATAGTTCGCGTAAATATGCATAGAGAGGCAATTTACGTTTGTGAACATGCGTTGATATCAATTTCGACGTTGGTTTTTGCAAAAGACTTGTTTCAACAAGGTTAATAGCTGGTTATTTCATCGACAGACGGCCATGATGGCACCGCTTACTAAAGGACTTTCAGATTCATAATAGCTATATTAAAATGCGCTTTTCATTTTGTGTGGGTAAATAACAATCTGAGTAATGAAAATATCTTGTGGTGTTATTTCTGTATTAAAGACTTAATCGTTTGCCTTAGTCACTGATATTATACATTTAAAAAGCAAAAATGTTTCTAGAGTTTATGAGTTGAGTCCATCCTAGTATAAGGAAAAGCTCTACTTGGTGCCACTGACAAAAAATAAATTGTTCGGAATACTTCCTTCGGCTTTAAAATTACTCTTATTTTAGTATGTTTCTCGAGGATGTAAAGAATCGTCAGGTTGGCACTTTGTTATTTCGACATCAGTTAATCGAACGGAGTATCATGTACTTTTTTGTTTTTTATATTAATATATCTTGTGTAGCAGGTTTCCCAAATAAAATTGATATTTTTAATATAATCTAGTTTAAAACACAACTGAACTGTATCACAAATCAAACCTCGTTTTTAGGGTTCCGTAACAAAAATGGCAAAACGGAACCCTCATAGTTTCGCCATGTCCGTCCGTCCGTCCGCAGCTTAGCTAAGACACTGTTAGTGCTAGAAGGTTGTAATTTTACATGGATACACATCACACTAATATTATAAAGGCGAAAGTTTGTGAGTATGTGAGTGTGTATGTTTGTTACTTCTTCACGTCTAAACGGCTGGAGCGATTTTAATAAAATTTGGTGTGGAGTTAGCTGACACCCTGGATTAACACATATGCTAATAAACCGCGGGTAACATCGCGGGGTACAGCTAGTATTACTTATGCCGACAAAGTCAAAGAATAAGATCTTGAAAATCATTTTTTTGAGGGTACCTCCTCCATATGTAAATTGGGGATGTGATTTTTTTTGTCACTTACCCCATCATGTGGGATATCATTAAAGAGGTCTTTTAAAAAAAAATAGGGGTTGGCAAGACCATTTTTACAAGTACCCCAATGTGTTGAATACTTATTTAAGGCATGGCTATAATATATGCATATACGAGTAATAATAGTACATTAATGGGGTTAAAAATAGTTGTATGTAAAACTAGAAATGTAGACATTACCATATAGATATACTTAAGAAGTAGGTACAAGTAGCAGGCACTTAACAATCATTTTAGTATTTTTTTAAATGCAAATGGCACACATTTTTAGGGTTCCGTAGTGAAAATGGCAAAACCGAAACCCTTATAGTTTCGTCATGTCCATCTGTCTGTCTGTTTGTCCGTCCGTATGTCACAGGCATTTCACTCAAAGACTACTCCATGAATTTTGATGAGCTTTGATGCAAAGGTGTCTTGTAGTAGCTACATAGTTTGACAGCTAAAAAAAAAAAAAATATGAAGTCACAAAAGTAGCACTTATTAAATACTTTAAACTAAAATAATTTTGGACATGATTGGATACACTGTCATTAAATTATTGCCAAAAAACTGCCTTTCTCAACAAAAGGGCGTAAGTGCTATGAACATACGCTCTTCTGCAAATGCAATTATTCAAGCATGATCCAACATGTTCATGCCCGGTTTTTACTACTTAATGTTATATGCTCCCTAAGCGTGAATAGTAAGAAGCACGACGGTAGTATTAAAAGTTACAAGACATGCTATATTCCTCAATAACTTTTCACAAGTGCAATAGCCCCGTAGTATCACCGTCGCGTCGCATCATCGACGAAGCCTCTCTAACGATATGCCCCATAGTTTACGACATTAGGTGACGTGCTTGTTCGCTTTCCATATAATTTTCCTTGAAGCTTTACAGCGTCGTTTTCGCCCATCGTAAAGACTTTTAATTATATCTGACGAGGCAAAATTTGACCTGACGTTTAAACCTTATGCATTCTTTGCACTGCTGTTTTAAAGAGACAGTTTCTTTTTAATGGATTTTGTTTTAAAATGGCTGTACATCAAGTTCCTTAAATGCTGTGTACTGTATTATATTTTTTTCGTTTAAAAAAGACGACACCCGCAGTAGGGTACAAGTACGGTAAGGTAAGCCCTGTGTCGCGGGGTACTCTACAAACATTCAAATCACGGACGCAAGGTACACCAAGACTCGGAACAAAAATTTGTGGATCACACAAAGTGGTGTCCCGTGTGGGAATCCAACCCACGATCTCTTGCGTAGCAGTCTTTTGGATTATGATTCGCGGTTACATGTTTTTGTGTATCGATTTTTACATTTGGTGTAATATATAGAAGCTAAGAGCCGGAGGTTATTAGTATATTAAAAATCAGCCTGCATAGCTTTATAGTTATACAGGATGATTTTTAATAGACTAATATTAGATTTAAATACATTCTTGTATGGAAGAAAAAAATGTAAAATTGCAGGACTCAAAGACCAAACTTGACTACCAGATCCAAAGAGTTTTCACCGCATTATTTGGATGGGGGGGGGGGAGGTTCTCCAGGGCCCTACATTGTGCGTGGCCCGACATGAACTTGCCCGGTTTTTTTTTTTAAATATCTTTAATCTACATACACAATTACTTTACAATTTTATAATAGTAGACAATAAAAGTTAACGGCGTACTATTAACAGATTTCAGAAAAAGTATTTTTGTTCATAAAGTAGCTGTTACTTTGTGCAAAATAATATATTCACATGGCATTGTTCAAAGTTTTGTATTTGCGTTGAACAAACACATAATTTGATGTTGTTTCTAGTATAAGCTGATTAAAAACTTGAATATGAAATCACAATGAACGTCCAAAAAGTTTTATTTGTCAATGTTTGTATCACTTAAATAGAATTATAGCGTTGATTTTATTCACAGACTAGAGGATACCTTCGTTTACATTTTCCATCGGCAATTAAAGTAGGACAGATATATTACATGAGTTAATTAGATCGTTTGTTGAAGTTGCAATTAGTAAAGTACTGGGTCTCTGTCAAATGAAATTGTATAAAAACATGTTTGATCCAATTAGGAGGATGTTTACATTAACGTGTCGTTTACAAGTCCGCTCTACCGATGACTCCGTCTGCTATAAAGTTTTAATTGCGCGTCTCTACCCGCTGTAGATGCGCTACGCAGACTACGTGCGTAGACTTTTTCGTAGACTCTATAATAGCTTGTCGTAGCGCTCATTGTGTATTTTTGAAAGCTATTCATTGTTGATGATATTAACTGAACAAACTACATTGTAGCACAAAATAATAAGAGTCATTGTGGTAAGAGTCCTTTAGATATAAAAATGAAAGCCTTGATTCATTCACTAATCAACGTCTAACCCAAACCCTTTGACCTAAAAAACTGGAATTACCATTAACTGGCAGAACCTTGCTCCCATATAAAGTTTATACTAGCAGAGCCGCACAACTTTGTCTGCGTAAATTTTCACCGTTTCGCAACATTTTTCATTGCTGCTCTGCTCCTATAACCTTTCTCGATAAATGGGCTATCCAACAGTAAAATATTTTTTCAATTCGGACCAGTAGTTCCTGAGATTATCGCGTTCAAACAAACAAACTCTTCAGCTTTATAATATTAGTATATATAAACATTGTAAAAATTGATGATTTGAAAAGAGTGGCCGCGAGTTTTTATTACCTTGTTCTTTTCTCCGGCTTTACCCATTATTTGCGAACTTGGCATTACATGTACATGTAGAATCATTACGTATCACAAGTGTTAAATAAAGTGAATAAAGTTTTTTGTAATCTTGTCATATAGACATGAGATAAGAAAAGTTTTCACTGGAAACTCCAGCTCCAGGGGGCAATAAACATAACATTGAACAAACGCAGCTAAAACTAGTTTTTTATAAAAAATAATAAATTTGACACTTGAAATTATTTTACTATATATTTTCTAAGTAAACGCACACTAAAAGTATCAAAATTCAGTGTAAATATATCCAATTAAGTTTTAATTAGGAGTACAACGGCCCGTATAACAGTGATTGTGGCTGGGAAGTCATTAGCAACACTTCACACTAGTGGTAAATAATCCAATTTTCTCATCTAATTTGAAAGAGCATTTTAAATGCTGCTCAAATCTAATAAAGTCAAATTAGAATCCAATGTAGCTCCGGGTAAAGGCGTGGCATTAGTTTAAGCGTGCTTTGAAATAATATAAAATTCCTTTATATTTCAATTGAAGATAAATACACACATTTTGAATTTAGTTCCAGACTTACAATATAATATTACTAGCCACTTTCAAAAATCAAATTATTGACATATAAGTCCTGACTTATATATTCTTCTCTGAAAACTTTCTGCATTCAAAATCCTGGCTTTCTTTCATCAACTATTTTGAATGTAGAAACGTTGCAGATAAGCTTTTCAATGTTGATACCTACCTAAAGAAAGAACAGAGTTTAGGATACTCCAGCACTAGCTGGGGCTGTTTGTAATTTATGCGGGCGAAGCCGCATGTAAAACGTAGTGTTAATATAAAAATGATTTTGTCATCTTCATTTCATAATAATACAAAATTAATAGAAATAAAATATTATTATATTTCCCGAATTCTCAAATTATATTTTTAGGAAGTTTTTTTAATGTATCTGTTGGAATGGAAATCTAACGCATGGGCTGGTTTATTGACCTTATTATAAAATATATAGACAACATATATCATAGTAATAGCTATAATAATAATAAATATCTACCTATGTCTCTATATGAATATATATTTATATATTCATATGAATACATATATATACGCTAAATAAAAAATATATTTATTGCAGAGAAAAATGTATTCTGTCATGGCATCAGCCGCACGTCGTAAGCCGCGAGCGACCGCTATCGGCCGCGAAATGAACTTTAACGGCCGGTTTCAATAATCTAACTATCGACGGATTTGACTACTAGAGGTAAATATTTGCCATAAGCTCCATACAAAATATGTCAAAATTCTACCTCTAGTAGCCAAATCCATCGATAGGTAGGTTATTGAGACCGGCCGTAAGACAGCTCAATCTACCGCTGTCACTGAGGCCAACAGTCGGCTCCCACCAGACAGTCCGCTCTATCCGAATTAGACTGGAACGTGTATAATTTATCGGAATCGGACGAAAGTTTCCGTTAATTATTATATCTCATATTACGATTGACGGAATCGTATGAATGACGGGTCGAAAATCAATTCGACCCATCATTCATACGATTCCGTGAACCATTTAGAAAAAAAAATATTTTCAAAATGGTTAAAGAAAGGCGGTCTAGACTGAGTTTAAAATATGATAATCTATACTAATATTATAAAGCTAAAGAGTTTGTTTGTTTGAACGTGGTAATCTCACTATTGATCCGAACTGAAAAATTGTTTCATTGTTGGATAGCCCATTTATCGAGGAAGGCTATAGGCTATATAACACCACGCTACGACTAATAGGAGCGGAGCAGCAATGAGAAATGTAGCAAAAACGGAAAAATGGCGCGGGACAGCTAGTAATAATATATACCTACTAGCTCTGATCTTTTTGTTTTAGCATAGAATGGACAAAATATCTGTAGGTATGCCTATTTTATCGCAATTCTTCTTTTGACTCTCACTCTCTCCAATCTCAGGAACTGCTCGTCCGAATTGAAATTTATTTATTGTTGGATAGCTCATTTATCGGAAATAGGAGCGGAGCAGCAATGAAAAATGTTGCAGAAACAGGGAAAATTAACGCAGACGAAGTTCCGCGGGTCAGCTAGTAATTTCTAAAAAGTAAATACACTTACTTTTTTATTTTTTAAAGATAACTAGCAATGAGGGATTGTTGGTCCTACATAACTGGCAATCCCGTTAACTCCTTCAACTAACCTCAATAGTTTGTGTTAGAAGTGGATTTACGTCGGTAGTATTATTATACTCATATTACAATTGACGGAACCTATTGCTAGGATTCAAACCCGCAACACCATGATTGCGAGTCTGATGCCTTAGCCATTCGGCTACCGCCTCTTCTTCTGATTGTATTTTTAAATAAAATATTTATTTCGCAATGTGTTTTAATGCATTACAGAATAAAAAAAATCTCTCGAAGTACTGTCGATAAACATAATTATGTCATACTCATAGAATTCTCCAAGGTAACATAGAGTATTATATATTTACGAGTATTAAATAGATAATATGATTGGTATAATAAGCAGTAATCAACTGGTTTGTCCATGGGGAAGCTTCATCTATGTAATTACTGCAATTGGTTTTCTTCGATATACTGTTAACTATAAGGTACATATATATTTTCTCGTAAATTACGTAGATGAAATAAAGAAATTTAAGGATATGTCTTAATATGATCCCGCAAATAAATCTTGAAGTTGCGGAAAAATGCAAAAACGAGCATTTTTGTATTGTCACAGTCATGGCATTCGTAATTTAACATATGTACGAACGAAGTAGAATATATTTATTTTGACCATCGTGTAGCTGTGTACGTAGCGCTAAATAAATAACTATCTCAGTGCCCCCTTAATGACGGTACATCTGATCATGTCCGAAACCTTTGTGATTTTTTTCATATCTTTTGGTTACACGGTTCAAAAGTTAAGGGGGGGGGGGGCACAATTTATGCAACTTTCGGATCGATTATTTCCAAAAATATTCACTCTATCAAAAAAGTTTATTAGGAACCTTATAGTGTTTTTAAAAGACCTATCGAATGATGTGCCACACGTTGATGATAGCCGAAAAATTAGCTTCTGTTACATGTATGGAGTCCCCCCTAAAAATATTTATTTTTAAATAATGAAAATAAATATTTTTAGGCTATAAACTAAGTAGAAGCCACTAAAAGACACCTTTTCATCAAATTTCATCAATATTTATTGAGTAGTCTCTGAGTAAAATGCCTGTGACATACGGACAGACAGACATGACATAAATATAAGTGTTCCGTTTTATGCCATTTTGGCTACGGAACCCTAAAAAAGAAACATTATTCAGTCATATTTAATGTGTGTAGGTAAAATTCACACGGGCGGGACTCGCGCCCGCGATCCCTTGGAATTTTTCCTTCATACATTTATTATGTGTAAATTACCTTAAAGAACCAGCCGCCGCCGCACGCTAGATACCTCCGATTATAAGTCCGATTTAAAAGTTACGAAGCCGAAGTCGGAGTGGGAGGTGTAAAATGAATCGGAAGTTCCAACCTTTCGGAGTCGGGAGTCGAAGCTCCGTAACAACTTTGAATCTATTTGTATTCTATATACATAAATAGGTTTCTTCTACTTTTTTAGATATTTATAATAATAAGGAAAAGCATAATCAAATTTTAATAAAATATCTGCAGATTTAAATGAAAACAACAACGATGAAATACTTCTATGATGTCTTGCACGATA
Organism: Herminia tarsipennalis; assembly: GCA_945859575.2. NCBI lineage: Eukaryota > Metazoa > Arthropoda > Insecta > Lepidoptera > Erebidae > Herminia > Herminia tarsipennalis. The sequence continues at coordinate 12,941,243 of OX243835.2, forward strand.
TGAAAAGAAAATGAAATTAATGCTACGTTCCAGTAGATATATTATGTACGAAATAATACCTATATAAGATAATTAGACAACTATTGTGTTCGATCTCAAGAACTTCCTCTTGAATCTTATCAGTCGAAAATCATAATTAACTTTGACAGCCAACATGGAAAAGCGATTTGATTGCTTTATATTTGTATCGTGACATCTTAAATCTCGGCCAAGGTTTCCATTCATAATGTTGGCCGTCTATCCCTGTAAATGCTAAAGGGAAGACGGAAAAGACATATTTTTTATGAAATTTTATTGTTTTAGGTATATACACGGCTATGTTAGGTTGTCAAGTGTTCATGATTATACTCTTTCGATTTTTAAATTTCAAAGCATGGCAATAATATTCCATTAATGGATTTTTGCAGGTAACACTATACGATTATTTTCGTAATTTAATTATCTTTCTTTCGAAATTTATTTTTATTGGTTATCAGATCGGTGTAGTTACCTACATTGACGTACCTGTTCATACCTTGCCAGGTAGCCATGAACAAAAATAAGTTCTCAAACCTACCAAACAAACTAAACATAAACTAAATTTGTTCGTTTATCAAAAGACTGAGAGTTATAAAAAAAATATATAAATAGCCATAAACACTTTTCGATAGGCAAGCTATCATAGGTGTGTTTATAAATCAATAAATTTAGATATAAAAATTGTATCATCTGGTTATCGATGGGTGTAAGTCGATATTCATTATCTCTTAGGTCATAAGTAATAAGACACTATTTAACAGAACTGTCTTAATATTAAGACCATAGCGACCAAAAGACACTAAACTGTTAGAAATAATCTTAACCTCTTCACCTATGCAACCAAATTAATCCAAACTAATATTATAAATATGAAAGTAACTTCTAGACAGATGTGTCTAGAAAACGAAGAAAAAGAAAATATCGTTTATTTGTGACTGATACATTACTTAAAAATTATACAAATAAGTATCTACTTATTATATTTGTATAAATTTTCAAGAAGTATCTACTTGTACTTGCACGTCATATCTGCGACAAACAAGGTTTCCACTCAGCATAAAAGCCACGTTGTAGCATGAGCCACAACACAGCACTGAAGTTGAAACTTTCCAATGTATAGTATTATATTATCTGTGCCAATGTGAACCCTAAGTTGACGTCCGAAATCATTAAGATATCTCATGCTTAAAAAACATAGCAATAAATATGTTAATAAATATTTTATGGTAAAACACTGAATAGTTAATTTGTGTACTTGATATATATGAAACATTTACAGGCACAGAATATAAAATAACATTACTTTATTATATATATATTTATATGTGTATGTACATGAAAATTTATAATCTCGGTGGCGCGGTGGGAGTGTGTCCGACTGCTACGCAAGAGGTCGTGGGTTCGATTCCCACACGGGACACCTTTGTTGTTTCGTGTCTGGGTGTACTTTGTGTCCGTGACTTGTATATTTGTAAAGTCCCCCGCGACACAGGGCTTGTACCCTAATGAGGGAGTGGTCTAATTAAAAAAAAAAAAGGAAAAAAAAATGCTAATAACATAATTTCTACACCCGAAACATGAACAATACAACGCCGTTGCGCAGCTTGCATCGAAGCTTAAATTACATCTTAGGTAATTATTATTAAGTTGTCGAGACCGCTATAGGAAGTCTGTGCTGGTTGCGTTACTAAAACAAAAAAACAAAAAACAATGAAGACACAGGCAGTTTTTTATGTTTTAATGTTCTCTCTCAAGTACCCTCGCAAGAAAGACGTTACTAAACTGAAAATCATAATAATGTCAGTGATGTGTTATTTAGTGAGTAATTTGGTCTTGCAATAAGGAGTGCATAGATATAGTGCAGGAATGTGGATGCGTCTCCCATAAACGGAGTCTACCAATACCTGCTTAGTTATATATGCCGCCTCGCGTCGCTTATGAATAAGTTTACCTACTTTATCTACGGGATATGAAACTTACGAACCTAAGTGAATAATATGAATTATGTTACTATAAAAACTGTTAGATTAAAAAAAAATGGTTGTCTGTAAAGTCGGTTTACGGACGAAAATTTTATGTGATAACGTCATAAGAAATTGATGACATTGTAATAAACAACCATGCCTGTGACAGCTTTAGTTCCCATTGTATCGCATGTCGCTGCAATCGCCATTCGCTGATATGTTGACACTATCAGCCTATCAGGAACGTGACAATTTTTCGTGCGTGCAGCCGGTCATCGATTTATAAGACGTTATCACGTCAAAAATGCCCGAATGTTTGTTATGTTTTCACGCTTAAAGCGCTGGACCAAGTTAGATGAAACTTGGTACTCGTATGTAGATTGTTTTCATCATGATAATCGACATGCACGCAAGCGTAGCCACAGGCGTAAGCTGATTTATCTATAAATTACGAGCATTCCAAGGTCTATTTCGCAGTTAATTACAATTAACGGGTTAATACTGAACGATTATGCTAATTTTGTCTAATAACAGTTTGGTATGTATAAGCATGTTACTTGTGTGTGTATTTACCCGTCTATTTGCCAATAGAACGGATTGATTCCTCAAATTCTATTCATGAAGATAACTAGGTTTCAATAATAACGGGAATGGAGGAAATCTGACACAAATATTAATAACTGCTTAGTTATCAATATTTGTATCACATTTCCTCTTTACTAGCGTCGTCTTAACACAGAGTACTTTTCACTTTCCACATATATAGGAAGGTATACGCTGTAGAACGATAACTATACCAAAAACCGTTGTGTTGGTCTTACTACGAAATTCCGCTGTATTTTGAGGGTACACGAGAAAATAAATGAATCTATACTAATATTATAAAGCTGAAGCTTATCGAGGAAGGCTATAGGCTATTTAACATCACGCTACGACCAATAGGAGCGGAGCAGCAATGACAATTGTTGCTGAAACGGGGAAAATTACGCATACGAAGTTGCGCGGGACAGCTAGTAAATAATACACGGAGGCGACTTTGCCAATATTTTGAGCAATTAAAAACCTTATGTTGCAAAACTGCTGCGCCTTGCGGCAAATCTTAACGACTGGCCTATTGGTCTAGTGATTAGTGACCCTGACTGCTAAGCCGAAAGTCGTGGGTTCGATCTCCACCCAGGATAAAACTTTGTGTGATGAGCACGATGGTTTATTCTGTGTCTGGATGTTATTTATCTAATCTAATATTATAAAGCTGAAAAGTTTGTTTGTTTGAAATCGGTTATCTTACTACTGATCAGATTTAAAAAATATTTTTCTGTTGGGTAGCCCATTTATCGAGGAAGGCTATAGGCTATATGACATCACGCTACAACCAAACGGGGATAATTGACGCATACGAAGTTGCACGGGACAGCTAGCCTGTAATATGTATGTATTTAGAAATATATAAGTATTAGAATATTATCGGGACTTAATTGCGTGAAATATTCAATGTACGTACCATTGAATATTTCACGCAATTAAGTCCCGACCGAAAAGTTAAAGTTTAAAAAAATATCTAAGTGTGTTTATCAGTTGTCTGGTTTCTATAGTACAAGCTCTGCTTAGTTTGGGATCAAATGGCATTGTGTGAGTGGTCCCAAAATATTATTATTATAATAGTATAAAATAAAGTCGCTCCCGCTGTCTGTGCGCTTAGATCTATTGAAATACGCAACGGATTTTAATGCAGTTTTCAGCAATCGGTAGATTGATTTAAGAGAAAGGTTAATATTGTATATATATATACATCATCCCATGGGAACAGGATCCTAGCGTATGGAGTCACGGGTGTCCGCTAGTATCTTATAATGCACGTCTGACTTTTTACGAATTTACAAATCTGGATAGATGAATCCTACTAATATTTATAAATCGGAAAGCTTGTGAGGATTATTGTTGCTCTTTTACGCTAAACTTATTGAACGGAGTTTGATGAAAATTTACAGAAAGTAATGTAGTTTGTTAACCAGAATAGCATATAGGTAGGCTATATGACTCCGTAAGGCCGATGAATCTTCATCTACCCTCACTTTTTTCGGCCTTACTGAGTCTTAACATTGCTGCGATAGTCCGCTTGTAACCACGGCCGGTGCAACCTGATTGAAACGTCAAGTAATTTTAAGGTAAACAATGCGCGTTAATTCCCGTTTAATAAATAGTTATAATCATGCAACGCGAAAGTTAAAATGTTTTTGAAACAATAACTTTTACAATTACTTTAAGTTAAATTCTTTGTTACTAAGGAGTTCAAGTTAAAGATGAAATGTGAAATGTACGCGCATGAATGCCAAAATACATAAATATTTACACGAACTCTACTTTGTTTCATAGAATCATTGTCATCGGTCCATTTAAATTATTCCGATATGGCAGGAAGTGGATGAAAATTGTATTGGAAGTTTCCGTTACACTGATAGTATAGACACATATTATGTCCAGGTAATAAATTTTAGTATTTGTCGGAAAATCTGCCACAATAATAATACATATTTTGGGAAATTTCAGCCGGCTATCTACTACAGTTATTGTCAGTTTGGATTTTATTAACTGACAGGGAGGATACGTACCGTTACTATTGAATAAATAATATGAATAACGTGGACATTCTCACAAACAAAAAAAAATGTGTGGCACTCGGGGACTGCCGCGGTAAAGCTATTGCATAGCATTTTTATCAACTTAAGATATTAAAAAAAAAATGACAATAGGTAACATAATGTCAATAGATGGCGCTGTATTTAATTTTGTTACTATTCAATACAAAATGTACTACGGTCTGAATCGCGCTATTATGATTTTTGCAGCCAGAATCATAAGTACAAAATGAAACGACGTTAGACGATGCACGGCCTTCCAGTGGGAGCGTGAGGTTTTTTCGTTACGGAATTTCTGGATTCGGTCCCCGCGCTCAAGGCCCGCGATAGAAGCTATGCAATAGCTTAAAACTATTTGTGATGTTTGGTCTTGTTTCTTATAACAATTTAAGTAATAATAGTGGCAGAAATCACAAAAAAACTCTTCCTTATTAACTACAGTATTTTTTTATATTTGAATTTAGTTTACTAAAGCATTTTCTTTAAGCACCTGTCCCACCAAAGACGATGAGCGAGAAGCGAGTAGCAATTTATCGCTCAAGAAACGTACAATAGATGTATTTTGTAAATCCCGTTTGTGTTAACAAAAGAGATGCAGTATATAGCGAATACTCGTCGGCAGTATGAACAGTCAGCGATCAACTATTAATATCAGTATCTCTTTTGTTTACACGGGATCTACTTAAGTGTATACGTTTCTTGAGTGATAAAATCGCTACTCGTTTTCTCGCCGTTGGTGGGACAGGTGCCTAAGAACGTTGTCTAGTAGCTAATACAGAACAGGTTTCTGACTTTACATCTCCGTTAAAAAAACCACTCAGTATATAAAGAACCTTATAGACTTGAAACAGACAGACGGACGGCGTACACTTATTAACCTAACATCGAATAGGGTTTTGTTGGCACTATGGTCAAAATTATTGTTTGTGTGTGTAATTATTATTCGTACCTAACAGTTAGGTACTACAGTTGTTGTAATAAACACGGCACTCAACAAACAGATTCAGACATTTAACAAATTTGGCCGCAGTGCAATGTAATCACACAAACTGAACACACAATTTAATCACATTCAGGTAAATGGAACAAACATAGAACTGATACAACGCTTTTCAAATCCAAACTCTAAGCCTGAGTTAATAGCTGAACAAACAAATCTGGGTATATTGCAGCTCGATGTAATTATATCCCATAGTTACGTTTGTACACAAAAACAATTTGTCTCATCAAATTGCATTGGCATAAATTCGTACGTGTTCATGTTATTACATGATCGGAGTATTGGATCGAGTTGGTAACAGGCGCGCATTGTTGCCAGATTAGGGAAAATTTCCTGCAAATTTGGAGTTTTTTTTTTGGCTCTGAGGGCAAATTCGGGATAACATTCTTTAGGGAGTCTTTAGAGGGGTAATTTTGAAGGTCTTATCTACCATATCTGCGCTTAGAATTCAATACTTTTACCTTCTGCTCCCACGTCGCACGCCTGACTCACATTTTGCCTTTTTTTTTTATCAAAAAGCTAATTTTTGTTGGGATTATGAAAAAAATTGGGGGAAATGACATGGTCATCTGGCAACACTGCAGGCGCGTGAATCAGAAGCGAGTAATCATCGAAATAGGATTGTCGCTTTCCAATTAGCGGCGTGTCGGTAGTCGGTCCCTCGGTCGATGACAGGCCTTTCGAGTGACAGCCCGGTGGCTTGGATAAGAAAAAGTGCCGCGATTCGTGGCGATAACGTCTTGATTCTCGTGTCTAGTAATAAAAAATACTTACCAAACTATTTTCGTTTCACTCACTAACTTATTGGTTGTAAGAAATTTTATATTTTGTGCATTGATTGTTATGTTTCCCAACCTTACGCTGAGTAAAATATTAACTTGAATTGATTTTTGGGTAAACTGATACGTTTGCCCAAAAATCAATTCAAGTTTGACAAGCCTTAAACAATTTAAAGCTTGCAATTTTACTACGTCCCTTTATGATAGCAAAAACTTTGACGAAAATATGAAAAACCAAAAGCCAAATTAAGAGATGTCGAACTTGAATCTCATTTCTGGGCAATATCCAAGTAGGTACATCTATTTCCAGTTCCATCAATAACGTTAATACAATTGGATATAATTTCACTAATTCAAAGCTCATAACAAGCATTTCGTTAACGAGTTATCTTTAAGCTGCTTTGTTATAACTCTATACAATAATGGAACTATGAACGCTATGATCACAGTTTGCTCAAAACACTGACCTGTCCGGTGTTAAGGAGTAACCACACCGATACCAAATACTGGGAAAAGTATAGACAATTCCAATGTTAAAATAAACCTGTCGAATAATTCACAGAGAATAAGCCTAACCTCAATCCTCAGTTATTTATAGCTGCAAATAAAACTACTGTAATGTTAAGTACACATAATACCTACATGGGCTAGTAGTAAAAATCCTTCCAATAAATACCTATTCATTCTAATTATTCATAGAGAGACCAGAGCTTCACGTTCTTCGTGAAAACTGTGTGTGTGCTAACTTAGAAAAGTTACACCACATTACATCAGCATTATGAACTTATACACCATAAATACAAAAAACTGTCGCAAAAGAAAAACATTATGACAGTTAAACCCACTGTATTCCATTGCAGAGAAACAGAAGAAAAACTATAACAGAACAAAAGCCTTTACACACAGCAACATAAATCGTACAACTCAGTAAAAAGTTGTACGTGATCAAACGTAAAATATATACATACGGGTTGACGTGTGAACTTTCTCCGTATTTTTCCTCGGGCAAAACATAGGCATTTTACAAGTTTCACAAGTTCAGGCAATGTGCATTCGCCTCAGTGCGGAGGCGCCGCGGGCGTCGATCGCCCGCCTAATTTCAGCCAGTAATAACCGGTCTCGGCACGGACATCACATTCAGAATCTTTGTGGGAACCGTGCGTCGCGTCACCCATCAGCTGAGCGACGTGAGGGGTGCCACAACGTCATTTGTCCAATGTTTTTTTTTTGTTTATTGAGGCCAGGCGTCTTTTGATCGAATGTACTTACATTTTGAGGTAAGTACAATACTATTTTAATATGATATTCTAGGAATATGAACTTGCACCGATTGTTGTCATAAGTGCGTTGGTGACTGATCCTAATCTAATAAACGAAGAAAAAAAAACCTGATTCTTTTTTGATATTTTGTTCTACTCGTTCAAATATTATTCAATACGCTGAAAGAATTTAGGTGAGCCTTATCACACTGTTTTTGTAAATTAAGAGAAAAACTGATCGTCAGCTCGGATTTCCTCTGACCGCGTTTATTTATGGAAACAAAACATTTGGTATTATGTGACCAAATATCCCAAAATAACGCTAAATAATTAGATGTTTTGTTTGATTCTTACCTGTTTCAAAAATATATACAATATCAGTTTCCGAATGAAGGCGGCGTCCATATACAAGACTCTAAATGTGTATTTTAGGTACATTCATATTTTGTGTTGTAATCAATTCTAATAATGTTATATTAATTGTATAAAATTTACGATGTTAATTCTCGCAATTGTGGTGTAAATAGCGTAGGTCTACGATTTCAAAGGCTCTTTGTAATATAAGTAAGAATATTGCGTAGGCGAGTATGTTTTCAAAGGAAATGTAATATTATTTTTCCAAAATTAGAACTTTATTTTATATAATAATTATTATTTGTAAGTTTGAATTTCTATAGAGTATGAGTTTATTATATTTAAAATAGAATTAAGCTTCTTATTAAACACAAACATAAATTTAAACTGCAGGTCTACCTGTCATCACACGATATTTTTTCGCAACCATATGCCTAAGTGTTAGTAATCATATTTTAAAGCCATATGATAAGTTGGTAGTTGACTTAAAAAAAAGTAGGTAAATTATTTTATACTATTCAAGTAATAGTAGTATAGACTGAAAATAAGTGTTCTTTTACAATTCAACATGTTTTTGAATTTAAAAGCATGAAAACGTAATGATTTGACGATATGATAGGAACTTATCACGTCATAGGTTGTTAATCCTTAAACATTTCTACAGAGCATGTCGTTTTGACATTTCATAAAAAAAGACTGATTTGACTTGATAATCAACATCACTATTGTGTAACAGATTATCCACTAAGTTATTTTTATAGTTTTCGACCATTATGACAATTTTCCAGTTAACCTACAAGGGCAACCCTAGACGTCTTTGAATAGAAGGATGTTAGTTATTGTAGTGCGAAACTGAAATCAATGACATCGCATCGACGTTGACGAGAAATTGCTAGTTAAGGTTCAATTTGTAGTTTTAGAGGTTCCTCTTGAAACGGCTATGGCTGTATAAGACTTCATATGATGGTCATTTTCAGACCAACAATCAACAAGCCATGTGATTCTTTTGGTATATTGTTCCTAATAGTGCCACTACTGAGTACCATCAGTGGTACCTACTAATGATAATTGCTATCTCACTAGCACCCTTACATCGAAGTAATTGCAATGTTAAGGAAACTACTAATGGGAAAAAACCAAAGAGCAAAAAAAGTTAGATATATTTCGGGACTTAGTCGCGTGAATTGTTTTAAGGGACGAACCTTTTATTTACCCAACGTTTCGATCGAATTGCACCGATCGTGTTTGTACCTTTAAATAATTCACGCGATTAAGTCCCGAAATATATCTAATATGTATAAAAATCGCGAAAGTTTAAAAACAATAATAGCAAGAAAAGTTGTGAAAAAAAAGGGATAGAGAAATTTGAGGTCTAGTAACATAGTCCAGATAGGTGATTCGCTTCTGGCCCCGGTTTGGCTACGGAAGTCTCGGGTTCGATTCCTGGGTCTGGACTTCAAATTTTTCTATCTTTCCAAAATGCAATTATTGTATTTGTAAAGTTGTTACAGTTTTAGTAATAACTTAAAACGACGCCTATTCAGAAGGGACCATATTAGAAAACTCGTTTTCAACAACTATTAAAAAATTGCATTTGAGGATCATGATTGTTGCGACATTTACACGCTTAGGAGACCTCTGGTTGTTGTCAAATATAGCCATAACTTTCATTAAAATATATATTTTTAAGACACACGTTACATTACCCACCATTCATTTTGACTAAGGCACTGGACACATAATCGAAAAGTCGCGGATTCGAATCCCACACATTATACTTTAGACTATTATGAACTCACACAATCAATTGAGTTTTAAGGAGGGGATTACTAGTAATCTGCGACTGATTTTTATTTAAATTTTAAACAGCCACATAATGTAATTATAGAAATTATTCTGCGTTGAACCCGTTCCGCTATAGTTACGGCAAAACTTAAACATCTATTCTCGTCGCTATCTATTGCGGCGCGAAATTCCCTTCGGCTGCCTACGAAATCCGCGCCACGTAACCAATACCTCGCACAAAGAATAAAGTACTCATAGCAGACGGACGCGACTCGATTCATCGCCGCAAATGAAACCGGTATGGAGGACATATTTACACATTAAGTTATTGTTTCACGTTATATTTTTATATTAAATATTAATGACACACAAATACAAGTAAGTACTTATATTATATACAAAATATATTCGATTAATTATAATAGGTACTATTACTACATTTATCCGCGGCTTCGCTCGCATAGATGCATATGTATACCAGTCTAATGTGATAGACTATATATCTATTTTTGGAAGCTTGAATGAAGCTTTCGCGTTTATATTAGAGTAGGATACTCTACAAGCCCGACAAACAAACAAATCTATGCAATAAATTTATTAGGACGGATCCGAAACAGACTCCTAATTTTAATGAAAGAATCTCAATCATAATCAATAGGGAATAATGAATTAGGGAGCGGCCGCCATCCCAGTGCCAATCCCTTCCAAGACTATAAGTAGATAGGTTTATTAATATAGGGGTGGCAAGAGTACAACTCTTTTAGCAACGTGATATGATTTAACATTTAGGGTATATTTCAAGTAATTTTGCAAAATTGTAAAGTGCTTGTTTGAACAAAAAGGTTCTTTTTATCATAGAATAATGTTATCAGAGTCTGCTTTTTGAAAATGTTTGCTTTTTTTGTGAAAAAACTCGCACTACGGTATTGAATGCCAACGTTTTTGAAGACTCGTGTCAGTTCCAGTTTTGCCGCATTGCTTGGTGATGCTGTCAAAAATTCAAATAATTGGGAATACTTTTTATTTTGGAAGCATATTACCTATATGACTTATCTACTAGCTACTCCCTGTGGTTTCACCCGTGTTAATTTTAAGGTGATAACGTCTTATAAATCGAACTCCGGTGCACTCACAAAAAAGTGTCACGGAGCAACGGTCACGTTATTGATCGGTTGCTAAGCAACAGCGACTGGCGATATGACACCAATGTCGTGAAGTTATCGTCCGTAAACCGACTTTACAGACAACCAATTTTTTAGCCTATGTGTAATAAACTACATTACTGCAAAGTTTCATCAAAATTGTCTCAGTCTTTTTGGGGTAACAGAGTAACATACATCAATCCTCACTCAACACAACTTTCGTGGGATCAAAACAAGATTATAATCGTTTTTTTCCTTAATAAAGTTTATGTAATTAACCCACGGTAAAGATAAAGCTGTTAATTATGAATTTTCAAGGCCTATTGCTAGTAGAGTAAGTTACTACACGAGGCATATCCACGACACGGCTCCGATGACGCCTTTCAATTTGCGTGGGGTTTTTAGATCATTTTAGCAACAAGCTTGTGTGTTGGTAATATACATATTAAAATACTCTGGCAGGCTATAAAGCTGAGCGGTAGTTTTAAACCAAATAAACACTTCAACTAACGTAATTAATAACTAAACCGATTAAATCAAATTTCCATTTTAAAAAATCGTAAACATATCTGTCCGTCAGGTGCTACGATGCTACGACAGAAGCGCTACGATATTTGCGTTAAAGGTTAGAATACAAACTTACTGAGACTTAAAAAAATATGTATAGTCATTTGAGTCATAATATACAAGTAAAAAATACTTTGTATTAGAAGAAGTGTTCCAAATGATATTGAAAACTTTATCAAAATCTTAACAAAATACTGGGCAACAGCATGTTGGACCATGCTCAGTGTAGCGTTCCAGGGCCGTTGCCGTATGAACAAATCCGATTTGAATAATTGCACCACCACTTACGCCCTTTTGTTGAGGAACGCAGTTTTTCGGCAATAACTCAATGACGGTATATCCGATCATGTCCAAAATAATTTTAGTTTAAAGTACTTCCTAAGCGCTATCTTTTTGAATTTTTTTTATATTTTTTGATCACACGGTTTAAAAGATAAGAGGGGGGGGGGGGAGAGTAAAGACATGTATGAATTGCCCCCCTTAAAATATTTATTTTTATAATTTAGCTATCAAACTAAGTAGCGGCTACTACAAGACACCTTTTCACCAAATTTAATCAATATCCATTGTGTAGTCTTTGAGTAAAATGCCTGTGACATACGGACAAGACGAGACTTGGATTCGTTTTTGCCATATTGGCTACGGAACTCTGAACGCACTTCTTTATTAAATGGGTATATATGAATGATCTCAACTGTAAAAAAAAAATTACAACTTTTTTTTTAAAGACGACTCCCGCAGTTTGGTACGAGCCTTGTGTCACGGGGGACTTTACAAACATACAAGTCACGGACACAAAGTACACCCAGACTTGGAACAACAATTTGTGGATCACACAAAGTGGTGTCCCGTGTGGAAATCGAACCCACGACCTCTGGCGTAGCAGTCGGATACACTCCTACCGGGCCACAGACGCAGTCAACTTTGAAGGTATACCCACATACTAATTTATTTTCGCTTAGTCATTATTTACAGACTGCCCTATAAATACGTCTGCGATTCACGGGCCGTCGGTTTTCTTTATGTTAATGATGAGCTTACTACGTAAATATTATGAGCCTTTCATATACAAGGTAGAAGGGTGATTTTATATTAATACAGAAATATCCTTCGCAACAGGAGTTCAGACATGAATACATTAATTTGTACTGAAGTAAGATTTTCTCGATATATGGCTTATAAACTTAAATTCAAATATCTAGGTCGGAATTCAATATCTGTAATATGAGTGATAAATGGGCGACCATTCAAGTAAAAAAGTCTATAAACTTTTCAATGTCGAAGCCAAACGAGTGCGTCTGACTGACATGCTTTATTATTCCTTTTTGTGTTTGAATTAACTTCTAATATATGTGTGTACCTATATAAAATTTCATAGGTATTTTTATATTTTTGATAGCTAAATAATAATAATAAATGGTAGCTAAATAATAATAATAATAAACGGGGGAGCACTCATACATGTTACAGATGCTGGATTTTTTTTTTCAGCAAATGTCAACGTGTGGCACATCATTCGACAGGTCTTTCAAAAACATTTTAAGGTTTTTAATATTTTTGATTGATTCAATATTTTTGGAAATAACCCTTAACTTTTGAACCGTGTAACCAAAAAATAAGGAATAAATCACAAAGACGGTGCTTAATAAATACTTTAAAGTAAAATAATTTTGAATAAGATCGGATATACCGTCATTGAGTTATTGCCAAAAAACTGCGTTTCGCAACAATAGGGCGTAACTGCCATGAACATACGCTCTTGTGCTGATGCAATTGTTCAAGGCTGCGGAACCCTACACTGAGCATGGTCCGACATGCTCTTGTCGGGTTTTTTTAGTGTACTTGTCAAATTTTGTGTCACATGGAAATAGTTTTTGAGATCAGTCTGTCAATGAATGAGCCTTATATCTAGTAACCACATATAGGTAAATAGGTGCAAGTAAAGAAGTATTTTTTACTTAAACGCAATGCGACGCCCAACTTCGTGGGCAAACTTACAGATTATTGGTTTGTGCACTCAGTATCTAATAAAAATAACACTTTAGTACTTTTCTTACAAATTCATACCTAATTTTTGTATCAACTTTTGCCACACATGGGTATTTGCAATTTCTGACTTTAAAATATTACAAAACAACTATATTTTTAGATAGAATGTAAATGTTAGAATGATTAGATAAAGATCTTAAACCTATTAATTAGTTAATTAATGACATAATAATTAATTAATAGAAAAATATAACACGGTCCAAAAACTACCCCAATGGATTGTGCTACTGATTTTAAGCAAACTACTTTCAGGTTTGCACTATACTAAGAATAACGTTGTATCTATATTACTTCTGGTTTTGGTCCTGCTTTTGCAGCCTACCTCATCAAAACTGATTGATCTACTCATGACTAACATACAGTAAAAAAAATTGAAAAAAATTAAAAGTACAAAATTTGAAAGTGAACAAATATTATCAACAGCTTAAAATCGGCTACCAAGAACTTATTTAATAGTTACAAGTGAAGTTTATCCTTAGCATTTTATATAAAAGTAGTAGATTAATGCCCTTGCAACCGCGAGATATAGCTGCTGAATACAAATAGACAAAACCCATAACTAAGGGCCCGCCGGCACGTACAATGTGGCTCGCCGGCCGGTCAACATTCGTCTCTTACATTTTAGTATCTCTATACTTTGGAGATATTGTAATGTTTGATCCAGTCAGTTATCCAGATAACACTGCCAGCAGTGAACATGTTTGTTAATAACTATCGTTTCAGTTAAATTATATCTATTGCTATAATTTGTGTTTAATTTTTAACCACCGACACTAAGAGAAGGGTATTGTAAGTTAAATCTGTGTTTGTTTAGTTATGCATTTTTTATGGTGTTGTAGCTCCCGAAAGAATCGATCGATAACATTATGTGATGAAAATTGGGTTAGTCGTTTCAAAGATAATCGAGTTTATATCGCTCGGTTTAGGTTTAGGTTCGGTTAGGTTTTTTAAAATGCTTTTTTTTATATAATGAACAAAAACCAATGTTTTTTATACTGTAAGTCAAAAGTCTCCCTCGTATATCTACTTCTGCTTATTTTTATTTATTTAAGTCATACCAAACCATAATATTTCACTAGATTTTTTATCAACTCTTAATTATGTTGAGAAGCTATAGCTAAGTTATGAAAAGCAGAAACTTACTACATAATGTTTTATAAACTCTTCTATAAAGATCTTGATAGGACAAGTTAAAAGCATTATCATATAAAGAAAACAGCAAATTGTAAAAGTTTCTAAGTATTCAATTTCGTTCACCTTTGAAAAGTACATTGTAAAATTATATATACTACGGGTCTTAATCACGTGAATAATATGGGCAATAAACAAGATTTTACCCTAAATTATTAATGCGATTAAGACTTTTATGTTCGATGTGGGCCGATGCTAGCAAGCAGTTGGAATGTCCGAAATAATTTATCTAAAGTCATGATTGTCAATCACAAGTTACTATTGATTTCACAATAATAATTTTATACTGTGTACAAATCGCGAAAGTTTATTAATACTAAAAAGTATCTTAAAATTGCATTTTTTACGTACCTAACCGCATAGTCACATGATCAAATATTGTGAGAGACTAAAAAATTGACAATAGGTAAAAAAATACCTATTTAAAAAGAAAGAATAGATTGTAGCATGACTTTTCGTAAATGCTCTGTCATCTGTGTAGTTCACCGTGAGGATATTGGTGACCCCTGCTTTAAAAAAAAGTAAGAAAGAAAGTCTTTAAAGACAAGCTACAATTACTAGATTACAGGACTGAGTATAAAAGTGTGGGAAAACTTATATCACAAATGAGTTACACATGTGGGTTACGACAGGCGGTCGGTAATCTACTTTGTTAGTGACTGACATATTAATTTGAAGGTCTGAGCTTCCTCTACAAGTAATCGATCTACATATTACTTCGGCTTAACCATTAGGTATTTGATATGTCCTTTCATGTGTAATTTGAAACTTGCGCTTGTAGGATTGATTGGCATTTTCATCTTTAAATTGCAAGGGGTAGCTATTTTTTTAAATATCAGCAATCGAAAAGTAGTTAAATAAGTAATGATGTTTTTTTATTTCAAAATGGTGCTAAAACATACATTAAAAGAGGTACCTTCTATAGTGATGTTTATCATACAGTGAGTTTTACTTTCAACTTTAACTTTAACTTTGTCTAAAAAATGTGTAAAACGCACTACATTATTACAAACAAAAAATCGACTGCTTAAAATTAATTAACTGAAAAATTAAATCAATGTTACTTTTACAATTAAAGTTAATCAATTTCCGTCTAGCCGTTTGGGCTATAGAGCATCATACGCTCAACATTATACTCCTTTTAATGCAGTTAGGTAATAAATCGTCCTAATGAACTAAATAATAAATACCGCGTTTTTCGTTAAGGTTTCTTTTTTCACCTTTTAACCGAAAGTTATAATTTATGTGTCACTAGCGACAGGCCCTGACTTCGTGCGGGTGCAATTTACTAATGAACTATCAAACTGAACGTCAACTTTTTTATTCAGATTTTCATCAACATTTCATACTTTCCCGTGGGTTAAAAAACCTCTTATGACAACCCTGTCCTAGCATTGCGAACATAACATGTATCATCATACTTGTGGCGATTGATTTATTATATGGAAGGTTTACTTTTTATTAACAAAATTAAACTAAAATATCCCAACATATTTATAACTGAAGTACTAATATTTGTGCGAAGTAAAGTTCGCAACAAGAATAGCGTACGCACGGCGACGGGCGGTCACCATAGGCGACCGACGCGTAGGCGGGCCCGCCCAGCCTGCTGCCACCGCCGATTATATTGTAAACGAAAACAGTCTACTACATTTAATACTTCTGATAACGTTTCGAAACTTACGGTACGTCTCACTCATAAAGTGTCTCGCACCATGGCAACAAGACGTGATAGTGACAGACGATTCAGTCGAGCCCAATATTAAAAAAAAAGTTCTTAATATTGTTTTTTACGAATCAACGCTTCCTCTAAATAATCTCGAACTTAATCTATCGAACAATTCAATCAGGTGTGTAATTGCAATTCACAGTTGAGTGTTGTAAGTTTTCTAAGTTAACAAGAACAGTAGGGCGGGAAAGTGAGGCACGAGGCAAATGGGCGGGCGCTGCAGTCTCGCTTGCACAAAATGCACCACCCCCGACGGAATGCGATACGATTGCAGTCAGCGCCACCGAGCCGTCGCATCTGCTCGCTCGCTGCACCCGGTCAAATTCACCGCGACGTTACGCGATCTGTAACGAGTTACCAGGCTACCAGGATCAGCAAGGAGGTAAGCTCTTACATTTATTTCATCAACCGTTCGCACCACCGGTACGTTCTTATCGCTGTCCCGCTCGAGCTGAAACTTGAAACGGTTTTCCCTTTTATCGTTGGAATGTGGGAAAGCGGGTTTTGGTGTCCTAACTCTCCCTTTCAATTTGTAAACAGTTCATGATTACTGTAAAGCGTCGCGTGAAATGTACGCATTACGGACGCAATATTACGACGCAGATTATATAGAAGAAAATGTTTTTCGTGATATAAACAGAGTTACTAAATATTAAACTTCTTTTAAATAAGTATTTTATTTAACAGGAAAAAAACGCGCGTAAAAGTATGTACTTTTCAATTTACTTTTGATTAGGATTGTTTAAAGCGCTTTATTTATTAGGTAAGAAATCGCGGGTAGAAAATGTATAGTTTCTAAAAGCATTTCCTAACATGTTTTATCAAAGAAAAGGAATAAGTCCGTTTCTAGAAAATTGTACTTTTCAAAAATAATAACTTGTTTCGATTAAATATTTTTCAAAATACATAAAAGTACATATTGTTCAAAATATTTAAAAGTAACATATTATTTAATGGCATAATTATTTACATAGTGGCATTAAGACAATAAATAAGATATAATACAATTTACATTAAAACTAGATTAGTAAAAAGTAGAAAATGTGCACTTTACAAAAATAAAATCTAGTTTTAATTATAGACACTTCAAAATACGTTATTAAATAGGAAAAACGCGGGCAGAAATACTGTTAATTACTACTTTCTAATGGAGTGTTTGTTACTACGCAGTTATTTTCTTGCAATAGCGGGAAAATCTCAACTGCACTAAAAGGCATGTAAAGATATTGTTAACGTCATAATTTAGCGAGTTTGTACAAAACAGCTCTTTTAATTTAAACTAGTGTTTTGGATGAAGTTTTTCATATTTTTATACGCATCAGACAACTTTTATTTTCAGAGAATAGCTAAAGTAAGGAAACAAAGTATTATTTCAGAATTTTATTTTAAAAAATCTGCTACAGAAAGTGTACGAATGCTTTAAAAGATTATATCTTTGTGTAATTAGGATTTGATAACATTACATTTTTTGCCCTTTGTGAGAAAGAGTACAAAGTACACAGTACGAAGAGTACCTTAATTTTTCTAAAGAGTTTAAATATTTGAAAGTCTATTAGAATTTGGCGGAACTCCTGATCTGATTTTGATGAAATTTTAAAAATAATATTACTAGCGGAGTGTTCTTATTTTATATTGAGTAAAATGACCGTTTTTATAAAAGAAATTCTGATTTGTAATTGTTGTTCACCTGGACGAATCTCATTAGGGCTTTTACTAACATTTTCACAAGGTCTAATGACTTATACATAACATGTTGTTACAGGTAAAGAATAAAAACTTTTTGAGCAAATCAACCTAAACATTTTTTTTTTAAACTTGATTGCAATATTTTATCGTAAAATAAAAGTTATATTTCCGTTTTACAAAATCTTTACATGTACTTATACAAAAAACTATTTTTTTTGTTTGTCTGAATGCTTTGGGTATTATAAGTAACAATAAAACTTTGGTAAAAAAACCTTAGGAATGTAGATCTCATTACTGAAGGCTCTTACATAATAAGATTACTTCTCATTTAGACAATATTTTGTCTCCAAAATAAAAAATATGTTTATTGCACTAAATTTCACGCCAATTGATAAAAACGTAATTATAAAAAATAAATAAATTTATTTCGACAAATAACCCTGAATGATATATTATTAAAACTGATCAACCAATAAATTGTGACACATAATATATGACCCTGTTCTGATTTTTATTACTATATATTTATTTTATTTAAATCTACACAATTAAAGAAACTTGTTAAATCCGCGACATATTGATTTTATTGTTACACAAACTTTCTTACTCAAATTACCTGCACACATAACTTTTAGACGTTCTCAAAAGTATTTCTGTCGCTACTATTTACCTTAACGAGACAGTACGAGATTGCATTTTAGAATTGGACCCTTAGCTCTTCCCAGTTACATCCTTCGCAACTTTAAACATTATTGATAGCCACTGTAGTAACTATATAATGTTAGGCTTCATAAAGGCAGCTAGCCGAACCACGTTTTAATAGCCGATATTATCCGAAACCAAAAAACTAACAGGCTTAAGAGAGACATGATCATAAAATATATTTATGTATTTATATTTTGGATATCTTGTTTTACTATAATGAATTGTAGGAGTTTGTAAAAAATGTAAGTATTTAATTAATTATTGACAACCCTTCCGTTTTAGCTCCGCTGTAGACGAGTAAAAATATCCTAATGTAATGTAATGTATGTTAACTCTATGAGTTAACACGTATTATTTCTTCTTTCTTTTATGAAACTTGTTAAAATGTAAAAAACTAAACAAAAAAAAACTAACTTATACATTTTGAACTCTACTTATATTCATAAGCTACTTAAAATAATGCCATAGTGAAGACTGTAATATATACTTTTACATATAGTCTTTTATTTTATTTGAAGTACCAACGTTTTTTTAAGCCACGTCATCCAAAAATGAAACCTAGCTAGATCGATTTATCGCGCCCAAAACCCCTTGCATTCTAAATTTCATGAAAATCGCTGGAGCCGTTGCCGAGATTTAGATTATATATATATATTTATACAAGAATTGCTCATATAATGGTATAAGATATATTTTTTTAAATTGTAGCGATAAGAAACTTCAAATTTATTTAGTATCAAAATGTGAAAAGCATTTCATTTAATTCAATTAACTAGAAACTTTTATATCAGCCGGTAGACAATTTTAAATAAGATTTAATCTTGCACTTCCTTTCAATTATTTTATTTATAACCAGATATACTCACTGGCATCTTTAAAATTTTTTTTTAAATGTAAATACAATTCGTACAACGATCTATGACCAGTGATGGCTGCTCGCTTGGGGCATTGTAATAAGTTCTACATTCATAATATTTTTTTACTTTTTCAAATTACTTTAAAAATATAGTCGTTAATACTTTTTACTTATTACATTAAATTTTAATTAAATATACCCAAAGTACGTTTCGATGCTGTGTAACCGCAAATTAGCAGTAACGACACCCTCACAACATAAGTAACTTAATGCTGTTTGAGTGTATCAACTGTAAATCAGAAAAAGTTTAAAAACTTGTTCTCATCTTTGTGTCATGTACAAAGAAAGGTTTCAGTATCAAGTGCTTTCTGTAACAAGTACAATACACATATGTTACTGTAGGTACCTGATTTTCCAGCTACTCAATTTCGAAATAACGACCCAATGAGCATTTTTCTAGAAATTTTATTCATACTTGAGTTCATATTAGCTTTTATCCGAAATTGGGACATAGATACTCGTAAGTACTTATTTTGACTACTTACACAGGAATATACTTAGTAGGTATTCAAAGCTTCGTAAAATTTTACAACTATTCTGTTTGTTAAAAGACGTCGTTTGCATTTTTGCGTATAACTAACTCACACAATCCAAAAGCTTCACAGTAAATTAACAGATGATATTTAAATTCACATCCGGAGACATCTATTGATATATTATGATCCGCTGTGACGTATGAAGTATCAACATTCATTTTTACGAGTATCCGTTTGCCTAGAGGGAATTGGGCAACAAATCGTCGGACGTCTCCCCTAAGTCAATGCCAAATAGTACCAGGCATTCAGAAGTAACGTGAAGGTTCGCTTACAGGCGCGAGGCGGGCGGGCTCGCGGCCCACGCACCACGCACCCCCCTCCTCACTGCGGGCTAGGGGGCCCTCACCATCCCAGTGAAAATCAGTTTTTCTCACACCCGTCGATAGTTTAAAATTAAACGTCATTCTGGCTGCGGTTAACACTTAATTTGTGCAACGCATAATGTTATTACTTTGCAATTCAATTTATTATATCCCTGATGCGATTGTTGTGATAATAATCGCCAGCTCTTAATGAAATTAATATCCGATGACATTCGGAAAAATGAAAGACATTTATGATATTATGGATTTATACATGTATAGTAATTATTTCAGTCGTAATTGGTCCCAATTAATATTAAAAGAAAATAATTGCGTCTTGCTTTTAACCTTTTACTGAATTAACTCAGGAAATTGACCAATGTGATTAAACAGTATGTACGTGTACAGATGATTTATTGGCTGAAATCTTTTGTAACAAAAGCTTTCGTAAGTTAAATGTAATTTTAAACTAGAGGTGGCTGTTTGTCTCCCTCATGAGTTGGACGTTTTGGCTCAGATTCAAACCAAGTATTGTGAATATAATATACCTAGATTGATATCGAAATTTAGGAATACATAGAAGCCTTTGTGATATTGTTCATATTCAATATCTAACTTTAAAATATGCAACAATTGTAACGGTACAAGAGAAGACTTATAGGTACTATTGTTAGAAATATAGCCTACAATTTGTAAAACTCAATTTATAATCAAAATAGAATATGAATATAGAAAATGTTTATTTATTTCTCTTCGCAAATTATAAAATACACGAGTTGGACAATTGTATAAAGTAAATGCCTTTGTGAGAGACTGGTACCCGTGATAGCTAATTTAAAGTAAAAAAAATAATAAGAAGTGTGTGAGTGTGTGTGTGTGTGTGTGAATTTAGTATCATCAGTTGTTAATGGCAATTCTTATATTAACTTGTAACTATCACAAACCTACTAAGTGTTATAAATATTGGAAATCGTTAACGTGGCATTTATTTTTATACTCTTATTGACCCAATCAGAAAAATAAACTAATCGAGTGTGAATATAGCCACGTCTGACGGCAGCCATACCAAAAAAAACGTAATGTTTGTTACCCGGAGTCATTTAATGATTCTCTATCATCTAAATCCGTCCAGGCGTTCAGAAGAAGTTATGATGAAATAAGGAAACTCACTGACACACATACATTCATACATGAACAATCATATATACTATGAATAATTTAAGGTAAAATACCTTGTATATTGCCCGAGGTTTCGACCATATTGCAACGGCCGTGGTCACGGGTAGACTGATTAGATATAGAATATTTTTATTACAATATAAAAAGTAACCACCCTACATCTTTGCAAAATATTCGAATTCATACTAATATTATAAATGTGAAAGTAACTCTGTCTGTCTGTCTGTTACGCTTTCACGCTCAAACAGCTCAACCGATTTAGATGAAATTTAAACAAAGGATAGTTTTTATCTCGATAACCAACGCAGGCGGAGCCGAAAAAACGAGTGAAAGGTACTGTTTTATAAAAATATATCTGAATAAATATCTCTTATATCTTTTTGAAACCCGGGTACCTACTGTAACGTTAACATATTAAACATTATGTAAATGTTCGAACTAGGGGTTGGCAACATATCTCCACATAAACATCAACTCCGTTGGCGTAATTTTCGTCAAATAAAAAAAAACGTCTTTGCGACCTTTTTGCTTTATTATTATTAATCATCATACGATAAGAATAGTCCGACTTTCTATGCAAACGTAATCAAGGTAAGACAGGCTTTACCCTAAGAGGTAATGACACTAGAAATTTTCGCAAAGTATGTCTTACAATAGTCGTTATAACAACAAATAATTTATCAAAACTAATATTATTTAAGAGAAAATATGTCTGTCTGTTACGTCTTCACTGTTAAACCCTTTGAAACGATGTAGATGAAATTTAGTATGAAGATAGAGAGACATAGATAGTTTTTATCTCAATAACCGACATCCACGTCATGAAAGAGGTAAAACAACAAAGGTTATAAAATAAACTTCTTTCCGGCGCCGCGAGTTTGTAGGATTTGATAAACTGGTATCACGGGTACGGTGGGACCGTTCTTGTCTGACTTTGACTCGCACTTAGCCGTTCATTTGATTATTGATACTAAAGAAAATAACAAATATTAACTTTCGATCTAATACTTTTTTCTTTCGTATCTTTCCTCTTACTGATCTCTTGGCAAGAAATTTACAATCCGTGCCAGCTATTTCTCAGTTTGCTTTTTGTCGAAAAAGGACATGTATATGTTTTTTTTCGAGGCGTCTCCGACTTAGTGGTATCCAAATACATCGAAAATAAGAGAAAAAGCGGTTTTACGCAACGTGACTACTGTCATGTTCGTAGACGGGTGGCCGTTTTTAACCGACGAAAATAACGGAGGACGTTCTTAAGTCCCTGTATTTTTTTATCATCACGCATTTTATACGTGTCCGATTTCAATAAATTTGGTATCTGATAATATATACTTTGTAGTTGATTCCATTGTCAATAGGTCTAGATCTTATTTATGTTAAAGTAGTTATTTTACAAAATGTTATAAGTACCTACCTACCGCCGTGTTTGTCGCAAAGACAGGATGATGATGGAGGAGAAATAATAAAAGAAATCCATTATGTACATCTTGTCTCCGAAAGACTTGAAAGACTAACCAAGCCCGAAGTAATACTGACATATCCACAGATTAGACAATCACATCAAATACCTGTCTAAATTCATTAAAGTATTTATAATTAAGGTGAATACCTTAATTATAAATACTTTAATGAATTTATTATTCCACCTGTTCGAAACAATTATTACTTACTGTAAAGTTTCTTTAAAATTCGTTCGTTAATTATTACGTGAAAAAGTAACAAACATCCATAAATCCATCTTCACAAACTTTCGCGTTTCGGCAACAGGAACCCGAAACTGAAGAAAAATACATCGTAAAGACAAATATTTTTCCCGCAAGAAAACGTCGCAAGTTGTTTTTACAAAGACCATTTTAGTTATACCAATTACGTGCCTGCTACCCTTCGCAAACACAGTATCGGATTCCAATAACAAGTCGCGTATAATCCCCACCATACGTTAGGCGGGACGATTGCCTACGGTTACGTACTTACACTAACTAAGTTGTGCTCTCTAATTCTAGTCAGTTTGGGAGAGCTGGGTTACCATTAGGTATACCTACTGGTACGATATCTTTCCAGTAGCGGATTCAGAATTTTGTTTTGGAAAACCCAAGGCTTTGTAGAGGTATACAAGCGGAAGGATTCTGATATTTTTGAGGGGAGGAGAAGGGTTAGCCTAAATTAGTCCCCCTGGAGCCGCCACTGGTGCAACCCCTAATAAGTTAGGATCAGAGCAGGAGGCCTTTTTAATCTGGTATCACCAAAATGTTTTCGATGTACACCAGTAGACGCAGCAGCGTTGCTCCCAGCATATTAGCAGTATTAATGTTACGGAGCCCTCAGGTTACAGAGGCCCCGAACGTACGTTATCATTCGTACCCCCCGTGCAATCGATTCACACTAATGGAACACACAAATTTGTGCGAGGGACTCATTAGTCCGTTTAGGAGTTTGGGCACCAGACCTCACAACACATTTTGATTCAGGGCCCGTCTAAGTCAAGCTACGCCCTTGAATTCTTAAGACAATAGTAGCTCGTAAATTTTCAAACCTTTTCGTGAAGGAGGCTGTGACAAATGAACTTGGGTAGAGGTTAACCCCTCAAGCTTCGCCTAGCGGTCTAACTAACCTGATAGAAATTGTTTTTTTAAATAATTTATGCATTTGATTGCATGAGAAAGTGAGGATCTTTATGTAGCTCATATTTACATTCAGTAAAAAGCACCTAATAATATTTAGAAAATGTAGGTAATACGATACAAATAAAACCATATCAATATTTATGGTTCAAACAAAAATCTGAAGCTGTGGTACAATACAGATGTCTGTTACATGGCTTACCAGGATCTGCATATTAGATTGTTCCGTGAATTTTGATAACGGAATCACAGGGAGCCGTCGGCAACACACGCGCCCGGCCGTCGCCGCGGCGTAGCGCACAGAAGCAATCGCGAGTGATCGTGAATCAGTTTCACAGGGACTAACTAGTCCACCAACGTCCCATTTAAACTTTTCCTCAATTACAACGAAACAAAATGTTCCTCCTCGAAATAAACATAGCGTATTTTGTCATATTTTTAGATCAACATAACAACATACCTGCAAACATAAATAGTATTTGTCTTCTGACCTTTTCGGCTCGAATATTGATTTGTATCTATAAATAAATGTCTGTAATATTATCTGTAACAGCTTCGGAAGACCGTGATCGAGAAACTAAATTATCAGCAATTAACTTCCATAACAAATATGACATGTACAAATACCTAACATTTAACGAGTACATCTGCATCTAATCTTTGAGAGAGATGCATTTTAAAGTTTGTATTAAGCACCTGTATAAAAAGGTAACAATATTTTAGTCGTATTGTGATTTACGAAGTTATGCTATTTATCAAAGTAAAGTTGTTGTATGGATAGAATATGCAATAAGTATCTATATAAATAAGCTTCTGCAGATATACAATAAGATGTGCTCATTCCATGGGGAATTAGGTGTCAATTGTATTTTTTTTCTCTGCAGATGGTCAAAATGTTTTCTTTCACACTAGTATGTTACGTCCACAATAGTGAGTAAATACTCTCAGGAAGGAATGTAGTCTTTGTAATCGGCTTTTCTCGCCTCTTGCAACCCGTGGTCACCTCTAGACGATACTGTTTACGCCTTTCGCAAAACATACTAAGAAAAATAGGTACATTTATTTGTCCTTTATACCAGTCTTTATCAGCTTATAACTTATTCTTTTTCTATCAAAGAAATAAAGCTCTATTTTACTTATTGACTTTGACTTAATTCAATACGGCGCCGGCGGCGCCAACTTAAAATTGTCGTCAAATGTCTGTTAGACAAAATAAAAGGAGTTTCAGAGTAATTCAATTTTAGGCCTTTTAAACTGTATCAAACAAAGTGCTTGATAATATCTTATTATTCTTTTAGTATCGTAAAATATTACAGGTAAAAATTATGTTACTAAATATATTATTTTCCTAAGAAAGACGCTTGTTTTGTTTGCGTGATAAGTCTATGTTACTTACAACGCTTACAGTGGCGATGTCGAGTACTAGGAGAGCAGGAGCGGGCAGAAGGTCGCGAGGGACAGCAGGCTGTCTTACACGCGCCACCCACATATACATCCACGCAGTCGCATAGTTACATTGCACCGGTGAAGGTTGCACTCGTTTACACCACGCGGCGCATCTATATGCGCGCGTACGTAGTGGTTAGGAGTCAGAAGCTTTGAGGCTTTACGTAATTTGTGTGTGAATTGGATTGAGGCTCTGGCGCTTTAAGCCTCAGTTTGTGGTTTACAAAATGAATTTATTTTCATTCGGTGAGATTTTAACACTTTTTAACAACTATGATAATGGATTACAGATTTTTGTACGAGTTTTACAGGCATTTTCTGGGTATCTGTTACGTAAGTTTTTGTTATTACATAAGTCATAATAATACATCGTCAGCCAAGGGATAGTCCGTTTATATCTACATATACTAGAGCTAGCGGCTAGTTATATTTGTAATCGGCGAGTGATAGGCATAAATCACTGAGTAGTGGGGCTATTTATTTTATTTCGACACGGGAATAAAATCTGATACAACTTGTGACGAAAATGTGTGTGGTCGGAATGTCAAACACTACATAAGGTAAAGGCTTCATTGACAACAAAACTTTAATCGGCATACTAATTGGACGACTAATCGGCATTTTTGCCACCGATTACTCGGTCTGTCGGTTAGCTGGCCAAACACATAGCCCCGACTATAATATGAACCTAATTATCTACCCTCTGATAAAGAGCAACATCATACTATAAACTGTAGTTCAATATTTTGTAAGTTTCGTAGAACATTTATCCAATATTTCTGGAGCAAATTGATATAAACGTTTTGTGAAGTGAAAAGAGAAAACTTTCTTGAGCTTGTGAATTTGCAGCACCTATAAAGTTGGTTTTGAATGCGCCAAGGGTATAGGTAACTGGTGTTAGTTGAGTATCATTTGACAATGTTGACATAGTAAGAGTAATTGTAATCATCAACAAAAAGTTGTTTTGAAACGAATCCCCATTCATAATTTTTTTAAGATATTTAACTTCGTTATCTTTTAAGTTAGGATCTTTTCAAAGCTGCCTTCAGTTTTTTGCGTTTTTAAATAAACTAGGGGTCTGCCTAGTGGTTTGGAAGAGTGTTCATTATTTTTTAAAGTTCCTAATTTTTATATATTACTTACTTTATCGGTTATAACCTAGATACTTATTTTTTTTTTTGAGAGGCTAATACTAGAGGGTGCAAAATGCTTGTGCCCGTTTCTGCTTTAATGTGCCTCCACGTTCTCATATTACACCGTTTCTCAATGATGGAAGCATGATGCGAATGTCCACACGCAGAAAACTTCACCTAGCTGCGTTACTCTTTGGTGTAATATTAACCTGTTCAACAAATTAAGCTGGTCCAGTGATCTCAATAAGCATAATACTCGAGCTTCAACATACTTTCTCGTTACACCAAGACATCGTAGATGTCGTACCTGTTTATGTTTACCCTATTTACTGCGAATGAAGTTTATTTGTATTTATATTTAGCCTTTCGTGGGAGTTGTTGGAATGATCTACCGCCGCCTTTGCGCACACTGAAATCTGTTCATACTTTTAGCAAAAAATATAAACAACAATTGCTAAGCTTACCGAAACAACAGACCTAATATCCACTCAACTGTCTCATGCCAAAATGGCCGTTTGGGCCTCACTGTCCCGGAACATCTGTCACTTGAAGTCTGACGTCGGCCCGGGAAGGAAAATGACTAGTTCCTCGCTGTCATTCCTATGATAAACCTTGTAAATGTTATACAATTTATTGCTCATCTGCAGTTGCATAGTCACACACAATTTATTATGGTTTAGGCTTTTTCAGGGATTTTGTCTTATAATTTTGCGTACAATGGGTAGTTGTGAAAAAAATTATGAAATTCAGTCGAAATCGAAAACTCAATGCAGAAGGTATTGAAAAAAAATAGCTATAACGTCAAATCTGTTAAACATTTCCCGCGTGATTTGGCTGCGTTCAAAAATTATTATTTACATTTCACAACTGACTACCTTAAAGGGGCGTCTAAACGAGCCATGTTTTACGGCGATGCTGTGGCCGGCAACCTGGCAGTAATGTCCTGACCATATAGCAAAACATGTTTTGTATGGTCACCTTATGGTCAATATTAATTTGTACTAATTAGTAGCTCACTTATTTGTCATTAAAGCTGTCACAAGGAATGGCCCAAGTATGGCAATTGTTGCCAGACTGTGTAGCTCGTTTAGGAGACTGGATCATGCGCCAAACTATTGTTGATGTGTTTAATGTATTTGTAATTGCATTTTATTAAAAAATGCTATCTGTTGGTACTTTTTCTCAATAAACTTAACTTTAAGTATACTATCGCGTTCCTCTGTGCGCAATATTCTTAAAAAACCGGGCAAGAGCATGTCTGGCCATGCTTAGTGTAGCGTTCCGCAGTCTTAAATAATTGCATCAGCAGAAGAGCGTATGTTCATGGCCCTTACGCCCTTTTGTTGAGAAAAGCAGTTTTTCGGCTAAAACTCAATGACGGTACATCCGATCATGTTCAAAATAATTTTATTATAAAGTATTTATTGAGCGCTACTTTTGCGATTTTTTTTCATATTTATTGGTGACACGGTTCAAAAGTAAAGGGGGGGGGGGGGGACACAATTTATGCAACTTTCCGGAGCGATTATTTCCAAAAATATTCACTCAATCAAAAAAGTTTAATAGAAACCATAAAATGTTTTTAAAAGACCTGTCGAATGATGTGCGACACGTATTGTAAGCGGAAAAAATCATTTTTCAGCTTCTGTTACATGTATTGAGTGCCCCCCCTAATAATATTTATTTTTGTTATTTAGCTATCAAACTAAATAGCGGCCACTAGTAAACACCTTTTCACTAATTATAAATATAAATTTCATCAATATTCATTGAGTAGTCTCTGAGTAAAACGCCTTTGACATACGGACGGACAGACATACAGACGTACATGACGAAACTATAAGGGTTCCGTTTTTTGCCATTTTGGCTACGGAACCCTAAAAACCGGGCAAAAGCAATGTAGGATACAGTAGTCCCGTAGTCCCTCATCCAAATAATGCTATTTAAGATATGGTTTTTCTCTTATTTTTGTTTCATACTACTAACAACGTTATATAAAAGTATTTTTCAGGAATCTGTACGAAAATTTTGTTACAATCTCAATTGGTATGCTAAAGCCTACTTAGCTGTGATAGTTTTCATTTTAATTTCACTATGTATAAGTACTATTACCGTAAATTTTTACACACACCAAACATCAACCATTTAACTGGCAGGGGGGGGGGTCACTTGACTCTAACAAAAATTTGCACTTTACAGATTTATATTTCACAAACCCATCCCTAAATCGAAAAATTGTCTTAACAACCTCTAAGTGTTTTTAAAAGACCTATATAATGATAACCGACACGATGGGGTACATGAGAAAAAAAAACACAACCCTACTTTATATTAGGGGAGGTACCCTAATTTTTTTTTTTCAAAATTTTATTCTTATTTTTTGTCGGCATAAGTAATATGTGTATCCATGCAAAATTACAGCCTTTTAGCACTAACAGTCTCTGAGCTAAGCTGCGGATGGACTGACGGACGGACATGGCGAAACTATAAGGGTTCCGTCATGCCATATTGGCTACGGAACCCTAAAAAAGGGATCCAAAGATTCTGCTTCACGTATTAATACCTATATAGATGATATGGTTCTCCTCTCAATTAAAGTAACACATGCGTTTTAAAATTAAATACCTATCTTTTTTTACAACCAATTATTAAATGTTTTTATATGGCATATTAATTGACACAAAATCATCATGCAGATGTTTATGAGGTCACATGTAAACGTGATTTTAATTTCCAAATGATTATAAATTTATTTAAATTGTAATGTTTAATTGCTTTAATTTTGTTCCTGATAAGCTTTAACGACATATGTCCCGAGTAACTCCGTGATCTCTCATGCATAAAGGTGCAATGTAACAAAGAAGTCAAGTTCAAGTTTAATTGCCGTTCGGTTCCCGGAGGAGTGAGACACATTGCCGTTCGGTTCCCGGAGGAGTGAGACACGAAATACAGATATAATCAAACTTCGCTTATTGTCAGTCAGGTAAAACATAGTTGGAACTTTAAATAATGTCGTGTTTTTATGTTGTAACTATGTTTTATCCTTCTAAACCAGTTAAACTCGCTAAATGTTAATTTTTTTATTGATTGGTTGCTAAGCAACGCGAATGGCGATTTGTTATCAATGTTTTCTTAAAACGTGATCACGTAAAATTATCGTCCGTAAACCGACTTTACAGACAACCATTTTTTTTTATAACCACTGAAAAGCTATTAGTAGTATGGAAGACTGACGAATGCGCTGATTGGTTAACGACTTCATGTCTTGGGTGACTATGACTTATGGTATCTCCTTGGAGGGAGTTACTTATCAATTTTAACAATTAAATCCGATAAATAACTGACATATTGCTCTAGTAGTGACTCTGACTGCTAAACTCGAGGTCGTGGGCTCAATTCCCACTCAGTATAAATCTTTGTGTGATGAGCACGACGGTTTTATTTTGTGTTTGAGTGTAATTTATCACCAATATGTATATATTTAAAAATATATAATTCAGATTTCTGGCTACAATTGTAACTACAGGCTCAGATGACCGTGTGTGAATTGTCCCAAAATATAATTATTAAATTCATTAAAGCATTTTTTTTTTAAATAATACTTCGCATTAGGGTACAAGCCCTGTGTCGCGGGGGACTTTACAAACATACAAGTCACGAGCACAAAGTACACCCAGACTCGGAACAACAATTTGATGGACGAAGGGACGAACCCACGACGTCTTGCGTAGCAGTCGGACACAGGCCCACCGCGCCAAAACAAAACATTGAATTTATTTTTTGAGCCATCGTGTAATAAGGCCTCTAGATCAAAGGTTTTCAAAACAACATAAAATAACACATTAGTAGTTACCGTTAAAAATAAACCCAATATATCACACAACAAAGACTACAAATTACAGAACAGCTCTGAAAACATAACAAGCCAATCAGCTTGATTGCTTTCACTTGAAGGCTTACAGTTTAACTAAACATTCATTTTTCTATGAGCGTCTTGAACATAATGTATAACACAACAGGTGATTAACTGATGACGCCTTGTGATTACTTCACTAGTTTTCATACAAACTCGCTTTAAAGTATTGGCTACAAATTACTGACAAGGCAAGACAACTGTAATCGCTTTCAGGTGGTGAGTTCCTATGAGACAATTTATACATAAAACATTACAATCTTAATAGGGCTTAAATCCATACTGAAAAGAGCTTTGAGGCCACTTAAGAACAAGTATTAAGCAAACACCAAAAGGAGTGGTTGGTTTTCTTATTTTTGATGACATGGGAGGGGGTTTGGATAGTGATTACATCAGCAATATTTGTGAAAAATATTATTGATCGGGAGTTCATAAGAGAAATGCATCCGATTTCCGTAATGCGACAAAAAACTAATATTTAACCGTTAAATAAAAAGAATCGTACCTAATCCTAGTACCTACCCAGACTAGGAAAAACATATATGAATCTAAAAATCTATACTAGTTATGTAAAATACGTAATATTGAATGACCCCGATTCAATATTACGTATTTTACATAACTAGTAAAACTTTTCGAAGTCTATTACCTTTCCTAACAGACTTCGAAAAGTTTTCCTAGATAAGTTGTAAGATAACGGAGTCACAATCGTAAGGTCGCGTGTTCGAATCCTACCCATTGAAATAGCGACGTGAATCCACTCTTAACACAAGCAATTGAGCTTAGCTGGCGGGGTTAACAGGATTGTTAGTAACGAAGATCCTTAATCAAAGAAAAAATAAATGTTTTATTTTAAATTTATTATAAGAAAAGTGATCGTAGATAAGCTTATTGTTTTAAATAAATATTTGAAAAAAAATCGAAGATATATTCTAACATTCAACTAGCACAGGGCCCGCGTGGTCATGGTCCATGTACCTACTCTTAAAAACCGGCAAGTGTATGTCGGGCCACGCACAATGTAGAGTTCCGTGGCGGGTGACTCCTCCCCACCATTCGAATAATGCGGCTTAAGAAGTGGATTTTCTGTTGTTTTTCTTTCATACTTACTACGTTATACCTACTTAACATTCATTTTCAATGGAATTTGTACACAAATCATCTTTAGGGGAGAGACTCTAAAAATAAACTTGTAAACGCAGTAAAAGAATTAATTTACTCTATGACACATGAAAAATACGTACATATTTGTAGCTAGCTACAAATAAAATCTTTTTGCAGACCAATCGTTTAACATTGACTGCTCTCTAGTTAATTATTTATAACTAAACGAATGTCAGACGCGACAGTCTTTCTCATTAATTCGCGTTTATTTACGGCAAACGCACGGCAATTTTTTTTAACTTGTCGATAGAGTTAATTAAGCATGGCACTTGTTGGAACTGTCGCCATTTGATTTAGTATTAACAGGTTGGTGGTAAAAATAGAATCTGTAAATAAATAATATTAAGACAAGCAAACGAATCACCACTCTTCAAAATAGGATGAACAAGCTTCTCGCAGACAGCCTTAGGGCATTATAAACTACTATTTTTGAAGTGAAAGCTTCTTTAGTGTTAATGTTAAACTCGCGTCAGGATCACGTGACCGTAAGATTGGTGGGAAATCTAGAAACCAGAAGACCCCTTCGAGTCAAAATAATTATTTATTTCCTTTTTTATTTTAATTTTTTTGTTTTTGATTTTTTAATTTGTGATTTAATATATCATGTTTTTGATTTAACTGTAACATCGTTGTCATTATCATTTTTGAAATTGTCACGTTTATGTACGTAATCGCAATAAATGAATATTGTATTTAACCACATACATGATAGTACTTTTATATTGATAGATATTTTTTAATTTAAAAAACAAAAATTTTAAAAAAAAATGATTACACTTCTATCGGCACTCCACTTTTTGGATCACATTAAGATTAAAAAAAATAGTAGTCTATAGCCTTCTTCAAGATTCAAGATACCTCCAGGCACAGAATAAGTAATAGTACTACGTACTCCAGGGTCCTTATTCACGTTCGTTTTTTCCTGCAAGCCCGTGCGAACTGGCTCATGCGCTTTACGCTCAAAGATGTGCGCCGCGTATGCGCGTTAATGCATTTCTAAGCGCTGCTCTCTATTTATGATTATGACAAGATTTTGACAGTTCGAACGGGCTTGCCGTGAAAACGGAAAAAAGAACGTGAATAAGGACCCCGTACTAGATTTACCATAGACCTAAATTTACCTTTAATATAGACCTCATAGCGAGTTACCAGATAAATCAGCCTAACTGGAGAAAGCAATGAAATACTAGTAAACTTGCTACAAGTGAGCAAGGTTGCTCATTGGGGAGTTACTATACCCACTAACAGCACTTAGTACGGCAAATGTTAAGCACATATGTTGTTAGTACAGTTACGTCTCCAATAACAAGCTGATGGTGTAAAAATCCTCAATACAAAACTTTTTTGACTTTTTTGACTTGATAACGTCTTATAAATGTGTGCGTCTTACAAAAGTACGCAGCGCTAATGGCGATATGTCATCAATGTTTTCTTATGACGTTATCACGTAAAATGATCGTACCGTACCGACTTTACACACAATCATTTTTTTTTATTGGCCTGGTCTAGCTAGTTAGTTGGTTAGTGACACTGACTGCTGAGCCAGAGATCGTGGGTTTGATTGCTCTACAAATTTGTTTGATGTTTGTGTGATCTACAAATTATATTAAATGATTTGTATGTTTAAAAGTCCCCCGCGACGCACGTTGCTGACTATATCTCTGTTTATAAGCTAGGACACTCTTTTATACACTAAAACCTTCCTAGAAAAATATGCAGTCGTATAGCGAAAACCCCGTTTAAATCGAATCACGAGTTTTAGAGAAAATCGCGTAGGTACATACAAACATACAACAACATACGGGTCAAACAGAGAAACATTTTTTTGACCCACGATGCCAGAGACATATACACAGATACACAGATTTACCTATAACATCCCTCTTTTTGCGTCGAGCCTCGAGGGTTAAAAATACTTATTTTTTGTTTTAACTTTTAATCTTGCCACAGACCCTACTAACCGACGAGAGTTCCAGGAACTGAAACGCTATTAAAATGTAGCTACAGTCAGAAAACTAAAATGTTACAATATCATTTTGTAAATGTAATTAGTTATGTCGCACATGATAATCTTTTTAACTTCAACAAAACACGTGTGAGGCCACGACGGTAATGTAATGGGTGGGTTTTATTAATTCAAGAGTTCAATTATAGCTGTAAGGTATCAGTAGCAACATCGCGTGATACCTATAACACTTCCAATTCTATAAGGGAACACTTGCTTTAGCCAACTAGAACATCTATATCAGTAAACACTGCTATCCTAAAGTCTCCCTGGTACGGATACGGATTGAATTTTACGCGAATGAGAAATTAGTTACGTGTAATAGTATAGTACTTGGATGACCGAGCTTTGCTCCCTTTTTGGAACGAAGTTCCTTATGGCGCGTTGCGAAAGGGGGCTAGACGGAAAAAATTAAGACCAAAAGTTGTAACGACACTTTTGCTATAGTTGTAAGCCATGCGGCGTGCGCGTGTTTCTCTCTCTCTCCCTCTCTCTCTCTCTCTCTCTCATAGAAAGCAAGCCAGTTTTCTATTTTCGTTTCGTCTTCATATTTCGCATTGAACAGTGTGGTGTCGCAACGATTATAAAAAAAAAAATATTACAATTTCTTCACCAATTCATCGAAAGGAACTTCGTTTCATCCGGGTGTCCCTTGACACCTCTCAAGTTTTTTTTATTTTTATAACTTTTTCTAAAAATAAAACCTAGTTATATCGATTTATCGCCCCCGAAATCCCCTGCATACTAAATTTAATGAAAATATTCAGATTATAATACATATTGCTCGATGAAAGGTATAATAAGATAACAATGGCCTCATATTTCGGCCACAGCCGTCAATCTCTTCAAAGACTAGCTTACTTGTGCACTATAATACCTCCTGCGTAGTTCATGTAGGAGATAAGTGAAATCTTAATTCCCATACTCTCTGAGTCGGACTGAGTCGGATTTCCGTCTCATCGGACCATCCGATGAGACGGAAATCCGACTCAATCGGAGAGAGATTAGGTGCAAGACCGACGCTTTACGTGCTGTCCGAGGCACGGAAAAGTGTTACTATTGTCCGAAAACAGTCAACCATCTATGAACCGGCTTTGGTAGTCTCACATCTCTCGAGCTCCTCGGTCACCACTCTGAGTCAAAAGGTATTTAATACAATAATAAACTATTTGAGATATTCAAGCACACTATCTCAACATACTTGTAGAACAGTTTAGCAATATCTGTCTCGTAAGTGTAAGAAGTTCGATCGAACACAACTTGTGAGTCGGACGGTAAGCCACGCGACCGTCCTCGATTGTTTCAATTTTCCAGCCGCATACTTCACGCCGCTTCACACTTAAGTAAGTAAACTTTCTCGAACATCCCCACGTTAAGGACTACGTTGATAACCGCAGATTCCATACAGCCAGCTACAGGAAAATAACTCGCCACAAACATCTATGAAACAGTCACGAGAGTCACGACTAATTCATTTTGGAGCTTTTATGATTTGAAATATTCCTTTTATTAAAAGACTTATGCAGCTTACTGTATATTTAGCTTAAAATCAGATAGCTTGTGTGATAAAACAATGTTATTTTTCTCTTCATTATCTGTATTTTTAGGGTTCCGTAGCCAAAATGGCAAAACCCTTATGGTTTCGCCATGTCTGTCCGTCCGCACCTTTGCTCAGAGACTGTTAGTGCTAAGAGGCTGTAATTTTGCATGGATACACATATTACTTCCGTCGACAAAGTGAAAAAAATAAAATCTTTAGGGTACCTCCCCTATGGGTATGTAAAGTGGGGGTGGGTTTTTTTTTTCTTACCTACCCCATCGTGTGGAGTATCATTAGATCGGTCTTTTAAAAAGATTTAGGAAGACGATTTTTAGATTTAGGGATCCGTTTGTAAAATATTAAGCTTTAAAGTGCAAATTTTTGTCGTCAGTCCCCCCCCCCCCCCTACCAGCTAAATGGTTGATGTTGGTTATGTAAAAAAAATCACGGTAGTAGTATATATAGTTAAACTAAAAGGAAAACTATCACAGCTAAATAGCCTTTTCAAGTTTCTATGATCAACTACTATATGAACTTATTATGATCAAATGAGAAGTAACAAAATTTTCTTACAAATTCCATTGAAAAATATTATTAAATAAATAATAACGTTGTAAGTATGGGACAAACACAACAGACCCACTTCCTAAGCCACATTATTCGGATGGGGGGGGGGGGAACGGAACCCTACATTGTGTGTGACATGCACTTGCCCGGTTTTTCATTGTCGCTTCGAACGGTCTCTACTGACGAATTATGTAAAGCAAACTAATGAAATAAGGACACAACAGTTTTTGAAACTGATCAATTAACGAAATCTTAAAAACAGGCGAATATAGAAACTGAAGACTTAGGACCTTTTCACACGTAGGTACTGGTTACAATCCGGGCGCCGGGAGACAGAGACCGGGTACTCAGCGCAAAGTGTATGGCGATGTACGGTAGCTTTCGGTAGGTCTGTTCCGGTCGCTATACATTCGCCGCCGGTTTCCCGGCGCCGGATTGAAACCGGAACGTGTGAAAAAGACAAGGCAAACAGACTAATTAAGGAAATAACAAGTGACGACCTAGCCCGTATTTTGTACGACGTTTTTGATATTTCAAATCTGAAAAGGCGATTTTAAAAATAGCAAGCGTAAATCTGTGGGCACATTTGTGCTATAATATTGTGACATTTGTACAAATAGTTTAGGCATCAAACTTTTGCATTTATAAAATTAATATCAAAGTAGTACAAACAATAATAAGATTAATGGATACCTTGGCTGGTGCAAAAACAGGTGTCCAGTTTGGGTGACTTGTTTGATAAAGACAAAGTGGACTGGGCGGAAAGTTGGCATTGATGTGAAATACTTAATGGCGCAAAAGTAGTGGCACTAAAGAAAATACTTTTTTTTTTTATATGACAATTTCTGTCATTCTGTTGTTGAAAATTGTGTAGTGAACAAATGTAAAATACACTGAAAATAAACATGGACCGTTTTACTCCCCAAGAACATGGAATAATTGTGTCAATGTTCTTACGGAATAATTCATCAGTGATAAGAACACAACGTGAATTTCGTCGACAATTTCCCCACCGTCCGGCACCGATTGGTCGCACAATTCGACGCTTTGCCACACGCCTTGAAGCAACTGGCTCAACATTGGATAGACCTAAGTCTGGGAGACCAAGAACAGGCCGTTCAGCTGAAAATATCGATGCTGTGCGCGAAGATGTGGAAGAGTGTCCAGAAACATCAACGAGGCGACGTGCCACGCAATTGGGCATTTCCAGACGGACCCTGCAGCGTATTTTGGTGAAAGACTTAAAGATGTTCCCGTATAAAACTCAAATGACTCATCAGCTGCTGCCTGCTGACCACCGAGCTCGTCTAGATTACTGCCAGCGCGTCATAAACCTCAACCTTGAAGAGGATGATTTTCCTTCAAAATTGGTTATGAGTGACGAAGCGCATTTCCACCTCTCAGGGCATGTCAATAAGCAGAATACTCGGTTCTGGGGCACTGATAATCCGCGCATTATTCAAGAAACACCTCTACACCCACTAAAAGTTACTGTATGGTGTGGCATCTGTGTTGACAGAGTGATCGGACCCTATTTTTTCGAAGACGCTGGAGGCAATGCGATAACTGTCACTGGAGAACGCTACAGAACCATGTTACGTGAGTTTTTGATACCCAGTTTGGACGAATTGGG
This sequence comes from Herminia tarsipennalis, assembly GCA_945859575.2. NCBI lineage: Eukaryota > Metazoa > Arthropoda > Insecta > Lepidoptera > Erebidae > Herminia > Herminia tarsipennalis. The sequence goes on from OX243835.2 coordinate 12,979,062, forward strand.
GCTGGAGCACATCTGGTTTCAACAAGACGGCGCTACGGCACACACAGCGCGCGACACTATGGACTTAGTGAGGGACGTTTTCCAGGCCGAGTTATCTCTCGTTTTGGCGATTTGCCTTGGCCTGCAAGATCACCCGATCTGACCAGTCCAGACTTCTTTCTTTGGGGTTTTTTGAAATCTCGGGTGTATGTGAACAAGCCACAGACTCTCGCAGCTCTAAAAGAAAACATTCGTCAAGAAATAACGAACATATCGCAGGAAGTGTTACGGCAAGTTATGCAAAATGTCATAAATAGGGCTCAAATGTGTATCAACTCTGGAGGTCACCATTTAAAAGACATCATCTTTAAATCCTAATGGTACGAAATTTAATGGCACAAATATAGGTACATTTAAAAAAATCTAAATCTAGTTTTCTAATTTAGAAAAAATGTTATAGCTGAACCAAATAGGGTCTTTACTTTTGCGCCACCCAGTACCTACTAAACGTGCATACTGCACGCTGAAGTTTTGAAACTACTTACATGCCTACTTCTGAAAGGCCTATTACAGTATACCTACTTTTTGGTCGGTGTAAGGACGGCCATGTATGTTGATAAAATGAAAGCGTTTAACCTTAAAATGTTAACGCAATTAAGATCGTAGTCTATAAAATAACAATATTACCTGGTATAATGCAGTTACTGAGAAATCGATTACCACATCCGATGCGATAATAGAACATAGCTTGCAACCAACATTAAAGACCATAGACGAAGGGTGACAAAATTATGTCATCTAAAAATATATTTATAAAAATTATACAACGAAATGGAGAGATCGCCTGATGCGTATGATCGTCACGCCACGCAAGCCCATAACAGTATCTGTGCCACCTTAAAGATCTGATCAGGTCTTGGCAAAGATCTGAATGTCACCGCACCGCGCTCCTCATTTGAGACATTAGTTTATAAATCTAATTTGTCCAGATATTATACTTTATATAGTACCCTTCAATAGGAACATTGTGATGCGTTTATATTAACTACTATTTCACGGAATAACTGACACCGTTGTTGTACCGACCAAGATGGCCTATGGCTAGACCTACATATATCTTGCTCAATAAAGCGGCAGTAGCCTAATGGCTAAGGCATCGGTCTCGCAGTCGTGAGGTCGTGGGTTCGAATCCTGGCCATTATACTACAGACGTGAACCCACTCCTAACACAAGCCATAGAGCTTAGCTGGAGGGGTTAACAGGTAGTTAGAATTCAAAGGGGAGCCGAAATGTTGTTTTGAGGATGCCACAACAAAATACCGAAAGAACAGAAGGTAATCAAACGATGTTATTCGCGGACACTAAAAAATCACTCGAGCAGAGCACTTAAAACTTACATATTCAGAATGATTTTTAAAATACTAATAACCTCCCGGTCGTGCCTTCTCTACATTACCTACACCAAATAACTTCGTAGTATCAGTTTTTTTTTAATATTTCATATATTAACCCTTAATCACCTACCACTTGTTGATGAAGTTATAAATTTCATCACCTACAGACTATTTTACTGGAGTAAAATCATTTTTAATGTGAGGTTTACCCTAAACCTGACAAAAAACATCGATTTTACTCCAGAGTCTCTCAGATGCGTGGTAAATGGTTGTGCGACAAAAGTATGTGGTAGGTGGTGAAGAGTTAAATTGTATTTTTTTTTTATTATATTGCGAAGTTATTTGATATGTAAAGGCTTAGAGTGAGGTTAGAGAAGAAATCATCCTGTATACGTGTGTTTTGCCTAAGCAAGGTACTAAGGCTTCTGATGTATTTGCAATGGTTTTGTTTTATTACACCTTAAAAGTATACATGAGGTCGATAACCTTGGATTAGTTGATATACTAGTATAGTAACTGCCTATTCCTTAGCCTCAGGCAATCCAAATGCTTATCACCCATTCAATAAAAAAAAGCTTCTAATTGCCTTGCTAACTACATTCTTGGAAAAATAATCAATAGCTTTAATAAAGGTATACTTATGATGATCGCCGTATTCAAAGGGCCTAGAACATCGGTCCCAATCTTTTTAAATACCATTGTTGGTTGCATTGCAAGCGAGCAATTATACCTTTTACTTACTTAATTGGTACTTTTTACTATTGCATTCTTTTCTTTGGTCTTGCTTGCCGGTATATACTTAGTACCAACTCAATCTATACTAATACTAGCTGTCCCGCGCAACTTCGTCTGCGTATGTTTTTCCTGTTTTTGCAACATTTCTCATTGCTGCGTCACTCCTATTAATCGTAGCGTGATGGTATATAGCCTATAACCTGCCTCGATAAATGAGCTATCTAACAGTGAAAGAATTTTTCAATTCGGATCAGGAGTTCCCGAGGTTCAAACAAACAAACTCTTCAGGTTTATAATATTAGTATTGATTATAAAGCTGAAAAGTTGGTTTGTTTGTTCGAACGCGGTAATCTCAGGAACTACTGGTCCGAATTATAAATATCTTTTTCAGTTGGGTAGCCCATTTATCGAGGAAGGCTATAAGCTATATAACATTACGCTACGACCAATAGGAACGGAGCAGCAATGAGAAATGTTGCAAAACCATACGAAGTTGCGCGGGACAGCTAGTTAATTAATACAGACATTGCAACCAAGCGAGTCACGTTATAAGTACCTACTTATAATAATATGTTGTAATGTAAGAAACGGGTGGACTTGCTAAAGGCTGCTTTGCCTGTCCCGCTAGATAACCAGTTTATTTGGAGAGATCGCAACTGTACAAAATACTGGTCAATAAATATGTCACAGTGATGTAATATACTCCGTTATCCCATGTATAGTACAAATTAATCCGTGACTTTAAATACCGTTTTGAAATAAATAAACACATTTATGAACATTTGTTGGACGAAATTTAAGAAAGATATAGGTCTACAATTAATGGTGAATGTTAATTAATAATAATAATATCTTGGGACAACTCACACAGCGCTATCTGATCCCAAGCTAAGCAGAGCTTGTACTATGAAAACCAGACAACCGATAAACATACATAAATATTTATAAATACAAACATATTATAGATAAATTACACACAATAAACTATCATGCTCATCACACAAAGTTTTATCCAGGGTGGGGATCGAACCCGTGACCTCTTGCGTAGCTGTCGGATACACTCCCACCGCGCCACAGAGGCAGTCAAATTGTTCTAAAACAGGGACCTATGCTTGATTTTGAAACTTAAACATTCTGACGTCACTCTTCATACTGACATACGAATCGCGAATAAAGCTAAAAAGCTATGAACAAGAGTTAGAGAGTGAGACAGCAATTTAATGAAGTCAAACAGGACAATAGTATACTATAGCATATTTGAATCGCGTTAATAATATGGTACTTACCTATACTAATATTATAATGCTGAATAGTTTGTTTGTTTGTTTGAACGCGATAATCTCAGCAACTACTGGTCCGAATTAAAAAAAATATTTTACTGTTGGATAGCCTATTTATCGAGAAAGGCTATAGGCTATATCCAAACGGGGAAATTTTACGCAGACAAAGTTGCGGGGGTAATTTAATTAAAAATAAAGAAATTGGAATCAGAGTAACCCAAAGATAGTGCTAATCATTTTTAAACGAGTCACATTTAAAAAAAATAAAAGGACACTCAACCGAAGAAACTAATTAAATTTTTAATGTTTAATATTTTATTCAGAGAGAACTTTTTGTGCCCTGCTCTAGTTGGCATTCTTGGCAACCAACTCTGACCCCTAATTAGTTCATATTACATCAATTAGGAACTTGGTCCTCTTAGAAGCCTATACACGAGTAAGCGAACAGTGTAGTGTAGAGTATTGATTGGTATAAGTAAGTGAAGTACATCTACTATTACAACACTGCGCATTCCTTCCCGTATTAGGCTACGAGCTCTTTTTTTGAGGTGATAACGTCTTATAAATCGACAACGGGGTGGGGTGCACGCACGAAAAAGTGTCACGTAGCAACAGTCACGTTATTGATTGGTTGCTAAGCAATACGAATGGCGATTGCAGCGACAAGACATGGGATACAATTAGAACTAACGATATTAATTTGTGTAATGTTTTTTTATGACGTTATCACGTAAAATTATCATCCGTAAACCGATTTCACAGACAACCATTTTTTTTTTCTTTCTTTTATGAAACACAACTCCCGCACGCCCGCACTAGGGTACCAGCCCTGGCCACGAGGGACTTTACATACATACAAGTCACGGACAAAAAGTACACCCAGACTGGGAACAACAATTTGTGGGTCACACAAAGTGGTGTCCAATGTGGGAAACGAAACCACGACCTTCGGCTTAGCAGTCAGGGTCACTAACCAATTTACCAACAGGGCAGTTAATTTATTATTGATTGGCCTGTTGGTCCAGTTGCATGAGACGTTAAAAATATTACAAAGGACTTCCAAATTTTAATAATATAATTTGCATCAGTCCTTTAACATGGTGTATACTATACTAAACGCAAAGACTCGTGGCAGGCGGAGCAATAAAACGTGCAAAAGAGACAGCGCATATCATGTTCTCTCTCGCACTTGCACTGTTTATGGATGACGTCATACAGACACAGAGATGCGCTTTGTTATAATGGCAGCACTTTACCCCATGTCAAGTTTATAAACATTCAAACATTGTAAAATTGGCAATTTAAAATTATAACGAATCAATTGACACCTCATTCATCGTAATCGGATAAGTAGATTAGGCGCTACAGTGGAACATACAAACATATATAGACTGCTAAAAACATTACCCTTCCTTTTTGGCTTCGCCATAGTCGGGTAAAAAATGTGGCCGCGAGTTTTTATTGCCAGGTTCTTTTTCGGGCTTTTCCAGGTTTGCGACCTTGGCATTACACGTACATGTAGAATCCCGACGTATAATATGTGTTGTTTGGCATCCTAAGGGAATAAATAGTTTGAATTGAATCGAAGTGAATTGCTATGTCCTTGATCCCGACTCAACGGATAACATAAAACTTTCACAATGTATATTCACAACAGTCATAATGAGGGGTATTAAGGCCGTCGTGAAGATAGTCAAAACTGCTATAACAGATCCATTGAAAAAATGACAATTTCATTTCATATTTAATTGGAACGACAGTTATAATTATACAAATTAATTGGAACAAAAATTATTTTACTATGCAAAATACTTTTCGCTGCACTGTAATTAAAATTGAACATTTACAATAATAGCCCGTCTTTCAATTACGGAAATTTGCAAATAATTAAGTAATGATACATTCGTTACAATAACTTTACGATATAAAATAAATAAAAAACCGGGCAACAGCATGTTGGACCATACTCAGTGTAGAGTTCCAGAGCCGTTGCCGTATGAAAAAATCCGACTTGAATAATTGCCCCAGCAGACGAGCGTATGTTCATGGCACTTACTTTTGTTAAGAAACGCAGTTTTTCGGCAATAACTCAATGACGGTATATCCGAGCATGTCTGAAATAATTCTAGTTTAAAGCATTTGTTAAGCACTATCAAAAGACTTGTCAAATAATGTGCCACACAAAAACAATTTTCAGCTTCTGTTACATGTATGGAGTGCCGCCCCCCTGATTATTTAAATTATTTAAAAATTGCTATCAAACTAAGTAACCTTTTCACCAAATTTCATCAATACGGCTACGGGCTCCAAAAAGAACAAGTTTTTAAATAAAATCATCATAATAAGACGCTGAGTTCTTCAGTACGATGGAGGTCTTTAAACAGTCCTTAAATTACTTTCAGCAAACAAGTAAATCATCAAAGAATATACAAGGGCTAGTCCAGCATACGTGTTAGACAGAAACTCAAGAGGCTTTGTTCTACTTGGCCCAGGTTCAGCTCGGCCCGAAGAATAATAACAAATATACTACTACCGTTAGGTACTTAACGGTTTTGACGTGATAACGTCTTATAAATCGATGACCGGCTGCACTCGCGAAATAGTGTGACGTCACCGCTCACGTTCCGCCTGTTGATGGGCTGAAGTATTGCGCCGGGCTCCACTAACGGTGCCGGTGGGAGTGTATCCGACTGCTACACAAGAGGGCGTGGGTTCGATCCCCACCCAGGATAAAAATTTGTGTGATGAGCACGATGGTTTATTCTGTGTCTGGGTGTTATTTATCTATAATATGTATGTATTTAGAAATATATGTTTAAGTATGTTTATCAGTTGTCTGGTTTCCATAGTACAAGCTCTGCTTAGTTTGGGATCAGATGGCGTTGTGTGAGTTGTCCCAAGATATTATTATTATTATTACTAAAGCCGTCATAGGCTGTTTATTACAATGTCATCAATGTTTTGGCGAATGCATTGATGACATTGATACGATACAATTCGGAAAAAAAGGGTGTCACAGGCATGGTTGTTTCTTAAATGTTATAAATATTTTCTTATAACGTTATCATGTAAAATTGACTGGCCTGTTGGTCTAGCGGTTAGTGACCCTGATTGCTAAGCCGGAGGTCGTGGGTTCGATCCCCACCCAGGATAAAACTTTGTGTGATGAGCACGATGGTTTATTCTATGTATGTCTGGGTGTTATTTATCTATAATATGTATATTTTTGGAAATATTTAAGTATGTTTATCAGTTGTCTGGTTACCATAGTACAAGCTCTGCTTTGTTTGGGATCAGACGGCGTTGTGTGAGTTTTCCCAAGATATTATTATAGATATTATATTATTATTATATCGTAACATATTATATTATGTTATTAATTATCGTTCGTAAACCAACTTTACAGACAACCATTTTTTTTACAGTTCGATAAAAAATATAGAATATTAAATTAGTAATAAATATTTAGACAAATAGAAACTTCTTTGTATACCAATTCCAGGACAAAATCAAATTACATAGGCACTTACAGCTAGTAGTAGGTACAAGAGGCGGCTTTATCGCAGGCTGCGGTCTCATCTAGACAACCTTAGGATGGATATTAGTAATATTTTCAATAAACATGGCGATGTCAAAATGAAAAGGAAAATAAATGTTTCGAATACTTAAATAAAAGGACTTATCATAAGCAATTCAAAAAGGTATAACATGATTATGACTGTAATACTAAAAAAGTTACTTAGCAACCATTCTTTTTTCAATTTTCAATACTTGACAATTGCTGTGATAAAAGTTAGTTGTTACATCCTACAACTGCTTAAAAGTATTAAATAAAATATTAAAAAAAACAACCTATACATATAATAGATGGAAACAAGATCCCTTACATATATAATTTCATCCACAGGCATTACTAAGCTCATCGAGATTCATTATTGCCTCTGACTACATGAAATTATATAAGTAGGGAATCTTGTTTCCATTGCCAAGTTCTTTTCTCACGGCTTTAATCTTGCGAACTTGGCATTAAATGTAGAATCATTCTATTCCAATTTTTTCCTGATGTTCATAAACATTGTATTCTGTACCTAATCTAAGTGAATAAAGTACTTTGACTTATTTTTCTTTTCCATCTATTTTTGTGAAGGCAGGGCTTTTTTATTTATCAAAAAATTATAGTGAATTGGTTCAGTTTATGGGATTCACAATGTTACCACTTTACCAGTGTGCAAAATACATAGTACCCATTCTTCACAGTGTAAACCAAACTTTTTAAACAACGATTTTTTTACAGTTGTGAATGAAATAAAAAAATCTTATTTAAATAGTTCGGGTTACATTGTCAACATTATGAAACACTTTATTTAACTTGACCATTGTATTTCAATTTAGTTTTTATATTTACACATAGCCAAGGCAACTATGGAATATTTATTTTCACCGTATTAAACACAATATTATAATAGACAAACGTAACTGACCTTTCTGTTATTAACAAGTTTGCTTATTACAGTGCTAGTTATTTATCTTGCACTGTAATAAGCATTTTTATATTAAATAGCACATTTGTGCCGACGCATTTATTGTTTTTAAAGAACCAACCGGGCTAACCCACATATGGATTATAATTTTCACTAATTGCACAGTTTGTGTCTTTTTTAATCGGTTAAAAGAAATTAAAAATTATTCGTAACTAAATTCTAAACAATTATTGTTCTATATTACTATTTTATTTATTATTAACTACTATTCTATAAAATATCTACACTAAAATTAGTAATATAGTACAGAATAATAATTAGAATAATTATTTTTATAATATAGTCTATAGCCTTCCTTGATTAATGTGCTACCCAACACTAAAATATTTATTTTCCAATTATAAATATTTTCAAATTGAAAATTATTTCCAGTAGTTCCTAAGATAATTGCGTTCAACCAAACAAATGAGCTCTTTAGATTTATAATATTATTTTAGATTTTAACAAATTGTAGTTAGTCGTAGAATATTTAATATTACCTACTCTAGTCGAGTCCAGCCGGGTTCTGGGATGAGAAAAAGCTGAGTGAGCAGGAAGAGAGGGGAATTGTTATACTAAGACTAGCTGACCCGTGCAATTGGTTTGCGTCAATAATCCCCATCTTTGCAAAAAAAGATCAATGATATTCCGCTCCTATTGGTTGTAGCGTGATGTTATATATTATATAGACCATAACCTTTCTCGATACATGGGCTATGGCTATCTAATACTAAAATATTTTTTGAATTCGAACCAATTGTTCCCGAGGTTATTTATGGCTTTCAACCAAATATACAAACAAACTTTTCACTTTATAATATTAGTATAGATGAATAATTCTTAACTTCAAGTCAAACTTTAAATATATTTCTAAATAGTTCTAGAACCTGCTCAACGGGAATAACGACCCTCACAACATCTTATATATATCAGAAAGGTCTGATCCCGCCTGAAAAACAAGAAGATACTTAATTAACAGTCTACACAGGTGACGGAAGGTTTTGTGTTACAGATGTGTCGCGTTAGTTAGCGAGTCAGCAATAGTATCGTGGGGGCGCATTACCGTGTACCTTTATACACTGAGTGTGTTCATCAAGAGCGCAATACAAACTTGCCCTGGCAATTTACGTCTCCGTAAAGTTCCCGAACCATGCGTGTGTGAACGAATCTCTATGTATTTATTGTAAAACTGAAGCTCTGCAAATACCCGGCCTCCTTTTAGCGCAACGTACCCTTTGCAGCCGTTCATTTACAGAAAGCATGAACTTTTCCGTTTAGTCTTCAGGCTCTATTAATTACCACTGCATCTACGTACTTACATGAAGCAGGGAATAGTTTTTCAGTCTTTATTTTCAAGCAATATTTTCACGTCAAAACCATGTGACGAAACGAATACGAAATACATTCACGTTCATGTATACAAACTAGAAGCTTGTTACTTAAAATAATAATTCAGATTTTCGAAAATATACTATATGTTTGTTTTGTTCTACTTTGAATATGATAGGACAAAAGAAAGGAACGGCTTACGGTCAACGGCTGATTACTCGGTTTTAAGGCGCTTCCCCGTGCAAAACCCATAGGGGCAAAACCCAAAATACATAGGGTTACAAGAGGTCCCTAAGTTCGGTGTGCCTTTTGGCATAGGCCTCCTCCAATTCTTTCCAATGGATCCTGTCCTTTGCTACTCTCGACCAGAATGGCCAAAAAGAAATATAAACTATTAAAAATATATTAAATTTCTACATAATTTTGACTCCAAAATGGTAGATTTTGTTCTTGTTAAAAGAGTATAATGTTTATTTAATCTCCTCACAACGAAACCACAGATATGAGAAATAATTATTGATAAAATGCATCTCCTCGTAAAGTACCGAAGATTTAATTTGCTATTGGTTAGGCAATTTAATAAAAAACATTATGCTAGAAACATTTTTTAAAATTTTTATTTTATAATGATTTTATTCCAAAAACTGAGTGCATTCGCTACGGTGCGGCGAGAGGGAACGAATACTCAAGGTTATAAGACGGTACGGCCTTAAGTCGTCCATAATTCTCATGCTGTCACTGTCACAATGAGATAAATAATGGAGATAGAAATACTAAATATTTAAGCAGGATCCTTTAAGAATTCAATTATGTAGGTCAGTTAGTTGAATGTGACAGATTTAGGTTCAATTTTCTCTGTTAAACAACGTGTAACGATGTTAGCGCACAAACCTAATTGAATTTTATCAAAATCAGAGTGCCCTAAAATGTAATTTCTTATTTTTTCATTCGTTCAAGGTAGGTACCTTATTCACTTAGGTTACAAAATGCAACGCTTATAAACGTCAGACAAAATTTCGTTTATTTATCAATGAAAAAGTAATCAATATATAGGTATGACTTAAAAAGTGTATGCCATAATAATTCAATCGAATTTCGCTCCAGCCGCCACAACACCCAGTTCTCCGCCTTCTGCATCCAATTCCTCTATGGTAGGTACAATACTCATAACACATTGTCCGCTGCTGTAATTTGACCACACCATAACACATTGTATTAATAAAAAAGTATTTAATATCCTATGAATCTTTTATTTGTTGGCAAATTCACTGAAGATTTACTAGACTAACTGGAATGTGAGATATTGCTTTAGACCTGTCGAATGTAGTGTAAAAGGATTTGTCGTAAATCATCCTCTAGTCTAAAGGCGTTAAATGGTGTGTAAACGTTTGTAGGTATTGAAAATAAAATTCTTTACAACTATATAGGTACTTTCTTTCTCTAGAAATGTGTCTCCAGTTCTTAGTATTATTTGTACGGTAAGTACTAAAGGGGACAGTACGCCGAGCGAATTATTAATTTAGCGCTATGCACATAGCGACACGGCCGCTCGCCTTGCTCTTCCGCACACAACCATTACTTCCCAGTGCGCAGGGGCGGAGGACAAAATATAGTCGAATATTCGTTTGTTGACCCTTAATTTAAATTGATTCGGTAGATTTGATTGTTAAGGTTCATTTCCGTGCATCGCGGCCGATCGCGAGCCGCGCGCGGCTTACGACAATATTCTGAGTGCGCGCGTAGCCTACGACAGTCGTCGGCCGCGCGCGTCTGTCGCTTACCTCGGAAACGGCACCATACATTCTCATACTCTGACTATTGTCGCATCGGCCGCGCGCGTCAGACGCTTGTCGTAAGCCGCGCGCGATTCGCGATCGGCCGCGATGCACGAAAATTAACCTTTACATTAGTTATGATAGTGGTCATTTTATTTGGATTACCAAATTAAATGACAAGTATCATGATTGGACATTCGGTAAATCTACTGAGAGAGGTTGTCAGGTTCATGGCTCTCCCCCTTCCCCTCATGAACTTGGGGTTCCAGGAAATATAAGGTATTTAATGGGTTTTCCTGCCTTACAGGCACAGCCGTACCCAGGGGAGTTTGGTGGTTCAAACCTACAACCTCAACGCAGTTTAATGTTAGTCAAGCCCTCCCTTCTTTTACACCTGAACTGAACTCGACAATAATAACCCTAACAATAAAATGGCGCACAAGTTACAAAACATAACAATAACTTCAAGAACCGCGGGCAACGGCAACTAAACATGAGCTGTAATTGACGTGTTCCTCAAATTCTGCAAACAAGATCAAAACGTTATATAGATATATCTGTTCGTTAATCAATCATCATCTACCGTCTAATTGGATACGTGTTACATGCATTGAAGCATGGTACCTGTCGTGATATATCGGTTTGTGTAACAAGCTTTGATGAAGAGCGTCAATCTCTCTAGAAACCTAGCGTTTTACAACTTTAGGTAGGTATATAAAGCTTTTAGCTTTCCTGATTAGGGAGGTTCTAAATTAGTATGTTTTTTATGTTTGTTCAGGCATAACTCCGTCATAATAATACGGATTTGAAATGATTGATTGTTTTTTTGTTCGAAAGAACTTTATCGCGAAATAGCCCCATATACATTTCGTAAAGACACGCATGCAGACAACGAAACTTATCAATAAATGCTTTTTGTTGTCTTGATCGCGTAGATATTTTAAGGTTGACCATAATGACTATCGGCCGTCAGTCAATCCACGACCACATCTGTTGCAATACCATCGAAACTTCGGGGAATAAATAAAGGTACTGAACGGATTTTAATTAAACTTTACAGTACATTATAAAAATATATATATCGGTCTTAATCACGTGAATAATTTAAGGTAAAATACCTTGTTTTTGCCCGACATTGCGACCGTATTGCAACGGCCATGGTCACGGGTAGACTGGAAGACCCGTAATATATCTATATATTCTCATAATGTGTACAAATAGTTTATCAACATTTACAGTACATCATAAAATCTACGTACAAATAAACTGGGCAAGTGGAAGTTGGGCCACGCCCAGCATATATACTACTACCCTGATTTTGTTCACATCTCCAAATTTAGCTGGCAGGGGGAAGGGGAACAAATTTGACTCTAACAAAATATTTCTTAATATTTCACAAACGGCTTCCTAAATTGAAAAATGGCCTCCACAAATCCGAAATATTTTTAAAAGACCTATGTAATGACATCCCACACAATAGGGTTGGCGGTTAAAATAAAATACAACCCCATTTTACATATAAGATTTTGTTTTACCACTTTATCGGTGTAAGTAATATCTATATCCATGCAAAATTACAACTTTCTAGTACTAACAGTCTCTTAGCTAAGCTGCGGACAAAAGGACGGATATGGCGAAACTATAAGGATTCCTTTTTGCCATGTTGGCTACGGAACCCTAAAAATCAAACCTAATGCAGGAGAAGCCACGAGGCAAAGCTAGTAATTTATTTAAAGCACCTGACTTTGAATAGTTAAAAAGAATTCCATTTATTTCTGTTGACTTCATTCCCGCCAGCGAGATCTAGTGAATTTAGGAAAGTATCGCTAAACGTTGGTAAACACTGAGAGTTTGAGCATTTGTTTGCAAAGTAAATCCTGGTTGCTTCACTGAATGTATCGTTTGTTACAATGTTCAAATAAGTTGGATTATCTACTCGTTTGAAAGAAGGATTGACTATAGTATTTTATTTTGTATGCGCCTTGTAGAGACGAGGGTTTTATTTACTTTTTGAACCCTTATTTTGTTTTTCGATATGCCCTAAAATCTGTAATCACACTAATATTATAAAGGCGACATTTTGTGAGTGTGTGAGTGTGTATGTTTGTAACTTCTTCACGTCGAAACGGCTGGAGCGATTTTAATAAAATTTGGTATAAAGTTAGCTGACACTCTGTATTAACACATAGGCTAATAAATCGCGGGTAACACCGCGGGGCACAGCTAGTAAGTTATAAGTGTAAAACAATTCTGTTACATTATATCAACGGTTGTAAGACTGATTGATCTAAGCTACATTTTGTGAAACTTGCAGGAGAATGATTTAAAGTTTTATTTTTCGGAAAAACTGGATGAACTTAGATTAATTTTTACCACATATAAAATTTACTACTTGATTTTTTGATAATTATGTGGTAAAAATGACAGAGGCTGATATTTTTAATAAATTGGACACTATTTCAAGTTATAGATTTCTGTTGAAGTTTACTAAACCAACTTATACGCGAACGGAACCGTCTTATCTCATATAAATACAAATTATTCCATGTAACTAGCCTGCAACTTTGTTTGAGTACTTATAGTATAAACTGTAACTCAATCGTTTCCTAGCTAGAGTTCATTTACAAATAAATTTCCTCAAATACAAAACCAAAGGTTTTAATCGGAAAAATATTAAAGCTTAAGTAGACGTGGAGATAGATTAACCCACGAAGAAAGCTACTTTTTACTCCCAAGGAAGGTTATGATTACTCGTAGATAATGTATCTACGAGTACATGTACTTGTAGATACTAGGGTCCTTATTCACGTCCTTTTATTGTCAAAATCTTGCCATAATGGTAAATAGAAACCTGCGCTTAGAAATGGTTGCCGCGAAAACGGATAAAAAAGACCGTGAATGGCTAGTGTTTCTTGGCGTTTGTAGTGCGCGTTCTAGACTCCTTTCTACACCTTGTCATGGACCAAGAACTCTGGCCGAAGGATGTGGTTAAGAAAGCACAAAGACCTAGTGCAAGTGAAGCGTACTAACTTTTGAGTTGTATTTTTTAATACTTTTCAATCAACTTCAAAAAGTAGGCTGGACCGATTTAAAAAAATATTTTTGGGTTTGAAAGGGTATACTTTCAGATTGGTCCCATTGTCATCAAAGTTTGGATCTGATGATGAGATCCTGGAGAAATCGAGGGAACTCTTCAAATACTATTGGCACACCTATCATAATTTGGGTATATTTTGTTGTAATTTGTGCATTTACTCTTAAAACACACCATTGAGTTAAATGGAACTGATGATGAAGACCACAGATGACGAGTGGAACTATTCAATAATAAATATTGCTGGTTGCGATCTGAGTACTAATGGTCGAGTATCAGGTGAACTCCTCAAAAATCAACGGCCTTGTATCGCGAAACCTTTTTTGAAAGAAAAATTACAAACTTTGTTATCGTTATGTACTATGTATTCTTTCATATGCATTTACTTGGAAATAGATCCAAACAGACACTTCAATTTTAATTATTTGTTATTTTGCCTTAATTAAAATGTAATATTATGTATAGCACAACTAACTTACTATGATCTACTGCTTAGAATTTTTAACCAAGTTACATTTGTACGCGGTTTAAGACGCTACAGCAGTGCGCGGTGCTAATTTATAGCAAGCACTTTATTTGTATAATATAGGATAGCGTTCCTATAAATATTCATATAACAGATTGACTCTACATCCATAGCATGCTAATTGTTTGCTGGAGGATTGTTTTGTTTATAACTATGCCTCGTAAACTTCGGTCCCGAGTATTCATAAACGCTACTCCTAATATAAACGGCTGCGGTAGCCTAATGGCTAAGGCATCGGACTCGCATACGTGGGGTCGCGGGTTCTAATCCTACCCATTATACTACTGACGTGAACGTTTCCTGACACAAGCCTTTGAGCTTAGCTAGAGGGGTTAACAGTATTGCTAGTAATGTGGGCCCCAATCCCATATTGCTAGTTATCTTTAAAAAAGCTGACCTCGGGACATGTTCGCTAGTTTTAGTCAAAAAACTTATTACTACAGACATTTTTGTGTAGCAGTGAATGGCCCTGACTGCTAAGCCTAAGGTTAGGGGCTCGATTTCCACCCAGGATAAATAATTGTTTAATACAATAATTGCATTTATGTATTAATAAAGTAATTGGCAGGAGATGCCTATAAAAATTACAATAATATTCATTTTTTGTCTGACTGTGTTATTTATCTATATTATGGTGAAACAAACTTGAGAGGTGCCAAGGGACACCCGGATGGAACGAAGTTCCTTTCGATTAATTAGTGAAGGAATTGTAATAGAAACGAAAATAACTGGCTTGCTTTCTGTGAGAGATAGATAGAGAGAGAGAGAGAGAGAGACAGACAGAGAAACACGCGCACGCCGCACGGCTTACAACTATAGCCAAAAGTGTCGTTACAACTTTTGGTCTTAATTTTTCCGTCTCCTTTCGCAACGCGCGATAAGGAACTACGTTCCAAAACTTCGTTCCAATAAATGAAGTATTTAGAAATATATAAGTATATTTTATTGTATGGTTACTCTATGAATAAATATACTTATATATTTCTACTACCACGCTAAAGTAGCCTTTCATATCTCAAACTACTATTAGTTTGGAATATGAAAAGCTACTTTAGCATGGTATACCTACTGTTTTCAATATCTAACTACACAATAAAATTATTAAGCACTCCAGGAACGGATTAACAAAATCCTCTTTAAAAGCATATCTACGCATTCATCATTACAGACTTTAATGAAACATTAGATTATTACTTCTGGTCGTATGAATTAGGTACTTACTTCTTCAGGTAACAAGAAATATAAAATACAAAAACGCGGCTGCTTAAATATAATTACCTGAAATATTATATAGTCACAATCACAAGAAATTAAATACACCATCAATTCGTAGTCGTTTTGGAGCTGAAAATTTTGAACTCTATGTACATTGACATAGAGTTCAAAATTTTTATAAAAGTAAATTAAAATGATAGACTAGGTCATTACCTAGTCTATCATTTTATATTATTTTTATAAAAATTGAAATTAATGTCGTTTGCGGAAAATAAATCAGCACTTGTGGTAACGCTACTCGATTTCACGTAATAAGAATATGTACTACAATCATAAGATAGATGTCATTCATAGTTTTCCACCACCCAAAAGTGCCCCACGCTACACTGCACGCTGTATGCAATTTAAGGTTGTTTTTTATAATATATAAAATACTAGCTTTCGCCCGCGGCTCCACCCGCGTGGATGTCGGTTATCGCGATAAAAACTATCCTATGTCCTTCCTCGGGACTCAAACTATCTCCATACAAAATTTCATCTAAATCGGTTTAGCTGTTTGAGCGTAAAAGCGTAACAGACAGACAGACAGACAGACAGACAGACAGACAGACAGACAGACAGAGTTACTTTCACATTTATAATATTAGTATCGATGGTAATAAGTATGTTATTAAACTAATATTTTTTTATATACTAGGTTATTGATATGGAGTTCAAAATTGTCGATTTCAGAACGACTACAAAATCACGGTGAATACATACATAGCTTGACAAACACTACCCTCTATTTGATGCAGACGCGTAAAAAGTATGATATTGGCGGTGCCGCTTGTAACTCTGTCTTTATCTTTAGTCGGAAATTACTACGTCCATCGATTGATACACGAGTTATATCGTCTTAACTCCTTCCTTTCTGTTTATTATTCAACAGTTTGCTCTCATATTCTCATTAAGGAAAGTCTATATTTAGCAGCAAAGGGTCATATAATTTTATGCGTAATAAATCATGACTCAGACGGAGAAATCTGCGAGTTTCATACAACTATCCTACTGCCAGATTCATACATTAGTGATTAATTCGCTAATCACACCCCCTCGTGCTTTGAAAAGCTACTACGTTAAGCTGTTGACAACGACATGAGAATCAAGCAACATCGGCTCGGGGCCAAATTTGTGCCCTACAATGTCGCTTGCGTAGTTGGATATTCTCCATTATGGTTGACCGTAATCGGATTTTGAGAGTATAGACTCGGTAAAAATGCTTAACAACATACAGGGTGGCGAATTAGCCAGTCAAATCTTTGCAGCATGGTGATCAGATCATGATACTGAACTGTTTTTTTTTTAAACCGGGCTAGAGAATGTCGGACCATGCTCAGTGTAGGGTTCCAGAGCCGTAGCCGTATGAAAAATATCGATTTGAATAAATGCACTAGCAGGAGAGCGTATGTTTATAGCTCTTACGCCCTTTTGTTGAGAAACGTAGTTTTTCGGCAATAACTCAATGACAGAATAACCGATCATGTCCGAAATAATTTTAGTTTAAAGTACCTACCTACCTAGCTACTTTTTAGATTTGTTTCGTGTTTTTTGGTAACACGGTAAAAAGATAAGGGGCACACAATTTATTCCGGTTTCTGTTACATATATAAAGTGCGGGGGGCACCCCCCCTAAAAATATTTATAATTATATTATATTATTCTATCTATTCTATTTGCAGTTTATTTCTATTCTTATTAATTATTCAATATATTCAATTATATATTCTCATTAAACTAATTAGCGGCTACTACAAGATACCTTTTACCAAATTTAATCTATACTTATAATAAATCTGTAGAGAGGTCAATTCTGTACATGAAATATATTTCCAAAATAACTATCAGGGGGTGATTAGGGATCGATACTGATGCCAAAAATGCAATCAGTAAAATTTTTGTCTGTCTGTCTGTCTGTCTGTATAACCGTTATAGAAACAAAAACTACTCGACGGATTTTAATGAAACTTGGTACAATTATTTTTCATACTCCTGAGTAGGTTATAGTATACTTTTCATCACGCTACAATCAATAGGAGCAGAGCAGTGAAGGAAAACGGGAGAAGTTACTCCATTTTTTAAGCTTTCGTCGCGTGTGTAACCTTAATGGTTAAAGCTACACAGAAACCATGTATGACGGAAATGTTCTCCTTAAAATTATATAAAAAATATTCCACGACAGCATATGTCTATCTTTTATGGTTGACTCACAATATCACGTGTAACTCCCGATAGCTTAGTAGTTCGAAGCTTTCTGATTATATTTGTCTACTCTTACGTTTATAACACTCTCAGTCATCCCTAATTAAAAAAGTTAACATAATTAACTATTCCATAAAAAATACTAATACAAATCGGTATAGAAACACCAAAGTTATACATGAAATACGCTAATAATAAGCCATCGCGCGTGAATACTGAATCATGCTATCTATCTATATCTATACATATAATAAAATTGTAAATTTCACGTGTCTGTACATGGCCGAACATAGTGAAAAAAAATATTGGGAAATGTTCGAAAAGAGTATTTAAACACATTCCTACATTTTTAGAAATGTCTGTCTGTCTGTCTGTTTGTTTGAACACGCGTCACGCAATAACTATTGGACAGATTCGGTTGAAATTTTGTATGTGTATTCTAATAAGTCTGGATTAACATATAGGCTATAATTTATCACGCTATTTCCCATAGGAGCTAAGCAATGACGGATAATGTCTGTAGCTATTTATCGTTATAAAACAATAACTACTTGACGGATCTTCATGAAAATTTGCAGTTTTATTGTAAATACTATAGGTCATTACTTGCACTATAAATCATTATGCTATCGTCTATGGGGAGTGAGCAGCAACGTATGTTTTGTCGAACCATTATGGTTTTTCACAATTTTTTCCACTATAAGACATTATTTACAATTGTAACCCATGGAAACAATAACTTCACGCTAAAACTATTAGGAGCTAAACACAACATTTTCAATTTGTGTTTGCATCAGCTGAGGGGGTTTATTGGCACAAGTAGCGGTATTAAACGAGCGAGGTCGGAGGATCGACTCCCTAATTGCGAGTCTCTTTTTGTGTTGTGTTAAAATTATTTTTATTCTTTTTTTTAAGTATTTTTCTAAATGTATACTTATTTATACAAGCTTTTATTTTCGACTTTATCATGTTTACTTTGTTTAACAAATTTTCATATTAATAATCACTTCCAATAGGCACCTTTATCATTGTTTTGCATGAATAGTGATTATGTTATAAATGTAGAAATGAAAAACAATATTACATTACAAATAAACAGTAATTACTTGATATTTTCTAGAATTTTTAAATGTTAATTGCTTAAAAAAAAATGAAAGATTAAGTCCGCGTTACATCAAAATAAAACACGTGGCGCCATCTGTGATTCGATTTCTTCTGAGTGCCAAAATTGCTTACCTACAAATGTTAATAAACTTTCGCGATTTGTACACATTATGAAAATATATGTATTACGGGTCTTGATCGCGTGAATAATTTAAGGTTAAATACCTTGCTTACCTACGTTTAATATGCATGATAGTTTAATATAAAATCATCAAGTATAAAAATAAACTTATCCAGTTTTGAAAATAGATGGCGTTTAAATACAAATTAAAAATAATTAGGAAAATTGATTTAAAAAAAAAAACTGAAATTCTTACGTAGAGGGATATGAATATATGATGATCTTAATTTGCGACAGGTTGACACACCTATTTTTAAATTCACCAATGTAGACATTATAAAATAATATTTTAATCTTCTAAAGTGAGTGAAAAAAAATATTGAAATAAGTTTAGAAATAGTATTTAAACACAAAAAAAGATATCTGAGTATATCTTTTAGAAACGTTTGAATGTTGTTTGTTTGTTTAAACACGCATCACAGTACCGCGGGAATGCAATGTTTTAAAACTATTTTGCCCCCGCAAAATAGTTTTAAAACATTGCATTCCCGCGGTACAAACACGGACACAAAGTAGGTGTACTTTAGACTCGGAAAAGATCGCTCGGGCAGGACATAACCTGCGATCATAGGGAATCTGTGAGAGTTTTTTCCATCATACCTTTATTACCTATGTATAAATTATCTTGAAGGAGCGGCTAGGTACCTCCGATTAAAAGGTCCGATTTAAAAGTGTCGGACCCGAAGTTGGAGTCGGAGGTTTAAAATCAATCGGAATTTTCGACCTATCGGAGTCAGAATCGAAGCTCCTTAACTCAAAATTTCGCACGAGTAATTGGGCGGTTTCGAGCTTCATTTAACTCGAAACCGCCCCAGTACTCGCGTGGTGGGGGAATTTTTCAATATTTATAGTTTTGTCGAGGTGTGGTCGTGGGAATTTTAATAATTTGTCTTCTAACCGTCTGGCGCCATAAACTTTGTCGCCCTTCATTTTGCTGCACTGGGCATTTGCTTGGCTTGCCCTGCCATATGTTGGGCCCTGATTAAAGCTAGGCCCAAATATCCATAGATGCCACAGAGCATTGTGGAGCATGTTTACAATATGTTTTACACAGAAGTTGAATTGTAATATAAACTATCTTAATATAAACCCAACTTCCACGCGAACGAAGTCGCGGGCACAGCTAGTCTTCAAAATAAAGTCTTTAAGTAAAATGCCTTTGACATACGGACAGACAGATAGACAGACGGAGATGATCAAACTATAAGGGTTCAATTTTTGCCATATTGGCTAAGGAACGAAATGCAGTCGGAGGCACTTTACTAAGTTCATCGAGATCCATTAATACCTCCGACTGCATGAAATTATATAATTATGTACGGGATCTTGCTTCCATGTTTTTTGTGCAGGCGGGTGTTTTTATTTTTTAAATTTATTTTTTTATTGCAAGATTTTTCATTGCTGCTCCGCTCCTATTGGTCGTAGCGTGATTTTATATAGCCTTCCTCGATAAATAGGCTATGCAACAATAAAATATTTTTTCAATTAGACCCAGTAGTTCCTGAGATTATTGCGTTCAAACAAACAAACAAATAAACTCTTCAGCTTTTTCATCACATGTCATATTACGTTTAAATCTAAAAGACCTCTTACTTTGAAGTAAGTTTCATCTCAACGTAACCTTTTAACTACTTTTGCTAGAAGTTAAAATTATTTAATACAATTAATCAATTGTTTAAGTGTAGGTGGTTCCCACGCGCGCACGCTCTCGTTAGTTCGACACGTAATTATCGGCGCACGCGGCTTTCCACCGACACGTCCGCAAAACTAGCTTATCGTCACAAAATATATTGAAACAAGGCCGGTTTACAGCTCCACGAAATATCCACGCACACATAAACGATGTATGGCGATCTCAACGTGCGCAGGCGCGGTGGAAGATTCGACCGAGTTTGACCGATATCCCTGAACCTACATGCGTGTGTATGTGTGTGTGAGTTTATTTTAGCTTGTTATAGGGAGCCGGCAATCTGTATCTATACATTTTCACCTCTTCAGCTCTATTTGCTGCGTAAGGATTTCCAATTGTCTGTATTCTGTCAATATTTATTTTGGACATTAACTTTTGTTATAAATGTAATAAGAATTTTGTATCTAATAAGCGTTCGCTGCGCGTTCGATCGACTCTTTCTTCGGCTTAACAATTTCTTTGAGAACTTTGTGTGAAATGTAAACGTAGAACCGACTTACTAAGTACATAAATGCAGTTTATACTCCCTAAAAGAATGGTGACGCATGGATCTTGTTTCTCTATACAAACTTTGGCCCTCCCGTTTCACCCTCTTAGGGGGTGAATTTTGAAAAATCCTTTTTTATCGGATACCTACGTGTGTATGTGCGTGCCAAATTCCAGCGTAATTCATTCAATTGATTTGAACTGTATTGTCAGTCAGTCAGTAAGGGTTGCTTTTTTTAAGAACATAATAGTTTTGATAAGATTATCGATAGGTATATAGGTATAGGTATTTGGGTTTAAAGCTCTCTATAAACTAACATATTTTGACGTGACTAACATCTTGTAACGTCTTATAAAGCGAAGACCTGGTACACGTACGAAAAAGTGTCTAAAAAAGTCACGTTATTGATTGGTTGCTGAGCAACAGCGAATGGCGATTGCAGTAACATTACATGCGATACAATAGGGACTAACGTTGAATAGATTGGTTGCTAAGCAACGCGAATGGTGATATGTCATCAATGTTTTCTTAAGACGTTTTCACGCAAAATTATCGTCGGTAAACCAACTTTACAGAGAACCATTTTTTGTTGCTAATTGGTGATATTATAATAATAGCAGAAACTGATCCAATAGGCCGTAAAAAAAGGATTTGTGAGCTTAATCACATATCACATATGTCGACACATAAAAGCAGCTCTTTTCTTCTCTTCTCTTGTTAGCCAGAAAACCACATCGACTTTGTGTAGTTGTGGGATTACGGTGTATGATTACTTCTCTTACGCCAGTCCCATAAATTCAGCAATGTATACTTTGATACACTTATTATGTAACATTACAGTACCTTGCAATAAAGTTTTCGCTAAGAAACTTCACCGTGTTTTATTGCCACAAACTTAGAAACAAAAAAATATTATAAAGCAAACCTTAACAAATTGTAAATGGATAAACAAAAGTTGGAAAGAATTCCAACATTAGTGATCAGGCTGATACTTATTTAAAGGGAGCTATTGATAAATAAACTTAAGCCCGTCCTTAATCGGGGATCGAGCTACGGATACTGCAACTGTACAATATAATTGGATAAAATGTATCTATTATGAAATCTAAATCTATTTATTTAGGTACTTATACATAAGTAGTATATAACACGAACAGACAGCCACAAGTGACTTGCTTCTCGATGTCTGTTCGTATGTACGCGTAGAGCTTTTAAACTACGCAATCAATTTTGACGTGGTTGCCGCTATCATTCAGAAATTTTCTTCCGAATGTTTTATATTTATAATCCTCGTGCAAAACCGGGACGAGCGGCTAGTCTGTAGGTATTTATGTAACGTTCAATGTGATAAATCTGGATATTATGTAAAATCTGGATATTGTGCATGAGTGCTTTGGCAAAAGTGATTAAAGGCCTACAATAATCACATTATCCAGCTATTATGTTTAATACCTACCAAGGCCTGGAAAAGTAATAAAATTGGTATATATATTTTGAAGGGAGTAGTAAAATAATACAGGACCGAGTTAGTTCACCTTACTGCACGTGGTGTACATATTTGTTTGTCAAACCTTGAGGGTGTTTTTTAAAGCCAAAGGCGCGAAGAAAGGTTGATCTGAACTTAAAGGTAACCACTTCCATACCTTAACTTCCATATACTTATTCGAGCATTTGATTGACTAGATAGACAAAACTGTACTCAGATTTAAAGTTTACATTAACGTTACGCAAGTCAAGAGCTATAATTTAAGGAGCTTCGAAAGAACTTGGTTTCCAGTTAGATCTCACTTTTTAATAACGAAACCATTAATAGACTTGGCATTCTTTCACATTTATCTTTTTGATGGGATTTTAATTTACAACCTTCCATGTCTTGGTGTATCGGCAACTAAATTAAAATGTCTTTAGTAGATACGATTTTTCAATAGAGGAATAACCAGTTTTGGCATTAAAATGAGCGCTGCAATCTCTGGTAGAACTGAAGATAATAGTTTGATCTCCGATCGTATGCCAAAAGCTTAGTTTAGGATAATTCTCTAGGTTTATAGTCTTTGTAGCACATATCGTGCTATGTATATGTAGGTACTTAATAAACTCATGAAGATGATCTTTACATAGTCCAATCTAATCTAATATATAAAATTCTCGTGTCACGGTGTTTGTAATTTAACTCCTCCGAAACGGCTCGACCGATTCTCATGAAATTTAGTGTGCATATTGGGTAGGTCTGAGAATCGGACAACATCTATTTTTCATCCCCCTAAATCTTAAGGGTAGTCCACCCCTATTTTTTTTTATTTTTAGGTAAATTTTTATTTTTTTATTATACCGGTTTCAAAAACACATACAACCCTGAATTTTCACCCTTCTACGATCAACCCCTATTTTTTTATTTACCCCTATTTTGCAAAAACGGGTTAATTTGACGCAGACGAAGTTGCGAGGGTCAGCTATATATTAAAGTAACGGCAAAGTTAAGTTTGTCATATTTAACATCAGTTTTTATCACTAATGTACCACTATATAAAGTTGGTGTGTAAATAAAGTTAGGCGGCTCGTCAAAACGAAGCTACCATGACAATTCCAGCTTGATATGTATCATTTTAAAATTTGTTCTGGGGATCCTCACCTAAGAGTAATTGTTATGTTACAACATAAAAGCTTGTGTGACTGATTGTATTGCCAATTATTTATTAACTTATGTAGTATGCATAAAGATGATATCAATATGGAGTTTACCTGATTTAAGTACTTTGTCTATCTATCTATCTCTTTTTACAGTGTCTGAATATCCATGCTGACGAGAGAGAAAGATAGACTGTCAACATTAAATACTTTGACATTCAATTGGTACTGTCTTCATAATTAATCCTACGGAATTGATACATTAAAGTACAATACGTGACGTGAAATAATATCATTGTATGTTAACATATTTTATATTCATTTATATTATTTTATCAGAAAACAAACAATGACATTAATTTACACTGTAGTAATATCATTCATCACTTCAACGAAATTTAAGGACCAATATAATATAGAGTTGCTAGATCAGATTGCAAATAGACTTTGCCCCCCCCCCCCCTTATGCTCAAAATACCTTTAAACCAACATTGCTTTGCACTTTTTCATTTCTACGAGATGAAAACCATAAGCAGAAACTGGAAGTTAATTAAAAATGTAAAATAGTTACATCGCGAAGATAGATACTCGCAGTACCATTTCGTATTACATGCAGTATCTACCATGCCAAAATAAAGAGCTACTTCGTTTACATTTACAAGGAAGCGAGCATGCCAAGTTTTGAATTTTAACATTTAAAATGGGGCAGATGTAGAATGGATAGTACCATCTCTTGAATTATAGCCACAACAACGTTATCTGAATGATAGCTGTAAATCTGCAGGGACGAGATACAACCGCATTGAGATTATTTATGAAAACATTATGTCAACGAATATTTTGTAGTGTTTGTTTTACTTTCAGCTGGTACTTCATAATACTTGTTTTGGGTCACTTATATTTTTTTTAAATTAAATTAAAGTACTTACCTAGTAATGTTATAATAACAGATACATTTATCATTACATACAACAAAACTATCAATAATGTTGGTAATTTTATTCATGATATTGCCGGCGACTTTGTTCACTTGAAAATTTAAAAAAAACAGATCTATCCCACAAAACCTTTTTTTTTTTCGAGTTACAAAGAAGCTTAAGTACTAATTCAGACTAAAAACTATCTCTGTATCAAATTTCTGTATAACATTCAATCTGGCGTGATTGAGTCACAAACATAAATCCGAGTTTTCGCATTTATAAAATTAGTAGGATGGAATATATATCTGATATTCCATCAAGCAGATGAATTG
Source organism: Herminia tarsipennalis (assembly GCA_945859575.2). Taxonomy (NCBI): domain Eukaryota; kingdom Metazoa; phylum Arthropoda; class Insecta; order Lepidoptera; family Erebidae; genus Herminia; species Herminia tarsipennalis. Next base: position 13,004,489 of record OX243835.2, read on the forward strand.
AAGACTTAGATTCGAATAAATAAAATAATGTTTTAATGAGCTCAGTTATAGATTACCTGTAAAACAACATAGTACCAACAAGCAGCACTCTTTTAACTACGAAAAGTTTGGTCTCAAACGGCAAACGAAAAATGGATCAACTTTAGATCGAATTATTGTGTAAAACTTTATGCATGCAGCAGTGTAAAAGGCACATTGTGTCTGCCAGACAAACATAAAAACAAGCTAGTTAACGGAGTTTACACAAACAGACGGGCTTGTTAACTGTAAGTTAACTTGTTAATTTTGTTGCGGTGTTGTTAACGTTTGTCACAATTGCTACTTCTGTCTACGTGAACAACAAATGGTGAATTCAGTGGCTATCTCTAACGTAAAGGTTGTCACAAAATGAACTAAATTACCATCGGTGCAACGTACGAATGAGCTTCGTTAGGAAAATTATTCTTACACACAAAGTCTAAACAAGCCACTGCAAACAGTTTCCGCTTTAGTTGTACTTCTTGCTACTTATTTGTAACGGATGAGGCTACGCACTGTCTCTGTGACTCGGACAAAGGTAATTGTGTGGGTGGATTGCTAAAATGTAGGTATGGGTTCATACAGAAAGTTGCTGACAAGTAACCTATTGTCTACGTCCGAGGTAACTTAATCAGAGGTAATTGTGACGCCACCGTAAAATGAAAATAAAAACAACAGAATAGTTATGTTTCTCTCTAAAATATTTATATCTTACTCGCTGTACCGCGCAACTTCGTCTGCGTAAATTTTCCCCCTTTTTTTATTATGTTACTTCTAATACCTCCAAGAATATGTGTACAAAGTTTCATGATGATCGGTTGAGTAGTTTTCGCGTTAAAGCGTAACAAACAAACTTACATTCACATTTATCACACTTCACACTAATAATATAAAGGCGAAAGTTTGTGAGTATGTGTGTGTGTATGTTTGTTACTTCTTCACGTCTAAACGGCTGGAGTGATTTTAATAAAATTTGGTATGGATTTAGCTGACACCCTGAATTAACACATAGGCTCATAAATCGCGGGTAACACCGCGGGGCACAGCTAGTATATTATATATTGTAGCGATAGATTTAATCCTAAGTCAGTATCAAATGAATTAAAACTAGGACTCATATATGAGACCTAATTTTGTCAAAGTCTCATGTGACATTGTTCCCGTAGTTTGTACTTATATTTTTGGGGTTTGTATGTTTAAAATCTTATAGGTTGTATCAAAGATACCCTTAATTACTCTTAGACAAAAAATGATAGTCATAAATGTTAAACTTATACTAAACTCCCGGACGACAGAATTACGTCTGAGTTGTGTTGTGACAGTGTACAATAGTCCATATAGTGTTATATAATAAACGAGTTTCAAGTTTGAACTGTATCTCGTAAAGTGGAAGGGTGCCTTTTGACTCGATAGAGAAACTCTGATTTATACGATGTACTAGAATTTGGTAAAGTGGATTCTCGGTTATCGCTATTTGTTTTGAATCTGATCCTAATCCTATTGCATTTGTAATGTCATGTTACGCAACAGTCATACAAATAATAAAAAAATTGACCCCATGCAAGCTTTCGAAAAAATTTAGATCGCAATTATAATGAAGGAAAAAAAACAGAACAATTTAAACATACTATCAATATATTAGATTTAGGTAAGTAGATTTTGTTCTTATTTTGTTGTAATTCACTAAAAATATTTTTTTATATTTAAAATAACCCGCTTCTTCTATGAATTTTAAGTAAAAATAATTAACTAACTGAAAAATGAACCCCTTACAAAATTGAGACAAATTCAACCTTCGCCTTATATGATAAAATCAGTCAAGCCGTTTGGGCTGTAGATTATGCTAAAGAAATAAACTTACATACAGCATACATACACAGATTCTGGTGCAGTAATTAATACATTATATGTAATGAGGACGGACTCGTTCTGCATTTTCTGAAGTTGTAAAATTTCAACGCGCATGTAAACAATTAGAATATTGCTAAAACAATTTATATACACTTTTTAACTGTCAGAAAAGTTACAATCCCGAACGGAGTACTTGGCAGGTGCCCAGTTACAATGATTAGTTACACAATGCGTGCCAGTGCCAGGGCCTGACGTGCCCAGACTTCGAGGGAACGCTGACCGAACGAGTTCGAAAACTGCGCCATCAAATTTAAGACTGCATTGAAACTTTATGGCGTATAACAATATGATTTATACCAGAGGTGAAGGATTAACATTTTTGAGGCAACTCGATACAAAAGTAGGTACAGGAAGGTAGTAAAGTAGTATACGAGTACTAGACACATTATTTAATAACAAATAACTAAGAAAAAAGGAAGCAGAAAATAATTATGTTTAAAGGGACCTCCGTCATCTATAAAAATATATAAAATTGAAAAAAAGTCTATTTGTAATGTCAAAGTAAAAGCTTTTTAATAAATGCATATGAAAGTTTATACGGTACTTTCCAAAACGGCTGGACCCATTTTGACAGGACTTTCACTGTCAGACAGCTGATGTTGTAAGGAGTAACTTAGCCTCACTTTTATTATCACGCTAACGTCTATAGGGAGTGAGCAGCACTGGGTCTTAAGTCTTGGACACTGCTGATAGAAAGTTAGTGGTGTGTGGGGACAATAAATCTGAAAAAAAAAGTAAAGGAACTAGACAAAGCTGCACTGAGTGTTGAAATTATTAGTCATAACGCAAGCTTAGTATTATCTCTCAACATTATAGTATTTATATCAGTATTATTATAAGAACATTAGTCAACAATCAGCACGTGGTTTGTCAATATTTTTGTTACGTTCTATCTAAGCTAAGCTAGACCAAAAGGCTCCCACACATTACCATACCGCCTACAGTCTGTCACCCTATCGAGCCGCCTGTCGTTTTGGATCTGCAGAGTCCATAGACTATAGCGATTATTACACGTCGGCGATGATTGAAAACCGGCTCTAGGGTTATACACTAGCAGTTGACTGCCGACAGCTTCAGGGCGCAAAATCACGCACCAGCCCGTGAGGTTTTTATACTAGCTGCACTACCGGCTCGCTACTTGCTAGTCTGTTTTCGACTGTCGCGGATTGTCTGGCCAATACCTGATGACGCAGATCGCACCAGGCGGCGAGCGCACATTGGTCGTCAGTCCAAGACTTTTAATAGAAAACTGTTAGTCTGTGGTCTGTTGCGATTGCAGATTACTGCCAGGCTGATATGTCTGTGGGAACCTTAAGCCTAAGTACGCACGTGACAGTGGGACGAGGGACTTATCATAATCTAGACAATCTGTGTTGCACTATTATTTCGGTAGTGATACATAAATCAACTTGTTATTATAAATGTATTGTCCGAAAATCGTACAAACAACTGAAAATGTTAACACCGAATAACGCAGACGTGTTTATTGAAAGTTTTGTTTACACAACTCTATCGTATCGAAGTACCTTTTCCAATTCTTACCTATCAGATAAAGTGAGTCATTCCTAGCAGGGTACTTTAGCAATAATACTAGTTGTTTGGTTTCTTGATGGTGAAGTTGAGACTAAACTGAGTCAAATTCCATTTAAGAATTGTGTTTAACTGTCTACCTGGGAAGTCCCTTTACTGTTTGATATACTGTGCACTGAGACAAGACTATGTGGCACGAAGCCAAGTTACAGGCTACCCGCGAAATATTATATTTTTAGGTTACATACTTCATAAAGAAACTCTCATAGGATCAATTTCTTGACCGAGGATAGGTAATCTATACTAATATTATAAAGCGGAACAGTTTGTTGGTTTGTTTAAACGCGCTAATCTCAGGAACTACTGGTACGATTTGAAAAAATATTTTTTGTTGGATAGTTCATTTATCGAGGAAGGCTATAGGTTATTTAACATCGCACTACGACTAATAGGAGCGGAGCAGAAATGAGAAATGTTTCAAAAACGGGGAAAATTTACGCAGACGAAATTGCGCGGGACAGCTAGCTCACAATAAAATTACAATATTACAGGCTTCTAAGTTATGAAGATTGTAGCATAAACTCGAAAGTACACACATTGAACGACAATGGTTCTGTAAAAGTCAGGTATGTCGGGAAAATTATAAAAATTGGCACAGATATAAAAAGCTAAGGACTCTACCGTCGAAGATTCTAAATCTTCGGTGTGCGAGCCTGACTTACACTTGGCCGCTTATTTAAACAGCCAAGTTCAAGTTATTTATGCCGCGACATTCGAACACAGACTAGTAAGTAGTGAGCCGGCAACAGCTCAGCTAGTATAAATCAAGTCAAATGGATTTGGATTTCAATGTGAGCCTGATTCAATCAGTTACATCTATGACAGACAATAGAGAGCCCATATTGCCCGGATACTCTGATCTTAACAACTGGTCTCACCTTACACCATTCGAGTTGCACAAACCATTTGGCAACCGCTGCGAAGATAAACTGATACTGAGCTAATCCGGTTAGTACCTTAATAAGATATTCAATATTATTGGCTTGACAATGATGGTCTTAAGAATAAGTGCCAAAAGGAATAAATATAGAGGTTTTTGTAGATTTACTCATTATGAAATTGGACATTGTGGAAAGTGGGTATCATTTTGTAAAACCAGGTCAACATTATATCGTAGAACACTAAAGTGATTTATTATATACTTACCTGATTTTTAACACAACACGGATTCAGTTGTGTGGCTATTACGCAAAAGGTCGTAGATTCGATTCCCACACGCGGCACCACTTTTTGTGATCCACAAATTGTTGTTCTAAGTCTGGTTGTACTTTGTATTAGTGAATTGTATGTTAGTAAAGTCCCGCGCGACACAGGGCTTGACTCTTATAATTTAAAAAATCGGCTCTAGGCTCTAGGTTTCGTTAATTATAAATCATGTAGTTTGATAAAAATAAGCCCTACTATTAACCATATAAACAACTCTTTAAGATCTGATCTCTAATTTGAGTACACACTGTAACTAAATAATCGAATAGTTGCTGCTCGGATGCATTGCTGGCAAACTTCCCCAATAACCATTAAATAAAAATCGATATCTTTGTTTTAAAAGGAACTAGAAACAGTTAGCTTATTGAATCGATTTGTATTTTGAGTCAAGTCGAGAATAGCGGACTCAGCGCGATGGTGCACTTGAACATTCTTGTTGTTAAGGAGGGTGGGGAGGGATGAAAATGAAAGTTCTAGGGCAGGGAGCAATTAGGTAGTCTGCCTTCGCCTTCAACAGCGTCGCGTCCGGCAATTATTATTTTGTCATGCGTATTAACTATTAATTTATACTAAGATGTATGTTATCGTAACATAATTACACTGACGGACTTATAAACTGCATCAAAGTAATAGACGACTTTGAAATAAATATTTTAACCAAGTATGCAAACTTTCTATACAGATTTAAATTGAAACCTCTAGATTGGTTCGTGAACTTTAAAACAGCGTAGGATCATATCTTTAAGTTTAAGTTTATGTACTGGAAAGGACCTTAAGACCTTTTTTGAAGAAAAAACAGAAGTTTAAGGAAAAATTGTTTAATTAAAAAATTGGTTTTAACAATAGACACAAACTTTATGCAAGGGTTTATTTGTGTTTTAATAAGGTGTATTACCCCCACGTGCCCTTATTACGGATTCTAATCGGTTCCGCATAGATTTTATAAGGGTTTTTAAAAGATCTTGCGGAATATTGTCCCATTCTTCTGAAAGTGCTGTTCTTAGTGCTGCCACTGTCGTAGGCGAAGGGTTTCTCGCATATACAGCTCTTTTTAAATTGTCCCAAACATGCTCGATGGGATTAAGATCCGGGCTGCGTGCTGGCCAATTCATTGTACGTATCCCAACCTCTTCGCAATAATGTTGAACTTGTGCAGCTGCATGCGGCCGGGCATTATCCTGCATTAAAGTAAAATTTTCGCCTATGAATCCCATGTAAGGCACCACGTGATCTTCTAATATCTCTGTTATGTAGCGATGTGCTGTCAAACCCCCTCTATTACCGTTTTGACGGACCATGTCTATGAACACAAGTTCTGTTCGCCCGTTCATCGATATGCCACCCCAGACCATACATGAACCGCCTCCAAAAGGAACACGCTCCTCAATGCAACTTTGAGCATATCGCTCCCCACGTCGACGATAGACTCTTCTGCGACCATCTGCACCATATAAACATGTCCTACACTCGTCCGTGAACAATACAGAGGCCCACTGCTCTTCTGTCCAATTCAGGTGATGACGCGCAAATCTTAAGCGAGCTTGTCTGTGAGCTGCAGACAACTTTGGACCATTTGCTGGTCTAAAAGGGGTGATAGCCGCTTCCTTTAACCTTCTTCTTATTGTTCGTGTACACACGTTTTTTCCACGCACTTCATTAAGCTCGGTTTTGATGTTAACTGACGTGAGGAAACGATTTCGCAGGGAAGTTGTAACAATAAATCGGTCATCACGACCTGTGGTTGCTCGAGTTCTGCCTGTACCACGTCTCCTCCTGTAAGAACCTGTCTCTACAAACATTCTGTATATTCTACAAACCGTAGACTGGTTTAAATTTAAATTTCTACCAATCGTTCGTTGATCCAAGCCCTCCCGCACCAATGCTACAATTTGTGCCGCTTGTTCGGACGAAGTATCCATATTATGGTTCAAAAACTCTCGATGTGTTAAAAAACTAACCCAACAATTATGCTGGTAACAATAATTCAATTGACCAAACAAAAAAAATCAATGAGAATTAATTTAAAACTTTGCTATAAATAACACGCAAATCTGATACTACGAGTAAATTTTCTTTTCCCGGCTATATTCATTTGTTTTACCGCAGTTCTATTTTTAAATTTAATTTTTTTTTAAGATTAAGAGCCAGTCTTTCCATATTTATATAATTTAATCTAAAAAGTTTGCATACTTATTATAAAAAAATCCTTTTAGAGTAAACCTGAACTTTGATGCAGTTTATGAGTCCGTCAGTGTATAATATAGAGAGGCTTTTAATAGCACAGCCGACATGACTATAAATAGTTAAATTTAAGCAAAAGAAATTAAAAATATCGGTATAGTTTTTACGTAAAAAATGACTTAAAAAATATTAGGTATAGGCTAGTTTTCAATTAGTCAAAACAACAACTCTTTGAGAAATGATAAAACGCAGATTTTATATGGAGATCTTATACAAATGCCACGCTACGGCGTCACTATTATCAAGTCAAATTACTTATTTTTATGACATGGTTAATGAAAAAATATCCAATATAACACAACATTTAATCGGGACTTATCGCTGGCAGTTTAAGTGTTAGTTTTATTTTATTTTTTTGTATTTTTTTTTTGTTTAACCAGGAAATTAGTCTATTATTATGATCCTATTTCTATCTGATGTACATTTTCATTCGTCTTGCCTTATCTTCTTTTGGCAGTCTTCATACATCCATAAAAACATTAGAAAACTCTCTAGCATACGAGTGACTCACAATGTTTTCTTTTACCTTTTCATGAAATAAATTCTACTTGAACGAAAAATCTCAGGTGGAAAAATTATAAGAGTAAATTGAAAACTCGGACTGCAAATATCAAATCAAATTACTAATTGAGTGTCACGTTCTACTCCTTCGGCTTACATTACTTAATAAATCCAGAAACGCAGCTAGAAAGTCGTTAACTGTGCTTTGACTCTAAAAAGAAACTCAAGACTTCCACTCACAGGTTTTCATTTCAGTTCAAGTCTGGGGTGGTGCTTTTGTGACTACATTCGCCTTCAAACTGGCTGTAAAGGCTGCCTCACAAGCAAAGAAAACATTGCTTTTATCTCAATAATAAGCCTTTTCTTGTTTAACGAAAACTGTTTCCTAAGTTCCAAATAAACAAAAAAATGTTTATTACTTCGAATCTTGGTCAATTATGATAGTTAAATGTATCGATCTGTCTCATCTTTTCCAGTTAAATGCATTTTCCAGTCTACCACGTTTGTAAATTGTTCATGTACATTCAATGCGATGGTGTGCATGTGTAAGTAGCGTGAAGGGGTCGTGTTTGTGTGAGTGCGCCACGTGTAACGGAGTCTCCTCGCGGCACTGCTCTCCTAGTACCGCGCGCTCTCCGCTGTAAGCGATCTAGTTTGCGAGAACTTTGAAGTGGAAAATTTATCTGACAGTGAAGTGAACACCGCAGTATATATTTGCGAGGCTGTCGATTGATGCGCATCTATATACATATATTGTCTGTATATTAATAATAATAATAATAAAAATGATTTATTCACTTAGGAAACAAAATACTACACTTGTCGATTCTACATTTACTTGTAATGCCTGTTCGCAAACAATAGGTAAAGCCCGAGAAAAGAACAGGCAATAAAAACTCGTGGCCACTCTTTTCAAATTGCTAATGTTTATAATGTTTCTCTGTTTATAAACTGTATATGTAGGTAAGGTGCTGCCACCATTATATTTTACACCATATTGGAGGACTGATGCAAATAAAGAGGTCAATAATATTAAAAGAGTTCACGAGATTGGATATATCAGCCTCAATGGGCACAACATAGTAGGAGCATCCACTTACGATGTGAAAACTTTATGTGCTTAAATATTGACCAATTTACTGCTACTTAATGAATAAGTATACATGTTTTTCAAAAGAAAGAAAAGAATGGCTGTAATTTATTTGTCTGTATGTCCTCTATGCGTTCCGAAACCATTGATCAGATTGTGATGAAATTTTAGCAGAATGTTATGGGAGGGCCGGCGAGTGTTCCTGGCTTTAAAAGCCACAGGGAAGCGTAGCCGAGTTCAGCTAGTTTTTAAAAAAACTTTTTAATTAATTGGTCAAATCCCTGTGCGAAAATTTAGTTTATTTATACAACAACTGCGTAGGTGGTCAGTTTCCTTAATGTCATACTACGGTTGGACTTACTGGCCTAAATTGTCGATTAGATATCTTGGATGCGTTTTATAGGTCTAAATATTATTCATTTTTTTCTTTCTAAGACATTTATTGTATAGATAACTTAATTGGAAGGAAATGCTCATAACAATTATGATAAACGCTTTTTTGAAATTACTATTTGAGGCACACTATCTTCATACAGTTGATGTACCATATTTTAACTTTACAGTCTTTATAATAACTGCATTGCCGCATACTCAATCTATAGTGAACAGATAATAAAAAATGTCTCTCATTATTTCGTAATTATTCACTCACTGAAATACATTTTCACAGAGGACGATTAAGCAGTTACTTAAAATACCTGAGGGACAAAAATTTAATTAAAACGAACAATAATTACTCGTGATTAATTCGTGTAAGTAACCCGGGCACGGAGACGGCTTCAATTATATTTGCGTTAAAGTTATTTTATTTCAAATTTTAGAACATTTTTCGAGATTAAGAAACTAACTTGAAAATAATTGTATGACATTTTCTGTATCTACGCGATGCATTTTTAATCGATGAAAAAGCGGAAGAAGAATTAAAATCAAGCCGTGTCCTAGTAGTACGATATTTTCATAATCTAAGTAACTCATTTGACAACTTCACATTGACAATGAAACAAGCCATCGGAAATTCTAGTAATACTGAACAATATTTAGATCCATTTAAACTTTTTCTGCCTTGTATTAATAAAATTCAACAAATTTTATAGACCATCACTTAGCTAATTTTAACGATACCCATTTAATATGATCGCCCAGGAAAGTTAAACAAACTTCAACCTAATAATAAAATTACAAATGACGTCATCAAACTGTTTCTAACCCTTGATTGTACACAACGTAATTCGTATGTGTGTAAGTTGGCGAGGGTTGCAATCAAGGCTCTTCACTGATGACCCTGAACCGCGGTTACACCGAGCTACGATAAAGCGAGCCAAACTAGCGGGACCGCTACGCCTCTACGAACGCTTGTAGACACTATGCTTATGTATACTTGTAGCTCGCTCGTAGATGGGAATTACGCCCCTATTATGTTGGCATAAGTTTGTTAATTGAATAAACGTCGGGATGTAGACGGTGCCGAGGCATTACAGATATAATTGACAAACTTGATTGGCATTTCGATTGAACCTCGCAATGTCGCGTTATTGGAATATTCTTTGAGTGCATTAATATGTTTGGACCGGCATCATCATAGATTGACTTTTAAAGAGAAAACTACAAATAATAAGTATATACCGAAAGTAACTTCGACAGAATTTTATGCCTGACCCAATCTTACATAATAGATATTTTGGTTAGCAAAGCAATTTAACTTGTATAGACGATTTCCGAATAGTTAATTATGTACGTTCTCTAAATTTTAATGATCATGATTCGGTAACCAGAATCACAGTCAATTCGTTTGCTGCTAATGTAGGTTGAATAAATATACTGTCCTGATTTATTCTAATAATAAAATGTTGGGATTTGTTGTGTCTAGTACTGTTTAAAAACGAAAGCCAATACTGGGGAATAATTTAATTTTTTCGCCATTAGGCAAAGGCATCGGTCTCGCAAACGTGAGGTCGCGGGTTCGAATCCTGCCCATTATACTAACGACGTTAACCCACTTCTAACTCAAGCCATCGAACTTAGCTGAAGGAGTTAGCAGGATTGTTAGTAATGTGGGAACAAAATCCCAAAAAAAAAAAAACTTTTGTCACATGGGAATTTGACAAGCATTAAAATAAAATTCGAGTCAAAAATTAGACTCAGACGTTGTTGGACAAAGTTGTCGCATGAAAGAGTTGAAATCAGTCGAAAAGTTTCGTAACTAAATACTGACGTAGCATATAAAAATATAATGTTAGGTATAAATAAAGTAGTCATCAACAGAGTGATTTTTAATATACTAATAACCTCCCGCTCTTGGCTTCTTTACATTACACCAAATAACTTATAACGTAATATAATTTTTGCAAAAAAAATACAAATTAACCCTTCACCACCCACCACCCACTCTTGTCACTCTGATTTGCCACACATCTGAGAGACCTCAAAGTTAAATCCATGTATCTTTGTCAGGTTTAGGAGCATCCTCTCAATAAACAACAATTTCACTCCAGAAAAAAAAGACTGTAGGTGGTTAAGGTCATAATTCCAAAAACAAGTGGTGGTGATTAAGGGTTAATATATTAAATGTTTTTCCAAACTGATATTACAAAGTTATTTAGTTTTATGTAAAGAAACCACGAGCAGGTTATTAGTATATTACAAATCACCCTGTATATAAATAAAAGTGAATCGCCGAAATACATGTACGTTCACTTCAGAACAACTGCACCAAATTAGATAATTCTTTTTTGTTGTATTTGTTATTGCCAGGACATGAAAAAAACAAACACACGGAAGAATGAAAAGTATGAGTTTAAAACTACACATATACGCAGCCGGGGCTAGTTTATATATAATTATAGATAAAATGAGGACCTTTGAATTAGTCACAAGTGTGCAAGTGAGCACTGCTACTGGGTAATTAACCCCACAGCTATATACAACAGCATCAATGAGACTTGGCACAGACCTTAACGAACATGTAATTAGAGCATTTGTTGTTGCTATGTATCACCCTACGGTTGAAGTTATTTGGACGCCCTAAAACAATAAGGTTGATATTCCATTGTAATTATATTCTGACAGCTACTAAGCTCAACCTTAATGCTGTTTTGATTACACAGAAAATTTTGTCTAACCTGATAGACCCTTCTTGACCGACTGAACAAGGTAGTATTTGCACTATCTTGCTTAATTACTTAAGCAAAATAATATATTATTCATAAAATGCGCACTTGTAGTATTTTTGCTATTTTTAACAGACTTCAAAAAGGAGGAGGTTCTCAATTCGCAGTTTTTTTTTATGTTTGTTACCTGATTACTCGCAGACGGCTGATCCGAAATAACCAGCGAAACTATTCAATATATATTTATGTATATATCTATGTAACTAAAAAGCAATAAATAATATAGGTACAACAATTAAAAATTATTTAAACGTTTTGGAGTTGGTGCCTAAAACATAAAACTACATTTCCTGGCATCAACTTTAAAATATTTAATTTTTTTTTTGTTACCTAATATTTATTTTTGAAGTCGGTTTTTATTTTTTTGTAAAAAAGTTTTTATTTCATAGTTATCTTCTTTTTTCCAAACCGATTTTGCTTCAACAAAAATATAAATCAGCGTAATACATGAACAGTAATATTACTTTTAATGCATGGTATTGATTGATCCATCATTAATATAATTGGCTAGCCAATGATTGATATAATTGTCCTCCTAACTAGCCATGTTAGCTGCATGACGTCATGGCAAAATAATGGAATTTCTTTTCAATATTATATAAGGTTCCGTATTTTTTAACAATACGGTTAAGCCCTACTGCTGATTTCTTGAATCGGCGCCAAAGTGGCTAGTTGTGTGACTTTACATTTACACTACGTGTGCTGAATGAAGAACAGAATTCAATATTACAAAATTTCAATTGGCTTGTTGGTCTAGTGGTTAGTGACCCTGACTGCTAAACCAGAGGTTCAATTCCCACATGAGACACTACTTTGTGTGATCCAAAAAATATTGTTCCGTGTGTGTACTTTGTGACAGTGATTTGTATGTTTGTTAGGCCCTCCGGTTTACAGGGTATGTAAACTAGTGCGGCAGTTATCAAAAAAAAAATATATATATAAATTTTCTAAAGTCAAATCATTTACGTTTGTACCTATTTGTTTTGATATTATAAATTCATTATTATATTAAATTGTTTACAAACTAGGGCTTCCAATCCTAGTAATACGGTATTCCTCGGGATTTGCAGGACTGCGGAGTAATATATTTTTCATTGCCACCCAGCGGACCAAACAAAATGGTGTTCGGTGTGAGAATCGAACCCAAGACCTTTTGCCAGTCGTACACACTTCCGCCACACCACCGAGGCAGTCAAATTTAGCCAAGTTAATTACTTCGTTGCTTTACTTTTAAAAAGTATTAATTTGCAGGATCGAAATTGTTTAATCCCGCAGATACCGGGATTGAAGGCAAGCTGCGGGATTAGAAGCCCTATTACAAACACTGTTTATTCAGTCCATTTTAAGAAGTGCTAATGCCTGATTATTTTAAAATAATTTATTGTTATTGTAGTTATCTACCTATGTTTTTTTTAAACTAGTTGTTATTCTCAAGATAATAGTGCAGAGCGTGAAAATTTTGAATTGAGTGTGAAAACTAAGTTTGTGAACACTCCACGTGAAGACAATTGTTACGTTACAACATTTTACACTTAATTTTCCTCTGGTTGCCTCTTCACACAATGTGGTAATATGAATACCTATCCTTTGTTCTTTACTCTATTATATTTTCAGGCACTTTATAGTTTTTTTGTATGCTTATTAGGGTTCCGTACCTCAAAAGGTAAAAAGAGACCCTTGTAAGATCACTCTCTTGTCCGTCTGTCCGTTTAGTGGACCTAGCAATTTATACCAGATACTAAAGTTTATAGTCCCTATTAGATGTATCAAAATCAAGGTTATGAGTCAACACGATTAAAAGATACCAAAATTTACCACATTTTTTTTCGGAATTTGCTCGTTACTTGTGTTGTAAGACCTTGCTTTAAACCAAAATTGACAATTCTAGGTCAACCGCAAATACCACAGAACACATATTATCTTTGGCAAATACCCTATAGGTTTTGGGCCGAAAACATAAGGTAGTTTCCGTGGACCTAGAATCACGAAATTTGGCAAAAAATACGAGGTCTTGACTGGATTGTTGGTCTAGTGGTTAGTGACCTTAACTGCTAAGCCGGAGGTCATGGATTCGATCCCCACCCAGAATAAAACTTTGTGTGATGAGCACGATGATTTATTCTGAGTCTGGTGTAATTTATCTATAATATGTATGTATTAAGAAATATATAAGTATGTTTATCAGTTGTCTGGTTGCCATAGCACAAGCTCTGCTTAGTTTGGAATCAGATAGCGTTGTGTGAGTTGTCCCAAGATATTATTAATTATTATTCAGCACAAACAAAGGAAAAAAATAAAAAAGTTGAAAATTAGGGTTATGTTTTTCGCGCGCATCTTGTATGTATGTATGTATAATATTTTTATAATATGTACCTACAAATTGGTGCAGAACCATCAGTAGGCGTTATTACATTACTGTGCATTTACGAACAGACAATATACCTACGTCATAGACGTACACAAGATTATTTTTCTGGGAGGTGTCGGGCCAAATGTAAATGCTCACAATAGCACAAAGACAATGGCAATTGTGTAGATGACTACAATAACAAAACATTATTTTACTCCAATCGGGGAATAGCATTTCTTTAATTGTTCTGAAAAATAATGTTTGTCCTAAATTTTACGCGGTCATAAGTAAACATGAAACCAAACATTCAGTACTTAAGCAGTATGATATAAGTACAATTTAGTGCATGTTTACATCCTTTGCATACGAAATTTAATAAACAAGGCTGATTGCGATCTTTCATCAGCGCTTTCATCAGACCTTTATTTGGCGAGTGACGGCATCTGTAGCAGAAATATACTTACTGACTGTATTTTTTGTGAATATTACAATATTCCGCACCTATATACCTAATTTCAGCTGTTAGAAAGTAGTTGCACAATGTATCACTTTTTTTTTTAAAGAATAACTCCCGCATTAAGGTACCAGCCCTTTGTGGATCACACAAAGTGTGAAAGTGTGTCCCGTGTGGGAATCGAACCCACGGCCTGTTGCGTAGCAGTCGGACACACTTCCACCGCGCCACAGAGGCCGTCGCTTTAACCCGTGACTGACGAGCTCGGTTACAAGATTTAGGTGACTGACGATCGTAGACTTTATTCTTAATCAATATATTATTCCCAAATTAATTTTGAAGTTTTAAAAAGTAGCTACTTTATAAAACTTTAAGGTGAAGGACGGGAAGGCAAGGTGTATAGTTTTTTTTTACAAAGTTATAGTCGTCTCAACGCCAAACGCAAAGGAATCCAGCTGACTGACCGCAGGCTATTTCTTTACTCCACCTAAGTGACGTTTTATTAAAAAATCTGCCGTTATAAAATTCTTGCATAATAAAATTATATACACTACAGGTCTTAATCGCGTGAAAAAATTAAGGTAAAATACCTTGTTTATTGCCCGACGTTTCGACCGTATTGCAACGGCCGTGGTCACAGGTAGACTGATACTCAGCGTCGCCTCCGTAAAGCGCGGGTTTCGGAAACTACCCTCGTTTGATTTTTATCACTCACTAATACGGAGCCGTCGGTACTTCGACACACTTTATCTTAAATTATTCACGCGATTAAGACCCGTAGTATATATAATTTTATAATGTCCTCCCAAAAGTTTATCAACATTTTCAGATATTGTTTTCTTAAAAAGTTGACTAAATATTTCATAGTCCCTGTCACATAAGCGACCGCGTCGGAAATAAGTTAGCTGCACCAAGTGACCTGTAATATATACTGACAAGAAAAATGATCTGAATTCACAATGCACGCTGCGCATTCAGGTGCCTAGAAATAATTAACTGTAGTACCTTTGTAGAATTAGTTAGTTGTAGGGTAACCTGGTCTAGGAGTACGCACTTAAGGTTCAAAATATTTCAAAAAAACAATACTCAAGTCTAGGAAATCAACTTGGCATTTATTACTTCGATAATTTAAATGTCTCTCATAAAGTAACATAAAATAAAACAAAATTATAAAATATTTCTCAAAAAAACAAAAATAATAAAAAATGGGAATTGCGTACTCTTACAAACAATATTGAGTAAGAGTACGCATCTACGTCGATAAGAGTACGCATTATTTTCTTTTTACTTGCAGAGTTGACAAATAAAAATTTCTTATCCCTCATAACTAGTACAAGCCTCATGCCACCACTCGGAGCATTTTGAGCATCCAATCCAATCTTCCGAGGGAGGGTCCATGTAGATTTCTGTGCAAGCTGGACATCTCCATACCTTTTTTTTGGGCATCTTCTTTGGTACTTTAGCTTAGGCCTTTTTAAGAGTAGCTTTTAATAGTAGTTTTGGAACACGCTTTGGTACGTTTTTTGAGGCCAAAGACTCCTCGAGAGCCAATTTGTATGGAGACCCAATCAAAATATCTGACTTAGCTCTTTTACGGTTAAATCTTGAAAGATATTCAGCTCGTGGTAAGGGGGCTATATCTTCAATAGGTATATGAGGCGATTCCATGTTTTGTATGTGAAGACAGGCAAGTGGTGTACGCGATTTATCTGTCTCAATCAGCGGCTGACCAGATGCCTCATTTGTTGAGCATGAGGGCTTCGGAGAAAGACAGGCAAGTGGTGTACGCGATTTATGTGTCTCAACCAGCGGCTGACCAGATGCCTCATTTGTTGAGCATGAGGGCTTCGGAGAAAGACAGGCAAGTGGTGTACGCGCTCTATCTGACTCAACCAGCGGCTGACCAGATGTCTCATTCGTTGAGCACGAGGGCTGCGGAGAAAGACACATAAGTGGTATACGTGCTCTATTTGTCTCGAACAGCGGCTGACCAGATGCCTCATTCGTTGAGCACGAGGGCTGCGGAGAAAGACAGATAAGTGGTGTACGTGCTCTATCTGTCTCAACCAGCGGCTGACCAGTTGTCTTATTTGTTGAACACGAGGGCTGTGGTGAATTGTCTTGAATGTTTATCCCATGCTCAACATGTTGAAGTGTCTCAATTGAATGGGAAATTTGTGTCAGTGGCCTTTCAGTCACAGCGCTAGCTAAGAAATCTTCTTCTCCAAAAAAAAAAAATGTGTAAGAGTACGCGCGTACTCTTAAAAGGGATGTAACTGCGTACTCATAGACACATGAGCCAAATCGTAAACAAGCGCCACGTAACGCCATCTTTGAACAGTTAACACAAATTACGCTCGCTGCATGCGACCGGTGCGTCCTTGAAAACTCAACAATCAACTTCATTTTTGCAAAATAATTGCAGTCTAGTCCCAAAAATACGTTAAACATTGTAAAAATATTTAAGATTTTAAGAAAAATACTTTAAACTTACGTAATTTCCATGTTTTCGTTCGAAATTGTTTTTTTTTTTGCACAGCACTTGTTGTCACTCACGAAATCAAAATACGACTGAAGTTAGTCGCGTATCATCAACAACTTCACGATATCTGCTGTTGCGTACTCTTATCAAATGCGTACTCTTAGACCAGGTTACCCTATGCTTTATTTTCTTAAACGTAACTTGATTTTTGCATATAATTAAATATATACATAGAAGATATTTGAGAAAAGTTGATATGAGAGGTATATGTAACAGAAAAAAACCGATTTTGTCAATCTGCCTGTATGTATGGTTTGAACAAAAAGTACTGCATTAAATTTGATGCAGTTTTTGTAAAAACCTACTTATAAATATTTTTTCTAGAGACAATGCGTTATCACTTATTACTGGATATTGGAAAAATGCCACGCGGCTGGTAATTTGTTCAGAACGCTTAATTTACCCGTGTATAACATAACATGAAGGCATGATTATCAGAAATTACCTATCATTGTCCATGTAAGAAAAAATAATTAGGTACATGAAATAAAACAATTATCTTGTCAATGTAGCCACGTACTACGTAATTTCTAACCTGTTATTGCTGACGAAGGCCTGTAAAAAATGTATTATTGCTTTAGGTTCAATTAAATTAAAACATATTAGGCTCTAACAGCGTTGTCCGTTGATCCAAAGTACAACCTTTTAATTTATTGGTACGAGAGATTGCCAAATTGTTTTTACAACTGTAGGTACTAATATCCTTTTGCAGTCTTCAATCAGTGCGTCCTACCCGTCATGACATACGGAGCCGAAACGTGGACACTGACGGTACAATTGGTCCACAAGTTCAAAGTCGCTCAGCGGGCTATGGAAAGGGCTATGCTCGGAGTTTCTCTTAGGGACAAAATCAGAAATGAGGTGATTCGGCAGAGAACCAAAGTTATCGACATAGCCTACAGGATTAGCAAGCTGAAGTGGCAGTGGGCTGGCCATATTAGCCGAAGAACCGATAACCGTTGGGGTAAACGAGTTCTTGAGTGGAGACCGCGTCTCGGCAAACGTAGTGTAGGACGCTCTCAGGCCAGGTGGAGTGATGATCTACGCAAAACGGCTGGCAGGAGCTGGATGCGAGAAGCCGAGGATAGAACAAAGTGGCATGCGATTGGAGAGGCCTATGTGCGATAGGCTGATGATGTATAAAAATCGCGAAAGTTTAAAAACAATAAACATTTTTCATTGCTACTCCGCTCCTATAGGCCGTAGCTTGATGTTATATAGCCTATAGCCTTCCTTGATAAATAGGCTATCGAACAGTAAAAGATTTTTTAATTCGTTTAAATAGTTCCTGAGATTATCGCGTTCAAACAAACAAACAAATAAACTCTTCAGCTCTTAGTTAGGATTCTGTCTAAAAAATGAACCATATTTATAATACACTCCCGATAACATGATTCTAAGCTTTCTTTGAATTTGGTTAATATAATTGTTTCGCGGGTGGTTGTGTACCGACAAACTGGATTCATGATTGTCCCATTGTTTCGTAGTACGGTGCGCCGGTCAATTTGTTCCATTGTTACAAATATACGCATTGTAAAACGACTGTGAGTGCCACACTGAAATTTATATCCACCGATAGGTTCACAGGAGTTGAGAACCTTGTGTGAATATAAACGTTAGTTAAGTGATTCTAATTTGGAATTAGAGAACGTGATTGTCTTTAGAACGTTTATATTAATCCATAATTTATGTAATATGACGTATACTTTAATTATATGGAGTTAAGTCTCAATATATTTATGGCGTGAATTTCCGAGCATAGGAGTTTCAACATACAATAACGCATATCGCTTGCATTAGTCAAACTACGAGAGTGCCGATTGATTTGTAGGTTCGAATCTGAAAGCACGATATCGATTTTTTTCAGCATATATACATAACTACATTTATTTATGGAAAAATGTACGTATCGACGGTCCAAAATGCCCAGATCAATAAGTGTACAAAATCTTCATTTATTTTTGTTATTTTATTTGTCTTATTTTTAAATGAAACATTTAGAGACGTCCTTAATTTGGAAAACATTGCTTCTAATATAATTATTGCGCGACAGTAACTAAAAAAATACAGTGAGAAATTGTTGGCTAAAGAAAAATAATTTTTAACCGCCATTCTCGGAATATCCATAACAATGTTTCCGACCCCTGATTTACATACTTGCCATAAATCAGTGAAAGCACACGATATAGACGGTGGTGTTGTTACAGATACGCTCACCTATCGTAACACGTAATAAAACAAAAATAAATTAACCACGAGCATAAATCACTCACAACAAACCTTCCAATTCTGTTGTTGCCAGAACTTCGGTAGCGAATACAAGTAAATTTTACATACATTTCGCGTTGGTATCGTTGGCAACAACTTGGGAAATTTTTACATAGGTAGTTGTAATTTACATTATTAGACTGTGATCTGCAACAGAGCCACCTCAGATCCGGCGCCGACTCGGCTCCGTGAAGCCAGAGTTGGTACATATTTTCACCAACCCGTGTTTGGACTCCTGAGTATGCGAAAAATATATAAACTTTAGAGTATTGCCGTCTAGTTCGACTAGTCTAAGCTACTAGGGACGTTATGAGTTAAGAGACTTATTATTGATGTTTTTCTACGTATCTGAAATAACACCAATAATAAGTATCTTAACTTATATGTCCCAAGTAGTTGATTAGTTTCATTAGAGACTAACCAACTACGGCAAGACATTTTATGTAATAATAATGACTCCTAATCGATTTCGGATACAGTGGTCAATTTCATCTGTGACTAGCTAACTACACAGGAGATGTTATAGTGCACCAATGTAAGCGGAGACACACGAGCACCTTCTTCTTGGTGTTTAGACAGTAAACATCGAAAGACAATTTAAATTATATTATACCTATTAATATGGTCCAGAATGCGGCGACTTTGACTGCATTATCCGAGACAGCCTTCAAATATCCCTGTGTGCAGTTGTTTGGTCACACAGGACACGATGTAAGGTGGGTCATTATTTATATTATACCGCACAAGCAACTCAGGTTCGTACTCGCCGAGCATCCCCACCTATCTGAAGCATGCTATCTGAAGTCTCGCACAAGCACCAACCTTATTCCTCACTTTAATAGTCTGATGGGACGGAAACCCGACATGACCGGAGAGAGATACGGCGCAGGACCGACCGCGTAACGTGTTCTCTGAGGCAAGCAGGAAGGAGTGGTGTAGCATTGTTCAAAAAACGTTGTTTACCGTCACTGATCTCATGGTCTGTTCGCCAGCAAGTACTCCTAAAAGTGTTGCTTTCACTAGAAACTCTCGGTGTTTTTTGTCAAAGATATGACAAATAAATAGGTTAGCTAATTACGAATCTGACCTTTTCGACCTAACGGAAAATTCCCTCTTTCATCAAAAGTGAAATTTGAAGACATACACCTACATATTGAATAATATACAGATAAACTTTTAAACAATGAACGATTATTATTCATAGTTTTGAACAAGTGATAAAATTAATGTGCGATTCGTGCCAAATACCTATCTTGAACTGCTATGTACAAACGTAGAAAACAGTTACGCAGGCTATATATCATCATGTCTAGCTTCACCGAGATTTTCGTCGCTTACCCAACCTTGAGTAAACTAGAAGCTAATAGATTATACCTATTTTTGAAGAACGAGGGTATTGTTTTTCAAGCGTTACCTACGCTTGAAAAACATGTATACATATGTACTTCTTTGGCACAGTATGTTGCCTAAACAGACTTTAACTAATAAGATCTACCAAACCATTATACTAACATAATGAAACTGAAGGTTTATCATGTGTGTGTCAATCAATCAGCCTGTATCGGTCCACTGCTGGACTTAGGCCTCTCCTAACTTACGCCACAACATCCGGTCTTCCGCCTTCATTCCAGCGACCTTCTTTAGGTCGTTAGTCCATCTGGCTGGAGGTCATCCTACCTTACGTTTACCGAGCCGTGGTCTCCACTCTCGAACTCGTTTCCTCCATCGGGCATCGATCCTTCGACCAAATGTGGCCAGCCCCTTGCCACTTCAGCTTGCTTAACCTGCGTACTATGTCAGTAACTTTGGTTCATTGTCGAATGACTTCGTTGCGAATTTTATTATTTAAAGTGTTTCCAAGCATAGCTCGCTCTTGTTTTTTGTTGACTAGCCCATCTGTAAGTGTCCACGTCTCGGTTCCACGACACCCTCACCCTCGGCCATAGGCTGTTATGAAGGAACACCGTATGATTTTTAGTCGGTTCGACTCCGACGTACCCTCTTCTACGTGCCCTCGTAGGAGTGGGATCCGTGGGGATTTTTGCACACGTAATAAAAAAGGTCAGGGTAGAACGCACATTGGTTAAAAACCTTGGTCTGTCTAGACCATGTGTGTGTGAAGGCGGTGATCTCCAAAGATAATGGGCCGATTTAGGTGTAATTTGTTATGCAGGTAACTTGAAGCTTGATGAAAGTTGTGGTTTTAGGTTTATCGCTGTTCAATCTGGGGAAACGATGCCGTGAAAAAAGTAGTAGGGCATAATATTTAATAGGTATAGAATTCGTAATAGCAGTAGAGTTTTCTGATGTCTTTAAAATAAATAAATAAATACCTTAGGTACAACTCACGGACAATAGAAAGAAAACAAAATTGGGAAAACAATAAATTTGACAAAGAAAGGTGAAATATAAACGTGTCACGAGAAATCTACATGCTTTACCAAAATATAGTACTTAAACTTTGCGCTCAAGCAACCTGTCCCATTTTTTTTTCGTGGAACAATTCGCACCTATCCACCTGATACCATACTAGGCCTATACTAAGAAAACTAGACAACTAATAAACTGAAAGTAGGTATACTCGGGTTTGGGTTTCAAGATATTTAATGACTTAAATATTTCTAAATACATACATCTAACATAATAAAGATAAACCATTGCTAAGCGACGCGATTGGCGATGTCAGTGTCGTCCGGGTCCACTAAAGATATCACACGGGTATGGTTATTTATTACAATGTTATCAATGTTTTTTCGATTGCAGCGACATGCGATACAATTTGAAATTTAAAAAAGAGGGTATCACAGGCATGGTTGCTTATTACAATGTCATCAATGTTTTCTTATGACGTTATCACTTAAAATTATCGTCCGTAAACCGACAGAGAAACATTTTTTCTTATTTATGTATTCATATGATAATTTTATACACAATAAATAACTCTGTGTGTAAAGTGTAATGAATCGTAACTCGTTACTCGTGGGGTGCGGGTGCAGGCTCTATTATCGTCACACGTGATGAAAATAACAATTTTACATTACCGAGTCAGTCCGCGGTTTTAATTGACAATATAGCTACATCGGTGGCATTCATCAACGGAACTGCAAATAAAAGTATTTTATTTGGTGTAATTAAGGTTTTTTGTACCAGGTTTTATGACACATATACTTATATTTAAAAATATAGTGGTAACTTGAAACGTTTCATCATTTTTGTCATAATACTTTTTTATTTTTCATATGTTTGACTCAAAACTCAATCAAAGAAAGCTTTTTAAGTAGGTTCTTCGTTCAAACAATGGATTCGAGACATCGTTCACGGACAGAGAATATCGGAATACCATTGAAGCCTAAGTGAGATGTAAAAGCAAAAGTGAGATGTTCTTGAGGTATGTCTACGTGTGCGTTGCTCAAGCGTATTTCTATGAAACTTTCCTCCTGTAACTGACTTGAAACTGCTAGGGGATCCTAATGGCCGAACTGGTACCCTCGAAGTTTTATGTCTTGAAACTGCCGTCAGATCTTCGTAAATGTTCCATAATTTGTTGACAATTTCAATAATCATTATAAAAAATACAAAATTAAACTTGAAATGATTGAATAAAAAAATTAAAGATGTTTTTGTGTTTTAATAGAAAACTTATACCATTTGTCGATGGAATGTGTCCAATATAAGTGTACTAACTATAAATAATAAAATATTGGGAATGAATGGGAACAGACCCGAAGTAGAAATATTCCACGAAATCCTATCTCTAAAAATCTCCATAAATCTCAAGCAAGTGGAGATGCTGCACAAGTTCTGTTCAAGTTTATGGCCCAAATTTATTGTATGGCATAACTATTTCTAAGTTTAGGGTATGCTGGGAGTGACATATGCTAAACGTAGATAAAAGACCCTTTAATAAATAATTATTTAAATTCTTTGACGGTATCTATAATTCTAAAGACTAGCTTTTTTTAACTTATTGCGATGAAAACTATGCTCCGTGTAAAATAAGCCAACTACATGCCACATTTCAATAAAATCCATACAGCTTATCAAAGATATGCAATAAGAAACTCTTAATTAGTCAGGTAGTTTTCTTTTCAATGTCTTCTATCTAAAATCATACTGATATAACATTGTACAACTTGTTTGATTGCTTCTGTGGCGCGGTGTAAGTGTGTCCGACTGCCACGCAAGAGGTCGTGTATTCAATTCTCACACGAGCCACCACTTTGTGTTATCCACAAATTGTTGTTCCGAGTCTGGGTGTACTTTGTGCCAGTGACTTGTATGTTTGTAAAGTCCCCCGCGACACAGGGATTGTATAACACTGCGGAAGTCGTCTTTAAAAAAAAAATCTACTTTTAATAATAGTATTGACACGTAAGTGGGTACAGTATCTACACCGTAGTTATAACTATCCAAAACAACAATCTACTACTCGATCACGTTCAAACAGGAACGGATTTGGCTAAAAGGCATACATATAGTATGTCTAGTATATTAACATTTGGGCACACAGGGATCGAAACGCACTCTACCAGAGCAAGCAAAGGCTAGTTAGTCCACCTTATTAGTTTATTAATGTAGCCATTTACTCTGTAGCACTTTTGGGAATGCCAGTGTATTTTAAGCACCTCATTTTTAAATCATTTGAAGCGATATACGGCTTACGGTAATATACTCTAGTATCTACTCTAGTACTCAATTGGCCTATTCGTCTAGTAGGTAGTAACCCTGACTGACTTAAACCTGAAGTCGTAGGTTCGATTCCCATCTAAACCATTGTGTGATGAGCACGATTGTTTTTTATGTTTACCAGTTGTCTGGTTAACATAATAGCTTTGCCTACACATAATAAATAAATAAATGGCCGGGGACATACGTCCCCGGCCATTTATTTATTTATTATGTGTATATTCTTTGGTTTTACACTACTTGAATAAAATTCTTCCATATCTAATACCGGAATACGAAGTTATACCAGACCAGTTCACATTACATCGAACTTCGCTGACATGAGGCTTGGCAGCGTACCATGTTCCAACTTGTTTTGTTCCAACATCCTTACCCCACATGCACTATACACATTGCTTATGTTCAAACCATGGTAAAGTTGGAACATCGAAAATATTTAAAAATATGTACCACAATACATTGGTTTTAAAGCGTTGTTTCATTAGAGGCAATATAGAGTTTAAAGAAAAACCTATTTAACTGCCTCTGTGGCGCAGTGGAAGTGTGTCTGGCTGCTAGGCAAGAGGTCGTGGGTTCGATTCCCATACGGGACACCACTTTGTGTGATCTACAAATTGTTGTTCCGAGTCTGGGTGTACTTTGTGTCCGTGACTTGTATGTTTGTAAAGTCCTCCGCGACACAGGGCTTGTACACTAATGCGGAAGTCGTCACGTCGTCGATGTGAAAGGATTGAGGTGTACAGCACTGTTAAGAATCTCTGATAAGAGAGTAATCAGTTGAATTTAAATTGATTATTTTGATTTATATTTTATTGACTAGCCACCACAGTCTAGCCTGTTCGTGTAGTGGTTAGTGACCCTGATGGAGCCATTGTCGTGGGTTCGAATCCCACCGTGTATTGTCAATGACACCACTGGGGTGTTGTTTACAAGTTTTTTTTGGCAACCCACCACTGCCATCTAGTGTTTTTTCCTTAAAGGTAACTAGCAATTTGGGATTGTGGTCCCACATTACTAGCAATCCTAACAGGATTGCTAATTATCCTGCCAGCTAAGCTCAATGGCTTGTTTTAGAAATGGTTTCACGTTGGTAGTATTCGACCTCGCGATTGCGATGTGATTAGAGTGATGTGTTTAATCTTACGAATGATAAATAAATGCAAGTTTTATATTAGAACTTCATTTCGGTGGTGTGGTTACCGAAAAAAAATTGTAAACGACACCCCAGTGATGTCGTTCAGTGATGTTGTTGATAATACACGATTCCCACCCAGGGTAAATCTTTTTGTGATGAGCACGATTATTATTTATTCTGTGTCTGAACGTAATTTATCTATAATAGGTATGTAATATAAGATGATGCCGTGTGGTACTGTTTTCCCCCGGGTGTCGTCAAGGCGATTTCACACCGGACACGGCAACAGCGTCCTCGAAGTACTTAAATAAAATCTTACTGCGATCGTCAACCCGCTCGCCAAGCGTGGCTATTATGGCAAAAACCACCAGGATCTACCTAGTCTAGCCATAAATATTGTTACGAAGAAAAAACATTTTTTTTTATTGCAAATAATATTTATTACTTTTACAGTGTGTTAGTTTAATACATAAATAAAAAACAATTCAAAATATAAAAAGCTTATTCGAAGTGGTCTCCATTGGCTGTAACACAGTCCTTTAAACGTTGAGGCCAGTTATCAATAGAAGCACGCACTCTTTCCATGGGAAAATTCTTCACTGCCAATCGTATGGATTGTTTTAGGGACTCCAAATTATCATGGCGTTTAGAGCAAGCCATACTCTCTAAAACTGACTATAAATCATAATCCAGCGGATTAAGATCGGGACTAGACGACGGCCAGTCTTCAGCTCTGATGAAGTCCGAAACGTTCACTTCCAACCAAGACTGCGTGGACCGAGCTTTATGACCCGGCGCTGAGTCTTGTTGGAAGGACCATACTTGGTTATTGAACATGGTGTTGTTAAGGGGTTTAACTACCTTCTCAAGAATGGTATCTTGATACACTTGTGCCGATGTTTTGATACCTTTTTCACAAAAATATGGCTCAGTCACTCCTTCATAGCTAACACCCCACCAAACCATCACTGAAGTCGGATAATGCCCACGTTGCACTCTGTCGACTAATTGGGAAGCTTCCTTAGAGCTTTGAGCATAAATACGGTCATTTTGTTTGTTAAAATGTTGCTCAACTGTAAAGATTTTCTCATCCGTAAACAAAATTTTTCTGTGACCTCCCTTTGCGTACCGCTTCAGTAGTTGCTTCGATTTTACCACCCTATTCTTTTTTAAATTATCAGTTAAAAAATGACCAGTGCGTCTCTTATAGGCTGCAAGTCCTAAGTCATCTTTTAAAATGCGTGACATGGTTCTGGGTGCTATCTTCATCTCCCGAGATAAAATCTTTTGCTTTCGGACAGGATTTCTTCGAATTCTTTCCCTTACTGCTTTGACCACCATTTTCGTACGAACACTACGTGGACGGCCAGATCTTTTTCTGTCACAAACAGAGAAGGTCTCATTGTACCTATTAATAGCCCGGTACACAAACATTTGACTAATACCAAGCGTATGGAGAGTTTTAAAAATAACATTCGGCTCCATACCAACTTTGTGTAATACAATCACAGCGATTCGGTTTTCTTTATCACCTCACTCCATTTTAATATAGCAAAATATTGTACAATGTATTGGCGCCAAAATTAGAAAATACAATGAACAATCGTATAAAAATGACAGTTTCAAATTCAAATGTAATATCTTTCTTATTTTTATTTGTAACAGTATTTATGGCCAGACTAGGTATATATAGTAGGATATGATATAGTAAGTTTTACTGGGGAGACCCGTGCCCAGTAGCGGGATATCTTGAGGGTTGATCTGATGTAATACGTATGTATATTATTTAGAAATATATAAGTAATATTTATTAGTTGTCTGGTTGGCATAGTGCAGGCTCCGCCTAGTTTAATATCAAATTACAGTGTGTATATTCCTCTCAGATATTGTTATTATAATCTAGCTTAGTACGTAGCGTAGTTGCAATTTCAAAAAATTGAAAAAGTTCACAGCCACTGTTTTGTTTGGGTTCCGTCTTAAATTTGCCTCTAAAAGCTTTCGTTTGTATGAAACAGTGCATCGCGTACCTAGTGTCAACATGGATATGACAAAACGTCAAATTCGTAAAATATCGTGATGGCACAATGCCAAGTGTTAATTTAAATGTTTAAGAGTTGAGTAAGAGTCTTTTTATCTAAAGAGATGTATACATAACTGTAAATACAACTTAGAATTAATAGGACGGGCTAACTACCATTACCATTAAACTAATGTTGATCATTTTTAAGAACAAATGAACGAACTTTCGAAAAAGTCTACTATTTGTAAACGAAGAGACATAGTTTATAAAAACCATAGATAACAGAAGGGGATAAAACCTCCTCCTTTTTTGAAATCGGTTAAAAATCGACTTCTTCAAATCAATACTGGCAGAAAAATATACACAAGAGAAAATGAAGAAGGCCTAGAAGAAGCTTTATATGATAAATTATGGAGAAAGTAGGATTTTAACCTCTCGATGACGTCTACGTTACGTAGACGTCATCGAGAGGTTAAAACTACAGCAGGAGATAGAGCGCCGAACTGAGTGCAGCTCTAAAATTAAAGACCATGGTACTTACCTACTTGTTGATTGTTTATTGTACAATACCTAATCACGGAGGAAATCAACAACCACACCTCAAAATGATGGCAAAATCATAACCTTCTGTTGGAATAGACTGCGTCGGGTGAAACCGTTAAACGTCTCATAACCGCCGCATTACTTCACAACCAAGTAATTATACTGTATATAACTTGCGTGCCTGTTTAGATATTACGAATGCACGAAGCATCGTTCGCTAGATCAACATTTCAAGGGCTAACACAGATAAATTAGCTTTTCTTTAGTTAGCAAATAAAATGCTGTTTAAGAAAATAATATCATTTAACGCTAAAACTTTAAGTCTTGGCATAGACAAAGTAGGTGGATATATCCAAATTCGGAACAACATCATATATAGATTATATAACATTATTTCTTGTCGTGTAGAGATTGGACACAAAACAACTCCGAACAGATTTATGGAATTGTGTTTTGAACACAACAACTGCGAACACAACGCTTTGCAGATTAAAGTGAAATAAAGAGTCAGTTGCCAAATTAATATAAGTTTACCATAATAAGGCTAAAAATAAAACAGTTAAAATTATGAACAGACAATTGTTCTATTAAACTTGACAACTGGTTGTTACATTGTTATTATTGACAGGGCATTTTGACACATTTTACCTAACAACTAACTAACTAGCTCGTGGCTTATTTACATAACACTAAATAACTTTGTAAAACCAGTTTTGGAAAATATTTAATACTAGCTGCGCCCCGCGGTTTCACCCGCGTAAGTCTACATCCCGTGGGAATATCGGGTTAAAAGTAGGTAAATGTATTGAGAGATATTGTCTCTAGCTGGAAATATGTATGTGTATTAATAATC
Source organism: Herminia tarsipennalis (assembly GCA_945859575.2). NCBI lineage: Eukaryota > Metazoa > Arthropoda > Insecta > Lepidoptera > Erebidae > Herminia > Herminia tarsipennalis. The sequence goes on from OX243835.2 coordinate 13,033,064, forward strand.
ACACCAATATTTATACCGATTTCACATTCACATTTATAAGAGATAGACATATGCTGTCGAGGAATTTTTTTGTAGGACTATTTATGATAAACATATCGTTCATATATTATATATGTGTAACTTCAACGATATTTGCGGCGCACGCTAAAACATGTCGCCGATTGTAGAATTTTTGCCTACTTACTTGACACTTATCGTTATATTTTGGACAATTTACACAATATTCTTATAAATTATAGCCTTTGTGTTATTCTGATGTATAAGCTAAATTATTGTAACGTTTCATTAAAATCCATTCAGTAGTTTTTGCGTGAAAAAGGAACAAATATCCACACATCCACACATCTACACATCTACACATATACACATCTACACATCCACACATCCAGGATCCAGGATTATAATATTAGTAGGATATGAACCCTTAATCACCTACGTGCAAGTGTACGCACCGACCTCGGCACATCCAGACGACGAAGTGGAGGATATGTTCGATGACATATCGAGGGCCCTCCACTCCACCACTAAGACCCACTACAATGTTGTTATGGGGGACTTCAACGCTAAAGTGGGAGTACAAAATTGCAGCGAATTGGTAGTAGGATCCCATGGATTTGGAAGCAGAAATCATAGGGGGCAAATGCTAGTCAACTTCCTCGAACGGGAGGGGCTCTTCTTGATGAACTCCTTTTTCAAGAAACGGCCCCAAAGGAAGTGGACGTGGCAAAGCCCCGACACTATGACGAAAAACGAGATCGACTTCATCATGACGGACAAAAAGCATATATTTAGAGACGTCACCGTGATCAACAGGTTTAATACCGGTAGTGATCACCGACTTGTCCGAGGCTCTCTGAATATCGACTTCAAGGCGGAACGTGCCCGTCTGATGAGGTCCAGGCTCCGACCTACTTTGCTCCAAACCATGATAGGATCCGAAGCGTTCCAGTCAAACCTGGATAACCGATTTGCTGCCATGGAAACCACAACAGACGTAAACCAGAAGCTCGTAAATGTGGTTCGGATACTCAGGGAAGAAGGTACGAGATTTTGTAAAATGCAGCGTAAGGGCAAGAAGTCAAAGCTTTCGGAAAGGACTTTAGGGCTAATGAAGGAACGACGTGAAAACCCACCCGTCACTTCGTCGGAAAAGCGCGCTCTAAACCAAGAGATCAACAAGCTTATACGACACGACCTTCGGTGCTCCAACACTCTTTTGATTAAAAGAGCGATCGAGCAGAACCGGGGGTCGAAAGTGTTCGTACAATCTCTTGGAAGAAGCCACCTGACGAAGTTGACCACAACAAGTGGAGAAGTCGTTTCTTCGAAGCCGGCAGTCCTCTCCGAAGTGGAAGGCTTCTATGGCCGGCTATACGCTTCGCATGCATCTCGACCTGATCCAGAAGATGAGGGTCCTAGAGCCACTCTAACACGCCACTACACCGAAGACCTGCCAGAAGTCAACATTGACGAAATCGTGCTGGCTCTTAGACAGCTAAAAAATGGAAAAGCCCCTGGAGAGGATGGCGTTACAACAGAGCTGTTAAAGGCTGGAGGTAAACCCGTACTGAGGGAGCTCCAAAAGCTCTTTAATGCTGTCCTGTTCGAAGGGAGAACTCCGGAGGCGTGGAGTAGAAGCGTAGTCGTCTTGTTCTTCAAAAAAGGAGATAAGACCCGGCTGAAGAACTACCGACCTATTTCTCTTCTGAGCCACGTCTATAAGCTGTTCTCAAGAGTCATCACGAACCGCCTTGCGCGAAGACTTGACGAATTCCAACCACCGGAACAGGCTGGATTTCGGAGCGGATATGGCACCATAGACCACATCCACACAGTGCGGCAGATTATACAAAAGACCCAAGAGTATAATCAGCCCCTGTGTCTAGCATTCGTGGACTATGAGAAGGCCTTTGACTCGATTGAAATCTGGTCCGTTCTGGAGTCTCTGCAGCGATGCCAAGTAGATTGGCGATATATCCAAGTGATGAGATGTCTCTACGAAGCCGCAACAATGCCCGTCCAAGTACAGAATCAGGAAACAAAACCTATACCATTGCATCGAGGAGTGAGGCAAGGGGACGTTATCTCTCCGAAACTGTTCACAAATGCAATGGAGGATATGTTCAAGACGCTGCACTGGAAAGGGCGGGGCATCAACATCAATGGTGAATACATCTCTCACTTGCGATTTGCAGATGACATTGTCATTATGGCGGAAACGCTGCAGGACCTGCAACTGATGCTGAATGACCTGGCTGACTCCTCTGTACGCATCGGCCTACGGATGAACTTGGATAAAACCAAGGTCATGTTCAATGAACATGTACTACCGGAACCGATAGCGGTGCACGGCGCCGTTCTCGAAGTTGTTCAAAAATATGTGTACCTCGGGCAGTCATTGCAGTTAGGTAGAAACAACTTTGAGGACGAGGTGAACAGGAGAATTCGGTTGGGTTGGGCAGCGTTTGGTAAGCTACGTCAAGTCTTCTCATCGTCGATCCCACAATGTCTAAAGACTAAAGTCTTTAATCAGTGCGTCCTACCCGTCATGACATACGGAGCCGAAACGTGGACACTGACGGTACGGCTAGTCCACAAGTTCAAAGTCGCTCAGCGGGCTATGGAAAGGGCTATGCTCGGAGTTTCTCTTAGGGACAAAATCAGAAATGAGGTGATCCGGCAGAGAACCAAAGTTATCGACATAGGCCACCGGATTAGCAAGCTGAAGTGGCAGTGGGCTGGCCATATTTGCCGAAGAACCGACAACCGTTGGGTTTCGAGTTCTTGAGTGGAGACCACGACACGGCAAACGTAGTGTAGGACGCCCTCAGGCCAGGTGGAGTGATGATTTACGCAAAACTGCTGGCAGGAGCTGGATGCGAGAAGCCGAAGATAGAACAAAGTGGCGTGCAATTGGAGAGGCCTATGTCCAGCAGTGGACTGCGATAGGCTGATGATGATGAATCACCTACGAATTATTTTTTAAGTTTATGACCTAAACCACCTACAGCCTTTTTTACTGAAGTAAAATCATTGTTTATTGTGATGTTTAGGCCTTAACCTGACAAAGAAACATCGGATTTCTTCGGGGCCTCTCAGATGTGGGGTACCTAAATGATTATGTGACAAAAGTAGGTGGTAAAGTGATTTGGTGTAATATAAAGAAGCCAAGATCGGGAGGTTATAAGTATAATAAAAATCACCCTGTTTAAATAAACCCTACGATATAATTTTATGCCAAATAAAATATTCATCAAAATTTAAAAAAAAAACAATGATATAAATAAATGAACCAAAGATTTAGCAGGTATTCCAATTATTGTCTATGAAAACAAATCCAATGTTACACAAACACAAGGCCTACAGTGCAGACAGATGTTTCTTTGTTATGCAAATGCATGTATGTCCCCTCGGCTGATGGGCGAGCGCTGTCCCTCGTACCGCTGAAGGCTATGGCTCCGTTACCTGTAACCTGCTACAAGCTAAATGGTCAATTATGTGACTAAACCCGCTACAGTCACTCGGATACAAAGGCCTGTATAAATTTGCTGCTGAATCAAATCTATTGTTTCACTTATCCATCTGCTTTCGATTGCCTTTTTAAAAGCGCTATTTCTACTTTATACAGATTTGAATAATATTATAATAAAATGTTATCAAGTGTCCATAAAATATTTATATTTTAAGATGTACATACCTACAAGAAAAACATTTTTTTTTAAAGACTCCAGTAGCAGCAGTAGGGTAGTAGGGTAGCCCTGTGTCGCGGGATACTTTACAAACATACAAGTCACGCACACAAAGTACACCCAGACTCGGAGCAACAATTTGTGAATCACACAAAGAGGTGTCCCTTCTGGTAATCGAACCACACGGGACACCTCTTTGTGTGTAGCAGTCGGACACACTCCCACTGTGCCACAGAGGCAGTTCCTGAAATAGCGCTAGGCAAGACACAATCAGTGGGATCGAAAGATTGGGCAAAACAATAACAACCTGCTGTCCCAGAGAAGTTAAAAGACGTAATAAGTTACACGTACTAAAATGGCAGGTAACCTATAGACAAGAACCGCCTGGACACAGTAAAATGAAATATAATATAAAGAACAAATAGAAAATCTATACTTATACACTAATATTATAAAGCTGAAGAGTTTATTTGTTTGTTTGAACGCGGTAATCTCAGAAACTATTGGTCCAAACAAAAAACAAAAATCTGTTGGGTAGGCCCATTTATCGAAGAAGGCTATATAACATCACGCTACGATCAATAGGAACGGAGCAGCAATGAAAAATGTTGCAAAAACGGGGAAAATGTACGCATACGAAGTGCGCGGGACAGCTAGTAAGTTATTAAAGTAGTCTTACTCAGTCTTGGTCACTTATATACCTTCTTAGAATTAACGAAATCCTTATTTTTGACTGTAGAGGATGAACAATCCACCACAGTCAGAAACAAGGGTTAAGCAAGTTTTTTTTCACTTGGTGGCATCAATATCTTCCTGATGTATTTCTTCCCAAAAAAGTTACGGATCGGACCATTCTTGGTATTCTTTTCAGTGATGGTAAAATTGATTGTGAAACGTACGTATACAATATATATCTAGTATTGGAATCCCTTGGTTACTACACCTTTGATAATTTCTCAACATGTGAACAGATATTGTAAATTCATATAATTCCAATAGTCCTTCGGAATAAAACCCGGAAGGTAATAAATTTATTTCCCAAAGATCTGTAAAACCATTTCTTCAATTTACGAACAATCCCACTTTATGGCTATCTAGCTATCGAGCTGTGGATTAGGGACCACTAGAGAGTAGAGATTTTAATGAAAGCCACTTAGTGCTAACTAAATTACGATAGCTTTACACATAACTTTTAAGGTCGATTTTAAGCCTGTTCCAAACTAGGTCAATATTAGTAAACGATTTGATCTAACACCTATTTTTGATACCTATACCTACATCCACAAGAAATCTTGGCCTTTGGTTCATTAATAGCATCCTAACCATACTTTTTAACGCATTTTACACGGTAAACCTTGAATTTTATATACAATCGGGAATAATGCTAAATAATGTTTCATTTTTCTGTTCAATATTTATGAGTTTACATGAGAAAATATTCCTCTCAAGACTCATTGCAATTTCTATGCTCAAACTTTAAGAAGCAGGATATCTTTTAAACTGGATGATATCCAAAAATCTTGTAACGTCGAGTCCTTGAAAATAAAACAAGAGACGCCATCATTTATCTTGAATTTTAAAAACTCGTTTGTAAGATTCTGACTTACCGAGTTAAGTTGGCTTTTTCAACTATTTTAACGAATTTATGGCTCGCGTGTCACGTAGATATATCTTCATTTAATTAATAGAAGTAAGAAAGGCAGACTCGCCACTTTGTACATACCTAGGTATGATAAATTGCTAATGAATTCAACTGAACTTGTGAACGAACTTACGTGTAATATGCATGATTACTTACACAATACAGAATTACTTAATAAAAATAATCTACTCTACGTAACATTGAATTTCGCTATCACTATCGTTTCAAATAATTGAAAGAGATTAGTTGATCGACTAAACCATCTTCTAAGTTGTAATTATGAAAAGAACTTTTTTTGACATGATAACATATTATAAATAGATGACTGGGTGCATACACGTCACGTTCCGTATGCTGATAGGCTGAAGTCGTGTCACAGGCATAATTGTTTATTACAATGTCATCAATGTTTTGGCCATTGCAGCGACTTGCGATGCAATTGGAAATTAAAAAAAAGAAGAAGCTGTCACAGGCAAGGTTATTTATTATATTGTCATCAATGTTTTTATAAGACACTATCACGTAAAATTATCGTCCGTAAATCGACTTTATAGACAACCATTTTTTTTTACAAACCAGGTAACTATCATTTGTCAAATCAAAATAAAGAGTTACCTAGTTGTAATACTTGGTACCTTGACAATTGCAAATTATCGGAAAGTTGAAAACATTTTTTAAGCGAACATCCTTTTAGCAAGGCGCTTACTGTTTACTAACTCTACATTGATTTTCCAAAGTCTCTATGAAGATAGAGAAGCCACTTGACTTTTGAGAGCATTCTAGATTTCTTTATTGAATGAGTTATTGCGTAATCTTACGAAAATCTATAAAGCAATCTATTTACCGACAGTGGGCTAGATGACTGTCAAGTTAAATCAATGTATTCAAAAAAAACGTGAAAAGAATTCGCTCTTTCGATTTATGCATTTTAACTTTACGAAGTCACCATTTTCTGGTGCCGTATTATTTACTAGTATTCCTTTTGATAGTTATAAATACTAAAACGCGTTAAATTGTTTTCAACTGTTTAAGGCGTATTTAACCCGATTATTGTAAAATAATTTAATGTAGGTACTTATTCAAAATCAATTGACTTTGTATTCCATATTGATTTATTCAAATAATCAATTATTCGGATGGAGTACAGACAATCACAAGAGTATGTTAATGCTTCGAAAATTAATTTATCCAGGTATATTGGTGTACAATACAATCTGTTACGTAATACAACGGCATTTGCCCCGGGTAGCATGCGTCCTGTGACATGCAAATCTTGATGATAGTATTAAATCGGATAGACGGAAGTGTGCGGACGACTCGATACTGTTAAATTGATGTAACTAGCTGGGCTACGTGGGGCGAATGGTGATACCATCGTACGTACACAACTGGTCATCGCAGCTTTGTTAATTCTATTGCGAGTTCCTTTGTTGAGAGACGCACCGATTGCAACAAACGAAGTGGGGGCGGCACTTAGTAGCAACGATATTTTATCCGATATTTTACTTCATTAGGGACAGATGTTCTCTTTTACGTTGTGATTATTTACGCAAGTATTTAGCTGTTCTATTGATTGATCGACTATTATTACACAGATACCAGTACACATTTCAGCAACAATCATCTGTGCCTCGAAAGACGTAGCAACTCTATTGATCCCATTGAAATAAAATATTTACTATTTTTTTATATAAAAAAGGAAATAAGACACTTCTTGTCCAGTTTTATAATTCTAGATCAACGGACCTATAGGTCTTGATTCCATTGCGAGTATCAAAATATGCCAGCATAGACGGCTGTACTGTGAAGTTTGGTTGTGTCCCAGCTCCAAGGGATTGCAAGTTTATCATTTGATATTAATTCCAACTATACCTTCATATGTTTCTGAGAAAAACGCTATTTAAAGACTGACGAAGAGCAAATTGTTCCAATTCTTATTTTGAGGTAGATATGGAACTCAAAAAAAAGTTATATAAATTTACTTAAATATAATACTGACATCTGGTTTAAAAGTGTTCTATGCATCTTTCACCCCTTTCATTAAATACTGACATAGAGACCTATCAAAAGAAATTCTTCCCCAAAAAACGAATGTTCAGTTGAATTCACTTTGATAATGGATTTAAGTTTCCCAAGCTTGGTTGGAAGATGCACAGATTTTCTGTGTAGTCGTAGATTAAATAGTGATTCATGGCACATCGCGATTTTACCAAATTCCTGTACCCACTTGGCAACTGCGGTAGTTACCAACTGTATTGCAATAAATTATGTAACCCTTTTTGTTTTTCTTTCTGCTATTTCATTTTTCCATTTTAACTAAAGCGAGGATTCGGGAGATTTATGGCCAAAAGTTATATCTCGTTAATAATATAACGTTATATGAATAGCCTTTATTGAAAATTCTTCTTAAAGCTATTCTGTTATTTTCAAAATTCTATATTTCCCCCGCAACAGAAACAGGGTAATGTTTTCCGAATGCAATTAAAATCAAAACGTATGTACATTTCCTTGGATCTTTAGGCTTTCATCATATATATTGTGGGTGTGATATTATAACATGTGCTATATAATTTTCAGTTAATTATTTTTAAGTAGTTGGTTTTTGTTTATATAATATTTTTTAGGTTTGAGCAATACTATTATGTCCATCAATTTTAACTTTATTAACAGCTAATTATTAAAATTGTTCCTTATTTTTTTTTTTTATTATTTTATCCATCCGAATTCTATAACTTAATGTTTAATATTTATATTTTTTTTTTAAATTGGTACTTACATTAGATTAATTTGTTTTTAATTTAAATATTACTTCTAAAATCATGTCACTCAATTAATTAATATAATGTATTTAATAATAGAAATAGAATCATACAATTTCAATTTCATTGTAAAATTTGTTTTGCCTCGTATGCACAAGACTTTTTATTGATAAGTACCTACTTCTTATTTGGGGACAATTGTAACATTAAATACAAGTGCTGTGCACACCTTTAAGTGACAGGTTTACGCTAGTATGTATGTAGATAACTTTAGTTCATAAGGCTAATTTATGTAAACTTGTTGTTGGAGTGCCATAATTAAAACAATAAAGGTAAAAACTACTCTAAAATACATCTATAATAATACAATATATACAATATATTTACAAAAAAAAATAGAAAAGTGAGGACACAACATCGTTTAGGCGTCAAAGAATTCCTCCCCATCGATGTCAACTGGTAACGTTCCCAGAAGGCTGGCAGCATTGCCACGTTGGATGGCAATGCTAATTCTTTGTGCAAAGAATAGGCCAGCCTTCTGGTTCCGGGAAACAATAAATAAATAAATCAATATCTCTATTAGTCTGCTTTTGAACATAGGCTTCTCCCAATTTATCCCAAGCGACCTCTTCAGATCGCTGGTCTATCAATCGCAGGAATTTAAGAAAATAATCGTCTCACTACTTTAAAATAAACAGCTAGGTTTTGTCATATTGAGTATCCATGTAGATAAATCTTCAGTTTAAAATATGGATATATGCGCCAGCTTTCTGTAATGCAAGGTGAATTGCTCAGTGAATTTATTTTGTAAACCAAATTGAAATTTGTATTCGGACACCAGTTTGTGATAATCCTTTTGTTCTCACTGAACTTCAAGGAAAAACAATAAAATGTCATCCAATGAAATCAAATAAAGCCAAATATTATTACAAGTTTCTTTTTTAAAAAGTGTCTTGATTTTTATTTACAATCATCTTCTTAAAAATTAATAAGTATTGTTAAGCATATTTCGAAAAATATAAAGGTCTCACAATATTGAAAAAATATATTACTTGGTACCTACTAGCGGCCAACCTGGCTTCGAATGGGTGGCATTTATTTGTACAATTAAAAGAAAACCTTGTCCTGACAATAACAAACACAAACAGCAGTGTTAAAGACGATGCTGAGGAAACCTCTCCGTTATCCATCTGTGGAACTCTTCCGCATCTCCCAGATTCTCAGTGTCAGGAGGTTGTATTTTAGGAAAATCACGCTCTTATGTCACAAAGAGGTGCTTGCTGTTGGCGACTACGAGAACATGATTGGGAAACGTGTCTTTAATGTTCCACACCCTCTGGTCAAAACCGTTTTCGCGAAAAGGTTCAGCTCCTACCTAAAGTCTTATGTATACAATAAAATAAATAAAACTCTGAAACTGTATCTTCTGACTTTCCGTGATGCTAAAGCTAAGCTAAATAGGGAACTACTGAACTGGACTTATGACGAGACCGAAAACCTATTGAAGAGATTGGTATAGCGCTCTAAAATAGAAATTCAATCACTAGTTTAAATAAATCTTATTGAAATTTGTTAATTTTCTGATATATTGTTGTTATTTTGTTATTATATAAATAACTTTTGTTAATAGTATACAGTATGTTCTGTTTATTACCGCAATGTACAATATAATCTTATGATTAATACTGGTCATCTAAGCTCCCTGCAGGACAGGCTTAGCCTAGTGTGGGGAGTTCCGATATTTATTATAATGCTCAAAGAATTTGGTTACTATAATTCTTTGTACTCAAAGTGTTTTATTCTATGGTAAATAAATTTTATTTTATTTTTATTTTATTTTTAAACAAAAAGGAATTATCGATTTTGGTGCAGTCGTTCTGAAGTTATGCGCGTTGGTTTCATTTCGGCAATTCATTTAAATAGATTAAAAGCGCTACCCATTAATCTATTTCAAAATGAAGTCAAGGCCAATAAAGGCCCTGCTAATAAAAGTTCTCTGATATTAAAGCAGTGGTAGCCTAATGGCATTGGACTTGCAATCGTGGTGTCGCAGGTTCGATTCCTACACATTATACTACCGACGTGAACCTACAAAAGGTTAACAAGATTGCTACTAATGTGGTACCCAAACCCACATTGCTAGTTATCATTAAAAAAAACAACGGGTTCCTGTTTCCCCATATTTATCTACCTGTATTTTCGTAAATGCCATGAAATATAAGTGAATAAAAATAATATACTTAAATAAATACCTATTATTAACTAAAACAGAAAACCAATAATAAATATATTTACTTTACTAAGGCATCACTTGCCACAATCTATCATTTAAACACAAATAAGTTCGTGCAAACATAGTTACAGAAAATATTAATTATGTATGTTTTCTGTTCAGTTAATTACAAACAGTATCATAGGCCTTAGTAAACACCTTTTGTACGAGCGGACACCGAAGCGTCGTCGATACACTACTTGTTAGAAAGAGACGTAGAATCTGTGGATAATGTAGCGAGTTCTACGAGATTCTAACATAATAAACTTTCTATGTAGAACAATGTAGAACTATCGCGAATTGGACCAATCGCGCCTAAAGGAACCACTTCATCAGGACGTATATAAGTCTGTGACATGATCATCTGTTAACTCAGATTGCTAACTACGAGTACATGTGATCATAAGATCAATTCACTTGGTATTGAAAGGTAGTCTAACACAACCAGAGCGGTAAATAATACAAAGAAATAAATGGCAATTATTATATTATTCTCAAACTTATGCAATTTTGTTGTATCAAGGATTTAGGAAGAGGTAGGTATACTAATGTTGGTTTCAAGAGGACTCATTGGCTAGGAAAAGAAGCCAACAAGAAACTAGCCCGTCTCCTATAAAATATTTGCCATACAACATTTCCTATGTTACAGCTGCATTACAATTAGGTATAATTAATATATACCATAAAGATACTTTGTAAATGCAATAGACATAAACAGTAATTACTATAATGCTACAATAGTACCACAAGGTACTATAAGAAACTCAGTAATATACTCAGGACTATTATTACAACGTTCAACCATTTCACTGTAAGACAGTTGATAAGAATCACACAATACAATATTTATCGAATCATATTGCAACACCCTGTTATCAGTCAATACGTGTGTATTAAACAGTAATACTATAATATTATAAACAATATTACCACAAAGTAGTATAGTGTACTTAAGAATCTTTTTAATAAGTATATCCTCACGACAACATAATTGCAATGTTAACCATATCACTATAAAATAGTTGTTATGAAACACACAAGACAATACTCATCGAATCAGATTGCAATATCTTGCCATCAGTCAATATACACAATCCACAAACACATAAATATTACAACAGCTTCACAAATAAGCAACTTTATAAGATCGTACCTGTCCGTTAGAAGATGGTATCAGAATATCTTTCGATCAAAATATAACGGTCCTTGTATTTCACAATTTCACAAAATATTATAAATAGGTGGCTATTATGAAAATATTTTACTTCCTATACTTTAGCCCATAAAATAAATAAACACATAGAACCGTGTTAATTAAATAATTTATTATTGGAATGGTTTACCAACAATACACCGTTATAATTAATTTCGATATAAGAAGTAACTAACCACAACAACTTAATGTATTTGACATCTTAACGAGTATATTATAAACTAACTTAATTCACTAACTTATTATTTTTTTAAATTCATTAACAAACTATATGGCGCTTCTATAATGTGTTATAATCATTTCAAGTCATTTACATGTGAATTACAACATAACCTGTAAGTACTTTTACTTTGTCATAACCTATTTCATGACAATAATAATTGTTGTTCACATTACTTATAGCACAATTGACATATAGACATGGCTACTTGCAGAGCCATGTCTGTTATTAGAATTTAAAGAAACTGTACCCAAGCACCTACTTTTTAATATTAATTTATTCTGTCTAAAACAATTCTGTGTTACAAACATTGTTCGCGTTACTTACATTATCTACTTATGTAGCCATATCTCACACGCTCAATATTAATATTTTTTCAAACACCTACATTTACATAAAAATTAAGAATTGTAGAAGCAATCTACTATTATAAACGATATATTTGCGATTACTTTTTTGAGTTATTGACTTAAGCATATTTATGGTTGAACTAATGTCTTTTTAATTTTAAATTTTACTTAGTTTTATGTTATTTATGCATGCTCATTAAGTACACTGTAATGTTCTTTGTAAAGATCTTTAACCTAAAAATTAAAAATTGTTACTCGGACTCGGTGTGGAGTCTTCTGGTTTCTGGAGCGCCCGATTTCCCACCTGAGCTATAATAAAATTGTAGATGGTGACGAAAGCTACCTTCGTATTCTAATTATATTGCAGCAGTTCCCACCGTCTTACGAATTTTCGCAGAACGGGTCACGTGTCCTAACACGATTTTATTTTTTTTTACCCATCCTATAAAGTTCACTTCAAAAAGACGGACCAAAAAGCGTTCGTTGCGAAAATTACTGGAACAAGGTTATATAAATAAATTAATTGTCTGCCGGCACATCAATTATGTACGATAGGTAAAAATCTTGGTAGCTTGGCATTACATAAGGACACTTCAATTATCTTCGAGTAATATATAAAAGCTGAAGAGTATGTATGTTTGTTTGAAACTCCGAAGATTCTGGGCCCAATTTTATGAAACCCGCGCAACTTCGTCTGCTTAAATTTTCCCCATTTTTGCAACATTTTTTATTGCTGCTCCGCTCCTATTGCTCGTAACGTGGTGGTATATATATCCTCCAGCCTTTCTCGATAAATGGGCTATCCAACAGTAAAAGATTTTTTTAATTTGGTCCTATAGTTCCTGGGATTATCGCGTTCAAACAAACAAACAAACTCTTCAGCTTTCTAATATTAGTATAGATTAGGTAGGTTTCTAAACTTTAAGTTTCATTTTTACCGCGTCTACGCATCCCAGCGTACAGGCTATTACCAACCTACTTACGCAACTCCGTAAGAAATAATAAAGTAAATAAAATCTTTGGTGTAAAATTATAAAGAGATAAATTAGGTTATTACCTATCATAACTAGCCGACCCAAACGGCTTGAACGGATAAAGTTTCATTAATTATCATTTTCTCGCTAGTCCTGTGGCCTACATTTACAACTGCAGCAATCTCATTTAGAATAAAATACTGCAAAGTCGTTAATCAACGTCCTCATCATACCTCAATAGTACTTATAAATTAATCAATAAATCGATGCCCACCGTCGAACCCGATATTATCCTACTAATTTTATAAATCAGACAGTATGTGAGGATGGGTGAATATTTGTTGCTCTTTGAAGTAAAAACTACTGAACGGATTTGATAAAACTTTACAGTTATAGAGTTTACAAATCAGAATAGCACGTAGGCTTTGATTATATAATATCTGGATTCCTAATCCGGCATTTAAAATTGAAGCAAAGAACTGTCAAAAAGAACGGTCAAATGGACATACTTTTTGAGAGGAGACTCTTACCAGATGTTCTAGCCATAGTTATTCTAGTGCCCCATTTTCAACGAGTGTGAAACGTCAAAAATAGTAGCTTCATTTTTTTTATAACACATTTGCTCGTAAAGGGTCTCTTATTTCACCAATTTCAATAACGTAATATATCTAATTACGTACTTGCACGTTATAGTAATGTAAAAAGCACGGTTTATCAAGATGGTGCATCTTGATAAACCGTGCTTTTTACATTAGTCTAAAACGAACGGTACTTTTTTAAATCAGAACAAAGAATTTTTATGTCAGAAAAGTGGTCAACGTTTTTTGAATAAAATTAACTTTGGGAGATAAAATATAATAGATAAACATTTAATTCTTTAATTTAATTATTTTTAACCACAAATTACAATCATTTACCTGTAACAAAACACAAAAATAATAATTTACTTTATTACTGGCTGTTCAAGTGCCTTTGTCTTAAAAAAAAGCGCTGATGCGCGCGATCCGCGCTCTTTTTTTTTCGCTGTATTCTATTTTTATTTATTTCCTCGCAATTATATTATGAAACTTCGTCTGACATACGTGCGCTTTGATAATTACAGTCTCTGCTTTCTTATAAATCGCAATATCGCCTCGGCTGTAATTTTCAACTAACACTTACTTATATCATAATGTAGGTACTATTATAGTATATAGGGAATGCTCCATCTAGACATATAATCAAAGCACGTAGGCAATAAAAATCAAACACAAAGTAAATGAAGTCGCTGGAAAAAGCTAGTTTTAACATAATTGAAACTAGCTGCCAGATTACTTTCATCATCATCATCAACAACAGCCTGAATACATCTACTGCTAAACAGAGTCTTCTCCCGAGGACTTCCGCAGAGTGCTATTTTAAGCGATCTGCATCCAACGGCTCCCTGCTACCTTAATCAGGTCGTCAGTCCACTTTGTAGGATGGGATAGAAACGAAGTGCAGGATGGCCCCCCTGCACTGCGTTTTACAGCTCACTCAAGAACCTTCCGTACACATCTATTGTCGGTTCTGCGAGCGATGTGGCATGCCTATTGCCACTTTAACTTACTAATCCTCTGAGCTATATCGGTAACCTTAGTTCTACTGCGAATATCCTCAATACAGATTCTGTCGCGCAGAGAAACTACGAGCATAGCTCTTTCCATAGCACCTTTGAGGGACTTAGAGTTTCTGCATCAGGCCAGCATTTAGGGACCACGTCTCGGTGCCGTCGGTAGATTGGTTTAGTAAATTTTATGCACTATACAAAACATCTAAAGTCCATTGAACAATTTATAACGGACAAATGAAGTACTCTGTTGCCAACAACAATAACATCAGAAGTCATGAGAAGTAGGTAGTCTTTATATTAATAAGTGAAGCGAATTATTGTAAACCATTTAAAGAATACTTTGCGCACGTAGGAACGTGAAATTTGGCATAGCTAAAGTTCATAGAAGAAGTGCAATCTAAAAATGATGGTACGATATCAGTAGGCCTTCTGGGGGTCAATTCACGTATTTAAAGCAGTGCAGTTGCAGTTAAGTTTCGATTAACTGCAACTGAACGCATACAATACGCTTGCGTCAAGTATGCGTGTCGAGAGCCCTATAACAACATTCTAGCACGGTGCGCAAGCGGTTTTGAGATCGATCCCATAGTTACAAGAATACGAAAATGGTTATAATTGAAACTTAACTGCAACTGCACTACGACTGTACTGCTTTAAATACGTGATTTGGCATCCAGGTATACTTGTACACAAAACAAATAATGTCCAAACAACTTGTACAAACCAATACAAAGGAATGTGTATACTAAAAGTCCATCACCTACGCACTACTTAGGCCCCTTTGTATGATGTGACAATCTCTCACGACGCTGTTACGTATCTATTGCCCTATAAATACTTTAAAAGCAGATAATATTACACAAAAGATGCTTTGTTTCTTTTGTTATTTCTTATGGCTTTTACTTTGGCAGGTGACTTTTATCTGCGGAATAATTTTATTATTGGTCATATTTTTTCAAAGAAGGCTGTCAATACGTCGTATCTTACTATCTATCGCAAAATGAAATGTTTTGTAGAATTACCTAAATATTTGACCCATAATTACTATCTCTAGGACTAGAGAAAAAATAAATGTGAGAGGACTCACGTCGGAACAAACTGCGATATCTATACGTTTGTCCCCCGAGGCGTATGAGACAGGCAGAAATTAAAAATACTTAACTTGAAATATTTTGTCTTTATTTTTCTTTTAAAATGATAACTAGCAATGTGAGATTGAGACCCACATCACCTGCAATCTTGTTAACCCCTCCAGCTAAGCTCAAAGGCTTGTGTTAGGAGTGGGTTTACGTCGGTAGTATAATGGGTAGGATTCGAAACCGCGACCTCACGATTGCGAGACCGATGCCTTAGCCATTAGGCTACCGCCGCTTTTACCATTACTTTTAACTTATAACATTACATTTTTTTGTGGTTATTACACATAATAATATAGTAGGTAATTACAAGCCCAGATATACTAATTGTTTTAATTATAAATAATATAGATATATTTAACCCTTGCCTATCTATGTATATTCATGTATCTAAGCCTGAATTGCCTACAGAAATGTTCAGAATAGAAGAAACTAGAGCAAAACACTATGAAGGCACCTATTGATAGTGTGGGATCCATTTAGATCTACTATCTTTATACATAGGTACAAGGTTCGTATGTTTTGTCTTGACATGATAATCAAAATACTGCGAAATTATTAAATATATTTTATCTGACCAGCATAATACACAATTATAGTAATTTTTATTGGCATTTCTTGCCAATTACTTTATTAATACAATAATTGCATTTTCGAAATATAGCAATGTTTTCTCGCAAAAAATAGTAGCTAAAAGAAAACGTAAACTCGTAAAAACAATTTTATAAATCATACCATTTTTTGGCCATTTAAATAATGATGCCTTGTTAC
This sequence comes from Herminia tarsipennalis, assembly GCA_945859575.2. Lineage (NCBI taxonomy): Eukaryota > Metazoa > Arthropoda > Insecta > Lepidoptera > Erebidae > Herminia > Herminia tarsipennalis. The sequence continues at coordinate 13,049,681 of OX243835.2, forward strand.
AAAGTAAACACTCTCAGTGGACGTTAAACTTGATACAAACTGTTTGATAAATAGCTGTGCAAGCAAACTGGTGATGAAAATAAAGGGACCACCTGTTTGAGTTGGCGCGCAAGTGTCACCTTTGTAAATAGTCTACTAGCAACACGTGTAATAATGATCTTTTAAACTCCTACAAGTTATATTGTTCAACGCTTTTTTAAAGTAGAGATAGCATTTTATTTTACCGACTGGGCCAGAAGGGGATAATGTTATTTGAGCATATTTTTTGGCACGCTCTGCAGCCTTAACGGCTTGACGGATTTCATTATAAAATTATATATAGTCTTGATCGCGTGAATAGTTTAAAGAAAATATCTTTTTTACCCGACTCTGCAAGAATTGGGCTTTTTATATATGTCATGTTCACCTTAAAATGGATGATGATGAATGGAATGAGAAATGATATAGGCTGTATAATTTTTTAGTTCATTATTTTTAAAGGTTTTTTATTATTTTTAATTCCTTGATCGATTAACTGAGGAGCAGAAATGAGGAACAATGACATATGTATCTAATATGGTAGTTAAGTTAACGTAAAATATATTCTTCAAATTATTCGGTGCTAACAAATGCCTACTCCAAACAATGTAACGACAGAGCAAACTTAGTTGCCATTAATTTCAAAAGTTTCTCAATTTGTAGGACAGTTAATAGATCTAGACATCTGGAGGAGTTCCACGGGAAGACAAGTTCGATTATTGACCCTGTCTATCATTTTAGTAACTAAATTAACCGATCCACGGGTACCGACCAATTTTTTTATGGACCTAATATTCCCTTTTCATCTCTATTAATACTCATATTTAGCAAGGATTTGGCAAGGATATGAATGGTATCCTCGGGAAGGTCTATATTACGTTATTTGATAAGTAGATATTAACTAAGATTTAACATTTTAAAAGTACCTACCTACTAAAGAAAATATTTTTGTTTGTTTCAGATAACCTACGCGGAAAACTTCATTGCAAACGTATGAAATATACCTACTCACATTCAAACACACTTCTAAAACACTAACAAACAGATTTCGTGAGCTTAACAAAACCATACCGGAGCACACAAAACTATTCTTCATTCAAACTGTGAGGAAACATGGTAAACAAACGTCGACTACAACTTTGAACGTTACGTCACTGAAGGGAAACTCCGACACGTAAGCCTACCCGTACAGTAGCAGTCGTACTGTCTTACATCAGCTCACTACCACATATACACTGACCGTACGAATTATTCAATCGCACACTCATTTCATTTTATACTTGTGTGAGTTAAACAACGAGCTCTTTATCTGGTATGTTCGCCTGGTATTCGATGTAACGAAGAGGTGGCACAATTGCTCGAGTACCACTTGTATCTGTTACGTGGAACGCAGCTATACACAGATATACACTAACAGACATCCTAATTCATGACACTTGATTCAGTACTTCGCAAATTCACAGGGTAATTAGCCGGCATACCAAAATTAATAAGCCCGCAGCCAACGTAAATCGGTGCTGATTGGTTGCGAACGCTGAAGAGGGACGAATGAATTTAACTACAAAGGGTGAGTTCAGTTTCTGAATAATTTGAAGCAAGTTTGCGACGAATGTATACTTAAACAAACTGTAAAACAGATATGAACCAATAATTAAAAAAAAAAAATTAACTGCTGTATTCCTAGATATCAATAGATAGTTATTGATCTGACTTAATACAATGACTTTATTTAAGTAACGAAATTAAAATTAATTATGCTAGGTACTACTCAAAACACTAAATAAGTAACAACAGTTAAAAACATCAACCAAGTTTAAGGACAAATTACGTCGACTATTTGAAAACATAATTATTTATTATAATAAAAAAATATGAATGGAGACTCTGACATTGATTGATGCAGTTAATGGGTGCTAACCTATCTCCTATATAAAGTTATCTGCTAGGTACAAGTAGGTAAAATTAGCCATTCTATAATTGTTTCAATTTCACAAATGTCACAAATATATACCTACATAGGTTGAAATGAATTATAGGGGGTAGCAGTGGTGTATACCTACGAGTAAGTATAATTAAAGTTATGCCAAGATAAGATTAGGAGGAAAGTCTTTCTGATTAGAAAAATAAAAAAGAAATGTTACAAATAATAGAAAACCACAAAATAAGCAGGTAACATAGAAATATTTGGGTATCAATAGAATAATGATACCCAAATATTAGTATGTTAACTATATTAGCAAGCGCGGAACCAGAACTTTGTTCAGGGGGGGGCATCATATGACCCAACTGGCAAAGTGTGAGTTGCATGACGGGGGAGGGGTGCATTTGGTTCAACACCGATACACCAGCCACCACTGCTGAGGGGGGGGGGGGCAATTGCCTGTCAAAACACACCCCCAGTTGCCCCCTTTGAATCCGTGCCTGTATATTAGCACAATTAATTTTATTTTAAGACTGAAGTAGATGTGGCTTGTGACTTACACGTGTAAAGACAAATTATCCACCATCTATAAAAATAATGAACATGTCGTTGAAATTAATGTAACGCCGTTCAACCATGAAAGCACCTACCACGTAAATCCATTAATTTAAGACCGAGTCTAATGAAGACTAGTAAAATAATATCAATAAACTTTACAGTTTACTTTGTATTTGAAGGGGTGATATTGACAGAAGCTCATGGCAACGAGGCCAGCGGGCTGTAAATGCACTTTACAAGATTTGTCACGACTGAATGAACAACGACAATAGCGGTAATCCAACATTTAACACCTACGCCTTTTAATGTAACCAACACTGCCTCGATTTAAAATGAAGAAAAGTACAAAAACAAACACTCTTTGTTATAAAACTTTATTTTGGGCGATTGCCAGCATTTCTGAGCTTTGGTGTTAGTAAAAATAATATTATCAGTTGAAGAAAAGATTTTGCCAATTTGTTATGGAGACCAATAAACAGTTTTCTAAACTAAACTAAACCTTGACTGAACTTGAGACATTTTCTTTTTGTGTAATTACGAAAGAGTAAAAATATGTAACTATTTCGGCTTTGAAATTGGTTTTCGCCTGGTTAATACGGTTTATTTGTTTTTTTTTATTCGTGAAATCAAATAATTGTACATTACATGTTATATCTTAGTAATCAATTACATTAGGTTATCCAACAATCCACAACTTATGAAGTTACTAAACCTAGAGATACAGTAAAGATTGTTTCCTAAGTTTGAGATTGAGTGTTGTTGTTGTGAATGTTTGTTGATATATTTTGTATCCATTCAAATTCATTCAGCAGTATATCTAGGTGCAAATTAGGTACAGGGTCAAATAGCTTAAATGTTAAAATATTTCTCTCGTCCTCTTTATTCGAGCTCAATCGATCGACTTGACTTGTTAGACAAACTGCTTGGTTTTCCCGGAACTTACAAAACGGTTGTAAATTCGCTTTATGTCTAACTACCAGGTCACTGAAGAAAAATACGAACCTTAACTATTTACAAAGCCATTTCTTGTAATTGGAAGTTCGACCAACCTGACGTTTAGATATGTAAATGTAGTTTCATACATTTTTCAAATGTATGACACTTAGTTACGTTTAAAATATTTATTTAATTTTACTTGAGATTTTTTTTTATCTGTACAAATTCATTCTCTCCTAAAGTTGAGTCAGGTTAACTTTCTTTCATCTGTGGTGGAGTGTAGAGTGGCATTAAGAAATCTCCAGAAAAATAAATCAGACGTTGGGGCAAAATTATAGCACAACGCCAAAGAGCTGGAAAACAAGTTCCGTAAGCAGGCTTAAGACATTTGGAATCTGATGACTATAGACTACGTACAAACAGACGTGTACCGAGAAACTTATTAGTAGGTACTATGATTAAAATTAAATCATCATCATCAGTGATAGTACGCGTAGGTTGTAGATACCTTTTTTTATTAACCTGATCTGTCCCACCTCTGGGCAAAGGTCTTCCCCATACGCTTCCAATTAGAAATCTTAATATCTTTAATTTATCTTTGACAACATCAATATTCTTAACGTCAGAAAAAAGTTAAATGTCGTTTTACATAAAAAACCTTTTAGATTTCATTTGTACTTTATACACCTTACTATCTTGTTCTAAAACATAAGTATTCCACCTAGACTTACTCAATCAAATCCCAGTTCGTAATGTATCCACCGAGACAAGCATTTTATTAGACCCGGTTCTGCCAAGGTATTACTCTAATTCTGCTAAAATACAGCATTTAATGCGACTAAACTAAAAGACTTGCACACCCGAGCAATCACTACGTACACATTGTTAATTCGTTACTGCGTCTGTTTTGAATAATCGCACCAATGCCGCAGGATATTTGTACAATGTCCATTCAACTAAAAGTTCCGTTTGGTTCCACTGACAAATCTCCTGTAGGTATAGGTTTTAGTACATCAAGTAGGTATTATTCGAAAAATTTTTTAGGTTGCTCATATTGTTCTTTGTATTTTTCTATTTTCAGTACCTACAGAAAGACGATAATTTAAAAATAAAATTACGAAGAGAGGATTTGTAACTTATTTGATAGATAGGTACTCAAAATACCACAATTTCAATATCTTAGAGTAGGTATTACAAAGATTACTTTAGACGTCCAATATGATAGCTAAGTATAGACGGAAAAAATGTAGGAGACGGTTGAATAAAAATAAAAATCTGAAAGCTAGTTTGGTTTCAGGGGAAGTTTTGACAAAACTGGAGGCCTACTCTAATTCAATCAAAACGAAGTTTCCATCAAAAGTGAGGCGGTAATATAAAAAGCCAGGAACATCAATTTAATCAATTCGTTCGAGGAAATCGTCCATGGGTTCGAACTTCTTGTGCTTATCTAAAAAATAATTGGAATAGAAATTTAAGTAAACGAAAATTTATGAATATCGTTTTAAAGAAAGAGAGTACTACCTACTAATCGACTACTTTCTTGGCTGACCATAGGTAGGTACCTAACTAACTGTTATGTAATGCCTCACGTTTTGATCTTAGTAAGTCAGTTTTTTTTATTTTCCTACGCAGACAGGCTAAAGTTATGAAAGGTTGTAATTATGAAAGGTTAAAATTATGTAAGTTTATTCTGTACTTTAAACCGTCTTCATCCTAAAGAAAGTTAACAAAATTATACCAGAAAAATAACAAGCAAATTGCCGCTTCCCCTAGTTTGTTAGTCACTTACGTCAGTTGCCGTTCCGACATCAATTTCATTGAGTATAAATTCCTTATAAACTTCGTTTTCTATCCTTGAGATCGTAATAGAAGTTACCAAGTAATGTTTCAAGCAGAACCTGTAGTAAAGATATTTTTCTTCTAACATTTTTCACTTTTACCTATTGTTTTACCCGGGTTAAATGTATATATATATTTTTTTAGATAACTAGCAATGTGGGGTTTTGGTCCCTTAATACAAGTAATCCTTTTAGCCCCTCCAGCTAAGCACTAAGATTTATGTTAGGAGCGGGTTCGTCGGTAGTATAAGGTATAATAGGTAGGATTCGAACCCGCGACCTCACGATTCCCGATTCGATTCGAGTCCGATGCCTATTATGTCTAAACTAATTGAAATTTTAGCTACTGGCACTGGGTACTTATAGTAAGGTGTCATGTGAATTATCACACTGCATCCCTATGCAGTGTGATAATTCACATGACACCTTACTATAAGTACGAACGTATTATTCAGTATCTAGTATTATACCTATTTATCCCTTAAACCTACACCTGCCACTACCTACTTCAGTCTTTTTAACATTTCTTTTTGTGTAGAAAATATTTTATGTGACATTTGTGAAATTAAAACCGGACTGTAACCAATATACAAGGTTATTTTTGGTATAGTGCAATGCTCAGACACCCCAACAAGATTTTTATTTCAAGAAATCACATAAAAAAAATTAAAATATTGAAAAGTTGCAGAATTATAAGCCATTCAAGTTGTCTTGTGTTATTCGCGCTATCGTGCTCATTGCGTAGTATTGAGAAATAAGTGTAACACATTGTGAACAGGATTTGGACTGTTAGAATGATTAATGAATTAATTAATTATTGATTAGTTAATTAATTGAAAAATATAACTTGGTCCAAAAACTACCCCAATGGATTGTACTTTACAAAGAATGACGTTGTAGAAATAAAAGAATATTATAAAGAAAATTGAAAAACCAATTAAAATAAGGGGTTTCATAATTTGGCGCTGAATTTTATGAAACAAGGTCCCAAACCCCTAAGCTGATAAAATGTATGTATCTTGGCTCACTTGCCATTGTTATTTTCAAGGCTTTAAGTCCATTTGCAGTGCATAGGAAAGTCCTCTAATTCCAGAGTGACCCAGACAAACATACAGTGGTATTTTTTATTGCCGTAATGTACCTACTTTCCTAGACGACAAGAGCAGTTGCGCAGGCGATTCCACAAGAAAGTTACGTTCAGAAACGCACCCAGTGACGAGCTCATTTTCCACTTTGTCGGTATGAAAAATTCATGAGAGGAAATATCCTTGTGGTTCCTACTTCCAACAATGAATATTGTCTTGCAATGTGTGCCTGTTCGTTTAGAAAAATGCATAGATAAAACAGAAGATGTATGCTCCTTGACGATTTTATTAAAATGTAATTTTAAAATCTTGTGTAAGCAATTTCAAAAGGTCTCTTGTTTGAATAGTGACATCGTAACAAATAAATAGTTAGTAACAGTACGGTTTTGGTGATTTTAAGTCCAATTTTGTCTCCTGGTAAAATACACAAACTTTAAAAATTCCAGTGTACTCCTTGTAAGGCCCATGGCCGATTTTATTTTAAGTCCTGTTGATCATGAAATTTTCATCATCTTGGATGGTTCTTAGCTATAGTTGGTCCGATGAGCCTATTGTTAAGAGCCAGTAAGAGAATTTTAGTGGCTTGTTAAATTGAAATAAATCTAAAAATATTATTGATATGCGATTTAATAATATATACTTAACACATTATAAAATTATATACAGGGTGCCGATTTAGTCAGTCGAATCCTTGCAGGGGGTTGATCAGACCAAAAAAAGTAGGTAGGTACCTACCTACCTTAATTTTTTTCATAAAAATTTTAATCAAAATTCGAACCCGAAAATACGCTCTTTAACCTGCTTATGTGAAGGGGTACCAACATAATATATTATTAAACAACTCTTTTCGCTTGGTCAGGTGCAAGGATTCGACTGACTATTTGGCATCCTGTAGGTATACTACGGTTCTTAATCGAACATTTTTATTGCCCGACGTTTTGAACGTATTACAAACCGTAACCGTATTATCACGGGTAGACTCCTATTAAGTCTATCCGCGACCACTGCCTTAAAATATTTCGACCCACAACATAAAAAGCAGCAACAATGTCCACAAAAAATAAATGTAGTACGTAAAGTCGGTTTTGACTAGACGACCTATTTTTTTAAACTCTCCTAGGCTTGCTGAGATATAAAGATTGTAATCTTTAATTATACCTCATGTAACAGGACGGTGTGGTAAAATTTTCGCAGTAAACAGGATATATACATAGGCAATATACCTATGGAGGTGTCAATCCTGCCTAAATTATTCATGTAATAAAGAGATTTTCTTTTTGTCAAATTTCAGCAGTGTACGTTGTGTAGTGCAGAATACCATAACAGAATTATAAATTATTTTTCAATCATTCAAGCATTAAATCAGCCTGTATCCGTCCACTGCTGGACATAGGCCTCTCCTAACTTACGCCACAACATCCGGTTTTTCGCCTTCCGCATCCAATTAATTTCAACGACTTTCTATAAATTAATTATATGTTTAATTTAAAGTCAAAGTACTTTATTGACTGAAGTTACAAAATGCAACGCTTATGAACGTCAGACAAAATTTGAAATTGAGTGATTCTACATTTAGCCTAAAGCCGTGAGAAAAGAACTTGACAATAAAAACATAGCAATATTTTTAATTGTTAACTTTTACTTAAATATAATAAATTAAATTTAAGGTATGCAGATACTTACATAAAATTAAGTAAGCACCTACAAGTATTCAGCATAATGTATTTGTAAGTGAAAAAGTTTAGGTTTATCCAGTAACATTCAAAAGGGAAGTAATAATAATAATAATAATACTTTATTGTACACCAATATAAAAACAAAGAATACATTAGTAATCAGTTAGGAAAAAAAAATCAACCTGCTACGCTATTACTTGTTGCAACTTTATTACCCAACGAGTTACACTGCTAAAGATTGATAGTAGGGACTGGATTGGCACCTTATAATAATAGTGCGACTCATTCTAACGACCTTTAAATTTGACCACACTTTTCTATTACACATTATACAATCTAACTTCCTTATTCATAATTAATTAGAAGTTCTTTCAAACACATTTTAAATAGCGAATGTTTTGTCTTCTTCTGAAAATGTAATTTGAAACAAAGACAAAACATTATCTAGTAAAAATGTGTTTGAAACCTTATTTAATTTATTACGAATAAGAGGGAAAGATTGTTACTAATCACCCAAATAAATATTTTCATACCGACTCTACCTTATTAACCGCTACTATAATAAAAAAATGTATTAAAATATTATTTTACTCATGGTCGTATTTGTTTTACAGGATGAAGCTAGCGAGTCAACAAACTGCAAAGCGAATGACCTATTTACACCGTGATACGACACCAACACCACACAAATCATTACACGATTACACTTTCCTCCTATACCATGCATCTATAGCAAGATAGCAAATAAAATATATTGTAGGTACTGAAAAACCAACAGCTGAGAGAGAGATAAAGTTTTATAAACAAATAAACTTCTAGTAATTTTATGACTAACTAAAGCCTGTAGCTAATGCCACGGGTAAACCCAGTGGCGGATTTCCCTTAAGGCCCAGTAGGCCCCGGCATAGGACGCCCAGATATTAGTACTGGCCAATTGTGACAAAAGAAACACTAATGATAACAAGAAAAAACTCAAAGTACCTAAATATTCTAAAGGCTCGCACACATAACCACGTGCGACATTAGACTGCAAATCCGCCACTGGCTCTACCCATAGAAAAATCTTGATAATAAAACGTACTCACAGCCGTGAATCCTGCTGAGGAATCCAGAATTTCGGTTTGGGGAAAGTAGGGTTAATTCCGCTGAGAGTAATAATAATTATCAAAGTACCTAAATACTAAAAAGGGCACATACATGGGAAAGACTCAAATACTTTTAGGAAATTCAGATAAGTAACGTGGTTCTCGCGAAAAAGAACATAAACAGACAAATTCAAATTGTTTGAATATAACTATATAGAGATAAAAACATTATTGAAAAAGTTTTACTTAATTTATAGTAGGTACTTAGGTACCTACTGTTATAATTGGAAATTTAAAGTTGGCGGTTATTCTGCAGCAAATTCTAAAACTCATAACAAAGGATCGAACTTGATTGTGGAAACACCGTGAAACATTTATGTAGAGCCAATACCTATAACTAATAGATAATGACCATGTTTAGAGGAACTCATAATGTATGACGGTCAGAGCGAGGATACGAGTACATGTCAATCGTTTTCATATCATGTAGGTACTTTAAATCATAATAATTTGCAAAAGTATTATTGGCTCTACCTAAATCTTAGTAAATACAAAAACCTATTTCTCTCCTATATCTATCCTGTATTTTTTTTTCTTTATGGTCGTTTTCATACTTTTTGTTGTTTTAGTTTTTTAAAACAAATTTAATGATGCGATTCAAAAGATGTTTTATAAACATTTTGAGCTTACGATGGACTTAGACTCCAAAGACCGAAAACAGTAACTTGTTAATAATGTTAAGCTCGTAGAAATAACTATGTAAATAATTTATTTTCACTTGAAAATAATGTAGGTGTTCCAAGGGTAGCTACTTGTACCTACACATAAATACAATATCCATTCAACATACATTACATGGATATAGTATGTAACTCCATCTATCGGTAGTTTCAGAAGTTGATCTCGCGGTGCCTTTAGACACAACATTCACAAGTATATTACAAAAATAAAAACTTTTTTATAGATACTTACTACGGGGTGATAAAATTGTTTTATCCGTTCCACAATATGTGACAATAATATATGACAATAGACAGGTACTAAGACATAAATAAAGTGGTTCTGGCCCGAAAAACCAATTAAGGTTAATAGCCACATAACGTGTAGGTATCTATATCAATTACACAAGCCATTGACGATAGAATCAAGACAATAACGGGAACATTTCTTGATTAAAGCCATTCCAATGTTCACGCACGGGTTATTTTTGTGGTGTAAATTCTGATGAAACTCTGGAAAAAATATATTATGACGGTACTTTAATCTCAAACATGCTTCAAGTCACAATCTAGCAATCTAGTAAGGTATTTAACTGATAAGTAGATGTCTAATTACCGTGACAACCTAACTCAGTCAATTAAAAATAAATAATTATCGAATTTTAGATGTCAGTTATTTAACGTTATGCCTATGCACTAAACACCTTCTTGTTCGATCTTGAATTCTCGACATGAAGATTGCTATTGCTAGTTACACACAAACCTTAAACACTTATATACATACCTACACATATAACATACTTCGAGCACCTACCTACTCTGACACACTGAAATGCAAAGCGAATTTCTTCCTATATGTGACACAGCACCTGAAACATGGAGGATATGAAAGCTGGGAGTGACAAGTTATTCTTAGAAAACTCTACTTTTTGGCTGAGCGTCCTCTGCTGTTGCGAATTTCACTCATTTTCACCAACAATGAACAGGTAACATTTACAATAAAATTTATAAGTATTTACTTAAGAAGGTATGCCATTCTATTGGTGTTTTCAAAAGTTCTTAACCCATCAATTGAAAAGACATACAAAATATCAGATATTAACCAAGGCAATCAAGACCATATCGCAGTAAGATACCATAGATACCATATAAGATAGATAGGTATGTTATTTGGGTCTAACAAGATTTGCGAATACCTCACCTTTGTGATAAATAGGACATTAAAGTATATTATGCATCCAAATACTGGTTATAAGCTGACTAGAACTGGAATCCCTTAAAACTATGTCCTCCAAAGTAGGTTTGATTGGGTGTGATATAAAAAAATGTGTCGCGACGAGTTGTCGCCTCGGTGCCACGTGCCTGATGAACACAAGTCAGTGTTATTTGCAGCATAATTTACATAGAGATAGATCCGCGTCCCGCGGGCCGTGCACCCGTTGAATTTCTATTGTTTAGATTGGAAAACTAAGTGCGCCAATGGTCGACTTTCCTCTCACGTCATTATTAGATCGCAGGTGTAGACGTGACATAATACCTACTCTTTCTAGCAGCACAAAGCTATGGAGGGCGAAAATTTATGCAAGCACAGAGTCTTATGCAGTTTTGTTAAGTATAACGCTAAAAAAAGTATAAGTATCTTTATTTTATAATATAAATTATTAAGCGCTTGAAATTGGATTAGTTACGGAAAAAAACATGGGATGATAATTTATATTTTATCTGATTTATCGAACAAAAACCGTTATGATTTTTCTTGGTTAGGTATTCGTGTCTATGCATTACCTCAGTGCTTTATGTTTTTCAACATTACCGTCCTAGTAAATATGAAAACATTTTAAGTTTAGCGCCATAACTCACTTGCAAAATCGGATGCTCTCGACTAATTCCGGCCTCAACCGGAGTACTTTATCATTCAACGTAGCATTTCAAGTTTTCAACACTGTGAAGGTACCTTTTGTTAAACCTTTCATTTGTAAAGATATGCACATGACTTATTTAAAAAAATCGAGTATTATACTTACAAATAAAAATATATGGGAGTACCCTCATCTCTGGTAGGTGTTCAGACCAGTCAAACAAAGATAGTGGAGTCTAGATGGCGAAAGGGTTGAGAACGAATCGATTACCTAATGGCGTTGTGTGACCACCCGGCCCCGTGGAGATTGACTCATTTGCACTGCATTACATTACCGAGTGACACGGACAGCCACTCTCATCATCGCGGTAATGAACAGATTGTTGTTCACAACATGCGAGTGCAAAATTCCATTCCAATTGCTAGATTACGAGTATGTTTCTATCGGCCCTTACAACTGAACACACTCGCGTAGCGTACCTACGAACTTATTATTGCATATCTACACAAAGTTTAAACTAACGTGTTTATATGACTAACTGTAAATTCATGGATCAAAATAATAAATACGTAGCTAGGTAATAGTAAAATAAAACTTTAGTGCAAGATAATAGGTAGATTCGTAGATCGGTATTAATATAATTGGTCTAGTAGATTGGTAGATCGATTTTTAGTTGTCTGGATTTAATTTATTGGTCTTCGTCTATCATTATTTTTAGGGCTCCGTACCTCAGTTGGCAAAAACAGAACCCTTTCTTTAGGATCACTTTGTTATTCGTCTGTCACTCCACCTGTTAAGACGGACCATCTGTTATTCTTAGAAACGCATGGAGGTATAACTCAGCCTGTATCGGTCCACTGCTGGACATAAGCCTCCTAATTTACGCCACAACACCCGGTCCTCGGCCTTCAACTAATTCCAGCGACCGTCTTTAGGTCGTCGGTCCTTGCGTTTATCGAGTCGCGTTCTTTAATCTTGGACTCGTTTGCTCCATTAGCTATAGGTACTTCGGCAAATATGGTCAGCCCATGTACACTTCAGCGTGCTTAACCTCCGTATAGCACGCAGGTAGGTATCGGTAGTTTTGGTTCTTCGTTTAGTCGGATAACCTCTTTGCTAACTTTTAACTTTAAACTTCAAAGAGACTTCAAGCATAGCTCGCTAAATAGCTGTGCAACTTTGAATTTGTGGACTAGCCCGACCGTAAGTGTGTGTAGGTCATAACATAGTTAAATACCTTGGTCTTTGGGCATTGCGGTAGAGGCGAAAAAAAGACTCAAGGAAGTTTGCTAAACGCTGCCCAACGCAATCGGATCCTTCTGTCGACTTGTTGAAGTTGTTTCTACCAACCTGAATAATGTCATGGAGGTATCAAGCTAAATTAATATCAAATATTCAGGTCTGCTATACCTTGAAGCAGTGTAAAAATCAAATTTGTAAGTTCGTTTGTGGTTCATATTTTGACACACGTAAAGGAATCACCACCTACGGGACTACTATAAGGGACTACCCGTTGATCTAAAATCATGACATTTGGCAAGAAGCAATACCATTTGACATAAGTAAAGGAACATAAAAATAAAAACCGTAAATAATTACATCACAAAATATTTACTTTTTTGCGATTATAAACATATTTAGTAGTTGGTAAACTAACCGCGACATATGTGACAACACTATCGTAACGGCAAAGTTAAGTTCGTCGCTCAGTACAAACTTAAACTATTATGTACTACTTCGAGACTTGATTTGGGAATCGAACTATTTACTTAAGTAGTTAAGTTTGTACGGAACCCTAGGTGCGCAAGTCCGATTCGCACTTGACCGGTTTTTTATATAAAGCATATTGTTATATAACTCTAGCTAAAGTTTGCAAGCTTTTTAATATGCATTACTGATGCTTATGTCGTCTTTATACGCACAGGTTTACTAAAATGCCCTTTTAATTATTATTTGTTGACTATAAAATGAACATATAAAAATTCTAAAACCTTTGTGAAAATGTTTTTATTATTGAAGACACAGCAAAAACCATCAAAACCTAAAAAAATATCACGTTTTTTGTATTACCTTCCTTCCATTTTGAATATAATTTAATTTTTATTGTTTGTTGTTCTAGCCGTCACAGTCATAATTTTTTTTTTTAATATTTGGGACAAATCGCACAACAATCCCAAACTAAGCAGAGCTTGTACTATGGAAACCAGACAACTGATATCCATACTTATACATATTTCTATGACCCGCGCAACTTCGTCTGCTTAAATTTTCCCTTTTTTCTTCCGTTTTTTTACAACATTTTTCATTGCTGCTCCGCTACTATTGGTCGTAACGTGATGTTATAACCTATAGCCTTCCTCGATAAATGGGCTATCCAACAATACAATATTTTTTCAATGCGGCCCAGTACTTCCTGAGATTATTGCGTTCAAACAAACAAACAAACTCTTAGGGGTATGAAAAATAGATAGTAGCCGATTCTCAGGCTTACTGAATATGCATAAAAAAATTCATGAGAATCTAGGTCTAGCCGTTTCGGAGGAGTATGGGAGCGAACATTGTGACACGAGAATTTTATATATTTCTACTTATAGATAAATAACACCCAGACACAGAATAAACCTTCGTGCTCATCACACAACGTCTTATCTTGGTTGGGAATCGAGCCCGCGACCTCCGGTTTAGCAGTTAGGGTCACTAACCACTAGACCAACAGGCCAGTAATTATCAGTTCCATTAAAATTGTATGTAGGTAATTACTTGCAATCAATCAATTCCTATTATTTTTAAGGTTCCGTAGCCAAAATAGCAAAAATGAAACCCTTATAGTTTCGTCATGTCCGTCTGTCTGTCTGTCCGTCTGTCTGTCTGTCCGTCCGTCTGTTTGTCTGTCCGTCTGTCTGTCCGTTCATATGTCAAACGACAGAAAACCTACTTCATAAGCCGCATTATTAGGATGGAGGGGGGGTAGGTGATTACGGAACCCTACAGTGTGCGTGGCCTGACATGCACTTGCCCGGTTTTTATTTTGAATTCTTCCCATCTATTTAGGAGAAGCACAAGCACAGTCACAAACTTAGCTTAGCCTTCTAACTTAAAAACTATTTACTTCTTTTAACGTTCCTCGAAGTATAAAAATACCACGTGTAGAATGTTAGAACCTATATACTTCTGCGCAGCCACTTGATACCTACTAGGTAGGTAGTGTTACCTACGTATAAGACGCTTATATACTTGTCCACATGATTTGAATGAAGTTGAGGCCTCGTAACCTAACACAGAGGTATATAATTCAAATCGTACCTACCCAATACATAGAAGGAAGTCAAGTGTCAAACCAGATATCTACGTCATCTCAATATTACGTTGTTCACTGTATCGGCTAGTGTAACACTCCTTAGAGACAAGCAGAATCTAGCATTTGAACGGACTTGACTTGATTCATGTTGCACAAATAGGTATGCGTATGTAATGTAATAGCTTATTGATACGGAATATCTACTCGTACTAAAAGAATTGGGCACTCTAGTTACCTTAAATATATCTGTAGTAGGTATATATATCTATTCTAATATTATAAAGCTGAAGAGTTTGTTTTTAAGCTATTGCATAGCTTTTATCGCGGGCTCGACTTTGAGCGCGGCGACCAAATCAAGAAATTCCCTAACGAAAATAAAACCTAATACCCCCCACTCCGCCTACCATGCAGCTCAGACGAGCGTTCGCTTAACGTATACGTACATATATGGTACGAAGCTCGCACGGATCGAGACGAGCTGCTCCGAAATGTAACAAAAAATATATATATTTTTTTTTTTCTTAATTGCATAACTTGATAAAAATGCTATGCTATAGCTTTACCGCGGCAGTCCCCAAGTGCCACACATTTATTTTTTGTTTGAACGCGATAATTCCAGGAACTACTGCGTCGAATTGAAAAAATATTTTGCTGTTGGATAATTGCATTTATCAAGGAAGGTTATCCACCTATATTTATCCTTCCAGAAAAATATAGGTGGATAGTCCTGATAGGTGGTTCGATTCCGGCCCTGGTTTAGCATTCTCTGGTTCGATTCCAGGGTTTTTTTTTCTCTTCCCACCGATATTAATCTGTAGGAATTATGGCTCACACATTCTGTGCGTTCGCCAGATACAGGTAAGAAAACGCGATTTAGAAAAGTTTTGTTATATATTTAGGTATAGAAGAGTTTTACAAGTTCCTTACAGACAAATGCTACTATTCGGTCCAAGAATATTTTAATGACAAAACCTTTACATGACTTTCATACATTATATTGTTGATTGTAAAAACTTAATAATAAAAATAAAGTATACCGGAGGTATAACGGTGATAATGTTATTCATGTGTTAATAATAATTGTTACATAATTGTAATTTAATTTCATAATTTCTCTTTTAAAAATTTGTACACCATACTATATGGCAATGGCGGAGGGTCCTTAGAACACCATTACTTTCGGTTTCCCTTCGGATTGTAATTACTTAAACTACTAACTTAAAGAACTATGTCTAGCAAGATACATTTTTGTATCCGATTACCTCAGAAAAAAATTAATCCTTCGCCTTTGCTACATGGTAGTGTAATAAAATCCACTAATAAAAGGTTAGGTATGATTATGATGAAGCTTGCGCTTGCCAGTTTACTTGGACAAGTCGTTCAAGTATAATTAGCCGCCTACCAGACATAAGCGTTATTCGAATAAATTGTTATCTAGTTAATTAATCGAATATATAGTATTATTGCTTACGAATGAACAATTCATAATTTTATTTATTAACTAGCTGTGCCACGCAACTTCGTCTGCGTAAATTTTCCCGTTTTTGCAACATTTCTCATTGCTACTCCGCTACTATTGGTCGTAGCATGATGTTATACCTATGGCATTCCTCGAAAAAGGGCTATCCAACAGTGTTTTAGTTTTTCAATTCGGATCAGTAATTCCTCAGATCATCGCGTTCAAACAAACAAACAAACTTTTCAGCTTTAATAAATTAGTATAGAATAATACAGATTTCAAATTCTCGTTGGTATATAATATCGTTGAATGGTATTCGGTCAAAGTCAGGTTTCACACGTTCCGGCCGACTTTGACCGGTGAGTCGGTCGCCGGCTATTTCAGCGGACGCACCGACCGGTTAGCCGGCCATTTTTAGAGAAGATAGTCATTTTCAACCGGACGCCGGACGTTTTCCGGATGAATACCGGTAGGCTGTGTTTAAACAGATTGAGTTAGTGATTTGCCTCATGGATTTTTTCGCAGTACTTGCAGTTTTGTATGGCTTACAATGAAATGGCTTCGAACAATAATCACTAGTCCAGTGTATGGTTCGTGTAAGCACACTCATTGCAAGCCATACAACACTGCAAGTCCGGGAAAAAACCGGTCGTCTAAACCAGTCTTCACTCCATATGGTCCGGTTTCTTTTGTGACATTTTAGTTTTTTGTCGCATAAATAAAGCCAACTAATGCCAATGCATCATCCATCGCACAAAACAACACATAGACGCTTGCACAAGCATACTTGAGTAGTCTGTGGTCACTTGGAAATAACAGGTGTGACTTGCACAAACACCGTTATTTCCCAGTAGTACCTACCCACGTGCATATGTGTGGCTGGCTTATGATAAGCTTCCATATTGTCTGTGAGTGGGCAAATCAAGAAGATTAAAGTAATTGTGTCTATGGTTCATCCTTTCGTCTTGCTTAGAAAGAGACCCATCTTTCTAAGCATGGTGTCAAACCATGGTGATCATAGTCATGAAAGAAAAAGTAAAATGTCAAATTTGTTCTCTTTACTTCTAAAAACAATCTTCTATTTATTGTGTGAACAGCAGTCTGTAGTACTTAAAACCTTCTTGCATATGTCCATATGGAAGTACCTATAGTCTATGGTGCCATAATTTTGCGTACCTACATCCATTCGGAATGCGTCCATTCGGAGGGCTTCCAAATGTACGTATCGTCTGTAACCACTTTAAGTATATTTACAACTAGCTGAACCTGGCCACGCTTCGCTATGGCTTTTTGGGCCAGGAACCCTCGTGGGTGCCTTCAGAACACCCTACCAAAGTTAAGCATAGAGGACATACAGACAAAGATTAATTTTTATATATATAGATTATTAATAGTGCTAGTCATAAAACGGGAAGAAGGACGTGCTGTACCCACAAAACTGTATCCTAGCACTGTTAAGTAGGTAACTCAATAAGTTTTGAGACAAGAAAAAAGTATTTATAAGGTAATAACAATATATTTATTTTTTAAATAGGTACTCTCTTTCATTCTCTATGCAAAGTTTCATTCACCTAAACCAACTATTAAAACACTTTCGCCAGTCTTGACCCGATAGGTCAAAAATCGCGACTTCATAGGCGACCACGGCCTCTTCGGCACACGAAACAAAAAAAAATGTTTTATTTTTTCCTTTATTATGTAGAACAAAAAGAAATCACAAAGAGCTAAATCAGGACTCTGCGGTAGATGGGGCAAGGTTTCAACAGCAGATTCCTCAAGAAACGCCTTTGTTTTGAGGGACGTATGTGACGAAGCGTTGTCGTGATGCAGCATGATTTCCCAGAGCCCAGTCTTTTGTCTCCTCTCTCGCAGAGCTTGGAAAACTTTCGCTAATGCTACTATTGTATACCATTTCGAGTTTCGAATCTATGATTTTCCAATATTGTTGTCGACATATGCCTGCTGCGAGAAAAAAACTAGCCATCATATTTTTACCAACGCTACGAGGTCATTGCAGTTTTGTTGTCAACTTTCCTTCTGAAAAGACCCACACTGACGGCTGTCTCTTATTTTCCCGATCATATTGATAAATGCACGTTTCGTCGCCTGTGATGATTTCTGTACCACGTCTTGACGATTCATTTTCAAATCGTAGACACCTGTTTTTCAGTGTCTAAGAGCAAACGCGGGATTCAACATCAACAAAGCTTCCTCCTTTCAAGATGCTGATGCAAAATAATGTTAACGCTCCTCGGACTAACCAAGAATCTTCTCGATGTCCGAGTAAGTAATTCGTGGGTCTTCTTGCACTCTCATTTCGGTAGTCCACACATTTTCTACAGTTTACTGCCGTTTGTGGGCGACCACTTCTATGGTCATCTTCGAGCTTTGTTTTAACCCTTTTAAATAGACTGAACCATCTAAAACCTGTTGCTTGAGATAGAGCAGAGACCCCTTACATTGATTGTAAATTTTGCAAATGCAAATGTTCGTGGTTAAGCTCCATCGTTGCAAAGAAAAACGCGCGAACCGTCGTAGTAAATTGACTGGAACATCCCGTCGTCATCCGTACCTCAAAAGAAAAAAACGGAACCCTTACAGGATCACTCGTGTTTCTGTCTGTCCGTCTGTCACAGCTAATTTGTTCAGAATCTCCTGGACTGATTAAGTTCAAATTTGTTACACATATGTGTTTCTGTGACCCAAATACGTACGCGACACGTAAAAAAAGAGTTTTCAATGAATGGCCACTTTTTGGGGGTAGGTATACTAGAAAAGTTCAAAAAAAGTTTCGCAAACTGTACCTATCGTGTAACAAATCAAATTAAAGGGATTGTTGTGAGCATGTGAAATATTTTTTTTATTTAATAAATATCATTTTTTTTAAAGTTATTTAGGAAAAACCATGAAAATAGACCTTTCCCTCCCCCTCCCACTTATCTCCGAAGCTACTGACCTTAATATTAAAAAAAAAATACAAAAGATAGTCCTTAACATATACCTAGTCCGGCCATAAGTTCTGTTACAAATGAAAATACATTTTTTTTTAATGAAGATAATGTACCTAATATTACTAAAACATATATGTATATTTATTAAAGTCTTAGCAAAAGATAAAAACAATATTCTATTAGGCTTTTATTCAGGCCTTAAATCTGTCTAGCCACGAATCTATGGACTTACGCACCGTTTCCATGGGATATTTCGACACTGCTTGCTCCAGAGATTTTTTAAGAGACTCAGTGTCGCCGTGTCGTTTAGAGCAACCCTTGTCCTCTAAAACTGACCATAATTTGTAGTCTAAAGGGTTGAGGTCTGGGCTAGATGAGGGCCAGTCTTCAGCTCATATAAAGTCCGGAGCGTTGGTTTCAAGCCAGGCTTGGGTAATTCGTGCCTTGTGACCAGGTGCAGAGTCCTGCTGGAAAGTCCACGGTACGTTTTTAAAAAGTGTTTTGCTGAGAGGGTGAAACCTCTCAGCAACACGATCCAAGACTGTCTCTTGTTACACTTTGGCTGAACTCCTTTTTCACAAAAATATAGCTTTGTGACGCCTTGATAAGACACGATCCACCAAACCATCACTGACGCAGGATAATGACCACGCTGTACCTTTCCGACCACTTGAGCACAGTTGAGCAACTTCTTTAGAACTGTGAGCGTACTTACACTTTATCATTTTGCTTATTGTAGTGCTCTTCAATCGTTAACATTTTTTCATCGGTAAAGAGGATATTTTTGTGCCCTTCACCTGTGTATCGCGTCAGAAGGCGTTTTGATCGAACTCTCTTTAATTGTAAAGATTGATTTAGGGCATGTCCTGTGTATCGACGATAATCATCGACTTTCAGGACTTGTTTTATATACGCGACAGAGTCCTAGCGGGAATCTTCATTTCTCGCGTTAAGATTTTTTGCTTCCTAATGGGATTTCGACGAATTCTGGCTTTTACTGCATTAATAATAGCCTTTGTAGTTCTAACAGCACGCGGCCGCCCCGATCTTATAAGGTCGTCGACAGAGGAAGTGTTGTTGTATCTGTTGATAGTACGATATACGAACATACAGCTGATACCAAGCTTTTCAAGTGTCTGGAATATGACCGACGGTTCCATACCCACTTTGTGCAAGGCGATCACCGCAATCCTACTTTCTTTAACACCAATTTCTTTAACCCAATCCATATTGTAATTTGATAATTAACACGAAAAAGTATGTAAAATGGCGCGAAATCAAAAGAACTTTTAAAAATAAGGAACACGTTCCAAAATCAAAGTAATTGAAAAGTTGAAAAAAAAAATATTAACAGTATTTATGGCCGGACTAGTCATACTGCAGGGAAAAAAAAGTTTTTTTTTGTTGTTGTAAACTAATAACAAAGTTAGATTTAACTGGATTTTTTTTTTCTTACTTCTAATAATCGTACATAGCTCCTACCATACATGACATTTTTTTTTTTTAACGATTGTACCTACTACTCCGTGGCCTGAAATGCTTTGGGTAACCACAGATGGTGAGTCACCATTTCGCAACCTGGTTGACACAGTGCGGTGTGTTTATCGAACTATTTACACGCCTATAAGTTTGTACGGAACCCTCAATGTGTGAGTCCCACTCGCTCTTGGCCGATTTTTTTAAACCAGCAACTTGGCTACCATAGACGTATAGACCAGGACTGCGCCATTCCTTTCAATTAAAAAGTAAATATTGACTGCAAAGCGTGAAAGAGATAAAAACTCGTGCGGCCTTTGACAGGTATTGTCCACAAAGTAGCGTTGTCTCTTTCTAGAGAGTGGTTATTTTTGTTCTTGGTCTCTACGTCAATGCTGGCTACTTGCTTTCCAATACAGATGCGTTCCACTTTTAAATTACGAGCATTTCAAAACTTATCGAGTGACCTACGTACCTTCAAGCTAAATCTACAAATTGAGGCCTATATTTCTCACACATATGTAATATAATGAAAATGTAATATTATATAAACCTTTTAATTACGAAAATTTAAAAAGTAAGATCTTATAGAGCTACATAAATATCTTATTTTAATGAATTAAAAATATGCAGGTACGCCTACCGGTATTATCATAGCTTATCATTTTTATCTGATCTTGCGCCTGCGCCACGTAAATTTACTATCGCAAGGTTTGATAACAGTACAATTTACGTTTAATCATTTATCTTGAAGAAATGTCTCAGTATCTCATACGTAGGTACTTTAAAAAGATAAATGAGATAATGATTAAATAAATATTTATTTATCATAAAATGTGCCTATTTTATCTACAGCTAATACAAGTTGATACCCATATTTCCCCTCTTGACCACCACCTTCAACCAGGCTCGGCCAAATTCATAACTCTTATTAAGGGTTTAGCCCTTTATAAGAGTTATGTACCTCTAACTTTTGTAACCAAAGTTACCCTTCATTAAGGACCCTGGTTGAGTGTAATGTAATTCCCGTTTGAAACATATAATCCTACCGTACCACCCTTCCCCAAGCTAGCCAACTACTATACCATAATCAATTTTACCGCAATTAGACAGGTAACTAATTTGGGAGTTAGCGCTTTCATCTATCAAAATTACTTTTAAAAAAAATGGTTTACCCATTAACGTATAGACGTGGACCACGTCATCCCTTTCAATTATAAAGTAAATACTTTACTGCAAAGCGTGAAAGAGAGAAAAAGCTCGTGCGGCCATTATTGTCCACAAAGTACCGTTGTCTCTTTTTAAAGAGTGGTAAATTTTGTGAGGTTATGGTCAATGGGTTTACTTATAAATTAGGTAGAGTCTAGATATAGATTAAAATACTATAATAATAATTAGAACTCAATTAAGTAAGTAAATACTTGGATATCGTTATGATATTATATCTAATTAAGTACTTAATTTATGAACCTTTTCACTATTTTGTTTTATTAACAGTAGGCGAAGGATGTACTAGCTGTGCTATTATTTGCCAACTTCTAGATTAGAAGGTCGAATTCATTGAAATATTGCTAAGTTCATTGACCTGCCCAAGTACACACACGATGAGAACATTAAAAGTGTAGGTAGGTAGATACCTATATTAAATAATTCTGCCTTAAGTGCCTTGTTAAACAATATATACACTAACAATAACTAACAACAATAACTACCTTAAACCTGACTTAGGAGTTAGTGGGTAAATATTTGCTACCTGGATCTGTAGGCTGGTACTTACCAGCCTACAGATCCAGATACATATAAAATACCTAGTAAAGTAGATGGTATTTTATAACTAGGTAACTAGGTACCAATGATAGGTAGGTACCTTCCCATTAAATACTTCCTATAATATAAAACAGATATTTCTAAGTACAAATTGCACAGTGCAATCAGATTGCCGTTATGTTAGCTGGTACTAATGGACGGACACCTTAGTGAAAAATATGAATAGGTAGGTAGGTACTAAACAGAGACAATGGCAACCCAGTCAACCCACGCAAAATTAAGCAGGTAGGTACGATAATGACGACATATCCATTTATCTAGGTACGTACCTACCTACAAGTTTAATTTCATGTCAACCCATTTTTTTATCAGTTAGTAAGTAGTTAAGTGCTTATTTAAATATTTGCTTTTTCTGTCTGTTATAAGCGCCGACTTACATTTTTTTCTAAATCTTGATCCTTGATTGATGCGCATCTAATAGAGAACAACTTTATTTATGGCGCTGACTTTACGTGCATCGCGGGATCATTGAACTATTGATAGGTAGGTAAGTAAACCTATTTCTTTAATCGAAGCAGTGGTGCCATCTTTCCAAACTATGGAACAACAAGGAATTTCCAAATAGTTCTCTTATCTATTCGAGAGATTATTGTAGATGGCGCTAGGTATTCGGATGTGCATGTGCAAAAATTGTGATAATAATGTCAAGGCCAATGTTAAAATTAATTCATTTGTTTACTACATCTTAATTTATATCACAAAATTGATACTTTTATAACTTTGATAGAACTGTAATCGAAATCAACCCTCAATAATTATGTTTATTGCCCTATTTTTCAAATACTAGTGTTGCTTCCGCGTCATAACCTCTTTGCAAATAGTATCTATGGATCTACCAGTTATGGTAAAAATTTCTGAATTTCAATATTAAATCGCTGTTTTTATTTCCATATTTACTATAATTGATAAAATATATGTTTAATTAATTACTTGAACTTCAAAATTATCCAATAATACAGCTTTCCTTTCAATATTGACATTGCAAAATTTGAATCTCGCGCCATAAAGTGAGAAACGCATGAAGTTCGCGTTGCGAATCTGGCCGATTGATGTGAAAGATATTCCGAAGGCCGTGAGTGAACACGGAAATCGAGATGTGTGTGTGGTCAAAAAGACAGTGCAAGGTAGGGGTCGGGTGGCGTTTGTGATGGCAAAAATTTTGCAAATGGTGAGTTAGGAATTATTGACTTATCGCGCCTCCGATTTTGTTTTGTTTTGTGCTAGTGAATTAATTGTGTGTTTAGAGAAATATTTGGTGTTTATTGATATTAAAATTCTTAGATTCTGTGATACGGGATCGGCAAATGGCGCTACGAATAGCCAAAGTTGACACAACTACGCGTTTAGAAATCCCATACATCTTCCGTTGCCAATTTTTAGGCACGCGGCATGACCTGTGATAAACAACAATTAGTGGTGCATCCTAAAATTCCTCATATCACGCGTATGGACCTAGCAACTGGGACATCCAGCTTGGCGATTATAACGGTGTCAGCATGTTGCGATTTTTTTGGCGAGCGGTACTACTTTTTTAAACTCGTTTATAGAGGCGGCTAGAGGTTTCCGCGTCCCGTAGGGTCGGTGGCCCCGCGATCTGGCTTCTGGAGCTAAATTACATAATGTATAGGTGTTGTTTGGAGCATGCAACAAGTAGATATGTGTCGGCGGGCTAACTGTCAATGTGGAGTACAGTAAGCTCGCTGCCCGCGGCCCCCATTAATTCGAGCCGCTGATGTCACTTATCTCTGCGCTCTCCTATCTAGGCCCTATGGCCGTCAATTTTTTTTGCACATAGTATCTTAATGTAAATTTGATAACCGGCGCACGGCTCTAATTACCACTTGTTTAAATACTAAGTGATGCAAATCTAGGTTCGTTTACAGCAACTGTTCACGAATTTAAATTTTTAGTCCTTACATTGATATAACCTTGTAATTTTCATGCTTTTGAATTTATCAACTATGTGTACTAACTAGGTTCAATCACAGTATGGTGACATGAATATTATTTACAGCACGGTCACTGACATTAGCACCAACAATGGACCAGCAATTCTGCTTGCGCTGGAACAACCACCCCAATAACCTGACTGATGTGCTAGCGAGTCTGCTACAAAGAGAGGCTCTGTGCGATGTTACACTTGCTTGTGATGGGGAAACAGTCAAGGTACATTATTTACATTTAACTACTACTTATCTAACATTTTTTTCAGGATTATAATCATTTAAAAGAGACCTATTGCAATAATATTAAAGATTATAACAATTTAATGATATACAACATTTTACTTGGACATGAGAAGTTGCTGTGGAACATCATACATTATTCATTTTAAAATAGTCTAGATGTTAGAGATAAAAAAGATTTGGTTCATAGTCATGTGAGTGTTTTCAACACATTTTACAATACTGACATAATATTAGTAACATTATGTCACTAGGAAGCATATGTAAATATTGATATTCTGTTGGTTGTACTGACATGCAACAGTTTATTATTATGCCACAACAAAATGCATTAAATAGTAAACAAACATGAGTAATACTCATGTGTTGCTACCTATTGTTGACATTGCATCTTGAATGTTTCACTAATTATATTATTGTTATATATTTGATAGCTTGAAGAATTTCTAATTATAAACAATTTTGCTAACTTACAAATTATATTTTATTTAACAAATTAATAGCAAGAATGTGATAATTTTAGATATACCGGTAGACTCTCATTTGTTTCAAATTAAACCTGTTTAGTAATTTAACGTATTAAAGATTTCTTATTTTTGGTAAAACTAATATAATTTTGTAAATAGTTTTAACAATAAAGATAGGGATTTAAAAAATATTAAAAATAATTAATTAGTTTCAAGGACAGTAATAAAATGTCTAATGATATGTGCCTACATAGCCGCTAGATAGAGGAAGATAAGGCATAAAATCTCGATTGTCATTACAACCAAATTGCTACCTTAGGCCATCAAGTCAAGGTAATCTTCATTGTAGATATTTAAATATTTGCTAATTTAGCAAGGTTATTCTTACCTAGATTAGGTTTTTTTTACAATATACCTACCTAATATTTTAAAGTATAATTATAAATGTTCCTGACTTAATATGTTGTAATTCATTATGTAAAAATATGATTTTTAAATATGACTATAAAAGTATACCTATTTCAATTAATAATATAATAATATGTATGCTATAGTGCTTGATATAGGAACTTCTTCTCCAGTTTGACTTGATACTTGAGAGCCCTTTAATTTTGTAGTGAAAACAGGTTTCTTTTTACGGCTTTATATTTTGATGAATCTAAAGGTCAATAACACATGGACTAGCAACTTCCTTTATATGCCATTTAAATTCAACAATTAACTATGAAAGCTAAAGTTTTATGCTAATAAAATGCAATTTGTTTGGTAGGTTGAAAGGAGTTTTGCAGAAGATCTGCATGTTTTAACTTTCTAATTTTTTATTGCTGTTGTTAAGCAGGTTTTAGGGTCTAGATCAAGACAGACAAACTATTAATGGCATGTCTGTCTGGCTAGTTCCTACACAACATTTTTTTTAAACTTTATTCACAAACAAACCTTGGCACTGTTTTAGATTCAATGTTTGAACTCAACTGTGATATTATTAATATATATTTTTTATTTATTAGTTGTATCATAATCGAATATTTCATTTTGTCTTTGTAGCAAAAGACTTGACTGAGACTATAATGACTTAAAAATATTGTTTTTAAACTTTCGCGGCCTCTATTCACGTGCGGATTTAATGCCACCCGCGATCACGATCAATAGGTAACTTTAGATCGAAATATTGAAGAAACAAAAGGCCGTATCTTATAAATAATACTAAAACATAGTTAACGTACATTTCGCGTTAATAGGTAGTTACAGTTCTATAAGAGAGGATTGAAACTGGTAATTTCGTCTATAGTACATCAGCCTAATAAAATTACCTCTCGTGGGATATTAATACGATGATTATGTTTGTGCATCTTTCTGTTCGTTTATTTGGCTGTCGCAATTATTTTAAAACTAGTTGTCTGGTCGGATCACGGGTATACAAATAATGAAAATTTTACGTACAATTTTACAAGCATTTTCTTTCATCCAAACCTTACAAGCGACCAAAAAGAGAATAAGCCAAATATGTGCACTCGTTTTGAATGATGCGCTTTCATATTCGGAATTTGATTTTCATTTATATTCGATTATGAATACATGTGAATTAAGCTCAGTGGACAGTATATTGGGTCAGAACACAGTTACCAAACTGACACTACAAAAGCCTAGCATTTAGATGTATCTATGTGAAACGATAAACGTTATTTATTCAAAAAATCTAGTGCCCATCTGGTTCCTAGTGCTATCGCTCTCATATATAAAAAAAATAAATAATAGATTTATATAAAATCGAAGATTTATAAACGTCCTCGTTAAAAAATATGCATATCGTGCGAAATAGCGGATAAAACATAATTAAGTGTAACGCTAAAGTCTGTGGGAGACAGGACTAGTAAACCTGCTACCTACTCAGTCTAGATACCGCTATCAGCTTCACCACATTCTTAAAGTGAATGTGTTTACAGTTCATATGCATCAAATGAACATTATTTTCTTTCCCAACAATGATGTTTGTACATTTCGTCGAAAATCGCGTTCGTAAAAATAGATTATATTTTGGAAAGGGCCTTCAATCAAATGGTACGTTATCTAGGAATAGCTCAATAGCTACAAACATAAATAAAGTTTTGAGTGAAAGTTTTTCTACCATAGCTTCGTACTGCAAAACGAAAGTTCGATACCAATCGATTTTAAATACCTAGTTGTTTTATTTTAGTATAGCCATTGTTTTAATGTTGTTAATAAGAATGAATGAATATGCCTTATTATTAAAAGTTATATTATAGTACCACCTACCTACGCAAAATAGAGAACTCATTTCATTTTTGCGACTTAATTAAAATGTACGTAGTTGATCGATTGTATCATTTATTACTTGAGATAAACCTACTAAGACAGCTTAGGTCATCGCAATTTTAAAGTATGCCACTAATTATGTTTACTAAAATCTTTCTTCAGAATAATATTGAAGCAGTAAAATCCCTACATACTGAGCTAGACTTTAGGTACGGATCTAGATGTATTTAGGCCGCGTCCTATTTACAAAAATTTGTTATCGATGGTTTTGGCATATTGAGGACTTGCGCGAACGCAGAATGTCTTTCTGTCTATTTCATTACATCAACAAACTTTATGGCATTTATAATCATCATTAAACCGGGCGTCATAAGATATTAGCTTATTGATTCGTAGTAAGTTTTTGAGACCAGTCTTTTAGCCCTGGTAAATAAGTTTCTCAAATATTACAGTTACTACTATTGGCCCGTATTTGATATTATAAAGTCAATGTAAGTCCGCCAACACCGAGCCGAACCGCCGAGCATTTGTGGAGATCAAACCGTCCCATAATAGACAGACAGAGACACTTTTTGAAATATGTTTATTGAACATAGGAAGGCACCGTAACAAGCAAAATAAAATAAGTTACGAAATGATTACGAAATATAATAAGTGAATTTCATCAGACCATTTCTATACTTACAATTTTATTTAAGTAAGTAGTTTAGATCCCGTCTTTGAATAGTTTAGCGGACAAAAATGTTTGTCTCAGTCGGACAGAATCCTGAAATATACAAATATGTTATCTATGAATCAGCCAATTAATTTACAAAATAATTTAATCAGTAAAAACCTAAAAACTATGGCTGTGCAATAGGCTAGTAAGTATTAGGAGACGTAAAATATCACGTTACTTATCATAATGTTTGTTAGGTAGGTATACGTGAGCATTCAAAATCTGTTTTATACACATTGGCATACATACAAAAGGCCCCTCAGTTGCAACTTAAGTCTGTAAACCTAGTCCATGAAAAAAACATATACTACCTAATTGTAATAACAATAAGTCTGCCAAAATGGTAGTTATTCACTGTTTCTATATAATGCCAACAGAATCGTAAAGACCTTCACATATCTTTGCATCATTTCTTTTGTTTAAATTACACGTAAGTACTATTTTAAAGTAAGTTTTGTAAAATGTTTTATTTTTCTTTATTTGATTCAGGCACACCAGACGATACTCTCCGCATGTTCCCCATATTTTGAAAGTATATTCCTGCAAAACTCGCATCCACATCCGATAATATTCCTCAAAGATGTACGATTCTCAGAAATGAAATCTCTTTTGGATTTCATGTACAAGGTACGTATGAATAATATAAAAACTACTAATGAATTTTTTGTAAAATAAAAGTTGATTCTAATTTATTTTATTTTCAGGGTGAGGTCAATGTTGGCCAAAACATGCTACCGATGTTCCTAAAAACTGCTGAAAGCTTACAAGTTAGGGGTTTAACAGAAAATAATACATTGAATCCTAAGGTAAGCACAGCATATTTTTATTGTTATTAATGTTCATTTTTCACAGGTACATTAAAAAACATTAAAAATAAATAATTGGAAAAAAAAATGTAGACATAATAAGCGGCATTAACTGAACGGGTAGTTTTTAACATTAATCCTAAATTCTGAAATGTATTTCAACAATAATAATTTGACACTTGGCGATGTCGTAATACTCATAATGGTTATGTAGCGAGTTGTGTTAAATAAAAACAAAAATATTTTAAATAGATGTCAGCATGCTAAGTATCTGATAATGATAGTATTATCTGTTTTAAAAGTTTATATTTTGACTCATATTAATACTTTAATCGCAGGCTTAGCAAAACTAGAACAAATTCAGTAGGTTGGTAGTGGAATTACCTACATATTACCAAACGCACGCAATTATTCTAGCTTGTATTTTTTTTTAACCCGTAGAACATTTCATATTCAAACTAGCCTTCAGTCATTTGCCATGGTTACATTGTACACGAATTGGTGTCATACATACCTACCTAATATACGATTCTTAATAAATTTGTATCTATTAGTTTCATGATCTTTCAACAAAATTTAGCACATTTTTCCTTCTGGCGATTAGTATCATTATAGACTAATATTTTATGTAATTACATATAAACTGATTTAACTTCGTACTTTCTGAAAATGTGTGAAATTCCAAGAGACGATTCCTTTTTAAAATTATTATGATTTTCGGCTTTTCTTCAGGATTTCCCATATTTTTTTAAACCACCCATATATTAGAGCGAATAAAATATGTTAAAATATTCAAATCTGTTAAGCCGTTTTTGATTTTTATCGAGCCTAACAAACTACAATTGGTTTTTAAATATAACGTCTCAAAAGCATATAATCCTATCTACCCTAAACGCTTACTATCTTCGTTCCGTCACAGATAAATACGAACCTTTTCACGCTCAGTACTTATTAATACAGTTAAGATAGCGGCTCTTTTTTATCGTTTAGTTATGCGTCTATAGTCCACCGATTCGCATATAAGAATCCCAATCCTAGAAGTAGTTTTACTACGTGGATCATTCGTATTTCGTTCGAATGGTACCTAAAATGCGCATGACATTACGGTACCTATTCAATTTTCAACTGACGATGACCTTGCGTTTTGATATCTATATTTTCATTTAACCTGAACTTAATTGTATCCTGTTCAGTAGGTATATAAACTATAATTTAATCGGCTATGACCACTATGGGATGATGGATCTTCTGATCTATTTTGAAAATAGAATTTAAAACAAGGACAAAAAGTTCGCTAATTAAAATGCACATGTCACTAAATAACTAAAGTATTTTGAAAAGGAGGTGGAATTCCAATAGATTTTTCCGACATGGACTTCGTAATATTTTTCTATTTCAGATCTTATGAGGTAGTCTAAATCATAAAGAATATTCATAAAATTGTTTCCTGGTTTTAATTTAATATCATTATTTTTATGAAATTGTAAACATTTCTTGATGTTCTATCGGCGGTAGTACTAACAATGATAGCAAATATACATGAGATTGCCTTGTATAATATGTAATAATAATTCATTTTATTATATGGCACGCGTGCTTGCTCCTCATTTAGTACTTATGTTAAACAAATTTAAATAGCCGATAGTAAAGATGTTTTCCATTAATTTTCAATCGCACGGCAGACAACGGTCCCCCATGACGTGTAAGAATTGTTCCATCACTTTAACGGAATTTGTATTAAATACGTATTTCGCTATGAATGTGTGACTATTTTACTGTTAGTATTGAATATGCCCAACCTGCCTGACGTGATTGTTGTTGTCTATTAAATAGAGAGGAATGGGTACTTACTACGATAATTTCGAGACTAAAGCGCTTATTACACTACACTCAATTTGGACAGGCTAAATCAATATACATTGCTGGCTTGGTGTTACTTCCATCCAATACCCTTACTACAACTAGCAATGTACATCGAATTAGTAGAGTTGAGACTGTTTTAATTCAGTGTAGTGTAATAAGCAATCTTCTATACCTACATTGTATCAATATTTTTAAAAGCATTTGTTATATCAATAATTGTCATTAGTTTCGGCATAGCTTATAACAAGCTCCCATTTATTATATAGTTTATTAGGTATCGCTAGTTGGCCTTGAAATTGTTTTTGTAAAACCGTGGCTTTTCAAATAGACCTTAAAATTAGATATTGTAATTTATGAACTTTAAAGAACCAGCGTAGTGATAAAACTAGAATTAATTCTAGATAGACCGAGTTTTACTGCTTCATTTTACACTTAGGGCATAGAAAAGATCCACCTTATTTAAAATTTTAAAGCTATGACGTCATAATACCGTTACACTACAGTCAGATAAAAAGATATGCATCCATAAACGCATCAACTCAATAAAAACCGTTGGAATATGAAATGTGGTTTTGAGAGTTAGTATTATTTATTAGACTTTTGTAAACAGGAAATATTTTCTGATAGACCTGTTATAGTATGCTAACTTCATTTAACTTTAGGTTTTATATCGTTAACTTGTTAATTATATTTCCCTGTATTTTGTTCAGAAACGTGTTATATGGTAGCTTAAACCGTTGGTAACGGCATCGGACGAAGCCGCGAGCAAAGACTAGTAAAGTGCATTTTAGAAAGCTTTCAAGTTAGTGCTATTAATAGGTGTATGGTTTTCTAAAAACACGCTAAAGAGTTTGTGGAACAAAATTTATAATGTAGATACATATACATATATACTTTTTTATCTTATCACCGTATTACATTACCTGATCATAGTTTTTATTTGATTCTAAGACATGGTTCACATAGATAGAGACAAAATCTCTGGGAAATAAGACTAACATCTCGTCAAACTTTTAATAATACCTACCACTGCAATATACTGTTAAGAGTTTGAGTATCCTTACGAAAACAAGTTCGCTCACTTTAATAAAGATATTTATTAGCTTTTGTCTACAAGTCCGACAGCTTAATGTTTCCAGTAGGAGCCGTGCTCATGCATCAAACAATGTCGATCTATTGCCGGGTGATATCACTAACAAATAGATACACTTTCGCACGTAAAACATTTGTAGAAATTGTCTTGTTACACGAGATCTTTGGCCAACTGCCCATTGTGAATAAACCTTACCATAGAAGCGAATGATAATGGCTTGTCATATAATCAAATCACCTATTAAACATCTGTTTCAAAGTAGAGCATTGAACGCTAACAAGAAGTAAAAGCGTCAACGAATGATGTGAGAGCATTGACCTTTAATGATTCACCTACTTTGACGTCGAGCACAACTCAGGGGTTCTGGAGAGCTCTAAGGTTCAATCAATGTTGCTATCACAACATATCGAGAGTATTCGTGGTTCCAGCGAGCTTCCGTTACAAAATTCTGAGAGTACCTGAACGCAAGCTTGATAGTAAACGCTTTCGACGAACACACACTGATGATTCCGTGTCAGTGCGCAATGTCTAGGTATGTGTGCGTACGTCAAGACCGTTTTCTATATTAGGGGTTATTTTAATAAATTTCAACCCCTTCCCATATTAAATAATAGCCCTCCCTCCATGTAACGTAATATAGATAATATATATAATAAAAATGATATTTTTTGTCGCACGACGGGGGGGGGGGGGATGGATTTCACTTACAACGCGCCCGATCTACAGTATTTTACACGCAAACATGTCATCAAAAATTAGCAAACCAATGACCCCTATACCCCTTTAGTGTTTACGTAGTAATGTAAATGGCCCCTTACTTGCTGTACTCTCCGGTATTCTGTGCTTCTGTACTCTTGGTATTTTGTTATTATTCTGCATCTATACTACAGGCACCTGTCTCACCGTCGGAGATAAACGAAAAGCGAATAGCGATTTTATCACTCAAGAAACGCTACTCGCTTTCTCGTTGTGGTGGGACAGGTGCCTTACAGCCTGCATACACGCTAGGGTTTGAATGACGGTTATAACCTTTCAAGTTTTGCCTGCAGGCAAACCCCTGTGTGGCATAAAACTGTACAGTTATCTGTACATTATAACTCGGTTATGTCTGTAACAACCGTCATGCAAACTTTAGCATGTGGTCGTCTTTAGTGTATAGTGATTAAAAAAGTATTGATTTGGAGTCGTTTACGTAAATTCTCAGTCGGAGGATCGTTCAACGCCGTCGGTGAGTGCGGAGAACCTCTCCCGCACGGAGTCGTTCGCGACCCCGCCCGCGGCTCACTGCGCGCCCCCCGCCCCGCACACGCCGCTGTCGGCCGCGCCGCCCGCGCATCCCTCGCATCCCTCACACGCCGGGAAGAGACGCAGGACGAACTCTGCATTGCCGAGGGACGATATGGACCTATCCTACCGACACTATGAGGTAAATATGCTTAGATTACGCTCTCGTGCTATATGGAATTCTGTCCTGTAATTCAAATAGATGTAGGCTTCTCGTTTACAGATTTTATTAATATATTAGTTAAGCTTAGCCATAGTCATTGGTTATTTATTATTAAGGGTATTTCTTTTTTTTAGTTGATGTCAATTTTAAGCCGATTTTTTAGTTTCTTTATGTTAGTGTTAATTCAACTCCACAGAGACTTGGTCTAAAGGATTTTGTACTTATTTCATTTCACATGTTAAAAGTGTACTGTGAAAATTATGGCATTTCAGTTTCCTGTCATCCTCAGAATTTAAATAGTGTACCTATTATAAACTTGGTCAAGAGGGCTACCTCCTGTGCTCTGAGATTTTTTTTTAAGTAAGGTGATTCCAGTGCAGCCGCAAATGAAAGCAAGGGCGGTTCGACTGGGTCGATTTTCTGTAAATTTGCTCTCGAACATCATAACGTTCCTATTGGTTTAAACACTAATTCTATCGATAGATTTTGCTACTAGACATATAATTTTGACTTATTTTGTATATATTAAAGCCGCGCCCGATGTGGAATATTTACTAACAAACCAAATTGTAAGGTTTTCACGTAATTTTTGTAAATTAAATATAAAACAACTACGACATTTCACTCTTCTATGTTAAGATTTCACATTACCAACTGTTTATGTAGCACTAAATGTCTACGGAACATTTAATAGGTTATGAATTTGCCCAAAATAAATAATTAAGCAGTTTTCAACTCTGATTAAACAAATGACAACCCTAACTTTGACACTCCTGACAGTCGTCGCTAAGCAACTTTGTTAATAACCATTTCACATCCATTTCCGAATCGATCGAAAGAAAGAACATTGAAATCGGCCGTATAGATTGGTAATCGTGTATATATCCGCAGCCGCACGTGAAGGGCAAGGGCGGGTCGACCGGCTCGGGCTCGGAGCCGTCCACCCCCCCTCCGGCGCACGGGCGCGCGGCGCGCTCGCCGGCGCCGCAGGTGAAGCAGGAGCGGCCCGAGCCCGACGCCAGCTACGCGCCGCACGCGCCGCTCACGCCGCACGCGCCGCACGCACCGCCGCTGCACCCCACGCACTACGACCAACATTTACAGGTTAGGATACTAAATACAACCTTTTTTTTTTTTTATTTAGAGGGACAAACGTAACACAACAGATTACCTACTTACAGATGACAAGCTTCATTAGAGAGTTGCTTTTGACGAACGCGCATATAACGGCCGGTCTCAATAATCTACCTATCGATGGATTTGGCTACTTGAGGTATATATTCGACGTAAGCTCCATACAAAATATGCCAAAATTCAACCTCTAGTAGCCAAATCTATCGATAAGTAGATTATTGAGACCGGCCGTAAGTCAATCGAATCCTTGCAGGTTGTGAACAAACCATCATACGGAACTGTTTTTTTTTTTTTTTTTTAAATGTAAATCAAAATTCGACCCGCGACAACAGTTTTACCGCACTTCAATATGTGACCTTGTACTTTATCCAGCGAAATGAATTGTTATTTATTAACATAATACATGTCGGTACCCCGCCACCTAACCAGGTATACTCATTGTTATGCGTTTCCTTCTCCGTCATAGCATTAAAGTGCTATTTACTTCTCTGCAAGGATTCGACTAATTAAATCGGCACCCTGTACATATAGACATCGTTTACAAAATCACTGCCAGGGGTTTGACGTGTTCCGTATTAAAAAGCTACGTCTATAAATGCTTGCTTCAAAGATGTTTTCTACAAAGATTGCCTTTCGTACTCTCCAGCATTTTGTAGTAACACACACCCCAGCGCCCGGGACAGACGCTGGAAGTAATGTGGAACTGCTCAAACTAAAAAACCGCCGGAACCTGTTATACCGTCGGTGACCATTAATTACACTTTTATCGCGATTTTCCTCGTAGTTTGCCGGTTGGTTTTCATGGCGGAAGTGGAAAGGTCACATCTAAATATATTTTAGGATTGTGAGGCTCTTAAAATACTATGCTTTATGTTCTATGTATTACGTTATATATTTACCCCGCCCTACGGGGCAGATTTTCATGTCTATAAAACCAACAATAAAAATAAAACAATTTATACTCTTTCAAAAAATATATTTATAGACTAGTTGTATCAATCTTATTTCTAATCTTATGATTTCATGTAAGTTGATTCTATGAGGATGATCTTTTTCTTCTGTTTCTTGCGAAATTATTTAATAACCCGATGCCGTGCGCATTTGTCGACAGGAAGGAAAGGATCTGCCTGATTCAAAAATATTGCAAAGCAAAATTTTAAAGCAGATCGTTTCCTTCTTTGTTGGCAGACTACAGGCAGGGATCGCGCGCCCGACACGGAAGACACTAACCGCCCGTTGTTGGATCTCAGCCTAAACCGACCCTGTAGCAACATTCTCGCCTCAATCCTGGCGCTTCCACCCCAACAGATCAACCCGCCTATAAAACCCAGACGATCTCCTGTAAATTCCAAAAAAGGCGGCAAATTCCGCTCGAGTTGGCTGACACACTACCCTTGGTTAAAATACGACAAGTCTCAAAACATTATGTATTGTACTTATTGCAGAAAATGGTCACACGAGTTATCTGTAACTAGAACATCTTTTATAGAAGGCAATGCTAATTTTAGGTTGGAAATAGTAAATCATCACGATAAATGCAAGGCGCATAAATTTTGTAGAGATCGTGAAAATTCCAGTAGAACATTTAATGTTGGGACACCACCTACTGGCCCATCTGCTATATAATTTAAAAATCATTGATATTGATGCTTGGGATTATAAAAGTTAGGTTAAGATAAATTTGAGGAATGAGTGAATAATTTACATTCCTATTAAGAGCAAATCCACTCATAATATTAAGATGGCAAAAAAATGGTTGTAAAGTCGGTTTACAGACGATAATTTGACGTGATAACGTCATAATTCACACATATAACGTCACATTGATTACATTGTATTATTTATTATACGACAGCTTTAGTTCCAATTGTATCGCATGTCGCTGCAATCACCATTCACTGATAGGCTGATACTTCAGCCTATCAGCGAAAGCGTAACGTGACACTTTTTCGTGCGTGCAGCAGGTCATCGATTATTACGTCAAAAAAAATCTGCTGAATTAATCTGTAAAATATAATGTAAGGGCTTTGTGCCATTAGCAATTGACGGACCTATTTCCAACAAAGTGATCAGTAAATATTTGAGAGCTCTGTATAAATATATCGGCGTCGACAATCGCTTTGGCTGGTCACCGTATTAATACACGAACATAAAAATCTAGCAAGACGTCACCTTAAAAGGCTGTGATACCCTCAGTAATATTTTATTTACAAATATATAATTCCTGAAGACTTATGTCCTATAATATAAAGTATGTTACAACACATGTTAACTTTTATGCGACATTTCAGTGTCATAATAATTAGAATTTATTTTGAATATCCTGTACAAATATCTATCATGTTAGTGCATTTAGAAAATTTAAACATTGTAATATAATTGTTATTGAACATGTAAAGAATGAGTATTAAAGTGACTATCACACTGAGTCAGTTTTATTTATTTAAACACACATTTTGGTAAAAACGTTACTAATCAAATATGAATCAAATCACTGTAAATATTAGAAAAAATATTTTAGTGGTAATTTAATTTTACCAATTAAACCGCTACATAGTATGTATAGTGATGATGTAAACTCTAATAGTACGAAGTCATAGGTACCAAAGTCAAACAAGAAAAAAACAACATTAGTAATATAAAATAAATGTTACAAAAAATATATGCTGATATTTCAGAGCATCGGTGTGACAGAAATGGCTTCGATCTTGACCCAGCAGAATCAAATGAACAATGAATGCAACGATAACGAGCCGATCCTGCAGCCACACCCAGACCAGACAGACACCATAGATGGTGAGTTACTTTTATAAACTAAAAATAGCGACGACCAATTTTATTACTCTATTTTTTATTTGCATATACTTTGCCAGGCAAAAATATATTTAAGTTAAAGTGCTATGCAGAAGAATACTCTAAAATTGGTCGTTGTTCATCATGGTGACCTAAAATCTTTGCCAGATGTTAATATTCTACTTGAATATCTAGTCGATAGTGTTTATGATGTAACTTATAGACTGGACTATGCAATCATCAATATATCGAAATTAACATTTGGCAGAGGTTTTATGTTACCCAACTATTTTAATGGTATTGAGGCTTTTTGAGTGTTATGATTTTGCTTCTCATAATATAAAAATCTAGAAATTTTAAACTTTTTTAATACTTGCCAAACATTTTTAAATTGATTTTTAAACTTTATGTTTAAAATTTCTAGAGTAAAGAGATCACTAAATGACGCATGTTGGTAACGGCCGCAGCATGCCTCACATCGCTTGCCCATTCCATTATTAATTTGCACAAACCATCGCCGCTTTTCAATTCTTTTATTTCTCAATATTATATGCTTTTAGATATTTTCTATTAACTTGTTATGAAGAAATCGGTGTCATAAGATTTCCTGATGATTTGGCGCCCCTGAGGGTCATAGGTCATGCAAATGAATTTGATTTAGAACAGTTAAGTTTTACAATGTATGGCTACATGCATATTTAAAGAGTAAATACATGAGTTTAATTTTAAGCAATGCTAGTTACTTTTTATGAGGAATGAATGAAGCTATAACGAGCTTAGTATAGGATTTGCATGTATGGAAAGGGATAAGGAATGTTTTTTTTACAAAAGTGGAGAGTGTTTGTTGCAATGACATGAAACTGCGTTTTGTTATTGAGAGAGCAGCATGACAAAATTATGGTTATATATAGCAGTGAAGAAATTACGTATCTTGCAGGTGAAAACTATGGCGTTG
The DNA here is from genome assembly GCA_945859575.2 of Herminia tarsipennalis. Taxonomy (NCBI): domain Eukaryota; kingdom Metazoa; phylum Arthropoda; class Insecta; order Lepidoptera; family Erebidae; genus Herminia; species Herminia tarsipennalis. Next base: position 13,088,123 of record OX243835.2, read on the forward strand.
ACGAAAATAAAAAACCATGGGAACCGTTCACCAATAAGCTTGCGAATGTTGAAAATATTGTTAAGTCATTCGGTTTGACACTAAATCCCCGACCGACATTAAATCTTCCGGAGCCATGTAATATATGCGGTAAACTCGTGAATAATATAAAAAAGCATTTGAAATCTCACAATCCTGAGCAGCACAAATGTCCTATGTGTCCTATCATTCTTACAAGAGCTGACAATCTAAAGAGACATCTTCGTATGAAACATTGTTCTGTTCTAAATTCTAATATGTCTAATATACAGAAGAAATGTGAACTTACTTAGCGTTCACTTCTGGGTACAAAATAGGGAGTTATGAATCTCATTACTATTCTCTAGCTGTTATTATATGTATTGCAAACTAACACCCAGTTATACATAGGTTTGTGATCTTTTATTATGGCCTAAGAGACGCTGAAGAACGACTTACACCCATCAGAAAACTAGATGAGACAACTTTTGTATCAAATTTTATTGATTTATAAACACGCCTATGATAAATATTGTTTTTAAACTTTCGCCATTTTTATACATATTAGATATATTTCGGGACTTATCGCGTGAATTATTTAAAGGTACGAACCTTTTACTTACCCGACGTTTCGATCGACGTAATACCCTCTCTCTTTTGATAACCGAACCAGAAATTGGTATCGAAAGAAAGATAATTGAATTGAATTGACTGTCTCTGTGGCGCGGTGGGAGTGTGGCCGTCTGCTACGCAGAGGTCGTGGGTTCGATTCCCACACGGGACACCACTTTGTATGATCCACAAATTGTTGTTCCAAGTCTGGGTGTACTTTATGTACCGCGACTTGTATGTTTGTAAAGTCCTCCGCTACACAGGGTCTAGACCATTATGCGGGTATCGCCTTTAAAAAAAAAACTAAAAATAAATTACTTAAGTAATCATTAGACTTGCCTGCAAAATATCGTTCATGGAATATTATTGTTAATAATAATATAAATCGCCATGAACTTTTAGATTGACAAGCTATCATAGTCGTGTTTATAAATCAACTTGTTTACCCGCGCGACTTCGTCCCCCATTTTTGCAACATTTTTAATTGCTGCTCCGTTCCTATTGGTCAAAGCGTTATATAGCCTATAGCCTACCTCGATAAATAGGCCATCCAACAGTAAAATATTTTTTCAATTCGGACCAGTAGTTCCTAAGATTATCGCGTTCAAACAAACTCTTCAGCGTAATATTAGTATTTATAAAAAACTAGCTGTCCCGCGCAACTTCCGTCCCGCGTAATTTTTTCCCGTTTTTGCAACATTTCTCGTCGCTGCTCCGCTCCTATCTTATCGCTCCAGTCGTAGCGCGATGTTATATATCCTATAGCCTTCCTCGATAAATGGGCTATCCAACAATAAAAGATTTTTTCAAATCGGACCAGTAGTTCCTGAGATTAGCGCGTTTAAACAAACAAACAAACTCTTCCGCTTTATAATATTAGTATAGATATGTCTCATCTGGTTATCAGATGGATGTAAGTTGATGTTCCACGTCTCCCCTACTTTATTCTTAATACTCATTACACGATTAACTTTTAATTGTTATCATTCCGCGACTTGCCTACTTACATTATTATTAATTAAAAATACATTATTGCTATGACAAAGTGCGCTGGTTCAGTAGTTCTAACAAAAGCAATTTTGTAACTAGAATTAAGGTGTGGTGTGACTAATTTTTGTTTGGTTTATCGTTTTTATCATTTTATTGGAACGAAATAATACTCCTTCTTAGTGATTTACATTAGGTATACTTACATGTTTTATTTATGATAATGTTGAACTAAATTTTAAAATTTGAAATACGAGACTGCGCCTTTACAACATGCAAAACGTTCAATGGGATTATTGTTTTAAATAAATTCTTCAGAATTTTATAAATACCTTAATATACTAACTAATATAACTATAACTTTAATTATCGTTTCCTATTAAAATAAAATGAAACTTGGAAAAAAACTCAAGTACGTGATAAATAAAATTTATTGATTGAATCACGATTTTGTCTAATTTTATGAATAGTAAAGTAACATGTTATTTCTTTGTTACAAGCTGAAAATAAAAACTAATTTTATTTCAACAAAAATAATTAATATTAATAATAATGTTTTTTATTTCAAATTATTCATACATGCAACAGTAAAATAATAATTTGGACAATGAGTTATGTAGACAGCTTATAAAACGTTGAACGTTTAGCTATCAAATCTTCAAAATTCCGAATTTATTACTATCAACTTATGAAGGAGGCGCAGTAACCAATTAAGTAGCTATTAATAAGTAATCCTTATTTTCTTTACATTATTTAACCTATTTTTTGTAAATGCGGAAGTCTCATGTGCTCAAACAAAAATGTATTAACAATTATGTAATTATTTATTGTAGTATTTGTATAAAATGTAGTACTTTTTTTGCTGTGAACTAAATTAGGATTATCTGTAATATTAACAACTCAACTGATCAGCGTCTTATTGAAAAAAAAAGTTATGTATTAATGAATTAATTAGTACAATGTAGTATATTGTCAATTTGACGTACAGTTTTTTAAAAATAGTGCAACTGGTCAATCAGTTAAATGGGAATATAGGATGAATTATGACTTTACTATTAATGAAACACTGCAGTCGCGTATGTTCAATATTTAGTCATACAGTCGTCTAAAAGACTGCCGATCAATTGAGGTGCCTTATAAATCAATTCCGACCAAAAATTGTACAAACTTATGATCTCTTATTATTGTTCCTTGTAGTGTAATGAAATGATATCAGTCTAACCGCTGATGTCTAAGACTGACTTTGTGATTTAGGAACGTACCTCTTAATTTTAATTTATTTCCCATTTAATTTGTATGTAAGTCTATCGTTATTGTGTGTTTGTTGCAAATATATTCCTTTATTTATACCACTTTTCTTTTCATTTCATCCTCTATCCATGCTTTCTTTATATATAGCAGACCTATTTCTCTCTTTAAATCGCCTTCCGCATTACAGGCTTGGTGAAAGTAATTAACAAAATTTCATGCAAAAGTAACACCGACAAAATAATAACAAACACCATTTCTTCAGTATCATCGATTCATTTCTGCATGGATCTCCATTAAATATTACTATTTTGTTACAAATCGATAATTTCCAAAGTTTTATTTTGAATTTTATTAAATATTAACGCTTTTATAATATACAATAGTTCTAGGAAAGGCATAGTACAGCGATAACAATTAATATTAAGGCTTGAATAGTGCTAACGTACTATCAAACTGTCGATTCTTGTTTTTGCAAAATATTTTGAAGCGGTCCGTATCGTTTGGTCGGGCCGCACTGCGAAGCCCGCAGCGGGCGGCTCTGTGTGACGCATGGCTCCGTTGCAGGCTCCAAGGGCTGGCACATGCGGCTGACGTTCGAGCGCGTGGCGGGCGCGCTCAACCTGCACCGCTGCAAGCTGTGCGGCAAGGTGGTGACGCACATCCGCAACCACTATCACGTGCACTTCCCGGGCCGCTTCGAGTGCCCGCTGTGCCGCGCCACGTACACGCGCTCCGACAACCTGCGCACGCACTGCAAGTTCAAACACCCCGCGTACAACCCCGACACGCGCAAGTTCGAGCCGCCGCCGCCGCCCGCCGCCCCGCTGTTCGCCAACCCGCTGGACGCGGGCTTCGACTGATTGTCCGCGTACTGGCTCGGCCTCGACGCTCTGTGAGCGCGGCCCCGGCCAGCAGACTCTGTCGTTGTTGATGTGTCAAAATTTTAACGGACCGTCTCGCGTCGAAACCGCTTCCTATTTAGGATTAAGCTGAAGTGCTATTACTTAAACGGGCCTCTCTCGACGTGGCCCGCACGACGGGCGACTCGTTTTAGTATCGGTTGTGCGTTTGACTTGCCCCGGTGTGATCTTGTATGAGATTCCTCGTCCGGAATGTACCTATGTCGATGTTACTGAAATAATGACTCGAAGCGTATATAGTAGGTAAGCAAATTTTTTTCTATACCAATCGCTATACGGGAACGGGCAAAAGCAATAATATGATGTTAATTTTACTATTACCATATTATTTTTTATATTGTATCGATAGAAACCTTAAGATATTAAGAATATACATTATATCGAGTAGCGGTGCGACCGCGAAGTGATGCTGGCTATTAGCAGTGGCCCAGGTACACGGGCTCACACTTTCTTGTTATATTTATTCATTAGATAGGAAATTATGAGTTTCCTGTAGCTAATTGTATTTATGTTATTATTGAATCCTGTGGGTGGTATGGAACGACATCAGAAGGATATTTGGGGACTGGCAAGAGATTGTGATTTGTCGTTGGTCAACGACATATAAATATTGACTGAATCTCAGTGTAGATGCATTTGTAACTCTATGAGGCCTTTGCAAGATGGATAATTATTAAGGATTTGTGATGTATTAAAAGGATAGCGCCTAAGGAAACATACGAAAAGATTTTTATACTAGACTAGTTGATCTATTTACGGAGATTGTTTTTTTATACTTAGATATATTCTATTGTCTGATTTAATATACTTTTATATTTATGTAACTACATATATAATATGATTTATTAGTGTTGTTTGTTTTTAATCGATTCATCATAATTAGTAACATTGATTTCGTTTATATTGAGTAGTCGGTTAAAGTGACCGAGTTGAGATGTTAACATGTTTTATTATTTTATCGTTGGTAGGTGTTTAGTTGTGGCAAGACGACGCGACATCCGTCGTCATCGGCCACTCGTGTGATCGGTGCTTGGGGTCAAAGACCTCTTTCAATCAATTAATATAAGTTAGGACGGAACGTTTGAAGGTTGCGCATTTAGTAACTAATATTGGCATTCTACGATTGGGACTAACCTAGCGTTTATGTATGTATTTTTCAATTAAGATTTAAGATTGTTACAGTTTTAGCTAAACACTTAGAGTGGTACGGTAACTGAAATGTGATAAAATGGAATGGTGCTAGAACCAAGAGTGTTAACACGCTACGATTCGACTCCTATTATAATATTATTAATGTTTTAATGATTAGTTACTTTGCATTAAATGTAAGGCATCTAGCATCCGGTTGAGGTCGCATCTGTCTGGTCAACGGGTAAATAATGCATGGATCGTTCACGCCTAGAGATTACAGTATCACTCGAGATTTTACCTTAATTTTTCAGAGATCTTCAAGTTTACTAGTACATAAATATATAATGATAAGACACGTTTACATAATATATGAATCTGATCCTTGCCTACCAAATATAAAACGTTCAATGATGGTGTTAGGAATTATCACATCCAAATAGCGAATCCGTGATCGTTTCCCATAACTTGAGTTGTGGCGTTAGTGCTGTTTAGTAGCTGTGAACATGCAATTCCACTTGTGCAATTTTTTGAAAATAGTCATAACTTTTAGCTAGATTATACAATTGACTATTGAATATAGGGGCCCCACTCGAATGTAAGCACGAAGCTCATGCGTCCCTGTATATATTATAATTATTATGAAGTCACCAAACATTTCTTCCATAAAGATTTTATATTTACTTTAAGGATATCAAAGATTTTTATACCTACTGTTCATTATAATGTGGGCGCTTATTATTTGATAGCATTTCATACTCAGTGCAATATTACTAGTTATTTAATTACGTAACCAAACTAAATGATATTTTAAAAGTATATAATTTAATATCATTGAAAGAGAGTAACTACCTATTTGTATTTACATAAGTGAACTACTCCATATAATTTCTATTTCTACTTAGTGAAACGCAGTTTGGGTTACGGTGATGTACAGGTTTTATAGCTGGTAATATTAAGAATTAGCTTGTTTACCTCTGCCAATCGTAATAGTTATGTACTATTTAATAATTTATTGTCGCGCAAGTTGTCGTCTATTGTTGAAATAGATCATAGCTATCCGTTATGGGTCCCATTGCCGTGCGAGTCGAGGTCGGGATGTTCTCCCGTCCGCCCATGCGTTTGACGCTTCATCTAATCGTGAATGCATTTTTATATTACTATCACTCGAGACCAATTTTTAATATTGAATTTGCTATAGCAAATTGATTGATTAGTAACATAGAATATTATTTTAGATATTTTAGGTTAGGATACTATGATAGTGTCTGGCCAGAATATTTTGGAGTATCACACCGTTTGGCTCAGAAAATATCTACCTTTGATCTCTTTTCAGCTTTCAAAAAGTATGCAACTTAATAATTGTAATGGTGACCACATTTGGACTTAATGAAAGCTAACTTTATGCCATATGGAATTTTATACATAAGGTTAACGAATTACTAAATTTAGTCTTATGAAATTGGGGTCTTGTAGACCTAGTCACTTATTTGGCCAATCTATTGAATATTCCAATTTATTGTATATTAAAATTTACATTGTATCACAAGGATTGTGATCTTATCATTTGAATCAATGGAGTGCAGGACGAGCTCTAAGGTTATTTCAGGATAGCAATGGTCTAGTTATGTTTATTTTGTTTCTTCTTTATAACATTAGCAAATTTGTTATAGTGTCGTATATCACAATAGTGTAATACTAATAGGGAGGGGGTGTCAAATCGTGTACCTCACGCTGACGAGTCTTGTTATATTATTACATGAAATTTTATGAACGATTTGTTGTTTATGAATATTTTGTTTGATGTCTTGGTTTGATGCCTCCGTTAAAAGTTTAATTTAAATAATTTTGTTTTATGCAAGCAGTTAATGCAAATTATTTTTTTTTTCACATTGTTTGATGTTATGTAATGCAATTTTAACATGTTGCAAACTCCTGCATTTATCTGTTGTATTTATTACTAATTTTTACATTAAATTGTGGTATGTTACAAATCCGTGTAGTTTCAGTTGTGCGTATCACACGCCCCACACCCACCCGCAAATCATAGCGTTCATAAACCCTAGCGAACACCGCCGCCTCCCGCCGACCGTACACCGAACGTGCGAGCGCGTCGTATTCGGTACGAGACAGGCTCCGACACAGCCCGGCCGGTTTGGTTGCAGAGCGCGCGCACTCGGCGCTGGCGGGCCCGCAGTACTCGTACCACAGCATGTTCGTGGCCGTGGCCGAGAGCGCGGCGCTCTGGCGCTGCAAGTCGTGCGGCAAGGAGGTGTCCAACCGCTGGCACCACTACCACTCGCACACGGCGCAGCGCTCGCCCTGCCCCTACTGCCCCGCCACCTACAGCCGCATCGACACGCTGCGCTCGCATCTGCGCCTCAAGCACGCCGCCATGCTGCTCAAACACTAAGCCCGCTCTGCCGGCCTTTTGCCATACCCACGAGGTAAATATCGTGTAGGTTTCTATCCCATCTACAAGGAAATATCGTGTCATCTGGTATTTGTCAGTTAGGAAGTTTAAATCCCAGCGCGAGCATCTAACGTCAGACCACAACGCCCAGCCCCCGACCCCTACCTTGCTCTCGAACTGTGAGCGCTCGCTTCTGACATCCGAGCGACAACTCTTTTTTTTTTAATTCTTGTTGAACTTGTAGTCTTTCGTTGTATTCACGTGCATCACGCACGGTTTGGATAAATAGTTATAGTATGTTTTTACCGCACGTTTTTGTGCGCTATCATTTCAAAAGTTCTTTATTATTAAGATATTGAATTTTGTTACGACTAATTTCAACTAACAGGGTAAATTAACAGTAAGCTACTCGAGAGCTTTTATCTACAGATTTTAAGCAGTTTAGTTAGTCTCATTTTGAAGGATAAGGAAATTTGCCAGTTTTAAATTGTTGTGCTAAAATAGATGTATAATTTTCATGATACATAAGCAGTAGGTATAAGAAATAATGCTGTTAGCGAATTTTGTGTTGTTTCTTTACTTGTAAACTGATAATTCACACCTTCAATGTTAACGATGTTCGTATTTATAGTATGTAGGTAAGTGTATTACGGTAAGACATATTGTTTGAATGATTATACCAAATTATAGGAATGTGAAGACTGAAACGGCAACAACTTGTGATTGAATATAATATGGAGACGCGGTCTGATTGTAAATAATTTGTAACTAAATAATGATTATCAAAAGTTTAGGTAGAACAAAAAATTTGGAACTTATATGCGTGTTCAAAATTCAAATTAACAAACACGATCTTATAGTAGTCTTATGTATTATAAATTATATTTTTGTATAAATATTGTCTGCGTTTATCGCATAGTTTTAAGGATTTTAGGTGTCTACTCTTGACCTTGTAAGTTGTAACTATATCAACATTCCGTAATATATAGCTATTTACGGATTTATTTAATTTGAAATGCAAAGTTACTCTTCTCAAAAACTTCGAAATATTAGAATTTATGATTTTATTAAGAAGGTTGCATTAATGCATAATATAACCTATTAACTATGGTTATAAATCAAAATAGCTCATTAAAAATATATGTTTGTGTACTTATGCTACATTGAACCATATGAAAACAATGTTTATTGTAAATTATTTCTTTATATATTATACATAAGTGTCATATTTGAGGCAAAATGTGTGAATTTTAAACATACTTAATTGTCTACGTAGCTTTTAATGGTCCAATAAATATTAATATTGGTATTATATTACCTATATGTCGTATTGATGTAGGTACCGATTAACGTATCATTGAATCTCATTAAATCAGTCATTCATTTGTCAGTATTATATCATCATAGATAGGTAGTAATTATTAATTGATGTTATAAGTCCCAATCTAAGAATGTAGGTTAACGTGTAGTGTTGTGAAGACATCTGTTAAAAGTGCTTGCCTAGTCACACCCACTTCTCTAGTTCATATTTTAAAATGTTGATCTTTGTTGTTGCTTTTTTATGTTTTTTAATATTTATTAAATAAGTTTTAAGTCGCTCGCTACAATGTCCAGTTTAGTTTCGCTGTAATTATAAAATATTTTAAGGTTATACAGTATAATAATATTTATTATTATTAAATTTTATTCACCAATTTAATGATCTAAATAAATACACAACTACATCACTTCAAACTATTGTTTCTTTTAAATACTTAATTATAAAATAAATCATAACAAGGCATACAGACGTAAATCAATTTATTGCACATTTTAATATCAAAATCATGTTCTAATGGCAAAATATACAATAAAGGTGTAAATATTTACACATTGCACAGTTATCACTATGAGTATTCAATTATAAATAGGTAAGTACTAGAAAACCTTTAAATTATACTTATCCGACTCTTGATCTACACACATACATTCAAACTGAATTAAACATGGCAAAATATGGCAAGTTTAATTCTGTAACACTAAACTTAATCTACAAAAGAGTACGTGTAGCAAAAATGGCAATATAATGAAACTACATACTATTTGAAGATGTTAGATATCTAATTGGACCACACTATAAATACCTACTTGAGCCCAAAATATTTGATCTTGATAGTATATCTATCTCACTTGTCTGAACGGATGTCCATACATCGTAGAAAGAGACAGATAGACCTTCCTTAATTTGACGTTTTCAAATAATCATTAACCTGATTTTACGAAATAAAGATATTTGACTTTGACTTTGACTTTGAAAGTATATCAAGGTTAAATATTTTGACTTCAAGTTGGTATTCATAGCATTGACTCAATACAAATATTATCTTCATGTATACCACATAAGTTATAAATAACTGGCAACACAATCAGTCACACTAGTTTTTATGTTGTAACATAACAGTCACTCTGAATAAACATGACATTTCAACTATCACAGTTTACATGTATCTCGGTATACACGTTTCCTTTATAAAGGCTTATTTTACAATATAGATAGGCCCATATTGTCTATGAACTATTGTTCATTATATTTAAAAAAAAAAGTAATTTTCTATTTATTCAATGCAATAAGACTGATATGAAATAATATTACGGCAGCGTAGCGTATGGCGAAGAATGACGAGGAGAAACTACTCCAAATGATACCTTTATTCCAGCCTGTCTTACCAGTTGTCCGATGATCGAACTGCTTGGACATTTTGTTCTGTTAGACTGGTCATATGGTTGATAAACTTTCGCGATTTGTACACATTATTAAAATATATTACGGGTCTTAATCGCGTGAATAATTTAAGGTAAAATCTTCCCGTGACCACGGCCGTTGCAATACGGTCGAAACGTCGGGCAACAAACAAGGTATTTTACCTTAAATTATTCACGCGATTAAGACCCGTAATATATATATTTTAATAATGGTCATATGGTATACCTTTGCTTGCAGAGAGAGAAAAACTGATATAAAATATTTTCTAGATCCATTTAAAAATGTCTATTTTGATTCGAGATCAATGATTCTCGTAGCTACATTAACTTTATATGTTTATCTACAAATTCTATGTCACAAATTTTCAGTAGATATCGGCTTATTGTATTGATACTTATGTTTGTTAAAAGTGTCACGTTTCATTCCTGTAGCCTTTCGACATTCCCGCTGGTCCCCGGAGACTCAACAATTACACTAGGTTCATTATTTGCTGTTTGTTCACCTGTTTGACTGGCACTGTCCTCAGTATCTTCACTAGAACTATCCTTCTCAGTTGAATCTTCGCTGGATTCGTCTGATTCGTCATCATCAGAGCCCATTTTTTCTGAAGCTGATTGTTTGTTTTTATTTTTCTTGAATTGTTCCTCCATTTCTTTGAATTTTAGAGTCAAATATCTGGAATATTAGAAGATGCTTTTAGTATCTAAATTAGTTTATGGAACACTTGTCACTACAAGAGCTCTACCAAGTCTAACTTTGGACGCTCATTATTTTCTACTCACATACACTTATAAGAAAGTGTAGGTATGTAATAAAATAAATAAATAATACCAAAATAAGCCATATTTTTTTTAAAGATTGACATATGTATATTTTATTTAGATAAATAGGTAAGTAGTTCTATGAGAAAATGAAGTTGAGATACACTAGTAGATAGTAGTTACTAATTGCTTTTCGAGTAATAAAGTAAGTAAGTGTACTACGAAAACGTCATGCACAAAATACTCGCGAGCATTAAGGGATAGAAAAATTTGAGGTCTAGTAACATAATCCAGATAGGTGGTTCGCTTCGGGCCCCGGTTTGGCTATGGAAGTCTCGGATTCGATTCCTGGGTCTGGACTTGAAATTTTTCTGTCTTTCAAAAATGCAATTATTGTATTAATTGTACAACTTACTTATCAACCAAAGGTCCGCTGTAGTCCTCGGGGAACTTAGGCGAGTGTGGTAGAATATATTTGTATAGACTCTCATTTAACACGTAGAGTTGCGTGGTAGTGGCGCAGCGGACATTGAACCACCAGTCGCACGTCAGCGCTGCTTGAGAGAAGATGGTCCCATTCGGACACAGGAAAGAAGCCTGCCCACCGTTTAGGTCACAGTAATGCCAAACCTGCAATGATACAATAAATTGGTACTTAGATGGTGGAACCTGGGGAAACCAAAGTTTGGATACAAGAAATAGTATGGTGGTACATAGGCGTAGCGTACCCAGGGTTACCTTTCAGAGGGGGGTGGGGGAACTGGGTGTGCTTGAACCCTCAAATCCACCTGAATACCTAATACCTACTATATTGACCGAGTTATGGAAAAGCTAGTTCTTTAAAATAAACCGATATGATATACAGGATGATTTGTAATACAGGTAATAATAACCTCCCGCTCGTGGCTGCTTACGAAACACTTAATAACTTGGTAATAGCAGTTTTGGAAAATATTTAATACATTTAACCCTTCATCAGGAGTAGAATCGTTGTTCATTATGAGATTTAGGCCCTAAACCTGACAAAGAAACATCGATTTTACTCCGGAGTCTCATAATGTGTGGTAAATGGTTGAGTGACAAAAATAGGTGGTAGGTAGTTAATAAAGGATTGATTTGTATATATTTTTTTACAAATTATAATACGAAGTTATTTGGTGTAATGTAAAGAAACCAAAAGCGGGGGGTTAAGTAAATAAGTATATATTACTTTTTCCCTACTAACAACTTATTTAGATTGGAAAGTTCGGGAGTTAGGTAAGTATTCTACAATCCTGTTCAGATCCCTAAAGTGCCTGCATTACCTGCATATAATAATAGCAGCTTCGTCTAAGAAATGGAGTCTTTGTCATCAGCGTCAGGCATGATCATATAAATAATGAAGCCCCGAACTGCATAATGATAGGTACCTAATGCTAAATTTTATCACAAACCATTGAACCATTTCATTGAAATCTGTATTAAATTTTTGTTACTTCTCACTTGGTCTGCCGTTACTCGTTAAGTTGTAAAGCCGACTTCATACCCAACATCAACCATTTAGTTGACAAGTGGACACATGACTCTAAAAAAAAATTTGCACTTTAAAGCTTACCTAATATTTCACAAACTGATCCCTACACCGAAAAATAGACTTTACAACCCTATGTATTTAAAATACCCATCTAATGATACCTACCTAAAATCACATCCCTACTTTACATATAAGGGGAGGTACACTATTTTTTTTTTCTAAATTTTATTCTTTCACTTTGACGACATAAGTATCCATGCAAAATTACAGCCTTCTACTGGAGTTTTTGTCATCAGCCTCAGGCATGATCATACTATAATAATGAAGCCCCGTACTGCATAATGATAGGTACCTACTTAATGCTAAATTTTATCACAAACCACACTTCTTTTACTTATTCAAAATCTGTTTACCCGTCTGCGCGACTGTCTAGAAGTATTTGAACAATTTGCACCTGATTATACAATTAAAAACACCTGTATCTCCACTCAGCTATTCTATTGTAAACCTGTACAGAGGTTTATTAAGGCCATAGCACACATGATACCAAAACTGGGGCGGATCCGGGATTTGATTCTGGGTAAGGCACGAGAGGCAAATGGTATAGTGCCGGATCTAACATGCTTACGACGGGAGGGGGGGGGGGGTCTATTTAGTTTCGCCCGACACCGGCCAAGTGTGATTTACACTCATGATGTTGGAGAGTTACAAGAAATTCAGTAGGTAAGTACCTACACAAAACAACCGTCCGGGGGGTACACGTACCCAAGGTAGGTATCTACATACAAACTTAACAAAATGTAATGTGTCCAGTTAAAATTTGAAAATTACAGGATTTCCTTAAATTCGCATTTACATAACTCTGAAGCAACATCCATACTAATATTATAAATGTGAAAGTAACTCTGCGTGTCTGTCTGGTACGCTTTCACGCTCAAATAGCTAAACCGATTTAGATGAAATTTGGTATGGAGATAGTTTGAGTCCCGGGGAAGGACAGCATAGTTTTTATCTCGATAACGGTCATCCACGCGGGCGGAGCCGCGGGCGAAAGACAGTCATTCATATGATAAAAACCTAAAACCACTGTTAATTCAGAAAGTCCCAATAAGTGCTGGACAGATTGCAATGGAACAAACAGGTACCCAATTGTATATAATCCGGTTTAACGTTAGTCTTAAAAGACGACTCCCGCACTAGGGTACAAGCCCTGTGTCGCGGGGGACTTTACAAACATACAAGTCACGGACACAAAGTACACCCAGACTCGAGACAACAATTTGTGGATCACACAAAGTGGTGTCCCGTGTGGGAATCGAACCCACGACCTCTTGCGTAGCAGTCGGACACACTCCCACCGCGCCACAAAGGCAGTCGAAACGTAGACTAAACAGCTACCTACTTAAGTAGGTAGCTGTTTAGTACTTTTACTTTTGACTTTTTAGGTTTCCGTACCTCAAAAAGTTAAACGGAACCCTTAAAGGATCACTTTGTTGTCCGTTCGTCTGTTTGTCAAGACCCTTTATCTCGGGAACGCGTGAAAGTATCGAGTTAAAATTAAACCATATATCTGCTATCTATATGTCTACAGTCCCTTGAAGCTGTGAAAAATCAAACTTCTAAGTTAACGTAAAAGAAGATACGGCCGTGTATTTTTAAGACGGCAAGATTCGATTTCTAGGTTACAATTACTCAAATCTATACTAATATTATAAAGCTAAAGAGTTTGTATGTTTGTTTGAACGCAATAATCTCAGAAACTACTGGTCCGAATTCACTGTTGGGTAGCTCATTTATCGAGTGAGGCTATAGGCTAAATAACATCACGCTACGATCAATAGGAGCGGAACAGCAATGAAAAATGTATGTTGCAAAAACGGGAATTTTAACTTCACGTCCCGTGCTATACCAACTACAACAATCTTATCTAACTCTAACCACGTAGGTCGTAGAACGTAAATAGATACCTAGGTACCCTCTAACTATTTACGGTAAAACCGGACAAGTGCTTGTCGGGCCACGTATAAGGGGTTCCGTAGTCCCCCATCCGAATAATGCGGCTTAAGAAGTGGGTTTTCTTTTGTTTTTGTTTCATACTACTAACAAACGTTAGTATTTTTCAATGAAATCTGTATGCAAATTTGTTACTTCTCTCTTAGTCTGCTGTTACTCGTTAAGTGTGCTACTTAGCTGTGGTAGTTTTCCTTTTTATTTTTTTTACATACCCACCATCAACCATTTAGCTGGCAAGTAGACACTTGACTCTAACAAAAATTTACTTTAAAGCTTAATATTTCACAAACTGATCCATACACCGAAAAATAGACTTTACAACCCCATGTATTTAAAATACCTATCAAATGATACCCCACACGATGGGGTAAGGGAGAAAATCACATCCCTTCTTTACATATAAGGGGAGGTACCTACACAATTTTTTTTTTTCAAAATTTTATTCTTTCACTTTGTCGACATAGGTGTATCCATGCAAAATTACAGCCTTCTAGCACTAACAGTCTCTGAGCTAAGCTGCGGACGGACGGTCGGATGGACATGGCGAAACTATAAGGGTTACGTTTTGCCATTTTGGCTACGGAACCCTAAAAAGTATCTAAATAACTGCATAAATTACCTCACCTACTAAATAGTTCAGTTTAGTAAGCAGGATAACTTACGCCGAAATTCCTAACAGTTAGGTACACATTTATTTCCTGGCATTTTATCTCGTGGCTATGTAGGTAATATTGGTAAAAAAATCCTCTGTAAAAACTAGTACAGTCGCGACAGTCCATTTTGGGAAATATCCTCTGTAGGGTTTGAAGCAATTGCCACAAATGCAATATGCATAGACTTACATTGACGTACGTGCACATGTGGCTACTGGCGACCCACTTTCCCTTATGAATTATTTTTTATAAACATTCTTGTATAAAATTACCTGACAACGTGTCTCAGGATCTGCGAAGAAGCCCTTGTATCGCTGAGTCTTACAGTCAAACTTAGTAGGTGGTATGACAGTCATAATGGGGTAGTCGATGCCAGGCCGCCCTGGAGTACCACCTTCGTCATCAGATGTCACCGGAAGAGGGAACTGTTGGCTGGTTCCACCACCAGACTGAAAATCTCGCAAATCTGCAAACAATTGCAAAATGTTACGCACGATGGTCTGTAAGTATGCAGGAGGCGTTGAGGCAGAATCTGGCAGGCACTGTATTTTTTAAGGTTTTTCCCAACGAGTTTTACAATGTCACAACGTAGGTAACTACTAATTTAACCTTTACTCAGCGTTCTTAACTGCAGTAGTAATAACGAGGTCAAGAATTTAAATGTGCAGTGTCGCATGTCATAATAATTTGTCAGTTACTTCATTTATCTCAACGGAATTGTAACTTACCGTCCAAATGTTGAGAGGGAGGGCTTACATGAGCAAGATATGGTTCTTCGTGCAAGTCTTCATCATTTATAGATTGTGGCTGAACCTTGACTGGGGGTTCATCTAAAACTGGCTTAGTAGATGCTTCTACAAATTTAGATATCGTAAAAGGTTTCGGAGTAATTTTGGCAATGGGCACTTCCACGTCGTTTTGCTGCGGGGCAGCCTTCAGAGCATTTAACACTTGCAAGAGAGTCCTAATAGATGAACCGACGTTTTCTTTCGTAATTGGTTTTGGAATCGATTTGTTCAATTGAAGCGAACTTAGTATTGATGCTAGTGGGAATGTGTTCGAAGTTGTCGTTCGTGGAGGCTGCACTGTGGTCTGTTCAACAACGTATTGATAATAATTTTGTTTCAAGTCATCTATGGTAATTACAGGTCCTGATGGAACACGATGTTTTTGATGTCCAATATCAGATATAACCGTGTCCGGTATAGACGTAGTGTAAATAGTCTCTTCTTTAATATATTGAGGAGAGTGGAGTATGGGCTTAAAACCACTTTGTATTATCGGTTGAGCCAAGATACTCGGATGTTGTTTTTCGTAATAACTTTCTGATACGATTGCAGGTTGTTTCCTGATAGTTGGCTGTTGGACATTAACCTCTTCATAAATATAATGAGGTCGAGCCGGTCTTGTCTTTAGATAAGTTTGCTCTTTAGGTATTAACACAGAAACAGGTACAGGTACCGGTTTCTTCGTTATTATATCATAAAAGTTCTCGTTTTCAGGTACTTGAACTGGAGGTGTTTGCTCATATGGTACTAGTTTATATTTAGGGGATTGTTCCTTTTCTGTCAAATAATATCTAATGTTAGGGTTCCCATCATTGTAGAAGTTTAGGTAAGGCTTCCTTGTTGGTGTAACATATACCACGTTTTGAGGTTTAGACAGAGGCTTGTGAATAACTCTGCCGGGCTCAAAGTCATTGTGTACTAAAACGTTATATTCTGAAAGTAATGGATTAAAATTTGGAGTCACTTTACTTGGAGGTTGATATACCGGCACACCTGATTTGTAAAACACTTTTGTTGGATTGGCAGAAGCAATATTGTGCTGGGTTAATCTATTTCCTTGATATCTGGGAATATTTCTATTCGAGTAAATTATTTTCTTTGGCTCCCTTTGACCTCCGGGACGCATTCCTCCAGCCTCGACGATTTCTGCTTTTTCCACTTCTACCTCTTTCACATTATCAGTTGTGGGTGCTGCTAAATCATTAGCGTAGTAAAACGTCATATACGGAATCAGTCTTCTGTACCTTTCATTGATAGATAGTTTTGTAGAATTGTTACTATTTTTTTTCGGCCTAATTCTTGTAGTTTTTATCGTTGATTCTTCAACTACCATTGGCACAAATCCATCTTGCATATCCACCATCATCCCACCTTTCATCTTAATTTCAGGACTGTTCCCATTTGACGTTATTGTAATTGTTGTGACGAAAGTTGGTACAACTGAAACAATAAAATAGATTTGTTAAACCCAGGTGTCTATTTTGAATATGTGAAATTAATACATCGACTACTAGTTAAGGTACTTATAGCTAATAGGACTTCACGTGCAGTTGTTTAGCTCTGGTGAGCTTAAATAATAATAATATCTTGGGACAACTCACACAACGTCATCTGATTCCAAACTAAGCAGAGCTTGTACCTACTATGGTAACCAGATAACTGCTATATATACTTATATATTTGTAAATACATACATATTATAGATAAATTATACCCAGAGACAGAATAAACCATCGTGCTCATCAGACAAAGTTTTATCCTGGGTGAGAATCGAACCCACGACCTCTTTCGTAGCAGTCGGACACACTTCCACCGCGCCGCAGAGGTAGTCATATAAATAGAGTAGTATTTATAGCATAAATTATGAGTGTGGATTGAGATAAGCTAAAAAAAATATTTAGCTACCTACTGTGAAAATATCTAGACTTCAAGATAATGATAACATTAACTTTTTTTGGGATTTCCATAACAGGCTTATCTAAATCGTTAGAACGACAATATAACCAATTTTTTGGACCTTAGTAACAATGGTAAATAAAAAATCACGAAGAGGGACCTCTTAATATTAAGATCTTAAAGTACTTTCATTAGTTTTTTTTATCATTTTGAACGCTATTTTCACGGTACTTTACTACTTTTTTAAACATTTTTCTGGTCCAAAAATTTCATACTATCTTCATTATGATGAGCCCTCGCAGGCCTACTTACGCAAATTTTCATTAAAATATGTTCAGCCATTCAGGACGTTTTTGTCTTACAAACTTTCACATTTACCTATTATTTAATTAATTCTTAGCGCAACACATTCATTAAAATTCTCAGATATTCATTGGTAGTTTGAATGGTACAGCAGTTTCCCAAGCTATAAAAGACAATGGTAACTTCGAGGTCAAAGTTGCTTTTCAACTTGACATTGTACCGAATAGTGTGTTTCAGTAACTGTTAGAACCACAATTGCAAAACCAATTAACATAAACACCTAAGATATGTCGTTGTATCTATCGTTGCTATCTCTAGTAGGTATCAATGTTCTACGGTCGCTATGGTCTTTCTTCGGTACCGACTTTCTCAAGCGTTCAACATTTAACAAACCCAATCTGACATGTAATCTACTCTAGATCTTAGAGCAAACACGTCTTCATACCCTCACAAGCTGGAAGTAGGTATCTACCTGCCTTAGTGTAACTTTTTAATTTTAAAGCATATTAGGGAGGTGTTTAATACCAACACCAATAACATTAGCGGATATTCATGACAATCGACCAACACAGAATGGCGCTTTTCGCAGCACGGCAGTATGGTTTGAATGCACCACAGGTGCTGCTTGTATCCTGTGCTGCCCTATGGTACTAAACATCAAGTTCGCAGCTGCATTGCATTTGTGTCCTTATAGATTACCCTGGTTTAGGTACTATATCCGCAACTAGAACAGTGCATTGTTATAATAGATTATCATTTAAAGATAATGTACAAAACGTGACGTCTAACTATAGCTAGCCGTGTCCTGATCGATTCAAAAATTAATAATTTATCAATTCTCATTAACAAATCAATCTATAATGAAGCGTATCATTATCTAATATGACCTTAAAATCTTAAATAGAATGTTGCATGTAACAGTAGGTACCTAATCATTATTGATGTAGAACGTTAAGATTAGTATGGGCCTTTCGTTAACTGATTAAATGAAGCTGGCCTCAGAATAAGTAAATAGAGCCCTCTGAGTAAGTTGTATACCTACCTAGCGGAGGTCAGGTCAGCGACCTTAATAGGCCTGAGAATATAATCTAGGACTATGTTGAATCCATCTACTGATGTATACATATATTATTCTTTGCACTTTCTTCTTATTAGGTTTAAATAGAGTTCACTTTAAATAGAGAAAACGGTTAAGTAGATTCTACCTAAATAGGTAGAAATGCACGCCTCCTTCGGCTTAAAAATAATCTAATCTCTCTTAAACATATACAAACTCAAGTTTAGGAAGGTAATTAGAATGCCTAGGTACTGGTTAGAGGTGGAGCAATATCAACGCAGCCTCTGTTCTATAAACCTATTACCTACTCTAGGAATGGTTATTAATTTAATTACACCTAATTACCCAGCAAACACCACGATCGTGAATCATTTGGTATTTGTAAGATAATAATTAAAACAATAAATAAAATAAAAATATTGATCTTGCTCATCGCTAATTCATGCTCATTCTGTTGCGAAACTATCATCTAATTGCTTCAGACCATTAAATCGTATAAATCACTATCAAATTGGCTCATTTATACTTCGAAGCTGGTATTATATAAGACAAATAGGTAACCGATGAACTAATTCAAATACATGGTATCTGTTTGAACAGAGTTTACTTTCACAGTTAAGAATCCTGTTGCATTGGAATCTAAGTGCTTAATAAATCTTTAGTGGGTACTTACATAGGTCTGCGTACCCGTTTTAAGTTTGTACTTAGTTCACGTTATGAAATATGCTCCAGTTTTAACAATTGTGTTTTGATACAGTTACCAATCTACATACTTATCATTCATCAGCATTTCAAGCCTTTTGTGATGGGTTATTATTTGAAATGAGATTCAGCTGCTTGAGAGAAGTATTTATTCTCATTATTCTGACACACTTCATAAAAAAAATTATACGTTCTCTTGCGTTGATCTAGTGCATCTGAACTACTACTAAACGAGCCCGTATCGGTCCTTTTTGTACCTAAGTATATACTTACTTTTAGGTAAAATATCCATTTTTTTGATAAACTAAATTATTTCGTCACGAGTTTATTCACTCAAATTAGCGCTAGAAATGTTCCTAGGTACTTAATGAAATTTTTATTTCTACGTTTCGATAGGTAGGTATATTTACTTACCTACGGATATAAGAGTGTAGAAGGGGAGTTACTGTAGAGACATGAGTGAACCTTGTATTACGTCGAGTATCTACATAATCAATTAATTAGGTAGGTACCTATCAAGTAAGTAGATAATTATTGGGATGGAAGAAAGCGTCAAGACGAACGGTCAGAAAAGTCTTGAAGTGTAAATTAATGATATTACGAATTGTTAAATATATAATATCGTTTCTGGGCAAATTAAATAGCGTTAGATTCCTCATACCTTGGACAAATAGGAGGCTACGCACCCCAAAGCTATCATCTTCACGTCTCAAACTTTGATTTGAAACTTGAATTTCGAATATATCGATCCAGAGGGAATAACCCCAAAACATTCGGTTCGTGTGAGTGGTGCAACAACGGCCCTATCTGGTCCAAGCCCGCAACAAAACGACAATCCTGAATCCGCCACTGTTAGGTATCTTATAAAGTTTGTCATCCGTAGAAGTTACTAAATCAAGGTTGTATTTCAACTGTTCGATAATACCTGCCATTCACACTTCATAAATTAACAATCGCTAATTGTGTAATATGTTTTGACCACACTGTTAAATTTTCTCTTTCACATAGTTTGGTACTGACCCTTATTTTGTAATTTTGATCATTGACTATAATGGTTGATGATACAATCGTATCTACTTTAATTAATAGCTATGATTGCTTGCGCTCCATATATGTAATCAATAACTATTATAAAAGTTATGAGTGTATTCCATCACTGCCAAGTAGGTAGGTAGGTAGGTAGGTATATGAGTGAGTGAGCACTCACACAGGAATAACGGAACTCGTAAAACCCAACGATGTTCGGGAACCGTTACTAAATGTAGGTATGTAGTCACTAAAGTAATATACTTAATTGATCTATGCTAGTCTCCGTAATGACCGAAGAAATGAATTAGTTTGATGTTACACACTTGTATACTACATATATTAATATAGATTATTACTATTTAAAGTTTATTTTATTCTTCTTGGTCTAAAAGTATGACTTCTACTACACATCTATATTCCACGAATAGGTACCTACCTGCCTAATGTTTAATTTATATTAAAGATGGTTATTTATATATATAATGGCTTTTCATTTTTAGAGGAAGTACCTACCTACAGTACGATCAACGTATCTTGGCCGGATTGAAGTTAGGTTTTTAACACTTTCGCGCATGTCATAGAGATGCGACCCTAAAATTACTTACGAAAACGACTAATCGATTAAAAATACTAACAACATTTTAATTCAACAATATAAAAACACTATTTAAATGAGTTCATAAAAGTTTAAATTTATAACAGTTACAGTAAATAACAAAGAAACTTTGAAAAACAATTTCTTTACCAAACTAATCACAAAAAAACATGAATTAGTAATACTAATTATGACAATATAATGCGTAATCGCATCTCTAATCCTCTTGGTTTAGTTACCGCCCCCGCCCCCCGCTTCCTGTCACCATTTACTTCCAAAAAATGCATCTGCGCAACCACTTGTCGCCTACTTCAGTCCGGCCTAGTTACGTTGATCGTACTGTAGTGCTAAGTTAATCTTTACAAAAAAACTTACATTTTTCATACCAATTCATCGAATAAAGATAACATGGTCCACAACAAAGCGCCTACCTATTAACTTCGTTACAATACGATAAAACACTTGGGTAGGCACTGTATAATGGAATAATGTGATTGGTAGTTAATAGGCACATTCACAGATAATTAATTACAGCCTTCAATTAACTGAATACTAAAACTTAGTTGCCATCTTCCCTGGATTGTCTGCATTCTATCTATAATTATTGTCATTGTTGATTATTGTAGTGTTTATTTTTGTCTATAACTTTTTATTATGTTATATAATAATTATTTATTTATTTCTCCTTGCAAATTATTAGGTATATTTCTAGCCTGAAATAGGAGTTTGATCACCAGAAATAGGAGTTTGATGTACCTAAACAACGAGGAAGTCTGCATACTTACCTATTGATTGACAAACTGACATAGAACTCGATTAAATATCTATGATATAACGTCATAACTATACACTATCTAGGTTTGCTATTATATTGATCTCCTTTCTTATATAACTGAAACATAAACTTACGAGTAAATATGCACCCACCTAACGAAACACTATCTTAAACTGTTGCGAAAGCAAATGATCTATGCGGACAATATACGAGCCTTGTCGCATAGGTTTATTTTATTAGACCCCCGATTGTATACAAGCGACAACGGAGTTTAAAGTAGGTAAGTATTTTAGAAAGGCAGGATCATTCGTGTATCGAATACGGGTAGAGCCTTGGAGAAGTGACTGGTTGTGCACATGGAGATCCGTATCCTTAGAGGCCTTACGCCGGTTGACTGTGCCTCACTTACATCTGATCTGACGATAGCATTAATTGAACTAATTTATTCACAATACGCAATGTATGTAAATGTATTGGTCAATTTTCTTTTGCAAAAGGTGCAGCGAACATTTACTTATTTCATATGGGAGAGCGGGTTTACATTCCTTGATTATTTGATGGACGTGTTACAATTTCAACATACTTCCATTTCTTGCTTTCATTAAAGTGCTTTTATTTATATACAAGGTTATGCTTTTGTATAGTATAGTTTTTAGATCAAGTATTAGTTATACATTTAAAAAAATACAAGCAGTACTTACCTAGATTAATTAATTTAAAATTTGTATAACTTCCTACAAATCAGACCTCCGCTGAAAGAGTTTCACCTTGGTACCTAGCAACTATAAGTTTGCGATGTCACCAATTAGTGCTTTTTATGATTAAATGCACGAATCTCTATCAATACAGGTGTGCCTTTAATATTTGAAGAGTTCCCACGATTTCTCCAGAATACCATCATCAGTTCCTGATCTGATGACAACGAGGCGAAAGTATACCTACCATAAAAAGAGACAAAAAAGATTTTTGAAATCGGTCCAGCCGTCTTCGCACAATCGGTAAACAAAAAACACATACAGTAGAATTGAGAACCTCCTCTTTTTGTGAAGTCGGTAAACAATTACTTCACTCCAGCCTTCAGAACTCGAAAATTTCAATCAATTTAAACTAGAGTCTGGGAAGTTGAACTACAAAACTTATTTACTTATCTGCTGGTAAATACCTTGACCTGCAGATAATGGTAGAGTCCTTATGGCTTTTAGACCATTCATGCCAATAGCACATAATAGAACCTCAGTCTAACTGTTAACGCTGCCTAGTTGCACGAAAATGCCCTTTAGCTATGTACAGCTATGTGCAAACAGAAATATCAAAGGATTTTAATGTTTATGTCATATTAAAGCGAAGTTATATATAAGACTAGCTGTCCGCGCAACTTCGTCTGCGTAAATTTTCCCCGTTTTTAAAACATTTCTCATTGCTGCTCCGCTCGTATTAGTCGTAGCGCGATGTTATATAGCCTATAGCCTTCCTCGATAAATGGGCTATCCAACAGAAAAATATTTTTTCAAATCGGACCAGTAGTTCCTGAGATTAGCGCGTTTAAACAAACAAACAAACTCTTCCGCTTTATAATATTAGTATAGACTAGCTGTCCCGCGCAACTTCGTTTGCGTAAATTTTGCCCGTTTTTGCAACATTTCTCATTGCGGCTCCGCTCCTGTTAGTCGTAGCGTGATGTTATATAGCCTATAGCCTTCCTCGATAAATGGGCTATCCAACAGTGAAAGAATTTTTCGATTTGGATTAGTAGTTCCTGAGATTACCGCGTTCAAACAAACAAACTCTTCAGCTTTATAATATTAGTATAGAAAAGGGGTGATAGGAGGTCTCAGTGCCACATTGAAAGTTTAAAGTTAATTTGAACTTAATATAAGGTTAATAAAGAACATTATATAGAATACAAACATAATGATGCAAAAACAAAGTACGTATCAACAAATAGCCCTGAATACTCAAACGATAATAGGTACTTAATTTTGAGTCGTATTCAAAAGTATTTCTGTCGCTATTTTCCCTTTATGTGACAGTTACAGCCTAAGAGTTCCTACCGCTGTCTTTAAAACGGAGTGAGTATTTGGCAATAAGTGTAGTCTTCGGTAAAAGTCTCTACCTAACTGAAGTTCAGTGTCAATATTAAGTAGAACAGTTACATAAACCTGAACAGGATATCGATTTAATGACAGATAAAGAACAATCAATCGCCGGCACCAATGTCCGTAGGTATGTCCATAATTTCAACTTTCAAGAGCGTGAGATCAAATTACAAGATTGACGATATTAAAACACGACAATATCTGCTAAGTCATACTACGAGTTCTGACTGCTACTAATGCATAAAGATAAATGTCATTTTTATATTGTGAATGGCGGAATTGAGACCACAACTTAGTACGTCAACGAAGGTCGTTATTATTATTCCATAAAAATAATTCATATGATCGGACTCACGTTGCTCATATTACTTGACACACTTTTCTAGAGCAAACTCACAAGGACGTAGCTAAATACGTGAAGTGTTGACACTCGGCAGCGATAATAATAGTGTTTTTAACTTACATAGACAAATATACACCCTATTAACTGGCGCCTTAAGGAATATTTATTTATTTATTTATTTATTTAAAACTTTATGCACAAAGTTGTACAAAGGTGGACTTAATGCTAAGAGCATTCTCTGCCAGTCTACCTTAGGGTGATGTAGAAATGGAATGTGTAGGTGCAGTAACCTAATTGTAAAATAAAAAAAACTTCCTATTATTCTTACATAATACACAAATAAAAATAGCTAGATAGAGAATATAAAATAAATACTAAAATACATACTTACAAAAATACATACATACATATATACCTACTTACATAACTATACAATAGTATACATACTTACAACAATACATACATACATACATACATACACAAATAAATACATAGATACAGACAAATATTTATGTTACTAATGTTGTGATGATTCAGCTGATCCATCAAGGAACAAAGTGCGTACCTTCCATTTAAAATTAAGGCGATTGGGTGCCATCCTAATTTCGGGGGGCAGGGCATTCCAGAGAGAAACAGATTGAACTATAAAAGAGCATCCGACGAATCCAGAAGAATGAGCAGGGCATAAAAGAAGTAGATTGTCGGAAGATCGAAGATCTCTACTGTGATTTGAGTGCAGGTACTGAAAGTAGGAAGTCAAGTAAGAAGGGGCAGTAGGAGAATTAAGAATAGAATAGAGTGTAGTGAGAGCGCGTAAACTATGTCGCTGGCGAATCGGGAGCCATTTAAGTTCGGAACGGTAGGAAGAAACATGGTCAAACTTACGAAGATTGAAAATGAATCGAATGCTGTTATTTAGAAGTCGGTCAAGTTTATTAAGGAACTCTGCATTCAGGTCAAGATAGCATACATCACCATAATCAATCAAGGGGAATATTAGCGTTTGGACAAGCATTACTTTAGTTTTATACGGAAGAAAGTTCTTGAGACGATATAAAGCCCGCAAAGTACCCGTAACCTTTTGACTTACATTTGTTATTTGAGTATGCCAGTTGAGGGTGGTATCAAGGAAAATCCCGAGATTCTTAACCGAAGAATGTAACGCGATAATGGAGCCGTTAAATATGACAGGTGGTAATGTGTCGGTGTTCAATCGAGTTAAGAGGCGTTGACTCCCTACCACAATGGCCTGACACTTAGACGGATTTATAGTCAAGCCAAACTTGTCTGACCAGGTCTTGATAGCGTTAAGGTCCCCATTAAGCTTAGTGATGGCCTCAGATATGTTATTCACACTGGCCTGGGCATATAACTGCAAGTCATCTGCGTAAAGATGGAACGCACACTGAAGGACATTAGTAATGAGATCGATAAAAATAGAAAATAATAGAGGAGAAAGAATACCGCCTTGAGGAACACCAGCGTCAAGATCGCGCCACCTCGATATAGTATCACCTACGCGCACGGACTGCTGGCGTCCCCGAAGATAAGATGAGAACCAGTTTAAAGAACCTGCCGAGAACATCAGATGAGATAGGATAGAGAGTAAGATATCATAGCTGACAGAATTGAAAGCATTAGAAAAATCAACCAAAACTAAAACCGTAATTTTGGTATCATCCATGCCAGTTCTAATGTCGCCAGTTACTTTGAGAAGAGCTGTGGTGGTGCTA
This sequence comes from Herminia tarsipennalis, assembly GCA_945859575.2. NCBI lineage: Eukaryota > Metazoa > Arthropoda > Insecta > Lepidoptera > Erebidae > Herminia > Herminia tarsipennalis. Next base: position 13,114,431 of record OX243835.2, read on the forward strand.
TGTCCTGGCCTGAAGCCTGATTGAAACTGGCTCAACAAATTGTTTCGATGCACAAAATGTGCCATTTGTTTATGCACGCAAGCCTCCAGCACTTTAGATAAAAAAGGAAGAATAGAGATAGGTCGAAAATTATTAGGAAGAGTGGGATTTGTAATTTTAGGCAGAGGAATAACAAAAGCATTTCGCCACGAAGATGGGTAAGTCCCTGAATCTAAAGAAAAATTTATGATGTGTGTTAAAGCAGGAAGAAGGTGATCAAGAATGGGTATAATCATGCGACGGCTAATACCATCATTACCAACAGCATTAGATTTGATAGAAATAATTATCTTATTGATCTCGCCAGGTTCAACTGAAGAAAAGTGAAAGAAGTCTATGTTGGGGCGAGGAAGGTTAGCTAAGTACTCACAGGTACTACGCTTGGTTAGATGATCAAAAGGTACGAAGGAGGTGAAATGAGTATTGATTTCATCTAAACCAACCGCCAACGGAGGATCAACACTTCCATGTTTGCCAATTCCTAGAGTCCCCAAGAACTGCCAAATACCCTTGGGAGAACATGAATTAATATGAATAAGAATATGACGGCGTTTAGCGTTGCGAATCATCTGATTACACCGATTCCTTGCAGTTTTATAAAGGGCCCAGTTATCATCGTCCCAGTCTTTCTTAAATTTGCGAAAAGCTCGGAATAGTGCTACCATAAAAACTGAATGTTGTATGAGGCGACTAAAGATGATCGCAGACACACTATGGGCTTCTTAAAAAGGAAAATGCTATTTCCCTATGGTCTAGCCGCTTGACAATCCAATGTCACCATGAGGAAATTAGTGGATATCTCTCAATTCGTCTTACTACCTATAAATATGTTCATACAAGCTCTAGTGAGGGTAGACCTACCCTCACTAGAGCTGGCTCTTGTATAAAGTTATCTAAACCAATAATAGATCTATCCCACTTGAATCTTCTAAAAGCTTTTCATACAGTTAAGTAGGAATAATCTTCCCACCCTACCCACTATATCTGAAGCAAAATAATTCGCGTCGTGATCTCCTATTCATTTGTGGATTTATGCACACTATCATAAATAATAGATAATTGTTCAAATCAGTCACGATTCAATGAGCCATCGACTCTATCATTGTGCATTGTGTGTGAACGAGGTTTTGTTGTTAGGTATGTATATCCCTCAATTCGTTTTACTACCTAGAAGTATGTTCAACAAATCAGCATGAAGTTCAAATATAATAACAAATATCTATCAAGTTTTAAATAGACCCCATTGATAAACCAAATAAAATGTGTGTCCTTGTGGATATTAAAATAAAGATTTGCCCAAGTATAAATATTACATCAATGTAAAAAAAACAAAATATTTATTATCTTACATATCAACCCATATGATGTCCCACTGCTGGGCACAGGTCTCCCCAGTTTAAAGCTTATCTGTGTTAATTAAAGGTATTTTTAGCCCGTTTCTCTTGTTTTATATCTGGCAGCCTGAGCGAGCAGAACAGTGACTATAACAATATAGGGCTATACAAGGGACGTTTGTTAATAAAAGAATATCACGTGATGTGACTTGTACTCGTTGGGTAAAAAATTAGCTTGTCAGCTCAAGGCGCTCGGTCCCTCGGTCACGGTGCGCGGGCGCACGCACGACAGACCGTGCACAATGCACACGGATCTCGTATTATAAGCTTAACTACGGAGACATCTTAGATAGAACTAGTTTTGTGAAGATACGACAGTTTATTGTGCTCGTAATCATGGATTAATCGGTGTAAGCCTCAGATCCTGTTACGTATTCAGACATTTTGTTCGATGGCACAAATACTTGGTCCAGGTGTTGGTGTGTTTGAAATACTAAAAACTTATATTATTGGACTTGAAAATATCGCTTACCTATGTACCTACTGGAAAAACTAAGTTGTTACTAACGGCCGGTCTCAATAATCTAACTACCGATGGATTTGGCTACTAGAGGTAGAATTTTGACACATTTTGTATGGAGCTTATGTCAAATATATAGCTCTCGTAGCCAAATCCATCGATAGCTAGATTATTGAGACCGGCCGTTAGTAGGTGTAGGCCACTCTTGGATAGGAAGTAATTATTGGTAGATTATGTGACAAAAACAAAAAACTCTAAGCATAGCTTTTGCGTCATGTGTAAATATCAACCCCCGTTTTTAGTTCATTATACTAAAATCTTAGTAAAATAAGATTCCTTCCAAAAGCCTTATCTTTTAATCCATGGAAGTTATTTTTTTTTCTTACATAGCATTTTTTGATCATGTTGAAACTCATTGCAGGTGTTTAAAATTAATTGATTTTATTATTAGTATTATTACCTACAAGGTATGTTATGTACCTAGTTATTTACTTCTACAGATAAGGTGATGTCACGTAACTATGATTAATCTAATGGCTTGGGAACTATAACTGACAACCGTGGACCTAATTTGTACTTAACCAGTTTTTTATGGACCTCATTTCTTGTTTAGGAACTATTGCCTAATCGCGGAAATATAATTTCCGAAACAACTTAATATCCGATTAATTAGATTTTTTTAACTGTAGGTAGGTATACTTTCACTCCAGCGCGTTTGGACAACATATTGTATCGATTTCCATCCGTTTGTCGCCGGCCACACGACCACACCACAATGATATAACGCGATCGTTAATGGCATCCGAGAAATTGAATGCCTGATCAAATGTACTTTCTCTCAATTAAAAAAAAAACTTTTCTTAAAACAATCATACTATGTGTATGGAATCTCGAATACGTTATTTGACTGTCACAATCAAGATTCGGTCGTTAGATATAAATTGTTACAGTTATACAATATGTTCTTGACTCAAAACTGGCGTGATACGAAGTCATCCTCGTGTCATGTTATTTACCATAAAAGATCTCCCCTAAAGTTTGAGAAAGTGCGTTATTAAGGTGAAAGCGAAACTCGACCACAGTGCACGGGACAGCCAAAAGATATTACATAAATCGCGGCTTGTTTACCGATTAGGTGAGATTGTGTGGACGCGACCGCCAGCCGCTGATGTCCGTGTGAGTTCTACTACAAAACACCAAGAACACAGCAGGCAAATGTTAAACATACGTCGCTCGACAACTAAGACATAGGCATCGCCCACAGACACGAAACCACGGAAACCATGGAACATAGAGCTTCGTGATTGCGTGGCCGTTAGCGTATGTGTATGTGTGCGTTGTTGTATGAACCTTACCTTCTGTACTGTAGTTTTTGTACTGTTGTACAGATGACCGTAATGCAAGCACAGCACAGCGCGTACGAACAGTAATAAAATGTAACTACTTATACGCGCTATATTTATGTGACAATGAAGATTTCTCCCGTTTTGTTAACAACTCTTGAGTAAGCTTAAGATCGTGATATAATAAGATTGTTAGGAAAATGTTTCTTTAAAAGCTCGCAACTAAAAAGTTATAGAAAAGTGTTTACAAATAGGTTTTTTTTTAATTCATTGTTTAAAACATATCAAACCCATTGTACATGTACTAATTCTAAATCCTCAGTTACAAATAGGTAAACCCTAGGAAATAAGCAATAGGATAAAATAATACATATGTAGGCACAAAAAAATATTTTAAGTATTTAATTTGTAGGTATTTTTGTAAATTCGTCCATCTTTTACATGTAACAATTTTGATGTGATCACAACTGTAGGAGTATCTACCTACTTAGGTATGAATCGGGATAAATTATGCATGCTACATTTAAATGGCACGACTAACGATGGTCGTATATATTATATAAACATATACTTATATAAAATAATAAACATAAATTATTGCAACTTAATTTTAGATATAAATTCTGTTTCCTTATTACTTTAGCTTTAAAATATAAAATAGCTAGATAAATATTTTGTCTGTAAGTAAAAACAATAACTGCGTTTACCTTCACAAAAATAATAATAAATAAAACCTTCCTTTATAAAATAACTACGAAAATATAAATATTCAACTACCTATTTATTTTAGAAAAATATTTTGTAATGGACTTCTAGCAATATTATCAAACTAGTTAAAAGTATTTCTATTCATTAACATATCTTTAGTTTTATTTTTATTATTTTTTACTCCAATGGTGCACGCGTACTAAATCGACTTGATCGAGTTTTGGCCCATTACTGTTGACCGCAAGGTTATCGCCGCTTTATTTTAAACTACTTCCTCGTGTACTTATTGTTTAAGTAAATGCTCTTTACATAAGCCTTGAACGTTGACGATCACTGCAGAATTTATCCGGTTACTTCAACCTACTAAGAGATTTCGATAGCAGGTACCTAGTTACTAAAACTTACGTCAAATCGGCATAAAATGTTTATTGGAGCAGATTCCATCGTTAACACGACCAATTAAAATGCCCAGCGAATTTCTTGCAGTCTTGCAGAAATTACATTCCTAAACACTTACTATAAAGTTATGTGAATAATTTATTTGAATACCATAAAGATCTTAGCCAATCCAGTCTTAGGTAAACCTTTTCATGTTCCGATCTTTCTATGTTCGTTACCTACCAACAAACTGTGTAACAGAACGCCTGAGCGGGGTTTTGTAAAGTGGCTTTTGTAAAATAAAGCTATCCCACCAAAAATATTTTGATGTAGCTAAATTAACGCAAAGACAAGTAAGTAGCGACTAACATATTGCTACCACTCTAAAAAAAGTTATCAGATCTTATGGAAAGCCGAGATCCTAACTCTAAATGCCCTAACCTAATACTCTCTAAATCGCATCATGAATCCTTGTCTTAAGTTCTCTACAAACCATACACCATAGTCAAAAGGTGTGATCCTTTCACACCTTTTCAGCTTTCTATGACTTCCGGAAGTACCTTAACAGTATCGATGATCATCAGTCAGTAAGTGACGAAATCTACGTATTTTAAATATTAATCATTTTTAGAGTATATCAGACACATATCTTGAGAATTTGGACTTTTTAGCACTGCCCAGACCTAATCAAAAAGGGTACAAAAATACAACAAAACCCGAGAAAAGGTAGGTGTGGTGCCCTGCGTTTTCGTCGTCTCGTCTTGATCTAAATCTGTCAATTTTTGGAAACGTTAGTCTAACCTTTAAACCATTTTCCTATGAAACTTAACTGCTACAGAAAGCCAAATCTACTCGTACTATTGACCTACACCTACCGGCGTTTGAAAAAATACCTAAAAATTAGATAATAAAAAACAATTACAAGTTCCATTACATCCATCAAGATGTTCAAGCCACTTTATAATAATACCTACACCTTTTCGTAAATTAATACTGTGCGTAGAAACTGGGTCAAGATCTAATAACTTCTCTGCATGGTTAGCGCATCCGACGCCGTCTGCCATATCAGGGCCAAACTTATGCATAATTAATTGCTCCATTATTCAGCGATGTGAATGTTACCCACGCCGTGAGACATTTTAATGCACTGACTTACTTTTCATAACTCAAGCGTCTACGTATTATTTTAATGATATTTAATTGATAGGTGCAAGTGTTCTAACAATATGTGGTCTGCTTGCTGTTTCTTCATAGCTTCCTATCCATTCCATTGTTCTGTGTCGTGTGGTGAAACAACGCTACTATTTTAGTGGACGAACGCTTATATGATGACCTACAAATACCTTAATAATCTAGTAATTATTATTTATTTCTTATTTACATATATTGTCCCTGGAAATCGTACAAAAAATCGCTAATGTTTTTATTAACAGGAAGATTTATTACAATTTTCGTGTCTTTGTTTATTACCCACTAGGACTAGGCAAACAGCTAATCGCAGTTCAGGTTCACGTTCTTTTTTTTGTTTACGCAGCAAGCCCGTGCGAAATGTCAAAGTCTAGTCTTAATGGTAAATAGAGAGCTGTGCTTAGAAATGCATCACCGCGCATGTGCGGCGGACATCTTTGAGTCCTCCGCGCATACGCCAGCTCGGCTTGCCGCATAATGGAAAAAAAGGACGTGATTAAGGGCCCAAAAATTAATAGGTACGTACCGAGTCAGATAGTCACTAGAAACAATATATTCCCTTTCAAAACGAACTCTTGGAAAATAATTTACGTAGGTACAAAGTTAGGATATACGATTTAATAAAAGTATGCAATCTGATTTATAATCTACGTTGTCAAACCTAACCGGCTAGGGGGCTGCCAACATGTCTGTTGAAAGTTGATATATTCTAAATACGTTAGCATATTAAGTTCTGCACTTTTAATTAATTTCATAAGTAACAATTAGGTTTTACTCAGTAAAGATAAAATTAATACATACGATAAATCTCAACCACGAATGTGAAGGTCCATAGTAAGAATAGGATTGTAAGTAAGCGGCATGCGTGTGCATGTAGATAGATACATGCCCAATTCGAACATATTTACTAAATTTTTCAACATGTTTAATGAATATGAAAGTAATGTAGTTCTAAATATAGATAAACATCCTGGAATGTGGCGTGCAAGTTTTTAATTCCGACATGTTAATAAAATAACAACTTATTTTATTGTATTTTGAGTAGCTACCTATTGATTGGTGTTTCCTGTTCAACTTTCCTTCCCAGTTGCTATAAAGAACGTGTTTAAATAGATATAAACTTGTTAGCACATCCTTTAAAATTTCTTTTGACGGTGTTGTCTGTCGGGGCCTCAGAAAAAAAATTGTAACAGTTGCTTTATACCTACTTATCTATTGCATATCTATCTGGTTTTATGTTGAGCTCTAGGTTAATTAACAGTCCGGTTTCTAAGCTCGACTAAATTTATGGAGTTTATGATTTTATTCTATGCCTTCTTGTGCTCCCGCTCTTTTTATGAATAAATTGCAAGTCAAAGTTTTCTTTGATTCTTTGTACCTATCTACGAAAGAAAAAGTCAGAAAGCAGTCGGTAAATCAAACTTGATTTACTCATAATTAAGAACTCGACAGTAAATCTCTTAGATTTATAGAAAAATATAAACATTTATATAATACTAGCTGACCCGCGTAACTTAATCTGTCATTGATGCTCAGCTCCTTTTGGTCGTAGCGGGATGTTATGTAGCCTATAGCATATAGCCTTCCTCGATAAATGGGCTATCCACCACAAAAATATTTTTTCAATTCAAACCAGCTATTAAACAAAGTAGGTAATTGACATTCCGCATACATTATTATTTAGGTAATAGATGTGTAGATTTGTTACACTTTCACGCAAATACTGGTGAATGAATTTCTATGATTGTTACCATAATGTTCCATCATATATAGCATAGAATAGACTAGAAATATTAGTATTGGATACAGGAATTCGGTAGAAAGCAGAATTTATAAGCAACCAAATCAAGATATATTTGTCGGTAATTGATTACTTACATACGTTTACGTTATTTCAAATAGATAGGTAAACTTACGTAAAAGAAATTGATAGACCAGCGAATTGCTAATATAATACAAAATATTAGGATGCCGGATATTCCAAATGAATATGAAAAAGGAAAAGTTATCTAAAATGAATAATTAATAATGTTAAAATATTTTGTATAGGTAACCTTTTCACATTATGTTGACATTTGACCTAACGGTTCGACACGCATCGTACGAACGCGTGTCTCAAGTAATTAAACGGATGTGGTTTGTGAATCTGCCGTGTTTCGTTCAAAAAAGTTTACACAGACTAATTAACTAGTTAGTCTAGTTTAATTGCGATGTAACAAATACCATGTCGCGTGCCTCATTCTCCAGTTCAAGGCAATGTTTGTTTACGTAAACTCGAGAATGTAGAATGTTGTCGATGCAGTTTCAAATTCGCAACACACTGATGTCTCTGGTACCATTATTGTAATTGCTTGCCATTTTACGGTTTTCTCACAAAATCTTACCTCACATACCTATTTTATTTATTTGCACTTTCGTAATCGTAAGTGATGTCGTCTTACTTTTAGCTTACATCACTTTATAAAGTATCTTATATACTTATATTAAGACAGTTTTATATTACATTTGATATTTTTAACGCTATATTATGTAATTTCATATAAATTTATTGCCCGTCTTTACACTACATTTTTTATGCTTAGATTTCAAGGTTAGACTGTGTTACTAACATAGTTTTGAAACAATAATTGTTATTAAAAAAATTTTTGGCTAAAACCTTGGTCTGAAATAAATACCTATCACATACTAGGTCATGTGACAAAGAAAGAAGTAGAATGGGCGCTTTACGAGAAAATGTACAATTTATACCTACCTATCTACCCAACATATAAATAGGTAGATAGTATTGACTAAATGAGGAAGTTCCTAATACACATAGGTATGTTATGATCCATTTGGGTTATTGTACATTTGCCACATTGTCGATTTGCCACAGAAAAAAGTACCTATGTGTAAACTCGGCACACTTAGTTTATCGTAGTAAAGTATTTAGGAACATTGTAAACTCACACTTATTTTCTATATAGGTACAGCACGTAGGTAGGAATGTACCTACATATTAGCTATATATTAAAGCTTAAGCCATATTTTCTTTTATTATTTTACAGAATGTTATTCTTGCGACATTTGTCTTATTGTAAGCAATTTGAATCACCTCACAGTCCCTCACTATCATATTGATTTATTTCATAGATATTTCATAAATTAACAGCGTCGTCTCTCTAATGCAATCTCAGCTACGATTAGGTAGTGAAAATTAATTTGTTTTCATTGTAGTCATCTACCTAATTAGCTATATTTACCTACTTGCGTAACCACTGCTTACTTATAGCTATAATTTATTGTAAAATGTCCGTATCGCTATGGTCTATTGCAGTCACATTATATGATTGTTCAGCATTTAAAACCCCGTTTTAAATCGGCAAGTCTCACTTTCGACTTTCGAGTTTGCATCACTTCACACACAGTGATTATACTTATCTGTTTTTATTGACTACGTCTTCGCTTGCTGGTTATTGCTGGTTTCGTTTCTTTTATTATAATACTCTTAGCTATAATTGAATGAGATTGCTAGAGGATTAAATTCTAATGACGGCATTGGCATTCAAATTTTGGTTGGTGCTAATCTAAATTGTGTTCAACACAAGTAGGTATACAGGGTGTAATCGTTAAGTGTGTATGTACACGCGATTATTCCATAAATATGAGAGATATCAAAAACTTTAAACTGATATTAAAAGTACGTCTCCTATTGAGTAAAACGACATCAATATCTTTTTAAATGAATACGAGAAATATTCTGTTTTTTATTTATTTTAAGCACTTCCATACATTTACTGTGACGTTAGTTAATAGGTTTTAGTTTCCTTATTTAACTAGTTAACAACAAGCTTACCGATATTGCGAAATAAGTACCTATATTAAATATACCTGATTAAATAACAAAACATTTTTTTTTAATTTTTAAGTACTTAATTGTAAAAATGACATCATAGTTGTGCGATACATTTACGCCGATAGAATTTGCGACTTTACAGTTTCTAAATGAACTTTTTTTTTTTGTGGGGCAGTTAAAGCAATTGCACGACTTACGAGGTTCTGTAATCCTTTTAGACTGTATAATCTCTTAGCTCATCAAATTGTCTTTGATAAACCCCACAAGGTGTAAGATCTGGGGATCCGGCAGGAAAAAGAGGTTGGAAGTCGAGTAATCGAGTAACTTAGGTACATAAAAATGTGACGAATTGAGAACCTCCTTCTTTTTTGAGGTCGATTAAATTAATGATATCCGCGAGATTTAAATTTCGAAACGAACGCCATTTAAGTAGATACGGTTTTTCATCATTTTAATTGTAGGGATGTAGCTTTCAGCCAGAAACTTTAATGTATCATTTGAAGTGGTGCATGGTGTGACAATAATCAACATTAGTAAAAACAATGAAAAATCGTAACGTATGATTAAGTGAACCACAATAATTGTTTTTTTTTTGTTATAAAATTATTTAAACTACTTAGAACAAGGAAGCTATAACCTCTTTACTAATGTCATAGTAAATGTATGAAACCGCCTAAAGTAAAAAAATCGGATAGTTTTACCCATTTGGATATGTAACTCTTATATTTACGGAATAATAGCCTGTACACACATAACGATACAACCTGTATATAGCACTAAACTGTCAACATGTACCTATATTCTGATTCGAAACTATTGACACGATTTCACTTAGAAGAGCAAACTTGTATAACGACCGTCCTAGCTTTACTTTACCTGACTCTAACTTATATTTCTGAGAAGATGTAAAACTAGTTAGGGAATATATTGTAAATAAAAAATAACTTTCTTATAAATACTCACGTGAGAACATTCTTCTGTAATCTGTAACTAATAGTTTTCCAGTCTACCTACTGCATTGTATATTTTAATATACCTAATATTTATGGCATATAATAAAATTCATAATAAATAAATAAACATAGATATAATAATATTTAGGTACGATAACTCATCAAAAAGTAAATATGAAACGAGTCTAGGTACCGTTTATCATACCAAATTCCAAATAATGGTTGGCTATGTACCTATTAAGAATATCCTGATAGAAAAATCTGACAATTCATATTTTGTCCAATAGGCAGACTCCCAAGTCTGTCTACTCTTCATCATCAAAGTGGTTCCACGTCTGTCGTTGAACCGATCGGATAAACTAATTTAAAATCTTGTTTGACTAGACATTTACATTTTAGTTGTTGACCCATGGAAGCATTTGATGTCGTAAGTAGTAGGAACTTAGTATTTATTGGTTAATATTCATAAGCAGAAACTAGGTTTACAGATTAAGTCAGAATTTGCAACGTTATGTCCTTTTCCATTCTCTTTGAACACGCACTACTAAGGGCTCGTTTTTATTGGTCGATATGCAGATTTTCTGTTCTCGCATGTCTTCAAGATACGCGGAAAATCGACTAGAGAAATTGACCCCGGGTTTCCATACTCCGTAGCGACTTTTATAAACGCTAACTCTTCACTCTTCGTCCTAAACTAACTATAATAGACCGTTGTGACGGAAGGTGATAACTGATAACAATAATGGGTTGCCTGTGTTTTGTAGTCAACAGTAGTATACTTACATAACATTTATCGCATTAATCAGTGAAAATAACAGTTGACCAGTGAAATACTGCCTTCTCTGCGCTTTTCTGTCGAGACGCGGAAGTAACGGCTAGCATGCGAAATCGTAGCCGATTGTAAGTGTCGATTCGTGACTCATTTGAAAATAACAACCACTGGGCAGCCTAAACAAAGATTAATATGTCGACCACTTTATTTTAATAATGTTTAGAGAAATCGAAGATAATTAGCTGGATTTATGAATTTAAATTGTAGATATGTTACGTTCTTGACACGTGACTGTCGGCGGTCATCACGAAGGTCGCGAAGGTCAGATGCACTGCCGAGGTCTAGTGAAAGCGCAACATCCGTAACTAACAACTGTGCGTACACTGTAATCTTTTTGCTTTGCGGACGTGTCCAAGGTTTCCAATTGATGATAAAAGCATGCGGAAATGAGTGTTAATATCTCATTAATCGGGTTAATAGCGGCTAATACGGCAGGATATGGACTAGTTTGTGGTGTGCTTAGCGAGCTACTTGGGCTCCCTATCTATAAATAATATTAGTTGAGTGACTAAGTTTTGCTCGGATTTTGTAGGGTTTGAAGAGTAGAAATAATGTAAGTTAACCATAAAATATTGCTCCTGAAAATTTAAGAAATGCCAATGACGTTGTATAAAGGTAATGTTGTATGTAATTGGCGTTCAAAATAAAATGTTTTCTCAACCAAAAATGTAGAAAACTTAGAAGAAAATGCTTTCTATATACAAAACTAGCTGTCCCGTGCAACTTCGTCTGTGTAAAGTTTAACCGTTTTTGCAACATTTCTCATTGCTGCTCCGCTCCTATTGGTCGTAGCATGATGTTATATAGCCTATAGCCTTCCTCGATAAATGGGCTATCCAACAGTGAAAGATTTTTTTTTAAATTTTGACCAGAACTTTCTGAAATTACCGCGTTCAGACAAACAAACTCTTTTGCTTTATGATATTAGTATAGATTTTATTAAAGGCGTTTGAGCCGTTTTCGAAAAGAAATAGGTATGTAGTCAAATTTCATCATAAGAAATTAGGTAGGTAGCATTATTAAGTAGATACTACCATGGTGCAATATTTAATTGGATTATTATGTCATTGTTAGGTATAGCGTTTTCTTTTTGACAAATTTCAGTAGCGAACAGTGTGTGACATTATTATTGTAAGTACATCCGCTGGGGCACTATTCGATTGTATTAGGTACTAGCTTTCGCCCGCGGCTCCGCTCGCGTGTATATCGGTTATCGTGATAAAACTATCCTATGTCCTTCCTCGGGACTCAAACTATCTCCATACCGAATTTGATCTAAATCGGTTTAGCTGTTTGAGCGTAAAAGCGTAACAGACAGACAGTTACTTTCACATTTTTAATATTAAGTATGGAGTATGGATTATGCCTTAGAGCTTTTTTTTTAATTGTTAACTTTTTTGTAGATATATAAATGAAAAAAAAAATGGCTCAATTTTTATGGTGCTCAGATTATAATAAAACTAGCTGACCCGCACAACTTCGTCTACGTAAATTTTTCGTTTTTTCCAACATTTTTCATTGTTGCTCCACTGCTATTTGTCGTAGCGTGATATTATAATATAATATCACGCTACGACAAAGCCGTCCTTGATAAATAGGCTATCCAACAGTTAAAGATTTTTATCTTTAATTCGGGCCTGTAGTTGAGATCATCGCGTTCAAACCAACAAAGTCTTTAGCTTTATAATATTAGTATATAGATTAAGTAAGTAAATACATACATACACTTAGTATCATGGGTACATAACAACTTTTAAATTTGGCAACACCTTTCCGTTAAACCTTGTGTAAATGAGAACAAGAACTGCTTGTTTAAATTTAAATTTAGATATGATTAATTGACAGTATTATAATACCTACCTACAAATACCTACCTGTTCTTGTTTTCAATATCGTAAAAAATTGCAGGATATTGATCGTACGTATACTTCCTGCTTTAAATTGAGCAATACCTTTTACCTACTGCACTTATTGTGAATTATTACCTACCGGGTGAAAAAACCACGGAAGTAGATATATTGACGTGATAACGTCTTATAAATCGATGACCGGGTGCATGCACGAAAAAGTGTCACGTAGCAACGGTCACGTTATTTACTGGTTGCTAAGCAACGGTTACGTTATTGATTTGTGCCAAGCAATCTTGTTATTGATTGGTTGGTAAGCAACAGCGAATGGCGATTGCAGCGACATGACATGCGATACAATTGGAAATAACGTTATTGATTGGATGCTAAGCAACGTGAATGGCGATATGTCATCAATGTTTTCTTATGACGTTATCACGTAAATTTAGCGTCCGTAAACCGACTTTACAGACAACCATGCTTTAGCTTGTTAAAAAACGTCAATTATACTTAGGTGAACCAGATAAATATGTTACATGTACCTACTTTCATACATACTGCGTCTACATGTTAGGGTATAGTTGTGCAGAATAGGGAAGACGAATGTCAAGTCAAATCAGTATAAAAAATAGTACGGGGCGCATCATTTTGACGTTTCTTAAAAAATAAGAAACGTCAAAATGATGCGCCCCGTACTATTTTTTATGAAAAACAAATCTATGACGTCATTCTTTTGTATGATCAAATCATTTAGTTTTAATGTTTGTTTTAATATTTATAAATTCAAGGTCACGTAAAATTGTGGAGAAACATTGTATTTTAGAACAGTTTTGCAAATGCTATTTAATGAATACACAATTATGTTATTATCGAATATAAAACAACGTAGGTATTAACGTAGGCGGATTTAGCCCCAGACGGTTATTGAATATCTTTGACCATTTGTATCTTATCCACTAAAATGTTCTTAAGCCCATTTATCTCTTTTGCCCCCCTCCCAAAATAAAATCCTGGATCTGCCAATGGGTATTGGTACAAGTAATTTCACTATACGTTGACGGCTAGTTAAGTATACCCAAGATTACGTCTCACTACATGGTAGACGGAGTAGGGGGTGTTAGGTTTTATTTTCGTTACGAAATTTCTTGGTTCGGTCGCCGCGCTCAAAGTCCGCGATATAAGCTATGCAATAGCTTAAAAAAAAGTTTATAACACGTATCATCTTCTCTCATGCGGTTTCTGCTTTGGCAGAGCCAGATTAGTAGTAGTAGCGAGTATTTAGGTACTCGGCTTTGGTAGACTGAATATAAATACATACTTAGATCATTCGCGTTTATAATTCACCGACACTGTTGCAGTACCATTGCATTACAGTTATGTCATAATAGGCTCGTGTGCATAACTGTGTCCAAATGAAGTTTCTTTCATCCTACCCGCTCTACATATAAATCTAAAGTCTTATCGTAGACTAGCTGTCCCGCGCAACTTCGAATGCATGAATTTTCCCCGTTTTTGCAATATTTTTCATTGCTGCTCCGCTCTTATTTTTCGTAGCGTAGTGTAATATAGCTTATATGCGTCCTCGATAAATGGACTATCCAACAGTAATATATATATATTTTTTTAATTTTCAATTCCTGAGATTATCGCGTTCAAACAAACAAACAAATAATCAAACAAACGCTTCAGCATTACAATATTAGTATAGATTTAAAAATAGTATATTTACTACGTAAACACTCATCTGAAATATTCTCATTGTAACCTGAAACCGGAAATCGCTATATAAATCCAAATGGTACCTTTACCTAACTTTAAGGTCTTAAAAACATGGTTTCCTTTCGACCAGGTAGTCAACTTAGTACCATTTTTTCTGTAAAGCCAATAGGATAATTATAAAAATAAGCACGATTTATTAAATGTCATTTAAATATGCTTCCTGTTAAAACTAGTTTTCAACTCGAGTACAGTGGCGACAGTATAACTAATTCATAAAAACCGGATCAAATTCAAAATGCAGTTGCATATTTTGGGTAAACTACTTTTATATAATTTTGAGAATTATGTAACAACTAATCTCATGGAAATGAACTTGATATTAGTCTTCGTAAATATAATTTGCATTGTAAATATGTATTAATTTATTATTTATTGTATTCGAAAAAAAAATGGTGTCTACCTATTTTTTGACTGCCTCTGTGGCGCGGTGGGAGTGTATCCGACTGCTACGCAAGAGGTCGTGGGTTCGATCCCCACCCAGGATAAAACTTTGTGTGATGAGCACGATGGTTTATTCTGTGTCTGGGTGTTATTTATCTATAATATGTATGTATTTAAAAATATATAAATACGTTTATCAGTTGTCTGGTTTCCATAGTACAAGCTCTGCTTAGTTTGGGATCAGATAGCGTTGTGTGAGTTGTCCCAAGATATTATATTATTATTATTTGACTGCCTCTGTGGTGCGGTGGAAATGAGTCTGACTGCTACGCAAGAGGTCGTGGGTTGGACTCCCACCCAGGATAAAACTTTGTGTGATGAGCACGATGGTTTATTCTGTGTCTAGGTGTAATTTATCTATAATATGTATGTATTTAGAATTTATAAATATATCCATATTTATCAGTTGTTTGGTTACCATAGTACAAACTCTGCTTAGTTTGGAACCAGATGACGTTGTGTGAATTGTCCCAAGATATTATTATTATTATGTATTAAATTTTGTTCATCTTCATCATCACTGGGGTCTGAGCCAAATGGTTATTACCATATGCATTACAATATTGGTTTCACATGAAAAACATGTTAATTAGCCTAGGTACTTCATAACCGGAATATTAAGTGCATAAGAGGTTGTTGGAAAGGCGTTTACCGTCCATCCTCATTATATAAACATTTTCTCTCTTTCAGATATGTCACCTTATTCAACTCACATACTCGTTGAATACTCCATTTCCATTCCTTTATTATCGCCTGAAAAGCGTTTTTCCCACAACACGGCACATGGCTCACCTTTATACCTACGAGTACCTAGGTACGTCAATGACATGTTCACTTCAAAGGAAAAAAAATAGACGAGCTAAATACGCAGGAGACATTAGCCCCACATTTCTCAGTGACCATGCAGGTTCGGAACCTAAATCTTCTTGGTCGTGTCGAGAACAAGAGTGAGGGAAAAGAGAGTGCTCTTATGTTTGCTCACAATATTATGAACTAATAATTATATTTTACATATTGACTTGCCTCCGTTAAGATTGGCAGCCATGATTGAAATCAGTAAGGAGAATTTAAGTATTACATTGTAATAAAATTTCTTACTAGTCTAAATCTAAGGCTAACTAATACCTAAAAATGCCGTTCTTAATACCATAAAGGGAATGTTATGATCAAAATGCAACAGTGGTACCAGGAACCAAGTAATTGGCTAAACATTACCTAGCAATTATACCACTTTACGTTACTTAATGTGATATAAGAACAAACAGTGAAGAACGTAATCATGACATAATATATACACACTGCAGAATACACTTGAAGTACTGATGGGCATTTTTGACGTGCTTACGTCTTATAAATTGATGATCGGGTGCACGCACAAAAACGTGTCACGTTATTGATTTGTTGAGCAACGGTCACGTTATTAATTGGGTGCTAAGCAACAGCGAATGGCAATTGCAGCGACACGACATGCGATACAATTGGAACTAACGATATTGATTGGTTGCTAAGCAACGCGAATGGCGATATGTCATCAATGTTTTCTTAAGACGTTATCACGTAAAATTATTACCAGTGACCGGACTTTGCAGATAACTATTTTTTTTTCTAATTATATTAGCATCATTAAGTTCACGTGAAATTATATTAATTAGAGATATTTTTTTTAATCTAATTTAAATTTTTATAATTTATTTTTGTGTTTTTCGTTCTTTCTATTCTCTTCGTATAAATATTTAATCAATTAAGATACAACGTACGCAGAACTTTGGTTAATTTGGCCAATTTCAACACGAAAACAGTTAATACGTTTCTACGTATAATTTGAAATCAAGCTAATTATTAAAACTTTTAAGAAACTAATTGGACTTGTTACGAAACATATGTAAGTAAGTCGAATATTGGATTTTGGAAACAGATGAATATGAAATAAATTCATGTAATAATAAGTTATACAACAATCGATTAAGGAAACCTAAATTTTTGCAATTCTCAAATATGCGTGAAATTTTGGAAATCTCATTCCGTCAACATCTTAGTCTAACTAGAACCACTTTTATAACAGTTACCTACTGCATTAAAAGGCTTATTCCTGTGTAAGTGATGTCTGTGTCGTGTTAGTTTACGACACAGAGACAGAGGTCTATGTGTCGTGGTGACCATGTAACAAAGTGAGTACTTCAAGACACAGACACTGATGTACAAATACTCGTGCATCACGACCCTTGTTGAAAAACTAACCGCTCTCCCAATTCATTCTCAAGGCCTATGCCCAATAGTGGAACAGTGACGTACTTCCAGTTTACATACTTGGCCATATCTACCTTCTCGAGTTCTTATCTAAGTCCTTAAATTGTATCTACTGCAATTAGCTCTACAATTAGTTTCTGCACAATGCTTTGTCTGTAGCTACGATGTTGTAACAGCTGTAGGTAAATACTTTATCCTAATAAGTTGGTAAATTGCTCTATACCAAACTCTGGGCTGAACGAGCAGTGTTGTTCAATATAAACGGAAACTATTTAGCTAAAACAACAGTTCCTTTGTCCAAAAACTACTAAGTACAAAACTCACATTGGAAGCCAGGCAAGTAACATTTTCGTCATAAACTTGTCAGACCGTGACATTAAACTTAAAGTAACTACAAAAGAATCACGTTCTAATACAACAGGTATTATAAAACTTAAACCAATATGAAATATCTAGTTATGTAAGCTTTGAAATAAAAAACCTACTGATTATTTAGTGGATCAGGTCATCTCTTATTTTGATTATTGTAGCTCGGACTCCGTTTCTTGGAATTTTGATGACACAACACGAGATTATAATCAGTCTCCTAGAATCATCTTCAACGACACTAATGTAACTTTCTTCGTAACCTATGTGTTTAATTGCGGAAATAAATAAAAGAAACGTTTATTTAGAGAAAGTTATTAAGCTGTCAGACTAAACAAAAGCATTTCCTTGTTTTAGAAATGTCCATCAGCTGACTGATGTTCTGTTGACTAAGTAGAATTGTGTACCCACTTCAGACTAAAGCGTAGAATAAATGTAGATAGATATATTTGTCATTTACTCGTACTTGAAGGAGTACCTATTCGCTTCTGATTGTGCATACAGACAAAGATGCGTCTCGCAGTCGTCGCAATTGCCATTGCCTTTTACGTAAAACTATGACTTCATTTGGGTGTAAATGGATGCTTCTATGTTTGGTTGCCTTCTACAGCTTTGAATGGCGACATTCAAGGGGCGGATGCTTGAAGGCATTATACTGTGTGGTAGAGGTTCTCACTACAACTCTCAAGGTTCTAACTACTGATTAAATATCTATGTTTCTACTAGTATATTTATTGAATATCAGCAAAGAGGCGATCGGTGTGTTATTCAATACAAATACTATCTCAGATCGTGTCGTAATCGTAACTAACATTTTGTACCGGTTTATTGAAGAATATTTCATTGAATTTTACCTTTTATCTGACAACTGGTTATCATTGTGCTTTCTTGGTTAGATATAGTTATTAATTTTAACTGCCTATAAGAAGATATATATATATATCCTATAGATATATCCATCTGATTCATAATATTATTTTTCTTAATATCTAAAATTGTGTGTCAAATCATCAATCAAATCAATTAATCTTTGCTCGACACATCTTTTGAAGCTTTTTGTTTCACGTTAATCACGTAAAAGAGATCAAAATCTTTATCCACTTTTAAATATTATGTACCACATGCAGATTCCTAATAGTTTTCCATTAACTATCTCCGAAAGATTAGGTACATACCGAATCGACAAATTCTAATAATAATAATGTTAATACATATATAAGTAATACAATCTGTATATCACATCATTAACATACCATAATTTGATCTACCAATCATTTCTCAAAACCGAATGCTATTAAAGTAAACATTACGCAATTGTAGGCCCAAATAATTCAAATTCGTTGATATGCAATCTCGTCTTAATGATGCTAGAATTTTTATACACAATGTAATGTTTTTCTTTTAAAGACACATAACCACATATCGCGAGATGTCGACAGTCAGTCCAGTAGTAAAAAGACATTGAAGATAAAATTGCGATATACTTTAGCCACCCACTTCTATGTTAGGTACAGTTTATCTTACACTAAAGATTGCAACAGAGTAAGCAAGTGTTATGTAAATGAATCGTTTCATCTCGTGCCCTAATAACGTAGGTACCTACTGGTTAATAAGATACTCAATTAAGCTCAGTTGTAAATCTACGTAGGTAAACTTGATAGCAGGTAACATGATTATACAGTCTTATAATGGCTATTGGCTATTTGACTTCTTTCAAGATTACTGTAATTTAAAAGTACGCCTGTTCGTTCAATCTTATTTGCACATTAATGTTATCTTAGATAGACATAGGCAACATGGTATGGGTATGTACCGAAAAATCTATACTAATATTATAAAGCGGAAGAGTTTGTTTGTTTGTTTGTTTAAACGCGCTAATCTCAGGAACTACTGGTCCGATTTGAAAAAATCTTTTTTTATTGGATAGCCCATTTATCGAGGAAGGCTATAGGCTATATAACACGCTAAGACTAATAGGAGCGGAGCAGCGACGAGAAATGTTGCAAAAACGGAAAAATTTACGCATACGAAGTTGCGCGGGACAGCTAGTATAATAAAAGCTGAACAGTTTGTATTTACGCGGGAATTTATCTATTCGTATAGCCACTAAATTTGGTGTGGAGGTAACTTGATGCTTCAGGAAGACATTAAAATGTATATTAGTATTAAAATGTATATGTTAAAATTAATATCTGCATGCAACAGATGATATTTAAGTAACTTCTAATTTTAATACCTAATGCAATGAATATCACTACTACAAACTCTACATACCTAACTCTATAGTTGAGTTTAATAAACGTGTTAGACCCTGCCATATTAAACGGGGTGGAAATACGACAATTTCTAACCCGTATTAACTAATTACCTAACGAATCTTTTAGCTAAAGCTGAATCTCGCCAGTAATATAAGAGGTAAGTATAATGGATAGTATCACAACATTTTTTTTTATTTTTAAATACGACTCCCGTTGTAGGGTACAAGCCCTGTGTCGCGGGGAACTTTACTCACAGACACAAGAACACCCAGTCTTGTGGATCACATAAAGTGGTGTCCGGTGTGGGAATCGAACCCAGGACCTCTTGCGTAGCAGTCGGACACACGCCCACCGCGCCACCGAGGCAGTCAATTCCGTTGCTATTATAATGTATCAAACAACTTCCACAGTATCAGTAGGGTACGAACAGCCTTGTGTCACAGGGACTTGCAATCACATAAAATGATATCCCATATCTCTTTGCTCCTTTAACTGCGCTACCAAGACAGTTAAATGTTTTATATAAATCGTTCTGTAAAACATAAACTTATTTGTTAAATAATGCAAGGTTACTAATAAAACAGATTACAGTCATGCAATGCACTTATAAAAGTATTTTGCTTAAGGAAAATAAAATTAATTACTGCATAATTGAAATCAGCATTGAGTTTCTTACGATAGCAACTTTACACGTATGTACAGTCAGCTACATAAGTCACTTACAAATTTCAAATAAAAACAGCTCCAAAATGAATAAACAAATAATGGTCTTTGTTTATTCATTCTACGTTGACTACTTCGATGTATCCGGAATTTCCATAACTAAAATGCCTTCTATCGCATGAAGACATCTTTTCTAACATGGTTGACAGTGTCAGTTATTCTTTCATGAAATAGTGCTGTGAACTCATCACTGTGCTTCGGTGGAAGGGACTGTAGCAAGTGTAATTAATGGGCCAGTGAGACTTATGAACTAATATCTCAAATGAGGAATGCGATACGGTGACATTTCGATCTTTGCCAAACAAGGATTTGGGTGACACTGATACTGTTATGGGCAAGGGTGACGCTTACCACCTGCTTACGACCTGCTCGTTTAATTTCGTAGTATACAAAAGATGTTATAAATATCAAGACTTATTTAGCTGACTCTACCTGAGTATTTGAATGTCAAATAAATTAATAATAATAAATGTATTATAATTAGGTAGTATTATTACCTAATTATAATAAATTTATTATTATTGTGTAATAAAACACCTTTGAATGATCTGACAACAAGTTGTGCATACTTAGTTGGTCCATGAGGAAAACGCGGAAAAAAATATTTTCGTTCACAATTTAATATGTTTTAGTGTTTAAAATCGTCAATATAAATACTATAAAAATAAAATACACAATGACGTAATAATATTAATTACATACAAATATCTTTAAAACAAAAGAAGAAAAAATACTGATTTGACTTGACATTCAAGTACCCAATTGACGTTTGCAACACAGTTTAAAAAAAACATAATAGAGACTGTCAATACACTTTTTTCAGTGGACATTGACAATGAGAACATTCCATTCAGTCTTATTTTAGTTTTCGTGAGGTCATTGTGCAACGGTGAGCGCAAAAGAGGTATGTGCAATTAATGTAATTAACAAAGTAAAATAACTCAAGTTCTTTCAGCGTAATTCCGCTGTTTTCAGTGAAGGATATTTTCCTGAAATATTTATTCACCTGCATGCATACTCGTTGTAAGTCTTCTATTTATTGTATACTAGCTGTGCCCCGCGGTGTTACCCGCGGTTTATTAGCCTATGTGTTAGTCCAGGGTGTCAGCTAACTCCATACCAATTTTTATTAAAATCGCTTCAGCCGTTTAGACGTGAAGAAGTAACAAACATACACACTCACATACTCACAAACTTTCGCTTTTATAATATTAGTGTGATTATTATGTTATTATGTCTTCTTCGCGAGAGGGTAAATAAAGAAACATTTACACGATGCAAGTTTCTTGTCTGTTGCCTACATACAATCAAATTGAAGTAATAAAAATTTGCATGGACTAATCCACACATAATTGCATTGTGTAAATAAGTTTAATACAAAAGAATGCAATTATTTATTGGTACTTTCAATATTTCATACTACAATTATTATTTTTACTGCTATTTCAGATTTTTTTCAAAGCCAGAAGTGTTTTTTCAGCTTTTACGTTTTTCAAAGGGTTGCTGGATTTAGGTAACTTCCAATAGGTATAATTAATAATGTCAATAAACCTAGATACCTAGGTAATTATTAAAATATTTTCTACAGGTAGATAAGTAAATAACTCCTGTAAATATTTTAAGCTCTTGATTATGAACTCTATTTCCTAAAAGTTAATTTGTAAACTACACTTACCGCATAAAAGAAGCGCAATTATTTCCATTTTGTAATCCATATTTGTTATTTAAATATTTATAAACAATCATTCATACAATAGTGTTCAATATCACGTAAACAGTGACGTAAATATTTCCCGCGTAAAAACGCAACGGCCGAAATCGCGCGTGCGTCCGGCGCGCTTCGCGATACTAGTGAGACGAATGACCGCGTGAGGCAAAGAACGCGCTATGCAGCCAGCCAATTTTTCGTTGATGTTAAACCTTCTTCCTACGTATCCGATCACATACAATACACGTATATACAGAGCAAACTTACCTATTATCACTTCCCAGTTTTTGCAGCCGGTGCATTAAATATCAAATCGGTTGTGAATAGGTCAGGACAAAACGCAATAATCATGTTTACACATTAACGCTTTCATCACATCAATCATCTATTGCCTGTAATGTTTAGTAGTAAATTAATATTTATAACTAGTTTTATTACTCGTTAACTGTACTTACCTAATTAATTTTTGCAAGCTTTTTATTAACTTGCTATGTTCGTATAAGTTGTCCATTTCAAAATTTGGCATATTTACCCATGTGTTAAGTCCAATGGCATTGCATTATTATGATACCATCGAACTGGTCTATTGATGGCCCCGGGATGTAATGACTGGAACTCCCTGATGACAAGTACATAGTAGGATAGTAGTATTTGAAAGCCCCACGTGTTTGGGCTCGTTAGATTGTTCTCCACTTTGTACAGAGTACCCAGTACCCAGCCCAGTGTAGGTACTAGTAGTACCTACGCTGGACTAGCTACCCCGTGCAAAGTGACAGTAATTACAAATACCGTCCTGATAACTCTTTTCACACTTATAGGTCGTTTGATTTCATGTTCATTTAATTTAGACAACTTATCGTCCAAATGTCAGAATCAAATTCAAGTCGTGTTGTTGTCGACGGTAGCCTGTCTACCTATAAGTACCTACTAGTGGTCTTGACGAAGGCTCTTACACTTGCCTTGTAAAGTTTTCTGAAGCTCTTTATATAAAAGCAGTGTAGTTCTAAACAGAACCAGATAGAAAGACTTGGTCAAAAAGTCAAAAATACTATATTCATTTAGGTTACAAATGCAACGCTTATGAACGTCAGCATGGTCTTGACCACTCGCAACAAGCTTTTACCTATATCATAAATTGATGGGTTTAATTTAAATTAAAGTTTATTTTCTTCTTTTCCGAACATTTAATAAAGCTTGTATTTAAAAAAATGTACTATTAATTAATTTATTTTTCTTACTATATATGAGTAGATTTAGCTAATGAAATATTCTTTGTAGGAATCGAAGCAACTAAAACTCCAATGCGATTTTCAGTGGACCGCCACCGATTATACAACGTTATTTTAGATATAGTGCAAACCTGAAAGTCGTTTTCTCAGGATCAGTAACGCAATCCGTTGGGGTAATTTTTGGTCAATGTTACATATTTCAATTAATTATTTAGGCAATTCATAAATAATTCATTTATTATTTTAACAGTCGAAATCTTGTTCACAATGTGATGTGAAATGTCATCATTATTTATTTTTCAATAATAATTATGGATTACGTACTACGAAACGCAATGAGCACGATAGCGCGAAGAACACAAGACAACTTGAATGGCTTATAACTTTCAATATTTTAATTTTCTTTTTTTATGTGATTTCTTGAAGTATAAAATCTTGTTGGGTATGTCTGAGCTTTGCACTACACCAAAAATAATCTTGTGTCTATATGTAGTGATATAACTAAATCAATATTTGTAGTGCTCTATAAAAAAAATCAAACAACTTTAACATTAACGCAAATCATGTTGTGAGTCATACTGGTACTTAAAACAGTGCACCATCAACATACATGGTATGTAAAGAATTTAAACTAAACTATTATTTTACCTACATTGTAACACTACAAATAATAATGAATAATGTGTAGGTTGTACTTGTGAATTATCATACATAAATAACTGTAAAATTGTTATTTTTTTTCACAGGTCTTTCTGTACAAAAATATATCTTACTGGACATGGTTCTAACTGCTATGGACCTGCATAACTGCACTGCCTCTGAATAATGCATACACACATCGACACTGTAAATCAATAGTTCAGTATATTGGCATCAGAATAAAAAATCGTTCTTTAAAAAATAATCCACCAAAATTGTTGAAACCGTTCTCTACCAGCTAACGCCCGCTCCGATCGTATCTTAACAGTCACGAGCGTTAGCTGGTAGAGAGAGCCTCTACAGTTCTACGAACCTTATGATTCCCAGAAATAGCAGCAAAGCTCTAATGTGATTCGAGTACTAGAATTTATTCCATTTACACTAAAAATTAAGACTAAAAACAAGCATTCTTACAGCAGCAAGAAACTGCCAGGTGGCGAAGAATGATTTCCCACGGTTGACACATTTATCGAGTTGGTAATTCATATCGACGACCCTTGGCTATGAATCGACATTGTATGGAACAATGCCAGTTATTATTGTTCTTATGACAAGGCATGTATTTTTGTACAGTACAGCACACGCTAGTGTGTGGTCAAGGATATCTTGTATGAATAGAAAAGCAGTTAGGTTTTGCTTCTAGGTAGTAAAGCCAACAATAAGTTTTACGTCAGACAGTTCTGATAAACAAAACAATGTGCAAACAATAAACTAATATTGATAAAGGAAGAAAACTGGAAGCATGTTCAATGAGACAAGACGAAAAATACTTCAAACAATCATGCCTATGGTTTTTGGTCTGTTAAGAAATATAGGCGCACATTGTTGGCTTTACTATCTAGAAGCAAAACCTAACTGCTTTTCTATTCTATATTATGAAAAAAGGGTCACTCGTGTTTCTGTCTGTCCGTCTGTCATACCCACTTTGCACCGAATCAACTAGACCGATTTAGTTCAAATTTGGTATACCTACATACTCGTATGTGTTTCTGTGACCCAAACACGTACGCTTAACGTAAATAGCAGAATTTGGAACTTGGGAGGTGTCGATTTTTAATATCGATATATTTTAAATTATTTAGGAAAAACCATGAAAATAGACCATTAGCCCCTCCCTCTTATCTCCGAAACTACTAGGCCTTATATTTTGGAAAAAATATAACAGATAGTTTTTAGTCTATAGATTACAGGAAAAGCAATAGGAAGTCTGAGTTTTAAACATCGGGGTCATTTTCGGGGGTTCAAGTACCTATGATTTTTGTTAAAAAAGATTCGCTAACATTTTATCATGTTACATCGATTAGCCCTTTCATTTGATATGTAACACGATACCGTGTTACATATCAAATGAAAGGGCTAAGGTAAGGATGTTTAATATATTTTTAAAATAATAACTATAACTATTAAATAGGGGTACATGTAGAATCATGACTTTTCACAAGTGTAGTATTTTGCTTCCTAAGCGAATTAACAATATATTTAGAATTATATAAGCTTGTTTACGAGTATCAGTTGTCTGGTTGCCATAGTAGAAGCCCTCCTAAGTTTGGGATCAGATGGTCTTGTGCACACAAGACCATCTACACAAGTTGTCTGATATAACTTAAATCTTTCGATATTTTTTCGTTACAGAGATAAATAAAAATAGAAAAAAAACAAAAATGTGAAAATATGCCAAATGTAACTGAAAACAAATTCATAATTCATATATGCCGTATTTTATTTTTTTAAATAATTTGTTATTTGTGACTCAATAGAGCAATTTGGCAACTAAGTTTTTTTAACTACTAGCAATGTAAGTCGGACATTGTGCACACCGTGGCCTGAAATGCTTCGTGTAACCACAGTCGGTATCTCGCGCTCGGTATATCATGCATCAACCAAGTTGCTTTTTGCCACTTGGTTGATACAGTGATTCCCGTGTTGATCGACGATTGACAAGCAGACTTGTACTATGGCAACCAGACAACTGATAAACATATTTATATATTTCTAAATACATACATATCATAGATAAATTACACCCAGACACAGAATAAACCATCGTGATCATCACACAAAGTTTTATTCTGGGTGGGGATTGAACCCACGACCTCCGGCTTAGCAGGTGGGTAAAATCAATATTTATTGTGAGGTTTAGGTGTATTTTAAACCTGACAACAAAACATCGATTTTACTCCGGGGCCTCACAGATTTTTGGTAGATGGTTGTGTGACAAAAGTAGGTAGTAGGTAGTGAAGGGTTCATTTGTAATTTTTATTTTTTTATTTTATTACGATGTTATTTGGTATTAGTTTATTAGCATATTACAAATCACCCTGTATATTAGATTACCTATTAGTTGGATCATAGAACACAACGATTTAGGGCTTTTACACTCTGTATAGGTATCATTTTGTTGTTCTACAGTTGAGCATTAGAAAATTGGCCTATTCATCACACCTTACTGCTATCTTGTTATCTAAGCTATAGATTTATGATCACGTCGGTAGTGTACCTACTAAACAGAATACGCTCAAAGAGATCTTCTTGTTTGTGAAAAACAGAGGTCTTAAGTACGAGCCTGCCGCCCCCCAATTAATTCATTCACATGTGTCTTTTACGTGTTACTACGTTTTGCTAACTTGCATGAATGTGGCGTTCAAAGTAATGCTCTGGTCGATTAGTACTTACCTGCGCCATACATAGGAACTACTTATAGAACGCGGCAGCTCGACAATCGGGATAGACGCTTAGAGAGCAGAAGACCAAAACGGTACTCGTCCTACATTTGCGCAGCAATCATGACATCTTATGCCACGTCTAGACGAGTGTAACGCGTAACGTAATCTATCGTGTAATTTAACGCGAATACTGCGTGTGGACGGCACTACGCACTGATCCGTCGGCTTTCGATTTTTTCGAACACTAAGGCGCTCACAGTGCGAACACCTACAGTATTCGCATTACATTACACTCTCGCTCGAGTGACATCCATAGTATTCGCGTTACATTACACGATAGATTAACATTACGCAATACAGTCGTCTGGCTACGCCTTCAGACTCTGCAGTGGACCTGAAATAAGCCTGAAAATTACCGTGACGACATGTCGCCTACTCTAAACAGTTTAGCTGGCTTAACTGGATTTATTTACGTTTGGTCTCAATGATCTAACTATCAATGGATTTGGCTACTAGAGGTATATATTTGACATAAGCTCCATACAAAATATGTCAAAATTCTACCTCTAGTAGCCAAATACATCGATAGGTAGATTATTGAGACTGGCCGTTAGAGATTTAAAGTTTTGGTTTAGGGGTCATGATGTTTTAGCCCCGTGTGCCTCTCTGGTAATACTTGGTGATGTTTCTCCCCCTCCCCTCCCCCAGTCAAGATATACAAAAAAATATCACTACAATTTACATACGGAGGTGAGTCTCGAACGGCGGGATTGCAATTGATCCAACACCGGGCATTGATTCAACGCTGGTCAAGTGTAAGTAGCCACGAGCTATCTTTTTGGTTTTTCAAAATCTTTTAAGGTTCAAGAATTTAAAGGAAAATATACACGTGATATTTTATTACACCCCTGCGAGATACTTCGTGTTTTTTTCTAAACCGGGCGGGGGAGGGGGGGGGTAGGAAACCACTACGTGATTAATGGACGACTCCTTACTCATATCTCTGTGCAAAATATTACTACGATCCTATGCTCCGTAAAAGAAGGACAAGCATTCACGAATCATTTAAATTTGAAGTAGATTATACTTAACACCATTTTAGAAAGGTTTAGCTTCCTCAACAAGTCTATTCAATACTACTTAGAGGAAGTAAGGACAAAATGACATAGATGTACAAAATGACATACTGGGTTTATTTGAAAATTGACGCATCTTGGGTTGTCAAAAACCAGCCAATCGCAATCCTTTTGTCAATACTACCAACCTCTAAAAATTATGGACCAATCCAAGTATGCGTCTAATCGGCAGAACGTCATATTTATTTTCACCAACGAACGAATTTGTTTTGATCTCGTACAATTTTAATGACTTTGGTAAGTTTTTTTCAAAATATTTCTAATTTATTGTTTTCAGTTGTTTGCATAAGTTATAGTGTGTGGTGTGAATATATTATTTTTAGTCTGTTTCTCTTTTTTTGGGAATATCCAGAAAAAAAGTTGAAAGACTAAGTTATGGACAAAACGACATATACCATAAATGGACAAAACGACATAGGTATGTCATTTTGTCCATTACCTTCTTTTGTTTTATTTTATTATTTATTATATTGTTTTATATTCTAGCACATTATTTGCGATGCTCTGAAATTATGTACGGAAAACTAATCGGCAATCTTGGAGCCCGGAAGCGATGACAAAAGCCATTGCGGCAGTCGAATCAGGTGAAATGGGTTGGTTAGCAGCGGCCAAGCCGGCGATCAAAAATAGAAGAAAAGAAGCCCTCGCGTGCCAGAAAACAAGTCAAGTCAAGTGTCCAAGGTCCTTTTTGATAGCGATTCGGAAGAGGAGAATGTTGAGGAAGATGAAAACGATTGTGCATGCAGTTATTGCAACGATTTATACTCCAGATCCAAACCAGGAGAAGGCTGGCTTAGATGCATGCTATGCTGTCGTTGGGTGCATGCAGCCTGTGCAGATCTTCCTAAGAAAACAAAGCAATTTATTTGTGAATTATGTGTTTGAATGTTTTTATTTTTGTATGTCGTTTTGTCCATATAGGTTATGTCATTTTGTCCATACGTGTGGACAAAATGGATTTTTTGTGATTTTATTTTAGAAGTGAATATTTTTTTTTGTATGACAGTTATTTGCAAAGACTGATTTTAATTTGTAAGCTGATTTGCCAAAGAAATTATTAAAATACTATTTTTGTTTCTATAGCCCATAAATAAATATTTATGGCGAAAAAACCGGAGGGTATGTCATTTTGTCCGTACTTCCCCGGAAGTAAGGACAAAATGACATAGATGTACAAAATGACATACTGGGTTTATTTGAAAATTGACGCATCTTGGGTTGTCAAAAACCAGCCAATCGCAATCCTTTTGTCAATACTACCAACCTCTAAAAATTATGGACCAATCCAAGTATGCGTCTAATCGGCAGAACGTCATATTTATTTTCACCAACGAACGAATTTGTTTTGATCTCGTACAATTTTAATGACTTTGGTAAGTTTTTTTCAAAATATTTCTAATTTATTGTTTTCAGTTGTTTGCATAAGTTATAGTGTGTGGTGTGAATATATTATTTTTAGTCTGTTTCTCTTTTTTTGGGAATATCCAGAAAAAAAGTTGAAAGACTAAGTTATGGACAAAACGACATATACCATAAATGGACAAAACGACATAGGTATGTCATTTTGTCCATTACCTTCTTTTGTTTTATTTTATTATTTATTATATTGTTTTATATTCTAGCACATTATTTGCGATGCTCTGAAATTATGTACGGAAAACTAATCGGCAATCTTGGAGCCCGGAAGCGATGACAAAAGCCATTGCGGCAGTCGAATCAGGTGAAATGGGTTGGTTAGCAGCGGCCAAGCCGGCGATCAAAAATAGAAGAAAAGAAGCCCTCGCGTGCCAGAAAACAAGTCAAGTCAAGTGTCCAAGGTCCTTTTTGATAGCGATTCGGAAGAGGAGAATGTTGAGGAAGATGAAAACGATTGTGCATGCAGTTATTGCAACGATTTATACTCCAGATCCAAACCAGGAGAAGGCTGGCTTAGATGCATGCTATGCTGTCGTTGGGTGCATGCAGCCTGTGCAGATCTTCCTAAGAAAACAAAGCAATTTATTTGTGAATTATGTGTTTGAATGTTTTTATTTTTGTATGTCGTTTTGTCCATATAGGTTATGTCATTTTGTCCATACGTGTGGACAAAATGGATTTTTTGTGATTTTATTTTAGAAGTGAATATTTTTTTTTGTATGACAGTTATTTGCAAAGACTGATTTTAATTTGTAAGCTGATTTGCCAAAGAAATTATTAAAATACTATTTTTGTTTCTATAGCCCATAAATAAATATTTATGGCGAAAAAACCGGAGGGTATGTCATTTTGTCCGTACTTCCCCTACATATTAATCAATTCGACATACTTACTTGGTAGGTCAGAGATGCCAAATATCCGCACGTGTTTGTATGATGATGAAAGGTGTGAAAATCGATAAAAACGAAAATCATCTTACTATGTACTTACTTGTTTAATGGATGTTGAGGCAAAAATGTAGAATCACTTAGTAGAGAAAACAAGTGCTTTCTTATTAGAATGATAACACAGAATTTTGGAGTTTAGATATGTATCTACACGTCAAAATTATTAAGGTCAAAAAATAACATTGTAGAAACGTATTCGATTTCTGTTTTCGAATCGATGTTTGTAAATAAAATCTAACACTTAAGCAATCGTTTTATTAACTTAGTAGGTATTTTACCTTTTATGGAATGCTCTTTATTACAATTAGGTAATATTATACATGAAGGTAGGTACCTACCTCGTTAACAATTCTACTCGTGAACTTATTTTCGCATTAATTAAATACTAAAAACAAAAACTTTTGTATGGAAATTCAACACATACTTTGTTTCCATACAAAATTTGATAACTTGAATTTTAACTCTTCTAAAAATAAACTAACTAACATGTATTTCAAAGCTTTTGAAAAATCGCTCCCAAAAAGGAAACATGGCGTTAAAATGTTTATCAATGTTTTTTAATGTCTTGTAATTTTTTATAAAAAAATGACAACTTATCAACCTTGTATTTTATTAAATAAAACTTCATTAACAAACAACTCATACGGCCAGACACAGATTATGCAGAGATGAATTAAACAAAAGCTGGTAAATACAAGAGACGGAGATACAAGGCCCTCTAAGTAAGCTACACTTTAACATTATGCTGAGCTTGTACTAAAACTTTTAGTGGTCAGCTTTGTAAAGATTTTTGTTAAGTTTTACTTATACTCAGCCTAAGCTATATAAACCTTGGCCTCAGAGTAAATTTTTGTTGACTACCAAATGTCTACTGACACAGTAGGTATGGTAATAACAGTTTTTAACAATAAAAAGGTAAATAGTAGTACATAAATAATGGTATGCAAATTTTAAACTGGACCCTTAAAGTTTTATTCAAGTAAAACGAATTGTATCGTTTTACTTAAATAGGCATTATAATATTTACATACCTATTTGTGTAGAATTTTTCGTTAATTGCTATAATTTTGATGGTAAGTATAATATAAGTAGTAGTATAGTACTAGGTTATAAAGTTAACTCCCTACAATTCATTATCACAGTGAGATGAATTAGGTAATTAATGGTATCTTAAATTTAGACATAGATACACTTGCGTACTTGCTTAATTATATAATACATAAGAAAACCTAAAAATATAGCTTAATTACTAAATAATAAATCTTAATTCTTATAAGTAAGTGTAAAAGGCAGCTATAACTGATTGAAGTGGTTGCTCTATTCTTCAGAAGCAGAACAGTGGCGAGTTGCTGACAAGATAGAATTGTGTTTTAGAGATTCCTACATAAGTTCTACAAGAGAAGCAAGCCGTCAATTACCTACTGGTAAATATCTGAGCACTACTTTAGCCATGGAGAATTAAAGACTCAATCAACCATAGCGACTGCAACGGTTGGTAACAGTGTACCTGATGTAAGGTGCCTAAAATTTAGGTTGGTACCAAATCACTAATTTTCTCAGATTTTAAAATCTAATTTTACCAATAGTTCATATCAGAGTAAGGCTACAAAGCTACATACGATGAACATAGGTAAGTGAAAGTAATACTAATTTAAGTATTGGCTCTTGACTATTGTAGCTGTTCCCGTACCCTCAGAAAAGCAGTGCCTGTAAATGTTTTTGTACATTTTGTTAATTTTTTTTAATACACACAAGGTAGAATGTATTTACAAACTATCTTTTACCTTCTGTGAGCAGACACATTTTTTTTCAGTTACGTAATTAAGATAACAAAACTTAAATAATCGTTTTCAGATCACGCCAACGATCTGATAAAAGTAAGTGTTTCACTAGAATCTAAAATATTGATATTAATGGCATTCTCATACAATATCTGGCAACTTATGTCTTACTCAATACTATCTACTTTTA
Source organism: Herminia tarsipennalis (assembly GCA_945859575.2). NCBI lineage: Eukaryota > Metazoa > Arthropoda > Insecta > Lepidoptera > Erebidae > Herminia > Herminia tarsipennalis. Next base: position 13,146,991 of record OX243835.2, read on the forward strand.
GTTTTCTATCCCGTGCAGAAAATGTTTCTGTTCTTGATTCGAATATTATAAAAAAAAAAAATTATTCGACTATTGTCGATCGATGGTAGTCTATTTGACAATAACTCATGTAAGTACATCAGTCATTGGCATTTTGCCACATCTAAGTGACATTATCTGTTTCAAAACAAATAATACTACATCTAGAGATAAGTATCATACCCGGTAATTTGTCCTAATCGGTGTTTGCCTAATAAACGCTTGCCTTTTAGCATTTATGTGGGAATAGAGCAGGAACTTATCGTCATCTATGAGCAATCATAGATGACGCTAGAAAAATCCTTTTTTTTAATTCGGCATAAAACGATATTACTAGAAACGACAAAAAAAATCTACACAGAATAAAAAACTGGAGGCTAATTAAATTAATATTTACACAAATATTTCATCAATAAGTTTCTTGTCTATCAGCCTGTGAGGCTTCGGTCTGCTTTGCTTCTTTCGTCGACGGTACAGACGCGCGTTCAGTTGGTAGAGAGCGGGTGATAAGGAACATCGCACGTTGAACCACCAGTCGCAGGATGCTACTCCTTGGGAGAACACCGTCCCGTTGGGGCACAGGAAGGACGCCTGACGACCGTCAATATCACAGTAGTGCCATGCTGGAACATTAGGATATAAACATTAGAGAGGTTATATATTTATACCTAGTTCACACTTGAAGCTTGTAATTGGCATTTTCTACAATGAACTGTTTTTTAGTCTAAGTTTTAGTCTGTAATTGTACAATAGCTGTAAGCTTTCCAAAGAAATAAAATTAAAGAACTAAGTCTAATGGTTAGTGACCCTGACTACTAAGCCGGAGGTCGTGGGTTATATCCCCACCCAGCATTAAACTTAGGGTGATGAGCACAATGCTTTATTCTGTGTCTGGGTGTAATTTATCTATTATAATAATAATAATTTATTTCTCATCACATATTAAGTAAAACAACATATTCATTTTTTCACAATTCGTTAAATTGCACAGCAGTAGGTAACTATTATTACATAATTAGTACGTAAGCATTTGCTATTGTGATGACTATCACCTTAGCTAAGCTGTTATAAATAACTTGTGATAAAGATGCTAGGCCATCCCTGGGTCCTTATTCACTATCTTTATTTCGTTGTCGTGACAAGCCCGTGAGAACTAGCGCATGCGCGGTGCGCTGAAATATGTCAACCGCGTATGCGCGGTAGAGAGCTGCGCTTAGAAATGCATCAACGCATTAAAGATAGTGAATAAAGACCCTGGAGAGGACTTTTTGGTCAAAACAAAGCACTAATTTACTAAATGGAATTACATAAAATTATTTCAATATAATGTTATGATTAACGAAAGGAATAGAATGATATCATGGTGATTTAAATAATAACAATATTGATCACCATTAAAACTGAAATTAAAATAACATAAATCAAAAAATAAGTAGTTCTATGATAACAACATAAACATAATAATTTGAAAGAAAAGAGAAATTATATTCATGGCGATTGCCTCCGAGTAAACACTCGGAGGCAATCGCCATGAATATAATTTCTCTTTTCTACTAAACAGTAGTTATGTATTTAGTGTAGTGAGTGTTTGGTTGAGTGATAAGAAGTAGTGTGATGATAAAGGTAAATTAATGTGTGTGGTGTGTGTATGCGTTGCGAAAAAGGTAAGTAGGTATGTACATGTTAGCTATTAAGCAGGGCTTCCGTTTCTTGGTAGTTCATAGTTAACAGTTTACTGATGATCGCTGCTTTACATGCTTGTTTTGGTAGTAGGTATATATTTATGTCTTTGTTAAGATTATTGTAGAGATTATGTTTATCAGTTGAGAGAGAGTATGTTTATCAGTTGTCTTATTAAATCAGACAACTGACAAGCATACTTAAAATATATATTTCTAAATATATACATCACACAAACAAAATCATAAAAAATTGTTCCAAAAGATTATTCTTCTGGATCAACTTTAATGATTTTTAAAATTTATATTTGTAATTTTTATATTATATTGAATTTAGAAATCTATATTAAAAGTATGTTTATCAGTTGTCAGGAACCAGACAACTTAGAAACATACTCATAATATATTTCTAAATCCATACATCACACAATCAAAATTGGTCTAGAAGAATTATTCTTCTAGATCAATTTTAATGACTTTGCTTGTGTGTATCTCAGCATTGTTTTAATACATAATAAATCATTGGAACTGGATTTTGGCGTTGTTATCGAGATCGAGAATCTAAAATACTGCAGGGTCAGGAGATTGTTTCATTGAGAGAACTGATCAAGTGCTCATAATTATGTATCCAATCAGCAATAGGTTTCTAAGATTAACTCTGGTGATTCTACCTACGATCTTATTTAGGGTTTTATTATATAATATATGGACTTGCTCTTGGCTTCGATCATGCCTGATGGAAAGCATTGATTAAGCTTACGGTGGAACGAGCGCACCCAGAAGATGCCTACGCACTCTAGTCCTAAAAGTGTCCGGGTTATAAAGCAACACTGAAGCCGGCAGGGAGTTTCACACAGAACTCCTCGGTTCGCCCATACTATCTGTTCTCTGTCCCCTTAATGGCCACATATTGTCTTAAATCACAGCAACCATCAAAATATGACAAAGGACATATTAAATATGTCAGTAACCTCGACGGAAAACATCAAACAAATAAGATACCTACTAATAATACCTAATAAGATCGCATTCGTTTCCGTATCGAATTCCGTAGGTATATCAAACAACGCGAAAGTTTAGAAACTGCAATATCAATATATCTATATCGGTCTATACTAATATTATAGGTAAGGGGTAAAGTTTGTGAGGTTATGGGGGTGTTCTCTGGATTTAAAGAACCGATTTTAAAAATTATTTTACCAATAGAAAGCTACGTTATTTGTGAGTGTCATAAGCTATAAAACATTTGACTGCCTCTGTGGCGCAGTGGGAGTATATCCGACTGCTATGCAAGAGGTGGTGGGTTCGATTCCCACACGGGACACCACTTGTGTGATCCACAAATTGTTGTTTCGAGTCTGGGTATACTTTGTGTCCGTGACTTGTATGTTTATAAAGTCCCCCGCGACACAGGGCTTGTACCTTACTGCGGGAGTCGTCTTTTTTAACAACAATATATACGCTACGACCAACGTGAGCAAGACCGAGCATGCAATGAAAAATATTGCAAAAAGGGGAACAATGATGCAAACGAAGTTGCGCGCGTCAACTAGTCTTTAATTTTACTAATAGCATAAGCAGGTCAAATCCATCACTATGATACCAAATCTTAGATGACATTAACGAATAAAGTTATTTATCTACAACTAACTTTTATATTTTTTTTGGAATTAAGACAGGGAAATGATTCAAGTTATCTAAATCAACCGATTTAGATAACTTGAATCACTTCCACGTTAACAGTAACTACTTAACTGATTTACTGTTTAATTAAACCATAAACAGTCAATTAATAAACGGAAACAGGCAACCAGATCTTTAAAAAAATGTAAATATGTACAATTGAGAAGCGGCAGTAACCTAATGTTTAAGGGTTCAGACTCATCGAGAGATCGTGGGTTAGAATCCCAAACATCACACATACCGACATGACCCTGCTCTTTCCACAAGTCATTTAGCTTGGCTGGAGAAGGTAACAAGATTAGTAGTACATTGCTAAGAAATACTTATATTTAAACAAAAAAAGATTTATTATATCATACATAACATACACTGACCGTGTAAGTATTATTATCTTGTTTGTACTTGCTAAAAGGTTACAGAATTCATTTGCCCTACAACCTACCTCATATTTACTGCATTATTATCATTGAGATATATTATTATTATATCTCGTACTAGTCTTTGTCTGCAGCTGTGGTGTAATCTATTTCAAAAGTAATCTGGCCCAGGGAATACAAAAAAACTAACGGAAACTAACTAGAAAGATGCGTCCCAGATATGACCGGGCAGAGTGACCTATAATATGTACACTAACAACCTAATTTAACTAGGTAAGTAGAATTGAATGAATAAGTATCTATTCGAATGAGTAATATCAGATTCTTTTCATATATTACATATATACTTATCCACTGTTAAGTGGTACCTTGGTCTATAACTGCATAATGGTGTATCTACCGTTACTAAAATATCTATACTAATATTATATAGCTGAAGAGTTTGTTTGTTTGGACATGTTTATCTCAGGAACTACGGGTTCGAATTTAATAATTACTGTTAGATAGCCCATTTATCGATAAAGACTCAAAAATCCAAAATGTTGCAAAAACGGGAAAAATTACGCAGACGAAGTTGCGCAGGTCAGCTAATAGGTAAGAGATAAAACGATACAATCAATATCGAATTAATAAACTCGGAACAGACTGTCCTTCACCTACTGTAGAATCAAATAAAAAAGTAATAAACCAATGTTAAGTCAATTAACTTTACAGCTTATTTACTCAAAATAGGAATCACGATCTCGTTTTACAGGTTTTTGTACGTAATTCGTAATTATTTTGTATTAATTACGGAAACCAATAAGGATGCCTGGAAGCTTGCTGCCTGTATTTGTCGCGAGGAAATGTTTTCTTGAAATTTAAACATACAATAAATCTGTTCATAAAAAATAATAAATAGGTAGGTACCATACCAAATTACTAAACACAAATCATTAAAATTAGAGCAGAATCATTAAATGAAATAAGAGTATAACACTACCTCATATTTTAAGTGCATATTTAAGACTACCTATGTAATAAATCTATCAGTAAATAGGCTAGAACTCATTAAATTGTAAACCGAAATATTTTACGGCTGGTCTCAATAATCTAACTATTAAGGCTACTAGAGCGTTAGTGGCGGACCTCACGAACCCGAGTCAACATTTCACGTAGACATCTTCCGGGTCACTTTGCGATATAATTATGACCTCAGAGTAGCATAAGGTCAGCTATAAATCATTACAGCACGGCCAAGGTCTCACAACAGAACATCAAAGACGTTCAGACAATAGAATCAAAGAAGAACACCCACTGATGTAATTAATTTTGTTTTGTCTATTTATTTTTGTCTGAGAAATGATAGAAGATCTAACAAAATAAGAATACAACTTAGCACCGCCCACTCCAATCTGTTAATTTATTATGTGATTATCATAATGTGTTTCAATAAATATCGAACATAAATCAATACACAATAGAATGCCATAATGTGTTGTGAAAACTTTTTTGACAAGTTTCAAAATATATAAGCTTCAACAAGTTCTATAAAGCCTGAGGCGAGATATTATATTAGAAAATAAATCATAGTAGGTAGTACGACAAGCTGTAAGAAGTGTTTAGATTTAAATAGCCATTTGTAATTGTTGTTGAAGTGTTAAATGTACAGTCAAATGAAAATGTAGTAACTAATTGCAGATAATTTAACAGTACTTTAGGATTACAGTTAATGTAGTCATATAGTAGTCACATGTAGTTGTATAAACAAGTAATAATATCTTGCGACAACTCACAAAACGTCATCTGATCCCAAACTAAGCAGAGCTTATACTATGGCAAGCAGACAACTGATAAACATCTATAAATATTTCTAAATACATACATATTATAGATATATTACACCCAGACACAGAATAAAATATAGTGCTCATCACGCAAAGTTTTATCCTGGGTGGGGATCGAACCCACGACCTCCGGCTTAGCAACAGGGTCACTAACCACTAGACCAATAGGCCAGTCAAATTATTTAACTAATAATCCTCTTGCCGAATGCATTCTCTTTCAAATATGGCAATTATTATTTACAATTGCTATATTTATATCAAAGTTAAATTAATAAAAGTTCCGGAAGAAAAATTGTCCTTAAAAGGTTTTCATGTCTACCTTGACGAATGATGTAGACCAAAACATTGGTGTACTCGTATAAACCTACCTACCCGCTACCAGTTAATAATATTATGTCAACAATAAAATTGTTGTGTACCTACATATTTTTTGTACTTAATTGTATAATTAATGATATTATTATTGTTCACAAAAAAAACAGTAAGTAAATACGACTCTTGTACCAAAGTGAAAATAGAAAACTATTTATGAAAAACGAACAAATATGAGTTGTTAACTACGATTCAAGCTTATTTGGTCATCATACATTATGTTCCCTTTTTAGTTCTGACTATGATAATTTTTGATAAAATTTTCGCGATTTGTACACATTTTAAAATTATAAATGCTACGGGTCTTAATCGCGTGAATAATTTAAGGTAAAATACCCGTGGTCATACGAAAACGATTAACGCTTCATTGTTTATTAATCATCATACGATAAGAATAGTTCGACTTTCTATGCTAACGTAATCAAGACTAAGTCTACGGCCGTTGCAATACGCTCGAAACGTCTGGCAATAAATAAGGTATTTTACCTTAAATTATTCACGTGATTAAGACCCGTAGTATATATAATTTTAAAACATGATAATTTTATAATTATTTATTTAAAATAAGTCATATGTTGTTTCTTGTCTCGCTAAAATTAATTAATCATTACAAACCTTCATACGTAATAATATGTTTAACTTAGATTAATGAGGATATAATAAATGATACATCTATTTTTATTTATGGTATACAATGGAAGAATCCATTCAAAATCCATCAAATTTAGATTATAAATAAATACTAAGCAAATGTGACGACACCTTTACGATGTAACACAAAAACAGTCCATCCTTGAATCTTCAAAACCTGATACCTCTATTAGGGGACCCGGATCTATTAAGATAATAAATGATCGTATAATAGATTGTTGTTACCTTGACAGCGGGTCTCCATGTCGGCGAAGAAACCAGGATAAGCCTGCTCGTCGCAGTAGAAGTTGGTGTATGGCACTGCTCCTAGGACCGGGTAGTCTGTGCCTGGTTTACCTGAAAAAGTACAAAATGGAAATAATTAGTATAAAAAATTATAAATTGTACAATATACTTAGTATGTACATTGGTAAGGCATCATGTATACCCTGTGTCGCGGGGGACTTTACAAACATACAAGTAACGGACACAAAGTACACCCAGACTCGGAACAACAATTTGTGGATCACACAAAGTAGTGTGTGAGAATCGAACCCACGACCTCTTGCGTAGCAGTCGGATACACTCCCCCACCGCGCCACAGTGGCACACACTTGACAAAGTAAATAAAAAACCATTGGACAAAGTAAATAAAATAAATTGAAATATGCGTAGTTTTCATTCTTATGTTTTAACTAGCTGTCCCGCGCAACTTCGTCTGCGTAAATTTTCCCCGTTTTTGGAACATTTCTCATCACTTCTCCGCTCCTATTAGTCGTAGCGTAATGTAATATAGCCTATAGCCTTCCTCGATAAATGCCCTACCCAACAGTGAAATAATTTTTCAATTCGGACCAGTAGTTCCTGAGATTACCGCGTTCAAAAAACAAACAAACTCTTCAGCTTTATAATATTAGTATAGATTGAATATAGCGTTTTCTTAAAGCGCTTTAATATTATTATTGTGTTGAAGATAGAGGCCATTTTGCATCAATATACTAGGTATTGATGTATACACACAATATACCTATCAACCTATCATCAACATAATATAATCATTATAAAAAAAATATATTTCAAAAATATTTATAGAGAAACTCAGCAAATCTACTTTTAAATTAAATAACACAATAATAATATACAATCCTGTTCTAAATGTTAACATTATTGTCGGTCAACATCATTTAGATTTAAATAGATCATATCGCGCATCGTTTAGACACGACGACGTTGATGTCTTTTGTATGGCGCCGTTTTTTATTACTGTCTTCACAATTTTTAAAGTTAATTAATTAACAAAGTCGTATAAATTCCAATTTTGGTTGCTGTTTATTAAAAAGGTCAACCCATATAAGTATAAATATAGCAATATCACTTCCCTTACAATCTTTATTTTCAATATTTTGGTATTAAACACAAATAATAAAATCCTTTAAGTGCAATCTTATATAACCTTATCGATACAGGTTTTTAGCTTTATAAAGCAATGCTAGGCTACATTTAAACAACACGTTTTAGAGGTTAAAGGTTTATTAATAAAATAAATCTGATATCCGGTTACCTACTTCTCTGGCACGCCCCTTGAAAATAAATAACCTCATAAGGATATAAGTCTACATCAATTAAAAATAGACACGTATACAAGGTTATTTTTGGTATAGTGCCAAGCTCAGACACCCCAACAAGATTATTACTTCAAGAAATCATATAAAAAAAAGAAAATAAAAATATTGAAAACTTGAATTAAAGACTTAATAATTATTATTATTATTATTATTATTAAGTCTGCGGAATAGGATTTGTACCCTAGTGCGGAAGTTCTTTTTAAAAATAAAACTAGGCAAGAGTATTTCGGACAATGCTCAGTATGATTTTGCCGTGTGGTACCGGCTTAAGAATAGTACCACCCCATCTCTTCCCGTGGGTGTCGTCAAGGCGACTAAGGGATGTCACATCGGAGGACGGGCAGCAGCGTCCTCTGCGTACTTAAAGCCCTACTGCGATCGCCAACCCGCTCGCCAAGCGTGGCGATTATGGCAATTACCCCCAGTAGTAGGTTCTACTGGGGAGACCCGTGCCCAGCAGTGGGCCATCATATGGGTTGATATGTATGTATGTATGTAATAAAGATTTATCGCGATAGGTACCTACTTTTTTTTCAAATAAAGAAAAGAAGAACTGCTAGTCCTACATTACTAGCAATCCTTGTTTTTAAACTTTCGCGATTTTTATACATATTAGATATATAAAAGGTTCGTACCTTTAAATAATTCACGCGATTAAGTCCCGAAATATATCTAACTAGCAATCCTGTTAACCTTTCGAGCTAAGCTCAATAGCTTGTGTTAGGAGTGGGTTCACATTGATAGTATAATTAGTAGGATTCAAACCCGCGACCTCACGATTGCGAGTCCGATGCCTAAGCCATTAAGCTACCGCCGCTTCAGCCAATTGACATCGACGCAGGCGGATGACTGCAACAAATGGCTAGTAAATTATAAAGTTTTGTATCAGTGTTTTTGAATAATTTAGGAACAATTCTTCACATACCACAACGTCAAAATAAATAACGAAGCAGCCACGACTTTTTCAAGATTAAAAATCGCCAAAGTCGCGTAATTAGTATATGTATGTATTTATCCTTGGCGACTTTTAATCTTGCCAATAAGATTTGGAAATCAAAACTAAATAATCCATTTTATAAAGTTACCTTTAAAAAATTGGACCTAGATGTTTTTTCTGCTGCATAATACAAATATAATTTATTGTTTGATGATTCAAAATTACATAAAAGCAATTTTACGATCAATCAAGAGTCTACGCTAAGAAATCGTGAGAAAATTACTGTCCCGTTCGATCACGACGTTTGCGCATATTAGGCCATTCCCGGTAGTTAAACAGATAACGAAAGTTCGCTTGCAGTGACCACTTTCACTCCAATAGGTCGCTACTATCAATACTCGATCTTATAAAACCAACTGGCATGTTGGTCTAGTGGTTAGTGACCCTGACTGCTAAGCTGGAGGTCGTGGGTTTGATCCCCACCCAAGATAAAACTTTGTGTGATGAGCACCATGGTTTATTCTGTGTCTGGGTGTTATTTATCTATATTATGCATTTAAAAATATTTAAGTATGTTTAACAGTTGTCTGGTTTCCATAGTACAAGCTCTGGGAGTCAATTCACGTATTTAAAGCAGTGCAGTTGCAGTTCCGTTGCAGTTAAGTTTCTATTAAAACGGCAATTTTTGTAATCTTGTAACTTTGGGATCGATCTCAAATACGCTTGCGTCAAGTATGCGTCCCGAGAGCGCAATAACGACATTCTAGTACGGTGCGCAAGCGTTTTTAAGATCGATCCCAAAGTTACAAGAATACGAAAAGGGCCATTTTAATCGAAACTTAACTGCATCTGAACTGCAACTGCACTGCTTTATTTACGTGAATTGACCCGCTGCTTAGTTTGGGATCAGATAGCGTTGTGTGAGTTGTCCCAAGATATTATATTATTATTATAAAACTAGGTACAGTCAATTTTACTGTAACGTAGTCATTTTTAATAAAAGCGAGCAAATATGATTGACATCTTCTTACATCATTGCATATTAGATAATTTGTGTGCTATAGATGCATTACAAAACTAAATTAAAGTCAAAACTAAAGTCAATGACACGGTAATATATAATTATTATCTAATCAACGAATCATGTACTATTTAAACTGCAAATTCTAAATTATAATTATTAGTCACGCTGGAGTTGATAGAAACGCGGAAACAAATCTGTACCTACTACTTTTAAAAAATACTCGATGTAATATTGTTAAAAGAAGACAAATATACACTGTCAAAGAAAAAAAATGGTTGTCTGTAAAGTCGGTCTACGGATGATAATTTTACGTGATAACGTCATTTTGACAGTTTTTTTTTCAGTCGCCGCAATCGCCATTAACATTGATGATATTGTAATAAACAACCATGCCACAAAAGTTTTTCTTTCATTGAAAATCAACAAAATAATTCTTGATGTAATTGTTACGGCTGTGAATTGACTTGTCTTAACTAAACTGTAGATCTATACCACTGTACAATATGTTACGATATTGGACAGAGATTTTGAAAGTGAAGACTTTACTTTCGTCTACTACGACTAATCTAGCCCCTGTTTACCTAACCTGTTTAATAAGTCGAGAAAACTGAGTAGTACCCACTTCATTTATAGCACTTGCCGCTAGCGATGCAGTCACCTTTGCCCCTCATTAATTCGTATTGTAGCAAAATGCAATTATAGTGCACGTCGAATGTATACCTAGTGGTTAGAATAGAGCCTTCCAACCGCAGTCCTTACGCAATTATACGTTTCGATTTCCTCGTGAAATATTAGTCGTAGTGCATAGTACTACAACCATATTTCACGAGTATACACTACTAGCCGGTAGAACGCAGACCTACTGACATGGCGCTTTATATATTCTGTAATTTGTGAGATTGCCAATAAATAAAAGAAAGCATAGGTAAAGATATTTTTCATGAAGATTTATTCAAAAAGTATTCGAGTTTTCGATAGAGAGAGTTTTTGCTATTCAACTGCATATTTTGTAGAAAGATTAAAATGTATAAAACGTTATTATTGATTATAAGACCAAAGAGTTGTAAGCTGAACATTAAAGTTCAAGTCAGTGATTTATTTTTTATCGGAGAAAAGTTAGTTTATACATTTTTTATAATTATATACCTATCATAAATAAGAGTATGTTTTATATCGTCCAAATTCAAATAATACTTAACTTAGACTTACTTAACTTAGTTTTAAAGCCGTCAAAGTTAGATTTTTTATTAAGTACTGCAAATATAGATTAAGTTACTCGTTTTCGATTAGATTCGTTCTAGTTTCAAAAAACAAAAGATTGAAATTGAGTAACATAAAATGCTGAAGATAGTATGCAAGCATTGTTGGGTTAAATAAATATTTCTTTATTTATTACTAGTACCTGGATGACCGAGCTTTGCTTGGTATTTTTATAAACGACGTTTTACTAGATCGATTTATCGTCCCCGAAAACCCTGCATACAAAATTTCACGAAAATCATTGGAGCCATTGCCAAGATTCAGATTATATATGTACATACATATATACCAATTGCTCGTTTAAAGGTATTATATTATATGTAACAGAAAGGTGTGGTCATATTCAAGGGCTGGTATGTGCCCATGATACTGAGTGCACATACATAATTTTATCGAAATCGGAGTACCCTAAAAAAATATTTATTATTTTGTCATTCGTTTATTTATGAATGAAAAAGATATTAATTAAAAAAAGTATGACTTAAAAACTTCTATGCCATAATAATCCAATCTAATTTTGTACCAGGGGATGTATAATTCTTATGCCATACGCCTTTCACTACTGAATTTGGACAAAGAAAATATGCTATAACTACGTAATAATAATGCAACCAGCTATGGCACCATGGTAGGTGCAATACTGATAACATATCCTATCTGCTGCTGAAATTTGACCACACCTTTGTGTTACACCCTGTAAATAATTAGATAGATCGATAGATAGATTACGCTGTCGGTTACGTATTTAACTTCAAAAGTATAATTAACTACTTTTAAATAAATTTGAACATAGTTTGCCATTTATCTTCCTATTTGTCCCTTTATCGTTCATAGTGAGGTACAACGAGGTTTAAAGCTCGTTGTACCTCACAAAGAAGTTGAAACAAAACCTTTTGAAGTTGGCCAATCAACCAGTCAACCAGTCGTTAAGTAGTCACTCAAAAACATTAAGTAGTTCACACCATACCTGTACATAATATTTATGATGTCAAGTATTACATTAAAACAGCCGCTTCGTCATAACGAGAGACATATACAATGAAACATAACTCGTCATTGATGACTCATCATTACGCACCTGTACCGTCCCTACTTGAATACCACAGGTCATTTATCTGATGTCGAATTGTGTCTTTAAATTATTACGAATATTACGAACGTTATGCCATATTACATACAGTTATATAAATTCATAATTGTATAACTTGTAAGAGACTGTTTAGAAGAAGACGAGCGATGTGTTTGATTGTTTTATTTACTTATTTATTACAAATAAACATTTTTTTTTTTAATCGCATGAAGTCAGTTTGATATCGGCTTGAAAATAGTAGATGCAATACTCATTCATTGGGTAACTAGACCTAGCCTGAGACAGCTTCCCATGAGGATGTTGGACCCCATTTGAATTGGATCATCATCATCATCAGCCTGAAAACGTCCATTGCTGAACATATGCCTCTCCCAAGGACTTCCACACGGGCGTGAACAGTTTCGGACAGATTATATCTCCCCACTTCTTTGCAACAGTACAGGATTTGTGCTCTGATCTTGTACTTGGACAGACATGGTGGCGTTTTTGTACAAGCACTTCAGCACTTCGATATATCGATAATCTATGTGGCACTGCTGAATACACTGTAGCACAGCCAAGATCTCGATGGAATCGAAAGCTTTCTTGTAGTCCACATACGCCACGCATAAGTGCCGATTTTATTTGGATAGTTGACTACAAAGACAATAAATTATTATACCAAAATCAGGCAATATTAGGTCTTGAAATTCTCTAGAAATAAGAATTCATTCAACATTTAACAAGATATTTACAAAACTAAAATAAAATAAAAAAAGGAGGGCAGAACCGTTTAGGCGTCAAAGAATTCTTCATATTTAACATATTTAAAATGTGTAATTATCAAAACGCCTACTAAAAGTAAATTATTTGACCTCGTAAACTTATGACGTCATAACGGTGTACCTATTTCATGCAAATTTGTACAAAGTGTGTCGTTTTGACGTTTTATAAAAAAATAACCTACTGATTTTACTTAACAATCAACTACGCATTTCTGTAGGATATCTGTAGGTGCGTTAGATTTCATGATCACCTAAACAAATATCGTGATTAAGTAACAGATATCTATACGTATTAGCAGTAAGTAATAACAATAATTATCTTAAGCTTCATTTGTAGGTACTGTTATTAAAGCAATCGCTCTACATACTCCACCCGACTACCCCACATTAAAATCGTAAATATTTACTATTCTAGCAATTATGTACCAAGTGAATGACGGAAAGGGGCTATTAGAACCAATAATTGTTTTTCAATATGTTTAATTTCCAATCCATGTATGTACACTATGATACTTACATTGAGTAGAGTAGATATACTACACTGACGGACTTATAAACTGCATCAAAGTAATAGACGACTTTGAAATAAATATTTTAACCAAGTATGCAAACTTTCTATACAGATTTAAATTGAAACCTCTAGATTGGTTCGTGAACTTTAAAACAGCGTAGGATCATATCTTTAAGTTTAAGTTTATGTACTGGAAAGGACCTTAAGACCTTTTTTGAAGAAAAAACAGAAGTTTAAGGAAAAATTGTTTAATTAAAAAATTGGTTTTAACAATAGACACAAACTTTATGCAAGGGTTTATTTGTGTTTTAATAAGGTGTATTACCCCCACGTGCCCTTATTACGGATTCTAATCGGTTCCGCATAGATTTTATAAGGGTTTTTAAAAGATCTTGCGGAATATTGTCCCATTCTTCTGAAAGTGCTGTTCTTAGTGCTGCCACTGTCGTAGGCGAAGGGTTTCTCGCATATACAGCTCTTTTTAAATTGTCCCAAACATGCTCGATGGGATTAAGATCCGGGCTGCGTGCTGGCCAATTCATTGTACGTATCCCAACCTCTTCGCAATAATGTTGAACTTGTGCAGCTGCATGCGGCCGGGCATTATCCTGCATTAAAGTAAAATTTTCGCCTATGAATCCCATGTAAGGCACCACGTGATCTTCTAATATCTCTGTTATGTAGCGATGTGCTGTCAAACCCCCTCTATTACCGTTTTGACGGACCATGTCTATGAACACAAGTTCTGTTCGCCCGTTCATCAATATGCCACCCCAGACCATACATGAACCGCCTCCAAAAGGAACACGCTCCTCAATGCAACTTTGAGCATATCGCTCCCCACGTCGACGATAGACTCTTCTGCGACCATCTGCACCATATAAACATGTCCTACACTCGTCCGTGAACAATACAGAGGCCCACTGCTCTTCTGTCCAATTCAGGTGATGACGCGCAAATCTTAAGCGAGCTTGTCTGTGAGCTGCAGACAACTTTGGACCATTTGCTGGTCTAAAAGGGGTGATAGCCGCTTCCTTTAACCTTCTTCTTATTGTTTGTGCACACACGTTTTTTCCACGCACTTCATTAAGCTCGGTTTTGATGTTAACTGACGTGAGGAAACGATTTCGCAGGGAAGTTGTAACAATAAATCGGTCATCACGACCTGTGGTTGCTCGAGTTCTGCCTGTACCACGTCTCCTCCTGTAAGAACCTGTCTCTACAAACCTTCTGTATATTCTACAAACCGTAGACTGGTTTAAATTTAAATTTCTACCAATCGTTCGTTGATCCAAGCCCTCCCGCACCAATGCTACAATTTGTGCCGCTTGTTCGGACGAAGTATCCATATTATGGTTCAAAAACTCTCGATGTGTTAAAAAACTAACCCAACAATTATGCTGGTAACAATAATTCAATTGACCAAACAAAAAAAATCAATGAGAATTAATTTAAAACTTTGCTATAAATAACACGCAAATCTGATACTACGAGTAAATTTTCTTTTCCCGGCTATATTCATTTGTTTTACCGCAGTTCTATTTTTAAATTTAATTTTTTTTTAAGATTAAGAGCCAGTCTTTCCATATTTATATAATTTAATCTAAAAAGTTTGCATACTTATTATAAAAAATCCTTTTAGAGTAAACCTGAACTTTGATGCAGTTTATGAGTCCGTCAGTGTATATAGATATATGATATTACTAGTAGGCAGCTTGAGAATATTGACGTATCGACACTATGAAGCGACTGTTTTGTTAATTGCACTATACAATAAATAGCTTGAATGTAGCTGCTACATTTTGCACAAAAAGTAGAATTGTGGATACTACATTACTAGCAAACCCCTACAGCTAAGCTAAATTGCATGTGTTAGGAGTGGGTTCACTTCGGTAGTATAACGGATTAGATTTGTAGTATAACGAATTGGTATAACTGTATCTGAATTTGATTTACTGCCATGCAACTAGTATGCACGTTTCTGTTTTACTGGCATGTATGATTGTGTTTTTGATATAGTGCCTATGTCAATAAGAATATTTTATTTGCTAGATACATGGTTATTTGTCTTACAGATATTACGTATATTACCATAGTACAGCATGTCTCGCCGGAATTCGGCATGCAAACAATTTCATAAGAGCTTGTTTCTAGTGTCTATATTTTTGCTGTTGGATGCATTGTAATTTCTTCTGGTTCTTCCAAAATTCAAGCTTTTGAAATGCAGTATACAGTGATGAGACCTACATTAGGAGGCACTGATTAAATGGTCCAATTGTTAGGCATTATGGACACAGTGGCATCGTTAGGTACATGTATTGATTACCATGTCATTAAAATTACATAATTGCTACGCCAATAAGGCAGTCGTATACCGGCCTTCTTAAAAATAATAAAACAGTTATAATTTACATTAGGTAATTATGTTTTTAATTAATATATTATTTAAAATGAATATACCTACTTGTTTACGGAAACTAGGCCAGATTTTATACTCATTAACAATACAGCGAAGTTAGGTTTAGGTATCTGTCTGCCTGTCTTTTAATATTAATCAGTTTGCCTAATAATATATAGCAAGAAGCTTTGATTATGACAATGTTTTGAAATATTTCATTTAGGTTTAATAGTTAAATTCAACTCTTTGTCTTTTTGCGATGATCGAGAAACATAGGCACGAGCATGTCGGATCATCCTCAGTGTATGATTCCGCAGCCTTGAATAATAGCATCAGCAGAAAAGCGTATGTTCATGGTACTTACGCCCTTTTGTTGAGAAACACTTTGTTTCGGCAATAAATCATTGACGGTATAATTATCTACCTTTGTGAAATTTTTCATATTTTTTGGTCACACGGTTCTAAAGTTAAGAGGGGGGGACACAATTTATGCAACTTTCGAAGCGATTATTTCCAAAAATATTTACTCAATCAAGTAGCTGTTCACCGAATTTAATCAATAATAATTTATTGTGTGGTCTTTGAGATAAAATGCCTATGATATACGGACAGACAGACAGACGGACAATGACCAAATTATAAGGGTTCCTTTTTTGCCTTTTTGGCTACGGAACCCTAAAATTCTAAAATTTATTTACTCATCATAAATTAGCGAGAACAAGTCTGTATAAACGAAACATTACCACAGAATTAATTATCAGATAGCACACACTTATGGCGAGCGTGAGTTCGAATGCAAATTAATTCATATGAAACGAGCTATTAACAAATTGGCATTATGTCATATTCCTTTGATAGATTCACTTCACAGTCCACCACACGTCTACCTATATACGCCAAGGTCTGCAACGCATCGCCTCACTCAACTCCTCGTGTTTATATGCAGTTCTTCACTCGACACCAGTCCGGCTGTCAGGCTGCTTACCTTCTACATTATGTAAAAATAAAGATGTTCTAATATTACGTGACCAAACAAGAATCCACGAACCGGCGCGATGCATAAAAGATCGTCTGACAAATGATGCGGTAAACTAACTTCAAAATCTGCGCGATATGAACTTCTCGCAACGCAAGATGCAATATAGCTGTGATCATAATGATGTATTGCTGATGTATGATGTAATATACAGATATAAAACTTAACTGTTACGGTATTATGTATGTAGAGTGAGTATTAACACTGACATTTGACCTGCAAATACATAAACGACGACCTCATCAATCAAACTACGTAAACGTTCGCATAAAGGCACGCGTTTCTATGTTGTTCAATTTTAACAGTAGCACGGCCTTCGTACATCAAAATTATTTCAGTTTTCTACCTCACACACCAATCAAGGGTATGTATGTGAGTGTTAGAATCTCTTTGGTTATGTATGTCCAATTCGTAGTCCCATATTAATGTTTCTTTGTTGTTACAATCTTCAACTGGAAAAAAAGACCATCTACCAAACACACTGTCACATTTGATTGGAACCGAATATATAAAGAGATAATCTATGGATACAGATAATCAATAGAAAGCCACGTTATTTGTGTTTGTCATAGGCTATATATAATCACGCTATGACCAATAGGAGATGCATCACTGAAAAATGTTGCAAAAACGGGGAAAAATGACACAGACTAAGTTGCGCGGATCAGTTAGTATTTAATATAATTATAAAAATAGGTGCTTTTACTTTACGATCTGACTTAGTGATTAGTTCAAATTTCAACGAAAATAACAGAAGGTATGGTAAAGGAATAGAAGACGAATATGTAAACCAAAATATTTTTTTTTAAACAATAGTCCTACTCACTCCGCTTTAAGGGACGAGTAGGTCCCTGAAAAAGGTGTAAGTGGGGAATTCTAATAGACGGGGCGAAATCTGAGGGGCGAGCGAGGCCTACACCAAATAGAGTAGGTAACTATAATAGTGATCAAATAAATATACTAACGTCAGAAAAAAAACCGATAACGATCACACAAGGTTGTACAAATAAATTCCATTTTACTACTTCCTATTGTAAACTACTACAATAAGTTATACAATCCATTCATGGATATTATTTAGGAAATTCCTTTGCAGCTAAGGTTAAAGTGGGTACATAAGTGAGGTGCAAAATGGATTGACCCTATCCAAGTTATGTAACCGAGGACGAGCCGAAACAAGGCCAACACCGTTTACATAATAATTTGAGATAACTCAAAACATGATCGTGACAAACATTGTTTTTTTATTTAGCATTGACAATGAAAATCGATTCACAAGTTATTTCTTAACACATAGATAAATTATCTGTTAATCTAATTATATATTACGAAATACTTAATGAGTTTACTACCTTTTATGATTGATTTTATCTCACTTTATTCATATTATACAAATAGAAGTTAAATGTAGGTAATGATTAATTATGCAATATGATTTATAGGCATGCCATATACAACTTAGAAAAAGTATCTTGTAATATGTAGAACACATAATTTGCTACGTCATCAAGGATTTGTAATAATTTAAATCTCCGTGTTGTATGACAAAATATATTATAGGTACTTAATATAAAGGTTAGATTAACAAATGAACATGTAAATCGAATAAGTGGTTTTCGCGTGAAAATAACAATAATACCGAGAGGTGGTGCGTGGGTTATATGTACCTACCTACCTAAGTATAGATAGGTTTACCGTATAATAATACCTACTGTGTTTTTATGAGTTTGGCTATTTGATTAGAAAACATAGCTGAAATGACACTTCGCAGATCGACTGTATGGGCGGTTAAGCACGTTGTTTCTCATACTGTGGTAGGTATGACAGAAATGTATGCAATATTTGTCTCCAAATTAATGTAAATATTTAGTGCGATGTCAGAACTTCAATATCTGTTTCAATATTTATTGTGTGAACATCTTTAAAACCAAACCGGTTTACCAGGATATTATTATAATACCTACTTGTAAAGAAACCACTTCATTTTGCTTAAATGTGTTTACCAAATTAGAATAAGAGAACTCATAAAATATAATAATAATCTTACATGATATTTATATCCATTTATTCTGAACTTATCTATCTACACTAATAATAATATTATAAAGAGGAAAGATGTGATTGTTTGTTTGCATTGAATAGGCTCCGAAACTACTGGCCCTATTTCAAAAATTATTTCAAAATTAGAAAGCTACCTACCTATATCTTAGTGTAAAAAATTAGAGATCCCTAAGGTATAAAAAACTACGATATAACACCCGTGCGAAGCCGGGGCAGGCAACTAGTACAGTACTCCCAAATTAATAATGCACATGCAGATCTTCGCTAATTGTCGTATTCCCGGAAACACTCGAATCATGGAATCGTAAGAGCCCTAAACAAGGCATTTGCATTTTGCACCTTGTTTAAAAGAGATAGGAGTCAATATCATGTGTGCACAATCGAAAACAAATCGGGCGTTCGGCAGCTGTCGCCGGTCAGCGAAATGTCTGTCAGTCGTCTTTATATATTGGTAGTGACTGCACGTGTTCTCTATTTGTGGAAATATATAGAGCTGCTATTACACACCCTTCTTGGTAAATATAATTTCAACATTAATTAGCTTATTCAGATTTAAATAGTATATTTTGAAAAAAGGAAAATAAATAACATATTTCACGTTTTTTTAATATTAAAAAAATAAAATACCTACATTAAATACATATTAAGTACTAGAAAAACATTTAAAAAATGAGATTTATTTAAATTAAATAAATAGATAAACATGCATAAAAAATATATACCTAACTCTGCCCATGCCATTTTCTTTCAGACGAATTCTTCCAAAATGGATAAATTTAAACGTGGAAAACCGCTTAATTCACAAGCACGGCAAATGGTATTTAATGTGTACCTTTATTTCTTAAATGAAGCCAATGTTTTCAACAGAGACCATGATGGTTATTTTAAAAAAATTCAAGACCGTGTTACAAAAGCTACAGGAATTTCGCGACGAACTTTGAGTAATATCTTAAACGAAAAAAAAACATAATCAATCAAAGAAATTTTCTACACCGAAAAAAGGAAGACCTAAAAGTAGATTTCGGCTGGTACTTGATGATTTCGACTACTGTGTTATTCGTAATATGATATACAATTTTCAATTGACGCTGAAAGAACTCCCAACTGTAAATAATTTAAGAATAAAGTTGATCGAAGCTATTAATTTCAAAGGCTGTGCCGAGACTTTAAGGTTGATCTTGAAAGACATGGGGTTTAGGTTTCTGAAAACTGATAATAACAGACAATTACTTATGGAAAAACATGATATACGCCTAAAAAGGATCAAATATCTCAGAGAAATACAACAGCTGAGGAGTTCTGGTAGAAACATAGTATTTATGGACGAGTCGTATGTGCACACATCACATACTAAGGGTAAAACTTGGCAAGATAGCAACAAAAAAGGTATCAAACAACCCATTTCCAAAGGAGAGCGAATAATTATTGTACACGCAGGCAATGAAAAAGGCTTCGTCCCAGGGGCTCTAATGTTACATAAATGTGTCGACTCAGAAGGTGACTATCATAAAGAAATAAACGCGGAACGTTATCAAACTTGGCTACGCAATCAATTGATTCCCAACTTGCCTCCTAATAGTGTGTTGGTAATAGACAACGCCCCATATCATAATAAGCTGTCTGTGAAACCACCAAACTCAAACACATCTAAACCACAAATGACAGCTTGGTTACAACAACACAACATTCCGCATGACCCAAAGAAACTGAAACCCGATTTGTATAAAATTATACAAAGATACAAAGAAAATTACACAGAATTTGCCATTGACCGTATAATGGAGGAACATGGGCATAAAATTATACGATTGCCACCATATCATCCCGATTTTAACCCTATTGAAAATATTTGGTCCCAAATAAAGCAACACGTGGCCAAGAGAAATATTGCAATGACTGTGACGTCAGTTAAAGATGCTATATTAGAAAAAATCAATAAAATAGGACCAGAAGAATGGAAAAAAGTTTCTGATCATGCGGTTCAATGCGAAGATGAATATAGAAAATTTGAGCCAAGAATCGATAGTTATTCCGATAAACTGATTATTTACACAGGTGATAGCAGTGAGGAAAGTGTAAATGAACAAGAGCATAATGAAACTTCTGATGAATCTGCGATGTCGGGAATAGAGGTCTTCCTCGATTCTGATTAATTTTTTTATAATTGTATTATTTTTCTGGAATGATTAGTGCTGTAAACAAATTTGAACTGAGATTTTGATTATATTTTATGTAAACCTCTATTTGAAAACGTTTTTTTCTCCTTCTAATAAAACCTTATGTTATTTAAACCTTTTCCTCCATAATTACACCAACTTCGGTAAGACACTTGAAAACTAATCACTCCAACAATGATTGTAGCGTTTTCGCTATTTACTTACATGGAATTATCGAATCAAATTTCGTTACAGGTAAATCAAATCTGTTTTAGCACAAAACACATAATATATAAAATTAGGCATAGAGAAATTGCTCTTAACCACTCTATATAAATATCGTCTTTCGACGCTCGGGTAATACGACCGTTGCCGAACAATGACGAAGATTTCCGAAGATTTCTATGCGCATTATTACTTTTGGAGTACTGTACTTAATATTATAAAGCTGAAGAGTTTATTCGAACATGGTAATCTCAGAAACTACTGGTCTGAATTAACAATTAAAAAATATTTTATAGTTGGATAGCCAATTTACAGAGGAAGGTTATAGGCTATATAGCATCATGTTACGACCAATAGGGGCGGAGCAGCAATGTTGCAAAAACGGGGAAAATTTACACAGACGAAGTTACGCGGGTCAGCTAGTAACATATAATCCTAATACCTAGCTATATATATTTATAACAGCCAGCTCTATGTCAAAATGACACCTTAAGCGGTAGAGAGGGTGTAGCAAGCGTCCATAAGTTATAATAGCTTTCGCTTTGCATGATTGCAAATAAATATACCTAATAAAGAAATACGGAGATTAACGCTTTATTTTCTTTTAGATTGCATGAGATTTCGACCTGATTGCACCGGCCGTGATGACACATGCTGTCATTACTGACATCGGCTACTCCTGATACCTTTAAAACAGGAAAACCAGCTCAAAACCAAAACTATATTATATTGATTGATTGATAACAAACGAATCTGGAATAAGCATCAGCATTTCAATTTCATAATAGATAGATAAATGTTCGAAACAGTCCATATACGTAATATTAAAGCATAATGAGGTCTATCAGACTATCAAAGGTTCTACAGAGGCACGGGCAGTGCGTTAGCGTTATCTTTATCATTAATAATAGCTACATATGACCCACGTGTGGCGCAAGCTACAGCACAGTTATACAGCGGTGTCGCAAGCGCACCGAGGCGGCAAGCTCCGCGGTAAGTAGAAGAACTGACGTATTCAAACACAATTGGATTTTGTATCCTATTCAGTTTAGAAAAAGGACTGATTTAGAAGGCCATCGTGAACAAAATGTTGAAGAGCTTTTATATCTACAAATTTAATAGAAGCTTTACATAGTAAAGTAAACATTATTAGGTAAATGTTGTGTCATATTATCGAGGTTTTCTATATTAAGTGCTAGAATAGTGTTTTGTTTGGTCGTGCAACAAAAACAAATCGTGTTTGAGTCTAGGTGTAATTTATCAATAATATATGAAGGCACCTACGTAACTATTTATTTAAAATATATAGCACAAGGCTTTGAGTTTAGCTGGAGGGGTTAACAAGATTGCTAGTAATGTGGGACTCAATCCCACATTGCTATTGCTATCATTAAAAGAAATTTAAAAAAATATAAATATTATAGTAAAAAGCTAGTTACTTTGTGGTAGGTACCACAAACTAACTAGCTTTTTCCTTTAAAGAAAAAGACGGAGAGGAAAACTTAACACAGCTGGATAAACCGGAACTGGCTGCCAATAAAAGAAAAAGAGAGAGTCGGAGAGGACCGTTGTCAAAAGGCACACAGAGTACAAAAAACAACAACGTTGAGCATTTTTGGATATTTTGGAATGGTTAGGGAATAATTTCGCACAAATTGCTTTATTTATTAGTATATAAGTGCTATCATTTATGTGGTTAAATACAATATTCATCTACTGCGCTATTGTAGACAAACATGACAATTTATATTACTTAAAAAAAAGTGTTATTTTTTTTCTGAACTATTACAATTAATTTTACATTAAAAAGTTTATATCTCAGAAAGCGCAGCCTACTCTCCCTCCGTCTTATGAATTTGCGATCAGGTCATGTGTCCTGACGAGAGTTTAAGATTTTTTACGCATCCCAAAAAATGCACAACGCCGCTAAAGAAGTTTTCACTTAAACAAAAAAAATAAAAAGTTTATGCACAGCACAGACAAATACAACTACGAAAGCTCAATTGTAGGCCTTTCGCATTAAAGTCACGCAGTATCAAGGGATCAAACACGTCTCGTGTGTAAATATGAATTATCTGCGTGTGATCTTACACCCATTGTTCGCCCACGAATGATTGGGGTACGCCTCGCCAATTATACTTCGATACCTCGACCATTGTTTCAAAGACTGACAAAATATTACGTGAGCACAGGAAATAATTAGGTACTATTGTCGCAGTAAATGTCAACTATACTGGCCGAATATGAACAAACATTGCTCATATCGTACACGATAATGATTTCGCAACCTTTACATAGTTTAAAATATATGTATTGTATGTTCAGTCTAACATGTCCTTTATTTTAAGACTAGTTACGAAACAGCAACTATTTTAATTGGATATCGGTTGAGCTTGCTTGGTTACATGCACTACTAGCTGTTAACCATTATTTCGTTCGCGTGGAAATTTTGAAAAACAAAAAAAAACAGGAACCGTACATTTTCCGGAATAAAAAGTAGCCTATGTGTTTGGATGGAAGGCATTCAGTCTCATTGACTGCCTCTGTGGCGCGGTGGGAATGTATCCGACTGCTACGCAAGAGGTCGTGGGTTCGATCCCCACCCAGGATAAACTTTGTGTGATGAGCACGATGGTTTATTCTGTGTCTGGGTGTTATTTATCTATAATATGTATGTATTTAGAAATATATAAGTATGTTTATCAGTTGTCTGGTTGCCATAGTACGAGCTCTGCTTAGTTTGGGATCAGATAGCGTTGTGTGAGTTGTCCCAAGATATTATTATTATTATTAGATTAGATCGAAAATTACATAGATAGTAGTAGTACCATGAACTTAATGGATAATTATAAGGTACTGCTTTTACTTGCGTGCAAAAATGTAGCTATACTATTCCGGTTTTATTAGATAAGATCTAAAACTAAATGAAGAAATTTCCATATAATCTTTCGTAATATGATCAGTGTTGTAGAAGAAGAATGGATAACTCAATAATAACTCAATGTAAAAACAATTTTAACCTTGTTATATATTGCTTATCTATATAGGTAATCAACTCGCATCTTTATATAGTCATAGCAAAGCACATATTCATATTTCTCGTTATAAGAGCTATTTCGTAAGTTTTATTTCTTTTGTGGATGTTAAGTATTATGGTCGTCTAGCCGGCGTAAAACCTGTTCAGTGGCTAATTTTAAACATTTTTATGTGCAAAATGTTCGGACGATCCAAATAAAACCATGAGGTGTTGATTTACGATTGAATAATCCCTGAGATCGTTGGAACGATGAAGCCTCAGTTCTTTAGTTATATTGGTTATGGAAGTGCCTATTTTCCGAGTCGATTTTGGTCATGGCAGTTGAGATTGCCATGACCAAAATCGGCTACCCTAGGTACAAAGCAAAAGTGTAGACACAAAATAAAATTATGAATGAAAATGAGCTGTTTCCCTACTCTAATGGAATGGCTAGATACAAACAGAAAGAGATTTGGTACAAGACCACGTCTTAAAGTGTTCTAGGTGGTACATAGATATGTAACGAGCCTGGAGTGGTAACATGGCAGATTGCGATACTGTTTTATTTTTTGTTGTACACACAAAACTCGCAATGACAGGAGTGTAAGTGGTATTATTCTATAAGTACATTTAGATGTTCATTTAATAAAAGTCAGAAAAAATACATATAAGTACTGGGTGGCGCAAAAGTAAAGACCCTATTTGGTTCAGCTATAACATTTTTTCTAAATTAGAAAACTAGATTTAGATTTTTTTAAATGTATATTTGTGCCATTAAATTTCGTACCATTAGGATTTAAAGATGATGTCTTTTAAATGGTGACCTCCAGAGTTGATACACATTTGAGCCCTATTTATGACATTTTGCATAACTTGCCGTAACACTTCCTGCGATATGTTCGTTATTTCTTGACGAATGTTTTCTTTTAGAGCTGCGAGAGTCTGTGGCTTGTTCACATACACCCGAGATTTCAAAAAACCCCAAAGAAAGAAGTCTGGACTGGTCAGATCGGGTGATCTTGCAGGCCAAGGCAAATCGCCAAAACGAGAGATAACTCGGCCTGGAAAAGCGTCCCTCACTAAGTCCATAGTGTCGCGCGCTGTGTGTGCCGTAGCGCCGTCTTGTTGAAACCAGATGTGCTCCAGCCCCAATTCGTCCAAACTGGGTATCAAAAACTCACGTAACATGGTTCTGTAGCGTTCTCCAGTGACAGTTATCGCATTGCCTCCAGCGTCTTCGAAAAAATAGGGTCCGATCACTCTGTCAACACAGATGCCACACCATACAGTAACTTTTAGTGGGTGTAGAGGTGTTTCTTGAATAATGCGCGGATTATCAGTGCCCCAGAACCGAGTATTCTGCTTATTGACATGCCCTGAGAGATGGAAATGCGCTTCGTCACTCATAACCAATTTTGAAGGAAAATCATCCTCTTCAAGGTTGAGGTTTATGACGCGCTGGCAGCAATCTAGACGAGCTCGGTGGTCAGCAGGCAGCAGCTAATGAGTCATTTGAGTTTTATACGGGAACATCTTTAAGTCTTTCACCAAAATACGCTGCAGGGTCCGTCTGGAAATGCCCAATTGCGTGGCACGTCGCCTCGTTGATGTTTCTGGATACTCTTCCACATCTTCGCGCACAGCATCGATATTTTCAGCTGAACGGCCTGTTCTTGGTCTCCCAGACTTAGGTCTATCCAATGTTGAGCCAGTTGCTTCAAGGCGTGTGGCAAAGCGTCGAATTGTGCGACCAATCGGTGCCGGACGGTGGGGAAATCGTCGACGAAATTCACGTTGTGTTCTTATCACTTATGAATTATTCCGTAAGAACATTGACACAATTATTCCACGTTCTTGGGGAGTAAAACGGTCCATGTTTATTTTCAGTGTATTTTACATTTGTTCACTACACAATTTTCAACAACAGAATGACAGAAAATGTCATATAAAAAAAAAAAAGTATTTTCTTTAGTGCCAGTACTTTTGCGCCACCCAGTACTTATCACACAAAGTGACACGGCTCTACTTTTGCTTCTAGTGCCAAGATCCCAATTTAAATATGTTTATCTATAAGATAATATCTTACAGATAAAGTCTACTATTATGTACCAAGACATTGGTTCTTGAAATAGACTAGTTTTGCCCGTGGCTTCACCTTCATGGACGTCGTCGGTAACATGACAAAACTTTATAGTAGTTTTCGCCTGAAAAGAACATTAATAAACACATAGCTATAGACGTTGAGTTTTGTTTATATATTTTTTTAATATATTGTTTAATATTGAGTATATTCATGCCTCAATCAACACGGATAAAGATACGCGTAGGTAACAGTGATTAAAGTGACGCGTTGATAGATTACAGATTAGTGTTGTTGTGCACACACATGACTACCTTCGTGCCGACCTCAGACCTCGTACAGAATGTCAGGGCGATTTGCTCAAACGGCCACAATCTCTGTAATCGGAGCTCTCTTCATGCCAATCAGCCAATTTCAATCAATTACACACGTTACAATCTATTGCCGATAAATTATGCAAACTGGTTGGTTTATTTTCTTTTAAGTAAGTAATTTCGCAAATTTATCAGGAAGACTAATGTAAGAATCGTTTAAAGCAAAAGATATGTAGAGATACACAGAAAAGGAGTTAGGTTTGCAGGAAAACATGTATTTGTAATGCCAACGAATGTATTACACTATTTATTAGCACATCTGTTACACTCACTCAGCTGTATTGTTCGACTACTATGTCTGTAATAGAATATCTATTATTACCTAATTATTACAACAATTATCGTAAGGTACATAAACTACACAATAACTCGTCAGCCTACTTCGATAGTTTTTTACTATATACGAGTACTTACGCCTATTTCTACTAAATGCTCTAGGTATTAAGTACTTATAAGTGGAAAATGGATGCACTTATTCGAATAGGTAAAAGTGCGTCAATACATGTCTCCACTTGACCTAAAATCGTAAGGAAGACCTCTACAAAACTTCAAAGAAAATACCTAGGTTCTTACTTACCCTAACGACTTTTGCCTAAATGCTAATACATAATTGCATGACGTTATCCAAAGCACATTATTAGGAAAACGAATTTACCAAAGCTTTAGAATAAAACCTCTATAATTTATAAGTAAAATTCTCCGTCCAAATATTCTTAGTATAAAAATAAATAAAATTTCATAAAAATAAAATATTAAACTACATAAAAATAAAACCGGGCAAGTGCATGTGGGGCCACGCGCAATATAGGGTTCCGTAGTCCCCCCCCTCCCCTCCATCCGAATAATGCGGCTCAAGAAGTGGGTTTTCTGTTGTTTTTGTTTCCTACTTACAACGTTATACCTACATAATAATCATTTTCAATGGAATTTATACGAAAGTATCGTTACTTCTCATTTGACCAGTTTACTCGTAAACTTGGAAAGCCTACTTAGCTGTGATAGTTTTCCTTTTAATTTCACTATATACCTATACTTCTACCGTGATTTATTTCACATACGCAACATTAAGCATATAGCTGGCAGGGGGGAGGGGGGGGTGTGACTTGACTCTTACAAAAAAGTTCACTTTAACTTATTTATTCTTTTTTTTATTTTCTTTAACTTTTAAAATACCTATCTAATGATGGGGTTCCCACACGATTCCACACATTTTTTTGATAATTTTTTTTTGATCAAAAATCAAAAAAATGTTTTTTAAACTTTTATACATTCACTTTGTCGTCGTCGTAATATGTGAATCCATGCAAAATTACAGCTTTCTAGCACTAACAGTCTCTGAGCTAAGCTGCGGAAGAACATGGCGAAACTTTATGGGTTCGGTTTGGCCCTTTTGGCTACGGAACCCTAAAACACTTGTTCATTTCCATAATACCTACATAGATCAATGTCCAGTAACATAATGAAGTAAGTATGTGCAAGCTGTCAAGCTGATTTCCTCATCGCGATGCACGCAAATGCAGTTGCACGTTGAATGTTCAAGTGGACCTAGGCTAGTGTACTAAGGAACGCGCGCTATGTCGTTTGCACATTTTATTTTAACGCTTTCACTTACTTCCCTGTGTCATACAGTTACTTAATTACCTGGTGTAATTACATAGTGTATAAAAGTACAGAGCTGAGTATATACCCTACCTTGCAGTGTCGGGTAAAAATTTGGGCTAATATTTATTTTTACTTTAATATTATGTAATCTGTTTTACTTTCTTAAGGATTATTTTTGCAACGATTTCTTATTCAATAAAAATAAAAAAATATCATATTTAGTTAAGGCAATATTTTGCTGCTACATTTACTAAATAAAGCTGAAGAATTAGTTTCTTTGTTTGAACGTGGTATCAGAACTACTAATCCGAATCGAAAAATTCCCATTTATCAAGGAAGGATAAATAACATCACGCTACGACCAATAGGAGCGGAGTAGCAATGATAAATGTTGCAAAAACGGGGAAAATTTACGCAGATGAAGTGGCGCGGGACACCCAGTTATAAAATAAAGCTGCTTCTTTTCTAGCAAAATTGATATAAAATAAATACCTAATATTTTCCTGTCAAAAAGAAATGTTTTCACTTGTTAAGTACTATCCGATCGTATTTTTTTTACCAGTGCTTCACAACTTATACGATCTTTAACATGGTTTATGTAATTCCTCTCCTCAATTAAGTAATAATGAAATATCTATGCAATCCAATAGATATGACATAATATACAATATCTCGAACGAATTCATTGAATATTCAAGAAAAATAATAATCATTATACCTTCATAAATGCTGTTATTAAACATAAGCTTTCATCGTCATCGTCCCTCCATGAAACATGCAAATCAATTGCGTAAGTGCCCGACTTACACTAGGTGCGTTGCCCAAAACCCGTGTTCTATGATTACGACCTCGTTCATACAAATGCACATACGATTGTTAGCACAATTAAGAGCTTAGATGTAGTGTAAGAGCCGCAGCCTGCAGAGAGCAAGGTTACGCAACGCACGGAGCCATAGGTCCGACCTTCACTGTCAGACCAATTCCTATTAAATTTAATGTAAGTAACTTTTGTTCTAAAACTTTACAGCCTGTTCTGTAGCCATACGTATTGTTGCATTTAGCCTCGTAATGTCATTATTAAAAAAACGTGTTCGACTGAAGTCAATTAGTAAACAAACAGTTAATAAAGAGGGTTATTAATATTTCATGCCAGCTAGCACCTAATTACGTATTTAGGTAAGCATGCAGTTGGCGCACGCCGATGCTGCAACGCGAGGACTCACTTAAACGTAAACCAATTTGTGGGCAATTCAACCATTTTACTTGGAAATAAGAAAGAAATGGCAATGTTGACGAGTACCGAGTACTTTAATGTGGTTGACTGTCTATTACTGTCTTTAGGCACACTTAGTTAAATTACTTTTGTTCCACTGCATCTTTGTTGCTGCAGTTAGGTAGGTACATTAACTACTACGTGTAGATATGCGTTTAGTCTCAGAGATTCGCTACTGCATAGGACAACAAATTGTATTATCCTTAGGTGTTTTGACTCAAGGTGTTCGGAGTTTGAATAATTCTTCGTACACCAATCTCTACCAGATTATCCCCACTAATAGGATAGGTGGAAAATGAATGCACTTACTATAAGTACCTATAAACCTACGTATAACGAAAGTGTTTGTAAAGTCCCCCTTGAGACTACATAACTACTTCAAATTCAATCCAATGAAAAAATTAAACATCCCTACTTGACGTGTAGAAGATCGTATTTTTTTTAAGATTTTTTTTTTAAACTTTGTCAACTATAAGAATATGTATATCCCTACCAAATTACAGCTATCTAGGACTGCCTTTGTGGCGTGGTGGGAGTGTGCCCGACTGCTACGCAAAAGGTCGTGGGTTCGATTCCCACACGGAACACCACTTTGTGTGACACAAATTGTTGTTCCGAGTCCGTGACTTGTATGTTTGTAAAGTCCCCCGCGACACAGAGCTTATAAACTAAGTATGTTGCAGACGGAGGGACACGACGAAACTATAACGATCCCTTATTTAATACGGATCCCTAAAAGAACGATAAACGTCGATTTATTGTTAGCAAATATACTAACAAAACTGACGTTTATTATTCTTTTACTCAATATAGGTAAGTACACTTACTTAATTGTGGCTAGAAATTACAAATTTGCAACGGTGAGGTAATAAACAATTTAGCCCACAATAACATTTTTTTTATATTATACGTCAGCATTATAATTAATAATCATGTTGGTATTGTGATAACTTGGCAAGGCTTTAATGTCAAAAATTACCAGCTGCTGTTTGGCATCTGACCTTTGTACATACAGTTGGTATTTTAATTAATTTTTAATTACAATAAGTTTTGACAAGTTACATAAAATATTATATTACTGCCAAGGAATAAGGAAAAAGTGTTTTTTTGAGGTTCAAAATTATTTAAAATATTACAAATTACCTATCTATATAGAGTAAATATAATTGATGCTTTTAGCATCAACCATATTTACTCTGCAAACAAGAATGCGAATTCAAATATAATATTGTTGGTAGAGGCGATTTTTTTAAATCCTGAACGGATTTAATTAATCGGAACAGTTTTGAAATAGTCTCTATTCTATCAGAGAAATCCATAGTCCAGATAGATGTTCTGTACTATAGGCAATCCATAAATATTCATTGGAGTATTTATAAAATTAAAATGATTGTAGGTATGTACTTCATGTAGAGTTAATGAGTAGTATCTATTTTAGAATACCTCTCACAGATATGACATGTTATATTATAAACACCCTCTATTTAATCACACCAGCTAAACGATTGAACTTTAAAAACGAGGTAGATACTTGTTAATAATTATCTTTTATCATCAAATAATAAAACATATTTGAAGATCCGTATACAGTCAATAAACTTTACAAATGTCGAGGCCAACAATTCTTCCTTTTGTAATGAATACTAAGATCACCACGCAAAAAAAAATAGATTTACTGGTCTGCTAGAATTACTGTCAACCATATTTTTATTTTTACAGTAATAAATTACTTTAATTTAACATTAAAATAGTCGGTTTAGCTACTCATTAAACTCAAAAGCTTGCTCTAATAATTATGTAGGTAGGTACCTGTCAAGGTCTGTCTACTTAATTAATTAATAACGAACTAATTTCTTAATGATGGCTGTAGAAAAAGTATAATTAATAGTGTAAAAATATTACGATTTATTTGTGTATTTCCTCAAGTTAGCCTTGGCAATTTAATTGTTTTTCCCGATTTAAAAATCATAAAATAGTGATACGTACATTATTTAACTTTGGAATAAAGATAAGTTCACGTAGTACTTTATTTTATGTCATCTGAATAAAAAGGTAGGTAGGTTCATCAAATAGAAAAACAGAATATATACTAAGTATCAAATTAATTAAAGCCTTAAAAAACTTAGTTTAGCCTTAGAAACAAAGCCACGAAATGCATACGGACCTTGTAAGGAAAATGATAATATGGACGCTCAAGATGTTTATCTAAGTAGTTAAATTCTATTGCCATACACCCACAATGTACATCCAAATCCGCGCCTCAATTACATCCATCAGTGGTCTTACTTGACGTAAATTATTCTAATTGAAACCCATACTACTTAATGAAACTCAATTTTGGTTTGAAATAAAAAATACAATTTCAGTTAACGACAATCTAATAGAAGTCTCGTTAGCACAAACAAATTGGCATCCATGTTGTCTTTTGGTTTATAGCAATTTTGTAGATAAAACGATTAGGCACAGACAACAAAAACGGAGGATGAAATAATTGTTTGTTGTTGATCCAATCGCACATTTATACTACGAACTGGCAGCAAATTCATTGTGTCACATTGGAACCAATATTGTCTCAAGGCTCTAGAAAAGAAGTTCGATAGGCTGATAGTGGCAACAACACAAACTATTTTAAAAATGTATGATCTGATAAAAGATCTCCTGCTATAGAATACGCGCCCTGTCGATGGGGACTAATTGACCAAAAAGTAACAATGGACTCACCAGGTATAGCCATTCCCAGTTCGAGATACTCCTTTACAGAAGGGCTCAGAAAGGCTGTAGGCGCCGGGGCTGCCGCCGGCTCAGGGTCGGGAGCATCCAGTGCTTGTGCCGGCTCCCGAACAGCAGCACTGTCTGCACGCAAGCGTTTGACTCGCCCACCATCTTCTGATCCGCCTGGAAAGGACGCGCAGACGCACGTAACATTGTGTAATTTACATAACATAGACAAGAGTATAGTGTGGGTGCATCCTAATTTGGCTTAATTAGTATTAGTATCTTGAAAGTAGTGTAACATCTTTATTTTGCACAATCTATCTATCATATTTTGCAAAACCTTTTCTCACATCTTCATTGAATATGTATGATTTTCGGGTGCATAATTTTGCCTGTCTAGATAATTACTTACTGACTTATGAACCGACCAAGGCAGAACTACCTTGTGAACCTAACAATTAGGTACACACGCAACAAAAAAGGAATTAGCCAAATAGGTGCTGCCCTTCTGAAGTGATGCACTTACAATTGATATTTATTTAACTGCTTAGATTAGAGACATTTATCACAAACCTTTAAATAATTCACGCGAATAAGTCCCGAAATATATCGAATATACCAATTTTTTTTTTTTTTATGTTACTCTATTATGCAATATCGGTAGTTTGCTGCAACATCGCTTAACTAAGTGTCGTAGCAATATCAAGTCATCACCCGAAGAGTACATAACATATGAAGAAATATTAACTTGGTACGATATTTTAATTGCAATCTCGATATTCCTAAATATGCGATTACGTCAATTAAACATCTTAAAGGGTAGAGTTCGGTTTTTGTTGTAGTGTATCAGTTTTGCATTAGGTACTAACTTGGCAGTTACTTATTTACTTAAATAGATATTCCTGTCAGATGTTCAAATGTATGAAGGAAAAATCGACTCGGGCGAGACCTGAACCCACGAATTCAGTTATGAGATAAGTATAAATTCTAAGTACCTACCATAGTAAAAAAAACGAAATCCTGTCATATGTACAAAAAGATTGCGTTGTGTAGGTACTGAATTTTAAAATAAAAATAATTGCGCATTTGCGATTATTTTTTGAATCTATATTATGAAAGAAAATAAATTAATGAATGCTTGGAGCGTAGCAAAACCTATATTTCTTCTATTATTAGGTACTTACTGCAACACTGAGAGGCATTTAATGCTTATTAATTAGTTAGTAAACATTTTATTTGACAACATTTAAAAAGGAATGATTTAAGTAACCATTACACGACTGTCAGTACGGCAGTTAGTGTAGTATTAGTTAAGTACCTTTTTTTTTTTCATTATTTACACCTAATTAATTTATTTGACAATACATTAATTAGGTGTAAATAATGTAAATAAATAGTAATAAATTAAGGAATAATAAATGAACTTCTTTGAGACTAAATATTATTTACCTAATAAGGACCACTTCCCCTATAATTTTAATACACAAAAGAGGGGACAGAAATTATGTTGGTAACTATCGAACTAGCTTAACATCAAATATTTATAATTTTTTTGCAAAAAATATCTTAGGCCGCATTACTAAAGTTCTCGACGAGAATCAACCACGGCAACAGTCAGGGTTCCGAAACAAGTATTCAGTGGTTGACCATGTCCATGTGATGAAGCAAATATTTGAAAAATATAAGGAATATGATCTGCCGGTTTACTGTTGCTTTGTCGATTGCAAAGGCTTTGGACCACAATGGAATTTAAAAATGAAATGGCCTGAAGAAACAAGGAGTGGAAGAGAAGTTTAAAGGATATTATAGATTATCTATACTAGTAGTAAAGTAAAAGTTTAACTAGAAAGTGACGGAGAAATTAAACATCTGGAAAAGGGCGAACGACTATGAGACCCACTCTCGGCGATATATAATAATATTTACTGCGGTACCCGAATAATTTTGTAGGCAATTCATATGGAAAACTTGTGGCTTAAGGATCAATGGCGAGCATCTAACAAATCTGAGATTTGCCGATGACATAATTTTGTTTGCAAAGACTTCTCAAGAACTTCGAAAACTACTGACAGATCTTGATACACACAGCAAAGAGGTGGGCTTAAATATGAACACATTAAAAAAATAAAACAATAATAAATAGAGAGGATGAAGCAATCACAATAAACAACATTCCTATTGATTATGTGGTTGAGAATATATATCTGGGCGAAATAATTAAAATAAACAATATGTCAAGTAATTAAATTGAGACACACGTAGGGCATGCGTGGAAGAGCTATATAGAGCGTATAGAGAAGTAATTGAAAGACAAAACAATAAAAGCCTCTGTTAATAAAAAAGCTATTTAACACCTGCATACTCCCAATTCTAACTTAACGAAGTCAGACTTGGTCGCTAACAAAATTTAAGCAAACCAAACTTCAAACTTGTCAGCGAAGCATGAAACGGAGTATGTAGAAAAGAAAATCAACCATAACATCATTAGGAAAGCTACAAAGTGTTAAAAGTAAGTGCACTAAAATGGATATGGGCTGGCCATGCAGCTAGAGGGCAAGAGAAGTGGACCAAATTAGTAACTGTGTGGTACCCCAGAGAGAGAAAGAGAAAGAAAGGAAAACCTTATAAAAGAGGGGAAGATGACCTGGTTCAGACAGTTCGGAAAACCTGGATTAGACTGGCACGAAAAAGAGAAGAGTGGAGAGTGTCAGGGAGGCCTTTGCCAAAGTACACACAAAATAATAATATGTAACTATAAATTAATAAAATGAAATGTATTGAAAAATGTAAATAAATAAATGATAATGTTTTCCTAACTGATTTTTGACATAACGGCCAATATCTACAAAAACAGCCAAGTACCTATGGAGATATTATAGGGCACAAGCGTCTGCGCAATCATGAGAGCATCCACTCCTTCACTAGATATCTTAGATAAAATCCAACACTGATAGAAAGAGATTATGCATAGGACCTACGACTTAACTCGCAGGCATTTTGAAGAGCATTGTGAGTTTTAGAATATAGCAACTCGCCTAATGGACCTATCAGTGCTAATATTACTTGCAACCTCGCTGATCTCTCGATCTCCTATCATGATGGGACACCAGTACACAGTTTAGTATTTCCTGGTGTAATACTAAACAGCACTGGTGTCCCATCATGAGGCAAACGAGCTTAAGTGTGTACATTATGCGATGAAGGACACAATTAATAATTAAAACCGGGCAAGTGCATGTCACAATGTAAGGTTCCGTAGTTCCCCCCCCCCCCCTCCATCCGAATATGTGGCTTTTGTTTCATACTTACGACGTTATATCTACTTAATAATATTTTTCAATGGAATTTATACGAAAAAAAATTTACTTCTCATTGGATCAGCTGTTACTCGTAAACTTGTAAAGCCTACTTAGCTGTGATAGTTTTGCTTTTAATTTAACTATAAAAATGTGATTTTTTTCACATACCCAACATCAACCATTTACTTGACTCTAACAAAAAATTGCAATTTAAAGCTTAATATTTTACAAACTGATCCCTAAAGCTAAAAATCGTCTTCCCAACCCCTATACGCGTTTAAAAGACCTATCCAATGATAGGGGTAGGTAAGAAAAAAAAAATCACACCCCCACTTTACATACAGGGCCGGTAACTACATGACATGACATGGCGAAACTATGAGGGTTCCGTTTTTCCATTTTGGCTGATGATGATATGCTTCATTTAATAAGCACTAATAAAAAATCGCATTTTGATCCGCCTATCCGTTTGGAAGGTAAGAAGCTTCAAACTGAAGTACCTAATTATAAGTAATAACGTGACGAGTAGGTAAGTAATGTGAATTTATGTGATAAATGCCTAGTTCTAAGACAATGAATACCTCACCAAAATAAATAAAATACCTATAGCATCGAAATAAATGCGCACTTAAAACTAAAAATCATAAATAGAAATAGATAAATTACTCACCCGATATAATTAGCAACGACAATAACACCGATGAAAACAAACTAAAAACCTTGTCTCCATACATTTTGAGTCTTAAACAATTGTTTACACAGATTCAATCACCAAAACATATGCAAACGCATGTTTAACTCAACCGTGTCACAATCGAAAAGACTTCAGTCGGCATTGGTGTAGATTGAAGGCCTCACAAAAGGATTGACGAATTTCGTAATTCTGCTTATGGCTTTGCTCGTGGTTGATTAATAACCGCTGGACGCGACTTTGTATGTGCGTTTATTTTTCTTGAATAGCGGTACCGCGATACCGCTCCGACTGGCTCTGACGTGCACTTTCGAAGGCAGTCGAGCGCGCAATGCTCATGCAACGCGCTTAACATGAAGATTCTATACTAATAGCCGAAATTGACCTCTAAACTTCACTCAACAACTTTATATATTTAAACAATTGCGATGTTGACTGTCAACTCCAATCTTTTAAGTATCTTATCCTATTTATTTTCAACACTAAGTCTCTACTTACTCGACAAGGAGTAGATAAGCAAGTGTCGAACTGACTTGGTACCTGAATCTCTGTCATCTCGTCATGCCCAAAGTAGTTACCTTATAAAAATGCGATAATTATAGAAGATAGCCACTTGGCTATACATAGCATAGGATCTACACATACACCATAGTACCTACCTGGTACTATTTTATTATAGGTGTATGTGTCGAGTGATCGATCATCTCACATGAAACCTCAATGATAATTTTGAAATATTTGCTTTGACGTTCTTTTAAAAGCTTAATTTGAATAAGTAGAAAGAAAGAATTGGAAAAGTGAGAACCGTCAGAGCCAACAGCCTGATAAGTCGCATTGAACTAATAAATTTAAAAAATATTTGATTTATGATAGTGATATAAATCACTTTTATTATGAATACATGTATACAAATGGGGAAGTTGTCGTTTGATTTCTCACAAAAGAAACACGATCCTGTTATTCAGACCTGGTACCAGCTCTACGTCTCTACCAGCGTTACTATAGTTAGTTTATTAACACGCTTCATCTTCTAGATCTATCTTAAATATTTACCCACACCCGTTACCTGTGATGTCGAAACCGAAAACTTGACTCGTCAAACAGCAAATAAGACCAAAGTCGAATAAGTATAACCTGCCTGTCCTGCCATAGAACTCACTATAATAGGTAGGTACCTACTTCTGGATCTCGTCGACAGAGTTAATTGGCCAACTGGGCCAACCATACCTACCGGGTCTAAGCGTTCTCACACCATGCCGACAATATCAAGTCAATCAAAGTCTACAAATTAAAGTACCTAATGGAGGGCCTGGAGTTCTAAAAGGTTTAGTTTCGACTCCATCTCCTATAAATTACAAAAATATGTGTCATAATTAGTTAGGTTAGGTTAGTGTAAAATTATTTATTTGCTCAAAATAATGTTACTTGTGATCATAGTCATAATGGAGATAAATAACAAGTTATTATTAAATATGATGGGTTACTATTTATTTACAAATAGTTTTCGCCCGCGGCTCCGCCCGCGTATATGTCGGTTATCGCTATAAAATCGCTAGGTCTTAAAACTGGCTAAAACGTCGAATGGCGGCTTTTTACCTGTCAAAAAGTACCTACGTACTTGACCGTACTTTTTGACAGTTCTTTGCTTCAATTTTATTATGGACTAGCTGTGCCCGCGACTTCGTTCGCGTGGAAGTTGGGTTTATATTAAGGTAGTTTATATTACAATTCAACTTCTGTGTAAAACATATTGTAAACATGCTCCACAATGCTCTGTGGCATCTATGGATATTTGGGCCTAGCTTTAATCAGGGCCCAACATATGGCAGGGCAAGCCAAGCAAATGCCCAGTGCAGCAAAATGAAGGGCGACAAAGTTTATGGCGCCAGACGGTTAGAAGACAAATTATTAAAATTCCCACGACCACACCTCGACAAAAAAGTGATTTGCATCACATCAAATATTATTAATATTGAAAAATTCCCCCACCACGCCATTACTGGGGCGGTTTCGAGTTAAATGAAGCTCGAAACCGCCCAATTACTCGTGCGAAATTTTGAGTTAAGGAGCTTCGATTCTGACTCCGATAGGTCGAAAATTCCGATTGATTTTAAACCTCCGACTCCAACTTCGGCTCCGACACTTTTAAATCGGACCTTTTAATCGGAGATACCTAGCCGCTCCTTCAAGATAATTTATACATAGGTAATAAAGGTATGATGGAAAAAACTCTCACAGATTCCCTATGATCGCAGGTTATGTCCTGCCCGAGCGATCTTTTCCGAGTCTAAAGTACACCTACTTTGTGTTCGTGTTTGTACCGCGGGAATGCAATGTTTAAACAAACAAACAACATTCTAAACTTATTTCAATATTTTTTTTCACTCACTTTAGAAGAATAAAATATTATTTTTTAATGTCTACATTGGTGAATTTAAAAATAGGTGTGTCAACCTGTCGCAAATTAAGATCATCATATATTCATATCCCTCTACGTAAGAATTTCAGTTTTTTTTTTATATCAATTTTCCTGATTCTTTTTAATTTGTATTTAAACGCCATCTATTTTCAAAACTGGATAAGTTTATTTTTATACTTGATGATTTTGTATTAAACTATCATGCATATTAAACGTAGGTAAGCAAGGTATTTAACCTTAAATTATTTACGCGATCAAGACCCGTAATACATATATTTTCCTAATGTGTACAAATCGCGAAAGCTTATTAACATTTGTAGGTAAGCAATTTTGGCACTCAGAAGAAATCGAATCACAGATGGCGCCACGTGTTTTATTTTGATGTAACGCGGACTTAATCTTTCATTTTTTTTAAGCAATTAACATTTATAAATTCTAGAAAATATCAAGTAATTACTGTTTATTTGTAATGTAATATTGTTTTTCATTTCTACATTTATAACATATTCACTATTCATGCAAAACAATGATAAAAGTGCCTATTGGAAGTGATTATTAATATGAAAATTTGTTAAACAAAGTAAACATGTTAAAGTCGAAAATAAAAGCTTGTATAAATAAGTATACATTTAGAAAAATACTTAAAAAAAAGAATAAAAATAATTTTAACACAACACAAAAAGAGACTCGCAATTAGGGAGTCGATCCTCCGACCTCGCTCGTTTAATACCGCTACTTGTGCCAATAGACCACCTCTGCTGATGCTAACACGGTTAAAATAGCAGTTAGTTAATAGTTAAAATAGATCTTAAGAAAATTGAAAATGTTGTGTTTAGCTCCTAATAGTTTTAGCGTGAAGTTATTGTTTCCATGGGTTACAATTGTAAATAATGTCTTATTGTGGAAAAAATTGTGAAAAACCACAATGGTTCGACAACACATACGTTGCTGCTCACTCCCCATAGACGATAGCATAATGATTTATAGTGCAAGTAATGACCTATAGTATTTACAATAAAACTGCAAATTTTCATGAAGATCCGTCAAGTAGTTATTGTTTTATAACGATAAATAGCTACAGACATTATCCGTCATTGCTTAGCTCCTATGGGAAATAGCGTGATAAATTATAGCCTATATGTTAATCCAGATTTATTAGAATACACATACAAAATTTCAACCGAATCTGTCCAATAGTTATTGCGTGATGCGTGTTCAAACAAACAGACAGACAGACAGACATTTCTAAAAATGTAGGAATGTGTTTAAATACTCTTTTCGAACATTTCCCAATATTTTTTTTCACTATGATCGGCCATGTACAGACACGTGAAATTAACAATTTTATTATATGTATAGGTATAGATAAAGATAGATAGCATGATTCAGTATTCACGCGCGATGGCTTATTATTAGCGTATTTCATGTATAACTTTGGTGTTTCTATACCGATTTCTATTAGTATTTTTTATGGAATAGTTAATTATGTTAACTTTTTTAATTAGGGATGACTGAGAGTGTTATAAACGTAAGAATAGACAAATATAATCAGAAAGCTTCGAACTACTAAGCTATCGGGAGTTACACGTGATATTGTGAGTCAACCATAAAAGATGGACATATGCTTTCGTGGGATATTTTTTATATAATTTTAAGGAGAACATTTCCGTCATACATGATTTCTGTGTAGCTTTAACCATTACGGTTGCACACGCGACGAAAGCTTAAAAAATGGAGTAACTTCTCCCGTTTTCCTTCACTGCTCTGCTCCTATTGATTGTAGCGTGATGAAAAGTATACTATAACCTACTCAGGAGTATGAAAAATAATTGTACCAAGTTTCGTTAAAATCCGTCGAGTAGTTTTTGTTTCTATAACGGTTATACAGACAGACAGACAGACAGACAAAAATTTTACTGATTGCATTTTTGGCATCAGTATCGATCCCTAATCACCCCCTGATAGTTATTTTGGAAATATATTTCATGTACAGAATTGACCTCTCTACAGATTTATTATAAGTATAGATAGAAGATTAGGAATCTACACATTATTTAATCAAAGGTTTTCACATAACAAATGCCTAACATAATTTAATAGTACATTAAGATTTATGTGCGGTAAGTTGAAAATTAGATGGCGATATTGCTAGCCCGAGCTGTAGGCGAAAAAAAAAAGCAGAGGCTGTCATTATGAAAGTGCACGTTTGTCATACGACGTTTTTTAACATTATGTACCTATTTCATTCGTCTGCGTAAACTTTCCCCGTTTTTGCAACATTTCTCGTTGCTGCTCCGCTCCTATTCTATAGCCTTCCTCGGTAAATGGGCTGTCCAACAGTGAAATAATTTGCTACAGACATTATCCCTTACTGCCTAGCTCGTATGGGAAAAAGCGTGATAATTTATAATAAAATAATTTTAATGCCTAAATGTTAATCTGCATCTATTAGATTGCACGTGCAAAATTTCAACCGAATCTGTCCGGTAGTTTTTGCGTGATGCGTGTTCAAACAAACAGACAGACAGACATTTCTAAAAATGCAACAAAGTGTTTAAATACTCTTTTCGAACATTTCCTAATTTTTTTTTCACTAAGTTCGGCCATGTACAGACACGTGAAATTTACAGTTTTATTTTAAGTACTAGCTGTCCAACGCAACTTCGTATGCGTAATTTCTCCCCGTTTTTGAAACATTTCTCGTCGCTTCTCCGCTCCTATTAGTCGTAGCGCGATGTTATATAGCCTATAGCCTTCCTCGATAAATGGGCTATCCAACAAAAAAAGAATTTTTCAAATCGGACCAGTAGATCCTGAGATTAGCGCGTTTAAACAAACAAACAAACAAACAAACAAACAAACAATCAAACAAACAAACTCTTCCGCTTTATAATATTAGTATAGATAGATATAGATATAGATATAGATATAGATAGAAGATAGAAGATATAGATATTAGACTAGCTGTCCCGCGCAACTTCGTATGCGTACATTTTCCCCGTATTTGCAACATTCTTCGTTACTGCTCCGCTCCTATAGATCGTAGCGTGATGTTATATAGCCTATAGCCTTCCTCAATAAATGGGCTACCCAACAGAGAAATATTTTTTCAATTCGGACCAGTAGTTCCTGAGATTGTCGCGTTCAAACAAACATACTCTTCAGCTTTATAATATTGGTATACTTAGATGTTTAAAAATCGCGACCTACTATTTCATGGTACCAACTTCAAAATTTTAATTTAATTTTTGTGGTTGTGCTATATTATTTTAAGCCTTTTAGTTTTGATCTAATGAGATCATCTGCAAGCAACGAGCAATGAAAACCTCTCTCCTTATAGCCAAAGGCATAAGATTGACATACAAGTCTGAGTTTAATTTAGACCTTGATTCGCTAGGTATATACCTACCTACTATGTAATAATACCCAAATTAGTAACTTTAGCCCAATGGCTAAGTAAATATAAATTGGCTTTTATTGGTAGTCACAAGTCGGAACAATTTCTGACTTGTGATTTAGATCGAGCCATAAACATGACAAAGTGAGTCCGTGGATATATTATCCAAGTTTTTTGAAAGCTATTATCATTTCACAGCTGTTACATTTAAATTACAACAACCCTCACGTCCTAAGACTATTGAAATTGTTTAATGTATGCACAAAAAACA
This sequence comes from Herminia tarsipennalis, assembly GCA_945859575.2. Classification (NCBI taxonomy): domain Eukaryota; kingdom Metazoa; phylum Arthropoda; class Insecta; order Lepidoptera; family Erebidae; genus Herminia; species Herminia tarsipennalis. The sequence continues at coordinate 13,189,800 of OX243835.2, forward strand.
AATAATTTAAATATATATATACACCGCCACCTATTTGGCACCGCACGTTAACTAAAATGCATTTAAAGTGGGGACCACCGGGATCTAGCGTCCGCTATACAGTCGCCAAATCGAAATCTCATCATAAAGCATCTCAGCTCTAATGTAATCCTGGAATTAATATCAAAAAACAGTTCTTGTCGTCATAATTTGTCAACTACTTTTGTGAGATTTATATTTCACTTAATTTGCGCCATTGGTAGCGGGGTGCATTATACGCGAATTTGGCCACCTCATGCGACGTTTTCAGTTCGCTTTATTTTGATTATTACTAGGCGCAAAGGGTTCTTTGTTTTAGCTTGATACCAGGAACTGATAACAAAAATTCCTCAGCCTCTGATTCGAATCAAGCTATAATAAACCTACTTTAAACTTTATTTCTCATTCTTCAGTCGTAGCATACAAAGTCCACCCTTTTTAAATATTTGCCGTCCTTTTTGGAACTTATGGCTGTTCTTTAAGTATAATAACATAAAAAATCTTGCAAATGCTACAATTGCAGGTTTTTTTTAATTTTGACTATATTTTACTTTCGATTTTAAGATTTTTTTAAGTAATTGATACTGACTGTGAAAATGTCCAGTAAAACACTAATTTCAAATGTACCCGCTACCTGTAAGTATGTCGAACCGAACTCGAACGTAACCAAGAGAATACCTACTATTTTTTTTCTTCTATATGAAAACCTGTCAGAGAAATAGGCTTAACGCGGATGTATTAATTATATTATGTACTTTAGAATATATCCTGAGTCTATGCTTAAGGCACCTGTCCCACCAACGACGATGAGCGAGAAGCGAGTAGCGGTTTATCGATTTATCGCTTAAGAAATGTACCTACAACAGATGATTTTTGTAGATCCCGTGTAAACAAAAGAGGTGCAGTATAAAGCGAGTACTCGCCGGGCGGCAGTGTGAACACTCAGCGATCAACTATTAATCTTTTTTGTTTACACGGGATCTACTTTATGTATGTATGTTTCTTGAGCGCTAAAATCACTAGTCGCCACTCGCTTTCTCACCGTTGATCGGACAGGTGCCTTAGAAGAAGCAGAGTGCCGGTAGATGTCAACACATTTTTTTTTTTATCAATATTTATGTACTATCAATATATGGTTGAATAAAATATTCATCTATTGCGCTACACCATTGAACAAGACTGCGCCACAATCTCACAAAAATGACCACTCTAGAAAGAGACAACTCTACTTTGTGGACAATACCTGTAAGGCCGCACGAGTTTTTTCTCTCTTTCACGTTTTGCAGTCAATTTTCACTTTTTAATTGAAAGGGATGGCGCAGTCCTGGTCTTAACGTCAATGTCGTACACAAACATGACAATTTAAAAAATGACAACGACATGACCATTAAATCCAAAATATGAATTACTAGCTTTTGCCCCCGTCTCCGCCCGCGTCGTAGATGTCGGTTATCGCGATAAAAACTATCCTATGTCTTTCCCCGGGACTCAAACTATCTCCATACCAAATCTCATCTAAATCGGTTTAGCTGTTTGATCGTAAAACGGGAAAGCGTAACAGACAGACAGAAAGAGTTACTTTCACATTTATAATATTACAATAGCTTAAATCACAAATTAAAAAACAAAGATCAAAAATTAAAAAAAAAGGGTAGTAATAATCATTTGCACTCGAACTGGGGTCTTCTGGTTTATAGATCGCCCGATTTCCCACCAATCCTTAAATCTTACGGTCACGTGATCCTGACGCAAATTTATCATTTTATACTCAGCACCTGAATGACCGAGCCTTGCTCGGTATGTTTGGGGTTTCGTAGCCGTAGGGCGTAGGGACACTATTTTTCTGTTTTTGCCATATTGGCAAAAACAGAAAAATAGTGTCCCTTTTAATCTGTTTGTCCGTCCGTATGTCACAGGCATCTTACTCAAAGACTACACAATGAATATATTGATTAAATTTGATAAAAATGTGTCTTGTAGTAGCCGCTACTTAGTTTGACAGATAAATAATAAAAAGGAATATATTTAGGGGGGAACATACATTTAACAAAAGCTAAAAAAAACAACAAAAATCACTTCGGCTTTCCTTATTTTTTTCTTATTTTTATATATTCGACTGGCCTTTAAAAACATGTAAGGTTTCAAATAAAGTTTAAAGTGAAAATTATGGGAAACTAGCTGACCCGGCGTACTTCGTACCGCCTAACAGTGGATTCTTATTCACACTAATATTATAAAGGTGTAAGTTTGTGAGTATGTGAGTGTGTATGTTTGTTACTTCTTCACGTCTAAACAGCTTAGCGCGCTTGGAGCGATTTTAATAAAATTTGGTATGGAGTTAGCTGACACCCTGGAATAACACATAGGCTAATAAACTGCGGGAACACCGCGGGGCACAGCTAGTATATTATATATATTTTTGCAAATTACAATTTAAAATTTCTTATTATGATGACCTACATTATATTTTTATTCTAAATTAAGTTTCATTTTTATTGTAGTACTTTATGAATGTTTTGTTTGATTACCTGGCGCGTAAACAAACAAAGCAGGTTTTTAAACACGGGAACAGGCAACATACAATTGACCATGCGACAAACATGGACTTTTTCTAAGTATTATTGCGAACTGATTGTATGGAAGTATAGAAAAGTTTTTAGACTTTTTCAGGCAATTTTTAAAAAATTTCTCCACGTAAGAACCATCCTCGTACTTCAAATAATATTCTAAAAAAAGAATTATCGAAATCGGTTGAGCTGATCTCGAAATTTGCGCTGAGCAACACATTCAGCGATTCATTTTTATATTATTTAATACGAATCGATTGTATGGGAGTATAGAAAAATGTTGCTTTTAGACTTTTACAGGCATTTAAAAAAAGAATCTCTCCGTAAGAACCATCCTCGTGCTTCAAGGAATATTCAAAAAAAAAAGAATTATCGAAATCGGTTGAGCTGCTCTCGAGATTTGCACTTAGCAACACATTCAGCGATTCATTTTTATATTAATGGGAATATAGAAAAGTGTTGTTTTTAGACTTTATCAGGCATTTTTTTAATTTTTTCTCCACGTAAGAACCTTCCTCGTACTTCAAATAATATTCTAAAAAAAGAATTATCGAAATCGGTTGAGCTGCTCTCGAAATTTGCGCTTAGCAACACATTCAGCAATTCATTTTTATATTATTTGGTATATAAATTGCGAGGTAACAATGAGTATACCTATTTCCTTTGTGGCGTCCTACATGCCAAGCCGCCGATAGCGCCCGACATCGCGACGCCGACACCGTAGCGCGCGTGCTGAAAAAGACGACATCTCAACGCAACCGTCGACTATAATAGACTCGCGGAGGTACAAGAGGACTCCGAACTACGCGAATCTATGAAAAATCCGAATCTCAAGTTTACGCGCGTCAACCTACCGGGAGTTCAACGACCGATATGGTGCGAAACGTCAACAGCGAACGCTCGTCCATACCTACCACCGCCGTATCGCGTCCCAGCTTTCAAAGCGCAGCACGAACTTAGTCACCCGGGAGTACGACTATCGCGAAGAATTATGACTACAAAGTTCTTCTGGCCGTCGATCAACAAGGACGTAGGTACTTGGGCGAAATCATGTATCAGCTGTCAACGCGCTAAAGTTCAACGACACGTCGTGAGTCCACTCGGCGAGTTTCAACGGTCGTCGCGTTTCGAACATGTGCACGTCGATATAGTCGGGCCCTTACCTCCATCGGAAGATTATAGATACCTCGTGACGATGATAGATCGCTGTACCAAATGGCCTGAAGCAATTCCCACACGTGACGTCACAGCTGAGACCGTCGCGAAGGCTGTGTACGACGGGTGGATAGCACGATTCGGCTGTCCTCTGCAGATTACTACGGACCAAGGGAGACAATTCGAGTCGTCACTGTTTACCTCACTCATGAAGAAACTCGGCGTAACTCGAATACGGACTACGGCTTTTCATCCCCAAGCGAACGGACAAATCGAGCGATGGCATCGTTCCCTCAAAGCGGCACTGATGGCGAGAACGAACGACGGGAGGTGGGTCAACGAACTTCCTACGGTACTACTAGGGCTTAGAAATGCACTACGTGACGACTCATCTGTCAGCCCGGCATTAATGACATACGGCTCGACTCTTCGCATTCCGTCTGATTTCTTCGTACCTACAACGTCGAACATTGAAGACGCGGATTTCGTCCGTCAGCTGACCGAAACGATGACGTCACTAACACCTTCTCCGAGAGCTCGAGCATCAACGATGAACACTTTCGTCTACAAGGATCTCGCAACCTGCTCACATGTGTTTGTGCGCAACGATACCGTACGCAAACCTCTCACACCTCCATATGATGGCCCGTACGAAGTTTTACAGCGCAGCCCAGACGGGAAACACTTTACACTGCGGTTACCGCTTCGCACCGCTGTTATTTCTGTCGACAGATTAAAGCCGGCCTATATCTGCAACACAGCACCGAGCGGCGCAGCGCTACCGATCCACGCACCGAGCGACACAGCTTCACCCACTAGATCATCGAGCACAGCATCATGCGGCGCAGTGCCACGGATCCACGCATCGAGCGACACTGCATCTTCGATCATGACCCCTAGCGACAACGCAACGTCATCGTCTTCACCGAGCAGCGCCTACGTCACAAGATCCGGCCGCACGGTGAAACACAACGTACGCTTCGCTTGAGGGGGAGTGATGTGGCGTCCTACATGCCAAGCCGCCGATAGCGCCCGACATCGCGACGCCGACACCGTAGCGCGCGTGCTGAAAAAGACGACATCCCAACGCAATAACTATTTATGCACTAAGCCGCGCGCTGTGCCACACGTTTATATATGGCGCCGAGAATGCACCGCAGTCGTCGTGATTGGTCGGTCGCGATGCACTGACTTGCTACATGCAATACAACTTGCGAACCTTATTTTGTAAATATAACGTGCCACTTTTATTTAATATACCTCTTTCACCTTTTACTTATACATCACACGTGAGTTTTATTTTGCAACCTCAAGACTGAACACCCTATCAGTAAACCTTAAATTGCGCGAACTGTAGGTACTCTCTTTCTTTATAACGAAATTCATGAATTTTCGTTTACCAAAATTTCTTATGTTTACGGGTAACATAAGAAATTTTGGTAAACAAAAATAACCAAATTAATTTTTGAATAAACACAAAAAGTTCGAACCCATGGACGATTTTCTGGAACAAGTGGATTAAATTGATGTTCCTGGATCTGTATATTACACTATTCTACATTTTAAAAATCTTAAATTCGTGGTTTTCCGAATATTGTCGATATTAACTTGTCGATTCGAAACCTATAACTAAATATATGTTCTATAATTTTAGGGGAGAGTTTACAGTAGGTACCTATCTACGGAAAATGTTTGACAGGTACGAAGACCATGAAAATTTTGTATGGGAATATTTTTATTTTATTTTTTGTCAAGTTTCCAATGTTTTTACTTATTATCCTAATCCAGACGAATACAAATCCAAGAACACAACAATCATAAACATTGGTTCAGGCGTTCTTGAGTTATAAACGGTGAAACTAACACGATTTTGTTTTATAAACATATTAGTAATCATCAGTAAGTATCAGATAGGTACCAAAGAAACGGGCAAAAGAATGTCGAACCATGCTCAGTGTACGGTTCCACAGCCTTGAATAATTGCATCAACAAAAGAGCGTATGTTCATGGTACTTACGCCCTTTTGTTGAGAAACGTAGTTTTTCGGCAATAACATATTGACAGTATAACCAATCATATCCGAAATAATTTTAGAGCGCTACCTTTGTAATATTTTTCTTAGTTTTTAGTCAGGTTCAAAAGTTAAGGGAAGGGACACAATTTAGGCAACTTTCGGAGCGATTATTTCGAAAAATATTCACTCAATCAAAAAAGTTTATCAGAAACCTTATAATGTTTTATAAGATCTGTCGAATGATGTACCAAACGTTTGTATTAGCTGAAAAAAACATTTTTTTTGCTTCAGTTACATGTATGGAGTGCATCCCCGAAAAATATTTATTATTATTATTTAGCTTACAAACTAAGTAGCGGCTACTACAGTACGATCAACGTAACTTGACCGGACTATAGTTAGGTTTTTATCACTTTCGTGCATGTCATAGAGATGCGACCCTAAAATTACTTACGAAAACGACTAAATATTTTTAATCGATTAAATACTAACAACATTTTAATTCAACAATATAAAAACACTATTTAAATGAGTTCTTAAAAGTTTAAATTTAGAATAGTTATAGCACAGATAATATAATACTATAGTTATAGTAAATACTAAAGAAACTTTGAAAAACAATTTCTTTACGAAAATAATATCAATAAACCATGAGTTAGTAATACTAATAATGACAATGTATTGCGTAATCGCATCTCTAATTCACTTGGTTTAGTTACCGCCCCCGCCCCCCGCTTCCTGTCACCATTTACTTCAAAAAAATGCATCAGTCCGGCCCAGTTACGTTGATCCAACTGTACAAGACACCTTTTCGATAAATATCAATATTTATTAAGTAGTCTTTGAGTAAAATTCCTGTGACATACGAACAGACAGACGGACGGACATGACGAAACTATATGTTTAGTATAAGCACAGATAACATAATACTATACTAGTAGTATAAGGGTTCCGTTTTAGCCATTTTGGCTACGGAACCCTAAAAAAGTGCATAACGCCGCTAAAAAAGTTTTCACCTCCAAAAAAAGATTTCGTAGATCCACCGATTTTTCTTTTATAATTTATTATTTTGTACCAACTTTTTACAATGAATCTACTATAATCGGGGTTGGCAACATTTTTATTAGTGTTGAATTGTTGATTGGTGTTGTTGCGCGCAGCTGCGCGGTTTCTTTCTTCTTTCATTTTGAGATTTCTTTATGTACCTAATTTTGTAAATCTTCGATAGTGCTTCGAGAGTTATTAAAAAATAACCCTTCCATTTTATTAGAACGCATGTGTTTATAATGCTTACTCTGATTACTTAGTATCAGCAAGACGTTTGTTTATTACGAATTCTTCCATTTTGTTTGACATCATGGACGAAAGAATTCAAAAAATCTGCCCAAATTGCAGTCAATTTTACGTTTTAAACTGTAAGTAGTCTATTTTTTTTCATAAACTTCATATAAATAAAAATAAAAGTACCAAAATCCTTTAGAAATACTAATACAATTACTTGTTTTGTTTATACGATTAAAAATGACTTCGTACCTACCCACCACGCATCGGCCGGAACTTTATTTGTGACTTCAAATTTTATTGTTATCAAACTATGTTTTGAAAAAAAAACCTTTACCATGTTACTTTAAGGTTATCAGAAACAGTTTATCAAACTAGCAAGTTTCAAAGTCAGTAGATATTTTGGCACACTACATTTACCTATAATAACCATTTATAGTACCCACAGTACATCTTTGACCTGTACCTAGATTATAATTACCCTTTTTATTTATTTATATCAAAAAATCAATATGGATATAGGTATGCATTTGCCTTTTTTTAAAAAGGCCTCCCCCAAAATGCATTCTTAATAATCTAAGTAGTTTTACAATTAAAAATCAATTTAGATATAGGTATGCATTTGCCTTTTTTAAAAAAGGCCTCCCCCAAATGTATTCTTAATAATCTAAGTAGTTTTACAATTAAAAATCAATATAGATATAGGTATGCATTTGCCTTTTTTAAAAAGGCCTCCCCCAACTTCCTCCTTATCATATGGCCTATCCATCTCCATTTTATTTTTTTGATGCAGTCTGTAATATCTTTAATTTTGGTGATGATTACACTTATATTACACTAGCTGACCTGTGCAACTTTGCATCAATTTTCCTATAGCCTTCTTCAATAAATGGGCTATCTAAAACAAATAAACTCTTCAAACCAAAATATATCCTGAGTATTTGATACTATACTATTCAGAGAAAAAAAACTCATTCCAACTAGCCCTTTCTAATGAGGTTCTTTTCTCTTAATATATCTGCAATCACTCTTCTTTCAACTATAATGAGATGTGTTGTATGTGAGTTCCTTTCTATAATTTAGAAACTTTCTCCAGTCGGGAAGCTGCTCATTTGTGTCAAAACTGTTGGTTGTGCAGCTCCATAATGTGGGCCCTCTTGAGATGCTTAGTAGTTGGACTGCTAAATCATTGGGGTGGTTCGTCAGTCTTAGATTGTACTTTTTCACAGCTGATCAGATTTCATCAATAACTGTTTTCATCTCATATTTTGTTGTTTGTGATATATGAATATGTACTGCTGATGGTTCTGAGTATGGTATTCCATAATGTACAATCTCATTAAGATTGGCTGTTGTAACCTACATTGGTTAGGAGACCATTATTATATTATCTTTAAACTCATAATTACTTGCTTCATTTTCAGCGGGACAGTCAAAGCAAAAACGCAATTTGCCACTCTTCTTGTCATGTGGTCATTCTATGTGCGAGAATTGTGTTCTCAATATCATCAAATGTATGGAGCCAATTGAGTGCAAAGTTTGCCAGACTGATGTTGAGTTTAAAACAACTGATGCTACAATTGTAGTACAAAATCCAACAAAACTACATGATTTTTTTCCTATCAACATGTATATGGTTGGTGAACTAGCCGTCAGTGCTATGAAGGTAAGAATTCTAATCAATACTTAATAAAATACAGAGTATCAATATTGCAATTATTAATAGTATAGATTAAAAATAATGATAATAAATATCTTGAAAATGTAGCTTTGATAATTAAAATATTTTTATAAAACAAAATACTAATAAAAATTTATCATGATCTCTTAACTTTTCTCTGAAATAATTTTCTGCAATTTCAAGACAAAGAAAACTGCCTCTTTATAATATTAGTATAAATTAATCGGTTAAGAAAGAAGGAAGGTCTGAATAGGTTTATTAACCTAGTCAATGCACTAGATTTTTTTTTTGTTTTTTTTTTTATATAGATGACTAGCAATGTGGGATGTGGTCCTACATTACTAGCAATCCTATTAACCCTTCCAGCTAAGCTAAATGGCTTGTGTCAGGAGTGGGTTCACATCAGTAGTATAATTGGTAGGATTTGAACCTGCAACCTCATGATTGTGAGACTTGCCTTAGCCTACTGACACTTAATTTGACTCCCTATAGCAATATCAACCTTAAAGCCCTGAGAGGTGTGGGAGTACAAGGCTGTTGATGGCAATGGCTAGAAATAAAAACCTTCATGTGTATGGCATGGCCAACCTTAAAGGTTTAAATTAATTAAATTTTACACTGAGCACCAATTAAAATGCTTCTGTTTATAATGATTACTTTGTTTACTTAGTACCTATCAGCAGATTACATTTGTCAATATCTACACAAATTTATTATTCATTAGGTAATTTTTGTGTTTACTTAAATTGTGATTGTATATTTCAGAATTGTGGTTCCTCTCAGAAATCAACTCAAGATCATTTCAAGGGTCTGAAAGCGTTACTAGGAAATGAGATTGTAGAAGGTTAATGATTATGTTGTTATTTAAATGCCACATTTTACACTCAGTCATTTTTTGGGTTCTGTAGCCAAAATTGCAAAAACGGAACCCTTATAGTTTCGTCATGTCCGTCTGTCTGTTGTAAAGGCTGCGGAACCCTACCAGGGTGTCCACATTCTGGAAAGTCAGGGAAAGTCAGGGAAAAGTCAGGGAAGCTCAAGGTGGTCAGGGAAAGTCAGTGAAATCGGGGAGCCACCTTGAAAGTCAGGGAAAAATGAAAAACTTACACTATGCCAACATTTTCCAGTGATTGTAAAAAAAGAAATATTATTTATTCATGCCCCAGAATGAAATTAACTCTAACTGTTGGAGCATCTTTTTTTGTCACAATTAAATGACTCCTTTTTAGTTTTAATAGGTTTTCTTTAATATATATTTTATTTTTTTGTAAAAGTAATTGAAATGTTTCTATCCTCTTGGGTGATTTTCAACAGGCTGTAACTTGAAAAAAAAAATCGTTGTACAGCCAATTTCAAAATAAAAACTAATAGCAGCTGCAGTTTTTGTATCTGAACTTATTTTTTTTTTACGATTTTTTTAGGACATAAGAAATCCACCAACTTAGCTTTTTAACATTTCGAAAATATCGAGAAATTTAAAAAAAACTCGGATAAAATGTTTTTTATTTTCGACAAAAACCTTTTAGGGTTCCGTAGCCAAAATGGCAAAAACGGTACCCTTATAGTTTTGTCATGTCCACCTGTCGTCTGTCCATCCGTATGTCACAGGCATTTTAGTCAAAGACAGCTCGATGAATCTTGAAATTGTGAAATTTGGTGAAAAGGTGTTTTGTAGTTGCCGCTACTTAGTTTGATAGTTAAATAATAATAATAATATCCCCATACATGTAACAGAAGCTGTAACTTTTTTTTTAAGGTTTCTAAATATATTCAATCTAAATATATATTCTAAATATTTAGTAAATCTCCTCAGTATTTTTTTCGCGATTCGTTAATAAAAACCGGGCAAGAGCATGTCGGACCATGCTCAGTGTACAGTGGGTACGCAGCCTTAAATAATTGCATCAGCAGAAGAGTATATTATTATGTTCATGGCACTTACGCCCTTTTGTTGAGAAAAGCAGTTTTTCGGCTATAACTCATTGACGGTATATCTAATCATGTCCGAAATAATGTAAGTTTAAAGTATTTACCTTTGTGATTTTTTTTCATATTTTTTGGTCACGCGGCTCAAAAGTTAAGGGGGGGGGGGGACACAATTTTTTGCAACTTTCGGAGCAACTATTTCCAAAAATATTTACTTAATGTGGAACACAATTATGTTAGCTGAAAAAAAAAAAAATCTGCTTCTGTTACATGTATGGAGTGAAAATATTTATTTTATTATTGAGCTATCAAACTAAGTAGCGGCCACTATAAGACACCTTTTCACTAAATTTCATTAATATTCATTGAAAATTCTTTGAGTAAACGGACGGACAGACAAACAGACGGACATGACGAAACTGGGGTTTTCTGCCATTTTGGCTATGGAACCGTAAAAACGAATACGATATAACTGCTGTAGAGTATGTTAAGAGTTGATTATACCGCAGACTAAAAATAAGTTAGTTTGCCATGTTTTGGACATTCCACCGAAGTGACAGTAGTTACACCAATTTTTAGTTCAATCGGACCTGTAAAAGTTGACAAGACCTCCTTGTAAAGCGAATCTTTAAACGCCTCGAGAGATATTCGTAAATTATGGTTAAGAACCATCTCGGCCATATCCGCTTTCGAACAAAAAAACCCGGTTTAATCGGTCCATTGGTTTAAGAGTTACAGTTGCCCATACAGACACACGTTAAACTTATAACATCCCTCCTTTTGCGTCGGGGTTGTTTGTTTGTTTGTTTTAAAGGGGCCACAATGTCGCACTTAGCCTCTTGGTTGGGCCATTGTGCATACGTCGTAATGTGTCAGTTCTTTTCACTCCAGCCAGCCCAAACACTCCCAGAAGCCCAGCATTCCCCGCAGGTTGCTGCATGATTCAGGAAGGGATGACGGTGTTTTTAGGAACTGTGCCCGGTGCTCGGCCACACTGGTACATTCCATGATTACATGCTTGGGCGTTTCCTCATGTTCCATGCACCCTCTGCACAGTGGGCTATCTGTGTTCACGGTAGTGTGAAGGCATCCTGACAGGCCTTTGTCCCCTCAACAATGAGGGGACAAAGGCCTGTCAGGATGCCTATTGCTTTTCGCAGTTTGTCCCTGTTTAGTCTGATTAGATTCCGAGTGTACTTTCTGGGCACTGTTGGAATCGCCTCTTTCGTTTGGGGTAAGAGCATTATCGGCCGTGGATGTTCATTTTAAATCCCCGTCTCGCTAGCTCGTCTGCCACGTCATTTCCAATTGACTTGCTGTGTCCATTTATCCATTGCAGGGCACTGCATTATCTTGGGTAATGGCCTTATGTGATTCATGGCATTCTTGAATAAAGGTCGAGCTTATGCTGGTGTTTGACAGCACTTGTAGCACTGAAGCGCTGTCGGTTACAATTTTAATTTTTAGATCTTTTGCATGTCTGGCTGCGACTGTTTGAACCGCTTTGGTTATGCCAATGCATTCTGCTTGGAAAATCGTGTTTCTTCTGTCCAAAGCAGTAGATATCTTAATATTGAGATCATCCGAATAGACTCCTGCTCCTGTGCCATCCATCTATGTATATTATAACTTCAGATGGTCCGGAGCTGTCTTTTGATTCGGGGTTAAGTCTGTTTTCAAATGAAAAAAAAAACGCATCCAAATCGGTTCACCCGTTTTGCGTCGGGGATTAAAAAAAAAAATAACCTAGTACCTCCAAACAAACATTCCAAAAAATTGTTTATTTGCAAAATAAGAATTCAAACAAACAACCGTGTATTCCTATTTTCCTTCAGTTTCTTACGTAATAAATATTAAACAGGGGGAAGGGTCAGCTGATTCTTATTTTGAAGGGGGTCAAAAACTGCCCAAAATCATCTTGCGTAATAAATGAATGGCGTCTTAACTATAAAAAGTCCAAGCCCGTAGACCTAAAAAAACACAAAAAAAACGTTTTCTTTTTGTTGGTTATCTTACAATTATTTGTAAAAAAAAGTCTTATAGTTCAGTTCCAAAACGACAGCTATATTGGTTTTTGTTTAATTTGCTGAACAACCATTTAAGAAGCCTGCACTCAAAAATGTTGAAAATTTTTTGCTCTCTTAATTTTTCTAAGAAGTATACTTGGTCAGGGAAATTTGAAAAAATGGTCAGGGAAAGTCAGGGAAAAGTCAGGGAATTTTTTTGAACATTTGCAGTGGACACCCTGCCTACACTGAGCAGTGTCTGACATGCTCCTGTCTGATTTTTTAAATATGGTTCTAAATAATATATTGTTCTTAATCTAACACAATTTAAAAAAAATATATATTAGATAGATTTAGTAATCTAAAAATAATTTTGTTATTTTAGGAAAATGTATGGAATGCAGCATTTCCACAACTAAAATGTGTCAACAATGTGCCATGATTTTATGTGATACCTGTTTCAATAAATCACATAAAAATTTTGTCATCTTCAAGAACCATGAGCTTCATAAAATAGGTATGTATGTGAAAATAGCTATTCAATGATGTATTTACTGAATGTATGGCATTATTACTAATAATAAATTGCAATACCCAAAGCAAGAACAGAATATTTTATACAATATTCTACTATAGGAGAAATCATAGACTTCGGATATACTAGTAGACGAACAAAGAGCTCATTGACGTGTGACGATTTTTGATTTATCAGTGTATGCGTAAGCTAGTGACGAGAGGTCTAAAAGTCGAGAAATATCGATAAGTACTATTACAAATATGCCTAGTATATCATAAATTTATACAATACGCCAGATTAAGCTAATCACCCTTATGTTGTTGAAACAGTTCACAAACGTTACATACGATTGGCTAGTACTTAACATTGAAATAACATAAAACTAAAAACCATAAAATCAAAAATATTTTTATTTAAGTTAGGTGAAACCTGTGTTTTGGCAGTCAGCGGCTGGCGAAGCTTCAGAAACGTTTTTGGTTACTTGGAACCAGTCTGTTACTTTTGGCTGCCAAACTACGTATTTGCTTTTGTTTTACTTTTATCTTCTGCTTTAATCTGAAACTTGAACCTCATCTTTTTGGCCTAAAGATGACGACAGCAGCGGAGTAATGTCAATTGTACTTGTAACTAAAAATTTATTAAATTATTATAGTACAGGATCCATAGAGAAAATTTCAAAATGAGCTGGAATTATCATAGTAGCTTCGTTTTAACGAACAATTTATTAAATTATTATAGTACAGGATCCTCAGAGCAAATGTCAAAATGAACTGGAATTGTCATAGTGGCTTTGTTTTGACGAGACGTCTAACTTGATGTTGGTAGGTATACGACAAAATTTATACAGTGGTACGTTAGTGAAGAAAATAGATGTTAACATGTCGAATGGGTCAATATAGAAGTTGAATAACAACTATTTTTTTTACTTCAGTCTTTGAATAATTACAAAATACAGGTCCCAAAACTATGTCACACAAAGAGAATTTTTTGCCATTTGGGAGGAGTTCTATCTCAAAAACCGTGACACGAGATTATTATTTAAAAGATTAGGAGGACACTTTCGTTAAACCATTATTTTTGTAGGACGACATTTTTTTTAGTGCATTTTGGAATTACCTAAAGATTAAAGAAAATAAATAGTTGTTAGTCATCAACTTTGTACCTTCACCCATTCGACTATGTTTTCTCCACTAAACGACCACTATATAAATTTGTCGTAGACTTAATTTTAGGCATCTCATTAAAACAAAGGTACCATGGCAATTCCAGCTTGATACGTAAAAAAGAGCATTTAAAAAATGTACTTACTGGTACAAAGTAGAAATCGCTCCTTTCAACAAAATTGTATTCATATTTCTTTTGCGTATATCACATCTCATCTTCAAAATGCCAGATACATATTGAGGAAATGTTATCTATTTTTGTCTATTAGTAGGATCTACTGGAAATCGGTAGGTACAACAGAAAAAAATTGTAACTGATGCAAATAGGTACTGATATCCTAGGCTTACAAATAAAAAATAATTTTAGAAAAAATCATAATGATCTCAATATGTCCTGTCATAAGCTAGAATTTATTTTATCGATAAAATTATCGTTAAAGATTATGGGTCAAGCCCTATTGTAAACATAACAAAATAAATATTTTCCTTTAAACGCTACTTCTAACGAATGAATTACTATATTATCCCTAATAAAGTTTATGATTTCATTAAATGAATTTCGTATTTCCTGTGATGGTTTTCATATAAATTTCTTCGAAATAAACATAAATAAGATCTATTAAGCCAATGACAACTTACCTGTGAAATCAATGATTCCCTGGTTTATTTAGATTGGTAACGTCACTATCAATAACAGAGCATATAACCATGGTTTGAGATGTGATATTTTTGTAAAATAATCAATTAACATAAATAAACACAAATTCTGTTAGAGTTCAATAAAAGCAAGTCTACTTGGGATGCCGTGTCATTCAAAACGGGTTACAATGTGTATTTGTTTGTTTTCTCTCTCTTACTTGTGTAGCACTTTCATAAAGAAGTATCCTCTTGCTCGCACACTATGTACGTCGTCTATACGTTAGTATATCCTAAGTTTATGGGAGAAATACAGTGGACATGTATGTACAATCGTACATACATACCTCTCACACACTTTAATGATCCTACTACAAGACTAGTTGTATTTTCCATCAATGACTAATCCGCGGGCATGAGTCCTAGAGTCCTTCCTAGTTTAGGCTCCAGTTCTCTACTAAATAATGACTACTGCACTACTGTTACATTCTACATTACTACTGTATACGTTATTTTAACCAAGTTCCAAGTAATTTGGTTTAGAACAGCTGTCTACACTGTTGGAAACAAGCAAGGTCACCTTGGTTTGTACGCTTGTTTCCAACCGTCTGGAAGACGCTTTACAACAACATTGAATTCGCCCGGTGTTTATAAACACCGGCGATGTGTAGACTGAGTAGATTTATTGTGGCAATTGCACATTACATAGGTTTTATTTTAATAAATCCGCAGCAGTAACAAATATGTTCGAGCATGCTCTTACATACTCTCAATTTATAAAAATACCAAAAAAAATGTATAAAATTACAACATTAACATGGTACTTAATAATTATATTCTAAATTATTTAATCTTAACGCGAATGGTGCTCATCCGAGGTGAATTCTACCTTGCCCGCAGTGCTCGCCCTCTCGCAGCTCTGTGCTCGCTCTTGCATACTCTCCAGTTCTAAATCTTGTTGATGCTTACTGGTGGTAATGCGAAAGGCAGCTGAGAAGCGGCGTCACATTGATAGAATACTCCATATTATAATAGTTTTTTCATTTCATGTAGTACCTAATTGAGTAGCAATAGATAAGGTTGACTCAGTTGAGGACAGTGTTCTCAGATTGTGAAAACTTTGCCAATATCTTGACATTTTGTAAAATATCTTTTAGTCGTCTTGTTTAATTTGCATGTCTGTTATTTTGTCTAAGCACATCAGTTTTGCAGGTGACATTGTTGATAATGTTATGCAGCTGATCATGAATTGGAAAAACGTACAGGCAACATCTTTGGTTACACCTCTGGTTGTATTTTCGAGTTTGTGACGTCATCGTTGCTTCTTGCAGGAAGGTCATAGTTCTGTTCAATAGGCAGACGTGATAATTTGATTATGGGTTAACCGTTTTAAGGTCTCATTATTGGTTTTTAATGACACCACCCACCCAATCGCTTCTTGCCGGGATGTGTTTCAATTACTCTGCCTAGTAGCCATTTGGATGGCAGCAGGTTGTCTTCCTTTATCAGGACAAGGTTACAAATTTCCAAATTTCTTGTTGTATAGTGCCATTTACTACGCGTTTGTAACGATTGTAGGTATTTAGAAGAGCATCTTTTCCAAAAGCTCTTCTACATTTTCTTTACTAGTTGCCATCTAGTTTTTATGTTCTGTATGTTTTATTATACGGGAATGGGGATTGACCAAAATTATTGACCTCTTTGTTTTATTTTATATTTTGAAAATATAGACTAATATAAGAAACTAATTTGAAGGATTTTGTTATTTTCACTGTGGTTATGTTTTTATTAATTTTTAAAGTTTTGATTGTTTTTACTTGCGATGACGTCATCACTGGCATACAAACTGTAGACCTTTGCCTCAAATGACAATCGAAAAACATAAAACACTGTCAAATTCAATGTCTGTCATCAGTGTCAATTTGACGTCAATCAATCACGACAGTTCGATACCTCAGGCAAACAAACAAAATAAACACCACATTACCACTTACCATTGATATAAAAAATAAAGTTACCAGCGCTAGCGCAAGTTCGATCGTATGTCTGTTAACTCTGTTGTATTATTTTCCAATACAAACAACGCCGCCAAAGTGACGCGCACGCTATCATAGTATTTGAAAACTTACGAATCGCTATGAGTGATACTTTTGTCAAAGCTGACTCACGAAATCTTCCGAATTGAATAGGTGGCTCTAAGTAGCCAGCCAAGTGGAAGCAAATAGATGCTGATGTAAGTTGTTGTAGTAACAAAATGATAACATAATTAATACAACCTTAAAGACTGTGCAGCTTCTGCAGTTATGTTTAAGAACAAAGAAATGTTATTTATATCATAATAAAAACATACAGATATGTATTCATTGAAGAGGCAGCACAGATGGAGTGTTAGTATAACAAATTTTAGCAGGATACAAAGTGCCTGAAACCAGTGCCATCAAATGTGGAAAGAGATTAGAAAGCAAAGTTCTCCAAGCAATTAAATATCAAAATAGAAAAATCCAGATTTATAGGTACTTATAAATGGTATTTTGGGAGCATCACCTGATGGAGTTGGTGAGGATTTTGTGGTAGAGGTGAAGTGCCCAGCAACAGAAGAAGCCATCCCATCATATTATAAAATAATGAAATAAATTAAAAATTTAAAACCCAAATTATGTGTCAAATGATGGCTTGCAAGAAAAATAAAGAATTGTTCTATGTGGCAGATCCTTCATTTGAAACAACGAACATTCATGTTATTTTGATGGACTTTAATGAGGTCTTCATTAAAATTATATACTCCAAATATCCAATACACAAATAAAATTACTAGTGCTAAAAAGTAATAAAATACATTGATATTTAAAGAACTTTTTATTATTTCCCATTGTTAATTTATCAGCTCACAAACTATCATAACAATTTAATCCAAGTAGGGTACATACTCTCTTACATGTCTGATTACTCTTTCAACATGGACTCTAAGCTTGCTATTACTTTAGTCTGAAATACTTTAGAAGTAGTTGGCTTTGTGCCTGTATATACACTTGGTGGTCTCAAATATAAAATACTGTGTGAACTTAACAAAGATTATATTTCTTTGAACCCTCTGTCAGCTAAACTAACAGTATTTATTTAAAACACTTATTAAATAACTTTTTTGAACAATGACTTTTATCGGAAATTTTTCCTTCATAGCCTATTGAAATAAACCTTACAAAATCAGTGCAACCTATTAATTACTTCACAGCATTACAATTTTTGGACTACAACCATAGCCATAAATATTGTTTGGGTAATCCCAAATACTTCTTGCTTTTGTTTAGCACCATATCTAACAAAGTTTCTAGTTTTACTTGTATTACACACTGTAGATTCCTCTTTTCTGAGGTACAACCAAATGTAGCTACTCAAGATGTATCTTGAGAGTTGAGAGGATAGTATCTTAACGGTAGGGACACTTGTAGGAGGTTTCCTAATTTTAAGTATGTGCGCTTATCTACCATCTTAATTTTGCTCTGAGTTGCAACATTCATCTGAAAAGTAATCAATAGGTTTAGTTATTTAGTGACAATAAATTATCCTTCTCTAAAATACCTCTCCCAGTCTTCATTACTTACAGTATTATTGTCGATAAGATGAGGTTACTTAGTTTTAGATATAATGTAAATTTAAGTTGAAAGAGAAATTAAACTTATAGAGATATACCTTTTTAGGAAGAATTTTACACTTCCTAAAAATCATAATTATTTTCTTTTTAAAGACTTGCTGGTTGTAATAGCAATTTGTTTAATTCTGATAAATCTTCAGTTATTTCTTCAGCAATATTGCGAAGTAATGCTGAACGTTTCAGTTTGGGTTTCTGATTCATTAACTTGCACTGGTAGTAGTTCGTCAAATCCTCTCTAGGCTGTAATATAATACAATAAGTATCAAGTGTTAGTAAATTAGATCTTAACCAAAAAAATATATGATGAACTATTCGAAAAGTGAACGTAACAATAATGAAAGAATATTACCTTCAAATGGTCTTCGCAACAATATATTGTGTATACATTGCAATACTCCGTGTTTACTTCACGACACCACTTTTCTCGCAAATCTTCTCGAGTACGAACAAAAAGTTCGTTTGGGGCGTTTTTAGTATCGTTCTTTCTTACAGTTAGGTTTAGGTTCTTACAAAGCAATTTCTATATTCCATGATATGTATGTAATGTTTTAAAAGTTAAAGAACAAATACAAATCAAATGTCTGTTGAAGCTTGAGGTTATGTTTATTTAATGTTATTGTTTACGAAAATTAGGGATGCGGATCTCAGATCGATAAATCAAAGAATTGATTTCCGAGTAAATAAAATCGATTTTACATCGTCATTTAGTATTATATAAATCCTGCGAATCAATGTTTTACCATAGTAAATTGAGTATCGTTTTTTCTGTATCTATAATAATCTAATGAACCATTAAATCATTTACACAATAACTGGATAAGACATACATTTTTCAGATTTCGATTTGAATCGATTTAAAAACAATGGTTGTTCGGAAAGAATGGCATCCCTATTGTAAATGACAAAATTTGACAACTGTTTTTTTTTTTTAGTTTCTGTTAGGCCAAGGTATCACTAATATACTGCCAATGATGACGTCATGTAAAGGTTAAATGAAGGTCATTCATATTTTATCTAAAATATCAATGATTTATGATTATTTTCCATTTTTAAGTCATATGTAGTGATCAATAAGGCTATTCCTCCAAATGGTTTTTAAATCACAACTTTTAAAAAAATATGAACAATCCCCATTAACGCGCGTTGTTTATCTTAAAATTATTTGACGTTTCGACCAGGTTGCACCGGCCCTGGTCACTGTATGTTTTCATCTAATTTAGAAGAACATCTTTCCAAAAGCTCTTCATCATTTTCTCTACTAGTTGCCATCTAGTTTTTATGTTCTGTATGTTTTCTATAACTATTTATTATACGGGAATTAACGCGCGTTGTTTATCTTAAAATTGTTTGACGTTTCGACCAGGTTGCACCGGCCCTGGTATCTGTAGGTATGTTTTCGTCTAATTCAGAAGAACATCTTTCCAAAAGCTCTTCTACATTTTCTCTACTAGTTGCCATCTAGTTTTTATGTTTTGGATGTTTTCATCTAGTGATAACGGAGTCCACAGTATTGGTCCTTCCACTAATAAATGAGCAGGGGTGAGGCACTCGAGATCGTCGAGGTCGTCTGTTAACTGGGTGCGCCCATCAAAGATCGTCGAGGTCGTCTGTTAACTAGGTGTGCCATCAACGTTTGTTCCATTGTCGGGGTACATACATTTCGGTGTTCCTCTCCTGGCATAGAATCGTTTAGAAGCACACAAAAATGCTGCTGAACTTACATCAGACACTAACTCCAAATGTACTGCCTTAGTTGCCAGGCAGATAAATACAGCCCACATTGGCCTTGACTTCTACTTGCCCCGTAAAATCAACGCCTGTGTAGGTCGTGGTACATGAGGCTTGGGTAAATTTGAAATAAGCTTTATACAATAATTGCATTTTTGAAAGATTGAAAAATTTGAGTCCAGACCCAGGAACCGAACCCGAGACATCCATATGCCAAACCGGAGCCGGAATCGAACCACCTATCTGGACTATGTTACTAGACCTCAAATTTTTCTTTCCTTTCCTGCACGCGAGTTGAATCCTCCTGTATAAGCTGTTCCTTATTTACCATTGAGCAGTTTATCTATTATCCAATTAAGCTCGTCGATTGTTTTTCAGCATGATTGTAATACGTTTAGATTTTCTTCCAACTCCCATTTTTCGGTTTTCATTTTATTGATGTCGATACCGGTAATACTTCTAGAGAAAATTTGGAAATTTGTTCTTTGTTGGCTGATCATTTCATCAGGTTTGGACAGCATTCCTTTTCTCTTCAAGTCAAGAAACCTATGGTGTCGTTCGTCGTCTTGGCTGTCTGTTATCGACTTGCTCCTGACATCTGACGACATCTCCATCAAAAGAACATCCAAACCGTAAAACGAAAAGAACGGTATACGCAACTTGGCAAGTAGTCCTGTGACTCTTCACCTTCTAGTATGAGCTTGTTGTGGTTGTCCATGAACTCTTCTCATAGCCGTCATAGTTGATAAGCGCTTTTTGGCGTTTTCGGGGGTCTTACTACCAGAATCGTTTTTAATGTTGGAATATAATTTTCGTATCGCCTCTGCGATAGTGAGTTGACGCTTTAGCAGCCTCTCTATTTTGTTGGATGTAGATAAGCAGCTCAAATACCTACTGTGTACTCACTGCACTCGTAGTATAAGTTGGTCAAATGTTGACTTGCGGATGTAAATGTTCACCGAATCCGACGGGTATGTCAGTTGAGTTTCAGTTGGCTTTAGTTCCTATTATGTATACAACTTCTCAACTTAACTGGGGCGACCCGCTTGTGGGAGACGAGTCAGGCCGATTCGCTTGTGACGTAGGAAACAGCTTCACTAACATTTCACTGCCAAAACACCAAATCCGTCTCGAAGGACCAAAAATGTATGGTGATAGACCACACACTTAGAATTAGAACTGCACTTAATTGAATTCCCGGAACACAGAGGTGTTTTAGAGAAGACACCGGCGATATGTAGACAAAGCAGCTTTATTTTTGCAAGTAAAGTGCAAATATACTGTCGCGGAGTGAGAATGTTCGTCACCTTAAATTTTGCTTGAACCGAATCAAGGAACAATAACGTCAACATGTTGTTCAATGTTGTCAAAATAATAATGTTTTACTCATAAATGGAACCTTGAAATAAAATACTTTTTCGTTATGAAAGTAGACATAAACCACATACAAAAAAGTTTTTATTTCAAGGTGATAAACAGGGAATGATAGCATGGCTATTTCGAAATGTCCTACCGATAATGGGAATTAATAAGATTGTACGACTATTTCTCGATTAAAAGAATATGATGAATGCATAGACTTAGGATATACCAACGTATATACATACAT
Organism: Herminia tarsipennalis; assembly: GCA_945859575.2. NCBI lineage: Eukaryota > Metazoa > Arthropoda > Insecta > Lepidoptera > Erebidae > Herminia > Herminia tarsipennalis. Next base: position 13,211,753 of record OX243835.2, read on the forward strand.
AGTGTGCAAGCAAGAGGATACTTCTTTATGAAAGTGCTACAAATAAGAGAGAGAAAACAATCAAATAAACATTGACCCATTTTGAATGCCAGGCCTTCCCAAGTCGACTTGCTTTTAATGAACTCTTACAGAATTTGTGTTTATTTATGTTAATTAGTTACAAGTGCAGTTGAAACATGAGAGGTTTGCAACGTCGTGCGTAAATCGAGACATTACTCCGCCGCCGTCGTCATCTTTAGGCCAAAAAGATGAGGTTTAAGTTACAGATTAAAGCAGAAGATAAAAGTAAAACAAAAGCAAATACGTAATTTGGCAGCCAAAAGTAACAGACTGGCTCACAAGTAACCAAAAACGTATCTGAAGGTTTCGCCGGCCGCTATCGCAATGTAATTACGATGGGATTCTGACTGCTAAAACACAGGTTTCACCTAACTTTGGAGAACCTACAGTTACCACTCAAATAAACATAAAACATTACTTTATTAAATACTTTTGATTTTATGGGTCTTTTATTTATGTTATTTCAATGTTAAGTACTGGCCAATTGTATTTGATATTTGTGAATTATTTTACTACAATTCAACAACATAAGGGTGATTAGCTTAATCTGGCAAATTGTATAAACTTAGGATATACATAAAATAGTACTTATCGATATTTCTCGACTTTTAGACATCTCGTCACTAGCTCACGCATACACTGATAATTCAAAAATCGTCACACATAAATGAGCTCTTTGTTCTTCTACAAGTATATCCTAAGTCTATGGATGAATCAAATAAAACATGGGTGGCAAGAACGATATTTTGACGGAACCAACACTGCTACCTATATCTATTATTTTCTGATAATATAAGTTCCATCTATTCTTTTATTTAATTAATCCAAGAGATTTTAGTTCAACTACTTATAGTCAAGGAATATTGGTCAGAGTAAATTTAAACTCTGTTGTCAAACAGTTAAGCACAATTTACAGCATACGGGTATACAACTGTCTGGTGTGATACATAGTTTGAAAAGGTAACATGTCCTTGCAAAACGTTAAATGTGTGTATTTGAAAACTGACAAACATTTTCATTCCACGACTCTACATTACATAGGTTTTATTATACATACCTAAATCTGAAGCATTAACAAATATGTTCGAGAGTGCTTGTAGGTACACAAGTGCTACAGGGACCTTTATTGTTAAATACTCATTTATTTCAGACACAGCTTGTCAACCAAATTACTGTAAAATCCATAATGAGAAGCCATTGGAATATTACTGCCATGATTGCTCCAAATCTATTTGTATGGATTGTATGATGGTTGGAGGTGAAAAATCTTGCAAGAATCATAATGTAGTATCTTTACAAGAGGTTGTAAGTTTTCATTTTAGCCATTTGAGTAATGTATTTTATGATAGTTTTTGGTGATCTTCCAGTAGTGGGAACATTACAAGGCTTTTGTGTGTAGTGAAAGATATGAGATTTATTTTATAAGACCTATATTAAAAGAATCGCCTTTTTGTTATGTTCCCCGCTGTGCCTTTCCAATGTGCGGTCTCGTTATATATAAATAAAACACGAATATATACCTACCTTTCCAGAATGAAACCTTTATGGGAGAGCTAAACGAATTATCACCTCAAGTAGATGAAATGTTTAGAAGGCTTACAAAGACAGCTGTTGTGAGTATATTTAATTTTATTTTTTAAATTTTCAGCCCTGTATACTTTATATACAAACCAGCTTACTTTGGTACAAAACTCATAATTCAGAGCCGAATTTTATTTATACAAGATTTGGCTTAGCTAGTGCCTGTACAGAGAATTTGGACCAATGAACATACAAATTTCTTCAAACGCCACTCTGTTATTTGGACTTATAGGATTATCGTATATACAGTATATTTTATTATAATAATATGTGTTCGCTTTTTTCTAGGATGTGGGATACCTACTCCTCAATTACGAAAGTGACACAGGTTCGGCCACAGAGCTGTTAAAAATAACTGGTGACATTGACCAACACTTTTCAAAACTTTTCTCTATCATTGATAAACATAAGAAGGAAGTATTGAACATAATTTTGAGTTTGAAGTGTTCCGAGAAAAACTCTTTGGAAAAGGCTAAAACTGAAATCATTAATAGTGCCAAGAAAGCTAAAAATATTATGAAATCAATAAAGGCATATTCTGATCCCCAGAAATTGAAACAGGTATGCTAACATTTTAATTATTTGGCTTTCTACATTAACCAAATTTTAATCTGCACAAATAAATACAATAGGGTATTTGACAGCATCTATACTAATACGAGGGTGGATTGAAAAGTTCGCGGCCTCAGCAAGAAAACAATATAAAATATAAACAAAAGTAATTTTATTTTTCCACGTAATCTCCACTTAACTCAATGCACTTCTTCCATCTGGTTTCCAACGCCTGTATGCCGGTCATAAAAAAAGTTTCTTCAAGGCCTTCAAAAAAGTCACCCACCGCGGTTTCAACCTCCTCATTTGATGAAAATTTTTGACCTCCAAGGTGTTTTTTAAGGTTTGGGAATAAATGAAAGTCCGAAGGTGCCAAATCAGGGGAATAGGCGGGATGGGGCAGTAATTCAAAGCCACAATCACGAATTTGAGCCATTGATTCAACAGACGTGTGAACGCGTGCATTATCCTGATGGAACAACACTTTCTTGCTGAGTAGTCCTGGCCTTTTCTCTTTGATCGTTTCACGCAAATGACGTAAAAGGGTGCAGTAATAAGCAGAGTTTATAGTCTCACCTTTTGCAAGGTAGTCCACCATGATGACACCCTTAGCATCCCAAAAAACTGACGCCATCACCTTGCCAGCTGACAAAATTGTTTTGGCTTTTTTTGGAGTCGGTTCATCAGGTTTTTTCCACTGCTTGGATTGCTGTTTTGACTCTGGGGTGTAGTGGTGTACCCAGGTTTCATCCATTGTAACAAATCTGTCCAAAAAATCTTGTGGATCAGTCTCAAACATTTCCAAACTGTCGCGAGAAATCGTGAGCCGTATTCGTTTTTGTTCAACTGAAAGCAATCTGGGGACCCACCGCGCAGAAACCTTAGAAAATCCAAGTTCATTGACTATGATGTTTTGTGTTCGTTCATATGAGATGCCAATAGTGTCAGCAATCTCCCTGATGGTCAATATCCGATCTGCCAATATCAGATCACAGATTTTCCCAATGTTTTCTTCAGTCGTAGACGTCGTAGGCCGGCCGGAGCGAGGGTCATCTTCAATACTCTCTCGTCCGCGTTTAAATTCTGCAACCCACTTTTTCACAGTCGTATACGATGGAGCAGATTCCCCCAATGTTGTTGACATATCTTCGTGAATCTCTTTTGGAGTCAGTTTTTTTTTAAACAGGTATTTGATGACCGCACGTTGCTCAATTTTCTCCATTCTTTAAAAACGCTGCACTTAGGCTCACAAAATTCAGTCTAATTTAAAAACAGATAATGCTATTGTGACAGAATTTTACAATGTGACAACCAGAGAGTAAACAAATCGAATGAGGTCAGTTACATTAAAATAAGTCAAGTATTTATGTGGTAGGCCGCGAATATTTCGATCCACCCTCGTATTATAAAGCTGAAGAAGTTGTTTGTTTGAACGCGGTAATCTCCGAAACTACTGATCCGAATTGAAAAATTCTTTCACTGTTGGATAGCCCATTTACCGAGGAAGGCTATAGACTAAATAACATCACGCTACGACCAATAGGAGCGGAGCAGCAATGAGAAATATTGCAAAAACGGGAAAAAATTACGCAAATGAAGTTGCGCGGGACAGCTAGTGTAAAATATAGGATCTATTGATGACATCCGTATTGAATATGAATTTTGGAAACCTGGAAAAAAATACAAATTATGAGATAACCGACAAAGAAAAGTTTTTTTTGTCTACTTTTGTCACGTGATCATAAACGGCTGTGATTGGCCGAATGGTTGATGACGTCAACTATTTGTAAACTGTAGCGTGTAAAGTGTGAGTTTCGTACGTAAATACTACAAGTATTTTATTAAAGTTGGGTTTTTATTGTAGTGTTTTCGCACTTGGGCACTCCACACCATTTGTAACCCATTTTTTTTTGCACAAAAATACGATTTCATCACTTTTTCGTAGTCTCAAAAGCAGTCAACAACCAAAGTTTACTAGCAGGTGACGTCCTGATGACATATGAGACGCCATATTCTCAGGAAAACCGTTTTCACGGGATATTTAAAAATATTTTTTGTTTTCGTTTTTTTGCACTATACATATGTACCTAATGGAATGTAAAATATAGATTTTCTACAGAATCCTTAGACACCAGTGATTAACGTAGAAAAGTTTTTAAAAACCTGTCAAATACCGTATTGAAATGACTGTTTGTATACGTAACTCGGTCTGTAACGATCTCACGCTTAAACTGCTGGGCCGATTAAAATGAAATTTGGTATAGAGATAAACTAAGTCCCGGGAAAGGACATCAGACAGTTTTTTATGGCGATAAACGCGTAATATAGGTATCTATTATATTTTCTATATAAAATATTTTTAGGCTAATGTACCGGGACTTTTAGAGGATGCCAAGCAAATAGTTAAATGTGGATGGTATTTAAATAAAGATGATTCGAACAAGGACGCTCTCAAGTTAGTACCATTTACTATTACTAGAAGTTTATTATACTGGTGACTTTAAAATCAGTCGATAAATTGATAGAGCAGATTCAGTACCTGTAATACAATCGTTTTACATTAAAATTATTCCAATTTAAATTGTAAAAATTTTAAACAGATTTTATGGTCTATCGATAAAAATGTAAACTAAGTCATTGAGGATGTTGAATTTAACAAATAAACTAAATATATCAACATTTTATTAATTTTGTCAAGCGTATAATACCTAAACAAATATATTAATTATCTGTTTAAACCGGTGCGCATGCGGTATGAAAATCAAAATTATGTATGTAAATTAAGTATGAAGCGAAAAAAATATTTTTTTGTTTTTATAACCTTGACCCGGGTTTCTCCCCTTAAAGTTTGTCGACTGAATTAAAAGTCATCCTGTATGTATGTATGTCTATACCTATAAACCTGTTCATAAAACCTTGATTTGTATATGTGTTCAATGGTATTATTCTAGAAATTCTAGTCTAGATGATAGACGCCTGGATTTCAGTGTTTTTTTTTTAAACTTATTAAGTTCTTTCCACAGCTTATGTGCTTGCTTGTGTATAACGTGCACACAACCAACATTATTTGTTTAATTTATTTCAGGTGTGGCACACTAACAAATTAATGAAACTGACATTGACATGGTTATGTAATTCTATTAATATATGTATTGTGTATCATAGCTAAAGTATCAATTATTGCACTAAAAGAATCTCTTTCTTAAAATCGTACCAGAAAGAAAAAAAACGTTTTAATTCTTATATTTTAAATTCCTTCATAATGTTCATTGCTCGGGTTAGACACAGAAATCGTTGCGCTTGCCTTGCAGTCAAAATTGTAAAAATTTAATTATCTGCAGGATAACTATTAACGAAGACCTCTGTTCACTGATGAATGATTACATACACTTGGAAGGCAATGTGAAGTCTGTGTACAAATTATACGCGACCAGCGAGCTAGGCGATGACGTGGAAATACCACCAGCTCCAAATGCACCTGTTCTCCCACCAGAATTACCTAAAGGTATTAATAAAATATATAAAGTTACCATGCCAAGATTGAATTGGTTATTGAGTATTTAATCCACGGCTCATTGTCAATCTGTAAGTTCGATTAAAGTAGTGCGATCGCGTATATGTTACTATTTAAAACTCCGTGTATTTCCGACATGTATTTTGCACAATGCGGGGCGCAGCATGGGACGGTTTAACTCCTGATTTTGCTCCTGGGGCGTTTATGTGGTTTTAAATTAAAATTAAAAAATATTTACATTTACTACATTGACCGTGGGTAAGGAACGGCCGGGATAATAATTTTGTTCTCATTCACTTTCTACATAAATGAGTTGCTTTATTCTAATGTCATCTGCATAACCAATCAGCCGCCATTATAGCTCAAATTATTTAGCATGCCTAATCAGCATCTAGCAGTATGGGTGGAATACGAGTATTAGTTTCTATCCCGAAGTCTCATTAGAAGAATCGTTGCCGACCGCCTCGTCGATTCCACCGCATGCGGTCGCACTCACGCTCTTTATCGCTCTAGTAAGTAACGGGTCTAAGCGCATTCGATGCGGCCAGATGTAGTTCAACCCTTAGTGCTGCTTTATTTCTGTACATTTACGCCATTTTCCACTTCTGCTTCATAATATTATAAACTTATTGTCTTGACTTTTACATAAAAATATGTCTGAGTAAGGAATAAATTCCCACCGCATGATATATTATTTATTGTTTAGATGTGCGGGAATCGTCTAAACAGAAAACTGATAAAGATGATCATAAAGGACGGACTTTATACAAAAATGTTCCAAAATATCACTCCAAGAGTGGCTCCGTCTCATCTCTCAATTCGTTGGGCAGTGACAGTTCCTACAAAAGTTATATAACGCAAAGTAAGTAACTCAATCAAGTTAAAAGCTTACAACTTTATTCATAATACTTTAGTTTATTATTTATGACAGTATTTTAAGTAGCGAATGTTTTCTCTTCGTCTATTCTATTTTAAAAATAGAATGTAAAACAAAGATAAAACATTCGCTGCTTAAAATGCTGTTATTAAAGTATTATGATTTTTTTACTGGGTGTTTAAAAAAACCTGTCAAGTAATATTTTCAAATGTTTTTAGATGAAAATTATCATCAACCATTAGTACAACCTGTTTCACCATTCCCGGAAAGTCAAATGCCACAGCAACTTCGTGAAGGTAAATTGATAACATTTTATAACATAAGCATATTCTATCAACATTTGATATAAACTTAACTTTGTAATTTCTAGGTTCCCAAGAAGTAATCTACATTTCGCACATTGTCGATCCACATAATTTCTTCGTGCAGAGGGCATGCCACCAAGGGCTTGTTAAAGAAATGTTACGTGAATTTCGTAACGCTGTTTCTTTCACTAAACCGTCGACAAATCATATATCTTTAGGTAAGCATTGTAACAATATTACAATTACATAATAATACTACAGTAACACAGACTTTGGGGAAAGCCCAAAGACCTATTCATTTTCGGTCACGGTGGCTAATCTTTACGAAGACTAGCCAACTACCTAGGTATCTAATAGGTACCCTATAATGTTAAATTTGATGTAAGGAGATTGGTTTACCTACTTACTAATATATTTTTATAGTTGTCCCGCGCAACTTCGTCTTTGTCAATTTTCTCCGTTATGGCAACATTTATCATTGATGCTCCGCTTCTATTGGTCGTAGCGTGATGTTATAAATAGCCTGTAGCCTTTCTCGAAAAGTAAGGAAATGTAGTTCCTGAGATTATCGCGTTTAAACAAACAAACTCTTCAGCTTTATAATATTAGATATGAAAGCAATACATTAACATGAAAATTACCTTATATTTGTAATTTTAGGCTAAACTTTATGTTCAAATACATTTTGATAAAATCGTTATCTGATCTGTATTTTTTTTTGATGCGTTGGTTTGCAGGAAATGTTTTGTTATTGGTATTAAAGAGTACGGTTTGTTTTCAACACGTTTAACAACAGTTAGCTCAATTCAATTTATTTATACGCTTAATATCTACTATTTAAGATTAATATCCTAGTTTAACATAATTACTATAGAAACATACAGTAAATAATAATAATAAATAATTTAATTCAGAACATTAAAATTCCATACATGTAATTAGTAACAGATACTTAAACTATGTTAGTATTTATTATTTATGTAGCTGACAGAGAAAGAAGACAATAGGACAATCCAGTTGGTTCGCAATAACTTTCAGGAGGCTGTTAGTGCTAGCTTGCAGTCAGTGCAGCAGGGACGCAGCGCGCTTACGTCTTATAGCTGCGAGACTGTCTGTGTAAATATGCTAATTTGCGTGGTTTTAATCAGCTGTACACAACTTTCATAAATTATTTTGAAAAATAAATAATTCCTGGATAACATGAAAACATGAAAAACCCTTCAGTATAATTTACACATACCTTACCTAGTTTATTAAATACAATACATTTATTGAAACACAAACATCAGCTGTTCTTATAAAACAAAGTTAAAAGATTTTACCATTGCTTTGCCGATAAAAACTCGAAACCACTTTAAATCCTACACGGTGTAGTTTTCTACCGTCTTATTAAAAAAAGAAGTCTTATAAATCTCCTGTAAACACTGTCAAAAGCATAATAGAGTGCATTTAAAATAACATTTACGAAAAGTAGGTACCTATTCTACGTTCTTTAAAAACATGTAACTCGATTTAGATTCAGGTACAGATTTCTTTGTTGCGATAACCTACCTTAAAAAAACTACTTATATTGTACAAAAGGAGTGTGGTGAACTAAGTATATTTTAATTCCATACCTTCTTAAGGAATAGTCAAAATAATAGACTACACAGTTGTGTAAATATTATCTTGATGCAGAAATAGTAATGGATTTGTAAAAATGCTTTCACGAACTTTTATAGGAACCCTGATTGACAGTTGACTTTCTATTTCTAATCAAAATTCAAATAGTTAAATTCACTAGAAATAATCAATAACGATTTAAAAAAGTTAAAATATTAATTCTCAATTGCGCAGCGATACTTTAAAACGTACTTGATTCTTCTGATTTCTGAAACCGGATCTCGTAAATGTAAACAATAATATCAAATTTCTAAACGTTAGAAATTATAATGACTCACAATTCGACTGCTCTATACTTGCAGGTAAAACGTACTTAGCGTTTAATAAGGCTGATAATATGTGGCAGAGATGTCGCGTCATTGGAATCAATAAGAGTGACGCTAAGCAACAACCACTTATTGAAGTTTTCTGTTTTGATTTTGGAAGCATAGAAACAGTATCTATTGATAGGTGAGTTTATAGATATTTTATTTTCTTTAGTATAAGTAGTCTCTTTCGTAAATGCATACTATTTGTCCCTAAAATAGGCACTTAAAAACTAAGGAAATCATAATCGTTAATCATATAGAACAATAATTTTATTCAACTTGTCAATATAGTTTGACTTTTTGGTCTCACAATTCTTAGGGACTTAAAAGTACCTGTTGAATGGCAAAGGTCTAGAAATGTTTGTTATGGGTCTAATTTATTGTTTATGCTTATTAATAGTACTGTGAACAGATGAGGGACACAGGTACTAACCAAGGAGTGGTCCACCACTCGTGAAACATCCCGACAGGTCCATAAATAAGAGCAGGTCGACTGAAGGAAGGTTAATAAGTTTAGTTGCGATGATCGAGCCGTGCTGCTGACGTCTTGGAACTGTCTCGCGCTTTGTAGTTTGTTAACTCCGTAACTTGCCCACAATGTAGAATCTGATCAAAAAAGCTGACCGTTCTACCTACGAACTTTCCGACATATACAGGGTGCCGATTTAGTCAGCCGAATCTTGGGGGGTCATCAGACCGTGATACTGAACAGAAAATTTGAAAAATAAAAACACTTTTTTATTCATGAAAATTGTTAGGTAATCATAATTTGAATCTTGAAGAACTTTAACTTTAGCTTTAACCCTCGACAACGGTTACCGCACTCCAATGTATGGCCTTATACGAAAAGAGTTGTCTTCAACATAATACATGTTGGCACCCACCTTGTCGCGGGTTGAAGCGCGAATCTTTTGGTTTGAATGTTGATTAATATTTTTTTTTTTTAAATATTTTCTTAGTTCGGTTTAGGTTTAGTGATCCACTCCCCTGTAAGACTTTTTGTGATTCGACTGACTAAATCAGCACCCTGTAGATATGTATGTATTTAAAAATATTTAGTTGTCTGGTTGCCTAAGTGTATAGGCTCTGGTTAGTTTGGTATAGATTGACCATGTGTGAGTTATCCTAAGATATTATTAATTGTTTTATTTTCAGACTACGCCTTATCCCAGCTCAGAGGATTCAGTGCCCCTATCCCCTGGCACTTAATTGTTGTTTGGCTAATTGTGAACCAAAGACAGGTGCTTGGACCAGCGACGATTCAATTCTCATTCAAAATATAATAGACAAGTAAGTATATTTTTCACTGATCTATGTTGTATAGATGAAACGAAATTGTAACTATTCAAGATATTATAAGAATATTGTAAGGGGGCTTTATAAAAGTAGTCGAAGTCAAAAAATGATCTTTAGATTTGTTGTCTGTCTATCTGTCAGTATGTTTGTACTCGCCTCACGCATAAACTACTGCACCAAATTGGATGGGGTTTTCACAGACTTATTGCAGGTCTAACTTAAAATCTAGTTAAAATTATATAATCTTTTGAAAACAGGACATTGCAAATATTAAACTGTGTTTTTATTTAAATTTTAGTAAGCAAGCTGTCATCCACATTCGTCGTATCATACCCACCAACACAATAGATTTGAAACTAGAATGTGATGTCACTACATTTGATCACGGTGTCAGTCTTGCCCACGCTTTGTTGTTCCACGATCGTGCAAAAATGCCTAATCCAAGACAACGGGTAAGAAGGCATTATTATATTATAAGCTGTATTTCACATCCCAACTTTTCAAACTTAATTTTATAACTAGCTTTTTTCCGTGGCTTCGACCGCGTAATGTTAAATTTTTAAATGTTTATATCCAAGTTATCCCAAGATATTATTTGCGTGACATTTGTTTAACGTTTACATATAAAGTGCCAGTAGTGGGGCGAGCGGTCGTAGCGACAACACGTCTTCCGATAGACGTCGCTATTTTTATAATCGTGTGTGCGACGTGCATTTGTGTAATCTAAATTATTAGAACTGTTGGCGGACTTTACCTTGCTCGAGGTATCCGTGTTCATATGAAAATGATTCGTATAAGTTGTAGTTCTAGTAAAATTATAAAGCTTATGAGTTTGTTTGTTTGAACGCGATAATCTCAGGAACTACTGGTCCGAATTGAACAATGATTTTACTGTTGGATAGCCCATTTATCGAGGAAGGCTATATAACATACGCTGCGACAGAAAAACACGCAAACGAAGTTGCGCGGGTCAGATAGGTAATATATAAAATATGCCCTCTTTTTCCGTGGTCCGGTCGTTGTTTCCGGCCGGCCGGACAGTGGGAGAATAGTATTTTCCGTGGTCCGGTTGACCGCACAGCGGAAAAAAATACATTTTCCTTTGACCGGTCAACCGAACCATGGAAAACATCCAGGATTTTGTCCCATTCATGAAAACATAGTGTTCATTGTAATCTCCATGACTTCAGTAAAGCGTACACCTAAATCCATGGTAATCTTATCGTAATAAATTTATATATATATATATATATATATATATATATATATATATATATATATATATATTTTATTGTATTCCAATTGATACAAAAAGAGTTGCAATGGAATCCCAAAATAGTTCACTGTGACTATGAGAGAGCATCCATGAATGCTGCTAAACAAGTATTTCCTGCAGTAAAGATAGTCGGATGTTATTATCACTGGTCGAGGTGTGTATGGAGAAAAGCGTTAAGTGCAAAAATACCTCTTTTACCATATGAAGCAATCAAAGAAGCATGGCTTTATGTTAAAGCCGAATCATTGTCGGATATGGATGCATTTTTCAAATATTTTGAAAAAAACTGGATCAATAATTCATATAGCCAATTTATCAGCGTATTTGGAGAACGACATCGCACTAACAACAGCGTAGAAAGTTGAAATTCTAAAATCAATCGGTCAATAAATAAAAACACCGTAAACATATTACGACATCTGAATTATTTAGAAAAAACCGAGAAGAATACCCCGATAACATCGAAGAAACGGATATGGGAAGATATAAAAAAGGATGACGCTATACGTGACATTCAATTGCAATTCGTAGTAAAGATATTGTGGTAGAAAAAAAGATGCTTTAGAAAAGTTTGCAAACATTAAATAAAATATGTTATAAGAAATAAATTTATAAATGTTATTAAGCAAAATAGATTTTCGTTTCGTTAACCGGACCAAAGTACAGTACTTGAAGTGTACAACCGGTCAATCAGTATCTTCACCGGACAATCGAAAAAACAATTCTTCCATTGTCCGGCCGGCCGGACACAACGACCGGACCACGGAAAAATAAGGAAAAAATGATGTATGTTTTATAAAATCCGTTAGATAATTTTTGTGTGAAGGAGCAATGAACATCCTTGCTATTAGTAGAATTATTTTATAACCAACCTAAATAAAAGTGTTAGACCTCATTCATAATACGTTAATAACAAGATTTAACGAGATATGTTTTTGTCTTTGTTGTTTGTTCTATTTTGGGAATAGAGTAGAAAAAGCCAACATTTGCTAGTAATAACACTCATTAACATTATGTGTATGTATAAAAGTCAACCGTTAAGCTTAATTCGCACGGAAATCTGAAGTGAAGCTGTAGTAGTCTTCTAGTATTTTAAATAAAGTTAAAAATTCTTTGACACTGAAAGTGCGCTACCGGGCGCTGTCACTTCGGTATAAATTGGGCCTTACTGACTGACTGATCTATCAACACAGCTCTAATCACTGAACGGATTGCGCTAAAATTTGGCACGCAGATAGTTATAATAACTCTGTCATAAAAAGCTAAAATAGTATTTTCTAAAATACACCCCCTAAGGCATGAAACGGGGGTCCAAAGTTTGTATGGAAAAATAAAATCAACGCGAGCGTTACGTAACCGCGACTGAAAGCTAGTAATGAATAAGAGTTAGTTAAGTCACAAAAATTGGCCTTAAATTGTTTCATCATTTTTCAGTACCCACAGTTATCCGGTTTGAAGGATAAACCTAAGTTATATATGAATCACAATGACCTAAAAAGTGATGACCCTGAATCGGTTTATATAACACATGTTGTAAGTCCTGACAAGTTCTTCGTGAGAAAAGTAAGTGTTTCACATATTTACTTACACATAAGTAAGTTTTAAGCTTAATTGTTTTCATAATGTAATATTTAATACATAATAATAAGTAGTTTACTGTCGGTAACGGGCAATGCACATTTGTCCATACATCATTTAAAGGTAAAAAAACTTATTTCATGTAATGTGTAAAATAAATAAACATTACAATGATTTCGTCACATTGAATTGGATATATATTTGAATATAAATTCCTAAACATGGTAAAATGTGGTCAAACAGTTTGTTTATTTATTTAAAGACCTACTGTTGTATGATTAGTGTAAAATATTGAAACATAAAGCACATTAATTTTCTATTGACTATATTTATTTTGCAGCAACATCTGCAGGCAGTTTACGAAAAGATTTGTGACGACTTAGACCAAGAATATAATATAAGCTCCAATGTTGGAACTATTTACTTACCAGAACTAGGTAAGTATGTTCATAATAAAGGCAATGAATTATTGGTTATATATAGCTACATTTATGTTGTGATACTCTGTTATGTGGTATGAGTGTGTGTGATCTCACAATATGAGGACGACTGCAAAATATCTAATAAACCCGGCAGAGCATGTATGTTTTTTGTCATAACTAACAATGTATATTTAAGTAATAATCAATGGAATTTGTACGACAATTTTGATATTTCTTATTCGGTCGGCTGTTACTCGTAAACTTATAAGCCTACGTAGCTGTGATAGTTTTTCTTTTAATTTCATCATAATTATATACTATTTACTGCCCTGATTTTTTTCACATCTCTAAAAAACAACCATTTAGCTGGCAAGGGGGCATAAGGCTTAATATTTCATAAACGGAATCCTAAATCGAAAATGATATTAACAACCCCTAAATATTAAAAAAAACCTATCTAATGATGATGATCATGTGGGGTATCATATAAAAAATTACATCCCTACTTTACATGTAGGGTAGGTACCCTATTTTTTTTTCGGTTCGATCGGTAGTTTTTTTTTTACCACTTGGTCGGCTTAACTAGTATATACTTACATCCATACAAAATTACAAATTTCTAGTACTAACAGTCTCTGAGCTAAGCTGCGAACGGACGGACGGACATGACGAAACTGCAATCGGATTCCGTTTTGCCTAAAAATGGGTAAAGTATAATTTTTTGGCCGTCTAAATATGAAACTGTGACAAATATTCGGTACCATGCACTAAACGGACAGCACTTTTATTTTAAATTCTTTGGGCTAATGGCTAAGGCATCAGCTTCGCAATCGTGAGGTCGCGAGTTCGAATCCTACCCATTACACTACCGACGTGAACCCACTCCAAACACAAGTCTTTGAGCTTAGTTGGAGGGGTTAACAAGATTGCTAGTGTTGTTTGACCCAATCCCATATTACTAGTTACCTTAAATAAGTTACCTTACCTATAATAGTTAAAAAAAATCGGGAAATAACTGGCATCAATAACAATTAGCCAGGTAAGTACTGCTAATTATAGATGGGCTTACATATGGCGAAAACATTAAGAGTAGATAACGCGAAACAGGGTTCTGTTCTGTACAAAATTTATATAGTAAACTTAAATATTAGGACACGAAAAAAATTGTGTGACTAACCAAAGAGTTCTTCTAGTAGATGAAAATAAATTTAAGGATTATGTCTTAATACCTTAATAACCCGTAAAAAAATCTTGATGTTGGAACGGTATAGTGCAAAAACGTCGATTGTCGTATGGTCATAGTTATGGCGGTCATAGTAATGTAACATAAATGTATTCGACTTCATTTTGTCCTGCGCTCCTGCGCACTTTGACGTAATGGTTGTGTGCAGGAGAGCGAGGCAGGCGGCCATGTCGCTGTGTGCGTAGCGAATAAAGGAATAATTCCCTCGGCGTAACGCACTCTTAAGTTTGAGAACAAACACGATGTAGTTTCGAAGATGATATAAGCTTTCAAAGTTTCGATGACGTATTTTACTTTGACCGTGCAAAATCCTAAAATTTAAGTACAATAACGCTAGATCCCACAGTTTAACAAATTTTTTGCTACGACTTACTTTTAGCTCACGAATATCTCGCCAAAACGAGAAGTTGGATCACAGGGTGGGTACGCGCCCTACTATGTATTCAAGCAAACGTTTTTCAGAACCAACTTAGGACATCAGGTCCCCCTTTCTAGGGTTCAAAATTGATACAATTCCATCAAAACTCGTGATCATACCATTGACATCTTTCATGACTCGTTTAACAGTTTCAAATAGAAGCTACAAAGACTGGTCTCTTCTTATAATGACGATACCTATTATAAATTAGTTTAGTTAGTTTTAATATTTTGTAATATTTTTTTTTATCCTTTGTCTGGTGTTAGTAGTATATGTAGTTTAGGCAAATGCTATGTACATCATAGGTTGGTCGTACATACCAGAATCCTCTTTTATAATAATTGTTTCAACAAATGTTCAATATGTATGTGGTTGTATTTAAAATTGTACAAATCACAAAATGGTAGTCAATTAGGCCTGGCGAGTACGGAGTTTGACGTATGATTTCTAACTGTACCTCACGTAAAGATAACGGTGACTCGTGGTCTTGCGTTATATCATAGAGCAATAATAGTGAAGATCGATTCACGGCTGTTTTACACTGCCAGTAAATATCTAGTTGTTATTGCTTGACCAGGCCTGAGGAAGCTATAGTGAACAACACCACAAAGAGACCACCGTTCGGTAATCTCTTCATGGTGTGGTGACCACTGTTCAGTTGCCATCAGTTTTTGATTGGTAAGCTTTGCTTTAGAGCACTCTGCAACAGTGCTCTAAAGCAAAGGTTACCAATTACTTTATTGTACGTTTGACCTGAGCTCAGCCATTGCATTTTTTAATAAAAAAATGAAAATCAATTGTACTCCAAAAAAAAATTAAGATTTTATTTTACCACTTTCTCGGCCTCGAGTATGTAGTGGTGGACACACAGTTAGAAACACGTAGTATGGATTTTATTTGATTTAACATGCTGCCTTTTTATCTATTATATTGAAGATATCATACAACAACATTTTATTTAAAAATGGGTATATTAAAAAATGGTAAGATACCATCGCCTGGTTTTACTATCATTTTTGTTTACTTTTTTTCGGGAAATGTTAAAAAAAATATAAAAGTATATTGAAGGAGACAATGATTCCATATTCTGACAATAATTTTCCAATTACTTCCAACGGGCGGACTTAGCGAGACTAAAAGGGTTCAGTTTTGCCATTTTGGCTACGAAACCGTAAAAACCTCATAAAAAAAGTTTCACTCAAATATCTCACACCATGAAGGTTTAAAGACAATTCAAAGCATCTATTACTATAAAACGGCAATATTATACTTTAAACCCCTATTATATTGTAATGTATAGCGCACATCACATTGCAGTGTTGGATTACAATCCTATGAATACCTGTGCAGATTATGCGATAACCGCATCGTATCCCTTAGGTATGGTGTGCGTGGTGAACGTGGAGAAGTACCGTTCAGCGTCGGAGCACAACGCGTGGGCGCGCGGCGTGGTGAGCGAGCTGCCGGGGCGCGGGCGCGTGCGCGTGCTGCTGCCCGACACCGGCCACGTGCTGCTGGTGCACTGGACCATGCTGCGCTACATACACCACAAGTTCACTGCCATCAGGGCTATCGTACGTATCGTTACACACACGCACACATACTGCCCGACACCGGCCACGTGCTGCTGGTGCACTGGACCATGCTGCGCTACATACACCACAAGTTCACTGCCATCAGGGCTATCGTACGTATCGTTACACACACGCACACATACTGCCCGACACCGGCCACGTGCTGCTGGTGCACTGGACCATGCTGCGCTACATACACCACAAGTTCACTGCCATCAGGGCTATCGTACGTATCGTTACACACACGCACACATACTGCCCGACACCGGCCACGTGCTGCTGGTGCACTGGACCATGCTGCGCTACATACACCACAAGTTCACTGCCATCAGGGCTATCGTACGTATCGTTACACACACGCACACATACTGCCCGACACCGGCCACGTGCTGCTGGTGCACTGGACCATGCTGCGCTACATACACCACAAGTTCACTGCCATCAGGGCTATCGTACGTATCGTTACACACACGCACACATACTGCCCGACACCGGCCACGTGCTGCTGGTGCACTGGACCATGCTGCGCTACATACACCACAAGTTCACTGCCATCAGGGCTATCGTACGTATCGTTACACACACGCACACATACTGCCCGACACCGGCCACGTGCTGCTGGTGCACTGGACCATGCTGCGCTACATACACCACAAGTTCACTGCCATCAGGGCTATCGTACGTATCGTTACACACACGCACACATACTGCCCGACACCGGCCACGTGCTGCTGGTGCACTGGACCATGCTGCGCTACATACACCACAAGTTCACTGCCATCAGGGCTATCGTACGTATCGTTACACACACGCACACATACTGCCCGACACCGGCCACGTGCTGCTGGTGCACTGGACCATGCTGCGCTACATACACCACAAGTTCACTGCCATCAGGGCTATCGTACGTATCGTTACACACACGCACACATACTGCCCGACACCGGCCACGTGCTGCTGGTGCACTGGACCATGCTGCGCTACATACACCACAAGTTCACTGCCATCAGGGCTATCGTACGTATCGTTACACACACGCACACATACTGCCCGACACCGGCCACGTGCTGCTGGTGCACTGGACCATGCTGCGCTACATACACCACAAGTTCACTGCCATCAGGGCTATCGTACGTATCGTTACACACACGCACACATACTGCCCGACACCGGCCACGTGCTGCTGGTGCACTGGACCATGCTGCGCTACATACACCACAAGTTCACTGCCATCAGGGCTATCGTACGTATCGTTACACACACGCACACATACTGCCCGACACCGGCCACGTGCTGCTGGTGCACTGGACCATGCTGCGCTACATACACCACAAGTTCACTGCCATCAGGGCTATCGTACGTATCGTTACACACACGCACACATACTGCCCGACACCGGCCACGTGCTGCTGGTGCACTGGACCATGCTGCGCTACATACACCACAAGTTCACTGCCATCAGGGCTATCGTACGTATCGTTACACACACGCACACATACTGCCCGACACCGGCCACGTGCTGCTGGTGCACTGGACCATGCTGCGCTACATACACCACAAGTTCACTGCCATCAGGGCTATCGTACGTATCGTTACACACACGCACACATACTGCCCGACACCGGCCACGTGCTGCTGGTGCACTGGACCATGCTGCGCTACATACACCACAAGTTCACTGCCATCAGGGCTATCGTACGTATCGTTACACACACGCACACATACTGCCCGACACCGGCCACGTGCTGCTGGTGCACTGGACCATGCTGCGCTACATACACCACAAGTTCACTGCCATCAGGGCTATCGTACGTATCGTTACACACACGCACACATACTGCCCGACACCGGCCACGTGCTGCTGGTGCACTGGACCATGCTGCGCTACATACACCACAAGTTCACTGCCATCAGGGCTATCGTACGTATCGTTACACACACGCACACATACTGCCCGACACCGGCCACGTGCTGCTGGTGCACTGGACCATGCTGCGCTACATACACCACAAGTTCACTGCCATCAGGGCTATCGTACGTATCGTTACACACACGCACACATACTGCCCGACACCGGCCACGTGCTGCTGGTGCACTGGACCATGCTGCGCTACATACACCACAAGTTCACTGCCATCAGGGCTATCGTACGTATCGTTACACACACGCACACATACTGCCCGACACCGGCCACGTGCTGCTGGTGCACTGGACCATGCTGCGCTACATACACCACAAGTTCACTGCCATCAGGGCTATCGTACGTATCGTTACACACACGCACACATACTGCCCGACACCGGCCACGTGCTGCTGGTGCACTGGACCATGCTGCGCTACATACACCACAAGTTCACTGCCATCAGGGCTATCGTACGTATCGTTACACACACGCACACATACTGCCCGACACCGGCCACGTGCTGCTGGTGCACTGGACCATGCTGCGCTACATACACCACAAGTTCACTGCCATCAGGGCTATCGTACGTATCGTTACACACGCTCACTCACACACACACATAATACACCCCGCGCCGCTACCATCTCGCTATAAACAATACCAAACTGCCAGCACAAAGTACATAGCTACAGAAAGTCGACTTCAAACAACAAGCGAAACTTGTCTGACGCACACAGACGCGCAAGTACACAGACCTCGGTCGAATGCTAACACGATCTCTATAATTGCGCGTTGCGGGACTTATTGTAAGCCGGCCTTCTATATCCATATATTTTACTGCAACTGTTTGCATAGTAATATGCTATCTACATTGTCGACATAATTTTCCCAATATAGTATTTTCTATATCGCCATATTTCAGGCTACGGAATGTCATCTAGCTGGCGTGACACCATTAAATAAGAAGTGGGCACCTGGATCAGTTGCTCTGCTTTCAAAATACGAGGGCAATCTTTTAGAGATACAAGTTGAGGACAACCGTAACAGGTCTAACCGCAACCAAGGATCTATTGGGGTCACTCTCTTCGACAAAACCAATCCTGAGGACGTAATATGTATCAACCAAGAAATGATTAAACATAAATATGCTGTCACTTTTGGGTGAGATTTTTATTCTTCTTACACACGTTGCAAACCAGAACGAGACAAAACACTATAGGTACTTTCAACTGCTAACAGTTAAAAGTCTGAGACCTGACAGACTACAGATAACAAACTAGCTTACGCCCGCGGCTCAGCCCGCGTGGATGTCGGTTATCGCGTTAAAACTTTTCTGGGACTCAAACTATCTCCATATCAAATTTCATCTAAATCGACTTAGCAGTTTGAGCGTTTAAACGTAACATACAGACAGAGATACTTTTATATTTAAAATATTAGTTTAGAGTCAACAGTAGGAAGCCAAACACTTGAAAAAGGCGCAGTATGTATCCATTTTATCAGATTTAAATTTAAGGTGACTTTGTATTCATAGTATGCTTCTTTTATTACAGTGTTTATATGTTTAACAACAAATCATCAGTAGAGGAGCAAGTAATTACTAATAAGTCGCCACTGGAAGAACCAAAACCAAAAACAAAAAACAAGAAAATTACTATTTTGAAAAAACTAAATGATAAAAAGTTAAATGAATTTGATTTGCAAGCCAAAGACAAGGGGCCTCTTAGATTGGAGGCGAAAATTCTGCATTACCAATCCCCTTCACTCATTTACGTATCTTTAATTCATCAACAAAAGACATTCAACGATTTTTTTGAAAAAATGCAGAAATATTATTCTAAGAACAAAAATCAGCCTACAACTGATTGGAAAGTTGGTAATAGATGCTGTACATTATGCAACCAATCACAGACATGGCGCAGAGCAGTCATATTGGACATAGAAAATGAAAACGCCAAAGTGTTTTACAGCGATTTCGCATGTATTGAAACTGTGCCATTGTCAAGTTTAAGAGAATTAACTTCTGAGTTCTCAAACTTTGGTAATGCCGCTATCATGTGCCATTTGTGTGGAATCGTACCTGCAGTAGGCGAAGAATGGCCTTCACTCACCAAAGAATTCTTAAAAGAGCTTCTAGATGTTTACAAACGCGTGTTTATCACAAAAATAGGCAAATTTAAAGGTAAAAGTATGCCAATCGAGATATGGGTGTATCATACTACTCAAGGTGATGCTTTGGAGCCCAATACATCTGAATGGCGTTGCTTGAATACTAAGATTATTGAACAAGGTCTTGGGGTACCGGATAAGACGCAAACGGTGAGTTATGTCACTTATAGCATTGATGACCAACGATTTAGAGACGACGTTCGTTCACTGCATTTAAATTGTGCGATTTAGCTACTGTCACTTGTTATTATAATATGTACAGTCAGCTACATAAGTCACTCAACATTAACAAATATTTAAACCATCATCAATCAATCAACACAAACATCACGACGAAAACTCAGAAAGAAAATTCAAATTACAACAAAAAAGCCATAGTCGAAGCCCTAAAATTAAGAAAATGCTAAATTTTGGTTTGTCACATTATTCTTGGTTTAAATATTTGTAAATATTAAGCGACTTATGTAGCTGACTGCACTTTAACACACACAACTTATTTCTTAATCTGAATGGTGGCGATGAAATGTATACAATAAATTATTTAATGTATCTAAGAGCCAATCTCTTAGATACATGAAATAATTTATATTTTTTGCTCCAGGTTATAAACCCAGAAGATACCGAAGCAGATAAAAGCGATATGCTATCTTTTCTAAATATAACAGGATCTGTAAATAAGTGGTTACAATTAGAGCCCATACCCCTGATACCTGTGACAAAGCAACCCGAGGTCCAGGCTACAAGTCAATCACCTTCTTTGGAACCAGAAGATATTCTACCTAATACCAGTGAGGAGGCAGACTTGTCTAATGTTATGTATATCTCGGACTGGTTACCTGCAGAACCATTAGCAACAAAAGAGTTTACTGGACAACCAACGTAAGTGTTATTTATATCGAACTACGCCCTCATAATACAAGCTTACTATTACTATTAGCTTGATCTGTGTGTATGTTCCTTTGTGTGTGTCAAATCTTGGAAGCCAAATTAGTTCCACTTCCTGACGTTCGATTGGGCTCAAATTTGGTACAGTAGTGTATATTTAATGAAAATGTAATATTATGGTACCATAGACCTGATCTGCAGTCGGCAGGTGGCCACTAAAAAAACAGAAATCTAGCAAGTTTGGGCTCATTTGATTAGTCTTGACAAATACTCCGATCCTAGATGGTTTCCGGGGCCTGATCATATAGCCAAAAGGTCAAACGTTGGTACTCAACAGTCATGTAATGTATTTATTCTTTTAAAGCATTTAAATACAAGGTTGTTTTTAAAAATATTTTTTGACGTCTTATAAATCGATGACCGGCACGCACGCACTAAAAATGTCACAGTCCATCACGTTCCGCCTGCTGATAGGCTGTAGTATTGTGGCAGTCGGCCCGGGTTCGCTAAACCTGTCACAGGTACTAAGCAACAGCGAATTGTTTATTACAATGTTTTCATAAGTTATCGTCTGTAAACTGGCTTTACAGACAACTATTTTTTATAGCCTATATTTTAAAGTTTCATCAAAATCTGTTTAAGAGTTTTTTACGTGAAAGAGCAACAAGCCCATCAATCCACCCACACAAACTTTCGGATTTATAATATGTGTAACTGCTGCTTATAGAGAGTCAGCTCGGAGGGTCGTAAAAAAAAATGCAACGGTTGTCACAACAAGAGCAATAACATTAAATATTATTGAGTTATTTATTTAAACACAGATTAGCAACCTGTTATTTTATTATTAGGCATTTTAATTGCCTTTTATTAAATTTAATGATATAATGAACTCTCATTCTGACGTATAATTTGAATTCAGTTTTACTGCTAAAGAAATGTTGTCCCACTTCATAACAAATTTAGTTTTTTGATTAGAAAAGTTTAATGAATATGAATGAAGTACGTAATGGTACCTAACATTTTTCTTTATTATAATATTATTAGTATTCTTTAATCTATACTAATATTATAAAGCGGAAGAGTTTGTTTGTTTGTTTGTTTAAACGCGCTAATCTCAGGAACTACTGGTCCGATTTGAAAGCCCATTTATCGAGGAAGGCTATATAACATCGCGCTACGACTAATAGGAGCGGAGCAGCAATGAGAAATGTTTAAAAAACGGGGAAAATTTACGCAGACGAAGTTGCGCGGGACAGCTATTATTTAATAAACACCAAACAGAAATAAGTAAATAGGTAAAATATAAGAATACTCTATACATACTTTTGTGGTCTTTCAGTCAGACGTGATATTTTTTTTAACTAAAACATTTATTATTATAAATGTTTTATTTTTATAAATAGTAAAATACAGTGTAATACTAATGACACCTTTTTACGAATCATTTTATTGCTGACCTTACGTCATACAATGAAGTTGCAGTCGTATTGCGAATCAAAATGTCATCATGACAGTTATCAACGCATAGTATATATATACATAATCTGAATCTCGGCAACAGCTCCAGCATACATACATACATACATATCAACCCATAAGATGGCCCACTGCTGGGCACGGGTCTCCCCAGTAGAACCTACTAGTATGTAGATCCTGGGGGTAATTGCCATAATCGCCACGCTTGGCGAGCGGGTTGGCGATCGCAGTAAGACTTTAAGTACGCAGAGGACGCTGCTGCCCGTCCTCCGGAGTGAAATCCCTTAGTCGCCTTGACGACACCCACGGGAAGAGATGGGGTGGTACTATTCTTAAGCCGGCACCACACAGCTACAGCGATTTTTATGAAATTTAGTATGTAGGGGTTTTCGGAAGCGATAAATCGATCTAGCTATGTTTCATTTTTAGAAAATGACATTTAAAAAAAAAACCGAGCAAAGCTCGATCATCCAGGTTCTCTATCTAATACCTCTAAACGAGCAAAACTAAATCTCGCTAACGGCACCAACAATTTTCATGAAATTTAGCATGCAGTGGGTTTCGGGGGCGATAAATCGATCTACATTTTTGTACAACGTGGTTTAAAAAAATATTTGCTCGGTCATCCAGGTACTTTAAATTGAATAGACAATTAACAATTAAGTCCGAGTGCACAAATCACGTTACTTTGTTACCCCATCTCTGCGCGTACCTCCACGCGGGCGAGCTTGGAGGTACTGCGGGCGGGGGCGAGCGCTGTTCGCACCTCATCAAAAATCCGTCGACTGCTCGAGTAAACTCACTATTAGTAGACATTGTGCATTACACATATGATATTAGTAAGAGAATTACGGCGCTACATATATATCCCGTGTTCTCTGTTGCATACGCTAAGTGGTTTAATTAGGTCATCCACTCCCGATTACAAAATTTACTTATAAAGATGGTAAAAACTTACTTTTCAGGTACATTGATCATGATGGTGTGATATACTTACACGACATAGCACAACAGGATACTTTGGACCTTATTCGTAAGGCGCTCGATGTACGTTTCAATGACCCCGACCCTAAAGCAAAATACACTAAATGGGCTATTGGAGAACCTTGTGTTGCACTATATTTCCTAGACAACAAGTATTATAGAGGCAGAGTAATTGATGTTAACAAAGAAGCTTCCACTTGTATAATTCATTACGTGGACTATGGTAATGATGAATTATGCAGTTTTGTAAATCTAAGAAAAAGTGTTCCATTGCATCAGATACCGGTACAAGCTCACAAATGTATTTTGAATCGCATACGTCCTGTTGGCAAACAGTGGGACAGACAGACCTTAGATTACATTCATAAATCGGTAGTTGAGAAAAAATGTTACGTAAAAGTAGCAGGTGATGCAGTTAATGGCATACTGCCCATAGAATTAAAGTTCGATAAGTTGTTGATGAATGATCACTTGGTTGATTTTGAAATGGCAGAGTACACTGATGGATCGAAAGCTCTCGTCAAAAAATTCGCACCGAGCCCTACGAAGAAGTACGTTGAAGAAACAATTACAATCGTGTCCGATTCTGGACCAGATTATATAGTAGCGGAAGAGACGGAGACCGATGCTGTTGAACCGTCTGATGATGATGATGATGATATGAAAGGAGCAGACTGGAATAAAATTATGGCGGAAGATAATGCATCTATTGATAGCAACTACATTACATACCCTAACCATACAGATGAAGAATTTACTTGTAACATTACCATTATCAATGACATACACATGTTAGAATTAAGCATAATTTCAGATGATGATACAACTAGAGTGTACGAGCAAATGTTTGAGGAGTTGCAGGCTGAAAGCCAAAGTTTGCCGCCTTTGAACGGTATATTAGAAAATAAGGCATGCATCGCAATATTTCCTGAGGACGGTCAATGGTATCGAGCATCGATTTTACAATTTAGCGAAGCGAAAAATCAAATAAAAGTAAGATATATTGATTATGGTAATAGTGAAGTCATTCCACTAGAGGATACGAGAGAGATAATCGAGGAATGGACGAAATTACCCCCGGTTACAATAACGGCGAAATTATATGGCGTACAGATAAATCCTGATTTGGACATCGCAGACGTCGCAAACCTATATACAAAGACATTCTTAAATCAAGGTCCGTATCAAGCAAAAATTATCACCTATGAGAATTCCATTCCTTTAGTAGAGTTAAGAAACGATAAAAATGAGTTGATTTATTACAAACTTATTGAAGATAAGGTTCTTATTGTAAGTGATTAGGGTTTTGTTTTTTTTATTATTTCTTTATATTGATTGATTTTGAGTTTAAGTTCATCATTATCTATAACTAAAGCCAAAATGTATGTGAAATGTTTAACAAAGTTGCTTGGCGGTTTTAGTATATCTATACTATCTGTTTTAGTTACAAACTGCAGGAGTTCAGTTTTATGTTAACTTCATTTAAATTTTGTTAAACGTGATTAAAAATAAAAGTTTCTTATATAGGTTTTTTATTCTAGTAAATTATTTTTTTATTCAACCTATACTTATATTCATTATAATTATTCAATTATTATCTATACTATCTTAAAATGGTAAAGTAGCTGTGCCTGTACATTGGCGATGTTTAAAAAAAAACTAACCCACTTCGACTAATTAAGGGTTTCTGTGTTCAAAACTATGCTGTTTTTTCGTGTCTGTTCGTTTCGTCGGGGTTGGCACGAAAACTACTGGACAGATTCTATTCAAATTTGGTAAGTATAATCACTTACGCCCGGATTAAATTATAGGCTACATATAATCACGCTAATTTCTTTAAGACCTGAGCATTAACGTAAAATGATTGTTTTTGGACCACAACTTCACAATATTTTGCAAATAACCCTACTACCATTAGGCGGATCTTTGTAAAAACTTGCGATTTGGTAGATCATATAAAGGCCATTACATAACTAAGAATCATCGCACTATCATCTCTAGGGATCTAGCAGTGATGGATTTTTTGTCAAGCCATACCATATCATCACAAAAAGTATTCGAGTTACATTATTAAATACAATTTATAATCACTGGAATGCATATCCTCAGGCTATAATCAAAAGAAGCTTAAACACGATTTTTTAAAAGTTTAATTAGGACGGGTAATACCTTAGAACCGATATCGGCTGGTCGAGGGTTCGATACAGCTGAGATAACTTTTTTCTTTTTTTGTAACCTTTTTCTATTTTTATTAATATAATCTACCTAAATTTCCTTTTATTCATTTATCTCTGTGTTGTTATTATCTCCCCGCTGTTTAATCAGTCTTTCAATTATTGATAAACTGTTTTTGTACGAAGTGATCAGATTTTTCCTTCCCTACTTTCCTCAATTATATTATCGGAACTTATAAGTATTATTTAGATGATTGAACATAATTGCGATACAGTTTTTCAAAAATAGCTGCATATCATTTTAAAGTTCATTCATCAGAGAAAGCGTTATAATACATGGTTTAGTTAAACCTAACTAAAATACATAGAAACCATGATCCATTTGGGAGCTAAAATTTTCAAGCAAAATGGGGAGATCGATGCTTAGAGGCCTGTCGAGATTTTTTTTCTAAGAAGAATTAGGAATACCATATCGAGGGCGTTGTACTACTGCACTATATCCATACTACATCTACAGGTATCTGAGTATGACCGTGATACCGCCTAGAAACAGCTGGGTTACCCACGCCTTCAAAGGCGATTGATTATATCACCGCAAGGGCACATATTGTGTTCAGGCCTTAAAAATGACAATTCTACTCCTGAATTCATTGATTGAAGACGTTACTCAGGTTCTGCTCACGCAAGGTTGCTTTCCGTGCATCGCGGCCGCCCGCGTCAGACGTATGACGTCGGCTGCGATGCATGATAGTGGACCTTAAGCTTACATGCGATTTTGTACGCTTTTTTAAAGATAACTCTAACAGGTGTCTGTGTTAAGTGTGTTTGAGTCTAAGTGGCCACTCTAGGTGTTCCACTTTTTCTAACCAATTTCACAGTGCCGCCACTCAGACTTTGCTCTTTAAAACCGTTTCTGTAATCCACACGAGTGTGTGTGTTTCATAGCTGTTGTTCTTGGGGTTTATTTATAAAACGCTGAAACACGTACTTCTTTATTTAAAACCAAACAGTAAAATACAAGTTTTTACAGATCCAACTTCAAAAATGACGGAGTTACATAACTATATTTTGAATTATGACATCTTCACGGAATCTTAAGTTGTGCCAGTTATGCCTTTTTAGGACAGATTGCAACAAGCCGCAAGGGTGCACCAGTTCCTTGTTCTATTTTCATTGGCATCACCAAAGCAGTACATTTTTTGGCTGAAAATATTGTAAAATGTCTTGATATAATCGTAATAATTGGTCTACAATATTACATAGATATTTATTTAACTACGCGTACTACGTCCTAACGTAGCGCAGCGTTATTTGTTTTTGATTTCTTTCGGTACACAATCCTAAAAAATACTTTCAGGAAGTTTGAAATGGATGAAATAAGTCAATTAATGTTATTCTTTTAATACGCAATCCCATAGTTAATGATTGAGTTTCACATGTGTCATCGGCATACCATAATTGTTACTTTTTTTTTAAACAAATTACTTAAAAACCAAATATGTTCAAATGCTCAATACAGTATAAAGATAAAAAGATATGTGCAATTCTTACCACAGATACTTCTGCCCATGTTAACATTTTCCATATTATATAATCCAGCTTTAGCAAACGTTTTATGTACTGGGAAGTTCGTGCTGGCACCAGGATCAACTGAGGGGACATCCACTCCGACGCCAACAACATTTTTGTGCGTTGTAGTAATTAACTCTGCCACCTCATTACTCAAACCTAAAATAATATTACATTGGCTACACGTGATAATAGTTTTAACACGACTGCTCCAAAATAAGAAAAATTGCCCCCCTGCCAGCTAAATGGTTGATGTTGGGTATGTGAAAAAAATCAAGGTAGTAGTATAATATACTATACATATTATGTAATGAAATTAAAATGAAAACTATCACAACTAAGTAGGCTTTACAAGTTTACGAGTAAAAGCTGATCAAAAGAGAAGTAACAAATTTTCGTACAAATTCCATTAAAAAATATTACTAAGTAGGTACTTAGATATAACGTTGTAAGTATGAAACAAAAACAACAGAAAACCCACTTCTTAAGCCACATTATTCGAATGGGGGGGGGGGGGGGACTACGGAACCCTACATTGTGCGTAACCCGACATGCAATTGCCCGGTTTTTTAAAAAAAGAATTGAATGCCGGTTGACTTATTAAGTCACACTTCATAGGTAATTTTTTTCCTCTGGTCGAGTTAATGGGCAATTATTACAAATTGAAATCAGTTAAGAACATCAGATACATTTTTATTACCTGGGAAATTCATCTGCGTGCCAATAAAACCAAAGTACTTTTGATAGTCATGATAATATTGGCTCCATCCAAATCTGAACAAAACTATGCAAAGTTTGTTTATATCCTGTAGCAAGTCGCCCAAGTCTTCTTTATACAACACGTAGTTAGGATTTCCATTTACTTTTGAACTGACATCAATTACTATCACTGAAAAAAATGGGTATTGCATTATAAAATTTGTCTTTCAGTGAGCATGTATGCCTTAAAGCTACTACCTATAGTAGGTACAGATTTTTTTTAATATATGTAAATGTAAGTACTTACTTATTTGTCATCTGTATTGTAGGTAGACGAAATACTTAAACTTAAATAACTGTAGGCTTACTTTATTTCTTTGAAACGAAATTCATGAATTTTCGTTTACTTAAATTTCTTAAGTTTACGGGGACTATTCTAATTCATTTTTGGATAAGCACAAGAAGTTCGAACCCGTTTACAATTTTCTGGAACGAGTGATTTAAATAGATGTTCCTGGCTCTGTATAACACCACCTCATTTTTGATCGAAACTTCGTTTTCATTGAATTAGAGTAGGCCTCCTGTTACGAACGCGAAAAAGAATAGGGAACGTAGTACATATCGTCATGTTAATAGGTAGGGGCTAAAGCATTTTCGTATTTGGAATGTATTGTTAGTAATCCAACCTCTTTGGTTGCACTGAATGGCTGGTTTTAATATCAATAAATGTTGTAATTCTGAAGATAATAATAAAAAGTAGTTCCCGCCATTTTTCAATTGTTTTTCAAGCAAGCAAAATGAACATTTGTGCCGAAGAAATTCGGTACATTTTAAAATTTTATTACAAAAAAGGTAAAAATGCGACGAACGAAATAATAGTAGGTATAAGTAGTTTCGCTACAATATCAAAGGATCATTTAACTTCAACTGATCATCATATACACCTTTCCCCAAGTAGGTAGTATATTTTATATCTACATAAAAACTTGCAACTGGCTTTTATCACTGAACAGTCCACATTTACGTTGTACCTTGCTGTTGGTCACACTTCCCAAATAAAAAAAAATAATAGGTAGGTACCTACAACACAATATTTAAGGTAGGTAGCATACTTACAAGGTAAAATTAGTTTATCCAATGACAAATCTCCAACTACATTCCCTGGCTCATAGAAATGATAAGGTGCGTCTAAATGAGTGCCTACATGCTCCCCGGTCGAAAATTCATAGTCGACATACCTAGTTAAAATTATGTAGGCATTAGAAACAACGACTATACATAGGTACAGAGGATCGACATGTAAATTAGAGATGTTAGGAATATTTGCATTCGAATTCGCTTATGCGAATTATTCGCATAATTTTAAACATTAACTGTCTCTGTGGCGCGGTGGGAGTGCGTCCGACTGCTACGCAAGAGGTCGTGGGTTCGATTCCCACACGGGACACCACTTTGTGTGATCCACAAACTGTTGTTCCGGGTCTGGGTGTACTTTGTGTCCGTGACTTGTATGTTTGTAAAGTCCCCCGCGACACAGGGATTGTACACTACTGCGGGAGTCGCCTTTAAAAAAAAAAAAAAAAAAAAAAAAAAAAAAAAATTCGCATCAAGCGAAGCTAATATTTTACGAATGCGAATGTTTATAGATCGTGTCATGTCTCGCCCGGCGGCGGCACAGTTGGTTGATCCATGCATGCCGCATGCGCAGAAGGCAGGCATCACTTGTTTATTTCGACCAATAGAAAGCGTTGCTTTCTCGCTGCATGCTTTGTTTGTTAGTTTGACTAGTTTTGTTTTACGGCCGGTCTTAATAATAAATAATAAACCGATGACAACTAACGGCCAGTCTCAACCTATCGATGGATTTGGCTACTAAAGGTAGGTATATAATTATTTGACATTAGCTCAATACAAAATATGTCAAAATTCTACCTCTAGTAGCCAAATCCATCGATAGGTTGAGACTGGCCGTTAGTTGTCATCGGTACTAGTATAGTATTATATTATCTGTCATCAGTCAGTCAATCACACTTATCACATCACACTAATAATATAAAGGCGAAAGTTTGTGAGTATGTGAGTTTATTACTTCTTCACGTATAAACGGCTGAAGCGATTTTAATAAAATTTGGTACGGAGTTAGCTGACACCCTGGATTAACACATAGGCTTAAATAAAGCGGGTAACACCGCCGGGCGCAGCTAGTAATATTAAAAAAGCGAAAGTTTGTGAGTATGTGAGTGTGTATGTTTGTGTTACTACTTCACGTCTAAACGGCTGGAGGGATTTTAATAAAATTTGGTATGGAGTTAGCTGACACCCTGGATTAACATACAGGCTACTAAACCGCGGGTAACACCGCGGAGCACAGCTAGTTGTAAATAATTATTACGTAAATAAAGAAGTACTTTGTGAGTTTAGATTTGTGTTGAGTTATTTCAACAGTTTTTACACTGGCAGCAGGAAAGAAAAGTGAAATATGGCGATTTTTACGCCTATCGAACGAAACCACGCGAAATGCAATGTTTGGGAGAAAAGTTATTCCACAGTTGAGCGCACCACCTCGACGTTGCGAACCCATTTGAAAACCGTTCATTCCTAAGAATATGAAATACGCTCCATAATGAATCGAAGGCCCAGGCTCAAATAAAACCCTTTTCTTTTATTATACCTAATTTCTGTTACCAGTAACTATATTAAAAGAAAAAGTGGTAAACCAGTATACCTAACTGGTTTACGTTTCTAATATTCCTATTATATGTAACAAAAATAGTGGCTTAAATTGATTAAAGTTTTTTTTAACTTGTTCCCAAACATTCCCATCCTAAAAATTCGCAATATTTTTCGCATTTACATCCAATATGAACGCGAAAAATATGACATCCGTAACATCCCTTGACATCCCAAGAAATTCACAAATCAATCAAGTCCATATCCACTAAAGCAGTAGGCGATGATGGTCTTCAACTGCAAATGCTTCTTCCCATCTTAGAATATATCACTCCTATTATTACCCATATTATTAATAGGCTCATATCTTACCCTTGCCAAAAGTAAGTAATCCTTTTTCGCCAACACAGTTTCGCCCCATTTCTATTCTTCGGTTAATGTCTAAGGTCCTTGAGAGTATCGTCCAAAATCAACTGTCTTCCTATCTCTCCTCTAACGGCCTGTTAAGCCCATTTCAGTCTGGTTTTCGTCAAGGCCATAGCACTGTAACTGCCCAGGTTAAAATTACCGATTACCTATGGCTGGCTATGGAAAACAAACAAATTACCATTATGGTGTTATTGGATTTTAGCAGTGCCTTCAACTCAGTTGGCTTTGACATTGTTTTAGGGATCTTAGCTTCTCATAATATTTCTTCTTCTGCACTATCATGGTTTAATTCTTATCTTCGGGGTCGCTCGCAATCTGTTCGCTCCGATGATTTTTTTCTGAATGGCGAGATTTTACTGCTGATGTACCCCAAGGTGGCATTCTCTCTCCTTTCCTCTACTCCATTTTTATTAATGCTATTACAAAGTCCTGACTTAAAATTACCATCTTTACGCAGACGACTTGCAACTATATCGTCACTTTAAAGCAGAAGATATATCTGGTGCTGTAACTGAACTAATTGAACTGTAGCTCGTTATCACTCAGTCTATCCCTAACCACATCCAGACATTCCTTAATCGGAACGTTGGTGAACAATGACTCAACGTCAAAACTCCTCATTATCTCTTTCGGTTCCAACTTGAGGTCTTTTATCCGGACGAAGTGGCGCGAATCTGTCACGAAAAAAGTTGTTCTTCCCACGAGTGGCTGTAATACAAACGCAACGTAAAGCACGTTGCGTTTGTACCAAGTCGTAAGTGGGCGAGGGAATTTGACTTACGATGGGTCGCAATAGCACTTTGAATTTGTGTATCTTAAAATCGTAAGTAATGTAGTGTAGTATCGTAAATAATGCGCGTTAATTCCCGTATAATAAATAACTTTAATCATGCAACGAGAATCTTTACAGTAGTTGGAAAAAAGCGCTGACTATTGGTACTAGTACCTATAGTATTATATTATCTGTGCTATTGGCAAGTCGTGGTTTATAGCGAGGTCCAAAATATCTTTTCCCTGGTCATTTAGCGTGCCGTAACCAAAGTTTCCATGGATATCTTGTATCTTTGTAGGCATTTTGACCAACGTGTTCGTTTAGGTCTCCCGCTACTATTTTTCTTTCTGTATTAGGTATACCTATAAGTGTATCGTGTAATTCCTCCCAAAAAGACTCCTTCTCCTCTCTATCACATCCCACCTGGGGACCATATACGGTTATAATGTTAAGTGGTGATGTTTATCAAGAACCACATCGTTTCTTGAAGTTGATGATCTATTAAATAGGAGCTGATAGTTATAACCGAATTCCCTATTTAATTTCTTGTATGCAACATATATTTATATAATAGGAGCTGATAGTTATAACCGAATTCCCCATTTAATTTCTTGTATGCAACATATATTTATACTGCGCCTCTGTAAAATCTTAGATAATTCTTGACTGCGTCCGGTCAGTGAACCAATGTTCCAAGTTGTTATACGCATGTTAATAGCGTTGCTTCTAGATTCGTCGCTTTGGGGTAACACCCTAGGAAGCTTCGCTTTAAAACTCTGATCACCGCTTTCGGGGAACGCCCTAGTATTTATCGCTTTATTATTTTGGTATACCTTCACATTGTATCAGGAGAAATTTTAACTGTAGATTTTTACGGCCGGTTGTCACTCACCAAAACTGTAGCCTTTCTCTAAAGCTTGGTCGCCGCCGTTGATCTTCTTGACATTTTCCGCCGCCGAACCTCCTTTCCGTCCAGCCTAAATACGCAGCACTACTAAGATCTCTACTCTGAATATGTTAGAAGCCCGGAGACGCGGTTTGATACCGAGTATCCTTCTCCGGCCTGTGTGGTCCGCGGGAAGTATTTAATTTCCTCCAGCCCCTCAGTCATCGTGACTGATGAGCACGTCCTATCCGCCACCTGGGGACGCGTTCTCTAGGAATAAAGAGATTCCCCCCCCCCCCACCCCCGATAAATATATTTATTTTGAAATGAATATTGAAGAAACAAGTGAAGTTTGACTTACCCGGATACACGTCTCTCTGTTTTTTTAGTAAATTGAAACTTAGCGCCAAACCCATTTGCAGTTCCGTTTTTTAAACTATGTGTTAAGTCTATGAACTCGTAATTGTCATTAAATAACACGTTCTGCAAACAATCAGCAGTCACCGATAAAGGTGTTAATGCACCCATCAATATGGTAATTAGACAAACTGTCGTGCTCGCCATCTCGAAGTAGGTAAACTACTGTAGCTTGACAGAGAGCGTTTTATTATATAAGTAGGTACCTTACTTGTACACACATACTCGTACAACGCAAGTACATGAACATTTTGGAATACAATAGATTTGTATACAAATTATGATAGCGGTGTACTTAGGCTCCCGTCCCACCAACAGCGAATAGCGATTATTTCGCTTAAAAAATGTACAATAGATGCTATACATCTATTGTAGTTATTGTAGATCCCGTCCATGTACATGTAGACAAAAGAGATACAATATAGAGCGAGTACTCGCCGGTAGTGTGAACGGTCAGCGATCAACTTTTAATATCTGTATCCTATTTGTTTACACGGGATCTACATACCTACCTACGTATCACACCCTAAGGTCCTTCCGACTAGAACGAACAGACACCGGAACGTGTAAAAGCTATCGTACATCGCCATGCACTTCGCGTAGGGTACCTACCCGGTTTTAATCCGACGTCGGCTATCCCGCGCCTCATTGAATCCGGATCGTGTGAAAAGGACCTTAATCAAAAAGTGAAATAATCCAAAATTTCAAAATTTTGGGAAATCGTATTTAAAGTTTGGCTTGCTAAGAAACATGACTTAAATTTATCATAACGTCACGAAGGGTTCCGTTATATATAAAAACGTCATAAAAATTATGTCTGTTGTATCGGAACCCCCCTATATTAATTTCATTTTAATTTAATTATTAACTCAATATTCTATGAATATTTCAAGCGTCTACCTGTTGCCATTATCAATATCGAGCAAAACCGAATCGAACAAAAAAAAAATCACGTATACTGTATGGAAGCTCCACTTAAATATTGACATTATTCTGTTTTTAGTATTTGTTGTTATCGCAGCAACAGAATTTGTGTTTTGTGTGAACTGTCTTACTATCACGGTTCATGAGATACAGCCTGGGGACAAACGGACAGCGGAATCTTAGTAATAGGGTCCTATTTTACCCTTTAGGTATGGAGCCCTAATAATATGGGAAGGCATGTTAACATTAAACCTTACACATTCCAAGAAACATTCCATGTTGGTTTTAAATTAATCGTAAATCACAATTTTTTACATGTGTTTTTAAGTCAAAAAGTGAAGTACCTATGCATATAAAGCCAGGGTTCCAAA
Source organism: Herminia tarsipennalis (assembly GCA_945859575.2). Lineage (NCBI taxonomy): Eukaryota > Metazoa > Arthropoda > Insecta > Lepidoptera > Erebidae > Herminia > Herminia tarsipennalis. The sequence goes on from OX243835.2 coordinate 13,246,747, forward strand.
CTTCGTGGGGGATAAATAGAATTTCTTCGGAGTTAATGAAGATGGTACAGCCCTTCGCATCGGTGTCGACTTAATAGCACTCATCGATTGTGAGTGTACAGCCACTCTCCCGTGAGGATAAAACAACAATTCTTTGAGGGTAATGAAAGTGGTAGAACAGTCACCTCGGGTACGTTGTTATTCGCTTCGTCAAGCGCAGAGGACTGAGCCATCTGCGGTGTCATGAGATCCCCTCTTTGGGGAAATAGCGAGCTTACAACGTCTTCGTCAAGCAGATCTGGTTGCAGAGTCTGAGTGGTTGGAGGAGACCACGGCCGAAGTTTGCCCCGTACCATAGTTAAGGACGCCCCTATTCCAAATCTGAAGCAGCTTTGCGGGCTTGGACTTTAGCTCGCTTTATCTCTGCTTGAAGTGTATTTTTGGCTCCTCTGTACCTCTCGTATAAATCTGCCTCTCTCACTGCTGCGTCCTCTGGACGGCGATATCGTTTTCGAAATCTGGCATACTGGCGCCGTGCTGCAGCGCATTTGAGTGATTTCTTGAGACCACCAGTACACCTGGTTCCTCGCAGGTCTAGACCGGACTCTATTTGGCATTAAAATCACCAAGCACAAGTACTGGACGGGGTTGGGCACGGCTGACGACAGCGGCCAATTGGGTAAGCCAGTTCTCAAATTCGCTTAGGATATGGTTGGGTGAAAAGTAACAGGCCACAATCGCAATCCCCTTAACCGTGGCCATCACCCATCCCTGTCCACTAACAACCTTTGTGAGAGGGGTGCAATTGGATGCAGCGCGTCTTACTATAGCCACTGAGCCTTGAAGATCTTCCACCCACAACAGCTGCGCCGGAATGACAAAATATGGCTCAGCGACGACTCCAACATTGATCTGCCACTCCGCCATGCTCTGTATCAGAAGATCCTGAGCTCTGGCGCAGTGGTTTGTATTTGATTGTAATATGCGGAGATATGGATCCATTATTAAGTTTCCATGTCCATATTACCGCTAATGCTTGTCGCTTTTTCAGCGATGACCGGAGCTTGAGCTACATCTGGAGAAATTGTCTTTGGAGCACTACAGCCTTTTCTACCAACCCAGTGGTCAGTCTGTTTGCCAGACGTTGCACACAGATAACAGATTGGCGTGGCATCACAGGTTTTCGCCTTAGGGCCTAGTTTGCTGCATCGGAAACATTTATCTCCGCACGTGATTTCCGAGGTGCACTGTATTTCAATATGCCTTACAGCTAGGCAGTGGAAAGACCTCGTCGGTCTCGGCTGTAGAAGTTTCACTTGCGCTGAAACCCAACTTACTAATAGACGTCGACCATCTGCCAATTTCTGGGCCGGTGCATCAGGGCAGCTGATAATTGCTGTCCCCATAGTCCTACTGCCACGGGCATGTATGGTTCCCACCTTACCTTGGTCCGGAAGGCATTCGCCAGTTCTAGCTACGGCGTGAATAAGATCTGCTATGTCGATTGCGTCGTGTAAACCCGTTATACGTAGATGTGCGTACTTTTGAGGCCTAGCCACGCGTACCAAATTCGGGTCAAATGATGCTCTCAGTTCCTCGACGATAGCATCAGCCTTGGGACCGCTGGTGGTGCCTGGGATCTCCAACGTTCGTTGGCCTACATCGGATGCCCTGGATTCCAAGTGTCTCCAGTTTAATTTTTTCCGTAGCTATCTTTAGGACGTCCACATTTAATTCGGCTTCCGGCTGTAAAGTAAGCACGACAGCCATCGAGCGAGGAATGTGTAGTTTGACCGTAGTGACTTTATCTTTAGCGGCGTTTTTGGCTGCTTTCTTCTTTGCCTTTTTTTTGGCTTTCTTTTCTCCCGAAATCTCCCACCCCTCCTCATTAGCTGGTTGTTGAGAAATTGCTGAGGGTGGTGGAATATTTTAAACGGTATTCCCACTTAATAGCGTTTTAAAGGAACACTAATAATAATGGTCATGGGCGTACACAAGGAATCGCCGCCCCTGGAACCTGAATGCATAAGTACATATCAAATATTGACGATATTTATACGTCAGTCCCGCTACAACTTATTACAATATTGTAAATAACTTATTGGGGATATGAAATCGAGAAAAGGAAGGGCGCTGTAACCCTGATTCTATTTTTTTCTAGGAGGCGCAAAATTTTGCCCCCTTTTAATAATAACCACCGCGAGAGTAGGAGTCAAAAGTAATCTACGAGTGTTAGAAAAAAGTATCTGCGCCAGCAGAAAATGCGAACTTTGACAATATTTCGCGATTGGTAACAGGGGATTGGTAAGACAAGGTACATTCGTTCCGTGGCGAATTCGATAACACCGTACTAATCGTTGGCAAAAAAACGGTATTGCAGCGGCAAGACGATTATTTTAAGACTTTCGGCGCGAACTTGAAACGGAGTAGTAGGGTTTCCCGCCATCTTTTCTTATTTTAATATTTTATCGTAGTATAATTAGTAGTTTAATTTATTTGCTTAATAATTTAAAATAACAGCGAGTCGGTGAGTACGATTTAATTTCATATAATGGATCCTAATAAACCACTCGATCCTGACCCTCCGGATTCCGGTACCACATCAGCTTCCTAATCCGAACAAATGGATATTGTAGACAATGAAGGTCTTAATTGGAAAATAATTAAAAGGAGTGCAAAAACAGACGATAATAGGCCAAATAAATTACCAAAAAATCCCATTACACGCCAAAAATACAAAGATAGCGATCTCCCACCATTTATTGTCCATCTATCCAAAGTAAATGATGACCAAACGACTGCCACAACTTTGGACCCCATTAAATTTGGATTGCTACAATTAATAACATCTTAAAAGACGGAGTTAAAATAATAGGACGAAATAGAATATCCATAGAATTTAGGTCTTACCAAGATGCTAACAACTTTTTAATACATCCTGTTTTATGCATTAAGGAATACATTGCCAGTGTTCCCCAGTTTAATGTTTCTCGTATAAGCATAATTCGTAATATTCCAGTTGATTGGATCGATGAGGAAGTAATTGAAGGCATAAATGTACCTATTGGTTATGGACCCATTTTAAAAGTTAGAAGAATGAACAGACGGATATCTGTAGAAGGTATCACCGAATGGAGGCGCACTCAGACGGTAGTACCACAGATAATATAATACTATACTAGTAGTAGTACTACTTTTGACGGACAACTATTACCTAAACGAGTCTTTTGCTGTTTCTTAGCCTTACCAGTAGAGCAGTATGTATACCTACCCAACCTTACAATGCTACAATTGCTGCCGGTTTGGACACACTAAAGCACTGCGTAGGTCTAAACCACGGTGTTACAAATGTGGACATGACCATGCGGGGGAAAGCTGTAATAGGTTAAAAAATGAAAGCTTTTGCATATTGTGCACGCGGCAAACATTTTGCTAATGACTTGGTTTGACCAGATTTAGGTAGACAAAAAAATATAAAAATAGCAATGTCAGAAAAGGCATTATCTTACTATGAAGCATCTAAGCTATTTCCTCCCATCACAACATTCTTTAAAATCAGTATCATCTTCTGTATCACATTCCTCACAACTTTCCCTATCAGACATTCGTTGCCATTTTCCCTACTGCAAATTCCCCTCCCATAAGGGCTACAAAAAAATGACTTTCCATAACCCCAAAACACGTGTTGCTTCTTCTGGATATGACAAGGTTGAACATCAGAATATATGTTATTAATAATTACTTTTTTGCCCCATCAAAAAATGGTTGTGGTTTGCCCACAGGAGGCACACAACCTATTACGACCAATATCAATAATAGTAGGTACAGAAAACATTATTAATCAAATAATATTAATTTTAACTAACATCTTAGCAAATTCTATACAACCAATACCAGACCACGTTGCCAACAAACTAAACTCAATTTTAAACTTAATTCAACATGTTCCATCCAATAACTTTATTACAGTGGAATGTGAAGTGCGCGCCTCATAAAAAACATGAAATAGCTTCCCTAACTACTCAACACAAACCATTGGTCTGTAGTGTAGCGGAGGCTTGGCTCACACCCAGAATTATATTAGAGTTCCATATTATAATTGTATTCACCTCGACAGAGCAGATGGTTATGGAGGATGTGCTTTGTTAATTAAAAACAAAGTACCCTTCTCTACTATTCCTTTACCCTATATGGGCGACAACCGTATAGTATTATGTTATCTGTGATCTTATGTTTCGTTTTATATTGAGGACATGGAGGATTTTGTTTTAATTAAAAACTTGTTCAGTAGCTTAAGTGGAGCAATTTTGGTAATGGGAGACTTTAATATTGTCATCACTATAGATGGGGCTCAAGTCACTGTGACAGCTTTGGTGCCTTCACCAAATACGCATATTATGGATTAAGGACACATATATCTAAAATATCCACTAGTCCTTACTAGTGTCACAGATAATAAAATACTATACTAGTGGATAATTTTGATCTTTATTTAAAGATACTTTATTCTTTTCTTTTAGACCTCGTGACGGGGGTATGTTTAGAGGGAATTTTTATTATAATGGGATAGTGGTCACTACCAATTGAATAAACTAGCTATGTTAGTAGAACAAAAGGAAAGATCTATGCAGCTTTTATTTTGACCTGGAGCAGGTATGCGTGTGCGACTACCATCATTAAGGACACATAGATCAAGATCATCTAAAATATCCACTAGTACCTACTTCTGCAATTACCGACCAATTACCCTTCTTTCCATGCTAAATAAATTCGTTGAAAAGTACGTGTGTGAACAAATATACAACTTTTATAGTGACCATGATGTTATACACCGAAATCAGTTTGGATTTCAACGTGGCAAAGGTGCTACTGTACTGCTGTCTAACTTCACTGACCAAGTCAATGAACACATGAGTAATAAAAGTCATGTGCTAACCCTATTAATGTTGCATATCAGCTATCTAATTTCAACTATTATGAAACGGAGCAACTCCTTAGGACAATTTGACTGAAAAAGTCATACACTCTCTCACACACACACCCACACACACACAAACACACACATACACACACACACAACGCGCAAGAGACAGTGACTGGTAAACAACTGACAAAGGAGGTATTTCTATTACAAATGTTATTTTTATTTGCTATATTATTTTAATTCGTTTTCTTTATTTAGTTAATTTTAGTACCATCAATTTTTTTTTTTTCTGTCTTATTAGTTTTAAGGCCATTAATTTTAATTTAATTATTATGAATGTATTTAATTAATTTTGTTTTTATTACTTTTAATGTTTCTATTATACATTATATACTTTATTGATTTCGATTATATAGACTTTGGTGTTATTGTTTTAAATTTTAATTTAACATTATCTTTGATTTATTTAATATCTAATATTGTTCTTCTTTTATATAACAAATAATTTAATGTTAAAGAAAAATAGTCCTAAGCTTGGCCAATTGTAAACATGATTGCCTCGACACAGGCTCCGCCTAGTGAGGTTATCATAGGTATGACTTGCTATGTAATTGGGACCTTAAATAAATATATATTATTATTATTATTATTATTATTATTATTATGTATGTCGCTTCCATATCACGGGACTATGGAGTCCCGGTCATTTGGGAGGCGTGCGTGGGGCCGAAGCCAACACGTAGAGGCCCGTTAGACACTTTAATCTAAAGGCTATGTGACACAAACCAGCTAATATCTTTGTATACACTATATAAATGTACCCAACGACATTCCCGGGTTAGTGTAAAAAACTATTGTCAAAAAGTGGTAGCTAAGAAACTGGGTTATGGAGATGATGTGTTAGTGGAATGGTTAACTGGTACTATTGAAGGACTATGGCGCCTGCCCTGCAAACACATGGTAAAAACACACGGACAAATGGGCAGGCGGTGACTCGCCACTCACTAGATGGGCCCCCTTCTGGCCGCCACAGGCATACAGCCAAACAGGCGACAGGGAGCAACATGGGTGTGAGCAGCTTGGGGTGTCGAGCGGTGCGGCGCCGGTTTCACCATCACGAAGAAGGCCCGTGAGCGGGTTTCCCCGTAGTTATGCCCTTGAAAATGACACTTCCACCCCCAAGCATACAAGCTCTGGCGACCTCCCTCTGGCCGGCCGGTTAAGGCAAGCCAGAGTTGAGAGTCCTGCGGGCGCTCTTGGTGTTCCACTCCCGCCGGCCAGTGAAGGCAAGCGGGAGACGAGGCCCTGACCGACTCTCTGAGGCATCGGGACCGCAGTGTCGCCACGCACATTCAGCTCGCCACAAAGCTGCCCTGCGGTTTGTGTACTCTTACTTTACCCTCATGAGACATTTTTTATTGGTTTCATAAGGATTTCAAGAGCTGCTACTATGCCCTCAGAGTGTTGCGTTAATCTCATATAGGGAGACAACGACTAGCCCCGAGGGGTTTATTATTATTATTATTATTATTCATAGATTTTTCCCGCGCGTTTGACACTCTTAATCACATACAGCTCGTAAAAAAGCTCGAGACTAGTGGTATACGTGGTCCTTTACTGGATTGGTGCAAAAGCTACATTAACAACCGCAGTTTTCAAGTCAAAAACGACAATACATGTAGTGACACTATTACTGTTACTAAAGCAATGGCACAGGGATCAGTAATTGGCCCTTTGCTCTTCTTGACGTACGTAAATGACATAAACAGTAATCTAGAACATTGCACGTATTATCAGTTTGCTGATGGTACTCGTACATACATATTGATAGCCGACAAAGACTCAAATAAAGCATGTAAGCTACTACAGTCCGACTTTAATGTACTAAATAAATGGTGTCATGACAACGGTTTAGTACTTAACCCAAATAAAACAAAACTCATGCACATCAAGTCGCCCCTTTTTTTTTTTTTCTTTTGGTGGGAAAAAATTCTGACGAACACTCCCACCGTCCGGGGAAGACGGTGGGGGTAGTGTGGGGTTTGCACCCACTAAAAAACCCGCCGTGTATCGCTCGCCACCTTCGCGAACGGGCCGCCGGAATGTGTTATACCGTCGGCGGCCCGCCCAGTGACAATGCCCGGACGCGATGTTGTTGCATTCCTGGCATTTCACACCCACGCGGCCCCTGGATACACACAGGGCACCGCGCCTCCACGTCACGCCGCGGGCGGGGCAGATTACACATCAAGTCGCCCTACCTTAAACAATTGCTAACCAATGATATGATGATGATCACAATTGCCTACACAGTGTCTCTTCTTGTTGTTGCCCTGTTATTAAATTATTACTCAAATCACAGTAGAGATCTTCGATCTTCCGACAATCTACTTCTTTTATGCCCTGCTCATTCTTCTGGATTCGTCGGATGCTCTTTTATAGTTCAATCTGTTTCTCTCTGGAATGCCCTGCCCCCCGAAATTAGGATGGCACCCAATCGCCTTAATTTTAAATGGAAGGTACGCACTTTATTCCTTGATGGATCAGCTGAATCATCACAACATTAGTAACATAAATATTAGTCTGTATCTATGTATTTATTTATGTATGTATGTATGTATTGCTGTAAGTATGTATACTATTGTATAGTTATGTATGTAGGTATATATGTATGTATGTATTTTTGTAAGTATGTATAGTATTGTATAGTTATATTGTTTTATTTGTGTATTATGTAAGAATAATAAGGTAGTTCTTATTTTACAATTAGGTTACTGCACCTTTCACACATTCCATTTCTACATCACCCTAAGGTAGACTGGCAGAGAATGCTTTTAGCATTAAGTCCACCTTTGTACAACTTTGTGCATAAAGTTTTAAATAAATAAATAAATTATCTGAATCACATAAATATCTTGGACTTCACATCGATAACAAACTTAGTTCGACTACCCATATTGAACACGTCTGTAACAAATTGAGACAGTTTCTAGCGAATATCACCATACTAAGTAGACATATACCATATAAGGTTAAGCTGATGTTATACAACTCATTGGCGGAGTCACATGTTCAATATTGCCTCAGCAGTTATGGTCGTACCTATAACACACACCTTAATAAAATGCATACACTTCAGTTACGAATATTAAAGAGAATAGTATCCCCAAAACTTAGGTAAATTACAATACAAAGATAATGAATTAGGCCTTTTTAAACATCGCAATACTTTACTAAAAAATTGAATATTTTGTATATACCTACTAGACGCGTTGCTCAAAACAAGTTACGTACGGTGCGAGCCGAGAATACGTTCGGAGAAAGAACTACTCGCTTTATGGTTCCCCGTTTGATCAATCAACTACCCTCTGATTTTCGAAATAAAATTACAAAAAATAATTATAAAACTGTTTTCAAAAATCATAATTTAGACAACTTCGAGAATTATAGTTAAGTATGGACTTACCGATTCACACTACGACTACACTATTTATTGTATTGTAGTAATCAATACTGTGTAATTTATATTAAAAAGTGAAATTTATATGAGTTTGTTAAATAATTAAATTTAAAAGACATAAAGACAGTAATAAATAAAACCGGGCAAGAGCATGTCGGACCATGCTAAGTGTAGGGTTCCGCAGTCTTAAATAATTGCATCAGCAGAAGAGCGTATGTTCATGGCACTTACGCCCTTTTGTTGAGAAAAGTTTTTCGGCTATAACTCAATGACGGTATATCCGATCATGTCTGAAATAATTTTAGTTTAAAGTATTAGTTAAGCGCTACGCAAAAGTTAAGGGCTAATTGTGTGAAAACTTTTGAACCGTAAAACCTTACGGTTCTAAAGTTTACACACAATTTATATAACTTTCGGAACGATTATTTACAAAAATATTTACTCAATCAAAAAAGTTCATTAGAATCCTTAAAATGTTTTTAAAAGACACCTATCGAATGATGTGCCACACATGGTGTTAGCCGAAAAAAAAAATTCAGCTTCTGTTACATGTATGGAGTAAAAATATTTATTTTTATAAATTCACCAAATTTCATCAATATTCATTCAGAAGAGAAAAATGCCTGTGACATACGGACAGACAGGACTACAGGAGTTTCATACAAATTTTACCCCCTTAGGGGACGAATTTTTGAAAATCCTTTTATAGTGGATGCCTACATCTTAAAAGGCATCAACTGCCAAAAGTTTGGGTTCGTAACCCTAGCGGCTAAAGCTCTGCGTTGATGAATCAGTCGGGCACTTTTTTATATTTATATTTTTGGCGGGATCACTAGGCATAACACCTTAGCACAGTGCACGTAAAATAGCGGCAAGCCACCATAGTATAAATACCGTCGTCGTCTGTGACGTCGAGAACTTTTGGAAACCTATGTAACATGATTTAGATAAAGCATGTAGGCACATTCGTATACAAAAGATCCCGAATTATTTAATGATGCTCTGTCCACCCATGTAGGCCTGCTCAGTAGTGTGACGTGAGTTAGCTTTGGGGTGCGTAGCCGGGATTGTTTCTCCAAGGGATGAGGAATCAAACGCTATTTCATTTGCCCAGAAACGATACTATATATTTAACAATCTGTAATCTTATTCATTTACATTTCAATCGTCTTTTTGACCCTTCGTCTTGACGCTTCCTTCAATTCTCCCGATTGCTTTTCGTTTTCTTCTTCGTCATTCTTTCAAACTTTTGGAACGTCAAGACAAACAGTTAACAATTTTAAGCAACCCTAGGGAGTTTAGGTAGTTATTTCCGAGAACGGCGGGAGTGGACTTTCTGGGAGTTTTTTATTTTGTGGCAGTGCCAAACACCAACTTCTACTGCGACAAGCAGGCCTGTCCTGGTTTCTTCGCTAACATGGAGACCCGCTGTCAAGGTAACAACAATCAATTAATTAAACGATTAATTTATTATTATCTTAATAGATCCGGGTCCCATAATAGAGGTATCAGGTTTTGTAGATTCAAGGATGGACTGTTTTTGTGTTACATCGTAAAGGTATCGTCATATTTGCTAAGTGTTTTATTTTTAATCTAAATTTGATGGATCTTGGATGGAATCTTCCATTGTACTATAAATAGAAGTGGAGGCTTTATTATAATATCCTTGTTACATATTATCTGGTATGAAGGTTTCTGAGATAAATTAATTTTAGCGAGACAAGGAAAAATTTAATGTAAGATGACCAAGTAGGTAAGCTCGAATTATAGCTTATATTATCAACTTACATTTATACGTTATTCACAAATATTATTTTATTTTTACTCTGGTAAAAGAGAAGGTAATAATTGAACAATAATGATAAATTAATCACATAATTAAATATAAAAAAATATGAAGGTTAACTACACTTGATGACTAAATATTATTAACTGGTACCACATAATTCAAAGGCAATGTTTTGGTCTATATCAATCGTCAAGGTAAAGGTGAAAACATAAAAACAATTTAAGGTCAATTTTTCTTGCGGAACTTTAAAGCATACCCGTGAAAAATATTTATTTAACTTTGATATAAATAAAGCAATATTTGTACGAGAATGCATTCGGCAAGATTGTAAGGTAAATATTACATATTTATATCTAGAAATGTAGTAATTAACTACTATTTTATTGTACTGTTAAATTATTTGCAATTAGTTACTACATTTTCATTTGACTACAACTTTAACCCTTCAACAACAATTACAAATAAGTAGCTATTAAAATCAAACACTTCTCACGGCTTGTCGTAATACATTATGATTTATATTCTAATATAATAACTAGCCTCAGGCTTTATAGAATTTGTTGGAACATATTTTGAAGCTTGACAAAAAAGTTTTCACAACACACATTATGGCGTTCTATTGTGTATTGACTTATGTTATATTTAGGCGAAATATAAGGTGAGGTTGGAACGGGTGCAGAATAAAATCACGCGACACCTTTATCACAGACTGTACGGCGTATTATGTTACCTTTAATGTAGGCGAGAGTTTGCACTAGTCGTTTATTTAATAAGGAGACGAATCCGGGAATCAAGGAAAGGAGATGAATCCGGGAGTACTGTAGAGACTATATATCTAGCTATAGCGGATCGTTATGTGTGGAGAAGACGGCGCCCACGACTGTTCGCAGTGCCAAGAACAAGTACCAATTTGCTGGCTAAAACCCCCATTACTAGTGCTATAAGTACGGTAAATAATGTACACCAAAAAGTTGATATATTTGGTGCGTCAGAGTGAGATCGCAAAGTGTTTGTTATTTGTTACCTCTTATACCTAAAGCTTATTTTAAAAGATTTGATGTTAAATGACTTTATTTTATTATTGTAAGTGATTTTAAGTTAGGTATTAAGTATTATTCGTTTTATGTACTACGCCACTATTGTATTAAAGATACACCTGTAAAGATAGTGGTATTATGGTGTAATAAATAAATAAATGTTCGATTTTTATTGAAGCAAATTATGATAATCACATAATAAATTAACAGATTGGAGAGGGCGGTGCTAAGCTGTATTCTTATTTTGTTAGATCTTCTATCATTTCTCAGTTAAAAGAAATAAACAAAACATTTTTTTTTAAAAGCGACACTTCTTTGATTCCATTGTCTGGTCATAAATAGGTATATCGCAAAGTATTCCTCCGACTCGGGTTCGTGAGGTCCGCCACTATCGGCCGGTCTCAATAATCTATCTATTGATAGATTTCGCTACTAGAGGTAGAATTTTGACATATTTTGTATGGCGCTTATGTCAAACTAGCTGTCCCGCGCAACTTCGTATGCGTAAATTTTCCCCGTTTTTGCAACATTTCTCGTCGCTTCTCCGCTCCTACTAGTCGTAGCATGATGTTATATAGCCTATAGCCTTTACAAACAAACAAACAAACTCTTCCGCTTTATAATATTAGTATAGATATAGCCAAATCCATTGATAGATAGATTATTGAGACCGGCCGTATATGATTTCGGTTTACAATTTAATGAGTTCTAGCCTATTTACTAATAGATTTATTACATAGGTAGCCTTAATTATGCACTTAAAATATGTGGTAATGGCACAGTAGTGCTACTACCACATATGTATATTAAGATCCTACACTACCTAGTAGTGCTCCAGTAATATAAATGTGTAGGTACATCAAAAACCAATCATGCTTATATTTTCTTTCATGATGTATTCAATAATTTGGTATGTATTTATTGTATTTTTTTATGAACAGATATTTTTAAACTTCATAATATTTCCTTACAACAAATACAGGCAGCGAGGGCAGGCATCCTTATTGGTTTCCGTAATTAATACAATATAATTGCGAATTACGTACAAAAGCCTTTAAAACGAGATCGTGATTCCTATTTTGAGTAAATAAGCTGTAAAGTTAATCGACTTAACATTGGTTTATTACTTTTTATTTGATACTACAGTAGGTGAAGGACAGTTTGGTACCAGTTTATTAACTCTTGGATTTGATTGTAGCGTTTTATCTCTTAATCATACTTTTTTGTATAATTTATTTCATCAAAATTATTCTAAATTACATCTGTAGTAATTTTAATAATACAATATACAGGGCGTAACAGAAAGGTTATGTCAACTTTCAGCAGCGGATAGGGTATGTTATCATTTTATCAGTATTGCACCGCCACCTACCATGGTGCCATAGCTGGTTGCATTATTATTACATAGTTATAGCATTTTTTTTTGTCAAAATTCAGTACTGAAAGGCGTATGCCATAAGAATTATACCTCCCCTAGTACAAAATTCGATTGGATTATTATGGCATAGAACTTTTTAAGTCATCCTTTTTTAACTTTTTCATTCATAAATAAACGAATGAAAAAATAACTACATATATATTTTTTAGGGTACTGCGATTTTGATAAAATTAGGTATGTGCACTCAGTATCATGGGCACATACCAACCCTTGAATATAACCACACCTTTAAATAAAATAAAAAACACCGCACAAGAGCATGCCTGGCCACGCACAATCTAAGGTTCTGTAGTCCCCCCCCCCCCCCTGTGGGTTTTCTGTTGTTTTTGTTTCATACTTATAACGTTATATCTACTTGATAATATTTTTCAATGGAATTTGTACGAAAATTTTGATACTTCTCATTTGATCAGCTGTTACTTGTAAACTTGTAAAGCCTACTTAGCTGTGATAGTTTTCCTTTTAATTTCACTATATATACTACTACCGTGATTTTCTTTTTTACTTACCCAACATCAACCATTTAGCTGGCAGGGGGGAAATCAAACGGATCCCTAAATATAAAAATCTTCTCAACCCCTAAACGGTTTTTAAGACCTATCTAATGATTACACGATGTTAAGTTAAGAAAAAAAATCACACTTTACCTTAAAAAAAATTTTTCAAAATTTTATTTCATTTTGTCGGCGTAAGGAATTTTGCATGGATACCATATTGGTATCCATGCAAAATGACAGCCTCCTAGCACTAACAGTCTCTGAGCAATGGTGCGGACGGAGGCACGGACATGGCGAAACTATAAGGGTTCCGTTTTGCTATTTTGGCTATGGAACCCTAAAAAGGAGGACCTCCACATCGATATCAACAAGACTCGCCTCTTTGCTTCAATAATGTGTTATCTTGAAAATAGAAATTTTACGTTTTTCAACATTCAAAAAAAATAAAAAACCCGCCTGCACAAAAAAGATGGGAACAAGATCCCCTACATAATTATATAATTTCATGCAGTCGGAGGCATTCATTAATCTTGATGAACTTAGCAAAGCGCCTCCGAAATTATATGTTATAATAGGGTATTTGACTGAAGTCAAATCAACCTCTTTTTAAGAAACGTCAAAAACGACCCGCTCCGTACAAATCTGTATGGAATGCTAGCATATGACGTCACGTTTTCTATAGTCAAGTTATTTACTTTTAGTGTTTGTCTTTATGATTAAAAATTAATAAACACGTTAAATTAATAGATGAATATATTTTTTCAGAATACTTTATGACATATTTTCATGGTTATTAAAAAATATTTTATTTTGATAGTAGTCAAATACCCAATTTTAATGTTATTGAAATTTCCGTTTTTTTTTTTTTAATTTATTATACATAAGATATACACTGACCGTGTAAGTATTATTATCTTGTTTACCTATACTTGCTAAAGGGTTACAAAATGCATTTGCCCTACAACCTACCTACCTCATATTTACTGCATTATTATTTTTAGTCTTTGCCTGCACCTGTCACGTTATATAACTCAAAACTAATTGACCAGATTAGTTTAATTTTATATTTTATCGGTTACGTCCTATAACCATTAACTTCCTTACAGTCGGGTAAAAAATGATTGTATCGAAATAAACATTATTTTTACTGTAGATCCACAATTTATTATATATTATAACAAATAAACTAGGTATGTGAAAACTTGTTAAAATCCTGACAGTTTGGAAATTTTGCAAGAATTTGGCTTTATTAAAAAAAATGGGAAAACATGTCACATTGTTCTAGCAAATAATTAAGTATGATGTTTTTTTACAAACTAAGTTATCACGGTGTTGATGATATTACTTTTGGTATGACAATGAGTTATATAATAAATATTGTTGAAAAATAAACTTTTCTTTTTGAGAATCATTTTTAGGGTTCCGTACCATAAAAGAAAAAAACGGAATCCTCGTTAGGGTTCCACACCTAAAAGGAAAAAATGGATAGACTCGCTAGTATATGCGTAAGAGATACCACGTTTTTTGAGAAAATATAATCGAATACGACAGAATAACTTATCGAATAAAAAAAATAAGATTTTGACTTGTCACGTAATTGAAGCAAAGAGGCGGGTAACGTTCCCTGGCTGGCAGCGTCCGCGTCGCCACGTTGGATGGTAAAGGTTAGGTACTGCCCGATCATCATCTCTGGGAAGAGCTCAGTTAGTGACCGGTCTGTTTTTTTTTCTAATCTAAAATTTAACTAATCTGGTCAATTAGTTTTGAGTTATATAACGTGATAGGTGCAGGCAAAGACTAATAATAATAATGCAGTAAATATGAGGTAGGTAGGTTGTAGGGAAAATGCATTCTGTAACCCTTTTGCAAGTATAAACAAGATAATAATACATACACGGTCAGTGTATATCTTATGTATAATAGAATCAATCTTTTTTGATTAAATATACGAGTATGTAAAAAATGCATTTATTTTTATTTTTATTAATAATTAGTATATTTCCACAAAACGGCGCTGAACATGATAGCTGGCGCGGATATCTTCGCCGACACCATGGCTTGTCGGCGATGAAGGCACTAGCAGATCTTCGTACAGCAAGTATGGATCGTTATGCACGGGCAGCAACAGCCCCCACAGCAGCCTCCAATAATGTAATACCAATAAAAAAAAATCTTGTTACCTTCTCCAGCTAAGCAAAATGACTTGTGGAAGGATCAGGGTCACGTCGGTATGTGTGATGTTTGGGATTCTAACTCACGATGTCTCGATAAGTCTGATGCCTTAAACACTAGGCTACTGCCGCTTCTCAATTGTACATATTTTCATTTTTTTAAAGATCTGGTTGCCTGATTCCGTTTATTAATTGACTGTTTATAGTTTAATTAAACAGTAAATCAGCTAAGTATCTAGTCGCTGTTAACGTATTTTTTTTTAATAAATTAAACTATTTTCTTCTCATATATACCGAAAAATTGTAGTTAAATAACGTTTAACGTTTTGGTATGATAGTAATGGACTTGAAATAACCTACCTGCTTAAGCTGTTAGTAAAATATTAAAGATATTTTTGTAGTGACAGTTTCTAACCTTCGCGTTGCTTGATATACCTACAGAATTCGACACGGAGACAAATGCGATCAAATTAGGTATTATTAGTATTTACCTAACCTATTTGCTTAATGTTTTGATCGGGAGAAGATAAGACTAGATAGTAATTATGTCTACATCGCTTTTTGACAAAACCTTGATATGACCACATCGTGATTGGGCTAGATCTCGTTTGGACTAGATTCCTATAAGGCCAGATAGCGTAACGACTATGTTGTCATTTGTTTTCTAAAGCGCAGGTAAACACGAAAGGAGTCTCTTAATGCGCCACTTATGGCGCATTAAGAAATCCTAGCGACTCTTTAACTTTAGTCTGACTCTTTAAGGAAGTTGTCTAACAATCCGTTCTCTTTAGGGTTCCGTAGCTAAAATGGCATAAACGGAACCCCTAATAGTTTCGTCATGTCCGTCTGTCTGTCCATTTACTCAAAGACAACACAATTAATAATAATAATACCTTGGGACAACTCACACATCGCTATCTAATCCCAAACTAAGCAGAGCTTGTACTATAGAAACCAGACAACTGTTAAACATACTTATATATTTCTAAATACATACCTACATATTATAGCCTCTGTTACATGTGTTTGCTACTAAAAATATTTAAGTATTTTTATTATTTAGCTATCAAACTAAGAAGCGGCTACTAAAAGACACCTTTTCACCAAATTTCTTTAATATTCTGCCTCCCGGAACCTGCCAGAACACAACAAGAAAAAGCGAACGTATTTGCTGAGCATTTGGTTGAGGTATTTACACCGAACAAAAGCGAGGATATTAGCTTTGAAAAATATGTACAGAAAACACTTGACCAAGCCCTACAATTAGACACACCGCCTAAGGCAACAACAACTCGAGAGGTCTGGGCCCAAATAAAAAGCCTGAAGGACAGAAAAGCGCCAGGATACGACTTAATCACGAAAGAAGTGCTCAAGGAACTACCGAAAAATTCTATTATTTTTCTAACAACCCTGTTTAACGGAATCCTACGCGTACAATATTTTCCGAGTATATGGAAAGTATCTCACATTATCATGATACATAAAGTGGGAAAACCAGCTCACGAAATTACTTCGTATCGACCAATTAGCCTGTTACCAGTACTTTCGAAGTTATTTGAGAAAATCCTAAAATCTAGAATTATACCAATGCTCATGGATAATAAAACTATACCTGACCACCAGTTTGGTTTTAGGCAGCACCATTCTACAATAGAACAGACTCATAGAGTATACAATGTTATAAGGACAACTTTTGAAAGAAAGGAATATTGCTCATCGGCATTTCTGGATATTCAACAGGCGTTCGATAAAGTGTGGCATAATGGGCTCCTCTATAAAATCAGAGCAAATATCTCCCACAGTTATTACCTACTAATGGCATCATACTTGTCAAACCGCCTGTTCCAGGTGAAAGAGGGTAATTTCACGTCCTCATTTTATGAAATAGAAGCAGGTGTGCCCCAGGGATCTATCCTTGGCCCAATATTGTACACTATTTTTACCTCAGACTTGCCAGAAGTATCAGGAACAACAGTGGCCACCTATGCAGATGACACAGCCATCCTTGCTAGAAATAGTGATCAAAACATAGCTTCTGCAACACTACAAAAAGGACTAGATTCAGTGAATGCCTGGTTAAACAAGTGGCGGATAAAAGCCAGTTCCAGCAAATCCATGCAAGTAACCTTTACTTTAAGACGTAACAACTGCCCACCTGTCACTCTCGGCAATAACCAATTACAACAAAAAGATGCAGTCAGATACCTTGGAATACACTTGGATCGAAGATTAACATGGAAGGCACACATAAAAACAAAGAGAGATGAGGTAAACTTTAAATACAGGAACGTGCATTGGCTGCTAGGAAGAAACGCAAAACTCTCTATTGATAATAAAATAATGATTTACAAAAGCATCTTGAAACCATGTTGGACGTATGGTATTCAACTATGGGGAAGTGCCAGTGATTCAAATGTTAACATTCTTTGAAATAAATATTTTAACCAAGTATGCAAACTTTCTATACAGATTTAAATTGAAACCTCTAGATTGGTTCGTGAACTTTAAAACAGCGTAGGATCATATCTTTAAGTTTAAGTTTATGTACTGGAAAGGACCTTAAGACCTTTTTTGAAGAAAAAACAGAAGTTTAAGGAAAAATTGTTTAATTAAAAAATTGGTTTTAACAATAGACACAAACTTTATGCAAGGGTTTATTTGTGTTTTAATAAGGTGTATTACCCCCACGTGCCCTTATTACGGATTCTAATCGGTTCCGCATAGATTTTATAAGGGTTTTTAAAAAATCTTGCGGAATATTGTCCCATTCTTCTGAAAGTGCTGTTCTTAGTGCTGCCACTGTCGTAGGCGAAGGGTTTCTCGCATATACAGCTCTTTTTAAATTGTCCCAAACATGCTCGATGGGATTAAGATCCGGGCTGCGTGCTGGCCAATTCATTGTACGTATCCCAACCTCTTCGCAATAATGTTGAACTTGTGCTGCTGCATGCGGCCGGGCATTATCCTGCATTAAAGTAAAATTTTCGCCTATGAATCCCATGTAAGGCACCACGTGATCTTCTAATATCTCTGTTATGTAGCGATGTGCTGTCAAACCCCCTCTATTACCGTTTTGACGGACCATGTCTATGAACACAAGTTCTGTTCGCCCGTTCATCGATATGCCACCCCAGACCATACATGAACCGCCTCCAAAAGGAACACGCTCCTCAATGCAACTTTGAGCATATCGCTCCCCACGTCGACGATAGACTCTTCTGCGACCATCTGCACCATATAAACATGTCCTACACTCGTCCGTGAACAATACAGAGGCCCACTGCTCTTCTGTCCAATTCAGGTGATGACGCGCAAATCTTAAGCGAGCTTGTCTGTGAGCTGCAGACAACTTTGGACCATTTGCTGGTCTAAAAGGGGTGATAGCCGCTTCCTTTAACCTTCTTCTTATTGTTCGTGCACACACGTTTTTTCCACGCACTTCATTAAGCTCGGTTTTGATGTTAACTGACGTGAGGAAACGATTTCGCAGGGAAGTTGTAACAATAAATCGGTCATCACGACCTGTGGTTGCTCGAGTTCTGCCTGTACCACGTCTCCTCCTGTAAGAACCTGTCTCTACAAACCTTCTGTATATTCTACAAACCGTAGACTGGTTTAAATTTAAATTTCTACCAATCGTTCGTTGATCCAAGCCCTCCCGCACCAATGCTACAATTTGTGCCGCTTGTTCGGACGAAGTATCCATATTATGGTTCAAAAACTCTCGATGTGTTAAAAAACTAACCCAACAATTATGCTGGTAACAATAATTCAATTGACCAAACAAAAAAAATCAATGAGAATGAATTTAAAACTTTGCTATAAATAACACGCAAATCTGATACTACGAGTAAATTTTCTTTTCCCGGCTATATTCATTTGTTTTACCGCAGTTCTATTTTTAAATTTAATTTTTTTTTAAGATTAAGAGCCAGTCTTTCCATATTTATATAATTTAATCTAAAAAGTTTGCATACTTATTATAAAAAAATCCTTTTAGAGTAAACCTGAACTTTGATGCAGTTTATGAGTCCGTCAGTGTAGTCATAATTACAAGAGGAGATATTTCTGATGAGAGATACACTCGGCACGATAACCTATCTTCATCCAATTTGCTCATAGTCTATGACTGATTGCAAATAATAATAAAAAAAAAAAAAAAAAAAAAAAAAAAAAATATTCTGCCTCTGTGGCGCAGTGGGAGTGTATCCGACTGCTACGCTAGAGGTCATGGGTTCGATTCCCACCTAATATAAAACTTTGAATGATGAGCATGATGGTTTATTCTATCTGCGTGTAATTTATCTATATATATTATAATGTAACACGGATTTCAGCGTTTATAGAAAATCAACACCAAAGGGGTAAAAATAGGGGTGGCACTTTTGTATGAAACTTTGACAGTTTTAAAGTTAGGTCTGTGAAAATTTGACTTAGTGGATAAAGAAACACGACTTTCAGCGTTTGATAGCAAAAATCAACCCTTAACAGCCTAAAGTCATCAAAGCGGCAGCTATCCTAATTTTAACTAATATTATAAATGCAAAAGTGAGTGTTTTTGTTCGTTTGTAACGCTCTCAAGCCTTAACAGCTAAACCTATATTAAAAATTATTTTACATCAGCAAGTAACATAGGTTGTATTTTTTTTAATTAGCGATCCTTACGAAAATTACAATAATGTAATCCAAGGTATCAAAAATTTGGCTATAAAAGTCATTATTTCATGTGCGTTGCCATTTTGTTATTTGTTAGAAATTTTACTATGGAGATCCCTTTGTTGCCGACAGACTTTGGGGAAGTACGAGGTGTCTGTAAAATAAAACATAATCGGATATTTTAATTGCGATAACCAACATCAACGCGGGCGGAAAGCTAATATACTAAAGAACTGTAGTGAAATGAAAGCTTAGATAAGGATTATAGGACTATAATTAATTAAAAGGGGTAGAAATAATGAACTTAAGAAGAGATATAGATAGAGATGCAACGTCGTCGATAGGTAGAGATGCAGCGTCAGTGCGTCGAGATGCAACGGCGACAGGTAGAGATGCAACGTCGTCGGTAGGTAGGTGCAGCATCGGTACGTATGATATGCACCGTCTCGGTAGGTAGAGATGCAGAGTCGGTGCATACGAGACGCTACACCAGTAGGTAGCGCTGCAGCATCGGTGCGCATGAGATGCAACGACAACGACATGACTTTTATTTTTCATCTAGATACAACATTCCAGCGAAGGATTATGAAGTTTCATACTGATTGTACTTTTAAATGGAAAATATAATAATATGAATATGTAAAAATAATAATTCCGAAAATTTAGAAAAAATAAAATGTAGAAATAAATAATGTGGAACTATTAGAATTTGGACTGTGTACAGTGCCGGTCGTAGGGTAACGGAGCGGCCGGCCTAGGTGATTGCAACGCCCTTAGCGCCGAAGGCACCCCATTCCGGGAGCACTACTGCTTACTTGAAGCGATATCTGCTTACTTCTTTTAAAAGAAAATTTTGATTTACCTAAAAAATTGTTTATTTTTCTGCACTACCACTTAATAATAATACTAGTACTACTAAGCTACTGTACATAAGTTATAAAGAGTACGACAGCGCCTATCTGGGACGTCTAGGCACCCTCTAAAACAATTTCATCCTGTTTTTTAGTAACGAAATTTAACTGCTTAATAGGACACCGATCTGGAACGTCTAGGTGTCCTCTAAGACATGTTTATTATGCTATTTAGTAAATGAATTTAGCTGCTTAACAGGAACATCTCTACCATAAGATGTTCCTGTTAAGCAGCTAGCTTTATTTTCTTTTAAAAACAGAGGCGCCGTTTCGCAGCGGGTGCTGTAAGCGCTGGACGCCTTCTTTTTTTACAGATGCAGCGTCTGAATAACTGAACTCTATTATATACCCTTACTAGGTAAAAACGGCCTTCGTTTCAGACGAAAGACGCCCACTGCTAAACATAGACATCCCTCATAGATCGCCATAATGAAAGGTAGAATCGCCACACGCATTCAGTCGTTTCCCACGAACTTTAAAAGGTTGTCGGTACATCTCATGGGAGATCTACTTCATCTTATAGTTTGTGGTCACCACTCAAGAATGCTTCTACCCCATCGGCCATAGTTTCTCCAAATGATGTGTCCGCCCGCTGCCACCTAAATTTGGTAATTTCAGATCTAAATCGGTGATCTTGGTTCTGGTGTGGATCTTCTCGTTCTTATTTAATCTTACAAGGAAACGCTGAGCATTGTCCTCCTTCAGCTTACTTAGTGAGATCCATTGTAAAAGGCCACATCTCAGTGCCGTAAGTCACAGGCACTGGTAACAAACACTGGTCAAATACTTTACTAGCCTCCGGCCGCGCGGCTGTGTTCACCAGCTTTAGGGCTCGCTCCCTGCTCCTAATCGCTCAGGCGCTTTTACGCTGCGCCTCTGTCTGTGCAGTGACTTTTGAGGTTTCGCTGGGCCCCCTACTCACGCAGGTGCTTAAGCCCGTCAACACTGTGCCGCCGGAAACTGTGCCTTTTTCGTCACGCACTGACTTTTAAGACAGCGCTGCGGTTCCAGCTCTCTTTGTTTGTTTTTAAGAGCCCAGTGACTATACTATGCCCCTTTCCTCATGCAGTGCCACTTAAAATCGCTCTGCGGGCCCTAGCTTGCTTAATGGTTCGAAAGATTGCGCTGCGCTTGCCAGCGCGTGTTAGATTTCAGATTGGGGTCGTAGCGAGTTGTAGTAAAATATATAAGCTTTAATTGTGGTACTACATAGAAATCCTACGACTCTTCTCGTAGAAATCCTACTATTCATCGTAGAAGTACTACGACGAAGGACCTATTTGTTATTATATAGAAAAAGAAACAAGAAAACTAGCAATTTTTGGTTTAAAATGGATTGAATCATGTGAACCGATATTTAAGTCAAAAAAATTACTAACCGTCTCTTGTCTTAATCTTGCGGAATATTGTCCCATTCTTCTGAAAGTGCTGTTCTTAGTGCTGCCACTGTCGTAGGCGAAGGGTTTCTCGCATATACAGCTCTTTTTAAATTGTCCCAAACATGCTCGATGGGATTAAGATCCGGGCTGCGTGCTGGCCAATTCATTGTACGTATCCCAACCTCTTCGCAATAATGTTGAACTTGTGCAGCTGCATGCGGCCGGGCATTATCCTGCATTAAAGTAAAATTTTCGCCTATGAATCCCATGTAAGGCACCACGTGATCTTCTAATATCTCTGTTATGTAGCGATGTGCTGTCAAACCCCCTCTATTACCGTTTTGACGGACCATGTCTATGAACACAAGTTCTGTTCGCCCGTTCATCGATATGCCACCCCAGACCATACATGAACCGCCTCCAAAAGGAACACGCTCCTCAATGCAACTTTGAGCATATCGCTCCCCACGTCGACGATAGACTCTTCTGCGACCATCTGCACCATATAAACATGTCCTACACTCGTCCGTGAACAATACAGAGGCCCACTGCTCTTCTGTCCAATTCAGGTGATGACGCGCAAATCTTAAGCGAGCTTGTCTGTGAGCTGCAGACAACTTTGGACCATTTGCTGGTCTAAAAGGGGTGATAGCCGCTTCCTTTAACCTTCTTCTTATTGTTCGTGCACACACGTTTTTTCCACGCACTTCATTAAGCTCGGTTTTGATGT
The DNA here is from genome assembly GCA_945859575.2 of Herminia tarsipennalis. NCBI lineage: Eukaryota > Metazoa > Arthropoda > Insecta > Lepidoptera > Erebidae > Herminia > Herminia tarsipennalis. The sequence goes on from OX243835.2 coordinate 13,269,718, forward strand.
TAACTGACGTGAGGAAACGATTTCGCAGGGAAGTTGTAACAATAAATCGGTCATCACGACCTGTGGTTGCTCGAGTTCTGCCTGTACCACGTCTCCTCCTGTAAGAACCTGTCTCTACAAACCTTCTGTATATTCTACAAACCGTAGACTGGTTTAAATTTAAATTTCTACCAATCGTTCGTTGATCCAAGCCCTCCCGCACCAATGCTACAATTTGTGCCGCTTGTTCGGACGAAGTATCCATATTATGGTTCAAAAACTCTCGATGTGTTAAAAAACTAACCCAACAATTATGCTGGTAACAATAATTCAATTGACCAAACAAAAAAAATCAATGAGAATGAATTTAAAACTTTGCTATAAATAACACGCAAATCTGATACTACGAGTAAATTTTCTTTTCCCGGCTATATTCATTTGTTTTACCGCAGTTCTATTTTTAAATTTAATTTTTTTTTAAGATTAAGAGCCAGTCTTTCCATATTTATATAATTTAATCTAAAAAGTTTGCATACTTATTATAAAAAAATCCTTTTAGAGTAAACCTGAACTTTGATGCAGTTTATGAGTCCGTCAGTGTAGTCATAATTACAAGAGGAGATATTTCTGATGAGAGATACACTCGGCACGATAACCTATCTTCATCCAATTTGCTCATAGTCTATGACTGATTGCAAATAATAATAAAAAAAAAAAAAAAAAAAAAAAAAAAAAATATTCTGCCTCTGTGGCGCAGTGGGAGTGTATCCGACTGCTACGCTAGAGGTCATGGGTTCGATTCCCACCTAATATAAAACTTTGAATGATGAGCATGATGGTTTATTCTATCTGCGTGTAATTTATCTATATATATTATAATGTAACACGGATTTCAGCGTTTATAGAAAATCAACACCAAAGGGGTAAAAATAGGGGTGGCACTTTTGTATGAAACTTTGACAGTTTTAAAGTTAGGTCTGTGAAAATTTGACTTAGTGGATAAAGAAACACGACTTTCAGCGTTTGATAGCAAAAATCAACCCTTAACAGCCTAAAGTCATCAAAGCGGCAGCTATCCTAATTTTAACTAATATTATAAATGCAAAAGTGAGTGTTTTTGTTCGTTTGTAACGCTCTCAAGCCTTAACAGCTAAACCTATATTAAAAATTATTTTACATCAGCAAGTAACATAGGTTGTATTTTTTTTAATTAGCGATCCTTACGAAAATTACAATAATGTAATCCAAGGTATCAAAAATTTGGCTATAAAAGTCATTATTTCATGTGCGTTGCCATTTTGTTATTTGTTAGAAATTTTACTATGGAGATCCCTTTGTTGCCGACAGACTTTGGGGAAGTACGAGGTGTCTGTAAAATAAAACATAATCGGATATTTTAATTGCGATAACCAACATCAACGCGGGCGGAAAGCTAATATACTAAAGAACTGTAGTGAAATGAAAGCTTAGATAAGGATTATAGGACTATAATTAATTAAAAGGGGTAGAAATAATGAACTTAAGAAGAGATATAGATAGAGATGCAACGTCGTCGATAGGTAGAGATGCAGCGTCAGTGCGTCGAGATGCAACGGCGACAGGTAGAGATGCAACGTCGTCGGTAGGTAGGTGCAGCATCGGTACGTATGATATGCACCGTCTCGGTAGGTAGAGATGCAGAGTCGGTGCATACGAGACGCTACACCAGTAGGTAGCGCTGCAGCATCGGTGCGCATGAGATGCAACGACAACGACATGACTTTTATTTTTCATCTAGATACAACATTCCAGCGAAGGATTATGAAGTTTCATACTGATTGTACTTTTAAATGGAAAATATAATAATATGAATATGTAAAAATAATAATTCCGAAAATTTAGAAAAAATAAAATGTAGAAATAAATAATGTGGAACTATTAGAATTTGGACTGTGTACAGTGCCGGTCGTAGGGTAACGGAGCGGCCGGCCTAGGTGATTGCAACGCCCTTAGCGCCGAAGGCACCCCATTCCGGGAGCACTACTGCTTACTTGAAGCGATATCTGCTTACTTCTTTTAAAAGAAAATTTTGATTTACCTAAAAAATTGTTTATTTTTCTGCACTACCACTTAATAATAATACTAGTACTACTAAGCTACTGTACATAAGTTATAAAGAGTACGACAGCGCCTATCTGGGACGTCTAGGCACCCTCTAAAACAATTTCATCCTGTTTTTTAGTAACGAAATTTAACTGCTTAATAGGACACCGATCTGGAACGTCTAGGTGTCCTCTAAGACATGTTTATTATGCTATTTAGTAAATGAATTTAGCTGCTTAACAGGAACATCTCTACCATAAGATGTTCCTGTTAAGCAGCTAGCTTTATTTTCTTTTAAAAACAGAGGCGCCGTTTCGCAGCGGGTGCTGTAAGCGCTGGACGCCTTCTTTTTTTACAGATGCAGCGTCTGAATAACTGAACTCTATTATATACCCTTACTAGGTAAAAACGGCCTTCGTTTCAGACGAAAGACGCCCACTGCTAAACATAGACATCCCTCATAGATCGCCATAATGAAAGGTAGAATCGCCACACGCATTCAGTCGTTTCCCACGAACTTTAAAAGGTTGTCGGTACATCTCATGGGAGATCTACTTCATCTTATAGTTTGTGGTCACCACTCAAGAATGCTTCTACCCCATCGGCCATAGTTTCTCCAAATGATGTGTCCGCCCGCTGCCACCTAAATTTGGTAATTTCAGATCTAAATCGGTGATCTTGGTTCTGGTGTGGATCTTCTCGTTCTTATTTAATCTTACAAGGAAACGCTGAGCATTGTCCTCCTTCAGCTTACTTAGTGAGATCCATTGTAAAAGGCCACATCTCAGTGCCGTAAGTCACAGGCACTGGTAACAAACACTGGTCAAATACTTTACTAGCCTCCGGCCGCGCGGCTGTGTTCACCAGCTTTAGGGCTCGCTCCCTGCTCCTAATCGCTCAGGCGCTTTTACGCTGCGCCTCTGTCTGTGCAGTGACTTTTGAGGTTTCGCTGGGCCCCCTACTCACGCAGGTGCTTAAGCCCGTCAACACTGTGCCGCCGGAAACTGTGCCCTTTTCGTCACGCACTGACTTTTAAGACAGCGCTGCGGTTCCAGCTCTCTTTGTTTGTTTTTAAGAGCCCAGTGACTATACTATGCCCCTTTCCTCATGCAGTGCCACTTAAAATCGCTCTGCGGGCCCTAGCTTGCTTAATGGTTCGAAAGATTGCGCTGCGCTTGCCAGCGCGTGTTAGATTTCAGATTGGGGTCGTAGCGAGTTGTAGTAAAATATATAAGCTTTAATTGTGGTACTACATAGAAATCCTACGACTCTTCTCGTAGAAATCCTACTATTCATCGTAGAAGTACTACGACGAAGGACCTATTTGTTATTATATAGAAAAAGAAACAAGAAAACTAGCAATTTTTGGTTTAAAATGGATTGAATCATGTGAACCGATATTTAAGTCAAAAAAATTACTAACCGTCTCTTGTCTTAATATATAAAAAGTGGCAAAAATTGTTAAATAACATCATTTCTTTTTGAAGCCAATGACACTCAAATTAAGGACAGACTACTCACCTACCTCATAAAATGCCGGTGCCAAAACTAGAGTTTTTTCGACGCAGCTGTGTATACATGGCACCACTCATATTTATTAGTTTGCCAAAAGGTATCACCGAATTGCCACGAAAAAGATTCTATACTGTGTTGCGGAACTGGCTGATAGAGGAAAGTATTTATTCCATTACAGATTTTTGGAAAAAAAATCTTGTTGTTTTTGCAATAGGTATACCATAAATATACTTTCAATGTTCGACCATATCGCTGTAGGACAGCTGATAAGTATCACACCAGACAATATTAGTCAAATGACACCACATTGCAATATATTGTTATATGTCAAAATCGATACACAATACACAGTAATAAAATAGCACAAAAGAACCACCAATAAGTTCTGAATCGGATCGTACCTGTATCCACAGATGGTATAAGACTGTCCCTAATCACAATTTGCCCGTTCTTTTAAGGCAACACAACCAATGACACTTGTATTTAACACGTAGAACTGTGTTATTTATTTCAATAAGTAGCAGGCCAATCAGAAAGTTTTGCGAAAAAAAAATGTATAAAGCACTGGCCACTTGTAATTATTTTGGAAAAATCGGTTATTTAAAAGTAAAACTACCATTGTTCGAATTTCGACTTTCCCTCTACATTTTTTCTAGAGCTAAATTAAATTATAGTGTCTCATTTAAAAATGGACCTGCATCGAGAACATTTTCATGCGATGTTTTTTTACCATTTTAAATGTGGCCTAAAACCTGACGAGTCAATTGATCGACTTCAAATGGCTTTTATGGATGAAGGACCTTCAAAAGCATCCCTCTACCGTTGGCATAGCGAGTTCAAGCGCGGTTGCCTTACCTTGAAGTGGTCGTCTTACGAAATCTGTCATGGAAGAAACTGTGCTGGCGGTAAAAAAAATACTTCAAGAAAACAAGCTAATTATATACGAAGAGATTCAGCATACACTGCAGATTAGTTCAGGAAGTGTTCACAAGATTTTAGAGGAGAGAGGATAGTTTCACGCTGGGTGCCGCATAACCTCACCGAAACTCAGAAGCAGGCCCGTATGGAGTAGTGCCGTGATATAGTCATAGTCATAGTCATTTATTCATTAACAAATTACATTGTATTTGAAAGTTACAAAATTATAAAATAAGAATAATAATTGACATTAAATAATAGGAAAATATAAAATTAACTAACATATTACAATTCTCGTACGTCATACAAACATCTATTCAGTAGATACTCTTTATGTTTAAATTTGTTTGAATTTTTTTTATCACAATCCAGGAATCACAATTAAAAAATTTGACATTGTGATTCCTGGATTTATCAATACGATCCAGAAACAAAGCCTCAGTCGACAGTTTGGCTGTTTTTTTTTTCAAAACGAACCAATGCCTACGAAAGTGACGCACAGAAGACATCCTTACAGTCCTGATCTGGCACCATGCCACTTTTTTTTATTCTCTAAAATAAAAAATCAGCAGAAAGGGATATAGTTTCCATAGCCGGAAGACGCACTAGCAGCGTTTGAAAAGGCCGTGGAAGAGGTGTCTGCAGCGGTCTGGAAAAAATGTTTCGAAAATTGGTTCAGACGCATGAAACGAAATGAGTTTGTTTGTTTGTTTGAACGCGGTAATCTCAGGAACTACTGATACGAATTGAAAAATTAATTACGCTACGACCAACAGGAGCGGAGCAGCATTGAGAAATGTTGCAAAAACGGGGAAAATTTACGCAGACGAAGTTGCGCGGGACAGCTAGTCTATGTATATAGGGGTATATTTATGGCTATACCCCTTACCTATAACGGACGTAGTGACTTTTAAGTTCGGATTGTGCCCTTTTTTTCCAATAGGATACAACCCCTGTGTCGCGGGGGATTTTACAAAGATACTAGTCACGGACACAAAGTACACCCAGACTCGAAAAAATACATTTGTGGATCACAAAAAGTGGTGTCCCGTGTGGGAATCGAATCCACAACCTCTTGCGTAGCAGTCGGACACACTCCCACCGCGCCACCACCAACTCACGTATATTTTAGAGATTTAAAAAATATTTATATAACGAGTTTTAGGGGGAATGTTAATTGAACGATTGGCAATATCATACACAGTAGTAACTCTCTTGTCAGGGGCCATATGATTGTGAACGAACAATCTATTAGTTAAATAAAAACTACAGGAGTTCAGTTAAGTTGATGTAATTTTGTAAACGGTCTAACTAAAAATAAAAGTTCTGTTTCATATTTATGGTTTTTTATTTCATTAAATATCTAGGTAGGTACTTAAACAAATATAAAGGTGATATGTATTATAGATTATAGGTATTCAATTATTATGATATAATAAATAGGTATCTACTATATTGTGAATTATCATCTTCAAGGAATCTGAGTTTGTAGATATTTTCCGCGTAGTCTTCAGTTATGCCTCTTTAGGGCAGATAGCAACAAGCCGCAAGGGTGCACCAGTTCCTTGTTCTATTTTCATTGGCATCACCAAGGCAGTACATTTTTTGGCTGAAAATATTAAAAAATATCTTGATATAATCGGGATGTAAGGGGGCGCATCACCATCTTTCGCCCCAAGCCAACCTCACCTGCACGCGGTACATCCTGCTGTACAACGAACGAGGCTCTGGCGACCGGCTGGTGGCGGTATAACCATCCCAATTTAAGGCGTAGCTAAAGTAACAGGTCAGTGACGGGCAGCAGCGTCACTGATGCGAGAGCTACGCCCTGCGATCGCCAACCCGCCTGCCCAGCGTGGCGATTATGGGCATTACCCCCATATGCACCAAGCACAAAAGCCACGGCCCCCAGTTCCCGGCAGTCACGCTATTCCTGGACATGGTGGCGTCCACGGTAACGGCGTGGCGGGGGGTGCTAAGAATCTCCGGGCTACGGAAGGCCACCACAACCGACTGACCCTGGCGACGTATAACGGACGCACGCTACGGCTAGACTCGCATCTGGCACAACTTGAGGTGGAACTTGGGAAGATTAGGTGGCATATCCTCGGGTTAAGTGAAGTCCGAAGAGAGGGAGAGGACACCATAACCCTCGAGTCAGGCCACCTTATGTACTTCCGCGAGGGAGACCAACAATCCCAAGGTGGTGTTGGGTTTCTGGTAAATAAGTCCCTTTCTGACAACGTTGTGGAAATGTCTAGCGTGTCTCATTATCAAGCGTACCTCATTATCAAGCTCACCGAGAGGTATAGCCTCAAGGTAGTGCAAGTGTACGCACCGACCTCGGCACATCCAGACGACGAAGTGGAGGATATGTTCGATGACATATCGAGAGCCCTCCACTCCACCACTAAGACCCACTACAATGTTGTTATGGGGGACTTCAACGCTAAAGTGGGAGTACAAAATTGCAGCGAATTGGTAGTAGGATCCCATGGATTTGGAAGCAGAAATCATAGGGGGCAAATGCTAGTCAACTTCCTCGAACGGGAGGGGCTCTTCTTGATGAACTCCTTTTTCAAGAAACGGCCCCAAAGGAAGTGGACGTGGCAAAGCCCCGACACTATGACGAAAAACGAGATCGACTTCATCATGACGGACAAAAAGCATATATTTAGAGACGTCACCGTGATCAACAGGTTTAATACCGGTAGTGATCACCGACTTGTCCGAGGCTCTCTGAATATCGACTTCAAGGCGGAACGTGCCCGTCTGATGAGGTCCAGGCTCCGACCTACTTTGCTCCAAACCATGATAGGATCCAAAGCGTTCCAGTCAAACCTGGATAACCGATTTGCTGCCATGGAAACCACAACAGACGTAAACCAGAAGCTCGTAAATGTGGTTCGGATACTCAGGGAAGAAGGTACGAGATTTTGTGAAATGCAGCGTAAGGGCAAAAAGTCAAAGCTTTCGGAAAGGACTTTAGGGCTAATGAAGGAACGACGTGAAAACCCACCGCGCTCTAAACCAAGAGATCAACAAGCTTATACGATATTAGTTATATTTCGGGACTTAATCGCGTGAATTATTTAAAGGTACGAACCTTTTATTTACCCGACGTTTCGATCGAATTGCACCGATCGTGGTCACGGGTCGACTGATGGCAGCTTAGCGATGTCTCCGTGAGGCGCGGGGTTTTTCAACTACCCTCGCCTGGTCTTGATAATTTTGATAATTTGTACTGTCGGTACTTCTACACACTACACTTACAACGTCTTTACACTGAGGCGCGGTGTCTTTACGGCTACGATTACATTTGTTGATAACAGGGTTCCAAGATGGTGAGAGCCGGTATCCATCTTCTCGGTTGAAGTTCTTATACTTTTTGATCCGAAATATAACTAATATGTATAAAAATCGCGAAAGTTTAAAAACAATAAAAGCTTATACGACACGACCTTCGGTGCTTCAACCCTCTTTTGATTAAAAGAGCGATCGAGCAGAACCGGGGGTCAAAAGTGTTCGTACAATCTCTTGGAAAAAGCCACCTGACGAAGTTGACCACAACAAGTGGAGAAGTCGTTTCTTCGAAGCCGGCAGTCCTCTCCGAAGTGGAAGGCTTCTATGGCCGGCTATACGCTTCGCATGCATCTCGACCTGATCCAGAAGATGAGGGTCCTAGAGCCACTCTAACACGCCACTACACCGAAGACCTGCCAGAAGTCAACATTGACGAAATCGTGCTGGCTCTTAGACAGCTAAAAAATGGAAAAGCCCCTGGAGAGGATGGCGTTACAACAGAGCTGTTAAAGGCTGGAGGTAAACCCGTACTGAGGGAGCTCCAAAAGCTCTTTAATGCTGTCCTGTTCGAAGGGAGAACTCCGGAGGCGTGGAGTAGAAGCGTAGTCGTCTTGTTCTTCAAAAAAGGAGATAAGACCCGGCTGAAGAACTACCGACCTATTTCTCTTCTGAGCCACGTCTATAAGCTGTTCTCAAGAGTCATCACGAACCGCCTTGCGCGAAGACTTGACGAATTCCAACCACCGGAACAGGCTGGATTTCGGAGCGGATATGGCACCATAAACCACATCCACACAGTGCGGCAGATTATACAAAAGACCCAAGAGTATAATCAGCCCCTGTGTCTAGCATTCGTGGACTATGAGAAGGCCTTTGACTCGATTGAAATCTGGTCCGTTCTGGAGTCTCTGCAGCGATGCCAAGTAGATTGGCGATATATCCAAGTGATGAGATGTCTATACGAAGCCGCAACAATGTCCGTCCAAGTACAGAATCAGGAAACAAAACCTATACCATTGCATCGAGGAGTGAGGCAAGGGGACGTTATCTCCCCGAAACTGTTCACAAATGCAATGGAGGATATGTTCAAGACGCTGCACTGGAAAGGGCGGGGCATCAACATCAATGGTGAATACATCTCTCACTTGCGATTTGCAGATGACATTGTCATTATGGCGGAAACGCTGCAGGACCTGCAACTGATGCTGAATGACCTGGCTGACTCCTCTGTACGCATCGGCCTACGGATGAACTTGGATAAAACCAAGGTCATGTTCAATGAACATGTACTACCGGAACTGATAGCGGTGCACGGCGCCGTTCTCGAAGTTGTTCAAAAATATGTGTACCTCGGGCAGTCATTGCAGTTAGGTAGAAACAACTTCGAGGACGAGGTGAACAGGAGAATTCGGTTGGGTTGGGCAGCGTTTGGTAAGCTACGTCAAGTCTTCTCATCGTCGATCCCACAATGTCTAAAGACTAAAGTCTTTAATCAGTGCGTCCTACCCGTCATGACATACGGAGCCGAAACGTGGACACTGACGGTACGGCTAGTCCACAAGTTCAAAGTCGCTCAGCGGGCTATGGAAAGGGCTATGCTCGGAGTTTCTCTTAGGGACAAAATCAGAAATGAGGTGATCCGGCAGAGAACCAAAGTTATCGACATAGGCCACCGGATTAGCAAGCTGAAGTGGCAGTGGGCTTGCCATATTTGCCGAAGAACCGACAACCGTTGGGGTAAACGAGTTCTTGAGTGGAGACCACGACACGGCAAACGTAGCGTAGGACGCCCTCAGGCCAGGTGGAGTGATGATTTACGCAAAACGGCTGGCAGGAGCTGGATGCGAGAAGCCGAAGATAGAACAAAGTGGCGTGCAATTGGAGAGGCCTATGTCCAGCAGTGGACTGCGATAGGCTGATGATGATGATATAATCGTAAAAATTGGTCCACAATATTACTTATATACCTCGTTACTATACATAAAGTAGCGCAGGGTTATTTGGGTTCCGTAGCAAAAATGGTAAAACGGAACCCTTATAGTGTCGTCCTTATAGTGTGTCTGGCTGTCTATCTGTCCGCCCGTATGTCACACGCATTTTACTCTAAAACTATAGGTGTCTTATAATTAGCCGCTATCTATGTATTCTTTTGATACGCCAGCCCATAATTAATGATTGAGTTTCACACGTATCATCGGCATACCATAATTGTTAATTTTGTAGACTTTCTAAACAAATTACACAAAAACCAAATATATTCAAATTCTCAATACGGTATAAAGATAAAAAGATATGTGCAATTCTTACCACAGATACTCCTGTTCATGTTAACATTTTCCATATTATATAATCCAGCTTTAGCAAACGTTTTATGTACTGGAAAGTTCGTGCTGGCACCTGGATCAACTGAGGGGACATCCACTCCGACGCCAACAACATTTTTGTGCGTTGTAGTAATTAACTCTGCTACCTCATTACTCAATCCTAAAATAACATTGGCTACACTAAGTTTCTAGGTATACAATAGCTCCAAACAAGTGTAGGTATTCTTTTCAGTTTCACTTCTTAGATATATTTCGGGACTTAATCGCGTGAATTATTTAAAGGTACGAATACGATCGGTGCAATTCGATCGAAACGTCGGGTAAAATATAATTATAAAATATAAATAAAAAAAAAAAAAAAAAAAAAAAGGTTCGTACCTTTAAATAATTCACAGTCCCGAAATATATCTAATAAGTATAAAAATCGTGAAAGTTTAAAAACAATAGTTTCACTCCTATGTAGGTTTGTACGAGTTTCTTTATTCCACCACAACTTCTAAACGCCATAACGCATTTATATAATTGGGCTTCTGTTAGGATTAATAACTCTGGGTTACATACGTTTATTTATAAAAAAATTGGATGCGTTTTACTTATTACTTCTTATTAGCCCCACTTCATTATTTTTGTCTTCTGGTCGAGTCAGTGGGCAATTAATACAAATTGAAATCAGTTAAAAACATCACATACATTTTTATTACCTGGGAAATTCAACTGCGTACCATTAAAACCAAAGTACTTTTGATAGTCATTGTAATATTGGCTCCATCCAAATCTGAACAAAACTATGCAAAGTTTGTTTATATCCTGTAGCAAGTCGCCCAAGTCTTCTATAGACAACACGTAGTTAGGATTTCCATTTACTTTTGAACTGACATCAATTACTATCACTGAAAAGAATGGGTAAATCATTATAAATCTATTTTGTAAAGTGTTTTAATTAGTAATATATTATGAGCTATAAACTGTTTTTATTTGAACCGAAAATATTATAAAAAAATAATGCAGTAAGTAATCAAAAAAAGTTTTCTTAAAAGCTTGTCGACGGTTTTTATTAAGTTCTAAATAGGCTCTAATTATGGTCCATATTTGAACTGGATGTTTTTTCATTTGATGCCAAAAAATGTTACCTTTGATTCGCAGTAGCGCGTAACTACTATTACGTTAGTGGTTTTTGAATAATTAAACTGAATCTACTATCTATCTATCTACTATTCTAGTCGTGGCCCTTGTGAAGTCGTTGAAAATGTGTAGTCTTTGGACCTTATTAGGTGTTTCACCTTCTAATCACAGTCTCTGGACCGTGTTAAGTAATTAAAAATAACAGATTCATATAAAGTATTCTATGGATAATTTTAAAACCATCCTGAGACACGTTTTCTTCTTTGCATACATCGCAAAGAAGAAAACGTGTCTCAGGATGGTTTGACAATAAAAGCAAAGACGCAAAAGCAGAAGCAAGACATCTGCTTATTCACACTTCAAGAATCATTTAATTAAGTAACCAATTATAGTTATATATATTATCATTAAAATTTCGTGTACCTAATAAGGTTCAGCCCATAACAGGTGACAGTGCAGTAGACCTTGTTAGACGTTACGATATGTGCTGAGAAAACTATACCAAATTATGGTAAACTATAACTTTACCTTGTCAATTTACGTTCAAACGGTATTTTATCATTATAATAGTCAAATTATTTTAGAAACACCGGCTTTTATTACTGAAATCAACCAAAATTGAATAACAATTTTCTGTATGTTAATTTTCTGTAATGCCGCTGTAGTTACTCAGAGTCATTGTCACAAACGGTTGACGCGAAAGCAATAAACGTTGATGCACTTTTAGGATTGGTCAATATAGGATGCGCACGATAACTGTTTCAGTTTCAGCATAAAGTGCGCGAAGTTTGTATACATGGACCTTATTAGGAATTGGCTTATTACATTTTAAAATATATCTTTCAGTGAGCTAGTGCCTTATAGCTACTATAGTAGACACAGGTTTTTTTTTAATATATCTACATGCACCTCCCAGTAGTCAAGGCAGTTGTCATCTGTACTGTAGGTAGACGAAATATAACTGTTACGAATTCGAAAAAGAGTAGTGAACGTACTACATTCCGTCATGTTACGTAAAATAGGTACGGATCATGAAATAACTAATAATTCAATTTAATTCACAATTCTTTATTCACTTAGGATGTAAAACAACACTTGTGATACGTCGGGATTCTACATGTTCATAAAATGCCAAGTTCGCAAACAATAGGTAAAGCCGGAGAAAAGAACATGGCAATAAAAACTCGCGACCACTCTTTTCTAATTTCTAATTTTACAATGTTTGTATCAAGTTTATACACAACTTGATATGGGGGTAGGGTACTGCCACTAAAATAAGTAATTTAGTAGATAGTATCTACTTGTTAGTAGTTTCGCTACAACGTCAAAGAATCATCTAACTTCAACGAATCATCTCATACACAGTATTTTTATACCTACATGATAACTTGCAACTGGCTTTTATCCTTCTGTGTCCGTGGTCAGATTGCATTGTTAGATCAGTCTGACATCATCATGTCTTCATAGAACTGGCCAGTGGAATAGTTACATCAAAATAAATTAATTACAACAGTATCAATATGAATATTTTTTTGCACACAAATACACAAAAATTAAGAATTGTGTGAAGCAAACTACTAAGTATTAGAAACGATACGTTTATTATTACTTTTTGAGATAGTGTCTTAAGCCTATTTATGGTCGAACTAATGTCTTTTTAATTTTACTTAGTTTGACTGCCTCTGTGGCGCGGTGGGAGTGTATCCGACTGCTACGCAAGAGGTCGTGGGTTCGATCCCCACCCAGGATAAAACTTTGTGTGATGAGCACGATGGTTTATTCTATGTCTGGGTGTTTTTTATCTATAATATTTAGAAATATATAAGTATGTTTATCAGTTGTCTGGTTTCCATAGTACAAGCTCTGCTTAGTTTGGGAACAGATAATGTTGTGTGACTTGTCCCAAGATATTATATTATTATTATTATATTATTTATGCATGCTCAATAAGTGGATTGTAACGTTCTTTGATTAATAAATATCTTTAAACCTAAATGTTACCTGTAGCTGTTGGTCATCCTTCATAAAGAAAAACAATAATAGGTACCTCTTAACAACACTATATTATGGTAGCATGCCATACTTACAAGGTACAATTAGTTTATCCAATGACAAATCTCCAACAACATTCCCTGGCTCGTAGAAATGAAAAGGTGCGTCTAAATGAGTGCCTACGTGCTCCCCGGTCGCAAATTCATAGGCAGCATACCTAGTTAACAAGAAAGTTAGAAAGGTATTACAATTAGGCTATACAGAGGATCAACATCACATTAGTATGATATGTACCTAAAAGTTTTAAGCGGCGGTAGCCTAATGGCTAAGGCATCGGTCTCGCAATCGTGAGGTCGCAGGTTCGAATCTTAGGCTCAGGCTTAGCTGGAGGGGTTAACAAGATTGCTAGTAATGTGGGACTCAATCTCACATTGCTAGTTATCTTTTTTAAGAAAAAAATGTAATATAGATATCTATCTACTATAAGTAATTGCAATATAGATATATGTCTACTATCAGGAACCTATATGAAAGAGATAGTCATTTTATTTTAAACTAGCTGTGCCTGCGACTTCGTCCGCGTGAAGTCGCAGTGCTACTCACTCCCTATAGACTTTAACGTGATAATAAAAGTGTAAATTTATCCTTACAACATCAGCTGTCGGACAGTTAAAGTGAAAATCCTGTCAAAATTAAGTTGTCATTTATTAAAAACCTGTTAGGTATTTTGACATTATTTGTATAGATTTTAATCTTATATATTCCAAGGTTCTAAGTTTATCCATAGACGTACCTACACGGGTTTATTTTTCTGGGTTTTAATTTTACTTGTAGTTTATAAATAATGTAAGTATTTATTTTAATGAGCAAGTAAATTTATATTGTAGGAACAAGAGAAGTTTGACTTACCCGGATGCATTGTCAAGTCTCTCTGTTTTTTTAGTAAATTGAAACTTTTTAACGCCAGGCCAAGTTGCAGTTTCGTTATTGAAACTATGTGATAAGTCTATGAACTCATAATTGCCATTAAATAACACGTTCTGCAAACTATCAGCAGTCGCCAATAAAGGTGTTAATGTACCTAACAATATGGTAATTAGATAAACTATCGCGCTCGCCATCTCGAAGCAAATTACTGTAGCTTGGCAGAGAGCGTTATCTAATATATACCTCCCTTCTACTCACATACTCGTACAACGCAAGTACATGAACAGTGTGGAATACAATAACTTTGTATACAAATTATCATAGCGGTGGACTTAGGCACCTGTCTCACCAATGGGGAGTAGCAATTTGATCGCTCAAGAAACGTACAATAGTTGTATACTATCCCGTCCGGGTAGGGTAAATCCGGTTAAAGCCGGTAATACCGGTCACTACATAATCTCCTATTTTATTGCATACCCTCGTATGCACCCGTACTAAGCGAGTGTATTGGACCTTACTCCTTGCACTCCTACTGTGGAGCCGACTTCTAGGACCAAGCCACGTTTTTTTTTTTCGCGCGTACCTGAAGTATTTTTTCGAGATTATACAATAAACGGTGAGGGTTTTTTTATTTTACAACTTTTACATTACTCTTGAGGTATATTTCTGCGACTTCTGCCTCAACAACACTTAACCGTTATTACCAACTTGTGACCGGTATTATACACCACAGCAAAGACGTTTTTTTTAATTTTGATTTTGCCAATATTTTTTTAATTTTGATCTTCAATGTAGCCTTAAACCTGATGAGTCATTTGATCGACTTCTAATGGCTTTTAATGGATGAAGGAACTCTATAAGCAACCATCTGTCGTTGGCATAGCGAGTTCAAAAGCGGTCGCCTTACTTTGGGGGATGAACAAAGGAGTGGTCGTCCTACGACGGCTGTCACGGAAGAAAGTGTGCTGGCAGTTAAAATTTAATTCATGAAAACGGGCGAATTACATACGAAGAGATATAATATACTATGCGTTTCAAATGAGAAGATTATCGCGATCGCGACAACTTCACTCTGTACTTACTTGTCAACATTGTACAGCTAGCAACAAAAACTCCCAAGTCGGGTAAAGTATGTATGTGTATGGTAATGGAACGGACGTAATATTTATTTTCTTTGAACTATGTACCTACCTAACATTTTTCTTTATTATAATATTATTAGTATTCTATAATATTTAATAAACACCAAACAGAAATAAGTAGATACGCAAAATATAAGAAGATTCTACACTTTTGTGGTCTTTCAGTCAGTCATACGTGATAATTTTTTTAACTAAAACATATTATTTATAATAATAAATAATCAAATACAGTGCTTATATATAGTTCATTAGAGTAGGTAGGTACTTCTGTGTAATACTAATGAGACCTTTTTACAAATCATTTTATTGCTGACCTTACGTCATACAATGAAGTTGTAGTCGTAATGTAAATCAAAATGTCATCATGACAGTTATCAACTCATTTGAAACGCATAGTACCTACATTGGAGATTGGTTCGGGAAGCGGTCACAAGATTCTTCACGAGCAACTTCGCTTGAGGAAGATAGTTTCGCGATGGGTGCCACACAGTGGTGAGTAGTGCCAACCAACAGCAATTCCAGAGCTCAGTGCCGAGATTCGACGCGTTATCAGTGATATACCTACACCCAGATCTTTTTCGAAAAATCCTGGAAATTATACGAACGATAACACGTTTTTCTTTTGTATGACACTCCTTTTTTATTGATCGGAATACATGAATACACATGCGGGTATAAAAGTTACCCTAGTATAGTATTAGGTATATTATCTGTGCCCACGCCTAATTTAAAAGTGCACTCTTACTGGGAGTCCTTTATAATGTTTACTTAGGTACTTAAGTACATGAAAGAGATAGTAATTTTATTTTAAATTGAAGGTAGGTAGTAGGTATTTAGGTTTGTAGTTTTCCCATAGGAGTGCCTTAAACTAATATAAAACTGAAGAGTTTGTTTGTTTGTTTGAACGCGGTAATCTCAGGAACTACTGACCCGATTTGAAAAATTCACTGTTGGATAGCCTATTTATCGAGGAAGGCTATAGGCTATATAACATCACGCTACGACCAATAGGAGCAAAACAGCAATGAGAAATGTTGCAAAAAACGGGAAAAAATTACGCAGACGAAATTGCGCGGGACAGCTAGTGCATACTAAATGCAAGGGTTGTCACAAAAGAACAATAAAAATAATTATTAAATAATAATAACATTTTGGGACAACTCACACAACGCTATCTGATCCCAAACTAAGCAGTGCTTGTTTGGGATCAGATAGCGTTGTGTGAGTTAGTTAATATAAAGTTTTATTTACTTCCAAAAAATGCATCTGCGCAACCACTTGTCGCCTACTTCAGTCCGACCTAGTTACGTTGATCGTACTGTAAACTTTTAAGTTTCTATCAAACAATATGATTTAAGCGGCGGTAGCCTAATGGCTAAGGCATCGGTCTCGCAATCGTGAGGTCGTGGGTTCGAATCCTACCCATTATACTACCGACGTGAACCCATTCCTAACACAAGCCATAGAGCTTAGCTGGAGTCTATTTGAAATTTGAAGCATGACCTTGTATGGTGGAAATAAAAATTTCACATGTTGTCCTTTGTTTTAAACAGTCCAGACTCATGACAACGGAATCTAGTATAGTATTATATTATCTGTGACGGAATGAAGACGTTTTTTTACTTTTGATTCAAATTCTCAAAAATAGGAAAAGACAGGTAAGTAGGTATATTGTTTTTCTACCTTTACAGCAGTAAACGTAGAAAAACAATTAGGGTTCACCTTATGATTGGGGTGTGCCAATCATCTGTAAGATGTACCTTACAAATGATTGGAGTTAAACGAATAGACATTGTGTTTCTGTGTGTGAATTAGTTAGCATAGCTTCGGCTTTGGGGAGATACCTACTGTACAATTACGATTTATATCAGCTATACTCTAAGTGTGTTCCGCGGAACCCTAGGGTTCCGTGATACCTCTGTCGGGGTTCCGCAAGAATTTAGAAATAAAAAAATCAAAACACCTCTCTCTGGTCGCTCCGCGGCTGTGCGGACTCCGCGGCCGCGCGGAGACAAAACGCTATGAATGTTATTTATTTATTTATTTGTATTTGTATAAGCTTGTGTTACATTAGCTGGTACAATATCTTATAAGTTTGGTCTCAACAATTTTATACTTGTACAACGCGTTCGCTCTAAGTTTGCCGGTCTGTGGAATGCGCGTACCCTCCCCCACGTGACAACAAAACTTATAATGTGTCATAGTTTTACCCAAATATCTACCGTACACAATTTTTATTGTTACAATTAAATAAAAAATTTCGAACGTCATACACTCATACCTATCGCCAGCGGCAAACTTAAAACGAGCGGGTAGTATACTTGTAAGCGCTCAGTCTCTTTGATAAAAGCCGCCTCTGAATTAGACGCTATAGTTGTCAACAAGCGACTTTCGTCTCTAACTTCAAAGGATAAAGTCGATATTGTTTACAACGCTATTTTTAAATTTCTGTTTTTATTTTTGCTTTTTGTTTATCAAAGGTGCCGACTCGAGTATTTTCGAGAATATTTGAGATCGAGTCTAGGACTAAGTATAAAAGCGGCGATCGCGCGTTGGCGTCGTCAGTTGATGATTAGCGTTCGGAGCGATAAGTTACTACCTACTTACAAGCTCGCTAGCGAGAAACTAGTGTTCATTGTTTTACTGCCTGCTGTATTCTGTTGTCTCAGTTTTATACATTTCTTCCCTGTAGGTTCTAAATTTAGTCTCTTATACGCAGTAACGATTGTGCATTATTTAAACCCCACTATCCTGACTTGTAACATTATAAATAAAGAAGAATGGAACCTTGGCTTAAAGGTGTTAAACGTGTTCCAACAACATCTTCTAATGACGCTGAATGTTCAAAAGCAATGCGCGCGGAGAATTTAGCAATCACCGATCCAGAAGATGATGCCACGAGTGCCACGACGTCAAGCTCGACGGTTTCAAAGACGAAAAAAAGGAAGTATGATGAATCTTATATCAGTTTCGGATTTGTTGATTCCAGCGGCTCACCTCTCTGCATGCTCTGTAGTAAACTGCTTCCTAATAGTTCCATGGCACCTGCCAAATTGCGTCGACATTTAGAAACCGTACACCCCGAGACTAAAGACAAGAATAAAGAATTTTTTGTTCGCAAAAAAGATCAGTTATTAGAAAGTCAAAAAATATGATGCATGTAACACAAACTACCAACGAAAAGGCCACGGAGGCATCATATTTAGTTAGCTATCGCATTGCACAAGCAGGTGAAGCGCACACTATCGCTGAGAAATTAATAAAACCATGTGTATTAGACATAACAAAATGTATGCTTGATGAAAAATCTGCAAAGCATCTTTCTACTGTTCCGCTATCAAACGATACTGTTTCACGACGAATCCATGATCTGGCAAGCTACGTCAAACAAGAACTAGTTACACGTCTACAAAATACACGATTCGCTTTGCAAATGGACGAGTCGACTGATGTCGCTGGTTTGGCTATCCTGCTGGTTATTGTGAGATATCCATATAAAAGTTCTTTTGAAGAAGACATGCTTAAGTGTTCATCGCTGCTTACAAACACTACCGGGGAAGAAATTTTTAATAAAATAAATATATTTTTTGAAGAACATAATCTCAGTTGGAACAATTGCATTGACATTTGTACAGATGGGGCCAAGGCGATGACAGGTAAAACAGCAGGAGCAGTGTCACGAATGAAAAATAAAGCGCCTAATTGTAGTTCCAGTCATTGTATTCTGCATAGACAAGCACTTGCGATGAAGCAAATGCCGTCTAATCTAAAATTAGTTATGGATGAAGCGGTAAAAATAATTAATTTTATCAAATCACGACCACTACAATCCCGATTGTTCTCATTATTGTGTGAAGATTATGGCAGCAAACATAAAACACTGCTGCTCCATACAGAAGTGCGATGGCTGTCTCGGGGAAAAACTTTAACAAGGCTATTTGAACTTAGAGCCGAGTTACAAATGTTTCTTTCAGCAGATACTTCTTTTAATTTGAAGGACCGTTTGTATGATAAAACTTGGTTGTTCCGATTGTCTTTTATGGCGGATATCTTTCAAAAACTTAACGAATTAAATTTATCGTTGCAAGGTAAACAGACAACAGTGTTTCAGGCCTATAATAAAATAACTGCTTTTAAAAGAAAATTAGATTTTTGGATCATTTGCATTGGTAAGAAAGAAATAGAAAGTTTTACGTTACTCAGTGAGTTTGTTAGCGAAAACGACTCAGAAATGTTTGAAGATAATGTGTTTGAAGAATTGGTCCAATATCTCAGTTCGATGCGCGCATCTTTTGAAAAGTATTTTCCCGAAGAACACAATACAAAAATTAAAGTGAACTCCTGGATTCATAATCCTTTTTTACCCAACTTGGAAAAGCCTGAAAACATGTCAAATGAGATATATGAATCTCTTTTAGAAATGTCATCAGACACAAGTATGGAGTCATTGTTCAAAACGACGCCTCTTAATGATTTTTGGTGCAGAATCCAAGATGAATATGCAATGCTTGGCCAAATGGCTCTGGATATTCTTCTCCCGTTCCCAACTACATATTTGTGCGAAACAGGATTCTCTACCTACGCAGCCACGAAAACAAAATATCGCAATAGACTGGACGCCGAAGCTGATATGAGACTCCAACTTTCTTCCATCAAACCTGATATCAAGCAATTGATGAAAAATAAAAAACAGTTTCATACCTCCCACTAGTTAGATTTTTTCTTTTTTAATGTTTTCTATTATTGTCCTTACCAAGTGGTGAAGTAAATAATAATTAGTAACTGATACATTGTACTTTTATTATGCTGATTAATAAAGAATACACTTATAAAAATAATTGTTTTATTGTAGGGTTCCATCAAGTATTTTGCTTCCCAAAAGGGTTCCGTCATTTAAAAAGTTTGAGAACCACTGATTTATATGATTTGTAGTTTGTTCAGTAGGTAATTTCTCAAAATAAGCCTAACACGAGTGGTGTCCCAATTGTAATGGCCGAATGGAGAATAGAGCCGTAAGTTTAAAAACCCAGGCAGACAAGTGCAAAATAGTTCATCGACGCTGCTCAAAATCCGTAAAGAAAAATATTGTGAAAAAAACAACATGTCCTGGAATCAACAATCCGAGGGTATATACCTATTTATTTGAAGACATTGGCAATTGGCATACTTATGTAGGCAAACATTATAATGAATTCGCTGACTAGTATTAATTACTGTAGGTACCTACCTGCCTACTACCTAATGGGTGTTCATTATATAACAAAGTTGAATAAATAACTCGTTATTTATACGTAATAAAAGCAGATTGATAAAACATAAAGCAGCTATGTACGTTCCACTGATATAAGAATTTCCAATAAAAAATACTGTTTAAGAATTTGTTAAAAGCGCCATCTATTATATTCACTGTGCGAAAATCAATAACACATGTTTGCTAAAAATACATGTATTGCAAATATTAATAATAAGTACCTGGACGACCGAGCTTCGCTCGTTATTTTTTTTAAACGACGTTTTCCAAAAATGAAACCTAGCTAGATCGATTTATCTCCCCCGAAATCCCCTACATACTAAATTTCATGGAAATCGCTGAAGCCATTGCCGAGATTCAGATTATATATATAGGTAGGTATATATATACAAGAATTGCTCGTTTAAAGGTATAAGATAAATAAATAAAAATTCTTTATTCACTAAGGAAGCAAAATACTATTCCTATGAAAAGTCTATTCTACATGTAGGTACATGTACCTAATGCCTGTTCGCAAACAATAGGTAAAACCGGAGAAAAGAACAAAAAAAACTCGCGGCCACTCTTTTTAAATCGTAAATGTTTACAATGTTTCTTTGTTTATAAGAAAAAACTCTGAAACTTCATATGTATTGCTTACACAATTTCAAAAAGCCATCTATTGTAAGAATTCGATACGACACTCTTTTATTTCTTTGTAGCGACAGCAGTGACTTCAATGACAAGATATCTACAAAGTAAATTGTGCTTTATTATTATATTATAAACTGATAATGATTACTCATTACTTCGTTAATATTATTTGTTATATGAAATTTGACCACACCTTTCTGTTACACCCTGCATAAGGCTAGCTGTCCCACACAACTTCGTCTGCGTAACTTTTCCCCGTTTTTGCATTTTTCATTGCTGCTCCGCTCCTATTGGTCGTAGCGTGATGTTAAATAGCTATAGACCTTCCTGGTTACATGGGCTATTAAACATAAAAAGGATTTTTCAATTCGGACCAGTAGTAGTTGTTCCTGAGATTATCGCATTCAAACAAACAAAGTCTTCAGCTTTATATTATTAGTAACTATAGTTAAGTGACCTGTGAGCGATTGCAACGAATAGGGTAGATGACTGTCAAGTCAAATCAGTATCTTTTTAAGAAACGTCAAAACGATGCGCCTCGTACTAATTTATATGAAATACAAAACAATGACGTCATTCTTTTGTATGGTCAAATCATGTAGTTTCAATGCTTGTTTTGATGTTTATAAATTCATGACAACGTAAAATTGTAGAGAAATATTGTTTTTCACAATATTTTTGCAAACGCTATTCCCTGTGTAGTGTAAAATTATTTATTGTTATTGTAGTCCCCCCAATTGCGTTGACGAGAAACATTGTTATTGTTTTGATAGTTGGATTCCTAATTTGATTTCGTAGTTTTAATATTGTGTTGTGTTTAGATAGCTGTTAGGTTTAGTTAGTTTAGTGAGTCTAATGAAAAATCATGTAGGTAGGTACCTACATAAAATCAATGAACTTATAAGACGCCTGACTGACACTGACTGAAGTACCTACCAGCCAAGTTTATTTTAATAATTAATACACTAGTCATAAAAAAACAGTCAGACAGTCCTAAGCCAGTTAAAATAATAGTGCGAAAGAAAGTTCAATGAGTTTATTTAAATAAATATTATGATATTTAGATGTTTAGTATAATAAGATAATGCGTAACATACTAAATATCTAAAGTAGCAAGTAACAAAAACGATTCAGTTATCGCTAACAAAATGCGACGTTCCTCGTTCTCATTACTTGCTCTTGTATATTATTCAATCATTATTGTATAATTATATCATTGACATTTTTTAAACTGTCATATTTGTGTACGATAGCGCAATAGATGATTATTGTATTTAACTTGATAGTACTTTTATCCTTAGAAAAAAAAAAATGTTTGGCACTCCCGGAGTGCAACCCGTTGTTTCATTCGGATCCAACACTTGACAAGTGGGGTCGAGCCTTATCTGTAGTTTTAATAGGTATTCTACTCTGTTTGAAAGATGTTGTTTTCAAAATGAAAAGACCCAAAAACAAATATTTCGGCTAAATAAACACACTTTCCTGCTATAAAATTATATAACAATATAAACATGTTTTATTTCAGCAAAACGGCTGTCTGCATCGTTCATAACGTCATATCGGCAAAGATTCAATGTCGGCATTGCCATCTATGCTGGCTATAAGACAGCGTAACCTTTATTTATATGCCGTGAGCACTAGGCAGCGCTACTTTCTATGCGCATTTTCAAAAAGCAAGTACGCATTTTTTCCGCCATTATTAGTATGAAAGTTTCAGAGAATTGGTTTGCCTATATTACGTCACACAATGGCGGCTCGTATGTTGTGTCACATTATATACAGATCAAAAATACCAAATTTTAATTTGATAAACAATCAAGTTAATTTATGACTCGAAATCAAAATATCTAACTATGTTTATTTCAACGTAAATTTTATTTTTTAACGAATTTTTATTGTTCACTACTAAAAGTACTCTATTATGGAGGCATTTATTTTGATATGCAATTATGTAGAAACAAGTGAAGTTTGACTTACCAGGATGCATTGATGTCAAGTCTCTCAGTTTTTTTAGTAAATTCAAACTTTTTGACGCCAGGCCAATTAGCTGTTTCGTTATTGAAACTATGTGTTAAGTCTATGAACTCATAATTGCCATTAAATAACACGTTCTGCAAACTATCAGCAGTCACCAATGAAGGTGTTAATGTACCTAACAATATGGTTTTTACTGATAGGGTGTTCAGTCTTGAGGTTGCAAAATAAAACTCACGTGTGATGTATAAGTAAAAGGTGAAAGAGGTATATTAAATAAAAGTGGCACGTTATATTTACAAAATAAGGTTCGCAAGTTGTATTGCATGTAGCAAGTCAGTGCATCGCGACCGACCAATCACGACGACTGCGGTGCATTCTCGGCGCCATATATAAACGTGTGGCACAGCGCGCGGCTTAGTGCATAAATAGTTATTGCGTTGGGATGTCGTCTTTTTCAGCACGCGCGCTACGGTGTCGGCGTCGCGATGTCGGGCGCTATCGGCGGCTTGGCATGTAGGACGCCACATCACTCCCCCTCAAGCGAAGCGTACGTTGTGTTTCACCGTGCGGCCGGATCTTGTGACGTAGGCGCTGCTCGGTGAAGACGATGACGTTGCGTTGTCGCTAGGGGTCATGATCGAAGATGCAGTGTCGCTCGATGCGTGGATCCGTGGCACTGCGCCGCATGATGCTGTGCTCGATGATCTAGTGGGTGAAGCTGTGTCGCTCGGTGCGTGGATCGGTAGCGCTGCGCCGCTCGGTGCTGTGTTGCAGATATAGGCCGGCTTTAATCTGTCGACAGAAATAACAGCGGTGCGAAGCGGTAACCGCAGTGTAAAGTGTTTCCCGTCTGGGCTGCGCTGTAAAACTTCGTACGGGCCATCATATGGAGGTGTGAGAGGTTTGCGTACGGTATCGTTGCGCACAAACACATGTGAGCAGGTTGCGAGATCCTTGTAGACGAAAGTGTTCATCGTTGATGCTCGAGCTCTCGGAGAAGGTGTTAGTGACGTCATCGTTTCGGTCAGCTGACGGACGAAATCCGCGTCTTCAATGTTCGACGTTGTAGGTACGAAGAAATCAGACGGAATGCGAAGAGTCGAGCCGTATGTCATTAATGCCGGGCTGACAGATGAGTCGTCACGTAGTGCATTTCTAAGCCCTAGTAGTACCGTAGGAAGTTCGTTGACCCACCTCCCGTCGTTCGTTCTCGCCATCAGTGCCGCTTTGAGGGAACGATGCCATCGCTCGATTTGTCCGTTCGCTTGGGGATGAAAAGCCGTAGTCCGTATTCGAGTTACGCCGAGTTTCTTCATGAGTGAGGTAAACAGTGACGACTCGAATTGTCTCCCTTGGTCCGTAGTAATCCGCAGAGGACAGCCGAATCGTGCTATCCACCCGTCGTACACAGCCTTCGCGACGGTCTCAGCTGTGACGTCACGTGTGGGAATTGCTTCAGGCCATTTGGTACAGCGATCTATCATCGTCACGAGGTATCTATAATCTTCCGATGGAGGTAAGGGCCCGACTATATCGACGTGCACATGTTCGAAACGCGACGACCGTTGAAACTCGCCGAGTGGACTCACGACGTGTCGTTGAACTTTAGCGCGTTGACAGCTGATACATGATTTCGCCCAAGTACCTACGTCCTTGTTGATCGACGGCCAGAAGAACTTTGTAGTCATAATTCTTCGCGATAGTCGTACTCCCGGGTGACTAAGTTCGTGCTGCGCTTTGAAAGCTGGGACGCGATACGGCGGTGGTAGGTATGGACGAGCGTTCGCTGTTGATGTTTCGCACCATATCGGTCGTTGAACTCCCGGTAGGTTGACGCGCGTAAACTTGAGATTCGGATTTTTCATAGATTCGCGTAGTTCGGAGTCCTCTTGTACCTCCGCGAGTCTATTATAGTCGACGGTTGCGTTGAGTACTTCGACTTCAGCGATACGTGACAACGCGTCAGCTGCTTCGTTCTTATCACCGTGAATGTACTTGATGTTAGTGCAAAATTGACTGATGAAGTGTAGTTGTCGCTCTCGTCTTGGTGTGTCGCTGCTACTCGGCGTTCTTGTTAGCGCGTACGTCAGTGGCTTGTGGTCGGTACATATTGTGAGGTCATTGCCCTCTACGAGTCGGCGTAAGCTCTTAACAGCTGTATACATTGCTAATAATTCGCGATCGTATACACTGTACTTACGTTGCGTCTCGCTCATCGTTTTGGAGTAGAAAGCGAGTGGTTTCCACGTATTGTCGATCTTCTGTTGTAGAACGGCACCAATACTGCTGTCAGATGCGTCGGTGAGAAGACATAGTGGAGCGTTAGGTATGGGATGCGATAAGACGGTGGCCTCGAGTATGCTTTGTCGGCATTGCTCAAAGGCTTGTTCGGCTTCGGGTGTCCATAATATTGGTGATTTATCGTTTTTCTTACTATTGTGTAGGTATTTGTTTAACAGATGTTGATGTTCGGCTTGGTGGGGTAGGCAGCTACGGTAGAAGTTTATCATACCTAGGAATCTTCTTAATTCTTGAACTGTGCTTGGTTTTGGAAACTTGAGTATGGCTTGTATGCGATCTTCAGTGGGTTTGATACCGGCCGATGAAACTTCGTAGCCGAGGAATTGTATCTTGTCCTTGCCGAACTCACACTTGTCGACGTTAAGTGAGACACCGTAGTTGTTCAGTCGTTCGAGTACCTGATGTAAGTGACGCTCGTGTTCCTCTTCTGTTTTCGAGTGGACCAACACGTCGTCGACGAAACAGAATACATTGTCGTCGAGTCCTCGCAGTACTTCATGCATAAAACGTTGAAATGTCTGACCTGAGTTACGAAGACCGAATGTCATGCAGTTAAACTGAAAGAGGCCAAATGGGGTTATTATGGCCGTCTTCGCAGCATCTTCATTCTCCATTGGTATCCAAAAGTACGCCATTTTTAAATCGATTTTTGAAAATATTTTCTTTCCGTGCAGTTGGTACGTGAAATCTTGAATTCGCGGAATGGGGTACCGATCGGGGGTTGTCACGGCGTTGAGACGGCGATAGTCGCCGCATACGCGAAGTGAACCGTCCTTCTTCTTAACGACGTGTAGTGGACTAGCCCATGGACTATTCGACGGCTTGCAGATACCCATCTCCATCATCTTCTCGAACTCTAACTTCGCTGCTTTGTACTTATCTGGTGGCAGGGGGCGTGGCCTCGAGTAGATCGGTTGTCCTGTTGTCTCGATGCGATGTGTTACTTCGTGTTTCGTCGGTACTTTGAGTGACATGGGTCGCAGAACGTCTGGGTATTGTTTCAGCAGGTCGTGATAGGCGTGGTTGCGGTTGATGACGTAAACGGCTTCGGTACTTTGCACTGTGATGGTGTTTACACTGAGGTCGGTGATGCGGTCGATGAGTTTGCGGTGATGTAAATCGACTAGCAATTCGTGCCTCGCTAGAAAATCTGCGCCTAGAATTGATGTTTTCACCTCAGCGACCGTGAACGTCCACTTGTAGGCTCTACGTAAACCCAGGTTGAGCTCGAGTGTACGTTCTCCGTAGGTACGTATCTCCGTTCCGTTTGCGGCGAACAATCTGTAGGTATTTTCTGTCGGCTTCGTGGGTTTCTTATTTCTAGCGGCTAACACAGATATGTCGGCTCCGGTATCGACGAGAAACTTCTCTCTGCTGTTAACATCGACGACACATAGGCGGTAACTTGGTTTGTTAACATCGACGCCCGCCAACGTGGATGAACGTTCTAGTTTTCCGACTTCTGCTTCTGTTTAGCACACGGCGGTTCACATTTTCGGGCTTCGTCACCAAATTGAAAATGATAATAACATACCCAATCTGGATCTCCGGGCTTACGGTTCGTGTAGGCACGTACTCGCGAGTTCGACCGCGATCGATTTTGGCGGTAACGGAAATGATGCGTCGAATTTTGTTGTCTCGTGCGAAGTTCGGCGATTTCTAGCGATAATTTCTCGATCTGTTTAGATAGTAGGTCAAACTGCAGGTTTTCGTTTGGTACGTGTTTTCTTTCGAGCGTATGCGCGGAGTTTAACGATGTTGATGGCGACGGACACGTGGGACGCACGGCGACCGCGGCAACCGTCGCAGGTTCGAAGTGTTCCACCATTTTGTCAGCCATCGCAGCTAGGCCTTCGAGCGACGATTCGGTGTTCACGGCGAGCACGGCGCGCACTTGCGTAGGTAATTGATTGAGCCACATTACCTTTAACGCCTCTTGGGTCAGCAATTTCCCGCCTAAATCAGTCATCTTGCGCAGTAACTGGCTAGGCTTCATGTCGCCGAGTTCTAAGCCGCTGAGCAGCTTCTGCAACTGGCGATGGTCGGACTCTTGAAACGTGGAAATCAGCCTATTTTTCAGTGTAGCGTATTTGTTGCTCGCGGGCGGGCTCAGCACGATGTCGGCGATCTGCTCCAGGTCGTTGCAGCCGAGCAACGGGACGACGAGATTGAACTTCTGATCTTCTCCAATTCTGCTAGCCGCAACGGCGGCTTCAAACTGCGCGAACCATAGGCGTGGGTTTTGGCGCCAAAATGGCGGCAGACGCGCAGGCAGCGAGATTGTGGCGACGTCACACGTAACGGTCGTTACCTGTTCTTTCACGTCTTCTACTTCTTGTGGGCTGGTTTCCTCTGTAGACATCTTGGAGTTGCTCCTTGATCACGTCGGGGTCACCAATTTACTGATAGGGTGTTCAGTCTTGAGGTTGCAAAATAAAACTCACGTGTGATGTATAAGTAAAAGGTGAAAGAGGTATATTAAATAAAAGTGGCACGTTATATTTACAAAATAAGGTTCGCAAGTTGTATTGCATGTAGCAAGTCAGTGCATCGCGACCGACCAATCACGACGACTGCGGTGCATTCTCGGCGCCATATATAAACGTGTGGCACAGCGCGCGGCTTAGTGCATAAATAGTTATTGCGTTGGGATGTCGTCTTTTTCAGCACGCGCGCTACGGTGTCGGCGTCGCGATGTCGGGCGCTATCGGCGGCTTGGCATGTAGGACGCCACAGGTTATTAGATAAACTGTCGCGCTCGCCATCTCGAAGTAAACTGCTCTAGCAGAGAGCGTTTTCTAATATATATCTACCTTACATAGACACAACAAAGCAAGTACCTACATGAATAGTGTTTAATACAATAGCTTTGTAAACATATTAAGATTCCGGTGCACACTGCTCTTAATATAGGCACATTATCATTGTATTGTAGGTACATAATGTAGGAACAATAACATTGTAAGTACTTATCTAACTACCTACGCGAAATTATAAATGGTCCAGCAGAACCGTTCATCTCTCGGCCGAATATATTTTGATTGATAAGTTTATTTAAAATTGATTGTAATAAAAAACAATGTAGGGTTCCGTAGCTGCCCAACTCACATCAATAGATAATATAAAGTTTATGAAGTGGGTTTTCTGTTTGTGTTTTTGTTTTAAACTTCTAACAACGTTAATTATACCTACATATAAATTTCAATGGAATTTGAACAAAAATGTTGTTAGGTTACTTTTTACTTGATCGGCTGTTACTCGTAAACTTGTACCTAAAGCCAACTTAGCTGGTATAGTATTCCTTTTCATTTCATTGTTAAACTACTATCCTCATTTTTTGACATTTCCAAAGGAACCAATTAGCTGGCACTTGAGTTAAGGCTTCATATTTCTCAAACGGATCCCTAAATCGAAAATAGTCTTTACAACCCTTAAATATTTATAATAGATCTATTTATGATACCTACCCCACAAAAAAATCACATTCCAACTTAATTTGTCGGGGAGGTAGTTACCCTAAATAAAATGGTTTTCAAGATTTGATTCTACCACTTTGTCGGCGAAAGTAAAATGTATACATTCATGCAAAATGTATAGGTACCTACATCAATGCAAAATTAAAACTTTCGAGTACTAATTGAGCTAAGCTGCGGACGGACGGACGGCTGCCGTTTTGGCTACGGAACCCTAATAGGTTAAACTATTGATTTTTTCAAATTTAATTTTCATCAAAACAAGTGTGGGTGTTTTGTTACATGTTGCCTAGATAGCATTATCTTTGGATGTACCATTCTCCTTGTTCTCCGGGTCAATAAGAAAAAAAATATACGATACCTACCTAGTTCAGGTAGGTACCTCGTAGCAAAGGTATCTAGCAAAAAGTAAAATAATACTACGTAGGTACCTGAGTATGTAGGTAGGTACGTAACGTAGGTGGTGCTAACCCTTTAAAGCGTCTGTTCCTTCCCAGCAACCAAACAACTTTCGATGCAAGATTTTTCGGCTTAGTATGATTACTAGTATATTATTATATTATCTGTGGTATGATCTAGATCTATGCATGCGCTCTACATTCTATACTACACGGAAAATAATATTTATCAATTACTGTCAGAACTGCCACTGTGTTATTTTAGATCTAATTTTTATTCCGACAGTAGGGTGTCAGCGCACTCTTTTATCTCCCATATCGGCAACTGAGTGAACATGTCTTTAGGCGGGATAACGACTCCATAGAACGGCTAGTTATACAGGGAAATCTGGAGGGAACCAGCTCACGCGGAAGGTACCCTATACGCTGGACTGACCAAGTCACAATTGCAATAGGAAGCCACGTATCTGACTGCACTAGACAGTCTGCCAATAGGGAGAAATGGCTAGAAACCGTGTGAAAAGCTGTGTTGGCGTCTACCATCATTGCGGATGTCTCAACGTGACCACGACCGTTTTTCCAAGAGCGAAACGATAGACAAGAAGAAGATCAGTAGCAGAGGGTAAACCCTAGAGCTAGGGAACACAGTGTGTACTTAGAAGCAGACTGAGAAATTAAGTCACTGCGTGGACAACGAGTTTCTGCCCAAACATAGAAGCCACTGCACAAGCACAGGGTAGCAGCGTAATCTTCAACTCCCACTCACGCTGAGGATTTTTAAAAGGGGGCAAATTTTCGGGCCGCATAGAAAAAAAATGGAATCGGGGCAACGGCGCCCTTCCTTTTCTGTATTTCATACCGCCATTATGTTAATTACAATAATAAACTAAGTTGTAGCAGGACTGACATATAAATGTATAAATTTTATTCCCTACCACCCCTGGGTACGCCCATTCACACGAGTTCAATTAATTCATCAGACATTTGAAACAATAGGTGAGTATTTTGTTAATTTAAAATGTAGTGCACACGCACCACGAGAGTCCGCTCGCTACTTAATCACGACTCCCAATGTTAGAAATACATTAATCTAGTGTGTTGTGGCGCGCCAGAACCCCCACCACAACTCAATGCACAAATTTAAAAAATTGCGCACTTTTCAACGACATAGATCACTAAAAATCTTGAAAGGAGACAACATTCTGCTGAGGTAACGCATACAAATAAAATATCAATGTTATGTATAGTAGCGCCATTTGAAGAAAAAAAACTTAGCTGTTTCTATTTTCAAATTCATTATAAACAGACTAAAATAAAAAAAAAAATTGAAAAATGATAATATTTTATATTGTTTTTTTAATTTCCCAGCTTAAATTCAGATACCCTATACACAGATTATATTTTATACACTTTTTAAAGACATTTAGAGTTTAATTTATTTATCAATTTATTCCAAATGCTGCCAAAAAATATTTTTCTTTTGAAATGTGGATTTACCCGGGTATATTAATTATATCCAAAGGGTATTTACCCGACACGATGACGACGGGTAAAATATCCGTGGTTCACTTGCCCACTGGCCCACTTGTTTATTTTCTACCTCTACCTTTTTATATACTGAAAATTAAAGGCAATACCTGGCAACACTGTTGAATATCAGTCAATCATAATCATCAAATCAGTACCATTCGTACGCGCAGTTTGTCAACGACTGACGTTTCCTTGCTTGTTATTGTTTTAGTTATTTCAACATTTATTCAGCCAAATAACTGATGTCTTTAATGAAAAAGACTAGAAATGATGCAATTAAAGCTGCGGTCACTTCCTACTTAGAGCGGCGGAACTATCCTGTAAGAAAACCATATCCAAAATGAAAAAATAACGATGATGATATAAACAAATAACAATGTTCAATATTTTTATCATAACTATTTGTGTTTTAGGATATTGACGTGTTCAGCAATAGCAATAATATGAGTAGAAGCGCAGAACAAATGGCGGTCGCTACAATAGTGCAGTGCGAGGCTAGCCGAGCTAACTCTATATTATTCTCTTGCATTAACAACGATTCAGGACAGTACGACGTTCAATATACCAGGTAACTAACACGTTTTTCTAGAATCCCCAAGCTCAATGAATCTCCAAGCTTTAGCTGCCTGTATAAAAAAGTGATCAACATCAAGATTCACTTCTGTCTATGTTACCAATATATAATTTACATACTCGTACCTATACTAAAAGTGATGTTTTACATAAAAATCATCCAAATTGCTATGATGTTATGATTCAATAGTAAATACTCTTACACAAACATTGTTTTTGAACTTGTGATTTTTACATTTCTTACTTATAGGTGATTATTTATTAGGAATGATTTGATAATTTAAAAATCCCAGTGTAAGTCCATAGCATGTGAGGTCATTGATATTCATTTATTATTGGAAATTACATTCTGTCTATATTAAATTCTTAAATATTAGTAACATAGCTGTTCACTAAACTCACTAAAACTGGTACTTATTGTAACTTACAGGCTTGTTAACTTCATAAAGGACATCAAAAATGAAAAAGTGAGATGTGAATTACTGGGATTACTGTGTCCATTACTCTGCCATTTGTATTTAGAAATGTTGCGAGGAGGTCATGGTGGTCCAGCACAGATGTTTTTAAAAAGACACTCTGCAACACTCCCACAAAAGGACTTGTCATACCACCAGCCTATTGATGGCAATCTTCCCTCGGCTTTGTATCGACCAAATAGTTTGGAACAATTGTTCAACTCTTTACAAAATGGTACCATAGATAATGAGACTCCAGAAAAAGACTATATGAATCAAATCCTAGATGACATTGGCTCAATTTATACCTTACAAGAAGTTGAAACTAGGCCATCGATTGCTGCTTTCAGGTATTGTTTGATATATTAATCCATTTCCATTACCATAAAAAAAATGTGACTCACTTTTACTCAACTGAACCAAAAAAGGTTTTTTTTTTTTAGGTTTAATGTATGTATGTCTGAGTGCATTTAGTCCAACATAAATTTTAAACACCTAAACAGATTTAGATGATTGGGGTATTATTGAAATTGTTAAATGAATATGGGTAATTAAAGGTTCATTTTTGTAATAGCAATGTGGCAGCGATCAGATGTAATCAAAGTCACATTTGATTTTTTTTCTGATAGGGTCAATATAAGTCTTTTTTTAATCTTGTTCTTTGATGTGTCATACAGGCACCATTATGAGATGCAGATAGTGTGCCTTCCAGTGAAAACATATATGTATATAACATCTATCAATCTGTTGTGTTCAGTTCCAAAATGTCTTTCCTCTTTAGTCATTTAGTCTAACTCTTTCTGGTTAGCAAGTTCAGCTGCAAGTGTGTGAAGACTTTAAAATGCTTACATAGGTTTATGTTGGTTATTAAAAACACGCCTTGGTTGTTACCAAAGGTGTGTTTTTAATTTTTATAATTATGTTCTTGATGTGACTACTTGTTTTCAGATCCTGCAAATATGACATTAATTTATCTCAGGATGCTCTAAATATGTTGAAAGCATATTTAGCTAAACACGGTCATGTTTTACTCCTACAAGTGCTACAGACATGGTTCCATATTGATATTAATAATGACCCCAATAAGAAGAATGCTGTATGTACCATTTGAATTGAAAAAATTTGAATTTAATGTAGTAAGAGTCACCCACAGACTTAGCCATTTTAGCTTAGCTTACCTTCAAAGAGAAAGAAGCAAGAGTTTAATAATAATAATATCTTGGGACAACTCACACATCATCAACTGATCCCAAACTAAGGAGAGCTTGTGCTATGGCAACCAAGCAACTGATAAATATACTTACACATTTCTAAATACATACATGTTATAGATAAATTACACCCAGACACAGAATAAACCATCATGCTCATCACACAAAGTTTTATCCTAGCTGGGAATTGCACCCACAACCTCTGGCTTAGCAGTCAGGGTCACCAACCACTAGACCAACAAGCCAGTCAAGTTTTCTGTTATTTTGCCTTATTTTAACTAATAGAAGAGACTTTTTGTTACTACAGTAACAAGTAGTCAATTGTAATGGTGATCATAAGGTTAATAAAATAACAGAGAAAACTGTTAAAATGTTGACACATTTCTTAATGAAAAATAAGTTAAAGTATTTTTTCAATTAGGTCATATCATATGTCATGTTTATATTAAAAGTTCTGTTGTACTGTTAACAGGAAGATGATGAAGAAGAAATGGATGAAGAAATAAATGTGACACATACAACCTTAGAAGAAAAAATAACTGGCACAAATGGTAAGGGAACATTCCTTTGAAAAAAAAATGAATATAAAAAGACTGGTTGATATAAGAACCTCCTTCGTTGTTTTTCGTTGGATAAAAAGTATATAAAATTATTCACGATTTCAGATATATTTGCTGAATGTAATGGTCATGCAGAGTATCAAAGTATAGATAAAGAACTAAAGGACCTGCAAGATGCTATAAAGGGTGTGAGAGAATCAACAACACCTCTAAAATTGTACAAAATTGCTGCTCCTGATACTAAGTAAGCATTATTTTGGTTCATACATTTTCTCAATCTTAACTTTTTTGCTAATAGAGGTCTAAGATACAATAATTGCATTTTTGAAAGATAGAAAAATTTGAAGTCCAGACCCAGGAATCGAACCCGAGGCTTCGTATGCCAAACCGGGGCCGGATCGAACCATCTATCGGGTCTGTTACTAGACCTCATTTTTTTCTATCCTTTCCTGCACGCAAGTCGAGCCCTCGTTTGCGCCATCTAGCCGCTAGTTAAAGAACTATCTAGGCTTTTGTTATTGCTGCGTTTCAGAGAGCATTTTAACAAATTATGATGGCCGAATATCTATCTGTCAAAAATGTTAATAAGTTCTATTATTATGCACTAGCTGTCCCGCGCAACTTCGTCTGCGTGAATTTTCCCCGTTTTTGCAACATTTATCATTGCTGCTCCGCTCCTATTGGTCGTAGCGTGATGTTATATAGCTATAACCTTCCTCGATAAATGGGCTATCCAACAAAAAAAAAATATTTCACATCGGACCAGTAGTTCCTGAGATTAGCGCGTTTAAACAAACAAACAAGCTCTTCCGCTTTAAAATATTAGTTATGCATATTGCTATCAACGTGGTCGACGCGTCTGAAGTGGACTTGACCCTAAGTTTTTCAAAATTGTGTTTTCCAGTTTAGTGTGTGCAAAAACTGACCCGCATTGCAACATGTTATGTGGCGGATTTAGTAACTCTGAGATCAGACTATGGGACCTCGGCCAAAACAATGTTAACAGGAGAGTGAACCGAAATATTTCTGAAGTAGAACTTGCCTGCTATGTACCTCACGATATTATGCCAGAGGATGACACTTTGTAAGTTATATGTTGTTGTAAACCTTATAAACCTTATTATGAGTCTCCCGTTGACGCCGAGACCAGGACTGCGCCAACCTCACAAAATTGACCACTTTCTAAAAAGAGACAACGCTACTTTGTGGACAATACCTGTCAAAGTCCGCACGTTTTTTCTCTCTTTCACGCTCTATAGTCAATATTTACTTTTTAATTGTTAACATTCCAAGCGGCGTTAGCCTAATGGCTAAGGGATCGGTCTCGCTCTGTATTTTATAGTTTTAATACTTGGCATACCTGGTATGGTTTCATAGACTTTTTACTTGTTTCATTCAATTTTTTATTTGTCGCGTTTCATGTTTACACCACACTGGTCTATCGGTCTTATTGTGTAACTTATGTATTGTTTTTTCTAGACAAATAGGTGCTGGTGTGCCATTAAGAGGGCATTCGGGACCAGTTCAAGCAGTTAGTGTGCTTCCCAGAGAAGAACTAGTAGTTTCGGCGTCACATGATAACACTATGAGAGCGTGGCGCCTCACGGATTATTCCTGTGCTGCTATATACAGGTTACTATTAAAATTACTATAATATCTAGCTTTATAGTCTGCGCCAGTTAAATGTGCACAAAAAGTGATTGATCCCACTTGTACCAAAAAATCATAATCTTAACGACTAAAACCGCTAATCTCTTAGAAAACTGTTGCGTAACTGTCGCTAACATTACTTTATCGAGTTTCATAATACGCAGTAGTACCGAACACCTTATCCATACGGGATACAAGTCACAAATGCATAAATTTGGGGCTCATTTTATTGCTTTTTTTTAAAACATTAAAATAAATGTACATACGATGAAATATTATATTGCTAATGTTTTTAACTACTTGCAAGATGTTATCTTCCGATCACATTCAATTTTATATGGTACGAAGTTCACCGGGTCACCTAGTGTTTTATACCTATGTAGGTAGTTGTGAACAAGTCTAGTGCAAGAGAAGTTACAAATGTTATATTTGTGATGTTTTAAAAGTATTGTTTTATCTTTCAGAGGACACA
This sequence comes from Herminia tarsipennalis, assembly GCA_945859575.2. Taxonomy (NCBI): domain Eukaryota; kingdom Metazoa; phylum Arthropoda; class Insecta; order Lepidoptera; family Erebidae; genus Herminia; species Herminia tarsipennalis. The sequence goes on from OX243835.2 coordinate 13,305,506, forward strand.
ATTATCCCATATGGTGCATGGACATTTCCAAAAGTGGCCTTTATGTTGTTACTGGCTCCCACGACAGAACAGCTAAACTATGGTCTTTAAGTAGAACATTTCCCGTTAGAGTATTTGTTGGGCACATGTCTGATGTTACAGTAAGTTACTTGAAAATATTTTTCTTTCATTAATACATAATTGAATGCTATCGTCTTTGTATTGTACAATGGAAATCGTACAAAGACATTGTGTGATTATTCATTCAATCAAAGATTGAATAGATCTATTATTTTTTATCAAAACAAGTATGTTTCCAAACACCACATACCCAACAGGCCTACAACAGAAGATAAGTTCAAAAACTGATTGTACAATTAATTAATGCATAGTTGTTTTGATACTTTTGCGATTTTAAACATATTAGAATATAGCTGTCCCGCACAACTTCGTCTGCGTAAATGTTCTCCGTTTTTACATAGCGTGATGTTCTATAACCTCTAGCCTTCCTCGATAAATGGGCTATCCAACAGTGAAATAATTTTTCAATTCTGACCAGTAGTTCCTGAGATTACCGCGTTCAAACAAACAAACAAACTCTTCAGCTTTATGATATTAGTATAGATTATCGGGGCTTAATAAGTCCCGATAATATTGTAATACGGATGCATAATTGTTTAAAATCAAACAGAACTGTATGACAAAGATCTGTATAATTATCGGTGGATGGATGTTTGTTACTCAATAACGTCAGAATGGCTGAACGGATCTAGATTAAATTTACGGAACCCCAGGGTTCCGTTGAACCCACAGTTTGGGAAACCTTGGTCTAGAATACCGTATAGACCCTTTATCCTGAAAAAAATGTACCTTGGGATTGATTTGATTTGTTTTCCACAGAGCAAAGGGATCCACATGATTTGATATTTTGATGACGTCGCGGGGAACAGTTAGGTACTAATATTTATTTATTTGTTTCAGTGTGTAAAATTTCATCCAAACGAAGTATATATAGCGACTGGAGGGGCGGATCGCACTGTGCGCCTGTGGATGGTATCTGATGCTCGGCTAGTGCGGGTTCTTGTAGGACATCGCGGTGTACTTAGGACACTTGCTTTCTCACCATCGGGCTCATACTTAGCTAGCGCGGGTAATATGACAATAATTATTTTAAGACTGTATTTTCAGGTCAGACAAGTTTATTGTCAGCTTTTTACAATAATGAATCCACAATGCAATATATACATATGGCACATACATGGAAACTGAGCCATGAATCCACGTATGTGGTTTGACGGCTCAGTTTCCACACATGACAAAAGCTATAATTGGTCTGTACTGAGTCAAGGTCCAAAGGAGCAATATTTCGACCATAGGGCTTGGTTTTATCTTATGAAAAGCGTTTGGGGGATCTTAAGCAAAATGAATAGTGCAAATTATGATATTACTAGCTGTGCCCCGCGGTGTTACCCGCGGTTTAATAGCCTATGTGTTAATCCAGGGTGTCAGCTAACTCCATACCGATTTTTAATAAAATCGGTATGGGTCTGTCAGCTAATGACAGCTGACAGCTCCAGCCGTTTAGACGTGAAGAAGTAACAAACATACACTCTCACAAACTTTCGCCTTTATAATATTAGTGTGATTAATTATGATAAGGCATTTTGAGAGAATATACTATAGTTCAGTGAACCTAAATAAAATCTTACTCGAAAATGTAATAAACTAAGTTATTTATTACAGGAGATGACAAGAAAATAAAAGTATGGGATCTAGCAGCATGTACTTGTATACATGAGTATCGAGGTCACCATGGTAAGGTCACAGCACTGGACTGGTCTGACGTAGGCAAAGCCACGTTGACTAACAGGGTCTCGTCAGATCTAAGTGACAATACTGTTGATAATTCTCTTCTGTGTTCCGCTGGCATGGATGGAATTGTTAAAGTTATCTGGGACAGTAATTCTAAAACAAAGTAAGTTTAGGTTTCCGTCTTTATTTAGTATAACTACTAGTGTTATGAAAGTTCAATTCCATATGTACTTGTGAGATATTAGGTATAGCAATAATGTGTATTGTATAGGGCAGTGGCGAACCAATAGCACGCGTTAACATAATTGGAGCACACAGTGTCATCTATGAGGTGGGCGAAGGACTTTAACATCAGCGAAACATAGAATAGTTGGATTTTATTCCAGTTCTTGCTTGTGTTGATCAACAGTTAGTTCAATATGATGTGAAGTGCGAGCTCCGAATTTACCGCACGAAATTCAGCACTAGTATTAGTATACTCATTGTGCGCCACCATCAGTTTTTTTGACGGCACGTCGGGCACGTCATATGCAAATGATTTTAAAAAATGGCATGTATACCAAAAAAGGTCCACCATCCCTGGTATAGGGTGACATAACAATGAGCTAATATTTGTTGGTATTTTTAACTACTATTTAACAATGGTATATACTCGAGAACAAGGCTGTTGCACTAAATTTTAGTAATTTTATAGGCTGTTCTTGCCAATTATTTATGAACTAATAAAGCATAAGAAAGAAAATGGGGCCCTAACCTGCCTGCAAAGAAAAGATAAATTTGAAGTTTTTGAGATAGTTACATTTCGGAATCCTCTTTTATAATATTACTAGCTGTGCCCCGCGGGTTTACCCACGCTTTATTAGCCTATGTGTTAAACTAAGGTGTCAGCTAACTCCATACCAAGTTTTATTAAAATCGCACCAGCCGTTTAGACGTGAAGAAGTAACAAACATACACACTCTCATACTCACAAACTTTCGACTTTATAATATTAGTGTGACAACAAATGTTTATGTATGATGTGATTGTACTTATGAAAAAAGTTAGTTCAGGAGTGGGTAGCACTGTCGCAACCCGGTATGTGATTGTACTTATGAAAAAAGTTAGTTCAGGAGTGGGTAGCACTGTTGCAACCCGGTATGACAATTAGGAAAGCTCTAGGTCTGCTCTACATCAGAATAACACATAGGCTATAATTTATAAAGATATTGTGTAAATTATCCAAAATATAACGATAAGTGTCAAGTAAGTAGGAAAAAATTCTACAATCGGCGACATGTTTTGGCGTGCGCCGCAAATATCGTTGAAGTTCCACGATATGTTTATCATAAATAGTCCTACAAAGAAGTCCGCGTCAGCATATGTCTATCTCTTATGTGGAAGCAATTATCGTCAAAATCAAAAACAATTCCAGGACTGCTTAAATATATTTGTCGTGAATAGTTGCGGTTTTTTAATTTCATTATTTAGGTCGTATTTCATTTATTTTAATTTGTAAAAATAATATTTGTCTTTAATAGGTACTATGTTCATTACTTAGGTCGTATTTTTTTAATTTGTAATTTAAAAATAATATTTGTCGTTAAAAAGTTACTGTTTCTTATTTTATTCTGATACGCGGGTGAAACCGCGGGGCGCAGCTAGTAGGTACATAAAAATACTTAAGTTATTTTATTTGATTACAGGCAAGTATCCAGCCAAGATGTTCAACAGTCAACATACAACACAAAATGTTCCTATTTAGTGGATGTGCAAGTACATCCAGACTGGGTTGTGGCCATAGGCACCAAGAGATAGCTCAATAAATAATACTAATAGTATGGAAACATATATTTTATTTTAAGAATGTACATTGAAAAATAAATAAAACATAAAAATATTACTTGTTTTACTTCACAGAACATAATTAAACATTTTTGTTATATTTGAGACAAGATTTAGCAATTGCATTTCTTTAAACACCTAAATTAATTTAACCTGTTTTTTTATAAGACAAATTTGGCATTGGAGTTGGAAGGAACGCACTAGTAGGCATCAGTGTCTCAAACTTATAAAACTGAGATGCTAATAGTCTCCATCATTTCTAAACATACAAACTTAGGACGGGCTCAAAGCTCCAACAATATTCTTTTCTTAAAAATAGCAACAATATTCAAAATCTCCAATTTATTTCAATAAGATTTTGAATAACTAAATTGAGAAACAAATGTAATGGCTCATGAAATAAGCCATTAATAGATAACAATATAACTAATCTTCTAGAGATTTCAGCATTATTAACTATTTAGTTTCAGTTTTTGGCCTGAGACTTCACCAAACCAGAGATGAGATATGTTGTAAACCACCAACATAATTTTGATATTTACTCCTGTCACTTAGCTTTAGTAGAACACAGTTGCACAGAGTACTGGGATACAGCTACCTCTACATGAGCCATATTAATTACTAGCCGACCCATGCATGCAACTTAGTTCGTGTAAATTTTCCCTGTCTTTGCAACATTTATCATTGCTGCTCCGCTCCAATTGGTTGCAGCATGATGTTATATAACCTACAAGCCTTCCTAGATAATTGGCCTAAACAACAGTAAAATATTTTTTCAATTCAAACCAGTAGTTCCTGAGCTTATTGTGTTCAAACAAACTCTCGGCTTTATAATATTAGTATAGATATGGGGCTGCTGACCATGCATTAGCAATTGCACTGCCCATACACACACTTAAAGAGTCAATGGCAATTTGGTGTGAGCAACTCATTAGTCCTTTGGCTTTTGGATAACAGGCCCCCAAACTTTGATTCGGGGCACAACCTTGGCAGAGTAGCAAAATTTTATTGGTGATTTACAAAACATCCATGTGTAAGTCTGGATCTTACATTTATTACCCAATGCATTATCAATTCTCAAAAAATAAATGGTCATGGTCATGTTCATAATTTAATTGAAAAATTACAATTAGACTTTTTTGAAAAAGTTTGTAAGCATCTGCTGTTTGCCTTTTTGAGGGGGTGATATCTTTCTTTTCTTACTTTTACCATTTTCTTTAGGTGAAGTTTCAGTTTTAACTTGTGTTACTTGTACTATGTTCTCCTTCTCTTGTTTGACATTCACTTTTGTTTCCTCTTCATTATCTGAACAGCTTTCATATACTTCTTCTTTCTTAGTTAAAATGTAACCATCTTCATCAGTATAAGTTTTATCCACAATCTTTCTCCTTTTCTTAGGGTTTACTATACCTGATGTTATTTTAACTGTATTTGTGGTTGGTGTGGGAGGTATTTCATCTTCGGAGTCTTGGTCAACAGCCATCTTTTTGTCTTCATCATCAGCAAAGGGATCATTAGTCTCTGTCTCACTTTCACTGTCTGATACATGTAAGACTCTCTTGCGCTTCTTATCAACTTTGGCATTCTTTTTAATTTGTTTGAGTGAATTATTGCTTGACTTCTTTTCAGTTGAATTCTCTTTTGATTTGTTTTTAGAAACCTCTTTTTCAGTTTTAACAGGTGTATCAGCCTTGGGTGGTTCAATTTTAACTTTAATTTCTTTTTCAACTTTGATAGGAACCTCATTTTTCTTATCCTCTTTTACCTCATTTTTCTTTTCCTCTTTTGTTTTAATATTTGTAGTTTTTTTAGTATCTCCATTAGCTTTGCTAAAGAATCCTGCAATACCTTTTGCTACAGGCTTTGTACCATTCTTTTTAACATTTGCCTTATCATTAGTAGTTACATCTTTTTTAGGAGATGGGGTTTTAGATTTGATTACTGGCTCTGATTTAACTTCAACAGGTTTTTTAACATTATCATGTCCATTTTTAATGGCTTCCTTCTTTTTCTCGGTCGAATTCTTAGTTGTTGCATTATTTGGTTTTGATTCAATAGTTATACCATGATTGCTGCTACATTTTAAATTCAATATTTCATCATCTGTCCTTTTCAAGCACGAGTTACCTTTGATTAACCCTGTGCACAATGGGAAATCCTCAAATTTATTTATTGCAGTCAAAGCAACGTTATCTACAGCTTGCATACCTCGACTGACGCAGTACACATGTTCGTAAAATATAATACTTAAAGTTTTTCGTAGATCTTCTATTTCTGCCTCAGGACACACAGTAGTACATGCACTGCTGTTATTTAACAACCCGGATATCATATAGCAAACATAAATCTCAGTTTTCGGTTTTGTTTTTCGAATGTCTTGTACAATGTCGTTCAACAAGGATTTAGCATCATTGACGTGAATACATAATTCTTTGCTAAGAGAAATATACGTTACTAACTTTTGTTCATCAAGTATTATTTCTTTCAGGGTCTTTAAATTACTTTTATAAGTATCTTTATCCATTTTCATTGATTTTTTAAGTAGATATAACAAAATTTGCTTGTGATTTCTGGTAATTGGCGCACTTTTCTTTGACACTTGACAATCTTGACATTATATTTGACAAATTAATAATTGACAGCTAGCAGCACAGATTGATATTATATTGCCAACTCTAAACGGCGCAAACAAACTTACATCTATGTAAAGGTATCAATGTTCAGAAAGATAACTTTACGTTTGTTTCTGCTAATATTTTGAATTCTTGATTGCTAACTAGCTGTTTTCTGTGGCTTCATCGCTTAAAATGTCCATTACAAATAAGTCGTATTATTAAAAAATAAAACAATATTTTGCGTAGACATTTTATTTTTCCGCTTAGTTATTGTACAGTCGCGGAATGAAAATGTTCGTAATAAAGTTCAATTTTGCATAACCGAACCAATGAACAATTACACCAACATGTCAATGTTGTCAAAATAATATTATGATTTTACTCAGAATAAAAACTAAATAGACGGAACCTTGAAATAAAATACTTTTTCGTTATGAAAGTAGACATATACATGCAAAAAAGTTTTTATTCCAAGGTGATAGACAAGATTAATTGACACTTTCTTAATAGTTATGAATGGGACTCAGTGCAGAGAATGTTATGAGATAGTGAGTCAGATATATACGTTCCATCTTTTCTTATATTTCATTAATCCTTTAGTTTTAGTTGAACTACTCTTATTCAAGGAATATTGGTCTAAGTAAGTTGAAACTCTGTTGTCAAACCGTTATGCACCATTTACAGCACACGGATATACAACTATCTGGTGTGATACATAGTTTGACAAGGTAACATGTGCTTGCAAAGTGATATATGAGTGTATTTGAAAACTGACGAACATTTTCATTCCGCGACTGTACAATGCAAAATTCAGCAATCGGTGCAGAAGATCGGTTCTATTGACACTGTTCAGAAAAAAACGCCCGAACACGTGTTAATAGTGTGCACACCCGCTTCTACGCGTCGCGACACTGCGACAACACAATATTAAGTTTCTGCCATAACCCTGACTGTAGACTGTAATGTTGTGACCTTTTTTTTATCGGTTTCTGTCATACTCTTTGGTTTCTGTCACTCACATGGTCGCAAGCTCAGATCTTGCTCAGATCAAATAGTAATAAGGAGTTGTAAAAATTGTGGCAAACTGACCGGCCATTATTTTTACAGCTCCGAGTTTATCTTGTTAAAAAATGATTTGAATACGTGATAATTGACTTAGAACGAAACTATGTGCATGTAATAAGTGCATAAATACTTGACACTGGCAGAAATTAGCCGTTAAAACGGCTAGATTGCCATAAACTCAAAGAAGAAGAAGAAGAAATGGTATTAAATTGTAAGGTATGGCGCGGTCCAGGTCTATACGTCAATGGTCACAAACTTCACAGACGGACTGACAGCCACTGACAGGACAGCCAACTGACAAGTGCAGAGCAGAGTTGTGAAATGCGGGAGTGTTAGTGTTCACACAATTAATTTTATGTGAAAAAGGTGACTCATTTGTGCGGTTTATTAATTAATTTTACGTCTAAATTACACATACATCTACAGGTTGTAAGTACAAATTAATCAAATTAATCTAAATTACAATATCACTGTTCTATTTTGGACACCATTACATCATTCCTATTTTGTACCTGCTAGAGTGGCTGTAGCAGGAAGTTGTCAATATATCTCGTATCCTCATGGTTTATGGAGTCTAATACTCAATATTATTCTTCTTTTCGACAGAAAGTTGTATGAAGACTCGTTATATACGTGTTAGTAAACATTTGAAGTGAAAAATGCCAGGGTAAGATACATCTGCAATCGTGGGAGTGGTTTAACCTACGTGTACAGATTGCTCTTAGTCATAACATAACAGGCACCTTCATATGCTTATGACAGCAATATTATAATATTGTTCCACAAAACATTAATTCATGTTATTTATAACTTAACAGTGCCAATAAAACATCAGTTATTTCATCTGTTAGCTGGATCTCACTAAATACCTATTTCATCTGTTCAAGGTTCTAACAGAACTTGTTAATAAGTTTAGATATTTGTAATTAATTATTCCTCATCTACTTTGAGTTTATGCCCAACAATGATGCTTGAATAAAAATTACAAGAGAATACAATGATAAACACTTTATGATTGAAATTAATTCAATGAGATATTACTACTTTTAATTTACAGAGCAAACACTGCAAACTCATCCTCTTATTCCTTACACATTAATAACAGCATTTTTAAGAATAGCATTAAAACACAAACAAGACATTTAGTATTCCAAATGTTGTTATTATTAAGTCTCTATTGCACATACATAATGTGTCATTATTAATGATCGGTGTAGGTAGTGCCATTTAGGATCAATGACCTTGAACGGACTATGTTAACATGGACCTAACCTGGGATCCAGAATTTTTAAATTGTCAAATCATTATGAATAAATAGTATGTGAAATGTAAAAATCCCAAAAGTTTAAAAACAATGTTTGTGTAAAAGTATTTACTACTAGCTGTTCCGCGCAACTTCATATGCGTCAATTTTCCCTGTTTTTGCAATATTTTTCATTACTGCTCCGCTCCTATTGCTTGTAGCGTGATGTTATATAGCCTATAGCCTTCCTCGATAAAAGGGCTACCCAACAGAAAAATATTTTTTCAATTCAGACCAGTAGTTCCTGAGAGTACTGCACTCAAACAAACAAACTCTTCAGCTTTAAAATATTAGTATAGATTGAAATGTAATGCCATAGCAAGTTGGATGACTTTTATTTAACAGTTAATTTTTTTTTTAATTTGAATAGCTTTAAATCTCTAGCTAAAGAATAAGCACTTTAATGGTATTAGTTTGTTAATTATATGTTGGTGACATTAAATGAGAAGGTGAATGTTAAAATCCTGGGATTTTTAAGATGAAGTGGTAAATCGCGGTATGGCACTATCTATGCTGATCATTGGTCATTATGCTTAGTAACTACAAGATACTTAACTTTTACAAAGCTTTATATTAAAATAACTAAATAAAAATAACTTCATGTAACATAGCTACAGCTCTTATGGCTATGCCTATTATATTTCAAAAACCAAATTGTCAGAATTGTCTCTCAATAACAATTTCATTATTAATTTTTATAGAAAAATTGAGACCATTATGATATCTTCTTCATAATGAGTTAAGATTATTAATTTTAATTGTTTTTTTTTTTTACAGAATAGCAAACATGTCTCTTGATAATATGTTCTGCACCCGTTGTGGTGACGGATTTGAAGCCAATGAAAAAATTGTCAACTCTAATGGGGAACTTTGGCATACAAACTGCTTTGTGTAAGTTTTCTTTAAATACAACCTTTCTTTGTTTTAATCTGTCCTCATTAGTGGACAATAGACAAGAGTGATTTCTTATTCAAACTAATAATAAAAATTTTAAAGTAACTCTTGTATGTCTATTATGTTTTCTCGCTTAAACCACTTATCTGATTTGGATGATATTCAGAGTGTAAATAGCTGGGTAAAGGACATAATATTTATAGTGATAGATAATGGATGCTAAAGCTGTGGACAAAAGATAGTTAGTTCATGTATGGAATCCAATCCTTTCACTTACGATTTCTTGTCCATTGTGCCACTAATATTACATACGAGCTATTCAACATCTTGTGAAAAATAGCAAATTTGATCTCACAGAAACCATAAATTTTTCTGGGATAAAAACTTAAAAAGTAGACTTTATATAGTCTAGAATAGTATGTTCTATTCCAGATTTCTCCCTGTGTATCTGTAGTGAAAATTTGTATGTTTTTTTTATTACAGTAGTACATTGACTCATGTAAAAAAATCGAATTTGGAATACAGGTACTTAATAACCAGGTAGTGTCTGACCGAAACTAGTTTAAACAGTATGTCCATTATATGGAGACAGAACTTTTGCCTTTGAACGTTTTTCTTGACAATCTAATAATTAAGTGTTCATTACTTGGTAAGAAAAAAAATACGGGTTATAATAAAGATGATCTCAGATGATCTCAGTTTTACGACCGAAACCTAAATTTCGGCTGCGGATTCCGTTTCGGCCGAAACCAAAACTGCCATACAAGGGGCTGTTATCCTAGAAAAGGTTGCACCAAAATTTTCGATCGCAGAGCGAAATCATATTTATTAAATAATAATAACAAATATAGTTTCGGTTTTAGTCACAGTTTCGGTCTAAACCGAAACGTACCCGAAACCATTTTTTTGGCTAAACTAGGCCGATACCGAACCTTCGGTCGGACACTATAGTCAGGATTAATATTTAGCATTATTTTCGCGCACTAACCAATACCGACGGCACACCATAAACCTGTTGACTTTCTTTTAGAAAATAATATTTTTTTCTTTGGTCATAGATGTGCACAATGCTTTCGGGTATTTCCTGAGGGCGTATTCTATGAGTTCGAAGGCCGCAAGTATTGTGAACGTGACTTCCAAGTATTGTTTGCGCCGTGCTGCGGAAAATGCGGTATTTTATTTGACCAATTTACCTTAACTTTATTTATTTACCTATTGATCCACGAATCAGGCTTAAAATTTGCGGAAAAATAAATAAAAATAACTAAAACTTAAATTTAGATTCCATAATAATATTGTGTCCGTGACTTGTATGTTTGTAAAGTCCCCTGTAACAAAGAACGTGTACCCTAATGCGGGAGTCGTCTTTTTTTTTTTAAACAAAACAAAACATAAATTGTACAGATGATCTTTCAGATACTAGTTGATGTGAAGGTTCAGATTATATAGTCCGTTTCCATAGTCCGTTTTACCATAGTGATGATTGTTCTTAAATTTGTATGAATAGATCATACCATGTGTATCCTTAATTCCAGGCGAATTCGTCATTGGTCGCGTCATAAAGGCCATGAATGCAAACTGGCATCCAGCTTGCTTCCGCTGTGAGGAATGCAATGTTGAGCTTGCTGATGCAGGCTTCATTAAGAATGGTGGACGGGCCCTGTGCCATACTTGCAATGCTCGCATAAAAGCCGATGGACTGCTTAACTACATGTGCCATAAATGCCAGTAAGTATTTGGCCACGAGAAATCAAATAAGTCTACTTATCTACCACATTAGGAGAATACAATCTCCAAATGTTGAGGCAAAACTTTCCTTACAAGATACTTCTATTATCACGAAACGCATATTAAACCGTCGTCAGTTTTGGATCTACAGTCACTGCTATGTCCGACCAATCAGACAGTAAAGGAATTAAAAAAATAACTTGGTCCCTAATTAAATTTGCTTCTCCACAAAATATATCATTAGACACTCACTGCTCGCAACGCCCACATAAAACGAAATCTCAGAACGCCTTCCAACCAAAATGGTCCGACATGGTCTGACTGAAATTACATGTGTGCAGGTTCTTTTTTTTTTTTTTTTTCTTTATTTACATGTTTAGGGACTTGCAATCGAACACGATTATGTCAGCCCCATCGTACCCTAAAGAACATACAAATAGCATAGAAGGAAAAAGAAAAATTAAGTACTATTTAATTTACTTATAAATTTTGATGGAATTATCACTCCATGGTTTTGAGAGAATAGACTGAAATGTTCCCAATTCTTTGTGAAGGTTCTAAATCAAGAAGTTACCATTCATGGGCGTACACAGGGTCTTCTCCTCCCGAATCCCCCCCCCCCCTCTCCTCTGTGTACGCCTATGGAAGCAGGTATAAACAATAGGTAAATAATTTTGTCAGTGGTGTGATCGACGGCGAGCCGCTCCGTTACCGCGGCGAGGTGTACCACGGGTACCACTTCACGTGCGCCACCTGCGGCGTGGAGCTCGACCACACGGCTCGCGAGGTCAAGCATCGCCCCGGGTACGCCGCCAATGATGTCGTGAGTATATCTTTTAGACAGGTTCGACCGACCGTAGCACCAAAATGAGTTTTAATACCGGATGAATAGCCACAGGATAGATACATATAAGTAGAAGGTGCCGACCTTGGCTCACAGCTCAACCAAAGCCACGCACACATAAACGCGCATCTCATATCTCGGTATCATAGACTAGCTGACGCGCAACTTCGTCTGCGTAAATTTTCTCCGTTTTTCCAACATTTTTCACTGCTACTCCGCTCCTATTGGTCGTAGCATGGTCGTAATATCAGACAATAAAGTCGGAAGAGTGTATTTTAAAGTGTTTTGAAAGTAAGTGCTTTTGCACATTTCAATATGTTTGAAAACGAATACTAAAAGTAATAATTTGACGATAGGAACACATGACGTCATAGTATGTTATTCCATACGACAGTACTATTACGTCATAAATCATTTCTACATTTCTACAGAGCTTGTCGTTTTTGACATTTCATAAAAAAAGGCTGACATTAATTTTGACAATACAACTCTTCATAACCACAATCTCTCATTGTATCTGGAAAGAGGCCGGGATATATAGCCCGAAAGTCGCTGCGACCTAAAAGATCTATTGTGATTGTGACGCACCAATCTCTCATATCTTATTGTTTTCAGAATAATCTATTTTGCCTTCGTTGTCACGATAAGATGGGTATACCCATCTGTGGTGCTTGCCGACGTCCGATTGAGGAGAGAATTGTGACAGCCCTTGGCAAACATTGGCACGTAGAGGTATGTAATATGAAGCAAGGAAATGCAAGGAGTAGGTAAGAGAAACCTTTTTTGAGACTAAAAACTGTTTTTTTTCAGCACTTTGTATGTGCTAAGTGCGAGAAGCCATTCCATGGACATCGTCATTATGAGAAGAAGGGTTTGGCATACTGCGAGCAACATTACCACCAGCTATTCGGCAACTTGTGTTATGTTTGCAATCAAGTTATCGCCGGTGACGGTAAGTTTATCTAGCTGCTTTATTTTATTGATTGAAATTGTTTAAATTAAGTGGTCATCCGTCATTTTCCTTAGCTAGCCTCTTTGCCTTAATCTCAGTCAGTTCCTGTATTCGTCAGTTGTTAACTGGTCAGTTTTGAAAACTCGTCCATTGTTAGAAAAAAATATTATTTTATACAAATTAGACAAAAATAGGTCTTAAAATGCTTTGAAAATAAGTGTTTTTCCACAATTTAACATGTTTTGAATTTAAAAGCATGAAAACTAATACTAAAAGTAATAATTTGACGATAGGAACATATGACGTCATATGTTGTTATTCCATTTTGTATAGAGCTTGTCGTTTTGACTATTCATAAAAAGAGACTGATTTGACTTGACAGTCAACATCCCTATTAGTTAGTTTCCTTAACTGGTCAGTTAAGGAAAATAACGTATTATAATGAACCAAGCTGTATTTTTGTCCGTAAACTATATGCAGAAATAAAAATAGCACTTAGTATTCTTAAATTATCTACTTACCTATATCAATACAGTTGAAGCGCGGGAAATAATTCCCTCTGTCAATTACTACTTCGTGAAATGACCACCTCTTATGACTAAATCCTAGAACGATCACTCTCAAATTGACCGTTTCTCAAAAAGACTAAGTCGCAAAATAACCACATGCCATTATGACTCTATTCTCGAACGACCAATCTTAAACTGAACGTTTTCCAAAAAGACTGCGTCGCAAAATAACCACATCCTATTATGACTATATCCCAGAACGACCAATCTTAAACTGACCGTTTTCCGAACAGACTGCGTCGCAAAATAACCACATCCCATTAGGACTATATCCCAGAACAACCAATCTTAAACATTTCTCAAAAAAGACTTCCTCACAATATAACCACATCCCATTAGGACTATATCCCAGAACAAAAAAAATACAATAATTGCATTATTGTATTTGTAAAGTCTTTGGCAAGAAATGCCTATAAAAATTACTTCAATTTCCCAAAAAGACTTCCTCACAATATAACCACATCCCATTTTGTGACTATATCCCAGAACGAAACAATCTTAAACGGACCATTTACCTAAAAGACTACGTCGCAAAATAACCATATCCCAATATGACTATATCCCACTGCCGTGCCAATCCAAAAGACTGTAAGTCGACTTACAGTGTTTTAGCTTAACAATGCCCAATCAATTTCTATATGTCTGTTTAGTACCCCTGATTGACTCTTTTTTCATTTCAACGGTTATTTTGCAAGATAAATCAAGTAAAAAAACACTGTATTACGTTTAAAATAAGGTATAAACACGCAAAAAAACTGTAACATAGTATACAGTGTTTTGTCAAAACAAACTACGCGCGTCGCTAGAAAAATACAGTGTCGCGTGCTCGCGCGTTGATGTTAGCCAACCAGCGTAAGTAGACAACAGTATTACTATCTCGCTCTGTCATGCGCTATTATGGACGAGACCGCTGGTTGCGGTTGTGATTTGATCGGATGATTGCGTATTTTATTTGCTTTATTTAAAGTAATCAGATGCACCTGGGGAGGGATGTAAGGGGGCGCATCACCATCTTTCGCTCCAAGCCAACCTCACCTGCACGCGGTACATCCTGCTGTACAACGAACGAGGCTCTGGCGACCGGCTGGAGGCGGTATAACCATCACAATTTAAGGCGTAGCTAAAGTAGAAGGTCAGTGACGGGCTGCAGCGTCACTAATGCGAGAGCTACGCCCTGCGATCGCCAACCCGCCTGCCCAGCGTGGCGAATATGGGCATTACCCCAAATGCACGAAGGACAAAAGCCACGGCCCCCAGTTCCTGGCAGTTACATGGTGACTGAATATGGTGGCGTCCACGGTCACGGCGTGGCGGGGGGTGCTAAGAATCTCCGGGCTACGGAAGGCCACCACAACCGACTGACCCTGGCGACGTATAACGGGCGCACGCTACGGCTAGACTCGCATCTGGCACAACTTGAGGTGGAACTTGGGAAGATTAGGTGGCATATCCTCGGGTTAAGTGAAGTCCGAAGAGAGGGAGAGGATTCCATAACCCTCGAGTCAGGCCACTTTATGTACTTCTGCGAGGGAGACCAACAATCCCAAGGTAGTGATGGGTTTCTGGTAAATAAGTCCCTTTCTGACAACGTTGTGGAAATGTCTAGCGTGTCGAACAGGGTAGCGTACCTCATTATCAAGCTCACCGAGAGGTATAGCCTCAAGGTAGTGCAAGTGTACGCACCGACCTCGGCACATCCAGACGACGAAGTGGAGGATATGTTCGATGACATATCGAGGGCCCTCCGCTCCACCACTAAGACCCACTACAACGTTGTTAGGGGGGACTTCAACGCTAAAGTGGGAGTACAAAATTGCAGCGAATTGGTAGTAGGATCCCATGGATTAGGAAGCAGAAATCATAGGGGGCAAATGCCAGCAAAATTTCCTCGAACGGGAGGGGCTCTTCTTGATGAACTCCTTTTTCAAGGAAAGGGCCCCAAAGGAAGTGGACGTGGCAAAGCCCCGACACTATGACGAAAAACGAAATCGACTTCATCATGACGGACAAAAAGCATATATTCAGAGACGTCACCGTGATCAACAGGTTTAATACCGGTAGTGATCACCCACTTGTCCGAGGCTCTCTGAATATCGACTTCAAGGCGGAACGTGCCCTTCTGATGAGGTCCAGGCTTCGACCTACTGTGCTCCAAACCATGATAGGATCCGAAGCGTTCCAGTCAAACCGGGATAACCGATTTTCTGCCATGGAAACCACAGCAGACGTAAACCAGAAGCTCGTAAATGTGGTTCGGATACTCAGGGAAGAAGGTACGAGATTTTGTGAAATGCAGCGTAAGGGCAAGAAGTCAAAGCTTTCGGAAAAGACTTTAGGGCTAATGAAATAACGACGTGAAGACCCACCCGTCACTTCGTCGGAAAAGCGCGCTCTAAACCAAGAGATCAACAAGCTTATACGACACGACCTTCGGTGCTTCAACACTCTTTTGATTAAAAGAGCGATCGAGCAGAACCGGGGTCAAAAGTGTTCGTACAATCTCTTGGAAGAAGCCACTTGACGAAGTTGACCAAGTGGAGAAGTCGTTTCTTCGAAGCCGGCAGTCCTCTCTGAAGTGGAAGGCTTCTATGACCGGTTATAGGCTTCGCATGCATCTCGACCTGATCCTGAAGATGAGGATCCTAGAGCCACTCTAACACGCCACTACACCGAAGACCTGCCAGAAGTCAACATTGACGAAATCGTGCTGGCTCTTAGACAGATAAAAAATGGAAAAGCCAAAGAAAAAATGATGGCGTTACAACAGAGCTGTTAAAAGCTGGAGGTAAACCCGTACTGAGGGAGCTCCAAAAGCTCTTTAATGCTGTCATGTTTGAAGGGAGAACTCCGGAGGCATGGAGTAGAAGTGTAGTCGTCTTGTTCTTCAAAAAGGGAGATAAGACCCGGCTGAAGAACTACAGACCTATTTCTCTTCTAAGCCACGTCTATAAGCTGTTTTCAAGAGTCATCACGAACCGCCTTGCGCGATTACTTGACGAATTCCAACCACCGGAACAGGCTGGATTTCGGAGCGGATATGGCAGCATAGACCACATCCACACAAGATTATACAAAAGACCCAGGAGCATAATCAGCCCCTGTGTCTAGCATTCGTGGACTATGAGAAGGCCTTTGACTCGATTGAAATCTGGTCCGTTCTGGAGTCACTGCAGCGATGCCAAGTAGATTGGCGATATATACAAGTGATGAGATGTCTCTATGAAGCCGCCACCATGTCCGTCCAAGTACAGAATCAGCAAACAAAAGCTATACCATTGTATCGAGGAGTGAGGTAAAGGGACGTTATTTCCCCGAAACTGTTCACAAATGCAATGGAGGATATGTTCAAGACGCTGCACTGGAAAGGGCGGGGCATCAACGTCAATGGTGAATACATCTCTCACTTGCGATTTGCAGATGACATTGTCATCATGGCGGAAACGCTGCAGGACCTGCAACGGATGCTGAATGACCTGGCTGACTCCTCTGTACGCATCGGCCTACGGATGAACTTGGATAAAACCAAGGTCATGTTCAGCCGGAACCGACAGCGGTGCATGGCGCCGTTCTCGAAGTTGTTCAAAAATATGTGTACCTCGGGCAATCATTGCAGTTAGGTAGAAACAACTTCGAGGACGAGGTGAACAGGAGAATTCGGTTGGGTTGGGCAGCGTTTGGTAAGCTACGTTAAGTCTTCTCATAGTCGATCCCACAATGTCTAAAGACTAAAGTCTTTAATCAGTGCGTCCTACCCGTCATGACATACGGAGCCGAAACGTGGACACTGACGGTACGGCTGGTCCACAAGTTCAAAGTCGCTCATCGAGCTATGGAAAGGGCTATGCTCGGAGTTTCTCTTAGGGAAAAAATCAGAAATGAGGTGATCCGGCAGAGAACGTTAACGGCAAAGTTAACGACATAGCCCACCGGATTAGCAAGCTGAAGTGGCAGTGGGCTGGCCATATTAGCCGAAGAACCGACAACCATTGGGGTAAACGAGTTCTTGAGTGGAGACCGCGGCTTGGCAAACGTAGTGTAGGGCGCCCTCAGGCCAGGTGGAGTGATGATTTACGCAAAACGGCTGGCAGGAGCTGGATGCGAGAAGCCGAAGATAGAACAAAGTGGCGTGCAATTGGAGAGGCCTATGTCCAGCAGTGGACTGCGATAGGCTGATGATGATGCACCTGATCTCGATAAAGATATTGATTCTGATTTGTAATCGACTTCAAAACTATTTTTTTTTTATTGTTTTGCTATATATATTGATCTCAAAGAATAAAGTTCATGTTTTTAAAAGTTCATGTTTTGTTACGTTCTTTGTTTTAATATATTTTTTAATTTTAGTACATTTACTTACTTTATTACATTCTTTATTACGCTATTGATCTCATAGAAACCCAAAGAAGTTTGTCATTATGATGTGTAAGCTTGTAAAAATATTAGAAGGCCTTGTTATGTTTCCTTTATGATTCTAATAATTATACGCAAGTGCATTAAAATATTTATTAAAATTTATTTTGCCGTCATTTAACCGGTTTTATTTATAAATTATCTAATTTTTGATATACTTCATCTATCTTTTCAAAACACTGTATGCTTGGATACAGTGTTATAGTATAATTAGTTCTTAAAGTTATAACACTGTACTATGTTTTACAGTGTTTTACCTCGTTAGGAATTTATTAAATTTTTATAATTTGTCTTGTCAATACAAGTTTGTGGCAATATATCTTTTCCCTACTAAAATTATTTAAAAAATACTGTTTGGCTATATGCTAGAGATGTACCCCTAGCTATTGAATGCATAAAATTATATAATATTGACTAATTACGTTCAAATATCTCAAAAGCGGATTTTGAAAGTTACAGTGTGTTGGCTTGGCAGGGCAGCCCAAAACGACCACTCTTATCATGTTTGTCTACTGAACGCAGTACGATTAGGTGTGACCCACCCAGAACGACCACTTATAAAATAATATCTTAATAATAATATCTTGGGACAACTCACACAACGCTATCTGATCCCAATCTAAACAGAGCTTGTACTATGGAAACCAGACAACTGATAAACATACTTATATATTTCTAAATACGTACATTTTAGAGATAAATAACACCCAGACACAGAATAAACCATCGTGCTCATCACACAAAGTTTTATCCTGGGTGGGGATCGAATCCACGACCTCTTAGCGTAGCAGTCGGATACACTCCCACAGAGGCAGTCATGTTTGTATATTGGACGCAGTACAATTAAGTTTACATTATTGCAGTGTTCACCGCTCTGAACAAGGCGTGGTGCGTTCACCACTTCGCATGTTCAGTCTGCGATGCCCCACTAAGTACAAGGAGCAAGTTCTACGAGTACGACGAGCGTCCAGCTTGCCGCCGTTGTTACGAGAAGTTCCCGGCTGAACTGAGACGTCGGCTGAGACGTGCTCATCATTATACTGTTCGACGTTAAATTGCATTTGACATTAACGTAAAATACCCAGGGGTGAGCAGGGGGTGGGAGTGGGGATTAAAACTTCAAATCCTTCCGAATATTTAATTGGTGTAGTATTTGGGCGTTTTATAAGATCATTATCAAGTGTACATTATCGATATTTTTTTTTTCTAAGATAGGATGTGGGATTGAGTCCCACATTACTAGCAATCTTGTTAACCCCTCCAGCTAAGCTCAAAGGCTTGTGTTAGGAGTGGATTCACGTCGGTAGTATAATGGGTACGATTCGAACCCGCGACCTCACGATTGCGAGGCCGAAACCTTAGCCATTAGGCTACCGCCGCTTCATATGAAAATCACTTTTGACATATTTAGGAAATTCACACTTAGCTGATTGGCTAATGTAGGTAGTGAGTGAATCGCACTCCCACCTACCATGCGAGTGAGTCACTTGGCCGACGGATAAACCATCCCCCCTCTTAGAAGTCCTGGGTACGCCTATCCCATTCATGGAATACAGTAAAAAATAATAACGATCTGCTAAAGATATAATATAGTACATAAATATGCTTTTATAATGCCTTAATATAGATTTCGGACTTGATTCCGATTGTAAAGACGATTTTAATGCAAATAAATATTATTTAAACTACAGCCATATTGCTAAAATTATATGCAGTGAAACTTTCACGGTTTATGTGTGCCTTATAATTTTTTTTTTAAATAATTGCACAAATGCAAACGCATCGCAGCGCATTTTTTTTGCAAGAAGCCTAGCTCGCAGTTAAGGTGTCTACTTGATGATTATACATATATACTTACTTTATATAACTATATATAACTGAGGCAAGTAATATTTGCTGTAAAATTGCCGGTATGTAGAAAATAAATAATATTTGTCTTAACTTCCAGAATTCACATTCACGAAATGATGCCTTATTAATTATAGCAAAATAATTTACGTAATTGTTTAATTTATTTTAAGTTTAGTTTAGTAATACTTATAAATAACAATAAATTAAGATTATATTATGAACTAAAATATAAAATTAAATTTGTATTTAATATTTTTATAATGTAGTTGTTGGACAGTCAGACATCCAATGGTGCGTAACATATGAAATAAAATAATTTGTACTATTTATTTCTTTTATTCGTATCTTAAGTACAAACATAATTAATTTCTCACTTCACATTGGATAGAGCCGAACTTTTGCGAAACCTACACGTCTTTCTTCAACCTTGTAGTAGTCATCCTATAGATAATGGAATCTCTTCCAGGGTCCATATGTATCAAGACGTAAATTATGGCTACGATACTGAAGATGTACATCAGTCCGAACCAGAGGAAAATGTTAAACATAACAGGAAAGTCTGCATCGAGTCTGCTTTGTCCGTCCTGAAAATAATGTTCAAAGAACTATTTGGTACTAGCAGGCTATTGACCGCGATTTCCTTCGCGTGAAAATTATGAAAAACAAATGTAGGTATCCCACTGGCATTATAGCGGGATAAAAAGAACCCTAAATGTTATTTCAGACCATACCTTACCTCACCTCACCTTTGTGCCTAACTTCATCCGGAACCGTTTACACGTTGTGCAAACATCCATTCATACATCCAATCCATTTATAATATTAGTATACTAGAGTATGGTCTTTTGGAGATATTATTTGACCAAGATTTGTAGATAAGTATTATATCTTCAAAAGACCTCGCAACAAAGGAAATAAACAATAGAATCAATCTTGCCTATTATAGAATATATTATAGAATCTTATCTGACAAATAGATCATTCAGAGTAAGACAAGAAGATGCATATTCAGAACTTAAACAAATAAAGGCTGGAGTACCACAGGGAAGCGTTCTTGGTCCAGTATTGTACTTACTGTACACCTGTGATATTCCAAAACTAGATGAAAACACTATTGCAACATTTGCAGATGATACAGCCATCATGGCCACAGGAGTGACACACGAGGATGCAGTAGAAAAGGTCCAAATAGGCGTCAATATTGTCGTTAATTGGACAAAAAAATGGCGAATTAAATTAAATGAATCTAAATCAACCCATATAGATTTCACTAATAAACACCCGAAATATCAACAGCCATACTATACCGTACGAAAATACAGCCAAATACCTGGGCATGACACTTGACGAAGCTTCGCTGGAAGGCTCATGTTAAAAAGAAACGATCTGAGTTAGAATTTCGCTATAAAAATATGAACTGGCTACTCGGTAAACACTCCACACTATCAGTGGAAAACAAAATACTTTTATATAGACAAGTCCTCATGCCAATATGGACTTATGGTATTCAGCTCTGGGGCTGCACCAGACAAAGTAACATTGACATCATTCAAAGGTTTCAAAACAAAGTACTTCGGGGTATTGTAAACGCTCCCTGGTACATTAGAAATGAGGATCTCCATCGTGACCTGAAGGTTGACCTTGTTGTAAATGTTATAAAAAAGTATGCCGAAGCTCATGAACAACGACTTCTCCAACAGAACGTTGAGGCTATCCAGCTCCTCGACACCACAGACATAGTGCGAAGGCTTAGGAGGACTAAACCTTTTGAATTAACTTAGTGAAGTTAGTGTTAAGTGGTATAGTGAATGCTACTCGTAAAGAACACAAGAACAAAGTGTCTGACCTTTACTAGAGACAATAAGAAAAGTGACTATGGACACACTCTTAATATTATAAAATATTCACCCTAGCAGTTTAAGTTACAACAAAATTACTTATTAGTCTAAGACTAGATTGTAATCTCAATGAAAAAACCTAAATAGGTTCTCATTTAAAAAAAAAAAAAAAAAAATCTTGCCTGGAAAAGATACTGGTTTCAAGGAAATCGTGAAAAATCCCCATATATCACTCAAATCCAAAAAAAAATTTGATTCGCGAATTTTACCGATTATGACCCACGGATGCCAAACATGAGATTGACCAAACATAACATCATATGCAACAAGGGAAGAGAAATTTTTAAGTTTAGTGACATAGTTCAGGTTAAATGGTTCGGCTTTCGCGCTCCGGTAAAGCGATCGGAAGTCTCGGATCGATTCCTGGGTCTGAACTTCAAAATTTTCTTTCAAATGCAATTATTGTATTTATAACATAAGTAAACCAGATACATGCCAGTATGGAAAGGAGCATGCTCAATATCAAACTATGAAACAAAATAAAATTAGAAACAATTCGCAAACAAACTGGAGTTACAGGAATGAAATATACTATTAAAAAACTAAAATGGCCACATGATAAGGAACAAAAAAGATAAATGGTCCAAGGATGTAACCGAGTGATGTCCAAAACAAGGTCAAGGAAAGAAAGGGAGACAGTGTGGTAGATGGGAAGACGACATCAAAAGTATATCAGGCATAAAGTGGAGAAGAAAGGCACACGATCGTACTCTTGTGGCAAGCTAAAGGGAGGCCTATGCTGGGAAGCAACATTAATCTTGAACTGATCTCCAACAAAACTTACGATTGTTAGAAAATATCTATTGTAATGTATGATCAATGAATAAAGGCTATTATTATTATACTAGAGTATGGTCAAGGCTCCCAGTTAACCAATTTAACTCTGGTACCATTTCCAATATCAAGAAGTGACATTTAAAGGGCGTCTAAACGGGCCATTTTTACGGCAATTTGTGGCGGCACTATTGGCAACTAATTGCTCGGCCAATAATGGCAATAAGTCTGCAATTGTAAAGCGCATGATTCAGTCTCCTAAACAGGCTATACACTACCCGGCAACAATAAATTAGAGAGAGACTGAAACAATAACAAAATTGTCGGGGCAACATTGCGGAAAATCGATCGCTCAGTGATCATCTGGCAACCATTATATCAATATTGGAGAGTACTGCCATGTTGCCGGCCACAGCATTGCCGCCACAAATTGCCGTCGAAATGGCCCGTTTAGACGCCTCTTTATTATACATATTACTTACTGACACATGTCTTGAGGTCCGATTACAACATGGGCGTTGCCGGTTATAGGAAAGGTGGGAAATGTCTTGGTCACTACATACGTATTACCAATGCTATTACTAGTCTAATTAGTCCGCAATATATCGACATGACAGTCGGAATGACGACGAGGAAGAAGACCTTATTAATAACACGCATATAACAGCAATTTAAATAGCTAATCTTTTGTCTTTGTTTTTAATTCTATTTACAAAATAGGTACAATAGAAGAAGAAAGCATTCGCTAGTTAATCCGGCGACATGGCCTCTTGAAGTGATTATGTTATGTATTCACAACGTTCAGGGATGAAAATACAACACTGCGTCAAAAATACGTCGCGTTGCCGTGTGTACGTGTACTTGGGAATGCATTTGTTTACACGCGTTAAAAATTGCATCATCATGCATCTATTAATTTCAAACAAGATTGGAGGTGCTAAAAATTAATTAAAAAAGTGCCATGTCGATGAATTGCTCGCTATAGTTGGAAGATACGTACGGTGCGAATTGTGTGCGGTATCACGGTCTTCAGATTCATAATTAATGCATTGTCTCCGGTGTCAGTCGGTTCCTCAGGAGAACGGACATGACGTTGCGAGCGGGTGATTTCAGTGGCGATGGTAGTTACAATGACTGAGCCATTGTAAGCCTTCACAAAAGCTTGGCTTAGTTCACCAATGGCATTGTCTATGAAGAATACAATGTTAAAAAAAAACGGGCAAACGCATGTCGGGCCACGCACAATGTAGGGTTCCGTAGATCTATTTTTCAATGGAATCTGTATCCCTATTCCTATATGTAAAGTAGGGATGTGATTTTCTTTTTTGACCTACCTACTCACAATGTTCTAAAAACTCTAATCGAATAGAATGTTTTGTCTATTAACCAGCAACTAAGTGCGTTTGTTAAATTAAAATTTGTTGATCGCTAATTCCATAATATGTACTGGTAATTTGTTATATAAACAATACACATTGAATAACAGTTTTTTTGTATCCTGATACTTTTAGGAATTATATTTAAGATCAGTCTATTTGGGTTTCATATATTAGTCCTTTTGGTTTAACTTTACAACTTCTAACACATAGGCAACGTAAAGAAAGAATGTTTATGTTTTTAAAATAGGGACGACAGGAAGTATCAGGAGAATACAAATCCATCGTATACAACGTTTTTTATTATGTTTAGGTACAACGTTTGTTATTTATGTCTGTGCCATTTCCCCATATGAGTAATCCATTTAGGAGTAGGTATAGACTCAACATAGACAAAATATGCTGTACCTACATGCTGTATCTCTAGTTGCAAATTTTCCTAATTTGGCGGTACCTACAGTTAATACGTCGACTAATTTTGTTACCTACTCGCTTTTTCTATGTGTTCGTTCAAGTTTAATGTACAATACTATTTAAGATTATTCCTAGAAATGTCACCGTTTTAGCATTTAGTAGTGTTTGCCCTTTATAATTAATCATCGTGTGGGCAATCATTAGATAGGTGTATTTTAAACACTTACGGGTTGTGAAGAACATTTTTCTATTTAGGGATCCGGTTGTGAAATAATATAAGCTTTAAAGTGCAAATTTTTGTTTATTGTATTGTTGTATTAAAAGGAAAACTATCACAGCTAAGTAGGCTTTACAAGTTTACGAGTAACAACAGCTGATGAAATGAGAAGTAGGTACCTACTTAACAAAATTTTCGTACAAATTCCATTGAAAATTATTAATAAGTAACGTTAAGATAAGGTTGTATGAAACAAAAACAACAGAAAACCCACTAAGCCGCATTAGTTGGGTGGGAGGGAGCGGGGGGGGGACATCGATACCCTCCATTGTGCTGACCCGACATGCACTTGTTTTTACCTACTAAAATCCAATGTGATAGCAGCTTACAATTTTGTAAGAGAATTAACTGAACTGTCAATGCAAGTAATATACAATAATAAATTTGTCTTACTCAACATTGTTTTTGCCTCCTTCATTTGAAAAGACTTAGGGCCATGGTGACCACACAAGTCACGCAAACTATAAAACTGGAAATGGTAGAAATCAACAATATTATCTGGGACAATAGCACCGGATAATACCTGTAAGTAAATTATTTCTCTCTTATTTTTTTTATCAAATATTTATTTAAATCAAAAATTTTCGCAGTACATTTATATTGTGCACTAAACTACCTGCATTAGTTAAAAATTAACTGTGTCGCAGCTATTAACGCCCACCTCCAGATGACAAGTGGTTGTGTTCTACTTAAGTAATATACAAAACTGAGTAAACATAATCTTACTTACTAATGTATTGAAAAGAAAAACTTAATTTAGGTATTTAACTACTATCATGTGTCTATATAAGTGTGTGTTTTTTTTATGAAGGACTTTAAAAACCTGCTATCCGATTCAAATTTTTTACCTTTTTTGGCTTGCGTATTGGAATATTTTTAAAAATAACGTTTCCTATTCCTAAACTACTTAGTAGTTTCAAATGTTATCTTCTTTGTTTACAATATACCTAAGTACCTATATAGTAATCCATATGTATAAGTAACAGCGGAGACTAAAATGTTTGGTCAAAAGATTAGTTAGTCTAGCAATCAAAAATTACCCTGTTTGTAATAGCCTTTAATGCTTCAAGTTCATTCAAGAACTGATAGTCCACTTCAATAAAATACTTCAGATGTTCCAATAGTTGTTTAGATACCTTGGGGATAGTGAATACACCAAACACGTTCTCAAATTCGGGTGAAGTAAACTGAAATGACAAATAAAAGTAAGTAGAGGAGCTTGCACAATAACGCAGGACTTTATGTGGTACTTGTTTAACTTTCGTAAAATATTTTTTAGGGTTCCGTAGCCAAAATGGCAAAACGGAACCCTTAATAGTTCCGCCATGTCCGTCCGTCCGCACATTTGTTCAGACTGTTAGTGCTAGGAGGCTGTAATTTTGCATAGACAAAGTAAAAGAATAAAATCTTGACTGCCTCTGTGGCGCGGTGGGAGTGTATCCGACTGCTACGCAAGAGGTTGTGGGTTCGATCCCCATCCAGGATAAAACTTTGTGTGATGAGCACGATGGTTTATTCTGTGTCTGGGTGTTATTTATCTATAATATGTATGTATTTAGAAATATATAAGTATGTTTATCAGTTGTCTTGTTTCCATAGTACAAGCTCTGCTTAGTTTGGGATTAGATGGCGTTGTGTGAGTTGTCCCAAGATATTATTATTATTATCTTGAAAAAATATTTTTTTAGGGTATCTTTAAGTAAAGTAGGGGTGTGATTTGTTTTTTCTCACCTACCCTATCGTGTGGGGTATAATTAGATACTTAAGTATTTTAAAAACGTTTAGGGATTGGGAATACTTTTAGATTAAAGGATCCGTTTGTAAAATATTAAGTAATCTTTAAAGTGCCAATTGTTAGATTCAAGTGTGTGTGTGTCCCTGCCAGCTAAATGGTTGATGTTGGGTATGTGAAAAATCACGGTAGTAGTACCTAGCAATAATGTTGTAAGTATGAAACAAAAACAACAGAAAACTCACTTCTTAAGCCACATTATACGGAACACTACATTGTGCGTGGCCTGACATGCACTTTTTTTTGTTTAATCGTAGCATGGAGGGCCGGATCTAGGGGGGGGGGGGGTGTCTACAGGGGCAATCGCCCCGGGCGCCACGCACTTAAAGCCGCCAAAAGGTATGTTGAAGGGGCGCCAAATCGGGTGAAATGATTGAAGGTGAACGGCGCTCGCTATCATGTAACAGGTTGTTACCTAAGTACGTTTAGCTTTTCTGGGTCTAAGGGGCTCCTAATAACTTCACCTATCTGCCAGTAAAAAGCGGTTATTTTATACAAACACACCTTGTTTTTAAATGTGTAGCTACCTAAGTACCTACTCATAGCTAGATGAGTAGGTAGGTAGGTAGGTATGCAATAGAAGAATGAAGAAACTTCATTGCACTCTGGGTTCCCAACCTTTGGGTATATACCTCCGAGGGATAAAACAGCTATATTTGGGTGTAATGTGGGTGGAATAACACCTTCCCTCCAAGGGGGGAGATTTAATCAACTTCCCGTCGTGCGAGGTACTCACAAGGCAATGTTGATTATTTTTATTACCTATTTATATTTATTTGCACCCCCCCTTGTTGTTTGAGCGACTCACTCTCGGGATCTCTCGTTACTCAAAAAGGTTGGTAGCCACTGGTCAAATGGGTATAAAATAACTGCTCTAGAATTACAACTAAATACTTAGTCGGTCGGTAGGTACATACCTCCTCACGGTTACACAGTCTGATATTAACGAGTTTGCTGCCACCCTGCGTGTATTTTTGTTTAATTCTATGTTGCACATTTTCATACAACTCTGGTTCGTACTCATCAATTACTAACGGGTATGATGTGCTCTTTAAACCGGGCTGAAATTATAATTTTAATATAAAATAACATATTATAAAGCGGAAGAGTTTGTTTGTTTGTTTGTTTAAACGCGCTAATCTCAGGATCTACTGGTCCGATTTGAAAAATCTTTTTTTGTTGGATAGTCCATTTATCGAGGAATGCTATAGGCTATATAACATCGCGCTATGACTAATAGGAGCAGAGAAGCGACGAGAAATGTTTAAAAAACGAGGAGAAATTACGCATACGAAGTTGCGCGGGACAGCTAGTATAAAATAACATTATAAATGCGAAAGTCGAGTGAAAGATGGATAGATGGATGTTAGTAGGTAGGTACATTATTTAAGTTTGGAGGAATTTAAGAATTATTTTATTGTGTAAATAATATTAAGGAAATTGTTTGTTATACTTGTTTATTGCCCGACGTTTCGACAGCAAATAGGTAGCCACCAAACACAAAATAGAGGAAATGGTTAAGGAACATATCGCTGCTGTGAAAAACCGACAGACAAACAAGTTAGTACCTAATAGCGGAACATTTGGTGGATGCGGGATCCAATCACTGGATTGAACTACACAAACCGCTGGTCCTCTCCACTGGCCGTCAAAATTAGATACCTACCTACTCCAGAATGGCGACGGAAGCGGTTGAAAGAAAATAAAACACGTCAATTTCGACCGAGAAAATGGATACCGTTTGTCAACATCCTGGAATCCCGTGATCAGTAGTGTATATCATTTTATAATGTGTACAAATCGCGAAAGTTTATCAACATATATTAGCGGACATGTACTTACACCATGATTCTCTAAGCTTGAAATACCTTCAATATGCACATGTACGGCAGCTTCTGGAGTGTTAAACGGATCAAGCACATACAATCCCCTCCATTCTGTATTCTGTAAAGTGTAGAGCAACAACAACAAACAAATCAATAGGATAATCCTCAGAAACTTAGGTAAAAATGGCTGAAAACAGGAATTTCAACGTAAGGTTTAGTTTTTAGTAGGTACCTAACTGTTTCTTTTTAAATCTAGTACTTACTTAATATATATTATTTAGAGTTAGAGTAATTGACTCCATAACCACAGTCAAAACAAACAACAATCGTTCGACGAAGCAGTCCATACCTGCAATTTAGCCCCGCAACACCGCGAGTCGGGTCTGTCCAGTCCAGTCCACCCGCAGTCCAGTCGTCAGTCCAGTCGCATGATTATCTGACGACAGATCTAGACTGTACAACTTTATTTTTCGTACGTCGAACGACTGTATTAGTTCTTAGACTGTGCCATTACTAACAATCTTCACACCATCTAAGCTAAATTGCTTGCTAAAAGCGTCGTGTTAAGACACGATTCACGTCAGTAGTATAGAATTGGAATGGTAGAATTCAATCCTGCGAGACGTCTTGATTGCAAACCAATGCCTTATTAACCAATATGCTATCTACAGGCTTATGGTAATGCAACATGTTCCAAAAAATAAAAAGCTGTACTAGATATTATTTAGCAATTCTGAGCTATGGAATATAGTCCCAAGTACAACGACCTTTTTACATTTTTTTTGACACAAGTAAGTACAAATGAAAAACTCGTGAGTACTTTCTTTGCGACGAGTCCGACAAAGTTTCTAATGCGAAAACTTTCGGCGCTGCTGCGTGTCGGAGTCACGGACTCGACATCGTCGTTGCGACAAAGTTTTACACACAGAGTACATTTTTATGTTTTACATTTATGTGTCAAAAAAAATTAACTTCGCTGTACTGGGGCCTAATAGACATGTTCGAGGCAGTGGTTAGTGAAAAACATACTTCATCAATAGGAAGTCCAAGACTAGCAGACAAGACCTCGTTCAGATGAATTTCCAATGTATTGATTTGCCCCGAGAATTTAAGGGAAGGTGGACTATAAAGGACATTAAACTCTGCAACAGCATCGGTGCCTAAAACATAGTAAGTACGATAGTTAATAGGTTACGCCCGCGTGGATGCCAGTCATGACGACCATTCTACTTGATGTAGGAATTGGCTAAAAACCAGAGCCGTAGCTACCGGGGTGTATTCCATTATTTCTGGAGTATTCCACTTCGATCCATTGAACAGAACCACTAATGGATCTATTTCCACTTTTTGTAGCACTCTAATCCATTACCGGAATGTCTAGCTTCGAACACGCTAATCCTGTTAATAACTCGGAAGAGCGGAGTCTCCTCTCACAAGCATTATATGGCTTAAATGGAGACTCCAAATGTAATGTAATGTACCCAAATGTAGAAAAAGAAATAAACATTTTTATTTTATTATTATTTTAATGGATTATTTTCCACTCCATTTTAGAGATACGGAGCCAATATGGCAAAACGGAACCCTTATAGTTTCGCCATGTCCGTCCGTCCGCAACTTAGCTCAGAGTTTTAGTGCTAGAAGGCTATAATTTTGCATGGGTACACATATTACTTACGCCGACAAAGTGAAATAAGAAAATTTTGTTGAGGTTACCTCCCCTATATTTAGAGTGGAGATGTGTTTTTTTTCTCACCTACCCTATCGTGTGTGGTATAATTAGGCATTTAAAAACCTTTAAGGGGTTGGGAAGACGATTTTTAGATTTAGGGATCCGTTTGTAAAATATTAATCTTTAAAGTGCAAATTGTTAGATTCAAGTGTGTTCAAAAATGTGAAAAAACCCCATCGCGTGGGCCATCATTAGATAGGTCTTTTAAAAACGTTTAGGGCTTGTGAAGACTATTTTTAGATTTAGGGATCCGTTGGTGAAATATTAAACTTAAAGCTTAATATATTATGCAAAATTTTTTTTAGAGCCCCCCCCCCCTCAGCTAAATATAGGTATGTGAAAAAATTCACAGTAGTAATAAATATAGTGAAATCAAAAGGAAGACTATCACACCCAAGTAGGCTTTACAAGTTTACGAGTAACAGCTGAACTTCTGTTATTCGTAAACTTGTAAAGCCTACTTAGGTGCGCGGTGGGAGTGTGTCCGACTGCTACGCAAGAGGTCGTAGGCTCGATCCCCACCCAGAATAAAACTTTGTGTGATGAGCACGATGGTTTATTCTGGGTCTGGGTGTTATTTATCTATAATATGTATGTATTTAGAAATATATAAGTATGTTTATCAGTTGTCTGGTTTCCATAGCTTAGTTTCCATTGCTTAGTTTGGAATCAGATAGCATTGTGTGAGTTGTCCCAAGATATTATTATTATTATTATGTCGTTTCCATATCAGAGGACTATGGAGTCCCGGTCATTTGGAAGGCGTGCGTAGGGCCAAAGCCAACACGTAGAGGCCCGTAAGACACTTTAATCTAAAGGCTATGTGACACAAACCGGCGATTATCGTTGTATACACTATAGAAATGTACCCAACGACATTCCCCGGTTAGTGTTGTAGCGATAGCAAGGTTGCACCCGTATCGGCCGTGTGAGGACGGCGCGCACTCACGGAGCGAATGGTCTATATACCGCGGCGCCCGCGCCGCGCACCCTTCGGTGGAGGCTCAATGCAGCGGAGGAATATCGCGTTCGCTCGGTCAGGAGCGACATTCATTACTCAGCTCTCACGGCGGGAGCACGCGCAATCGTTCCAATTTATTTTTCGTATAAACTATTTCTTTTTCTGTAAGTCTGTTCTCTCTAAAACTATCTGTAAATTCTAAAATAAACTTGTTCTGCTATTTCGCGAGTTTAACTTCACGCCACGCAAACCTACCTACAAATTGGTGACCCCGACAAGGAACGAAGCTTCTAGAATGGCGCATGAAGGTGAAGTCAAGGACACAGGTGGCGAACTCGGCGATGTTTTTCGTGTTGGTGTACGAATACCACCATTTTATCCGGAAGATCCCGAATTATGGTTTGCTCAGGTAGAAGGTCAGTTTGCATTAGCCAATATTACTAGTGATTCGACAAAATTCTACTACGCCATGTCTCGGCTGGAACATACTTACGTATCACATGTAAAAGACATTGTATGCGCACCGCCAGCGACGGATAAGTTTGAGAAGCTGAAAGCAGAGCTTGTGAAGCGTCTGAGCGTGTCCGCAGAGAAAAAGCTGAAGCAGCTATTTCTTCATGAAGACATCGGTGACCGTAAGCCATCTCAATTCTTACGTCATTTAAGAAATCTCGCTGGCCCGTCTGTGTCCGACGACGTTTTAACTACGTTATGGACAGGCCGCTTGCCGCACAGCTTGCAAACTATTGTAGCTTCTCAGCCTAAGTTAGGGCTTGACAATCTGGCTGAGTTAGCGGACCGCGTGCAGGAGATAGCTCCATCCACACCTGTGCACCAGATAGCTTGCACATCTACGCCGCCGGCACCATCTTCACGCGTTGAGGAGCTGAGCCAAGAAATTAGTGCTTTAACTAAACAAGTTGCTAAACTTACCTCTCATGTATACAGGCAGCCGCGATCGAATTCCAGACCCAGATACCGAGACGCCCGCAGTCGTAGCCGTAATCGGTCGAGCAACCAGCAACCACCACCCGACCACCCACATTGTTGGTACCACTACAATTTCGGAGCAAGGGCTAAGAAATGCAGCCAGCCGTGCCAGTATACAGCGGGAAACGACGCAGGCAGTCGGAAGTAGCGGCCAGCGACTGCCCCATTCAAACAGGCCGTTTGTTTGTAACTGATCGCGCCACAAAGGTACAGTTTTTGGTAGATACAGGGTCGGACCTCTGCGTGTTCCCACGCCGTGCAACTAAGGTACCGTGCATTAAAACCAAGTATACTCTACTAGCAGCCAATGGTTCATTGATACATACTTACGGGCCTATATTGCTTCACTTGGACTTAGGACTTCGGCGTGATTTCACATGGAAATTTATTATAGCCGATATATCCAAGCCTATAATTGGCGTTGATTTCTTAAGCTACTTTGAACTTCTTGTGGATTGCAGAAATCAGCGACTTGTCGACGGCAAGACCTCTCTGTCAATCACTGTACCACCTCAGAAGGTTCCAGAAGAGTTAGCATCAATCAAGACAGTCGCAGGGGAATCAGAGTACCATGACATACTGCGCGAGTTTCCAGAAATTACACGCCCTGCTGGTATGGTACGTACAATTTGCCATAATACGGTGCACCACATAAACACTACCCATGGACCTCCGGTCGCCTGCAGACCAAGACGCTTGGATCCATTGCGACTGAGAGCGGCAAAGAGAGAGTTTGATGAAATGCTTAGCAATGGAACTGCCCGGCGCTCAGAAAGCTGCTGGTCCTCTCCGCTACACATGGTCAAGAAGAAGGACGACGGATGGAGACCCTGTGGTGACTACAGAGCCTTGAACGCACGCACAATTCCTGACAGGTACCCAGTTAGACATATTCATGATTTTTCTCACCAGCTGTCTGGGTGTACAGTCTTTTCTACCATAGACTTGATTAAAGCATACAATCAAATTCCAGTGTATTTAGACGATATAAAGAAGACTGCCATCACCACTCCTTTTGGATTATATGAATTTGGCTTCATGGCATTTGGTCTGCGCAACGCAGCGCAGACTTTTCAACGATTTATCGATGAAGTGCTGCAGGGTCTAGAGGGGTTTACTTATGGTTATTGCGACGATATTTTGGTGTACTCCCCATCAGTAAACAGCCATAAAAAGCATCTACGTGAAGTATTCACCCGTCTACGGAATTATGGCGTGCTCATCAACTCGACAAAGTGCGTCCTGGGTAAACCTGAGGTAACATTTCTGGGTTACAACGTTTCGGCGGCAGGTACAAGACCTTTACAAGCTAAAGTCCAATCAATTCTAGATTATCCAGTTCCAAAAACCGTTAGAGAGTTGAGAAGATTCCTGGGTATGCTCAACTTTTATCGGCGCTTCGTACCTAAAGCTGCTGGCCGACAAGCACCTTTGAACACTCTTCTTTCAGGCCCAAATGTAAAAGGTGCACATCCCATACAAATGACTGAAGAGCTATTACATGCATTTCAGAGCTGTAAGCAGTCACTAGCAGATTCTACACTACTGGCACACCCTCACCCGGAAGCTGAATTGAGCATAGCCACTGACGCTTCAAACGTTGCAATAGGTGCAGTTTTACAACAAAAGAGGGATGACATGTGGCAACCTTTAGCTTTTTTCTCGAAAAAGTTAAGCTCAGCTCAACGAAAATATAGTCCATTTGACAGAGAATTGTTAGCCATGTACGAAGCCGTAAAGTATTTCCGTCACATGATTGAGGCGCGTGAATTTTCTATTCTAACAGACCACAAGCCTCTTACGCACGCATTTAAGAACATTAGTGATAAAGGATCCCCTAGACAATTCAGGCACCTTGAATTTGTAGGACAATTTACAACTGACATCCGCTATACCCCAGGAAAGGAAAACGTAGTAGCAGATGCCTTATCACGGATAGAGGAAATCAGCAGTCACGTTGACCATGAAGCACTTGCACGATCTCAGGAGGCCGACCCTGAACTACAAAGTCTCTTGCATAGTGGATCATCACTCCAGCTAAAGAAGCTCAAACTACAAGGTACTGACACTGAAATATATTGTGATGTCTCAGCCGATCCACCACGCCCATATATTACACCAGAGTACCGACGAAAGGTTTTCAGCTCACTACATAACCTCAGTCATCCTGGAAATACCGCTACAGTGCGACTGGTCGCGCAGAGGTACGTGTGGCCAGGGATGCGCAAAAACTGTAGAGAGTGGTCTCGTGAATGCCTAAAATGTCAAGGCAGCAAGATTACTCGTCACACCTTTGCTCCAACATCCTCATTCCCTCTTCCTTCGTCGAGATTCTTTCACATCCATCTCGACATCGTCGGACCTTTACCATGCTCTTCTGATTACAGGTATTGTCTCACTGTCATCGACAGATTCACCCGATGGCCTGAGGCGTACCCTATCAAGGACATCACAGCAGACACTTGCGCGTCTGCCCTGGTGTCCGGTTGGCTGGCCAGGTATGGCTGTCCAGGCAAAATAACCACCGACCGCGGCCGCCAGTTCGAGTCTCATCTCTTCCGAGCCATCGCGTCCATGGTTGGTGCTCAACACTACCACACAACCGCCTATCACCCTGCTGCAAATGGCATGGTTGAACGGCTCCATCGCCAGCTGAAAGGTGCCATCATGTGTCACTCAACGTCGAATTGGACTGAAGTTCTCCCACTAGTACTCCTAGGCATGAGGAGTGCATGGAAGTCCGACATCCAGGCGTCACCAGCGGACCTCGTCTACGGGGAACCACTTCGTCTTCCTGGTCAATTCCTAGCACCCACTGATGACTACAAGACAGATGACATCACCAACCTAGCAACCCGATTGAAAAGTCACATGGCCAAGCTCGCACCACAGCCTGCATCATGGCACAGAAAGGGACCCTTCTATGTTCCAGACGCTCTCAACAAGTCTTCTCATGTGTTCCTGCGGCAGGATTTTGTCCGAAGACCGCTGCAGCCACCGTATGCTGGACCATACAAAGTACTAGAACGTCATCACAAGTACTACAAACTTGACGTAAAAGGAAAGGAAGCGACCGTAAGCATAGATAGACTCAAACCCGCACACATGACGTCCGAAGCAAATGAGCAGTCGCAATTCGCTGCTGAGCCATCACCTCATCAGCATCAGCAGTCTACCGCAAACCAGGAGAAAAGAACAAGGTCGGGTCGAAAGGTTCGCTTTCCTGATTTTTATCGCCCGCAGTAGCGGTCTCAGCGGGGGAGTACTGTAGCGATAGCAAGGTTGCACCCGTATCGGCCGTGTGAGGACGGCGCGCACTCACGGAGCGAATGGTCTATATACCGCGGCGCCCGCGCCGCGCACCCTTCGGTGGAGGCTCAATGCAGCGGAGGAATATCGCGTTCGCTCGGTCAGGAGCGACATTCATTACTCAGCTCTCACGGCGGGAGCACGCGCAATCGTTCCAATTTATTTTTCGTATAAACTATTTCTTTTTCTGTAAGTCTGTTCTCTCTAAAACTATCTGTAAATTCTAAAATAAACTTGTTCTGCTATTTCGCGAGTTTAACTTCACGCCACGCAAACCTACCTACAGTGTAAAAACTATTGTCAAAAAGTGGTAGCTAAGAACTGGGTTATGGGGGTGATGTGTTAGTGGAATTTTTAGCTGGTACTATTGAAGGACTATGGCGCCTGCACTGCAAACACATGGACAAATGTGCAGGCGTTGACTTCTGGCTGCCACGTGATGTGATGCCAAAGTGGATGGTATATGCGTTTTAATTTTTCTTAAAGAGCATGTAGGTACCTACTCATTTTGATAAAGTGATTTTATTCAAAGAGAAACTAAGACATCCTGTGTGCACGTCGACTTAAAATTCGTGCGCGACAAACGGCTGGCGAAACCGGAGTGGAAATTGTGAGACCAACAATCCCACTACAGTTCAATTTGTTTTATTGGAAAAAATGGGATACACCCAGTTACCGCCGTATTGGACCCCCTGTGCCTGCGACAAAGTTGTGCAAATGACTCTCATTGATTCTTTGGCAGCTTAAGCCTTTGGACACCTGGCCTGTGGGCCCAGGTATTTTGATATCGGACCCGTCTAAGGCAAGATACCTCTGCTAATAACGGAGGTTATGCTGTACCTACCTATCTATCATTGTACTCAGTGGTAAATACAGGATTGTATTTAGTCCCCTAAATACAATCCTGTATTTACCACTGCGGGGGAAGGCTTTACTCCGCTAGCTGAAGGTGAATGACACATACACGAAAGGACTTGGTGTGGAGGGGGGGCGGTACTTAAGCCCCTTAGGTGATGAAAGTTTACTGTTATGTAGTTTATAAGTAGGTCCATTACTATTTACATTACTATACCTATAGCACAAACTAGTTGACCCGCGCAACTTCGTCTACGTAAATTTTCCCCGTTTTTGCAACATTTTTCATTGCTGCTCCGCTCCTATTAGTCGCAGCGTGATGTTACATAGCCGGATACGGATCTTCCTGGATAAACAGGCTATCCAACACAAATATTTTTTTAATTTGGACTGGTAGTTCTTGAGATTATCGCGTTCAGCCAAACTTCAGCTTTATAATACTAGGATAGATTTCCAAGGATTGATGATGAAGATGTTTATTACTCTGCCATTAAAACAAATTTGAAACTTTGCAGTGTACCTAATGTATTTTATACATAAAACGCGGGCGAAGCCGCAGGAAAAGATTATAGATACTTATAAATAGTAGGTGCATATAAAACAGCAATAACATACCATCCAAGATTAAAACAAGGAAACCCCATAAGAGAAGCAGGTTTTTAACCATTTCGATCGGCAACAATATCGATATTAAGAAAATTTCAAAACATAAAATTCTCGATCTCTTAGTATGACAACTATTTCTATTTGAGTTTATTATATTTTGATATGAATATATGACGTGACTGTCATTAGTCTGAGGACGAATGACATGACTTCTCATCAGTCATTTTTTGTTTTTAAATCACAATAACAGATATCTATGGCTCAGTTACTTCTTCCTCAAAGTATCATCTCTGCCCAAGTGTGCTCTGCAAAGATAAAAGATCTTCTGGGTACTCTATCTCCGTCCAAGTCCGAGTTGCTATTGTTCTGAGGTCGTGAGTCACGAGCATTTTATAACGTGAGTCATTTTATATGCTCTTTGGTCACGAGCTATTGAATGAAGCAAGATCTTAACTATCAATCTCGTCATCTCGCTACCGTAATACTTGCCAAATAAAACAATTGAAAAATAAATATGTATCACCAATGATTTTTTATGCGTATGTATAATATCTTCATATTATACAATATATACACATTAAAGCCAATATAACAAGGCTGGTGCACAATTGTTAAGATTAAAGCAAAAGCAACTTTACGGCAGTTTTTTTTTAAGTCGATATTTTGGGAGAGCAAGCAATGGTGATTTATGTCATCTTGTTTGCTTGAGTAGGTATGGATAAAAATTTCAAAAGGCTACTTTAGATGAATCATTTTAATAGTGATTCATCTGAAGTAGCCTTTATATTATAATCTTGTTTAAAAATAATCTCGTGTGGTCATGGTGTTTGTGGTCGAACTTCTCCTTAACGGCTCGATTTTTTTTTTTTTTTTATATTTGTTTGGTATGTGTGTAAAGTATTTTTTTTATTACGAGTAAAAATTGACGCAGTTGAAGTTGCGTGTGTCAGCTGGTTGGTTTCCCTATAACAACTAAAAGTCTCAATCAATAAATTTACATGGTTTACTAAATCAAATGCATTCTTTGGACAAGGAATGTATTTTATTTTCATCAATAGTAACGGTAACTCACTACATTGTAATACTGCAACACAGAAAACTTGAATAGAAAGACTTAAATAATTTGTGAAATAAATCAGCGTTTTATTTACAGAAACAATAAAGTCACCCTAACATGCACTAAAAGTACGGAATACGTTTATTTAACCGCAACGGAATCAATACGAAATGGAATTTATTTATAAATGTGTCACATTATACTAACAGTACCTCTAGACATGATATTAGAACATTTTTTTGTAGATACTTACTGGGAACGTAGAGAAGGTATAGTACATCCAATTTAGACAAATAAAAACATACCTTCTACATTAATTCAAACATCTTTT
Organism: Herminia tarsipennalis; assembly: GCA_945859575.2. Lineage (NCBI taxonomy): Eukaryota > Metazoa > Arthropoda > Insecta > Lepidoptera > Erebidae > Herminia > Herminia tarsipennalis. The sequence continues at coordinate 13,343,550 of OX243835.2, forward strand.
CTCACATAATTACAATATCTTTTCAATATAGATAAGTAATATAGCAGATTATATCTAGTGTAAACGAACAGTTAAGTTATAGATCAAACTGTGAAAGTTATTGCAATAAAATGTAAACTATTTATATGTATTTTCTTTGATATAGTTGCAATACTTTATACTTAGTTCTAACTTCGCCACTGCCACAAGCCTGTGCCTGACGGCGACTAACACAAATGGCCTAAAACTTTAACCCAAGACAACGGTGAAAATATATAATTTGTAAATAAATAACAATCATTTTAGATTTTAACAAATGATTTACTTTAAAACTAAAATAACACTATTTTATATTACACTGAATGACGCAAATGACAGAATTTCTGTTTATCACAGAATTTGATAATATGGAACTAGAACATAGTTTAGCAGAGTTCCATAATGATGACGTTATTCAATCGGGATTTATAATACAATACTTGAATTAGAACTCATTTGACTGCTTCCAAGTTCTAAACAGAATGAAGGACTTATTTATCCTCTTTATACTAGATTTAAGGACTTAGTTATCCTTCTTCATTCTAGTGTTGGTCATTCTGTAGATGATGGAGTCTCTGCCGGGGTCCATGTCCATGATGGCATAGACAATAGCGATCAGAGTGAATGTGAACACTACACCGAACCATAGAATGATGTTGAAGATGGCTGGGTAATCTGCACTGTAAGCTTCGGAGTCCATCTGAAAATGAAATTACCAATGATGTTCCATCTTATTTCAATTATAATAGACTAAGTATCATATTCATAATACGCTGGTAAATGAGTATTTTAACAGCAAATGTTTTGTCTTCTAGTTAATTTTATGATAGCACTGGCAGAATTTTTCCATAATGTCTTTGTTTTTTATATTTAAAAAAGAAAAAGATGTTTTGTTTTCAGTTTGTTAGTTAAATGGCTGTTATTATTATTATTTTCAATTATTTTAAAATAATCTAGGTTCTTTAAATTATCTTATCGCTAACTACAAGCCTGTACATCAAGCACCTATAGGGATTGATAAGAATGTTAACCTACAATTATTTATGGCAAACCATAGCTAATGTCTTTATTTTTCTATTTTAATCATAGTATTACCTCAGCTTCAGTTGTAGTTATGGAAGCTGTTTCGCCTTCGTTTTGAACGGCGCGAATCCTTCGTGAGTGAGCTACATCAGTGGTCACAACTGTCACAAGTACTGAGCCATCATAGGCCTTCACAAAAGCATTGCAGAGGTCTTGCAGTGCGTCACCTGCAAATTAATAATGAAGTATGTTACTTCCTATTTGTGAATATAACTGTGTATTGTATATCCTTGAGCAGAAACATTAATAGCATACATAGACAATATAGGCTGATTCAATATTATTATGTAATTATATTATGAAAGTACATATAAGCAAATCATATATGCTTTAAAAATGGTAAATTGAAAACTAAGCAGTTCTCAATTTACTATCATCAAAAATTGTAAAAGATTTCTTGTCATTGTAATTAAAAGTTAACGTACCCAATTCAAATAAGTTACAAATAATATACCCCTGTATAATAAGCATCTATTGTATGTTGTTGTACTATACGCACAATGGCCCAATTGGGAGGCTAAGTGCGGTTTTCTTGTTCGCCCAGGTAAAACTAACTAACTAAGCATCTATTGTTTGTTTCTTGTAAGAATTTGATTTAAATAAGAATATTATGTAACTATCGACAGAGCATCCTAGAAAGGATTTGTAAGGAGGGGAAGATTCTCATCTCTCATCTCCCATCTGTTCATAGTATTAAAGACTGATCCCAAGATTAAATTAATAAAACACAAATAAAAAGTTCTCCATTTGGTCTGCACTCACCCTTAGATATATATTTCATAGACAAAATACAATATCAACAAATTTAAGTTTTCTTACCTAACAGTTTCTTGGCTTCTTTGGTTTGCAGGGAGTTAATGCCATGATAGTCGGATAAGGCGTGAAGACTGCGGAAGCGGAAGTTGTAGAAATCGATAACATTGTCAGAAGGGATGGAATAGACCTGTAAAATAATATCAGATATAACCATAAGGCTATACTTGCTTTAGTTGCATATTGTGAACCTGTTATGTCCAGTTTAGTTTATAATACATCCAAAATGAATGTGAAATGTAATAACAAAGTTGCTTAACAATAACTCAATCTTTAATACTTTTGTCAATGGTTGTTAAGCAACTTTGTGCCACCCATTTTGGTTTTAATATAGTCTAGAGCACAGGGTCCATGTATTGAGACATTCGAGTATTACATAAGCATTTATTGTCCCTTAACGAGGGGGGTATGTTACACTTGACTTAACATGGACCTGATCTACTATATTCTACACAAATATTAATGCCCCAAGTAGTAAAAAATAAAGAAAACCCATGACCTGCCCCCCACCCCCTTGCTCTAAGCCTGTAGTGACCTGTACTTACCCTCTCAGTAATAGTTTTCAATATCTCAAGCTCAACCAAGAACTGATGATCCTCTTCAACAGAATTCTTCAAGTGCATAAGGGATTGCTTCGTAACCTTAGGTACCTTTACATTTCCAAACACATCCACAAATTGTTCTGATGACAACTGTAAAAAAAAAAAAAATAACAGTTGAATTGAGAACCTCCTCCTTTTTGAAGTTGGTTGAAAAGAAGACAGCTTAATTATATGTATTATGCATTTTTTCCATGCAAGTCCAAAGGCCTTACTCTAATTCAATAAAAATGAAGTTTCAATCAAAAATGCGAAGCCAGGAACATAATCTGCTTGTTCCAGAAAATCATCCATGGGTTCGAACTTATTGTGTAAAATTAGAGTAGTCCCCGTAAACTTAGAAAATTAAGTAGAAATTTAAGAAACGAAAATTCATGAATTTCATTAAAAAGAAAAAGAATAGGCCTATAGGTGCAAAATTATACAATTGGGTATGTTTACGATTTGTTTGATGAGATGGGTGCAAAATAACAACCAGTTTAACTGAAGATTTTAGTTTTTTTTTCTTTTTCTATGGATTAAAGTTCAGGGAGTTTCAGGGCCTTTGAATCCCCAAATCATCAATTATACTGCAGGCTTTTGCACTGCAGTACAATGTTGATTTGGAATTTCAAATGTTACATTATTGCAATTGGAAATTGCTAATAGAATATAAAACAATTTACCTCATTGGGATCAGACAGAGCAACATTCACAATTTTGTTTCTAGAGGTGGTGAATCTTTGTTCAATTCGGTGTTTCACATCAACATAGGTGTCTGGTTCATACTCATCTACTTCCAAGGGGAATGTTTTAGATTTCAATCCAACCTGAAAATATAAGATTACATTTTATGTCTAGATTAGATAAAACACTATTAAACTAGTAGTCTTTTATTTTAAACAACCAGTGGTTCTAAGATAAATTTGTTAAGTCTATTCAGGCAGTTTGACTTCTAAGATATACATTTTCTTATGTTAAGTGTGTAAATATTTTAATGTTATTACTTTAATTTTAATTTTAGTGTTCTAAACCTAACTTTAATATGGCCAACTTACATTGAGCCAATTGTATGTTAGGGGCATTGCCTATTGTGAGCTTAAATATATAGTATTTAAGCACACAATAGACAACACCCCTAATATACAATTGGCAAAATCACAAGGCGTCCTCTTGTTAATATATTTGTAACTAATGGACACCTCATGATTTCACCTGCATACTTCCCATTCCTGTGAGAATACAGGGATAAAAAGTAGCCTATGTCACCCAGGTATACTGCAGCTTCCCAACGGTAAAAGAATTTTTGAAATTGGTCCAGTTCTTTTTAAGTTTAGATGTTACATCCAAAAATTCAAATACTTCCTCTTTAATTAGTATAGAAGTATAGATGAAAATTACTTACAGAGTCACCAAGGCTGGACACTCCATCAACATATACTTCCACAGCAGCTTTGGGGGTGTTAAAAGGGTCAGCCACATATAAGCCTTCCCAGTCAGAGTTCTGAAATTGAATTATGAATTAACATAACGATAAATAGCTAGACCACGGTGATATCTTGTGCGATGTAAAATAAGGTACTCCTACAGTCAAGTGACTTTAGGGCGAAAAGGTATGGTCGACGAGGATTATATGACGTCACTTTTTGGAAATAACCCACCTGTTCTACAGAGAGTCCAAGAGCAGCGGAGAAAACATCCTTCAAAAGGCTCTCAGGAACTTTTTTGGATCCCAATATTTTCAAGGAGTCTGGGCTATGAAGAACGCTGAACTCTCCTTTGCCAGCGTATGAGCCTAAAAGGATACCAAAGCACATAGTTCACACGTAGTTCATAAAAACGGTACAGAATTTTGTATAATATTTAAATAATACTTACCAATTACTGATAACGCAAGAGAAACCCAAAATAGAGCCATGGTCACAGCCATTTTGTTCGGGAATAAATGACTGACTGTCATATGATTTCTGTCTTGCCACAATTAAAAAAACCAATTTTGCCAACCAAACAAAAATAATGATAAAACTTTATCAGCGAAGGTTGTCTTGTCTGGTCAGAAAAAAATAAATTATTCATTGAGTAGGAAGGCTTGAACATGAAATAAAATTAAATTATTAATACGTAGGCACACTTACATTTTTTTCTCTGTACCTCGTCTGTAAAAAAATAATTTCACATGCAATGCTTCGGCTTCGGCGTAACTGTATTACTGGACACTGCCCCCCTTTTTTTTTAAATACGACCGCACACCGCGTCTGATCATTAATATCAATGAGCCCCTCATACATAAGAAGGAAGTGTACAATATATTATTGACCAACTAAATCGGACAATCTGGACTAATGCTTGCTTTTTGAATTACCAAAACAAATCGGTCCGTCGACAGCATTCTTTTTATGAGTGACCTTGACCTTGTTTTGCCAAATTAAAGTGTCAAAGTGACAATTAGCAGATTTGCGTGATATTTACCAACTCTACAAACTTATCGCACATCGTTACCTCGTTAGCTTCGAGCATTTATTTATTTTATTGTACAAATGATCATTTTTCTATTGTATATTATTTAAATTAGTGTAGGAATAAGTGCTTTTTAAAACTAAGTGATCTCTTATTCGTGATATCAATTAACTACAAGATCATATTTAAAAAAACATACGAAACTAAAAACCATTTTGCGTGCACTATGTCGCACAGAAAATCAAATGCACAAATGAATGATCTTTTCCCTAGAGAAATAGATATTGAAGTCTGTTTGAAAACATTAAAAATATATCAAAAGATGGAAGGGGACGTAAACTGTGTTGTATGGGACGCATCTTTGGTCCTCGCAAAGTACCTTGAAACAATGTCTCAGCACAAATCAGATTTCCTTAGTGGAGTTAAAGTATTAGAATTGGGCTCAGGTCTAGGAGTTGTGGGCTTAACAGCTGCTACTTTGGGGTTAGTTAAAAATAACATTATCAACATGTAAAAAAAAATGAAATAAAACTTTTTTTTTTTCAAATTTTAGTGCACAAGTTACACTCACAGATCTGCCAGAAGCATTGTCCCTATTACGATTAAACATCAATGAAAATAAAGCTAAAATTGGCAGCATGGGTGGATATGCAATTGCTGAGTCATTAATATGGGGTGATAACAGTTCTCTTCTTGAAGACGAATTTGATATGATTGTTTTAGCTGACTGTGTTTATTATGAAGAGGTAATATGAATAGCCGTTGTTAAGTCACCTGTGCCTTGAATTTAATTCAAATTGTAGTTGTATATTTTTATTTCAGGCTGTGAACCCACTATTAGAAACTTTGAGAGGTTTAAATGATACAGCCACAAAGAAGCCTGTTATATATTTAACTCAAGAATTAAGGGATACCGAAATGCAAAAGACTCTTTGGAGTTCATTTTATGAAAAACTTACAGAAAGTTTTCAGGTGGAGAAAATACCTGAAGATGAACAACATGTTAACTATAGAAGCTCTGATATAGTTTTACTTAGAATCAATAAAAAGTGATACTTTGTAGCTTGTAATTATGTTATAGGACCAATATTTTGCTGTTAAACTATTTACCAAGTTACATGTTCAGCTTTATGAAGTTTTTTTAGATTTTGGATGTAAAGAAGATCAATGGTTAATATTGATTTATGTAAGGATAATGCTTAGACTGTATTAAGTAGAGATAGAGGTAGATTACAGTTCAAATGTTATTATAATTTAAGTAGGTACCTTTAATAATTATAAGAATTTAGCTTTGAATTTTAATTAGAACACTTTATTCCTAAGACTGTTTAATAATCATGCTTCTATTTTAGAGTAGATTTTATTGTTATTCTTATTAAGGCTTATTCAATTATATTTTACTAAACATTAATCATGAACTTTTTACTGAAAAATGAGTTACCCTATTTCAAATATACCTAACAGATAATGCAAAATGATTTAATATTGGTTGGGAAGGAAGCTTTACAGATTGTTGTCAAGACTGGTCTTAGTGACCCTGACTGCCTAGCCAGAGGTTGTAGGATCAGGGGGGGGATTGCCCCACCCAGGTACCACTGAAACACCTTATTTTTTGGAGAATTTGAGAAGTTTGACACTGGACCGGTGTTTCGTCAGACAATTCCCCCTCCCCCCCCCTCCTCTCCTCTCAGCGGTGATTGCTGGTGTACTTACCGGTGATGAATCAAATGTAATCTCCCCCCTGTAATACGAGCGACTCACACTGAGCGGTTAACTCCATGATCAAAGTTTTGGATCCGAATATTATCGCGACTTAATCGCGTGAAATATTTAAAGGTACAAATCTTTTATTTAGCCGACGTTGTTTATTTTTATTGTAAAATCTGCTGGCCGTGACTTCGCGAAAAAGCAGCCATGTGCTATTCCAGACTTATATCTATCGCGGTGCCAATTTCCTCCAGATAAGCTCAGCCGTTTTGGCGTGATTACATAAGAAAAACATCAAGCCGTCCACATTTTCGTAATTATATTATAGGCACTCGCAAATATCTGCTTACTATTTAATTGAACTTAGGATAGAAGCTCACGCTGCTCTCGTAGTTTTGTGTGTGACCGTACAGTTACGTACGACCTTGTAGAATGTGTTCTGTGATTAAAGCTTACAACCTAAATAGCGAGTATGTTAAGGTCCTACACCTTAACATACTCGCTATTTAGGTTGTCCTACCTACAGAGTGGAGATGTCGTGGTCAAATCGTAAAATTGATCAGTTCATGATGTGGCCAATCATATTGTCGTGATCAGATCTTAGAATTAAACATTCCATGATATAGCTGACTATCATTATTTGCCGTGAAGTGTGGGGTACTTATAGGTTCTTTATATAGTATACTACCTTTTGGTAATTGTTTTATTGACATTAAGTTATTCTCTGTTATATTAACCTACTTATTTAATAAGATGTTCGATCGCTTTAAAATAATTATAATATTAATTTTATATATTCGCCTACTTAAAAAAATACTTCAGCTTAGCATCATTGTTTTGCTACATAATTTCATCAGGCGTTCTTGCCATTTAAATATTATAGGGTCTAACTAACTTCCTTGGTGGCGCGATTGGAGTGTGTCTGACTGCTACGCAAGAGGAGGGTTCGATTCCTACACGGGACACCACTTTGTATGATCCTCAAATTGTTCCGGGGATGTGTGTACTTTATGTCCGTGACTTGTATGTTTGTAAAAGTCCCCCGCGACACAGGGCTTGTACCCTAGGAAGTCGTTTTTTTTTAAAAAAAAGAATAAGCCGTAGATCATTTATCATTGTTACCTACTTGTAAAATTAGAGAATTGTAATTAAAGGCTCATAAAAAATCTTCGAGTTATTTTATTTCTGGGCTCTCTTGTGTCCATATATTTTATGGATCATATATAAGCGACCGTGACCAGACAATTGCTCAAAAGCGTTGTTCTAAATAATTTATGTAAAAAACTTCGATTCGAGCCACTTCAAGTTGTTGATCGAAGAAAAAAAAGGAATTGTCGTGTTTTGAGAGCTGGAAGTAAGAATTTAACACTGGTAACTTTAAAAGAAATGACACTAATGAGTATGACAGACATTTGACAGATGTCGCAGGATGTTTCAGCTTGTAGTATTTTGTCAAAATAATTTTGTAGTCTGCGATTTGATGAGAAACTTCTACTAATACAGTTATTGTAAAGTTATTACATTAAACAATGCGTGGAGATAAAAAAGCTGATAGACAAGCAGTATCGTCTGTCGGAAACTCTTGGATTGTGACCCATTCTAAATCACATCCAGGACGTGTTTATTATTTTAACACTCTCACCGGAGAAGCTGTATGGAACTTGAGTGAAATAGAGGTAGTAATCCTTTGTTTCTTTAAATTAGCAGTGTTTTTTCTGATTCAAACTACAAAATACAACTAAAACTTAGTCTTAGCTTGTCATTTAATGTATGTACATACTCTCAACTTGGGAATAATAAGTCATATTATTCTATTTGACCAATTGTGGCTATTCACTTCGGCAATCATCTTCTGTGAGAAAATTCACTCTCTAACTATTTATGTAACAACATTACATTGTTTTTTGTCTTGTGAAACAAATGCTTAAAAACAAAACCTGCTGTGAACAGTGTGGGACCGAAACTGAAGTGATGTATGTCTTCAGTTCTCACCCAAAACTTTTTTTTTGCAGAGTGAAAGAGCCAGAATGAGAACAAAGATTCTCGAACCCAATTCTATTCCTACTAAATGTCCTGAACCTAAAAATAACCCACCACCACAGAACATATTTAACCAAGAGCCACCAGCAGCTAATAACATCAACCATACTGTTCCTACATATTCTGATATGGCAGTGACAGGCGTTTCTGCATTTAATTTTAATGATATGAATAAACAAATTAAGAGCTTTAATTTAATTAGTACTCCAACTGTTTTTAATCATAGTCCCTGGGCCATTGCACCTACTCAGCAGTTTTATTTAACACCAAGTTTACCCGTTATGAATCAAGGTCAGGCTTCTTTGAATGTTGAATACAATCACCTGATACATAATAGTCAACCAGGAGTTTCTGGATACAAAGTACTTCCCACACCGTACAGAGGCAGAAGAATTCAGAATTACAATACTTACGGGCGTGGAGGCCACTTTAAAAGATTTCAAAAACCACTACAGAGAAATGATTTGCGGCAACGGTTAGCATTAAGAAGAAGGTTATGTCACAATTCTTACCCAACAGAAGAATCTATCAACCCTGAAAGTGTGTTAGTGAGAAATAATGAAAATGGTAAGTCTTTAAAAGCCCATAATATAATCTATCAAAGTTGCAGATTAGTTGACCATCTCAACTACTATTATTTAGGAATATTTTTTTTTTAAATTCTAGGTTAAATTTTGAAAGTTATCCATAAAGAAAGAGGCTCCCAAATATCAATTAATAATACATTAGTACTTTTCATTCAGGAATGTTACAAAACCGAAACTGAATTCTTAATCATTTAATATGCAAAGTTAATACTCTCTTAATTGATTTTGGTGACGGTGGTCAATCTCAGTATCAGAGACTAGCTGGGAGATATGCTCAGTGTGCACTATAGTGCACACTATTCCCTAACTCTCATAGTCTGATGGGATGGAAATCCAACAAGACCGGAGAAAGATTATGGGCAGGACCTTCTGCTTAACAAGCTCTCCCAGGCACGGAGAGGTGTGATAATGTTTGAAAAAGTCACTTATCTATGGACTAACAGTGTAAAGTTGCTTAACCACCTTATTTTAAGCATGCAACTCTTTCCATGCCTAAGCTGAATTGAAACCATACTTCTATAAGTGGTTGGTACTGAATGGAAATGTATTATTAAATCTTATATTTCAGAATCTAAAAGAGAAGGCATAAATATGAATAGAGCTGATATTGGTTCCCATATTGCCAGTATGATTGAAGAAGTTCGTAACTCATGTGAAATGAAAGATAAGGTAAACATTTATAAACTAGTTAAATTTAATAGAATGTAAAGCAGGGTTTCAATAACATACATAATATAAACAACATTGACATAACTTAATGTAGGTATATATATTTCTTAAAAATAGTTTGATATAATCTACTTTTAAGAAATGTTAAAAACGACATACTCACATGTACTGAGTATCTTGTTTTTGGGGGGTAGGTGGTTCAGAAAAAATCCCGAAATATCACCAGTGGGGAGGGGGGTAGTGAGCAATATCACGTTTATTTTTCCTTGAACATGGGATTCTTAAAAACTCGTGTAAAATAATATATGTGTGATATTGGGTAGGGGATAGTCTAAAACATGACCATGATTGTATCATCATAGGGGTTCAAAGTGGCAAAAAAAGTCACGTGACTAATGGACGACTTTTACAATAAAAGCCATTGATCTTTCTTTTGTTTTTGTATTAGTTATTCATAAGGGGGCGTCCATTAATTACGTACACATAACTACACATAAGATAACTATTTCAGTGCTGGTGGTCGATTTTGTTTCTCCATGAAGAATAAAGGCCATTCATCTTTCTTTTGTTTTTGTATTAGTTATTCATAAGGTCCATTAATTAAGTAAGGCGTTTAGGGGGGAGGAGGGGTCGAACCGAATCTCACCAAACCTCACATGGGGGAAAGAGGGGATTGGAGATCATCTTGAAAAATAAGGCGCGCATAGTACCCCCTCACCGTCGCGCGACGTCCTTAGGCTGTATTTGGTGAAAATACATGGTGGTAGGTGTGTTTTTAGGCTGACTATCGGGCGAAATGTTTTGCACCGACCTCCTGTCTCAATATAGCCCTATCGAATGAGATATCATTCGATAGGTCTATATTGAGGGATACCACATGATGGTGTAGGTGGGAAAAAAAAATAACACAACAGGTACCCTCAAAAAAAAAAAAAAAAAGATTATATTCTTTCACTTTGTCGGCGTAAGTAAAACAGTACCTGAATGAGCGTTTTTTTTAAAACGACGTTTTCTGAAAATGAAACATAGCTAGATCGATTTACCGCCCCCGAAACCCCCTGCATACTAAACTTCATGAAAATCGCTGGATCCGTTGCCGAGATTCAGATTATATAAATCACTAGCTTTTGCCCGCGGCTCCGCCCGCGTGAATGTCGGTTATCGCGATAAAAACTATCCTATGTCCTTTCCCGGGACACAAACTATCTCCATGCCAAATTTCATCTAAATCGGTCTAGCTGTTTGAGCGTGAAAGCGTAACAGACAGACAGAGTTACTTTCACATTTATAATATTAGTATGGATGGATTTAAAGATATAAGATGTGTATCCATGCAAAATTACAGCCTTCTAGCATTAACAGTCTCTGAGCTAAGCTGCAGACGGACGGACAGACATGGCGAAACTACAAGGGTTTTGCCATTTTGCTACGGAACCCTAAAAATGAATCCCTATTACTCTTGGTCACGAGTTGACTAGAGAACGACTTTACAGATTCTAATATCTTCTTTTGTTTTGTTCGCTTTCATTTAGGGAAGGTTCCTTCTTCAAAAAAATAATAATGAGGAAAACCTCAAAAATCTAATAAATAAAAAAAATTCAAAAAAAAATTAAAAATCGACATTGGTGGCAGTTTGTATGGGAATAAAATGTTCAGATTAGATATATTTCGGGACTTAATCGCGTGAATTATTTAAAGGTACGAACCTTTTATTTACCCGACGTTTCGATCGAATTGTACCGATCGTGGTCACGGGTCGACTCTCTCTCAGTCGAAATATATCTAATATGTATAAAAATCGCGAAAGTTTAAAAACAATAAAATGTTCAGGTCTTGAACATCGAACGAATCGAAGAAAAAAGTTTTCCATTTTTAATAATAGATGGAGCCAATCGATTTAAATCTACTTATACTAATATTATAAAGCTGAAGAGTTTGTTTGTTTGAACGCGGTAATCTCAGGAACTACTGATCCGAATTAAAAATTCTTTCACAGCTAGATTGCCCATTTATCGAGGAAGGCTATATAACATCACGTTGTGGATCAATAGGAGCGGAGCAGCAATGAGAAATGTTGCAAAAACGGGGAAAATTTACTCAGATGAAGTTGCGCGGGAGAGCTAATTCGAGATATAGTTAGGTTACCGAGAAAATGTTGGTTTCTTAGACTACATATCGGGAAACAGTCGGTCAGGCTAAACTAGCACAATTACACAAACTGTCTATATTTGAGTAGCTGTCAGCTACTCAAATAGAGACAGTTTTTGTTTATCTCTCTTACTGTACAATATACATTAACTCTTAGTACCTAAGTACATAGGTAACTCTTGTATTGTTTTTTCTTATCCCAAAACTTATTAACAGTATTTATTTTACATTTTTCCAAAATACTCTCATCACTCTCCTTCATTCTCTATGCAAAGTTCCATTCGCATAAACCAACTATTTAAACACTTTTGCCAGTCTTGATCCGATAGGTCTAAAATTGCGACTTCGCAAGTAGCCACTGTCTTCGGCACACCGAAAAAAAAACTTTATTTTTTCGTTGATTATTGGGAAAAAAAATAAACCACAAGGAGCTAAATCAGGACTGTGGATGGTCTAGGTTTCAGTACCGGATTTCTCAAGAAAAGCCTTTATTCTGAGGGACTTATGTGACGTTGTCGTGATGCAGCATAATTCCCCGAAGCCTAGTCTTTGGTCTCCTCTCTCGTAGAGCTTGGAAATTCCGAGTTAATAGAGCTATGAATTTATGATGCTTCGAGAAAAAACTAGCCACTATTTTTTTACCAATGTTACGAGGTCTTTGCAGTTTTGTCGACAACTTTCCTTTTGAAAGGACCCATACTGATGACTGGGTCTTTTCAGCAGGAAAATTGTTGTTTTGTCGCCTGTGAGACACATTTTGATGTACCGTTTTCAAATCGTAGACTAATTTCGCGGCAGAATCCACACAGGCCTGTTTTTCATTGTCTTAGAGCAAACGACAACAAAGCTTCCCCACTCCAAGACGCTGATGTAAAATAATGTTAACGCTCCCCGATCTAACGCTAAAAATATTTTCGATGTCCGAGAAAGTAATTCGTGGGTCTTCTTGCGCCATCATTTCAGTAGTCTACACATTTTCTACAGTTACTGCCGTTTGTGGGGACCACTTCTAGGGCCATCTTTTAGAGCTAAAGTTTTTCAGTTAAACCAAATTTAAAATCATAAAATATCAAAGCAAAGGCAAATATTCGCGTTTCAGCTCCATCGTTGCAAGGAAAAACACTGGAACCGTCGTAGTAAAATTACTGGTACTTGTGTTCTATTTTTAAATTACGAGCAAAGTTATGTTAAGTGTAAAATTTGTTAAATAATCTAGATTAGGTAAAGATGAATATTGTTAATGGTTTTAATATTTTTCTCTATTTCAGGTTCACAATAGAACAAACACTCAAATAGAAGAAAATTCATCTACTTTAGATTTAAGCCCGCTAGAATGCTTAGCACCTTCAAATGCTAATCCAAACATTTGGTACATTGTTGTTGATTACACAGTATTGCTTGAAGAATTTGAATTACTGAACAGAATCATAAACTCAGGTAAGTACTAAGTTATGTCCATTTTTAGTAAAGTGATCTAGAGGCTTCTATGACTTTGTGAAAACCAAGCAGAAAAAGAGATCAGAAAGGTTAAGCAATGTTACCACTGCCAGTTCATAGATTTTTTCACTTTAAAAATAACACTTAAATGTTGGATATTACTATAAAAGTCGTCTAATAATTTGTATAATCTGACACGACTGCTTCGGTGGCGCGGTAGGAATGTGTGCGACTGCTGTGCAAGAGGTGGGTTCGATTCCCACATGGGACACCATTTTATGTGATCCACAATTTGTTGTTTTGAGTCTGGGTGTATTTTGTGTCCGTGACTTGTATGTTTGTAAAGTCCCCGACACAGGACTTTTACCCTACTGCGGAAATTGTCTTTTTAAAAAAGTCTGCCTACAGATAAAAGTTGCTGCCTCGCGGTGCCAGACAATGTGATGACTGAATTGAAGAATTACATTGCTAGTTCAAATAACAAACCGGCACGCCGTATTTTCCAATGTCTTTCCCAAAAAATTGATACTGGTGATGTATTATTAGGTAAGTAATTCATATTTACATATCGCCCCCACGTGCATGTCGATTTACGAAACTTTGTCAATCTTTGCCTTCTGGAATGAATTAGCAAAAACCGTTCTTAGTTAACATCTACATACTACCTATAAACGACTACCTACACCTACTTACCTCTTTTTCAACCATATATGTTATGACTAGCTAACCCGCGCAAAGTCTTCTTCGTTTGCGTTAATTTTTCCCGTTTTTGTAATTTTTTTTATTGATGCTCCGCTCCTATTTCGTAGCATTTAGCCTTCCTCAATAAATGGGCTATCCAACACTAAAAGATTTTTTCAATTCGATCCAATAGTTCCAGAGATTATCGCGTTCAACCAAACAAACTCTTCAGCTTTGTAATCTATACTAATATTATAAAGCGGAAGAGTTTGTTTGTTTGTTTGCTTTGTTTGTTTGTTTGTTTAAACGCGCTAATCCCAGGAACTACTGGTCCCATTAGAAAAAATATTTTTTTTGTTGGATAGCCCATTTATCGAGGAAGGCTATAGGCTATATAACATCGCGCTACGACTAATAAGAGCGGAGCAGCGACGAGAAATGTTGCAAAAACTGGGAAAATTTACGCATACGAAGTTGCGCGGGACAGCTAGTATTAATATAGATTTAGAGTTGAGTTTAAATTGTTGATCTTTTATCTCCAAGGCGCACCTGGTTTGCGTTGGTCTTACTAAATATGCCAGACTTGGCCAGCCGTTAACAACCCCGCCGGCATCAGCATATAAGTTTTTTTTTTTTAAGATAACTAGCAATATAGGAGTGTGGTCCCACATAACTAGCAATCCTGTTAACCCTTCCAGCTAAGCTCTATGGCTTGTGTTAGGAGTGGGTTCACGTCGGTGGTATAATGGCCAGAATTCGAACCCACGACCTCACGATTGCGAGACCAATGCCTTAGCCATTAGGTAGCCTAATGACTAAGGCATTGGTCGCTATTCAACGTGCAACAGAAAGGTGTGGTCAAATTTCAGCAGCGAATAGTGTATGTTGTCAGTATTGAACATACCATGTTTTCATATCCGATTGCATTATTATTACATAGTTATAGCATATTCTTTTTGTCAAATTTCATTAGCGAAAGACGTATGGCCACAGATGATATAATACTATACTAAGTACATAATAGTATGGCTTATAATACTACTAGCTGTGCCCCGCGGTGTTTCCTGCGGTTTATTAGCCTATGTGTTAATCCAGGGTGTTAGCTAACTCCATACCAAATTTTATAAAAATCGCTCCAACTGTTTAGACGTGAAGAAGTAACAAACATACACACTATGTGAGTGTGTATGTTTGTTACTTCTTCACGACTCACAAACTTTCGCCTTTATTGTTATTATACCTCACCTGGTGCAAAATTCGATTGGATTATTATGGTATAGAACTTTTTAAGTCATACTATTTTAATTATAGCTTTTTCGTTCATAAATAACCGAATGAAAAAATAATAAACAAAATATTAGGGTACTCTGATTTTGATATTAGGTATGTGTGCTCAGTATCCTGGGCACATACCAACCCTTGAATATGACCACACCTAATCACACCTTTCTATTACATGTTGTATATTAAAAGTAATTTTCGACACTGATGCCGGCTGGATATGTCTGTCAATGGTACAGATACATTATTATTATTATTATTATCCAGAATATATCTTGATTTTTATGTTCCTAAATAACTAACTATTTTTTTTGTAATATTTTAGGGCAGAAGCTAAGTCAAGATTCCGGATTGTCTATTTCAAATCCTATTCTGAAAACTTGCTTTGACCTATTAGAAGAAAATTACCATGTGGTAAGTGTTAATTTTTTTTTTATCATATTGTTATGATTAACATGATTCTTTCTGTCTTTATTTCGTCTATACTTGCATTTCCCTCTTTTCAAATCAAAGGAAATCATGTCTGTTTTAGATACTCCTCACAAATGATAGCAAATTGCTCAATTATAAGAAGTTTATCAAAGTTAACATGTTTACTGTAGACGAGATTAAATTTCTTTTAAAAGAAAGTATTCATGATGATCAGCCAAAACCAGTTTCACTTTCTCATTCGCCAGTATCGCCCATTAGTTCCCCATTACCGCTCGATGCCATTAAAATAACCATACCGGGCAACCAACATTCAGAAATGGAAACATTGATTGAAGATGAAAAAATTGAAACATTGACTGAAGATGAAAAAAATGTCGACACCGATTGCGATAAAGAACTTACGGGCAATGAAACTTCTCAATCTATAGAAAGTAATTTACCGCCAAAATGTACTGTCGATGCGGCAATACAAACGGACATAGTAATTCTTCCCAGCAATGATAATATCGAGAGAGAAGGGAGAGATGCATTGACGAATAAAACCGAAACGCAAGATCTAATACAAGATTCAGATAAAAGTGAAACTACACGAGAGTCTGGTGTAGTAATGCCACCGATTAAACGGAGAGAAATTAAACTTAAACGTAGTGTGTCCCACCAACCCATGCCGTCAACTTCTCTGAACAAAGGTAACGAGAAAAAACCGTTTAGATGGCGCAGCAGAAAACGACTCGCGAATTGTCAAGAATCAACTACCAACAATAATAATGAACCACCCAATTCTAAGGACGATATAAATGTTGCATCTGTTAATACAAACACTACAAATGAAATTT
Organism: Herminia tarsipennalis; assembly: GCA_945859575.2. Classification (NCBI taxonomy): domain Eukaryota; kingdom Metazoa; phylum Arthropoda; class Insecta; order Lepidoptera; family Erebidae; genus Herminia; species Herminia tarsipennalis. The sequence continues at coordinate 13,360,317 of OX243835.2, forward strand.
CAACTAACGAAACTAGAAATGAACAAACCTCAAAATCAGATGAAGTAGTTGAAAGTAGAGAGTCGAGTATTATTGGTATGAATGTCCAGAGAGACAGTATTGTAATTGAAGAAACATCAACGTCTGGTATATCGAATACGGAAAGTAATGTCGATGTTCAAAGTGAATACACTGATTACAAAGAAAACCAGGGTCAGGAAGCGAAAGAATGTAGTGTGCTTATTGACAGTGAATTTATGGAAGAATCCTTACGCACAAAATGCGAAGAATGGGTTTCTAGATTTATCCAAATTATGGAAGAAGTATTAGCAGTGGTATTACACAAAGAACCATTGTTTGCAAATGTAGAATTGCCGCCACCTTGGACTGTACATGAAGCAGCTCAATGTATTAGAAAATATTCTAATGTTCCTATCGTTAGACGTGCTTCAGACAAACTGTCGGAGATTCTATTCCAACTAAGCGACAGCGTTGGTAAGTAATTTTGATTCCAAATAAAAAGCCGATGAAAAATACACACTATTTATTTTTATCTCCCTCCAAAAGATTATGTTTGGCAATACTGTCATACCATTCTAAATTAAATTGCTCACAGGGAAAAAGATAATTATTTTCTTTTTTATTTCTAGGAAAAATAGCCACGAGTATGACAGCACATCAATATATGGAAATGTATGATTCTGGCGTATCATTGCTTACAGCAATCAAAGTTTGTACACTAAAAATTCCATTTTCTTTTGTGATTTTTTTTGTAATCGTTAACCGGATATTTTCTGGGGATTTATATTTTATGGGGAATAAAACATGAAGTATAATTATTTATTTTAGGCTATCACGAAATGTGAGGATGTTGAAATTGCAGAAGAATCGTTGCGGAAACTATTGATTGATATAAAAAATCCTTACTATGGTTCCAACGATTCGGTGATTGATCGTCAAGAAAATTTACAAATATCAGGTGAGTAGTAACAGTTTCGTACGATTTACTTCGTATTTTATTGAAATTTTATTTGAAATTGTCTTTGTAGAAGACATGAATGATTCGGCGCCAACGAAAACCCTCTTAGAAGCAGCACAAGATGACCCAACACCAAATCAGGACAAATATAACCTTAGATCCAAGTCAACAAAATCTGTAGAGGTACGCGGAAAAATGTTGTATAACTAGACAAAATATATATATGCGAAGTTACTTAAATTCATACTTTCTATGAGCTTAGAAATAAATCAGCAGATTATGTACCTATACCTACCACTATAATGTTAAGGCAAATAAATTCAACTTTATTTTTACCTAGTATTGTGAGCATTAAAATTGTTGGCCACCTACCCATAGGCATAATATATCAGATTTTCAAAAAGTGCTAGGTTAGTTTCTCGACTAATAGGTATTGTTGATATTACCTACTAACACAAAATAAATATTTTTTAGGAGCCAGTCCAAACCCCGCAACCTGTAAAAATTATCCGAAATTTGGATATCAAATCGTCATTTTTATCGAATTTGAATCTACAAAAAAGAACTTCCGATCAGAAACAGTCGAACACTGTATTTAGTAGGTCTAAAGACCGTTCTAACGAGAGACCATGTATAACATTTCCGAATGCCTCGAATGATGCGGTTGTTCCAAAGGCAACAAACACTCCAAATATTGTGAGAAACTTCACTAAATGTCCCAAATATGAAGAAAGATTAAGGAAAAAGCTTGAAGCTAATACATTTGAGAGCAATGATGAATATTTAGATGAAGAAGAAGATTATATGTACAGAACTAATGGAGGCTTAGAAGACATAAACATGTCGGATGAAGAGGAATTGCAAAGCGACCCAAATGTAACTCAATTGTTTGAGACCTCAGATCTCGATATACCGGCCAATCTAGTAACAAGTAGCCCGAAAGCGGTTGATCCGTCACTGGCTAACGATAGTAATAATAGGTTTAAATATATGATGTGTATGTTTTTGAAAGAAGTACGTAATGCTATAAATGAAGTTAAAGTTTTGTGGTAAGTTAATTTTAATAGTCTATGTTTTATCACATACTAAATTTTACCTGACAAATATAAATTACTAGCTGTCCCGCGCAGCTTCGTCTGCGTAAATTTCCCCCGTTTTTGCAATATTTCACATTGCTGCTCCGCTCCTATAGGTCGTAGCGTACTGTTTATACCTTTAGCCTATAGACTTTCTCAATAAATGGGCTATCCAACGGTGAAAGAATTTTTCAATTCGGATGAGTAGTTCCTGAGATTACCGCGTTCAAACAAACAAACAAACTCTTCCGCTTTATGATATTAGTATAGATGTTACGTCTTGCTTTATTATTATTTATGCAGACAAAGTTGCTCGACTCAGATAGTATAAATACTATCTGAGTCGAGCAACTTCGTCTGCATAAATTTTCCCCGTTTTTGCAACATTTTTCATTGCTGCTCCGCTCCTATTGGTTGTAGCGTGATGTTATATAGCCTAGAGATTATCGCGTTCAAACAAACAAACAAATTCGTTTTAGAATAGATTAATCGTCGACGGCTAAAGAAAATTTGACTTTTCTCACTAGCTTTACTTTTTTGACATTAATGCAGAATCCTATTCTACATTTTGTCAGACAATTACAAAAATGAATAAACTACTACGACCTTAGCAGACTTATCATGGATTATGTTTTTTTTACAGTGATAAGTGCTACGCTGAATTAAAAAAACCACAGCTGCCTCCAACACAGAGAAATGAACTAAGAATTCAGCTCGAAAATGCTCACTTACACATTGTGGGTCTTTGCATATCATTGGAGAGGTACATTATTTTACTTTTTTTTTTATATGTAAGCAAATGACTCCATTCCACCTGATGTTAAGTGGAAATAGAATCCAAATGCAAGGCCAGACAGTATAGCACTATGTGCAGCACTGGCTATCCTTACCTTGCTCACCTGCAAGGTGCTTCTTCAATTACTTACAATTTATTTATTCGAGCAAAATCATAGTACTTATTCACTTACTGTACTTATGACTTTATTATTTTCAAAATAACCCCGAAAGTTATTGCTGCATTGCTTATTATTAACTATTTTCATGGAGAGTTTTATGTTATTTCTTATTTTTAGTATGCTAGATCGAGATCCTAACGCGCCTACAGATAATATACAAACTGTTTTAAAGAAAGCTGGCATCGACGTGTCGCATGTTGATCAGCATCTGCTCTCTAGTTACTGGTAAGTAAAATACCCCCTTGGGTATGATTTCGAGCACTTTGATTGGCCATTTCACGGTCCACTCTTCGCCTCCGCCCAACACGACATCAGTGGAAACCCTAATTCACAATACTTTAGTAACAGCATTTTAAGTAGCGATTATTATCTTCTTTACAAATACAAATCTTGGTTACAATTACATACTTTTTTTCAGGGACACTATCGCCAATTGCAAGAAACATGCAGACGTCTTCCTGTTTTCAGTACGTGATATTATTGCAGGCTTCAAGTCTCTTAGTGATTAAGAATTAGTATCTATTGTTAAGTTATTTTAATTTAAACATTTTTTTTATTATTATTCAAGCATATCGGTTAAGCATGTACTTACAGTGAGTTACGAAAAAGTTTATCTATACAATAATATGTTAATGTTACAAAGATAACATTTGAGATATTTCTTCTCAAATTTTACCTTATTAGATGAACAAATGTCATTGTCGGATCCAGGCAGGTAGGCAAAGAAAATCAATACAATACAAGAAATTTTGTCAGTATACAAAACAACGTTGCCTAGCCCCCCCCCCCCCCCTCTCCCCCTGAATCCGCCAATGACAAACATACAAGTCTAGTCCGATGAAGATCTGCATGCAATATGGAAGAGGTAAAAAGATAGATCTCATTTGGAGTACAAGTAGAAAAAGTGTTTGTAGATAACAGTTCAAAAACCATCCATAGTGGCGCTAGCGTATACAAAGTTGTAGACGAATTGAATTGCTATAGGAAAATGGTTTAATATTAAAATGTACCCTGCTGCTACTGAAGCGCCATCCTTTACACAGATCTTTCTTTTATAAAAGACCCGTAGTATAAATACTTATATAATGTGTAAAAATCGCGAAAGTTTATTAATATTTATGTTTCTTTTAATCTCTACCCTCCATAGTGTATGAACGAGCTTGCACTGATACAGTATTTTTTACTATATGTATAACATCGTAACATTTTATGTATTTTTTCTTAGATGTGTATGTTTCCTCTGCCTCTATTAAGGTGTATTTGATTTTTTTCTTTTATTTTTACAAAGCATGTAGACTTACATAAGGTATGGCAAAATACCAATAAGGTAAGCATCATACAAACGCTTTCTAACAACGCACACATCATGGCCGTACCCAGGAGAGGGATACGGGGATTTAACCCTCCCCCCCGAAATCGTAAAAAGTAGTAGTAGTAGTAGTAGTCTGGTCTAATGTGTACTATGTATAGTATAGTACACATTTTTTTTTAATGAATGATAACTAGGAATGTAGAATTGTGGTCCCACATTACTAGCAATCCTGTTAACCCCTCCAGCTAAGCTCTATGGCTTGTGTTAGGAGTGGGTTCACGTCGGTATAATGGCCAGGATTTGAACCCCACGACCTTACGATTGCGAGACCGATGCCTTAGCCATAAGGCTACCGCCGTTTGAATTTGGCCGGTGTTTAGATAATTGTAGGTACCACGTAAAGGCCCCGCCCAAATTACCAACCCCTATTTCGTCTGGGTCGCTCATGGCACACATGGACATCGTTCACGCACAAGGAATCTCGAAGCACTTTGATCCGAAAGTGTTCATAGATTGCGAGTCTGTAAATCATGTCGACTAATTTTGTAGTACCTATGCCTTATTCAAACTGATATCCTTTGACAGCAATTGAATAATCTCATGTTTAACATAATATCGATTTGTTCCAAATTATATCACTTGCCGGTTTACGAGTATGTAATATAGATATGCAGATAACGATTTACTACAACTTGTTGTGTGTGAAGTGGTTGTGGAAATATAGGCCACAGGATGATAAGTGATTTAATTAGGAATGTTTCATGATTTTTGCTGCCCGGTCGTGTGAATTTGAAGTTCCACTATTCAAACCTTAAAGTAAACAACTTTTGGATTTGACATTAAAGGCCGGTTTCAATAATCTACCTATCGATTGATTTGGCTACTAGAGGTAGAATTTTGACATATTTTGTATGGAGCTTATGTCAAATATATACCTCTAGTAGCCAAATCCATCGATAGTTAGATTATTGAGACCGGCCGTTAGAGATTTTAAGATAATGGAACTTCAAAAGGGGCCTAAAGTAGATTTTTAAAGCACTGACCTCTTTAGTATGTACTTAAGCTGGACTAGCTACGGGCCAGAACAAAAAGCTTTCATTTAATTTCGACATTTGAATGGTAAGTTGTTAAAATTAAATGGTAGGCTTGTGTAGCAAGGATAACCCATTGACGTATAGACCTGGACTGCGTCATAACCTTAGAAAATTCACCACTCTCTTGAAAGAGACAACGCTACTTTGTGGACAACACCTGTCAAAGAGACTTTCCTCTCTTTTACGCTTTGCAGACAATATTTACTTTTTAATTGAAAGGGATTGCGCGGTCCATGCCTATACTTCAATGGGATACCTACCACCATTTGTCATTAGTGTCAAAAAAGTTAACAGGAGGGTATTTGTTTCGGAATTTGAAATTGGTGTCACTTTGTACGGGGTAGCCAATCCAGCATACAAGTACCTAATATAGAGGTCAGTGTTTTTAAAGAGTCGGCAACGCGCCCGTGACTTCCCTATTGTTGCAAGTGTCGACAGGCTACGGTAACCGTTTACCTTCAGGCGGACCGTATGCTTGTTTAAAAGAACTTGTCTAGGCCCCTAGTCCCAAGCTGCTGTCGAATTACTTACCTTTTATTTTCGAAATCAGTTTCATGCAGTCCCCTATTGAACTACATTACGTAGTACAATGGAGGACTACGTATTGAACGTACGAAATTGATTTGTCTATAGATTAAATAGATAGTAAGTACAATTTAGTATCTACAGTTTTTTTATAAGAATGTCGATAGGTGCTTATTAAACCAAAGCTGCAAAGGTTTAACCGAATTTCAATTCCATACCTAAGAAAATTTTGACTAGTTTTGCTATTATTATATGTATCAAAAACACCTTGAATCTATATTGGTTAACGAATTTAGGTTTTAGCGGCACAAAGAAAGAATAAGAGACATTTGAAAGACTGAAAGAAGTGCAAAAGGATAATGACTTAAAGGGATGTTTCGCCCTTCGATTTGAGCTTATTAGTAATGGCTTTACAAGAATTAAACATTAAATGTGTTTTGTATTCCTCATATGAGATGAGAGGGATTTAGGGATGCTACTCCCACCTCTCCCCTAAAAGGTTAAACACATGTTTTATTGCTAACTACGCCCATGATCCTCTACTGTATTTAATTTTTCTTACAGAAATATTAAGGTGTAATTTTGCATGTAATGTTTATGTATTATTTTTACATAACGTATTGTGGTGCGATTGAAAGAAAAATAAAATTATTAATGAAGTTTCAAATTTCAAATAGTTACATAACAATGTTTGTATTTTAGTGTTTCTGACCAGTTTTATGCGATAGTCCCAGAGGGCAGCGCAGCGTTTCATAAAGGATGATTTTTTAATATTACCTCACATTAGTGGAGTACACGTACGTGAAACTTATTTTGAATTCATATACTGCTAGAAAACATTTTTTAGGTTTTAGAAAGCAGTTTCCCAATATATTTAGTTCATAAAAAAATATATATGAACCTGTCGCTGCGCTAAACGCTATTTCTAATAAAGGTATATGTATGCTCCACTAATGTGACGTAATGCTTGCATTTTTTGTCGCTCTCCTCTAGAACTATTACTTAAATTTCCACTATCTAAGTGTAACTGATAAACATATGAGCTATATGTTTATTTTTTATGTTTTGATCGATGCATGTCTCGAAAGTGTCTATTTCCAGCAAAGTTTTAGTCATTGTTTTATGTAGATAACAATATGGAAAGATTATTGATTACTGATATTTAAAATACGTCACATAATCAGTAAAATTAAATGTTAACTATCCAATGAGGCATAACATATAGTATTGTATTGATTCAAGTTATATTATTTGTCATGTTTTCCTTATGTGACTTAGTTGTGGTATCAGTGAATAGGTTTTAAATATGTCTTATCTATGTAAAGGCAAATATAATTAATTTGCACCGTAGGTTGTAATCTTAGGTGTGCATAGTAAAACTATAGTGTTATGAGTAATAGTGGGGTATCGCAAAATGCCGCCCGGCGATGAGTCATAAAAAATATACAAGGGTTGTCCAAAAAGAACAATAATTATAAATATTGAGTTATTTATTAATCTTTACGATTTATTACAAATGTGCATGGATTCATCATGCAATCGTGAGGTCGCGGGTTTGATCCTTATCATTATATTACTGACGAGCTTTTGCCCGCGGCTCCGCCTGCGTTGATGTCGGCTATCGCGACAAAAGCTATAGTTATCACATTTATGTTACAGCTCACACTTCCCCAAAGCCCGGCGGCAACAAAGGGATATCCATAGTAACCTAAATTTGTAACAAATAACAAAATGGCGCACGTCAAATAATGACTTTTATAGGCAAATTTTTGCATTTATAATGTTAGTTAGGATTAAGATAGCTGTCTTCCAACTACGAATGTCGAGTTTCAGACACGCCTCAACTCAGCGTACCCCAATGCATGCGACCTATTGGGGTACTGCCGCACACGTCGCGGGTGGGTGGGGCGCTCCGCTCTCCTACTTACCGCAACTCATCGCTTCTACGCCCAGCGCTGGAGTTGCACCACTAGTACTTATTATTACACTATGGTAAAACTATTCATTTATAATTGTATTGTATAGGTACTATGTTATGTCGCCTGTGAGCTATGTTTGTACAGGTCATTCTTCCAGTCTGAAATCAAAATCTGAATATGGAAGTGATACTTCTGATACATTTAGCCTATTTGTTAAAAGTGTTACTGTTTAAAACCACTTATGTTTTGTATTTTTAGGAGTATACCTTAGAGGTTTATTTTTAAGTAAGTTTACCGTTATTATTTTAACAAAACAAGATTGCATGGTTTCGTTAGTTATGTGTATTTAAACTACTTTAAATACACAAGTATATTTTGTTACAAATAACATGTACATAATAAAAAAAAACAGAGTCCAGAATACCTCTAGTTTTATTCAAATCAAACACTTATCAGAGCATAATAACTGTTGCCTAAGTAGGTCTTAGTTAGGCTTATCTAAGGAGGAGAATAGGCTACACGACTGCCAAGTCAAATGCATATCGTTTTATGGAATGTCTAAAGTTCTAAACGATACACTCACCTAATTTATGGAAAACATTTATGACGTCACATCTGTGGGTCGTCAAATTTGTACTTGTTCGGAACACATACATGTTCTAGGTCTAGGAGGTAGGTACATACTATTGCTTAAGTATGACTACTTATTATTTATTTTCATTGTAGGTAGTTATCTACCAAATTGATATTTACGCACTCTTAAAACTAAGGAGGTCTAAACCACGAGTTTCAGCACTTAGATGCCATTAGGCTGCACAATTTTTGTAAAAACCAACTTTTCAAGCCTTATTAGTAAAATGATGATGCAGGATAGTTCAATATTTGCTTGAACGAATAAAATAAACTACATTTAGAGGTGCTTACATTTATTAAATGATATTGTATACAATATAAATATAAAATAAACTATTTAAGTGTTTTAGTTGCTTGGATCAACCATGAACGAAGCAAAGCATATTTAGGGTACCATAGTTAACAAGGTACCCTTATTTTTAATATCATTATAGACTCATTTTAATTTTAAACTTCACTAATTGATGATTATTTTACATAATGGCACGATATTATAATTCTCGTAGCTTAAATTAGACTTATTAGTAATCTAGATTATGTTATTTTGACTAGAATATAACTACTAATTGAATCCTCTTCCCTCCACCATCGCTTGCGCACAGTATCTCGGAAACTGTATCATGTGGAGCAAGAGATCAGTTAGACCCTGTAACAAAAATATATGTATCATTTGGGAAAAAAACAAATTGACTACAAAAATCCAAAGCGATAATTATGGGTAATAGTCATTGTGGTTCTAAAGGGTACCAATAATATTACATTTATAGGTAGGTACTAGGTACATATTTTGCAACCGACTTCAAAAAAGGAGGGGGTTCTCAATTCGACTGTATGTTTTTTTTCACTTAGGAAGCGAAATACTACTCTTGTGAAAAGTCGATTCTACATGTATATGTAATGCCTCCTTGTTAATGTTAATATAATAGGTAAAGCCGGAGAAAAGAACGAGGCAATAAAAACTCGCGGCTACTCTTTTCAAATTGGCAATGTTTACAATGTTTCTTATTTATAAACTGTACCTATATGCAGGTAAGGTAACATAATAAATATCAATGGTTATAAGTAAGTACCCATCGGCCATCCCTCAAATATTCAAACTATGAGTAAAAGTAATTAACTTTAAGTGAGAGCAAACGGCGTGGCGTCTCAAAACGGAGTGACATTTGTCAGAGAATACCTAGAAGTAGCTGTTCTTTGCGGAGCGAAATTTGAAACCCCTGTTTCACCTTGTAGGTACGGGTTAAATTTTCAAGAATCCGTTCTTAATGAATGGCTACGTCATATTCCTATGTGTTGTCTATATAAAGATATGTAATGTATACCCACCGAATAAGACGGAAAAGTAGCATCACGTGAATATTCACGTGACGCTACTTTTTTTAAGTACCTACCTACTTATTCTATTGATTTGCGAACAGTGGCGGCGCAGTTTCACAATACCTACCTGGTAAAATGACGGCGGCGGTGGGCGTCGCGTCGTAGTGCGTGTTTATTTATTACTAGCATTCTCCGTCCGTTATCGCGATAAAAATCTATCGTAGGTACTTATGCCCTTTCCTGGGACTCATTTCATACCAAATATCATATAAACGGTTAAGCGGTTTAGAGGGAAAACGTAACAGACAGACAGGGTTACTTTCACATTTATAATACTAATTAGTTAGGATGTTTTATACTAACCGATAACGGCTCTATGCAGACTGTGAAAGGTAGAATGATGATGTAGAAGCCCGCAGCGAGGCCGGCCACCCAGAACGAAATTATGATTAAAACAATTAACCATATTATGGAAAAGACTATGTTCCCCATGTTCTGAAAATAAGAAATACTGTATTAATAAATGTCGCTTCTAATCTCGCAACTACATACCTAATAATGGTTTTTGGGTTAAATAGTAAACAAGGGACCCTTATGTATAGATATTTACATTCATAGGCGGATCCAGGGGGGGGGGGGGGGCACAGGCGCAAGTGCATTTTGAATATAGGTATACATAAGCAGTATTGGCCTCAGTACAGTTCCTTGAGGTACACACACTACACCTAACGGTGTAAGTATCCCAAAGAACTCTGGCAGGCGGTGGAAGTGAGATGGAATATATATATTCACAGCCTAAGTATTGTTTTCTATACTCATATTGAATTGCTTTTTATCTTTGGTCTATACAATAATTACAATATCTACAGATTCTATTATAAACGAATCAATTAGTATTTAAGAAAACAATCAAATATCTTTAAAAGTCATTAATTAAAAGATCTACAAATTATTAGGTACCTACGTAAATAAAATTAATCTTTTATTGATTTTTAATTTGTATTGATAAAACTGCAGAAGCTAAAGCATTCGACTTCGATCACAAAGTGTGGATTGTGAAATGGCCAGAGCGTAGCGTAGGTAGGTTCCTTATCTTAGGTCTGTGAGTATGACAATCGTTACCTTTCAGCTAATCCTACAAGTTAAGAAGAAATATATTTCAATTATATTTTATAAGTAGGTATATTTAGACGCAATCTCCTTACGTAGTTACCTACTTATCTAATTTAACTATTTACAACAGTAACTAGAGTTACGCCAAGATATTTTGATAAGTGGATACGTAGTTATTGATATGTTAACAAACTTATCTAATCGTTGTTTTTATTACATGGATTTAACATTAAGGAAAACGGTTTACTAAAGGGATATTGCCTAAATATTTTAGAATTTCCGATATTGTTTTCAGGTACCTAGCTAAGCAGATATTAGCCAGGCAAGTTTACCTTTGCTTGAGGGTGTCCTACTTACCCACCAGAAATCCCCTAACCGATTTCCTAGGGCCAACCTCATCACAGACTAGCCAATTATGCAGGAGTCAGGAGTAGGTACCTACTTAGGAGACATTATAGTCCACAAGTGCTATATTCCCTCACTCTGATAGTCCAAGACTAAAGAGAGATTAAGTGGGGCGTGACATTTTTCGGTTCCGATAGTGGCCCATTTACCTATGGGGCGACAGTAACAACGCTGATAGATATTAAAATCTGCTCGGTCTCCACACGAACGAAGTACGAACCCTTCAACCTTGGTACTAAGAGATTCGTGTACCTACCTACTTAAACTATATCACAGACTACCTACTTTTATTCCTAGTAGGTAGGTATTCGGTATTTGTGGTATAACGAGATACCTTTCTTAACTATGTTTGCTTTTTAGATCTCGTCTAATAAGCGAACAGATGTTAATTAAAACATTAACAAGCCTAAAATTTACACTACCTACCTACTAAATAGGTATTTAGTATGAAAAGTAGGTGCCTACCTATCATTGTTTATACTCTACGATTCGTCCTTATTTCAATGGCCTAATTGCTATCAACTTATTACCTCAGTGATGTAATGGGTGTTATGAAATTACTAGCGGTTAGGTCACCGAGCTAAGTAAAGAAACAATAAAATGACAACGAGAACACGAGATCATTATTTTTAGCCAACTCCTTGCGTTTGCTAAGTCTGACAACCTAGTTAATTCTAGACGACATTTGATAATAAATCTTTATAAATATAAAATTCTTCTGTACGTGTGTTTTTACCTAACTTCTCCTAAACGGCTGAACTGAGTTAGATAAAATTTGTGTGTAGGAATATTTGAGTGGTTCTCTGGATCAGTTAGGGCCTTTTACACACGGCGTTTCTTACGCGCGTAGAATGCAATCAGGACGCTCAGCAAACACAAGACTGAAGTCACGTTGTTACCTTCGCACACGATCCTTGCGTTTATATCGCTACAAACGCGCTGTAAACGCGCGTTTATAGCGAAACATCGCGCAGAAAGCTTGCCCCAACAATGGTACAACGCGCTGTGAACACGAGTTTTATTTGCGTTTGTACAAACGTGTAAAATCTGCTAAAACGTGCTGATAACGCGCAGAGGACGCGCTAATCAAAAACGCGCGTCGTCAGCGCGTTAAAAAAACGCCGTGTGTAAAGATCCTTATAGCTTTATCCGCGACTAGAGAAAGAAACTACTAGCACCAGATAAGTAGTTCTTATTAATACTTTATTAACCACTACAAAGCAGACAAGTAGGTACTTATAGATGAATTAGATACTACTAATTAGGTAAGCTTACGAACGAAGAGACTGATGCCGACAGTTTTTAGTTGGTGGGTAGGTAAACCATGGAAACCATACAACAATAAAGTGACTGACCTTGGTTAACAGACTTAGGTACCTTATAAAAATCCATACAAATATAGGTACTTATATATATTTTTTTACTAAATCTATGATACGGGTAGGTACGATGAACCTATTTATAGCCAGACTTGTGTTACGTGCCGTTTACGGCGTCAACGTAAAACACGAGCTTGGACAAAAAAATAAAAATGTACCTTAAGGTACTTACTTATTATTTTATTAGGTAGGTACAGTCAGCGTTAGATAGATTAGTGCTTTCAGTATAGTCAAAATTATGTGAAGAATATAAACTCAATTTTATATTCGCGGACATAACATTCAAATTGTTGTAAGCATGCAGAGTGTTCAAAACATCTTTGCTATAAGTTGTCAATATTATGTTAGCTGTCACAGTGTTCATATTAATGTTAGCGAGTAGGTCGTTCAATGGTATCTATGCACATCTCGTCAGAAATCACTAAAGCTGGTTACAATCTCAGTTTGATGTTCCTCAAAACTAAGGCCTGCCACACATGCATTGTTAATTCGCTCATCAGGTGTGCCCTTCAAGGTGAGTAATTCCTACACCATACTATTTTATTAATTTATTTTTAAACTGCTCGGTGTCCGCTACTGTGAGAGTCAGTGTTAGATTCAGACAGTTTATAGAAAAAACTAAATGCTAAATAAAAAAAAGTATGGTTGTAATTGACAGATATGGCTAATTTGTGGTGTAAAAATGTTATCTAAGGAAATCGCTAAAACTGAGTAAATATTTTTTATTTATTTTTTCATTCCCCCAGTCAAAAGCTTCTGCCACTTAAAGCTTTAAAACAGGTTTTCAAAATGAAAATAAATCAAAACTACTAGTTCCAAAAAAGAACAGTTATATTTTTCAGAATCTAGTGTAACCACCGTTGGCATTGATTACATCAAGGAGGCGTTGTCTCATTGATCTGACTGTATTAAAACAAAATAAACTTCCCCTCAATGATTCCCAAATTGCATTTACATGCATCCGTAAATTTTCGGTACTGCGAGCCAGTTCGTGATCCCACATTTGGACCATTTTACCCCAAACGTTCTCAATAGGATTCAAGTCCGGGCTCTTTGGAGGTAGGGTTATTAAATTTAACTCTGCATTTGCAGAAATATAATTTTGAACCACTCTTGAGTTGTGAATAGAGCTTCCGTCTTGAATAAAAGTTATTGCCTCTTCAAAGGGGTAAAAGATTTGTGCTGTCGGCAACAACACCTCTTCTAGAATATCTTTATATGTCATTCCATTTAGACGCCCACCAACTTCGATTAGCTCACCGGGTCCAATTCCCGACATCCATCCCCAAAAGCCAAGCGATATGCGGCCACTTCTATTATTCGGCAAGATATTTTCATCATTATATCTTGTATTATTGTATCTCCACAGAGAGAGGCGACCATGGGTAGAGTTACAAAATACTTTTTCATCAACAAAAACGACTTAGCTAAAATCGTAATCTAAATAATTTAGTGCGAATTGTAGTCTCAAAGATTTATGCCTGGGTGTCAAATGAGGTTTTTTTGCTGGTACGCGATTATGGAGGCCCGATTCTTTTAGTCTTCTACGTATTGTACTCTGGGACATGTTATGAGTGGTTGCCAATTGGGAAGTGTTAACAAAACGGTCCTCTCGAACATTTTCTATTAGTGCGCGGTCTTGTTGAATGGTACTAATACGCGGACGACCTGTTGTAACATGGCGTGAAATCGCTCCTGTTTCACGCCAGCGCGATGTCCAGAGAGATACAGTGTTTCTCTAAAAGATTATAGAAGATCATTAATTAGAACTTGTATTTAATATAAATTAAAAGGAAATGCTAATAATCCTTGTAATAAAAAATACACTCACGCTTATGCCCAGTTCATCGGCTATGTCGGTAATAGAAACATTTTCCCGATATAAATTGACTATGCGATGCTTTGTTTGCTCATCTAAATGATACGGAGGCATACTAAATTATAAAATAATATATTTCATTTAAATTTGCCAATTAATACACAGAGACAACATGACATATTTATTCCGTGACATTAATATAATTTTGCTATAGTTAAATGTTTATGATGTTTTTCCTCAAAAAAGTTTCCGTTTCAAGGACAATTCGAATAGTTCTAACTCCTTCATATACCTGCAACTGTACTTCTTTTTGCCATTTCGATATTTACCTATGTGATGTAACATTATAAACTATGTTTCTTTTATAATAATCATAAAAAACAAAAGACATATCAGTTACGTCATGCAAGAAATGAGCAGGATGGGTAATCATGAAAAAAGGGAAACAATATATTTCTTATTAACAATTTTATGCGAACATACACTCTAGCTACAGGTATTATAGTTGAGTTTCCTAATTGTGGAGATATTTTGACTAGTATGAATGCATAGATACCATTGAACGACTTACTCGGTAACATTAATATGAACACTGTGACAGCTAACATAATATTGACAACTTATAGCAAAGATGTTTTGAACACTCTGCATGCTTACAACAATTTGAATGTTATGTCCGCGAATATAAAATTGAGTTTCTATTCTTTACATGATTTTGACTACGTAGAAAGCACTAATGTATGTGACGCTGACTGTACCTACCTACACATACCTAATTAGGTAGGTGTGATTTTGATTTTTTTTAGTACCTAGGTAGGTACTTACTTCGTACTGAGTACCTACCTATTTGCAATAAGTAAGTAAGTATTCGTCCCTAAGGTATGGGATAGAAAGGTACAGTCTGTAACAAACAGCTATTACTACTACATTTGCAAATATTCCGTTGAAAATTCTAGAACCGAGAAATTAAAAAAAACATTACAGCACCTATGGGCGTACTAAGGGGCGTAGGGGGCAGCTGCACCCCCTGAAACTCGAAGGCCTAAATACATACTAAATGTCGATAAAATTTGAACATAAGTCCTGCTACTTACTTACTTAACATAATGTGGGTATAAAATACAAAAGAGGAAGGGCGCTGTAGCCCCGATTCTAATTTTTTTACCAACACGCCCAAAAATGTTCCCTCTTATAAATCTACTGCGTGAGATAACCTTTAGAAAGAGATATCTGCGCTAGCGCAGGCTGCGAACTTTGCCAACCGCCCCTGCAATAGCGTTTTGGCGACTTCTACTTGCGCAATTTACTCTGTGTCGCCCGTTCGTGAGCAATCGTCGAAGTTTCTTCAATGACTCTTAAGTTCACGCTGTGTCTCTTAGCTCGCGCTGTGAGTTTAAGTTTACGTTACGGTCCTCTGTTCGTGCAGGGAATTTTAAGATCGCGTTGCTGCCCTCTGCTCGCGCAGTGGCTTCTATGTTTGGGCTGGAACTCGTTGTCCAATCTCAATTAGACTTAATTTCTATGTCAGAGTTCTAGGTTTTAAATTCACGCTATGTCCCTCTCCTCACGAAGTGAATTTGCCTTTTAAGGTTGCACTAGGCCCCCCATACTCGCGCAGTGGCTTCTAAGTTCACATTGTGCCCGTGAACACTGTGCCACCGGAAACTGTTTTTCGTCGCATTCTGACTTTTAAGACAGCACTGGCTGACCGTTTTCAGGGGCTCAGTGACTGCACTCCCCCCCTCACCCCTCTTCTCATGCAGTGAAACTATCGCTCTGCGCCCCCCACCTTGCTCAGTAGTTCAAAACATTACTCTGCTCGCGTGTTGGATTCGTGTTGCGCCCTGTTTGCGCAGTGACTTTTTAAACGTTGCTGCGGCCACCAACTCTTTTAGTGGATTCTAAATAGATACTCGCTGTGCTTCTCTCCGCTCGCAGTGGCTTAAAATCGCGCTGCGGCAACCAGCTCGTCCGGTTGTTTAAAAGTTCAGGCTGTGTTCGTCAACTCACTCAGTATTGCATGAGCTGACAAGAGCAGCCACTCAGCGAGTTTGAGCCGCAGCGCGATCTCAAAAGTCAGAGCACGAGGCGCAGCGTGTACTTTACAGTATGAGCAGTGGAGCTAAGCGCCAATCTTAAAAGTCACGACGAGCACAGGGCTTATCGCAAATTTAAAAGTCCATTTTCGTAGCTGGTTATGAAAATCGGTTTCGAAAATGACAATTCAATTTTGTTTTCGTAGGACGTTTCCAGGTCAAACACGGGAATGCCAGATCCTCCTTGTTTCCTATTGAAGCCGGTGTACCTCAAGGTTCGGTGCTTGGACCAGTTTTATTCAACCTCTACACATCAGATCTACCAATCTCAGACAATGTTGCCATCCATGCCGATGATATTGCTTTTTTGGCTGTGGATGATGATACAGCATCAGCAAGTGACTAATAGAAGAAGAAAGTCTTCCCAATACTACTTCAGATGTGCTTCAAAAATGGCTTATAACACCAGAGCTCAGAAATCCAGTCATATTACATTTACCCCAAGATGGGAACATTGTGCACCAGTTTGCCTAATGAATAAAGATATTATTCATTAGGGAACTGAAACTGGCCTGACTGGCCTCAAATCATCGTACCTTGGTTTCCATTTGGATAGACACCTAACCTGGAAAAACCATATAAGTAAAAGTCAAACGGTACGAAGTCAATCATAAGTTTAGAAGTCTGTATAGGCTGATGGGCAGGAACTCGGTGCTGTCTCTGAACAACAAACTTTTAATTTCTATTCTGAAACTCAGTTCATCCGTAGGGGGGGAGGGTCTCCTCCCCCTCCCCCTCCCCTCTAGCTGTAAGTGGTGTAACTTAAGTAAAAAAAACGGTTCTAATAGTAACTACTAATCCTGACGCTTGGCGCGCAAACTGAAAAAGGGGACCAAATAAAAAAAAATCTGGTTGCTCACCCGTGGGTCAAAAGCCGGGTACGCCCATGTCAGCACCCCATGGTTTTGAAGCTTCGATGTGCTTCTGCTCTGCTGACTGTACTTATACGGTTATACCCTTAGATAGGTACCTACTATTTCCTCGATAACATAATATTTGTATTGGGTTGAAAGTAAAACTAATTTTGCTCTAATATTGTAACTACTAGGTACATGGATCACAGATTTGTTATGCTTTGCTTTGAAGATATCGAGCATACAATTTGTTTAGACAATAGCTTTAAAGCAATCGAAGGGCCTTGTTCGCTATTTTGGAAGTTGCCGCCAATTTTATGTTTGATACGGCCATCGGCTGGCCGTATCGGTAAAGGAGATTCGCATCGAATGTTGTTATGACATAGTTTTCAAACATTCATTGAAATTTTTGAATCGTTTGTATTTATACATAATCATAGAAATGATACTCTAACTCATCCTGCATCAAAAGACAACTTTTGATTTCGCGCTCATAATATTTTTTGTGAGAAAGAAACTTGAACTGAAGTAGGTACATAATATAATATAAACAGAATGAATTTAGAGTGGATATAAAAGTAGGTACCTTTCTAAGTAGGTATGTAGAATGAATTATTTTTGTGAGTATGATTTAAGAGAGGTTTGGTGAACCAGTGCTTACGAGCCCGTAGGTAAAGGGTTCAAAACCCCGAAGAGCGTAGCTACCTACTTTGCCTTTATCTCGAAAACGGCTCAAGCAAATAGGTACTAGAACCATAAATTAATGTATATAAACACAAATAAATTTGAGTAACTTAAAGGTAGACTTTAAGTACAATAATTTTAAACATTGCGTAGGTGCTAAACCTACTAATAATAACTTTTAATTATTTTTCTTTTGTCATTACCACAAGACTTATTTTTAAATGCAACTTAAAAACTTATTACTTGTCAATTATCAATTGAATATTTTTTTTACATCAAAATAATTATTATAATGCAAACAAACTAAATCTTTAACAAAACTAAAAATATGTACCTAATTCGAAAATATGCAATAACAATTACTTAATCAGGTTTTACATTGCATTGTTTGTTAAACGTCATTGATATCATATGTACCTACTATTTTATATTTTTTCCTCCTAATGCGCGACAAAACATAATGTCTAGTATAAAAATATTATTTTCGTATCAAATGTTCTGATTGCACATCAAATTATTCAGAGCGTACAAACGTTATACCTACACATTTATGTAAACAATACATTTTGTTAAAATGCGCAAACATATGTAATTAGGTACCTACGTAACAGGTACACACATAAAAAATATCATTTTTTTGCAACATTTTTTCTAATAAGCATCTCACAACACGCTCAGCAATTTGAATAAACAATATATCAAAGTATTACTATTTACGAGTTTAGAGAGAAAGAAACATTTAAGGGTAAGTAAGAACTAAAAAACTGGACTCATACTCATGCGTACCAATCAATGGGCAAAACGTGACAGGAGCGTCAAAGTCTGAATCAAACTCCGTTTATAACACTTTAAAGTAGCAGCAGTAGCAAGATTTTTTAGAGTTTAGACAAAAATGTTTACCATATTCGAGGGTTGTCTTGGCCACGCAAAGAAATGCCAGGATGAATGGTAGGTAAATGCACCCATCCCCATCTTTTCAAGAAATATAAACTTACTAGCTGTGCCCCGCGATGTTACCCGCGGTTTATAGTGTAGTTTATAGCCTACGTGTTAATCCAGGGTGTCAGCTAACTCCATACCAAATTTTATTAAAATCGCTAAAGCCGTTTAGACGTGAAGAAGTAACAAACATTTACACTCACATACTCACAAACTTTCGCCTTTATAATATTAGTGTGATTAGCTGTCCCGCGCAACTTCGTCTGCGTAAATTTTCCCCGTTTTTGCGACATTTCACATTGCTGCTCCGCTCCTATTGGTCGCAGCGTGATGTTATATAGCCTATAGCCTTTAGCCTTCCTCGATAAGTGGGCTATCCAACAGACAAACAATTTTTTAATTCCTACCAGTAGATCCTGAGATTACCGCGTTCAAACAAACAAACAAACTCTTCAGCTTTATAATATTACTAGCTGTCCCGCGCAACTTCGTATGCGTAAATTTTTCCCGTTTTTGCAACATTTCTCGTCGCTGCTCCGCTCCTATTAGTCGTAGCGCGATGTTATATAGCCTATAGCCTTCCTCGATAAATGGGCTATCCAACAAAAAAAGATTTTTTCAAATCGGACCAGTACTTCCTGAGATTAGCGCGTTTAAACAAACAAACAAACTCTTCCGCTTTATAATATTAGTATAGATGCGTCGTAGGCAAATTGAAATAGCACAACTCAGCGTTATACAAACGGCGTCGGTGTTGTACGTTTTACAAAAAGCCTTACGCTGAATATAAAGTGTCGTCATTTCGTAAGTATATCGCTATTAGACATTACTCACCGCCGTCGTTTACAAATGGCCGCGAAATCTGTATCAGCCGACTAGTAATAGAAATAGTACCTACATAAAAACGAAACAATGTATACCTATTGCACTAAATCGATTCGGTTAGGTTAGGGTGGAAATGTGACCCGCTGAGTGCGAGACGCGCGTGCCGCGGCAGCGGCCGCCGAGTCTCACACTCAATATACATTGTATTATGTGTTAAAAAACAGTAGCGCTGTTTTAATAAAAATGATGTACCTACCTGCAAAGTTTTAAGTCATTTTTTTTTAATTAAATATTTATTCATAGGACAAAATAGAACATTTGATTGCATTGTTAGATAGGTAATTGTGGCCTTTTAACGATATAAGAGAAAGATTAACGTAACACTAAATATTTAGTCTCCCTACTTACAATTATTTAGGTTATCATGTACCTTGAAGACTAGGGTAGGGTTGTTTTACATTTACGTACCTACGTAAAGTTGAAGACTAAATATCTATCTCCCTAACCGACTAACCCTAGATCGACTTTCTGGGTGCAGCATGTTTATGTGACCTGTCTACCATAAACCAAGCGACCAGACCACAATAAAACTTTTTTTTAATATTTCGATTTTGATCTTCCCGTTTTATCTTAGAGGTGACTTTTATCTGACAAGAAAAATATTTACAAGGCAAGAGAAAGTGGGCTAACAACTAACTAATCAGCAATACTAACACACACTGAGCGAGGTCAATGAAACCACTATTCTGATGTTAAAGATAGCATCAATTTACTTACTTTAAAATATCTTTTTTAGAATTTTTAATAGATCGGTCGCATATATTTAGTAGGCAAGTAGATCAATGGCAACTAGGTTTTTCTTATTCGTCAACAATAATATATTTGTGCTATAACTCATATGACAGTAAGTCGTAACCTCGATAAACAGTTTATTTTTAGAATTGATTGTTTTTATAGGCACCAATTTTATAGCCTAGGTTAATACTAAGAGGTAGGTAGGTACCTAATACGTAGAGCTACTGACTTTTGTAAACAACATAATTTATCGCTAACTATGTAGGTAGGTACCTATAATTATGTTGTTTAATTACTCGAAAACATCGCGCTTATGTATTTACCTACCTACGTTTAAAAATATTTGTTGCAACTACTACTTAAAAAAAAATATTTTCCAAGTGACATCATCAAAATACGGTACTTACCTAGTAAAAACCTTGTCATAAACACTCTAACAAGTCTAATCGAAAACACAATAACATACAGGTAACTTCCTTATTAGTAGGTAGATATGTTAGAATATTTTTATAAATGGAGAAGTAGGTGTGTACACAAATTATCTTACCGGTTTGCTTAAAAATCCGCGCGCGCAACACAATTTATAGAACTATGAAATCGACGACCAGTCTCGTCACTTTCCACTATTGGACTGACGATGTGATGTGAAACTTATATTGAGTAACACTTTACGAGTAGGCGCCCTTATCTGGATGATGGAATGTTGACTCAACTACACTCGTCATCAACGTCGTAGTTGTAAGTCAAAACGATTCAACAAAATATATTCACCTACCTGTACAGGTGGGTATTTTGCGGTAAAATACAAGTACTGTATTATGTGCCTACGGTAGGTCTTATTAAACCTATCCAAGAAGTTTAATAAGTCATAGGTACTATAATATTCTGCAAGTACACGACAATAAAATTGTGGAGATACTAGTATCTCCACAATCTTCTAATATATAAAATTCTCGTGTCACAGTTTTCGTTGCCATACTCCTCCGAAACGGCTTGACCGATTTTGATGAAATTTTGTGTGCATATTGGGTAGGTCTGAGAATCGGACAACATCTATTTTTCATCCCCCTAAGAGTTTGTTTGTTTGTTTGAACGCGATAATCTCAGGAACTACTGGGCCGCATTGAAAAAATATTTTATTGTTGGATAGCCCATTTATCGAGGAAGGCTATAGGTTATAACATCACGCTACGACCAATAGGAGCGGAGCAGCAATTAAAAATGTTGTAAAAAAAAGGGAAAATTTACGCAGACGAAGTTGCGCGGGTCAGCTAGTTTAATATAAAAGTCAGTGAAGGACTGTTCATTAAAGCTGAAGGACAACTGAACTTTGAAGAGATCCAACTGAAAATTTTGGCGTAAATCTAAACACCGCTAAATTAAGTAGCTAGGTATAGAACAAGTATAGAATAATTGTATTTTTTTTATAAGACGACTCCCCCATTAAGGTCCAAACCCTGTGTCGCGGAGGACTTTACAAACATACAAGTCACGGACACAATGTACACCCAGACTCGGAACAACCATTAGTGGATCACACAAAGTGGTGTCCCGTGTGGGAATCGAACCCACGGCTTCTTGCGTAGCAGTCGGACACACTCCCACCGCGCCACAGAGGCAGTCAATGATCACTATATTGATACTAACCTGACATAATTCTTAGAACTTCTAAACCTCGAATCCCGTTTTTTCTAAAGTAAGAATATTTTAGGACCTACCTATATTATTTATAATTTTCCGCTTATCAGAGTCCAAGCGTCCTTTAGCTTTAGTGTAATGTAAATTCATATTTATGTAGAGCATTATTAATATCTACCTAATAATACTCTACAAGTATATAAAGAAATATCTGATTCAAGGTAACTAATACCTACGGTTAACATATTTGATAACATCGATGGTGCGGCCAGGAGTGAGAAGTTGCGAGTTCAATTCCCACATTTGACACCACTTAGTGGCACTTAGTGTTATAGGAGTTATATATATATATATATATAATATATATATATATAATACCTTTAAACCTATCTAATATCAATGTCAACTTTTTTATTTAAATCATTGTTTTTTTTTTCACTTCCCGCCGGTATTATTATGGCTTGCACATATATTTTCTTTCAGTTTCAACTATAAATTCTTTTAAGTTTTCTTCTTTGAATCACAAATTCTCATTATTATCCAGATATCACGTATTTCAAGTATACTTTGCACTCGTAGAGTATGTTTCTTCAGTAATTTTACACGTTAAACGCGGAGCTGTAAAAATAGCGACATGTTAGTTTGCCGCCATTTTTACAACTCCTAAATCATTGTTCTATCCTAAGTACTTCGCGGTACTTCTGAAAATACATTGCGTTACGGGTTCAAAGACAGTACCACAGAATAAGACTTATTACTTAGTAATGGTACACATTACCGACTACGCAAAGAGTTTTTAACCCTACGTTTAGTATTAGTACCTACCTACCCACCAACTCGGTCCTACTATTCCAATAATATTTTACCACTTTCTTCTGAACTTCTACACTTAACATAATAATTGTAGGTGTAATTACTTGGTACTACTCAGCTTATAAAGTTATTTAAAGTTTTGAGAGTAGGTAAGAACCTAGCTACTACGTTTAGCTTTTACATTTGACACCACTTAGTGGCACTTAGTGTTATAGGATATATTTATATATATATATATATATATATATATATATAATACCTTTAAACCTATCTAATATCAATGTCAACTTTTTTATTTAAATCATTGTTTTTTTTTTCACTTCCCGCCGGTATTATTATGGCTTGCACATATATTTTCTTTCAGTTTCAACTATAAATTCTTTTAAGTTTTCTTCTTTGAATCACAAATTCTCATTATTATCCAGATATCACGTATTTCAAGTATACTTTGCACTCGTAGAGTATGTTTCTTCAGAAATTTTACACGTTAAACGCGGAGCTGTAAAAATAGCGACATGTTAGTTTGCCGCCATTTTTACAACTCCTAAATCATTGTTCTATCCTAAGTACTTCGCGGTACTTCTGAAAATACATTGCGTTACGGGTTCAAAGACAGTACCACAGAATAAGACTTATTACTTAGTAATGGTACACATTACCGACTACGCAAAGAGTTTTTAACCCTACGTTTAGTATTAGTACCTACCTACCCACCAACTCGGTCCTACTATTCCAATAATATTTTACCACTTTCTTCTGAACTTCTACACTTAACATAATAATTGTAGGTGTAATTACTTGGTACTACTCAGCTTATAAAGTTATTTAAAGTTTTGAGAGTAGGTAAGAACCTAGCTACTACGTTTAGCTTTTACAATATTCTCGAGTGTCAAGTCATGTCCATCTGTCTGTTTGTCTGTCGGTCCGTTTGTCACAGGCATTTTACTCAAAGGCTTTATTATATATTTTTAATTAATATATATTTATAATTAATCTTGATAAAATTAGGTGAAAAGGTATCTTGTATAAGCCGCTACTCAGTTTGATAGCTAAATAATAATAATAATAATAATAAATATACATGCAACAGAAGCTGAAAAATATTTTTTTCAGCAAATAAGTATCAACGTGTGGCACATCATTCGACAGGTCTTTCAAAAACATTTTGAGGTCTTTAAGAAACTTTTTTGATTGAGTGAATATTTTTGGAAATAATCGCTCCGAAAGTTGCATAAATCGTACCCCCACCCCTTAACTTTTGTACCGTATGGAAAAAATAGAAGAAATCACAAAGATAGCGCTTATTAAATACGGATACGGATCGGATATACCGTCATTGAGTTATTGTCAAAAAACTGCGTTTCTCAACAAAAGGGTGTAACTGCCATGAACATACGCTTTTCTGCTGATGCAATTGTAGGCTGCGGAACCCTATACTGAGCATGGTCCAACAAGCTCTTGCCCGGTTTTTTCTGTGCTTGATAACAACTTATTAAATTTCTTCTTAATTTTACAGTCTTACAAAAAGCTGAAAAGATGTTTCTTTTCAACTTTTTGTAAGACCTGTAAAATTAAGAACACTAGATTGAAACCAGTAAAGCAGATGAGCTGTCGCTCTCTGCTTTACCGGTTTTAATCTAGTGGATTCAAAATCTTTTCCCAGGCAGGTCCCTCAGGGAGTGGAGTCATTGGAAAGTTAATTGGATAGTTGACTTGACTATTGGCAACACTGATATTTGTCAATTCTGGCATTCTGCATGCACGGTTGCCAACTTAGGGGTATTTCCCCTAAATTTAGGGAGAATACCACAATAACACAACGCAACTTTTATAAATAGGTACGCACACAAATATAAGGTTTTGAATTTTAGGTATACATTCGTATTTCGGCAGCCCAAAACATCTTGATTTTGAAAACTTATTGATAATAATATCCTATCTACTTGAGGCAAGTTATCATATTGTCCTGTTTAAAAACCGGACAAGATGATAACTTTTTTATCCTGTTTTTTCCACTTAGGGGTTGATTTTCTAAAAACGCTGAAACATATCTTTCTTTATTTATCATATTCATAAATACCTATACGACAGAATTTCATACAAACTTGCAACCTCTATTCTCTCTTATGGGACGCATTTCCAAAAATCTTTTTTAGTGGATGTCTGCAACATAAAAAACAATGATTCACGTAAATTCACGCATCAGCGCTGCGGTTCGTTTACGTAATATAGCTGCAAAGCCATCAATGTTAGCTTCCGCAAACATTGCTGATGCATTACAATACTGAGGCAGTCCCATCAAAAACTTGAAAGCATGGTCATATTGCACTCTCAGTGCATTGACAGCCCGCTGCGTGTGGCTAGCTCATAAGCTACATGTATTGTGTTACATGTTCCGAATTAGAAATGCGGAAACTATAATAAAATTATCGTAACTTCAAAACTACTCACTCGATTTCGTTGTAACAAAAACTAATGTGTTTGTAGACATAAAAAAACGAAAAACTACCTTTAAACTTAAAAAAATTCAAGATAACATATCCTACTGATATTCTTCATTATAATTTAGGGAAATTAAAAATTAGAGGTAGGCAGCCCTGGCTAGGTCTACATGACATGACAGCATGACTTGTCAATATTTGTCAAATTTTATCAGAATTGAATTCGATTTGCTATTCTATTGCTAATTTAATATTGTGGTGTGATTATACGTATTTTCCTTAATTTTATGACATAAATTTGTTGTGAAATATTAGTAATTGTACTGATATTGTTTTTGTGGCAATTATTAAGAAGAAAGTAGGTAATTATGCTTTTATCTGTGCATTCTTTGCGAACATTATGAAATGAAAATATACTACAACTATTACAGTTGTTACAGCTTTGAAATGGCTGGATATTTTGAAGAAATGGGTTGGAGAGAACTAGAGGATGGTGAACAGCCTGATCATTTACTACACATGGCTAGATTCATCTTTGAATTTGGTTTTAATGAAGACTTCAATATGAGAGATTGGCCAAAGTAAGTTTTTAATAATTATCAATTTATCATGTGGGTCGTCATTACATTTCAAATATATTTTATTGCAACCCAAAAGACCCCACTATACTTGGATCAAAAAGACAAATTGTATATTTAATTTTTTTTGTGCTTTCCATAATACTAGTTAACTGCTGCATAGGCATGGGCAATATCGATTTTTTGGGACATCTGATGTCCAACCGATATTTAGATTTCACATCAATATTGACATCCGATTTTAGATGCCGATTGCAACGGGTAATGACATCCAAAATCTGATGGAAACTAACAGAAATGTCAAAAGTTTAAACAATAACTTTGTTACTTTCTTATACCGAATGCGATCTTATCCCATTCACATAAAAGCTATTTTAGGAAACATTTGGTGGAATAACATGGATTAAAATTGAACGACTGCTACAAACAAGCCAAAAGTTCTGTTGTAACTCGTACTCAGCACAAAGAGCATAGACGTACACGCATCGGATATCGTTGCGACATTCGCTTTATCTCTTTCACACCGTCGGGAGGACGTAAAGTTAAACAGAGAAGGAGCGAATGTCGACCCAATATTCGAACAATGGATGACTCGTAACATCATATCAGGATTTTGGATGCGATGTGATACATCGGACACATGCCTACTCCTGCAGTTAAGCTATATTTCTTGTGTTAGTAGTGGGTTCACATTAGTTGTTTATTGGTTTGGATTCAAATTTGTGAGGCTACCGCTTCTTAAAATAATAAAACATTATTACAATAAACATAACAATTTCACAGAATCAAAGTACCTACAGTCAGCAACCTAAGTTGCTTATCAAAAATAATCTTTCACATGCAACAAAGCACCAAAATGAATAGAACAAAGAGTGGTAGTACTGTAAAAATAATGACTAAATGCATACTATAACTCAAATCTTTCCTCATTATGAAAAAATTATTACTGGGTGGTTCTACGATAAGCAGCTTATACATGTCTTCATTGATTTTGTCATATTTAGGTTTATTAAGAAGTTAAACCAGGCCAACTAATAAGACTCAGGGACATATTTATTCCAACCACATAGCTGCCTACTCCTATTTTTATTTCGTTTTGACCCTACGCCACCACTGTTACTGCATAGACGCCGTATGAGTTATGACTTGCACAAATGAAAAATCGAAAATTCAAGAATTTTTTTTTGTATTTTTATAATTTTGTATACCATAGCATAGTTCGAAATGTGCTGAACTTTTCAAGATAATTTTATTCTCATCATACCATATTTCATGCAAATAAATATTTCATTTCAAAAAAACGAGACCAAACTTGTTTATTTTATCACATGAGTATTACACACTTGTTCTCGTTGGAAAGTAGTAATGATAACAAAACATACTAGTTAAATTTTAAATATAACTGGAACTCTCGAATGTCAACTGGAAGCGAGTTCCAGTTCCTACAACCTGGCGTGATCATCAGCTCAGCTTAATTTTATTCATAACATTGCATTGTCACCTGGTATAACTGTTACATAGCTCAATCAAATACGGAATTATTAAAAGCGCTAACTTACATACGAACATAGCAAGTTAATACATCAAGCACACTTGCACCTTGCATGGTATCGGGCTCTAAATATCATCATCATCATCATCAGCCTATCGCAGTCCACTGCTGGACATAGGCCTCTCCAATTGCACGCCACTTTGTTCTAACTTCGGCTTCTCGCATCCTAAATATCTGTATCACTGAATCCTGAAAAGAAACTACATTTTGCTAGAGTTAATAACACTAATGTGGTGTCGTAAATAATTCGTAGTTCATTAGGTAGATCTCATTACCGGTAGTACCAGGAATTTAAGTCATAGTACCGGAGCACCTGGTAGCACTTCCTCCGTACCGGGAATTCCCGGGAGCAAGCCCTAGTGGGATACAAGTAGAGTGAGATATCTGCGAGGTAACATTACCCCTGTTGAACCAACATTTTTTCTTTTCCAGACTTCCACCCCCTGCTTCAAAAGAGGCTGTCAAGAATTTATCAGAAGTTACAGTAGAAAAGAATAGTGAAAGCTGTCCCATCTGCCTGAAGAAGTTCAATGTTGGTGAGAAAGTAAAAGAAATGCCGTGTCATCATCAATATCATGATACCTGCCTATCTATATGGCTTAATACAGTAAGTATTTGGTGTTAATTATTCTTTACATATTTTGCTGCCAAAGCTGTAATTTTGCATGGTAGTACATACATTAATTACACCAACAAAGTGGTAGAATAAAAACTTAAATTATATTTTTTTCGGGTACACCTAAAGTGTGTGTGATTTTTTTGCCTCAGCTACCCTAGCTATCTTGTGGGGTGTCGTAGGATGGCTCCTTTTAAAAATATTTAAGGGTTGTAAAAAAAATTTGACGTAGGGATCCATTTGTGAAATATTAAGTCTTAAAGTGAACATTTTTGGTGCCAGCTAAATGGTTGTTTATGGAGATGAGAAAAAAATTAGTGTAGTAGTATATATAATGAAATTAAAAGGAAAACCATCACAGCTAAGTAGGCTTTACAAGTTTATGTGCTGTGAATAAAGTGGGGATTTGATTGTTTTTCTCACCTAACACCTTGTGTAGGGTATCATCAGATAGGTGTTTTAAAAACGTTTAGGGCTTGTGATGACCGTTTTTAGATTATGGTATCCGTTTGTGTAATATTAAGCTTTAAAGTGCAAATTTTTGTTAGAGTCCAGTGTCTGTCCCCTGCCAGGTGTAATGGTTGATGTTGGGTATGTGAAAAAAATTACGGTAGTATTTTAAATAGTGCAATTAAAAGAAAAACTATCACAGCTACAAGTTTACGAATAACAGCTGATCAATTGAGAAGTAACAAAATTTTCATACAAATGATATTGTCAGCCTCCCTTAGACTTTCGGCCTAACACTTTTGCTTACCAAATTTAGATCTTGAGTCTATAACATTTGGCTTTACACTTTGTCTCTGAATTTTCAACTTTCGGTCATCCAGTTTTGACCATTGGTCTTAGGCTCGAATCTTGTCCTACAAATTTCGGCTTTTGGCATCAGACTTGCTTCAAATGAAGATAGAGAGTGCAAATTATGCACTCTTATTACAATCTACTTCTTGGCTTTTTTTCAATAAATATTATATGGAGTTGGCATGAACTCGGCCGCGTCGACTGCATTGTACCGCAGGCATAAGTATAGATTAAAAATAGGTAATATTAGGTTTTTAAGTTATTGAGGATTTTATGACTAGCTGACCCGCGCAAACGTCAATTTTCTCATTGTTGCAACATTTTTCATTGCTGCTCGTATTGGTCGTACCGTGATGTTAAATAGCCTATAGCCTTCCTCGAATAATGGGCTATCCAACAGTAGAAGAATTTTTCAATTCCAACCAGTAGTTCCTCAGCTTATTGCGTTCAAACAAACAAACTCTTCAGCTTTATAATATTAGTATCAATGTCATTTATTTTTCTTTTACAGACAAACTCATGTCCATTCTGTAGACATGAATTACCAACAGATGACGAAACATATGAACAGTTTAAGAAAAATAAGAAGAGATCAGAGCAAAAGAAAGAAGATTTAGAAGCACTCCATAATTCAATGTTTAGTTAAAAATACTTTTTAGCATTGAAAAATGTCACACTTTTGTGACAAGAATATCAAATCTCCGACTGGAGAAAAGACTAGCCTAATTTTTCCACATTTTTATGCTAAAGTAAATGTTAGTATGTAAACATAGAATAAGGTTTGGTCGAATCAGGCAGTTGTTTTACTAACAGAACATCGTGACAAATATGAATGACTATACTACAAATTCCAATTGATTCACTAGAAGTGATTGGCTATGAGCAATACCAACGGAAACGGGAGATTACTAAGACTTGTACCTTTTATAAGTGGAACCTCTTGTTTATGGAAGCGACATTTCCAACAAAAATATAAATTTATTATTTTTAAATTTCAATTCCTATAAATGACTACTTTCACATTCTCGTCGATAGTAAGACAACTGCATAATACAGTGTGTAACAGAGAGGTACTGTCAAGTTAAAGGGTCATTACTCATTACATAGCACGGCGACTGTTTAGGTACCTACTTAGGTCAAACCTCACTATAGCCTAAAAATATTCTTCCCGCTCCGCTGCAGTGCAGCTATAGTGCATTTACGTTCTTTAGAAACAATGGGGAGAATATTCTAGGCCGCCAGAATATTTCCTCCGCTGCAATGTCGCTATAGTACGGTTTGACCTTTAATCTTAACCAAAACATTCATAACAGGAGGTGTGCTCACTTACCATTAATAGATAAAACGAAACTATGTCATTTCCCAGAACTCATTATCTCCATACCAAATTTCATCAAGGTTTAAACGAGAAAACGTAACAGATAGTAGTAGTTACTTTCACATAATGTATGTATGTTGCCCATTGTGGAGATCTAACCACACCTTACTGTTATATGTTACGATTCTTATGAGTGTTATTTAGATTTATGTTATTTAAATTATGGGTATATTTGGTATATTGAGTGTATAGATTTGTTTATCTAGGGATATTGGATATTGGCGAGGTGTACATATTTTCATTCCTATTGTTTTTATACATTTGATTTATATGTATAATATAAAGCAGTATCTCACTAATCGTGTTTTATTTATTTATACTATATTATCTTAGGCATGTCCACACTTGTGCACACACAAGGACAGAAAGTTAGGATTAACGTGCATCTTAAGAATTCTAACCATCGAATGTTTTGTCTACTTCGAAGTTACCGAGCGCGTCCCGTGTAAGTCGTAATATTACCTCTCGGACTCGAACAATGCAGCTGATTGATGTGTGTATGAAAAAGTATGTTCTTAAAATGTACGCTATCATAATAACATCATTCATAATTCAATTTATTTTATCTGTTCCTTAGCTCTGAGTTACCTCGTTATCTGTTCTGAAATAAATAATAAAGATCTATAAAAGACACCAGCCCCGCAAAATAAATACACCGCTAGCGAAACGCTCGCGCGTTTTGTGTCATGCGCAAGTGTGAACCCAGGTTTTCATGCTTCTTAGTTAGTGAGGTGAGTCCCGTATCATTCAATATATTAGAATTTAAGGTTTTTCGATACAATTTTAAATTATGTATATTTATTTAGTTAGACGGATCCATGAATGAAGTCCTCACTACAAATACATACTATAAGTCAAAACATTTGAATCAAACGTTTTGACCTATAGTAGGTATTTGTCAAATCAATTCAAATGATTTGGTCTTGATTTAACTGGACGGATGTCCAGAACATCTTGTCCAGACGCGTGTAGAAAAAGATATAGATATATCTTGAACTCGTAATATATGTACCTTTAAAGGTACATTAATTACGAGTTCAAGAAGATGAGTCTCTTAATGTGGTCTCCAGGTCTGTACCTACATTAAATATAAAAAGCAATGCTATTATTAAAAGGTAGATTGCGATAAGAACCATAGTACCTATTTGTTAAAGAAGACCTACTTGATTTCTTTTTCTTAAAATTCGAATTAACATTTGTCACATTGACTGTCATGTCTTCATACTAATATTTGTTGTACTTTATACTTGTTTATATGTAAATACTAAAATAAATAAAAAAAATACTTAAATATACCCAATAAGCATAAAAATGGGCAAAAAATTTCGGCAAGTATCTGAATTTATTTCCTATTTAAAGTGGAACTCTTTAAAATCATTTCTTTAGATTATATTAATATCTTCCAAAGTACCTCATGTCATTTAGGAAGGAACTGTGTTTTTTAACTCCCGATCCGATGCAAAAGGAGGGTGTTATAAATTTGAAGCCTCTGTGTGTGTATCTGTTTGTCTGTGACATTGTAACTATAAACGGATGAACCAATTTAAATGTATTCTTCTATTGAAAGCTGATTTTCTTGAAATTGAAAACGATCACCCTTTATAGATCATCAGCTTAATCCTGTTACGTTTCGGAGGTTTTAAAATGTTTACACGACTGCCACAAAAAAGGAGTGTTATGCTTTTAACCTATTAACATGACTTCCAGATGTTGTAAATGTGGGCCAAAATCATCAATACCATTAAAGCCTCTTAGAGTTAGAGATCCAGAGTGCAATGATCTCGATGAAATTATTACAGCACTAACATGTGAAAATCTATTAGCAAGTAAGTTGTATATTTTCTTAAAAAACCTACCTATGTTTTTGTTTGTAAGGGCGAATTACACATGCCTGTAGCTAGCACACTTGCATAACAGCTGTTAGCACGTCGTGCCTAATTGTCATGTATCTACAGGTGTTGTGTAATCCTTAAGTGTATACAAGCGATTATTCCATGAATATAAGACATATTAAAAAAAACTTTAAGCTGATACTTAAAGTAAGTACGTTATGAGTAAAACGACGTTAATAACTTTTTTAAATTAATACGAAAAATATCCCAAATTTTTAGTTGCTTCCATATGTTTATTAAATTTTCCCCGTTTTTGCAACATTTTTCATTGCTGCTACACTCCTATTAGTCGTAGCGTGATGTTATACAGCCTTGATAAAAAGGCTACCCAACAGTAAAATATTTTTTCGGTTAAGGCCGGCAGTTCCTGAGATTATCGCGTTCAAACAAACAAACTTCAGCTTTATAATATTAGTATAGATAAGTTAAGACTACTTATGACGTAAGTAAAAAGGTTGTAGTTTCCTTATTTTATAAGTTTAAATAATTGTATAACTAATAAACTATTTATTGTTGTTCCCTTAATCATACGTCATGATTTTTCATTATTTTTACAAAGGTTTTTTTAATTGGCATATAATATCGATAGGCATTAAAGTTTCCATCCCATCATCTAAGGAACTGGCCAACAAGCTACTATTAAAATAATAAAAACCGTATCTAC
Source organism: Herminia tarsipennalis (assembly GCA_945859575.2). NCBI lineage: Eukaryota > Metazoa > Arthropoda > Insecta > Lepidoptera > Erebidae > Herminia > Herminia tarsipennalis. The sequence goes on from OX243835.2 coordinate 13,393,389, forward strand.
TTAAATTCTTGTGCTTAAATCATCAACTTAAACCGACTTTAAAAAAGGAGCAGGTTCTCGATTCGTCACATTTTTATGCAAGTTACTTGACTATTCTACCTCTAACCTTGGCCTGCCTGATCAGATTTTACACCTTGGGGGATTTATTAAAGACAATGTAACAAGCTAAGAGATTATTCAGAAGGATTATAGTATCGCACATAAAGAAAAGTTCATTTAGAAACCGTATCACACAACTAGAATGCTGAACTACTTTAAAAATTTCATACTTAAAATAAAAAAGTATTGAATGTGAATTATTTAATGAGGTTTATTTAAAACAGCTGCTTAATTATGCAAAATGTCGGCAAACTAGTTGTTTACTTGTAAAATAAGGAACTAATGTTACGTAACATAGTGTAAATGTGACATTAGTTCCTTATTTTGTATCATAATAATCCTTGAGCGATTAAAGTAAAAAAATGCATATTTCTCATATAATTTTTTAAGTTATTGATGTCCTTTTACTCATTAGGAGATGCACTTTCGATATCAGTTTAAAATTTGGATATCTCTTAGATATACGAAATAATCGCGTACACACTTAACGATTAGGTACACTCTGTATCTGATAACTGGCATGCAGGCTACTTTTCTGTTTTACTGGCGTGCGTATCTCTCCCTAAGGGTTATAGCTTGGTCAAAGTTAAATTACGGCAAAATTTGTTAAGTATATTATACTTAATAAATTTGACTGGGCTAGGCCAAAACCTATAATTTGGATCTTGGCCTAGCCCAGTCATTATATTAAATTGCCCCTGTGTTGACTCATTCAACAGTCAGCGGCAATCTATAATAATGACTTTAAGCCCTTAATCATAATATTTTTCTTTTTTTTTTATAGTTGTTTTTTGTTTTTTCAAAGAATGTAGAGAAAAAACATACGATAGTCTTTAATCTCTCGCTCAAACTATCGGTATCTACCCTGGCAAAAGTGATAACTGAATTGTAGCCTATTGAATTTGCTGGCGAATATTTTTTAGGTGAAGTGTATGTAATAGATACTTATTGTGTAATAAAAAATGAGAAAAGTTATTATTTATTTTTACTTTTCTATGAAACTGTTACCTATTGCCCTTCTAAATATATTCGTCTTTGTATACATTTTCAAAAGTAAAATATTCTAAACAATAAAGAAACTTACAAATAATTCTGAGTCGATTTTTAGAAAAAATCGGTTATTTTGGTTTAGTCACATCCTTAGCAACATTGATGATGAATTGTCAAAAATGTGAACTTCAGCCCACTATAGTAAAGTATTGGGGACGGGACGTCTATAGTAAAGTACGAACAGATTCTCTAGCGGCAAGTCGCGGAACTAACATAAGGCAGGCATATAAACTAAATCGGAGTGACAGTTTTTATTTATTCCCACGGGAATAAAACAATATTTTTTATTTGTTTTTACGGGAATAAAATAAAGGAACTTTTACAATTACTTTAGTTCTGGTGGTTCACCAGGCAAATGTGATTCTCCCCAACAGGTGTGCCTATTATTGTGATGAATAACTGTACAACAAGATGTCACATTAGGGGTAGGTACCTACGCGGAGAATTCCCAAAGCAGGGTTGCCATAAATCCTAATTAAACTCCGATGTTAATTTATTTTTTATTTTAGAATCTACAAAGAAGCCGGTGTCGAAGGCACCCTATTTTAAAACGAAGCCGTTTAAACCACCACATTTCAAGGATACATGTGTGCCTATGAGACCTTCTATGCATACGAGGTAAATTCCTACTTATTTATCTGTATAAAAAAACCAACCGTTACTGACTGACAGATCTATCAACACACAGCTCCAACACTGAACGGATGGCGCTGAAATTTGACACGGAAGTCATGTTGATCCATTAAAACAGATTTTTCAAAATTCACCTAAAGGGATGAAACGAGGGTCCAAAGATTGTTTGGAGAAACAAGATCGACGCGGGCAGACCCGCGGGTGAAAGCTAATTTATATCTATTATATAAATTAATAACTCTTGCGAACCATACTGATCTACAAATACATCTATTATACGTTTCTTGAGCGATAAATCGCTACTCGCTTCTCACTCATCGTCATTGGTGGGACAGGTGCCTTAGTATGAGATTAAGTTTAAGCAAATGTGAGCTCTATTGAACCTTTTCACTACTAAGAGTGAGGTCTTCTCTCTGAGAGAGGGTCGTAGTGATCCTCTACCACGCAGGCTTAGGTACCTGAAGTGTCGGCCTGCCTAGTGAGTCAGCCCGAATTGGTAGATGTTACAAAAAATACAAATTTCCTCGCAACATTTTCCGTCACTGTTTTTAGTCATGCCAAGTTCGAAAATTCAATCAAAAATTAAATCAAGGTTGACGAAAATCAGACAAAAATTTGTCAAGTTTGACAAACATGTATTATAAATATACCCCTCTATAATTTGTAGATAATTATGATATAAAATAACGTTATAATCTTTTTTAGATTGAGATACATCGGCCATTGTCCTGTGGAACCAAATATTTCAGAGATTAGGTATGTGGAATCTATGTACCTAAACCTATGAAAGTAGTAATTTCAGTTGTCTTAGGTTACTATTACCGGAGTTCTATAATAGTAGGTATACATTGTGCGATTACCTAAAATTGTAATCCTGCTTTCTATAATTGTAATCCTGCTTTCTATTCGGTTTAACTAAGTACTATATATATTTCGGCGGCCTCTGTGGCGCGGTGGGAGTGTATCCGACTGCTACGCAAGAGGTCGTGGTTCGATCCCCACCCAGGATAAAACTGGTATTTCTTCTGTTCGTTTTCGTTCTTGTGTGGGCCCAAATTAAATGTATTTGCTTCATTTAATACAGTGCTTAAGTCCTAATTGAGCTCCAGCTCTGGGCATCCCATTTTATTTCAGTTCCAGTCTTCTATAGCATAACATTTATTTCCCAAGTTTAATTAGGTACTTATAATTCAGAACTTATTTTAAATCATTGTACATTGAACAGACAGATCAAAGGAGTACAGATTCTTTCAAGCTCAGAAGAGGAAGGCGAAGAAATTATTAAAAGGGATAATCGTCCGGTATTCAAGAAAAAAGTTAAATATGTTGATCTATTGCCCGGAGATATAATGATGCCTACACCAGCTCCTATCATTGAGCATACAACATGCCCAGATCCGGCTATTTTAAATGTAAGTTTTAGTTTTTTTTCTTTTTTTTTTTAAAACAAAACACACGAATTTTGGTAGAACTATACAGCAATGACAGGAGTCTCGGAAAAACGCAAAGAGTATTTCTTCTAATCAGCAGTTCCAAACCCTCAATAAGATTAGCAGTTTACCCGATAGTTGGTTTCGCTACCCATAGCCAGCTGCAGATGTTGCAACACCAAAGGCATAACAGGTGTGTTGCCGGCCTTTGGGTAGCTTTAAAGGTCCCTAAGTCACATCGATCCGGAAATACAGCTGACGACAGATAATTCCACAAGGTGGAATAAACGAATAATTTTATTCTAGTATGAAGGTAAATAATATAATATAATAATAAATATACCCATTATACTACTGACGTAAACCCTCTCTTAACACAACTTATCTGGAGGGGTTAACAGGTTACATACATTGCTAGTAATGTGGAACCCACAATCCCATATTGCTAGTTATCTTATAAAAAACATTTTTTTTTTATAGAATATGTATGTCGGTGGTTTCTTTTAGGTGCCGAGTCCCAAAACGAGTGGCGAAGTCATACGTGCTGAGAGAGCAGCTGTGAAACCCGGAGAAATAAGACCACCTTTACCCGCGAAATCAGGCCACGAGTACGTACCTACCTAATATATCTACAGAATGAGGCAGCCCATTCAGTCTATTTCGAAAAATCTGCTTAAGTGTATTTAGCATTAGAATGTTACAACCTTGGAAAGATGTGAACTCTACGTGACACTGCAATTATTCAAAGCAATAACAAAGGCCGTAATAGTTCTCTAACTATCGGCTAGATGGCGCAAGCGAGAGCCTGCCTCGCGCGCAGTAAGGATAGAAGAATTTGAGGTTTAGTAACATAGTCCCGGTGGGACATAGATGGTTCGATTCCGGCCCCGGTTTGGAATACGGAAGTCTCGGGTTCGATTCCTGGGTCTGGAATTCAATTTTTTCTATCTTTAAAAATGCAATTATTGTATTAATAAAGTAATTGGTAAAAAATGCCTATAATCCATACTAATATTATAAATGTGAAAGTAACTCTGTCTGTCTGTCTGTCTGTCTGTTACGCTTTCACGCTCAAACAGCTAAACCGATTTAGATGAAATTTTGTATGGAGATAGTTTGAGTCCCGAGGAAGGACATAGGATAGTTTTTATCGCGATAACCGACATCCACGCGGGCGGAGCCGCGGGCGAAAGCTAGTAATTACTATAATATTCGGCCTACGACATCATAATTTGTTTAAAAATGGTCTCTGTAACGAAGTAATAACAAGGGCCGTAATAGTTCTCTAACTATCGGCTAGGTGGCGCAAGCGAAGGTCTGATTCGCGCGAAAGAAGAATTTGAGGTTTAGTAACATAGTCCCGGTTAGATGGTTCGATTCCGGCCCTGGTTTAACATAAGTAAGTCTCGGGTTCGATTCCTGGGCCCGGACTTCAAATTTTTCTATCTTTAAAAAAATGCAATTATTGTTTTAATGATGTAATTGGCAAGAAATGCCTATAAAAATTACTATAAGCTAAGTAAAGTAAGGAAGCTAAAAGAAAATTGTACCTTTTGGCTACAGTTGTCTAAACGTATCTTACCTATTGCCTCATTTCACAGTCTGATGGTCAGCGTCACGCTAGCCCATAACATTGTCAATGCCATGTATATCAATGGTGCCCTCAAATCGTTGTTTGGAGACGGTCTCATTTGAGACATTACTTCGAACCTATGTCTTATTTGCCCCAGTGCCATTCAACCGAAACACAGTGACGTGTTAATATCAGTATTTCACGAAAGAATAACTGACGCTGTTGTGTTTACCAAGAGGGTCTATGGTTAGACCTACCTCCGGTAAAATTATTATATTGATTTCAGCTTGATTATGCCGCACAGTGGGATTATTGTAAATCAGGACGCAGGCTTCGTGCCAAATATCACTGTTCTACCTACGCCTGCTGGTCGGAAGTAAGAACAAAGCATAGATACATAAATTACATATAAATAAATAACGAAATAATGGGTATTTATAAATATTTTCGGGTCGTCTGCGATTAAATTTCATTTAGTTTTTGCCTTCAATATTATTTGTACAGACTGAACACTAAATATACCAATAGCATTTATATACTATCTACTTACTAAAATGTATTATAGTAAAAAAAAAAAACGATTCGTTATATGAATCTAGTTACAGGCCGTGCGTGTGTGTAGTGTTCTAACCAACGGTATGGTCGTTGGTTCTAACTGAGCAAATGCACGAGCCCAAGATAAAACCCATATGAAATGATGTAAACATTTGGTCTTTATAATAATAACGTATTTGTTTCATTTCAGGCGTAAAAAACATCGGTAAGTAATAGAACAATATATTTTTTATTTTTTGACGTGATAACGTCTTATCATATAATCAATTGTCTGCATTATAGATGCACTCACGAAAGTGTCTAAAAAAAGTCACGTTATTAATTGGTTCCTAAGCAACAGCGAATGGCGATTGCAGCGACATGTGAAAATCGAACCCATGGCTCCTTGCACAGCAGTCGTACTTATACTTACTACCACTGCACCACCAAGGCGTCAAAGTTTTATGACCACACATACTCGTAAGGTCCCTATAAATCGAACGGTCATCCATCATCTATACTAATATTATAAAGCGGAAGAGTTTGTTTGTTTGTTTAAACGCGCTAATCTCAGGAACTACTGGTCCGATTTAAAAATATATTTTTTTGTTGGATAGCCCATTTATCGAGGAAGGCTATAGGCTATATAACATCACGCTACGACTAATAGGAGCGGAGTAGCGACGAGAAATGTTGCAAAAACGGGGAAAATTTACGCATACGAAGTTGCGCGGGACAGCTAATCTATACTAATATTATAAAGCTGAAGAGTTTGTTTGTTTGTTTGAACGCGATAATCTCAGGAACTACTGATCCGAATTAAAAAAAATCTTGTACTGTTCGATACCCCATTTATCGAGGAAGACTATAGGCTATATAACATCACGCTACGACCAATAGGAGCGGAGCAGCAATGAGAAATGTTGCAAAAACGGGGAAAATTTACGCAGCGAAGTTGCGCGGGACAGCTAGTCATCAATAAATGTACTGATTCGAAATGAAATAAAAAAAAACTCTTGGACTAAAGAAGCTGACATTTAAGTAGGTTTAAAAGCAGAAAATGTTAGCTAAGAAATGTTTTTTGAAAATTTCATCCTAATTAAAATGTTAACCTTGTGAATGTTGTGACGTTCTTTCAGACGATGCACAAAGAAAACATGCGAGAATGCCAAATGTCGGTGAGTAGGTATTTTATATTTCCATACAATTATGCTGTAGTAAGTAAACAAAAATTACGATAGCATAGTTTTTAACAATTCTTAACTTATTTTATAAAACTATACCTAAGTAATTATTTTTTTTGCTTACTATACCTATCTACTTATAACAAACACACATACATTCAGAAACTAAAGTACATCCAAACTAGGAATCACACAAATTGGTATCCCGTGTGGGAATCAAATCCACAACCTATTGGCTTGTCACAATCTATACCGCACTGTGCCACCAAAACAGTAACGCATAGAGCAGTGGCGGATCTAGGATTGAGCAGGTAGGACCGTTGCATCATTGTCACGAATCGAATGATCTTTTTTTAGGTCTCCAACCACAAATTTTGTATGTTCTACATTCTCTGAACCTCTCGAGTAAGGGTTTTATTTCACTTTATGATTTATCACCCATAAACTCAGAGTTGTGGTAACATAAGTTTTATAAAGATTGTAGGTACAGTAAGTAGGCACCTATTAATTCTATTATATTTATTAATTGCAGACGATATCAAGCAATGTTGAGACGGAGGGGCAGCCAAAGGTATGTTGAATTTTCATACGCAAATTTTATAGATATATATTTATTACCTATCTGAATCAGAAGAGGGTAATGGTTTTCGAATGTATTTATGAAGGTATGTCCATTTTTATGGCACGCTTTATGTCCACAACGCATTTTAGGATAATCTATACTAATATTATAAAGCGGAAGAGTTTGTTTGTTTGTTTAAACGCGCTAATCTCAGGCCTTTATGCGCAAAATACCAGATTCGCAAAATACCAGATTCTCAAAATACCAGATTCTCAATATACCAGATTCTCAATATACCAGAAGTACACTTAAATGCATAACTACAGGCAAGAAAAGAGAAGGAACAAAATTGAATGTATTTTATTGAATTGTACCTAAAAGCAAAAACAAAATAAAACTACCTATACAGAACAACTAAAAGTATCTTTTATACTCGTAAATATACTCCGGGACACACAACTACAAGTGAGAAACGGTTTCTTCAAAATCGCGTTATTGTGGCTAAAAGATTTATACAACCGGTAACTGTAATTTTGTTACTCATACAATCAGAAATAATGTTCTGAATTTTTTTGTCTTTTGCCATGTCTTTTGCCCTTCTTTTTTTATCTGGACAGTAGAGAGCATTTCTTCTTATTTTAATTCTATTCTTTTGTGCTTCAGATTTCATTTTCTGTATAAACTGAAATAGCGAAGGATTGGGTGGAATTAAGGCGTTAATTCTTCGGTGCCAACCTTCTACAGCATTAGTTGTTCTATTTTTTTCTCCGTAACAACTAAACACTTCATTCGTGATTTTCTGTATCCATTGGCTATTAAAATAGCCTAGAAATTTCGTTGTTATCTCATTTTTTGGCGCAATTTCACTTATAGCGAGGTACGCTTCGGGAATAATAACTGGAGGAAGCAATGCTAATTGTGAGCAAAGATGTGTTATCTCGCGACCTTCTTGGGATTCACTGAAATTCAATTTATCGCTCATCCTTTCGACGGCTTTCCAGAAATGATAATAGCAACCTTTGATTTTTACATTCGGATACACTTCCTTCATTGCCTGTATGACGGCAACTTCATAGTCACATTTATATACTGACAACTCCATCCCAAATTGTATTTTTAGTATAGAAAATAGTCGTTCGTACGTGCGTTGACTTTTATTAGGGAGCAACGCGTAAATTAATGGTACAAAACTAATTGTATCGTCACTGCGTGCTAAGTCCACATGAAAGGTGTACAGTTGATAGAATGGTTTTGGCGACACTTTAAATGTGCCGTCACCGAAAATAGTATCAACAGACATTAAAAACTCACGAAGTTCTTTCGTCATTAAAGTCCCAAAAATCAAAATTCTGTCATCTGTATCAATGTCATAATCATCATACAAAAAAAAAATCATTGACAATGTGTTGAGGTAATCTCACGTCCTTTGAATTTGCACTAGATGATCGGACTACATTTAAATATTTGTTTCGAGCCCTGTATAATGTGTCCTTTTTAGATCTGAATTCGGGTATTACATGCTCCAAATTTTTGAATTTGTTACCGTCCAAAAATCGGTGTTCAAAAACGTTTTGCACCGATTTAAAATTTACACGTAGGTCTTTTTTACAATCGTCCATGCAGCCGTCTATTAGGTTCCGAATATTGTCCAGTGAACATCTGTGATTCGCGTCTCTTAAAATTTGTTTATGGGAATCTAAAAGGATCGAGGCGTTGCATTCCCTTTGTCTGAAACAGCGCCAATTCGTTGTTCCAGATTTATTTTTAACAGATAAATTGTACCTGTATCCTGCATGTAGTAATGCTGGTTTTCCTTTCTGGCTTAATATAAATTTCATTTTGTTTTATTTTTATAAAATTATAACACTCGCTTTTATGCAGCAATGACTGTGTCAATAATGACAGTGTCAATAATATATAGAGACAATCCTAAAGGAAAACCAGACAGTAGTTTATTGCAAAAAGCGCATGCAATCTATTTGCAGTAAAAGTAATAATAACCTTTATTGGTATAACTTTTGTCTATTCCTACTAATATTATAAAGAGGAAAGATTTGATTGTTTGTGTGTTTGTTTGAATCGAATACGCTCTGAAACTACTATTGATTTGTAAAATTAAAAACAATTACATTTATTTATTATTTTTCTTTATTGTTATAATTATGTTTACCGCTAGTATAACCGCGCGGAGGTGCTAGTAAGTGAATAAAATAATAACAATTTTGTTTTCGAATGTGCGAAATATGCTATATTGAGAATCAGGTATATTGAGAATCTGGTATATTGAGAATCTGGTATTTTGAGAATCTGGTATTTTGCGAATCTGGTATTTTGCGCATAAAGGATCTCAGGAACTACTGGCCCGATTTGAAAAATTACTGTTGGATAGTTCTATATATTAAGGATTTAGGCTATATAACATCTCGCTACGACAAATAGGAGCGAAGCAGCAATGCAAAATGTTGCAAAAACGGAGAAAATTTACACAGACGAAGTTGCGCGGGTCAGCTAGTGTCATATATATTAACAAACTCGATCCCTAAAAGTGTTCATATTTTAGCTAAAGACTTGGAGCTATTCGTATAAAAGAAAGAATAACTGTTTTATAAAAACTTTTCAAATTGCTACGCGGCGTTACAATTCAATAGTACCTAAATACTATTACGCAGACATGATTTTTATATTTCTTACACTATTTATTTATTGACGATTGAATCATTTAAAAATCCTGGAATCCCGGGGTAAGTCCATATTAACATAGCATTTGAGGTCATTGGTTCTAAATGGTACTACTTACGCCGAACACTATATATTATAGATCGCGTAGATCTTATCCGACTAAGGGAGCTTCTGATGGGAAACCACGAGCCAAGGACAGAAAGAAACACATTAAGGATGATGACGATACATGTGGCGTGGACGAGATACCTCGACCCAATCATGTGAGTACAGTACTCCCAAATTAATAATGCACATGCAGATCTTCGCTAATTGTCGTATTCCCGGAAACACTCGAATCATGGAATCGTAAGAGCCCTAAACAAGGCATTTGCATTTTGCACCTTGTTTAAAAGAGATAGGAGTCAATATCATGTGTGCACAATCGAAAACAAATCGGGCGTTCGGCAGCTGTCGCCGGTCAGCGAAATGTCTGTCAGTCGTCTTTATATATTGGTAGTGACTGCACGTGTTCTCTATTTGTGGAAATATATAGAGCTGCTATTACACACCCTTCTTGGTAAATATAATTTCAACATTAATTAGCTTATTCAGATTTAAATAGTATATTTTGAAAAAAGGAAAATAAATAACATATTTCACGTTTTTTTAATATTAAAAAAATAAAATACCTACATTAAATACATATTAAGTACTAGAAAAACATTTAAAAAATGAGATTTATTTAAATTAAATAAATAGATAAACATGCATAAAAAATATATACCTAACTCTGCCCATGCCATTTTCTTTCAGACGAATTCTTCCAAAATGGATAAATTTAAACGTGGAAAACCGCTTAATTCACAAGCACGGCAAATGGTATTTAATGTGTACCTTTATTTCTTAAATGAAGCCAATGTTTTCAACAGAGACCATGATGGTTATTTTAAAAAAATTCAAGACCGTGTTACAAAAGCTACAGGAATTTCGCGACGAACTTTGAGTAATATCTTAAACGAAAAAAAACATAATCAATCAAAGAAATTTTCTACACCGAAAAAAGGAAGACCTAAAAGTAGATTTCGGCTGGTACTTGATGATTTCGACTACTGTGTTATTCGTAATATGATATACAATTTTCAATTGACGCTGAAAGAACTCCCAACTGTAAATAATTTAAGAATAAAGTTGATCGAAGCTATTAATTTCAAAGGCTGTGCCGAGACTTTAAGGTTGATCTTGAAAGACATGGGGTTTAGGTTTCTGAAAACTGATAATAACAGACAATTACTTATGGAAAAACATGATATACGCCTAAAAAGGATCAAATATCTCAGAGAAATACAACAGCTGAGGAGTTCTGGTAGAAACATAGTATTTATGGACGAGTCGTATGTGCACACATCACATACTAAGGGTAAAACTTGGCAAGATAGCAACAAAAAAGGTATCAAACAACCCATTTCCAAAGGAGAGCGAATAATTATTGTACACGCAGGCAATGAAAAAGGCTTCGTCCCAGGGGCTCTAATGTTACATAAATGTGTCGACTCAGAAGGTGACTATCATAAAGAAATAAACGCGGAACGTTATCAAACTTGGCTACGCAATCAATTGATTCCCAACTTGCCTCCTAATAGTGTGTTGGTAATAGACAACGCCCCATATCATAATAAGCTGTCTGTGAAACCACCAAACTCAAACACATCTAAACCACAAATGACAGCTTGGTTACAACAACACAACATTCCGCATGACCCAAAGAAACTGAAACCCGATTTGTATAAAATTATACAAAGATACAAAGAAAATTACACAGAATTTGCCATTGACCGTATAATGGAGGAACATGGGCATAAAATTATACGATTGCCACCATATCATCCCGATTTTAACCCTATTGAAAATATTTGGTCCCAAATAAAGCAACACGTGGCCAAGAGAAATATTGCAATGACTGTGACGTCAGTTAAAGATGCTATATTAGAAAAAATCAATAAAATAGGACCAGAAGAATGGAAAAAAGTTTCTGATCATGCGGTTCAATGCGAAGATGAATATAGAAAATTTGAGCCAAGAATCGATAGTTATTCCGATAAACTGATTATTTACACAGGTGATAGCAGTGAGGAAAGTGTAAATGAACAAGAGCATAATGAAACTTCTGATGAATCTGCGATGTCGGGAATAGAGGTCTTCCTCGATTCTGATTAATTTTTTTATAATTGTATTATTTTTCTGGAATGATTAGTGCTGTAAACAAATTTGAACTGAGATTTTGATTATATTTTATGTAAACCTCTATTTGAAAACGTTTTTTTCTCCTTCTAATAAAACCTTATGTTATTTAAACCTTTTCCTCCATAATTACACCAACTTCGGTAAGACACTTGAAAACTAATCACTCCAACAATGATTGTAGCGTTTTCGCTATTTACTTACATGGAATTATCGAATCAAATTTCGTTACAGGTAAATCAAATCTGTTTTAGCACAAAACACATAATATATAAAATTAGGCATAGAGAAATTGCTCTTAACCACTCTATATAAATATCGTCTTTCGACGCTCGGGTAATACGACCGTTGCCGAACAATGACGAAGATTTCCGAAGATTTCTATGCGCATTATTACTTTTGGAGTACTGTAATTAACTAATATTTTAATTATGTAGTATGAGACAATGTATCTTAAAAGAGTCAACAGCCAATGGCACAGTGAGGGTATGTACTACTACTGTAAAAGAGGTTTAGGGGTCGATTCCAACGAGAGAGAAAACTTTGTGGTGTTTAAATATTTACCCCTTATACAAAATAAATTATAAGAGGTTTCAAACACATTTTAACTAACGAAGGTTTTGTCTTTATTTTTCATTCCATTTTCAAAATCGAATAGAAGAAGACAAAACATTCGCTTTACCCCCTGTAAGGCTTTTTTAGGATGCCTCTGTGGCGCAGTGGGAGAGCATGCTAGAGTCATTCGGGTCAAATTTACGCACTTTTATATTGTTGTCTTTATTGGATCAGGCGCGGATCCAGGATCATGTTCTGAGACACTTTGACCCAACTCCGGCCAACTAGGAAATAGTCGGAGTGCTTACCATTAACCCTACATGAGGGCAAATGTACGCAATCTTTTTTTGAAAAGTTTGCGCATAGGGTAAATGGACGTACATGATATTAGAGATACATATACTTTAACAAAATAAAATAGGCGCATAATACGTTACTATGTTAAATCATTAAAAATAAAACAATATTTGGAACTTATACATCATGTAAACATTTGCGTTTAACACTAAAGATCCGGATTTCTTGGTGGTTAACGAAAACAAACAGGTATAGGTACATACAGGTCAAACACCCTGTCTTAGTGAAAGAGATTTGTATGACGCTAGTTTCACTAATTTACCTACCATGGGCGTACCCAGGGGAGGGATATGGGGGTTCATCCCCCCCAAATCCTAGACGTAGGTGCATAGACTGGCTCTGTGGCGCGGTGGGAGTGTATCCGACTGCTACGCAAGAGGTCGTGGGTTCGATCCCCACCCAGGATAAAACTTTGTGTGATAAGCACGATGGTTTATTCTGTGTCTGGGTGTTATTTATTTATAATGTGTATGTATTTAGAAATATATAAGTATGTTTATTAGTTGTCTGGTTTCCATAGTACAAGCTCTGCTTATTTTGGGATCAGATAGTGTTGTGTGAGTTGTCCCAAGATATTATTATTATTATAGTACACATTTGGCCAGTATTTAGACAATTATAATTCGTGAACCCTCCCGATAAATGATCACAGTATGCGGAGTCCATTTTTCGGTACAGCTTTTCCGTATAGAAACTCTTAGAAAGATCTCTGTATGACAATTGCTGTGTAGGTGGCTAGTTTCTCTTGTGATTGGACGCCGAGACCAAAATCCATTAGAAGTCCATTAATATCGTATGTTTCAGGTATATGTGCCGAAGAATTTAAAAAAAGGAATGCTGCAAACACATTCGCTGACAACAGTCCGGTGTACAAAGGAGAGAAGACCAGATGTACATTACGGCATTTTGACGGGATCCTTTAATATGTATGACTCGAAATTTAGTAAGTGGAGCCACCGATTTATTTGCCCGATAGTTTTAGAAGACCAAATAACACGGCTAACGCAGTGTTTCTTATTTATATAAAAAAAATTTTTACAAATAAATATTCAAAAATAAATACAAGGCAACCAAAAAGCCGATTTGCCGAAGAACCGACAACCGTTGGGGTAAACGAGTTCTTGAGTGGAGACCACGGCACGGCAAACGTAGTGTAGGACGCCCTCAGGCCAGGTGGAGTGATGATTTACGCAAAACGGCTGGCAGGAGCTGGATGCGAGAAGCCGAAGATAGAACAAAGTGGCGTGCAATTGGAGAGGCCTATGTCCAGCAGTGGACTGCGATAGGCTGATGATGATGATGATGAACCAAAAAGCAAAAAAATAATATCTATCTATTAACTTTTTGAAATTGGTGCCATAAAATAGTTGTTATTGTTTAATTCAGCACCAACTTCAAAATGTTAATCTGTTTTTGTTTTTCTAGGTAAAAAGTTTTTTATTTCTTACTTTTTAGTGTAGTTTAGCTTGTAATTCACATAAGTTACAATAGGCTTATGTCAACTGCTCAAATCCCTTTACAAAATATTGCTTGCCCTGTTAATTTTTGAGGAGTTCACATGATAGTTCACTATCAGACCTATAACATTGTGTAATAGTGTATGACGAGAATAAAATGCTACTCAATATCATATTAAAGTAATTGAATCGCAAACCGTGAAATATTGAATAGGTCCGCTCGTCATTTGTGGTCTTCATCATCAGTTCTACTTCACCAATAGGTGCTTTTTGAGGGTGTACGAATCACTATGCAATGTACCTAAATCACTGTAGGTGTGCCTTTAATATATGAAGAGTTCCCTCGATTTCTCCAGGATTCCATCATCAGATCGTGATCTGATGACAATAGGACCAACTTGGAAGTATACCCTTTTAAACACAAAAATATTTTTTCAAATCGGTCCAGCCGTCTTTGCGTAATCGGCACAGATTAGGGGTAGGTAATCTGTGGTAATCGATAAACAAACATTCAAAATAAAACATACAGTCGAATTGAGAACCTCCTTCTTTTTGAAGTCGGTTGAAAAGTAATGAGTGGTGACTTTTCGCGTATTTCATTATAGCACGACAGACAGATCTTACTCATTGTAAGATCATTAGAAGTATCTAGTAAAACACATCGATTGCTATAAAAACTATACATACATTACTTAATTTATTTTTACCTACTTTTAATCATCATTTTCCTATTTAAGAATCGAGTCCGATGGTTTTAAAATAAATATCCTTCATTATCTAATTTTAACCTTTAAACGAGAATTTGCAATTCTTGTATATATAATAATAGAATAATTGCAAATTCTTGTAATCTGAATCTCGGAAACGGCCCCAACAACGATTTTCATTAAATTTAATATGTAATGTAGGGGGTTTCGGGGGCGATAAATCGATCTGTTTCATTTTTAGAAAACGTCGTTTAAAAATGAAATACCATCATCATCATGGTCATCATCAGGTACTATACTATTAATTCATCACTAAAGAGTTATCGGTACCGTATATAGAGTTGATATCTAGCAGTTATACCAGGGATAAAATTTTAACAAATAAAATCCCAAAATACAAAAAAGTGTTATTTTTTATTAAGGTTTGATTTGTCTTTTTTTCTAGCTGGCAAATCCAGAGGTCGCCAAGCTTTGACGATGAGCGTAATGGCTTATTGTTTAGCATTTCATTATCATCCAAAACAGTGGACGATGAAACTTGTCGATAATTTGCTCATGTCCGGTGATAAGTGGTATGTATTTTTAAGTCTCTACTTACGTACTTTGTGTAATATACGCATGCTAGGAAGATATTGGAAATTTAAGGCTTTTTTTTTAAATTGTCATTTTCGAACAATCATAAATAATAAAGAGTTTGAGTATTTCTTTTTAAGACGTCTATGGGAAATAGATAAAGTGTGACAAGGACGGAATTCCAAATTCATTAATGAGTCTTCTACTTTAATGTAGAAACTAGCTGTTGCCTGCGACTTCGTTCGCGTGGAAATTAAAAAACAAATGTATCCCACGGGAACATTTTTCCGGGATCAAAAGCCTATGTGCTATTCCAAATTACAATCTTTCTCTACCAAATTTCATCCTAACCAATAGCAGTTTCAGTAACAAATAACCATCTTTTCTTTATTAGCATATATATTTATTAGATATATTTCGGGACTTAATCGCGTGAATTATTTATAATAAGTCGACCCGTGACCACGATTGGTGCAATTCGATCGAAACGTCGGGTAAATAAAAGGTTCGTACCTTTAAATAATTTACGCGATTAGTCCCGAAATAAATCTAATATGTATAAAAATTGCGAAAGTTTAAAAACAATAATAAGCATATACATATATTGATACTTAATTGATGTCTTCTAGGTTTTCGCAATGCTTAGATAAAGTACATGACCACGCAGCCTACCAAGGTATCTGTGAAGTAATACCATTTGGAAAGAAACAAATATTAGTATTGAATGGGAAACGTATGCAAGTATTGTTAGGAGAGCCTGAAATTGTTGGTTATACGATGTCTCTGGACCCTACGGTGTACAACTTGTGTAGAGGAATGAAGGCTTTCTTTAAAGAAAATCGAGCTGGTGTTATGATATCGAGGTAACTGCGTAACGTATTTTCAAGCCCGGGTCTTACTTTTTTAAATGGTATGCAATAGTCGTATTGGTTCCAGCGAGTATAGGACAAGGTGAGAAGGAACTATACTTTTTTTTAAGTTACTTTTAAGTGGTAATACAGTATTCATCATCTCTGTTTACTAAGTAGTCCCCTAGTGAACAGCACTCTGAATTTTACTGCTGCATATTGAGGGGTGACGAGAAACCATTGTAGGTCTTTTTTTTTTTAATCTTTAGGCAATAAAAAGCCCATTGGCAGAAAATCTTCCACAAATCTTGTTTAAAAAATAATACCGGAGTGATAAGATTACCAGGGCAGGAAACCTTCTACAAATTTCGTTTTGAGAAGCACTCACTCATCTTTTGATCAGGAGCCTAGTACAGTTACACAGTTTAGCTTCAACAGTGATGATTATGGTTTAATGGCCATTTTGACCAACAAGTACCCCCATAAACTGTATTAAATAAATCTCTCCTGATTTGAATGGTTGGTGGATAAAATTGACTCATTAAATTCATGAATCCTAAATCCCTGATCGTATGATAAAAATACTTGGGTGATCTACCCAGGTTTTGATACATCCACCGGGTTAAACGACCTCGTAGAGACCCGTAGTTGTTGGTGAAAACGTATATAAGTATCTTATGTTATCTCTGTATCTGTCTATGTTTACTTTACAGAATCATCAAAGTAATAATATGGAAGGATAGGGTGTGTTATTACGTTTTCGATCCGGCTGGCAGAGATTCACGAGCTTATTCCAATTATGCTCAAGGCCAAGCTGCCCTCATTAACGTAAAAGACTTGGACGGCGTTGCTGACATACTTTTAGCACGCAGTGTTTTAGGAGACCAAAAATTCGTCTTAGCTCCTGTTAAAGTATTGAAAATGATTGACGATTCAGACGACCAAGATCTCGAGTCAGACAAGGAACTAACTCACGCGGAAAAAGCAATGATGGGTTACAAAATCTTGAACGAAAATTGTGCTATCGTGAATGCAAATATGCATTTAGGGGACCGATGTTTTGAAGAAGCGAAGTTTAAACAAGCAGTCCCTATCGCTGTGTGTGCTATGACTTATGCTAAAATATCACCACCCAATACATGGTTTTCGAAAACATTGGATAAAATCTTACGTTTAGGCAACAAGCTATATGTGGATTGCGTAAATCCAAAAGTCATGATTGATTTATCCATTGACAATATTCCTAATGTAATAACTATCGGTCCATATGCGTGTGAGATTATTATCTATAGAGAAAGAGTGAAAGGACAGTTGTTTGCTACAAAGGAATGTTTTTTGAATATAAGGACCGGTTTACAAGAGCTTTTTAGTAGTGGTTATAACAGTGGAATATTGGACTTTAATAACTATGCGTTGGCCGTTTGGAGGCAAAAAGACATGTATTATGTGTTCGATCCATATCCTCGGACGAGTGATGGTTCAAGAACACTTAAGGGCGGTAAAGCGTGTTGTATGATGGTCCTCAATCCTGAAGCATTGGCTGAACTTATTAAAAAGAACTTTGACTATTTACCTGCGACTACACAGTTTGTGATTCATGCTTTTAAAGTTTTGAAATTGAGGAAAATACAAAAAAAGGTAAATGTTATACCACTGTTACAATTCTGTACCTTTAATTGGTCTAATGTTCTCCGCATAGACGTAGAGCTAGGGGCTAGAGTGGTCTGATCAAAGACGAATTTTATTGGGTAGTTCCTATTTGTTTTATGGGACATGACGTCATAGAACGAAACAACACATTTTTTTTTCCTTTTTATTCCAAAGAATTACATATTAACTCTTCACCCGAATCTACAGTCGTAGTTTCCATTTGCACCGTGGAACAAATGGAAACAATCCATTTTATTTGACTTCCGAAATTACCCTTTAAACTACGTATCGAGCAATAATGTCAATTCAGTTGACATTTTGCTAACTCAAAATATCATCAATATCACTATACAAAAAACTGAACTACTGTTATCTTAAAATAGTGATGGCGAGAAGTAACTGTATCCCGTATTCTTGTAAATATAAAAAGAATGTTATGTTCTTAGCTGTGATTAATGAACACTGTTTTTCATTTGAAGCACTGTAGCAAGTGTAATTACTGGGCAAATGAGACTAACAAACTAATGTCTCAAATGAGGAGCGCAGTGTGGTGACAATCAAAGCTTTGCCAAACAAGGATTTCTGTGTCACTGGTACTGTTATGGTCTAGCATGGCACTTAACATCAGGCTCACGTCCTGCTCGTCTCTTCGTTTAGTGGGAAAAAATCATCACTTCAACAAACTCTTATGTTAGCAGAGCATGCACATTACGGTTTAACTAGTAAAAATATAACAATGAATTGTCGTTTCCAGATGCAGCTAGTTTGCACGCTAAGTGACGACAAGGTGGTGGGGCGTGGGAAGTCAAGGCAACACATGGTTCTGCCCATGAGTGACGGGGGAGATGGCGCGGAACCATTCCACAGCGTGATGCCCGTCGATAGCATTGTGTTGGAACAGCAGGGACCACCAGGGAAACCCATAGTAAGTCTTTTAAGTATTAGATAAATATGGCGCCCTTATTAGGGCATAATTTAAGAGGCGCTAGACTAATGGCTAAGGCATCGGACTCGCTATCGAAAGGTCTCGGGTTCGGGTCCTACCCTTTATACTACTGACGTGGACCCACTCCCAAGGAAAGTCATTGAGCTTAGCTGGAGGTGTTAACAAGATTGCTAAATGGATATAAAAAAAAATGCAAAATAAAATTCACCTTGATGGTCTCTTTTTTAGACTTAGCTAGATGTTATGAATAATAAAACAAACGCGTAAAATGGACAAGATGGACTAACTTTGTTATGTCATTGTGTTTGAAACTTTGAACCTAATTTACTACATACCTACTACTCGTTTCGAACAACATACGTGAATTGTATTATGTAGAGTAGGTTCTTTACTTAACTTTATACATATACCTACTAGCTGTCCCGCGCAACTTCGTATGCGTAATTTCTCCCCGTTTTTGAAACATTTCTCGTCGCTTCTCCGCTCCTATTAGTCGTAGCGCGATGTTATATAGCCTTCCTCGATAAATGGGCTATCCAACAAAAAAAAAAATTTTCAAATCGGACCAGTAGATCCTGAGATTAGCGCGTTTAAACAAACAAACAAACAAACAAACTCTTCCGCTTTATAATATTAGTATAGATTATACTAGATAATGTGATTGATTCTGGCCTTATAATCGGTTTAGCTAAATTGGATAGTTGTTCTGCATGGTTAGGGATTATACATAATCTCTATTATAATAAAAAATATCTATAATGGCCAAGAGGTCACTAAATATATGAAATAATTTACACTCATAGGGCCGTGCCTGCGCCGTATATCCGTGTCCCTGGGACTTTTTGTTCACACACATCAGGGTATCAAAATGTCGCCGAATAACGTAGATTCCAGTAATAGCGCCCTTCACCTGCGGAGAACGTGTTTACGACTTATAATTTCACCTAATTTGGTGCCCCTATATAGCGTTTGGCGCCCCCATCAACATAGCAGTTTGTACCGCTTCAACATGCTATTTGGCGCCAAACATAGCGCCTGGGGCTCGTGCCCTGTCCTGCCCACCCAGCACTCTCCCTAGTTCTGGTCCTGGTAGATTCTATTCGCGTCTTGCCATGGGTCCTACATCGCTGATCAAAGGTTGGTGCCCTCGTTTTAAAAACATGTTTTCTTTTCCACAGCCACGTGTTGATGAAGAACAATTAGGCGATATTGTATCGCTCGTGGATAGTATTCAAGAAGATTATTTACCACCAATATCTATGAAATATAAAACTTGGCCTCCCGATGAAGAACCACCCAGAGTTTGTAAGTTTTTTTTTTATCTTGGTAACACATGGTTATCTGATCGTAAACTAGGCAGAACTAGGTAGGTGGTGAACTGGGGTTCAATGAATAAACAATGGGTTCGACTCCTGGGTCGGGACTTCAAATTTTTCTATCTTTCAAAAATGCAATTATTGTATTTATAAAGTAATTGCCAAGAAATGCCAAAAATAATTACTATACGACTATGGAAGCTTGCCAATCAAAACTTGTTCACAGCAATTTTTGTTTTTATAACCTTTTGATAAAACCAAACAAATTTAGTTTGAACTGATATTTTTTAACATAGAGAATATGTTTTGGTAAGCTTGCTTACTTATTTCTGTTCATGGCTTCCCTGAACAGTTAAGTCAATATAGGTAACTACACCACTCTCACAAAAACCCGGCAAGTGCATGTCAGGCCATCCACAATGAAGGACGCCTTAGTCCCCCGCCCCCCCCCCCCCCCCATCCGACTAATGTGGTTTAAGAAGTGGGTTTTCTGTTGTTTTTGTTTCATACTTACAACGTTATACCTACGACTTAATTTTTCAATGGGATTTGTACGAAAATTTTGTTACTTCTCGTTTGATCAGCTGTTACTCGTAAACTTGTAAAGCCTACTAAGCTGTGATAGTTTTCCTTTTAATTTTACTAATATACTACTACCATGTTTTTTTTCACATACCCAGCATCGACCATTTAGCTGGCGGGAGGGGGGGGGGGGAGACACTTGACTCTAACAAAAATTTGCACTTTAAAGCTTAATATTTTACAAACGGTGCGGACGGCGGTGAAACTATAAGGGTTCCGTTTTGCCATTTTAGCTACGGAACCCTAAAAATGGTATCGAAAGAAAGATATGGAAATTACGAAAATATTAGTACAGGCTTGCCTGCAAAAATCCTTTCATGGAATATTATTGCCATGCTTTGAAGTTTTAAATCGAAAAAAACCATGAACACTTATATCAGCCGTTATGTTGAGAGACTACGTGTGTAGGTGTGATTGTCTATACATAGAATGAATAACTAATACAATACATTTAATAATTATAATTGACACAATGATCAATGACGATAATCTATAAAGGTTTGTTACGAGTCTGGGTGCACTTTATGTCCTTTCATTATGTTTGTATGGCCCCTGGTGCTGCAATTGAGTGATTTCTGCGCTTCGAGTTATTAGAAAAACATCACAATAGTAGTTAAGCGTTCAATATGAACTATAACAAAATAATATTCTACAATAATTGTGCTTAGATGTTCATGAAAAAAACGTGGGATGAAAAGAAACAATTTTTGTTGCTAGTTAATATTTAATAAAGTATATGTTACAATTATTTTTATAAAAACAAAGGTAAGATATCTATTTTGGTATAAACACACGTGACAAACTGAAGAAACATATGACTAAACTAAATGTATGATAAAAAAATAATATTTCGACCATGAATAACAATTATACACAGTTATACACTTAAGCACCTGTCCCACCAACGGCGATGTGCGAGAAGCGAGTAGCGATTTTATCGCTCAAGAAACGTCTACAATAGATAACACGTGTAAACAAAATAGATTCAGTGTAGAGCGAGTACTCGCCGGAAGTGTGAACGGTCAGCTGTCAACTATTAATATCTGTATCTCTTTTGTTTACACGGGACCTACATAAGTATGTACGTTTCATAACCGATAACCGCTCGCTAATCGCTTTTTCGCTGTTGGCAGGACAGGTGCCTTACAGAGATGTAAAGCACCTGTCCTGCCAAGCTGCGGGCGGACATGGCGAAACTATAAGAGTTCTTTGTTTACTACAGAACCTTGAAAGCACGCCTGCCCTTGTAACTAATACAAACCCGCTATGTGCTTATAGTCCGGGAGAAGAGCGCCGAATTTTACGAAAAATTCTATAAAGGCTGTTTTTTTTATACAACGTCACATAGTGGAATAAAGAAATACCCTTAAGTTAGTTAGTCACTGCAGGGCTTTTATTGGTTACAAAGTTATACTGACTGATTAATTGTTATGTGCTTCCGATAATATTCTTCACCAGATATACTAAATTTCACATCACGCATCCAATAGCACGAGCCTGGTACTTTGAATTAATACACTGCTAGAAAATTATATTTATGTTTTAGAAAGCAGTTAAAAAAAAATAACCTGCCTCTGCACCAAACGCTAAGGAATCCAGCTGACTGACGGAAGGGTATTTCTTTACTCCACTAATGTGAACATTGAACAATTCAATGGGAATAGGAATGTGATAAATACAGTATGGAAAGAGAAGAATATATGAATGATTGGGAATATTTTAGTCTATTCTGATACTCTAAGTACATGGTTTTGATGTATTCCATCAAAATTTATAAATTTATAAGTAAATTAAATAGTAGTTTTTTTTTCTTTTTCCTTCTTAAGATACGATGTTCGGTTACAAGCCATTAAACTAGTAAATTAAGAATTAAAAAAAAACAATCATCAAAATTCAGGCGTTTAGAAGTTCACATACTTACTGTAAATGTTTACAGTCATACAATCATAAATTCTTACGGAGAATGAACGGAGGGTTTATATGTATAATACCTTCATATTATGTGTGTATAATACCTGCATATTATGTGTATAAATGATATTATGAAGTCCGTGTGAAGCCGTAGAGGACCACTAGTTACCTAATAATTTCTATTTTTCTTAAAAATCATTCGCAAATTTCTGCGCATACAAGTTACAAGTCCAACATACTCGATATTTAATTTTATATTATTTATTTAGCCTAGTCAGAATCAGTGAGTTCCGTATTTTTTACATGAGGCAAAGAACATAATCGAACCATACTATCATCATCTGTCTTTGAGACATCTATGTGTTCCGGACAATCGTTAGTAATTAAGTCCAAAATATGTTCTAATTCATCATCTACTAGAGATTTAGCGGCCAACCAAGAAGTCATACTATTCGGTGAAAGTATTGGGTCCCCACAATAATCTTTCACTGTATAATTACTTCCTATTTCTAAAACTATAACCATTAAATGCATTTTAGTCTCATCATCAAGTTCTTTGCTTTTAATTATATCATATACGTACTCGAAAGCGAAAAATTCTGCAAACGTTTTGTGTATAAACACCGGAACACCATCACTAGTTACATGAGATATAAGACCAGTCCTCTCTTTACCAAACTTAATGCGATCAATACATATTTTAAATTCTTTTTTACCAGCTTCTGTATCCATTTTAAATGGTGTCATTTCTTTGAACTTACCTAAATATATACCGAATCTTTTAAAGAAGGGGCTACCAAAAATCGCGTGAGCGCCTAACCTTTTATGTGTTGCCATACACTCTATAAGTTCTGATTCACATGTCTCGTTGATAAACGGTATATCGATATTTAAGCCACATTTTTCTTCAAATAGAATTTTTCTCAGTTTTGTTTGAACAAAATTTTCATACATGGTAGAGATACTTATACATCTGCGCACGTCTTCATTACTCATATTTACGAGATTGAAATTGAGTATTTCTATCGCAAAATATGTTGCAGAGAGATACAATAGTAATGGAGTGGCCAAAAATTCATTAATATACACTGGATTATTAAAAACAGATGTGTCCTGACTTCTATACTCTCCTTCTATTATTTCACAAAATAATTTTATCTGAGGTAATGTTTCTAGCAGAGTATTTACTTTTAATGCAAACTTTGTCAAGATAAAATTATAAAAGTTATAACAAATTATTTTCAATTTAATATCTAAATATTCCATTATTTGTGATATGTATTCTAAAAGCGAGTCTATGTAGTTCTCATTGAATTTACCGATAACAATTAGTTTATTCCAAAAATTGCTTAAATATTGAGACTGCTCGTTTTTGTTAAAATGTTTTATCACAAACGCGTCGCCGAAATGTCGCTCTAAGTCGGGCAGTATAGAGTTGTAAGGTCGACTGGTTATCCACATTTTGTTACTCTGAGGAAAATTTTTGACAACGTC
This sequence comes from Herminia tarsipennalis, assembly GCA_945859575.2. Lineage (NCBI taxonomy): Eukaryota > Metazoa > Arthropoda > Insecta > Lepidoptera > Erebidae > Herminia > Herminia tarsipennalis. The sequence goes on from OX243835.2 coordinate 13,417,749, forward strand.
AAGTAATTTTATAACTTCATCTTGGTAATCCGGGCAGATTTCATCAAAACCATCGAACAACATCAACAACTTTCTCTCGTTGTAATAATGCAGAAACATATTCAGGTTGAACCGATCCCACGCATCGCCAGAACAGTTTTCAAGGTATACCTTATTGGACAATTCTTTCAAGTCGACAGTAATATTTTTGTTTTTCACTATTACTTGACTTACAAACTTTAACGTTTCTAAAGTATCTATTATAATATTTTTGTTTTCTTGCCAGTGCCTGAATATACCTGAATATTCAACTAACTTTATTTTTGTTATCCAGACGTTGTTTACGATCTTATTTTGTTTTGTATATAAATGAGAAAGAAGTGTCGATTTTCCCACACCCGCTTTAGCAGTTAAAAGAACGATGTCATCTTTTATATCGTCAAATGTCTTGACATCCAATCGATATTTATACTTATAATTTATATGAAAGTTATATACATAATTATCTACAAGTTCTGACGGATTATGTAGCCAGGGTAATGCAATAATCGTTCTGTTTTTTATATTCTTATTATCTTCTTCATTTTTGATTATCACATTATCAGATTCATCATTATACATTGTGACGGTGACATCAGGAACAAGACTATAAAAGCTTTGTGCGCACTTCCAGCAAAGTTCGTGAAAGAAGTCTCTTGACATGACTTTTTCGGCAGAGTTTTCTTCTCCAGAGTCAAAAGTTCCTTCCTTTTGAATGTTTTCTTGTCTATTACTCGACGAGGCAACATTTTCATAGCCTAACATATCATTTGAAGCACTGGTAGAAGCAGTACTACAATAGTAATGATTGGTGTTCAAGCTAAGGTTACTAATATCTTTATTTTGTGTATTATCAGAAATAAGACTATCGTTTAAAGTAATTAAAGGTTTTTCTTCCAAATCCTTAGAAGGGTTAATCATATGAAACCACGTGTGATTGGATTCATTGTGCATATAGTTTAACATTTTTATATTTTCTGTATCACTAGTGCTGCGAATTTTTGGGTTTTCATTTCGAATCATGTTATCTATCACAACGCCTTCACACAAATTCCTCAACGTATTCAAAGTGTCTTTGTCCGTCTTTTTATCTGTCTGCCATATCTTGAATAATTCCGTACAATCCAATAATGTAATTTTTACAATCCATATTTTATTTGTGATATCTTTTTTGTTAATTGAAAAAAGATAATATGGTTCGTCTTGTGCGTCTTGGAAGAACATGAATTGAACAAAATCTCCTTTAGCTATGCTTTTCTGACTCAGACGACAAACAAAACAGAAATCAATATAAAACGGGTCTTTGCTATTATTATTAGATTCCAGAGGGCGAGTGTAATTGTTGGGATCTTCCAGTAAGTCAATGGATAAAATAGAATCAGGGTGATGATCTTCTTGTTTACATGGTAAGATATCACCTAAGATATAATCGACGGCAGTGACGCAAACATTACCGGGGATCAGATGAGACTTATTGGTATATTCGACAGCTCTGTCCTGGTATAAATGACTAATTTCATCGTAATTAAGATCATTTAGTGATTCTCCCAACTCGATAGTTTCATTAAGAATAATTTTATTTAAGACTGGTCCTTCTATAAATGATGATGAAGTTTCATCTAAAAGCAAATTTAAGCTAATTAGTTGACCCTGAAATATAACTTTCCTATTCTTTTTAATATTATTCTGTGAATCTTGGGTGAAGTCAACCAAACTGTGTTGTTCATTCATAATGTCATCATTATTTATTTCTTTATTTATATTTGCCTTCTCCCTTGATGAAAATGCATTCAGCACCATATCAACAAACATATTATCTGTAATAACCACTTTTTGTTTCTCCTCCACCGCCTGCGCAATTTCTTTTAAGTATTTTTCGTACCATGTAACACCACTTTGTAATTTTTCGCATATGACTATAATATATTTATTTGTATTTTTCAATTCTACTTTCAATGCGCAAAAATCGTCGCTAGATAGATTGATCGTGTAACTTAAATCTAACAGTGTGTAATTGTTGATACCTCTGTAATTTAAAAACTGCATTACTTTAATCGTTGTCAAAGTTGCTACATCTGTAACAATAACAGTTTTTTCAGCCAATGTAACTTTATCTGTCTCATCATTCTGTTTTGTAAGTCGTTGTAGCGTTTCTAGCGCATGTGTAGTATATTCAATATTTTTCATTTTTGTCATGTTGAACGCGTTTTTCAACGAACTCATTAAAGGTTCGTGTATAATGCTGTTCATTGCATCTTGATATATCTGAGTCTCTTTTGTGAGATAGGGCGCTTCGTTTTTTAACAGCCACCATGCTAGTACCGCGCCATGGTAGTTTAGAAATATTGCCTCGGGTCGGACTTGTAAATTTTGTGGGTTATTGTTATTATAATTGTCTTCTATTTGTTTTGTTAATACTTCCTCTACTTTGTTTTGATCACTTTGTTCCGAATAAATAATTAATTTGTGTAAAATGTCTTTTGCCATTTCAGAACAATCGAAAGAAAGTTTTGGGAACGGTACTGTTGCTTTTACATAGAACCTGTATTGATGCAAATCAGCGAGATTACTTTTTAAAGTCTCAAGTATCATTTTCGCGTTATTTTGTTGAAAAGTGCAAATATTTGTAAACTGAAGTAGCTTTGTGTCCTCATCGTACACAAGTAAATTGCCGACTGCCCCAGCTAAGCCACCGTCGACACATAACAGTCCGTCTTCTATATTCTCATCTAATATCACAATTTTGTAACCGCTATCAAATTTAAAGTTCTTACATATATTGACAATATTAATGGTCAAATTAGTCATGGTTCTTTCGGTTGTTATTAAATCTGTGTTACCAAATGTAACAGGCACTTTTAGTTCGAGAGACAATAGTATGTTTTTAGCGGCCATGGCTTCCGCTTCTTCAATTATAACTTGTGATAGATTAATTTGTTCTAACCTTTGAAGTTCATCTTCGGTCCTCTGTGAGATAAACACCAGTGCTTCATTTTCATATTTAATATGAGTTCCAATAAGAGTACCTAAAGTACTTGCGCATGGATTATCGAAGAAAGTTCTCAGCTGTTCTTCTGTCTTTAAATCCTCCACATGTTTCTTATCTTTCTGTTTATCAATTTGTTGTTCTAGTATTTGTTTGCTAATTGCCTTTTTTAACAGCAAAAGAGTAGTGTCATTCGTCTCAAAGAAATCTTCTCGAAATGTGAGGGTACGCCATTTGGAATCCGACATTTGTTCTTCAGATTGGATACTAGAAATGTTGACAACTGACGTAGCTAAGAGTACATGATACCTTAGCATGTATTTGTCAAGCAACATTTGCATTGATTGATTTGTATTGCCCATAAGAAATTTTGTAAAGTGTTCAGCTAGTAATCCAATCTCTTCTTTTAAAATAGTTTCGGCTGCTATCTTGACAATTTTGTCAGTACAAAGAAGGTGAGTGCCACCTTTTCCAGTAGCTAATAAATCATTCAAGGTATTTGCATATACACTGTCGAATTGTACATCTGACTCATGACTGTGTTTCGCGTTGGTGTACAAAATAAATATACATTCATTTTCATCAAACTTGCCGTTAAATATCTTGTTTTCACTTTCTGATTTATTATTTGAATAATATTTTTGTATAACTTTTGAATAACTATCATGAAAGGATATCGCTTCATCAAAATCTACAAATGACTTAGGGTCGTCTTTATGTTTCGCTTGTATAAAAACTGAAACTGGTCGATCAACTCCCTTTATTTTAGCTTTAAACCAAAGGTCATCGAAACACCCGATCTCGTCCATATTAGAAGTTAGATAAAAATATTCAAATCGTTCATCGTGGAGCAGTTTAAATAAAACTAAACTTACAAGTTTCGTTTTATACAATTGTCCGGACATTCCTGATGTACCGGCACGTTTCTTGTACATTTCTTTTGGGGAAGACATTTTTAGATTTCCTTATGTGACTTTAGGCACAGAGATAGTAGCGGCGAAGTAGTTTATCTGTAAAATAAGAAAGAGACTATTAAACAAAGATGAACGTAGAATTAATTCAGATTGAGGAGCCTAACTGCAGCGAAGCTCCTCTATATTGTAGGTAACAAATATGTCATTAGCATATTAAATGTTCTGATGACAAATATTTATGGTATCGTTTGGGTAATTTTGATCGATATGAATAGTAAACCATCTATGGACCGAGAGTGGCGACATACTAACTCGCAGATGTCTAGATCTGCTCAGTCGCCACTAAGTCAGGGACCGGTAGTGTAATGAATAGGATACCAATCCGTCACCTCTCAATTGCTAGGCCGATGTCTTAACCGTAAGATACGGTAGCTTTCAAGTATTTATCTATAACAACAACACGAACAAGTACCTTAATTTTTTGTGCCCAAACGTTTTGACGGTATTACTACGACTGTGGTCAGATTACAGTTGGACTAAAGTCAGTGTATATACCTACTCGTAGTCTACAAATTGTAATTGTATATATTGCCCGGTTTTTAAACATTCGCATGTACCCAACATGTCGACATGTCGTGAATGTTTAAATGTCGGACCATGCCTAGTGTAGGTGCAGAGTCGTTGCCGTATACAAAAATCCGATTTGAATAATTGCACCAGCAGAAGAGTTTTTCGGCAATAACTCAATGACGGTAAATATAATCATGTCCCAAATAATAGTTTAAAGTATTTGTTAAGCGCTTTTTACATTTTTTCATATTTTATGTGTGGATTTTTAAAAAGTGAGTCTGGAACCATGAGCCTTTACGGAATTATGTGCGAGGTGGGCGGATATGTAGGCATCGTACCAAGTCCAGCATGTCCAGATGTCGCTACGGGGGCCTAACCCGTTAGCATTAAGAGATAGAAGAATTTGATATCTAGTAACATAGTCCAGATAGGTGGTTCGCTTCTGGCCCCGGTTTGGCTACGGAAGTCTCGGGTTCGATTCCTGAGTCTGGATACAAATTTTTCTATCTTTCAAAAATGCAATTATTGTATCCAGCCGATAGCTCCGCGAGGCAAGCCGCGCAGCATGCTCCGTATGAAACGGTTGTGTTCAGCTAACTGTTTTTTTAATGTTTTTTGCGATATAGTATAATAATACTTTTCAATTTTTTTTTTTTTTTATCTAATTGAAAAAAATATATGTAATAATATGTTACTTTAAAATACAAAGTACGCGAGACAAATACCTATATAATCTATATATATAAAATTTGTTGTCCTGACTGACTAACTGACTGACTGATCCATCTGTCAGTCAGTTAATCAGTCAGTCAATCAGTCAGTCGCTTAAACCGCTGATCATAGAAACATGAAATTTTGAGGACATATTCCTTATATAATGTAGGCATCCGATAAGAAGGGTTTTTGGAAATTCATCAATCAAAACCGATTTTTTAATTTTACAAAAGGTCATTAATAACTGTTTATCATTTGTATATGCTCATGTTTCTTAATTTTACACCAATTGGAAACGAAAATATAACCATGTAAAATACAAATTTCACAACTATGTAAAATACAAATAGTATTTTACATAGTTGTCAAATGAATGCATTTTTTTTCGGTTAATATAATTAAGTAAATATTTTCTTGGTCATGGGGAATTTTGTAACATGTCGTTTATACTAATAAAAGTACCTATCAATTTTTCTGTTTATTTTTTTTTGTATTTACCTAGTAGAAAAAATGATACCTATTTTAAAGTGCTAAAGAAATATTTGTAATGTAAGTAGTAAACATTTTTTTTTAGGTTAAATTTAAAGAAAAACTAAAGCAAACCGATGGTTTTTAATTAGTCAAATCAACATTTGCATACCAAGTTCGCCAATAGGTATCAGTACCTACCTAGAGCCGGCTAAGAAATCTTTACATAGTATCAAATAAAGTTGCTCGCGCTATGTCTTAGATCTTTTGAACTAGGTACTCAATGAATTTTAATGCATATTTCAGCAATAGATAGAGTGAATCAAGAGAAAGGTTTATATGTATATAAGTAGTAAGGCAATAAAAACACGTGGCTTAATTACCAATATTTACTATGTTTGTTATTTATAAATGGTATATTTTATAGGTTAATATATCATACGCCACTTTACGACTGACGGAAAATATACTACTTTTAGTGAGAGTTCGGGATTAAAATCATGATCAATCCATGTACTTACAATTGGTTGTTGCTCAGAAGTCACATATAATACTTGTTCACAATTCACATACTCCTCACTGTGTCCCACTTTTGTTACAATGAAACAGATAGTAAGAAACAATCAATTTTACAAATCTATTTATAGAGCATCATTGACGTAAGAGGAAACAATATTTACATTAAATAAGTGTACAACAGAACAGCGGGTAAATGAAATGGTGAAATCGTTAATACAATATTTTATAGATATTATTATCATTGGATGGATTGATGAGTGGAGGGGAGACGAAAGAGGCCCGGTGTGTGTGAGGTTTTTATTAGAGATGGGCCGACTATGACTACTGCCATAAGTCGGCTATAAAATAAGTCGGCAATGCCGACTATTATTATTTAGAATTTATTTTATTTAAACTAATATTATAAAGTTGAAGAGTTGGTTTAGTTGAACGCGATAATCTTAGGAACTACTTTTAGTGATGGATAGGCAAAAGAGAGGATAGTCAAAGAAGGCTATAGGCTATCTCGTAACAACCAATAGGAGCGGAGCATCAGTGAAAAATGTTGCAAAAACGGGGTAAAATGACGCAGGTGAAGTTGCGCGAGTCAGCTATTGTTAAAATAAAAGTATTTCAAGACTATACCTAGTCTAGCCATAAATATTGTTACGAAGAAAAAACATTTTTTTTTATTGCAAATAATATTTATTACTTTTACAGTGTGTTAGTTTAATACATAAATAAAAAACAATTCAAAATATAAAAAGCTTATTCGAAGTGGTCTCCATTGGCTGCAACACAGTCCTTTAAACGTTGAGGCCAGTTATCAATAGAAGCACGCACTCTTTCCATGGGAAAATTCTTTACTGCCAATCGTATGGATTGTTTTAGGGACTCCAAATTATCATGGCGTTTAGAGCAAGCCATACTCTCTAAAACTGACCATAAATCATAATCCAGCGGATTAAGATCGGGACTAGACGACGGCCAGTCTTCAGCTCTGATGAAGTCCGAAACGTTCACTTCCAACCAAGACTGCGTGGACCGAGCTTTATGACCCGGCGCTGAGTCTTGTTGGAAGGACCATACTTGGTTATTGAACATGGTGTTGTTAAGGGGTTTAACTACCTTCTCAAGAATGGTATCTTGATACACTTGTGCCGATGTTTTGATACCTTTTTCACAAAAATATGGCTCAGTCACTCCTTCATAGCTAACACCCCACCAAACCATCACTGAAGTCGGATAATGCCCACGTTGCACTCTGTCGACTAATTGGGAAGCTTCCTTAGAGCTTTGAGCATAAATACGGTCATTTTGTTTGTTAAAATGTTGCTCAACTGTAAAGATTTTCTCATCCGTAAACAAAATTTTTCTGTGACCTCCCTTTGCGTACCGCTTCAGTAGTTGCTTCGATTTTACCACCCTATTCTTTTTTAAATTATCAGTTAAAAAATGACCAGTGCGTCTCTTATAGGCTGCAAGTCCTAAGTCATCTTTTAAAATGCGTGACATGGTTCTGGGTGCTATCTTCATCTCCCGAGATAAAATCTTTTGCTTTCGGACAGGATTTCTTCGAATTCTTTCCCTTACTGCTTTGACCACCATTTTCGTACGAACACTACGTGGACGGCCAGATCTTTTTCTGTCACAAACAGAGAAGGTCTCATTGTACCTATTAATAGCCCGGTACACAAACATTTGACTAATACCAAGCGTATGGAGAGTTTTAAAAATTACATTCGGCTCCATACCAACTTTGTGTAATGCAATCACAGCGATTCGGTTTTCTTTATCACCCCACTCCATTTTAATATAGCAAAATATTGTACAATGTATTGGCGCCAAAATTAGAAAATACAATGAACAATCTTATAAAAATGACAGATTCCAAATTCAAATGTAATATCTTTCTTAATTTTAATTGTAACAGTATTTATGGCCAGACTAGGTATAATAATTTAAATGGTTAAACTACAAAGAAAAAGTTCCTGTCTCCCAAACTTTTCTTTCGGGTATATTACAAAACCGAAACTGAGAATTTGTATTATACTAGCTGTGCCCCGCGGTGATACCCGCGGTTTATTAGCCTATGTGTTGATCCAGGGTGTCAGCTAACTTTATACCAAATTTTATTAAAATCGCTCCAGCCGTTTAGACGTGAAGAAGTAACAAACATACACACTCTCATATGTACTCACAAACTTTCGCCTTTATAATATTATTAAGTGTGATTAATATAAGGAATATTAATATAATATAAATTTACAGTTCAGTCAGTGAAAGTTGTAAAAATTAGTAATGAAGGTTACGATTTGTTTTTTTAGCATACAAATATAAATAAATTAACAACATGGCACATCTCTAGTTTTTATGATAAGTAAAATAATCGACTTAATAATGTATTGAATGATATCTATATATTTTTGTTTGTTTTATCACTTAACGCAAATGATAACATTGATAACAAATAGCATAGTAGATATCATAAATAACAAAGGGGGAAGCCCCGTAAAGTCAACCAGCTCATAAAGCCGCAATACTTGAATGGATCCATCAAACAAAGCACGCCAATTCGAAAGTATATAATATATTTTATATTCTCATGGCTGTGATTTTTCCGTACAATTTTTAAAATAAATCTATTTAACCCAAGCTATCATAGTCGTGTTTATAAATCAATAAAACTAATAAAAAATAAAACTCATCTGGTTATCCGGTCGGCGAAAGTCGATGATCCACTGTATCCCCTACTTATTTGAATATTTCTAAATACAAATTACATCCACATTTGGTCTAAATTACATTTGAACCGGTAAAAAGTTACGATAAGCTCCCGAGAAATGATCTTGGGCACGCTTATGACATCACCTGTCCGCTTAGCTTACGTAATCAAGATGTTATATGAATAACCAATTAGAGTCGCCGAAGCAGCGAGAAGTGGAGTCTCTTCTAAGCTTTGCTTTGCTCCTTTGAGGGAAACCAAGCCTTACGTGAACGTAAGGCTTGGTTAAATGGATATAATACTTAGTTTAAATGGATATACTAGGGGTAATAAAACAGTAAAAAAACATATTTTGAAATAAATAACTTAAAGACCCATTCTTAGAGGTCAAATTACAATAGCAGCTTTGTTTACATACAACATTTTTGATTGTCTTTTTGTTATAAAATCAACTTTATGGCGGTGGACTAGGTTGATATTTTATTGGTATAACGCGTTTGGCTACTAGTATTATGTGTGTGGTATACATTACAATTTTCAGACAACCTGGACTCCCCAACGGTATCGGTGACGCAGATAGTCCCGCCGTGGCCTAAACCCCGGGACAAGACCAACGAGCCGCCCGAGCCTGACCCAGACCCTATACCTAGTCCACCACCTACCCCGCCTCCCCTACCGGTAAATAATAATAAAATATAATATTATCTGTGTTTAAAAAAGTTATAACATGTTATAGTTGCTTATTTCTAGAAATCTGATTGGTCCACGTCACAGGCTTATGTCTATGTCATGTCACTTTGACATTATAAAAACCCGCTCAATCGAGTTGTCTCTTTCTAGAAATTGGCCAATTTTGTGAGGTTTTGGCGCAGTCCAGTCTCTGTCTATAGTTATAAAGTTGTTATCTATTAATAAAGATAAAGCATGCCTTGAGTGGCGATTGATAAGAGCCATTTCGCATATTTGACATAATTCTATGGAATGGCGTTTGTGCATCATAATTTATTGAAATTGTTTTAAGATCTGAATAAATGAAATAATAATAAAGTAAACAGTACATTAATTGGAGGTCAACGCGTATTTTGTCCTTTAATTATCTAACAAAAAAAAGATTATAAAAAACAACAAATATGCTATAATATGCTGCTAAACGGTCCTCTGCTATAAGTCCAGCAGAGGACCGTTAGGGTGCGTTTTGGCTGAGGCGAAGCAGACCGTGAATTAACTAATTACAGTGCCCGAAATCGTACTCAGGATTATTTTGAGCACTGACATTTACCAATTTACGGTCCGCTCCGCATATGTGGAAATGCACCTTTAAAGGCCGATGATGATGGTTTTAATGTCGATGATGATTGTTTAGATTGTAACGTTTTGATATTGTTTGCTTTGACTCTCAATGGTTGCTAACTCAGGTGCTTCTCATTTACATACATTAAAATTATAGGTACATATATTATTACTAGAGGTCGGCGTAGCGTAGGCAGTGACAGGATGATTGATCTCAAAAATTATGTTAACATGGACTTATTATCCTGGGATTCCAGGATTTTAATTATCGTTTTTACTTACGTAACATACGTTATATTATAGACTAATTGTTTTTTTTTATTTACAGCCGCCCGAAGGTGGAATAGAAGAGGTAAGTTTAATATTAAAAAATACTTCAAAAGGCCGCACTTTCATTAGTCAATAGCAACCCTACTAGCGGAATAACGCCCAGTGTATCGATGCAGACATACGCATATAATGGTATCTGGAATGTCAGGACATTCATATTAAACGAAATAATACCCGTATTTGTACACCATAGCTATTGACGTCTTTGATTGATAAATTAATATTTACGTTCTCAGTTCTTTTCTCATTGCTATAGTAGAGGAGACGCTGACCATCGACCTTCACCAGTCTGATGGCCAGATGAAACATATTATTTATCAAATTTTATTGAAGATTTATTTTATTATAATTTTTCACTTGGCAAGCTATCATAGTCTTTATAAATCAATACCAATTCAAACCGTTGAAACGACAAGTGTGGGTCATTGCGACAGGACTCTGGGGGGAGTAATAGGGATGTTGACTGTCAAGTCAACTCAGTCTCTTTTTATGAAATGCCAAAACGACAAGCTCTATAGAAATGTGTATGGAATAGGAACCTGTGACGTCACAAATTCCTATCGTCAAATTATTAATTTAAAAGCATGAAAACAAATGGTTTTCATGCTTTTAAATTAAAAACATGTGAAAAAGGAAAAAAACCTGTTATTGTCAGAGCATTTTAAGTATTGTAGTCAACTACCCAATTGCCTGTCAAATTCATGAGTCTCTTCTCCCCCCTTGGATCAGCGCCTGGTGAAGGTCTACGTTCCGCGTCTCTTAAATCATTAGGCGTTGCCTGATAGGCTCGTTTTGCGATTAAATTTTGAAAGATCTTGTAGAGTAGAACCATTTATACAAGCTCCGTAATTAATAGAAACAAAGTCGCACATTTTGATTGAAAAAATTAAGACATTGCCTCATTTTCCATCAAATGGGTTCAACCATTTTGTGTACACAACATATTATTTATTTCAACTTTTGTATCGTAAATCTGCTTATGGCTTAACTAACTTGTACGTTGTGTATATTAGGAGGAAGAGGTGGAAGAGGAAGAGGACGAGGAGACGATGAAGGCCCGCAAGGAGGAGGAAGCCCGCAAGAAGGCGGAAGAGGAAGAGGCGCGCCGCAAGGCGGAGGAGCTGCCGCCCGCCATGCCGCCGCCGCCGCCCTCGCCGCAACCTGAGCCTGAAGTGCCGGTACTTACTGTTCTTTGTTTATTTGGATCTCTAACATATAGCATATTAAGAAGTAAAATATTGTAACACGGGTTTTTATATGTAGCTAACTGCTTTGCAATTTTAAAAGTTTTTATAAAACAGTTATTCTTTCTTTTATACGAATAGCTCTAAGTCTTTAGCTAAAGTATGAACACTTTTAGGGATCGAGTTTGTTAATATATATGACACTAGCTGACCCGCGCAACTTCGTCTGTGTAAATTTTCCCCGGTTTTGCAACATTTTTCGTTACTGCTCCGCTCCTATTAGCCGTAGCGTAATGTTATATATAGTCTATAGCCTTCCTCGATAAATGGGCTACCCAACAGATTTTTTTTTTCAATTCGGACCAGTAGTTCCTAAGATTTCCGCGTTCAAACAAACAAACAAACTCTTAAGCTTTATAATATTATTATATCTATGTAGACTAGCCTGTCCGAGCGGACTTCTTATCGCCTCGTTTTCGTTGTTTTTTTTGTGAATCAGGTTCAATTGTATTCTCGAACTATGCACGGACCCACTCAAATATACACACAAACTATAATCCAAATCAGTCCAGCCGTTTAGGAGTTACAAACACACGTACATAACAATTATAAACTAGCTGTCCCGTGCAACTTCGTATGCGTAAATTTTCCCCGTTTTTGCAACATTTCTCGTCGCTGCTCCGCTCCTATTAGTCGTAGCGCGATGTTATATAGCCTATAGCCTTCCTCGATAAATGAGCTATCCAACAAAAAAATATTTTTTCAAATCATACCAGTTCCTGAGATTAGCGCGTTTAAACAAACAAACAAACTCTTCTTATAATATTAGTAGGTATAGATAAAGATAACATAAAGTGTTGCAACACTAGCGCTGTGCATCCGTCCGCGCTACCCGTCTTCACCGGGTAGTTCCCATTTGTTATGTGGTACATGACGTCATAGGACAAAACCGCGACAAGAGCGCGTACACGCGTTGACGCAAATTGTGCGTCCCATTAACTACCATAAAGTATTTAATGAAAATGTGGAATTTAACATTGATTTCGCAAGAAGAAACCCAACAAAGTGCTGTTAAACTATGCATATCTAACAGTATTGGACCGTATGTTTTTTCGACTTTAGTGATCACAGCGTGCAATAAATACAAATGTGCAAATTAACGATTTAAAAATATTAAAAAAATAAAATGTGTGGCACTCGGGGACTGCCGCGGTAAAGCTATTGCATAGCATTTTTATCAACTTAAGCAATTAAAAAAAAAAAAAAATTAAAAATGTTTTTTTTTTATTTTGAATTATAAAAAAAACAATGTTTTTAATTATTTTTTTCTTTATTTTTTTTTTTAAAAAAGCATAAAAAAAATTTTAAAGTTTTTTTTTATTATAAAATGTTTTTATTTTTCTTTTTTTTTTTCTTTTTAAAGTTACAATCAAAAGTTATTAAAAGTTCTGCTATTCATCATAGATGGCAAAACTAAAAAGTGTCACCGCTGTGCCCGTCGGAGTGGGGAACGTGAGGTTTTTTCGTTACGGAATTTCTGGATTCGGTCCTCGCGCTCAAGGCCCGCGATAGAAGCTATGCAATAGCTTAAAAATCACAATTAGTATGGAAATATAAAATTAATATACAGGATCAGGATGATTTGTAATATACTAAAAACTTGGGGTTTCTTTGCATTACACATAATTTTTTTACGTTAATACACAAAATATTTTTCAAAATTGATATTACAAAGTTATTTAACTTTGTAATATCAATTTTGAAAAATATTTTGTGTATCAGATAGTGTTGTGTGAGTTGTCCCAAATTATTATTATTATTATTATTAATGCGTAGGATTTTATTTTGAAATCTTTGTATGATCTCTATATTTGAGTGAGAGGCTGTTCCCCAGAGTTGAATTCCGTATGTCCATATGGGTTTCAGTGTAGCTTTATACAGTAGAACCTTGTTCTCGAGTGAGAGTTGCAATTTGCGACCAATCAGCCAGTAGAGTTTCCTTAACTTTAGTCCTAATTGTTTTCGTTTGGTAAAAATATGCTTTTGCCATGTGAGCCTTTTGTCGAGATACAAACCCAGGTATCTCACATAGTCTGCTTCTGGGACGATGACGTTATTAATTTTGACTGAAGGGCATGAGCCTCGCCTTAAGGTAAACGTAACGCTTACGGATTTTGATTCATTTGCCTTGATCCTCCATTTTCTCAACCATTGTGATATGTCGTCAAGTCCTTTTTGTAGAATAGCAGATGCTGTTGCTGGATTTTCATGTGTTGCCAAAATCGCAGTGTCGTCCGCGAATGTACCAGTGGTTATAGCATCAGAGGTTGGAAGATCTGAGGTATATATTAAGTATAACATCGGTCCAAGTACACTGCCCTGTGGGACCCCAGCATTGATCGGGTATAGACCAGAGCATTCATCTTAACACTTGACAAAGAAGTGGCGTTTTGTAACAAAGGATTCAATTAGGTTAGACATATTGGTCTGTAGGACTTGGGATCTTCAGGCGATTTATCTGGCTTAGGTATCATCATGATCTGGGCTACCTTCCATTGAGGAGGGAAGAATCTTAGGCGGTTTATGGCATTGAAGAGTGACGTAAGAAAAACTATTCCTGAGTCTGGCAATTCCTGCAGCAGTCGGTTTGTTATTAGATCGTACCCTGGAGCTTTTATTGGGTTCGACTTTCTTATAACTTTAAGGACTTCGTGTTTTGTAAATTTTAGGGGTGGATCGTTTCTTGGCGTCTAGCGTCTCTCTGCAGAAATTCCAGTACTTCCTCTTGGTGAAGTATTGGTCCTTCGTAATTATGAGGTTTAAAGACTTTTTCGAGGTGCTCTGAGAATGTTTTAGCTTTTTCAATAGCGCTCCGAGCCCAGCTGTTGTCCGTTTTCCTCAGCGGCGATAAAATTGTTGTCGGATGTTTGATCTTCTTAATAGCTTTCCACAGAGAATAATCGGAAGAAGATTTGGCATCTAGTGTCCTTATGTGAGATTGGAAACTGTCGTTGCGGTAATTTTCGAGGATACGCTTTAATTCTCTGGTGGCGCTATTTAGACGCGTTTTCAGTTTTGGGCACCTCGTAATTTGCCATAGTTTACGGATCCTCATTTTTTGGGCTATCTTGTCTCGAATATTTTTGGCTATATAGTAGTTAACCTTATATTTGTTGGAATCTGGAGTAGAAGTCCAGGAAGCCGTTTGGACAGTGGTGTTGAAATATTCAACTGCCTCGATAATGTCAGTTTCAGACTTCAGGCGAATCGACGTGCTAAGCGCTGAGTTAGTGAGGTCTTTAAATTTGTACCAGTCAGTATTATTACTGTGTAAAGTGCACTTTTTATCTCTTTCTACGACCCTGGTATTAAATTCCAGTAGGACTGGAGAGTGATCAGAAGACAGGTCGTAGCAGCTTCTGCAGTTTATGTTACTTCTTGGTATTCCTTTGGTAACACAGAAATCTATGCAGTCAGGAATTCTTCCTTTGTCTGTAGGCCAGTATGTTGGTTGTCCTGTGGAGATTACGCCTTGGTTGTTGTTGTGGATGCATTTAAAGAGCTCTCGACCTCTTGTTAAAGTAAGCCTGGACCCCCAGTAAGTATGCTTAGCGTTGTAGTCACCCCCAGCTATGAAGCGGTTACCCAGTGTTGCAAAGTATTCGCTGAAGTCTGGTTCTTTTATGTTATGTCTAGGAGGACAGTACAAGGCGGAGACGGTGAAGTCTCCAAACCAGTCTTTTACTACTACATTAGTGGCTTGAATATGTTCCTTGCAGTAATTTCCAGGGTGGTAGTGGTGAATGTTGCTTCTGATAAGTATCGCAGAGCCCTCATGCGCCTTGTCACGAGGGTGCATGGTATGATACAGGGTGTAGCCTGGCAGTTTGAAGAAGCTCATACTTGTAAAGTGAGTTTCTGATACAAGCATGATGTCAAGGTCGTAGGTTTTTAAGAAAAAGTTTAACTCATTTGAGTGTTTGGACAAGCCATTAGCATTCCACATACAAATATTTATTGAAGAGAATGAAAAGGCAGTTTTGACATGAGTTCCGTTAGCATTTTTGTTACTATTAACATCTGGTTCATTACAGCTTGTATGGTCTCATTTAGAGTTGTAAGAATGGCCTCAGTTTTAGAAACATTGTTTATTATAGGAGTATTGTCGTTTTGGGGTTTATTGGTAACCGACGCATATGTCAAGTTTTCGACACTAATGGTCTTGCTTTCTTGAGGATCTTTTGGTTTCCTTGTAATTCTATGTGGGTTCTTTTGAAGTTCCTTGTACACAATACAGCCTTTATAATTAGCAGGATGGTTGCCTTCACAAAGAATGCACTTTACCTTTTTGGACCTTTCTTTTCTGGGGCACTTAGAGGTGTGGTGTTGTTGTGCACATTTAACACAATGCGGCTGCCTGTGGCAAAATTTTTGCGTGTGGCCGTATTGTTGGCAGTTGGAGCACTGCGGGATGACTCGTTTCGGTTTCGGTGCTTCAAATGCTACTCGGCAGTGTAAAAGGGATTTAATATTGTAAATATCCTTGTTATTCGGCTTTTGCTGCAAGTCGATATAAAACATAGGCAGCGGTTTTTTCGTTTGGCTGTTCTTAATGTTCCAAATGTTTGTGACTTTGTGCTGCAGTTCTTCTAGTGCGGATGTCAGTAAATCTGGATCTGTTGTTGGGTGCATATATTTTTAGCACAACTCTGAAACTACGTTCTTGTTTGGGTTGGTATGTGAAGAATTCTGTGTTTCTTTTTCTAAGTTCTTTGTAAATAACACCATACACTTCAGCTGTTTTTGGTTGTATTTTTACACGCTCGCCAGGAAGGACATTTTTGTCAGAGGTTGGGTATTACTGACTTTGTCGACAAACAGTGGTGGGGGTTTTGGAGTCTTAGGTGTACCCTTTTCTGAAGCTTCCTCGTCAACATTGAGTGTTTGAAAGCTATTAGAGGTTGGAGTAGCTGCTGCAAGCCAGTAGTTAAGTTTACTCTGTTTTTGAGCTCTTTGGACGTTGTCAGGGCTAGTCCTTTGCCTTTTGCGGTATGCGACATCGGTCCATTGGTCTTGTTCTTCATCGGATATATTGGTTTCCTTGTCTGCTCCGGATTTCACGGGTATTTCACTTAATGAACTGGAGCGAGGCCTGTTCACGAACATTCCTTTATGGAAAATCTGTTGACTGAGGATTTTCTTATTAGAGCGAAATGTGCCCTCCCCAGAATACGAGGGGCAGCCTGAACTCTGTTGCGAAGAACAGGGATCAGGGAGGGATTCTCCACGATTTGTGGTACCCTCCTGGGGTATATTATTTTTTAATTCCGCCATTCATAAGGTTAGCTGATCCACAGCTTCGTCTTTTCTGTAGGGGTGAGATCACTTAGGCCGTATCTTTAACCAAGACTAAAGGCACGCCCATGCCTACTGGTTTTGGTTCGCGCTAGGTATTTGATTTCCCTAGTACCTCCCATTCTTGAGGGGCATTCCCCTATCCACCACCTGGGGACGCGGACTACTAGCAACTCCGCACAGCAAAGTACAACGAGTACAAAGTACAAAGAGTGCACCCATAAAAATATTTATTACGCTATTGCATAGCTTTTACCGCGGGTTTTGAGCGCGGTAAAAGCTATGCAGACACCCCCACTCCGCCTACCATGTAGCTCGGCCGAGCGTTCGCTTAACGTATATGATATGGCACGACTGTACGAAGCTCGCACGGATCGAGACGAGCTGCTCCGACATGTAATGAAGAGAAAAAAAAAAACAGCATAATGTTTTTTTAGTAAAATGCCTGTGACCTACGGACGTACAGACAGCCGGACGGACAGGACGAAACTAGGGTTCCGTTTTTGGCATTGGAACACTAACTAGAATTTGAGAGAAGATAAAAAAAAACTGTGGCACTCGGGGACTGCCGCGGTAAAGCTATTGCATAGCATTTTTTATCAACTAAAAAAACAACAAAAAAAAAATGTTTTAATTTTTTTTAAATAGAAAATATATATTTAAAAAAAAAATATATATTTAAAAAAAAAATAAGTTAAATAATGAAAAAAACGAAAAAGTATCACCGCTGTGCCGGTCGGAGTAGGGGGTGTTAGGTTATTTTCGTTACGGAATTTCTGGATTCGGTTTCCACGCTCAAGGCCCGCGATAGCAGCTATGCAATAGCTTAATAATTGTATTCTAAAGATTCTTCGTCACTAAAATATGAACTTAATCAATGTGAGGATGATTGGGATGAAAAAGCATGCAAAATGGATGACTTAGTAGATAGTATTAAATTAATTTAATACTTATTTTTACTTATTTTACTTGTTTGTTGTTTTAATAAGTAGGTACATGTATTTTTGTGGGGTCCCTGACTCAGTGCCCTTCGAGGTTTAGCAATGTTACCACTGTCGGTTCCTAGATAGGTGACCGTTTTTGAACCTCATACCCCTCTGCGCCTCGGAGAGCATGTCAAGCCGTCATTTCTGCGCCCAATTTCTCTCCGGTCGTGTCGGATCTCCGTCCTATCGGGCCATGAGAGTGCACTTGTGTCTGCGCACACACTTGTGCACTATAATATCACTCGCGTAATTATCTAGTCTGTCGCCGTAATCGAAATCGATAAAAAGATCAAAATCAAATCATTTATTGTAACTAGGTGTAGGAACATACAGATGTTATATAGGATACTTTACAAACTTAACGTCTTTTTCAAGTATTGCCATATAGAGGGCTGAACTTAATACGAATCCATACTAATATTATAAATGTGAAAGTAACTCTGTCTGTCTGTCTGTACGTCTGTTACGCTCTCACGCTCAAACAGCTAAACTGATTTAGATGAAATTTAGTATGGAGATAATTTGAGTCCCGGGACATAGGATAGTTTTTATCGCGATAACCGACATCCACGCGGGCGGAGCCGCGGGCGAAATCTAGGGTTAATGTAATTTAATTATAATACACGCATTGCTTAAAATTAATGTTACTTTATTAATACTCAGTTGTATGAGATTTAGTGTATTATATATTAAATCATTTACAATATATCCATACTAATATTATATGTAGATGTGAAAGTAACTCTGCCTATCTGTCTGTCACGCTTTCACGCTCAAACAGCTAAACCGATTTAGATGAAATTTGGTATGGAGATAGTTTGAGTCCCGGGGAAGGACATAGGATAGTTTTTATCGCGATAACCGACATCCACGCGGGCGAAAGCTAGTAATAATTATAAATTGTTATCACATTTCAGTTGGCAATACCTGAACAGATGATAGAAGAAGAAGTCCCAACACAACCACCAGCCAACGTGGACCGTAAAGTACTCCTCACAGAGGACGCGTTAAGAAGGTTCAAATTGCGACAAATGAGACAAAAAATAACTACACCCCTTGCCGAAATAGATGCTGTTCTACCAGTTGAACAAGAACTTGCTAAACCAAGCAACTTCAAAAAATTATTAGACTGTTCAGAAATAATCAGAGCTGATAGCGCTTTAACAGAACCTGGTGAAGCGAATGCCGTAGATGTTCTTCCCTTCGGCGCAATCATGGCGATAGTTACTTCTTACAAGTACAGCATTAACACTTGGAATACTCATGTCGTTACTTTTGTAGTTGATACTGCAAAGAAACTGTTTAGCAACAAAGCAGAGAAGTTTCAACTAGCTCCTGTTCATATTATACCGAAGATTGCTATAGGAAATCAGGTGAGTAGGTTTTTTTCTTCCAGTCATCTGTTATTTTGTACCATTAAGCGTAGAGACGAGCATGTCGTGAGCCTGATGATAAGCATTACGCTAGCACAAAACAGTCACCTCAGTCAATTACCCGCTCGCTTTCTGTCTGTATGTGTAACCACGTCTTAACTGGTCCCAGATAGAAGTGGGAATGTCTTCTTTTTTGCCTGCTTAAGTGCTTACCTATCATATTTTTAATAATAAAATTTGCATCAGTAATTTAACATTGTGTATAGTATACTAGTGGCAGCACCTTACCCCCATATCAAGTTTATAAACATTGAAACGTTGTAAAATTGGCAATTTGAGAGTGGCCGCGAGTTTTTATTGCCATGTTCTTTTATCCGGCTTTACCTATTGTTTTCGCACTTGGCATTACATGTACATGTAGAATCCTGACGTATCACAAGTGTTGTTTTGCATCCTAAGTGAATAAATCATTTTGAATTTGAATTTAGTGCTACTATAGTCTTCATTAATTTTTTTTATCTGTACCGTATGTACTATATAGTGTGTGTTTACTCAACGAACAAATCAGTTTTCTTTCTTTCTTTCAAATCCTATGGCTAGACAAGTCAGCCTATGGCTAGATCTACCACCTGATAACTTTAGTGGCGGTAGGGCGGCCCCTCCATAAGGCGACCGGAGCAGGCGCGGATCCAGAATCATGGCTGGCGGGGGCACCTTGACCCAACACCGGCCAAGTCTGAGTACTTTTGCCCCTCAACGCGGACAATTGATTTAGCGGGGGGGGGGCAATTGCCCCTGTTGCCCCCCCCCCCCCCCCCCAAGATCCGCGCTCCGGTCCAGGCGCGGATCCTTAGCCGGAGGACGGGCCAGGGGGGCGCATAAAGCGTCCTCCGGCTGAGGGATCAAGGGCGTTAAATGCTATCAAGAGGCCTAAATAGATTTGCAAATGTCGCTGTTTTTTTTTTTGCTAGAGGTCGCTAAATTGATTTGTCCCCTCCCCCCGTCGCGCGATGTACTTAAGCGGTATCGGAGCCGATACAAGAGGGTGTTGTATAGATACATAATACATGAGGGTGGGGGAGGTATGTGTGTGTATTTCACCATTTACCTTAATCCCCCCACCCCTTCCCCTCAAACCTCAAAAATCTTGGATCCGCTGTCTAAAGCATTTTGCAGTTATTAAAATGTACCTAGAATCACTCTCTCTCTCTCTCTCTCTCTCTCTCTCTCTCCCTCGCTCTCTGTACTACTTGATTTATAATATGAATCTATGTCTAACGTCTACTAACATTTGTTTTTTTATGCATAACATGTTACATTGCGGACGAACTTTCTTCTTTCTTTCTTCTGCCATGGTACATTGTAATCATCTCCCTAATTGAGGTCAAAACCGATGGTTTAATACAAAATTTTGCCGACATATTTATATCTAGAAAGCTCTAGCGGCAAGACGCAGAACTATCATAAGGCAGATAAACTATAGCGAACTGACCTTTTTTTTATTCGATCCTAGAGGCGGCCACTGAGGATGCGTCCATCAATCCAAATGAATTGGACGTTTTCTTAAAACTTATCGTGAATGTCAAAATCGTAACTATTTTTATTTGAATGGACGTCGTCTAGTTTTGAAATTCCAAATTGATGTCTTCCGCGCCTAATGTATATGTCAAAAACGTTTCATCCATTTTCTTTTAGGCTTTTTCATTTTCTATTGAAATACATGTAATACACAGCTGTTGCAATCATTAAAACATTGTTATCCATTGTTATGGAAATGTGTGACTAATATGATGACTGTCATGTTCGAAATGAATGTGTACATCCAAATGGAAGTATAGTCAACGGTGCCGTAATTTTGTGTACATCCATTCGAAATGCATCCATCCAAATGGATGTTTCGTTAGTAGGCACCTTCTGGGAATAAAATAAAAAACATCTGTCAAGTTAGTTCCGCAAACAACCACCAGGCAAATTTAATAGTCACCAATAAATAACTGGTCATCAATTTCTTTGCAGGCTTATCATGCTACTATAGATGTAGTCGGGGAGGGTGCAAGTTGGTACCTAGAAGATTATATGACTCGGAAATTCTTCGACAAATATGATAGAGGAATGGTCACAACTGCCACATATAGTTGTGCGTTTTTCAAGAAAAGTGGTCTATATTACTTATTCGATGGTAGCAGTTGCAGCCCAATGGGTTTAAGACAAGAAAAAAAGGGTGTTAAAGGAAAAGCCTGTTTCTTACGATTCCGATCGTTGCACGAACTTGTGGGCAGGTAATTAATAATAATAATAATATCTTGGGACAACTCACACAAAGCTATCTGATCCCAAACTAAGCAGAGCTTGTACTATGGAAACCAGACAACCGATAAACATACTTACATATTTCTAAATACATACATATTATAGATAAATAACACCCACACACAGAAAAAAACCATCGTGCTCATCACACAAAGTTTTATCCTGGATGGGGATCGAACCCACGACCTCTTGCGTAGCAGTCGGATAAACTCCCACCGCGCCACAGAGGCAGTCTAATTGACGCCTTCTTTAAATTACATTATGCTTTGTTTGTTTGAACGCGCTTACCTCTTAAAATTGTGTGCCGATTATGATAAAATTTGGTACAGATGAATGTTTAAGTTGGTAATACATGAGCTATTGCGATAACAAACATTCACAGGGGAAGCTAGTATTCTTTAAATATGGTATTCAATAGTTTATATAAAACATTCCTAACTACTAGAGACTATGAGCATTCTCTTATTTTACTATTTTTTTTTTCAAAAGACGACTCCCGCAGTACTTTACGAGCCCTGTGTCGCGGGGGACTTTACAAACATACAAGTCATGGACACAAAGTACACCCAGACTCGGAACAACAATTTGTGGATCACACAAAGTGGTGTCCCGTGTGGTAATCGAACCCACCCATCTCTTGCGTAGCAGTCGGTTCGGACCGCGCCACAGAGGCAGTTGTTTCCATACAGGCCTTATCATTATTAAATTACCTAAAAATATCATTGCCATGTTGCCTTTGTGTACCTTGGAGTTTATTGTTAATCTTGGAACTCAGCTTTCTAAAAAAACTAGCTTGATATCGGTCCGTGGATTAAGATAAAATCAAAATATCAAAAATTTTAATCCAACTTCATATAAATGAGCATGTTGGCAGGTTCCTATTGTAGGTGTCATTAAAGCAATTCGATTCATATTCTTGACGACTTCAATTCCAAAATTATGTTATATTAACTTGTCATAGTTGCGAAATTATAAGAATAAGAAAAATAATATAATATCTTGGGACAACTCACAACGCTATCTGATCCCAAAATAAGCAAACTGCTGTAATTGGCCTAATTTACTGAGCCTTGCGAATATCTAAAGTACTTACGCATTTTCCTTCACAGAATCTTGTACAACAAAGATGGAAAAACTCCAGACCAGCAATTCGTTATTAGTAACATCGTAGTTAGAAGGCTACTGAATGAACCGCAGGAGAAATTACCCGAAGATTACGACTACGTAGAACGTAAACCTAAATCATCGAAATCCAAATCAACTATCGTTCCACCGGAAAAGAGAAAGAGTACCGCAGTGATTGACACTCCAGTGAAGATACCGCCGGTGATTGGTTACCAGCGTGTCGATGGTCTTTACAGAATAGAAGGCACAACATCACTGAATGAGAAAAAACCTAGTTCAGATATCAAGGCTTGCCACTTCGTGTGCCTCATTGCCATGTTAATGGCAACTATGCACCCCATCAGAACATGGGACCAAATTATGGTAGACACTTGCATTGAAAAAGGTCTCGAAATAAAGGAAAAGGCTACTAATTTAAACACTTGTGAAAAAAGAGTGATCAAAAATATAATTTTGGACGGAAAATTTATGAATGTGAATATTAAAAAAATTTTGGTCGTCAATGAAAATCCAGAGAAAAGGCTAGAGCAGTTTTTGAAAGCGGTTATGATGAGGCTGCGTTATGTTATTATTAGGTATCCTCATTGCAGTATGGTAATATGTCTAACAGACGGGTATTTCCATATTTTCGACCCTTATCCTCCGCCGACAGAGGAGCCATTAAAAGATGAACCCAAAGGACCTTCTAAAGTAGGTAGTCCAGTAGCAACTTGGACGTTGTACCGTACGTTCGATGGACTTGTCAAAAGAATACGCAAAGGGTTACCATCTGGAGCAGCAGACAACCCAGAGTTTTACACATTCGAGTTGACTTCAGTAAAGACTGCTCCTCGACATTCTGCACTCAACTATAGACTTAGTCCACTCTTCAAACCTGATGAAAATCCAAATACGCCTTATGTAAAACGGAGACGACCGCGTCCCATTGTTGATGAAAAGCTCTACTGGTTAAAGATAGAAACACTACCTTGGTCTCGTATGGCACCGACAAATGACTTAGGTTTTCCACGAGGCATTCCTAAAACAATGTGGAAAAATTGGAACATAGAGTTCCCAGGAGACTTATATTCGTTGTGGGGTACTATTCATCCGACGGATAGGCAATTTGATGTTTCGACTCGAGGCCACCAATATGTAGCTTCATCCGTTATTGCTATTGGCATGGTAAATGAATGTGAGCTATGCGCATGGACCCCTGGATTCCTCGATGGAATAGTTATTGGCGGTGATAAGTATCATAGCAACTATGTTAAAAAAGTTGGCACTACTCGAAATGTGGAAGTAGAGGTTGAAAAACTAGATACTAAATTTGATGATATGTTCCCTTATTCGTTTAGTTTTAAATTTGAAAAAATAATATTTGGATTCGTATATAATATATTGCCCGACAGATTTAATTTGAGCAAGGCACTTAGCTACTTTTTCGAGAAAAATACATATGGCCTGCTAATAAGTCCGACAAAGAATTTAGCTTTTGGAAAAGTTGGCCCATCGTATTTTATGTTTGACTGTCAAAGCTTTGGCGCACCCATATTTAATCCCGGTCAAGGAAGTGCTTACATTTTCAAGTGCGAAAGTCTAAATAGACTTGTATACTGCATGACCTTAACGTTAAGTGTGAAACGTCATGGACAACAGTTTCATTTATATAGTGTAGAGGTAACGGTTTCTGAAAAAACAAAATAAACTTGACCAAACTTTAAACACCGTTTTTGATTTCGTTGAACCTAGACTAACTGACGCTCAATTGAAGCTCAATTCAAAAACTCATTTGATTTGGGGAAAAAGTTAGAGAGAAATGGCAATAGTAGGTATAAATTGCTCAAGTTTTCGTTTCACATTGCGAACTATTGAGTTTCCAGGATCTGCAAGGGAGCCTACTATTGAAGCCTAGATTATTTAATAAGAATGAGAAATACTTATATATTTTACTAGCTGTCCCGCGCAATTTCGTCTGCGTAATTTCCCCCCGTTTTTGCAACATTTCTAGCAGCTCCGCTCCTATTGGTCGTAGCGTGATGTTATATAGCCTATAGCCTTCCTCGATAAATGGGTTATGTAACAGTGAAAGAATTTTTCAATTCGGCTCAATAGTTCCTGAGATTACCGCGTTCAAACAAACAAACAGACTCTTCAGCTTTATAATATTAGTAAAGATTCGCGATTGATTAATGACACGCTACTGCAAGTAATAATAATAATATTATTGAGGACATCTAAACAATTCCGAATTAACCACGGCAACTTCCAATCATAATGTAAGGTAAGTATAGATAGTTCAAATCATTTGTGCGCTATGTGTAGGTAACCGTGTATTAATAGTGACCATGGTATTGCTAGGACGACGAATGACGCGTCACTTCCACACAAATTAAAGGTGTTTAATTACAAGCTCGTGCACACAGCGCCGCACGCACAAATGAGTTGGAACTATCTATAGGTACCTACTAATACCACAGAATAAGTGTAATAGTACTACGTACTAATACTTAGGTACCTACTATAAAACAGCTCATACATAGATGGGTATTTGAAGTATGATGGTATTTGATGTGTGCGTGATTTGTTCATATTGTAGTTTATGGAACAGGGAATTCCCTAGCCTCAAGTCATTATGGGGAATTACCCTTTCAAACTAAATGAAGCTAATTTGGGTAATATAGAAGAAGTATTGGACAAGTTTTACAAATACCTACCTACCCAAAACTGTGTAGTTAACAGCTCTGGCGACTCGTTGTCGAGCGTGAATTTTGAATTGACGCGTACTCGAACAGGAGCTATGTCATAGTTCCTCTAAAGGTTATTTGTTCGTGGTAGGTTTGTGAGACCATGAACACAGATGCTGATCAACATATTGTAATAGGTTATAATCATCTGTAGATCTATTATCTGCTTAATATTTAGGAATCAACCTGTTGGTCTAGTGGTTAGTGACCCTAACTGTTTAGCCAGAGATCGTGGGTACGATTCCCACCCAGGATAATCTTTGTGTGATGACCACGATTGTTGACTCTGTGTCTGGGTGTAATTTATTTATAATATGTATGTATTTAGAAATATAGAAATTTTTTTATCAGTTGCCTGGTCGCCATAGTACAAGCTCTGCTTAGTTCAGTGGATCAGATGTAAAAAAATATCGTAGAATCATCATGTGTATGCATAGCCAAATAGCTGAGTATAATTTCATTAACCGATCAATGATATTCCACCTACAATGTGTAGAAACATATTTTGTTAATTTAATCTTCCCATTTGCGGGCTAAGGAGCATCGGAACCCAGCTACCAGTAACTTTTTAAATGTCGCGTTTACCTGTAACAACAGCTGCCCTATAGCTAGCTACGGCCTGAAGCTCCTTAGTGACCGCCATGAGCGATAACTTTCTGACCGCGCTCTAAGAGTGACTTTACACGCCGAAACGCGTGGCAGTGCCGCGTATATTGAAAGTATACAAACTTGCCTTAGCCTTTTTGTAAAACGTATAAAATGTTGACGCCGTTTGTATAAGGCCGTACCTACTATACAATTAGACTGCGTCATATTAGTTCGCAATAAAAACTAGTGCAGTATGTTTTTCGCTCAACATTTTAGCGTACAGTATGTCGCTATTCATTGGAAATATACGCGATAAGACCGAAATATATAGTTTCTAAGAATTGCTTGGTCATTACAATTTGAAACTCTACGCGAGCAGTCCCGTAAGTGGTATAATTTAGTAATCACCGACGAGATGTATGTACCTACACCTAGCTTTTAGCGATTTTGGGAGGGGTTTCAACCCCCAGATCCTCCCTCCCCCGCTGGGTACGCCCATGTAGGTAGATAAACCATAGATCATCACTGGCCCCATGCAATAATAATAATTACAACAGGGCCTCATGTCACAGATAAAGTCTTTATTATTTAGTTTGGTTATGTACCATATTTACAAACTAGGTGCACGAGTTTCCCTTAGAGAAAAGTTTAAAGAGATAGGTACAGTTGGATCAACGTAACTAGGCCGGAATGAAGTAGCCGACAAATGGTGGCGCAGATGCGTTTTTTGGAAGTAAATAGTGACAGGAAGCGGGGGGCGGGGGCGGTAACTAAACCAAGAGAATTAGAGAAGCGATTACGCATTGCATTGTCAGAATTAGTATTACTAACCCATGTTTTTTTGTGATTATTTTCGTAAAGAAATTGTTTTTCAAAGTTTCTTTAGTATTTACTGTAACTGTTCTAAATTTAAACTTTTATGAACTGATTTAAATAGTGTTTTTATATTGTTGTATTAAAATGTTGTTAGTATTTTTAATCGATTAAACATATTTAGTCGTTTTCGTAAGTAATTTTAGGGTCGCATCTCTATGAATGCGCGAAAGTGATAAAAACCTTACTTCAATCCGGTCAAGATACGTTAATCGTACTGTATTATGAATTTATGACAGTGGCATCTCAGTTTATATTTGAGAACAATGTTTTTTTTTTTGACTCCCGCATTAGGGTACAAGCCCTGTGTCGCGGGGAACTTTACAAACATACAAGTCACGGACACAAAGTACACCCAGACTCGGAACAACAGTTTGTTGATCACACAAAGTGGTGTCCCGTGTGGGAATCGAACCCACGACCTCTTGCGTATCAGTCGGACACACTCCCACCGCGCCACAGAGGCAGACAAACAAAATATATGCATTTATACATAATGTTAAACAAAATATGCATATAAATCAAGAAAATAGTGACGTTCACTCGGTGAACACAAGAAATAAGCACTAATTAGTAGGTCAATATCATAGGCTACATAAAACCCATAATTCATTTAAGGGTCATTCTGTGAGAGCATTTAACAAGATACCAGCTAGTATTAACAGTCTATTAGCCATAGTCCTCCAGGAGCAAATTAACGAAAGGAGGACAAGAAAAAAAAACAAAGAACATAATCAATGATACCTACGTAAGGCCATTTTTTCAATCTTTAATCATTCGGTAGGTAGGTACTAGTACTTTGTCTAATAGATAAAGCACTAGTTTTTACCTTTGTTAGGTAGGTAGGTAAGGTCTCCATATCAAATTTATAAATGTCAAACATTGCAAAATCGGCAATTTGAAAAGAGTGTTCCGGCCGTTTTCTGCGGCTGTAGGTACCTATTGTTTGCGAACTTAGCATTACATGTACATGTAGAATCCCGACGTATCACAAGGTGTTGTTTTGCATCCAAGTGAATAAAGAACATAGAATTTTATTTGTGTTTATTTCTATTTTTTACCTTAGTAACTATAGGTACTAAAAGACGGGTCACAGTCGACGCCTAACTAAAGCCCAAAGTTTAGACTTTAAATGCAGCTTGCATTTAGAGTCTAAACTTTAGACGACGCGAAAAAATTGTTGCGGCCGGCTTGAGGTGACAGGGTTGGGGCGACTGCGTGGCGACCGAACGATGTCAGGTAATTGTGAAGAATTTGAATCTTATGACCTAGTCAATAAAACTAAAACTTGCTTGTGAATGAACGCAACTAGCACGCGCTCACCGCCGGGCCGTCGCAAGATTTTTTTCGGGTCGCCATCGTCTAAGCGCAGCCTTAGAACATCTGTAGGTACGTTACTTAGGTTGATTTGATTAGACAGATTAATGTAGTCGGCTACTTAAGCCACTTTACCTATGCAATATTTCAATCATCAAAGCTCTAAAATGAATGGGAGAAACTACGATGTATACTTTTTTAAAAATATATAAGACACCATGTCACAGAATAATTATGTAATAGTACTACGTACAGAAGGTTCACTCCCTAACTAAAGTCAGGTTTAGGTATAAAAATATACCTAGACTCACCAGAGCTACTCGCCTGCAAGCAAAATTGAAACTTATAACCGCGCGCGAACAGTGAATTTTCTTTGCGCGCCCCAGTTTTATGACCGTGCTGCGAAGTCCGCCCGGGGTTGTCACTTGAGAAGTTTTTGTGCCTAATTGATTTATGAGTTTTAAGATAAATAAGTAGAATAAGCATTACAAATTCTAATTGTCGTGTGTTTGATTGTAGGTAGTCCTTCGTAAACATTATCCTATCCTGTTCCTAATAATATTTCTGTGCAACTAATTAAGTATTTTTATTTTAAATATTACTTATGGACCTAAGGAATTAAAGAAGAACGACCGGTTGCCGCCGCTGCTTTATATTGACGTTTAGGCTTAGAAGACATTGCGGGTGTCGAAAAGCAAAGTAAATATTTTCAAGTACCTATGCGCGAGCGCGACGTGACACGCGATGTCGTGCAAGCCGAGCGCCAGCCCACCGCCATACGCCCCTTCGAGCGGCGCGCGGCCCGAAACTGCGGAGTGACACCCTCCTGACCTGAAGTTTACGGGGATGTTATTCTATATAGTAGTATCGCTTCGTGATTAATTATCTATTTGGTAGGAGATATTTTGAATGTTTGCGAATGTTAAACGACTTAAGTAGCTGAAACCACAGCTTGTGTAAACCTTATCTACACCTACTTATATCGGTCATAGGCATACCGAGGGGGGGGACATCTTCTATCCCATCCCAAAATTCGCATGTGGCCGGTATTAATTACTGAATGCTTAAATACCTACCATAAAAGCGTACGACATAGCTGAAGAGTTTGTTTTAACAGTTAAATCTCCGAAAGTACTCGGTCGATTCTTATTTTAATTTGGTATGGAAGTAGCTATAAGCATGAGGAAAGGAAGGCTACAAACTGCTAAGGCTTTTTAATGAGATAACTAACATCCACGCGGCCGGCTGGAGCCGCGAGAAGTTACCCTATTATGGTCGAGTCATACGCTTGCGTTCAAAGCGACATACAAAAGGCACAAACCCGGACGCGACCGTACGAATGAGCGTGAAGGTGATGATCGGTTGTTGGTACCGGACATACACTTCTTACTGAATATTAATTAATAAATAAACATGTGTTCCTATAGACACCACATTTTAAAGATCAAACACCTTTTTTACCACTATTCTTTTATAAATATGTACTTTAAAATAAGGGCATAAGATCCAAAATTAACTACACATTTTTTTTACCTAGCAACCAAATTAATGATTTATTAATTCACAAGCTTTTCCCCCTGCTTCGCCTGCAATAAATTGGTTTTGGTAGCCTATGTGCTATTTCTGTCGTAAACATAATTTGAGCTAAACCAAATAAAGGTATTCAGATGTAAATATCGAGTTCCACTACAATCCATTCAGTAGTTTTTGTGTGAAAAAGCAAAACAACTTCATCCATCACCACAACCTTTGGAAATTGTAATATTAGTAGTATTTGCTAGAGGACTGGTCTATTTTTAGCACAAGGCACTAGCATTGCTATTCATATGACAGTGCTGCCACCCTGCTTGCATGTTACTAGGTTGCAGGAATATTATGAGAATTCAAAATTTATATCAATATTCAAAGTTACTTTCTAACTAAATTTAATATGAACCATAAAATAAAATGTTATTGCCTAATAGTTATGTAGATTTGGATCTACCACAACAAGATAAAATATTATTACTCAAAACCACATTACACGGAACATTCCGGTAATTTCTACTGATGGGTATCCACCAGTATTTTAAATAGGAATTTGTTTGATTTGTCATTTAGCCAAATAAAATACCATACTCTAAAATCATTTTTATATTAAAAATTGATCCAAAAGTTACTTTTCAAAGTTTGAACATTGCCATTTTAAAATTGCACTAAAAATTTAGCAGTTAGGGATTACAGTAAAAAACATTTGACTACTTAAATCTTCTTAATATATTTATATTAAATAGTTTCCTAGCTACAGATTTAATTTGCTAAGTTATCTTGAAATAAAATGCTTTGTTATACAGAGGCGTATTAGGCGAACATTCTTAAATGAAATGAATTTAACATTATAATTTTATCAGTGGTTTTATTATAACTGTAAAAACCTTATACATAATGTACTTCCCATGCGTTAAACAATTACAGTCACAAGAGGTCTCATTCAAGATCAGGTAAATTTTCATCATCAGAGTCTGTTTCTAAATCATCAAATGAGGGTTTTTCAGCCTTGTCTCCGGCACCGGCACCACCACCCATTGATCGAAGCAGTTCTTCAAGGTCGTAAGCATTATTACCACCACCCTCTTCCTCATCATCCTCGTCTTCCCACTTATTAAAGTCTATTTTAAGGTAATGTGGCTTCTTTTTATCTTTTGTTAAGGATGGCCAGTACGAAGCATCTTTCTTCTCTTTGCGGAGTATCATTTCTATGCACCTGCCTTTATTTACGTAGCCGCTAGATTCTGGATTCACCGCATCGTATAATTGTATAGTCACCTCATTAACTTTATTGTCTGATGCGTTGACGCCCTTAAAATAAACGGAGTCTTTTTCTATTTTCACAATTGGATCTTTGGATTCGATGCTAAACGTGAGAAATACGTCTAGTTTGCGTTGAGCCCATAAAACGGGAGGAGGGATTAGAGCTTCGTTAGCCATGTTCTTGCTTTCAATTTCAATGGCGTTACAAAATATCGTATGGTTAAATAACGCTAAATACGTACTTCTAGTAGATTCACAATTTAACTCACGAAAATTGATATTCTATCTTAGCCGCCGCCTCGCCGCACCGATTCATTTATGGAAAACGGGAACACAGATTAAAACTGGGCCTCTTTCCAATGCATGGTATGATATGTCAAAAAGTATTCCTTTAATTTCTAACCTAAAGGCTTAGTCGACTAGTACGAAATAAATCGACTAAAACAGTTAAAAATATTAATTCAAATTAATACCAAAGAGCATATAAAATAATGAATACCGATTTTATTTCCGTACAGTGCAAAAGCAATGGACTCGAAGTAAAAATATTTGCTACAATTAAACTAAATCGAATTCTCCTCCTGGCAAAAGCAAAATGTCGCCTCTTGTCAAGGAGACAGTGGCTAGTTTGACTGCTTTAATTTACGAATTACTGTGGAATTCTTAGTACCTACTTAACTTATGATGTAAAACGCAATCTTTGGCGCCATACATTTATTACTCACGTAAGACTGATTTGGCTAGTTTTTGACCCCTACATCCCCGAAAAATAAGAATTAACCGACGGGGATTTTTTGTTAATTATTAGGTACCTAAGAATCTAAAGGAAAAGTGAATATAGTTTAGGCTTGTTTTAAATTTTCCAAGAAATATTATTTAGGAACGTTTTTGTAACAGGTACAATGGACTATGTAAATATTTTTTCTCTTGCAATTCCGTACTTGTGCAGATTCGTGTTTTTCGCACACTTTTTCAAAGTTTAATCATAACTTTGCGCATTTTTGTGATCTTACGTCAGAACTATCAAGACCGTTAAGCGTGTTCTCAAGACGGGGAGTCTCAATCCCACCCTCTTGTAAGAAAAGTAAGACATGGCCGCCTCCCCCCCCCTTCCGCTTACGTAACAAATGAATGGCGCCTTTCCTGATTTCAGTCCTGCAGTCTAAAAAATCTGGATTTACCTAGATCCTACATAAATCGGATCAAGCTTACAAATCTGACGTCACATATTAGGGGTCATACAAAAATTACGCAAAAAGAGGGGTATCATTAGATAAGCCAAACATATTTTTTTTTAATTGCCGTTTATAAGGTCGGGGTAGGCCCTCCGACATTATTCATTAGGGATTATGGCTCGCACATTCTGTGCATCCACCAGTCTCAAGTTAATTTCCTTTCTAGTTATCTTCTTTGAATCACAAGGTCTCGTTCTTGTCCAGTTATCACGTATTTCAAGTACCTACCTGCCTAAATTTTACACGTTTTTGGTGGATTGGGTTACCTTGGCCTTTCTAGGAGGCTTTTCACTAGGACGACGCCACAAGATCGATTTCCTTTTGGAGAGAGGATCATAATACAAAATCATGGTTCCGTCCCCTGTAACAATTGACTCCAGAAAACTCGTTACATGTCGTCTATAGCTTCTTAAACTTTTTGAGAACACGCTTTTCGCTCCCTTCGCTGCAAGCTCGAAAGAAGTTTGGGCACTCACATGGCACTAACTTTATTCATGTGGACAATAATGTTTTACGTAAAAACCTTTTTACTGTTTTTACTCAAACGATGGGGTAGGTGAGAAAAAAAAATCACATCCCCACTTTACTTTAAGGGGGAAAATTTTTCCAAGATTTTATTTTGTCGGCGTAAATCATACGTGTATCTATGCAAAATTACAGCCTTCTAGCTAGCATTAACAGTCTCTGAGCTAAGCTGCGGACGGACGGCCGGACATAGCAAAACTGAAAAGCAGAATAAATGATATATTTTTTTTTAAACTGTCATATTTCTCTAGCCAGAAACTTTTGGACCGCATTGGTACACGTTTAGCATATGTTTAGAAACTGGTACAGACTGTAACTTTGCAAATATGACAATATTACATACCTACATACGGGTTAAATTGATAACCTCCTGGTTTTGAAGTTGGTTCAAAAGCCATTTTACAGACATTATCATGTCGCTCTGCGGTTGTGAAAGTGCACTTCAAGGTCAATATTAATTATAATTTGTAATTAAATATCACCAAGATATGGGAGAAAAGAAAAAAGTTCCACACTTCCGCATCATGGTTTGAATCTCTCGGTTGTTTGTAACAGCTGTAATGGGTAGTAAATAATAACGCAGGTAATGTTAATATAACTAACATGTAATATATAATTTTAAAGTTTCAGTGATTGACAATTTCAAAGTTATTTTGAATTCATAGATAGGTACCAGAAAACAGAATGTCGAGTAATTTAAGTCGATTATTAATAGGTATCTATGAGTAACATCTATTTGTAGGTATCTAGGAGTAAAACACATAATAGTTATTTTATTATACATCTAATACCTACTTCTTTTTTAGTTAACAGTAAGAGTATTATGGGTCGAAAAAATGAAAATAAATTCTACCGATTTTAACATTTTAAGTAGTAGGTAGCCTGATAGAACAAAACTCAACCAGAAGTATTGAATGTCTAGTTGTTAAATTGTACAGAATTTCCTTTATATATTGATATTTTGGTAAATATATTTATTAAGTTTAACAACATAATTATGATTCTATCATAGAAGTTTAATACCTAAACAATGTTTCATAACAGAATTGGTCACAGCATCTAAAACTAATTTACATACCTGTCATGTAAATCGTAGTAAAATATGTTGTTCTTTTTATAGTCAAATTATTATTCATAAAATAAATGGTACAGAAAATAAGCAATGAAATCGATAAGTAATCGAGTTACGATACCGGGATTACAATTCAATAGATACGAAATAATATATTTTAAATCGATTATCAAATTCCCTTTTTGAAAGTTTAAGATAGACATAAATAATGTGGCAACAAATATTCTTAATTAGCTTAACATTTTTATAGCAAAGGCTCATTCTTTCTTACAATTACATATACTTACTTCTACCTGGCAGTTATCCATGGACATTTTAGATTTACCATTCATTAAAAGATTATATATTAAAATTCAGTTCTATACAGAATAATTCAATTTCTAATTAGATTATTATTATAATAAGAAGCAGTAAATTCGCGATTTATGGAAGGTGCGAAATTGTTTTCATATAGGTACCTTAATTATTTCTACAATTAATATACAAAGAATATTGTTAAAAAGGTGGTGGACTAAGGTAATTAATACACTGCCTATATAAAAGTTCATCTTTCAGAGCAAATAAATAAAGCTTTGGTTTTTTCAATAGTTTCAACAATGTTTTCCAAAACATATATGAACATCTGATGTCTTATAGTAATTTTTATAGGCATTTTTTGCCAATTACTTTATTAATACAATAATTGCATATGTGAAAGACAGAAAAATTTGATGGAATTGAATCCGAGACTTCC
The DNA here is from genome assembly GCA_945859575.2 of Herminia tarsipennalis. Taxonomy (NCBI): domain Eukaryota; kingdom Metazoa; phylum Arthropoda; class Insecta; order Lepidoptera; family Erebidae; genus Herminia; species Herminia tarsipennalis. The sequence goes on from OX243835.2 coordinate 13,452,454, forward strand.
GTATGCCATACCGGGACAGGAATCAAACTACCTACCTGGACTATGTTACTAGACATCATTTTTTTCTTGTTTAACAAAAATATCACTATCAGAGTTAAGTAATAATTTATCTGAAATTCAAAGACACAATACTATACATTACTATACTGTAAACAATACCTAACTAGGTAATATAAGTAATTCTTACAACATATAACTTCGGAAGCAGAAGCGTTACCATACGATACACTGAGTACAGTAATATAATATAATTTAGACATCGAAAATAAGTATGTAGAAGTAACAATATAACAAGAACAAGAGATGCAACGGATAATCTTTTAAATTATAGCGCTTTTTAGATAAAAGTATAGTTGGACGTGAACCTATTGCGATATGCTTGACTTCTTTATCTCATTTCAGTGTTCACATTTCCTTAATTTTAAACATATAATTATAAATTCTGTGTTTGGCGGTAAACGGTCCATTGCATCTTCTCTAATTTAATAACGAAACAATTTATACAACTTCTGGTTGAAAGACAACAAACTCTTTTACAAGCGTATCTGACGACTGCCAGCAACTTTGTGAGCAAGTGAAAATTAGTACAGAGAGGAAGTGTAGGTGAGCTAGAGATGAATTGGTGGGTAACAAACGCAATGTTTCAGTGAATTCTGGCACGAGTTGTAATTCACAGGCGAGTCTTGAGCCACATCTGGTGCAGATTGTTGGTACGCTCGGCGACTCCGGTGTACTAGCTGTGCTTGGTAGTGGCGCGCCCAGGACCGGAGGCTCATCTCGGGAGTACCTTTTAATTATACTTTAAATTTGAGTAAACAGATAATTAGTTATCATTCATCGTTTTTATGCTGACCTGGTGATAACATATGTAAAAGTGAGATCTATTGTGATGTTGCGAGTTATATTAAGATAATGATAATAATATCTTGGGACAGATCACACAACGTCATCTGATCCAAACTTAGGCGAGCTTGTACTATGGCATCCATATATCTGATAATTAGACATACACAGATAGACATACTTAGATATTTCTAAATACAAACATATCTATACTAATCTATACTAATATTATAAAGCTGAAGAGTTTGTTTGTTTAAACGCGGTAATCTCAGAAACTACTGATCCGAATTGAAAAATTCTTTCACTGTTGAATAGCCCATTTATCGAGGAAGGCTATAGGCTATATAAAATCACGCCACGACCAATAGGAGCAGAGCAGCAATGAGAAATGTTGCAAAAATGGGGAACATTTACGCACAAGAAGTTGCGCGGGACAGCTAGTAATATTATAAAGCTGAAGAGAGTATTTGTTTGAACGCGGTAATCTCAGAAACTACTGATCCGAATTGACAAATTCTTTCACTGTTGAATAGCCCATTTATCGAGGAAGGCTATAGGCTATATAACATCGCGCTACGACTAATAGGAGCGGAGCAGCGACGAGAAATGTTGCAAAAACGGGGAAAATTTACGCATACGAAGTTGCGCGGGACAGCTAGTTTATCTATAATTAGCTGACCCGCGCAACTTCGTCTGCGTACACTTTCCCGTTTTAGCAACGTTTCTCATTGCTGCTCCGCTACTATTAGTCGTAGCGTGATGTTGGCTATCCAACAAAAAAATAATTTTTCAAATCGGACCAGTAGTTCCTGAGATTAGCGCGTTTAAACAACCAACCATCAAACAAACTCTTCCGCTTTATAATATTAGTATAGATTACAACCAGACGCAGAATAAACCATACAAAGTTTAATCATCCTGAGTGGGGATCGAACCCACGACCTCCGGCTTAGCAGTCAGGGTCATTAACCACTAGACCAACAGGCCAGTCCAAGATATTCTAGTTCTAGGATTATCTCAGCAGGCAGCTGCGTTTCGTGTAATGTTACGGCATTGTTAAGTGTCACACTTAACAATGCCGTAACATTACACGAAACGCAGCAGCCTGCGATTCTTACACTGTGTAAGAATACAAAGTGTCATCACCCTATCTAATCCTAAGGGTGTCGTAAGAGACGAGTAAGGGAAATAGACCGCAAACATATGTTTATGTTTGTGGCCTTCGCCTCTGCAAAGGCCAGTAGGTATGGTGCCTCCCGTAAGACACGAGTCAGGTTCTGCAACCGATATGGCGACGCCCATATTGACTAGTCATTCCTGTGGGTTCTGTCAGTCAGGTCGGGAGGGTGACGCAACTTCTGGGCATGCTTTCGTCACATACATCGCGTCTGTTAAGAGGCTCTTGAGACGCTGTTTTAATCATCTGTTTAAGATGGTATAGGCCAATGATGATGAACTTTAAAGGTGCCGGTTTCAATTTTTTTTTCTATGGTTACAAATCCGACAAATGATTTAAAAATGATTTGTTCACTGAAGCAAAATACTACACTTATGAAAAGTCGATTCTACATTGACTTGTAATGACTGTTCGCAAACAATAGGTAAAGCCCAAGAAAAGAACAGGCAATAAAAACACGTGGCCACTCTTTTCAAATTGCCAATGTTTACAATGTTTCTCTGTTTATAAACTGTATATGCAGGTAAGGTGCTGCCACCATTATATTATACACCATATTAGAGGACTGATGCAAAAAAAGAGGTCAATAATATTAGAAGAGTAGGTACATGAGATTGGATATACATCCTATCAATGGGCACAAAATAGTAAAAGCATCCACATAAACATACTATAATAATTAAAAGTTATTACATGACATACAAAAAGGCCTTTCTTATTAATATTATAATAATAACCTGAGTATTTGTCCAGGATTTTTACGTAAGCGAGTCAGGAAGGCATGAAATAGTCTGTCCCCATGTAAAGGAGCAGCTTCCTCATACGGCTCGTCATCGGAGCCGCCAGCGCCGCCCCCCACCCGGTCACCACCACAAGCTTCTATTTCTGTAACAAACATATTATTTGTAACCATTTGTCTCACGAATTTCATGATCTTTGGACTCCTCCCCTTCCTTGTCCCAGGTGGTCACAATTGGGTAGTTGGCTACAATAAAAGTAAATAATTTTATACTAATCAGGTAATAGTAGATCTTAAAATGTTCTGATAATAAGTGTTCTTTCACAATTGAACATGTTTTTGAATTTAAAAGCATGAAAACGAACCCTCTTTTTCCGTGGTCCGGTCGTTGTGTCCGGCCGGCCGGACAGTGGGAGAATAGTTTTTTCCGTGGTCCGGTTGAACGCACAGCGGAATAAAATACATTTTCCTTTGACCGGTCAACCGGACCATGGAAAACATCCAGGATTTTGTCCCATTAATGAAAACATAGTGTTCATTGTAATCTCCATGACTTTAGTAAAGCATACACCTAAATCCATGGTAATCTTATCGTAATAAATATATTCGTAATAAATTTATATTCAATTGTTTTCCAATTGATACAAAAAGAGTTGAGAATCCCAAAATAGTTCACTGTGACTATGAGAGAGCATCCATGAATGCTGCTAAACAAGTATTTCCTGCAGTAAAGATAGTCGGATGTTATTATCACTGGTCGAGGTGTGTATGGAGAAAAGCGTTAAGTGCAAAAATACCTCTTTTACCATATGAGGCAATCAAAGAAGCATGGCTTTATGTTAAAGCCGAATCAATGTCGGATATGGATGCATTTTTCAAATAATTTGAAAAAAACTGGATCAATAATTCATATAGCCAATTTATCAGCGTATTTGGAGAACGACATCGCACTAACAACAGCGTAGAAAGTTGAAATTCTAAGATCAATCGGTCAATAAATAAAAACACCGTAAACATATTACGACATCTGAATTATTTAGAAAAAACCGAGAAGAATACCCCGATAACATCGAAGAAACGGATATGGGAAGATATAAAAAAGGATGACGCTATACGTGACATTCAATTGCAATTCGTAAGTAAAGATATTGTGGTAGGGCATGCTTTAGAAAAGTTTGCAAACATTAAATAAAATCTGTTATAAGCAATAAATTTATAAATGTTATTAAGCAAAATAGATTTTCGTTTCGTTAACCGGACCAAAGTACAGTACTTGAAGTGTACAACCGGTCAATCAGTATCTTCACCGGACAATCGAAAAAACAATTCTTCCATTGTCCGGCCAGCCGGACACAACGACCGGACCACGGGAAAAGAGGGAAAACGAATACTAAAAGTAATGATTTGACGATAGGAACTTATGACATCATAGGTTGTTATTCCATACACATTACTATAGAGCTTGTCGTTTTGACATTTCATAAAAAGAGACTGATTTAACTTGACAGTCAACATCCCTACTGTGCAATATGTCACCTATTGATGTGATCCCAATAACTCAATATTAAGAGCAATTTTAAATTCAGACACCTTTTGTCACATCATGATGTCACAGTTTGTTGGCCCCCTCACACCCATAACACCACATACATAACATATAGCATAATTTACGGATGGCTCTTTTTGCATCTAGAGCATTATGATGACACACAGTTGTTCAGCATAAGGCATCTATTGTAGCAGAGAAGCAGGGAAATATTAACCAATGGGATTGAAGTGTATAGGACAGGAGCCCTGGCAGCCTGATGCGTCGTTGTAAGTGTCTGTTGGTGTTTAAGTTGCGAAATATTCTACGTCACATTCAGATGTGAAAACAATAAATTATAGCTAGAAGTGCCAAGACATGTATTGGTAAATATAATTTAATTTGGGTTTCTACTTACCATTTTCCCTGTTATATTTATTGAGCAATTCAGTAACCCTATCATCACATCTGGACAACTTATTCCATTCTTCTTCAACATAAATAAACTTCGGCACAAATTGTAATGGTCCTAACATCAACCGACTTCTCAAATCGTGGGGCAATTCTGCAGTCTGCAAATAAAGTTCTTAATAAAGCATGCTTTTAACCCTTAGCTGGAGTCGCTATTTTAGGCAACGTAGTTGGAGTCGGGGGTCAAAAATGACCCCAGCAGAGTTGCAACGTATCATATTAAAACCATCAATATATTTTTAATTATTCTTTTTATTTTATTTAAAGCAACTTATTGACTAATTAATTATCAAGTTTTTAACATAATTTGTACTATAAACTATTAATTTTTTTAACAGTATGAACTTTAGTTAAGTTTTTAAAATCATTTTAATAGTGTCAACTTCAGAAAGTCGTTATTAACAAAATTATAATAATAATATAGATTTTTTTTCTTATATCGCTTTCTTACATAATCTAAATAACAAAAAAAAGGAACACTTCTTGAGATCAACTAAAATAAAAAAAATGACAACATAAAACTAAACTCCTCTAAAACTCTAAAAACTTCTAATCGGTTTTTTTCGGAATCGGTTTTTACCTCTGTAAAAATCCGACGTTCGTATTACTTCTTCTTCTTCTTCTTCACCGCTTGAACTTGAAGAGTCAGTATCACTGTCTGTCTCCTGTTCATCAGCCTCAGAACAGGTGAGTTCTTCCGCTTCCTCACAGTCGCTGATGTCTTCGTCTTCACATGTAGGCATTGCGGTATTACGGACGGATTCTGAGTCTGATCCATCACTTTCGTCTTCTAGTAGCTGTGCAATACGTTCGTCGCCCAAGAGACCAGCCATAATGTTAATAATTTACTGTAAAAAATAAAAAACATGTCAAAATGAAATAATAATAATACAACCATTATCGGAGTCGGGGGTCATTTTTGACCCCATGAGAGCACATACCTTCACTTCCAGTAATGTTAGAGTGACGCGCGTCCGTCACCCGCCGCACCCCGCGACGTAATGAGATTACTCGAATGCGCAGGATTGCAGGGCCTTAGAACTCAAAGTTATAACGCGAAATTCGACACGTGGGGTCAATTTTGACCCCCGACTCCAGCTAAGGGTTAAAATAAAAATAAGTTATTTTACAACTATTTCTTTAATTTTAAGAAAAGTTGTAAAATAACTTGCAGTTGTAAGATTCTTACTATTAGGTTGAAAAATTAGCTAAATTATTAACTATATAGTAAGAATATTGATTTATTAAAATAAATGGTACATTTTAGAATACAATTATATTAGTAACTAGCGGACGCCTCGCGGTTTCACCCGCGTAGTTTCCGTTCCCGTGGGAATACAGGGATAGAAAATAGCCTATGTCACCCGGGTTTAGTGTAGCTTCACAATGATGAAAGAATTTTTCAAATCCATCCAGTAGTTTCGTGGGCCTATTCAATACAAACAAACAATCAAATCTTTCCTCTTTATAATATTATAGTATTGATATTCTAGATTAATATATTACAATGATATAAAAATCTGGAATATGTCAGCCATATAATCACAATTTATTGAATAGTTATTGATGACACTTACTTGATGCAACAATGCTTCAACATCATTGGTAGGTGCTGTAGGTGTGTCAACCGTAACCAATCCAGGCTCATCTCCCCCTTCCAGCTCTGCTGCAGCTATAGGTGCACCAATAGCCCCTACGGCACCTATAAAAAGAAAAGAACAATTTCATTGTATGACTTATTGTCCTTAAACCCATAATCCATCTGTATACAACCATATACACATTATAGATAGTGTGCGGGACAGATAATAACCCAATAGTTTTATTTTGCGTTTAGTTTAAAATAATCGATACGAAAATAATAGTTTTAATTTAGTTCTATAACTTGCAACATTGATTCCATAACTTGTAACATTGTCCGTCTCATGTCATTATATAGAACGAACAAAGAACGAAATAATATCCAAAGAGAATTTCTAACTTCGATATAGAATTGTCCTTCACCATAGAGATTACAACGCAAATAGTATCTTTAACTTTTAATTAGTGAAATTGATTTATATAGTTTATTAATAGTTATGAATAGTGAAATGTAAAATAACAAAGTGATTTATGAGACATTTTCACTTATCTTTCGTGCCCTAGATACTACGTTTGTTTAATTCTAAATTCATTGTCGTAATTAGTTCAGCGACAAAACACTAAAAGTTTGTCTCTGAGGTCGCGATGTTTTTTGATTATAATTCCATTATTTGTTAAATGTACGTGTAAATAGTATTGTTATTACACTTCTTTATGGTTATACAATATCTCTAGCACAATAGCTCTTAGTAATATTGCATAGTTTAGCCGTAATTTGTAATTGAAATCTGATAGGCACGGTATGTACGCGCCTTAGAACATTCCTATTGGTCAGAATTGTATATAATGTAATAGCACTGTTGCCAATTTAGTGGATTTACCCCAAAATTTAGGGAGAAATAAGTGGGGTAACGGTATTTACCCGACTTCGCAAGAAGGAGGGTTATGTGTTTTAAAGACTTTTTTTGGGGAAAACCAGAGTAGTCTATATCGGTAAAAGTCCATAGCAACGGCACGCGAGCGAATCAATGTTGACCGCTCGCGCATGATTGGTTTTCATTCAGGAATGTTAAAATTAGTGATAATTATTTTATGGGTTTTTTATAATAATTTAGGGAATTTATAAATATAGGGTTGACAACATTGCTAAAAATAAATTGACCAATAGCGACAGGTTATTTCGATTTAGATGGTGTATCCGGACTATGCTATAGGAATTAACGGTTTTTCGACGGGTATAAATACAGCTGTAACCGAGTACTGAGCGGATTCGATCAAGATACTTGAGCCTAGCTCGTACTGATGGATCTCTCTCAGTAATTGAATGTACCCATGTTCTTACTGAAATATATACACTAGTCAGTCACTGATATAGTTTTATTACTATTCCTCAAACTGCGTTACCCTCCGACCTACCTCAGGCAGGTACCAGGCTTCAGGGCAAGCCGGCGCACGAATGTGCAGAGTATCTCTGTACATTTAATGGTCCTTCGAGCCGGATACGTAAGAATTTATCCTGGCGTTCTGCTCTAGCGCATTGGTACCTGAGGAGGAGTACAGTGTATATAGGCATAGTACTCCCTGACGATGCCGGTAACTCGGTCGAAAGGGAAGGGTCGCAAAGCTCCGTCGATGACGAAACCGGCACCGCCTGCTAGTACGACTGTCACAACGACGGTTGGAACCAGGCCGGTGTCGGAAGTAGTTTGCGAGGGGCCGCCGGCGACTATAGTAAAGTCCCACGACACGGCCACGCCGAGGTCGGACTATAAAAAAGTTATAGCAGTATCCCGTGCCGAAAATAGTGGCATGGGGTCAACTCGCTCTATAGCGAATATCGGCCTTGCTTCCGCGGCCGCGACAGTGCCGATCGGGTCGTCGTATCGACGCCCTGAGGAGCCTGAAGTGGTGCGGGACCTTGGTATAGTAGAGTCCCACGACACGGCTACGCCGAGCTCGGACTATAAAAAAGTAATAGCAGTATCCCGTGCCGAATATAGTGGCATGGGGTCAACTCGCTCTATAGCGAATATCGGCCTTGCTTCCGCGGCCGCGACAGTGCCGATCGGGTCGTCGTATTGACGACCTGAGGAGCCTGAAGTGGTGCGGGACCTTGGTATAGTGGAGTCCCACGGCATGGTTATGCCGAGGCCGGACTATAAAAAAGAAATAGCAGTATCCCGCGCCGGTTATCATGGCAAGGGATCAACTCGCTCTAAAGCGAAATCTTATAGAATAGCGAAGGCTAAGCAACATTTACTACGCCTTCAAATAGAGCTAGCCACGGCTAGAGTTGCCGCGCTAGAAGCCGAAGATTCAGATGAAGACGTCAAGGACAAATATAGTACAACGGCAACAGATACTCGAGTGGATAAGTGGATAAGTGGCTGGACAATCAAACCCCGCCAGCTGTCATAGTCAATGCACAAGGTAAGCTGTCTCAAGTTAATTTAGTGAAACAAGAAGTCGGACGAGGGCTTCGTGTCCAACAGCCGCCTCTACCTCAAACACAGTCAGTAGCGGCGGGAGTCTGCGTGCCTGTTAACCAGCCAGACTTCAGTGAGCTAGCGTCCGCTATCACGCTAGCAGTTAAAGCCGCACAGTGCCCAAAGTTCATAGAGCTGCCCTACTTTAACGGAAGTCATCAAGAGTGGTTACCTTTTCGAGCTGCTTACTACGAGACCGAAGCCCTGTTCTCGCAAGTTGAAAACATTAATCGCTTACGAAGAAATTTGAAAGGGAAAGCTAAGGAAGCGGTCGAAGGTCTATTAATAACCAACGCTCACCCATTGGCTGTCATGAAGACTTTAGAGACCCGATTCAGAAGACCAGAATCTATAGCTATGGTTGAAATGGACACACTACGAGGATTATCACGTCTCACTGAGTCACCAAGAGATGTGTGTATATTCTCCACTAAAGTGACGAATGTAGTGTCTACACTTCGAACATTAAAATGCGCTCACTTCATGCACAATCCAGCGATAATGATGACGAGATGGTGGACAAGTTAACTCCAACTATGCGTTATAGATTTTACGACTTCGCAGCTACACAACCCATAGAAGATCCTGAATTACAAAAGTTTGAGAAATTCTTACAAAGAGAGGCCGACTTATGCGGCAGATATGCGCAGCCTGAATATATCACGCCGTACGCCGTTACGCCGCGCCCTACAGTACAACAGAGACGTCCGCAGACCATCCACACAGTAATAGAAAGACCACTTAATAGTATATACAGTCCACATAATAGTATAGAAAGTGCACATAATAGTATAGAAAGTGCACATTATAGTATAGAAAGTGTACATGATAGTATAGAAAGTGTACATGATAGTATAGAAAGTGTACATAATAGTATAGAAAGTGCACATAATAGTACAGAAAGTTCACTTAATAGTATAGAAAAGTGTTCGTTGTGTGATATACCGGGACACAAAATAGAAGATTGTCGCAAGTTCCAACAGGAAACAGTAAATAGAAAGTGGGAAATAGCGAAAGCTCGAAATATGTGTTATCGATGCTTACATAATAGAGATAGAACCCACAAGTGCCCGAAAATAGTGTGCAGTATAGATAGTTGCAAGAAAACGCATAACAAACTGTTACACTATGAAAAGAAAAATAGTGATAGTATAGAGGAATTACAGACAATCAATAACATCAACTTTGTGTTGTCACAGACGTCAGATGACAACAAGAAAATAGATACGTCTGCTAAACAAGATTTAGAGATAGATTTAAATTGCATCATAGACAATAAAATAGAAGAAGAGTACACAGTCAATAGCAGATCACTGACTCATGTCTCAGTCAGTGAAGAAGTTCCTGAAGCACTCACTCCAAACCACTCTCTCCTTGGTGGGCCTGGGCGAGTGCCAATCCAAGGCAACTTCACCGAGATGGATAAAATCTCATCATTGAGTTGGCGAGCTTCGCAATGGCTAGCAGATATCTTCTTGTCGAGATGGCTGCGCGAGTATTTACCCGAGCTGCAACACCGGCGGGAGACACACACACACGGACGAGGCGCTTCAATCCAGCTGGGAGACTTGGACAACGTGTGGACCAGAGGCAGAGTCATAGCGGTCTACCCCGGACCAGACAAAATAGTGCGCACCGTCGACATCAGAACTAAGGGAGGTGTGTTGCGCAGACCGGTGAGAAAACTAATAGTTCTACCTATAGACATTGACCCCGCGCCAAACGAGGATGCGCCGGATATAGTGTGCGCTATAGACATTGACCCCGCACCAGACGAGGGTGCGACAAGTCGCACGGCGGGAGAATGTGCGGGACAGATAATAACCCAATAGTTTTATTTTGCGTTTAGTTTAAAATAATCGATACGAAAATAATAGTTTTAATTTAGTTCTATAACTTGCAACATTGATTCCATAACTTGTAACATTGTCCGTCTCATGTCATTATATAGAACGAACAAAGAACGAAATAATATCCAAAGAGAATTTCTAACTTCGATATAGAATTGTCCTTCACCATAGAGATTACAACGCAAATAGTATATTTAACTTTTAATTAGTGAAATTGATTTATATAGTTTATTAATAGTTATGAATAGTGAAATGTAAAATAACAAAGTGATTTATGAGACATTTTCACTTATCTTTCGTGCCCTAGATACTACGTTTGTTTAATTCTAAATTCATTGTCGTAATTAGTTCAGCGACAAGACACTAAAAGTTTGTCTCTGAGGTCGCGATGTTTTTTGATTATAATTCCATTATTTGTTAAATGTACGTGTAAATAGTGTTGTTATTACACTTCTTTATGGTTATACAATATCTCTAGCACAATAGCTCTTAGTAATATTGCATAGTTTAGCCGTAATTTGTAATTGAAATCTGATAGGCACGGTATGTACGCGCCTTAGAACATTCCTATTGGTCAGAATTGTATATAATGTAATAGCACTGTTGCCAATTTAGTGGATTTACCCCAAAATTTAGGGAGAAATAAGTGGGGTAACGGTATTTACCCGACTTCGCAAGAAGGAGGGTTATGTGTTTTAAAGACTTTTTTTGGGGAAAACCAGAGTAGTCTATATCGGTAAAAGTCCATAGCAACGGCACGCGAGCGAATCAATGTTGACCGCTCGCGCATGATTGGTTTTCATTCAGGAATGTTAAAATTAGTGATAATTATTTTATGGGTTTTTTATAATAATTTAGGGAATTTATAAATATAGGGTTGACAACATTGCTAAAAATAAATTGACCAATAGCGACAGGTTATTTCGATTTAGATGGTGTATCCGGACTATGCTATAGGAATTAACGGTTTTTCGACGGGTATAAATACAGCTGTAACCGAGTACTGAGCGGATTCGATCAAGATACTTGAGCCTAGCTCGTACTGATGGATCTCTCTCAGTAATTGAATGTACCCATGTTCTTACTGAAATATATACACTAGTCAGTCACTGATATAGTTTTATTACTATTCCTCAAACTGCGTTACCCTCCGACCTACCTCAGGCAGGTACCAGGCTTCAGGGCAAGCCGGGCGCACGAATGTGCAGAGTATCTCTGTACAGATAGCTATAATGTGCTTCTCTATATACTTTATCAGTGCACAAGCAAATGCCCATAAGTTTAGTGCCATAAGCAGGCACCTTTCAGGATGTCAAATAAAATTTATTATCAGGTTAATGAATTCATGCTTCTTTTTGTCACATGATACCCTACCAGTGTCGGAGGGTCCTTTTTATTTATTTTTTTATTTAAGCCTTACACCTATACATAATATAAAAACTTATAAACTTATTTGTTAGTTATATTAGAATCTATCCTTATTAGTAAGTTAGTTGTATTAGTTTCTTATTTTTTTTTTTTTTTTTTTTTTAAATGTTTATTGTATAGTCCCTTTTCGGGTATAGGCCTCCTCCAGTTCTTTCCACCTTTTCTTATCTTTTGCGATTTCTAACCAATATTTGCCTGCTATTTCCTTAATATCATCATTCCATCTCATTTTTGGTCTTCCAACTTTCCTTTTTCCTATGGGGCCTTTCCATTTTGTGGTTTCGCTTGTCCATCTTCTGTCCGTATATCTAGCTAGGTGCCCCGCCCATCTCCATTTCCTCTGGAGTGCGTGCTCGAGAGCGTCCGTCAGCTTCGTTCTTTCTCTTATTTCTACATTTCTAACCTTTTGGATCCTTCTTAGTTTTAAAATACTTCTTTCCATAGCATGCTGGCATGAGTTTATTTTATTTGCTATCCTCTTAGTAAATGTCCAGGTTTGGCATCCATATGTGAGACACGGTAGAATGCAAGTGTCTAACACTATCTTTTTTAGCTTAAGGCTGTAGTTTCCCTTTACAATTTCCTTCTGTGACCAGTATTTTTTCCATGCTATATTGACTCTTCTTTCTACTTCTAGCTCGTTGCTGTTTTTGTTAAATGATACCTGTTTGCCCAGGTAAATGTAGCTCTCTGCATATTCGATAGCTTTACCCTCGACTTCAATTGGCTTGGTGCTGCCGTTTGTCATAACTTTAGTTTTTGCTGCATTCATCTGGAGCCCTACCTTTTCGCTTTCATCATTTAGTGATTGTAGCATTCGTTTCATTTCTGCAGGTGTTTCGGCAAAGAGCGCAATATCATCTGCAAATCTTAAGTGACTGAGGCGAGCGTTGTTTATCCATACTCCTGTCCTTGACCAATTAAGTTTTTGGAATATATCTTCTAAGACGGCAATAAACAGTTTTGTTGACAGAGGGTCGCCCTGTCTGACTCCTCTTTCTATTTTTATTACTTCTCCTGTGTCTTCGAGTCTTACTCTGCTCTCGCTGTTTGCATATATATTTTTTATGATTCTTATATACTTTGTCTCTATGTTGATCGAATGTAGTGCTCTCCAAATTGAGTCGTGTGAAATACTGTCAAAAGCTTTGCTGTAGTCTACAAAAGCGATGTATAATGGTTGGTTGAATTCTTTATATTTTTCGATAATTTGCTCTATAGTATGCATATGATCAGTGGTTGAGAAGCCTCTGCGAAAGCCTGCCTGTTCCTTCGGTTGGCTGCTGTCTATTTGGGGGGCTAGCCTGTTTTGAAGCAATGATGTGAACAGTTTGTACATTGTCGAAAGCAAGCTAATTGGTCTATAGTTTCCGATGTCTAGAGGGTCACCTTTCTTGTAAAGAAGTACGATCTCCGAGCTGCTCCACTGTTTGGGGATCTTTTCCTGATGTAGTACCAAGTTGAAGAGTAAGGTAATATACTTGAGCAGTGAAGATGCGCCTGCTATAAGGGCTTCAGCTCTTATGTTGTCCGGACCCGGACTCTTGTCTTTTTTGAGTTTTTTCAGCTGTCTTACTACTTCTTGTTCCGTGAACGGCGGTACTTCCTCTTGATTTTTTGCTGTAGTTGGTTCATCCTCTGTTTCTTTTATGGTTTGTTCTTCATCTGCTTCTATTGTATTTCCGTCTCGTTTTTTGTAAAGGTCTCTGTAGAAATTGGTTGCACAGTTAATTATTTCTTTTCTGCTTCTTGTTTCCTTGTTATCTTCCTTTAGTTTTTGAATCCATTCTTTGTGCTGGTTTAGTTCCTTAAATGCCCGTTTTGAGCTCCTGTATCTGTTGAGGTTCTTTTCTATAATTTTGTGTCTATGATTTTTGTAGTCTTGTCTGATCGCTCTGTTAGTTTCCTTGAAAAGTTTTGTTAGACGAGTCTTTGTTGTTTTACTTCTATTTTGAGTTGTCATAAGGTCCGTTCTTTCCTGTATCAGCTTTATTGTATTCTTGCTTAGGATTTTGTGTTTTCCTTCTGTATTGTTTGTTGGAAATCTTATGCTAAGGCTTTTCCTGATTGTGTTTTCAAGGATGTCATAGTATCTCTGTATGTCAGTCACGGATGAAAGTATGCTTGAGTCCAAATTTTCTTTCAGGTTCTCGTTGTACGCGATAACTTCGTTGTCTGTTTTTAGCGTATCTGGATTAGGTTTAATATTTATTCTATTTAGTTTTAGATCTTTTAGTTGTAGTGTAGTTCTCACTGGTCTGTGGTCCGATGGGAAACTTATTTTATTCAGAACTTCAATATTTGTTATGGATTTGGTCTTATTGCACAATACATAGTCTATTTCATTTTTTGTTTTCTGATCGGGTGAGATCCACGTCCATCTTCGACTGGATTTTTTCTTGAAGTATGTGTTCATTATTGAAAGTTTTTGTTCATGAGCAAATTGTACTAATTTTTCGCCTCTATCATTGCGAGCTCCGTATCCGTAACTTCCCATTACTAGGGTTTCGTGGTTTAGCGGCTGTCCGACTTTGGCGTTGAAGTCGCCCATGACGAGTATTGTTCCTTCGCTCATATCTAAGGCTGTTTTGATATTGTTGTAAAATTTTTCTATTTCTTCTTCATCTGAGTCTGAGGTTGGAGCGTAACATTGGATTACCGATATAAGTTTCCCATTGAGATTGAGTTTTAATATAGCCACCCGTTCCGTGATTCCTGTGAAGATTATGATATTTGATTTTAGCCATTTCTTAATTAGGAAACCAACCCCATTGAGGCCTACTGATTCTCCGAAGTAGCAGAAGATGTATTCTGGATATTCTTCAATTTTGCAACCCGTTCGTCTAACTTCTGCCAATCCTAAGACATCCCATTTAATATTTTCCAAAGAGTGTGTTAGTTCGATTTGCTTTTCAGTTGATGCAAGTGATCTCACATTATACGTACTTATTTGTATGGTATGTTCTATTTGTGTTGGAGGGTAGTGGTCGTTATCCCCACGGGGACCAGCCGGGTTGGGGAATTGGTTGTTGTGAATACCGTAGTTGTTGTATTTTTCGTGACTTCCTTTTTCATTAGTTTTATTTATCCTTAAGTTTATATTTCTCGTTGCTGTTGCTGTAGTTGTTGTTGGCCTTGTTTCCGTAGTATGCTTGTCTAGTTTTTTGTCTGATTTCCGTGTTCCCTCTTGTCTTGACATGGGTTTATTTTTGAGAGTTTCGTGGGTTGTTTATCCATTGATGTCTCGTCGATACGACTGAAACCCTCTGGCGGGGTTGATGGTGGAGAGGATGGTGCTCGTTTCCTTTTCTCTTTACCCTTGAATTCTTTTACTATCAGCGCTCCATGTTTAATAACTGCATATTTGCCTGCAAGTCTCGCTTCTTTCATTTTTGGCATCAAAGCCCTGTTGGCTGCAATGACTTCTTTGGGTAGGTCCTCAGTAGCGTAGACGCCCTTAGGAAACAGCGCATTGTTTTTGATTATAAGGTTTTTTCTCCACACTAGTGTTGTAGTTATCAAAATTGGCCTGGTTTTGTTAGTAGTTTTCTTTCCCAATCTATAAGCGTCACTTATTTCCCATCTATCCCACTCATTTTCTTTAGCTTTCTCGCTTATCCCATTGAGATAGGGCACTACAGTTCCAATCAGTTGTGCTTGATTGGTTTCTGTCTCTGGTATTCCGTGTAGGAGGAGATTATTGCGCCTTGACGATCTCTCTAGTTTTGTGATTCGTGATTTTAGTTGTACTACTTCCGCTTTTAGCTTTGTGTTTTCTTCGATTAGAGGTTTCATTTTTTTATTCCAAAGTTTCGATTAGGCCCTTATTTATTTCTTCTGTTTGCCTTATAAGCTCCACCTTCAGTTTTTCGTCGGAGGGTCCTTAGAATATCATTATTTTTTTTAATTTAGACTGCCTGTGTGGTGCGGTGGGAGTGTATCCGACTGCTACGCAAGAGGTCGTGGGTTCGATCCCCACCCAGGATAAAACTTTGTGTGATGAGCATGACGGTTTATTCTGTGTCTGGGTGTTATTTATCTATAATATGTATGTATTTAAAAATATTTAAGTATGTTTATCAGTTATCTGGTTTCCATAGTACAAGCTCTGCTTAGTTTGGGATCAGATAGCGTTGTGTGAGTTGTCCTAAGATATTATTATTATTATTATTTTCGGCTTCCCTTTAAATTGTATTTAGTTAAAATTGTACATACAAAAACCGTCTCTAACAAGATACATTTTCGTATTGGATTACCTCAGGAACATTTTAACCCTTCGCCTCTGTGCCTTACATGTCCAAATCACACTTAGCCCTCTGATTGGGCCATTGAGTGTGTCCTTCTCCTGCTTAACACGTTACGTAATTTACAAATGGGCCCTAAATGACCCTTCATCAACAAGAAAAATTACTACCAATTTTAAAAATAACTAAACATGCTTTTATCAGAGATAGCTAAGAGCAACCCTAGTAAACTATAACCCCAACTACAAACAAAATACCTTGTATTGGAGACATGTTGGCATTGTGAGCATCAAACACTTGAAGGTTCCCAAGTGCTTGTTCCACAGTTTCTAATTCAAATGAATTACTCTCTTCATCTTCATCGGAATTCCTGTAACCATTGACAACAAAAAAATTTAATCTTCTAACTTTTCTGAGACCATTATAAAGTGATCAGTTAAGAATTGAAATGTGATATATTATAAACTAATAATATAATAATAATAATAATGTTTTGCGTCTAATAAATAGTTTACATAAATTTGAGATTGAAGCCTCCTTTTAAGCAAAAAATGCCTGTATTAGGAGACTCCGCTCTACCATAACTTGCTTATATTAAAACCCAATAATGTACTTAGCAGACAATAAACTAATATCACTTTCAACAAAAACGTTTTTGTTTTCTTGCAATTTCTCAAACCTAAAATTTGAGTTGGTCTAACAGATGTTTCATAGGTATAATTGGCATTTAAAATTATTGCAAGTGTCGCTTCAGTCTACTGGCGGTTCCTATTTTATAAAATAAATTGTGTATTTGTTTTTCTTTTTTTTACAACACACACATAAGAATATCTCCCTGATAACACAATGGTTATGGTATCATTTCCAAGTACATACCTCTGGACAGCATTATTTGGGCTCGGAGCATTGTCAACATTCATAAAATTCCCGTTTGCAGTGTCATTATCATTTTCATCCCACTCATCTGCCCCATTGCACCATGACAGGTTAGTTTCAGCATTGGGCATAGCGACTATAGCACTTGATTCATTTGCAGAGTTCTCTTGGCACTGAGTTCTAACACATAACCAACTAAAAATGAAATCATATTATTGTTATTAGCTATTAATAGCATTATTGATATTCCTATTAAATTGATTCATTATTAATTGAGCGTTTATAGTTATTATTTAAGCTTTTACAGTTGACGATATTTACCTTTCTGATTGAATCCAACAATTAGGATTAATACAAGCGAAAACGTATAAAGTGCGGTGATAAACGGAGTTTTCAAGAGGAGCATAGCATTGTATAACAAGAAGCCTGTGTAATCCACACAAAGGGCATTTGGGGGAAAACTGGAGGTTCTCTATAGGCGGCCAGTCCTGCAGAAAATAAAATCAGTTTCAAAACAATGCATGCGGTCGATAACATCGCCAATACAATACAATAAAATTCACTTACAGGCAGTCCTCCGATTTTATTAACAGCGTAGTTCGAAAGAGTTTGATTTTTATCACCAATAGTTTCATCTTCGTATCCTAAATATATTTTGCCTGGCTGTTTTGCCATTATTAAAATAAATTTAATATGTACTTTAATTCAGCGAAATCAATGAATCCATGAGCGAAATGTCAAAGTTGACTTTTTCTGTAAGGTTCATTGACTTTATGGCAACGATTGTCAGAATTCAGCCTCGGAGTGCAACACTGAGATATTAAAATATTCTTTTGTTTTACAACATTTTAGTAAACAAAATTTAAGGATGACAGCCGTTCATTAAGAATTTATTTTATTATGGTTGATAACGACAACTGAGGTTAAATAATAAGGAATAAGAATAAAAATATTTTATTTGTACAGAATGTAGGTAACAATAAGATGTAACAACAGTTCATGAATCCTTGTACATTCTACCTTTCGGCATAAAAACATGTAAAGTCTAAATACATTTCTACATGTAATATAAGCATCAAAGTACATCATTTAAAAAATCATTTATAGAGTAGTAACATTTTTTTCAAATCGGTTAACTGTTTTTTAAATATTTTTAATGGCTGTTGCTTTAGATTGTTGAGTAATTTATTGTATATCATTGGTACCATACAGATGGTACTTTTTTTAACAGAGTGGTGTAGTAGCCACCTGTGTGCAATAAATAACAGCAGAGCTAGCAACACCAGAAATATACAACACTACTATTTAAGTACCGAATTTCTTGTATTGTATTGAATTTCTTTGCCCATTTGTCTCTTGTGCCCCCCCCCCAAACGATTTTTTTTAAGTCTTGTCTTTTTTTCAGACTCACACTTGAATCCCCCCTCCCCCCCGTCGTAAGCATGTTAGATCTGGTGCTGCCATATACCTCTCGTGCCCCTCCTAAAATAAAATCCTGGATCCGCCCATGTATTAGGGTAGATATTATGTTAGTGGTGACTCTGGCTGCCTCCGCTGTCGGGGTTACCTACCTCGTCATTTTTACAGGTTGTGTAAAGAGATTGTAACTAAGTAGGTATCTGTTTTCAACTAGGTACCTACTAATGTTACTTAAATGTTACTGAATCATTTTTCTCTAAGTTCTTTTATGGTAAATGAGCTTCATTTACATATCTTATTCCAAATAGTTTGTCCTTGAAAAAACTATAAGTTAATAAACAGAGACATCAACCTACGTAATTACGAAATGTTTTCAACAGAAGTTTGGGGAATCACGTCTTACTTAATAGATGTCTGATGCATTTTATAAGGAAATAATGTTGCGAAAAAGTTATGTCTTACCATATTACGAAAATATGCACTTTATACCTACAAGGCAGTCGTGGATGAGAAGGAGATACCTACTTAATCATGCGATCTACCTAATTTGGTTGTACGTCATATACTGACTTACCCGGTTCGTCAGGTAGGTATTTTATGCAGTCCGTTACTTTCATTTTCGCAATGGGCTAGGTATAGGTAGGTAACCTAAAGTAAATAAGGAAGTTCAATGATATAGTAAAAGAGCCAGTGTCGTATCTAGGATTGTCGTCGGGGGAAGCGGGGTGGCTTGGATTGTCGTTTGGGGAGGGGCGTTGTTGCCCCACTTACACGAATCGAATGGGTGAATGGTGAAAGACTTTGGTAGGACTTGAGCCCCTGGGATCCTCCTAGGAATCGCCACTGAAAAGAGCTACATGACAAGCGCGATAAGCCCAAAGTAGAATCACTTTCAGCAAAATAAGATGGCGGTGTCCTGAGAAACCCCAAACAATCGAACATATATTTATTAAAAAAAATATCATCTGCCACCTTTGAACGTACTAAAGGAAAAGGTAAATCAGGAAGTCCCCGAAAAATATCAATTTTACTGTCGTTCCAGCCAATCTTCCATAGGATCTTTTAATTACTCAAAAACTTCTTTAGAACTTTTAATAATACAAAAATAATCAAAATCCAATTTTAAAAAAACGTCAAACCAAATAGTTTCATGCGTGATGTTTGAGCACATCCACCACAGTAGGTATCTATACACTTCATTGTTGAAAACGAAAACAACATTATATAGATGTACTGAATAGTTGTGAACTACTTGGTTTGACATTTAAAAAAAATGGAATTTAATATTTTTTTAATTTAAAAGTTAGTTAAAAAGATTAGGAAACAATTATTGGAAAACAACAGAACCGTCAGAGCAGACAGGCTTGATGGTCATATTGAAATATAATTGTAATAATCATAGAGTTAATATCTCAATGATTGTAATTTATTTTTGTAACTACCTACTTAAGTAATTTGTTGAAACTTAATGAATTACGTATTGTTAACGTTTCTCTTGATGTGAATAATATAGATTCTCACCACTAGAGTACGATCCCAAAGGAGAGACTTGGTGCTTGCTCTACACTACACCTACGACTACGCTAGTGTACCTACCAACCTACCTATTATTACCTAGGTAGGTACTAACATATCAAATTGAAGAGTGAAGGGGGACGGTGTACGAGATCATCCCTATAAGGGAGAATGTTTATATTTTAAACGATATTCAACTTAAAGCAGATGTATAAACGTTTATTGGTAATAAGTGTATTTGTCTAGGTACCTACCTGTTGTGGTACCTACTCAAAATGTGTTTTTTTTGTTTTTTTATTGCGGTAGGGGCAAGATGACCCTGAGGATATTGTTGCTTCAATTTTTAGAATGTTCTAGGATTTAGTAGAAAAAAATAATAAACATATTTGAGTTAACAATAAAATTGTCTATAACTACGAAATCATAGTACACAAAACATCAATCACTACACTTTAAGATCAAATTATCCTTATTTATTCATGGTCTCATTTTTGGCATACTCACGATTTATCAATCTCTTCTCCCTGTTATTTTTCGACACATGTTTATGTGCCGTATAAAACTTCTGTCTCTTCTTCAGATGAGGTTCAGACAAATGAAAACACTTCGCTGTTCGGTTTATTCGAACTCCCGCGACTGATTTTTCTTTTATAATAATATTGCATTACATACCTACTCTAAAACGAGAAAAGTAGTTTTTGTTACCTAAAGGTAATCTCTATTTTTCTGTAGTTATACATATATTAAAGCCATTTACTTAATAACGTATTAACATACAAATGGTCAAATTGGACGATCCACCATGTTGTACAAGATAATCCCGGGGATCATCTTGTACACCAATTCTGTAATCATCTCGCCCCAATATCAACTTTTTAATTCATTATTTGATAACATAACGCAGATGTTCTCATCTGTTACCATACCTTTAAACAATAAAACAGAGCAATAAACAAAGTCAACAATAAGTAAGTACCTATAGCAGTCTTTAGAATAGACTACATAAACCACATTTAAGATAAGCTTAAAGTCAGTACCTTAGATCAATGGCACATAATTTCTGTTTTTTTTTTACATAAAAAATATTGCTGTCACCTAAGACGCCATCATGATTGACTGAGGCGAGGGGGCATCGGGTACTACGTTTAACCTACGTTTATTGTATCTGGGTGTTATTTATCTATAATATGTATGTATTTAGAAATATATAAGTATGTTTATCTGTTGTTTGATTTCCATAGTACAAGCTCTGCTTAGTTTTTTTTTTTGAAAAAAGATAACTAGCAATGTGGGATTGTGGTTCCCACATTACTAGCAATCCTATTAACCCCTCCAGCTAAGCTCAATGGCTTGTGTTAGGAGTGGGTTCACGTCGGTAGTATAATGGGTAGGATTCGATCCCGCGACCTCACGATTGCGAGACCGATGCCTTATCCGTTAGGCTACCCCCGCCTCAAGGCATTGTGTGAGTTGCGCCAAGATATTATTATTATTATTAATTAAGAGGGATCATCTCGCCTCAAGGGATCATCTCGTACACCTTTCCCCTATCTACCGACCTATGAAGTAGATATTTCAAAATAATTATTACCAAAGTAGGTATCTAATCTATCAACGTACCGTACCGTACCTATAATTATGAACAGGAGAGGAAGGCACTGGAAGGAAATTGGCCAACGTCGCTTACCTATATATTATACAGGGTGTCCCATGGTCATGCCACACGGAGGGAAAGCAACTCAAATATCGTAGATAGAAGATTTTACTGAAAACAGACATAATTTTGATTTTAAAAATAATCCATTCAAAGATGGTTAAATAATCACCTGTCTGGACCGGGAATCGAACCCGCAACATATGAAAAAATAAATACGCTGTATTTTTACGATATCAAGCGAAAGGGTCAATCATTAGGATTTTTTTCTACGTAACATAAATAGAAGGAAAAACCACAAAAAATAACAATTAAGTTAAAATAATTACACCAAATTGCAACTTACAACAAACTTTAAATTAATGCGCAAATTCGCACACTTTTATTATCACTATTTGTTGATTTAGGTAGCTATACCTACTTACTAATATTTGCGAGATGAACGTTTGATGTAATTTTAAGTTTAGTTTGTGATTTAAAATAATTACAAATCTTAGCAGAAACACGTTAAAAAATGCAATATTTAGTTGGGGCTAGATTCGCGTTCATGATTAGGTAACTACCATCTATACTAATATTATAGAGCTGAAGAGTTTGTTTGTTTGTTTGAACGCGGTAATCTAAGGAACTACTGATCCAAATTGAAAAAATCTTTCACTGTTGAATAGCCCATTTATTGAGGAAGGCTTAAAAAAATAACATCACACTACGACCAATAGGACCGGAGCAGCAATGAGAAATGTTGCAAAAACGGGGAAAATTTACGCAGACGAAGTTGCGCGGGACAGCTAGTCTACTTATAAAAAAATGCTTGACCCGCGCGACTTCGTTTGCGTAAATTTACCTCGTTTTTCGGACCTGTAGTTCCTGAGATTATCGCGTTCAAACAAATAAACAAACAAACTCTTTAGCTTTATAATATAAGTATAGATTAAAATTTCATTGCCTTCCTTTTGTTTAGGATACCTACACCATGTTACTTAGAAAAAATAATTCTGAGATCCCCGACATTTTGGATTGGTGTCATAAAAATACCTTAAAATTGTTTCCCTTCGTTTTGCCGTGGGACACCCTGTAGGTATACCTATATCTACCTACTTACTCAATCTCTTAAAACCCAAGACTCAGAACGTAAAAACCGTTGAAAACCAGCGCACGTCCTGTTAAACGGTTATCTATCTAGCTATTCTTGTTGTGTCTACCAAGTTTATGGAAAATAAACCTTGTACTTAGCTTATAGAGATTTCTTTCTGCGGGTTTTTGAGGACAATGCTGTGATAAAACTGTTCAAAATTTTGTATAAGGAGAGGTCATTGCCTAAACGTGTAGACTCATTTCACCCACGCGTGAGAGAGCGAGTTGTAGTAACAATACTGTTAATTCACCTCACTCAGATTTGTGTGAGTCTTTTTAGTGAAAAGTACACTGGAAAATAACGTTTGTGTGGTTTTAAATAATATTAAATAATAATAATGGAGAAAATACAGAAATTATATTTTATAACTTTAACGGTATGTGCTCATTCAAAATATTTTTAGGTATTTATTAAAAAAAAAAACTTAAAAAAGTTGCATCAGCAGTTGATCGGCTAATTAAATTTAAAAAAAAAAGTTTGGAGTGAAACAGTGGTCAAGGAAGGTGGGCTGTACTAACTTTCAAAGAGAAGTTGATGGTCTTAAGCAATTAAGGTGCAATGTAGTGAAGCTTTCTGCATAGTTGATGTTGTCTCTACTCGCCAGAACACTATGGATTCAAAATACATTGTTTTTATGGTGCGTACTTACCTACTGTCATATTTATGGTGTTTTAGGTGTTAACAATCGTTGTTAACTTGGATGGAGTGACAGTCAATCAACAGTTGTGTCCTACGAACAAGATCGCGCCACATAGACGCACGGCTAGAGACCAAAGCAGTCCGCGCACACTAGGGTTGATATACAGCCTGCTAGGACCCCCTCGACCTAGGCCTCCGCCTCACTATGATGACCTCAATGACCTCCAAGAGCAGCCGCAGGAAGATGATCCTGATGATTGTGGTGAAATAGAAGATTACGACGAAACAGATCTTAGTTCAGGTTAGTACCTAAGGTATATATTAATCATTATACATATATCTACTGGTAAATTATTAACTGGATCTATAATCAAGAAGGTTTACCAAAATAATGCTATCTGCTGTGCTTGAACTCTCGAACATCTATTAAAAAATCTTAGGTCTAGTGGTTAGTGCCCCTGAGTAATAAGCCAGAGGTGGTGAGTTCGAGTCCCACCCAGGGTAAATATTTGTGTGATTGCAAAATTGTTTATTCTATGAAGGTACCTACGTAATATATTTATAATAGGTATGTATTTAGAAATATATGAGTAGGTTCCTAAGTATGTTTATCAGTTGTTTGGATGTCATAGTACCTACAGCCCCTGCTTAAATCGGCTAATATCGTGCATTAGTATCCGTATAGTAGCTATGTATCTGAAAACTCTAATAGCTACAACGTGGTAGTTGAAACGGGGAATGTCTAGGTCTAGATATATCTACATACTATGTAGGTATACCTACATAACCTACTTTAGACCGCAACGCAACTAACCGCACGGACAATAGGTAGGTAGTAGGTACCACCAAGTCGTGGCTGTTAAAATTCTTAAATGCTTACCTACTATAGATAAATGTTTTGGTTTTAACTTCTAAATTGTATCTAACTAAGTAGGTAGATATAGCCAAGTCTTACGAATCTGCTAGCCATTTTCTCAAAAATAATACACTAACTATTTATCAATTTCAGTGACACAAAACGCACAAAACAACCTGTACAACAACAGAGAACACCGTCTGTTATTTGCAGACCATACTTACAATATACCAAGTATACCTACGTACTACCCATCACATCATCATCCACAAAGGCCCGAGCGACCATCAAGACCTCCAAAGCGTCCACCACCTACACAAAGACCTCAAAGACCGACGCATTTTCCCACTAAGCCTTCATTTGGCTCAGGAGGAGTATTCGGATCTAACGTATATAGACCTCCGTTTCCACATTATCCTTCAAGTAAGTATCTAAAATAATCGGAGAGGTAACAATAAATAAGTACATACTGGTTTCAGAGGAGGGCTAGAGAGCTTAAGCCCTACCAAAAAGTATCTGAGTCTTCTGGTGTATGTGTTTATAAGAATTACCTACTGACCTCTCAGTAGGTCAATTCACGTATTTAAAGCAGTGTAGTTGCAGTTAAGTTTCGATTAAAACGGCCATTTTTGTATTTTTGTAACTTTGGGATCGATCTCAAATACGCTTGCGTCAAGTATGCGTTCCGAGAGTGCAATGCTTTAAATTTTCGTTCGGGATTTTAAAGAAAATTTTTCGGTTTAGGGATCCGTTTGTAAAATATTAAGCTTTAAAGTGCAAATTTTTGTTTAGAGTCAAGGGTCCCCCCCTTGCCAGCTAAATGGTTGATGTTAGGTATATGGAAAAAATCACGGAAAACTATCACAGCTAAGTAGGCTTTACAAGTTACCATGTGAGACCAAGTGAGAAGTAACATAATTTTCGTATAAATTCCATTGTTTCGTAAAATACTTATTTAACGTTGTTAGTTAGAAACAGAAACAACAGAAAACCCGCTTCTTAAGCCGCATTATTCGGATGGGGGACTACGGAACCCTACATAGTGCGTGGCCCGTCGATAAATTAATTTGAAGGCAATTTATTTGTCTTAAAAAAGTTATTAGAAAAAGATAGTCATTGTAGAATTAAAAAGAATAAACAACATGGTCGTCGCATACATTTTGAAGTTTTATATTGCTTTTGTTAGGCGGCGAGGCAGCTGACTGAACCTCCAATATTGGATGAAAGTCGCCATTTTTTCATTTGATAAACCGATGAAGTAACTAATAGTTAACTTAACAGCAGTAATACCAAAGTTCCCAAGCACATTTAGCCAATTTAACAATGAAGGCGTCTGTGAATGAATTTGCATTTATTGTGCAATATTACAGATCCTTACTGAGATCTTAGATAGGTACCCAGATTACATGAAGAGCGTTTATGTTATTGTCTAGTCTAGAATGACAATGTATGCAAATATCTCGTGTTTCATAGACTTTAACAATACATTTGGTTCACACGATTCTTATCCGAAAATTGTACCTAACATATATTTTTTCTTACAGATCACATAAAACCTGTCCATGAGAACACATATGAAGATCCTCAAACGTCATTTAAGCTAGGGTTAATTGGTGGGCCACTTGGGTTCGTAATTGGATATCCCGCAGTCAGGCCCACCTTTCCGGACGAATCACAGCAAAGGCCCAGAAATCCTATCCGTTTCCCGGATAGCTCAAAAAAGAAACGGCATGAAAGATCTAAACAACCAAATGTAGCCTCGGGCATTTTTGGGTCATTTGTAGACTTATTATTTAAATAAATAATTTATGTGTTTGGTGGTGTTTTTGTCCTTGAAACTTAATTTAATTATTAAAATATATATATTACGGGTCTTAATCGCGTGAATAATTTAAGGTAAAATACCTTGTTTATTGCCCGACGTTTCGACCGTATTGCAACGGCCGTGGTCACGGGTAGACTGAGCCGTTGCAATACGGTCGAAACGTCGGGCAATAAACAAGGTAGTTTAATAATAGACAAATCGCGAAAGTTTATCAACATTTAATTTAATTAGTCTAGTAACTTTGTTCATTCGGAATTTTAATTATGTAGACAGATATATTTAAAGAAAGTAGGTGCTTGGTATTACCTACTTACCTTTAAAGAAGTAACTGTAGATAAAAAAGTACCTTACTGCAGTAGCCTATTTAATTCACGCGTAGTACCTAATCGTAAACTAATAGTTATGTAAGTAATATTTCTTAAGCTTAATAGTGATGGGTAGCTTTAATTTTATGTTCATTCGAGTAAGTATCGTTACAATAGGTACCTATCGTATTTATTCTGTTGAAAGACTTGAAAGTCATTTAGTCTGACCTTCCATTGTATGAATCGTGAATTTAAAGGGGAGGTAGGTACAGAAGGTAATGAAAATATCATACCGCACCTTTAAACTTTACTATTGTTTAGTGAATAATCTAGTGCAAAATACCTAGTTCCACGCGATCGTTCACCAACATTGCGTGCCTCTAATGAGAAGCGCGTGACATACACTAAAACTGCGGATCTACAGACATATGTGTCCAGTTTTTCGTTGATTTGTCTCATTAATTCATTAGGAGAATATAGGTACTATGATATCACCACATGGCGTACGTTTTAAAACGAAGTTAATTGTTTCCCAGTGATCCTGAAGCGTACATGTGAAGTGGGTGTTTTTTTTTAACAAATAAAATGATTTTATTGATAATATGGACGACATTAATTGCGATGTTAAGTGTTGTTGCTGGAAAGTACGTAGACGAAGGTAAGATATATTATTGTACCTACGGCAGTGTTAGGTGACCGAATTTTCGCTACAACGTAAAATGTATATTTAGGTATTACAAAATACCTACGGCGTGAGTAAGAAATTTTACTTTCATCATAATCATTAGATCACCACGAAGTGAAAATTTATGATTACGTAGGTGACTTACATCTCTTATCTCTTTATCTACAAACTGCCTGCATAAACATGAGATGTAATTTTAAAGGTTAACTTCATTTTTATCAAAATAAAGATGTGAACTGCAGACATTGTTACGGACGATTTTGTCCTTTTACTATGGCCATAAATATAGCCTTAATTTAAGAAAAATCTAGATACTAATATCATAAAGCTAAATAGTTTGTTTGTTTGTTTGAATTGAAAAAATATTTTACTGTTGGATTTTTCATTTATCGAGGAAGGCTATATAGGCTATATAACAACACGCTACGTCCAATAGGAGCAGCACGGAAAAATGTTGCAATAAAAAAATAAATTATAAAATTAAAAAAACCCGCCTGCACAAAAAAGATGGAAAAAGATCCCCTACATAATTATATAATTTCATGTTTGTTTTTTTCAATCGTCACATATCTAAGAACACTTGGGCGAAAAAGACGAATCTAACGACGTCTTAATTGCATAAACCCGTTCAGTGGATTGGGAGATATCAGGTAATAAAGAATATTAATTACATGCAAACAAGATACGCGCGAAAAACATAACCCTTCCTTACAGTTGGGTAAAAACGGGGAAAATTAACGTATACGAAGTTGCGCGGGTCAGCGAGTAGTAAATACCCAGGGCTCTGATCTGCCATTAGACACGGCCAATGCCCTTCCCGGCTTGCGTTGTAACTCCCAAAGTTAGGGTCCCCGTTCCCACTCCTGAAGTCACATCACACACACATCAGGTAATATAGAATATTACCTACATACATACAAGATACGCGCGAAAACATAACCCTTCCTTACAGTCGGGTAAAAATCATGAAAATAGACCATTCCCCTTTATCTCTGCTACTGAACCTAATATTTTGACGAAAATACAAAAGATAGTTCCTAATCAAATATTAATAAATAATAGATTACAGGAAAAATAATAAGATGTCTGAATTTTGAACACGGGGTCATTTATGAAGCAAATAAAGAAATTGAAAAACCTTTGAAAACGGTATTTTATAAACATAACAACAAATGAAAGGGTTTTGTGTAAGGTCTTAAAGTTATTGAAAAAAGATCAAGAATATCGACCCCCTCTTCGAAATTACTGAGCCTACAATTTTGAAAGAAAATAGTGTGAAAATAATTTTGTAGGTAAATTACCTAGTCTGTTGGGTGTTGGTCTAGCTAAACTTTAGTGTCGCCTCCCCTTATTCATCTATACCAATATTATAAAGTAAGTAAGATTTGATTGTTTGTTTGTATTGAATAGGGTCCGAAACTATTGGACGGATTTGAATTTTTTTTATCGTTGTGAAGCTACACTTCCGGGTGACCTAGGCTATTTTTTATCCCTGTATTCCCACGGGAACAGGGACTACGCGGGTGAAACCGCAAGGACGCCTTGCGGTTTCACCCGCGTAGTCCCTGTTCCCGTGCTAGTAATAAATAACAATAATAATACATTATTTATCACTAGCTGTCCCGGGCAACTTCGTCTGCGTTAATTTTTCCCGTTTTTGCTGCTCCGATCCTATTGGTCGCAGCGTGATGTTATATAGCCCATAGCCTTCCTCGACAAATGGGCTATCTAACAGTGAAAGTTTTTCAATTCGGATGAGTAGTTCCTGAGATTATCGCGTACAAACAAACAAACTCTTCAGCTTTATAATATTAGTATAGATAATAATGAGAAAATTAAAACCTTTAAAATGTTTTTTAAGAGACCTGTCGAATGATGGGCCACACGTTGATGCCTAAAAATCGTACATAATTCCTATCATACAGGACGTATTTAATGTTTTTTAACAGTTAGTACACCACCGGGACTTGAAATGCTTTGGGTAATCACGGCTGGTGAGGTCACCATTTTGCAACCTGGTTGACACAGTACGGTGTGTTTAGCGAACTATTTACACACCTAGGTATAAGTTTGTACTGAACCCTCAGTGCGCGAGTCCCACTCGCACTTTGCCGGTTTTAGTTTCACACTACCAACAACGTATACATAAGTAGTTTTAAATGAAATTTGTTTGATAAATTTGTTATTAAATAAGCTGTGATAGTTTTCCTTTTAATTTAAGTACAATTTACATTAACTGACTACCTATCTAACGACACCCCACACGATGGGTAGGTATATATGTAGTCCTGAGTTCCTAGCCAAGTAGCATAAACTCTAATCGAATAGAATGAGGTCGTCGCGAGTGCAAAACCGCGACCACGAAAATTTTTAATATTACTTTTGTAATTTTGCGCGCACCATCATCACCAGTGTTTTGTTTTCTTACTTGATTTGGTAATCATTGTTGACCTCATGAAAACACACTTTGATTGTGTGTACATATTGCCTTTATCTACTAGTTGACCCGCGCAACTTCGTATGCGTCATTTTTCCCCGTTTTTGCTACATTTTTCATTGAAACGTCGGGCAATAAACAAAGGTATTTGGCCTTAAAATAAAATACTTATGCGACTAAGACCCGTAGCTTATAAAATTCTACAAAATATTGTAATAAACTTATGAAATATAGAAAATGAAGGGCGCCGTAGGCCCGATTCAATTTTTTTTAAGTGGCCCAAAAATTTTCCTCCTCTTAAATACCTATCCACAGCGTAAGTGGGAGTTTTAGAAAAAGGTATCTGCGCTAGCGGAAGATGCGAACTTTGACGATACTGCGCGATTCTTTAGCAGGTTCGGTTCTAGGGGAGACAATGTATGGCACCAGTAGCAATGATTGGAGGCGTCAAACGCGCTGCAAGCTTTTCATTATATGAAATGTTTAAATTACCTATTTAAATTACCTCTAATTAAATAAATATTTAAATTACCTCACGTAGGTAACAGCAGTTGTAGCAGTGCTTTAGTTCGTTTGTCTGTTTTTACCCGACTGTAAAGAAAGGTTATGTTTTTCGCGTGTATCTTGTATGTATGTATGTATGTATGTAATATTCTTTATTACCTGATATCTGCACTTTACTAAGTTCATCGAGATTCATTAATGCCTCCGACTGCATGAAATTATATAATTATGTAGGGGATCTTGTTTCCGTCTTTTTTGTGCAGGCGGGTATTTTTATTTTTATAATTTATTTTTTTATTGTACTTTTTGTACCTTTTTATTACCCGACTGTAAAGTAGGGTTATGTTTTTCGCGCGTATCTTGTATGTATGTATGTATGTTTGTATGTATGTAATATTCTTTATTACCTGATATCTCACAATCCACTAAACGAATTTATACAATTAAGACGTTGTTAGATTCGTCTTGATTGCCCAAGTGTTCTTAGAGATGTGACGTTTGAAAAAAAACAAACACAGCATTTTGACATCTCGAGATGTCAAAATAAAGAGGTGTGAAAAAAAGTTGTTTCGAATACTGCAATATGGGTATCAAATTAAAGGGCTTATCCTAAGCATTTCAAAAAGGTATAACTTGATTATGACTGTAATACTTACTAAAAAAGTTAGTTAGCAACCTTTTTTAAATCTTCAATACTTGACAATAGCTGTGATAAAAGTTAGTTGTTACATCGGTTACATATTACAACCACAAAAAAGTTTGAAATAAAAAAATAAATTACAATAATAAAAAACCCGCCTGCACAAAAAAGATGGAAACAAGATCCCCTACATAATTATATAATTTAATGCAGTCGGAGGCAATTTACTAAGTCATAAAGATTCATTAATGCAGGCGGCATGCATCTTTTTTGTGCATTTTTTATTTTTGTAATTTATTTTTTTACTATTGTCCATTCGAGCAGTGATTACAGTTGCGCGCCACCCGCCCCTGCATTTCCTCTGTGTCGCCCGTTTTCCCGTTTTCTCAATGACTCCCAGTTGCAGATGACCCTCAGTTTACACTGTATCTCTCAGCTCGCGCATTGACTTCTAAGTTTACGTTACGGTCCTCTTTTCGTGCAGGGAATTTCAAGATTGCGCGTTATATACTCGTTGCCCATGCAGTGGCTTAATTTCTCAGTCTGCTTCTAAGTTCACGCTGTGTTCACTAGCTTTAGGGTTCATTCCCTGCTGCTGATCATCTTTTTCTCTGTCGTTTCGCTCTTGGCAGAGCGGTCGTTGTCACGCAGAGACGAGCGCAACGATGGTAGAAGCAGACACCACTCTCAGCACGATCTCTCGTCATCACTCCCTGTTGGTAGACTGCCTGGTGGGGTCAGATACGTGGCTTCCTATTGCTAATTTGACTTGGTCGACGCCCTACCGCGTGATCTGGTTCCATCTACTTTTCCCTGTATGTATTCCCTTTCTGTCCACTATATCCCGAGCATCTTTCCTCAGTACCATATCTCTAGAGCGTCTGTCGTGAGTGAACAGAGTGTCAGAGACACTCTTCTAATTCGCGCATTGTTCACGTCTCTGCCGCGTAACGTTAAATGGGGAAATACCAGTGTTATAACTTCTGTCCATTCTTCGAGAGTGACAGTCTTTGCATTACAAGCTCGGTGTCGTACACGCGCACTGAGGTGGAAACTGTTTGAGTGGAGGTAGAGCTACCTGAGCATGAGGTGTTGAGGTGTACCCATGTCCAGTAATGTTTTCCACAACGTTGGCCACTTCACTTAGTCGAAGGCTTTAGGGAAATCAACAAAGCATTTCTATGTCAGCTTATCCTGATCGCTCAGAGGCTTTTACTTTGGCACCGCGTCTTTTCTGTCTAAGTTGTGACTTTTAAGGGAGGGGTGCAGTGGCTTTTAAGCTTACACTGTGCCCGTAAACACTGTGTCCTTTTCGCCGCGCACTGAATTTTTAAACAGCGCTGTGGTTACAGCTCGCTCAATGGCTTCTTTGTTCGTTTTTAGCTCTGCTCATGCAGCGACACTTAAAGCTGATTTGCAGACCCAGCTTGTTTAACGGTTCGAAAGTTTGCGCTGCGTAACGATTTTTTTTACGTTAACGATTCTGCGAAAGATCGCGCTGTGGCATACAAATCGTTCGGTTGCTCATAAGTTCATGCTGCGCTCGTCAACTCATTTAGTGAATTCCACCTTCATGATACGCCCGACTGCTTTCAAAGTGACTATTAAGATCGCGCTGCCTTCCACAGCTCATTTGTTGTTTATTGTTTTTAAACTTTCGCGATTTTTATACATATTAGATATATTTTGGGACTTAATCGCGTGAATTATTTAAAGGTACGAACCTTTTATTTACCCGACGTTTCGATCGAATTGCACCGATCGTGGTCACGGGTCCACTGACCCGTGACCACGATCTATCTAATATGTCATTTGTTGTTGTTTAAGTTCACGCTGCGCGAGCTAGCAAGCGCAGCGCAGTGTTTGTCAATTCGCATTTCATCTCTTTGCTTGTGAAGAGGCTTCTAAGATTGACCTGGGCCACAAACTTCAGCAGTTACTTTTAAATTCACGATAAGTCCTCTGCTCATAGTGAATTTGATGAAATAACAAATAATAATAGCATTTTTGAAAGTTAGAAAAATTTGAAGTCCAGAGTTGGGCAGCATGCGAGTTGGGCTCTTGTTTGCGTCATTTAGCCACTGTTTACTAGAACTATCACGGCTTTTGTTATTGCGGCTAGATGGCCCAACTTGCGTGCAGTCTAAGGGTTAGAGACATAGTCCCAATAGATGGTTCGATTCCAGGGCTAGGATGGCATACGGAAGGCGATTACTTGGTCTGCAATTTTTCTTCTTTCAAAAATGCAATTATTTCAATAATAAATTAATTGTCAAGAAACGCGTATAAAAATTACTATATTAATGAATTTTAAGTTTCTGTGACTTGTCAGTTTCATTAGAACTCCTCTGCTTGCGCAGTAACTTTGAGGATTGTGCTGGGCCCCCTTATTCGTGCAGTGACACATAAGTTACGCAGCGACCCAGCTCGCTCAACTAGCTTTTAAATTCACTAGGCGCTATTCACAGCTCGCACAAGACTTCCAAATTTGCTATAGGTCCTTCTGGTTGCGCAGTGATTTGGTGATTTGTGAGACCACGCTGAGTGCATGCAGGCGATGGATGCATCGCCGAAATTTTAATGTTGCACTGCCCTCCCGCTTGTTCAATGGCTTCTAACTCGCGCTCCGCTCGCCAGTTCGACTCGCGCAATGAATTGATATGCTGCGAGCTGGCGAGCATACCTAAATGTCACTATACTCTTTCGTACTGGACTCAGCTCAACTAGAAGGAGTCTCTTCACTCCCAAACTGTCTTTTCTCAAGCTGTGTAATTTATGTAAAAAAATATTTCTAAAAGCGCGCAAACTGAAAATCTGATGCCCCCCTCCCTAGCTCAAAAGCTGGGTACACCCATGGATAGTAATATCATAAAGCTGAAGAGTTTGTTTGTTTATTTGTTTGAACGCGATAATCTTAGGAACTACTAGTTCTAATTGAAAAGTTCTTTTAGTAGCGTTGGATAGCCCATTTATCGAGGAAGGCTATATAACATCACGCTATGACCAATAGGAGCGGAGCATTAATGACAAATGTTGCAAAAACGGGGAAAATTGACGCAGACACAGTTGCGCGGCTCAGCTAGTTACTTTAAAATACTAAAGTATTATAAAGTAACAATACCTATATGATATCATTTTATGTAGGTGCTACCTGCTGGAAATCACGCAATCGTGTTAGCTCATATTACAAGCGCATAGGTATGTAGGTACCCACCTAATTATAAAACGACGCTTTCAGGTCAGTGCTCAAAGTTATTTTTATATTTATATTACTAAGGCGGCAAATAAGCGTACCCTTACCTACTGAGTTAGGTACCTATAGCCTGCCGGGTATGATAAACGGTTAGATACTGGATACAAGTACATACTAATTTATTGGGGCACTAGCCGTAGCCACACTTAGTGGCCTAAGGTATCATTTTCCGATATTCAATGTCGACCACCAATGCCATCGTAGCCGTAACTTTTGTAAGCCTAAAGCTTTATTCACACCTGTACATGTAGATATATGTTCTGTCATCCACACACATCTGGATCATAGGTGCACCATGTCCCCTCGTAGCTTAAAAAAATAGTATCGAGTCATTCGTTCACACACGTTCGTGCCCGAGCTAGCGATGGTGCTTCTGTGCGTTCTAATGACGGAACAATGTCCGTCCACATTCCGAACGTGTACATACATAATCAATGTTTATTCTAATATAATCACACACAATAAATCAGCATGTTGAAATAATAATATCTTAAGATTTACAAGTTTTGGGTTTTCTCTCTCTTCACCATAGTTAATATTTCCTTACAGGACAGAACCTTTATAACAAAGCAATATTTAAGGACTGGGAGAGTTTGCACGGCTATGTGCAAGTACGTCCTGGAGCTCACATATTTTATTGGTTATTCTTCGCGAATGGAACTAAAGAAGGGGCCATCCAGAAACCACTTATAATATGGATTCAAGGCGGGCCAGGTTTCGCCGCAAGCGGTGTAGGGAACTTTGGTGAAATTGGCCCTTTCGACATGAATTTGGAGCCCCGTAATCATACTTGGGTATGTTTCTATTTATCAAATATCTACAAACTTAACTACACTAATATTATAAAGAGGAACGATTTGTTTTTTTTATATGTAACGAATAAACTTAAAAAGTACTGGACCGATTTTAAAAATACTTTCATCATTAGAAAGCGGGGAGTAACATGGGCTATATTTTATTGTCAAAAAATGTAGAGATCTACGAAAATTACAATAATGTAACTCAAGGTATAAAAAACCACGATATCACACCCGTGCGAAGCCGGGGTAGGCAGATAGTTTTATTATAAGTTCTGCGTATAATTTCAATCAGTGTTTGATAACTCTTACCGAAGATCTAAAATACAACGAATAATACGCAAAACTTTATTAAAGCCTACATTTTCCATTAGCCAATTACTTTATTTACTCCTCAGCAATTAATAACATTGTGGAATGTATCATATTAGAGAAAATGAGACAAAGTAAAAGCAATCCTAATTCAAATTCGAAAATTTGTGAGGATGGGCTAGTTGATGTTGGTTGCTCTTTCACGAAAAACTACTGAACAGGTTTTGATAATTTTTTACAGAAATGTAGTAGGTACATTGGAATAGCAAGGCCATACAATTCAAACATAACGCGAGCGAAGCTGCGGGTAAAAGTACTGATTAAGTACCTCTGTGGCGCGGTGGCTGTGTACCGACTGCTACCCTAAAATGCGGTTTACGCTCGGTCCAATGTCGAATGTGCGAAAAAAACCTACGTAATGTAATTTCGACGTTGTTAAATACTGGATGTATTAGACTAATTATTTCCCTACGAGAAGAATTAGACCTAAATAGAGAGTGTTAAATGTTTAGGTTAAATCTATAACTTTCTAATTCCAGGTGAAAGGAAGAAACCTTTTATTAATAGACCACCCTGTCGGCACTGGTTTTAGTTACGTAACAAACAGTTCACAGTATGTGAAGACGGACCGAGAGTTGGGTAAATAAATTAAATAAAAGTTTAAATTTTATTTGCAGCACCTTTTGAGAATCACACGAAGAATAGTCTTATTAGTTTACAGTCAACCGTTTTTAGTTTTGTTGTTTTGTTCACAAATGGAGACTGCTAGCTGATTTGGAGTTACCAAAATCAGGGGGTTCTCCAGGTCCCAGCCATTTCTGGGGAGATATTGCTGTATGCAGTCAATTATGTTGCCTTCCTGGTTATCTTTCCCAAATTAACAATCATCGAGATTTGGAGCCCTACTTTAATTCTAAAAACTAAATTGGAACGAAACGGGAATCATATAATAATATCTAATATTATCTTGGGACAATTCACACAACGCTATCTGATCCCAAACTAAGCAGAGCTTGTACTATGGAAACCAGACAACTGATAAACATACTTATATATTTCTAAATACATACATATTATAGATAAATAACACCCAGACACAGAATAAACCATCGTGCTCATCACACAAAGTTTTATCCTGGGTGGGGATCGAACCCGCGACCTCTTGCGTAGCAGTCGGATACACTCCCAACGCGCCACAGAGGCAGATGGTAAAATCCAGAGCTAGTCAATTCAACCCATTCGTTCTAAAACTCTTATCTATAGATTCGAACTTGTGCCTAAGGAAATATAAAATTAGAATGGCATTCGTAAAGAAATTCAGAACTTCGAAAGTCTATCTACTAATTTTCTTTTGTTATAAAACGACCCGTGGACCTAGCGGTCTGATTTTGGTGATTGTTAATTTGAGGTTTGATCTCTTTTTTTGCATCAGTCCTCTATGGTGGCAGCACCTTACCTGCATATACAGTTTATAAACAGAGAAACATTGTAAACATTGGCAATTTGAAAAAAGTGGCCACGAGTTTTTTCCTGTTCTTTTCTCGGGCTTTACCTATTGTTTTCGAACAGGCATTACAAGTAAATATAGAATCGACTTTTCACATGTGTAGTATTTTGCTTCCTAAGTGATTAAATCATTTTTATTATTATTATTGAGTAGAGAGCTAATCTAACCAATGTTTTTTGTACCTTTAATAGTACTTATTATGTTTTATATTCACAGCCATGGACCTATCAAAAGTAATTAAGGTATTCTTCAGAAGACACAAGGAGTTTCGTAAGACACCAACCTATTTGTTCGGGCAAAGTTACGGCGGGAAAGTGTGTCCAAGATTAGGATTATATTTGCATACAGTATGTACCTACCTACACTGTCTACTATTACCTAGTTAAATACCTACTAAATTGAAAAGGTAGGCATTGACCCTACCAAGTAAGTAAAGTAAGTTAAAAAGTCTCCGTCAATGACCTCTAAAGAAACGTAAGCTTGTAAATAGTACGTAGCTTGCTACATATCTGTGATAGTACATATCTAGTAATCTGTGATAGTACGTTGGACTGGCTCTGGCTACCCCGTACAAAGTGACAGCTGAACTTTTTGACATTTATGACAAATGGCCGTTGTTGTTACTGCACAAGTATGGACTGCCATTTGAAATGTCAAAATCAATCATTGTAGGTCTTCTAGTACTATAGAAGTCAGTGGTCTCCGTACATTACCTGACTGGCGCGGATTCTAGGGATGGGAATTGCCTGGGATAATGACCCCGCCACTAATTCATGAGAACAACTTTATTATGTACAATTTTAAAATGTTCAAGTCGACCAGGCGCGGATTCAAGGGGAGGGGGGTGCAACAAGGGCAATTGAGACTCAGTGTTCACCCTACATTTGGGTCCACATTGACGGGCAAAACTACTCACACTTGGTCGGTGTTAGGCCAAAGTGCCCCCCAAAGAAGAACATAATCCTGATCATGATCTGCGCCCGCGTCCCCGTCATGCAAGCGACTCACACTTGATCGGTGTTCCGGTGTTGAATCAAATACACCCTCTCTTTGTTCCATGAACACATTTCTTCGTTCAGCGTCTGTCTGTACAATATCTATTTTGATTTTTGCATTCTGTGTTACAGGCGATAGAAAAAAAGAGCCTGAAAATGAATTTCAAAGGTATTGGAATCGGCGGAGGATGGGTTGACCCAAGGGAAAGTATTGCAGTACAGGCACGATTTCTTTACTTTTCGGTGAGTAGATATCGATCTTGCAATTACCTACTTGTGGTGAATAAGGCTCCATTCTTTTATTACGACGACATCTATGTTAAGACATACATTTATTGACATGACATATTATATTTATTTTTAGACATATAGTTGCGGTGTAGTTAGTTACAACATCCGTGTACTGTTGACAAAGTTCGTTTTATTCTTTGCATTATACCCACTTTGTGGCATTTAGTTAATTACTGTCATATTAACTTTTGTGTTGTTTACTTTTAAGTTAGTATTAATTAATTATGTTAATGTACACTCTCCCAAGCTAATTTATTGAATATTGTTTCTCAGTAAGTGAATTTGAAATTGAAATTGTTAATTCTTATGAGAAAATAAAGTTCTTTAACCATAAACCATTTCCTTTGTTTTCGTATATGCTCGGGTTTGTAGCTATACCTACGTTTATACATTTTTGAAAATTTGTGACATTGCGAGGTATAGTCCTACTCATAGAGCATATTTCATTGGTAAATTCTTACATATTTCTCATGAATGTGTTAAATTTCAGGGAGCCATTGATAGAGATTTGTATATAACATCATCGAGGGTTGCCAAGAAGTTAGCTCGAAGCATAGATAGGCATGATTATTATTCTTCGGGCGTATTAGATGATCTATTATTCCGGACTCTGAATGAAGAGCGTTTCGTCAACTTCAACAATGTATACGCTCCAAGTCCTTACCCAGCGCTGGAAAATCTGAATGTAAAAGTAAACAGAA
The DNA here is from genome assembly GCA_945859575.2 of Herminia tarsipennalis. NCBI lineage: Eukaryota > Metazoa > Arthropoda > Insecta > Lepidoptera > Erebidae > Herminia > Herminia tarsipennalis. Next base: position 13,491,144 of record OX243835.2, read on the forward strand.
GAATAAAGCCTATGCTTGCCGGAGTGAATCAGTCAATGACGTGGTCGTATTTATCAACTGAGGCTTATGACCATTTGAAAGACACTTTTCTACTTTCGTCAACATCATTCTGTACGTATTAACAGTTCCTTTAATTATATTTATACTACTGACCATGGGCGGAGCGAGGATTTCATTCTGAGGAGGAGGGGGGGGGGGCACGAAATGCAAATGGCAGTGCATGTCTAACATGCTTACCTTTGGGGGGCTGCATTTCATAATGCATGCACGCAAAGAAATTTAAGACTATAAGAAATTCGGTACACAAAACAACCAGGCATGGGGGCACATGCCCCTCTTCCAGATAGATGAATCCGCCTATGCTACTGACTTTTCCTATAATCATAAACCTCGCACAGCTACGCAGCTCGCCTGATGATGAGTGCAAAATTAAAGCGCCCATTGGTCACCCGAATTTCCGAGGAAAACTTGACGGATGGACGGAGGATGGTCCCTCTTCAACATTTTATTAAAAAGTTAACAAGTCATTTTCGCACATGTTTTCTCCTAAACATATATCTTATATTTCTTATCTCATTAATTGAGACGACGAAGACAGAAATAGAGCTCCACGAAGTAAATAAATATGATGACTTCGAGTAGGTGATGGTACTTGATTTAAGTGTTTCAATCATTAAGATAAATATCTATAATTTCATATTTTCATTTCAGTAGAGACACTTTTGAACAAGACAAAATTGAAAATAGCTGTTTATAACGGGAACTTGGACGTAGTAACTCCTTTAGCTGGTAAGAATACTAAAATCACAATGTTAGACACTCTCACACATTCAGATAATCTGAAGAAGAGTTCTTCTTCAGTTTGTTTAAATCGCCTGATTGATTGATTTATTTAACTGACTGTGTATCTAATAAAACCTAATAATTTGTAGGTGCCTGCAACTGGGTTCATAAATTGAAATGGCCAGGTGCCACGGAATTTAGAAAGGCGAAAAGATACTCTATAAATGGGGACAACAATGGTTATTATAAAAATGCGAAAAACCTCAGCTTTTGGTGGGTCTTTGGCGCTGGACATTGGGTAAGATAATTTTAATTTTAATAATGTAAGAAAATTTAATCTTAAAAATCGGGTGTAGACTCATCGTCCCATCGCTTTGTCAGACTGGTGTGAAAAGTTAAAATAAGTTTTTTTTTAAATAAGCAAAAAGTTTCTAACATTGTGCATTAATTATGTAAGGCAAGCGTTCCTATGCGAACTATGGTGAAAATTGTTTGGCGATATAAAAAAGAATAGACCACCAGTGTTTGGTCTCTAGATTTTCCCCTTGAACCATATATCAGGTGAAAACATCAGGTATCAACAGCACTAATGGTAATTTTGTTTAAATTTAGACAACTAAACGTGAAACGGCAAAGGTAAAAAGCGACGATCACATGAAATTTTGCGACATTCCCCCCCTAAGGCCCTTTTAACACGATCCGGTTACCTGGAGCCGGATTGATACCGGATATCCGGCGGCGAATGTGTGGCGAGCGGATCGGACGGACGCCGGACCGTCTGAAAGCTACCGTACATCGCCATACACTTCGTACCGGGTACCTGGTTATTTGCCTACGGGTTTCCGTACTAAATGATTCTTTTCACCTATTCCTATAAAATCTTTGATTAGTTGTTTGCTATATTCCAGATTCCTGAAGAAAATCCTGTAGCTATGGAACAAATATTACGTTACGTTATGTCGGATGACTGAATACGACCTACCTATGTATACTATTGACGCATTTAAATAATTAAGTACAATTGTATAAAAAACACTGAGATTAAAATGTCAATTAGTCTTACTACTTAAGATTTAGACACGTGCTAAATGCGTGTTTCAAAAATAATTTGTTAAAACTATTTTAGGTAATAAAACAGATTGCAAATTTGTTTTAAAGATATTTTACTACCACGTTATTTTAAGGGTAGGTTAAGCATGATGTAGCCGCTATTTCAATTTTGCACTTTACTCTAAAATGACTGTTAAACATAGAAGTTTGCGATTCAATTCGTATTGAATCGCAAATTTCTATGTTTAACAGTAAAATAAATATCGATAAATAAATAAAGATAAAAAATATCGTTATTTTTATACACGTATTTGGCACATGTCTAAGCATTCCTGCACAATAATTGGGCTAAAAGCTTCTCAAGCATTTTTTAGATTATAATTAAATATCGTCCTTCAAATATTTTTTTCAAATATAATTTGTAAAATTTAATACACCTGTCAAAAGGAACTCTAATTAGAGTATCTATTTAAAGTCCCTTTTGACAGGTGTAAATAGCACGCGATAGTACGTAAACGCGGGATTCCTTCTAGTAAATTCATATTTATATTTTTTTCGTTATCGTTATTTTGAGTAGGATAACATTAAAAAAAGCGTTGATTGTATTTCAATCAATCAGCCTGTATCGGTCCACTACTGGACATAGGCCTCTAATTTATATAATTACGGCAAAAAGCTCAAACTTTATCATGTTATAATTGTGTTTATATTAATACATTTTTAATAAAATTATAAAGATAATGATTAATAAAAAGGCCAAATATCGGGCGGGTAATTCAAGGTAGTTGAAACGAATGCTTTTGGTCAGATCAAATTATGATGTAACAGTCCATATTATGTTAGGACATTCTGTGCTCTCATTGGCTGTCGCAATAGCCGTGACGTCAGAGTCCATAACTTTTTACGCGCCAAGACGGTGTGCTTTTGAAAATGCTTTTATTAGTTTGTAATTTTAAATGTTTTGTTTTTTCTAATAGGAATAGTTTTTTGGGGCTGGATTTTTTTTCAATGATAAGTCGAGCCATGCAGCCAGTAATCCATTGTATAAAAATTAAAAAAAATACATGCATATTCCCTATTGATTATATTCATTCGTATGATATTTTGGATTCATTGTGATATCTTCAAATACTGATTTATATATATATATATATATATATATAGCTTATTTTTGAATATAAGTTGTCAACTAAAAAACGTAGTTACATTCTGAAAGAAATGTCAAAAGAGTTAAGCGTGTTACATACTATTTACATCTGTATTTGAATCAAATAAGGACTTTTAATTTATATAATGAAAAAAAAAACGCGCGAGAAGGTTTTCGCCCATATTAATTTAAATTTACTAAATCTTTGTAGTAAGTCTGAATATTATGATTAGTAGTTAGTGTCTCTTTTAATCTAATACTATTAAGTTTGTTAAATAGTTTCCATCATCAGAACAAAAGCTTGTACAAACGAATTGTAAATTGATTAAGTTATATCGTCGAACTTATTATAATAAAATTGTATGATAAATGAAACAACAAAATGCATTTTAAAATTGGTTTGTATGTAAAGATTATGTATTAATAATTATACAAACAATATTTGTTATATTTACAATATTTCATTTTATTTAAATAACAATAATATACACATCCATAATAATAATAATAATAATAACACAGGACCACACGAACGATTACGATCTTCAATAACAATGCAATTTGGCGATTATTACATAAAAATACACATTTTTTGGCGATACTATCTGCCGAAAGGCTACTCAAATTCAACTCAAATATAAGACTTTGTTATGTCCCATGCTATCACTGTAATTTTAGGGTAGGCATGGAACAAATTACACATAGCAGTTAAAAAAAATAGTGTTTGTGTGGAGAGGGGGGGTACTCTGCTGAGGAAGATTTTATTTGAGGGAACTTGACCTCGCAGAGGGTGGGTTTTATACACTACCATAGTTCTCAATTGATAAAACAGACTTGAAACGCTCGTATCTCGGGAACAGTGACCCATAGCAAAAAACCAACGAAATTTTTGCCCCCCTCTGCCACCACATACTGCACTTAACATCACCTATTGGATTTTTTTTAAATAGCCATTTTATTCTTTTCCCCATACATTTACTAATACAATACATAGCATAGGTAATAATATACGATTTTTCGCGTAAATGCCTTTTTTTTTTCTAAATTCGCTTTTATCTCGAAAATGGCGTGCTGTATCGAAAAAATAAGGGAAATTTTGAAAAATTAGAATTCCCTACTTTACCGTTTTATCTCGTACAACTGCAAGCATTTTTCACGCAAATGTCACATCGCACATGTTTTATATAGCATCCGTTACAAAATCACAGTCATTGTTCATAATTCGTTCTTTTAACATGCGATAGAAGTGTGACGTAAGAACATTGCGCTTAAAAAATCACTGTTCGTGATAAATATATCGCGTGTAATATCACGGTGATAAAAATACCTCACTTCATCGATAGCAAGTGTGACGTTTTTATATATGTTTTTAGCGATATTGCGCTAGTAAAATCACTATCAGTGATAAATATATCGCGTGTAATATCACGGTGATAAAAATACCTCACTTCATCGATAGCAAGTGTGACGTTTTTATATATGTTTTTAGCGATATTGCGCTAGTAAAATCACTATCAGTGATAAATATATCGCGTGTAATATCACGGTGATAAAAATACCTCACTTCATCGATAGCAAGTGTGATGTTTTTATATATGTTTTTAGCGATATTGCGCTTGAAAAATCACTATCAGTGATAAATATATCGCGTGTAATATGTCACGGTGATAAAAATATTTTAATGTAGCAATCATTTCCATGCTTACTTTAGGGCAAATAGCGCAGGACAGAAATCCTTTTGAGAGCTTCTTAAAGTTAGAAGAATTCGGGGGTAAGTGAAATTACCTGAATTTGAATTGATGTGATTATTACCGTTGTTAATTTTAAAATGTACATATTGTACAGTCAATAATAACGAAATGTATAGAAATTAATTTTATACATTAAGCATTACATTTCATATATTTATTTAGTTTTATAATTCAAGCAACACATGCGATTTTTATATGGCAATAATTTATATAATTCAATTTATTAATTTAACTAAATGTATAAATTCGTATTTTAAACATTAATTACATTGAAAATTATTTATCAATTGTCTAGTAAAAGAAATTGATTCGTTATAAAATAAAATTGATTTAATTTATTTTCAGTAAAAAAACTGATTTAATATTTACAAATGTATGATTTGCATGTTGTACTAAAATAAATAATAGGTCTTGTATACAATTCAATGGGACTTCATAATTTAAAAAAATCGTTTAATCACCATTATTCTTTAACAATTCTCTTGCAATTTGAACGCCTGCAAATATTTTGCTTTTTGTATGAATGTTGAATTAATAAATTAGACCTTTTTAATTAATAATTACCTATAATATTTACAGTCTGTTCATAAATAAATTACTTTTTGCAGATTTGCGGATTTTTATTCAGTGTAAACATAATAAAGTAAGAGTGGTTTACATTTAGATTATATTTGTGAATAGACTGCAATTAATGGCTACAGCCATCTTATTTTCGTTTTCAAGTTCAGTCTTAAAAGGCGCTGTGTATCTATGTAATAAGTTTTCATTACCATTATTTATTTGATGTATGTACTGACTACTAACAATTTTCATAGACCTTTGGAATAATTACATTAATTCCATAATTTACGAGACTATATACGATACATATTCAAATCGATCAACTCGGTCGGTAAATCGATTTCTCGAATAATTAAAAAGCGGTGGCTGTAAAATTATTACTACTAATGTAATTCCGATTATTGTATTATTATATTGAAATTATTACATTAACATTTTTTGTCACATAATATGAATCATATAGATTGATTCACATACTTAACTGCAAAACAACAATATTTACAAACGCTACTTATAAAATAAAGTTTGAAAATTTTGATCGATTTGAACGAATCCATGATTCTATATAATTTACTAACTACGTGAGTCTTACTTCGGTGAAGCAGGCGTCGCAGACTCGCACCGGTTTGGTGTTGCCAGCTAACGCAACTGATTTGTCGCTACACGCCGCGCAGAATATATGGCCACACCGCCGACAGTGATGCTGCAATAAGAAAACAAAGATTTTTTGTTAGTGGTAACACTAACAAAAAATTCTGAGATGAGTATAAACTCATCACTCCATGTAGTACCGCAATTAAGACTACGATTTTAAACAATGTGCATTGAAGTAGATTTTAAAATGAAAAGATACAATGTCTGTATTTTGTCAATTAAAAATGTACTTTAAAGCACACGACATAAGGTCAAAATCTTAATTGCAGGTTGGCTGTGGCTGGGCCATTAAGGTCATTAAGCTCCTTGATTAGGAATGTGTCTCAAAACGACAGACAATAGTAGTTGATTCACTATGTCGTTAATCGATTTGTTCTATAATTTCATTTATGGTGACGCATAAACAGTTGTTTACGAACTTTGATTGAAAAAAAAAAACCTACATTTCCAATAAACTACATTTACATTCACATGTACTACAACTATGTAAGTACACAACTTTGTGCGTAGTTGGCTAGTTGAGAGCGGTCGCTATGACCGAAATCAGTTGAGAGGACAGTAGCGGCAGTTCCTAAAACCATTCGTTCCGGCTTCCCTTTGAAGTCTAATTACTTAATAATATAGGTATAAAGAACCGTGTTCAGTAAGACATATATTTGTATTTTACCTCCGGTAAATTTAAACCCTACACCTCTGGAGGATAGTAAGTTTAAAAATATACAAGTGACTTACTTTCCGCCTAGCGATTGAGAATTCTTTGGAACACGCAGCACATGCTGAGGCATCTTTATCATCAGTCCAGGTCGCCGCTTCTTCAACGGTTTGTGATTTAGCCTCCTTTTCCAAGAGCTCAGCTAACTGCAGTTTGTTCTCGCTCAATGTTGCACCTACTTCCTCTAACGTCTTTTGAGCTTCACTGTATTGTGTTTTTAGAACATGTTGTTCTTCTTGTAATGCGAGGTATTTCTGTATTAGATAGAGATATAGATTTCAATAGTTGCCTTCAAGGTAGTGTTTTTGTTGAAAACAAAATAATTTGATAATAAAAACTCCACAGTACACAAAACAACCGCCAAGTGCCTCCCCCCCCCCTAAATCCAATTTATTCAGTAGTACTAGAATACACTTTTTCACCAAATTTCATCAATATTCATTGAGTAGTCTTTGAGTAAAATGCCTGTGACATACGGACGGACAGACGGACATGATGAAACGGATTCCGTTTTTTGCCATTTTGGCTACGGAACCCTAAAAACATGAGTCAGTAATACTATTTATGACAATGTACTGCGTAATCACATCTCTAATTCTTTTGGTTTAGTTACGTCGATCCAACTATAGCCCTTTTAATGTAATATTTTTATTGAATGTGAAGTAATATGAGATAACAAATTGAGGAAGTACCTAATACAACGGAGCCTTGTTTAGGTACACATTGTGTCATAGTTATAATCTGACAATTTATTATCTATTCAAAGAATTAGCGATGTTTAATCACTAGCTTTAGCCCGCGGCTCTGCCCGCGATACCCTTTAAATCTAGAGTTTCCTGAAATCCATTCTTATTCCTTGACTACCATATCACAAACAAAAAACTTTGCAAACTTTCAGCCTTCTAGGTCTACGTGATAAGCGAATGAATGCGTCGCGACTACATTTGTAAAACTATAAATTAACCTTAAATTAGAGTGTGGTGTGAATTGTAGTTTACCTGGCCTATTGATTTAAGAGATTCCACTTCTTGAGTCAGCATAGATATCTTATCACGATCCCGCACCATTGAGTCCTGAAAAACAAAATTACTATTGATTGAAGAAAAAAAATCTTATTTAGGTACCTACTTCTTGTTTAAAACTATATAATTATCGGCATGATGAACATCTCTACATATCAGGTACCAACCTAAATATGTATATTGTTGAGTAAAATACTATAAGAACGTTTAGCGCTTGCCGAAATGTTATAGGCATTATGAGATGTAATAACATGACGGAAGTCAAATATTTACATCGAAGGCAAAATGACGTGCTCTTGAAAATATTAGTTTTATTAGTCACAATTAATACAATATTCATTAAATGAGTATTTAGTGTGTAGCCTCGGCTAATAAATGTTATCAACTTTTGAACTTAAGGTTTAGTCATATAATTTACGCAGGCATGACGTCAATTAGGTACACAGCGGCTTATTCATCTAATGAAGTTTAGTAACTCCATTTTTAACGATTTCACAAATAGACAACTCACACATTGCCATCTGATCCTAAACAAGGTAGAGCCTGTACTATCAGACAATTCTTTATACATCCATAGTATACATAAATTACACCCAGACAGAATAAACCATTGTGCTCAGCACACAGTTTTATCCTGGGTGGAGATCGAACCCACGACCTCTGGTATAGCAGTCAAGGTCACTAACCACTAGACCAACAGACATATTAGGTCTCTCACAAAAACAAAGTGATCTCTTTCAATAAAGACAATAAGAAAAGTGCTAACGAACACGTTCATAATTGTAGTATCCAATCTAGTTGAATGAGTTAAAACAATTCAGTCCAGTATTAGGTAATTATCTTTGAGGCTAGATGGTAATGGAATGACAAACCCAATCGAGGTCATTTAGTAGAAAAAAATAGTGGCGTACTGTTTTATTGATTATTGAAGTACAGTACAGTATACTATACTTAATATTAAAGTAATTTTGATAGGCACTTCTTCATAGAAAAATTTGAAGTCCAAGACTTTAAATTGTTCTATGTAACAAAACAATAACAAAAGCCGTGATAGTTCTTTAACAGGGTGTCCACTGCAAATGTTCAAAAAAATTCCCTGACTTTTCCCTGACTTTCCCTGACCATTTTTTCAAATTTCCCTGACCAAGTATACTTCTTAGAAAAAATAAGAGAGCAAAAAATTTTTAACATTTTTGAGTGCAGGCTTCATAAATGGTTGTTCAACAAATTAAAAAAAAATCAAATATTTTAATTAATAGTCTTTTGACTTTTAAAATTTTATTTAATAGTCTTTTTGGAACTGAACTTTAAGACTTTTTATTTACAAATAATTGTAAGATAACCAACAAAAACAAAACGTTTTTTTTAGGCCTACGGACTTGGACTTTGTTTAGTTAAGACGCCATTGGGCAGTTCTTGACCCCCTTCCCCCTACGTTAGAAAAATAAGAATCGGCTGACCCTTCGGCCTACGGCTAAGAAGAAACTGAAGGAAAATATGAATATACGGTTGTTAGTTTGAATTCTAATTTTGCAAATAAATATTTTTTTGGAACGTTTGTTTGGTAGGTACTAGGTTATTTTTTATTTTTTAATCCCCGACGCAAAACGGGTGAACCGACTTGGATGTGTTTTTTTTTACATTTGAAATTTAACCCCGAATCAAAAGACAGCTCCGGACCATCTAAAGTTAGAATATACACAGATGGATAGATCCAAAACCGCGATAGGCACGGGAGCAGGAGTCTATTCAGATGATCTCAATATTAAGATATCTACTGCTTTGGACAGAAGAAACACGACTTTCCAAGCTGAATGCATTGGCATACCCAAGCGCTGTCAAACACCAGCATAAGCTCGACCTTTATTCAAGAATGCCATGAATCACTTAAGGCCATTACCCAAGATAATGAAGTGACCCTGCAATGGATAAAGGGACACGGCAACTCAATTGGAAATGACGCGGCGGACGAGCTAGTGAGACGGGGATGTAAAATGAATATCCACGGCCCCGAACCGATAATGCCCTTACCCAGGTACGAATGTGGCTGCGTGAGAAAATAGAGGAAAACCACCAACTGGAATGGGGAAAAAACACCGGTTGCAGACAAACGAAAGAGGCGATTCCAACAGCGCCCAGAAAGTACGCTCGGAATCTAATCAGACTAAACAGGGACAAACTGCGAAAAGCAATAGGCATCCTGACAGGCCATTGTCCCCTCAACAAGCACCTTCATACTATCGGGAACACAGATAGCCCACTGTGCAGAGGGTGCATAGAACATGAGGAAACGCCCGAGCATGTAATCATGGAATGTACCAGTGTGGCCGAGCACCGCGCACAGTTCCTAAAAACACCGTCATCCCTCCCTGAATCCTGCAGCAAACTGCGGGGAATGCTGGGCTTCTGGGAGTGTTTGGGCTGACTGGAGTGAAAAGAACTGACACATTACAACGTTCGCACAATGGCCCAATAAAGAGGGTAGGTGCGACATAGCGGCCCCGTTAAAACAAACAAACAAACAACCCCCGACCCAAAAGGAGGGGTGTTATAAGTTTAACGTGTGTCTGTCTGGGCAACTGTAACTCTTTAAACCAATGGATTAAGCACGGTTTTTTTGTTTGAAAGCGGATATGGCCGAGATGGTTCTTAGCCATAATTTACGAATATCTCTCGAGGCGTTTAAAGATCATCAGCTCATATCTTGCTTTACAAGAAGGTCTTTTCAACTTTTACAGGTCCGATTGAATTAAAATTTGGTGTACCTACTGTCACTTCTTTGGAATGTCCAAACATGGCAAACTTTAACTTATTTTTAGTCTGCAGTATACTCAACTCATATCGTACTCTACAGCAGATATATCGTATTCGTTTTTAGGGTTCCGTAGCTAAAATGGCAGAAAACCCTTACAGTTTCGTCATGTCCGTCTGTCTGTCTGTCCGTCCGTATGTCACAGGCATTTTACTCAGAGACTTCTCAATGAGTATTAATGAAATTTGGTGAAAAGGTGTCTTATAGTGGCCGCTACTTAGTTTGATAGCTCAATAATAAAATAAATATTTTTACTTCATACATGAAAAAGAAGCTGAAAAAAAAAAATCAGCTAACATCATTGTGTTATAAATATTTTTGGAAATAATTGCTCCGAAAGTTGTATAAATTGTGTCCCCCCCCCCTTAACTTATGAGCCGTGTGACCAAAAAAATAAAAAAATCACAAAGGTAGCGCTTTACAAATACTTACACTGAGCATGGTCCGCCATGCTCTTGCCCGGTTTTTAATAACGAATCAAGAAAAAAATACTGATGAGATATTCTAAATATAGAAACCTTGAAAAAAAAATGTCAGCTTCTGTTACATGTATGGGGATATTATTATTTTTTATTATTATTTAACTATCAAACTAAGTAGCGGCAACTACAAGACACCTTTTCACCAAATTTCACAATTTCAAGATTCATCGAGTAGTCTTTGAGTAAAATGCCTGTGACATACGGACGGACAGACGACAGGTGGACACGACAAAACTATAAGGGTACCGTTTTTGCTATGTTGGCTACGGAACCCTAAGTAAGTTTTTTGTCGAAAATAAAAAACTTTTTATCCGATTGTATTTAAAAAAAAAAAGTTTTTCTTTAATTTTTAACGATATTTTCGAAATGTTAAAAAGCTAAGTTGGTGGATTTCTTATGTCTAAAAAAAAATCGTAAATAAAATTAAGTTCAGATACAAAAACTGCAGCTACTATTGGTTTTAATTTTGAAATTGGCTGTACAACCATTATTTTTTCAAGTTACAGCCTGTTGAAAATCACCCAAGAGGATAGAAACATTTCAATTAATTTTACAAAAAAATAAAATGGTTATTAAAGAAAACCTATTAAAACTAAAAAGGAGTAATTTAATTGTACCAAAAATAGATGCTCCAACAATTAGAGTTAATGTCATTCTGGAGCATGAATAAATAACATTTCTCATTTTACAATCACTGAAAAATGTTGACATTGTGTAAGTTCCTCATTTTTCCCTGACTTTCAAGGTGGCTCCCCGATTTCACTGACTTTCCCTGACCACCTTGAGCTTCCCTGACTTTTCCCTGACTTTCCCTGACTTTCCAGAATGTGGACACCCTGTTTAACTACCGGCTAGATGGCGCATGCGAGGGCCCAACTCGCGAGCATCAAAGGATGGAGAAATTTGAGGTCTAGTAACATAGTCCAGATAGGTGATTCGATTCCGGCCCCTGTTTGGCTACGGAAGTCTCGGGTTCGATTCCTGGGTCTGGACTTCAAAAATACAATTATTGTATACTATACTTACTTGTAAAGATATTCTCCACTCCCGTTCTATCCTAAGATCCCCTTCAGCAGCCACGACCTTCGTTTCTGCAGTAGCTGCTTTCTGACCCAAAGATCTTGCGCTGTCCTCTAAACTCCTTCTAGCTAATTTATCTTCTTGCAACCTATTCAGTACATATACCATACTCATGAATGATGTTCCTCTTGATTCAAGGCTTAAGAATAATAAATGTAATGATGTGATAGCCAACGTCCCTTAGAATAACAGTGAGTAGAATAATAATAATCTACTGTGAAATTGTGTATTTATAGGTAACTGTGAGACTTTTTCTCGATATTTATTTAAAATGTATGTCTTTACTTTACTTGCTAGGTTGAAACAAAAGATGTTTTACACTAATTCTAATTACACCACTTTAAATGTTATGAATAATAATGTTTGTCAACTATTTAATGTGTTCATGAATTTGTAATTATCAAAACAATTATAAAAGTAAATGACGTCATCAATATGCATATTATAAGAAGTTGTACTGTGCATATAGTTTTTCAGATTTTATACCGATTTGATTTGACACTACTTCACCTATTATGGCAAGTGTATCTAACTATCCTAACCTTGCAATATGACCATTGGATAATACGAGTCTGAGAACTATTATTTCAAATATTAAATGGAGACGATAAATTTATAAGGTCATGTTAATTGTTTTGACGTTGAAGTAACATTTTGTTTTGCGTGTAAAGTGACCAAATCCCATCCCAAAAATCTAATTCCACTTTTTAGCGAACTGCACTAAAAGGAGCGCAGTTTTTTATCGCGCGTGGTATGATTATTTCCTTGGCTCTACCGCTCAAACAGTTTGACAGATTTCTTTAGTGAGGTGTCGTGGGATTCGTCGCAATGCATAAATACTATTATTTTAGATAATTATCTTTCAGCAGTTAGTTTTTGTATTATATAATCAATATTTTATATTTTCGTGGATACATTTATTTTAGCTACGAGAACACCATGTACATGATGGACATGTGTACTTAGGACATAAGGATGGATCAATACTTACTTAATTGTTTAAGTGAATGTAACGCATATAGTTTTTTTTTTTTTAATAAATCTCAAAATAAGCTTCTGGAATTCAGGACAAGTACCTACTCCCTAACTAAAACAAATCCACCAGATTGATATACTAGTGTGAGTAAGCAGTGTCACCACTGTCATATTTACCTATGAATGAAAATCAATTTTTCAACAAGACACACTACCGTGCTTTGAAGTGTATTGTATAAATGATTATTAATAACTGTCAAAATAAAGTGCAATTCGTTTTAGTGGATAGTGAGTGCACTTGTGTGTAAACACGGATGTAATGATCTCCTGCGTAGTTAGCTATGAGTCATGACGTCACACCTTAGTTGCAGAATTACAGTAGTGTTTCATAACTATCGACATTTGATAAATATTTAGCCTATCCCATTAGATTCATAGTGTTGTCCAATTATAATTAGTCAGTGCTCCCATGAAACAAGTGACACCAATATTTCAGTTCCAAAAGCCCTATTGCGATTTTTTTTTAAATCTTTATTTAACCCTATTGAGACCATCACCAATTCCTTTGACCGTGTCTTGTTTCTGTTATAGTATTTTCTCAGAAACAACTTAAAAAATGGTTGTCTGTAAAGTCGGTTTACGGGCTATAATTTAAGTGATGACGTCATATGAAATCTTTGATGACATATTGCCATTCGCGTTGCTTAGCAACCAGTCAATAACGTGACACTTTTTCGTGCGTGCACCCGGTCATCGATTGATAAGACGTTATCACGTCAAAAAAAGTAACAGAAAATTATCATTATTTGAAATGTTGGCAATGGGACTTATGGCACCAATATATTGGTATCACATGAGACAACTGAGACAAAATAGTGATAATAATATTTTCTCATCACGGGACAACAATATGGGGCTTGTGATATAAACCCAATGAATCAGTAGTCGATTTCTACATGCAATCGATAGGTAGTATTCTTCATCAATAGTATTTCTATTACTTCGGTTTTGTTGATGCCATCAATGGAATCGATAGCATTATCGATATTGTGACTAGATTTGAGGTCACGATATTATTTTGGCCGGCTATCGATAAACACTCGATATTTTTATACTACAATACTCGCCTTAGGTTTGGCCTCATGTGGTTAGTAGCAGTGGTGCCTTCAACTTAAGGGTCACTAGGTTAGGTAGGTATTTGTATATTTTATACCCCTAGTTGATTAACAGTTTATTTATTGAACATAGATTATTTGTACAATCTAAGTTTAGATATTATAAGTAAAACTAATAAGAATGCAAAGAAAGAATAAAGTTTTACGATAAGATCACTAAATTTTTTTATATATTTTATTCCAAGAAAAGATACTATTAATTTTGGTATGTTAGTATGTACACAACAGAGGCATCGTTTATTCACACAAAGCATGCAAACATAGGAATGAGATTGATAATGGCAAACCTACACAATCAACAGAAAATTATAATAAGCAATACTTTGGTTGTTGACAACAATAAAATACAATATGCGACTGAATATGCTTTATTATAAATAAGGCTTTTACACAACTACCGCCTTGTAATTACAAAACTATGTAAAAGAAAATATCTAAATATTTTTTTTTATAACAGTTGCTAGATAATAACGAGCACAAAATTTGTATACAATAATAATTTTCCAAGTGTTAAAGCACATATAGCTACCAAAATGAGATCAAATATTCTTTCAAATTAATAATCATAATCTTTTACAATGTAACTTTGACAATCACTGAAAAAGTATACAAAATACGACATTCTCTTCATAAACGCTAACAAATCCTCACGTTCTCAATTCTAATAGAATACAGGTACTTTCAATTAGTTTTTGTTATAGTATGACCATTAGTGCTGTGCACTCCCTGAGGTATGCGCGCGGTGAGACGGGGGGGTTAGAATCGGCTGCTGCGCTGTCAGTGCGCCGTCAACGCTTGTGACGGCAGGTAGTGTTATTTGTATCGGACTGTCTATGTCAGACGCACACGAGATAAATATTCAAAGATGGGTCGTGCGTTATCTCGTGATATGAAGACTGTCATTTTTAAGGTGGCTGAATATTTTAAGAAAAGAAAAGCAGACAAAGAAAGCTTTGAATTTAAAAATGACGTGAATATTGCTAAAATCGTTGCGGAGGCTACGGGATACAGCAAAAGAACCGTACATAATGTGATTTCTGCGGGCTATTTATCAATTGAAAATTCAAGCCAATTAAAATTTCAATCGCCAAAAAAACCAAAAGTTCTAAAGAAAAAACACGTTGTGGATGATTTTGACCTTGGAGTTATCAGAAGAAAAATTCATCAGTTTTACGAAGTTGAAAAAAAAATACCAAGTGTCCGTAAGTTACTATCAAGTTTGAGACAGGATGGCATATTGAATTGTGGACGGGAATATTTAAGACAGCTTTTACACAAAATGGGCTACCGTTACAAAAAATGCAAATCAAAGAGACATCTCCTTATAGAGCAGCCTAATATTACAGTGTGGCGGAAAAAATATCTTACACAAATCAGAAATTACAGAACGGAAAACCGAAACATATATTTTCTTGATGAAACATACATCAACGCCAGTCACCATGCCAGCAAATGTTGGCAATCATCGTCAGAACCCGGTATTCATGCTGATATTGGGAAAGGACGGCGACTAGTAATACTCCACGCTGGGTGTCGAAATGGCTTAGTGGATGATACATTGACTATATTCAAATCCGATGCTAGAACCGGTGACTATCATGGAGATATGAGCGGACCTACTTTTTATAAGTGGGTAGATGAAAAGTTAAAAGATAAGTTGCTGCCGAATTCTGTGGTTGTAATGGACAACGCGTCTTACCACAGCGTTCAGATTGAGAAGAAACCAACTATATCAAGCCTCAAAAGTGAAATGCAGAACTGGTTGCTACGCCATAATGTAGAATTTTCAGGAACCATGTCAAAGGCTCAACTGCTACTTCTTATCAAAAATACACAAAAAGAACCCGTGTATAGAATTGACGAACTCCTGAAAGCCAGTGGACACACTGTTCTGCGTTTACCTCCGTACCATCCAGATTTAAATCCAATCGAGTTGGTCTGGGCTGATATTAAAAACAACATAGCCCAAAACTATATTAATTCTTCTCTAGACGAAAAGATAATCTTATTGGATAAATTGTTTTCGGAATTCACGGCGGAAAAATGGCAGAAATGCGACGATCATGTCCAGAAAAATGAAAATGATTACTGGAGTCGCGATAGTAGGTTCGATAATGTTATCGATTCATTCATAATAAATTTGCAAGACTCTGATTCAAGTTCCGGTGGCGAAGAGGAAGATGAAGATGATGACGAAATGGAAGATGAAGTTGAAACAGAATCTATGTCAGAATAACTTTCGTTAGAATATATAATTGTTTGTAAATATAAAAAATGTTTAATAAAACAAGTCCTGTTGTGAATTATAACTTTCAATTCTTATTTATCACCTGCATATTTTTAATAAAATATGAGTATATTTGGGTTACATTTTAATCAACAAAGTAAGTATATATTACAGATAGATAGCCTCCGACCAACGCAACGTCCCGCCACAAGTCTTGCCTTAGAAATGCAAACTGATATCGTAAGATCTGTCCGACATGTATCGACCTCATGTGAACTCATGCACTTTTTTCTTCGCCCCCCACCTCGCCGTGCATACCTCAGGGAGTGCACAGCACTAATGGCCACACTATACATTAATATTAAACTACCTATTTTGATTTGTGTAATTAAGAAAATAACAAATATATTCAACACAATCCTCTTAACATAATTTAATGTGTTACTTTGAGACCTTAAACAAGTTTAATCAAAACAAAATAAACCTAACACAAACTTAAATACGAAATAACATGACGTTACATTCCGACATCATTATAATCACAGCAAGGAAGCCAAAGCAACAGTAGCATTACAATTAACAATACGATCGTTATCATAGGATCACTTTTTAATATAATATCAAAATACTGATTTATTTTTGATTGCATTCACTAAGTTCATTGTGGGGGTTTGCCAATATCGAGTGAATGGAAAGAGTAACCGCTAGTTGGACACACGCAAGCTGTGCATTGCTCACACCTAAGTGCGTTCAAGATTGATATGTCAAGCGCTTAGTTTACATTCAATAGCGTAATATATTATCCAGGCACTCTTTCGATCCTTGCGGATGATCACAGGCCGAAGCCTGCCTGCTGCGTATTCATAGTAAAAATTATTAAAACCTACTTCTCATCGAGTTGATGTATCGTGCTGCCCATTGATTCAGTCTTTGCTTCCAATTTGGCTATTAGCTCTGTTTTATGTTTCAAGGAACTTTCACATTCCTAAAACAAGGCCAATACAGTTTAGCTGAATAAAATGTCAACTCATTTGATCGGAAGTCAGATAACTGTTAGTATAAGCTGATAAATACAGAACCGTTATGTTTTAAATTTTATTACAAATGAGCATTACTATTTTACTTTGAGGTTTAATACAGTGGTTTTAGAAATGAATTAGTCGTATTATAACCATCGTATAGACCTCAATAGTACTGATTACTAATATAATATTAGTGTGTTAGTAAGATTACATTATACTATTATTTTATTTAATAAACAGGAAACACCACTTGGTAACTTGAATACTGGAACAATATTTACACGAATGAAAGAAGAACAAAGTCTACTCTCGAACTGGAGGTATTGTCTTATCGTTACTACTAGTCTTACGAAACGGTGGTATTTCCTGAAGGTTAAGTTTTTTGTTAGGTGGACCCTCATCTTTAGACTTTGTACCCTTTTGTGCTTTGAGTTTTTCTAATTTTTCTCCTAAATTACTCTCAGTTGTTGTAGGGGACCTGAGAGCTTTGACTAAATCGTTATCGGGTCCTAGGAAGTGGTTAAATTTCTCAAGGTTGTGTAGTATTTTGCCAATTTGCTCGGCCTTCACTTGGAGTCTCGACACCATTTCACCCTTCTGCGTCAGTTCCATCTCGCATTCCTTCCGTACGACAAACGCGGCATTGTGAATACAGCATGGAATTAGTATCGGTCATATATATATATATATTAAATAAATTGGATGCGTTAGTTGGTTAGAAAAGGTATCAAAGAAAAATATTTTTGCAAGACAATACAGAATACATAAATATATGGATGATTTTGAATATACTAATAAACTACGGCTCGTGGCTTCTTTACGTTACACCAAACAACTTAGTAATATCAGTTTTTGAGGTTATAGCCATAATCACATACAGACTATGTTACTGAAGTAAAATCGTTGTTTATTGTGAAGTTTAGAGCTCTGATAAAAAATAACAATTTTACTCTGAGGTCTCACAGACATGTGGAAGGTGGTAGTGTGACAGAAGTAGGTGGTGGATGGTTAAGGGTAAATTTATGGTTATATTTTTCAAAACTAATATTCCAAAATAATTTGGTGTAATGTATAGAAACCATAAGCGGGAGGTTATTAGTATATTAAAAATCACTCTATATAAAATAAGTTAAAAGCAATAATACATAATGGTATGCTACTATAAGAATATGATAAATATAAAGTGTAAAGATAAAATGGGCTTAGGTATGTAATCATTAATCAAATTGGCAGGGTAATGAGTATGCATGGGCGGGAATCAAGCGGTGTTAGTTCATGAGCCCACGCGCGAGCGACCTTCGCGGGCCATCGCCTTTGTTAGATCTCCTTGACGATTCACAACAAAAAGGTACTACATTATACTGTGAGAAACAATATGTACCTATTTACTAAAACCGATGTAAATTTCGATTTGAACTCCTTATAATACATAGACAACGGAACAGTATCTATAATTCTTTACTTCTTTATATTTTCATTATAGTTGTCATTAAAAAAATGTCAACGGTTTTTGTTGATTAAAAATAGCATGACATTAGCAAAATTAATGTTTATGATTAAAAATAATGATGCTATGTCAGACTTACGTACGTGAAATATACTATATGCAATAGGCACTTTCATTTTTTAAAGTGCCTATAATGCTAGGGTATTCAATATACTAAAATCACTGACTACACAGTCATGAGTAGAATCGGTCAATTCAAACATTCATACGATTGAGTCCCGTTGTTTGTAATAGAAGTGCAGTAATTTAGACACATTTAGATATAAAAAGTGAGAGTGTATTTTTATAGTAATCCTGTGTTGGTCACCGACAGACCATGAAGAACAAAATAAGAAAGAAACTTCAGCAACGATTGACGCAAGCGCGAGTGATTGGTCAACGATGTTAAGGGTACAAAATCCTAATAGAATAATTAAAACATGCATTTTTAAGATTAACAAATAAAAACTCACCTGTAGCTTTTTGTACATTTCTAAGTTAATTAGTTTTATATCGTCGAGTTGCCTCCGTAGAGATATAATCGTATCTTGTTTGTCGTGAATATCTTTCTCTAGTAATTTCATCGCGACCTCCATTTCAGCTTTTAGTGAAATCTGAAGAAGATTTTTTATGTGCAATATTAGAAACATTTGCGTGACTTCCAATGCGGAACTGATTGTTGTTTGCATAACAGAGTTTTACAATGAATCAATTTGTCAGCTGGATAGTTGCGTAATGATGATACAAAAGTAATTGTGACCCCACAATACAACCTTTACTTACCGGCCTTGAAACTACATTGTATAAAAATAATACCAAAAGTGCTGACAACATTATTTAGTATCAGATTTTTCTGTATATAAACTCATTTTACCTGCAAATCTAGTTCCTTCTGGAGTTCCAAATACTTCTTTCTCTCTTCCTCCAAATTTTTGCTCGCCTCACTATCATTTTTAGACTTATCAGACGTTATACTTTTAACGCTACGTTTCTCCTGAAAACAGACAGTTGCCATCTATATCACGCTATTTTAAAATCACATATGAGTGAGAAATATCTATTTTTATTGAAAGCAAGATATTTATATTCTGGACGCCATATATTGCAGTTGGAGTGGTGAAACGCCGGCCACGTGTTTGGTGACAATGCTTGTTGCATTGGCTTTTGTAATACGGGCACTTATGACAAGTGTATAGCTGTTATCATCAAAACAATCTTCTGTATGAGTGTTTCGAATACCTGTAGTAAGACAGTATGGTATGATTTTGAGATAAGATGTTGTATGTTTCGTATTACGAATTAATTATTTCACAGCTTAAGTGACGTACACAGCGCAAGTACTTATAGACAACACCTATAGCTTATAAGGAAAAGTCATGAATAAATTCAATGTTCAAGTCATTAAGTTAATTCACTTGTGTCTAGTTATGTATGCTTCCTCAAAATGCCTGCAATTTGGTTTACTTTGTTAAAATTTAAAACATTACTAAGTACATATTTTAATAGAAACGGTGAAATCAGAGATTACAGACAGACATAAATGTATTACTTCTGAAAATAATTACTTACACACAATTCACAAAAAAACAAAACGTACCAAAAATATATAAAAATGTTTTTAAAAAGTTTCCTACCTCTTCGTCAGACTGCAATTCCGTAACTTTCATCCTCGTATCTTTGGTTATGTCTTGACCTAAACAAAAAAAAAAATAACACGTTTATACGCCACACAAATAAACACAGACAGACAGACGCGCGATATATTTACACCGATATAAATAACTCACAGGTTTTGATCCAAAATGTGTGTCTAGGTTGACGACTTTTTGACGTTGAGTTACCCATTTAATAAACAGTGGGTGCATAACGGTATTCCGTCCGTGGCTAAATAATAACTGAATATAAAATGACACGGGCGACGGACTCGGCATACTAATGCCTACTAAGTCGTGTTACAATAGAGTGTGACTCATCCCTGGAAGGTGTCTTATCTTGCCGATTTTCTATTATTGTTATTCGCATTGTGATTTCGATAGTAAACACTAATGACCATGAGAGGTTTCCCTTTCCGTTCGACGTTTTCAATGCGTACCTACCTGTTGGTTTTTTTATAGTTGGCCTAGTTCAATTAATAGGTAAGTGAGTAATAGAGGTTTGGCGTACTATTTTTTATTATCATTCATCTATACTATAATTATAAAGCTGAAGAATTTGTTTGTTTGAACGCGGTAATTTTAGGAATTGAAATTTCCTCGAAAAGTGGGCTATCCAACAGTGAATTCTTTCACTGTTGGATAGCCCATTTATCGAGGAAGGCTATAGGCTATATAACATCACGCTACGACGAATAGGAGCGGAGCAGCAATGAGAAATGTTGCAAAAACGGGGAAAATTTACGCAGACGAAGTTGCGCGGGACAGTTAGTAATAAATAAATCTACTTATTGATAACGTATGATAACTAATTTTGATAAATGATAGATAGTAAATTGCAAAACGGATTATTTTTGTTTTGTGTACAAGTTTATGAGGATGGATGTAAGAATGTTTTATAATCTTTTACGCAAAAACTACTGAACGGATTTTGATGAAACGTTATGGTAATTTAGATTATTTAGCAGAATAACATATAAGTTTTCATATCACCACTGGCCACGGGTAAAAGGCAAGCTAGTAAATACTTTATGAGAGCTGACGTTGCAAACGCGTTTCTTATATGATTTATTAGGCAGAGTCATTCCCTTTTATTGCGTTATTCTACGAAGGTATGGCACATTGTTCGCTGAAGACATGCAGGTATAAAAAACCATCAAAATAATTTAATTCATCGTAGGTATTGTGGATTATATTCTTTGTTTTCTGAATGTGGATTTCACGTTATTTGCATTGTTTAATATATAAATTGTAATTAAATATAAAATTTAAAGTTGATATTAACATAAAATAAATTATGGTCTCAAAAACTTTTATTTGTTTCTGAGACAATAATATTAATTTTATTTATATGATAAATTGATTATGTGGCTTAGGCGTGAAAAAAAGAGGCAGAAAGATGATTGACAGGGAAATGTGGTTTTATATAAAAAAATATAGATTCAAACATGGTAACAGTTCTATTAATATACCATTGTTTTACATATATGGAATAGAGAATTTCCAGGAAATATATGTTTGTACACATATCTTACATAAACAATGGAATGAAAAAATTACCTAGAGCATGTTTCAATTGATTGTTTTCCTCAACCAATGTAATCATGGTGTTTTTGGCGATGGCTAAATCCTCCTTCATGAGAGCGTTAGTCGTTGTTAAGCCTTCAACTTTGGCTTGTAGATTTGCCACGGTCGCGCTAAAACAAAGGAATTGTAATACATTAAGCCTGTGTTGACGACGACGAACGATTGACGCGTGTTTATATTTTCCATGGGCGGCTCCAAGATTTTCCTAGGAGGGGGGAGGGCACTAGAAGCGAATGGGCAAAGAAATCCAATACAATACAAAAAAAATCAGGACACAAAGCAACCATCTGGATCATAGGCCTACCTAGGGAGGGGATTTGAGAAATCTTAAAAAGTAGTACACATTTAGCCAGTGTTTAGACAAGCAGGGCAGGATCTAGGGAGGGGGGATCAAACCGGGGCACTCGCCTCGGGCGCCACGCTTATGGGGCCCCGAATGACATGTTACAGGGGCGCTAAATCGGGTGAAATGATTTGCACCCCTACCCCCATTGTGAACACGTTCTCCGCGAAGGTGAAGGGGCGCTATCAAATTTTTGCCCCGCCATGAAATAACCCTAGATCCGGCACTCACAAATGTACCACATTTTACCCACCGAAATTACCAAAACCCCTAATAATGATCCTGGGTACTCACATGATCTAGATTCGCCTATCTATTCTTCCAAAAGGCTTTTACGTAAATACTTTATATTGATTGGCAAGGAATTACTAAAAAATCTGCTAATTGCTATCAACTCAGAAATAACAAAAAAATATATTTATAACTGTCTTTTTTTAATCCGATGAAAAAGAGAGGTGAAGTGTCGTAAGTTGATACTCTATGTTTGCGGCATCGTTTGGCTAAACGAATGGATGGATTTGGACACGTTTTTTTTATTAGAAAACTGGTTTGCCCAAGGTAGTACTCTAAATGAAAATTTGCTCAGTCGTTTTAAAGACAAATCATCTCAGCTGTTATCTTTAATCGAGATTTAAACACATTAGCTCGTATAACACAATTAATGAACAAGCATACACCGCGCGATACCATTATTTTATTATTTCCACGAAACAATTACGTTTTTTTTTGGGTTCAATGTCGACGCTGATTTAGTTTTAATTACTTTTTCGTTCATCAGTAATTGCCTGATCAGTAAATGAGTATTTTAATAGGTATTTGTTTTACAAGTATTAAAATACTTATTATTTATTTGTAGAACCGAGATTAGTATGAACTGAAGTAGGGGTAAAGTTTCTTTAAATATTGTCACAAACATGGGTAATTTTATTCTTCTGCCATGAATTCAGAGTTTTTATAATATAAGAAAAGAATTGAGACTAATTTCCTTATTTCTTATGCGTCACAAAGATTAAAACTCATTTTGATATTTGTTTTGTTGATGGATTAATTTGATCTCTGGTACATGGATTAAAAAATAACGCGTTGAACGTCCCATGTTTACATTGCGCCTCTAAGCTAAAAAGAAAACAGTTTTTTCTTGTGATGTTATCAGTTTCTACTTTGTACCGATGATATTATTGAGAACTATAATAGTCTCGGCGAACCTTGATCCCTATGACACTGACAGTTATTCCCACGACACAACCTTGTAGTAGCGTCACCGTTATATTATAATCGAATTGGCGGTGTCTAAAAATGATATTTATTAATTTTAGGCAGATATATGCAATTACAATAATATCCCGTTAGAATTATAATAATTATTAACACTTACAAGAAATTATCTCAATCAGACTTTACGTTGACGTCCTGCAAAAGTTACTCCGTTTGGAAGATATCGACTAGTGCGGAAAAGTATCGATAAACAAATATCGAAAATGGAAACGAGTGTACAAAATACATCAATAGAGTACCTACGCTCTTAGTGTCAGATTTATAATCATTTAAGTTGTTTGCGATAATAAAATAAAGGAGATTTAACAAATTTATTGTATATACCTACTCAAATAAAACAAAAGCGGTTTATTTATGATTTTTTAATATACATTAATCTGAATCTGACAATGATGTCACCGATTGCGTCTCAGACTCGGAATCCGAACTGCAGCTGCTTTCTCCTATGTTTATTAAAAACGGCTGGTCTACTATATTGTCGTATCGCACGTCTCGATTCCAATCATCTAAGCATAGTTTTTTCGTCTTTTCAACCACTTTCCTCCAATTGTCCGGAGTCACTTGACTACATGCCTCTTGTAGCAACGTAAGCATTTTATTAGCTGTGAATGGCGGAGTGGTAGTGGTATGGGGCGTTGTCCATTAAAATGTAGTGGGGCTCGTTTAAATTGTCTAATAGTTTTGTGAACCATTTCTTGAAATTCTCAAAATTCATCTCTTCGTGATAATCACTTGTTTTCACGGATTTGAAGGCCCACAAGCAGTTAGGTACAAAACCTTTGGCTGTGCCAGTGTGGCAGATAATCAAACGCTGGCCCTTGCCTTCTGGTGCTTTGGTACAGGATTTCTCTGTGTCGTCTGTCCATGTTTTGGAGACTGAGTGATTGGCGTTGAGCCACGTTTCGTCCAGATAAACCACCTTGTCCCAGTTCTCGATGTTTTTTATTTGTCGTAGAAAATCACACCTCATCAATCCAATGTCCTTTCGCTCCATTATCACTTTTCTTTTGTCACACTTCCCTTAACGAAATCCACATTTTTTTATAACCTGTCTGAGAGAAGTGAATCCACCTTTAAATAAATCAACCGATTTCAGCGACGCTAATAATTTTGTGCAAGTCGGCAGTTCACCTCGAAAATAATAGCCGTAAATATGGTTTCGTATCGCTGCTATGTCGAAATCATCGGGGTTAGTTACGGGTCGTGCCCTATTATGTTTTTTCTTCTTTGGAGTTGATAGTTTGTTCTCCTCCATCGACGATTCGCCGAACTTCTCCTTTGTAATTCGGGAAACGGTAGCTTTGCCAATTCCCAAAGCATCAGCAACACGGTCGCGTACGTTGTCAAGTGGCAACAAAGGTCCGCCATTTTGTAGTTCGCGAGCAAAATAGTCACGCAAGCGTACAACAAACTCCCGCGTTTCACTGTTGAGTACAGTTTTTCTCAGTCTTTTCGGCATTTTGAAACACCAACAAAAACAAAACAGCAACAATAACAAAAACAGAAAACAACAATAGTAACAAACAAAGGATTCCGATGACACAACAAAACACGTGGCGCATACAAGACTCGTACTGGCGTAGCGAACTGACAGTACTAGCGTAGTGACAGATCAGATAGTGTTGCTATAACTAAAATTTTAATTCACATTAAAATTATACAGTCCGACCATGTTACCTCTGCATCGGAATATTGGCAACCCCATATACAAATACACGGATACTTGTAAATATAACAAGCATTATAATTATAGTAATGTAGATTATATTTTAAAAACATGTTTATCGATGTGGCTGAATGCAAGTCACGCCTTTGCCTATAAAAAGTTGCGATATATCGACACGACCCGTCACTAGTATGAACAGCTGTCATAGGGATCAAGGTTCGCCGAGCTGATTATAGCTAATGTATGCTTAGACAAATATGAGTCACGTAGAGCAGTAAAGTACCTAATTAATGAATGAACTTGGTAATAAAATAATAAACATTACAGAAATATTGTTTACTACACAAAGTGGTTCTGTTAATTATTAATTAAATGAAGACTGCAATTTTGCTTTTATTTCTTAGAATGTAACCTAATAATGCTAGGTAACCTACTTACAACAAACTAACTATATCTATCCAATTGGGTATTTGATATCAAATCAATGAATAACAACAAACTATTTTACCACCTATACTAACATTATAAAGCTGAAGAGTTGGTTCGAATTGAAAAAATATCTTTGTGTTGGATTTTATCGTGGAAGGCTATAGGCTACAAAACATCACGTCACGACCAATAGAAGTTGAGCACCAAACAATTTTTGCAAAAACGGGGAAAAATGACGTAAACGAAGTTTTGCGGGTCAGCGAGTCAGGTAATAAAACGCTTTTTATTTACCTGAAATAAAATGTTTTAGTAGTTATAATCATCGAATTTATGTCTACGATTTGTCACTAGATCATAATGACGTCATAATGTTAACTTGCATAAATATGTCTGTTTTGACATTTCATAAAAACAAACTGATTTGATTTGACATTCGAATACCCAATTGTTCGTGTATACGCGAGTGATACCATATAGTGAATACGCGATGTTGCTAGCGTTTATCAGAGGCGTGCCTACTCCAATTGCCACCTGATTTGAGGGCTCAATCTCCTCGAAAACTTAATAGGTCTGTTAGAGTCAATAGCATCCCTCTCCCCGCCGTTGAGCAACTTTGATCCAAAAAGCCCTCCTCAGACAACCTCAATTGAAATACCTTTTTTTTTGGGAAATTGGAGAATGAAGCATTAACTACCAGTGGTCAACAAAAAAAAATTGTACATCTTAAGATTGTTATAATAACTGATGTATGTTTTTGAGACAATAAAATTATTATAACTATACTACGAGCGACTTACACTTAGCAGGTTGAGTTAAATGTTGCCCCTCCCCTGAACAAATAGGGATCCGCGACTACGACTTGGTCGGTGTTATTGTAAGAGTCAGTCTTAATTGTACCCCCTCTCACTATTACTATGGTCACGTTTGTTAGCCACTTAACACACAAAAAAGCATGCAAAATACCGCCATTATTTTATAAACAACAGCATTCTCTGTTATAAAACAATAAGTAATAGAAAACAATTTCTTTGCTATAAAAATGCACAGTTAAATTATCGTGTGAATATGAAAACAATGAATTGGAAACTTACTTGAGATGTCTGTTTAACTCCTCGATGTAATTCTTTTGGTCGAGCATTGTGTTGATGTGACGTTGCTTCGGCTCAGCATCGCCACTGTTCCCATTGCCGGTTAGATCGTTGGAAGAGTTGCTACCTCGTAAGTATAGCGAGAAATCTATGACTCCCTGTTGACTGTCTAGATCTTCTTCCTATATTCAAAATGAAGGAATAAAGTAGAGCAGTCAAAGAATTAAATATCTATACTAATATTATAAAGCGGAAGAGTTTGTTTGTTTGTTTGTTTAAACGCGCTAATCTCAGGATCTACTGGTCCGATTTGAAAAATTCTTTTTTTGTTGGATAGCCCATTTATCGAGGAAGGCTATAGGCTATATAACATCGCGCTACGACTAATAGGAGCGGAGAAGCGACGAGAAATGTTTCAAAAACGGGGAGAAATTACGCATACGAAGTTGCGCGGGACAGCTAGTACTTTATAAAGTACGGGAGGCAGCCCTAATTTCAACGTGTGTAGTCTCGGTTGGCATTCGACCGAGATGTCTGTACGTGTGCATCTATATATGCGTTGACCTGTTTACGCTCGTAGTAGGGAACCGGTTCTGTATCTACTCGTGTATTTTGTACTTTAGGGGGTTATAAAGTAGGTATCTAACTGAAGAATGAAACGTCTAACGAAAAGTGAAAAATCATCTTGTGGTAGTAACTCGTATCTATACTAATAGATATTATAAAGCTGAAGAGTTTGTTTGTTTAAACGCGGTAATCTGAGGAACTATGGGTCCGTATTGTAAAAATCTTTTTCTGTTGGGTAGCCCATTTATCGAGGAAGGCTATAGGCTATATAACATCACGCTACGACCAATAGGAGCGGAGCAGCGACGAAAAATGTTGCAAAAACGGGGAAAATTACGCATACGAAGTTGCGCGGGACAGCTAGTACTTTATAAAGTACGGGAGGCAGCCCTAATTTCAACGTGTGTAGTCTCGGTTGGCATTCGACCGAGATGTCTGTACGTGTGCATCTATATATGCGTTGACCTGTTTACGCTCGTAGTAGGGAACCGGTTCTGTATCTACTCGTGTATTTTGTACTTTAGGGGGTGCTTGAGCCTTAGCCTCATCTCCCCTGGATCTGTCGCTTAGTTAGTGGAGGTAGGGTTATGTTCAGGACCTAATCTAGAGACCGAGTTATTCTATTTAACTATGACTTAGTATGAAAACCGGAATAATAAAATTACAAGCCCGGCAACTCGACTCAGCCCCCCCTCCCCCCTCCTCCCTATTCCCAGTCCTTGCAGTAGGCTTCAGTTTAAATAGTTATTGATATTATCGATTGATAAAATTTTAATAAGATTATATTGCTGTCGAACAATATTTACTATCATAATGACACGAATATGAAGTGACCGAGTTAGAAACCTAGACATACACAATTCACGACACTTCTGTTGTTATAAAGTAGGTATCTAACTGAAGAATGAAACGTCTAACGAAAAGTGAAAAATCATCTTGTGGTAGTAACTCGTATCTATACTAATAGATATTATAAAGCTGAAGAGTTTGTTTGTTTAAACGCGGTAATCTGAGGAACTATGGGTCCGTATTGTAAAAATCTTTTTCTGTTGGGTAGCCCATTTATCGAGGAAGGCTATAGGCTATATAACATCACGCTACGACCAATAGGAGCGGAGCAGCGACGAAAAATGTTGCAAAAACGGGGAAAATTTACGCAGACGAAGTTGCGCGGGACAGCTAGTAATGAATATAACTATAAGTTACCTACTATAATAGTGTCATTTGACCACGGTAGAAACATACTTCACCGTCGATATATGCGTTTATTTCCGTCTCGAATTGCACCTATACATATAGGTACGAGGGTGGATTGAAAAGTTCGCGGCCTCAGCAAGAAAACAATATAAAATATAAACAAAAGTAATTTTATTTTTCCACGTAATCTCCACTTAACTCAATGCACTTCTTCCATCTGGTTTCCAACGCCTGTATGCCGGTCATAAAAAAAGTTTCTTCAAGGCCTTCAAAAAAGTCACCCACCGCGGTTTCAACCTCCTCATTTGATGAAAATTTTTGACCTCCAAGGTGTTTTTTAAGGTTTGGGAATAAATGAAAGTCCGAAGGTGCCAAATCAGGGGAATAGGCGGGATGGGGCAGTAATTCAAAGCCACAATCACGAATTTGAGCCATTGATTCAACAGACGTGTGAACGCGTGCATTATCCTGATGGAACAACACTTTCTTGCTGAGTAGTCCTGGCCTTTTCTCTTTGATCGTTTCACGCAAATGACGTAAAAGGGTGCAGTAATAAGCAGAGTTTATAGTCTCACCTTTTGCAAGGTAGTCCACCATGATGACACCCTTAGCATCCCAAAAAACTGACGCCATCACCTTGCCAGCTGACAAAATTGTTTTGGCTTTTTTTGGAGTCGGTTCATCAGGTTTTTTCCACTGCTTGGATTGCTGTTTTGACTCTGGGGTGTAGTGGTGTACCCAGGTTTCATCCATTGTAACAAATCTGTCCAAAAAATCTTGTGGATCAGTCTCAAACATTTCCAAACTGTCGCGAGAAATCGTGAGCCGTATTCGTTTTTGTTCAACTGAAAGCAATCTGGGGACCCACCGCGCAGAAACCTTAGAAAATCCAAGTTCATTGACTATGATGTTTTGTGTTCGTTCATATGAGATGCCAATAGTGTCAGCAATCTCCCTGATGGTCAATCTCCGATCTGCCAATATCAGATCACAGATTTTCCCAATGTTTTCTTCAGTCGTAGACGTCGTAGGCCGGCCGGAGCGAGGGTCATCTTCAATACTCTCTCGTCCGCGTTTAAATTCTGCAACCCACTTTTTCACAGTCGTATACGATGGAGCAGATTCCCCCAATGTTGTTGACATATCTTCGTGAATCTCTTTTGGAGTCAGTTTTTTTTTAAACAGGTATTTGATGACCGCACGTTGCTCAATTTTCTCCATTCTTTAAAAACGCTGCACTTAGGCTCACAAAATTCAGTCTAATTTAAAAACAGATAATGCTATTGTGACAGAATTTTACAATGTGACAACCAGAGAGTAAACAAATCGAATGAGGTCAGTTACATTAAAATAAGTCAAGTATTTATGTGGTAGGCCGCGAATATTTCGATCCACCCTCGTATCATGCAATACGACAGCGTTTCTCACAGCGTCTTTCACTTTGTAGTGAAGTTACTTACAATACTATTATGGTCATAGCAAATTCATCCTTATTTCACTTACCTTGACACATAAATTGCAATCAACAACATTAAGGCCGACAAGCAAGCCGGTGATGATGACAGCTTCCTCGTTTAGCATCAGAGCGTGTGGTTCGAAGTATTCCTCCAGAGTATCTTCACGATGTTCTAGAAGAATACGAAGATAATCCGCGAGGCGTTTCTGCATCAAGGCCAGCCTTAGCCATGCTCGAGCACGCCCCATAGCGGTCCTACAAAGGTGACATAAAATTATCAAAACGTACTTATCTCAATGGCTCCTATTAGGCAGTCGGGTAAAAATATTACAAAACATTTATTATTTATCAGATACATAAATAAAACTTAACGTGTCTCTCTATCTACTTCTTTGTTTATAAGTACTAACTTTAGTTTGTAGCTTCGCCACCGTGAAACAGAACGCATTAAAAGCCTTACTCAAGCTTCAAGGTAGGTAAGTATCTATTTCCATATCAATTCATCTAAATCGGCTCATACTTTCAGCGATTAGTGCGTTTTGAACTCTTCAGCTTTAATACATAGAACAGATAGAAGTAGAACTACCCTACCTATAAAAATTACATTTCGATTTGCAAGGCGATTTAAAAATATATACCTATACTATCCGGCCAGGTATATTTTGTAATAAAAAGTACCTAACGTACAAAATGAATAGTAACGTTAATGCTGAATCAATTAGGAAATTTATTAAAAAAAAACCAGTTACCGACATTCGAAGCTGAGCCGCGTGCATTAGCTAATGTGTTCATAGAAGTTAATTTCTGTTTCATAATGCGACTAAAGTGACTGATTTACGTGCCAGTGTTGTAATTAGCAGATTAACAATCACACGTGAATTCCGTTCAATGGAAAGAAATGAAACATTCCTTTGCAGTGTGTAACTTACTTGACTGTTGGGAGATCTCTAACACTCGCTGTGATGTCAGCGGCCTCTGGTGAATATTTTTCGACCATTTGCAGAATGTCCCATAGCTCTTTCTTAGGTCCAAGTAAACCCTGAAATTTCTTATTATTAAACTAGCAGCTGAATAATTTACTTTTCTTTAATATTAATTAATAGGCTATTCATCAAACATAATTATTAATTAATATTCTATTGTTGAATAAATTCTGTCGTGGATTTTATTAGCTAATTAAATAAGGAACAATTATATTATGTATGTGTCAAGTCTTCCAAAGAGACGTAAACTGAAAAGTCTGTAATGTAAATTTAATTTTAAATGTAAATACCTTTTTTGGTTTAAGTCCATGGCGCATAACATGCTCGAGAACGATGAAGAAGTGATGCAATGGCAAGTGGTCACTATCGAGCATTCTGCCATATCGCAGCGATTGTTCGATCAGCTCCTTCACGATCAACTTCGAGATGTTAACGAGGTTACTGCGTTCAATCACTACGGGATCCCGAGCTACAAAAGAAAAAAAAATAACACTTATTTTCTTATCAAAACGTGAATTTGACTGCATCATGTACGTAAGTAGGTACGAATGATTAGCTCTACATTACAATTAATTAAATGTAAAAAGGACATGTTCTAAAATTAAAATAAGACGAAAACGTTGTCCTGCAGTTTAAAGATTACGAAAATTCGTCATGTCGGGTCAATGTATTACGCAGTAAACATAGGTTGGCTAAAATTATTTCCATCGAAGAAATTACCCATTAAAGTATTCATTGGATCATCGGGCGAAGTGATAACGCCTTGCCCAGATGGACGATGAAAGGAATCCTGCATCTCCATATCGTGCAGCTCCTTTAGGCAAAGCCACTCGCCGTCGACAGAGACACGGAAATTGCACAGGTAGATAGTGTCCTGTGCGCCGGCCATATCGGCGTCGGAATTCCCGTCGCCCTGATGTTGGATGGCAGATGGTATGCCTAATTCGGGCAAGGGATCCACCCCATGAATTGCGGCAAGAGAACGCATAATAAAGGAGCAAATAAACTATCAAGCGAAACAGTCAACACAGTCACGTGAATTTTGATCACCCCCTTATATTCATTTCACTCGATGCCGAATTTGAAGGTTAAATTAGATGGCTTTTTGGAGTAACTGATTTTTTTGCGATATATACTGAGTTAAATTACGTATTTCGAGATAAAGCTTATTGAGAGAAGCTTAAACACGAGAAAATGAAGAAACGAGTGCGCGGATACGGGTTTTCCAGTAGGTTGGGTGTAAATATTGATTTCCCGGCAAATGTTACTTACGACGTACGGCAGTGGGAAAATCAATACTTGGAGCAGGTGCTGCCATCTGTCGAAGCGGTTAGGAATTGGATAGTGACGATATAAGAGTATTGTTTTAGTAAAACCATACACTGTAGAGAGATGTAGTTGTATAACTAAATGTAATTATAGTTGTTTGAACTGGAATAATATTGCATAATGGCATTAAGGCAAGGCAAATACACGGCAGAATAGCCTGTATTCAGCTTTGTTTCACGTCTTGATTGTAAGATAGGTACATAAATGTGAACGAAATCTCGGGTGATATATATTTTTTCTTTTGGGGTTATTACTGGGAACCCGTTACGAGAAGCAATGACGTCGCAGTGTTTTATAAATCCCTTTTTCGGACATCGCATTTAGATGCAAGTTTATTTTATCATATTTATTTAGCATTTGTAGTTCTCGGGAAAAAAACATGTTAAAAATTGACTATTTTTTTATCTCGAAATTCAGAAATGAATACCTAAATTATTCCTTAACTAAGCCTGTAGTAGTGATGAAACTGTATAGGACATAGGCCTCTCCTAATTTACGTTATCATCGACCTTCTTTAAGTAATCGGTTCATCTGGCTAGGGGTCGTCCTTTCTACACTACGTTTATCCAGTCGCGGTCTCCACTCTAGGACTCGTTTGTTCCAGAGGCTATCGATCCTTCGTCAAATATGGCCAGTCCATTGCCACTTCAGTGTGCTTAATCTGCGTGCTATGTCGGTAACTTTGGTTCTTTGTCGCATAACCTCGTTGGGAATGTTATCCTTCAAAGAGACTTCAAATTGCACAGCCGGCTAAAGAGCTCGCTACATAGCCCGGAATATGGACCAGCCCAACAGTAAGGGTCAACGTCTCGGCACGGGGAAAGTTTTTTATACTAAAACTAGCTGAACACTGAACAGCCACAGCAACGCGTGGCCGAGCACGCTTCGCTGTGGCTTTTCAAGCCAGGAACACTCGCCGGGATTCAAAGTTTCATCACAATCTGATCAATGATTTCGGAACGCATAGAGGACATAAGACAAACATTGATTTTTATAAATATAGATTAGGTAGATATCTTTTTGAGAATGTCAAATTAGATCATAATACAAATGATTACCTATCAACCTCCATAGCGACGTGAAATACAGATAAATCTTAAAGTGGTTGTGGTTTCTAGAATAAGTGAAAGGCATAATTTTAATATAAATAACTTATCCCAAAATTGGGAAATTTCAAGAAAAGAAAACTGAAAATCGAAAATATTGTATTATATCATGATCTAATAAAGTTACGAGGTTCATTTATTTTATGCTTTGAAATATTCAGCATTAAGGATACTATCGATGTTTCTAACAACAGTTTTTAGTAATACGCTTTGGCATCTAGGAGAAATTTCAAGATAAAAAATAGTCGATTTTAAAAATAAATATTTCTCGAAAACTACAAACGTTAATGTAGGTAAATGATAAGATCTATCCGATTTTTACAATCCTAGATTACAATAAAAATGGGATGTCCTAAAAATGTGCGCCGCCTGGTCCTAACCTGGACTATGTAAACGCTCTCTAAAAACGAAACCTCGATCTGCCTTTTATTTACACTTTAGACGGCATTCAGACAGACCAAGACACTACCATGTTCCTCACAACAAGTTTTAAACCACTATGCGGCCATGATAACTAGTCCTAATGATAAACACAAACTCATAGCTCATCTGCTTTGCATACCATAGGCAAGTCATATTATGAGAGATCTATTTTGGTTTAATTTATACAACTCTGTCCTTTGCAGTGATGTTGAAAACAAAAAAGTCCTCTAAAGAATGCCAAAAGTGATGAAATCTGTAATTCAGCCAGGTCGCATTAGTCCCATGGTGCTGTTTCATGACGGACATGTCATTATTTTTACAGCTCCGCGTTTAACATGTAAAAAAATACTTGATATAAATCTATACTAATATTATAAAGCTGAAGAGTTTGTTTGTTTGAACGCGATAATCTCAGGAACCACTGGTTCGAATTGGAAAATCCATTCTGTGTTGGATAGCCCATTTATCGAGAAAGTCTATAAGTAGGTTATATAACATCAGGAGTGGTGCAGTGCAAAAATGTTGCAAAGACGGGGAAAAAATATTCTTTTTGTGAGCTTCCGTTGCGTGCGCTGCGTAAACGGTTAGCTACACAACAATAGTGTATGATGGATTTGTTCTTCTTAAAAGTTCTAAAAAAAAGTCCGCCACAGCAAATGCCTATTTTTGGTTGACCTACTATTTTATGGTAATGAAATTTGTTCTAAAATAATGCATTATTTGCAAAAGTGTTTTATTAAACATAGTATTATTATATCCCTTATCCAAATAAATTTTGACTGCCTCTGTGGCGCGGTGGGAGTGTGTCCGACTGCTACGCAAGAGGTCGTGGGTTCGATTCCCTCACGGGACACCACTTTGTGTGATCCACAAATTGTTGTTTCGAGTCTGGGTGTACTTTGTGTCCGTGACTTGTATGTTTGTAAAATCCCCCGCGACACGGGGCTTGTACCCTAGTGCGGGTATCGTCTTTAAAAGGCATAAATTAATACGTTATTCATAACAAATATTGAATTGGCCTTTTCGGAATGACGTGCGTGGTTGGAATTTTGACACTGGACTAATGTGTTTTGACAGGCATATTTCGCCCTCTCGGTGGATGATTATGTGGGCATGGTACCAAGTCCGGCCGGTAGCTTTGCGAGGCAAGCACAGGAGGCAAGCCGCGCAACATTCTCACTATGGAACGTATGTTTTTTTTTAAATGCGTTATAGTACAATTTTAAAATAAATAAGTTGGTTTTTTATTTCATAAAAAAATAATAATAATATGTTACTTTAAAACACAATGTACAGTACGATCAACGTAACTTGACCGGATTGAAGTTAGGTTTTTATCACTTTTGCGCATGGTATAGAGATGCGACCCTAAAATTACTCACGAAAACGACTAAATATGTAAAGTAAATACTAAAGAAACTTTAAAAAACAATTTCTTTACGAAAATAATCACATAAAAACATGAGTTAGTAATACTAATTATAACAATGTAATGCGTAATCGCATCTATAATTCTCTTGGTTTAGTTACCGCCCCCGCCCCCCGCTTCCTGTCACCATTTACTTCCAAAAAATGCATCTGCGCAACCACTTGTCGCCTACTTCAGTCCGGCCTAGTTACGTTGATCCAACTGTACGCCACAAATACCTACAATTTTTAAAAGGCCACAGTATCGTAGCCACCCGGCGTTTATTATTAAATAAATAAAATACCCATTACAGACAAAAACAACAATGTTTCTATTTTCGTCCGCGTGATTTTAAATTAGTACAAATTTTGTTCAATTGTTCTCAAGTGGCTAAAACAAAGAAAGTTTCAGCCCCTTTAGGGTTGTATTGTAGGTGCCCAATCTTTCTAGCCCACTCACGTGAGGCGGACGAAGTTGCGAGGATCAGCTATCTATTTATTTAAGAGGCATAAAAGGAAACTGTGATTGAGTTAAGTATATATCAACACACCGCTCACACTCCTGATTTGATTGGGTTGAAATTTGGTACACAGATAGTCATTGTACAAAGTTTGTGTCATGATACAAAGCCTAAAGCAAATCGTTAAAGGGGTGTAATTAACGTAATAAACACAGTTCAAACTTAACGCGTTCGGAAGCATGTGATAAAGTTGTACAAAAAATACTTGACACTGGCAGAATTAGCCTAACTTTCGGAGCGATTATTTCCAAAAATATTCACTCAATAAAAAAAGTTTATTAAGAACCATAGGAACACAAGTTTTTAAAAGACCTGTCGAGTGATGTGCAACACGTCGATGTTTGCTGAAAATAAAAAAAATGAGATTCTGTTACATGTATGGACAGCTCCCCCTAAAAATATTTATTTTTATTATTTAACTATCAAACTAAGTAGGGGCTACTACAAGACACCTTTTCACCAAAATTTCATCAATATTAATTGAGTCAGAGAATCAGTATCTTTGAGTAAAATGCCTGTGACATATGGACGAACATGACGAAACTATAAGGGTTCCGCTTTTGCCATTTTGGCTACAGAACCCTAAAAAGATCCTATGCGACAAGTGGCACCATCAGTTTTTAAATATTTTATTTATTTATTTGGGAAACAGACAGATGTGTTACTGTATAATAGTCTAAACAATAAGATTTTACACAATCTGTTAAGAGTTTGTTCAGGCTAACAATACATGTTATACCTACTTAAATAGTTATACAATATTAACACACATTGTAGTACAGTTAATAATGATCATGGGATAACAAGCAAGTTACTTAAATTGAGTACACCAAATATTCGAATAATAATGTTAGGTAAATACTTTTGATAGTATCTAGAAATGTAGGTAAAGAGAGGTGGAGTATATCTAGTTAATCATCAGCTTTAAGTGGAATTAAAGAATTATATAACCCCCAAGATCTTTTTATGAATCTGTGTTTACCATAATTTGTTCGTGACAATGAGATGTGGAAAAGAGACTGATTACGATGAAGTGATTTTGAGTGTGGACAATTTTGATAGGTAAGACAATTCAATTTGACATATAATATATAATGTATAGAAATATAAGATCTCAATATATAGAGTAAAACTAAGAGTCACATGACCTCATTACTATCCTATTAGGATGATGTCAAGGATGATTCTATGTTCATCATAAAACCAACTTAAGAATAACAGGTAGGTATCTATGTATAACAAGATAGAGAAATGTGTTGTTTGCACAGCTGGCAAATCTTACTCAAGGTCTGTTACATTTTTGTCTACAATAATTTATGTAAATATTAGTCTGGCATGTGTTGTCTGTCTTAATTTTATTTAAATACATGTGCATAAAATAACTAGCTTTGACTCTGCTTAGTATCCCCTTAAAATCGTTCCCTGAAATACTTTATTTTATCTTTAACTACATCATGAAAGACAATTGCAGCTATATAGGTCCAAAGGTTTGGGTTTGGTGTTGATGAGTGAATAAATAAGTATGTACTTCTCTATCCAAAAGATTGTGACTATAGCTGGATGGATATTTGTATCTCTTCATGCATAAACTTCTGAATGGATTTTGATGAAACTTTATGTGAAAAAATGTAACCATTAAACCAAAGTCCCAGGGAAAAGGATATACATATAGACAGATAAAACACACTTTTTAGACACTCTTTATGTTGTGTTACAGTTGTCTAACCGGAACAAGAATGAACATTACTGAGAACTAGCTCTAATGATGCAAATCAACACAGTGTACATGACGGTATGCAATTACTGTCAGTTATGGAAATTAGTAAAACAATTTTTAGTAGAATATCCTGACAGAAGACTGGTCTGTTGTTCTGGTCACTAGACTAACAGACCTCTCTAGTAAGTCATTAGAGGTCACTAACCACTAGACTCTATGGGTCAGTAGAGGTCCCTAACCACTAACTCTATAACTTCCCAGACTCAACTCGAAAACCTTTTTTTTTTTTAAGAGGCATTAGAGGAAATTACCACTATAGTAAGTCCGTAGAGGACCCTAACCACTAGACTGTAGTGGTAAGTGACCTCTACTGATTATATAATATGTATAATAAATAGATAACTTCCCTGGGGAGGGTTTAAACATTCATTCTATGGCATTAGGGGCTGGCGTGGATCCGTGGCAACAGTTTACCCTCAGGCTCGACTCAAAGACCTTTATTTGGGAATTTGAGAATTTCTACACTGGACCCTTGTGTTATGAATTAGCGGTTTGCGCTGGTGTAACAGTGTATGTGTAGGTGCTGCGTGGAGGTGAGAGTAGTCGACTGAACATGGGCTAAATGTACTATTTCTTTACTGTTAAGAAATTTTGGGGGTTTGAACCCCTAAAAACCCTAATTTTGGATTTGACACCAAGAATAAATTTTTGTGTGATAAGTTTAATTGTTTATTCTGTATTTTGGTGTAATTTATCTTTAACATTGTACATATTCTCAGCCTAGTTTGGAATCAGATATATAATATATAGGTATATAAGTTGCCTCAACATATTTTTTTATTATTAGAACTAAGGTTACTGACATAGTTCAGAGGATTAGTAAGATAAAGTAGCAATGGGTTGATTTTATTAACAGTTCAATAAATAAAATAGAAAATCATTTTTTATTCTCACTCAAATTAAAACAACTTTTTAGTTGTTTTGAATTCGAGTGAGAATGAAAAGTAATTATAGATGATAAAACATTTAATGATTTCTAGTATAACATTGGCAGCTCAAAGTACATACCTACAAGGCTAATTCATAATAATTATAACATTTGAAAACCATTAACGTTTTCTGTTTATTAGTAACGCCGTTTAAATATGTCAATGATCTCATTACAGTGATATCTATTCAAAATGCAATCATACCTACAGTTTGTCAAAATTCGAATATCATTCATCTCATCGCACGAAAACAATACATAATACTTATCATTAACTGTATAGTGGTCACGCGATAACAGTTTTAAAACACAAACATGTAACCTTTTTAGTATCAAAACATCGCGAACAATGAAGACAAGTATGGATATTATAGTTTAAAAAAAATAAAAATACATAATTCTCTTTGTATTATGTATTATAAGTAGGTACTCACTCTTCGAGCTGTAATAGTAAGACTTGTATGGCCTGGCTAACAGGAGTTCCGGCCATCTGTCTTCCTTCGAAGCAGATGAAACGGACGGAGATCTCTCAAAGAAATGAGATTTCACAGACGACGTTGATGTTGCCGGTGAAACTTGGACATCTGGCTCTCTAGAGGAAGCCATAATTAGTTATAATTTCATCAATTTATTACTTCACTACACATTTCGAGCAAAACACAAGTACAACAAAAAGTAAACGCGTCAATGTTATGTCAATTATGTATTTATGTCAATGCATGCAAGGGTTGCCATATATGCTTGAAGTCATTTACCCAGTTTAAAATATTTTCTCAAAATATTCTTTTTACAATCTTTTTATTTTTGTAGTTATTATCAAAGCATGTGTTGGAATTATAAAAAAAGGCAAAAATTTTGAACGAAAATTGGCTTAGATTTGTCAGTGTCACAATTTAACAGTAAACCTTAATAAATACCTTAAATGGGTGGAATACGTGAAACAGAGTTTGGCACTGTCATAAATTTATCTATGTGGTATTTGCACAAACCGCTTATCTTTTTCTCTTATTTGCACCAACCGGATGGTGCTAACGTTTGCACATTCATATTTTTGAATGTGCAAACTTTTGCACCGTCTTTCAATTGTACACATCAATTTTGTACAAACTAGCGTTTTGTGCCATTTCTGTGGTTTACTATTTTGCCGTCTTAACGCACATGTTCACTTGCACGAACAAAAAATTGTGCAAATATGATTGAGCATGTAGCCAGGCTATAATGCCTAACATATCTTAACATTAAGTAACCTCCTATATTATCTTCAATACACATTATTTTCCCTAAAACTGTGTTAAAATCCACTACCTGGCAGCCGAAAAATGTCTAATGTCAAAATAACAGTCAACATTTACAAAGTCAGTTATCTAAATGTAATACATTTTTAAAAACAACTTGTCATCAGTGTTTATTGTTTTTATTATTAATGCTCACTCTATCTTGTAAAACAGACGATTAGATTTGTTATCCGCAGAACCTTTAAATTAATAGGGAAAAATACCTAAAATCTGCATAGCCGATTCTTGAATTTAAATCTAACTCTATAAACAATTAAAATTAGTATAAGCTCCATCTGGCTCCATCTGTGGACAAGCGTAGGAGATACTTGGTTCTAGGGGCAAGCACATTTATTTCTTTATTCATTTCAGAACTACGTTAATAGATGGCGCGTGTTGTTACACTGACTTTTTAGGGTTCCGTAACCAAAATGGCCAAACGGAACCCGTATAGTTTCGCCATGTCCGTCCGTCCGTCCGCAGCATGCTGCTAGAAGGCTGTAATTTTGCCCGGATACACATAGGTAAGTAGTTAGGTACTAACGCCGACAAAGTGAAAGAATAAAATCTTGAGAAACATTTTTTAACCTCTATATGTAAAGTGCGGATGTGATTTATTTTCTTATCTACCCCATCGTGTGGGGTATCATTAGACAGGTCTTTTAAAAACCTTTGTGAAGACCAAGTGAAGACCAAACAACCCACAAACAGATCATTAAATCTAAAAGTAGATTTAGGGATCCGACTGTGAAATGTTAAGCTTTAGGTAAAAGGCAATTTTTTTGTTAGAGTCTAGTGTCCCCCCTCGCTGCCTGCTGGTATGTGAAAAAATTCACGGTAGTAGTACAGTCAGATAATTAAGTCGCTTATCATTTGCAAATACTTAAACCATCATAACTGCAAAAATAATGTGACTATCCATGATGAATTAACTTTAACTTGATTTTATGACGGCTTTAGATACATTTTCGTCATTAAGCGGCATAACATAATTGTGCTGAGATACTTTGAAAATTTTAAAATGTTAAGCGACTTATGTAGCGGACTGCACCTATATAGAACCTTATTCTTTGTATAGTGCAAACGTTTGTGAAATTAAAAGGAAAACTATTAATTTCACTGTATATACCTAAGTACTTAGGTACTACAATTATCTTATTATTATATAGGTATAACATTGTATGTATGAAACAAAAACAAAGTCCAGTTTTTTATTACTATGGACTTTGTGGACCTCAAGTACTTATTCTTGACATACTTATAGAGAGTTTATTCCTAGAAGGTTATACTGAAGACCTTATAACCTTTCATTATATTCCCCTACATGCAGTGTCGGTCCTAGACCAGATTTAGGTTGGAGCGAGATCCAATTTTGGAGCCCCTAAATTAGTCAAGTGTGAAATTTTGGTTTGCAACAATTTAGCGCCCCTTGATAGTATTTGGCGCCATACGTTTCATATGGTGTGTACAGATTCGCCCTATGAACGGACTGGCCCAGCCAAAATGAACATTTGCACGGCTGCGCCGTTATATTTTATTTAAAATTTAAAAACAATCAAATAAAATAGGAAGGTAGTAAGCTAGGTGCATACTTAGGTACATAACAAACGTAAATATATTATTATTATGCTCTTTATTTACTGGTAAACCATGTTAAATTACATTTTCAAATATATATATATAAAAACAAATATATTTAAAAATATAAAAAAAACAGTCACCCACCGGCATCGGGTACAGGGACCGAGCTACCGGTGGTTACGGCACAAGAGAAAGGAACCTCCTCACTATGCGGGCCGTGTCCAATATGTAAGGAGCCAGTACTTCATACTGGCTCCTTACATATTATTATTATTAAATGAACTTGAAAGTAAAAAAAAAAGTACTTTCCTATTTTATGCTTTGTAGACCAGAGTGCGTCACTGGCAGATACAGAGGATCAAAGCTTGGGCCTCAAGCTCCCATCAAAAGTAGGTATCTGATACTTGTCCAAGAGCGGCGCGGGGCGGGGCGGTCAAGCCCTCCTAAACTAAAATATTAAGTTACTTAAGGGGGTAAAAAGACCCCTTTTCCTAAATTGATATCCTTGTTTTGGCACTGTGCACCGCCTTGGTCCTTCCTGTCTAACTTGATATTCCGATTGCCAGTGTCGACCTGTCGTGAACTAGGTATACCTACTTACCTACATACCTACATACCTACATACCTACATTGATTGATTGATACAAAAGTATCTAAACCTATTTTATAAAAAAACATAGGCAGACAAAAAAAAGTCACCCTCCTTCCTTAATCTAAAATCAGTGAGCAGTTCTTATTTACCTACCTACCCCGTTTTCGGATCATTTGCAATTGTCACTTACTCACACCGCGCCGGCATCGGCACAACGAGCTAAGAGGAAAAACAAATAAAAGCGCATTTACTGAGCGATTAATATTCGACGGACTACGGTCTCTGAGCCCTGACCGCATCGTTTGTTTAACCTCTTCTGTCAATTTGATTTCCGACCTCGGGGGTATGTAATTTCCATTACGGGGGCCAGACGCTTTGTTTATCTACGAGCAGTCCAATAAGCCTGGTGAGAATCTCTGTTTCATCTAAGGAAATCTTTGTGTGTGTTTGGGTTTAGTTTGTGAAAAGTTCGTTATAATAGATGTGTTTTCAAGATTATGAAGTAAAGTGAAGATTCTTAGGATTTTGAAAATTTCTTACTTCGTATACCGGTATGCCGGTATACTATAACTTATGGTACTTTACCCGAATAAGGCCCAGGTCATAACATGGTCCGCTTTAAAAATAAACAAGTTGCGGCGGCAGGAAAAAATCTAATTTCGTAGTAACTATTCAAAAGTGTTTTTAAAACAAAGGCAAACTTCGTCGCACTAATTGCGCGGGAGTTTTTTGAAAATAAAAATGACAGTTTTCAGTGATACACTAAAGGATTGCCCGCTTTGTACTCAAAGACTTATGATACTTTAGATACTTAGGTACCTACACTTTCGAGTAAAATATAGGTAGTAAGAACGGGTGATAGGAATAAATTTATTGTGGCGGTAGCCTTAATAGATCTTATCTTATCTTATGAAATAAACCCATAATTTAAAATTAAGTTTTAATATTTAAAATTATATTTCACTTTTTGACACAATAGATATTATCATATTGTGTCAAAAGTAAAAATGTATGCCAACGTTCCAGAACATTACCCATTGTAAAACGCCCTGAGATGGCCCGTTTCGCTAAATATCAATTCAATTTAATAAAATGGCTTCAACTTTAATAAAACCTAAATGTATGTGAAATGTTTACTAACATTGTCGCCTAGAAACTCCTGTCAAAAGTATCAAAGTTAGGGCTTTTTATTTCAAAGTTTTTCTTTTCAAAGTTAGTTGCTGTCTTCAACATAAATAGTTGGTAATGTGAATTCCTAATACGGAAGAGCGAAATATCGTTGTTATTTTATATTTATTCTACGAAAATTGCAGTGACTTGACAACTGTACAATTTTTATTGTATAAAAATATTTTACATCGTGCGCGGCTTAGTATAGGCCAAATATGAGATACCACAGAAACTGAAAGAATTAATTCTATAGTCGCTGGTCGCATGGTCACCGACCGCTATCTTTAATAAATGACAGATGAAGGGGAGACGGCCAGGCCAGGCTCCGATGGGCGCGCCGTACCACTACCTAACATGAGTTCTTACTACCTCACGCTTTACTATCTACAGTTTGTCTGGAGCCAACCTATGAGGAGTACAGAAGACAGGGTCTTGTGTAGTTCTAATGTAATGAACAGTGTCGTGTTTGATAGTAATCGGGGTGCCTGAAGGGCAAGTTATTTCTGAAAATTTAGCTAAAATACGCGTGTCGCCTGTTATACATAAACATTATAAACATCAGTGTTTGCAAGTAAAGCTCTAGATGACAAACGTAGTAGTAATATTGATTAGACGTTTATTACGTCGTTTAAGTTGATCCAAGAAGTGTAGGTACGAGTATCTGCATTTTCCATCTGAATGTTTTGAGGTAGATGATTACTTAAAATTGACTCCGTAGTCCTGTAGATGTCGAAGGAATTGTGACGGCTTCCTATCTCCGAGTTCCTCGTGAGTGAGGAGTTGCCTGACTTTCCTCTTGTGAGAATCGGGCAGGCGCTATCAGCTCTGGATTGCTCTTTTTGTAACGTTGTATTGAAAGAGGATTTATTATCATATCTTTCACTGATTTAGCGTATTGAAGAAGAAGAAGAAGAAACACGCTTATTCACTATGATTTGGACAATATTTGGACACAAACTACAATTACCATTGACGTATAGATCTGCAAATTTAAATGATTAGTGACATTGTTAAATTTTATTGATACCTTATCTCTCAGTTATCAGTAATGCCACATCTCTCAAATTGACTCTCAAGCATGGGAAACCAAAGTTTTGGATCCTCCTGCGAAAAGGTTGGTACCTTTAGTTTCCACCCTCACCGTTGGCCATAGGACAGATAATATAATACTATACTCGAAGCCATAGGCTTATGCGTCGGAACACCGTGTGATTTTTAGTCGGCTCGACTCCGAAATACCCTCCTCTGCGTACCCCCGTAGGTGTGGGATCCGTGGGGATTTTTACACACAAAAAACCACCCCGAACATAGTCAAAACCCTCTCGGCGGTTAACAGTAATATATACTTATATTATAAAGCTGAAGAGTTTGTTTGTGTGTTTGTTTGTTTGAACGCGGTAATCTCAGTAACTACTGATCCGAATTGAAAAATTCTTCTACCTACTGTTGGATAGCCCATTTATCGAGTAAGGCTATAGGCTATATAACATCACGCTACGACCAATAAGAGCGGAACAGCAATGAGAAATGTTGCAAAAACGGGGAAAATTTACGCAGACACGAACAAACTAAGCATGGTTTTTTTCGTGTCTGTTTGTTTGT
The DNA here is from genome assembly GCA_945859575.2 of Herminia tarsipennalis. Classification (NCBI taxonomy): domain Eukaryota; kingdom Metazoa; phylum Arthropoda; class Insecta; order Lepidoptera; family Erebidae; genus Herminia; species Herminia tarsipennalis. Next base: position 13,536,036 of record OX243835.2, read on the forward strand.
TTGTTCAGGGTTGGCGCAAAAACTACTGAACAGATTCTAGTGAAATTTTAGGAGCATAATCCTATATCTGGATTAGGTTATAGGTTATATATCATCACGGTATTTTTCTTAGGACCTGAGCAATTGAGTATGGAGCCATGCGGGTGGAGCCGCGGGCATAAACTAGTTAGTTATAAGTTCATAATAATCACGTATTTTTAGAAATACGTGATGGCAATAAAGTAAAATTGTAAATATATTATTAATAAAATCAATAATGAAACTACGGTTAATATATGTGAAACTACGGTTTCACATATGAAATCATATAATATATAATAAATAACATAATAAATCATATAATATATAATTCACGCCTTCTAGTGTTTATAAAATATGATTTCCAAATCGATTCCTTTCTTACCGCCATTCATTTCCTGTTCCGTTCATTCGGACTACCCCCGCCCTCACTCTCTCGTAAATCATCTCGCTTACCGGTGACACGTATCTCCGTGCGCCCGCGCTCCCGCTAAAAAACCCAAAAAGTGCAATTGGTGTTGTGTGGTGAACCTTCAAACTCTCTCCTCTCGTGACGCTTGGTAGAAATATCGCCTGAACCGGCGCGCTGGAGGCTGCTATTGAAGGGACGCATCATTTTCATCCTCCTGTAAGTTCCTTTTTCTTCCAAGTGTTCTGGTGACAAACGGATGTTAAAACTAGGATTTAAACATATAAAAAAAACAATAAACATGTTATTAAACATGCTAATTAGCACCATTAGGCGTACCTAATGGTGCTAATTAGCATGTTTAATAACATGTTTATTGTTTTTTTTATATGTTTAAATCCTAGTTTTAACATCCGTTTTTCTTAATCTTTCTCAATTAATATATCGTGTATCTTGTTTTTGGCTGTTTTATTCTGTACGATTGTATTTTTCTCTATCTTTCTGTATTATGTGAATTTTATCCCTATTTTTTCACTTTTACCTATTTTTCCCATTTGCATCTCTAAACATTAAAAACTTTTATAATATTATATCTTTTTTACCCGACTGCAAGGAAGGGTTCTATTTTTCGCACGTATCTTGTATTTATGTATGTAATATTATTTATAACACATTTACTCGTAAAGGGTCTCTTATTTCCCCAATTTCAATATCGTAATGTATCTCTTTACGTACTTGTGCGTTAATGTAATATAAAACGCACGAGTTTCTTTTTAATAAGGTAAAACGCACGGTTTATCAAGATGCACCGTCTAAAACAAACGGTACTTTTTAAAATCTTAGCAAAGAGTTTTAATGCCAGAAAAGTGGTCAACATTTTATAATAAATAAACATTTCATTCTTTAATGTAATTGATTTGGACCATAAATTACAACTATATATATAACAAAACACATAAATAATATTTTTTAGTAATACTGCCGGTTTTTGTGCCTTTGCCTGAAGCGCTGATGCACCCGCATCTCTAATTTGTGAACAAGTAAAAAAAAATACAAATTGTTCAAATTTTTCTAACTGCTTTATCAAGTGATTAAAGATTTATTCATATATGAAAGTCCGAGTTTTATTTATTTCCTCGCAAATATGTTATAAAACGTGTGTTATAAAACTCATGTCTTTAAAATCACATGTCGGATTTAAACAATTATGATGTTGTTAGATTTATCCTTGACCGCCCAAGTGTTCTTAGCTATGTCATGTTTGAAAAAACAAACATGGCGGCTGTAAGATATCAAAAACAAGAAGTACAACAATATGGGTATCAAATTATAGGGCTAATTGTAAGCATTTGGTTATAACATTAAGGTATAACATGGTTATGACTTTCTTCATTTTTTAATACTTGGCAATAGCTGCGATAAAAGTTAGTTGTTACATCGGTTACATTCTACAATCACTAAAAAGTATTATATAAAAAAAAACCGCCTACGCAAAAAATATGCAATCAAAATCACCTACACATTCTTATAAATCATAACGAGATTCACTAATGCCTCTGACTGCAATCACACTAATATTATAAAGGCGAAAGTTTGTGAGTATGTGAGTGTATGTTTGTTACTTCTTCACGTCTAAACGGCTGGAGCGATTTTAATAGAATTTGGTATGGAGTTAGATGACAACCTGGATTAACACATAGTCTAATAAACCACGGGTAACACCGCGGGGCACAGCTAGTATTACATAATTTTATAGTGGATCTTGTTTGCATCTTTTTTGCGCAGGCGCGTTTTATTATTTTTATATTTTTTTTATATATTCTACTGTATAACCTTTTGTAGGGATTATTTCAGATTTTAATTCAGTTCCTACTGGCCTATTAACACTTCGTTTGATTCTCTTTGTTTGATCTCTGAATTTGACAGTTTAGTATTTTGACATTAGATAGTTGTTGTATTTGTTAAAAACGTAGTGAATATTTACTTAGTGGTATTTGTTACAAATATTAATCTACTTATTACTTCCATCTACGTAAAAAAATATAATATGGAGATTCATTATTTTCCATTACTGCCTCCAATAAGAGTTTTAATGATTAATCCACTTATAGAAGCTTCTAAAATAACCATTTTTAAAATGTTATCGGGTTTGGTATTTGGTACAAAACGATTAATTAATTTGATACTCTTAGTTTATGTAAATGAAGTGGAAAATGCTGAGGGGTTTGTACATGAGTTAATAAATTGTAATTTTGGATGCATGCATAAGATTGAGGTGACGTCAGACTTACCAAGGTAGGTATACCTATATTCTTGAATTTGTAGTAGGTACCTATAACAATCTTATCCCTCTAAACGAGAAATTATTGTATAAATATATATATATCTAATATATAAAATTCTCGTGTCACAGTTTTCGTTGCCATACTCCTCCGAAACGGCTTGACCGATTTTGATGAAATTTTTTGTGCTTATCCGGTATCTATGAGAATCGGCCAACATCTATTTTTCATACCCCTAAGAGTTTGTTTGTTTGAATGCGATAATCTCAAGAACTACTGGGCTGCACTGAAAAAATATTTTATTGTTGGCTAGCCCATTTATCGAGGAAAGCCATAGGCTACAACATCACGCTACGACCAATAGGAGCAGAGCAGCAATGAAAAATGTTGTAAAAAAAAAGGAAGAAAAAGAAAAAAAGGAAAAATTTACGCAGACGAAGTTGCGCGGGTCAGCTAGTATATATATATACCTATATGTATATACCTATATGTATAATCTGAATCTCGGCAACGGCTCCTGATACTACTAATAATATGTGGATGATCCTACTATGTTGTACCCATTGAGGTAATATAATTATCCAATTTCCTGTATTCTTCTCTTATATTTTTTGTCTCTTGTTTTTGCATCAGTCCTCTAATATGGTATTTAATATAATGGCGGCACTTACCTGCATATCCAGTTTATAAACAAAAAAACATTGTAAACATTGGCAATTTGAAAAGAGTGGCCGCGAGTTTTTATTGACACGTTTTTTCTCCGGCTTTACCAATTTTTTGCGAACAGGCATTACATGTGCATGTAGAACCGACTTTTCGACAAGAGTATTTTGCTTAGTAAGTGAATAAAGAATTGTTATTATTATTATTACTAGCTTTCGCCTGCGTCGATGTCGGATATCGCGATAACAAACTATCCTATTCGTTGTCCTTTCCGGGACTCAAACTATCTCCATACCAAATTTAATCTAAATCGGTGTAGCAGTTAAACGTGGAAACGTAACAGATATACACACATCAAAAGTGTCTAGGGATCAAGCATTTTTATGCGGATTTCTTGAGATTGAGATGTGGCTTTGTAATAAATTTATGATTTTATAAATTTATATGGATCCTTTTTGGTGCATTTCATAATTTGAATCAGGAACTGTGAATCAAATTCGAGTAAAAGATGAAAATCAGCTGTCAATATTTTCCCTATAAAAACATACAACGCATTGAAGACATTATTAGTGCTACTGTTTCCCTACTACTGATTAAAACCAACGTTATTATGGAGCGGCGACGTTATTTAAGCAGGGAAGAAATGCTCAGAGCCGTGGGAATGATAGAAGCTGGTTCCCGGCAACGTACTGTGGCTTTAGCTCTGAATACAAGTCAGAGTGTTATCAATCGACTTTGGACACGTTACCGAAGCACTGGTACCGTGGCTGAGCGCCATGGAGGACGGTATCGCTGCACCACACGGAGACAAGACCGATACATTCAAATCTTAACTCGAAGAGGTCCAACAATAACCGCCATGATGTTAGCCGTGAGGCTTCATCACTCTTCAGGGAACTTAATTAGCGACCAAACAGTCAGAAACCGCTTGCATGAAGTGAACCTTCATTCCCGAAGACCGCTACGGGTACCACCTATAGCAATGCACAATCGTAGGATTCGATATCAATGGGCTCTTGAACACAGAAATTGGGCAGAAGAACAATGGCGTTTCGTGTGCTTTTCTGATGAGTCTCGTTTTGGTATGAGACCGGATACAAGACGTATACGACACTGGAGAACCCCTGGACGCCAACAGCGATTAAAATCCTGCCAGGAAGTCCATCCTTATAGTGGTGGAACCATCATGGTATGGGCGGGTATTTGGATCGGCGGAAGAACTGAGTTGATTTGGATCAGAGGCACCCTCAACGCTCAAATTTATGCTGAGACGATTGTATCAGACGTCATCGTTCCTCTACAAGTGCAAATCGGTCCCTTATTTCAGTTAATGCATGATAATGCACGACCGCACACCGCAAGAGTTGTAAGACAGACTCTCGCCGCAGCTAACATCAATGTCCTGCCCTGGCCTGCTCAGTCGCCAGACTTGAACCCGATTGAGCATGCATGGGATATGCTACAGAGAAGAGCTCTGCCGAATATGGAGGGTATCCAGTCGCAAGAAGACCTTTTTTTGTTGTTGCAACGAACATGGGCGGCCATTCCACAGCGTGATTTGGATGAACTCATTTTGAGTATGCCAAACCGATGTTCTTGTGTTGTTAGTGTTCGCGGTAGAAACACGGATTATTAATTGTTTAAGTTACCCAATAAAATTTTAAAGAAAACTGTTATTTCAGTCTTTTTTTCGAACTTTAATGTTAGTGGTTCAAATGTCAAAAATCCCTTTATTAGGAAAATGGCAAATTTCTTTATTAATGCAAAGGTGACTTGGTTTATCGTTACTGTGACAAACGAAAACACTTTATTTGATGAATCCTTAAAGAAATAAAAAAAAAAAAATCAATCAGGAGAAAAGTTATTGCAAAAATATATGTTGATCCCTAGACACTTTTGATGTGTGTAGTTACTTTATGTGTGACTTGTAAACAATCTATCCTAATGCGAAAGTTTGAATGTATAGATGGATAGATTATAGTTTGGAATAGCACATTGTCTATTTTGTATCTCGGAATAATGATCGCGTGGGATAATTTTTTTTTTTAAATTTACGCGAACTAATTCGCGGGTAATAGCTAGTGTATTGTAAAATTAAAACTGAAGAGTTTGTTTTAGAATGCGCTTATGTCTAAAAATGCTATGACGATTTAGACGAATAATTGGTATGGGGGTAGGTAGAAGCTTGAAGGTTAATATTGCGATCTAATCCACGGGGCCGACGCCTGGGCAAGACATAGTACCTAAGGCACCTGTCCGATCAACGGCGAGAAAAAGAGTAGCAAGTAGCGATTTTATCGCTCAAGACACGTACATACTTATGTAGATCCCGTGTAAACAAAAGAGATACAGATATTAATAGTTGATATCTGAGTGTTCACACTGCCGGCGAGTCCTCGCTCTATACTGCATGTCTTTTCTAATCTACGGGCGGGATTTACAATATACATCTATTGAACGTTTCTTGAGCGATAAATAGCTGCTCTCTTCTCGCTCATCGCCGTTGGTGGTACAGGTGCCTAAAATGTAAAGAATCTTGTATTAATTTGTTTTTTTTTTCAGTATTACAGACGCTGATGTATTTTGCTTCATGTCCGACTTGAAGAATCCCACCTACCTGGATGATGATTTGGATACTGATGAGAATTTTGATACATTTTATTTGATTTTGAAAGTGGCCTTGAGCTTAGGTAAATCATCACGGGAAAATAAACCTACTGAAATGGGCAAAGAAAAAAAATATCCAGTAATATTCGGCGAGGGTGTTCTGATTCTTGACATGATACATTCGATGGGAAAGCTTGATATACCTTCCTCTTGCTATTTTAGCACTCCACATTCAGGACACCTGGCAAGAAATGTTTTAGGAGAAATGCTTCAGGTAAACAATTTTTTTGCAATGCTTAAATACTTTTTCTCCAAAGCTTATTATCGATTGCTAATAAGATAAGTAAGTTCTATTATAATATTCTAAACGAACAAAGATCAACGAATGGTTTGAATGTTATGCGTCGTTTTTTTCATGTCTGATTGTTTGGAGGTCATCCAATAATGGGTACACTAGTGAGGTATAATGTTAATAACTCCCCTCATTTTGAATAAATTAATTATAGAATAATAGACTGCCTCTGTTGGGGGTTCAATCCCCACCCAAGATAAAACTTTGTGTGATAAGCACGATGGTTTATTCTGTGTCTGGGTATTATTTATCTATACAAATATTATACAGCTGAAGAGTTTGTTTGAACGCGGTAATCTCAGGAACAATTGGTCTGAATTGAAAAAAAAATTTTTGTTGGGTAGCCCATTTATCGAGGAAGGCTATAGGCTATACATCACGCTACTACCAATAAGAGCGGAGCAGCAAAGAAAAATGTTGCAAATACGGGGAAAATTGACGCATACGAAATTACGCGGGTCAGCTAGCCTATAATATGTATGTATTTAGAAATATTTAAGTATGTTTATCAGTTGTCTGGTTTCCATAGTACAGGCTATGTTTAGTTTGATAGCAATGTGTGAGTTGTCCCAAGATACTATTATTTTATTATTAATTTCACCCTATCCCCTTCGTGCGAAAGCCTCACATTTGACCGGTGTAGGAGTGACCCCCTGTCTTTGTGATAATTGTTGGGATATTTTGCAGAGAATTAGTCTAAAACTTGATCACGTAATGTTTCTTTAGCCACTTGTTAAAGTGTGATGATAAATTGACCTTAGTGTCCATAAAATAGGACTACAACTATAGGTAGTGCGAGCTTGGAGTAGGTAGTACGGATTGCGGGACCTATTCCAGGTTATACCTGAAGGAAGTCCAGCAATATGGAGTAAAATGCCCGCATTTAGGTTTCAGTGCTCAGTATTTATAACTGTTTGTGATTTTAATAATCTGTATTTACGTTAATGACCTCTGAAGCACAAAATAAGTTTAAGTAATCTGTGCCTGAAGTTATCTGGTACCATTTATGTGGTATCATTGGATATAAATATTGAAATAATCTTTTAATCCCAGATTAAAAAATATATGAAGTTCATTGAAATTTATAAACAAAATCACATAACATGTTTACATGTGCGATTTCTTTACACCAGGTTGTATATAGCTACTATATAAAGGAAAATTTAATCTGGGTGTATAAAGAGTCTGTCAGATAAAAATAGATGTTTTTTTTAATTCACTTGGTTTATTTAAGGTATCAAGTAAAGCGATAAATCGTAGCTATCTTTGGGGTGTTAATGATACTGCATTTCATATCGAATTTGAAAAACCATTAGTAAAACATGATAAAACACGAGAAGATGAGCATTGTGACTGGGAAATGATAAGCAAGAAACTCCTCAAAAGCGTAAACCTAGACCATACAGAATTCAATTCTTCTTGGATGAAAAAGGAGTTCATAGAAAAGGTATTCTGTTTTATGTAACTCATAATGTAAGTACCTAGAGTCTTCAACGGGTGGACATGGCAATTTTCGAATAAATCTTTAGTAGGTACGCAAAAATCTATGCACGCTTGCGTTTTGTAAGCGATATAAATAAATAGTTAAAAAACCATTTTTAAAAACAACCTTTTATTTGAACGTTCTAGTAGGAAGGCAATTAATTATAAAATAAAACAAACAATCAATTTGTTTCATTGCACCATTTGTTGACAGACGACATTACATGTTTTTTTTGACTGACCTGTTGGCCTAGTGGTTAGAGAACCTGACTGCTAAGCCAGAGGTCGTGGGTTCGATTCCCACATAGGATAAAACTTTGTGATCACATCCAGACACAGAATAAACACAGAAATAGAATATACCATCTTGCTCCGATGAGCAAGATGGTATATTCTATTTCTGGGTGTAATTTATCTATGATATGTATGTATTTAGAAATATATAACTATGTTCATCAGTTGTCTGGTTGCCATTGTACAAGCTCTGCTTAGTTTGGTATCAGATGGCGTTGTGTGAGTTGTCCCAAGATATTATTATTATTATTTAAACGTATGCCATAAAAGTTTGTCGCGAGATCGATACCAAGCGATTAAGGCCTATAATCGACAGTAGGTACTACACTCCATTTTATGTAATGCACAGCATTAGGAAAATCTCGCGACAAGCTTATATGTCGTATAAATGAAATTGGCTTCTCTTTTAGTTTCTAACACCTTCCTATGGACGTTCCGACTCCAACAACAGATCAGGTCTGTATTGCCACCAGAGATACCTATGCAAATGCATAACATTAGAGTCCGATTAAACGTCAAGAAGACCATTTCCTGACGTTTAGGTGTGGGTCAAATCTTGGAAACTAAATTAGTACCACCTAATTTAGTTTCCAAGATTTGATCTACACATATTAATGAACTAACTAACTTATAAACTAACATAAACATTCGTTGGAAACTTTGCGCTGCGCGGGCTTAGGTTATATCTGTGTCTTCATATCCCGATTGCCATGTCAGCCTGGTGCGGCTATTTAGTAAAGAAAAGTAACTATAGTAGTCCTGCAAGTTACATTTTTGGCAATTCATCATCAATATTCCTAAGGATGTGACTAAATCATTCAATAACCAAAAGAACCAAATTTCTTGACAAATCGATTTTAAATTGTGATAATTTGAAATTAGCAATAGAGCTTAGGTTTACAAGGACAACAGCAAACAATTCCTTAGAAAATAATAAACAAATAGTTATTCTCTGAATTAAATTTAATTTTTCACCATTACCAATCATCATCATCCGTCATCATCAACCCGTGATCGAAACACTATTAGATGTAATTTAAAAAAAACATTAAACACGATTAATGGACTGGAAACATTTTTTTTTATTTCCTAAGACACCTATTATGAGTAATAATCAGTTAAAGTGATTCATTTATCACATTTACTATCAACCAATATAAAAACTAATTTCTATGGATAAATTGCAAAGAACTATCCACCAGCGTCTATACAATTTTTTATGCGTTTAAACCAATTTTCGATTTTTTTTACACTCCGCCGCAAACATGTTTTCCACAGCCTTCTCGAACGCTGCTAGCGCGTCTTTCGGCGATGAAAACTGTGTCCCTTTCAGCTGATTTTTCATTTTAGGGAATAAAAAGAAGTCACACGGTGCCAGATCAGGACTGTGAGAAGGGTGACCCAAGACTCTGATCGGTGTGGTGTCCAAGAAGTCCCTCGTTTTGAGCGCTCGTAGTGAGCGGCGGCGTTGTCATGGGCATCAGTACCCCGCGGAGCCCGGTGTTCCGTCGCTTGTTCTAACTAAACTTCTGGCAGGCATGTTGTGGTATACCATTCGGCGTTGATGCTGCTTTGGTTTCGTAATGGAATGGAATCCCCCGTCAAAGTGAAGAAACTAGCGATCAAAATTTTTTCTGCGCTTCTCAATCGCCTCACTTTTGTAGGCGTTGGTTCGTTTTGAAACAGCCAACTTCTGAAGGTCTTTCATCCATAACAGCCATTTGAAGTGGATAAAATAATTCATCAGGTTTTAGGCCACATTTAAAATCGTAGAATATCATCGAGACACGATTATTTAATTTGGCTTTCGAAAAAAATGGAGGATAATTCGTAATTCTAACAATGAAAACGAGAATTACTTTTAAATAACCAAATTTTTCAAAATTCGTGGCCAGTGCCTTACGCATAAAATCATTTTTTTTTACAAAACTTTCTGATATACCTGGTACTGTAGGTACAACATATTAGATAATCATATTAGATAGGTATTTTAATAGTTAGTAAGAAAATACTAGTTAAATAAACAAGTGACACATCAATGACGTCATACACGGCGTTATTTATTCAAGTCTCCTTCTAAACTCTTTGAGTATTTATGTTCTGCGCTTTTAAAACATGCATTAAGTAAATCTGCTTTATTTTTTAAGGTAAAGCAACTAGCAATAAAAAATCCTTATGGTCAAATTTACAAAGGAATTCAATTTGCCCGAGGTATTTTTCGTATCTGGCACACAACAAGACTCAGAAATAATACCTCTTTGGGTGTCATAAGCGATGGATCTTTAAGAACTATAAAAGGTACCTACATGACGCTTTTCTACTTGTATTAACTTTAAACATCCTTTAGGCTACAGCTTTAATGGGTTCATATCGGGAGTTTTCATGGGCGTACCCAGATTTAGAGTTCAAACCCCCCCCGAAATAGGAAAAATTTAGTTACATAGTACACATTTTGCCGGTGTTTAGAAAATTGTACCACCTATATTTCCCCCGTCCTTCTACTATCGCGCCTAGGTCACGAACCCTTGATTCTCCCCCCCTACCTCCCTTCCTATCTTGTAAGAGTACTTAAGATTTGACTTTGTCATGCATACCCACAAACAGTGGCAAACCAACTGTTACTATATTCACAGCTCCGCATTTAACGTGTGAAAAAATAAAATATGTGCAAAATCAAGAAGACCGAAAGAATCGAAGAAAGAGAGATAAGAAGGTCTTTATGTAAAATGTACATTAAATAACAAGATACTGGTACAAATTTGTTGGAAAATCGGCTAGATTGACAACTCAAAAAAGGCCAGGCTCATGTTCATAAAATTTAAACAGACGTTAAATAAGTGAAAGTAACTCTGTCTGTCTATCACGTTTTCATTCTTAAACCGATTTAGATGAAATTCACGAGGGCGACAACTAGTGCTTAATAAAATTGTTGCATTGTTGTAGGCAGTAAGCAATAACGATTTCAAAAACATTTTAATTTTTGTTTACCTTGTTGCACTTTAGGACTACCATACTACTTACCGGTGGTAATTTCTCAAGATGTGTGGGAGTGGAAGATCGATGACACATATGCATCAACGCCTCATGTAATTCAAGAGATTGCGAGATTCAACAAATTGGGTAAAAAGAATCACGACAGGGTAAATATAATAAATGCATATTATAGATTCAAAAGGTGGAGGAGTCTCCACTTTTTTAATCTACAATTTTTCTTGCCTTGACTGAACAACACAACTTTAAAGCCGTGTATCTACGCAAGAACGAACAAAACCATGGTGAACATGAACATCGAACACCTTGTTCGTAAGTACCTCTAACGAACATCAAACGCTGCTGTGGTCGTCGAAAAGTATTCGTCGTAATCCAATTTCGTTGTTCTGGGGGCCTAGACAAAGTCGATAATCGAAAAGTAAAGTCGATATTTCTGGTGATATCTAAAACGTGTTTGAATATTCAGTTGCAAGTAGGTATCTGAACCCATCGCTATTTCTGGGACACGTTTTTATTCGTTTTACCATAATTGCAGCTTGTTAAATACTGCACTAAGTTCATTGCGGAGAACATTAATCAAGGCAGCATACCTCTAAGCAAGAGCGATGAAGATTCCACATATCGTAGCTCACTTTAATAAAAATAATGTCGAAAGTGGACATGGGCAACTCCATGAAACATTTTAAGGAAGTGTTTTTTTTATTACAAATGTTATTTAAATAAACTAGTTTTCACTGACTATTATTCCATTTTTTTCTTGGTAATAAACTATACATTTTTGACTGCTCCTTACAAACACGTGAGCACACGTGTTTATAGATTAAGATAAGTATTGAATAGTCTTTGTTGAGGTTGACCGTTTCGTGAATTTCGGTTTTGAAAATTGTTATTTTTTTGGTAATCAGGCCCCATAAAAGGCCACTAAGGCACTAGTTGTATTGTCATGACTCCATTAATGAGATGTCCACATTAATTATATATTTCTTGGCCTCGTAATAACTCAATGTTGTACACCAGCGTTTCGCATATCCGTAACGTCCAGACACGTCTGTCCAATTCTCGTTTTAGATTTGACCTTTTTTATTTTTGTTTCAAATTCTAAAAATGCCTTCGACGAGGTCACAAATCGTAAAGCCAGTAAAATCCATTGGGGTTGTTGTTAGGTTTAGCGGTATAGACGTCATAATGTATATAAAAAGTATCGAAAACATTTATCATGTAAAATGTGAATCTTTAATATGTTTGTTTTTCATTCTAATTTAAATTAACTGCTTACATATTAATGTAATGGGTAAATAAGTCGTTTTAATGATACCAAAATAATTTGTTTAGGAACTTACACCGCAGACCGTATTATGAGAGTCCTTATTATTTGTTGGTATAAGTAGTGGTCGCGAGCTAGGAGTTATCCAAGGTGGCTATTTGTAGGTGGCTATTTCCCGGCGAGTCGGAAATTCGAATCAAACTCGTCTCATTAGCCAGTAAAGGAAAACTTGGATTAGTTGACCAACTTCCAGTAGTAGATTGCGCGGGTGCGTTCGGCATGCGGACAGCCAGTGTGCTGCAAGTTTCCCTCTTTAAATTATAATTAAGTAAGTCCTCTCTATGGTAAGACTTACGCTATCCTCTGTATATGCGAACTGATATTATAGCTAAGTGGGTTTAAATTAGCATAGTGGGAAAGACATAGTAAGGAGAAACGATCTTTCTTTTTGATACTACTAATAAAACATTCAAGAACATTGTCATATTTTATTAGTAATGTAAATGTAAAATATTTATATATTGAAGCAATTAGTTAAATTTAAATTTGAGTTAAAAATGCCAAAGTACTTAGGCATATGCAAACTTTTACTGTAGGTACCTTTAATAAATTAATCTGTATTTCAATGGCTCAAGTTTATCTACTATAATAAAAGTCGCACTCAAGAAAATAATAACGTCTTTCGATTTCGATACACTGCATGCACTGTAGCGGATAAATATTTTAATCTAAATTGCTGTTTTCGAATCATTGCCTGCGGAAATCGTATATCTCTTGAAGGTGGTGGCCAACCCCGTCAGATAAATGTTGCTGTAAATATCCTTTTCATGATTTCAACGTACATTATTTCTACCACTTTAACCATTTATTTGCAGTTTAAACGCATATTTACCTAAGTAAGTCAAAACTATAAATATCTCTTTAAACGGTGATAACTCTTGAAGTTTGGACTAAGTAGGATTATTTTTATAAGTAGATTATTTAAATAACGTTTTATTGTCAAGAAGACAAATGTTCTTCGATAAAATAAACCTGTATTTTTAGATAAAAAAATGTAAAGAAACCCCGAAGTCACAGACGTAATCTAATAAGAACTTTGTGACAGCGCGCGTACTTAGCTTACTTAAGAAGATTGCGTAACCTATCTCTAAAATCAAAAGTAAGCAAAATAAATATAGAAAAGTTTGTTCCTTGTTTTGTTTGTGCACCCTTTCGAGTCGTAGAAAGGCTTAGTGTCACATTAACACGGGTGGAGCAAACCCGCTTGATTTTTCTGCCGTGGCTGTGCCGTCTTGTCTCTCCCGGAGACATTCGTTATCTGTTCAAGCCTGCTTCTTGGATTTATTGACTTTTTTCCCTGCCTTAATTTCTAGAGATTCGGTCGAATGGCCCACGCCGGCACCGGAACATTAACGTTACCCAGGGGAAATATCTTTCGTGTTGTGTAGTATTTTTAAAACGCCTTTAATGCTTCTAAGCTTTGTCTTTGTGGTTCCCTTTGATCTAATTAAACAATACGAGCGAATTAACTTTATTTTTTTAATTAAAGATATCCGGTTTTATAAGTAAATACTCACTTTTAAACAGAGACTGTTGTGAATTTAATGGATTTGATGTCCTTCAATGTATTATTAATTTTACGAATAATTGAGAGGGCTAACATTAATTTGGTAAATTCATAATTAATTGGTATTATTATTCACATCTTCACACTCAGATTTCTTCCTCTCATTATTGAATGTGAAATTAAATAAGTGTAGCTACTTATCTGAAGTATAACTGTACCAAAAAAATTCTAACATAAATAATATAGTCTGATTCTTTTGTACGATTCTAATCAGATAAGGTTGAAAAACAGTTTTTAACCGATTTTTCAAAAGGGTGTAATATTTTTTCGTAGTGCGATCCACGGGTAATTTTATTATATCGTTGAACCTTGATTCTGTTTTACGTAAGTTGATGCTATTTGTTCTAAACTACTGGTAAATATGGTAATGATTTTTTTTCCGTTCAAAATATAAAGTTAATGTAACATAAAATGAAAACTATGGTAAAAGAATTATTCATAAAGGTTTAATGGTATAATAACGTTCTAATCCTATAACATAAAGTGGGTTCCTCGGCCTGGGCGGCGGGTCGAAAAATTTGTTTAAAAATTCAATACCGTCTATAAGAAACTCGTTGAGAGAACGCAACGGCCTGCGAACATTCCCATTTACCTTTAATAACATGGGAGAAATTGCTCGATTAGTGCGAAAGGGGATACCTACCGGGGCTTTCGATAGCGATACGTAGACCGAGAACGAACTTTGCCCAATCGATAATTTAATACGGTAAGCGAATCATGAAGTCAGAATGGTAAGTGCAGTGTTTACCTCTAGGGTTGGAAACCTTTTTCGCAATCCGTAAAAACTTATCACGCCTATAGAACAACATTGACAAAACCCATTAGAAATGTGACTGATTTTATAGATTTTGTTTATATCCTTCCGATCCAGTCCTGAGATAGTGCGATTCGGACTCGCCTACCGAGGGTTCCGTACCAATTTATATTGTAAATATGGGGACACTCTTTAATTACATTGTATTATTTATAAACTTTTCTCTATTTGCTTTAAATTTTTTTTTTTGCCAACTTCTGTATTTGCCCATATCGTTTTACTGTGTGATTTTTATACAGCTAATAGGTACCTGGTATAAACCTCAGTATCTGGTATAAATTTCAACTTAATAGTTCCCGTTTCTGAGGAAATCGGTAGTGATACACGGACAGACAGATGGACAAGAGAGTGATCTTATAAGAATATTTTTTTTACCTTTTGAGGTACGGAACTCTAAAAAGGTATAGCTAAGCCATAGTAAACTACCTACAATGACAGCAAGAGATGCTTTAAAAATCATAAATAGTACTTATAATTATTAAGTTTATTTCAAACCCTTCAAGTACCTTCAAAGTTTTGCGTGCTCACGAAAATTAAATAAAGCAATAAACAATGAGATCGCAAATGAAAATTTCGAAATGAATTAAATATTCGGCAAAAAATGAAGCATCTTTGGCAGTTTGAGTACTGTACGAGTATTGGAGATCTCTTTAATAATTTAGGTCCATCAGTGTGACACAAACCTTTTAATGTTTTATACACTGAAATGTGAAAGGAATTTCTAAGTGCTTTTCTCGTATTTTTGCTGATACTTTGTAGGCATAAAGTACTATAAATGAAAAAAATAAGTTAGCGAAGGTATTCGTAAGAAACACCCCATCGTCCTCGTTTTTATGATACCTTATTTATAGTCAATTAATATATCAAATTGTACACAATTCAAAGATCACCTTGACTTATCTCTACGGCGATTTAACTAAGAGATCTAGAGCTCCTTTACGCAAAAACAAGTATCTACGTAACAGAATAACAAACACCCTCACAAAAGAATTGAATCTATAATCACAGAGTTTATAATTTTAATAAAATAACGTATCTTTTGCACTATAGGTAGCACCTACAGTAAACAGAACGTAAATTTAATATTAGTAGGTATCACATTCTTTTGCACTATAGCTACAGTAAACAAAGCACAAAAATCTGTAAAACTAGAGCCTAGTTTAGTGCTCTGATTCATCGTCCGATGGGACGACAAATCTGGCGCGACCGGAGAGAAACGGTTGCTGGACTACGGCTTAATGTGCTCTCTGAGGTACGGAGGGTATGACTTTTGGTCACCTCTCTTAATCTCACCGATCGACCTGCTCATCATATATCTCTGTGTCACACGCTCACCTAACAAATAAGCTTGTTTTACATTAATTATACATTGGTACAATCATAAATACGCGGTGGAATTTAGGTCACCGTTTTCCCAAAAGTATGTAGTTTTTTTAATTTATTTTTTACAGATTACTAGCAATGTGAGATTGGGTCCATTGGGACATTATTAGCAGTCTTGTTACCCCTCCAACTAAGCTCAAAGACTTGTGTTAGGAGTGGGGTCTCGTCGGTAGTTCAATGGGTAGGATTCGAACCCGCGACCTCACGATTGCGAGACCGATGCCATAGCCATTAGGCTAGCACCGCTTCAAAAAAGTTTATCAATGAGTTTACATTACAACTTAGGGTATGAATTTAAAATTCTAAATTAAAAAAAAAAACTTATTTATAGCATCGACTTAGTCGAAGCACATAATTTTGCTGAAATTAACATTGCTTTAAAAATAATATCTACAGACACTAGCTATACAACTATGACGGTATTTTACAGAGATACATAATATAGAACGAAAAGTTTCATTAAATTAATGTCTAACATCATCATCATCATCATCAGCCAGGAAACGTTCACTGCAGAACATAGGCCCCTCCTAAGGACTTCCAGAACGACCGATTTTAAGCGGTCTGCATCCATTTAACGCAAACTGATCGAATTTCGGGGCAACAATGATTTAGAAGCTATAATGTATGAGCGTACATTTAGAAGCAAAAATTCGTTCACTTTAAATTACACTTTACTTTGACTTCTACGCATATTTTATTCATCTACAACGCAGCGTGGCAAAAATAAGATGAATTGCGGGCTTTTACCGTTAAACTAATTAGAGCTTAAAATTTTATTAATAATTTGGCGAGTTGCTTACCTATTACTTGTAATGGAATATGGCTTAACGAGTAATGCAGCAAGATAAGGTATTATTTTAGCAATTCGTATCAATTAAATAAATATGGTATCTTATTTCATTTTTGATTAAGGTTTCGTTAGACAATTACTAGAAATATTTTCCAAAAAATTCTATGTAATCCCACTTTAACGAAAGATGTTTTTTTAAAAATTCTTTGAATTTGAAGACGCCGCATACTAAAGCGAAATCCTATCTTAAGAAAAAAGTGGGGGAGGTTGCCGGATTAAAAGCATTCAATTTAAATATCCCAGACCTTTGTCCAGTGAGTTTCCGTAGGCAACCGACCGTGAAATTTCATTTAATCGCCGGAGAGAAGTGCGTCTCGGCTAATGCAGATTGCGAGGCTCGCCCTAGGGGCCCGGTTAATTTATAGCCCAACAAATTTTTATTCTTTCTTGAACTGCTCAATCGTCCATTTTTTTCTCAAGTTAATCAACTGGACTCCTCAGATTAGTCGTTTTTATCAAAGCTGTTAAAGGGTAAAGTGGAATTACTTTTAAACCATTAAGTGTCGTTGTTATCCGAATTATTATAACACCTAAATCTGATAAAGTAATAGCGGTGATTGTATTTAAAGTAAAAGCGTTTCCCTGAGGGATTAATGCTCTAGTTTTTTCGTTTAAGCTAAGTTGACCGGTACTTTCAATTAATGTCAATGTCAGCATTTACTATAACTTATTTGTGATTATAAAATAAAGCTTTGGATAACTTTGTACCTAACACAATTTTCAGCCCAAATTGGCTAAGGCTTCTACGGCCGTAAAGGTTATACGATGTTTTGTCATAACTACTACGCTTTATGGGTGTTTTCGTGATTAATGTATGATGTTACATGAAACAGGTCCCTTAAATAATTAATAATATTGTATTGTATTTGAGTAGAGGGCTGGATGAAATGCCCAGAAATCGCTGGAACCTAATAGAAAGATCTATTTTAACACCTCTTTTTTCCTTAAAGTAACTTAGTCTAATTATGCAGTCAGCTATGCATCTTGATGGAGAGGACATCTGGTGTTAAATTCCCTCCAGGGTGAAGAAGAAAAGTTTCTTTATTGCCATTTAAGACATACATAAAAATTAAAAAAAAAACAAAATTTAAAATCTTAAATTATACAATATCAGTCTCTCAGTGCTAGGTTTTGTTGTAGTGTTTTTCGTATCCTTGTAGCCAATTCTGCAAGCATTGGTATCGTTACGAGGCATCTTGTGCATGTAATGAATCTGCAGTGCCCAGTTGTGGTTCTGCTTAGAATTCTTATTTGATTTTAAAATAAAATAGTGAGAGCTTTGTTAGTGAATCAGACATTGAAACACATCCACAATAATAATATTAATATCTTGGGATAACACACACAACGTCATCTGATCCCAAACTAAGCAGAGCTTGTACTATGGCAACCAGATAACTGGTAAACATACTTATATATTTCTAAATACATACATATTATAGATAAATTACACCCAGACACAGAATAAACCATCAGTTTTATCCTGGGTGGGGATCGAACCCACGACTTCCGGCTTAGCAGTCAGGGCCACTAACCACTAGACCAACAGGTTAGTCAAATAAAACAATTGATGTTACATGATGACCCTTCATTTTATTTATAGAAACAAACCTAAAAATAAATAAAACGCCCACCAAATGATGTGACAAGTACGTTGTTTTGAGTTCTATTGATATCAATAAACGAACAATATGTGTTAGAGAAACTGAACAATAAAAAACACGAGTTTGCGGGATCTCCCCGCGGACTTAGTGACCTTTTCTTGTTGACATCTTTATCGAACGATTTTCAAGATGTGAAGGCGTGGAAAAGTTAAATAAATCCAAAGAGAACATTAGATAAGGGAATGGCTTTTGTAATGTCTTCGGGACGCCGTAAATGCAACCGATGTGCCATAGATATCTGTCGGGAACATATGTTTGAACTCAATATTTGTTTCGTTGTAAATGTTAAAATATGAAGATTTGTGTTTGAACTTAATAACTTGTGAAGTGTTTGTTGGTTATTATGAATGTTAGTAATTATTTATCATATTTATGGATAGTACCAGTCGTGTACCATATTCTATGTAAAACTATAATATTAATACGTAAAGCAAAAAGGTTAACGAGAATTGTGCGGACGAAGGAGTATCAAATTTCGCACAGTTATAGTTTAGTATAGAGAAGGAGTGTGGAATGCTAAATATGAAAAAAAATAATTGTGGTTGAATTTCGACCACGGGCGACCACTATATAAATACGTAATTTGGGCTTGAATCACAAAGTCTACTGGTAGGAATGCAGCATGTGTTAATTACCGTCATAAAAACCTACCGCAAGTTTCAGTCTACCCTCATGCAAGATTTAATCAAAATCAGACATGAAGTTCTGGAGATTAATCCCTAACAAGCAAACAAGTTCTTTAGCTTCATAAAATGAGTATTGCTATTTTGCTTGACAAATTCATTCGACACTCAGGTACCGGGTATCTGGGCATATGGAGGGGCCTATGTCTAGCAGTGAATCAATAGAGGCTTATGATGATGACTATGAGGCTGATACTCGTAGAAGGTTCCTCACTACGAAATCTGTAGCAACTGTAGCTGTGTAGCTTCATTCTGCCTAGGCTACGCGGCAGTTGCTGCCATGATGCACAGATTTGAATTTAAATCGTGAAATTTTCGTGAAATGTCCACATTCTGTTAGTACACCAAAATATGCCAAAATATGCATTATACCTGTACTTAAATCCGGAAGAAATCAAAATCCGTTGCGCAGTTTAGACGATCTAAGCGCTCATAGGGGCACACATTGGGGCAAATTGACATTGTTTTATACTATGTAAAGAAGACTTCGCATACGGTTGAACATGTCAGGCATCAGTATTTAAATCTATATATATAAAAACCAATGTTTTTCTGTATGGTCCTCTATGCGTTCCGAAACCATAGATCAGATTGTGATGAAACTTTATCTGAATATTCTGGGAAACAAGTGTTCCTGGCTTTAAAAGCCACAGCGAAGCGTGGCTAAGTTTAAATAGTCTTAAATAAATTAATTCAATTAACTCTTTATCGTATTACTTGTTAATAATTTCCCTTGAAAGGTTTTAATTATAATTTTAACTAGCGTGTTCGTTGCGCGTGACATCACTGCCCAACTGCAATGGACTCTAGAGTACAATGATGAAGCTATAAAACAACAGTGCCGGACATGCAACGCAGATAAATCAGACCATTTGTATCTACACGCGTGACAAGAGGCGAGCCTCGGCGATTCGATGTTTTCATTGTGTTCATGTGAGTTACTATTTTATTGTGGACGTGCACTTTTGTGTTACACACATACAAGCGTTGAAATGCACACGTGTTATAGTTGGAAGAATTGTGACTTTTGATAGGTGGAACCATTGTTTTCTAAATTAAAGCTATCACTCAGGCTTTAGGCTTCCTCTGTGATGTTGTTCTTATCAATCTTTTTAGAATTTAATCTGAAAGTTTGGAGATATTTTCATTTTTTACTAACTTCTAACCCGTGAGAGGCATACGTTAATTTAGCGTGATTAAAGCGACATATGACGACGCCATGACCCAGTAGTTATAAAAAAAGTATATAATGTCAATACGTAAGTAAATAGGTTACGAGATTATTGCAACTATTAAATTTCAATTAAATGGATCTCGAAACGGACTTTCATTCCTTACTTAACCTCAACATCGAATAACTTATCTTCTAAAAAAGCCTTGACAGCGCAAAGTGATATTTCCTAATATTAACTATAAAAGATAGAGCAATTTATAAGGTGATGAACTCGTTGAAATGTCGTGGAGTGTATCACAAAAAGTTTCGTTCTACCTTATAAATATTGCTGCTATTGAATTCCGATTCATTTCTAGTTTGGACAACGTTTTAACGAATAGTGCTTGGTTCGAGTTTTTCTATTTGGAAATTGTTACGAAAACACATTAATATTCTGAACAAAAAGTCGTCTATTCTAGCCACGGTGTATTGTTTGTTAAGACCTATAGATTCTGAGAACTAAGAAAGACAATAGTACTTACCTAATCTTTTATTATAAATGTTCTCATAAGCTTGAAAAGATCTTTACCTGACTAGATGGAAAACGATAAAAACATAATGATTATGAGAAATAAAATAAAGAATAATGTTATTTTTTAGAGAAAATGAAAATAGATCTGAAGAAGTTTCTTGGTTTAGTTGGGTGCTTATATATTTTTTTTTTCTCTTATTTCTTTAAAAATATAGTAGGTATCGCTTGCTCTAAGTTCGGCAAGCTCTGTAAAGCGAGGGACTTTACAAGTATATTAATAACAGACACAGGAAAATTATGGTCTTATGGAGCTGTGCCCTATATGGAGATCAAACCTTCACCCTCTTGCACACTTGTTGTAGATTTGACGGCCTCTGTGGTTCAATGAAAGTCTATTGAGCCACAGAGGCCGTCAAATCTACTCATAAACTGGTTTATTAAAAATGCAATCTAAACCGAAATCTTTCACCAAAAAGACGAAAATGTAGTGTTTAATAGACGTATTTATTTAAGAGATTTCTTTTCGGGTTAGCTGCAAAAGCGAATGAGATTTCGCAGAATTCCTTTGGGATAGGGGTAAAGAGGCCGTCTATAAAGTTTAAAATAGATTAACACACAAAATACCGCGGTCCTTACCTGTTCTAAAAACATGAACCGTGATTGCATTTGATTTGCTCACATAGAAGAGTTAAACGATATGTTTTACCTTTCTTCATTCTCTTTTTTAAATTGATCGGGATACAATAGTTAATATCAAAACGAATTTTACATTTAAATAGCTTATACAGTCGAGTAAAAAATAAATTTAAAAGCAAAAAATTAACCGGCCTGCAAAAAATACAGAAACAAAATACTCTTTATATTTAACTAGCTGTCCCGCACAACTTCGTCTGCGTAAATTTTCCCCGTTTTTGCAAAATTTCTCATTGCTTCTCCGCTTCTGTTGGTTGTAGCGTGATGTTATATAGCCTATAGCCTTCTTTGATAAATCCAACGGTGAAAGATTTTTTCAATTTGGACCAGTAGTTCCTGAGATTACCGCGTTCAAACAAACAAACTCTTCAGCTTTATAATATTAGTATAGATATCATGCAATCTGTCAGAGAATTCATTAATGCCTCCGACTGCATGATAGGGTATTTTGTTTCTTTTTGCAGGCGGGTTTTTTGTTTTTATATATTTTTTAAATTGTACTCTTTAGTAGTTGTAAGATAATTACAAGGTGATTTAATAAGAACTATTTGTTTTATTATTAACGTTGTTTTCATGATTTGCCACTTCAAACATTTTTTAAACATATAGATTAAGTACATTTATGATTAAGACAGATTAAGTACTCGCCTTTTAAAGCCCTTTGGTTTATTACCCCACTCAAGAGTATTAGAAAAAAACCGGCCAAGTGCGAGTGGGACTCGCGCCCTGAGGGTTCCGTAATAACTTATAAGTTTTTTTTAGAAAATTAACTAGCAATGTCGTATTGTGGGTCGCACATTACTTTTTTTTAATTAATTAAACTGATATTTTTAAAGACTAGGTTACTGATATAGAGTTCAAAATTTTCGGCTCTATAACGACTACCAAATCACAGTGTATAATGTTTAAAATATAAAAAAGCTAAATTGTACTTAAGTTAAATCAAATGTCAAAGTAAAATGAGTTTAATCTTGTATTTAAAGGAAAATATTAAGTATCGTACCATTTAATTTTAGGTTCTCTTAAATTTCCTATGGTTGAGGAACTTTAGAACTTAAGAGAATATTTCAGAATATTCTCCATCCGATAATATTCTCTTAAGGAGAATGTTATCGCTGCCCATCACTAGCCGGCGAAAGAAACAAGCGGCGAGGTAAAGTGGGGATGGAATTTTTTTTTCTCACCTACCCCATCGTGTGTATCAACAACCGTTTAGGGGTTGTGAAGATCATTTTCCGTTCATCATCATCCGTTTGTGAAATATTAAACTTTAAAGTGCAAATTTTTGTTAGAGTCAAGTGTCCCCCCCCTGCTGCTAAATGGTTGATGTCGGGTATTTAAAAAATTCAAGGTTGTAATATGTATATTAAAATTAAAAGGAAAACTATCACAGCTAAGTAGGCTTCACAAGTTTACGAGTAACAGCTGATCAAATGAGAAACAAAATTTTCATACAACTTCCATTGAAAATTATAATTATGTAGGTATAACTTTGTAAGTAGGAAAGAAAAACAACAGAAAATCCACTTCTTAAGCCACTTTATTCGGATGGGGGACGACGACGACTACGGAACCCTACATTGTGCGTGGCCCAACATGCACCCGGTTTTTTCCTTTTGAAATATCCCTAAAAAAAACCTTTGGATTTTAAGGATTGTATGACACTTGCGTCATCAAGATCAATCAATTGTTAAAATCGGTTGAGCCCTTGAGAAGCTAAGAGCGGACATAGGAACATCACATGGATACATACATACTTACCTTACCATACAAACACGTCAAACACATAACCGTCCTCCGCAGTCGAGTAAAAAGGTACAAGTTCGTACTATGTTTATTATTACTTACCTAGGGTTGACGTATCCAATACGATAAAAACCCTTAAACAATAAAGAATAACTGTCTACCAGTGTACATAAGTAGATATCTTATTTTTACAGTTCTAACGACTTAGCCTAATGGCTAAGGCATCGGCCTCGCAATTGTGAGGTCGCGGGTGGTATTCCTACCCATTAAACTACCGTCGTCAACCCACTTCTAACACAAGTCTTTGAGCTTAGTTGGTGGGATTAACAAGATTGCTAGTAATGTGGGACCCAATCCCACTATGCTAGTTATCTTTTTATATAAAAAAAAATCTTCATATACACATACTTATAATTATATGGAACCAAAAGTTGTGAATAGCATCTAAAGACAGCAGTCACGGAGAATTCAACTTAATCTATGTGCGAACCTTTACATATGTGGCTGGATATGTCTCGTATGCATTTCATTCGCTGCTAGTTCCAGATTTTGCTTCCTGACTTGCCTCTAACAACCTGTTTCTGAATATTTTGCGTTGGTTTTAGAATAAGCTTCATAAAAACGTTTACTACACTGCTTTTAGTTGATAGTTATAATAGTAGTAATAAAAGTATTTGATTTAACATAATAGTTGACACGTAATGTTACATCACTGAAAGAAATTAATTATAAAATCAAAAAGAATAGAACATGGCAATAAAAATTCGATGCCTCTCTTTACAAATCGTTTTGTTTACAATGTTTGAATGTATAAAACTTGATATGGGGGTAAGGTGCTCCACTATATTATATTAGTGGAGCACCTTACCCCCATATATGCACAATGTTAGAGGACAATGTTTGATTAAAAATTGGAACATGAGATAAAATAAAATAAAATCAACCTTAGTGGGTATAGTATGACCATTAGTGCTGTGCACTCCCTGAGGTATGCGCGCGGTGAGACGGGGGGGTTAGAATCGGCTGCTGCGCTGTCAGTGCGCCGTCAACGCTTGTGACGGCAGGTAGTGTTATTTGTATCGGACTGTCTATGTCAGACGCACACGAGATAAATATTCAAAGATGGGTCGTGCGTTATCTCGTGATATGAAGACTGTCATTTTTAAGGTGGCTGAATATTTTAAGAAAAGAAAAGCAGACAAAGAAAGCTTTGAATTTAAAAATGACGTGAATATTGCTAAAATCGTTGCGGAGGCTACGGGATACAGCAAAAGAACCGTACATAATGTGATTTCTGCGGGCTATTTATCAATTGAAAATTCAAGCCAATTAAAATTTCAATCGCCAAAAAAACCAAAAGTTCTAAAGAAAAAACACGTTGTGGATGATTTTGACCTTGGAGTTATCAGAAGAAAAATTCATCAGTTTTACGAAGTTGAAAAAAAAATACCAAGTGTCCGTAAGTTACTATCAAGTTTGAGACAGGATGGCATATTGAATTGTGGACGGGAATATTTAAGACAGCTTTTACACAAAATGGGCTACCGTTACAAAAAATGCAAATCAAAGAGACATCTCCTTATAGAGCAGCCTAATATTACAGTGTGGCGGAAAAAATATCTTACACAAATCAGAAATTACAGAACGGAAAACCGAAACATATATTTTCTTGATGAAACATACATCAACGCCAGTCACCATGCCAGCAAATGTTGGCAATCATCGTCAGAACCCGGTATTCATGCTGATATTGGGAAAGGACGGCGACTAGTAATACTCCACGCTGGGTGTCGAAATGGCTTAGTGGATGATACATTGACTATATTCAAATCCGATGCTAGAACCGGTGACTATCATGGAGATATGAGCGGACCTACTTTTTATAAGTGGGTAGATGAAAAGTTAAAAGATAAGTTGCTGCCGAATTCTGTGGTTGTAATGGACAACGCGTCTTACCACAGCGTTCAGATTGAGAAGAAACCAACTATATCAAGCCTCAAAAGTGAAATGCAGAACTGGTTGCTACGCCATAATGTAGAATTTTCAGGAACCATGTCAAAGGCTCAACTGCTACTTCTTATCAAAAATACACAAAAAGAACCCGTGTATAGAATTGACGAACTCCTGAAAGCCAGTGGACACACTGTTCTGCGTTTACCTCCGTACCATCCAGATTTAAATCCAATCGAGTTGGTCTGGGCTGATATTAAAAACAACATAGCCCAAAACTATATTAATTCTTCTCTAGACGAAAAGATAATCTTATTGGATAAATTGTTTTCGGAATTCACGGCGGAAAAATGGCAGAAATGCGACGATCATGTCCAGAAAAATGAAAATGATTACTGGAGTCGCGATAGTAGGTTCGATAATGTTATCGATTCATTCATAATAAATTTGCAAGACTCTGATTCAAGTTCCGGTGGCGAAGAGGAAGATGAAGATGATGACGAAATGGAAGATGAAGTTGAAACAGAATCTATGTCAGAATAACTTTCGTTAGAATATATAATTGTTTGTAAATATAAAAAATGTTTAATAAAACAAGTCCTGTTGTGAATTATAACTTTCAATTCTTATTTATCACCTGCATATTTTTAATAAAATATGAGTATATTTGGGTTACATTTTAATCAACAAAGTAAGTATATATTACAGATAGATAGCCTCCGACCAACGCAACGTCCCGCCACAAGTCTTGCCTTAGAAATGCAAACTGATATCGTAAGATCTGTCCGACATGTATCGACCTCATGTGAACTCATGCACTTTTTTCTTCGCCCCCCACCTCGCCGTGCATACCTCAGGGAGTGCACAGCACTAATGGCCACACTATACAACATAGTAGGAGCATCTACTTACAGCAAAGGTAAAAACTATATATACTTGAATATTGGTAAATTTATACACTAAACTGGTAACGAATGATTAAATATGACTGAATGATTAAAGAAAGAAAATTATGACCTTTATTCATCAATGGTGTTTATTCGTCATACAAATACAATATCCCGAAGTACCTATGTCTATAAAATACACCTTGAATGCTAGCTAACTCAAATGGAATAAATACCTGATTAGACTTTTTTTAGTTTCATAAAACCACATATACCTATAACAAGCTGATCAGCGCGCGGAGACGAAGTTGCACCGCAGCGCAACTTTGTCTGCGTAAATTTTACCCGTTTTTGCAACATTTTTTATTGCTGCTCCGCTCCTATTAGTCGTAGCGTCATGTTATAGCCTAAAGCCTTTCTCGATAAATGGGCTATCCAACAATAAAATCATTTATCAATTCGGACCCTACTGGTCCGAATTGATAAATGATTTTATTGTTGGATAGCCCATTTATTAATTATATATATTATATGGAGGAAATAAATGAATATATATTTATTACATATATGTTCATTTATTTCCTGAGATTATCGCGTTCAAACAAACAAACTCTTCAGCTTTATGATATTAAGTATAGATGATGTCTAATTAAAAGTCAGACTTAGCTTTTGCAACGTCTGACAAAACTTATATTTTATTCTATATTTGTAGTTAACATCAAATGGCTTCTGTCACACCTGGATAAATAGCCTAACATTTGTGAACATAGAAGTATCTAATGTAATATGAACTCCGGATATCAATGATGGCTACCTTCCCGGGCTGCGTTTATTGAAATGGTGTCAAATAGAAGGGATGCGAGAGGGGTCTAGCTAAATTGGCGGCTTTACGATGGACCGGTAGCAATTCGTCTCGTCAGTCTAGGTACAGCTTATCGAGCAATCCACACTCGGGGCCTAGCACATGCTAACTGAAACTGATTTACGACATCGTTGACAGTTTATTCAACAACGGTGTATATCGGTGCCTATTCTGTTGACATATTTCTGAATTAATTTGATTTATTTGATTAATTTATAAACCGACCTTTTTCGTCGATCACCAAACCGTCGTGTCGTGTTGTTTTGCTATACAAGTTGTGAATAAAAAGTTTACTTTAGTCTTAATTTATTTTCATAAATTAGATAAGTACCTAGTATGTTATTTTGCATTCCATTATTGTGTCCCATTAATAGGACCACGTGGGAACACTGTTTCTCGTGGTACCATAGCTATTTACGGTTGTGGGAATGTTCCTCCTGTATTTCTGTCAACGTCAAAGTGATTAATTTAGTTGTTATGCATTATGCCTAATAGGTACCCATTTTAGGCAAAGTGATTATATAGCTTGAATTAATGGCTGAAGCGTGAATCTTCGAATTCGAATTTTGATTAAAATTTTTATGAAAAAAATAAAGCAGGTTTTTTTTCAAAAAAATTGCTTTTTAAGAAATATTAATAGTCGAATATTGCTAAAAAATGTTGTTGCGTATTTTTATATATATATAATAACTGAAGTTATACGATACTTACCTTTATTGCTGGAAGAAATTAGACTTCTAACAAACTGGCCGACTGAGACTGGCCTTAAATGAATTTAATAATAAAATTTGATAGGTTTTTCATTTTGTGGATAGATCTTCTAATATATATAGAAAAAATTGGAGTCAGGGGTAATCAGCTTCTACTTTTCAATAGCTACCTGTCAAATAGGTGCCAATTTGTTAAGATTAATAATCACCAAAGTGACGTGCTTACTGTAACGCATGGAGTGCCTCAGGGCAGTATCCTCGGCCCAACTCTATTTTTAATTTATATTAACGACCTTTGTCAGTTACAACTTAGCAATACCCGCATTTTTACCTATGCCGATGACACTGCCCTTGTATCCCACGGCAGTTCCTGGGAAACTGCATTTCGGAGTGCCCAATTGGGACTCGATGTGGTTACAAATTGGTTAGCTAGAAACCAACTTACTCTGAACGTTGACAAAACTTGTTACCTCACCTTTTCACCATCATCATCTAGGCTGGTTTCTGCTTTACCTCAATTTCTTATTGCTCATACCTGTAATGAACCCACTCAAACTTGTGTGTGTCCTGCCTTCAACCGCACCACGTGTGTCAAATATTTGGGGGTACAAATTGATAATAGTCTAACATTCCACTCCCATATCGACTCACTTACATCTCGAGTACGCAAACTAATCTTTATTTTCAGGACTCTCCGACATGTTGTAGACACAAGTGTACTTCGACGTACCTATCTCGCTCTTTGCCAGTCCATTACACAATACTGTGTTGTGTCTTGGGGTGGTACAGACAAAACACATCTTATTAAACTTGAACGCGCCCAACGTGGACTCCTTAAGGCAGGCTGGATGTTACCGTACCATTTCCCCTCCACAAATCTCTATAAAGTCTGCAATGTCCTCTCTATCCGCAAGCTGTTCATCCTTAATGCCGTACTTACCACTCACTCTCAACTCACTTACGACCCTACCAAATTTGACACTGTGCGTCGCAAGTACTCAGTATGCCCCCGATTACAGTTCGAACATCTCGAGCCCAACGATGTTTTTACTTTCTTGGCAATTTTATTTATAACAAATTAAATAATATTTTAAACTTGTATCCGATGCCTAAAATGGAATGCAAAAAAGTAGTTACCACCTGGTTAAACAAGTTAAACTACGAGGAGACTGAAATAATTATCCAAAATTTGAAATAAAATTGTAATGTAGATAAAATGATAAAGGTAGCTAACCAACATACACACTGTTACATTAATCTTCATACATTCTCTCTAAGACACACACATCCACTCATACGCCCACCCCACCCACACACACACACATACACGCACGCGCGCGCGCACGCGCACACACACACACACACACACATACACACACACACACACACACACACACACACACACACACACGCACACACACACACACACACACACACACACACACACAGTCTCATACTTAGCTCTGTAATAAAATTTAAGTACAGGTATTGCACATGTCTTCTCTGATCCCTATATTGTTTAATCCCTAATGAGAGAGCCTGGAGATTCTGTCACACAGGTTTCGTACCTAGTACAAACCCCAGCTCTCACTAAGGTTTTAAGTTCTGTATCATTAGCCATATAAGAAACCAATGTACTTACCTTTTTGAGAGAAATAAATATACTAAATATACTGTTATATAAAATTCTCGTGTCACGGTGTTTGTAATTTAACTCCTCCGGAACGGCTCGACCGATTGTCATGAAATTTTGTGTGCATATTGGGTAGGTCTGAGAATCGGACAAAATCCATTTTTCATCCCCCTAAATGTTAAGGGTTGTCCACCCCTAATATATTTTTTTTAATTTTTAGGTAGGTAAATTTTTATTTTTTATGATACCGGATTCAAAAATACATACAACCCTGTATTTTCACCCTTTTACGATCAACCCCTATTTTTTATTTACCCCTATTTTGCAAAAACGGGTTAATTTGACGCAGACGAAGTTGCGAGGGTCAGCTAGTATATATATAATAATTTAAAAAACTTTTACAAAGAAATATACAAACAATTGCACAGTAAATACATAGTAACAAACTAAATTTATAAAACATTAATAAAGGTATGACTATTTTATAGTTCATAAGGTTAAGTAAAATCTAGATATCTACAATTGATAAGTAGCTATTGCCAGAACAAGGTTAAAGATAAACCTGTGTTTCAGGTATATATTGTGACAAATATGAATTTAGTCTATGACAAGTGACAACAGAATCGACGCCATTGTTTATTAATTACTAGTACGGTTAATGTGATCGCTGTAGTACGATAGACATTTGATACAATCTCTAATGGTTCGATTTCGATTAGTAAATTGGTAGATGGCAAGAATCAGTGCCAAAGACGATAATGGTCGCCTATATCTCTTTAGAGAATAGCCAACTACGTAGCAGACGACTGGAGAGAGATTAGGCGTAGGACCAATGGCTTAAAGTGCTCTACGAGACAGCGAGGGGTGTGATAATGTTAAAAAACGGTCACCCATCTATAGTCGGACAGTGGTAACGTTGCTTAACCACATCAAAGCGTCGGCGTCGGTATGAATGAAGGCGTTATGAACACTCGTAACGAACAAAAATATACTTAAAAAAAACTAAACGTTTCTTTTCAATAACAGCAAAATTACCAGAATATTCTTGAATAAATCTCAACTAAAATGGCATTGAAGATAAGGCATAGGTACTATAAAATAATATTGTAAGCGTATTGTGTTCTCACAATCGTACAAAGGGAAACGTGCGATGTTTCGAGGCAATAACGTGAAAATTAAGAAAAGGGGTGACGAGTATCAGCTCCATCGACAAGATTGTTATGGCAGTGGGGGAGTATTGTATGTGACACGATTGGAAAAGTAGCGAAATAGAAACTCAATAAAAATCACTTGTTACTTCTGTACCTATACGAGTCAATGGAGTTTATTCTATTGTTAAAAACAATCTCTTAGACTATAATAAGACACACATTTTCGCCCGGATTTTGAGTCTATTTATCTATATAAAAGGAAAAGCTGACTGACTGACTAACATATCAACGCAGGGCCTAAACTGTAAGGGTTAGAAACTTGAAATTTAGTACAAGGGTTCCTTTTATAACGTAGAGGAGCACTAAGAAAGGGGTAAAACGGTGGTGCAAAGTGATGAAACTTTGCCGTTAAAATATTTTGGTAACAATTTGGCATCCACGCGGGTGAAGCCACAGGCATAAGCTAGTGGTTAATAAGCGTAAATCAACAATACCCAATTACTTAGTAGACAATTAGGCTAGTCAAAGTGTGCGGAGGCGGCGGTAGCCTAAAGGCTAGGACATCGGCGCTGGTTCGAATCCTACCCATTTTACCTACTACCGATGTGAACCCACTCCTAACATAAGCAATTTAGCTTAGCTGGAGGGGTTAACAGGATTGCTAGTAGTGTGATACACAATCCCACATTGCTAGTTATCTTTTAAAATAAATATGACACGCGCTACCATATGAGCGCCCTGTGGAAGAAATAGCAAACGCGAGCTAGCATGCCACGCCTTAGTAAAACTTTACTACTTTTTAGAAAGAGATGACGCTACTTTGTGGACAATACCTGACAAAGGCCGCACGAGTTATTTCTCTCTTCCACGCTTTGCAGTCAATACTTACTTTTTAACTAGCTGTGCCCCGCGGTGTTACCCGCAGTTTATTAGCCTATGTGTTAATTCAGGGTGTCAGCTAACTCCATACCATTTTTTATTAAAATCGCTCCAGCGGTTTAGACGTGAAGAAGTAACAAACATACACACTCACATACTCACAAACTTTCGCCTTTATAATATTAGTGTGATGGAAAGGAATGACACAGTGCTGCGGGTCAATTCACGTATGTAAAGCAGTGCAGTTGCAGTTCAGTTGCAGTTAAGTTTCGATTAAAACGGCCATTTTCGTATTCTTGTAACTTTGGAATCGATCTTAAAAACGCTTGCGCACCTTACTTGAATGTCGTTATTGCGCAACCAACTATAAAAGTACTTCCCCATTTATGGACTATCACAACCTATTTAACTCCTTGATTCTCTATCAGTAAACAATATTCATGTAGTTGAGTAAAGTGTTTGCTAAACCCAGTAGTTGCAGTGTAAACGCGGTTTAATAGATCGTCAAGGTATTAGTGTTCCTAATTACATAGCTTGTAGATAGTCCCGATACGAGATGAATCGTGATTACTGATATCTACTTACACATGTATATCCACGTCTAATACAAGATCGTTCAAATTTTGAATCGCGATACTGAAGTTCTCACAGCTACGAGATATAGACTTGCAGCTAAGGTGTGCTTTTAACTACTACTAACTAACTTTTGGTAGATGTATTTACAAGAATTAACATACGTTTATCTGAGTGAGTGATAACAATGGGTAACGTTTGGAACTTGAATAAACAGGTTGATTTGTAATATACTAATAGCCTCCCGCTCGTGGCTTCTTTACATTACATCAAATAATTTATAATATTAGTGTTGAAAAAAATACATTTTTTTCAACACTAATATTATTATTATTATTATACACCTACCACCTACTTTTGTCATAAAACCACCTACCAAACTTCTGTAAGAACCTGGAGTAAAATCGTTGTTTTTTTTTGTTAATCTCACAATAAATAACGATTTTACTGACTATGACTGTTTTCAAAAACGGTCACCCATTTATAGACCGACAGTGGTAATGTTGTTTATTGACTTGATGTTAGTCAGTCAGCTTTTCCATTTATGATAAAGTCATAATTCCAAAAACAGGTGGTAAGTGGTAAATCAATTAATTAAGTTTTTTTACAAAGTTATTTGGTGTAATGTAAAGAAGCCACGAGCATGAGGTTATGAGTATATTGCCAATCATCTTGTGGGTATAGAAGTTCTCAATGTAACTCATTGTTATCACTCACTCAGATAAACGTATGTTAATTATTTTAATTTTTAACAATAATTTCTTCTTGTAATATAATTTTTAATTCTAATTACACAAGGTTAGGAGCACACGCTGGGAGTGTAGGTACATAGTTTTACACTTAACACGACATAAAAAAAAGTTACCTGTTTTGTCCTGGACCGCCAGACACCATCACCTCGCCTGGTCGGAGGATCCTCCTTTTGTATTGGAGGGACGTATCCCTTTGCTCTTCACACACGGATACAATATCACTAGTATAATTAATTGCAATGAACAATGAAACGAGTTGTTGATAAACATTAATTTGTCGGTAATGGAATTTATATTGTTTTACTTCGGCGCTTGACTGCTGAAAACACGGAAAGTATTTAGTGTGTTTTAATTATTGTTTGTATAACACAGTTTCGAACTGTAATTGATTACTTACTCATTTGATAGGTACTGATTCTGTTTATCAGTATATTTTGACAGGTTACATCATTTTAAACCAGATTGTGGCGCTGATTTGATGAAGTAATTGAAGTCTGCAATCTGAAGAGATGATGTGACATAGTTTTAATTTAGTAGATTCTATGCACACGGCGTATTATTAACGCACGCTCACGACGCTGAAGATGACCAAAAATATTGTCAGATATGCATCGATAGATACGCGCGTATAACGCGATTAAAACGCGCGCGAGAAGCTCGGTTTTATTACCCGACTACGCGTTTGTATCATCGTATCAGCGCGATTGTGTCGGCACTACATTTTTGAACGTGCGCAAAGGTACTGTCTGCCTGAATTGCGTACAAAGCGCGTTAGCGCGCGTCCCCGTCGGAGCGTTAAAAATACGCCATGTGCATACTCGCTTATTTAGTACTGACCATAAAGACAATATAGCACTAATCCAAATTACACCACACTACCTCTCGTCTGCGTAACGTCAAAAACATGCAATTGCCCTAGTCTGTGGTACCGGGAGCCGGTATAGTACACAGACGGGGTATTTTTAGGTATATGCTTTCGTTTTAATTCATTATCTCGGATTTTAATTGGAATTTATGTAATTTGTAACTTAGTACATATTCCTAATGAAATAAACTATTTTTTAAATATTTTTGTGTGTTTTTTTTATTTTTTTATTGTAAGTAAATATATACTTAATGTGGGAGTACCTATATTGTACTCTTATTTACTCCATATATCAGATAAAGGACAATATTTGCACCATATGTTTTATTTTATTTACACAATAATATATTTAGAACAAAATACAATTAAAACATTACCTGCCGTTGTACATTTTTTTTACACAATACCTGTATTTATAAAAGCGACCGCACCGAACCGCAATTATGTACAGTCAAAAGGCGGTGTCGTTTGTAGTCGATTTAGGAAAAAAACTATTGTTATTATAAACAAAGGTTTATTATAGATAATAAGTTCACCTTATCAGCTACATGTAATAAAAGCCGCACATCTGTGAATTGAATAGATTTTAAATACAAAAGGAATAAAGAATGTACTAAAATTTGGGTCGTAAATCAGTCGGTCAGCTTTTAATTTTTTTCAGGTAGAAAAACAATTCCTGGGATAAAAACAATACTATTTTTAGGTTCTTTACAAAACTCGCTACCTATAACAAAACAAAAAACAATAATGATCCTAAGAAATATTTTCAATACAAGCATTTAAAGAAACACATAAAAAGTAGTCGTTTCGTCAGCCATTTTTGTCGTAATAATAATAATAAATGTATGCAAAACCCTGTCTGTGGAGTATACCGGCTGCCGGTATGAGCATTTCCGCGCTCCGTTTTTATTCAATTCTTTCGTTATTTATACAAATAAACACATTGTACATGGTATCAATCTAAAGTATATTAATTAGGGCTTTATATTCAAAAGTTTATTTAAGTGTGTATTACTACTACGTTTATATATGACGAAAATAAAATGACGTTCATAGTTCTTTGGGCGTATTGTGCACACTTAGCGCCTTTTTATACAAAAAATATAAATGTAAATGATAAATGGAATACTAGAAAATGGAACATTAATAACCATTTAATATAACTGTATTAAAATAATTATATACTACTGAACAAATTTACATAGTAAAACACGATCAAAGTATTCATAGTGCCCGCTGACTCTCTGCTGACGTTGCGGTATTTTGAACGATGATTACGCGCGATTTTGTTCTGTGTGCCCATTATGTGAAAATCGTATTAGCTTGCCTGTTTCTTCATCTTTAATTTGATATATGGCAAGATAGCCTTACAATATTTAAAAACCTTCAAAAAAAATAAAAACCAAAGAGCGGCTGTCATTTTACCCCGTATCTGTGAAGCATACCGGGAGCCGGCATAGTACACAGACAAGGGGTTTGACGTCTATACCGGGAGCCGGTATAGTACACAGACGAGAGGTCTAATACATATTTTTTACTTTAGAAGTCTGTCTTATCTCTCTCTTCTGGGCGAAAGAGAAAAATAAACGTCCAATATAGCCTCTGTTAAATACACTACCTATCTTCATGGTACAGTCAGTCTGTACCACGAAGATAGGTGGTAGAAAAGAATGCAGAAAGAGAACTTTAGAGAGGCAACTTTTTGACACCCCTACTTCAAGAGATCAAAATAGAGGCAGTTTAAAACTGTGGTAGTTCATGCAGGTGTGTAAGACATAAGTTGGACTACGTATAAAAGGAAGCACGTTTATGAAAACATTTAACAAAGACAGCCCACATTATGAATTTTATAAAGACCGTCTAAAGTTTTAAAGAATTTAGACAAAGGTTGTCGGACTTTAGTTAACAAAACAAGTAGGTATTTAAACGTTGTTTTAGAGAGACGAAATTTTCTCATTAATGAGCCATCCTGACCTCGGTACCGTCATAATACCTCATTGTAAAAAGTCTTTTGTCAAAGTTATGACAACTACATAACAAAGATATACCGTAGATGATGAATTTGACGGTTGTCACCTTGTTTGATGGGGAACCGAACCGAGACGAGGCTATCCTTATAGGATAACACTCTTCTTTTTTTCCTTTTAAAATTATAGGGATAAAAGGTATGAACTTGATGGTTGACACAAAGTACATTGACTCGAGGTTAGTATGAGATTGTGCACTGTTTTGTTTTGTGTTGTAATCTAACCTATCGCGAAGCAATCACACGTACTTTCACCACCGAGTTATTCCTCCACTGAGACACACACTTGCGTTAGTAACAGATTAACTGCTTCGTCTTGTGATTTTAGGCAATTTATAAACCGCCTTCAAAAAGGAGGAGGTTCTAAATTCGACTGTATTTTTTTTAATGTTTGTTACCCGATTACTCGCAGACGGCTGGAACGATTTGAAAAAATATTTTTGTGTTTCAAAGGGTATACTTCCAGATTGGTCCCAATGTCATCAAAGTTCGGATCTGATAATGAGATCTTGGAGAAATCGAGGGAACTCTTCAAATATTAAAGGCACACCTATAGTAATTTGAGTATATTTTGTTGTAATTCGTGCGTTATTCTTAAAAAACACCATTGAGTGAAATGGAACTGATGATGAAGACCAGTGGAACTATTCAATAATAAATATTGCGGGTTGCGACCTGAGTACCGTGTTCGATACCTGATTCTTCGCCTCCGTCAAATCATGTAATGGAACTGATAATCTAGTATCAGGTGAACTGCTCTAAAATCAACGGCCTTGTATCGCAAAACGCAACATTTTGTAAAAAGAAATAAGCAGTTTGAATTATGCAATTGTAACATAAATTAACTACAAACCAATACTGTTACTACTTAACAAAAAAATAAAAACCGACTTCCAAACTAAATATAAGCTACTGCTTTTTAGTTACCTTATATTTATTTTGGAAGTCGGTATTTATTTTTTTGTAAAAAAGTTTTTAGATGGCCTCAAAAATCGTTACACGAAGGATACATTTAACAACCGCGTAGTTCAGTGGCAGTGAAGTTATCGCCGTAATATCATGTTTGCAGGCTCCATCGATTAGGATCTTGCGAGTCCAAGATTCGTCCGAGTCAATATTTTTCCTTCATATATTTAAATATTTATTTTTCTTACCTACTTTCAAAGATGTGGTCTGACTCCTATAAGCACACGTGCCCATAAATTGCTTAGGTTAGTTTTATAAAGTCTATATGCTACATAGACGTGCAGACTTCGCGCGTACAAAGCGATAATTTAAACTCAAAGTTTCTCGTAGAAATTTGGTCGTAGTCACATATTTTAGTTGGTTTAGGATAGTTACTTTGGATTTGGAGAAACCTGAATTAGGTATTTCATCATTTACTAGGGCTAGCCTACAATCTAGGGGTTAGACAGGTTTAAAGTTGGGTCTTAATACGCTTAATTAAGCCGCAATCCAATGTGGTTGGTATTTACAATGTGTTAAGTAATTTGAAATTGAATACTATATTATATTTTAACTTAAGATAGGTACTAAGATAAAACATCTTCTTAATCAGAATGGTTGCAATGCTGAAAATGGCTTTGTAAAACCCTTGAGCCAAGCGTACAATCGTTTGTGTTATAAAATTGAAATTTCGTACACAATTGAAATCAATCCTTCATAGAATCGCGTGTGGATTTGAGTATGGTATATTCCAAGTATCGATATTTTCATTTAAACACACACTAGTAGTTAAACAAACTAGTTTAATAGTTTCAAATATGACAAATTGTTCCTCGAATCTTTGTTGGTCCACAGCTGAATGGGCTAATCGAGAAATCGATAATTGAAAGACCCAATATTTAAAGGATATAAAAAAAGATATGATTATATTCAAAACAACTGATTTAAGAGATCATTGTTCTCAAATATTTAACTTTCGACTGCTTAGTATTTCTTTCTTCCTAGAGAGAAACTGAAAGTTATTCCCAAGAGTAAAACTCTGGGGAACAACTGATAAAACTAGGTAAGGCCAGTTCAACCAAACCGTATTTCAGCGCCTTCCAATCACCAATCACCAAACATTTTTGGCAGAATTTGCCCCAGGACGGTACACTATACATAAATAATCTTCTGAAGAACTCTCAAGAAAGACCTTTTCTGTCATTTATATAATTTGAATTGGCAATCTTATAACACGTAGGCTTGACATTCAAAAGAGGCCTTATCTAAGCAGATCCTGAAAGGAAGGCATAATTTATTTTGGTTTTTATTCGTTATTCAAAACCGATGCCTTATAGAACCACTTTGATAGATGAGGTTGTAGGTTGTCTACGTTAATATAATAAAAGTTTTTGTAGAGGAAAAAAGCCTATAAGGTAGTTTGCTCGACGTAATTTAAAGAAAATTCTTTCATATTCCATCTAAATAGATTATTGAAAAGGTTTTACTTGAAAGATTATTTACTGTAAGGAATATGTTGTTTATTTCAAAAGAATAAATATTCCACGATATGACCTAGTTTTAAAATCAGGAGGTGTATAAACTATTTTCACAAATATCTTTAAGACCCCATCCAGGCGCGAATCCAAGGGGGGGGGGGCAGCAGGGGTAATTGCCCCCCACAGACTCTTAAATTTTCTAGTGTTCGCCATACATTTGGTCTTTCGCACGATGACGAATGATCCACACTTGGCCGGTGTTGGGTCAAATTGCCCCCCCCCCCTTCCCCCAGAACATGATCCTGGATCCCCGCCTGAGCCCGTCTCTCTTTTCATGTTGCGGCGGTATTAAATTCCACTATAATTCTAGTAACTATAAATCGTCATAACATACTTATTCGAAAAAAATTTGTTCAATAAAAATCATGATGCCTAACACTGGATCCAAACCTGAGCCTAATCGATAGCCATCCACGCTTGTTGTAATCAATGAACCAAATTATTTTTTCCTGTTTGTAATCTACTTGTTTACCAAAAGGGAGGGTTGTACAAACAGACATACCAGAAAGTCATTCGATTAGATGGGTGTGAAATGACCCATAGAAATTGCACCAAGGGTTGTGGAAAGGTGTTACTTTGTTCCCATAAGATGTTTCCAGATAATGTTTTTCGTATTTCAGGTACCATCTGCTTTATTACCGGCCGTTAAACAAAAAGACACATATGAAAAAAGTATTGTAGGTTATAAATTCTAAAATAAAATACTGATAGAACTATCTAAAATTGATTATATTCACAAATTTAAAAATA
Organism: Herminia tarsipennalis; assembly: GCA_945859575.2. NCBI lineage: Eukaryota > Metazoa > Arthropoda > Insecta > Lepidoptera > Erebidae > Herminia > Herminia tarsipennalis. The sequence continues at coordinate 13,575,067 of OX243835.2, forward strand.
AATTAAATAACTTATTAGTGCAAAAGGTGTATTACAGTGTGAAAGAATATTTGGAAGATAAAAATTTGTTCAACTGACAGATTTCAATTAAATTGTTATTTCATTGATTTCAAACGTATTACCTGTTTCTGATAATTATTATATTTAGGTATTAATTAAATTGTCTGTATCATTATTAATATAAAACTGTGACACAACTATGAAATAATATAATGTATCTAATATGGAAATGTGTTATTTGTACTTGTATATTTAAATGTCATTTAGGGATCTGTACTCAATTGTTTAATAAACCATGAATATTGTGTACCTAATGTAAAATTTTGCATGCCTGTAAGTGAAATATGGTAGATCATCACAACTCTGTAAAACCTTATTTTGTTCCCATATTTGCAAATAAAGTAATTGAATTGAAAAAAAAATAGGCGGAGATCATCAGATTCGTTTATAGGCAGTCAGTTTCTGTGGACGTTTTTTATTACTACGTATCTACTTTACGACTGCCTCTGTGGCGCGGTGGGAGTGTGTCCAACTGCTACGCAAGAGGTTTCAATTCCCACACGGTACACCACTTTGTGTGCTCCACAAATTATTGTTCCGAGTCTGTGTGTACGTTGTGTCCGTGACTTGTATGTATATATGTTAGTAAAGTCCCCCGAAATACAGGGCTAGTACCCTACTGCTGGAGTAGTCTTTAAATAAAAAAACCTTGGGTTTTGAGTAGGTTACTTTTTAATGACTGGTAAAAGTTCTTCACATAAATGCTAAAAAAGAAACAAAGTAATGTTTTTTTTAACTTAATCCGGAGGGTTGGGAGGGGGGGGGGGTAAAGACCAAAAAACGTTAAGTACTTTTCTCTCCCAAAAAACAAATAGCCGTCTTTGTGAAAAAAAAATCTTATAGTTGAGATCACTAACACTCGTATGAATTATATAAAAGTAATTGCTGGTACATACTCGTATATTTATGTTTAGAATAATAACGCTGAAGAGTACCTAAATTTCATGATTCTCGTAAGGGACAAAAAATACTAAGAATCATATTTGAATTCCAGTCTTCCTTAGTCCTAAGCTTTTTATTATATAGTTTAATAGAAACAGAAAGAATAATAACAGAGAGAAAATGAAATAGTGCTGAATAAAACGATGTAAGCAATAATATTAATATTATCAAAGTATTAATCTACGAATGGCAGAAACCCTGCGAAAAACTAAGGGATTATCGCGGCAACTACCAGCCGTAATACTTACTCGTACTAAGGTTTCATTTCAATTGCTAGCTTAAACTTGTTCAATTATTGGATTATGTCAATGGTCGAGTTGCTCATTGTATTCTCTTTCAGGAAACAGTCAAGAGAGGTAATGAGTTTGTTGTAAGTAACTGTACCTGGGGTAGGTAATTCTTTACTTAGATTTTTCCGTTTAAGAAAAGACAATTTCCGCATTAAGGTTCATTTCCGTGCATCGCGACCGATCGCGAGTCGCGCGCGGCCGTAGCGATAAAGGTTCATTTCCGTGCATCACGACCGATCGCGAGCCGCGCGCGGCTTACGACACGCGTCTGACGCGCGCGGCCGATACGACAATAGTCAGAGTATGAGAATATGTGGTACCGTTTCCGAGGTAAGCGACAGTGCGCGCGCAGCCTACGACAGTCGTCGGCCGCGCGCGTCTGTCACTTACCTCAGCTGCTTGTCGTAAGCCGCGAGCGGCTCGCGATCGGCCGCGATGCTCGGAAATGAACCTTTAGGGTACAGGACTTGTGTCGCGGGGACCTTACAAACAGATTAAATGGACACGAAGTAGAGACAGATGGGGATCAAGAACTACTTTTATGGTTCTCTTATAAACGTTGTCCTGTTCATATACGCCACTGCACCATTGCCGTAGTCATCGGTTGATATATAATTGAAAAATCATTTGAAAAGTGGTCCAGTTAAAATATAGAGTTCGTCTGCCGTCTGTAAAATTAAATAATCGCAGATCTACCGCAAATCCCTGTTTAGGTAACCATCGTTTTAGATTAGCGTAAGAACAAGCTTAGGTACGCGATCTACACAGTTATTGTAATTGTATTATAGATCTATACTAATATTATAAAGCTGAAGAGTTTGTTTGTTTGACCGCCATAAACTGTTGAACTACTGATCCGAATTGAAAAATACTTCACTAATATTTTACTGTTATAATAGCCCATTTAAGGAAGGTTATAGGCTACTAGCTGTTCCGCGCAACTTTGTATGCGTAAATTTTCCCCGTTTTTGCAACATTTTTCATTGTTGCTCCACTCCTATTGGTCGCAGCGTGATGTTATATAGCCTAAAGCCTTCCTCTATAAATGGACTATCCAACAAAAAAAGATTTTTCAAATCGGACCAGTAGTTCCTGAGATTAGCGCGTTTAAACAAACAAACTCTTCCGCTTTATAATATTAGTATAGATATAACATCATGCTACGATCAATAGGAGCGAATCAGCAATGAAAAATGTTCCAAAAACGGAAAAGATTTAAGCAGACGAAATTGCGTGGGTCTGCTAATATTATAATAATCTGAATATCATAGATATATAACTTAAAACAACTTACTTAAAGCACGGCGTTTTTAAACACGCATTACTTAATCTTTTGCAACATAAACGATAATATCTAATTACAATATTGTACCAAACGCTTCAATGTAAAGAGGTTAATTACTTTCCTCTTATTAAACAACCCGCAACGAATGTTTCAGACATTGGTGTTATGGTATCTCAGGAGAGTTTTCATTAACCGGTGATATTGCATTACAATGTGCGACCCGTGCCGAAGACTCCCCCATCCGCTAACGAGCTTACTATGTTTTGACCTAATTAATATATAGCCAGCGGACAATATGTGTATACGTCACTAATTTTGATTAATTATTGCAGATATTTAAAGTGATTTTATAGCGCTATTAGTGCATTAAGACTTGATTAGGTACTAGAGGACAAATGGAGGAACATGTTGCGGGATATGTCGCTCAAGCTGTAGTGTGACATGCGTTTGCCCTCGGTAAATGCGCCGCATAAATTATCTTCCAGAAATACTTCCAAACTTTTTTCAGCAATTGTGGTCCAATGGTTAGGTACTGCTCCGAGTAAGAGCTTGGTTTTCGAAGAATCTACACTTCAAAAACAAGGCAGAAGAGCGCCAATCAAAATTCACCTTCACAATCGATTAAAAAATCACAGTGAGGAAAATGAAAACCCAGTTTCTAAGACATGTGATATGCCCGCCCTGGGCTCGCGCGGTGATTTATGAAATTATGACTCGTACAGGGTCTTTATCCACAATATTTTTAAGATTTTGACAATTTGCACGCTCTTGCCGTGGACACGGAAAAAAGATCGTGAATAAGGACCTAGTGAGATGGCCTGTCTCTTAGAACAGGGGTTTCTAATCTTTTAACATAACGGAACCACCTAGTTATGATAGTTCCCATTTTTATTTGGTAATCTATACTAATATTATAAAGCTGAAGAGTTTGTTTGCATGTTTGTTTGTTTGAACGCTGTAATCTCAGGAACTACGGGTCCGAATTTAAAAATTCGTTTTCTGTTGGGTAGCCCATTTATCGAGGAAGGCTATAGGCTATATAATATGACGCTTCGACCAATCAGACCAAATCAAGAAGCAGAGCAGCAATGAAAAATGTAGCAAAAACGGAAAAAAAATACGTAGACGAAGTTGTGAGGGTCAGCTATTCAGTAAATAAAATAAAATGAGACGTAAGTACTTATCAAAGCTGGACATTGTAATTATCCGACGTGTTTTCTCGTTGTTCCTTCTACGTAGGCAAACATGATTTCACATGATTTTATTTTCCCATTGTCTAAAAACAATCGCGGAATCCTGGTAACTTTTCTACGGAAACCTTGGGTTCCGTGAAATCCAGATTGGGAAACCACGCCCTAGAAATATTAAAAGATTCTGATAAACAATTTTCAGGCACATTATAAGGACCCATAACCTAAATACTTTGATACTTAACTAGCTGACTCGCGCAACTTTGCGTAAATTTTCCCCGTTTTTGTAACATTTTTCATTGCTGCTCTGCTCCTATTGGTCGTAGCATGATGTTATGTAGCCTTTAGCCTTCCTCAAAAAATGGGCTATCCAACAGCAAAATATTTTTTCAATTCGCACCAGTAGTTCCTGAGATTACCGCGTTCAAACAAACAAACTCTTCAGCTTTATAATATTAGTATAGATGACACTATAACTAAACGCACAAGTAGTGCAGTAGTAGTGGGTATCGTTTTAGTATTATTTAGGTACTTACAAAGATCAGAATCCCTATAAAACTAAAAATTATTGCATTACAGTCACTACATTATCAACATCAAAACTTTTGTTAACTTACCTAAAAATAAATTCATGGTTGAAATTTAAAGCAATCAATTCCAAAACAATTCAACTTCAAACAATGCATTCGATTTTATGCATTCGATTTTAGACACAACAGTTAAATTAGTAGGAAAGGTAAACTTTCAAACCCCTCCACGATGACCGAAATAGCCACCTAGCCACCTCTCTGTTGGCAAACTATCACAAAACTTAATTCAGTTGAATTAAATACAAAGACCAATTGCGGTGTCTAAACAACACATCGGCGAATAAGTTAGTGTGGATACCTACGTGAATGGCACACATGCATGTAATCCTATAATTACCACAGTGGAGAGCGGCTCCGTTTTCATTGGCCGTAAAGCTCTATGGTTCTACAACAACACTGGACCTCCTCTATAGCACTATAAAGTGTCGGCTAATAGGGATTACTACACTTTCACGTGCAAGATTTAACTTTGATACAGATTTTGGACATGCTTAATAAACTGGAGTCTGTATTTAGGAGCTCTCTCTCAGCCTGTCTCAGGTGGTTTGTTGGAAAATTGAGTGGCTCATAATGTACCTTAATTATATATTAAACTATATTATAATAAGGTAAATGGCTTAAAACTATTTTATGTTAAGTGTCACTTACCTATTTAGATTATCTTTGAGTAGCGACTTAATCGATTCAGCAATAGGGTATTTGACTGAAGTCAAATCAGCCTCTTTTTAAGAAACGTCAAATGTATCCGCTCGGTACAAATTTGCATGAAATGCTAGCATGTGACGTCACGTTTTTTAATGGTCAAATCATTTACTTTTAGTGTTTCTTTTTATGATCAAAAATTAACAAACACGTTAAATTATAGATCAAACTATTTTTTAGAACACTCATTAACACATTTATTTATTTATTTATTTATTTATTTATTTATTTATTTATTTATTTATTTATTTATTTATTTATTTATTTATTTATTTATTTATTTATTTATTTATTTATTTATTTATTTATTTATTTATTTATCTATTTATCTATTTATTTATTTATTTATTTATTTATTTATTTATTTATTTATTTATTTATGTATTTATTTATTTATTACAGATTGCATAAATACAGGTAGGGTTAAAAGTTATTACAAATTGTTAGGTATCACTGTACTTTACCTCACGGCATACAATTTAATACATTGTTAAAAATAATAATAATAATAATCGGAATTAAATATAAACACAAAATAATAAAAAATTAAAAAAAATAAAAATAATAATAATAATATTTGAAATTAAAATTCTTACAAGCTATGAGAAATATATTCATCTACGGAATAGTATGCATTTTCAATTAATATATTAATAATTTTACTCTTAAATATCATTATATTTTCTATTTCCAGAATTGATTTTGGCAACTTATTATATATTCTCGGAGCCATGCATAGAATACTCTTGTTAAATTAGGCTGTAGAATTAGGCGGGATACATAACTTTAAATTATTACGACTGCTACTCATTTTCTCAAATAGATGACAATATTTTTTGACAAATAAAATAGTTTCTAAAATGTATATACATGGCAATGTCAAGATTTTTAGGTTTATGAAATGTGGTTTACAGCTTTCTACCTGTTTTAAATTAAACATAGCCCTTAAAACCCTTTTTTGGGATTTAAATGCTTCGTTTTTATCTGTGGCGTTACCCCAGAATATAATTCCATATCTCAGAATAGGCGCAACATATCCGTGATAGGCTGTTACAATTGTTGCTATATTATTCGTTTTTGAAAGCTTATATAATGCATATGAGAATTGATTTAACTGTAAGCATACTTTTTCAATGTGCAATTTCCAGTTTAAATTTTCGTCGATATATACGCCTAAGAATTTTGTAGTAGTTACATGTTCTATTCGTTGATTATTGCATTGTATGTCGATTCCAGCCAGTTTATTAATTCTATTACTAAATGTCATTAAATTTGTTTTTGATACGTTCATTTTTAAATTATTTAATGTCAGCCAGTGTATAACACTATTTAGGGTGTTGTTTATGTCTTGCTCTACTTGTGATTTATTATTTCCTGTAAATAAAATAGTGCTGTCGTCAGCAAAGAGAACTAGCCTATGCTTTATTGCCATCGGTAGATCATTTATGTAAATTATAAATAAAAGTGGTCCCAGTACACTTCCCTGAGGTACTCCAAATAGAACAGTCCGTTTCTCTGATGAGAACGTTAATACTTTTTTTTCCCTAGGGCAAAATGATGTGATTTGTGTGAGTTGTTGCCTATTACTAAGGTAGGACTTTATTAAATTTAAGATATTGCCCCTTACACCATAGGCATACAACTTATCTATTAGTATGTTATGATCGACATAATCAAAAGCCTTACTTAAGTCCATATATAAGGCGCAGGCCTGCCTTTTGTTATCTATGGCTGTCATTGCCATTTGAAAAAAATTGAAAATTGCTACATTTATATTTTTTTGTTGTCGGAATCCGAACTGTTCATCAGCTAGCATATTATTTGCCTCAAAATAATTATAGAGACTTCAATGAATTACCTTCTCTAGTACCTTTGATATGACAGGAACAAGTGCTATAGGTCTGTAACAATTAATATCGTGTTTGTCATCTTTTTTGAAAAGAGGTTTAACTATGGTTAGTTTTAACTGTGATGGAAAAACGCCATTGAAAATACACAAATTAGTTATATAACTGAGTATATATGATAACTTAGTTGATACTATTTTTAATATTTTGGTAGATATACCGTCGTATCCAGTACTATTGGTTGAATTAAGACTCAATATAATTTTATTAATGTCTTCAGGTATGGTTGGTAGCATAAATAATGAGCCAGATTGTTTTGCCATACAAATTTTGTGCGAGGTAGGTCCTAATTTAGCCACTTGATCTATAAAACAATCATTAAACGCATTTGCAATTTGTGCGGGATTGTTTATTACATTGCCATTAACATGTATATGTTGGATGTGCTCCTTAGGCATATTGCATTTATTTTTATTTATTATAGTCCAAGTAGCTTTGCACTTATTTAATGCTTTGTTAATGAAATTGTCATTTTGGCACTTTTGTGTGAGTTTAATGATGTTATTTAATCTAGTGGACAGGCTAGTAAATAAATGTTTATTTATGTCAGTGCGCTTTTTACGATATTGCCATAAAAGCTTCCGCTTTCGTTTGCAGCAAAGTTTTATTCCTTTTGTAATCCATTTAGGCCTGGCTTGCACTGTAATTTTTGCCAAATATACTGGAAAGCATAAGTCATAGAAGAGCCGAAACAACTCGTAGAAATGGGTAAAAGCCCTATTTGGATCATCACTTTCAAATACTTCGTGGAAACTGAGAACATCTATGCAATTTTTGAATTTGGCAATGTTTTCATTACTATAGTCGCGTTTTTCAATAAACCAGTATTTAAGAGAATAAGCAGCCTTAACTGGCACCGATAATAATTGTGCAGTGTGATCTGATAACGCTAACTCGACTATCTCATGTGAACATTTTTGGATATTAAACAAAAAGTTATCAATACATGTTCCGCTTATCAAACGTGTAGGCTCTTTAAACGCTATTTGTAGGTTGTATGATTGTAGTATATGCATAAATTCTGTACATTCATATGTTTTTTTAATCATATTTATATTGAAATCTCCACAAATGATAATTTTTTTCTTACTGTAGCAATAGCTGGACAGTAACAAATTGAAGGACTCAAAGAACTTCTTAAGATCTTCTGCATTGCATTTAGGTGGTCTATATATACATATTACATTGATATTTTGTTTCAATAGTAATATCCCTGAACATTCCATAATACCAGGTGTACAAAATTTATTAATTTCTGCTATGGGAGTGAAGGATAATGAATTGTGTATTAGTATACATGACCCTCCCCGACGATTTTTCCTACAATACATAGAGCCAAGAGTAAAACTAGAAATATTTATCAATTTAGCATCCTCGTTGATCATGTTATGTTCTGTTATGCATAAAATTTTAACATGCTTTTGGTTTCTTTCTAGTGAATCGAGGCTTAATGTTAGTAAATCAATTTTGGACATTAATCCATTTATATTTTGATGAAGTATGTTCATGTTGCCCACGAAAAAAGGTATTTGAATAATTTTTCAAGTTGTTAACTTTTTGATACTAACATAGAAAGTTATGATAAACTTTCCATGTTAGTATCAAAAAGTTCATTGTCAGAAGGAAAGTATGTGCTTCTAGTAAGAATAACACTTTTCAGATTATCAAAAATATTTGACATTCCATTATTATTTAATCTACCATTATATTTCAAAAACATGCTATAATCACAGGATAAATTCAAATTGGAATCAAATAGGATGGCATAATTATATAGTTTTACATCATGGAAAAGTAAATTATTAAACATTTCAATCCTCCAGTTATACATTGTACGGTAATAATTATATTTATATGTCGGTACACACAATATAACATTCGTGTGTGTTACCGTTAATAAAGTTTCTCGCATATTATGAATTATTTCAGAATAATTTTTCGAATTAACAAAATCTTGTTCACCTATTAAAATAATGCAATAATCATTCATATTATAATTAATTAACTTAGACTTCAAATTATCAATAAGCATATTTGTTCCACAATCGGGTGATAGATAGTGACATATTTCATGGCTTGGGAAAGTTCTTTTCGCTATAGAAAGTACTTTATTGTACTTATTACTACTTATTAGACAGAGTTTACTTTTAATAGCCTCTTGGGGCGTATGTTGCCTGCTGGGTGTCGTTGATACCATCGGTGATTTTTCAAGAACTTGGTCGTCACTCGTTCTGCGTGTTTGAAGAAGATTCAGTCGCTGCTTGGATATATTTTTGATGGATTTAAGTGGAGTTCTACGTGGAGTTGTCGTATTTTTATTCAGAACCAACGAACTGCCTGATAGTTGTTTAGTAGCTTTTAATAAAACATCATGTTTTTAGTTTAATTCCGTTATAGTTTGTTTAAGTTCTGTATTTTCGATGGATAAATTATTTATTTCCTCGTGAGCTGATGCTAACTCTAGCTGCAACTTCTCTATTTGTTGTTTTAAATCCATAGTGTCATCGTCTGATACATCTTTCAATAAGTCATTTAAACTTTTTGTGTCGCCATCTAGTGTCATATTATCGAAACTACAATTATCCATACTACTTATAGATTTGGTTCGCGTTCGAACATTTTCAAATTGATCCATGTCCTTGTTTATATCTAACTTACAACAAATTAGAAATCAAAACAACAATTTGAAAAAAAAGTCGAGAGAACGCACCTGGGATTCGAACCACGGACGTGCGCCCTGACGCAAATCAGTAGACCAAATTTACACCTCCAGACCACGGAAATATTAGAATATCGATCTTAAATAGGTGGCTGCTATTATCGCTTAATATAAAAAGAAGTGGGTAGATCTATGTTTACCGTCAGGTGTTAGTCAGCTGATAATATTTGCCGGTTATTTTTCTTTCACTATTGAAATGTTATAAGATGATTTGCACTATTCACTGTACTTTATTATTTAGTTTCGCACATTTAATTGTTAATGTAACACTGTAATAACTGTTACTTTATCGAAGAGTTATTTGTTGGTTTTTTATAGCTTAAAGAAACACTTATTTTGATATTGTTTTGAACTTCTCGAATTTGACATAAAATTACTAGATAACGTTTTCACTGTGTATTTGGAGTATATTATTAGCGTTTTCACTTTTATTGTCACTTTTTAAGCAGTTTAACCACATTAAAATTATATTTAATTACGAATCAATGTTTACTACACGGCAGTGTTGCCATTACACATTTTTACATGGTTAGTATAAAATATTTTATTTTGATAGTAGTAAAATAGGTACCCAATTGATTCATCATGTTTCAAGTGCACACATATTATTATAATAAAAGATATTCATTGAATAAGAATTGTGTGTACCTATTGTTATTGTTTTATAAGTTTTATTAAGTTTTCTTATATTGCAATGTGAATGATATTTAAAAACCGAAGTAAATAATATTTTCCTGAGACTTAGTTACCCGTAGGAATACTTTACAAAAATATTGTCTCCCGATATTGAGTATTATAAGTGTAATCCCTGGATAGCGGGCTTTAATGTTACTTTATTGTTGGCAGGAGATCAGCACGTGAAGGATGAAGGTGCTACGTTAACTTTCATGGAGATAAAACTTGTTTGTTAGTTTATGTCTTCGTATTAAACGAGCGCCCGCACCTTCCAGCCCCACCTACACGCTTGACTTATCAAATCATGAACCAAAATGATTAAAACCGTTATCTCCTTATATTTTTATTATTATGAGATTGAAATTTTAAATTAGAATTAGGAGGGATGCAGTAAAAGTAAAATAAATTTGAATGTAAAATACCTATAAAACAGAATTAGGCTGAAATAAAGTTTTTGTTATAAAATTACTTCCTCTCCATTTCTTCGCAAGATGTAAACCTAGAAACAAGGGTCCTCGTTTTCAGACGAAACTAGCGCAAATATAAAACAATTAGGTACCTATACGGTTTATAATTGTATCACAGTTTGATATTTCTGCAGTGCATCCGTTCATTCACTGTCTAGTTCAAAGTGTGAATAGAAATTTCGTGGTTGAGGTAAAATTAGCGTGTGAGTTTATACGGGCATGTCCATTGCAGTGTTTGGAACAGGTCAGGACAGGCGGCTGACCGCAGTTTGCGCTCGCCGCATCGACTGCAACCAACTGGTTTCCCGGCGGACTGACACAGGAAATTAATATAAATTCCTATCGCATAAACTCGAAACTGGCTCACTATGCTGTCACGCGAACAGTGATGAGGCCTATTGTGCGAAAGTGATTCAATCGAACCTCACTTCCCTAGTTTATTCGCAGTAGTTTGAATGTGATTATGGCGTCAACTGACGTCTAATATTTTGGTTTAACAAAATACACAAATGTTAACGTTTCAGTTTGAATTTGATATGATAATAGAACTTAAATAATTATAGTGGTTAAGCTTTTGTAATTAGTAGATTCGATTTTAGACCGCAGATTTTTTACTGACGGTCAATCAAAGTGTAGTATATTCAGTTTGTGTTTATGTATTATTGATAATAGTATCTTTTGTTAAGCTAGACTATTTCTTTTTTATTCTTGTTCTGAATTTCTTAATAACGATGACGCACCGAAGTTATTAATATATACTTAAATATAAACTTAGTTTATTAGGTTAATTGCGTCTTAAAAAAACGAACAATAATCCCGCGAACATTTGCATACCGTGTAGTAAACAAACGTTGCCTGAACAAACTCTTTACAACGCTATTCCGCCTACTTAGTGGCAATACTATCCTACAAAGGCGTAGAATTGCTCTTACCTTCAAAATGAAACAGTCGCTCTGTCGATTTCGCGGGGATTCTTGTAACGACACCTTTATTGAAAACGTAGTGTGTGTGATTCGTGACGCCTTTTACGAGAGATACTGTACGCGTACGTGTTCGGGTCACGACTTTTATTATACCTAAGTACAGGTACAGATATAGGTCTATATCTATACGTTTCTACGTCTTTTTTGTTGTATTATACGCCATACGAAATAACGCTAAACTTTTTCTTGAACTACGTCCAGGGTTTCCTCAATCTGAAAATGCTTGCTCCGTATTTAAATACAAGGAGTATAAAATAAGGACCGTAAGGCTTCTTAAGCTTTCACTTGAACTCGTCTTGACGAAAAACTTCACCTATAAAATCCTTAGCCCAAAGATTAAAAAAACACTTAATGGTGAAACTCTTATCAAAGTTTTCTTGGTGTTAAATAGTAGGCGGCGGGATTAAAAGCGTTTATTGGCTTGCTTAACTTCGTCTTTTAATGTTCTGAGGTGTCGTATTTTAAAGTCTTTGTAATTGACTTCTCCAGGCGCGAAGTTTAGATACACTTAAGGCTAACTCTGTATACACATTAAAGTGCATGCCGTACAAAGTTTGTGCGCTCAGCTTTACACCGCTATTAATAACTATTTCAAAACAATTTTAATTACAGTGTATTGACACTTGTACATTTGATGTTTTAATTATATTTAGGCGGCTTCACCAGTGCGGCCCTATTAAGGTGGCCACTGACGATGCGTACATTTGGAAGCATTCCGAATGAACGCATTCCGAATGGATGTATGCAAAATGACGGCACCATTGACTATATTTCCATTTGGACGTACGCAAGTAGGTTATACTAAATATTGCTGTCAACACTATACATTAGTTTCAGAAGAAGTATAGTGACTAAAGACATTTTGCGAGACCATCTTTGCCTTTCGTGATTAAATGGTACCTATGGTTTGACACTATGCTTAAAAAGAGAAGGTGGGTCTCTTTCTAAGCGAGACGTAAGGGTAAACCATAAACACAATTACTGTCAGCTTCTTGATCTGTCTGTACTACGGATGCCTTCCAAATGGCGTGGCGTGTTATAGGCCCATTTAACTTGGACGAATGTCAGTTTAAAATTCCAAAACCGAACGACGTCCATTTTTGACATTCACACTAAGTTTTTAATAGACGTCCACGCCGTTTAGATTAATAGATACAAGAGGCGTCAGGGAAATGTGACCAGCCCCCCAAATACTGGCCTACTGTGTAGAAGATGACCACAAAGTGGTCGAATTTTCTACATCAGTGGTGTTGAGAACTTTTATAAACGGTCAAGTAGCAGATTTTTTTTTTTTGGTTGTTTACGAACACTTATAAAAAGATGAAGTTTTGTGATAGATGTATCGTCAGTACAGTACAGTCTTTAGAACTCAAGTTTCTTGAAATTCTTTATTATCGTTAGATTACGAGACAAAATATCATCTTAAATAAATACACAAATACATTTTAGCTTTATAGGTCCAAGGGTTTGAGCTGGACGTTGATGAGTGAATAAATGAATGAGGTCCTTCGTTTTTTAAATAATATATAATTTATCAGTCACATCAAAGCACGAGAGTACAAGTTTGTTAGTTACTACGAAATTTCAGTTTTTAAAAACATTCAAGCGATGAGTGTGACCGTCGAGTTCATTTATTTCAACGATGTGCCTGATACTCTCAATGGGACTCAGAGATTTTTAAAATGGACCTCAGCATCTAAAATGTAAAACCTTAATTGTTACACATTAGGGAGAGTAACGGGGTTCGTTCGCCGCGATCATCAAACTCGCTTATTATTACGCCACGGCTCTGTAAAAAAGATTAGCACATTTGCCGTTAACGATCCCGAAAACAGGGCCACATCAGACAGCATCGGGGTCGGCGAAATAAAACGAAATAGCAATAAAAGTAAATCGACGGGCCCGGCCCGGGGCTGCTCTACGTGCCGGATTAAATCAAACGTTATTCGTCTTAGCAAATTACGGTTCATGTTTTTGTACATTCCCAGGACTTGATGCGCGGAAATGTAAGCCGGGTGGAAAGTACATTTAAATGCAATTTGAAAATCCCGTCGAAGGGAATTTGGGAGCTTCTCGTGAAATATATTTGTGTCTACTGACTGTATGCATAAGTACCTATATAAATATTGACGTAAGATATCAATGTGTTTAAACAGTTTTATACTCTCCCACCGCGCCACAGAGACAGTCTTTAGTAGTAGTAATTTTCCAGGCTGCTGGCGAGTACTCGCTCTATACTGCATCTCTTTTCTTTACACGGACGGGATCTACAAAATACATCTGTTGTACGTTTCTTGAGCCATAAATCGCTATTCGCTTCTCGTTCATCGTCGTTGGTGGGACTGGTGCCTTAGATAGATTAGGGGAAACAGGGTTCGGTTCTGTCATTCATTTACGTAGAAAACTTAAATATTGGGACACGAAAACAATAGTGTGACAAGCCAAACAATTCTTCTAGTAGATTATCTCTGTGGCGCGGTGGGAGTGTATCCGACTGCTACGCAAGAGGTCGTGGGTTCGATCCCCACCCTGGATAAAACTTTGTGTGATGAGCACGATGGTTTATTCTGTGTCTGGGTTAACACCCAGACACAGTTATTTATCTATAATATGTATGTATTTAGAAATATATAAGTATGTTTATCAGTTGTCTGGTTTCCATAGTACAAGCTCTGCTTAGTTTGGGATCAGATAGCGTTGTGTGGGTTGTCCCAAGATATTATTATTATTATTATAAAAGAATATGTCTTCATGTGATCCCGTTAATAAATATTGAAGTTGCGGACAAAATGCAGAAACGAGGATTTTAAAATAAAACATAAAAATCATTTATTGTTCAAAAAGTTACAATAGATATGAATATTATTGTATTGTCATAGTTAAGGCGTTCGTAATCTAACCCATGTACGAACAAATATTAGACTTATTTTGTCCTGAGCTCCTGTGCACTGTGAAGTACCTAATGGTTGTGTGCGGAAGAGCGTGTAGGCGGCCGTATCGCTGTGTGCGTAGCGCTAAATGAATAATTCGCTCGACGTCATGCCCCTTAACCAAATTGGACTTTATTATAATTATCTATTTTAAAATTATATAGGTGTCTTGATGTTTTTTTTTTTTTGGCCAAATTAAATAAAGACACAAAGAGATAACAACAGTTACTTTCGCATTTTAATACCGGCAGTAAGATACTTTTTTAAGAAGTCTATTCTTGTATACTGACTGCAATACTTAAAAGACAAGCTATTGTAAGTATCGCGGTACATAAACAAACTATTGTATGCTACGTAACTCCGCCGACCGAGGTTTATACGTTGCGTTTAAGTCCTCGCGAACAATATTAAAGCCACGATAAACTTAAAAACAAGTTTAATCCGGCTTGCCGCGGCCTCCATACCTTCATCCCGGGCAATCTGCCTGCATTGCCGTTGAATTAGTCTGCTTTAACGGTCCTGAGGTGCTCATTTATTTATATTATTGTTGACTATTATTCTGCTTTACGAATGGCAAAGTGGTTTGAATGCAACTGTCTAGACATCTCTTTTATATTAATCGTTTGTATTTTTTCTTTTTGGTTTTTTTATGCCCACTCGAGATACAGAATTTGCTCCCATTTATTAGGTAGGTACTTTAAAATATTATTTGTCTTAACGACTAGATGGTTACAACAATACCTAACTGCTAATTTTGTAATCAATGTGGTAGCTTAAGAATAGTACTACCCCATTTCTTCCCGTGGTTGTTGTCAAGACGAGGACAGGCAGCAACGTCCTCTGCGTGCTTTTATGGTCCAAATAGGAAATTCAACTTTTTACAAATTCAACGTTTTGGGATACAACATTTTGCGAATTCAACATTTTGTTAATTCAACATTTAGCAAATTCAACATTTTAGTCCAGAAGGCTTTCAAGCCTGTCTGCGATCGTCAATCCCCTTCCCAAGCGTGGCGATTATGGCGAATAACCCTCAGGATCTATATTAAGTAGATTTTATTAGAGATACCTGTGCCCAGCAGTAGGACAACATATTAGTTGATAATGAAAACAAAAATGATGCGTCATTTAATCACATAATTGCTTGAAATATTTTTCTAATAAACTACTTAATTTGCTATCGACATCCAAAAAGTTAGACATCTGAGTATTTGTTAGAAGTTTTCGGCATTTGGTTGTTTTTGAGGACTCGAATGTCTACGTGCGGTTACAGGTGATTCTCTACAGTTGAAGCGTTCGTGTGAACTTTGTAAGTATGAGCCGAATCGCAAAGTTTATCTTGCTCGGCTTCATTGAGAACTTGCATTGGCGATGTTTGCCGGGAGACAATGAGTTTGTCTTGTGACTTCGATATGCGTTTGAGACTGCGCTTAAACTATTTAAACTTTTATATGGCTCTGTCTACTGAGAGCCTTTTAATCTGTAAAGATACCGCAGCATTGGCAGGAATTGTTCTTCTTTGTATTGTTGTCGTCTTAATAAAGGTTTTATGTGACTTGTTAGAAGTCGATGCTATTGTATACGCTTTTGTAAGTAAGTTCTTGAGGTTGTAAAGTGTATTTTATTGATCTTTATTATAATGTGATATAAGTTGCGGCGTTGATGGAAGGTGGATTATTTAACATAGTTGTTTTGTAGGAGTGCATACATTTCAGATTCCCGAGTCCCTCGCCGCGTCTGTTTGTCTGTCTTTTCAACCGACTTCAATAAGGAGTAGATTCTGGATAAATCGAGGGAACTCATAAAATATTAAAGGCACACCTACAGTGATTTAGGTATATTTAATAGTGATTCGTGCATTTATTCTTAAAAAGCACCAATTTAAAAAGACCACAAATGACGAGCAATTCTATTCGAGCAAAGCTATTCAATATTTCACAGTTTGCGATTCAGTTACTTTAATATGTTATTGTGTAGCACTTTATACACGTCATACTACTATTACACAATGTAATAGAGCTGATAGTGAACTCCTCAACAATTAATGGATTTTAGCAGTTGACATAAGCCTATTGTTACTTATGTGAATTACAAACCAAACCATTCCACAAATAACAAAAAAAAAATTAACATTTTGAAGTTGGTGCCATGTAATAATTGTTTTTGTTTAATTCGGCACCAACTTCAAAATGTTAATTTTTTTTTGTATTCTAGGTAGATATTATTTTTTGCTTTTTAGTTGCCCTGTATTTATTTTTGAAGTCGGTTATATTTTTTTTGTAAAAAAGTTTTTTGTAGGCACAAATCATAATTATTAGAATGTAACAAATTTTCATGCTTTTGGTATGGTTTTTACTATCATTCAGATAGTTTGTATATAATATAATATTATATATATATATATATACCTATATATACACACGCATGTATTATATATATACAAACATATATATATATATATATACGGATAATGGAGAAAAATCCAAGCCGGGGCCGGGCCGCTAGTTCCATATACAGTTTTTATAATCATGAAGGCAGAATTGGGTAGGTGACTACAATATAAGTAACTTATTTTATACTAATAATGTAATAAGTGATATTTAACAATTTAACATTTTTTTGAGTTTAAAAGTATGAAAACGAATAATCGTAATGATTTGACGATAGGAAGTTATGATGTCATAGGTTGTTATTCCATACATATTTCTACAGAGCTTGTCGTTTTGACATTTCATAAAATATATATATGAGACTGAGTTAACTTGACAGTCAACATCCCTATTGTTATTATAGCAACACAATGCCTAAGCAGTAAGCGAGTTGGAGAAAAAATGTCGAACAATCCTAAGCCATAACAAGCTTAAAAATGTTTAAGTTAATATCTATATTAGCTTACCTAGAAGCTTGCGAAATAAGCTAACATTAAGGAAAAAAATAGCCTTGATCTTTTATGCATCAAGGCACCTTCATAACCGACCAGATTTTAATGAAAAAAGTTTCTTACAAAGACATTTTAAATGCAAAATATTAGCAGGATCTACTTGTAGCTGGAAAGATGCATTTGCATTTTAATATTTTAATTGTTTTTTGTTAGCAGTTGTTTCAAAAGTAACAAGAAAATGTGTGCCAGTGAAATAAAAATAACAAAATCCATTGTATTTATTGCCTACTAGCTGTCCCGCGCAACTTCGTATGCATCAATTTTCCCCTTTCTGCAACATTTTTCATTGCTGCTCCGCTCTTAGTGGTCGTAGCGTGATGTTATGTAGCCTATAGACTTCCTCAGAAAAAAGGATTTTTTCAATTCTGACCAGTAGTTCCTGAGGTTTCCGCGTCCAAACAAAAAAACAAACTGTTCAGCTTATTAGTATAGATAAAAAGATTAATTTTTATTATCTGAAGGTAGAGTTCACTTAAAACCAAGAAATTACATTAATACAATAAACTTAAATCATGATAATTAAAAATATTATACTAGGTACTAATTTGGATGATACAACACGGTGAAATCTACTGTGAAGCATAGGTATTATAACAATTTCTCATTGATTTGTTAATTTAAGTTTTTTTAAAAGACTTGATGCCTTAGCGTGGCTGTGCAAAAGCTAGACATTACTGAAGCTATTAAATCCATTGTATTTATAACTTTAAGTAGAGTTAACTTATAACCAAGAATAATTAATTATTAATTATTATAATAATTATAAACATTTATTATAATAATATTTAAATATAATAAACTTAAATCATGATATAAAAATATTATATTACGTATTAATTTGGAGGATACAACACGGTGAAATCCACTGTGAAGGATAGGTCTAATTACAATTTGTTAATTGAAGTTTTTTTAAAAGATTTGATGCCTTAGCGTGGCTGTGTGAGCGAGGCGAGGTTCGCTTTCCGATTGCATTATGGCGGCAGTAGCTAGACATTACTGAAGCCATTACCTTATCTAAAGTCCCTCTCGGATTTATTTAGTTTTCCCTCGCCGCAATTTATCGAAAACCGCTCGATAAAGTTGTCAACAGGAATGGATCTGGAGCCAATTTTAGAGGAGAAAGCACCGACAAAAAATAAAACGACTTTTTGGTTCTATGTGCTTGGTTAAATCCTAGATGAGATTCCAGATTTCTATTTCTACTTATACGTGAGTACGTATGCAGTATAACGTACCATACATTGTAAAACTAGTTTTGAGATTCTATCTTGGACGTCTTCGGAAATGAAAGTCTGTATAATATTGTTACTGTAGTACATACTTCTGAGTACAATATGAAATATTATGTTAACCTGCATCTGCGTTGCGTGGTTGAAAGACTACTGATATCTTGTACTACCTGTAATATGTTTTGTTT
The DNA here is from genome assembly GCA_945859575.2 of Herminia tarsipennalis. Lineage (NCBI taxonomy): Eukaryota > Metazoa > Arthropoda > Insecta > Lepidoptera > Erebidae > Herminia > Herminia tarsipennalis. The sequence continues at coordinate 13,594,165 of OX243835.2, forward strand.
TGAAATAAAATTATAGTGCTAATACCAGAGTTGTCCCTAGAATGTTGTATTAGATAAATGATGGCGATACAAATTATATTTGGAGGTTACTCTAAGCTGTTTGAGCTATCAATATATGGCGTAAGTAGTAAAATGTAGCTCAAACCATATCTTGCTTTCAATTTTTTTTTTAAAGACGACTCCCGCAGCTAGCTGTAAGCCCTGTGTCACGGAGGACTTTACAAACATAGAAGTCATGGACACAAAGTACTCCCAGACTCGAAACAACAATTTGTGGATCACACAAAGTGGTATCCCGTGTGGGAATCGAACCCACGATCTCTTGCGTAGCAGTCGGACACACTCCCACCGCGCCACAGAGGCAACATTGAAGCTTGTGATGATATTTAAAAACTAAAATAAAGTAATCATGAGTTGAATTTTGCGTCAATCTGACATGAAGAAAAAACCGGTCAAGTGCGAGTGGGACTCGCCCACCGAGGGTTCCGTAACAATTTGTAGGTACATATTTCAAATATGGACTTTTTATTTGTGTACTTATAAATCAAAATTGACAATTCAACATCAACCGGAAGTAACTAGGTTTTAGGGCGAAAACTTGGTAGTTGACCTAGAATCACGAAATTAGGCAAAATGCAAGGTCATAAAGGAAACATTCCGAAAAATAAAAAAAAAGTTGTAAATTAACGTTATTGGTACTTATTTACAAGGTTTCGGGAACATCTAAATTTGCCCATATCTTTTCATCATGTCGACATAGGACCTTGATTTTCAAATAAATAGGGACTATTAGACCTTAGGTATAAATTTCAACATGCTAGGTTCACCTGTTTCTGAAAAAATCGGTGGTGACACACACATCACTCTTATAACGGTTCCATTTATTACCTTTTTAGGTACGGAACCTTAAAAACAGGGAATAGTTTCGATTTCAAAATCCTATTGTTAAGACCTAAGTAGTTTCCTGAAACATTGTCAGTGTACACGCAACAATTTAATAACAGCAAGTAGTGTTGATAAACTTTCGCGATTTGTACATATTATAAAATTATATATACTACGGGTCTTAATCACGTGAATAATTTAAGGTAAAATACCTTGTTTATTGCCCGACGTTTCGACCGTATTGCAACGGCCGTGGTTACGGGTAGACTGGCAGTCTACCTTATTTTCTTAAATTATTCACGCGATTAAGACCCGTAGTATATATAATTTTATAACAGCAAGTAGGTATATTTGAATATCAAATAAATAATAATAATATTAACCGATATCGGTTACGGCGGCCAATCACATCAGAGACTGAGAGAGACAGAGACAGAGTCAACTACGTAGGAGACATTGTAGTGGACAAGTGTATGCCCGATGATAGGCCCGATGAAACAAAAATCCGTCACGGCCGGAGAGAGATTGGGCGCTGGACCGACGCCTTAACGTGCTCTCCGAAACACGGAAGGGTGTGACTTTTTCGAAAACGGTGACCCATCTATGGGCCGACAGTGGTAACATTGCTTAACTCGCCTTTTAACGTTTTCACGACAAGCCCGTGACAACTAGTGCATGTGCGGTGCGCTCAAAGATGTCCGCCGCACATGCACGTTGATGCATTTGAGGGCGCAGCTCTCATTTGCCATTATGACAAGATTTTGACAGTACGCTCGGGCTTGCCGCGAAAACGGGAAAAAAGAACGTGAATAAAGTAACCGGTCCAATTGACACTGAGTCGGGATCCCTTTCTAAAATATATAATAGGTAACTAATCAAACCTATAGTCAATAAAATATACCTACCTACATAATAAAATATAGTATTAAACGTGTGAAGTAATGCCTAAATATATCCAGAGATGATATGTCTTTATAACAAAATTTATCGCTCATTTCCTTAACGTCGTCAATTAAACATATATAAGTTTACGCTGAGTTACATTAGTCAACATAGTCAAGGAATTCTCTTGTACAAGCTCCACGTTTACATTTCGAAGAGTGCCGTACGCAAATCCCTTTGGGTGTAAAAAACGAAGGTTTCAAACCAAACTTACCGAAACGTTTTTAAGCTGTTTCCCGGAGATATTGGCGGTCGACGGGGCTCCAGAAGCATTTTTCACTGAGTCCCCTGGATATCGGCTTGACTAATATATAACATTGGACATTTCGGACGGAGAAACTCGATCGCTCGGTATCTTTTAGATTATGTAACTACGCTAATTCCTGTTTAACAGTTCAAGTGACTTTTAAAAGGAGAATTTATTGCAGTGGATTTGACTACACATTATATGATTCGATTTTTTTGTAAGATGGACATCTGTACTAATATATTACGCACCAATTTAAGCGATTTAGATGAAATTAGATGTGAAGCATGGTACCTACCTACGATCGTTTTTCGTAATTTCGGAACGGGTTTTAGTTAGTACAATTGACAAACATCACCCAAATGTATACAGTGTACCGTCCTTTTTAGGGTTCCGTAGCCAAAATGACAAAAACGGAACCCTTTTAGTTTCGTCATGTACGTCTGTCTGTCTGTCTGTCCGTCCGTATGTCACAGACATTTTACTCAAAGACTATTCAATGAATATTTATGAAATTTGATGAAAAGGTGTCCTGTAGTAGCCGCTACTTAGTTTGATAGCTAAATAATAAAAATAAATATTTTTGGGGTGGCACTCCATACAGGTAACAGAAGCTGATTTTTTTTTAAGCAAACATCATTCGACAGATCTTTTAAAAACATTATAAGGTTTTTCATAAACTTTTTTGATTGAGTGAATATTTTTTAAAATAATCGCTACGAAAGTTGCTTCCCCTTAACTTTTGAACCCTTAACTTTTGAACCGTGTGGCCAAAAAATATGAAAAAAAAAATCACAAAGGTAATAAGTAAGTACTTTAAAATAAAATTATTTCGGACATTATTGGACATACCGTCATTGAGTTATTGCTGAAAAACTGCGTTTCTCAACAAAAGGGTGTGCCATGAACATACGCTCTCCTGCTGATGCAATTATTCAAGGCTGCGGAACCCTACACTGAGCATGATCTGACATGTTCTTGCCGGTTATTTGAAATTTTAGTCGAGTTTCAACCCCTATATCCCCTAGGTGGGCGTCCCAGGGGAAATAGGGGTTGAAACTCGACTGAAAATCATATGAAGATCATAGGTTAATTTTTCTCGGAATCTAGGAAGGCAGAGCCGCGAAAAAAGCAGTTAATATTCGCCATTATTTTACACATTGGTATTTTTGTTTGCGCCATGTGTATTTTTTTTTTAACATATCGATATTTAATGAAAGTCTTTCAGAAATTCTACACGTGCGTACTAATATAATGAAGCAATAATTTTATATGCCTGAGTGCCTGATCTGTACTCTCAATTCTCACAAATATTTCATAAAAAGGTATTTCCACTAAAATATATTTACGTCGTTACGATCGTAGTATAATAGAAAGGTGTGGTCAAATTCAAGGGTTGTTAATATGTGTTATACGGTTGTTATGAATGCACATACATAATGTTATCAAAGCGGAGTACCTACCCAACATTTTATTTAACACTAGCTGACCCGCGCAACTTCGTCTGCGTAAATTTTCTCCGTTTTTGCCACATTTTTCATTGCTGCTTCGCTACTATTTGTCGTAGCGTAATGTTGTATAGCTTATTACCTTCCTCGATAAATGGGCTATCCAACAATGAGAGATTTTTTAAAATTCGGGCCAGTAGTTCCTGAGATTATTTTAAACAAACAAACTCTTCAGCTTTATAATATTATTAAAGATTTATTCATACGTTTATTTGTCAATGAAAAAGTTATCAATTAAAAAAAGTATGACTTAAAAAGTTCTATGCCATAATAATCCGATCGAATTTTGCACCGGGGGGGGGGGGGGGGGGTAAAATACTTATGCCATATGACTTTCGGTACTGAAATTTGACAAAAAGGAAACGCAAGAACTATGTAATTATAACGAAATCAGATATGGCACCATGGAAGGTGCAATACTGATACAATACACGATCCGCTGATGAAATTTGACCACACCTTTCTGTTACACGTTGTATAACCTTGTACAAAATATACTTATAGGTACTACACGCCGTCTCAAATGGTACCAAGTAAGTATATAACTGTAAATAGTGTCACTTGAGCTAACAGAGTTACCGTATCACGTGAGAGTATTGCGAATCCGTTTTGCCTCCATTTTTATGAATTAACTGAGTTGAGAGATTAGCATTTAACACTTTGCGTTTCTTTCATACTGAGATGTCCAATGAATACAAAGGTTGGTTTCATAGGTAAACAGAAAACCTAAAAGACTAATTAGTAAATTAACTGCCAACATTTAAGCCCCGATTAAAATTTGTATTCAATTGGATTTTTTATCATTGATCATATCATAAAGAGAGGTGATTTGACAAGAAAGAAATAGTGACGTCATAGACTGCTATTTGTATGAGATCTCTACATTTCTTAAAGCGTTGTTGTTTTGACTAGTTGGAAACTAGCTCATTAAGTCGAAACTCTATTTGATATAAAAATGTAATATAACCTACATGTCTTCAAAATTTTATAATGATGTCTTCCAAAAGACGATTTATTTAATTTCAAGAGAGCCTCGGTGACGCAGCGGGAGTGTGTACAACTGCTATGCAAGAAGTCGTGGATTTAATTCTCATACGTAAAATATAGGTATTTAAATGTTAAATCAATCAATGAATTGTTTTACACTAATCAGGTAATAAAACACCATTAAATTATCTTAAAAAAAAAACAAATTATCTACAATTAAATAAGTTTACGCATTTATAATCATCATCATCAAGTAAACGATTTGGCATCAGAAAATTATGACGTCATTATGTTAAATTGCATGCAAATCTATACAGAGTGAATTGTTCTAACGTTGCATAGAAATATACTGATTTGACGGATCAAATACGAAATCTACACATTTTGCGACCTGCACTTTAGAAGATTTGCACATTTTGCGACCTGCACATTTGACGGTCTGCACATTATGCTGTTGATCACATTTGACTTGACATTCAAATATCCAATTGTTGTTCAGAGTCTAATTTCGTAACGAAATACGATTATTATATTATTTCGTGTCACAACCTACTAAATTAATGACCATATATAGTTAGAACATACCTACAAATAAACGATAATGATTTCTTATTTAGACAAAACCACTATCGTTATGTCCAACTGTGTACGAACCTATTCTGATTCGTAGATACCTATTAGTAGAGATATTTATAGGCATTGTGTGTTACAAAGTGGTTACGTCATCAGAATTATCCAGCCGTCTATTGAATTTGGTTTGACCTATACAAACACGACTCGGGTCAAATTACCAACTTTGGACGTTGTTTGATTATGAAAACATCTGTAAGGCCCACAAACCGCAGATAATAATGGCCCGTATTAAAAAATGGCTTCGAGCAAATCGTTTAATCGAACAAACGCGTGTATTGAACGCTATCGTAACACTCCTATTGATGTCGCTAAAAGAAGAAAGTGGTTTTACATCAATAACCCAAAAGAATTCATAAATATAAGATAAGCGCGGGCGAATCCAAGGAGAAACGTTTCAAAGGAGAAAAGTATTGAATAAATAAAGAAATCGACACGTTTTCGCGAACTCTCAATTTATCTAAGAAAATTTTATTCATATCCGGCGAGAGGGGACGGCTTCTAAAGATCTCGACATATGGACACATGTTGAAGGCATATAAGCTTTACTTATTATTTTTCCATCCTTCATACATATACGTAGGTTGAATCTGAATCCAATATTTATTGTCGATAATTATGTAGCGCAGTCTGTCTCATACAAACCCGTAGTCTAACAAAGTTATATCGCCATACGTAGGTATGTATATGTGAAAAGATTATAAACTTTCTCCACAACGTCTTTCGAAGCTCTAAGCTCGCTGTCATAAGGCAAGTAAAAGCTCGAGTTGAAAAGCGGATTAGGCCCCTTAAGTTTGTTGCGAGGTAAAGTAATATTCTCGAAGACAACAACAAAAAAGAAAATCCTTAAACGTGCACTCCGTTCTGAATATTAAAATGTTCTCACTAATACTCCTGATTAAGTTTTCTGTCGATGTTTCCTTACTGCAAGCCAAGACGGCACGCGCACTGGCGTACACAATACTTTGCTAAACAAGCTTTCATTATATTCATGTTGGTACCTACGTTTAAAATTCTAAGTTTAATTTATCTCAGGATATTGTACGTGTGAAATATGGTTAAAGAACAATGAAACTATTCACAACAGTATTTCTACGTAAGCCTTTTTATTCGAGGGGGATTCTCTCGGAGGGTACGAAGAATCCGTGCCCTGTTCTTATAATTTCCTTGAATGGTGAACATTTGATTTAAGTACCGTCCCAGGGCTAACAACGACTCTCTGGGGACCGCCCCGACTATTTCCTTTTGTTTTTGTGCCGTTTTTTTAACAACTTTTTCTCAAAAGGATTCGCTAAGAGGCCAGTACGAATGCGGACGTTTAAAGCAAATCCAGTGATTAGAGTCAAACGACTGACGTTCACTGTGGGATTTGGTGAGAAGATTAATGGTACTTATCGAATGGTAATTACGGAAATGAAACGTGTAAGTTATGTAAATGTTGGCCAGCAAGTTCTCCTGTTCGAAACGAATAGTTTCAAAGATCAACTCACTTACAGGAATAAAAAACGTAAAAATAACATATTAAAATAATAACATAATGTGTTTTAATAACGATATAAACCAACTTTTTTGATAATTATTGTTATTGTTAATAACTATATAGTAGAAGTGAGATTAGGTTTTCCACTTTAAATTAGTGATGAGCTATCTTCTATACTAATATTATAAAGCTGAAGAGTTTCTTTGTTTGAACGGGATTTTTTCGTTTAACGTTGATTTTGATCTCTGGAACTACTGGTTCGAATTAAAAATTATTTTACTGTTGGATAGCCCCTTTATCGAAGACGGCTATAGGCTATATAACATCACGCTACGATAATAGGAGCAGAGCAGCAATGAAAAGTGTTGCAAAAACATGGAAAAGTGATGCATACGAAGTAGCGCGGGTCAGCTTTATTAGAATACTAGCTTTCTAATGGTGGAAGAACTTCTTTGGGCCTATGAAACTGTATTCTACTATTACTGCTATTTTTTGTCTGTCTGTCTGTTTGTTTCGGCTAATCTCCGAAACGGTTGAACGAATTTTGACAGGACTTTCACTGTCAGTCAGGTGATGATGTACTTATAATCACGCTAACGTCTATAGGGAGTGAGCAGCTCTGCAACTTCACGTGTACGAAGTCACGGGCATGGCTAGTAGTACCTAGTAAAACAACTCAATTATTAATTCTGATATAGTTTACTACACGTTTACATTAATTAAAACTACTTAATTACTCATTAAATAATTACTTAACATACTCTTTAACCATAGGTAAAGGTATTTCTTTATTTGTTTTGTCAGGACCACCAAAACTGAAGAAAAATTTAGAAATACTTAGTATAGGTTCGATGGTTGGTATATTAACAGGAATTTCTCGTTTAAATATTAAATTATAATACATAGATAGATCAGTAGTAATGCAACGTATTAATGTTTGTACGATTGTAACGAACGATTTACCGTACGACTACTAATAAATTAAACTAAATAATACTTGCGTTAGTATGCACTTTACAGTGCACAGTTGTACGCAGCACTATTAACAATTCGGTAGCGCGATGCATGCATTTCAAAATTTTGTTAACAACCTCAACCCTTGTTTGCATTAATGTTTGTTTGAATACGTATCTAAGGTTATGCGTCCAATAATCGTGGATATCACAATCGAGCGGATACGAGCGGTACTCAGCACAAAGGCTTAACAAGCCAACTTCCCCGGTTTGTGAATATAACCTCACTATTATTAATCGTACAGTTGTAAGTTCTGCTGAGACTGCACTCACCTCGCGATTCGGCAGTACATTGTTGAAACTAAAGCCCGTAAAACGGCACACTGCGATTTCTTGTTTCGTATGAGCTGCGTGAAACGTTATTACAAAACTTTCCCTGTTTTTATTAATTGAAACACGAGTTTTGTATTATCCCAGTTCATTTAAAAAGTTTTATTATTTACGATGGGAACTATGTCCGTAAACCCACAAAGTATATAATAGGATAATAAAATTGCAATGTTAGAGTTTAAATAGGTACATGACAACTCTTTACTTTCGGTCTAAATTAAATACATACAATAGAAATCATTGTCTTTGTAGTCTGATATCTAGGCATTAACTACGTGTTACTTTTTTATACTGCCAACTAGGAAGGTAAGCTGTTAGGTACTGTAGGCAATAGATAATAAGGCCTCAAAAGTATATATAGAATGCTGGTATAAAATATAGTTATGTTATTTTTATTAAAATGTATAAACAAATCTTTGCTGTTTAAAGTTTAAATAGCCAACATCATGAGCGTAGGATATGCCACCTAAGTTCATTTTTTTATTTTTTTTACCTCATCAAACAATCATTGAGCAAAGATATTTGAGTTTTATATAATGACTACAAAACCAAATCAGACTCAAACTTCAATAACTTTATTTTGTTAAACTACATCAATAATCGTTTGAAAACGTACTTTGAAAAAAAATAATTTAGGCGGCAGTTTTAAAATATGAAGTTTATAATTTTCTTTCAAAAAGGATTTTTCACCTAATCAAATATAAAAAATCGAAGTATAAGAAATACGTAAATATGCAGTTCATTTTAATGCAGATTTTATATCGACATCCGCATAAAACTCATGGCTGGATTAAATGCTAAAATAAATTCGTAGCACGAAGTTTGTAGACAAACGATTTGGCAACCAGGCCAAAAACATCACGATTGTTTTCCATGCCAATACCGTCGATAAATGAATATTCAACAATCAATTAGATATTATATCTCTATTTGTATGTTTCTGCAGTATTATTAGATAAATTATTTGTAGTGTATGCCATTTTTTATCTTGTTTAGACAATTGCTTCAACGTTTAACCTGAATACGTCAGGTTATTTAATGTTATGTAATCTGTGGAATTAGATTTTTTCTGGGTAAGAAAAAGTATTTTGATGACCGAGCTTTGCGCGGTATTTTTTTTTAAACGACGTTTCAGATTATAAAAGGTTATTTTTGGTATAGTGCAAAGCTCAGGTGTCTAAACTTTGCACTATACCAAAAATAACCTTGTATAATGAGGTGTCACAACAAGATTTTTACTTTAAGAAATCACATAAAAAAAGAAAATGAAAATTTTGAAAACTTGCAGAGTTATAAGCTATTTAAGTTGTGTTGTGTTCTTCGCGCTATTGTGTTCATTGCGTCTCGTAGTACGTAATCCATGGTTATTATTGAAAAATAAGTGATGATAACATTTCACTTCACATTGTGAACAGGATTTGGACTGTTACAATGATTAACGAATTAATTAATCAATTGAAAAATATAACATGGTCCAAAAACTACCCTAATGGATTGCGTTACTGATTCTGAGCGAACTACTTTCTGGTTTGCACTACTATGAATAAAATATTATATATAATATATAGTTCAAATTCAAATTCTTTATTGTATACACGAAAAAGAAATACAATCTTATACAAAATAATATCTTAAACAAAAAATAATATGTACAAAGGCGAGCTTAACTCAAAATTGAGTTATCTCCCAGCAAACCTTTGAATTTTAGAAGAGAATGTTATAATTTAGAGGATTAGTTGGTGTAAGTATAATAGATATTATTATATACATAAAAATAATTCTACATAATAGATACTTAAATATGTATACTTTTAAGCACAAATATATAATTATAAATACTTAAATAAATACATATAATATAGCATTACAGTATTACATTATTAAAATATTATTAATATAAATATTATAATACATATATATAATATATATATATATATATATATATATATATATATATATGCATTATAATATTTATATATAATATAAATATTATAATACAATATATAATATAATATATATATACAAATATAATATATATATATATATATATATACCTCTCTCCCGGCTCCCGGTTTCGACAGAAAATCTCGCGTCTGTCAGATCACCAGGAGCCGGTTGGTAAGCATAGTTTTCGTGTCATGCTCTGATTAAAGATACTCCGCTCTTATTGGTCAGAAGATTTTTTCAATTCGAACCTGAGATTATCGTGTTTAAACAAATACACAAACAAACTCTTCAGCTTTGAAATATTATAATACATATATATAATATATATATATATATATATATATATATATATATATATATATATATATATATATATATATATTATATATATATATGTATTATAATATTTATATATAATATAAATATTATAATACAATATATAATATAATATATATATACAAATATAATATATATATATAGATATATATACCTCTCTCCCGGCTCCCGGTTTCGACAGAAAATCTCGCGTCTGTCAGATCACCAGGAGCCGGTTGGTAAGTGTTACAGTACAATATCTTTGTGCTGTATCTACAATCTCTACAATCTACATCACAAACTTATGTTCCTTATCGCACGTTCAGTATCTATTAAATGTTTTTACTATCTGTTATCAACACGAAGTCGTTAGTATATAAGATGCACCTTTAGATAATTATAACCAGACTATACTACATCTTTTGTCTCATTTATACCTAATCATATACTGCCAAGAAGTTTGGCAAATTGGTGACCCCGACGAACGAATACGCAGCAAGAAACATGGCACAATCACCGTGCAAGGCGAACATAAATCAGCAAGGAACACTTGAAGTAGCTGCTGGCACCTCGGTTTTATCCCGCATTCCGGAATTTTGGAAAGACCAACCAAGATTATGGTTCACGCAACTAGAAGCCATATTAGCACCACAGAAGCAAGGAGACGAATACAAATACTGTACAGTAATAGCAAAATTATCCAAGGAAGAAATACTACAGGTTAGTGACCTAATCACTTCACCACCGACTACAGATAAATACAAAAACATCAAGGAACGTTTAATTGATTGTTACGAAGAAACAGAACAGCGACAGTTTCAAAAATTAATATCAGAGACAGAACTCGGTGATCAAAAACCTTCGCAGTTATTACGTCAAATGCGAGTCCTCGGGAGAGGAAAAATCAGTGACGAAACAATTAAACTACTATGGTTCAGGCTTTTACCAACATCAGTTACTACGGTTCTAGCAGTTACGGAAGACATGGAAATTGACAAACTGAGCCAAATTGCAGACAAAATAATAATGAATTCAAAAGTAACCGAAATATCAGCTGTTAGCAACGACACTTCAAACGACAACAATACAGCATGCATTTTAGCCCAGCTAGCAAAATTACAGATAGATATTGACGCAATTCAGCAAGGTCAATATGGCTATCGACCCAACACGCACAATCATTTCAAGAAACGTCAACAATTCCCGATTATGAGGCCGAGAACAAACTATAGAGGAGCAAATCAATTTTGTTACTACCACGAAAGATTCGGAAAATATGCAAAGAACTGCATTAAACCATGCGGTTGGAAACCAATGACTTACGTACGGAACCAGGGAAACGAATAAGAGCACAGACAACGGCGAAACTCTGTGCAATCCACCCATCCAATCGCCTCACCATTACCGACCGAAAAAGTGGTATGAAGTTTTTGATTGACACGGGCGCAAATATTTCAGTCATTAGCAAGCAACAGAGACATTCAATTTTACAAAATGAACAATACACACTATACGCTGCAAATGGGACTAAAATTAGGACTTACGGCGAGAAGACGCTTACCTTGAATTTAGGACTACAACGATGTTATAAATGGAATTTTGTAATCGCCGATGTTACACAACCAATAATTGGAGCAGATTTTCTAGAGCACTATAAACTATTAGTCGACATAGCAGGTCGCAAACTTATCGACAAAGTTACAGAGCTGACAACGCATGTAATTTCGGAAAAAGCGACACAACAAACAATTCGTACTATCGCAGTGGGAACGAATCCACGTATTACGCAACTTTTAAACAAATACGAAGACATCACGAAAGAGTCCTCTCTCCGCAATGCACCCAAACATAAGATTGAACATCACATTATCACTACAGGACCACCCGTCGCAGCTCGGGCAAGACCATTACCTCCAGAAAAATACGACATAGCCAAAAAGGAATTTCAAAATATGATAGAACTCGGAATTTGCCGACCGTCAGATAGCCCATGGGCAAGCCCATTACATATGGTAAAAAAGAAAAATGGCGAGTGGAGGCCGTGCGGAGACTATCGAATGCTCAATAGCACGACAGTACCGGACAAATACCCACTACCAAGATTAACTGACTTTACATACATATTAGAAAATAAGAAGATACTAAGCAAGATAGATATACGTAAAGCATACCATTGTATTCCTGTTAAAGATATAGAAAAAACAGCCATCATCACACCTTTTGGACTTTTTGAGTACTTAAGAATGCCTTTCGGATTACGCAATGCGGCACAAACATTTCAACGATTCATGGATTCCTTATTTAGAGATTTAAACTACGTATTTATATTTGTAGACGACTGTCTCATTGCATCGGACAACGAAGATTTGCATTATCAGCATTTAGAAACGGTTTTCAAACGTTTACACGAGAATGGAATAACCATTAATCACGAAAAATGCGAATTTCTCAGAAGGGAAATAGATTTCTTAGGTTATCATATAACGAGCCAAGGAATACACCCTACCGAAGAAAATTACAAAGCAATCATGGAATTTCCCAAACCGAAAACAATTCAAGAATTAAGAAGATTTTTGGGCATGGTCAATTTCTACAGAAGTAATATTCCACGCGCAGCGGAAAATCAAAGAATTTTAAACGAATATCTACATGGTTCAAAAAAGAACGATAATTCACCTGTTCCTTGGACAACGGAAGCAGACAAAGCTTACGAAAAATGCAAGGAAAGCATGAAAAACGCAGTGTTAACAGCGCATCCTTCCCGCAACGCATCACTAGCGCTCATGACCGACGCTAGTGCTACTTGCGTTGGTGGAGTTTTACAACAAAAATCCGGACGCAATTGGGAACCATTAGGATTTTTTTCACAAAAATTGAGCGAAACTCAACAAAAATATTCTACGTTTGACAGAGAGCTGTTAGGAATATACATGGCCGTCAAACATTTTCATAGATTAATCGAGGGAAGAGAATTTACAATATTTACGGATCACCGACCTTTGACATACGCATTCTCCCAAAAACCATCATCAAACGATACACCGCGACGGGTCCGGCAGTTAGATTTCATTTCACAATACAGTACCAACATTCAACACATAAGCGGACGTGACAATATTACCGCCGATGCCTTATCTCGAATAGAGGAAATATACGTGCCATCACCTATCGATTACGCTGAATTGGAAAAATGTCAATCAACAGATAATGAACTAAGTAAATTACATGACAATAAAAGATTAAAATTCAAAAATATTACGCTTCCGGGTTCCACAATAAACATCACCTGCGACACATCTACTGGAAAAAGCCGCCCCTACTTACCAAAGCATTTTCGCAAACAAATTTTCGATACCATTCATGGTATGAGCCATCCAGGAAAAAGAACTACGAGAAAAATGATAACCCAAAGGTATTTATGGCCGTGTATGAACAAAGATATCAATAATTGGTGTAGATCATGTATAGCCTGCCAAAAATCAAAAATACAACGACATACGATATCACCTCCTGGTACATTTATGACAGCGCAACGTTTTGAACATTTACATATTGACATCGTCGGACCACTTCCGATTTCACAAGGGAAGAGATATTTAATCACAATCATAGATCGTTGTACGTCATGGCCCGAAATATTTCCGGTAGAAGATATAACTGCAGAAACAGTAGCCAAGACACTTTTCGAAGGATGGATTACTCGTTTTGGATGTCCATTGCGCATTACTACGGATCAAGGCCGACAGTTTGAATCAAGAATATTTGAGTCACTCTCACAATTTTTGGGAATACATAAAATTAGGACAACACCTTATCATCCACAATCCAATGGAATGATAGAGAGATTTCATAGAACTTTAAAGGCGGCGTTAATGACAAGAGAATCCAACGAAAATTGGTTAAAAGAAATTCCAACAGTTTTACTCGGGTTGCGGAGTAGCTTGCGAGAAGACACAGGTTATAGTTCAGCAGAGATGACATATGGAACGCCAATACGACTCCCTGGAGGATTTTTTGAGTCATCAGCAGCACAGTTATCAACGTACGAAGAGTTTGTAAAACAAATTCAAAAGGACATCACACAAATGACATCAATTCCGAAAAGAAAAAAACACAATCAAGCTATATTTGTGCATCCCGAACTCAAAGAATGCTCACACGTATTTGTTCGGTGTGATAGAATTAAGAAAGCCCTGACACCGCCGTATGAAGGACCCTACCCAGTAATTAGTAAAACAGATAAAACATTTTGCATTAGAATTAGGGATAAAGAGACAGTGATATCAATTGATAGATTGAAACCAGCTTTCATGATCAATGACGAATCAAACTACGTGCCAGATTCAAAGGATTGCGACAGGCATTCACACACGTACACTACACGATCGGGACGTAAAGTAAAGCCAGTAGTACGTCTATAAAAAATCGCTGATATAAGCAAGCTATTCGTATATATATTAACATAGATCTTAACATATACCATTAATTTACAACTAAGCGAACCAACTCCGTAACCTGATCCAGGAGGACTTACGGTGGACAAGAAATGTTGCAATGGGACAGATTATTTTAACAATCGGCGTGATCCTAATTTACGGCATAATGAAAACACTGGACAGAAGAATGAAGAGTTTAACGAAAAAAAAAAAAAATAATAAACACTCGTGCAACAGCTGAGTCAAAATTACAGACGTCAGCAAATCACACCACAACAGGCGTCATCAAATTCCACCGCGTACAATAGCATTATTATTTATATACATCAGCAAATAACTAGTAAGGTCTAGGTCAAATTTATATTTTACAATATAAATTAATTATATGGTAATAGTGTTTACACACTATTACCATAAATTTTTTAAAGGGGGGTGTACTGTTACAGTACAATATCTTTGTGCTGTATCTACAATCTCTACAATCTACATCACAAACTTATGTTCCTTATCGCACGTTCAGTATCTATTAAATGTTTTTACTATCTGTTATCAACACGAAGTCGTTAGTATATAAGATGCACCTTTAGATAATTATAACCAGACTATACTACATCTTTTGTCTCATTTATACCTAATCATATACTGCCAAGAAGTTTGGCAAAGTAAGCATAGTTTTCGTGTCATGCTCTGATTAAAGGTTTTGATATATATTAATATTATAAATACAATATTTTTGTGTATGTATATTAATATAGTAATAGGATGTGTATATGTGTGAGAAAATATAAATATATATTTTTCAAATGTCTTTACTATATGTGTGTGTGTGTTCTCTTGTAATGGTGAACTGTGATGTGATGACAAACTAGTCTACAGAGACTAATAGGTCAGTGTTTGACGTAAACTACTAAATATATTATTTTTAGTTCATGTCCATTAACACTATTCTTATTGTGAAGACATTTTTTTTTCCTATTTTTTAGTAATTACGCTAAAACTAATTGTCCTCGAAACGTAAACATTGCATTGTTATATGTATGGCTACTACACTAACTAAAAGGTTCGGTCCTTTAGAGTCTTCTAACTATGTCCGTGTTGTCGAGGAGCTGGATAGCCTCATCATTCACGTAGTATACTGTCTGTAATTTAATTTATTTTGTCTTATTTACAGGAACAGCAGTTTTTAAAGGAATCATATATTTACCACGAGTTGTTAACTTGCTACTATACTATGCCTAGGTACTTGAATTAAGCCATTAGTTGGCTATTTATTTTGGTTTTTCAGTCCGACGTGGCTTTTTTTTTGTGGACCGTAGTATCAGTCCACTTTGTATAACCATGAACAGAAATATTTGAAACTTGAATGTTTAAATTATACTTACTGGTTATAGAAGTAGCGAATTATAAAATATTTACACTATTTGCTTACACTTTTAAACAGAGTGTCTGCCCGCTGAACTCCATTGTAAACCTGTAATTTATCAGGCGACAGCTCCTTCCCACACAGCTCCATCTATTTTCAACCGACTTCAAAAAGGAGGAGGTTCTCAATTCGTCTGTATGTTTTTTTTTTTTTTTTTTTTTTTGTATGTTTGTTCACCGATTACGCAAAGACGGCTGGACCGATTTGAAAAATTGTTTTTGTGTTTGAAAGGGTATACTTCCAAGTTGGTCCCATTGCCATCAGATCACGATCTGATGATGGGATCCTGGAGAAATCGAGGGAACTCTTAAAATATTAAAAGCACACCTACAGTGATTTAGGTATATTTCATAGTGATTCGTGCATTTACTCTTAAAAAACTCCAATTGGTGAAGTGGAACTGATGATGAAGACCAAAAATTACGAGCCGACCTATTCAATATTTCTCAGTTTGCGATTTAATTAAGTACTTTAATATGGTATCGAGTAGCACTTTAATCTCGATATACTACTATTATACAATGTAATAAAGCTGATAGTGAACTCCTCAACAATTAACGGCCCTGCATCGGGGCAAGCAATATTTCGTAAAAGGATTTGAGCAGATGACATAAGCCTATTGTACCTTAAGTGAATTATAAACCAACCCACTAAAAAGTGAGAAATAAAAACTTTTTAACAAAAAATATTACCGACTTCAAAAATAAATACAAGGCAACTAAAAAGCAAACAATAATATACCTATAAATAACAAAAATAAATTAAACATTTTGAAGTTGGTGCCGAATAAAACATAAAGACTACTATTTCATGGCACCAACTTCAAAATGTTTAATTTATTTTTGTTATTCTAGGTATATTATTGTTTGCTTTTTAGTTGCCTTGTATTTATTTTTGAAGTCGGTAATATTTTTTGTTAAAAAGTTTTTTGTGTTATTATAACGATTCAAGTAGCTAAAACTGGATTTAACAAGGCCTAAGCCGAGGCCTCTTATAGATTAACTATCTAATTTTAAAACGAAGCAGACAGTCAAATATCTTGTCACGGTAAACAGCCTAATTTCCAAGAGCTACGACTAACATCTCAAGAGGGTCGCCTTGGGCGGTTTTGTTAAGAGTCCAATGCAAGAAGGCAGAACAACTCGACACGGGCCGCATTGTAAAGAGGTTGCTATGTCTGGAGGCTTAGCCAATATAACAATCTATACGTAGATTTTTGTCGGTGAGTTTGTGTCTGTATAATCTTATACATTAAAATTGACTGCCTCTGTGGCGCGGTGGGAGTGTATTCGACTGCTACACAAGAGGTCGTGGGTTCGATCCCCATCCAGGATAAAACTTTGTGTGATGAGCACGATGGTTTATTCTGTGTCTGGTTGTTATTTATCTATAATATGTATATATTTAGAAATACATAAGTATGTTTATCAGTTGTCGGATTTCCATAGTACAAGCTCTGCTTAGTTTGGGATCAGATGACGTTGTGTGAGTTGTCCCAAGATATTATTATATTGTTATTATTAAAATTGTGACTAGCCAATGTCTGTACATAAGAGATATTCAAGACTTAATATGGATGGTCATTAAAACAACAGTATTTTTATTTATCTGTCTGTCTTTTGTCAGTCGGTATGGTTTTATGCGCCTCACGTAAAAACTGATGTCGAGTTATACTATTTTTCAAAATTCACGTGTATATTGTCTCATTGATCCCGAGATCTAAGCTGCAGTGTCAGGTGTGTCAATAGTTAGTAAATATATACATAATATTATAAAGCTGAAGAGTTTGTTTGTGTATTTGTTTAAACACGATAATCTCAGGTTCGAATTGAAAAAATCTTCTGACCAATAAGAGCGGAGTATCAATGAAAAATGTTGCAAAAGCAGGGAAAATTGACGCAGACAAAGTTGCGCGGGTCAGCTAGTATAAATATAATAGGGCCGGGGCTTTACCCTTTTAATATCATTGACTGGTTCTAACCCCTCTTTGAAATAAAACTTATACCTACCAAATAAAAAAAACTAATTACCTGGTATCACTGCACTAACATTTAAACTTTCGCGTTGCATGATTATAACTATTTATTATACGGGAATTAACGCGCATTGTTTACCTTAAAATTGCTTGACGTTTCGACCAGGTTGCACCGGCCGTGGTCACAAGCGGACCGCTTGTGACCACGGCCGGTGCAACCAATTATAGTCAAGCAATTTTAAGGTAAACAATGCGCGTTAATTTCCGTATAATAAATGGTATCACTGCAGTTTAATAGAAAAATAAACTCTAACGACATTGGATTAATCGGCCTTTTTGCAAATGATACCTGTCGTAGGTCTAAGTCATAGGCCTCTTGGTGGGCTCTACAACAGTGTCAGGTATTTCTCCATGAAATAGTTATGTTAACACATCACTATGTTTGGGTTGAAGGGCACTGTAACAAGTGTAACTACTAGGCAAATAAGACTTATGAACTAATGTCTCAAAAGAGGAGCGGCATTCAGATCTTCGCCAAACAAGGATATGTGTAGCACTAATACTGTCATGGACTAGCATGACGTTTACCACCAGGCTCACTCACGACCTGCTTGTCTCATTTCGTAGTATAAAAAAAATCGGTCAATCAATTAGTCAACTAAAGTCAGAGTCAGCCAACCTCATCATTTTAATTATAGGTATATCTACGTTGGAAAAACATTACCCTCGACCTTCACCAGTATTGTAATTAACAAGTAAAATCAATCAAAAAGTATTTGAATCAGCAAATAATAAATAAGTTACCTACATAAAGCAAAAATGCGGCTTTCAACTCATTTTAATATTTAATCAATCAATTAATTATTCCCGCTAACCAATTAGGTGCGCGCAATGTTTACAACAAGTATTTCTGCCAACCTTTCAGCTGAAACAGAATCTACGTTTCACCTACTTTCAGATCGTAACTTTTTTATCCAATAAGCCAGGTCACCGGTAGTACTTTATCCAGTACGTTCACTGGATTTCTAGCGATGGCGAAATTTGCACCGATGTCGTAAGCTGCCAGCCCTGACGTGTCCATGTGAGAACCAGTTTACTGCCACAGACATAAAGCTTGCATGTAAAGTTTAAAAGAGTAAAAAATATATATCAGGGTTCCGCAGCCAAAATGACAAAAACGGAACCCTTATAGTTTCGTCATGTCCACCCGTATGTCACAGGCATTTTACTCAAAGCCTACACAATAAATATTGATTTAATTTGGCGAAGAGGTGTCTCGTAGTAACCGTTACTTAAGCATGTTCCAGACGGTTGGAAACAAGGGCACAAACCAAGGTGACCTTGGCGGGAGCTTTGTATGGCCCACCGTTTTTCCTTGGTACTTGGTTTGCAACAGCCGTCTGCACTGTTGGAAACCAGCAAGGTCACCTTGGTTTGTACGCTTGTTTCCAACCGTCTAGAAGACGCTTTAGTTTGGTAGCTAAATATTAGAAATAAATATTTTAAGACGGGTACTCCATACATGTATCAGAAGCTGAAAAAAAAGAGCAAACATCAACTTGTGACACATAATTCGACATGTTTCAAAAACATTTTAAGTTATGTTATACCTAAACTTTTTTAATTAAATGAATATTTTTGGAAATGATCACTCCGAAAGTTGCATAAATTGTACCCCTCCCGTCAATATCTTAAATAAAAATTCAAAAAGGTAGGCTTAACAAATATTTAAACCAAAATTAAATCAGACATGATCGGATATATCGTCATTGAGTTATTGCCGAAAAACTGCATTTTAAGTGCCATGAACATACGCTCTTTTGCTGATGCAATTATTCAAATCGGATTTTTTCATACGGCTACGGCTCCGGAACCCTACACTGAGCATGATTCGACATGCTTTTGCCTGGTTTTTGGTTCTCTTTTTAGCTGACGCACCTGCAGTTTGCAACATCGACTTTAGTATTTATTATGTGAATGTAAACAAATATGCGGTCGAGATATTATATTTTTATTTACAGTAAAATATGGATTTGTATGCGTTTTTATTAGAGATCTAGTTTCATACAAATGTCTCTTAACTTTGTTTGATTAAAGTTCATTCAGCCATTTTTAAGTCGGATTTTTTATCATTTAATAACATAATTAAAATACTGCAGTTAATCAGTCAAAATTCGTCCACTCATATATCTGTTCTTCGTTGTTGTATTACAGGAAAAGAAATCGTGAGTTTACATACTTCCGGTAGAAAATACTCGTAAGATAGTTTTATTACTGAACTTTAAAAATATTTTATGAGTTTTAAAGACCCGTGTGGAACATGGAAGCTTGATATTTTACTCGCGACTAGAAATTTAGTGAAAGGCGTAAATCTTGAGCCACATCACTACATGTTGCGCGATAAGTATCATCACTAGTTTATAGCTAGTGCCATAAATGCTGTAATACGACCCTTTATAACTTAAAATCTTTCAGCGCCTGTCTTAAAATGGAGGGTTTTACTTCTTTCATTACGAGAACTATTTCTTAAAAGCATTCCAACATTTTAAATTCTGCAGGTTTGCTATCTAGCCCATACCGCTGGACTCTTAGTGAAATTGATGATATCTACAAATAGATTATATTATCTCTAAATACCTCAGGATTCTAAGATAATCTAACACTCACGTGACTGAAGACACTGGAAAAGTTATAACAACATTTCAAAAATGTTAGTAGCATCCTAAAATAAATAGCTCAACAAATCCAATTTTACAAACCGCTAAACTCTAAGGTTAAGTTTTTAATGAACAGCATTTCAACTTTTTTAAATATTTGGTGACTATATTGTTATATTCATTTGCAAATTGGTACTTATGTATGTGATAAAATATATTATTTATTCTGTCTTTGTCGAATATTGTAAGTGATAAGCGTAGCAGGTTGTTAACGAATGGAGCAAAAATGCTTCAAATCAAAACAAAGCACTAAGCCGAATGGCAATGATCATCAAATCTCTTCATATTACCCAATAACGCACACAATAGCATCATCTGCACGCACACTGTGACGAGATACGAATACGGTGGCTCGGTTGGAAGCGTAATGCTCATGGTATTCACGTTCATGCTCCACTGACTGGTGTCCATTCAACCACCACCCTATATCGACTCCTAGAGTGAGAGCTGCGTTTGAAATCTACTACAAGTTAACAGTAACTGTCCATTACAAACAATAAGAGTAACGAGTTTCCTCCTTTCCAAACGAGCTGTTTTAGATTCTGTGATTTGCATGTGGAATCTCTATTTAAGAATATTATTGAGTATTGGAATCTGAGTGACTGAGTACATTGTATGTGAATTCATGACTTTCTTGTCATATCGCAAACTTTGCTCATATTTTAAAAACGTTATAAATGTGTGTCACATATTACTATAAAATCTAGCTATCTTGTTAACCTACACCTAAGTTTTGTTACTTTTCGTAAGTATTTACAATTTTATATATTATAAATTGCATAAATATTTTAAAGTTAAATATAAGTTTATCTTATTGCACTTCTAGATTCAGAATGCTCTTGAATGTAAGTAAGTTCCTAGTGCATTTGCCATTGAATACTGCTTATTTCAGAGAATATGCGCTCCCGGCATTAGCATTTATGTGGATAATATTAGATCACATGAAACGTGTTTTAAAGTAACTGGTGAAAATATTTTAAGAAAATTGCTTAATAACAATGTTGTTGAAAATTCGCCATAATTCAATAACGAATGTCTAAATAAACCAGGAGAGTTTATTTGGATATTCTAAATAAAGAGGTAGCTTTGAATTTTGTAAAATATTTTTTTTAGAGTCGAGTTCCTTTACGCAATTTTGTAGGTGAAAATCTGATTGGGTTTATAAGTCCCGCTACATTATCTAAATTTGAATTATGTAAATTTAATTTCAATCCTTACAAATGGAAATTTGATCACGGAACTGATAATGTTATAAAATCTCTTTAGATATCCAAAATGATTAATGAGTTAGATATTGACGAATTTTTCTTTATGTTGTGGTTGAATGTGGTAGGAAACTGGAAGTTGGCAACTTAAAGTTGAGTTTTCTGAGAGATTTTGAAATCTGTCCTGAAGCGATGACCTGCCACATTCAACCCCATGGGGCTCCAAGTGATTCACAGTGACCCACGTGAGCGCGGTTGCTATAGCGATCCTGATGCCTTAACCATTAAACTACCGCCTCTTAACTTTTAGGAATTTTAAAAATAAAGCTCTTTTAATAGTAAAAAAAACAAAATTTAGGCAATAAAAGCTTTTTATGTGACTTCGACTTTTTGCCCGCTTTGTCCGTTGTACAAATGGTTTTGAAAATTACTGAAACGTAAAAATATTTTACACATTTACTCGCATTTCATTGCATTTTGGCATACGGAAATTAAATAAGGCAATTTAGATTTTCACGTTCATGAGGCTGTTGTTCAAATCCGTAACTAGCCCAACTTATTTGCTTATTACCCTACTACGGCGTAGCCAAAAGGGGCGGTATATGTTTTTGACCTTTAAATATATTTGCTCATCTATTCCCATAAAACTGCTTAAAATCTAATCACAATGTCACAAACGAGGTGTCATTGGAAGCGTCTTAATCTTTCGCTGGTTATAGGATATGTGACGTCACGCTTAATTCAAAATGGCGCCCTCCATAACGTCCTGAATTAAAAAAATGAACAGTATCATGTTGGATATCAAATGAAAGAGCTCGATTAGGACATTTCGAATATGTATATACATTACTAATCCTATAAAATGAAAGGGTTTAATAAGGACATTACGAATATGTATAATTTACTAGCTTTTGCTTACTGCTTGGATCGACGACCCGTGCAACCACGGGTTTAATCCAATCGGTGGGTGCAGGGATAATTCCTATCTACGCTTGCATGACGTCTTCTAGACTATTAAAGACATAAAAACCCAGGGAAAAAAGTCTGAAAAAAATTAAATGAGGTTATAGTGGGTCTTAAATGAAAGAAAGAGATAAATAAAACTTTTTAAACCGTTTGTTTTAA
This sequence comes from Herminia tarsipennalis, assembly GCA_945859575.2. Lineage (NCBI taxonomy): Eukaryota > Metazoa > Arthropoda > Insecta > Lepidoptera > Erebidae > Herminia > Herminia tarsipennalis. The sequence goes on from OX243835.2 coordinate 13,617,330, forward strand.
ATTAATTGCCCAATAATATGAGCCAAATACTTAGGTACCATAACTTCCAAATCGGTCAGTCTGTACTTCCTCTAAAGAGTCTTTCATATTTCGAAATATAATTGACAGGCCTATAGGTCTAGTGGTTAATGACCCTGACTTCTAACTGCGACCCTACGGAGGTCGTGGGTTCGATCCCCACCCAGGATAAAACGTTGTATGAGTAGCTCGATGGTTTTTCTGTGTCTGGGTGTTATTTATCCATAATATGTATGTATTTAGAAACATATAAGTATGTTTATCAGTTGTCTGGTTTACATAGTACAAGCTCTACTTAGTTTGGAATCAGATGACGTTGTGTGAGTTGTCCCAAGATATTATTAATATATTATTTTAATTAAATAATAAAAAGTCCAAAAACTAAAACGATTACTAAAAAATGCCGCCAGAAAAGTATGAAACAAGAAAATATTCTTCTCTGGCTGTAGACAATTAGTGTATAATTTTCAAAGGAAAGCTGTGGCCGTATGCCACTAATAGGGTAGTATTTTTTGAGTGGGATTCTGCCAGTTAGGGTGCGTTAACTCGGTGTCTAAACCTGTCGTTTGATCGTCATATTCAGCACGTATCTGGAATAAATTGAAAGTAAAAGAATCTGTAAAATAAATAAAATGTAGATAGATTTTTGTAAGTCCTTAAATGTCAAAGAGCTGCATGCCCTGGCTTTGCAAGGGTGTCATTTCGTTGATTTTAAATACCTTGTATTACATTATTGCAATTTTCGTAGGGATCTCTAATTTTTTAACAATATTTTACATTTTACAAATACAATAATTGCATTTTTGAAAGATAGAAAAATTTGAATCCAGACTCAGAAATCGAACCCGAGACTTAATTTACTTCAATTACTTCAATATTTTACATATTCACTTCTCTGTCTCTTCACTTACATTATTGTAATTTTCACAGGGATTTCTATTTTTTTTTTTGACAATAAAATATACCCCATGTTACTCTCTGAAGATATAGCTTTCTAATGGTAAACGATTTTTTTAAATCGGTTTAGTAGTTTTTAAGTTATTCGTTACATACAATAATATAAATATTTCCTCTTTATAATATTAGTGTAGATGACATAGATTACTTTGATTTCTAAAATATTTAAATTGCAATTATATACACATTTGTTTTTATACCTACTCGTATTTTCGTCGTGAACTAAGTTGCAGTCACCTACTCTTGGCAATAAAATCTGACACCCACGTTCATGTAGGAACTGCTGTTTACTTACGCTTTACATTCACAAGGGGTAGATCTAAATTACAATAATGTTCTATGTTAGAAGTCTCTATGTAGATATTTTTCAGCAAATATCAGACATATTCTCAGTATTTGCGCAACATGGCATCGTCGGTATTATCTTACAATGTTGACACGACTCTAGAATGTCGGTGCCTCAACGTTACTCATAATAACAGACTCTACTACCTTACAACATGTTTATTTTCAACCACTTCCATGAATAATTTGTTCCTTCAAATTCGTTGGTTAGATGATTTGAACTATTCATTTATTTACACACTTTGAATATATCTTGTAGATTTAGTTTCGAATAGTAGGTAACACTTTATAGACGCTTTTAGAACTACGTTAGTTACTACTTATTATCTTGCGATTATACCGTTATATTTGGATTCACTTTTTACCTATTGTCCCATAATATCATAAAAATTGTGCCATTATATTTATCGACTATTACACCGGCTCCACTACATACGTTGGCCCCAACATTCGGCCCAACGCCACTAGTCTTTTAGCATTGGCGCCAACGTTGAGACAAGCGTTATTCTAGTTCCACACTTTGGACGAATAGCGTTGGAACCGACATTGGGGCCAACGTGTGGAGCCGGTGTTATAAGTAGTCGTTATCTCATTAAATCTCAAATTTATGTACGTGCACAATTTTAAAATGGCTTCACCTACCTATTTGGCCAAACTAAACTACCTTTTTTTTGTTGTGTTTGTAACTGTCAGGACAAAGGTTGTATGAAAGAAAATATTTGAAAAATAAAGTTACATGATCGCAATGCAAAGGAAAGATTTTAGGTATCTCATTTTCTTGAATCTCCCGTATGTATTGCGATACATTATAATTTGCGACTTCAATTATATGAGAGCAACTATTTAACGTTTTAAATGTTTTATCATTTTTGAAAACAATGCGGCCTATATAAATACCAATAAAGACAGTTATCTACTTGTATCAATTTCTTCAATATATAATTATTGCATCGTAATTACTGAATTAAAATGTAAAAAGACTTTCAAATATGCAGACGACAGGATCTGAGTAAAAGTTGAATTATAGAATGTATTTTGTACTACCACCTACATTGAAGAATCATTAATATAAAGCATATAAGTAGAAAAAAAGTCCATAAAAAAATTTAAAAGAAGACGACATTAGTAAATAGATATATACGTCTTAACTGGCTAATATTTTGTCTTTATTCTTCATTTGGCCTGTTGGTCTAGGTCTAGCGGTTAGTGACTATGACTGCTAAGCAGGATAAAACTTTGTGTGATGAGCATAATGGTTTATTCTGTGTCAGGGTGTTATTTATGTATAATATGTATATATTTAGAAATATTTAAGTATGTTTATCAGTTGTCTAGTTTCTGTAGTACAAGCTCTGCTTAGTTTGGGATCAGATGTATGAGGTGTCTCAAGATATTATTATTGGAACGAAGTTCCTTATCGCGCGTTGTGAAAGGGGGCTAGACGGAAAAAAATCTCACGAAAAGTTGTAACGACACTTTTTGACACACACAAGCAGTGCGGCGTGCGCGTAAGATATGAACATCTAATTTGACGAAGAAGTCACCTGTCGATTTGGTCTAGAGGCAAAAATTCGGTACACAGTATTGGTGACAATTGTGTAATTGTGGGTTCGAGCCTTCGGTATACAATCGTCTTTTTGTAAGTTATTTTCGTTTCATCTTTCTATTTCGCATTGAACAGTGTGGTGTTGCGAAGATTATAAAAAAAAAAATAAGATAAGAACTTCGTTCCATCCGGATGTCCCTTGACACCTCTCAAGTTTTTATTATTATATTATTTATTTTCTCAATACCATAGAAGAAGGCATAAAATTTGCTAATAGAAATACTATTACAGACCAAATAGAGTGATTACGTAATATACTATGAATAACAGAGATACCTAGTCTTTCAGAAAAATAATCAGACTCTACGATTGTTACAGGCTACGGGGACATTATAAGCGTCAGTGACTGATATTTGTACACAAATGTTAGCTTTTATTCGTAGCTTCATTCGCATAGATATCCGAGCTCTGGATTGTGACAACATTATTGATCAGCTGTACGTGATTGAGAAACAAAGGGGAAAATATATTCAACCAAAATATATCCGGACGTATGATATTATTGAAGGCATGGAGGATGTATGACTTATGTTGATCCGGCCGTGCTAGTGTTTTTTAACGTGTTGTTATACGGATTGGTACAGCGAGCTACTTTTTAACCGGATCTTTATTAAAACAGGAAAGTTTATTATTGCTTACTACGTGTTTCTTTTTATCTACACTATCTACACTAATCTACACTAATATTATAAAGAGGAAAGATTTGTATTTTTGTATGTAACGAATAAACTCAAAAAGTACTGGACCGATTTTAATAATTCTTTTTTTGTTGGATAGCCCATTTATCGAGGAAGGCTATAGGCTAGCGCTACGACTAATAGGAGTGGAGCAGCGACGAGAAATGTTGCAAAAACGGGGAAAATTTACGCATACGAAGTTGCGCGGGACAGCAAGTTTTATTATAAGAACAATGGAGCTGATTTTCAAAATGTGGCCATTTTCATTCATATTTATACATACAAAAATGATTTTGATTAAAAACTCAATGAACGTAGTGATCTTGCAGTGAGATTTTTAAGACTATAATTTATAAGTGTTGGAGACGTTTTTAAAGAATGGATTTTTGAAAGTTCCACCTATAAGCGAAGACAAAAAAGGGGCAACATTTTTATGTTAAAGATGACGAAAAAAATGATAGTTAATCAGGTCCCAGAACGGGTAGTTTAAACATTAATATGATAACCCTGGAGATTGTTTATTTGAATGCAATAGTCGCATAATATACTGGACCGATTCAAATGAAATTCGGTGCGTTTGGTAGTTGCTCTAAATTTGAGAAAAGTACTTATTAGTGATCCATATTATTATGCTTGCCTGTTCATAATATTTGATTTGGAGCTCATTCTGAATTCTGACACACCCTTTACATCACATTATTTTCATTTTGTTTGCATGGCTTCACTTTGTTCGAATGAAGGAAAATAACTAAAATACTGATGGCAATAATATACTATTAAAATTTGTTTAACTTCCAAATACAATTTAATTATACAGCTTAACAACCAACCTTTGTGACCAACATTTGAACATTTCTAGGAAACCAAATATATTGTTATTGCAATGCAATACTAAATCTATCAATTCTATGATACACAGAATGTATTATTGATTCTATCAAAAACTTCTCTGTAATAAACAGGTTTCAAACAGTTCTCGGTAAATGCAATACCGAATATACGAGTACCAATATACCTATTGTGCCAATATGCATCAATCGTCTCGTCGTCGTCATAGTAATTGTAAAATTGTTAACCTGAGGTATAATAATAATAATACCATTTATTTCAGGCATCAATGGCCCTTAGGAATATTTACCTTACAGACTAACATACATACAATATTACAATAAGTGTTAATAAATACAACGTTACTTAAAACTATGATTGTAGGCTTCACTTGCACTAGGTCTTTGTTTATTATTGTGGCACTTGTCCGTGGAAGCTATGGGAATCAGTTCTAACCCGTCCGGGCTTATAACAAATTTTTCTTGATTTCATACAAATATTGTGTAAGTTAAGGCGGTAGGTAGCGATAGGGAAAAAATAATCTAATTAATGATAAGATTCTTTGCACCGTAAAATGTTTAAATTTTAGTTATTGCCATACAAAATAGATCAAAATAGATTATTTTTCATTGCAACTAAATACGTATTTATATTTGTATTAAAAATAAAGTTTTATTTTAAAAATTGGAGAACATAAGTTCGGTGTGATGTCAGAAAGTCTCTCACGAGTGGTGTTAGTATTTAAAAAACCGGGCAAGTGTATACTTTAGAAAGTTATATTAACTTAGTATTATGACACGTTACCATCGTACATGCATAGATAATATTGGAATAAAAAATCTAGGTTATTCTATCGCAAATCTATTTAGTTTATGAATTTGTAATAATTTGGGCTCTAACGCTGCTCAAAGTCCACTTCAAAATACACGAGCACTATCAAAATCACACAGAACATTAACTTTCGATAAACACAATCAATAATTCAACCTTTTAACGTGTTATTAACAATCACATTACGTATCTACATAACCTAATTGGATAGCCAACGGTTAGCTGCAAATGTTTCGATGTTACAATTTACAATTTGTACAGTGCTATTAGTATTCACTTAGCACATAGGATTGGGAAGTATAAACGACATTATTACGTGAACTCTGTGCACAAATAATATTCAAATAGTGAGACACTAATTAATAAGCAGTGATAGCCTAAGGCATCAGTCTCGCAATCGTCAGGTCGCGGGTTCGAATCCTACCCATTATACTACCGGAACCTAAACTTGGAGAGATTAAAAAGATTGCTAATAATATGGGACCATAATCCCACATTGCTAGTTATTTAAATATGTATAATTGCTTCAGTAGAACAAAAAATTTCGCTTGGAGGCCTTAAATCCACGACATAGGAGAAATTAAAATGATTAAAACCGATGGCAAATTATTCTCTAACGAGAAGAAGAATTCTTTCAACGAATGGGTTAATATTTCTAAAAAACGGTCCACCAATAAATAGACCTAACAGTAGTAACGTTGCTTAGTCTCGGCAGAGAAGTCCAGCTATCATTAAATGGAGCATAGTTTCTATTGATATGTAGGCAAATTAACTTGCTTTCACATGGCGTGCCTAACCTAAACTTGATTGACCCTATCTGTTATTTCATGTCAAAGCCTCTTCTACGTATTCACTAAACAAAGAGTTATGACGTACAATGAACAGGACGTGGTTATAAAACAGTAAAAAATATGTTCCTACAAAGAAACTCAAAGAGAAAGGAAAAAATCTAAAACAAAAAAATATATAAATACCTACGATTTTGGAACGGTACAGTACGAAGAATCTTATACACAAATAGGTAGATAATATCATAAATGTGGTCTAAATAATAATGTATTTTGTAAAGCATTCAGTTCGATTGTCGAGTGCTTAGTTATAAACCCTGAATACGATCGATTTGCGTACAAAATGATATTTATATCCATTCACCAATTCAGGCGTGATCTTTCCTTCTTTCTATATTTATTTGTAAAAGTGTTTACCGACGATATTACTGGTATTGTTCAACCGATAAAATAGATTAACTATTAAGAAAACATAATTCCACAATAATTAAAATGAATCCACCGACACCTTACTGGATAAATACGCTCGAACAAAAACATTTCTCACGCACGCGGGTAAAAACATCGACTGCGTTATTTTGTATGAATGACATTTTTTCAGACTAAATTGTGTATTGACATTCATTCCTATAGTATCAGTCACGTTTTTAATACGAATATAATTACTATGTTAAAGTCCGTCAATCCTTTTTGACTACTGACCATGTCAAAGAGTTAGCCAAATATCAAAATATGGTAAAAAAAACATTAGGTTAGGTACTATTGTCCTTTGGCAGTAGTGTAGAAAAGTATATCAGCAACATGTACTTACAAAATGTTTCTTTTAGAAAGAAAATTGTAATAGAATCGTATGCACCATTTACAGAACGCATCTTAAGCAGGGTTTCCTTTTTAGATCAAAAAGGAATCATCCTTTCAACCGCCTCAGGGCTTACCAAGCTAGGTAAAAAGATACGGGCGAATTTAATACCACGAAACGGATATAAATACGTACAGTAAAGCGTGTAAGTAGGTTAATTAGTGGTGTTTACTTGCATCAGGCTTGTAATGTAACGGCGCTGGTGCACTTTCCTGAGTGAATAAATTATGCTGTGACCTAAGCAGGCGTTTGCGTCACTACTAAAAATCCAGACAATTTGTTGGACTAAACTAAACCGAGTTTTTTATTGTAGGTTGGTATTGTTAGAGTTGAGTCTCGATTTTTTAGGGTTTCGTTGTCAAAATGGCATGTGCAATGGAACCCTTATAGTTTCACCATGTCCGTCCGTCCGTCCGCAATTTACCTCAGAGACTGTAAGTGCTAGAAGGCTGTAATTTTGCTAGGATACACACATTACTTATGCCGACAAAGTGAAAGAATTAAATTATGATTTTTTTAGGGCACTTTACTAAGTTCATCGAGATTTATTAATGCCTCCGACTGCATGAAATTATATAATTATGTAGGGGATTTTGTTTCCATCATTTTTGTGCAGGTGGGTTTTTAATTTAAAATTTTTTTTAAAGACGTCTCCCGCTCTAAGAACGAACGAAGAAAGACATCCATAAAATTAACTGATATAAAGTCGAACCAGCATCCCGACTTGGACTCAACATTTGGGGATCTCACATAGTTATGTTCCGTGTGGGAATAGAACTCTCTTGAAAGCGGTCGTACCCCCTATTTATTGAACAAAGATAGCTGTCATTCAGCGATCTTCGATCAACAAGTTGTTATTGTGATCGAAGTGGAAATTTCTCCATTGCTAATAAAGGCCAAACGTTGAAATGATTTGCTAGAAAATAATAATAAAAGAGACAAAATTATATACTCGTATCTTTCAACAAAAAAAAAGTATATTTCAACCCTGAAATGAAAACCTCCTTTAAGTCTGCGGTTGTCACATTGCTAGTATTAAATAGTTTCTTCTACAATTCAAGGATGTCCCTAACAGCCGAGGCAGTTAAAGAGTTGAACTAATATGGAAATAGAGTCAGGCTTTAAATTACAGGTTCTATTTTATTCAAGTTAGACAGTCGACTTAAAATTGAAAGAAGCCATTCGGTGTGGTTGAAACATGTAGTTCACCTTCTAAGCCTTAATGCCTCTTTATACCTTCCAGTAATGTTAAAACCAGGTAATAAAAATTTGTCCAGTGAACAATTCAGACCAAGTTAGTACCAAATGAATGCTCTAGTTCTATCATAAATCACAAGTTTTAATGGTTATTTATTCTGACTGTTCGAATCGAGCGATGGCAATCAGTCGGGAGACTATTTTTATGACCTGTACCGGATGCGCCATAAAGCGAAGCATAAAATCAGTAAGCCTCCGAGAGAGAAATATAAAAGTAAATAACACTTAGATTGGAGATTTAGGCACCGGTGCAGAGGGCGCGACATCCTCTCACCGCTCCAATGAGCCGTTAACTCAGGAAACTCCGTATTACATTGACCCGTACTTTTGATCATTTTAATGTACGCGATGAGGAAAATATTATAGATATTATATCCGTCTTGCGAAATAATATATATTTGTCATTAACGGACGCCTCCAATATTGCTAAGCCAGTGAGTATTGTTAGCTATGTCATTTATTTTTTATGAATTCAGCGTAAAGTGGAGTTTGTTGTTGTTGAGTTGAAAATTTTGTTTTTTACCGTTGTGATAATGGACGATCTAAACATTTAATAACCTGAAGGACTACAAAAAATGTATTAATAAATAAGCTAAATCTGTATATCGTAGACAATTTTAGATTATTTTATAAAAATGTTGACGACTTCAAAACACGATTCGATGAACTTGGTCAGATGGAAAAAAAAAAGAATTTATTGAGAAAGACTAACAAAATTGTGAATTCACATTCCGATTCAGTAAATACATAGTAAGCGATAAATTATCATCATGTTGATCGGAAATTTATTTTAAGAAATCCCTTCCAATTATTTACTCTTACATACAAACGGATTCTAAGCATTTCGCCTTCTAAATTACTTCAGACAAATACCGCTCACTACGTAACAAAACACTTCCCCACTTTGTTTGTGTCTCAATTAAGTTTTAAGTATTTATCGGAAATCTCTTTGAATCTGTAAACGGAGTAATAAACTTCAAAACAGATAGTATCTATTGGGCTCGTGGTTACAGACAGTAAATATCCATGTTTCCTCGTCTGTCATTGACATTCACGGCATTCTTAATGGTTCGTTAATTCGAGCGTCGCTAAACGTTTGTATTGATAGTATTTATTGTTTTATTGCTTTGCAGAAATACGTTTTACGATGACTGTTTTAATATAGAAATTTGTCTTAAGGTCTTATTTGTATATTATACCTAATATTAGCGTGCTAGGTGACATCTAAAATAAACACTACAGTTCCATTACCCATTTTGAACTAACATAGTTGCTGCTTACCGCTTGTTTCTTTCAAAGCCATTATGTTTCGCATTTGAAATTGTAACATTACCAATTTTTTTAGTTTGCTTCATTACTTAATCAACTAAAAATGTGATTTTATAATAAACAATGTTATGTATATTCACATTAAAGTATAATTTAGTGTGAATATCTGCCATCTCCGTGTATACATTAGCTGCTCAAGTTTTCGGGCCCGCTTGTCACAGAAGCGTAGATAAAGTCGCCGCGTGGATCACCTCATAGGTACCTACATCAATCACCCTGACATGACTCCAGTTGTTCGCCCAAATAGATTATAGGAAGTCGACGCCCCGCCCGAGGTGAGTTTCAGATTTGCCTCGCGTCACCTACATGTAAACATTATTTGCCAAAGTGATGCGGTGACACGGCTAACTTTACCGAAAGGATATCTTTACACGAGTATTTTCCCTAACGTTATGCTTATGTCGGGATAAAACACATGTACTTAAGTTAGAGGGTTTGTGTTCAAAGTTTTTGTTAACACTTCATCAAAAAGAAGAACGGAACAAAGTTGTAAAGGTTCGCGGTTATTTATGAGATCATTAGCGGGCCACTCCATGTCTTCGAATCTTGATCACGTTTTCAAACGGGACTCGATTGGGATTCGAATTCGAGGTCGACCAATTATCATAATAAAGTGGCGCATTTCCTTTATAAAGTAGGTTCGTGTTATTACCGGGGACAATCGTAAATTATTCAGTCCTCACAAGGATGAATCGTTGCGAGGCAGGTGGAGTTCAAGGTCTTAAGATTGTATTTTTTCGTTCGATATCTATCTAAACGTAGTTTATGAAATACTTTGACTCGACTTGACAAATCAAGTCAAAGTACTTTATTCACTTAGGCTTTAAAATGTAACGCTTATGAACGTCAGACAAAATTTGGAATAGAATGATTCTACATTTAATGCCAAGTTCGCAAGAGTAAAGCCGTGAGAAAAGAACTTGGCAGTAAATACTCATGGCCATTTTTTTAAATGCCATATTCTAAATTCTATTCTAAGTCGGCGGTAGCCTAATGGCTAAGGCATTGGACTCGCAATCGTAAACTATAGTACGTAAAGTGGGTATACCTAATCAAGTTTTAAATAAATTAGCCTCCTATGGTGTGGATGGGAACAACTACTTATTAAACGAAAAGGATATCTTTAAACGAGTTTTATGTGTTTTGATATCGTTGTTTTTGTACGTAATCAACATTACTTTGGTATTGTTTAGATATTTTAAACAAGTAATTTTGATTGCGATTACAGTGACTTATTTTGGTCGGCTTGGTACTAATTGGAAATTCGGTTGAAAAGTAAATAATTTACTGAAACCTGCATGTGAATAATTAAACGTGTAGGTTGCATTACCTGGTTTTGTGCTTGTTAAGTCTTCATAGCCGGAATAGTAGGATGGTATAGAAACTACCTAGCTTACCATAACATTTTTAAGCAACAGAATCTAATAGAAAAGAGATGTGCGTTAAAGTGCACTGTTACAAGTGTATTGTGTAATTGCTGGGCAAATGAGACATATAAAGTAATGTCTCAAATAGGGAGTGCGGTACGGTGACATTCAGATGTTTGCCAAATAAGGATTTAGGCGGCACTGAGCCTGCTATGGGCTATCGTGACGCTTACCGTTTGGCGCACGACCTGATCGTCTCTTCATTTCCTAGTATAAAATATATATATATATATATATATATATATACATTATTTTTTCCATGCTTGTTAATTACTATATTTTACTATAAATAAATATTATGTTTAGATACTTTGTTTATCCAACTGCACGTTAAACGAAGCGGCGCGAAAGCCTTTAAGTAGAAATTCACATGAAGGTGGAAAATTCTTAAATTGATTTTCTTGGCAGTACTTCGCAACGTCTCTATTACATTTTCAATCAATCAAAAGAGCCCATAACTGTCGCTGTTCACAAGCTTCTCGTATATTAATGTTAACGTTTCATTTTGTTACAGGAATTCCCGGGATTTGCTTTCAGAAAGTTCTTGTTGGACTTTGTCCAATATAATTATTATTTAATTATATCGTGGCTTAAAGTAGTTGAAATGTGTGTACTACTACTTCATTCATCATCATTAATTCGATATTTTGATTTTTAGCGGGACCCCACTGTCTGTTTGTCTATCCGTTTGTCACCAGGCTGTATCTCATAAAACGTGATAGTTAGACTGTTCAAATTTTTGAACTGTCTAACTATCACATAATCAATTCACAGATGATGTGACGTGATAGTGTATTTCTGTTGCCGTCACAGCGGCAACAGAAATACATCATCTGTGAATACATAACAAATACAAAAAAAAACAGAATAAAATATATATTTAAAGTGACTTCCACACAACAAACGTTTTTTTTTTTGCTCGATATTATAATATAGGTTATATTTCATGAACATAGATAGACAGCAAAATTTTTCACATAATTATGATGTATTTCTGTTGCCGCTATAACAATAAATACTAAAAACAGAATAAAATATATATTGAAATAAAATTGCGCTCCCATATATAAAACGTAATTTTTTTGGCGGTTTTTGCTCGATATTATATAAATGTCTAATGTGGTTTATATATTTTTTTGTCTACATTCTTAGCACTTGTGTGTATTTTAAGATACATTATACGTAACCTCTTGGAAATGGAGTAATAATTTGATGAACTGTGTGATTTATCCTTATTTTTTTAACTTTATCAAAATCCTGATTTCATCCAGTTGTGAACACGAATATAGACAAACTTATAACAAATATGTGGTGAGCTAAATATTAATACCTTTATTAATGCAATACAGCGTTATGGGCTATTACTTATGCAGTTTGTGGACATTAATCGGTGTTGCATTTACCTGTATGTGGTTATGTACGTGTGCACAGATTAGTCAAACCAGCTGGATAGGTTACCTCACTGCCTTTATACATTAATGTAGACATACTATAATTATTATCAATGGTGATTTTAACCGACTGCGTGACGCAAAGGAGTGTAATGTGTTTATGTGTGATCCTTTGTGACCCTATATAGTTGTACGCTATCAGGTAACAGTGAATTTATTTTATTTTTTGTTTATTTATTTAACTTCTTGCACACAGAAAATTGTACAAAGGTGGACTTAATGCCATAGGCCTTATCTACCAGTCAACCTTAGGGTGATGCAGAGAACTGTTTAAGGTGGGTGCTAAATCGACTTATATTTCTAATGCTAAATAAGCAAGAAAGTGATTAAAAAAAAAACATGTAATAATATTAAATAAATAATTATAAAAACAATACCATACTTATAAATATATAAATACACATACATACACATACAACATACCAATACATACATTTACATACATAATACATACTTATTACATATATAACTATAGATTACTATAATTGTGATGATTCCGCCAATAACTTCGTATAGAAATTACGTACTTGGAACTTAAAGGTGACACGAGATGTAGACATTCTTATTTCGAGAGGGAGCGCATTCCAAAGGAGAATAGATTGAATAGAGAAGGAAGAATGCACCAGAGTGGAGCTGTGAGCAGGACAGAGAAGCAACAGATTATTAGAGGAGCGTAGATTCCGATCATGACTAGAGCAGAGAAATTGAAAGTGAGGTGTTAGATAAGTAGGGGCATGAGGAGAAAATAGGATTGAATATAGCGTTGTAAGTGCACGCAAACTACGGCGCTGCCGGATGGGAAGCCAATTAAGCTGAGTGCGATAGTTGGAGACATGATCGTACTTGCGAAGGTTGAAGACGAATCGAATGCAATTGTTGAGGAGCCGGTCAAGTTTATGGAGCAGATCAGCATTCAGGTCGAAATAGCACACATCACCATAGTCAATGATAGGAAATATTAAAGTCTGCACTAGCGTTACTTTAGTATTAACTGGTAGAAAGTTTTTGAGACGATAAAGACACCGCAAAGTGCCAGTGACCTTCTGACTGACGTTAGCAATTTGAGTCCGCCAGCTAAGGGTGGAATCAATATGCAAACCTAGATCCTTGACATCATGGCTAACAGGAATAGCAGTGCCGTGGAAGATAATAGGTGGTAATGAATCAAAATCTATTCTGCTAACCATGTGAGGACTGCCACCAACGATTGCTTGACATTTTTCAGGATTTACCGAAAGACCAAACTCGTCCGACCAGTTCTTTATCGCCATCAAATCTCAATTCACATTATCGATAGCTTCATTCAAATTGTCTAGTTTTGTCTGAACGTATAGCTGAAGATCGTCGGCATACAAATGATACGTACATCGAAGTTCCTGAGTTAAAAGATTGATAAACAAGGAGAAAAGCAGAGGAGATAGAATACCGCCTTGAGGAACGCCCGCAACGAGATCACGCCAACTAGAGAATGTATCATCGATGCGAACCGACTGCTGGCGCCCCTGAAGATATGAAGAAAACCATTCCAATGCACCCGATGAAATATTATAATACGAGAGTATTGATAGGAGTATATCGTGGCTAACTGTATTAAAGGCGTTTGAGAAGTCCACCAACACCATGACAGAAACTTTTCCATCCTCCAGACCGGCTCTGATATCGCCAGTTACTTTTAGCAATGCGGAGATAGTACTATGTCCAGGCCTAAAACCAGATTGGAAAGGACATAAGATGCCATTAAGCTGTACAAATGCGGATAATTGTCGGTGTACACAGGCTTCAAGGACTTTAGACAGAAAAGGAAGAATAGATATTGGACGGAAATGATTAGGAAGAGAAGGGTTTGAGATCTTAGGCAGAGGTCGCACGTATGCTTTACTCCTTAAGTCGGGAAAACGTCCTGATTGTAAAGAAAAGTTAATAATATCCGTAATTCCAGGAAGAAGCTGGTCAAGGATGGTAATGATCATACGGCGGCTGATGCCGTCACAACCTACAGCCTTCGACTTGATGGAGAGTATTATTCTCTTGATCTCATCGGGTGCAACAGGAGAAAAATAAAAAGGATCATAAGTGACTTTTGATAAGCTTGATATATAGTTAATTGTACGACATCTGGTTAGATAATCTATCGAAACAGACGTGACAAAGTGGTCATTTAGATCATCTAAACCAACTGTAGCAGGCAAATCGGATTGTTGCGCTTTACCGATACCTAGGGTTCCTAGGAACTTCCAGATATCGGCAGGAGATGATGAAGAAATATTATCAAGAGTATGTCGGCGTTTGGCGTTACGTATCATTTGATTACACCGATTCCTTGCAGCTTTATATGACGACCAGTTGACATCAGATCGATTTGTCTTAAACCTCCTAAAAGCCCGATCACGGCGTCTAATAGCAATCTGAATAAGTTTTGACATCCAGGGCGCCGGAGGCCTTTTTACTTTAATTGTGTTAATAGGCGCGTGGACGTTGTATACATTCGTAATGAGTTCATTAAAAATGCGAACCTTATCATTTACTGAACTCGACATCACTAGGTCCCCCCAATCGACAGCAAAAGCATCCTCACGCAGCCTATCAACGTCCATCCGAGCAAAACAACGCATGAGTAAAAGTTTTGGTTTAAGTTTGGGAGGGTTTAAAATATAAGTCAGGAAGATAAGATCATGAAGAGAGAAACCGGGAGCAGAAAGTTGGCCGTGAGAAGAAACAAGAGAAGGAGAAGAAGTAAGCATAATATCCAGCCAGGTGTCAATTCCGTTGATGTTATGATGAGTGGCTTGAAGTGGGAGTATATGGAGACTGGCGGATTCCACGATGTTGCGAAATTTAGTAGAGCGAGGAGAAGTGCGTGCAAGGAGGTCTGTGTTGAAATCACCCATGATGATGTAATGCTCATATTCGGACCCCAAAGATTCTAAAACGGACTCTAAGTCATTGTAATAGTTCACAGAAGGAGGACAGTAGACCACGCCTATAATGGTTTTAACTCTCTTGACCCAAACCTCTAGAAAGAGAAACTCAGCCGACGCTGCGTAGTCAGAAGGAGATGAAGCAATAATTTTAAAGGGAAAATCGCTACGAAGATAAATAGCAACCCCACCTCCACGCTTATCAACCCGATCGTTTCGGATCAAGATAAAACCAGGGAGGGGGTAAGTGGTGGAAGGTAAATGAGGTTTGAGCCAGCTCTCCGAAATCAGAATGGCATGAACGTTGGTACCTGGAAAAGTATTAAGGAGATCACTGTAATGTGATGGAACACTTTGGGCATTTAAGTGACACACATTTAGGAGTTTGCCTGATTGTGACCCAAAGCGTTGACGCAAAGTATCACCAAGGGTATCAGTAACCGAAGAAAAACTTTCATTGGCAGAAGATCCAAAAGAATCATTGCAATTCCACCATAAGAGCCAAGGTAACAAAGGGGTGCCCACAAGGAGGAGTCCTGTCACCGTTACTATGGAACATAGTCGTGGACAGTCTGATAAGAAGACTGAACGTAAGAGGCTATACAACCATTGGCTATGCAGACGACCTAGCCATATTAATAAATGGGACTGCAGAAAATGTACTTTGCAAGGTACTTCGTTCCGCCCTAGAACTAGTAGAAGAATGGTGTGCTGAACACGAGCTCTCAGTAAACTCAAAGAAGACGGAACTAGTCCTCTTCACAAACAAAAGAAAACTACCAGAGCTACAATTACCAAAATTCTTCAAAAGTGAACTAACCCTAGCTACACAAGTTAAATATCTGGGTGTCATCCTAGACAACAAGCTCAATTAAGCGAGTCACTTAGAAACAAAACTGAAAAAGGCCTGCATAACCTTCTGGCAGTGTAAAAGACTAGTTGGTAAAAAATGGGGCCTCAATCCCCGAATTACACTATGGTTATACGGTGCAGTTATCAGACCAACAATAACATACGGCTCAGTAGTGTGGTGGCCCAGAACACAACTGATCACCACGAGAAACAAACTCCAGAGCCTACAGCGCCTGGCCAGCATTGCGGCAACCGGATGTATGAGGACCACCCCATCAGCAGCACTCGAATGTCTTTTAAACCTGAAACCACTACACCTGGTCATTCTGGAAGAGGCAATGGCAGCGGCCCTCAGACTTGGGTCAAACAAACTATGGAAAAAAGACAACAGACCAACACACATGAAAATTTTATCGGGCATCACCAAAGAGAAACCTCTTCTTGATGCCCCAGTGGATAAAATACCACAACAATATATTTTTAACCGAGGATACAGAATCCAACTGATGCCAGAAGCGAAAGACAGCTCAGAGACAAACACGGTAAGCATATACACAGACGGGTCCAAAACCGTTAAGGGAACCGGAGCCGGTGTCTTCTTGGACGACCTCAACATAAGACTGTCAACATCTTTAGACAAAAGGAACACAATATTCCAGGCCGAATGTATTGGAATCACCAGAGCGGCCCAAGCGGTTGCGGCAAGAGACATCAAGGGTCTCAACATAAAAATTGTCTCGGATGTACCTCCGCACTCCTAGCACTACAAAACCGAACAATCAATTCAGCCCTTGTCATCGACTGTCACATGGCCCTTCAGGAGATCACTGGACCCAACACAGTGACCCTGCAATGGATCAAAGGGCACAGCAACTCAATAGGCAACGATGCAGCAGATGAACTGGCAAGGCAGGGATCTAATTTAATCACATACGGACCAGAACCACTACTCCCCCTGCCTACTTCTTAAATAAAATCATGGCTGCAAGAAAAAACTGAGACCTCCCACCAAGCAGAATGGAACAACACCGATGACTGCAGACACACGAAAGAGGCGATTCCAATGATGTCCAAAAGACTCACTCGCAATCTCATCAGGCTAACCAGGGACAAGTTGCGAAAAACCATAGGCATTATCACAGGCCACTGTCCCCTAAATAAGCATCTTTTCAGGATAGGGGTGACGGATAGTCCCCTTTGCAGAGGATGTATGAAGGCAGAAGAAACACCAATACACGTGCTCACGGAGTGTGGCAGTGTAACAGAACAACGGGCACGACTCCTAGCATCACCAACATCCCTTCAGAAAGCCTGCAGCAACTTGGGCAAGCTGCTGGCGTTTTGGGAGTGCATCGGTTGGCTGGAGTGACAGAAAGGATAAGTAGAACACGCACAATGGCCCAATTGTGAGGCTAAGTGCGGTTTTCTTGTTCGCCCAGGTAAAACTAACTAACTAACTATATAGACCAAACGCGTGGGTCGATTTTGATGATTCATACGTCAATCAATTCGTTTTAATCTTGCTTGAATGTCATTAAAGACATTACAACAATCAAAATTGAAAATGGCGACAGTCAGACACCATTTTGTGATAGAAAAAAAGTCAACAATATATCTCATGTGGGGTATCATTGTGTAGGCATTTTAAAATCATGATGAGGTTTCTTTAATCATTTTTTCACTTAAAATTACCGTTTATGATATACTTATAGCGATTTAAAATTAGTTATCAATCATTTTTGCTGAAATTTTCGGCAGTTACAGTTAATTACGTCTTACAAGCACTAAAAAGCATTAAATAAATTAAAAAAAACGGGCAAAGGCAGTCATGAATCGCAGTGAACATACTAAAATGCCTCCGACTGCATGATTTTAGTTTATCTTGTTTTAATCTTTTAAGGCAGGTTTTTATATTATAACTTTTTTTATAGGTATTTCTTGTCAATTACTTACTCCATAAAATAATTTTCTTTCTATTGTCAGCGGTTTAGTTCAAAAAACGTAGTAGTCACAATTTCAATTCTTATTTCTAAACTTAACATTTATTTATTGTACACAACAATCACGTATATAATATAATTTTAATCTACCTGCCGGAAATATCTTAGCAAGAGAATAAATATGAATTTATTAACTATACTGGTATCCAATAAATTCTCAAATCTAATACTCCACAAGCCAACAACGGCATCGATGGGCGCTCCCGATAGTTCCATTGTTCATTTTGACCTTACCACCCACTATTAGCACATTTGAGTAATAAACACGATTTAAGTAAATAAAATCTTCCGGTTTTTGTTTATGAGAACCGGACCAATCTGTGCTAAACCTCAAAGGCGTGTTTGCATCGCAAACAAGCGCAAATTACCGGGCAGAATGATAGACGAAAAAATGTTTTGGAAAAAAATCAAAAGATCCAATTAGCCCCAGGCACTCGAAAGGGTTTCGTGGAATAGAAGGAGAATGACTAGCTAATATGGACGATGCTAAAATGCGGGACGAATTTACCCTGCTCTATAACCGATAGAATAAATTATCATGGGAAAAGTTGCTCTGGTAAACCATCGCTGTCTTGTATAGTGAAATTTAGGGGTAATAAACTTGATCCGCTTTCTACCCTTTTTAGTGGCTATCCCCTTATGTATGGCTATATAAAAACTTCAACGACATTTTACAACTAAACTAGGGGGACAACTTCCAATGACTGCAATTAATTTAACTTCACCCGATTGGCGCTTGTTGTAAAACTTTGTTGGTAGTAGATATCTTGCCAGTTAAAAAATAAACAAAACAAAACTTCTTATCTATCTATTTCATAGTGTCTTTATCCTTATGTAACTACAGAACCCAATTAATGTTTTTACCCGACTGTAAGGAAGGGTTATGTTTAAGCTTTCGCGCGTATCTTGTATATATGTATGTATTAATATCTCACAATTTACTGAACGGATTTATACAATTAAGGCGTCGTTAGATTCGTCTTGATCGCCCAAGTGTTCTTAGATAGCGGCTGTGAGATGTCAAAATAAAGGGTTTGAAAAAGTTGTTTTGAATACTGCAATATTGGTATTAAATTAAAGGGCTCATATACTAATAATATATAATATACTAAAAAGTTAGTTAGCAACCATTATTTTTTTCATTTTCATTACTTGATAATAGCTGTGATAAAAGTTAGTTCCATACAACGGTTACATACACATATACCTACAACCACTAAAAAGTATTAAATAAAAAAATAAATTATAAATATAAAAAAACCTGCTTGCTTAAAACATATGGTAACAAGATCCCCTACATAATTATATAATTTCATGCAGTCGGAGGCACTTTACTAAGTTCATTGAGATTCATTAATGCCACCGACTGCATAAAATTATATAATTATGTAGGGTATCTTGTTTCCATCGTTTTTGTGCAGGCAGTTTTTTTGATTGTTATATATTTTTTTATTATAGGTGCATATTAGATATATTTCGGGACTTCATCGCGTGAATTATTTAAAGGTACGAACCTTTTATTTACCCGACGTTTCGATCGAATTGCACCGATTATGGTCACGGGTCGACTGATACTCGATCCGTGACCACGATCGGTGCGTATAATATACATAACGCAATGTTTATTTGCAAGGACTACCTTAAAAACCGGTACGTATTTTGTAACTCTATTACACAATCAGTCGTGTCTCTAGCAGATTATGTAAAGACATTATAGAATTCATCATTCTATAATGTCAAATGAATGTTTTGTTAAATTCTGTTCTATTTAAAAAATAGAATGAAATACAAAAACAGAACATTTGATAGTTAAAATGCTGTCATAAACTGTAAACGTGATATATTCGTGTTTATATTTCCACTAGTTTGCAAAATGTGAAAAAAAACGGGTCGTTAAACTACACAGGCTATCATTAATATATTTTATGCGTTGCATCGATAACCAGTTAGTGCACAATAGACACTCAACAAGGGTCAAGTGGTCGCTAGTGGGAAATTTAATTTACTGTCCGTATCCTCTGTCGGGGTTTACCCTGCTTTCGATTTAATTACTTTCGCATCTATGAATTACAATTAGATTTTATTGTAGCTACGTTCAAATATTTGTGAGTGAAATTAAATTTATAATGAGTTTTTTTCGGCAAATTGAAAATTTCTACTGATTTCAAAGATTTGATCTTCACGGTTTATTGGATGATTTTATTTTAAACGAAGTTTCGGATTTACGCTTGAAGGTATGATACCTGTAGGTTTAAATAAATAATTTTCAAGTCTCAGTTATCTAAATTAGTATTAAACCAACAACTTTTATTATAAAATTTGGCTAATGTTAAATATGAATCTTAGCCGTGTGGTACCGGTTTAAGAATAGTACCGCCCCATCTCTTACCATGGGTGTCATTATGGCGACTAAGGGATTTTACACAGGAGGACGAGCAGCAGCGTCCTTTGCGTACTTTAAAGCCTATTGCGATCGCCAACCCGCCCGCCTACCGTGGCGATTATATCAAACCTCCTCAACATTTATAATAATTAGGTTCTACTGGGGAGAACTATGCCCAGCAGTGGGATATAGGTTGATATAAATATGAAAGAAGAGTAATTAGAACAGTGTTATTTTAGGTTATTAATAAAAAATACGATATTACTTCTACATCGTCTATACTCGTAGGTATGCTATAATTCATTGAATATTTATTTAGAAAAGTAAAAGATGTTTCAAAAAACTTACGTTGTAGAGAAGTTGGGCCAATTCAAATGTATTTCTAAGCATACAGTTTATCGGTAGAAGAAACTTATTAATACAATAATTTTGTTAAACTACGTAAGCTTGTGTTTACGTTAAACAGGAAATTCTTGATCTTTGTTTATCTAAATTCAATATGTAAATTGATAGGGAAAATGAGAATCTATGTTAAACAATAAGGTTGCCTCTCGAGAGAATATCCTAATTTTGCCAGATAAAAATTAGGACTCCCGTGGGAAATACGGAATAATCAATTTTGCTAACAAAACCTTCTTCTGGTTAAAAAGATAATCGTAGTGTATAAAAATGGTAGTCAATAGGAAACAAATATCTTAAAAATGTGCAGTGTGGTGTGTAGTTACGTAAGAACTCTTTGTTTTGGTATTAAACCTAATCAATTCCATATTAATTTATTCAAAAAAAGACTCAAATTTCTGATAGGTTTACTTATTGTCAAAGTGTCAAAATAGAATTCGTTTATGAAACTATTGACGTATAGACCTGGACCGCGTCATCTCTTTCCATTAAAAAGTGAATATTGACTGAGAGAAAAAAACTTGTGCGGCCCTGTCTCTTTGACAGGTATGTCCACAAAGTAGCGTTGTTTCTTTCTAGAGAGTGGTCAATTTTGTGAGGTTATGGCGCAGTCCAGGTCTATACGTCAATGTATGAAACAGAAATTATCTAATTTTTATGTCGTATCTACGTTAAATTCAATCGCAAAGTGACGGCTAACTTTGTTTTCAATGGGTAAGCAACAAAAATCTGGGTGTTCCAGAGCAAGCGCAAAAGATTTGTCTAAAGAATCCAGCACTAAAAAGATTTATAGTGATTTTATTACCCAACAAATTTTACACCGAAGCACCGAACCTGTATTCAACCTACATCGATATAGATAAAATATATGCATTCGGAAGAGCTGCGGGCGAGAAAAGCGAGCGCTCAAATTGTATTCCTACATTTCTAAAAGCTCCTTTGCGAATACGGCACAACAAAGTTTGTAGATATTTATCAAATCGGCTGTTTTCACCAAACCAAACCAGGTATCGTTTAACATTGCATTATAATGGTTTATGAAACTATTATGTCTTATATATCGATGACCGGTTGCACTCACAAAAAAGTGTGACGTCATAGCTCACGTTCCGCCTGCTGATGGGCTGAAGTAAGTGGTCACAGGCATGGTTGTTTATTACAATGTCATCAATGTTTTGGCGATTGCAGCGACCTGCAATACATTTGAAATTAAAAAAAAAGTTGTGATAGGCATGGTTGTTAATTAAATGTCACCAATATTTTCTTACGACGTTATCACGTAAAATTATCGTCCGTAAACCGAGTTGACAGACAACCATTTTAATTTACATTTGACTTCTTATAATTTATCAAATACTTGGCATAAATACCTCTTGTTAATCAGTAACGATATTTGAAATTAAAGTAAAAATGTCACTGGCGAAAAAACTTCTACTGAAATAGAATGCTAAGAACAGATTTAAAGATTACTCCCGCCCTGTGTCGCGGGGGACTTTACAAAGTACACCCAGACTTGAAACAACAATTTGTGGTTCTCACGAAGTGGTGCCCCGTGTGGGACTCCATCCTCATCACCGAGGCAGTACAGGCATTACGCTCATATTCCTGGAGCTTTATGAGTTTGTTCAACATAGTTTAAAAGGGTGGAACAATCTTCTTATGAACGTGATAGTGTTACATCGGTCGAACAAGTCTATAGCCATTTATCGATACAGTCCACTGGTCCAATATCTTCTAAGTTTTCTAATAGAAAAAGTTAACATGACCCGAAGATCGAATCGAGGTCAACATGGATTCATTTTATATGGGCTTTCCATAAATAAAGTTCTTGATTTTATGAAACCAAACTACTAGAATCCAATTGCACTTCGTGATTTCAGACAGAGGAACTTGGAAGTTTGTACAATAAAATATGGAGTTTCTTAGTCTATTAAGTCATTAAATTTCCACAAGGCGAAGTAGTTGCCATGGAGTTAGTATTATCAGTTCCTTTAGCATTCATTATTTATATCTTAACCACTCACAATCTAATTCATCATGAACATTATTTTATCTAGACGTCTTTATTATAACATAATATGTAATAATAATATAATATCCTTTTTTTAATAATTGTTTATACTGGTTACTTGAATGATGAAAAATTCATGGTCGTAAATATAAAAATGCACACAAATACATTATGTATTTGTGTTAAATATTATAATGTTGTTTGCATTATATACTCACAGAATACCTAGATAGTAACAAACAGTAATACAAATTGATAAGTAACGGAAACTAGCGATCGTACTTGATTAAATTATTTAAGGTTATTTTCGTTTCTATGAGTTGTAATGTCTGTCAGGGATCGTCATGCCCACTAAAATGTCATTGCTTGTGGTGGCGGTGTGGGCCGGGTCGTCTTCCTGCCCTCCAATATAGCGAAGGGATTATGGCTGACCCATTCGACATACTCGTGAACGGGTGCTACTTGGGGTGACTGGTCGGCTTTGTCATTATCATCATAGAGGCATTTTTTTTTCAAAATGCCTGATGTCAATGCATGCAATGCAAGTCATGCCAAGATGTGATTCATAAATATTTGTTTAATTAGTAGTTTTTCTTGTAATAATCGAATCGCATGTTGCTTTTACTCTCTTCTGAAATTTTTGCAAGTTGATGCTCCCATCCACACCATAGGAGGCTAATTAATTTAAAATTTGATTATACCTACTTTACGTAATATGGTTATCGCTTGCATGGCTTTCATGGTGTAATGGTTGCAACACCTTACAGGCATAACTGTATACAAATATATTGTAGAAAATGACATTTAAAAAAGTATCCATGAGTTTATATTACCGATTTAGCCTTTTTTTTTGGAGGTGAATTAGTCGGAGTTTTCTAGCCATGTTTGATGAAAATCGGTGCAAGATGGCCAAAAAATGGCGGATTAAATATTTGCATGGTATTTTTTTCAAATATTTCCTCAATATGGGTAACAAATACTAGTAGAGTTATATACACATACACTATGACCAATTTCAAATTCAAGATGGCCGCGGCCGCAAAATAGCGAATTACAGTTTTTATTATTATTAAAACGGATTATATATTGTATGTTATGTGTTGAAATGGTATAATCTAATACCTTTATACGAGCAATTCTAAGAGAGCGAAAAATGTTATTCAAATTTCATCAGTATCTAATTTTTTCAGAGATAAACTTTTTAATTGTCATGTCGTTGTCATTGTCATTTTTTTTAATTGTCGTGTATGACATTGACCGTACTTCCACGATATACATTTATGTAATAAATATCTTCTATTTCTTCTACTTTCATCAGAATGATCTAAGCAGTTGAACCACTCATTCGTGAAGAATCATGTTATATTTAGAATTCCCTTGTAAATATTTCCTTGAGCTGCCACATATCATTCCCTGTTTAGATGTTTGTTTGATTTGAAAGCACATATAAGGGATTTATTTGTTCCATGTAAACGACACGTGAAAGCACTTATCTAAGGTGATGTTTTTGTTTGAAACCTTCTATTTGTTACTGTTGTCTTGTTCAGCGTATTGAAAAATAGTGTAGGGTAAAGAATTGTAGGTTTTGGAAGATGCAATTGGTAACATGACATGCATTTCATTCAACACCGGTACACTAGCCACCATCGCCGAGGGGGCGGGCATGTCAAAACTGCTCCTCTCGTCCTCAACAAAGAGGTGAAGTCAAAATGGTAGTGACGTATCCAGTATTCTGATTTGGGAGGCATTCAATAAATATCATGTGTGGGTAAATAAGCGACCTTAAAATCTTGCAATACATTTCTGTCGAAATTAGTACAGATTGTCTCCATGGTTGGCCTACATGTGGTGCGGCTAATATGTTTTTTTAAGTCTTCAATTATTACAGATCAACTTGATTGAAACCAATGAAGTTAAAACTTGTAAAATTTGTTGTAAACACTTTACTCTTGGCGTGCGGGGCTTGCGAATTACCTATAGTCTCAACGGCTGTGGCATTGGATGGGCATATAAACAGAAACGATTTAAAGAAAATAAGTAAAACTTAAATGGTTGAAAAAGAAAATATGTAAATAAATAGTGAAATCTGTAACCAGCTTGTTTTTAATATAATAAACAACGCAGAAAGGTCATTCTTTTGAGCGGCTACTAAGGCCCATAGTGTGTGAAGGAAACTATTCCGCAAGGGACATCCTAAACGGTTAAAAAGCTGTCGTAAGTTCATATTTGACATAACCCTTGCGTCTCCCTTTCAACAAGGTGGTATTTACAATATTTTACACACGCAAAAACTGGAAGGTATTTGGGAAAAATAAAACGATATCTATTAATTTCGTAGAAACATCTCCTACTTTACTTAACTGCAAATTATAAATTTGTATGTTTGCAATACTAGATACCTAAGTTATTTTGACTTTTCATTTTGGACAATTTAAATTACTTTCATATATTTGAAACAGGTCGTTTCGTGTTTTAAAAGCATTTCATTGTTCGAAGCGTGCAATGTAGTTACGTCGAGAAAATAGAATGGTGCATTTCGCTTCCTCTGCCTTGGGCTGCAAATGAAACGGTTACGAAAGAATTTTTATGTTCACATTGTTTTTTACAACTAAATCTGTCTGTTGTCAGATCAGACTACTATAGGTATAACTTTTAAATAAATTGTTTATCTAAAAATATGATATTTTTGCTACGCAAGAGGTCGTGGGTTCGATTCCCACACGGGACAACCACTTTGTATCATCCACAAATTGTTGTTCCGTGTCTTGGTGTACTTTGTGTCCGTGACTTGTATGTTTGTAAAGTCCCCCGCGACACAAGGCTTGTACCATACAGCGGAGATCGTCTTATTATAAAAAAAAAATTGTAACAATATGCGTAGGTGTATCCATTTAACTTGTACTGATAAAAAATTGTATTGTATAATAATTTATCGCGCAAATCGACTGTACTACTTTTATATTTTTAGATAGGTATTTCAAGCAATTTTATCATTGTTTCGTGGAAGATACCCTGAAACCTTACACATCGTTTACCCTTTGTATTGGATACTCGAAACAACAATTATGTTGAGGTTAGATAGGAAAAAAATACCCAAGCAATTTCGGTTACACAAAAAAGATTTGACTTATCCTTACTCTGGCTGCTACATCAATCACGGCACATTCTCCTTGTCGTCACTTGTGAAGCATAAATAAAGCATTGAAGGCTTCCGACATCCTACGTATTGATGTATTCACAACACAAACTGGTTGCCACTCATTGTTGAAAACACCGGTTCTATGACTTGAAAAGATATTAGACTCATCGCTTCCTTCTCATTTTCGACGGCGATAACATCCTTTCATGGAAATAAAAGCTTTATAGAATTATATTCGACGTCGGTATTGATTAGTTCTCTAATTAATTATTCAGCTATTTCATAATCCCTCCACACAAAACCACAGATGTATATTATCCCCGTTATTACAGTCAGGAGGTTTTTGATAAATTATGTTCGTAAATTAGATCACTTTCCTTTTTTCGTTTAAATGTTTTACGGGTTAGTTTTGAGGTAAAGTTTAAAATATTTTACATTATTTAAAAAAAAAAGAAAAATCAAAAAACCTCTTTCTTCTTCTTTCAATTAGTTAGGCACTAAAAAGTATTAAATAAAAATATTAAATTTAAAAATCAAAAACCCGTCTGCTTAAAAAAGATTGAAACAATATAACCATGTCATGCAGTCGGAGGCATTTAGTAAGTTCACTGGGATTCATGAATGCCTCTAGTTTTTTTCTTTTAGTGCTTTGTTGAAAGATGTAACGTAACGTAGTAACTACTGAAAATTTAAGTGAAAATAGTTGATAACAAACTTTAAATCGCTTTCGCGATCGCTTCGGATGCGAAACGCGGTGGCGCGAGCGCTCCGAGGCCGGCGCCGACATCGCCCGATGTTACCCGATCGGTCGAAGATGTTTCTCCAATGCGCAGCTCGCTGACGACTGTTACGTCACCCGCTCAGCCCGTGCTAGGGCCGCCGGCCGGGCCGCCGCCGCCGTCGTCGCTTAATGTAAACAAAGCACAACCACAACAAAGAAATGATAATGGTGAATGGCAGAAGGTGGTGTATAAAAAGAAGGTGAATTATAGGTATTCCGGAAAAGCTGGAGTGTCTTGTGATTTAACTGGGACTTTTAGAGCCGCTGATAGGAAATTACCTATTTTTATAACCAATATTCATAAAGACACCACTGAATCCGATATTGTTGACTACGTACGAACGAAAACGCTTGAAACTATAACTCTTGAGAGAATTGAATCTAAAAAACACACACACTACACCGCATATAAGTTCTATGTCAATGAGAGCAAGTTGTCGTTGTTTTTAGATGAGGGTTTGTGGCCTCAGGGGATAATTTTTAGACGATTTGTTAATTTCAAGCAGTAGGTACTCGAATAATAACGGCTATTCCATAAACAAGAAATGACAGTGCTACATAAAATAAGTACTTTTAATTGTAAGAATGTCAAACGTTCTGTTGAGCATATCAGAGAACTATGCAGAAAGTCCGACATAGTAGCTCTTCAGGAGACCTGGTTACTGCCGGATGAGATCCCGTACCTGAGTACTATCGACAGCAATTTCAGCGCCGTGGGGACGTCAGCCGTAGACACCTCGAGTGGAATGTTGCGAGGAAG
The DNA here is from genome assembly GCA_945859575.2 of Herminia tarsipennalis. Lineage (NCBI taxonomy): Eukaryota > Metazoa > Arthropoda > Insecta > Lepidoptera > Erebidae > Herminia > Herminia tarsipennalis. The sequence goes on from OX243835.2 coordinate 13,644,946, forward strand.
ACCACACGGGGGTGTTGCATTGTTGTGGCGTTCTGATATATTTCGTAATGTGTCAGTGATACCTTGTGCTAACCCGCGGATCTGTGCTATAAAAATCTGTGATACGGACCGACCAATTATAGTGATGAGCATATACATGCCTACTGATCACATCGATAATTTACAAACTTTTATGGATTGCCTCGGTATGGTGAGTGCTATTGTTAATGACTATTCTATTGAATCTGTTTACTGTATGGGTGACTTTAACGCTCATCCGAACGAACTTTTTATGCGGGAGCTATTATGTTTTTGTGAGGAAGATAGCTGGACAGTAGCCGATATGAATATATTAGGCCCCGATAGTGATACCTATACGTACATAAGCGAAATTAATGGTGCTAGACGGTGGCTTGACCACTGCATTGTTACGCACTCAGCAATTAACTCGGTTAAAAACATTTCTGTTGATAATGATGTATTTTGGTCTGACCACTTTCCCATGACTTTTGAATGTAAATTTAATTTTTTGACATCTTTATCGTATAATTTATCTAATAATTCAAATCATATTAATAATAATAATATAATATGGGGTAACCGATCTAATGAACAAATAGAATTGTATTATAATGAATGTAATAATAGACTGCGATTAATAGATTTACCATTAGAATTAAGATTATGTTGTGACTTTTACTGTTATGACATTTCGCATAAACATATAATTGATAATTTATACAAAAATATTGTACAAACTCTTAGTGAGGCCTCATTATGTAGCTATCAGAAACATAACAGTAACATTCGAAGGAGGGGTGGGCGAGTGGCGGGATGGAATAGGTACGTCCGACGTGCTCGCGTGGAAGCCAGACTAAAGTTTCATAAATGGCAATCAAGTGGAAAACCAAGAACGGGGGTTGTTTTCGATGAGATGAAAGAAAGTAGAAATTTTTTCAAGGCTCGGCTAAAATGGTGCCAAGATCATCAAGAACAGATAAAAATGGATATCCTTTCATCTCATCACTCTAAACGTGACTTTCGCGGTTTTTGGAAGAGCACAAACAAGTTAAATACTAGGTCTGGATTGCCCGTGAGTGTGGACGGTGTAGGTGATCCAAAACAAATAGCAGATAGGTTTAAGAATCACTTTTTTGTGAAATCACTGCTTGAGGCGTCTCAAGTGGTGCTGGATGCTGATACCGGTCGTGACAGAGTGAATACCAGATTTACTGCAAATGAAATACACAAATTAATAACTTGTTCATCTCGTGGTAAGTCACCAGGGCACGACGGGCTCAGTATTGAGCATTTACTGAACGCTGGTCCTCATTTGCCGAGGGTTTTGGCCCTCTTATTTGATCTGTGCATCAGTCATTCGTACCTTCCCCCGGATATGATCAAAACTATTGTTGTCCCAGTTGTAAAGAATAAAACTGGAGACCTGTCTGACGTAGGCAATTACAGACCAATCTCCTTGGCCACTGTTTTTGCTAAGGTGCTTGATGGGCTGCTTGAGACACAACTAAATAAACACATAAAATTACATGACAACCAATTTGGTTTCAGGCCGGGTTTATCAACCGATAGTGCAGTCCTGTGTCTCAAGCATACTATTAAGTATTACACATGTCGAGAAACACCTGTGTTTGCATGCTTCCTCGATATGTCGAAAGCTTTTGACCTGGTTTCCTACAAAATACTTTGGAGGAAGCTCGAGGACCTAGGTATGCCGAGGGATCTCCTAAATATGTTTCGGTTTTGGTATGGAAATCAGGTTAATAGTGTCAGATGGGCGGGAGCTTTATCCGAGCCATATAAGCTGGAGTGTGGAGTGCGACAGGGGGGGTTAACCTCACCGGCACTCTTTAATATTTATATTAACGCACTGATTGAGGCGCTTAGCAGTCAACATGTCGGATGTCACATTGACGGAATCTGTGTCAATAACCTAAGCTACGCAGATGATATGGTCCTGTTGAGCGCTTCGGTTTGTGGGTTAAGGTCGCTGATCGCTACATGTGAGGCCTACGCGGTGGAACATGGGCTCATGTATAATATTAAGAAAAGTCAGTTCATGGTCTTTGGGGCCAGCGGCGCCCTTTACAATGATAATGTCCCTTCCTTACGACTTGGAGGCGTCGCACTCGAAAGAGTATATCAGTTCAAATACCTCGGTCACCTGGTCACCGCGGACCTCAAAGACAATGCAGATATTGATAGGGAGCGGAGGGCTCTGTCCGTCCGGGCTAATATGATAGCTCGCAGATTTGCACGTTGTTCACAGCAGGTGAAAATAACGCTATTCAGAGCATACTGCACATGCTTTTATACGTGTAGTCTGTGGGCAAATTATACACAAAGGGCGTATGGGGCCTTCCGTGTCCAATATAATAACGCATTCAGGAGGCTAATGGGGCTGCCCTGGCGCTGCAGCGCGTCGGGCATGTTCGCACAGGCGCGAGTAGATTGTTTCTACACTACAATGCGGAAGCGCGCCGCATCCCTCGTGCGCAGAGTCAGGGCGAGCTCCAACTCTCTCCTGAAGATGATTGCCGATCGCGTAGATTGTATATACATAAATAAATGTTGTGCGCTACATGTGATTACTAACACCTAGGATTAAGATATAATGTATTTACTAACACAATATGAGATTATAAAGCTTGAAATAAATGAATAATAAATTTAAATCCTAAATGATTATTTTATGTATTTTATATATATAATATATATTTATCGATTAAATACAATGTTAAACATTTTAACTTAATAATAGCAACTAAAAACCACCAAGGTTTAAGCCAGTGCTAAAATGAGTACACCTTTAAGCTAATTTATGTTTACATTATTAAAGACAACCTACCACACTAAAGAAGAAAAAAAAATGTGTTTTTTTTCTCCTTTACATTATCATCACATGATATCTGGTTCATTTACGGTACAATATATGTATAATTAAATTTAGGACATTCATTTTATAATTTATACTCTAAACTTCATATCATATCATGTGACAAATGATTTAAGAAACCTCATCATGTTTTTAAAATACCTACACGATGATAGCCGACATGACACAGTTTGTTGACTTAAATTTTTTAAATTGTTCTAAAAATCAATATACATTTCACATATCATAACAATTACACAAAAGATTTTTATAGGAATGTAGCTATAAATGTTGTACATTGACAGCCGTACTAGTAGAAACTGTATGACAGCTGAGAAATACTATTTAGTTTTCTCATAAAAAACATAAATAAATACGAAAGTAAGTATTTTGAAAATACATTGTTGTCCAAGAAGCGTTTTCGAACGCAAGAATTGGAAATTGTTCAAATTCGCTTTTACACACCACTATGTGAACGATATTCGGACCAGAAATTGATGCGGAACAGAATATTTGTCCGAACCAGTGTGGGCGAACCGATCTCAGTAAGACTACGATTAGCAACTCCAATTTTATACCACCTTTAAAATATACTGAAATATGAACCTTCGCTCTGACCACATAAGGTGTGAATCAAATAAACATTACATGTAGCAATTTTATGCGATAATCCAAATTCCATGAATTTTAGTCCAATTATTTCCTAACTTGGCTATTCAAGTGCACCTTTTCGATTTGCTGCTACGGTGTTTCGGTGTTATCTGACTACCTATATTATTGAACGTCTAATTTATCAAGAAAAGGCTCATATTGCTGGCTGTCAAGTAGCATTCACTTAAAGAGAACTCAGAGAGGTGGCATGAATAGGTAACGTAGTATAATGGACTCGTTGAAATAATACCTACGTATTGTTGTTAAGATATTATTATTCCGGTGGTAACGAAACACCTTTGTTATAAACGCGAGAATATTCTAATTATGCGATTTCTATTCGAAGTATCAGTTACGTCTGTCATCTGTTTTGACGTTTCACCGAAAGAGAATTTGTATCAAATAACAAGAACACTTTCGTTTATCGATAATGTTTGTACAAGTCTATTATTAAGTTACAGGTTTCCAATAGACTGTATAATCGCCAATAATAGTAGGTTTTGAATGTGGTATAAGGAAAGTTCATTTATTCTTTATGTTGTGTTTTGTCATAGTATAGATATCTATGATCATATTACTATTTGAAAAATGGGACTATTCAACTTTGTAATAAGTTAATTTTTAGGGTTCCGTAGCCTAAATGGCAAAAACGGAACCGTTATAGTATGTCTGACTGTCCGAATGTCAAAGTACATAGATGAAATTTGAAATGTAGGTGTATTGTGTAAGCCGCTACTTAGTTCGTACGTTAGTTAAATAATAAAAATAAATATATATGTGTATATTTCTGGGAGAGGGGGTCACTCCATACATGTAACAGAAGCTGCAGTATTTTTTAGCGAATGTATATACGACAGGTCTTTTAAAAAAAAATTAAGGCTATGAAACTTTTTTGATTAAGTAAATATTTTCAGAAATATTCGCTTAGAAAGTTGCATAAATTGCATTCCCCTCTTTATCTGTTGAACCGTAATGCAAAAAAAAATAAAAATAGCATAGGTAACAAATTTTGATTACGGTGTAAGGTTTGACGTCACGTTTTCACGCAGAACGCTACGTCATGATGAGAATTAAAGAGTATTAGGTTAGGGCGTGTAGAGTTAGGAGTGTGACTTTTCATGAGATCTGATAACTTTTTAGAGTAGTAGCAAATTAACCTACTCGTCTTGGTGTCAATTTACATGAAAATGTTTTTGGCGGGATATACCTTGTCTCATATACTTTTGTCTTTGAGATCTTGTCGAAAAACTGCGCTTCTCAACAAAAGGACATACGTCATGTAGATACCCTCTTTTGTTGGTGAACATTTTCAGATCGTTCTTCATATGTAGTGCATTTATTTGTAGTAACAGCTGCGAAACCCAATTCTGAGCATGGTTTGACATGCTCTTGACCGGTTTTATTTCGTATTTCAATTTATACACAATTAGAATACTCACAAGTTTAGACAATAATTAATCTATACGTATTTAATCAATTGTCATGACTGACTGACAGACTGATTCACCAATGCAGAGCCTAAACCTACGGTAGGGTAGGTAAAGCTATGGTTACAAACCTGAAATTTTGGCAGTTGATGCCTTTTATATTGTAGGCATCTACTAAGAAAGGATTCTTTAAAATTCGTCCCCTAAGGGAGTAGCCCCTACATGGTTGCAAATTTGTATGAAACTCCGTCAATTTTGAAGTTAGACCGGTGAAATTTCGAATTTGGATTTTTCGTTTAAAATAAAGAAATACTATTTTTTTTGGTTGATTTTCCATAAACGCTGAAACATCGTTTATGGAAAATCAACTCTTAAGACGGTAAAATAGGAGCAGCAAGTTTGTATGGAACTTCGTTAGTTTGAAGTTAAGTCTGTGAAATTTTGTTTTTGGCTTTTTGACATAAAATAAAGAAATATATGATTCAGCGTTGTTGAAATCAACTCCTAACGGGGTAAAATAGAGGTTGCAGGTTTATGTAAAACTCCGTCAACAAGATTGTATAAACTCCGACGGTTTTTAAATTAGATGTATTAAATTCTTGAAATTCGTACTTGGGTTTTTGCTTTAAAATACAAACATACGGTAACAGCGATTTTGGAAAAGCAACCCCTAAGGGGGTAATTTAGAGGTTGCAACTTTGTATGAAACTCCCTTAGTTATGAAGTTAGATCTGTAAAGTTTAGGATTTGGCTTTTTGGTTATAAAAAAACACGTTTTTAGCGTTTTGAAAAATCAACCTCTAAGGGGTAAAATAGGTGCTGCAAGTTGCTATGAAACTCCATCAGTTTTAAAGTTAGATTATGAAAAATTTCGTATTTGGCTTTTTAAATTAAAACAAAGAAACGTTTTTCAGCGTTTTTGGAATATCAACTCTTAAGGGGCTGTAATTGAGGTTGCAAATTTGCATAAAACTCCGTCAGTTTTGAGGTTAGATATGTATAATTTTGTGGCTATAAATAAGGATACACGGTTTCAACATTTTGATCGAAAGCTATAAAATCATCCCTTCAGGGGGTAAAATCAACTACGCGAGTGAAGCCGCGGGCGACAGCTAGTTTATTATATAAATAGAAAAACCGGGACTTTAGGAAAAAATATTAACAAATAAACCGGTAGTTGTCAAAGATTAAGATAAAAAGAAAATTCTTGCTGTTTCCTCCTTCAAAACCCATTTGGAAGTGTTGTTTCTATAATTCAAGACATCCCAGTGCAAAATCTTATGTTTGGTGTATATCTCAGTCAGCCAGTCTGTTCTCTCAGACTAATGAATTGGTACTCCAAGTTGTGTTCCTTGAGTCAAAGTGAATAGAATTTCGAATATTTGTTCGATCATTTCTATAGGTATAGGTTGAATACATAGGCATTGTTGACAATTTAGTAACTACTTTTAGTTTAAAAATGCATTTATATCGGCATCATTTGCTATTGATATTAAGCATAGCAGAGTTGGAGAGCTGTATGGGCCCGACAATGACCCTGACAAATTAAAAATAGACTGAGGATTCAGAATTGTATGATTGGTTTTATTGCCACTGCTCGAAGTCGATGAATGAAAACCTAGTCATTGGTTGAAGTCATTATCAATCTAGGACATATTAGTTTTTTCTGGCAACTAATTACCTACCTAGAAATTTCATCAAAATCGGCTTAATACTTTCAAAGATTAACCGCGTTCAATTAAACAAACTGTTCAGATCAATGGTATAAATTAGCTTTTGTCCAGGCTTCGCCCACATGGATCCGATCAATAAAAAATCTATAAACTTTAAGTAACCTCTACGAATGTTCAAACAAACAAACAAGTTTTATCTTTTTAGGTTCATATTCGGGAATAAAGGTTAGGTACAAAGGACTTAATAATTATACGAGAAATTACACAACAAATATATCATAAACTCATATATTCATTATTTAACTTCCAAACGTTTTCGACCGTAAACAAAATTAATGAACAGATCGTCCGATATAAATATGGATTGTCTTTTTCAAAAAGTCTTAAAATTTGCGGTCGTATTCGGACTTGCATGAGCAAAGCTTTGGCTCATCTCATGTTATGAACACAAAATGAGTAAATACGAACTTTGGGGGTGCGCAACAATGAAAATGTCACTTTATGAAATGGGCCCGCTGTTGATTAATGGAGTTAGAGCGGGCGTTGTTCGGACGTTCTTACTTGTTTATTCATTCATTCTGGTATCCCGCGTGGTACTGCCGTCGTAAATATAAATATCAACTACGACGTTGTGTGATTGTGGCGTATTATGTGGACTCATGATTTGTTTTCGAATAATTAATAGTCATCGTATTAAGAATTGATGGATTGATAGAGTTAGCCAATTAGTTGAAGTAACTGGGCTTATGAAAATTGTTTATATTTACAAGTAGTATAAGTTGTTAAAGTCAAATTAAAGACTGGGTTCCCAACTCGTGGGGACTTACTCCCGGCCGTGGTGATAAAACAGCTATTCTTTGGAGTAATGCAGGTTGTATAAGCCCCCCTCTATGACTCACTCTCACTGTTGTGCGTAGTTTTTAATGTTTACTTTTCAACCGACTTCAAAAAGGAGGAGGTTCTCAATTCGTCTGCACCTATGTTTTTTTTTGTTTGTTTTTACCGATTACGCAAAGACGGCTAAAAAAAAGAGAAATTCTTTTTGTGTTTGAAAGGGTATTTAAATGAAGTTGGTGCCGAATAAAACATAAAGACTTCTATTTCATGGCACCAACTTTAAAATCTTTAATTTGTTTTTGTTATTCTAGGTATACTAATTTTTGCTTTTTAGTTACCTTATATTTATTTTAGAAGTCGGTAATATTTTTTTGTAAAAAAATTTTTTTTTGTATAATCCATAATCTTTGTAATTAACTAACACAAAATAAATGTCTTGTAAACGAAAGTAATTGGATCTCACGACACAGGGCATCCTAGTGTGGGAGCCAGGTTATGTATATCATACCTCTTTGTAGTAGAACCTCTTCTGATGCAATAAAGATTATTATTATAGGTACTTTCTCGTAAGTACTCCTACTCCCCTCCCCTATTCGTGCGACTGACACTTGGCCGTTGTTGGGGGTAAAATGGTTTTAAAATTACTCAAACATTTTTGATCTCGTTACTCAGATCAAAAAGGTTTGGCCTAAAGTATTATGTACCTATTTATTTATAGCGATAGTGTATATAAAACAAACGATACGTAGTACCTAATGTGCTCAAAAGTTTTTTATTATTATTTGCTATTTACGTTAAAGTTAGGTAAAGCGCAGTCGCTCGATAATTCATGATTAATATAATTATCTAAAAAATAATCACAATATAGGTAAAGGACTACCTACAAATAGTAAATTTGTTCCAAATCGGTACCCACAGGCATTGTGCCTAGTTTTATATATACTCTTCATATTTTTTGTGCTAAAGAAGTTATATGTTATGTACGGATAACATAGAAGTTGAAGCAAGATTAAAATGGTAGGTGTGTTCACAAGTTTTGTGCAAATACAAAAAATATATAACTATCTTTAGATTCACAAATAGAAATAAAGTTTCAAGATCGGAATTTCAGGTTAAAGAAAACTCTTTAACCTAAAGCGATATTTAAACAAATATCGCTTATTACTTGTTTAAATTAAATTATAAACAAAATTAGGATAAGGAATTTTTTATTGTAAAACGGTTTCATAATAGAGATCAGAATAAGAAACTTGAGCTTAGAACGAACCTCCAGTTATACACAAAAGTATTAATCTTAAGCAGCTTAATAAAGCGAAATAAAGCTGTTATTTTATATCTACACAATTTCTCGAGCACGTAATTCAAAACTAAAAGTTGGGAATAATTTAATTACACGAATTACCAAGCCAAGTGGGATTAGATACACAAATCTTAGCCAACGTCTAGAAAACATCGCAATCTATCAAGTTTCTATTCGAAACTTGAGTGTTAGGGAATTAGCTTAATCTTGAACTAACCCAGTTAATAGAGATAGCAAAATACAACGGTCTTCGGTACTTCGTAGTTGACACGCTTATCTGTTGTATAAATAATGTATTGTGATTGTTAATTTGCAATGATGAAGACAAAACAAAATTATCGATATTTATATCGATAAAATTAGAGCAATTTTTTTTAAGTAATCTTGTTAAGTCCTCCAGCTAAGCTCAAAGGCTTGTGTTAGGAGTGTGTTCACGTTGGTAGGATTCAAAGACGTGACATGACGATTGCGAGTCCGATGTCATTCATCCGATGATGCGAGCCATTAGGCTATCGAAATTATGTCAATATCCTATTGCACTTGGGCTATGTTGAACCAATTGCACCCCACCACGTAGGGGTGGCGTTCTAATATCAATATCTATATAAATTTTTGATATTATTGATATTAACGATATTTGATAGGTGTCGATATCAATATTTTTACTAATATTAAAATTACTTTGGATCTCTGATTGTGACTAAGCCTGCCCCGAAGAAAACGAAGATATTACTACAAATTTGTACAATATGGATAAGAAATCCCTGTGCAGAACCCTTTAACATTGATTATTTAATCAGAGCGGCCCGGGACAAAACACTGTAACTATAAATGTCGTGTGACATGATAACAATGCGATAGACGGTTTATGAAACAGCCAGCGACTTGATAAATGACCCAAGCTGGATCGAGGCGGACGCACCAATTTATGCATAGCCGTCATCGCCAGGATTACAATGCCTCATAGCAAAATGACAACCGTATGAAGAATACATCCGAACGTTGGCGCTAAAATTAAATTTGATTTTTGAACCTTTTTATGTAAAGATAATCATCTTAATCCGTTTTTGTATAGGATTTTTTTTTTAATAAGTTTTTGTTTACTATGTAATTTAACAAAAGGTTGGTAATATTACAGCACACTGAGCAGTTAGCATTTCATGATAATTAATATTATTACGACGTTCGAATTGATTAATTATTTTAGTGGAATCGCGTTTTTCTCATGGACCAACTAAGTATGCACAACTAGTTGTCTCATTTATACTAATACTAGCTGTCCTCGTTTTTACAACATTTCTCATTGCTGTTTCGCTTCTATTGGTCGTAGCGTGGTGTTATATAGCCTTCCGCGATAAGTGGGCTATCCAACAGTGAAAGAATTCCTGAGATTACCGCATTCAAACAAACAAACAAACTCTTCAGCTTTATTCTATTAGTATATATTACTAATTAAAAAAAAACACGCAAAACTTCTGAAAAAATTGACTAGATAGCCATCAATTCAAATTAAGAAGAAATTGTTAACAATGTGTTAAAGGTATGTACATATAAAACTGCCGAAAGAAATTCTAACAAATAATTATGAAAAACGTATCAAAATCCGTAACTTAATTTAGATGAGCTAAACTCAAATACGGACAGATATGGAGGGCGACTTTACATTTAAACTATTAATTTATTAAAGTGAAACACAATATTGAAACTATCTTGAATTACTGGCGGTGGAGTCCTTCAGTTGCCGATGGAGGTAATTCAATCTAACCAAGGCCTCAAAGTTTGTTTATGGTAGGTATAGAGTACATTTTTAGGGTTCTGTAGTAAACAAGTGATTTGGCATGGATAAACCAATACTTACGCCGACAAAGTGGTAAACTAAGATTTGATTTTTGATGTGATAACGTCTTATAAATTGATGACCGGGTGCACCTGCAAAAAAGTGTCTAAAAAAAGTTTCATTAACAGCGAATGCCGATTGCATGACATGCCATGCAATTGGAAATAACGTTATTGGTTGCTAAGCAATGCGAATGGCGATAGGTATATGATCAATGTTTTCCTATGACGTTATCACGTAAAATTATTGTCCGTAAACCGACTTTACAGACAACCATTTTTTTTCAGAGTAGGTATTACACGTAAAGGGGGAAAGTGATTTTTTTCTCAACTGCCCCTTGAATTTTGATCATTGTGTGGTATTTTAAAAATATTTAGGGGATGAGACTATTTTTCAGTTTAGGGGTCCGTTTATGAAATATTAAGCTTTAATGTAGGTACCTACTAATTTTGTTAGAGTAAATGCCTCTCCCCTCTGCTAGCTAAATGATTGTGATTGCAAATGTGAAAAAAAAATCGGGGTAGTAGTATACTTATATAACGATTATTTAATTAATTTAATTAAAAGAAAATCTATCACAGTTATGTATGATTTACAAATGTATCAGAAAAAGCCAACTAAGTGAGAGTAACAATAATTTTCGGACGAATTCCATACAAAATTATTTATAATATAACGTTGTTAGTAAGTGTAAAATAAAAATAACAAAAAACCTATTTCTTAGACTGCATTATTGTAATGGGCGACTACGGAATCCTACATTGTGCGTAGCCTGTCATACACTTGCCCGGTTTTTTACTAGAGTCATCGAAAAGCCTTAACATTACTTTTTATTTCACACAAAGCCAATATTTTTCTGCAAAATTTCATCAAAATATATGTGCTCAGATGATTGTAGTTTCGAAAGTAAACTTCATTTTAATACGGCACCGGTAAGGTATTATTTCCACATATTTTTCGTCAGATTTTTTATTTTTTCCGGTTATGAAGTAGCGAGAGGGAGAACCTTTTGTATAAGGGGACCTCGGAGGTTCATAACTCGCAGTCAAAGCGTCAAATTAAAAAAAGATCTATAACTCGATGGGGCGGGAAAATGTTTGCTCTTTCACTGAAACCAGGCTAGGTATGCATAGCGGCGATATTTGTCACATGGGTGCATTTGTTTGTCATATTTTTTTTATTTTTATGTCACGTAGGTTGCATTCTAAATCACTTTAAAATGTAATAGTAGAAAGCAATTTTTGTCTATGGCACTGTGGTGTACCTACCTATGGATTATTATCACACAAGGCCAATAACTCGATTAAAAATATAGCAAGGAGGTTATAGCGAATATTGTTTTTAGAGGGTTTATTACCGACCTGGCTGCAAACATAAATTCTCGCGCTTAAGACGCGAAGTAATTTAAGAAAAATAATGATTTTATTTTGGCAACTGGTAATATAAATAAAGATGAAAGTTATACTAACATAACTTTCAAGATCTATGACTTAAGCTATATACTAAGAATCTAGCTCGTGAAAATATGTTGTGTACCAAGTGGAAACCTCTAGACGAATAGAATTTTCATGGTTCAGTACTCAAAGGAGGTCAAAGAAGGTGTGCACTATAGAATTAAAAAGGTTCAGCAAATATTATCATGGGTTGCTTTGAATGATATTGTATTCGATATGACGCTGCAGAGCATTGAAAGTGATGTTTAAATAGGCTGCTAATCCCACCAATATTGAAATATCTGCGACAATATTCAAGCAGAGAGCTGTGATCCGCTTTTATTAAAACACCGTTTTATATGAGGAACGGCGGGAAAAATATTGTCTCTCAGTTTTTATGACACTGTTAACAATATATCCAACCTAGGTAGCGATTTCGAGAAAGTGTTATTTTATTTGGTGGTCGTGGCAAAATGAAGTGAAAATAAACTTGTTTTTTTTTTAACGTAGTACCTTATCGTACAATATCATTTTGTTTGCAGGCTGGATGGCTAGATTGTCATGAGGGTTAGACGAATAAAAGCGTAATATTTTGACAGTGCTCATAAATCTAATATTTAAGATTATGTGAAGCTAGAAAAAATAGGTTTTGTTAAATAGGTTGTTTGTATTTTTGTAAAAGGTTGTATAGTCCTCGCGATCAAAGGGTATGTTCCGATATTCACTGATGGCGCACAGTAAGGTGTGACATCTTGACATACTTTATAGTTAGCTATACTGGTTACTGTTTAAAACGGAACGAAACGGAATTTAAGGTAGCTATCAATTGAATTAATTGAATAATGTCTGAATCAATGGAATAAATTTAAATATCTGGTCGCTGTTAATCACGTGATCAAAGTACTGGGAGCACCTTACCTCAAAAATACCGGTGCTCACAGTACAACGACGATTTATGACGTCACATATTTCCCAAGTATACTGCGGCAGTGTACTGTCAGTCATAACAGAACGAATTTCTCTCCAGTAAAAGCACTGAACTGTGCTCGCAGTTTATATCGGAGCATTCCCTAAATATACACAATTGACAACTTCAGATTGACGACATATAAATAAGCCTTTAGAAAATCGAGTTTAATGTCCCGACCAATTAATGTAATTTAGTTAAGTATTATAATTTATTTAAAATCTTCATAAATCCTACTTACTATCACACTAATATTATAAATGCGAAAGTTTGTTAGTATGTGAGTGTGTATGTTTGTTACTTCTTCACGTCTAAACGGCTGGAGCGATTTTAATAAAATTTGGTATGGAGTTAGCTGGCACCCTGGATTAACACATAGGCTAACAACAAACCGCTAGTAACACCGCGGGGCACAGCTAGTAATATTATAAATGGGAAACTCTGTCTGTCTGTCTGTCTGTTACGCTTTCACGCCCAAACAGCTAAACCGATTTAAATGAAATTTGGAATGGAGATAGTTTGAGTCTCGGGGAAGGACATAGGATAGTTTTTATCGCGATAACCGACATCCACGCGGGCGGAGTCGCGGGCGAAAGCTAGTGTTTACATAAATACGAGAGAATACTATGACAACCAAAAATAGTGACGGGGCGATTTGAAAACGTTCGAATGTTGAACCAAAGAAACCGATTATCGAAAATAAATTCAAATATAAAAAAACATAAGTTTTGTAAAAATGAACATTGTTACGTGTAATAAATTATTGACATGTACATACGTAGATAATTACAGTGCTGTTGTAGCTGATGTTTTACATATTTTTAATAGTGTGTAATAAAAAAAGAAAATTATCTGAGAAAAATATTATTTACTTCTTCTTTTTATAAAACTTTTCCTGTTGACACTACTTGCTACACATTGTTATACTTGTAAACATTTTTGTATATATAAAAATTTAAAGCTAAAATATTCTAAACAATAAAAAACTTTTACAAATGTATGTATGTACATAATTTTTAATCGATTTTTAGGAAAATTCGATTATATTGGTTATTGAATGGTTTAGTCACGTCCTTAGCAGCATTGATGGTGAATTGTCAAAAATGTTAACTTTCAGCGGCATGGGTGGATTCAGAATTTTATTGTTTTCAGATTTAATTACCTAAGAGGCAAGTGTGAGTCGCACGCACGACAGGGGGGTGGGTGCGATTAGTTTCGTCTAACAATGGCTACACCAAACTCATAGAGCCGTAGTTACGTAGCACTAGTTTCTAACGTGAACGCGGTTGATGACGTCATGATTGCCATAAAATCATATCATGTGGAGGCTAAATTGGTAACGGCTTAGGGCCGGTACCCCTATTGTCACGGGTTCATGCACAACCTGAGACGATTTTTTCCTGCTTTAATTTAAATTTATTCTTTAACTAGCGGACACCTCGCGGTTTCACTCACGTAGTTCTAGTTCCCGTGGGAATATAGGGATAAAAAATAGCCTATTTCACCCGGGTTTAGTGTAGCTTCACAACGATGAAAGAATTTTTAAAATCCGTCCAGGAGTTTCGGAGCCTATTCAATACAAACAAACAATCAAATCTTTCCTCTTTATAATATTAGTATAGATATAGAAGTATAGATATAGATATAGATAAAGATTTATCTAGGAGAAATCTTAATTTGAGATAGGGCAATTTTTAAAATGTTATGTTGAACAGTATTTTTGTAAAAATCATTATTTAATACAACCACAAAAAGATCCACAAAACGCAAAAACCATCGTGCTCATCACACAAAGTTTTATCGTAACCACTTACGATAAAACTTTGTGCCATGAATCGAACCCACGACCTCTTGCGTAGCAGTCGGATAGACTCCCACCGCGCTACAGAGGCAGATACAGCAAAAGCACCTCTTTTTTTGGATAATACCATAATAAATATACAGTGTCGTGATCAATTGCTTCTCTGATTCTGATTTAAATAGGTAATTGGCTAAAACTTTGAAATGGAAATAGAATTAAGCTTTACTAAGCCTGTAAATACAGATTAGATAATTGTATTATATCATAATATTTCGAATAATACTGAATTGAATTGTACATCAACGTTTAGTAAGATTTATTAGATATTCCGAGCACTGTTGGTGAGCTTTAAAAGTACCTAAACGGAGACTGTCGTGGAGAACAATTTTAACGGAATTCAAATAGGAAAAGGATTTCAACTCGACTCTCGAATTTTGGGGATACGTATAAAAAAAAAGCTTTTTCGGTCAGGCTGGGTTTTTGGTAAAATTCTACTGGACCAAAAATAAGTCCTCAGAGATGGGGTAAAATTACGTCAAAATCTTATAATGGAGGATCTAAAATAAAGAAAAACAAGCAAGAGCATGTAGGATTAAGCCCAGTGTAGGGTTCCAGCAGAAGAGCGTATTTGTTGAGAAATGCTGTTTTTTGACAATAACTCAATGACGGTATATCCGATCATTCTTGCAATAATTTTAACTTAAAGTATTTGTTAAGCGCTACCGTTTTTGAATATTCCATATTTTATGGTCACACGGTTCAAAAGATAAGAGGAGTAATTTATGCAACTTTCGGAGCGATTATTTTCAAAAATATTCACTTAAAAAAACTATTAGAAACCTTTAAAATAAATATTTTAGGGCAAAAATAAAAATAATCAAAATTTATTAAATATTCATTGGTTAGTCTTTAAGTGAAATGCCTGTTACATACGGACGCACAGACAGACATAACGAAACTAAAACACCCATTATGTTTTCGTGTTAGCCATGGAACCCTAAAAACGAGAGTCGGTTCCTTTTTCTAGACCAAAGATTAATGCTAATGTAAATAACAATGATACGGTACGACTGTATCAAAATGTTTACTATAACTTAAAGATTATACTAAATTACAAGTTTAACTTACTTGGTGTTACTAAACGATGTAAGTTACTAACGCTCTACTGAGACTTTAAACTTAATATGTAGTTACGATAGGACTTCAAGTTGACACAATGTAACTTGTGGTATAAACATTCCATCAAAAGCACTTCATTGTTATAGTTAGGTAGGTATATATTCTAATATTATGTTCTTCTATCCCATTTGTATCACAGTAATTAGTCATGCCTTGAAATGTTATAGTGTAGGTAGAGGTACTGGCTTAATCGCCATCTCTTCCCGTGGGTGTCGTCAAGGCGACTAATGGATTTCCCATCGGATGACGGGCAGCAGCGTCCTCTGCGTATTTTAAAGCCTTACAGTGATCGCCAACCCGCTCGTCAAGCGCGGCGATTATGGCAATTAACTCCAGCAGCACCTATAGTAGGTTCTACTGGGAAGACCCGTGCTCAGCAAGGGGACAACATATGGCTTGAAATGTATCTACAAGCGTTTGCACAAACAAAAGTGCATTGTCTATTCCCTCTCCCAGCCCGATGGGACAAAAGCCTGTCATGACCGGAGAGAGAATACATGAAGGAGGCTTAACTTGCTCGTCGAGGTACGGACAGTTATAGAAAGCGGTCACCCATATGGACCTGAAAATGGGAGCCTCGCTAATCTCTTGATTTGGTCGCCAGTGGTCTTTTTGAAAGGTGATATTCGAAGTAGTTTCACTGCTGTCTTCTTGGCTGGACTGTTGGTCTAGTGGTTAGTGACCCTGACTGCTAAGCCGGAGGTCGTGGGTTCGATCCCCATCCAGGATAAAACTTTGTGTGATAAGCATGATGGTTTATTCTGTGTCTGGGTGTTTATTATCTATAATATGTATGTATTTAGAAATATATAAGAATGTTTATCAGTTGTCTGGTTTCCATAGTACAAGCTCTGCTTAGTTTGAGATCAGATGATGTTGTGTGAGTTTGTTTGAAGATATTATATGTGATGGCTACCTTGTTTCTCTCTTTTTGCAGGAGGGTTTTTTTTAGTTATTAAATTATTATTTTTATGGTCTCAGTCATAACAATCCACCAATTCTAAGAGTCATTTTATTTGGTTCAAGCTGTTTCTTGACAACAGAATCTAACAGATTCACCTTTTCCCTAGATTTCCTTTTCTAAGACATGTTACAGGTATGCAGATAATATTTCCCATTAGAAAAAGCTTTTTACAATTTCTCTTTGCAAACAGAAGCGCATCAAGCCCGATAATACCAATTTATAGCGCTTAAACCTATAAGCTTTTTAGTGCTACTCTGTAATTGCTGCAACCTGCCCGCACCGTACAATATTAGGTGAATGCATAATTTTTGCGTAAAGACGGGAATGATTCCTTTTATGTTCCATCTAACAAGTATTAATGGTCTCGTCCGCACTACCTTTGCGCAGATTCTGTCATTTGCGAGCAATTACGTAGCTCTCCTGTGCTAAATTGTATAAAATATGATTAATAACGCTTATATTAGGAGAGCTTTCAGTTCTTCAAATAAAAAATGCGAATTGATCGTTCTAAAAATAAAAAAACGGCACTTATTTCGCTATAGAGTAGTGTAATTTTGTTCTAAAATATTTTTATTTCTGGTACTGTTTATTGTTTTACTAGATTTTATGTCTTTATAATTACTGCGTCTTCTCTTTGTAATTACAAAGAAAGACATCCTTTTTAGGGTACAGTAGCCAAAATGGCAGAACTTGTGTTTTGCTTTGCTCAGAGTCTGTTAGTGCTAGGAGACTGTAATTTTGCACGGATACACAAATTACTTACGCCGACAAAGTGAAAGAATAAAATCTTGAAAATCGTTTTTCCTCTACTGACTCTAGCAAGATTACTACCAATATTTATGCACATAAAGTTTTTACATCGTAAGTGGATGCTCCTACTATGTTGTGCCCATTGAGGCTGATATATCCAATCTCGTGTACTCTTCTAATATTTTTGACCTCTTTTTTGCATTAGTCCTCTAATATGGTGTATAATAAAATGGTGCCGCCAATCAGCGCCTTACCTGTACATACAGTTTATAAACAAAGAAACATTGTAAACATTGGCAATTTGTTAAGAGTGGCCACGAGTTTTTATTGCCTGTTCTTTTCTCGGGCTTTACCTATTGTTTGCATTACAACATTACAAGTAAATGTAGAATCGACTTTTCACAAGTGTAGTATTTTGCTTCCTAAGTGAGTAAATCATTTTTTTATTATTTATTTATTAAAAAGCCATATTGGTTCAAGATCAGAGCTGAGGGTCTCCCTTGCAAAAGAGTTTCTTTCAATTCCGGCGGACAAAGAAAGACACCTCTGTATTTACCTTCATTGTATTGCTACCTTATGTATAACACGGTGGCTTCTCTTAAGAGAATATTAAACAAGCGAAATGATTACCTACAAAACAAAAAACCAGACTGTTTTAAATTAATAACTAAAATGTTGACCCGAAATATTTGCAATTTTTTTTTTCTAATTGAGATGCACCCAGTGATACTGTTTACCGATACCTCTCAACTTATAATCCATCTAGAGCGTGCCAAATAAATATACACATATATACAACGTTGTTCTTGGTATAGTGCAAACCTGAAAGTAGTTTGCTCAGTATCAGTAACGCAATCCATTGGGATAGTTTTTGAACTAGTTATATTTTTCAATTAATTAATTAATCAATCATTTTAACAGTCCAAATCCTCCTCATAATGTTGATGTGAAATGTGATTATTATTTATTTTTCAATAATAACCATCGATTACGTACTACGGAACGCAATGAGCACGATAGCGCAAAGAACGCAAAACAACTTGAATGGTTTATAACTCAAGTCTTCAATATTTTCATTTTCTTTTTATTATGTGATTTCTTGAAGTCACCTTGTTGGGGTGTCTGAACTTTGCATTATACCAAAAATAACCTTGTGTACACTCAAAAAACATAACCCCTCTTCTCGCGCAGTATAAAAACTTGGATAGATTTATAAAAAAACAATGATTTTCTTGTATATTTACTAGACTACTTTAAAATTATATGTTTATTTTCGTAGATTAACGTACTGCAATGTTCATAAGTAGATAGATGCCTAGTACCAGAACAGCTGTAAGTTTGTGTCGTAGGTGATAAATAACAGTAGCCCATTCTCAAGGCATTAGACACGTTTTAGAGCTAAACGTTAATGTCTTGGTTCTACACGTGTTTCCATTAATCGTTCTACCATTGTTTATACCTGCATATAGCGTCTGTATGCCATATTGCACTTAGTGGGCGAACGTGGAGTGGCCAAACGTACTTTAGGATGTTACGAGTAGTCATATAACTGACAGACTTCATACACTGACGGACTCATAAACTGCATCAAAGTTCAGGTTTACTCTAAAAGGATTTTTTTATAATAAGTATGCAAACTTTTTAGATTAAATTATATAAATATGGAAAGACTGGCTCTTAATCTTAAAAAAAAATTAAATTTAAAAATAGAACTGCGGTAAAACAAATGAATATAGCCGGGAAAAGAAAATTTACTCGTAGTATCAGATTTGCGTGTTATTTATAGCAAAGTTTTAAATTAATTCTCATTGATTTTTTTTGTTTGGTCAATTGAATTATTGTTACCAGCATAATTGTTGGGTTAGTTTTTTAACACATCGAGAGTTTTTGAACCATAATATGGATACTTCGTCCGAACAAGCGGCACAAATTGTAGCATTGGTGCGGGAGGGCTTGGATCAACGAACGATTGGTAGAAATTTAAATTTAAACCAGTCTACGGTTTGTAGAATATACAGAAGGTTTGTAGAGACAGGTTCTTACAGGAGGAGACGTGGTACAGGCAGAACTCGAGCAACCACAGGTCGTGATGACCGATTTATTGTTACAACTTCCCTGCTAAATCGTTTCCTCACGTCAGTTAACATCAAAACCGAGCTTAATGAAGTGCGTGGAAAAAACGTGTGTGCACGAACAATAAGAAGAAGGTTAAAGGAAGCGGCTATCACCCCTTTTAGACCAGCAAATGGTCCAAAGTTGTCTGCAGCTCACAGACAAGCTCGCTTAAGATTTGCGCGTCATCACCTGAATTGGACAGAAGAGCAGTGGGCCTCTGTATTGTTCACGGACGAGTGTAGGACATGTTTATATGGTGCAGATGGTCGCAGAAGAGTCTATCGTCGACGTGGGGAGCGATATGCTCAAAGTTGCATTGAGGAGCGTGTTCCTTTTGGAGGCGGTTCATGTATGGTCTGGGGTGGCATATCGATGAACGGGCGAACAGAACTTGTGTTCATAGACATGGTCCGTCAAAACGGTAATAGAGGGGGTTTGACAGCACATCGCTACATAACAGAGATATTAGAAGATCACGTGGTGCCTTACATGGGATTCATAGGCGAAAATTTTACTTTAATGCAGGATAATGCCCGGCCGCATGCAGCTGCACAAGTTCAACATTATTGCGAAGAGGTTGGGATACGTACAATGAATTGGCCAGCACGCAGCCCGGATCTTAATCCCATCGAGCATGTTTGGGACAATTTAAAAAGAGCTGTATATGCGAGAAACCCTTCGCCTACGACAGTGGCAGCACTAAGAACAGCACTTTCAGAAGAATGGGACAATATTCCGCAAGATCTTTTAAAAACCCTTATAAAATCTATGCGGAACCGATTAGAATCCGTAATAAGGGCACGTGGGGGTAATACACCTTATTAAAACACAAATAAACCCTTGCATAAAGTTTGTGTCTATTGTTAAAACCAATTTTTTAATTAAACAATTTTTCCTTAAACTTCTGTTTTTTCTTCAAAAAAGGTCTTAAGGTCCTTTCCAGTACATAAACTTAAACTTAAAGATATGATCCTACGCTGTTTTAAAGTTCACGAACCAATCTAGAGGTTTCAATTTAAATCTGTATAGAAAGTTTGCATACTTGGTTAAAATATTTATTTCAAAGTCGTCTATTACTTTGATGCAGTTTATAAGTCCGTCAGTGTATATTAATGTGTTTAAGTTGTGGCATATTGGAGCTTATGTATGTAGAGCAAAGTACCTAAGTGTTAAATTATAATTTCCAATTTTTAATTTTTATTTAGATCGGCGACCTCTGTGGCGCAGTGGGAGTGTGTCCGACTGCTACGCAAGAGGTCGTGGGTTCGATTCCTACACGGGATACCACTTGTGTGATCCACAAATTGTTGTTTCGAGTCTGGGTGTACTTTGTGTCCGTGAATTGAATGTTTGTAAAGTCCCCCGCGACACTGGGCTTATAAATTAATGCGGGAGTCGTCTTTAAAAAAAAAGATAATTTTTATTTTTGATATGCTTTAATTTTTGTTAATTTTAATTTGTTAAAACTAAAAAGTTGTCCTTGTATATGGGTTATGTTACCTAAAATAAATGCATTGTTTAATTAAATATAAGAAAGTAAATAGTTTAGCTTATGCAAACTATTTAGAATCAACAATGTTAAAACATTTTATTTGTGTCCCAATCCGAATAGTATCCAAACCGAATGTTATTTCCTGTAATATTTGCATACTTGACTCCAGTAATCGATTTTCACTCTCGTCCGTGTGTAGCGGATCGGAATAAAGATTCTTATTTCAAAATACGAATTTGTAACGGCTGGGAGTTTCGTCTTACCAAACCTCGCCCGTGCAGTGTAGCTTAAGCCTGTAGGAAATAGTAAATGAAAAATAAAACCGCGTTGAAGCCTTCTTCGCGAGGTAGCCTTCGTGCCTCGCCGCGGCCGTCGGCGAGTTGCCTCGAAAGCGGAGCTCCTTTCCCAACTACCATCTTATTAACGATAATGTTGACTTGCTCGCTTTGTGCAACTCGGTTTACGCAAACTTGAGCTAATGTTTCAGTGGTTTATCTTCATGATGTGATGTAACGGCGTTCAATTTTCCAACTGATTAATTGTTGCTTAACTTTCTATTAACTTAGTTCTCTTAATGTCACTTAGAATGATACATTTTGTAAAGTTGTGGTTATTTAGTCATTTAGATTTTGTGACCAGAGTTCGCATAGTTTTACTTGGCTGATTCTATATAGAACCAAAGAAGTTAGGAAAATCAACGTGCACCTGCGTTAGTTGGATACTCTGAAATCGATTAGGAGGATCTTTGCTATAACTAGAATGGCGAACACGTTGTATCTATAACCTATTTGAGGAAGTCTTACTTTTTATTACCTGGTAAATTCACCATCCTATTTAATTCCCAAAGCTTATTTAAGGATAAATATACACTTGAGCATTTGCTAGAGCATTACCATGTAATGTAACATTCTTACGAATGGTACAATACAGGCAAATGTTCAGTTTAAAGTATTTCCATGTAATGTAACGTTCTTGCGAATGCTCGACGCTATTTTCGACGTAATGACAGGTAAATTCTGTAAGGCGAGTTAACATTTACCTGTAAGGGTAAGTATACCCTTAAGCATTTGCTAGTGCATTAAAATGTAATGTCATATTCTTAAGAATGGTACAATACCCGCAAATGCTCAGTTTCCCAAAGTATTACCATGTAATGTAACGTTCTTGCGAATGCTCGAGGCTGTATTCGACGTAATTATAGGTAAATGCTGTAAGGTGAGTGAACATTTACCTGTAACATTTATTTCTGTGTTGCATACACTACCGTCACCACTGCTCGTGAATTTGCTCTATAAAAAGTTACACGAAAACGCTCGTTGATTTTTAATTTTATAACAAAACATCGAGCGTTATGTTCGAAGTGTAGTTCGAGTAAATTTAACAACAGCGAATGTTCAACGTTCTGTTACTAGTAAATGCTCAAGTGTATACTCACCCTTAGGTACATTTAGATTTCTTTTGTATTTTGTCCCGTAAAAATACGTCTCCATTTCTCAGTTTCAGTACACATAAATAGTACAGAATTTATGATTACTTCTCAGAACTAATTCCTTTCCTAGTACTACACTCAACTTGGTATTCTTCACCATCTGTATCTTGTGTTTCAATGCAAAAATAACTGAAATGCAATGTTATCATATTTATGTTTGAGTCGTTACAGAAAAGCACAACAGAGGGGAAGTTATTATTTTAATGGTGGACTGGGGAGTTTTAAAAATGTTGTAGTTGCTTTCATCGTTAATGTGATGGATACGAAAACTATATTTTTTCTGATAGGAGCCGAGGGGAAAGTAATGCGATGCTTAAATTGTATTGGACTAAAAAGGAGGCGTGTTACGTTTTGTTAGGTCTTTTTACCCGACTGTAAAGAAGGGTTATGTTTTTCGCGCGTATCTTGTATGTATGTATGTATGTATGTATGTAATATTCTTTATTACCTGATATCTCACAATCCACTGAACGGATTCGTCTTAATCGCCCAAGTGTTCTTAGTTAAGTGACGTATTTAAAAAACAAACATGGCGGCTGTGAGATGTCAAAATAAAGAGGTATGAAAAAAAAAAGTTGTTTTGAATACTGCAAGGGTATCAAATTAAAGAGCTCATCTAAAATTTCAAAAAGGTATAACATGAATATGACTAAAAAAGTTAGTTAGCAACCATTGTTTTTTAAATTTTCAATACTTGACAATAGCTGTGATAAAAGTAAGTTGCTACATCGGTTACATCCTACAACTACTAAAAAGTATTAAATAAAAAATAAATTATAAAAATAAAAAAACCCGCCTGCACAAAAAAGATGGAAACAAGATCCCCTACATAATTGTACAATTTCATGCAGTCGGAGGCACTTTACTAAGTTCATCGAGATTCATTAATGCCTCCGACTGCATGAAATTATATAATTATGTAGGGGATCTTGTTTCCATCTTTTTTGTGCAGGCGGGTTTTTTTTATATACTACTAAATGAAGATATGAGCATATCGTGAGTCAAGCTCATACCAGTATCAGTGACTCCCAAATCCTTCATCACCGCACTGCGCTTCTTATTTGAGACATTAGTCCGTAAGTCTCATTTGCCCAGTAATTTCACTTTTTAAAATGCCCTTCAACCAAAAAACAGTGATGTGTGTGTGTGTGTGTGACGAAAGAAAAACTGACACTGTGGTGGTACTCCCCGAGACGTATAGCATGTTAATTGTCATTTTACTGGTTTCTGTTTAAACCAAATACTGTTTTCACTGTTAGACTTATTCTCATCTACCATGTTTATAGGTTATCACCTTAGCTTGCCCATTCGGATAGGCGGAGCGTGCAGTGGAGTGTTATTTTGAGCATGCACTCTGGTCTAGCGAACGTATAGACTTCTCGGCTAGTGTCTTTATATCAGCGTTTGTGGAGGTATACAGCGTGCAGTAGGCTTCGTGATCAACGAAAAAGCGTTGCGTTCAACTTGTTGGTATGTCATTATCATATTATTATCAGAAGATGACGAAAGTACTTGTTTAAGTAATACTGTAGAGCGAAAGCAGCCTGTACGTTGCACGCGACAATACACGCTCTGCTCGCCCCGTTGCGAATCTGCGTCCTTGTTGAAGTGACAACCCGAGTAGCCGAGGTAGCCCTTGGAGCGGAGGAGGAGAAGCTATTATGTTTAAACATGCACGTGCGCACTATTAAATAAAAATCTGAAGGTGAGATATCATCGACGATTAGGAAAAAAATTTCACCTACACCATTAAGGTAGCAAGATAGTGCTCTTTGTCTTCTCTTAGGGTGAAAATATATATGCTTATAGCAGGTTTCATGCACATGCTATCCTATTACCTGAATGCGCAAGCAGGAGGGTAATGGTCTCTGATTTTTTTGATTAACTGGCATGCAACTAGCATGCAAGCTAGTATGCTGTTTTATTGGCATGTACATCTTCGCCCATATTTCTACCTATTCTGCAAAGATTTCTATTGTCTTTGTACTAAAGCTATAATAGGTTAAAAACACACCCCGTGGTTGCGACTGGGAATAAAGGGCAATACCTACATAAATCTATTTCGTATTTGTGAGCCTTTCACGTGTGATTTCGAAACAAAATGTGTTTGAGTTGTATCATGAGGAAAAAGTGTCAATATTGTTTACAAGGAAACTCTTTTGTTATGGACGGAACGTGCCAGTAGGTATATATTTTAATAAAAGACCGGACGACAAGGGCTTGATACTTATGAACACTTATCACGAAAGTAACACACAATATAAAGTTAAGTCACTTGTCGCGTTTATCTCTCTGTCAACGCGAATCGTGGGAGTTACCGCAAGATTTTTAAAATGTTTATACATGTGCGACTAAACTTTTAATGTTACACGTAGCATATAATTTAATCTAAATCTTTATTTTTAATGTTTATAGGTATTGTTTAAAAAATATAACTATAGAAATCATACTATCATACTAATATTATAAAGGCGAAAGTTTGTGAGTATGTGAGTGTGTATGTTTGTTACTTCTTCACGTCTAAACGACTGGAGTGATTTTAATAAAATTTAGTATGGAGTTAGCTGACACCCTGGATTAACACATAGGCTAATAAACCGCGGGTAACACCGCGGGAAACAGCTAGTATTAATATAATGTGTATAAATTATATTAATATTTCGATAGTTATATTTTTTTTAGACAAAATCAAATCTAATTGTATAGTTATACAATTCCTGAGATTATAATTATTCATTCGAGTAATATATTCTGATGTATAAACTACATTAATGTATAGTTTAATCAAAATCAATTCAGTTGTTTTTGCAGGAAAGAGCAACAAACACCCCCCCCTACATATCCATACGGTCCTCATTAACATGATGTTATCCGACCTCATGAATATGTGGCTGAATGTTTGTTTCGGATTTATAATATTAGTGAGATTGATTCTGTATTAGGTATATTGCAAGCCGAACTGCTGCATGTGAATCGTTGCTGCTAGCTCTCCACATCGCTCTTGTACTTGCGGTAGAGGGATACGCACTAATATTATTAGAATAATAAATCATCAATAGAATAGGTTTACTTAACATAGAAAAAACAACAGGAAATAACAGAATAATTTTATTGATACCTAATCCATGATGCTGTAAAACGTGTAGATAGGTTACTTAATTAACATTCGATTTTTAAAAACGGCAATATAATGCACACATATATCTAAAACCTGTAGGCAATATGCAATGGCACACTACTTTAAACAATCTTAAAAGTAGTAAAGCATGATTTAATCATAACGAGTGAAAAAGAGAAAAATGTAGTCAGTTGCTTTCATCTGTTGACACTGACATAAAGGTTCGCTAATTACCCAACTTTTAATGGACCGCTTGCTGAGGGCTTGCAACTGATCTACACCTTTTCACTTGTAACTTTGCCTATATTGCATAGTCACATGAATCTGTAAGCTCGAAGTATTTTGACCCGCTTGAAACCTCGTGGATTAATAAGCAAAATAGTTGACAAATAGTAATATAATGCTGAGCTACTCAAAGATCTTATTAATTTAGGATAGACGTACAGTGACAAATAATAGGATTAATCAAAATGTCAGCGCTCATCATCTTGTCAACCTTGAGTGTTGAAACGGAGCTTCAAATTATCTTCGTTTGACTTGTTACGACGGTAAACTATACCTGGCTCTGTTCTCAAATGTACTCTAATGTACAGACAGGAGATAAAGTAACCGAACAACTAATTGATACTGACGAACACGTCAGCCTGACGATTAAACTTTAGTCCCGTTTCAATATAATGACGGATAAATAATTGTTTACTTTTTGAAATTAATGTGAATGATATTTTTTTTAAAGACGACTCTTGCACACTGCATAGGGTACAAGCCCTGTGTCGCGGGGGACTTTATAAACATACAAGTCACGAACACAAAGTACATCCAGACTCGGAACAACAATTTGTGGATCTAACTCACGACCTCTTGCGTGGAAGTCGGACACAGTCCCACCGCGCCACAGAGGCAGTCTAATCAGTAAAATCAAAACGAAGTGGACCTTGCGGGTGGAGAAGTTAGAGTCCCGCCGTAATGCAACTTCTAATCGTTCTGGTGCGAGTTCTCAGTGAACATCTGTCCATCTTCATGAAGGAAGACTTCTGGGAGAAGGGTTTTTGTGGAAGGTTACGGGATGCCACGTAGCGAAACACGACGCCGCCGTCGTCTCAATCTCAGTATTTTATAACTTACTAGCTGTCCCGCGCAACTTCGTCTGCGTAAATTTTCGCCTTTTTTTTATAATCCTATGTTACTTCTAATACCTCCAAGAATATGTGTACAAAGTTTCATGATGATCGGTCGAGTAGTTTTCGCGTGAAAGCGTAACAAACAAACTTATTAGTTCATTAAGATATCGTTTTTCTGGGTATATTTGAATGATATGGGCCTTAGTAGCCTGAAATAAATGGTGATTATTATTAATTTACACATGAAGTAAAAGTTCTTACCTACTCTACCTTAAAAGATAAAATAATATGTAGTGTAAATACTGGAGTATTTAATAAATAAGAAACGGATTGGCTTTTCGTGAGATATTTGAGATCACATTTTCAACTGAAAAACTTTTCGTGGTGGCCATTGGTATAGTTATACTCACCACACAGTATCTTTCGAAGTATGTGCGTGACCCTGATCAGATAAACAGGCTATTTTCAGCTTAGAAGGCTTGATCATGAGGCGAAAATTGGTCGAATATTTTGGCAAGTCTTCGAGAACCCAATAATATTAAGATGCAGATGGAATTTTGTCCCTTGGAGTGTGTCCGACTGCTACGCAACAGGTGCTCGTGGGTTCGATTCCCACATGGGACACCACTTTGTGTGATCCACCAAGTGTTGTTTCGAGTCTGGATGTACTTTGCGTTTGTGACTTGTATGTTTGTAAAGTTCCCCTCAGCACAGAGCATATGCGGTAGTCGTCTTTTATAAAACAAAACAAAACATCACACCCACATTTTCATAATACTCTTGTAACCACATAACCTAGTACCATTTCACTACCTAAATTCTCCTTCGACCCGAGATGATCAGGGAAATAAATATTTTTATTGACGTAACACTGCGTAACAGATATCACTGCGCCTTGAAATCGTAGGCCTCGATACAAAAACCACGCCAATATGCCGCGACAACAGTAGGAAGATAAATCTTTGTAAACAAAATTGTTACTGTCATCGATATCGTACTTTATGATTGGAACGTTGAAGGCAACATGAAATTCAAATCGCTCCAAATTGACCGCATACCCTTTTCAAAACACCGTATACTTATGTACAATAATCCTAAAACACCCTAAATCCTTTCAAGCCGTTGGACAATGACTTTGACGGCGCGCTATTATTATATTTTATTTTCCTTCACGACTCCTTATTATTTTTATACTTGTCTTTATACGAGGATATCGGCAATAAAAAGGAAATGTTTGTTGCTTGATTGAACCGCCGTGTGACGTGTTTTTTATTTCATGTCTACTGACCTGAAAATAACTATGGTATCATGATTGGTGTTTCAAATCATGGGTCACCTTGACTTTTTTATCTATTTGAGATTTACCTGAATGGTATTTCTACTGCATTGTATCTTTTTAAGCTCGTGCACATGTATTGTTATAAATTTAAGTAGTATGTGTCTGTATTTTTGGGTATTTGTGTGTCTATCTGATGGTTGTATATATGTCTATCTTATACAAATGGGTGGATTTGAAAGCATTATATTATTATAAGGCTAGTTTTAATCGGGTTGGTTTCCAACTTTGTTTGATTATATTCTGTATAGTCGTTTCGAAGATAAATGATTTATTTGTCTTATATGTCGGGGTATTTTAATGTGCACTTATTATGATGTTTATTCATTCTTCGTCTCACTTTTTTAATATCGATGACGATCTACATCGTAAACTTTGCTTTGATTCAGTGCCTAAGTAGTGGAAAGTAAGGCAAAGATTTGGTAAATTTTGGCTTCTTTAAAGAATATTAAAGTAAAAACACTTGTAAGTTCTCTTTGTACCAGAAAAGTTTAAACTTAAATTGTATGAACACTTCGATTGTAAGGTATCGTCGTAACGTTAAGTTGGTCTACTTTAATCGGTCGATCGTATTTCTACAAATAGGTACATTTAAACGAGTAATTCTTATTTCCAAGCTAATATTATAAATGTGAAAATAACTCTGTTTGTCTGTCTGTTACCTTTTATTGTTTAAATTGCTGCATTGATTTATATTAAATTTGGCAATGATAGTTTTTTATCGTGTTAACCGACATACACTCGGCCGAAGTTGCGGACGAAAGCTAGTTACAAATAGATGATTGCTCTAACGATTTTGATGATATTTTGTGTAGAGATAGAGGTTTCCTACATAAAAAAAATGGTTGTGTGGAGGGCAAGGTGAAAACTTGTATTTATAGTTAGCAGCCGTGAAAACTTCTATATCGCGATTCAGGATTTGACGCAAGCTGTCAAGTGTCAATTTATTTTTATATTATTATATGTGGGTACCGCCACAGTTGTCTGTAAAGTCGGTTAATGGACGAAAATTTTACATGATAACGTCATAAGAAAACATTGATGCTATTGTATTAACAGGCATTTGCCTGTGATAGCTTTTTTTTATTTCCAATTGTATCGAAGGGGCTGCAATCGCCAAAACATTGATGACATTGTAATAAACAACCATGCCTGTGGCAGCTTTAGTGGATCCGGGCGCATGCGCGCGTTTGGGCCCAGCGGACACAAAGCTTCAGCCTATCAGCAGGCGGAACGTGACGATCCGTGACACTTTTTCGTGCGTGCACCCGGTTATTGTTTTAAAAGACGTTAAAGACGTACGTCAAAAAAATGCGATGTTTTATTTTTGATAACAACGCGATCTCGTAAATCTTATAGCATTTTGCATTGTTTTTAGTCTTCAACACTGAAAATACCGAACAAACCTCTGTCAACCACCTACCATTAAGTAGGTATAATACTTATTGCATATGAACTCCACGTCGAGTGCGCCCGGGGCATATTAAGTCATCGATCCTGCTTAACGCTCCACAACGACATTTACGGTTATCAAATTCCGATTATCCGTTAAATGGTCGTATTATCTGCTTTGTATACAACCCAAATAATAATTTGTCCTTTTTATGAGTAAATTGTAGGACTTGTTTTTATTATTACGCCAAATTGAATTTAATTGAAAATTATTTAGCAATTTCAGCGCTATTAAAAAAGCCAGATCAGATTCAGAAGATTTTTTTTTTAAAAGATAACCAGCTATATGCTAGATTTTGGTCTCTCATTATTAGCAATCCCGTTAACCCTTTCAGCTAAGCTCAATAGCTTTAGTTAGGAGTGGGTTCACGTCGGTAGTATAATGGGTAAAATTCGAACCCGTGACCTCACGATTGCGAGACCGATGCCACCGCCGCTTTTTAAGGCCGGTTTTGTGACCGACATTAATAAATACCTACTTAGATTTTGTAAACATGAATATATACATGTTTAAATACACGATAATCTGGAATATATAATAGACAAACTCTACCGTCAAAACTTAAAATTTTCTTCGTAAAATCTATATACATATTACAAGTGAGGGTCACAAAATATTCGCAGTTTCATACCACCAATTTACAACGATGGCCCGATAAGTAGGTACGATAAATTGATGGCTTATTTTATAATAATAAAGAGCGCAGTGTTGGCAAAATAAGCGCGGTTTATGGCTAATATAGAGCAAACTGTGGAGCGTGGAACTTTGTTGCATTTTGCATAAAATCGATATACTATCATAGGGCGCTCGTAGTACGCCTTTGAATTGTTCATACCATCGAAACACTTTAGTTTGAAGTGGAGCACGGTTCGTATTGCAGGAAATGTAATTATGTCGAATGGATACATTGTTTTTTTTTGTACAATAAAATATGGTATTATAAGAGGTTCGTAGCTGCTACGATGGCTACGACGCGCGGCGTAACCGTAGCAATAGTCGTAGCTGAATTATAATAATAATATTTCTTAGGACAACTCACACAATGCCATCTGATCCCAAACTAAGCAGAGCGTGTACTATGGCAACCAGACAACTGATAAACATACTTATATATTTCTAAATACATACATTAGCAAAATAAATGTTTATTTCAAGTTTTATTGATTCATGTTACCGTTTAAAAATATAATAAAAATGACTACTTAAATAATAAATCTCCCTATTAGAGTAATTTATGGTACATCTGATTCTATATAATTTTCACGGTAGGTGACCGGTTAAATAACGTTGTCGGTATAAAGTGCTTTAATTTGCATCATATCAGCGACTACGGAACTCTACGCTTAATGCGTACGTGACACGCACTTAGTCACATTATACTTTGTAAGCTGAGTTAAACTTAAGTGCTTGTTAAAAATAATATTCTATACCCTGTTGAGCGATGGCCTATAAAGAAAAATACTATGTAAATTTTCTAATATTCTCATTTATTTCTAATATATTAATAAAATTGTACTCTTAAAAGTTATGTATTTGTATTCAAATTTCAAAGTGCCCACACAATTGAGTAGTTGACATTTTGTTAAAATCGATCAATAAAGTCCTAAAATGTTCTGAATATAAAAGTAAAATGTTAAACTTAATTTATAACAATTAAAGCCAATTTTTAATGAAAATATTTGACAATAATAACACTAGACGTCTCAGTGTTATTTTTCATGCAAAACTATGTACACATTATAGAATTTTATAAGCTTTTTATTTTAAGGCTACCTGTGAGCTGAACTAGTCTACCTGTGATCACGGGCGTTGCAATACTGTCGAAACGACGGGCAAAGGTATTTAGCCTTAAAATACAATATTTACTCGATTAAGACCCGTAGCTTATAAATTTCTTCTTTATTTACCTATGATGCAAAACAACGGTTATGATACGTAAGGATTCTACATGTACATGTAATGCCAAGTTCGCAAACAATAAGGAAATTCAGAGAAAAGAATATGGCAATAAAAACTCGCGGCCGCTATTTTAAAGTCGATATTGTTTACATTGTTTGAATGTTTATAAAACTTGATATGGGGGTAAGGTGAGATGCATGTAATATTGATTAAAAATTGGAACTTGAGATAAAAAAATAATATAATCAGCCTCAGTGGGTACAACATAGTAGGAGCATCTATCTCTATTCTACAAAGGTGAAAACTATATGTACATGAAAATTGGCCAAAGTATGGAAAATAATGGCCTAGTCATGGCCTCGTCATGGTTTCGTCACATGTCGTATTGACATTTCATATAGAGATTTGACTTGAAAGACTGTATTCCTTAGAATAATTATAAACGTTTATTTAATTTCACCCGAGATGCCAACAATGCTCATACTAAGCATCTGCAAAATCCATGCAAAAATCGAGGCATGTGCCAGCGCAAACGAGGCATGAGTTCATCCGTACGTCAACCGGTCGAGTTTTGAATAGAAACTGCTCTCGTACTATCCACAATTTTAAAACTCGCAGAGTTATATTCATGCTCGTCAGTTCTCCGTGACTCTTGGCAGTAAGTGCATTAAAGTGTCTGCACGGGCCGAGGGTTGCCTAGTTGCCCAGGTGCTTCCGCACCCATTATTTTATGCAAAATAAGCTCGACTAAGAGAACAAAAAACTACAAGTACAGAAGGTTATCTTTATACAACGCGCACATAGACATCGCTGACAGACTTACGCTTGACGCTTTAAAAAAAGGGCTCATCAGCCTGTTTTGATCCACTGTTGGATCCGTGTGATACCGGCTTAAGAATAGTACCACCCCATTTCTTCCCGTGGGTGTCGTCAAGGCGACTAAGGGATTTCACACCGGAGGACTGTTAGCAGCGTCTTCTGCATACTTTAAAGCCTTACTGCCATTGCCAACCCACTCGCCAAGCGTTACGATTATGGCAAATAGCCCCAAGATCTATAATAAGTAGGTTCTACTGGTGTGACCCGTGCCCAGTAGTGGGATACCATATAAGAAGTCAGAGGATCGGATCATCATATCAACGATATGATGATCCGATCCTCTACCTTCCGCATTCAATCTCATCCAACAACCTTCCTTAGGTCGTCGTTCCACCTGGCTGGGAGTCGTCCTACCTTACATTTAACTATTGGCGGTCTCCACTCTAGGACTCGTTTGCTCCAGTGGCCATCGGTCCTTCAGCAGATAATATGGCGAATCCATCCTTTAAAGAAGCCCAAGCCCGCTGTGCAACTTTAAACTTGTGGACTAACCCAATGGTGTGGTCAAATACCTTGGTCTTCAGGCATTGCGGTAAAAAAGTAGTCTGAATGAATCTGTTGCTCGCTTTCTAAGACTCAGAGATTCGTACCCAACTCAGGTTTAAGGTAGGTCCCGACGTACCTTGAGTTTGACAATTGTTTTTTCACGTCAAATGATAAAAAGTTTCGTGTGAGAGTAAGTGGAGGAGATATTTTGCAACTACAACCGATTTCGTTTGGGTGAGGTTGAGTCGAGTCGAGAAATTTTTGAGTAAACTTCTTGGAATAGAGGTGTAACACTCGTATCGAAGACGTTTCGTTGAAAATGCGTTGCTCAAGTGAGGTTAATTTAACGATTACCTTCTGTACTCTCTTTATTTTGTGCTGAGAGTCCTGTAATAATTCTGTAAACAATAGAGCTTAGCTGTTAGTCTACTTGTAACATTTTATTGTGTCGCGATAGCAGCGTGATTATCACGTGTTACTGTGGAGTTATGTTGCGACATACTGTGCGTAATATGCCTAGAGGGCTTCTAATATGATAAGGCGGTTTGTGTACAGCTTAGTGTTTTGGGAGTTAATATCCAATATATTATTTATGTCTTTGTACTACTTGATAGAGTTATAGACTGCCTCGGAGGTAGCGGTAGTGCGTATTACTGCTGTGCAAAACTATGTGTAATTTAAAATGTTTGACGTATTGAGACATCAATTGTTGATATTGCACTGTCTAATTTACATGAAGTAACTCTCAATTTACGCCATCGATGTACTTGGTTAAAGTTCAGTTATATTTAAAATTAGTTATAATTAATACCTTATTGAGTTGTTTAATTTACTCAAAGACTACTCAATGAATATTAATTAAATTTTGTGGAAAGGAAATTCGTAGTAGCCGCTACTTACTTTGATAGCTCTCTAAATGATAAAAAAAAAATATTTTTAGGGGGGCACTCCATACATGTAACAGAAGCAGATTTTTTTTCAATAAACTTTTTTGATTGAGTGATTATTTTTGGAAATAATCGCACCGACAGTTGCATATATTGTCTCCCCCCACCTTAACCTTCGAACCATGTGATCAAAAAATATGAAAAACAATTAAAATATTACAAAGGTAGCGCTTAATAAATACTTTAAACTAAAATTATTTCAGACATGATCTGCGTTTCTCAACAAAAGGGCGTAAGTGCCATGAACATACGCTCTTCTGCTGATGCAGTAATTCAAGGCTGCCGAACCCTATACTGAGCATGGTCCGACGTGCTCTTGCCCGGTTTTATTTAAAGTTAACTAGCAATGCAAGATTGTGGGTCCCACACTACTGCCTGTTAATCCCTTCAGCTAAACTAAATTGCTTGTATTAGGTTAGGAGTGGGTTTAGGTCGGTGGTATAATGGGTAGGATTCAAACCCGCGACCTCACGATTGCGAGTCCGACGCTTTAGCTAGACAATCGTCGCTTAAATGTATGCCGCTGTATTGTATGTTAGTTATACCTGGTTTTACCTATGTTGGCAATCATGATCAATGGTTATTTAGTTAATGTGCCTCTATCTTACTTCTCTCTTAAACTTCATCTTGAACCAACTTACCAAGACTCTCTTTGTTTTTTATTTCTTATAATTATAGACGACTCCCACTATAGGGTACAAGTCATTTGTCGCGGGGGACTTTATAAACAAAAAAGTCACGGACACAAAGTACACCTAGACTCGGAACAACAATTTGTGGATAACACAAAGTGGTGTCCCGTGTGGAAATCGAACCCATGACCTCTTACGGAGCAGTCAAACACTCCCACCGCGCCACAGAGGCAGTCATATGCCAGTTTAACGGTTTTACAATTTCAAATATAATTAAATAATACTCAGTTTTAAGAAATTTCATTTATTTTTTAACTTTACATAAACAGCTAACTGCAACGATCACTATACAAAGTTTTCAACGCGGAAATATACCATCTCCAAGATATGTAGATCTTGACACATAACTATTATTTTAGTTCATAAATACAAGTCTATTAAATATAAATAAAATGTGTATTTCTATAAATGACTAACATTCTTGGAAATGGTTTAAACAAATATTGGGCTATATGTAGTCTGTATTGCAAGCTTCAGAATTATTACATAGCTATTTATTTATATTACAAAGCACGCCATATTGTCTTTATTGCAAAAGTGACGAATTTATTTACAAAATAGTAATAGGGGACATAAATAATATGGGTTATTGCGCACATAACTAATATTTACAGTGTGCATAAAGAGTTTTATAATATAACAAATTTGTACGCATTAGTGAACTGATGAAATAATTAAAATATATACCAATTTGGGGCTTATGCATAACAGCAACTGTTTAATGTGCCGTTTCGTTGCGTGTTAAACCAATGCAGTGTAATGACTCGTATTTTTTAAGTGTCGCGCGATTGTAGCGTATAAATGGCGCATAAAACAGTTGTCGAGTCCATAAGCCCATAACCACGGCTAAAACACCCTGTACGGTGTCAATCAGACTAGTCCATAGAATTAATTAAAGCTGATCTAGTTATTTAGATACTACAGGAGGACGTCTATTTTCTACACATTTACGAAACATAACTATGATAAAGTACGTATTCTTTTGAATATGTTCATGCTCTTTCATGAGTTAGAAAACTAAACTAGAGTCCACTAAATGTTGACATAGCAATCGCGATATAAAACCCATGATATTTTAGATTGCACTAGTTCCCGTCAGATGCGTTTATTAAATTGATTTTCATTTATGTAATAGCCACGAATTCTAAAATTGTCATGTCTACCTGTCGCTGACAACAGACGTATAACTAGTTAAATGACTACCATGATGTTAGCAGAAATACGTCACGTAATACAAAAATAACTAAAACTAACTTACAAAAGGCTGTCATGCTGTCATACTTAGACATACGTCAGTACAGGTCAGATTTACTTTAGATAGAGAGAGATGGAAGTGGTTGTGCTCGATCTCTACATGATATGTTGGTCTCATATCCTTTGAGTGTACAGCCTTTTACAATCACAATAGTCTGTAATTCGACGAAAGCACGGGCGCGCACTCAAGGGTCTATTTCTGTACAGTGCGATGAATTGGTCAATTTAAATAGTGGAACGTATTGTGATTCTGTTCGTCGTATTTTCACTCTGATAGTCATGCGCCCAAGCACGGTTTTCTAACAAAATTATGTTATTAAAACAGTGTGTTGTTACCAAATTTGATATCATTACGTTGGCGATACATCGTATGCGTGCTACAGAAGGTTACTTAACACATTTAATGCCAGCCACGCGACATCTAGTTTAATAACAATAGAATTTTGTATTGTGTCTACTTGCGGACATTAAAAGTGTTAGATGAGCATCCGTTCAACACTAAATACGCTTAAAAATATGTTGTGACTTGGTCACTAAGTAACGAAGCCTTATAAATAAAGGCAATAAAATACATCAATTTGAATAGTATTTAAATAATAAACTTATTTATCGTCTTTTAAAAAACAGATAGTAAAAGTGTAATATATTAGAATATAAAAAAACATTGATATAAAACAGACTACAGAGTTTCACAATTGGATATGTTCTACAATCTACTTTGTACAGATATGAACAATAGGGATATGTACTAGCAAGTTAGCCGATGACCATTTAACTGGCGAGTGAGTAATTGTCTAACAAGTGAGCGGTACGATACTATCTTAATACCGGCAAGTGGATACGCGACACGGAACGTCCGACCGTTGCATGCTTATCGTGTAAACGGACAATGTATTTACGCCATTTATAACTACAGGTCGAGTTTGACGCTCGGCTTATTATGGACTGTTCATGTATTTTTTACATATGATAGAGCACGGGTGTACCTAGCGAGCGGAGGGCATTTGAGGGTTAAGAATCCGTCTGAAATCGTAGACAGGCTTTAGAAAAAAGTAAAAATTATATTCGAAATCCGATTAGCACTCGGCATTTGTATCCTTTACCCTTGAACTGCCCTCCCCTTTTCCACCAAAATATAATTCTCGGTACGCCTATGAGATAGAGGTATCGCTTATCTCTGTACAATTCAAACAAATATTTCTAAAAGCAAATGGTAGGTGAGATAAAGTTTCATTTTACGGGATACTTACAAGCTAAACAATTGTTATGCGATTAGATATGGCACATTTACCGTACAATCCTATCAGTCTTTTAGTAAAAAATATTTACAATTCTATCAGAATAATAACTACATCTTCATAAAAATACTTTTGCAGAGAATGTTTAAATTAAATTGAGTTTTCATGTAGTTAAATTGTTTTAAACAATATGATATGATTGCTGCATTTCTATTTCGTAAGGTAACGGGCACACAGCACCTATTCTAATGTTTATCACTGTGGTTTAAATCGTATCTCTTTTAGCACAAATCTGATTGGCACTATGATTTGATGTGGACGTTATCGGTGAGCGTTTGTCAGCTGGCGATGATCAGTGCGCTGAGGATGATGAATAGGGCGCCTCTACTGATGGTGGATCGGGAAGATTGAGTCGACTCGTAATCTAAACACATATTAGAGTTGCTATAAAATCAACCATAAGTTAAGCCTGACTGAAAATATATACAGGGTGTAATCGTTAAGTGTGTACAGGCGATTATTCTGTAAATAAAAGAAAAATAAAAGAAGTTTAAACTGACATTGAAAGTACGCCACCTAATGAGTAAAACGACATTAAGAACATTTTAAAATGAATACTAGAAATATCGCAAGTTTTTACTTTAAGGGCTCCCACACATTTACCATAAATTAGTAAACAGGTTTTAATTTCCTTATTTTACAAGTCAACAATAAGCTTACCGACATAAAAAAGTAGCTGTTTTTAGGGTTCCGTAGCCAAATGGTAACCCTTATAGTTTCGTCATGTCCGTCTGTCTGTAAATAAATATTTTAAGGGGGGCTACTCCAAACATGTAACAGAAACTGAAAACAAGTTTATTTACGGAATAATCTCCTGATTGACTTCAAAAACATAATATTTTGAATGTTAGTTACTTTTTAACTTTATGACGAAGCTATTTTAAAGCACCAATTGCTGCATTGCAGAATTTTTCACCAATTTGCACCTTTATTTTTTGTGCCAATTATCTCTTGTAACTTTATCATGGCTGGGCGGGCTGCACCGCTACACTAAAAGGCTTTTAAACCGCTAAATAATGTAGGTGTTCGCCACTTACCGACATCCTTCCATTCTTCCACTTCGTAATCTCCTATGACTCTGTTCTCTGCGGAGCTGTCCCGCCAACGATTTTTATGTTTACCTGACGAAAACAAGATACGTGTGATAGAAATGTCTCGGGAGTGAAAAACCACGCGGAAAATGATTGCGTCGTAAAATTTTCTTACGCACTGCTAAGGGGCTATGAAAGTAGGCTTTCAAGTGTGAACAAAACATATGACGCTGTAAAGAGTATAAAAGAAACCCCAAATCTATAACAATAAGAAGGTACATTGGAAGTCAAAGCGCAAACAAAATCGCTTTTCCCACAATAATATTACTAACGACCCAATTGTATGGAAGCATTGGGCTGTGGCGGCAAAACCAATAAATACAAAATCTACCATCGACCCTTCCGTGTCGCAGCCGTGAGGCTGTTATGAATGTATAAGCGCGACACGCGGTGGCTTCCTTTCAACTTTACACTATTCATACCCCTTATCGAGGTTTAGGTGCCAAAACTGAAATTTCCAACTTCCGATCGACGGAACCTCCAACTGAACGGCGAAATCATAAAAAATGTACAACTGAATTCTCCAATTGATCAGTCTGGGAAGGATTTGAAGTTTGAACTTGCTAGTAAATTAGTTATTTCTATTTCGCTGCACCTATGAAATAGTGGAAATAAATTGACAATCAATAATACTTATTGTAATAACTATACCTTTTTTCTTTTGAGGGAATGTCGGCACATAATTATCTGTAGTGCTCGTAGTAGACGGCGCAGGAATTTCTGTAAAATTAGTTTTGTGTAAGCAAATAATCTGTGAAAGCCTTTTAGGTAGATAAGTAGACAAATTAGATAAAATATGTAGACAAAATTTACAAGATACTTGAGCAGAATATTATATTCATATGAGTAAATTTTCGTCTCATGCTAGATTACTTAGTATGGATAGAAGTAATCTGGTATACCGTCAAGCCGGATAAGCCCATCTGTCTCGCCGAGGGAGTTCTTAGCGACGCAGCGGTAAGATGAAAAATCTCTTGACGACACTCTTCGTATAGTCAATTTCATTTTCCGACTATAACTGTCGTCGCTCAGTAACGTGATGTATTTATTTCCTGTAGGCGGATAAACGTAGGTATTAATAATTCAATTAAATGCTCATCCCGGAAGGCAACCCTGATAAATTGTTAATTAAGCAGTAAATCAATTTCGTCGAAATAAAATTTAAGACATATTTCAACCTTATATTGTACTTGGAATTTATTACATTTATCCTGTATAAAACTTTGATAAATTGTGTCTAATTCATTCGGTTGCTCCATGACAGGTCAACTGGCAGGCACCCTATTCAGGTTTCAAGGTCGCTAGAGACTTAATTAACGGCTAGATTGGAAGCATACATCGCTGGGGCAATTTTTCAATGCCAGTCATTTTGTGTCTATTTTTATATAGGAAGAAAGCATTTCTCTGTGGCCGGGTTCTAGATAATCTGATTGATTAGTTTTGTTACTATACCTGATATGATCATGTCTCCGCGGTCAGTGGTCCAGTAGTTGATGGAGGAGGGGTATGCTTCTGTGTGACACTCCAAAGTTACATCTTGACCGATGTATGCCGCTTCCAGTTGATTCGGAATGGATAGCATTGGCGGAACTGTTAAATTATTTCATAATTAATACTCTCAGGAAAGGTAACGATAGAGTAGATTGATAAATCAGAGAGATTTTATTAGTTTAAATTGATTGGTATTTCAATAAAGCTATAATGAAATAACCTGACATCTCCCAGATCGTTATAAACCATAGTTGTAGGTTACGGGGTTAATAGTGGTTCCATTACAACCTATAGCTTTAGTGCATCGTCGTAACTAGTTTCCCCTGTGATTCCACATATACTCACAAGCCGTACCATAAACCTGAATTTATCTGCTACATCCTAAGACTCACGTTTAATATTTCACCAACGCTTAGCAGGCGAATC
This sequence comes from Herminia tarsipennalis, assembly GCA_945859575.2. Classification (NCBI taxonomy): domain Eukaryota; kingdom Metazoa; phylum Arthropoda; class Insecta; order Lepidoptera; family Erebidae; genus Herminia; species Herminia tarsipennalis. The sequence continues at coordinate 13,685,224 of OX243835.2, forward strand.
CATTTAATAATACAAATGCGATTGAAAGAGGTAGAATTCAATGGATTTTGAAACAATTTTTAGAATATTAAGGCGCGTTTCTCCAAAAAGATTTCTATGTATAAATTATTAGTGAATGACAAAAGGGATCCGTGTGGCAGAGGCAAACACAGAGCGTTGTGCGCGGGTCCTTGGTAATATTTAATTTGCATCTTGAAGTTATGTTTACGATCTTTTTATGTTGAAAATGACAAAGAATTGTAAGAGCTTATAAAGTGAGCTTTATTACATTGTTCAGTAACATTGATTGTAACATGAAAATAAAACACATCAAAATAAATATGCAAACATGGTTTTCTCTTGCCAAGAATAGCTTATTTTACAAAAATTAAAATGCAAAATAAAAATTCAAGAGTAATCAATTGGCTGAATATTTTACCAATATAGCAAATAATAGTATAGCCGTTTCATTTTAGAAATATTTTTGGGTTATGTCTATAACCCAAACTTGATCAATTAAAACAGTTATAGGTTCAATCATAATTATGAAAATAATGTAATATACAGAAATATATTTTTTAATTTATACTTGATAACCTGACCTCACAATATTTCGACAGTCTATTCTGTACTTCCTCTACCCAGAAGGGACACAACCAATGGCTTTCTATTTGATTAGTTTTGAAAAATAAATGACGCAACCACACACCCAAATCCATGATATGACAGATATCGAAGAGATTATGGCTATATTTATTTGTGAACCATTGTAGCCAGGAGCTGAATTGGAAGCCGGGAAACCGAGTTCCTTGAAATATTTATTTTTATAGGTAAGTTGGTCAGGAAATTGTAGCTTCCTGGAATAGGCTAGAATGCGGTATTAAATTGCGCTGGACTGGCTGAGTAAGCACAATCACAAAGTTTCTAGTGATTGAGAGGTTCAAAATATGTTTTCAAGATCGGACAAAGTAATGGTGGGTTCGTTTATCAACAAATACCTAATAAATGTTTTTTTTATATTAGGCATTGTATATTATGTATTGTAGGCATACATTGACATGTTATGATATCTTATAAATAGGTGTAAGAACATAAATACACTGGTTACAGAACTTAGGTATTTTATTGGTGAATTCTAACAATAGCGAAAAACTACGTACCACGCACGCACAGGCACGTAGTTAACGCACGCACAGGTAAGAATGAGAAATGTGCCTATTCACAGAAACTTTGTCTTTATATTTCTTACATAAATAATACAGCACGTGATTCATATCACACACATCTTGGCGACGATACCGTGCTACCGTGCTCTACCCACATCACTATCACACAGTATTGTTAGTGCATGTATTATATTATTTGAGAAGAGTTATGAATGAATAAAACATACAATGTGATGCGCATAAAGAACACTGCCATAAAGATTTGTCTCAGTACCACCTAAATGTAATGAAAACTGTCAGTGAATTCATAAGGAAGTCTCGTTGGTTAATCGAGCGAAAGTTACGTGAGCGTTTCACGTATCTCGTAAGAAATGAAGAGAACAGTGAACGCGCTGAGATAGGAATGTGAATTAGGGCAAAGAAAAACATTTCATTGGGACCAATGTTGAGCGGCGGCGCGGGCGACGCGGGAACAGATAGTATCGCCATTATCGCCTCCGCACCGTATTCACGTCAGCATAATGCTCTAATTGGGCGCAATTACGGTCGATCCGGCGGAAGGCACCGCCGTCAGGTAGAGACGCTCGTGTCCTCGTAAATACTAGTTAACGACACCCGCCCCGAAGAAAAATAATATTTCTCGACGCTGACTCCCGACTAAAGAAAATGGCGATGTGGAAATGCTCACGTACTTACGAGACGAAGAATTTGAGGCTGAGTTAACGGGCCAAGAGAAATGTGCGGGCATATTCTTCTTTAGATGAGGAAGTAATGTCGTCAGTGAGTACAATATACATGTAATATGTACCGCTATCTTGAATTACTAATAAAAACAACGCGAATATGACTCGCTCGTTATAGGCGTATAGAAGTTGGCTTGGCTTTATACGTGTATTACAAAACACGGTCAGGTGCTGCTTGAGAAATATTTCATCTTGAACAATGAATTTTATACATTGTTTTGTCATATTCATTCATAGATCTACTATGCAGTAATATGCACTGGGTTTACATCCAGAGGGGCCTCAGGAGCTTAGCCCCCCCCCCCTCCCTAATAGTATCAGAGTCCTCCCATGTTTTTCCTTGATACATCCAATACTCTCCTAAACCACCATTTTGGGTACCCCGCTCCATCCAAAACCAAATAATGGCTCACCACTGAATTATAAACCGACATGGTATTTTATGTGCAAACCTAAGATAGAAAAATTTGAAGTCCAGGCCCAGGAATCGAACCCGAGACTTCCGTAGCCAAACCGGGGCCGTCATCGAACCACCTATTTGGACTATCTTACTAGACCTCAAATTTTTCTATCCTTTGATGCTCGCGAGTTGGGCCTTCGCATGCGCCATCTAGCCGGTAGTCAAAGAACTATCATAACTTTTGTTATTACTTTGTTACAGGGAGCATTTTAACAAATTATGATGTCGTAGACAGGATATTGAAGTAATTTTCATAGGCATTTCTTGCCAATTACTTTACAAATACAATAATTGCATTTTTGAAAGATAGAAAAATTTAAGCAATAACACCAACAAGCCCCTTATGTAGCCATGAGCGGGAATGTTATTAGTATACTACAAATCATTCTTTATATTATACACAACGGGTAACAGAAATGTGTGATCAAATTCAAGGGTCAAATCCATGATACTGAGTGCACATGCCTAATTTTATCAAAATCGGAGTACTGCAAAATTGTATTATTTTTTTATTAATAATATATTTGAGTTGTCTTGTGTTGTTTGAAGTATTGTGCTTACTGCGTCATGTCTGAAATACATGGTTATTAGCGAAAATAATTGATCATTTCCCATCACACACAGTTGGAATGAATAATTCATTAATTAATTATTCAATAACAACATGGTCCAAAAACTAACCCATTGGATTGTGTTACTGATTCTGAACAAACTACTTTCAGGTTTGCACTATACGAAGAATAACGTTTTATAAGAACGATATTTTTAACAAAAGTTGTAGCAACCGTTACTTTAAAATTTATTTTTAAATTTTATTACGTTTTCAACGTACGTGTAATTGAAACTTCCATACGGAATAGTATGCTGTAAAAGTGTGGGAACTGAATATTACGAATTAAATTGAAACTGCTACTTGAATTCATTTTAAAACTACGAATCTGAAGACTACATGAAGATTAGACTTCCTACTCTTTATCGCTTAGTCGTGTTTAATTTTAATTGGTTTGTGGTTGTCATATTTGCATGCAAACAAAATTATTGTTACAAAATGTCACCAGTGACAAAGTTACATAGCCGGCAAGTATCTATTCTTTGTGAACCAAGGAAAATTTACTACAAAGAAAATATGTTTGTTCCATGCATGATTGTTATTTGTTGTTTTGTATAAAAATTTTAAATGTTCCATAGATATCAACCCATATGATGTCCCACTGCTGGGTACAGGTCTCCCCGTAGAACCTAATTATTATAGATCCTGAGGGTATTTGCCATAATCGCCACGCTTGGCGGGTGGGTTGGCGACCGCAGGAGGCTTTAAAGTAGGCAAAGTGCGCTGCTGCCCGTCCTCCTGTGTTAAATCCCGTAGTCGCCTAGACGACACCCACGGGAAGAGATGGGGTGGTATTATTCTTAAGCCAGTCGCCGGTGTTCCATGCTGCTATAATAATAATTAAAAAAAAATATTCACTAAGGAAGCAAAATACTACACTTGTGAAAAGTCGTTTCTACATGTACATGTAATAACTGTATGCAAAAAACAGATAAAGCTGGAGAAAAGAACGAGGCAATTAAAACTCACGGCCACACTTTTCAAATTGCCAATGTTTATAATGTTTCTTTGTTTATAAACTATATGCAGGTAAGGTGCTGCCACCATTATATATTAATGGACCATCTGTATTTAAAAGAAGAGTATATTAAAAGAAGAGTATGTGAGATGGGATGGATCAACCTCAATGGGTACAACATAGTAGGAGCATCCTTGTAAAAAGTATATGTGCTAATACCGATCCGATTATAGATAGATAGAAAATTCTTTATTGTACACCACACATAACAAAATTACATTGTAATTACACGATCACATAATTATTACCTACTTAAGCGCATGCACAATGGGCGGCTTTATCGCTGAGAGCGATCTCTTCCAGGCAACCTTTGGAGGGACAGGATTGTATATAAAAATACCAACTGATGGTGATTATACCAACATAATGAGACCTAGGGCGTTAGACAAGGTACATTCGTTCCGTGGCGAATTCGATAACGCCATACTAATAGTTCGCAAAAAAATAAAAAAATGTCTATGGTCTCCACCGCAAACGTCAATATCCATAATAAAATTCTTTTCCATTATCGACATCGCTTTTCGAATGTGACTTTCGAGACCCCCTAGTCGTTTAGCTACTATGGTATTTTAAGATGAGTAATTTTGTTAACTAGACTACGATTTGCTATCGAGTCATTCTGAGATAAAAAAACAAAATGTGTGGCACTCGAGGACTGCCGCGATAAAGCTATTGCATAGCATTTTTTATCAACTTATACAATTTAAAAAAAAAACTCATAAATTATAAAAAAAAACTTTTTCATTTTTATTTTTTTTCCATTACATTTCGGAGCAGCTCGTCTCGATCCGTGCAAGCTTCGTACAGTCGTACCATATACCACGTACCATGACCATTACATTAAGCGAACGCTCAGCCGAACTACATGGTAGGGGGGTGTTAGGTTTTATTTTCGTTACGGAATTTCTTGATTCAGTCGCCGCCCTCAAAGCCCGAGCCCGCGATAAAAGCTATGCAATAGCTTAAAACTTTCTGCAGAGTTGGTCGCTCTGAGGTCTAGTCTTAATTATGAGTAGGTCACTTTGGAGATATAAGTAGTCATTCTGATACCGACCCATAAAAAGAAAGTGTGGTAATTATTGAAAACCTTAAAAACCAAATCAAAATACTGAACAAGAACTCATGATTTTATCTTTGAGTCGCTTAAAAATGGAATAACAGCAATGCTTATCTCGATCAACTTGTATACCAAATTGCATCCAAATCAGCGTAGCAGTTTCGGAGATAACGCATAGCAAACAATAAAAGTAAGCTATTCTAACAATATGGAATATCGTACTATGATTTGGGCCACATTGCATAAGAATTAATTGTTCTATTATTTTTACCTTGAATACAATATGGTTGAAGTAACGTTTTCGTAACGGTCTATAAAAGTTTTCAAAACTAAATTTACTGAATAGCATGTCATAAATATATTTTTATGGAACGCTGTTTCACCTTTAGTTTGGTGATAATTTAGAGCCCATAACGTTTCTTCCTAAACTTGGCTTTTATTTGACTACACAAAAATAACTCATTTTTATCCCCTTATATAATATTAAAATTCGTTTCACAAAAAATATTTTAAAAATATTAATAATTATAATAAAAATCTCTTGTTCTCTTGCACAGCTGTTACACGCAATTCCACTGCGCATCGTGGTAAATATCAATGATAACTGTTGATTAGTAATCATTGACTACTATTAAAAGTTATCGATTAGTTGTAATTATTTGTGAATACTAAAAGATAGACTGTAGGTTTTATTATTCATCATAGTACCTACTCGTAAACATCCATTACTGATAACGAATTTTTTTTTTGTTTTCTATTAATCTGTTTATCTATTAACAAAATTTCTACTTAAATCGTACAGCTGTTTCTGCGCGATTGATAAATGAAAATCTAAACGTAAACTTACATATGTTAATATTATATTGTTTCGCTGAATTGTAATAGGATTAGTGGTCTACGGTTTTATAATTAGCTTGCTTTCGAATAAAACTAGTCCAAAGAATCCAAGTAGTGTTTATGAATATACTGCCTGTATAATCTAAGTTTTGTTTATAGCAGTTCATAGATCTTGAACAGCGAAGAATAAAGTTTTGTGGAAGTTATCTTACAGCAATGCAGACAGCTCATGCTGTGCAGTTGCCTGACGCGACACCAGACGCTTTGGAATTAATGTATTTCTTACTGGACAACTCGTGTTCTTGAAATTATTTAAATTTTATAAGATCAGGAGTACAGAATGCAGTGTATTTTTTTGTTAGTTCATACTGATAGTTTGAGTATGGGTATTCTACTTAAACAAGGGTTTATGGACATATCACTTTAGAAAATCCACTTTAGATTATAAGTCGTTTATCGTGGTGGAATTTACAATTGTACAATTAATGGACATAAAATGTACCCAAACTCGGAACCCACGTTATGGAATTGCTTTCTCACAATGTTTTTTTTCCCGTATAGGAATCGAATCTCATTCTCACTGTGCTGCCAAGGCAGTTAAAATGTATATATATTTAAAAAACACTGACAAGAATGCCTATTTAGTACCTAACTTACATACAATACCACTAACTGCATACTATGGTTATGTCGATTCGGTCTTAAGATATGGATTAATACTGTGGGGTAATTCCATTTACAGTCCAAAAGTAATCTGTAAGGGCCGTATGTGGCGTTCACCTAGACCTTTATTTAAAATATTGACACTTACTAGTCTATAAGTATATAAGGCAGCCTGTTTTATAAGAAAACACGGTTCATACTTTGAAAAATTATATTATAAGTCAAGCTCTGTAATAAGAAATAGGGATCCTACACGATTAATAGTGTTCCACTTTTAAACTGCACTCGGCCAGAAAAATTGATATTATATGATAATAAAGATTTATATTAAAGTACCTCAAGCATTTGAGATTTAAGGGAGTTATCTATAGGACAATTTAAAAAAAAACATTACATTAGTGGCTTATTACCAAATGTTTTAATAATCTAAATGAGTATTCATATGGTATCAAAAATGACGTATATTTTAAATGGTAACAACAATAATAAATAATAATCGAAATTAATTTAATTGTAATCCTTGATGATTACAATTATATTAATTTCGTTTATTATTTAGGTTAAAAATTAGAAATATTGCCGGCGAAATATGTGAGACCACAATCTGACTAATATCTTAATTAAGTTTCAAGCAATAAAAAATCAATTCATTTCATTTCTAAATAAGTTAAATGCGAAAACCAATCTATTTTCAGTATCTATTTCTTTATTAAGATGGCAAATAATGTAACCGTAGATAACACTGGTATACAGTAATTTTTTTAAACAAAATTGAGTCGTTTTTTTTAAACCCTACTTCAGTCGACCTTAGATTTCTTTAAACATCGACTTTTACATATTGACGTGTTTCCCAACACATTAATATTAAGTTATTAAAACCAAAACGTTTTTTTGTGATTAGTGAACTAACGTATATCGTAATAGAATACCCAGAGTGTGAGAAAATTATCCAGATACCTTTTAATATACTTATTTGCGGTCAACTAATTGTTAAAAGTCAACATAATTTTTGACCTACCTACTTAATAGAATTTTAAAAGCTACGCGTAAATATTTTATTTTAAGGCTAATACTTTTGTTTATTTCCCGACGTTTCGACCGTATTGCAACGGCCGTGGTCACGGGTAGACTACCCGTGATCACAGCCGTTGCTATAATGTGTACAAATCACGAAAGTTTACGAACATATACTAGTATATGTTCGTAAACTTTCGTGATACTTAATTTAAGAATTGTTTTGTTTATTATTTTGACTTTTCAGTCCTAAATCTGCATTAAATTAAACTCCATAGGGACCTGTCCCACCAACGGCGAGAAAGCGAGTAGCGATTTTATCGCTCAAGAAACGTACACACCTATGTAGATCCCGTGTAAACAAAAGAGATACATATATTAATACTTGATCGCTGACCGTTTATACTGCCGGCGACTACTCGCTCTATACTACATCTCTTTTGTTAACATCAAGATTTACAAAATACATCTATTGTACTTTTCTGGATAAATTGCTACTTGCTTCTCGCTCATCGTTGTTGTAGGGACAGGTGCCTTATGTTTGTTTTGCACAGTGTGTTAGTTCATTAATATAACATCATAGGCTAATCTAGCAGGTTAGGGCTAGGTTAGCAGTTTCAATGATATAGACCATACCAAAAGAACACGCAGGTTTCAGATTGTTAGGTACATCGGCCAAACTTAAAAAAATGGCGTAAATCACAAATATAGACACACTGTGAACTATTACAATCACAATCTGTACAAAGTCATTACACATCAAACTCAGACTTATGAAAATCTATCTCAAAGCTATAGACAAAAACGTAGGTGGTTTTTGATTCGTATTTAAAACAGAAATATCCAAAAATCAGCGATGTTAAATAAAAGGGAGTATTTGTACGGTCACAGATAAGAGATGTCAGTTAGATTTAAAAATCTGCTTCGTCATGTTTTCAAATATTTGTTCGTTATTTTCTTGGTAATCATCAATCAGTGCCATCTTTGAAAAAGTGGAACAAAATCGACATATTAGTTGTTACGATATTGCTGTAGAACTGGATGTTGATCACAAAACAGTTTAACGTCATTTACAAAAGTCTGGGTACAAGAAAAAAAATATATATTTGGGTACCACATGATCTCTTTGGGAGAAACTTAATGCAACGTGTATCCATTTGCGATTCTTTGTTAAAACAAAAAAATTCCGACCCATTTTTTAAATGGTTGATAACGACTGATGAAAAATGAGTCACTAACGATAAGAATATTTGAAAAAGATCGATTCTATGAGCTTTTGCCTGCAAAACTATCCGGACCTCTACTGTCAGCAACTGCTGAGGTTAAAAGAAGCCATTGAGAAAAACCGGCTGGAGATGAAAAGGAAGGGTGGGGTGTTCCATCATGATAACGTCAGACCGCACTTATCTATAGGCACTCAGCAAAAAAATAGAGAGCTTGGTTTCGGTCACAACCTGTTAAACCTGTTAAACTCTTTAGAAAGCATAAAGTTAACCTCAAAAGAACACTGTGAAAACTACCTTTCAGTTTTTTTTTAAAACAAAAATATTTTTATTTACAGCAATGGGATCATGGCACTACCCAGAAGATGGCAACAAGACATCGATCAAAACGGCACATACATATACTAAAATTATAAACTGAAGAGTTTGTTTGTTTGAATGCGGTAATCTCAGAAACTACTGGTCCGAATCGAAAAATCCTTTTTTTTGTTGGGTAGCCCATTTATCGAGGGAGGCTATAGGCTACATAACATTACGCTACGGCCAATGGGAGCGGAGCAGCAATATAAAATGTTGCAAAAAACGGGGGAAAATGACGCATACGAAGTTGCGCGGGTCAGCTAGTTATAAATAAATAAAAAAATATACCTATTTTTTTTTCTTTGTATAAAAAATACGATCATGTATATAATCCCTTCGTTAGGTATATACTATTTTTAGCAGTATTTCTCAAAAAAAGTTAACTGACGTTCCAAGAAAGCTGAGGTTGAGCGATGTATAATTTAAACGCATAGAGATACCGAATAATCCAATCAGTTTCATTTAACTTTTATTAATGTCATTTTGTAGATCACTAAATTGTTTTTAAACCTTCGCGAATTTTACACATATTAAGATATTATCGGAAATCGTATGCAGAGATCGTGGTCACGGGTTTACGTGATTACGATCGGTACAATTCGATCGAAATGTCAAATCAATCAAAGATTCGAACCTCCCTAGAAAGATAACCTACGTCATATCGACTCCCTCTGTTTAGAAAAACGGTTATATTTCGCGCTTATTGCACAACATTACGCTGCCCGCTCCCGCCACCTCAGTCGGACCACAGAGCTTGCAGGTGACACCCGTATTGTTTAGGTAAGTGTTCTATTTTCGTAAATATAAACCTACCGTGAGTCAAAGTGACGCATGGTTATCTTTACTGTAACTTTTTAACAATTTTGTAATTGAGTGCATATCTCTTCTTTTACATTTTTTCAATGTACACATTATAATATTTTTTTATTTCTTTACAGATTAGTTTTAACCGCCTTCGTAGTTTTATAATGACGTCACAAAGACATTTAGAAGATACGCATATAGCCCGGTTTTTATCGGAAATTAGTGACGAAGAGGTGGATGGATCAGATAGTGAAGTGGAGGACAACATTCTAGAGGATGATGTTCAAAGTGATCATGAATATATAGAGGAGTGTCCACCACTTACTGAAACTGAAACTGTCTCTGAGAGCCCAGGAAACTCTACAGTTTCTCAGGCTACATCGATTCTTATGCCACAGCGTGAAACACTTCGTGGTAAGAATGATCACCGTTGGGCGGCTACAAAAGGCAGATCTAGTGGTAGGACTTCAGCATCTAATATTATAAGGTCATGTAGGGGTCCTTCTCGAATGAATAGGACCTTATACGACCCACTGGAATCTTTCAGCATTTTGATAACCGAAGAGATTGTGGACGAGATCACGACATGGACTAATGCAGAAATTCAACTCAAAATTCAAAGACCTGATGTAAAGGCAACTTTTAAAACTACCAGTGCTGAAGAAATTCGAGCTCTAATCGGTATACTTACCCTGACGGCAGCAATGAAAGACAACCATTTATCTACGGATGAGCTTTTTGATTCATCATATTCAGGTGATAGATATATTGCAACGATGAGCAGAGACAGATTGGATTTTTTGATACGATGCTTGCGTATGGATGATAAAACTTTAAGACCAGAACGGCGGGCTACTGACACATTCATACCAATAAGAAAAATATGGGAGATGTTTATAAGGAATTGCCGATCAAATTACATACCTGGTCCATATGTCACCATAGATGAACAGCTTTTAGGTTTCCGAGGACGCTGCCCATTTCGCATGTATATACCGAATAAGCCAAATAAATACGGCATTAAAATACCAATGGTATGCGATAGTGCTACACGGTATATGTTTGATGCAATGCCATATCTAGGAAAGTGTACTCAGACAAACGGATTGCCTCTTGGTGAATTTTACGTGAAGGAGCTGACAAAATCCATACACGTTCATGAGTTCATGCCCTAAGTGCGTTTAAGTCAAATAACATATTTTTTATATTTTTTTTATTAGTCATTAGGATACTAAAATTACAAAAAGTTGATTTTATAAAGTTTCTAAAAGTAATTAAAAGACTGAAGAAGAGATCTCAAGAGTAGTTATTTTTTTTGTTATAAAAAGAAGAAGGTTTGTTAATTTCAAATTTATATTATTAAAAATATAAAGAAATGTTTATATACTCGTTTTATTCATAGTCTAACAGAATCTATAATACAATCCTACACATTATAAAACATAATATCATTATATATTATGTAAAATAATACAAAACAAACACGTGAGTCGAAGTGACGCATGGTTATCTTTACCGTACTATTCAATATGGTTATCTCTCTAGGGTTAATAAATATTTTACTCGATAAAGTCTCTACAATATTCTAATAACAGTAGATAGTTAACGTGTACGTTCGCTTATCTGCGGACAGCAGTAATTTAATATGACATAATCACAGTGATCTATCGATGGATGCGGGTGTCACTGCATTATCTTTCAGGCAAGTGCTTCTGATGTTATTTAATCTAATATAGTGTGCTAAAGAACTAAAGCTTTCCGAGTCATGCCCGATATACGATATTGTTTGAACATGGTACAAACGTGGTGGCTTAACTACCAGACCTTATTGATTAGTATGACACCTGTTTGGCTCATAGGAGCCTTTGATTTGGCTTTAGTTAACTGCTAATATTATCGAGCTGACTGAAATGTCTACGCATGTATGTTACGCTTGTGGCTACAGCGTAGGTGGTTAAGCAGTCTACGCCGTAGCAGTAGGGCACCTTGTATCAATATAATTAACAGAATAAATATATATTAGCTAAGTAATTGAGAAAGTGACTGCCTATGTGGTGCGTGTGGTGCGATGCGAGTGTATTCGACTGCTACGCAAGACTTCATGGGTTCGATTCCCACACGGGACACCACTTTGTGTGATCCAAAAATTGTTGTTCCGAGTCTGGGTGTCCGTGACTTGTATGTTTGTAAAGTCCACCGCGACACAGGGCTTGTACCCTACTGCGGGAGTCGTCTTTTATAATTAAATATAAAGAAAAAAAATAACTCTTTAGTACTTCATTAAAATATTATCTGTTTAAATCACATTTATTAATCAACGTCACCCCTGTCGGTCCACAGGTGTTAAGTCGTCTCTCGACCCTGGGTCTAACCTATTTCTGAACTTATCGAAAGGAAAAGTAAGGGGACAGAAAGTCCACTTGCGTTTGTAAACACACTGCGTAGTTTAGTCTTTGATGGACTGGATGGAGAATCAACAACTATTGTATTTGATGTATTACGTCAATAGTAAAGTTATAACTCAATAATGAAACTTACATTGTACCATGAGCACGACTCGCTTGCTGATCGATGGAGGGACGCCGTTCGAAGCGATGCACAAGTAAGCGCCCATGTGGAGCCGAGATACTTTAGATATTGTTAAGTTTTCACCGTCAACCACGTTCACTGTGAACAAACAAAACGTGTTGTACTGTTGGTATAGTGGATTAATAACATAATATGTCAATAATTTATATTAGCATAATTCTTAAAAAATAAGGTTAACGTATCCATTGGGATAAAACATACTTTTGATTTAATTGTCATGTCGTTGTCATTGTCATTTTTTAAATTGTCATGTTTGTATATATAGATAAATGATAGTACTTATAAACTAACAAAAACATACACACACAAAGACACACACACATCCACACAATAAAATAATAAATACCATAAAAACATAATAGGTACTTCAAAAAAGTAAAACAAAAAATACTACAGAATAAGTATTTTACTTCTTATAAAATACACGTATTTAACACAAAAGATTCAATGGACATGGTTTTCGAAAGATACGTATTTAATGTTATAAAAAATATATTTTATGAAAAATACATGAATCTTTCATGTAGTTTTCATCGCTACTAGGTACATCAAAATTAGAAAATAAAACTCCTTTGTTTAGGCAGTCGCATAAAAAAAATAGTGGATTTTTGGCACATAATATTTCAGTTATTAATAGTAAGCAGTTGGGTTTTTGTTTTGTAATAATTATTACACCCTTTCTCTGAAGTCAAATTCGTAAGGTTTATACTCTTGAACTAAAGTGTAGAGAACTATCGTAGTCATTAGACTCCGACGAACCATTGTTAATTCAATTGAGAACATATTTGTGTTATTCGATTGTAGAGGGTACAATTTACTGGCATTGTCCGAAACAATCGATTCAAGTCGTCATTTCGGTCCCTTTCCAACACTCATAATGCCTTACGAGTATAGTATATAGTTGTACTGAACTAGAAAATACCCTCTTTGTGTTCTAAATTCGGAACAAAGTAACCATGATATCTAGTAACATAATAATGTGTTATTGATTTTAGTATATATTCGGTAAGTGTCCAGCTGTCTGTCTGTCTCTTTAACGCCTAGATTTTTCAAACTACGCAACAGATTTTGATGCGGTTATCACTATCATTCAGATAATGTCTTCTTGATGGTTTAAGTATCTATATGTATAGCTAGCTGTCCCGCGCAACTTCGTCTGCGTAAATTTTCCCCGTTTTTGCAACATTTCTCATTGCTGCTCCGCTCCTATTGGTCGTAGCGTGATGTTATATAGCCTATAGTCTTCCTCGATAAATGGGCTATCCAACAGAGAAATATTTTTTCAATTCGGATCAGTAGTTCCTGAGATTATAGCGTTCAAACAAACAAACTCTTCAGCTTTATAATATTAGTATAGATCAGTTGACCCGCGCAACTACGTATGCATCAATCAAATGTTGAAAAGCGGGGAAACCCGCTTTTCAACATTTTTTATTGCTGCTCCGCTTCTATTAGTCATAGCGTGATGGTATATAGCCTATAGTCATTCTCAAGAAATAGGCTATCCTATAGTAAAACAATTTCTCAATTCGAAACAGTAGTTTTTGAGATTATCGCGTTCAAACAAACAATAAACCAAAGAAAGAAACAAACTTTATAATATTAGTATAGAAACGTCCATTCATGATGTGTACTCGTATACAGTGGATATCAGAAACTTCGAGACACTGTTATGTGGTTTAAGCAGGAAAATGACAGACCTTAAAAAAAATGAATTAAAATGATGTTGAAATAATTGGAACACGATTGTAATTTTCGAACGTATAATGTTCGTTTGTGACTGGCCGATATACTCGAGTGGCATCCCAGTGGGTTCATTCCAGTCCATTTCTCGCTTCAGAGATTTCTTTCTTTCATCTGTTTTGTTCCGCTGAGAGAGCGTCAACATAATGAGCGTCCGGGAACTAATGTTTTGACCGGATATTTATAAGAGTACCTAAATCCTTTGTTAACGGGAGTGCCGGCTGTTCTTTCTGTTTCCATTTAAAAGAACATAATAGACTTTTAACTTGCTACAAACAGAAAAAAAAAACAGATGTTCTGAAGTAGATTATTTCTCCATTAACGATACAATTTAGTCTGAAATTATGAATTAAGCTTTTCAATTTGTTTTTATTTGAGTAGAAAGTGTGAAAATTTGGAAAATACAGTAATGTTTTTCTAAAGCCGTTCTTTGTTCTTGTTCCGATGTTTAAGTAATCAAGTAATGATTAGTTTCAGGTTTTAGATGCTACAGAGATCAATATCGACAATTTGGAGGCCAATTCACGTATTTAAATCAGTACAGTTGCAGTTATGTTTCGATTAAAACGGCCGTTTTCGTATTCTTGTAACTTTGGAATCGATCACAAAAATGCTTGCGCACCGTACTAGAATGTCGTTATTGCGCTCTCGAGACACATAATTGGCGCAAGTTTTAATCGAAACTAAACTGCAACTGAACTGCAACTGCACTGCTTTAAATACGTGAATTGACCCCCAGGTATTGCTAGGTAAGAACCAGCAAACAACTCATAGCATTAGTATCAAAATCGAAGTTCAAGGACGGTCTTCAATTGACCTTGAGGCCAACTACTTACGGACAGGTGACTTACTTAGCGCCGAGAACCTTCGTAATTTTCTTTAGTAATAGGTACTATGCATAGTAAATTATCTTTATCGTTTAGTTGGCAGTTCATCTTTTTTTTTATGACTTATTTTATGTATTTTGGGAAGTAGATGCTCTTGATTCAAAGATACCTTTGATTCATTATGTAGGAAAGATAATTTTGTATATTCAAATGTATAACGGACCAAATTATGGGAATGTTTTCGCGCTTGAGTTCGATGTTATTTTTCTTTATTACAATTCTTAGGGTAGGTACACTCCCTCTGGAGGGGGCGGGGATAGCATTTAGGAACAAAAAAATAATGGATACATACACACAGACTCGGAACAAATATTTGTGAATCAGACAAAGTTTTGTGTCATATATGTCCCAACTTTTTGTTTATCTGTCGTATATAATATATGTATAATTTTTAGTGATTTGACCTGTTGTATTGTAGAGTACTCATACTCTACAATACTATTATATAATATAAGTGTAATAAATATTAACGTGCTGACAAATACTCCAACATTGAAATTGTACAATCTATTACTGTCACTTAACGCTGACCTGAAAACTACCAGTACGGCGAATTGATTTTGACGTAATGGACGGTACCAGCTTAAGAATAGTACCACCCCATCTCTTCTCGTGGGTGTCGTTAAGGTGACTAAGGGATTTTACACTGGAGGACAGGCAGCAGCGTTCTCGGCGTAATTTTTAATTACGGCTTTTAGCCTACTGCGATCGCCAACCCGCTCGCCAAGCGAGGCGGTTATGACAAATACCCCCTGGATCTATAATAAGCAGGTCCTACTGGGGAGACCCGTGCCCAGCAGTAAGATATCATATGGGTTAATATAAGTGTTAAAGGACGGAATTAAACGAAAGTCTATACTTGTGTAACAAGGATAGCAACAACGGTCATTTATTATCTATACTAATATTATAAAGCTGAAGAGTTTGTTTGTTTGAACGCGGTAACCTCAGGAACTACTGATCCGAATTGATAAAATATTTTACTGTTGAATAGCCCATTTATCGAGGAAGGCTATAGGGTATATAACATCACGCTACGATTAATAGGAGCGGAGCAGCAATGAGATATGTTGCAAAAACGGGAAAAATTTACGCAGACGAAGTTGCGCGGAACAGCTAGTAAGTTATAAAATACCATGAAAAATGCCGTCCTGTGAATCCTTCGACATTTGAAATTGCTGTCACATTGTACGCCTTATAATATTGAGGTCCGTGATGCTTTAACGCTATTCATAGATTATTTCGGTTAGCTAATATCAAATTAAATTGTCTTAACCACATAAGTGACGATTTATCTTGTATACAAGACGTGTTATTAGCTTCAATTTGTTTGATTATTCTATACCTGATTCGCCGTTACAGTTGAATTCTTGTCCGTCTTCTCTTCGCCACATTACGTAGGGTTCTGGATAGCCGGTGGCACGACACACCATCGTCACGTTGGTGCCTTCACGTACTACCATGTCCGTTGATGTCATGTTGTCGATGATGACAGGGGGCACTGCAGCAAATAAGTAAGTTACTTTTTAATAGTTATGTTCACGCTGAAAAGAGAGGCAGAGGTAGGCCATTATCTACTTGACTGATGAGGGTCCAAAGAATCATAAAGGAGTTGGCCCTGTCTAGTGACGACGCCAGCGCAGTAAATGGCGACTCAAGATTAGAAAAGCCAACCACCCGTAACAGGAAGAGACGAGGACAAAGAAGAAGTTATGTACATGTTAACTATAAACAACAAAAAGACAAGCATTCTGTGTTACTCATTGTAGGCAATTTAAACTTTTAAGTTATAACCCTACAAATATTGCAGTTATTTAGGAGTGGGTTCACGACTGATTGGTGAAATTGATGATGATTATGACGATTATTACGCTACCCCCGATTCATTTGTTTCTTTTGATCAGAATTCCATTATAAAACTTATCATGAAATGTTTTAAAAGAAAACAGAAAACAATTATTTTGTACGATGAAACAAGAGCTGAATTGTTTTGGTTAATATTCACCATGTTGTCGATTTATCGGCATCAATAGAGTGCATCGTTAAAATCCCGTCGAAAATTTCACGGCAGACGAGTTTATCAAATTGTGAGTACTAGCACGCTTGCGGATTTTGAACTCACATCATTGTTGCTCAAAGCGTACGAATGAGTTGAACAGAGGTAATCAACGAGTAGTACGCCTGCTATCTAGTTTGATCAACTCCTAGGGGAAATAATCTTGATAAATCAAGGAAATGATGTCTGAATTGTGTTAGTAACAATCTTGTACAAAGTAATTTGCTTGTTGTGTACATTACTCGAGCATTAATCGATTTTGAGGGTTATATTTTTATTATATAAAAGGGTTAAAGGTAGCTTGTTACCTGCGTTATATGACCCGGTCGCCGTACCATAACCACATAAATGCTGTATGAATTTGTGACTTTATTGCTACCTCTAAACTTGGGAGAGTTATATACTCGTGAATTTACCTCAAAGATTTAATATGTAGGTTAAATATATTTACTGAGATTAGGGTAAATTAATTTACTAGATATTAATTTTGTGATAATGTGATAGGCTAACTTAAGAGTTTGAATTTAATACAGTTACGTTAAATGTTTATTTTAGGGCTTATGCTAAGGATTTATTGAAGGGTACTTTACTATCTGGGATGATTATTAAATAGTGATTTCTCGTAATTATGTAATTCTACAAAAGCAATCTGAGGCTTCTTAGAAAAATGTACCTTAGTAAAAGAGTAAATGACAACATGATAGAATTGAGCAGTGCAAAATCGATAGTTTTATTTTTGTGAAATCATCTATTGCACCTGCTAGTGTATAAGCCATGTATCTCAGTGGACTCTATTCCATTTCGGAATAAGAATATTATATAGACCACATACATTTTTGTCCCGTCCGAATAAAAAACACGACCGATTTCTTGCGTAATGGTCGCACTTTCAATCAGTGCAGTGTTCACAGAAAATAAATAATTATATATCTTACTATAAATAGTTTAGCTACAATAACGAGCCTGTTGGTCTTGTGGGTTCGATTCCCACCCAGAATAAATATTTTTCTGACGCGTGTAATTTATCTATACTAGGTCTTGGTATAAATACTAGGTAGGTAATTATACAGATTGATTTTTAATATACTAATAACCACTTGCTCGTGGCTTTTTTTACATATCACTAAATAACTTTGTAATATCAGGTTTGGAAAATATTTAATAAATTAACCCTTAATCACTTACCACTTGTTTTTGGAGTAAACCTTGACCACCTACAGACTATTTTCCTGGAGTAAAATCATTGCAATCTCAAAAAAAACCATCGAGTTTACTCCAGGTTCTCTCAGATGTGTGGTTAATGGTTGCGTGAAGTGAAAACTTCTTTAGCGGCGTTGTGCACTTTTTGGGATGTTAAACTCACGTCAGGAAATGTGACCTGATCGAAAATTCGTAAGATGGAGGGAGAGCAATGAAAATCTGCTACAATATCATTAGAATATGAAGGTAAATTTCGCCACCATCTACAATGTTATTTTAGCTCAGGTGGGTCCAGAAACAGAAGACCCTAGTTCGAGTCTGAGTAACGATTATTTTTTTCCATTATAGTTTCATTATGTCCGTCTGTCTGTCCGTATGTCCGTCAGAAATTTTACTCAAAGACTAGTCAATATTGATATTGATGAAATTTGGTGAAAAGGTGTCTTGTAGTAGCCGCTACTTAGTTTGATAGCTAAATAATAATAATAAATATTTTTAGGGGTGGGGCACTCTATACATGCATCAGAAGCTGAATTTTTTTTTGCAGCATAAATCAACGTGTGGAACACTCACACACGCCCGGTTTTTTATTTTAATTTTTGTTTTCGGTTGTTTGATTTGTGATTCATTATTTTATATTTTATATTATGTCAGTAAGATCAAAAAATATTATTCAAATTTCATCAGTATAATTTCATAGTAATGTTCAAGTTTTCACTTCTGCCAGCACTCCCGGAGTGCAACCCGTTGTTTTTTTTATTATACTACGAAGTTATTTCGTGTAATGTAAAGAAGCCAAGAGCGGTAGGTAATAACCTACATAAAAATCGACCTGTATACTTTAACAATTGTCTGGTTGAAAAAGTACATGCTCTGCCTAGTTTAGGATTAGATGGCTGTATGTGAGTTGTCTAAAGATATTATTACTTACCTACAACTTGTAGATACCCTTTTCTTGAGCGCATAGGATCTGTATTGACTTGGCACATGTACCAGCCGCGGTCTACTTCTTGAACGTTTTTGATGTGTAGGTACCACGATCGATGGTCGTTGTACGACAGGCTGATGCGTGGGTTCTGAGTTATTATATTGTGGTGGATGCTCAGTATTGTTTGAGTGTCCACCCTGACCCATGCTACCTGTTGAAATAAAATAAAAGATGTAATTTTTTTTTATGTGGTAATGCGTCTTATAAATCGGTGATCAGCTGCATTCACAAAAAAGTGTGACGTAACCGCTCACGTTCCAGTGACGTCAAAAACTGTGACGTCACCTCTCACGTTCCAGTGACGTCAAAAAGTGTGACGTCACCTCTCACGTTATAGTGACGTAAAAAAGTGTGACGTCACCTCTCACGTTCCAGTGACGTCAAAAAGTGTTACGTCACCTCTCATTTTCCGGTGACGTCAAAAAGTGTGAGGTAGACGGTTACGTTCCCCCTGCTGATCTGCTAAACTATTGGGGTCCACTAAAGCTGCCTCTGTGGCGCGGTGGGAGTGTGTCCGACTGCTACGCAAGAGGTCGTGGGTTCGATTCCCACACGGGACACCACTTTGTGTGATCCACAAATTGTTGTCCCGGGTCTGGGTGTAATTTGTGTCCGTGACTTGTATGTTTGTAAAGTCCCCCGTGACACAGGGCTTGTACCCTACTGCGGGAGTTGTCTTTTTTAAAACAAAAAAAAAAAAAAAAAGCTGTCACACACATGGTTGTTTATTACAATACCATAAATGTTTTGTCGATTGCAACGACCACAGCAGTACATTTTTTTTTTAAATAAATAAATATACTAACTCGCATAGCTCAATGGAACGGAAATCCAATACGACGGGAGAGTGATTGGCCGCAGGTCTGTCGTAACGTAAACGTAACGTGCTCTCCGAAGCATGGAGGGGTGTGACATATTTTGTAAACGGTCACCTATGGTTAACGTATACCAACAATGGTAACATTGCTTAACCTTGCAGATATCTTGATCAGCTCGGTCGTCTGCTCACTGAATCGCCGTCGACCTAGACTTAAAACCCTCATCATGAAATGGCGAAGAATGAAAACGAGAGCCGACCCCAAATTATATGTCATAAAGCTAATTAAAGAGAAAAAAATCACCGTCTGCCTAATGAGGTCTACTAGTAAGTAGCCATAAAAGTTATATCAGTTTTACAAGGTGACGTCTAAACTGAAGCCGGAGACGACACAATGTGCAGAGCGAAGAAACTGACTCGAAGCGAGACAACGCGGTTGTGATGCCGATTAATGGGCATCGCTGCAGGAAGTTTCAACGAATACTGATTGGCTGAAGAGAGGTCATACTTATCCCTTTCCGAAGTGATTAGTGTACTTTATAATCTTTAGAGTGACTGATTAGGGATACAGAGTTTACGAAAAATAAACATTCATTTTTATAGACATATGTCTATAAAAATGTTGAAAGGATTTAATTCGAATTTCAAATACAATTAAATATATTACTTCCCTTGCTGTAAGTTACGAAACTTTTCCTAGTAATATAAACATACATAGCATTAGAAAGATACACGGACGGACGAGCAGAGAATGTGAAAGTGCTGCAAATGGACGAGTTTCACTTTGAACATTTCAAAGAATTTATGGTTTTCATTGAGGCGTTCGCAAATGTACTTTTAATACTTTAAAAGTACATTTGCGAAAAAAGCGCCTATTCTGTGTTCTAGTTTCTGTGTAATTCGAAAGAGAAAATTAATCAACGTATTTTACTTTGCATTTAGTAGACAATTTTGTCTAGAGTAAAAAGGAGACAGGGTGATAAAGTTCTCGTTACACGGAATTCATTTTATGTAATTAATATTATCTCAGGGATGGCTCCTGAGCACAGCCACACCTCGTCCAAAATAAATCTCAGCGCACTACACAGCACTCCAATTTTGCTAACTAGCCGTCCTGCATGATTAATAACTGGCGAATCGTGCATTCTGAGCAAAGTGATATTAAGTTGGCTTGTTAAAACTTTACCCCAAGCACCGCACGAATAGAGTTGTATGAAGTTTCTGGTGCAACGTATCCGTTCATAGAATTACAGGGCGCTCGTTCATCATCGGCTTGACGCTATTCGTAGAATCTAGATTATATTTGTTTACCGTTTCCGTTAATCTCATAATACTTTATTTTGAAGAATGAGAACCTACTTTGATGCTGGAGTTTGAAATTTGTTAACTTACGTCACTGTTTGAATATGCATTCCTATACAGCATAAAATAGAAATGGGAATATGTGCTAAGATTATTTACATACAAACTTTTATGACCGTGGTGTGGTACCTAAGTATACTTGTCGACCAAGAAGACCTCCTGCCATAAACCGGTCAAAAATAATGTTGAATATACCAACAACCTCACCTGCGGTGTTCGATTATTGCTTAGGACTATCCAGGTGACTCCATAAATACAAAAAAAGTCATCAAAATCGGTAAATAACACGTGGAAATGAATTACAAACACATACACCAGAATTTTATATTTTTGTCTTTCGCTTTGAAATCCAAAATCCAACGCTTAGCGTAAGAACATCAGCCTCACGGCGTCTCGGGAATCTGGCACGCTACAATCTAGAGCCATCTAGTAGAAACATAGAATTTAACAAATAATTCAACGTTTACCTTACCTGCCATTGGTTTAATTTATATAGGTTTCACTATATTAGTATGTGAAGTGTGATTCAGGGACGACCGAACAGATTGAGATATCTGCAAGGTCAAACAATATTACCACTGTCGGTTCAAAGATGGGTGACCGTTTTCGAACATTATCACACCCCTCCGTGCCTCGGAAAGCACGTTAAGCCGTCGGTCCTGCATGTAATTTCTCTCCGGTCACGTCGGATTTCTGTCCTATTAGACTATGAGAGTGAGAGAACAGAGAGTGCACTTGTGTCTTCTCATACACTTGTGCATATAATATCTCCTGTGAAGTTGGCTAGTCTATAATGAGATTGACCGCCTTGACCAACATCGGTTTGTTATGAGACCAATCAATACAGTCATTCTTTGGAATCAAACCTATTTAATAATATAATAGAACAAGGAATATCCATTAGCTAATTCTAAAGTACAAGGATATTAACGTCAGACTAACTGAAAACGTACGCCTGAGTTTATGGTAAAATATTATTGGTAAGCTTAAAGTGCGAGCAAATGTCATCTACCGATCACGGCTTCAGGCTTCCAAGAGAAATTGATACAGCTGTCAGATTGCTTTATAAATTTATAGTACAGCCGCAAAACTGACACCATGGAAGTTCAGAACAAAGATATTATATCTACTTGAACTTACGCCAACTTGAAGACATAACAGTGTATAATATGTTGAATATATGAGTACTTTACCAATGTGGTTTACTTCTACCAGATTAGATTATGATAACTAATTAGTACGATTAAACTTAATTGCAAGTGTAATGGAATTTGGTACGGCGTTCGATTAAGATTGAACGGTTTTCTGACTAGGTTAAATGGTCATATCTAGGACAGGTGTGCGTCAGGTCAGGTTAGCAACAAAATTAGTCAGGATGACGTCACTCTGTCCTGAATCTATAGTCTTCTCTGGTTGCTTTTGTGCAGAGGAGTAAAGGCGTGACATCAATCAAAAATTATTTACGATGTAGAGGTGATCTTAGAAATGCATATCATACAGTTGTTTGTCTTTAACTTCAATATTATTTATTTTTATTTTAATCATTAATTTTTATAATTTGATGTTTACATAACAACCCATATGATGGCCCACTGCTGAGCACGGGTCTCCCCAGTAGAACCTACTAGTATGTAGATCCTGGGGGTAATTGCCATAATCGCCACGCCTGGCGAGCGGGTTGGCGATCGCAGTAAGGCTTTAAGTACGCAGAGGACGCTGCTGCCCGTCCTCCGGAGTGAAATCCCTTAGTCGCCTTGACGACACCCACGGGAAGAGATGGGGTGGTACTATTCTTACGCCGGCACCACACGGCATTTTGATGTTTATTCTGAATAAATCTTACAATATATTTTCCGTCCACTTTTGTATTTTCATGGTTTTCTCTATTTTATCTTTTTTTTCCTAATTAATAGCTGTTCGAGCAGAAAATAGAAGAGAGATAGAAAAAGTAGAAAAACACTACTCACCTTATATCCCCGTAAGTCTTCGACGACGCAAGCGAGCAGAGCGTCACGTCCCACAGTCACCGTCACATTTGGAACTGGCTCCACAAAACGAGGAAATAACGATTCTGGAACAATTTTTTTATTTAGTAATTTTATTTTTTTCATTTAAAAAATAATTACCCCATCATTGCGCTAATTAAAGGTACTTAATATAAACAAAG
This sequence comes from Herminia tarsipennalis, assembly GCA_945859575.2. Taxonomy (NCBI): domain Eukaryota; kingdom Metazoa; phylum Arthropoda; class Insecta; order Lepidoptera; family Erebidae; genus Herminia; species Herminia tarsipennalis. The sequence continues at coordinate 13,708,967 of OX243835.2, forward strand.
TTACTGAGATTTAAAGGTTTTTGTGGTTTCCTTGTCGACCCTTCCAATATCAATATTATTTATTTTTAATTAGCTTATTTCGCTCGAGATTTTATTTAAAAATATGCTACGTAAAAAAACACGCTGTCTGTGCTATCGGATTTATGTTAAATAAGCCCACGGCTTTGTTCCCGTTAAGTTTTTACCTCTGCTCGAGTTTCTTGAAACCCTTTCTTATCCCTGGTGTACGTCATAAAATAAACTTCTATGCAAAATTTTACCTTTCTTGGTCCAAGGTTTTGACCTAGAGACGTTGGCGAGGGAATGAACGAGTCAGGGCTTTCATTTGTATAGATTCAATGCCATTGAATTTAGGTTGGATTTTATGATACTTATTATCAAAACCTGGTTACCAATTTAAACAAACCTTTTAAGTTCTTATTTATTAGAAATAGGTGAACCGTTCATTCATACCTAACTAATTCGATACGTGTCAAGAAACAATGCTATTGAGCACATTGACCTTGTTCGGTACTTAAATTGAATGCTTGTACACTTAAATTAATCAATCACAACGTAGTATAATGTAGGGTTGCTAGTGAATATATATAATAAGACTTAGGCCTATGTACAAGAGCAATCCATCAAAGCCCATAATATCATGACTGCTATTCAGTAATATCTGACAAAACCCTATTGATTCATCTACGGCTTAGAATGCCCGCTTACGTGAAAAGACATAACATGCTTCGAACACAATATTTTGTCCAATAACTAAGAAAATAAATTGTATTTGTATTCCGTAATGGTTTGTGAGATAGCTATCTAGTGAATCCGCTTAATGAATGCTATATGATATTCATCAAAATTAGTGAATTTTCTGCTTTTGCTATCGTAACTTTTGTACATCTTCTTAAAACATCGAAACTGAAGATATTGCTTAGAAGTGAGAGTAGAAAACAGGTCATATTTATGTATTTTTTGTGTCGTGCAATATTTTAGGTTATTCAGACGACTGGAAGTGAGTTTATTCCATTTATAGTAAATACAGGTGAAGCTATTAAAAACGGATTGAAACGCCGCATTTCAAACATAAGATTACTGAAGAATCAAATAACATCTTGTGTGTACACATAGAAGCATTCTATTGTTACCAAAGCACATTGAACAATTCAATCTATGTAGATTTAGACGGAGGACAAGTTTATTCCTAGTACTTGTAAATTGTATGTCCAATAGGAATGCCCGGAACTTGTAATCTTATTTACATGACAGCTAGGTACAGCGAACCGGAGCCGTGCGCGCGGCGGCTTGTAAACCACAAGTAGCCCATTTGGTTATCTGTGAAGTGTACCAAATGGCGGTTGGCATGGTCGCATTGCGGAATGTGGTCGCACCCTTATAATATGACCATTCATTGTTTCTAAATTACCTAGTTACTTGAATATTAGGCATGACATTCATCAAGTTTATTAATGAACTTACTTTATATTTCGTTGAAAATTGGTATTTTTTAAATAGTTGCCAAGGAGATCATTTATGGCATAACATGTACATGTAGAATCTCGACGTATCACAAGAGTTGTTATGCATCCTCAGTGAATAAAGAATGTTGTTTTTTTTTTGTATTTATGAGTACTACAGCCACGTAACAATTTTTAATTTAGCTTTAGTTTATGTTTTGAATATTGTTTGCCAATAAGAATTACATGCTTCATTTATCATCACCATCCCAACATACAGTTATAACAAAATATTTTACCTGAAAGCCCATCTCAAGTACCATAACGAGGAAAATCATTTCAATAAGAATAAAAACAAATTTTACCTATTGTTACAAAACGCCTTTGAAGCTGATTTGGTAACAGACAAACTGAATCGTATCATAAGGGTTCTGTTTTTACATTTTCGGAAGCATCTCCTATAACATGAATAAAACATGCCGATAAACTTGAATAATGTCCGCTGCTTTGAAAGTGCGAAGACTTACGTGTGTAGGACGTCAATGCTAACGCGATACATGTCGATATGAGCGATGCCTCAATACTGCAACAATCTATTTAGGCTAAACAACCTGAGACACGGAAAAATATCCTCGAATGATTGATGAGTGAGAACGCGAATAGAACAAATCCATCCCGCGCCCATCAATCTTAGCGGAACGCGGTGCGGGTCTTCTCTGCAAGCGACATCGCCGTCTCTAATGAAAGAAGAGCTTACCGAGCACGTATAAACAATCGGAAAATGTTGTTTCTAATATCCCCACAAGATAGATGGCCCGTGAAATGTACTCTTAGCCCCGGATCAAGTCTTTTTAATGGAAAAATAATTGTTGTTTCTATCGGTCTACATCTTAAGATGCTCAGATGCTCCACAGTGGTATGCTGGTACATTTTCTGATAGTTAAGCCCCTAGAGCCACGGTTAAAAACCTGACGAGCATGTGCAAGTAAGCTGTCTGCTATCGGTGGTACTAAACTAGTATTATATTCCTCCTGACTGAATTTTGAGGAGCCTGACTTAAGAAGTTTCTCTATTGTGTTTCTGTGCGTGTAAAGGTTCATTTCCGTGACACGCGACCGATCGCGAGCCGCGCGCGGCTTACGACGAGCGGCTGACACATGGGGTCGATGCGACAAGAGTTAGAGTGCGCGCGCAGCCTACGTCAGTCGTCGGCCGCGCGCGTCTGTCGCATACTTCGGAAACGGCACCATACATCCTCATACTTTGATAATTGTCGCATCGGCCGCGCGCGTCAGCCGTTCGTCGTAAGCCGCGCGCGGCTCGCAATAGGCCGCGATGCACGGAAATGAACCTTAACAGGTAGCCAGAATTAATTCGAGAAATTATGTAAAAAAGCAGCACATTTTTAGGAGTGATTGATACTATTGAAACAAAACACATATGTTTGATACCTACAGAAAGCCGACTCAGGTCAATAGCAAGTCTACGGACAAGTAGACGCACACGTTACTTAGATATTAATCTCGGTCGGCATTCCGTCGACCGAGATCTCAGTACGTACGCTTATATGTGTGATTCGACTTGTTTTCGCTCGTTGTAGGGAGCTGGCCTATGGGCGCCTATGAATTTTGTGCTGTTGATGCGGCTAGTGTCCAGCAGAGCACTACCCATCATTAGCTGGGTCGCCTGCTACCTGGTACCAAAAAAAATTGATAATGACCAAAATTGTGTTACATTAGCGAAATAAATGACGTAACTCGCTTGCATCGTTATCTTTCACGATACGTGCCCTTAGAGAATTGTGTAACAGTGAATCCTTTTTGTAATACACTTTCATTACATGGAAATAAAAGTAGGTACTTGTGTTGACTTTTACTCAGTACTAAAGTGTAATGTACGGACTCCAAAAACAGGGCCAGTTTAGTGATTGGTAGTGGAAAAACGAGGGATAATAAGAAATTTTAGTTTTCTCCAGAGTAAGCTTCTATCTAAGTGATACACAATTCTGTAATCCAATTGAGTATAAAAATTGTAAACAGCGGGACACAATCACTTAAATAAAATGTATTGTGGTTTTCCAATTCATAATTTATTCTAAGTATGGTTCAGTATAGGTAAACGTAAAGTTTTCAATGCGTAATAATTGCGAAAACCAGATCCTTGCAAAACCCTAGGATCATTGCACTGGAATGGATGGGAAACTTAGATATATTTGCGCTGTCGTCCAAGCATTTTAGGACGATTATTAAAATTGTGGTTTACGTAGGTAAATTACAAATTACTGACGACGGCTTAATGTATTATATATTTATGATAGGAAAAAAACCGGGAACGAGTATGTCGGACCATGCTTAGTGTTACGCAGCCTTGAAGAATTGCATCAGTAGAAGAGCGTATGTTCATGGCAGTTACGCCCTTTTGTTGAGAAACGCAGTTTTTTGGCAATAACTCAATGGCGGTATATCCGATCTTATCCGAAATAAATTAAGTTTAAAGTATTTATTAAGCGCTATCTTTGTGATTATTACCATATTTTTTGGTTACACGGTTCAAAAGTTACGGACTGGATTTATGCAACTTTCGAAGCGATTATTTCCAAGAAAATTCACTCAATCAAAAAAGTTCATTTAAACCTCAAAATATTTCTGAAAGACCTGTCGAATGATGTGCCACACGTTGATATTTGCTGAAAAAATTGTTTTTTAGCTTCTATTACATAAGTATTCCCCCTAAAAATATTTATTATTATTTAGCTACTACAAGACACCTTTTCACCTAATTTCATCAAGATCTATTAAGTTGAGTAAAATGTCTGTGACATACGGACGGTCAGTCAGACAGACAGACAGACGGACATGACGAAACTATAAGGGTTCCGTTTTTGCCATTTTGGCTACGGAACCCTAAAAACCGGGCAAGAGCATGTTGGACCATGATCTGTGTTCGCAGCCTTGAATAATTGCGTCAGCAGAAGAGCGTATGTTCATAACCCTTACGCCCTTTTGTTGAAAAACGCAGTTTTTCGCCAATAACTCAATGACGGTATATCCGATCATCATCAATAATTTTAACCGGGACAGACAGATAGATAGTCAGACGTACATGACGAAACTATAAGGGTTCCGTTTTTGCCATTTTGTCTACGGAACCCTAAATAGAAAGTACATTATACATATTTTATCGTCATTTTCAAAATAGTTCGTAGGTAGAATAAAACATGAAGCGCCGTTGTTAGGGGCTTTCAAAGAAGCTTTGTTTCTTTGTGAAATTGTACTAATCCGCTAAGCTCGAATCTTACTTCAGCACCTACAACTTTACACGTGTTTATTTAAGGGGTCGTCCATTAACTACGCGAGAATCGGTAGGAGAGGTTTAGAATAAAAATACGAAAAATCACCAAGGGAAGGCGGGGGTGTCGTGTAGTATCACGTGTAATGTTGTCCTTACCAAAAGGCAGCGTTGAATCCATTCACTCACATTGGACCGGTGTTGGACCAACTGTACCCCCCTCACACTCGTGTGAAAATTGATCGGATATTTTTTGTACCACAAAGTACACAGTAAGTAATGTGTTGGGTAGGGGCTACCTCACCACGTATCACCAAGGGGGAATGGGTCAAAAAGTGACATAAAAATGGTTGTCTGTAAAGTCGGTTTACGGACGATAGTTTTACGTGATAATGTCGTAAGAAAATATTGATGACATATCGCCATTCGTGTTGCAACCAGTCAATTTCTCTCTCTATATAACGTGACTTTTTTTCGTGCGTGACCCGGTCATCGATTTATAAGAAAAACATCACGTGACCAATGGACGATCCCTAAGTTCTGATCTTTGTTTTTGAAAAGAATTAATGCCTATTTTGCCCTTGACTTCCTTCCACGTGTACCTAATTAATTAAGAAAATATAATCGAAGTGTCTGGGTCTCTTAAAGTATTTTTAATACTAATTTAATTAAATTGAAAGTTAAATCAATACGTAATATTCAATAACTTGTCTTTGTTACTTCAAAAGCAGTCTTATCTAAATTCATGTTTAGATTTAGATTAAGCATCCAAATATTCCCATGAATATTATTTGAAATTATTATTACCAACAAAAATTCCTTTGCAATAGCAGGATTTTCGCGGGCAGGTTTCGCTGACATAAAGAAATGTAGATCTATTATCTTAAATATTTTGCGTCAGAAATATTACTACTGTAAAATTATGAAAAACTGTAATTTTAAATGGCTTTGACAAACTTTAAGGACTTATCCCACCAAGGGCGAATAGGCGAGCAACCATCGACTATTATCTCGCTCAAGAAACGTACAATAGATATAGATCCCGTGTTTATATATATATATATATATATATATATATATATATATATATATATATATATATATCTCCATACTCCATACTAATATTATAAATGTGAAAGTAACTCTGTCTGTCTGTCTGTCTGTCTGTTACGCTTTCACGCTCAAACCGCTGAACCGATTTAGATGAAATTTGGTATGGAGATAGTTTGAGTCTCGGGGAGGGACATAGGATAGTTTTTATCGCGATAACCGACATCCACGCGGGCGGAGCCGCGGGCAAAAGCCAGTATATATATAAACGCTGCTGCTGCATATGCGGAGACTCTCAAACGGCGCAAATATAGTAATCTAGTCGGTGATTACATATTTGAGCCGTTTGGGGTTGAGACGCTAGGGCCATGGGGTCCAAGTGCTCGCCTCTTATTCAAAGTCATTTCTCAGCGTCTTGTCAGTGCATCTCGTGACCAGAAGGCTGGCCTTTTCTTCGCACAGAAAATAAGCATTGCCATACAACGTGGCAATACTGCCAGCCTTCTGGGCACTATACCGGTTGACATCGATGGGGAGGAATTCTTCGACGCCTAACCCCTTTTTATGTTATCCATTTTTTTGTAGTTTACTAGGTAAGTTGTAAATATTGTTAATAGTATGTATATAGTTCGTTCGTAGGGTTATCTAGCTTGTATTTATTAACATTGTAAATTTTGATTTTGCTAATTAATGTATATAAATATGTGTTATCACCTTTTAAAATCCTTTATTTTGATGTTTTGAAAACATAACATATATTGGCGCTAAAATTCCCAGTGTCACTCTCACAACTAAGACGAATCTAACGACACCTCTCAAGCTAAAATCCATGAAGCCGTTTGGGCTCTAGGGCGTGTCAAAGAAACATACATATATACAAACATACATACATTTATACACTCGAAAAACATAACCCACCTTTTTGCGCAGTCGGATTAAAAGGCATATCTACTCTCTCTTTTCAAATTAGATTTTAACAGATAAAAATGACAAAATTAACATATTAAAAGTCAATAAATGCCAAAGGTCGTATCATAACGACTTCACATCGGTTCCAAGTTAATATCGTCACGTGATTACAAATCGTTCGTAATAGGCAACCTCCATAACTTAAGCACCCTCTAAGGCGGTTAAGTCTCACTGTAAAGGGTTTAATTACTTTAATAAGCGCTAATACAGTGTAACGCGTTAATAATGTAGTCAGCGTTGATGAGACAACGAGATTACCAGGCCACTTGAAATATGATTACGGGCCGGCCGCTCATCAGGGCGTAAGTGTTTACGGATGCACGTGACGTGTCTCCCCCGCCTTGCCTCGTATTTACCTAATTGGTACAGTACGTTGTGACAAAAGTCCGCGTTGGGCACCCGGCAAATTAGATTGCCTGCCCGCCCGCGCCGCTGCCCGCCGATGCTCGCCGGGACTACGCCACAGTCACTCGCTTTACTTACCTCTTTTACCCTAAATTGACTTTGCTCTAATTGAAATACGCGTCAAAGACCCATTCTGCAATTAATCTTTTCGTTTGTTTCATTTGTACTGTGGTACCTATTAAACAACTACGTTTAAACCAATAAATGATAATAAAAGGTATTTTAGATTGTGAAAAGGTTAAAGCTGGTTGTTTTAATGATTAATTATTGTTTTTCAGACAGTTACAAAGATTAAATAATGATGTTTATTTTAATAAAAAGTCGTAGGTACCGATAAAACTGGTGGTTTTCCCTTTAGTATTTTGTGAAATATTTTTATCTCATCAACATAATAAAAAAAAAAAATGAACATCAGATAGTTTTTGTTCAATATTCTAATGAAACGATTGTCGCTAGTCGAAAGTTTGGTGTAGTAGGTAGGTTTGATATATTTTACTCTTTTTAACACGTACACGTCAATTAAAAACTAAGACTATGTTTTTTACGTATATACGTGGCCACTTCATATTTAGTAAATGTTGTCCAAAATTCGCACCTAATCTAATATCTAAAGGTATAAAACTTCAAAATTTAGAGTATATTTTTATTTACTTATATGCTTGGCCATTTCAAATTGGGTAAATTTTGTCCAAAATTCATGCTGTATACCCACTCATATATGTATAGTTTTAGAACTTTAAAACTAAGACAATATTTTTATTCACGTACCTATATACGTGGCCATTTCATATTTGGTAAATTTTGTCTAAAATTCATGCTGTATACCTACTCATACATCTACAGGTATAAAACTTTAGGTTCATGATCCGTTTAGCGGTTCAATCATGTAAATATAATAAGCAAAGAAAAACTCAGACATAAGGTACACTCGCATGTAGATGATATTGAAAATAAAATTGTGCATTGCTGAAATAATAAAAGGCATTATTGATATAAATTTAAAAAATATTTTGTATATTTCTTGATATTAGTAACATTCTATTGACAATGTTCGTTTAAAAAGTAACCAGGTTTTATTGGAAAAATAAAATCATGAAAGTTTCAGAAAGGTAATGTTATAGAAAATTAAATAAAACGTATAGGATCGCTTGTATTGCTGAATACATAAAATATAACTTTTCTTAATAAAATACTTCGATCTTATGTTTATATTAAAGGTAGGTGGAGTGAGAGTTCATGTATTGGAGTAAACGTAGAGGAAAATATGATGTGATTTAAAAATTGAATTATCCATATTCGATATGGGAATTGTACCCATCTAAAAATAAAACGGATTGTAGCAAATTCGAGTTAAGTCTCACGGCGGCTTCGGTGTGGCCGTGGGTATTCATGAGTATCGATTTTATGCAAAATGCAACAAGATTCACTTGAACACGTCGGCTATACGATACACATTATGTGAGGCAACATAGCTATTCAACAATTACTGTTACAGAAGGAGTACTAGTATTGTAAAAGTATGGGATTTTTATACAACCAAAAAATAACTTATAACTACACGTACCTACTTGTACTATCTATGATTAATAAATTATTCTAGCATTATGACCATTTTAAATACAACAACGGTAAATAAGTAATTACATATTAACCTTCTTGATGCCGCAATGCTTGGCACGGGTTTCCCCAGTAGAACCTACTTGATATATCCTGTCCTATCCTATCCTGTAATTGCTATAATCGCTCAGCGATCGTAGTAAAGCTTTATAGTACGCAGAAGACGCTGCTGCCCATCCTTCGGTGTGGCATCCCTTAGTCGTTTTAAAGACACCCACGGAAAGTGATGGGGTGGCACTATTCTTAAGCTGGTACCACAGGGCATGTGCACAATTAGTAACTAACTGAGACAATTTAGAGATAAGTAATCGACCGAAAATCATGAAATCAACATTGCACCCCATCAGGAGTAGATAGAGACGTTTACACCCGTGAAAATCGAAACATTCTTCGTAAATTGGAACACATGGGGACGCTAATACCAACCTACACATATCTGTTAGTGTGCGTATGGTATCGAGGACTAGCCGAATGAAAGCTTGTCCGGGAATATTGAGAGAATTCATATATATACCGTATTTGTGGTCACATCTTTGAGGCGCGAGCGCTGCGCCCTTCGTAATAAGAGCTTGATAAAGCCAATTTAGTCGGGTATTCGATTCTCTGCCTGTTTATTATCAGTCTCACCTAATTTCAGTTCCCGGGTCCTATTGTGTAAACTGAATGAACAAACAAATAATGCAAATTTCGGTTAGTTAACTAATTTGAAGTTTGTAGATAGATCACAGCACTATCTAGGACAGCGAAGTGGTTATTTGACTTCATTTGGGCCGCTCATTTGTTTTGAAAGACATTCCTGATTTATTTCTGTTGTTGTTTATGGCAATTCGTGTTTTATATGAAGCTGCAAAAAACTCATACCTACATCATATTTAATGTTTGATATAAAAGCATTATTTATTATGAATAATACCCGACTGCGTAAGAAGGAGGGTTATGGTTTTAGAATGAAAAAAAAAACTATAAATGACAAAAAAAGTCGTACCTAATTTTTAAATTTTACTTATATAGAAACGCTGATAGATGTCTTTTAGAAGATCTGGGAAAAGGAAGCTCCTGACAGGTTTAAAAGAGTATGGGGGAGACTTTTGGCCAGTAGCGAGACGGTATAAAAACGGAACCCTTATAATTTCGAGAGATTGTTAGTGCTAGGAGCACATATTACTTATGCCGACAAAGTGAAACAATAAAATGTTGAAAAAAACTTGCCTTGGCTTTTAAAACACTTCGGGGTTGTAAAGACCATTTTGTAATTTAGGGATCCGTTTGTGAAACATTCAGTTTTAAAGTGCAAATTTTTGTTAGAAAACCTAAATGCCCCCCTGCCAGCTAAATGGTTTATGTTGGGTATGTGAAAAAAACACGGTAGTAATATATATTGAAATAAAAAAAAAAACTATCACAGCTAAGTAGACTTTATAACTTAATGAGTAACAGCAGACAAAATTTTCGTACAGATTCCATTGTAAAATACTTATATAACGTTGTTAGGAGCATGAAACAAAAACAATAGAAAACCCAATTCTTAAGCCGCATTATTCGCTTGTTTTTGGAAAACCGTTTCTACTTACCTACAACAACAAAACTACGTCATTTTAAGAATATTTGATGTTATACTTGTTTCAAGTTTAGTGACGTCATCTTGTGTAACTGGCTTGTATCATGTTGTACCATTATATTATAATTGTTTACATTACCACGTGCGATGGCTATTAGCACGGGTGCTTAAACATAATCACTTCAGTCCCAGTTGTACCACTACTACGTTACGCCTTGTTTAGTGCACGTAATGTGAATTATACCCACTGTATATAATGTTAATTATATAATAATTATTAGTAAACCATAATACTAATATTATGATTATAATCTATACTAATATTAAGAGAGAGCGTGGATTTTGGTAGTCTGTATGTAGGTATATGTAATAATAATAATAATATCTTGGGAAAACACACACAACGCTATCTGATCCCAAACTACGCAGAGCTTGTACTTTGGAAACCAGACAACTGATAAATATACTTTTATATTCAAAGTCAAAGTCAAAAGTCAAAATACTTTATTCATTTAGGTTACAAATGCAACGCTTATGAACGTCAGACAAAATTTGGAATAGAATGATTCTACATTTAATGCCAAGTTCGCAAGAGTAAAGCCGAGAAAAGAACTTGGCAATAAAAGTATTAAATGTTTCTGAATACATACTATAACTATATATTATAAATAAGTAACACCCAGACACAGAATAAACCATCGTGCTCTTCATACTATGTTTTATCCTGAGTGGGGATCGAACCCACGACCTCTTGCGTAGCAGTCGGATACACTCCCACCGCGCCACAGAGGCAGATGTAGAAAGTAAACTTTAGAAATTATTGCAAAAATCCAATTACCCTTTGAAAGGTATATTCTTCCAGAGTTATCTATAGGCTAATAAAGGGTAGTTATGTACAGTAGGCCAAATATATGGTCTGTCATCCTATGGTTAGAGTTCATTTGCCCGGCATAAATAGTGATCGGCGTAAGTACTGCCATTCAGCCGGATTCGTCAACCATAGCGTAGCTTAACGTGGAAATACCACCACATCTCAATCCCGAGATTTGAAGATTCACCAATATCTAATGTTAATATTATTGTTCATATTTAGAGCTACTAGTATGAAAGAAAGTTCAGCTGTTACATAACAACCTTCCAAATATCTACGGCGTTAGGATTCAATAGTCTAGTCGTTAGTCTGCCTCTGTGGCGCGGTGGGAGTGCGTTCGACTGCTACGCAAGAAGTCGTGGATTCGATCCCCACGCGGGACACCACTTTATTTGATCCACAAATTGTTGTTCCAAGTCTTGGGTGTACTTTGTGTCCGTGACTTGTAAAGTTCTCCACGACACAGGTCTTATACCTTATTGCGGGAGTCATCTTTAAAAAAAAAATAGTAAACAGGTAATTTTATAAAAAAACATAGCATTTGTAGTCATAGATTCTAAGGGGTACCTATGTTGATTTTACCTCGCAATAATATTCTGACAGCTACTAATGTCAACATTAGCGATTTTTTTTACACAGGAAGTTTTGTGAACTCTGGGATTCATAAATAAATAATAAATAATATCTTAGGACAACTCACACAACGCTATCTGATCCCAAACTTAGCAGAGCTTGTATTATGGAAACCAGACAACTGATAAACATACTTTTATATTTCTAAATACGAGTACATACATATTATAGATAAATAACATGACACAGAATAAACCATCGTGCTCATCACACAAAGTTTTATCCTGGGTGGGGATCGAACCCACGACCTCTTGTGTAGCAGTCGGATACACTCCCACTGCGCCACAGAGGCAGAGAAGAATGCTTCTGACTGCATGATTTAAAATTATCTTGTTTTCATATTTTTTTATGCCGCGGATTTTTTGACTTTTAAATTTATTATTTATTTAATACTTTTTAATGCTTAGTTGTAAGACTTTTTTTAACTGTAACTACCGAAAATTTGAGCGAAAATAGTTGGTAACTATTTTTTAACCGCTTTAAATCCTAAACGGTCATTTTAGGTGAAAAATGATTCAATGAACTTCATCACGATTTTAAAATATCTACTAAATGATACCTCATGACCTAGTTATATGGCGGCTGGCTGACGCCATTTTGAATTTTGATTGCTGTAATGTCTTTAGTTACAATCGCAAGATTAATAAGATTCGATTGACGTATGAGTCATTAAAATCTGGTAACGTGTTTGGTCTATATAGTGCCACAACTCACATATATACATAGACTGATAAACATATTCTCCTCCTCTGCGTTGCACAGTCGGATAAAAACTGGTAGACCACTTTTTTGCCCCACTGTCGAAACACAATTTAGGGCCACCATTATTGGTGCAAATCGGCAAAATTCATCGATTGATGTAAATATTTACAGTTACACAAAAATTATAGTATAAATTTAAATCTACCTAAATAAATATTTTTAATTAGATTTCAAAGCAATTGTAAAATTAAAACTATGGCGCGACAAAATGTGGCCATTGGTTAATAGTGATACACGAAATAGAGGTCCTTTTTACTCCGTGCACGTATTTCCGTGCAATTACCTATGCATAAGGCATTTTTTAATGGGTACCTACCTATCATATTGTTCAACCCGTGCGCAGCCAGTTTCTTGTATCCGTCTTCTGATAATAACATTCTCCAAAACCAACTGGACAACTACGGAGGAGAAATCATAACATTTTTACCTATTACTATTAGTAACAGCATGAAATGAAATAGTATTTTTTTATAAAACGATTTTTTCTATAAATGAAACCCAGCTAGATCGATTTATCGCCCCCAGCAAGCCCTGCCTACTAAATTTCTTGAAAATCGTTGGAGCCATTACCGACATTCAAATGATATATATACTGCCTCTGTGGCGCGGTGGGAGAGTGTCCGACTGCTACGCAAGAGGGCCTGGGGTCGATCCCTACCCAGGATAAAACTTTGTGTGATGAGCACGATGGTTTATTCCGTGTCTGGGTATTATTTATCTATAATGTGTATGTATTTAGAAATATATAAGTATGTTTATCAATTGTCTGATTTCCATAGTACAAGCTCTGCTTAGTTTGGGATCAGATGGCGTTGTGTGAGTTGTCCCAAAGATATCATTATTATAATTTACTAGAATTGCTCGTTAAATTAGACTAAATAATAATAATATGAAATTCTAATGAAACTCGATTACATTATTATGAAACTCTAATGGGACAGAATTTTGACTCAACCGGGAAAAGATTAGGCGCATGACAGACGACTAAATGTATTCTCCAATTCACGGAACTATTCTGATGAATAAATGCTAATGTAAATTGCTGTTCATTTGTTCCTTTCACTGAAGAGGAAAATACATTCCTCGGGAAAGGATTACAAACCCAATTAAATACAAATATTGGTTGTTTATTACCACAAAATGCTAAAACAATTCTTTATCGGTTTGATTTCTTTTTTCAATTACATGCAAAAACTACCATATGAATAATCAAATTGATGGTGTACATACAAAAATGTTCTACAATAACAATTTTAGTAGATACACAAACTGGAACGTTTGCAATTTAGTTTAGTGCTCGAATATCAAACAAGGCTAGAAGTAATATAGATTTTTCATTTTGAGACTGTATTCCGCAGTTATGCTATGAATAAACTTAGATAGATAAACAATTTTGACTAATATATGTGTCACGGTGTGATGGTGAACATCTTTAATTTAAATTTGATAATCTTTCTCGCAATATTATAAACGGACGAAAAATTATGAACTGTCGTACCATGCTCACTGATTGGTTTAACATCAAGTGATGATGCCATTTTCGGTTGTCTTCGTTAAATCTAAACAAAAAAGTTTCTTTTGGTTTTAAATAGTTACCAAATAAAAAGTAACTAAAATTAATGGATATATTAATGGAGTGATATGATAATATTATTTATTCTCTTCTTCTATCGCCAAGAATGCTCGATGTGGGACGTTTCACAATTTGACTATTAAAAACATTGCGCTATGTATTTTTTTTTGTTTTACCGTTTATAATATTGCGAAAAAATTATATCATAATGATGTACATTCATGTTGAACACTTACTGTCTCATTGTTCAATGCAACAAAATTAATAATTAGGGTGACAGAATTATTATTACATGAATTATTAATACACTTTTTTTTTAAAGACGACTCCCGCAGTCTACAAACCTGTATCGCGGGGGACTTTACAAACATACAAGCCACGGACAAAATGTACACCCAGACTCGGAACAACAATTTGTAAATCAAACAAAGTGATGTCCCGTGTGGGAATCGAACCTACGACCTCTTGCGTAGCAGTCGGACACACTCCCATCGCGCCACAGGGGCAGTCTTAAAAATTCTGTTATTCTTTTGCTAATAAAAGCGTTAATATTCGACAGATTTGAATTCAAATTCCACTGTTTCACAATAACCTTTACGTGAGTCAAATCATATACCTAAAATTTACACGACATGACTGATATGAGGCATAGTAGTCAATATTTATGCACATGTGTTGTCGCGAGGCGATACAGGGTGGAACAGCGTCAAGCACGCCACGTCGACGCCACGGACGCGTCGCGCGCCTCGCCGCCTGTCCTACCCACTGATTTATAACGGCAATATAACGCCAACCTGTCCTCTAGATATTTTTATAACTTTCATACCAAGTTTCGCAACATTTACGCTTTGATTTCTGTACGAATCTAAAACAATTGTGTACGTAAATTCTGTGTTTTTGCTGCTTTTTATTATGAAGTCAACTCAGATTTAGCAAAAAGGTTAACTGCATGATATATTATAGCATAAATATGTGTTAACGTGATTTGTTGGTGTTGAAAATTACATTGTTTATTACCAAATGAAGTGCTACGAAACTCGTAGCATTTGATACTGAATTCGTAGCCCGTAGCTCTGTACTTTCGTTGAGTTGGAAATTTAGGTACAAGTCATGCAAATAAGCAAACAACGTTATATGGATACTACTGAGTGAAGTTTATACCAACAATTATTGACAATTAGTGTTTGGTAATTGCTGAAAGCACCGAACATAAACAACTGGAATTTAATTAAAGTCATTAGTATGACCTGTAAGATCTGCCTATTAACCTGTCAAACTTGTTTAAACTCTAAACTAAGCTTATTTTGAACTATATATGTGTATAATAAATTGTAGATATGAGATAGGAAACAATATTTTACCTGTAGTATGTAAAATTTTGTTCCCTATCTCATTCATCTTTCATTATAAACAAATAAATTAGCAGACATTTTAAGATCATTTTCTTTCATTCCATTTTCAAAATTTGTTTATAACCTTGATTCGAATGCGCTTAAAACGAATGCTAATTTATTAGTTTATTTTGATTATGGAGGTTAGTTTTGGACGAGTTGCATTTTATGTAATTAGACCTAGCTTATTGTCTAGGCAGCTATTGCAAAATTTCCAGACAGAAAAGCACTTATAATTGACTGTGCAAGAAATTTTCAATAAGACTTTATTTAACTCAGGAACTTCGAGGGTTCAAGCCACTGAATCCAACGATCTCACCGTGAAATACTTTTGAAAAGTATAACTTTGACTTGATTGTATGACTTGTGTAAGAGCAATTTATAAATATTAAGAGTAACATTGTGGTCGGAATCTGGTCGCCGTTATTTTATTGTTCCAAACATAGTGAGGTTCTCTCGTTAAGAAGTATAAATACTCCTTGCATATATTTTAAATTATTAAACAAAACTTAGTCCATCTGTTCAGTGTGATTGACATTGGCTGTAACGCAAAAAGTGAATATTTTATTATGATTTAAATACATATTTATAACAAGTATTACGTTTAAACAGCTTTCTGTACTTCTACTTTACGTAAACTTCAACTTGGTACACAAAAAATCTATCAGCAATGATATTCTAGATATAGTGCAAACCTGATAGTAGTTTGCTCAAAATTAGTAAGACAATCCAATGGTATAGTTTTTGGTTATCAATCAATAATTGATTCATCAATCATTCTAACATTCCAAATCCTGCTCTAAATGTGATGTGAAATGTAATCATCACTTATTTTTTAATAATAACCATGGATTAAGTACTACGGGATACAAAGAGCATGATAGAGCGGAGAACAAAAGACAACTTGAATGACTTATATCTCTGCAAGGTGTCAATATTTTAATTTTCTTCTTTTTTAAATGATTTCATTAAATAAAATCTTATTGGGTTGTCTGAGTTTTGCACCATACCAAAAATAACCTTGTCTGTGCGTTATTTTGATGTATAAAGTCTTTAAATAAATAAATAAATATAAATGTATACTTAAATATAATAATATATATACACATCAAAAATAAATATTTATAAAATGTAAACGCAAACAACATTAAAAAGCTCACGTTTCCTCTTTAAAGTATCACAGAGGTAAATAAAAACACAGCTAACGAAAATAAAATACGGTCGTATTTTTTTATCCCCAACATACATTACTCAATTATCAATATAATTGACAGACGTTAATAAAATAAATGGCATTCGGAAAAAGTGCGGATACTTCTTCAGTTCGTTTCATAACGTGTGCGGAAACGCAATGATTTATGCGGTCATCCATAAATGAATCGAATTCCGAGAGAATCCATTTTTTATTTATGAAACAATTAAAATTAATGGTCTCGTTACAATGGCTAGATAGTTGAGCACCACTTGTTACTTAAAGTGTTAATGTATGGTCACTTTATGATAGTACCTGATCAATTGTGTTTATTATTTGGTCTCTTTTTATTTAAAAAATATATAGGTAATAGACCTCATTTGTATTTGGTAACAGACTCAGTATACGAGTAAACGAACTTCGGAATAATCTTTTTTTTTACTATAATACTAACTAACTAACAAGATAACAAGCAATGTGAAATTGGATCCAACATCACTAGCAAGCTTAATGGCTTGTGTTAGGAGGGGGCTTACGTTTGTCCAGCTTGGGAGGGGCAACGTCGAGTTCTCAACGCAGTGGTCGGAAGTGACCTTTCGTGCCGGCCATGGTTCTGGTAATAAACTGTATTATTTTGCGAGGACGTCATCTCGCAGCAGGAGGCGGCGGAGCGCGTTAGGGAAGAAAGCTCCCTGGCGGATCCCCTCCGTCGCCGGCGAACGGCGCGCACATCTGTGCCTGATGCCGCCTTAGGTGGGGCTGCGGGAAGGTGTACGGGGCAATCTTCCTCGCCCACGGCCTTCCGTGGAAGCGCGGCACCTTGTGTGTATCCAGGGGCCGCGTAGGTGTGAAATGCCCTGAATGCAACAACATCGCGTCCGAGCATTGCCACTGGGCGGGCTGCAGACGGTATAGCAAATTCCGCCGGTTCGTTCGCGAAGGTAGCGAGTGATACACAGCGGGTTTTTTGTGGGTGTAAACTCCCCACGACCTCTACGGTCTTCCCCAGACGGGTGTTCGTCAGGATTATTTCCCGCCAAAAAAAAGAGGCGGTTCATATCGGTAGTATAATGGTAGGATTCAAACCCACGACCTTATGCTTGTGAGTCTGATGCCTTAGCCATTAGGCTACCGCCGCTATTTAGGATGCTATTTAGTATTATTGATATTACTTGTAATTTTTTGCATCATGATATTCTGTAAAGGATGGTTTATTCTGATATAAAGTACCTTTAATAAAAATGCTACGAATTATAGCTGTTTATTTTAGTTAGAATGTTAACCAAAAATATATTTTCGTATTCACAAATATGTTGCATTAGCTGTAATAAACTAGGTACCAAACTAAAATGTATAAACTTAAAATTACTGTATAAATTCATATTATGAATCCACGTGTTTGTGCAAACTATCCATAAACTGTGGATGCTAGTTATTTATAATAAAATCATGACAAGCAAAAATGTATTGATCCGTCTGCATAGCACCTACTAGTGAATGTTTTACTGCAGATGGTAAGGCGGACGTTTATTTTAAAACATTTCTGTGAACTCAAGCTGTTGGGCTTATATAGCTAAATTGGAAACGCAAGCATGACTGATCAGTCTCTACTGATCAGCCATGCTTGCGTTTCCAATTTCAATGTTTAGGATAATTATAAACCTTCTCTGCGAAGGGTTAAAATTATCCTGAACTCGAAAATGAAACATCGGCTGCCAACTGCAGGTACTTTATCCTTTTTAAGTCCACTTACAAGATTATTTACACCTACGGGTGTATCCAGCGGAATACAGTACCTAACTAACAATTCAAATGAAAATCTAAAAGAATGGCGTTCCCGATCCAAGGACCCTCCACCACTGCTGACCAGATTGAATTACGCAAAGCAGTGTAAGCGGCAACGATGCTCGCGCTAGATTCACTTACTTACGTACTGTTCGCTTCGTGACTTAACTCCATAGAGCGATGCAGTTCAGCCGTAAATAAAATGGTATTGTCGCGCGGAAACCGCACATCTAAAAACCGGGGAACGTCGCGTGAAATGCTACCGGTGCCGCCATTGGCATAGACGTCGAGAAATATGGCCAAACGTTCCGCACATACGAAATATGGGACTATAGGTAGCGGTGTCGACTCGTGCCGGCTCGGTGAAGCTTGTTGTTGCATATATAAACATTATGACTATACTTTGTCTTCCAGTAGGTTATATATGTGTTAAAGTATTACAAGTCTATTTACCTATCTTTTTGTTTTAATTTTTTTTACTTCCATATTGTGTTTAAAGTATTTCAGTATAGGACATCCATTGAGAATATAACAGAACAATGAAATTTTTGAACGATAAATGCGATCAAAGTACCGGCAAAAATATTTTTGATATTTCATCAGTTCTACGGATCTTTCACTGTGAGGTTTTATCACTATTTTATGGCGGATCATAATTCGTTATAAAGAGTCAGGTTGAAAAACCACAACAATAACTTGGTTAAAAAAAAAATAAAGGTGGAGTGCTTTAAGGAGTTTAACATATTGGCATGACAGTAACAAGAACAAACGAGACGATCATAAAATTTAACCAGTACCTAAACCTCACATCATTGCTTTTTATGTTTTCTAAAGTGGTTTTACCATACCAAATTTGAGTATTCCCCAACGTACTTCAAACAAAATATCCTATCCAAAAACTAAACGTCAATAATACCCAAATCTAGCAATAAATCAACAACGGGATTTAGCTGCTCCTTTCGTGAATAAACACGAAATGAAAATCAGAATACGTCTTACTTGTGTTTATCGAACATAAAAATACCAAAACACATTTTACGTCAGTTGACAAATTGGAAAAATTTTGCTCTCACGAGTCACCAGTTGTATTTTACTACCGTTTTAGTTACGAGTACTTGTATCGCAGATTACATTGGCATTTTTGTTTTAATTTTTGTGAACAATTTTGCTGTTCTAAAGGCTAGTAAAAAGACAGCGTTAAGCTTATTGTGCAGTTTAGATGTTGTTTTGATTTGAAAGATTCATTCAGCTTTTAGATTTAGGCTAAAAAATAAGTAAATATGCTATATCACCTCAACGAGCAGCAGAGTTCAAGTTTAAATGAGTTTTACACGTTTTTATAATGGGAATTAACGCGCATTGTTTACCTTAAAATTGCTTGACGTTTCGACAAGGTTGCACCGGCCGTGGCCACAAGCGGACTGTCGCAGCGATGTTAAGACTCCGTCAGGCCGATGACAATGTGGCCGATTCAAAAAAAGTGAGGGTAGATGAAGATTGTGACCACAGCCGGTGCAACCTGGTCGAAACGTCAAGCAATTTTAAGGCAAACAATGCGCGTTAATTCCCGTATAATAAATAGTTATAATCATGCAACGCCAAAGTTTAAATGTTAGTATTTTGTATAATGGTACAAGTTAAATACAATAGATACTGTAAAACGTCAATTATAATTCTACACCATACTTTCCCCACGCAACGCCCGCCTGTATTTTCCACAAGAATCGTACATATTTTAGAGGTAAAAAGTAGCCTATGTCACGAGCTAGCCCATAAACTATATGCAAAAAACCAACTTGATTTGTTGCTCTGTTGCTGAATGAAACAACAAAAAACAAACAACCACACCACCTATTTATAATACAGTAAAGAATCAGGTATTGTGTAATTTGCAAAGAAATTTATAGCAAAATTACCGTTAGTACCCAACACATACTATGTATAGTGAGTTGTCGTCGTCCATTATTGTTTTCATGATAAATGTTTAATTTGCTGTGTATCTAGATCGATAGTTTACGGTGACCGATATAATGAATGGTTAGCAGCGTATCGACGTATCTACAAGTTAGTGGTTATAAATTCATTAAGGAATCAATATCAAAGGTATGTAATTTAGCGATATATTGAGATGACTACTTATGAGTTATGGAATCCTAATTGATCAGTGGACTGAGGAAGTAGCTCCAACTTTCAGAAAACTGTAGTGAAATAACTTGAGGTTGTGTTTCTGAATGTAGGGTGTCGAAGTTCATCGCTAACTTATCGTATTGGCATCCGATGACCCTTGGCTCGTAGTGCTGTCTCAGAAACAGGTGCTGCAACCGGACTATAGACTACTTGACATATCCAACAAACAAAATGCTTTTTATTTCTTTTATATTAGTAGATGAGCGAAATCGAATCAGTAGTTGAAAATTATATTTAGATACGAATTACATACCTACTTATGAAATATCAATAGTATTTTTGGATTTTACCTATAAATTAATTAAATAATATGAACTGGGTATTTAAATGAAAAAAATAAAAATATATTCATCTGGACTCGAACCGGAGTCTTCCAGTTCCGAGACTTCCGTGCTGTCAAACGCTGACGTGTTTCTTTACCCACAAAGCCAAATTTTCACAGAGATTACTTTAAAACTGACGAAGTTTCATACATACTTGGCACCCCTATTTTACCCCTTAGGGGTTGATTTTCCAAAAACGCTCATACACGTATATTTTAATTTTAAACCCAAAAGTTAAATACGAAACTTAAAAGACCTAACTTTAAAACTGACGAAGTTTGATTAAAAATTGCAACCCCTATTTTACCCCTTAGGGATCGATTTTCTAAAAACGCCAAAATCCGTGAAATTATTTTAAAATATTGTGTTAACAGTTGATGAGTATTATGATGTTGACGTATTATTATTTAAATAATGATAGATAACAAAAAAGATACTATAGGTAGATATAATGTAGTAATAATGGTACTTAGTTATTCTAGAACTTATATTTAAAGATAGCCTGTTGGTATAAGTTGGATATTAAACAAATGAATCAATTATAATATTATTAACGAAATACTGATCAAAAATTTCTCCATTGACAAAATCAATGTGCACGCTAAAGTTATTACTCGCTTCATAACATAAATGTCGTGCATTCAAACTTCCACGACACGATTCTAATATTTGTAGTTACAAAGCTGTGTTGTGTCACTGCAGTTAGGTCTACGGGTGGATAATTTTCAATGGTCGTTGAATAAGAGCCAGTATTCCGTATTTCGTTCGTACTCTCGTAATACCAGTTACGTAGCATCTGACTCGGAGGCAACTAGCATAAACTTTAAGTAAGAGAAAATTTGCTTGGAAATATTTCTAGACGAAATACTGTCTACGGTAACTAGGGAAGCTTTATGTGCTCCGAGATTTCTTTTAAAAATAACACATTCGACGGAGTTCGTTCGGAAGTTAATAAAAATTAGTTGAAAACTCAGAGGAGCGGCGCAGCGTCTAATCGAGACAGACGTGTTTGCTGGGGCGCCGTGTACCGAGCCTTGCGCATTTAGTCCTATGTCTACGTGTTTATATTTTTAATATTTTCAGACTTCGGCTGGAATATTTGAGTGCACCGTACTTCAAACTTGGAGTTGAACGGACTTTTAAAGTTTGTCTTGTATGATGAACATAATTTTAAACACAGGTGAATTTAAGCTTAATGTTGATAGAGAAAATTCAGTTAACGGAACTTTAGTGCATTGAATAAGCAATTATGTTGAATTTAGTGATGGAGGTCTTTTATAGTATATTTTAGGCAAAATGTGTTTATTTTACTGGCCTGTTGATGTAGTGCAGTGATTCCCAACCTTTTTGATCACGATACTGTTTTTGAGTTCTTTAATTGCCATTCCACCCCCAACATCGGCCAATTGAATGACGGGGGCATAGGCAGGGGTGTGCAAATGTTTTTTTTGTAAAGAATACTAGCAATGGGGGATTGTGGGTCTGACATTACTAGCAATCCTGTTAACCCAGCTAAGTTCAATGGCTTGTATTAGGAGTGGGTTCACGTCGGTAGTATAATGGGTAGGATTTGAACCGACGATTGCGAGTCCGATGATTTCCCGACGTATCACAAGAGTTGTTTTGCATCCTAAGTGAATAAAGAATTTTGTTTCTTTTTTAAATTTTGATGTCTTAGCCATTAAGCTACCCCTGCTTCTTCTTCTTCGTTTATTATTATTGAAACGGATTAAATATAAAATATTATGTGTTGTAATGTAATTGAATAATGCAATTAAATGTTTACTCTCAACACGGTTAACTCAACGTTGCATATTTTATAAAAATCTCTAAACAGTTTGAAAAAAAAAAACCCCAACGGATGTAAAAAAGAAACAAATAAAAATTTAAAACCCCCTGACTAATAGGAGGTAAGTAACCGAAGAAAATTCGTCGGTGCCTGCCATTCGCTGACCTGTCACATGCTCAAAAATATTTAAGTTCAATTCAGGGCTGGGTTTTTTTTAACATTGCATAGTATAGTATGAGTACCTCGCATGATGGGAGTTTTATACCATCTTCCCCCCAAAGAGGGCTAGATGCCAGCAGGTTGGGAACCCAGGGCCTAATGGTTAATGACCTTTACTGCTTAAAAACAATTGTTTATTCTGTGTTTACACTTCGTTGCCGAAGTGTTTCTCGGTCAAACAAACATATCGAGAGAATTACAGAAAAGCTATACAAAATGCTTGGCCTAGTCTGTCGGCAAAGCACTGATTTCACTCATGGAAAAACCCTTGCCATATTGTTTATTTGATTTGTAAGATCTCAATTAGATTATGCTTCAACAATTTGGAATTCACAATACGACATTTGCAAACATACTATAGAAAACATTCAAAATAAATATTATAAAAGGCTGACACACCACAGGGTTGGATCTGTTAATATCAAATTTCTACCACTAAAAAACGCAGAAAACATAAAAATCAGATATTCGTTAAAATTATAAATAACTTGGTAAATTCTCCATACCTGTTAAGTACTCGTAACATCTACTTCAATTGACCTCGAAATTATGCCCGTAATAAACTGATATTTCATATTTCATCCTCCAGAACGAACTACTCTAGAAATCGTTTTATCGCAAGATCGTGTCATAACCACAACATGTCAAATAATCATTTAGACATTTTTAATAAAAACCAAACATTATGTCAGTAAAAGCAGTAACGGAGGGGTCAACACCCCTCTAATAGGTGAAACATTAGTATACTTAAATCTTCATGTACCTATTAAATATATATATAATTAGATCACTCCATATAACAACTACACATTAGTGAAAACTTTATTGGCTATATGTGTATTTTTTTTAAACATTACCTTTAAGTAACACCATAGGTACTGTACGTTTTCCAATAAATTAATGTTTATTAATGAGTAAGGCGTAGATCACATTCCACTGGAATCAGATGGCAGTGTAGTAGCTGTCAAAAGATATTACTATTAAATTAAAACTTTTATAATTAAAAATACGATTAATGTTTTATTTCAGGTAATAAAAAATCTTAGCACTACCCTGCTTTCGTGGTAGTCTTTGTTCCTTGATGTCTCTATACACATACATTCATTATGAATGTAGACAGAATGCCATTATCACCCACATTGTGTCAATGGCGGTTAATGGCTTATCGCCTGGGTCTCCATGTGTTCCACGATACATAAGCACCTTAATAGTGTGACTCCGGCTACCCATTGATTAAGTCTTCGTCAATTTACATCAATAGATATAAACACTTTAAAGTATCACACGTGGTAGGAATAATAACTGTAAATTAGGAAGATTTTTACTTGAACCTTACAAAATGCTAATAAGATTTTTCAAAACATTTTCTCTTTAGAAGAGTAATTCAATCGAATTCATCGTTTAGCGATACGAATTTAAATTATACCCCATTATTAACATTATGTTAAGCTCCATTGCATCTAATACAAGTACCTATTATCTTAGGTAAAAAAGGTAGATTTAAAACAATATACTTTAGCGCGTTTGCTTATACCACTTTGAGTAAAACCATAGCTATAAAAATTGCACATAAGGGTTGATAAGTAAACGCCTAATAAACTTTTGGGGTGAATCACAAAACAAGATTGAACCAAAGTCAAATTCAATAAAAAAGCAATCTAAAAATTATATTTAGCTACCACATCAATATTGATATTTGATTGTCTATGCTACCTTTATCTACAAGAAGGGATCTTGTAGATTTGTAAATTGTAGGGCTCAGTGGCGACTGAGCAGTTCGAGATATCTGTGAGATTAAGCAACGTTACCACCGTCGGTCCATAGATGGATGACCGTTTTTCAAATATGTCAAACCCTGTGCTACCCTGTGGGTATGAAGGTACGATGTGACCCACCGTAAGCCGTCGATCCTGCACCCAATCTCTCTTCGATTACCTATGTCGGATTGTCTTTTTATCGGACTGTGAGGTAGTTTAGGTACTATAATATCTCCGGCGTAGTTATCTAGTCTCTATGATGAGACTGGCCGCCATAACCAACATCGGATAAGAGAACATTCTACAGCATTGATCTAATAAACAACATGTCTTATTTAGAAATAGAAAAAAAAATAAAACAATTTTACTTATTTTATTTAAATTATTTAATTTAATTATTACTCACAAGATTCATCTAAAAGATTGCTATTACAATTTTATCCATGTCTATTTTGAGAAAATTGATATCTAGAAAATAGAAATAAAATTTTTAATAGAAAATTTTCAGATGAATCTTGTAAGTAATTACAAGATTCATCTAGAAAATTGCTATAACAATTTTTCAATTTCTATTTATGATTAGTTAGACATATTGTTTATTAAATTAATGGTGTTAGAATTCGAAATCAAAGTAATCTGTTTGTGCGGAAGAGGGGAAGGAGATGGATGACAGGGAAAACACGCGAGAAAACTCAAAAGGAAAGCAAGGTGGAGCGCGCGCGGAAAATTGGCTTCATTAGATAGATAGACTGGGGCTAGGTAGGGTACACACGGTAGGGCCAGATGTCGAACCTCGACGGTAATGATAACCCAATATTAATGAGAGTGCTTTTGAGTCTAGGTACTGTTCATATTAATACAATAATTGCAAGAATCTAGCCCGAGACTTCCGCATGCCATGCCGGGGCCGGAATCGATTCATCTATCGGGACTATGTCACCAAATCTCTCATATTCTTTGAAGTTGGTGCCAAATAAAACATAAAAACTGCTATTTCATGACACCAACTTCAAAATATTTAATTATTTTATTTGTATTACTTTTTGAAGTCGGTAATATTTTTTTTGTTAATAAGTTTTTCTGCTGTATCTTTTTTTGTGTTTGTATTAAGTTATAATTTGAAAAAAAATCTGGCTGTATACAATATTTTAAACATTGTTTTATTTATTTATTTTTTACACATCTATAACTCATAGTTAGTTTGACATAGGTAAAGACATAGTTTGATATAAGGTGCACACAGTCGAGGCGATATTGCTAGTCCGAGCCGTAGGCGAGGGCTACAAGAAAGTAGAGGCTGTAATTATCAAAGCGCACATATACTGGGTGGCGCAAAAGTAAAGACCCTATTTGGTTCAGCTATAACATTTTTTCTAAATTAGAACACTAGATTTAGATTTTTTTAAATGTATATTTGTGCCATTAAATTTCGTACCATTAGGATTTAAAGATGATGTCTTTTAAATGGTGACCTCCAGAGTTGATACACATTTAAGCCCTATTTATGACATTTTGCATAACTTGCCGTAACACTTCCTGCGATATGTTCGTTATTTCTTGACGAATGTTTTCTTTTAGAGCTGCGAGAGTCTGTGGCTTGTTCACATACACCCGAGATTTCAAAAAACCCCAAAGAAAGAAGTCTGGACTGGTCAGATCGGGTGATCTTGCAGGCCAAGGCAAATCGCCAAAACGAGAGATAACTCGGCCTGGAAAAGCGTCCCTCACTAAGTCCATAGTGTCGCGCGCTGTGTGTGCCGTAGCGCCGTCTTGTTGAAACCAGATGTGCTCCAGCCCCAATTCGTCCAAACTGGGTATCAAAAACTCACGTAACATGGTTCTGTAGCGTTCTCCAGTGACAGTTATCGCATTGCCTCCAGCGTCTTCGAAAAAATAGGGTCCGATCACTCTGTCAACACAGATGCCACACCATACAGTAACTTTTAGTGGGTGTAGAGGTGTTTCTTGAATAATGCGCGGATTATCAGTGCCCCAGAACCGAGTATTCTGCTTATTGACATGCCCTGAGAGATGGAAATGCGCTTCGTCACTCATAACCAATTTTGAAGGAAAATCATCCTCTTCAAGGTTGAGGTTTATGACGCGCTGGCAGTAATCTAGACGAGCTCGGTGGTCAGCAGGCAGCAGCTGATGAGTCATTTGAGTTTTATACGGGAACATCTTTAAGTCTTTCACCAAAATACGCTGCAGGGTCCGTCTGGAAATGCCCAATTGCGTGGCACGTCGCCTCGTTGATGTTTCTGGACACTCTTCCACATCTTCGCGCACAGCATCGATATTTTCAGCTGAACGGCCTGTTCTTGGTCTCCCAGACTTAGGTCTATCCAATGTTGAGCCAGTTGCTTCAAGGCGTGTGGCAAAGCGTCAAATTGTGCGACCAATCGGTGCCGGACGGTGGGGAAATCGTCGACGAAATTCACGTTGTGTTCTTATCACTGATGAATTATTCCGTAAGAACATTGACACAATTATTCCACGTTCTTGGGGAGTAAAACGGTCCATGTTTATTTTCAGTGTGTTTTACATTTGTTCACTACACAATTTTCAACAACAGAATGACAGAAAATGTCATATAAAAAAAAAAAAAGTATTTTCTTTAGTGCCACTACTTTTGCGCCACCCAGTATAACATATTTGCGAGAAAATAAATAAAACTCGGACTTTCTTAAACGAACAAATCTTTAATCACTTGTTAAAGCAGTTAGAAACATTTGAACAATTTGTAAAATTGATTATTACTTGTTCACAAATTAGCGATGCGCGATTTTTTTAAAGGCAAAGGCACAAAAACAGCCAGTATTACTAATATACTAAATTCATATTTTTGTGTTTTGTTACACATAAATGGTTGTAATTTATGGTCAAAATTAATTAAATTAAAGAATTACATAATGTTTCTTTATTATATTTTATCTCCCAAAGTTCATTTCATTCATAAAATGTTGACATAAAAACTCTTTGTTAAGATTTAAAAGGTACCGTTCGTTTTAGACGGTGCATCTCGATAAATCGTGCGTTTTACCTTAATAAATAGAAACTCGTGCATTTTACATTACATTAACGCACAAGTACGTAATGAGATACATTACGACATTGAAATTGGTGAAATATGAGACAAGCATATGTGTTATAAAATAAACATTACAACCTATTACAAAAATACAAACAACTTATATAATTCTTCACATAATCATAAATAATAGATTTTTGGTCGATGTCAAAATATAACACTTTTTTCGTCTAGCCTCTTAGCGCGCAAACAAACGTGGGATAAGGAACTTCGTTCCAAAAAACAATAGTTAGCATGTTATTGAAAGTTATGTAAAGTTTTAGTGTTAAAACTGTTACATAATGGTTGTTATTTAACAATATTTAACTGCTGTACTGCCTACTGTGGGGCAAATATCGAACTTGAACGGTATAGTGCCCTCTAACCCAATATTAGTGAGCGCTCATTTATGTAAATGTGTTTGTATTAACACTATAAATAATGACCAGAATATCGATATCATTATCAGAATTTGTTTGCTGTTTATCAAAACTGTTAATATCTCCGTTTATTACTATAAATTATTGTTCGCCTCCAGCTATTTATACATATTGATAATAGTCTAGTAATGTTGGCCTGTAATTTGAAGCCTAACAGAATTTATTGAAATCATCGAATATCGTGAACATAATTTTCGTTATGTTTACCTGGGTACTTTTTTATATATGTGTGTAGTAAATCTGTCTACCCGCGTTAGTCAAACTGATGACGTTAAGTACTCGTATTAGAATAAAATTGATATTTCAATCAATCACAAAAATAGATTTAATATTTTCTATTCAAAATTTTATAAGTTAACAAAAAGATTTTTGATACTAAACCAAATCGACACTCCATTTGGATAAATTCCCATTTTAATTTCTTTATCATTGTTTTGAGTATTGTATAAGCCGCTATTTCGATTTACCAAAACTCTGCAGAGAGGCTCTGGATTTAGACCGAATCTAATAACATCCTATTTATTTAAATCGGTTTACAAGTTTGGGAAGCAAATCTACACAATCACCTTTAAAACGCAAACCTCTTTTCCGTTTTTACCTGAATTGAACAAAGAAAATTGTTCACATCACAGATCTCTTTCATGGAAATACATAATTTATCCGAATAATATAATAATTTATTTCATTAATAGTAAATCGTCGGGGTTTTGGATTTAATTTTCTGATAAAATTGGAAGGCAGTTTTCGCACTGGCCGGTTCGGTGTAAGAATGGAATGTTTTATGAAATACTAACGACCCATCCCGGCTTTGCACGCACTGTTTCCCACTTTCTGCATAATGTACATTTTGAAGCGTTCAGAAGAAATTGTCCGTAAAAACATTTTGAAATAAGTTTAGTAGTTTAATGTAGTATGCGTACAAACTGGTTGACACCGAATCTTTGCTTTGTTTTGTTTTGATGTCAATAAATTTCTTATTGACATCAAAACAAAACAAAGCATAGATTCGGATTAAATATCTTCAATGTACAGACAAGTGGGTACAGAGGTACTTGTACAAACTGACACCTTATTATGTTTAAATCCATCAAGGCGTTTAAAGTGCATAGCAATGTACATATGTTGAAAAAATATTACCTTCGTCCCTTATTAAACGTCCAAATGCTGGCTATTGTGTCATACTGAGTATCACAAGTTCATGCATACATTGCAACGGCAAACGATCCAAATTTCATATAGCAAACGTTGATTTACACATTCTTTTGAAATTTTTCATGTTTTCACCTGAAGACAAATTTTCTTGAATATTGTGGAGTAATGTGCAATATACGAGCCTCATGTGACATGTATTACGAAATTTTATGAAAAAGCCTTAAGATTTATGGTTGTTTCATAGTAAAAAATACTTTTATTTAGGGTAAGTAGGGCGTTGAACTAAGCCAAATTGTAAAGTATATGCATATATAACGGTTGACTTGCCGACTTGTATTTGTATAATATTTTTCGATATTAAAACGTTGTTGCTCTATTTTACGGGCACAAACATTCTAAGGTATTTATTTTGTGAGTAAATGATATTATGATTATATTTAGATTCCACAATTATTGTAAAACTAAATGTCTCTGTTTGTTTTTTATTATTTTATTATTAAAGTATAAATCGGATACCTAATTATTTCTTAATTAGGTATCCGATTTATACTTAAACAATTCGTTTTTTTGACGTCTTCTTCTTTTAAATTTATCTTCTTTAGCGGCGTTGTGTACTTTTTGAGATGGGTAAAAAATGTTAAACTCGCGTCAGGACATGTGACCTGATCGAAAATTCGTAAGACGGAGGGAGAGCAATGAAAATCTGCTACAATATCATTAGAATACGAAGGTAAATTTCGCCACCATCTACGATGTTATTATAGCTCAAGTGGGAAATCAGGCGGTCCAGAAAACCGACGAGTCCGAGTAACGATTATTTTTTTCCTTTTTTAATCTTAATTTTTTATTTTTGTTTTTTTGATTTGTGATTTATTATTTCATTTTTTTTTTATTATTATGTCAAGATCTAAAAATATTATTGAAACTTCATCAGTATGTAATATAATTTTATTTTTTCACTTCTGCCGGCACCCCGAGAGTGCAACCCGTTGTTTTTTTTAACATAAAGCTATCGGCTACTATAATATATTATATCCACTACAATTACCGATTCCCAGAAATCGCTTCGATTAAAAATATTTTATGGCCTTTCCTATCTATCTCTAATCTCTAAATCTCATTAAGATCCTTTGCCATGTAGACGTGAAAAGGTAATAAACAGACAGACAGATTCGCATTCAAAATATACAGTTTATTATTATTACATACATTAAGTACACAGTACTACCAAGTCTATGATAGTCAGTCTACGCAAAGATCTGGCAACACTTTAGTTCGTTCGTGTTAGCTTTACCGTTGGTTAACTATCAGTTCGTAGTATATAGGTATTCCAATTACATGATAAATTTGATATGTGTTGAAGCTAGTATATGTTCATCAACTGCAGATTACATGTGCTGTCTAGGATGTTGATAATAATATCGTACCTATATCTGGGAAATCTGTGTTAACTAAATACATCATGGTTGGGATTGAATATAGTTAGACTATTTCATAGTGTAACGCTATTTTATGATAAAAATTTTAGTGGAATATTATATTTGTCAGCATATTAACATGATAATTAAGAATGCTTTTGGTAAGATCCGCTTCTAAAGGGGAGAAAATGTTTTGCTTAGCAAAACATTTTCTCCCCTTGCTATTGTTACTCGTATTGTTATATTGTTAACAATGCTGGTAAAAAAGCCAAATATTTATATAACAGTAATATCATAACAAGAAATAAAGATAAAGTTGGTTAAAAAAGAGAGCGATGGAAAACACGAACAAGAATAATATGTAGCGGAAATAATATTTGTAAAACAAGCCAGATGTGTATTTATTGATCTTTAGAAATAGAAGAATAGAAAGAAATAAATATAAAATAAAAAAGACAGCGACAGCGAAACGAGTAACTCAATTACAGTTAAAGTCAAAAATATTTGAGCATTATATTTGTAGAAAGGATATTTCAGAGCTAATTATGATTATTTTATGAACAACAAAACTTTGTTTGGCATCTTAACTTGGGAAAGATGAGTGTTTAAGTTCTGCCCGAAATAGATGTTTTATGATATATAGTGAGAACAGTAAACAACGAAGTTTTGCTATCGCGACCGCATAGCTCGGGTCGGGTGAGGCTTGTTTATGTGGCAATTGGCGTCGCAATGAACCGGCATTCTAGCTGGGAGCAAGTTCTCAGCAAAGGCGTTCCCGAGTTGAGTAACAAATTGAAGCATGGCGCCGGCAACTCGCAAATAATCATACACAAGGTGGGTTAGTTGAGATCTCGAGTGTTGAAAGTTCATCTAACTTGAGACTGATAGTTCACTAAGGAATTGCGGTCGATAGCAATGGAAGCCATACCAATCAGTATGTATTAACACGTTCATAGGTAAATCTGTTAATGAAGCAATTACACATGATTGGTTAGTAAATTGAAATGGTAAAGAATTGTGTGTAAAGAGAGAAACATGACAGAGAAGAAAGAAAGGCTCTCTCTTTCGTTCTCTCTCGGTTGGGAGAAAAGTGCGATGCGACATAAAGATGGATTAAAGGAGCAACAAAGACGTTGAAGCGGTGATGGCAATGACGGTGACTAACAAGAGAGATGGAGTTAAGGGAAAAGGGTAAAATAGCGAAGATAAAGAGAAAGAGTTGATTGTAACATAATAATGAACGGGCATATCTTATTTATATTTTTTTTTTAAGTACTCCTCGTGATCTGCTCATTGAAAAATTTAATTGTCTGTATTTGTCATTTAATAAAAATACAGGTACGCTACAGTCATTGCACATGCTCAATGAATACGGAAAAACATTTTATAATTAATAACACCTACCCACT
Organism: Herminia tarsipennalis; assembly: GCA_945859575.2. NCBI lineage: Eukaryota > Metazoa > Arthropoda > Insecta > Lepidoptera > Erebidae > Herminia > Herminia tarsipennalis. The sequence continues at coordinate 13,741,267 of OX243835.2, forward strand.
GTATTTCAGTAACGTTAAATTTATGACAATTTCTGAACCATTTACGTTGTTGTATGTGTTTATATCAATTTGTCACGAATTTATTATTGACTGTAACTATTTTCGGTCGCTTTTGTAAACCGTAATTAAAGTAACAATCGGATAATAATAAAAATACTCGTCAAGTAAACGACGTATATCGTCTATCAATCAATCAATCACTATCAAAATGACTACTAAGTTCCGACCGTACCTACGCATTACTGGCATTACTATGAGGAATAAAATAAAGCTAAAAATTGTTAGTGAGTTTTGTTTGACCCTAATAATGGTAATATGCAAGTTTGACATTGTTTTTTTTTTATTTAACCTGTACTGATCTACTGGTCAAAGTGGACGGTAACGAAGCGGGGTGTCTTCCATGAGCTGCTAGATTTTTCTGTTTACTTTCTTTTCTTATTAACTATCGAAAGCTTACAGATAGTTACTATTGTATGATAGTGTCCAGTAACTAACGTACCCGTCAAAAGCGATCCTGCACCCGCTTTGTTGAAACCTAGTTACCAGCTGATAAGGATTGACATATTGCCGCCTCATTGCCTCCGAACGGACTGAAATTAGGCCAAAATATCGTTAATATTGACATCTTGGTATGTCTTAAATCACTCACAAAGGTAGTATGTGACTGTTGACCACGACTTGGTGAACGTAAGGTTAGACGACCAATCTTGTCTGACGATATGAAGAAGGTCGCTGGGATGGACTGGACGCAGAAAGTGGAGGTCCAGGTGTTGAGGCGCAAATTAGAAGAGTTCTATGTCCACAAGTGGACCGGTAGGGTACAAGCCCTGTGTCGCGGGGACTTTACAAACATACAAGTCACGGACACAAAGTACACCCAGACTCGAAACAACAATTTGTGGATACAAAGTGGTGTCCCATGACCTCCTGCGTAGCAGTCGGACATAATCTCACCGCTCCACAGTGGCAGCTGGCAGATGGGCTGCTGATAATGATCATGATGACGATGGTAATGGGGTAGTACGCGTACACCCGTAGGTGTATTCGGTTCGACGTCCATTCTCAGGAAATCACCGTGTCGTGGTCTATTCCTCCTATCTAAAATCATACTGCATATATATATTTGGTGCTCACTTCAAATTCAACACAATCTACATAATTTACTTATTGCAATAGTCATCTGAAACGCGTTCCACCGTTACAAAAAATATTGTGTGCAGTATCTGTAATAAATGGGTCACTATTCTATCACAACACTCATCGATTGGACATAGATAGGAAATTTCTATATTAATAGAGGTAGTAATCAAACGCTCTGAGGTTTCATCGGTAATTGCAAGCTTAATAACTGCTAGGAGATCAATAATTGAAGCCAAGTTTCCTTAGAGCTGACATAGTAACATTGGACGATACCTAACATTGTTTGTTTTGTTTCTAGCTTTGTTTTGATGTCGTAATAAAATAGTATTGAATTACTTATTGTTTGTATAAACCAATGGATCAGTTGCTGCAATTATTGAAAATAAATCATTTGATCACTTTTAGAGTTAGATATGGAACAGCCCTTGGTAATATTTGAAAGCAGAATCAACGTCGCCGTTTGGCCTCATTTACTGAGACGCGGGGCGTCGCGCGTGGTGTTGGGCGGCTCGGCCCGCACTGAATTCAAACATATGGCGTTGTATGAACGCGTTTGAATTGAGCGTTTTTGCAGCAGAACCCGCGGCGTTTATCGCGGCTGCGCACGCGGCGGTGCACGTGGCGGCGCACGCAGCGGCAATTCTCAATGAAGCAGTACCCGCGGTGAAACCTTCTGCCAGTCCTATTTGGAAATCGCACAACCCAGACTCGACATTTTTGAATGAAACTTCTATGTTTAAAAGTGAATTATTTAATGCCATTCTAAACTATAATATAATAATATTCAGTGTTAAACGTGACTTATTTAATACCCCACGTGCATCGTAGCGATGACGCCGCGTGCGACGCCGCGTGCTTCGCTACACGCTTGAGCACGAAAATCTTACGCTTTTTATTTAACGTTACGGACGTTTTTTTGCCGGCTAGGGTACCCCTCCGCAACGTTCCGTAAGGAATTTCGTTCCAAAAAAAGCAGTGTGCGTAGCGCTTAATTAATCCAGTAATACCCTTTTAAGGGGTGGTATGGTGATGTACGGTAGCTTTTACATGTTCCGGCGTCTGTCCGGACCGGTCGCCATAAAGCCGGTGACCGGCGCCAGATTGAAACCGGAACGTATGAGAAGGACCTTAGTCTATGTAGTCTAGAGACTCGCAATTAGCCGTTTATTATTAATTATTCAGATTTAACGCTTTGTAAATTTATATCTGTCAAGCAACTTATGTTGTTGCCCGTACATAAATTTATTTATAAAGGAAAATAAAAGGGTGATTTTCATTTAAACCTCTATGGTAAAATTGTGTGTAAGTTTCATATTTAGTTGTAGCTTTGAAATATTAAAACTGGGCCCTACACTCGGTTCAAGCATAAAGAAGGTGAAAAATATATGTTTTGTTGTTGCTATACGTATAAAGAAGGTAAAATACAAATATGCATTTAGGGTTACAGTTAGTTCATTTGTGCATTTTATGTCTACGCTTTTCAAGCTTCTTGTTCATGTCCAAAACAATTTGTCTGTTTTAGATAAAGTTTTCTGCACTAGGTTTCATCAGTCCACTCAGAAAGTTTTTATGTATAAGGCCACTTGGACAATTTGGTTATTTAAAAGTAAAAATACCACTGTTCGAATTTAAAATTGCCCTCCACATTTTTTTGAGAGCTAAATTAAATTATCGTGTCAAATTTTCGTGCGATAACTTTCTACGATTTTAAATGTGGCCTAAAACCTTGAAGTCATTAGATCGACTTCAAATGGTTTTTATGTATGAAGGACCGTCAAAAGCAACTATCTACCGTTGGCATACCGAGTTCAAGCGCGGTCGCCTTTCTTTGGAGCATGAATAAAGGAGTGGTCGTGCCGTGGTTCAAAAATTTGAAGCAGACTGGTCTCGGCGCGTTTACGACAGGTGACGAATCTTGGATTTATAAATATGATCCAAAAACAGAGAGCAAGTTGACAGTTTGACTGTTTCAAAACAAACCAACGCCTATGAAAGTGAAGCGATCAACAAGCGCAGGGAAAAAATTGGTCTTTAGTTTCTTCGCTTTGTGGTATCTGGTTTCAATTCCATTACCACAAAATGCCTATCAGAAAGATTTGTCTGCAATGAGCATCAAACGACCGAAAGCCGGGCTCCGCGGGGTATTGCTTAACCCAGACAACGTGCCCGCGCACTCAGCGCTCAAAACGAGGGACTTCCTGGACACCACACCGGTCTGAGTCTTGGGTCACCTGCCTTACAGTCCTGATCTGGCACCTTGTGACTTCTTTATATTCCTTAACACAAAAAATCGGCCAAAAAGGATACAGTTTTCAACGCCGGAAGATGCGTTGGCAGCGTTCGAGAAGGCAGTGGAAGAAGTGTTCGCGGCGGACGTATGAAACTTTGTATAGAGGCTGGAGGGTTCTTTGAAAAGATTTTATTTATAGAAGTTAGTTTTAGTTTCTAAATTTTCTGAGTGTTCCACATATATATTCTGACCAAACCGATGTAATTAAAATGTTTTTTTTTATTCATTGTAATACATGATGGGCTTACATATTTAGGATAGCAAGGTATAAGACTACAATATAATGATGGGTGAGGTACTGTAATCCTAGTTTGTTTATTAAGTTAGCCTGTATTACGAAGTACATAAACAACAAATAAATGGACAGAAACTTTTTAGAGATTTGTCAGATTTTAGTGGAACGTTCATAGATTTAATAAAAACCAATAATTCCCTTTTGAATATTCTACGACTCATCCAATAAAAAGCTAATCCGCTGAATAATGGGGGCTATAGATATCAACAGTGGAACAGGCATGAAGGAAAAATATGTCAATTGTTTGTCGTAGCGTGAGTTTATCGTATTTAAATAATAAATCTAGATTTTGTTGACCGTTTAAATGATACGCTAGTGTTTGTTTGTATGATATTGTATAAATATTGTGGAGTAGTTGTCGCCCACAGCTGCGCTCACGTAGGTATTAGTTACGCAATGAAATGTATTGTATAATATTTGTTAATGTTAATTATGTGGAGAGCAAGGTGATACGTCCTTTTAACACAAAGAGCCCGACCAGGCAAGGCGATCATGCCTGGCGGGCCACGGCCCAACGGTTTACGTTGGGAACTTGTTAAAAAAAATAGGTAGCAGCTTTAAAAACTTCCATATTGCGATTTAGAATTTGACGCAAGCTGTCAAATGTCTATTTGAAGTCAAAGTCAAAGTACTTTATTTACTTAGGTTACAAAATGCAAATCTTATGAACGTCAGACAAAATTTGGAATAGAATGATATTACATTTAATGCAAAGGTCATAAGAGTAAAGCCGTGAGAAAAGAACTTGACAATAAACATTCATAGCCACTTTTTTTAAATGCCAACTTTTATAATATATTTGTATATACTCATGTTATGCCAGTAAGGTACTGCAACCATCACACCATGAAATATACATTTATTTCTCTTATTATATGTGGGTACCACGACACATAACCTGTTTGCCAAACATATCTATTGTATAAAGATTAAAGTTCTGACTCATTCAGTCAGTCATAAAAGCCCAGCCCGAACCTTTAAATCTAGGAAGCTGTTTTGTAGAGAAGTTTCTGATAGTTTTGTTGTTAAGTAGTTAAGGGATGAGAAAGAATTTCAAGAAACTGAATCTCTACTCCTCTAAGAAGGATTATGCTAGTAGAGCCGTGGTCTTTCTTAAGCTAGTTAGCTTGTAGTTAGAGATGATTGTGAAGACTTATAATAGTCCGGGTTCCCTAGAACAAATTTAAAATGATACATATCAAGCTGGAATTGACATGGTAGCTTCGTTTTGTCGAAACGCCCAACTTTATGTATATGACAACTTTATATAGTGGTATCTCAGTGTAAAAAACAGGTGTTAAATATTACAAACTTAACTTTGCCGTTGGAAAACTATTATCTCCATACATCAATATAAGCCGCAGTTAGTTTATCAACCGCAAATAAAATTGTTATTAAAAATGACTTTTATATTGCAATGATTATAGCTTTTAGTTGTGCTAAGTACCATGTAGCTTGTAGTAAAAACCTTAATCGTTGCATCACAAAAAATATTTTGCATTACTAATTTATTTGCGGTTGGTAAATGAATCGCGGCCTATGTTGATGTATGGGGATAATAGTTTTCCAACGGCAAAGTTAAGTTTGTAATATTTAACACCTGTTTTTTACACTAACTTATATTTAATTTATATAAAGTTTTTTATTTTTAAATTAATATAAAGTTGTCGTATACATAAAGTTGGGTGTCTCGACAAAACGAAGCAACCATCTCAATTCCAGCTTGATATGTATCATTTTAAAATTTGTTCTAGGGAACCCGTACTATAATGTTAAGATGTGACTAATTATTTAAGACACACCTTACTTTAAGTAATTTTGTAAATCAACTGCTCCTACGCATAAGATTTTTGTATTAGCATTTGTACCGGAGCGTTCTAATGTAAAGACTCTTAGCACCTAAAAATTTACCTTACTATAAATTTAATTTATTTATCTAAAAATCAACACCTTGTGGGTTGGAGCTGTCAAATGTACTGTAGTATTATAAAAATACACATTAAATACATGATTTATTGTTGTGTGTGACTTGGCCACAACAAATGGGAGACAGCAAATGGTTTCAAGGCAAATTGGGTTATTTGAGGTTAAAGTAAAATAGGGTATTTATTTTTTAGTGTTATTTTTCCATTAATAAATAAGTAAAGTTCACATCTGTGGTCGCCGAAGGGTATCCCCGACGGGACTACGGCAGGTACCTACTATCGGGCGTCCCCAGTCCACTTCAAACATCCGGTATTTGAACCGTTTAAATTGTGAGAGAAGAGAGAGAGAATGTCACCATTTTACATTAATAATGTTAATGAAATAGTTCTGATAGTTTTAGAATAGGTAATATTATATTTGAAGACTCATTCGTTTATAGAGCGCGAGTTATCGTAAAAGTCAGCTTCAAATATTAAGGACAAGCTTTTCCCATAGATTCGTCAGCGTTAAGTTTAATTTTTAATCAGTATAGATCGCTATTCTTGTGTGTGTTGATATTATGTAAATTTTGGCAAATCTATTCAATTTTATTATCTATGCAGTGACTTTTTTTTGAGAAGAAATGAAAACGTGTCAACTCCCGCCATAATCTTACATCTATGTTGTATCGGTAGGGATGGTTGGTGATATAATTAGTAGTATCTACCCACCATCCTTAAAGATGTTGGGGGCGAGGCCGAGGTCACAGTGAGCAGGAAAATTATAAGAGTGTATAAAGACGTCACGAAGTATTCGTTGAAGTGCGCGAAGTAGTAAGTCATGGAGGGTGAAGTTTATCAGGTCACAAGAGGTGTAAGCGCGGTAGTGCTGGAAGATGACTAGCTGCCGCGAATGAAAGTTCCAGAGCTTGGAGAAACTCCTGGTGACAGGTCGCAAACCTGAATTGAAGACGAGCATTTACTGAAGATGCACACAGTATTTAAATCGTGAGTTGAAGAAAAGCATCTGCCGAAGATGCATACAAGTATAGTAGTAGTAGTAACAGCTTATAACGAATAGTATGGGACGAAATCAACCTGTTGTTGATATAAGACAGTCTCTGTCAATCAATAAAATAAGTCACACTTATGATATTGTCTTCCCTGTGATTCCATAACTATAGTATCCACCCATCATCCTTATCATACTCGATCTATATAAATAGTTCCCCGTCTGAAATCTCATTTTGTTTATTAGAATACCAGTGCAAAACATGGTCAGGTAGCTACTTCATAAAAAATATAAATAGGACTTTTACATCAACATTAATAACGATGGTCCATTTGGTGATTAACACGTTCTAAAATTTGTTTCAGCAACAACGAGTACACTAATTAGTCATTCTCATTTGTGTACATTCACGTGAAAATCACAACGCTATTAATTGGACGGTACAGTTGCATAACGATATAATTGAATTTGATATATAAACACCAGTGACCTGTATATTCTGAACGTTAACAAAAAGCCAATGGCGCGAAGCAATATTATATTAATTGATACGATATAAAGTTCTCTCGTAAACAAGGCAAAGAAAGGCGAATGCTTATCTATATGGGGGAAGTTTCCAAGGTCCATAGATGTTGTGACGTTTAGAAACCACGATATGCCATAAACAATGGCTCTTTGACGTCAAGGACGGCGTTGTAGGGAAGAAAGCAAGTACTTTATATCTATTCAGGGCAAATGTATCCGTGTGTAATGTTATGACTTTTTTTATTTCGAAATAACTTTCTTTAATTAATACTTTGAAAGCAATTAATGTTTCGCTTTGATATGAGAAACAAAACTGTACGGAGCGATATTACTTGTATAAGTTACACCTGTTTGTGATACTTCTAACATGGTACGAAGTTTTATCTATTATTTTTTTTTTAGGAAGAAAATATCGAACTTCAAACTTAAATATTTTTGTATTTTGAAGGGCAATTTTAAAAAGGTAAGGTTCGAACTGTTAATTGAAGTATATATTTTCCCTAATTGATAATTTTGCTAACCATTTTATGTAGAAGACTGTGTAATTTGTGTAAATAATAGCTGCAGTTTAAAAAGGGCAGAATTTTTAATATTATTTTTGTATACAACGCTTAGATTTTATTATTTAATAAACAATCTCTTTTGAAATATTTCTTATTTTTAGGATAGTACCCTAGGTAGTTCCAAACTAGTAACACAAAGACGTAAAATGAGAAGTTACCATTTAAAACAATATGACTATGGAAGCGTATATCATAAGATCGGCGGTATGTATAAATTTAAAAATAATATAACGTACACAGGAACACCGATACCGACCGATGTGTATAGATATTTTGACAAATAATCAAGATAAAAAACCTCTGTTGATTACCAAAACAAAGAATCAATGCTGTCCCATTATAGATGCAATCTGGCTCAAACGTTAACAAATTATAACAAGTTATAATACTTACCGTTTACCTAAAAACTTATCGAATTGAGAAGTTACAGGCTGAGGTTTTATTCTATATAGTGAAGATATACATCGATATCATAACAATATAACATCCAACATTGTATTCACACAAAAGAGGCTATAACAACGTTCTATTTCTACGCTTTCTATGTGTATCAATATAAATATAAACATTTCTATCATACAGGCTGAAAGCATCTTTGAGATTGTGCCTGTATCAAAATATTATATTTTGAAGAAAACTGTGAAGTGTGTAGTAGAATAAAAACAAATCTGCAAGTATATCTGTCATAAGGAAAAAGTGCAATATCTATATACTCGTACAAACAGCAGTTTCCGTGTCGTAATGTTTTCGACTGTAAAAAGCCAAGCCACGTGTTTTATTGCTATGTGGAGAACTGACCGCAAGATTGTTAAAACTTGGAACCGAGAAGCCAACAACGTGACTAAAACTTTTTCCACAAAAATAAAAAGATTTTCAACATTCTTTATAGCTCAGTGGTTTCGTAATATTAACATTAAAAGTAATGAATAGGTGTAATATAACAACAATAACACAAAATAAACATTTATTTTTCTAATTACCAAACAACAACGTAACTACAAAACATCTAATTATCTTAGTGACCAAAGTTTTTCAGTTATGCTTTCACTGTTTCATTTTATAATTAATTTAACCAACGCAACCAGCCAACATTCTGCGAAACTAAGTTATTAGTTACCTTGTTAATTACTTAATGAGTTGAACTTACCGTCGGAGGAGGTGACGGTACCGCTAATTATGAGCAGCAGCAGGACTGGGGTCCCTATCACAGAACACGGAACCAATCTTCGAATCATGTTGCTGAACTAGTTTACCCCAACATCGTAATCGAAACAACTTTTCCAAGAATTACAATTTGTCAACAAAAGTGTTGTCATGAGTGGCAGTGGGGTGGCTCGGTTCCCTCATTCATTCGCCATCGGAATCGGCTCGATTAAATATTCATCGGCAGGTGAATTGCGTGGGGTTGAGTGCGGTGCCGGCGCGGCGTGCGAGCGTGACGGCGGCGGGCACAGCGGGACGCTGCGAGCTCGCGGCGCGATGGCTGCGTACTGGCCGCGCTACGCTACCCGTAGCGCTTTGTCTACGAGTGTTCTACGCTCCCGGCGCTTGCGTAGCCCCGCCTCGCTCTCAGATGAAAGGACGGAACATTACCAGTATTTGTAACAGTTTGCGTCAAATTGATATAAATGGAGACGGTTTTAATAAAGTGTAATTGACTTTTGCCGACTTTGCGTCGCATTAATTTCGACCACGCTAAGACGCCTCGGGCAGGTGCGGCGTTAAATACCACCAGGGTAACTTCGCTTTCTGCCATGAATAATTTCAAATTTAAATGAATGTTAATTATGATGAGTTTTTAAGCTCACTTTGATATTTCAGGGATTGATGTTAAGGCATAAAAATGATTCCTTGTTTATTAATTTTCCATTTTAATATTTCATTAAGTAACTTTGAAATCTGAGTAATGGACATCGCCTACTAAAACTTTTTTAAAGCTTAGGTATGATTGTAACTTCTTTATAACTTAATTAAAGTTTTAACCTAATTATAGTAAGTTATCTATTGAATAACCGTTTGATTGTTCTGTTGCAAAAAAAATGTGTTTTTTATTTTTAAAAAGATTTAATTAGAAAGTCTGAATGTATCAAGTGGCAAAAAAGTATTGTGGGTACTCCAAACGTAACGAAACATGAATAAGACAATTTCAGATCATAATTGAACAATAATAAAACACGCCTACGCTTGTAACTAATATAAACCCGCTATGTGTTATACCTACATTTTAAAATCATCTTAATGTGGGCTTTTTTAAAAAAACCATATTGACCATTTAAAAAAAAATGTGCAACTGTGATTTACGCAAAGCGTCTGCCGTATTAGGTACCCGGCAGACGCTTTGCTAAATTTTACGAAATTTTTACGAATTTATTAACGCAATGCTTTAAATAATAACCTAGCCTTGGTGTGTTACCTGGATTCGTTTACTAATCTATTTAAATCTGATCAGGCGTTTAGAAACTACGCTGGATAGAGAAACTCGCAGACATTCATGAACTCTGAAATGAACTGTGCAAATATCACTCAAACACTTCTTTTTTGGAACAATCGCGTATAAAAAGAACTAAAACAGCTCATACAAGTGTATACAACACCTATTGTTTCATTCAGAGATAACAGCCATTGAAATGTAAATCCGTTGGAGGTGTTGAATTAGGTGTCAGATTGTTTTCCGTACCAATGTTTTGATGTCGCACAACTGAATAACGCCCGAGGCTTTCCGGACGAGCCTACGGACTATGGACCAAACAGCAAAGTTCATTTGTTACGGATCCTAATTTCGACAAGTTACTGGAACCAATGCAGCAGCGAATAAAGTTGCAGTTGGACTTCTGCTAGGGAGTAATTTTGTCAGTTCATTGGGGAGTTACGTATTGATAGCTAATTGCCTTTGCTGTCAAAACGTAACTCTTTGATTTTGATCAAAACGACTATCGCACTAAGGAACAATCCCTGTGTCACAGTGCAATACCCACTATTACGGAGGAGTACACCCGGACTCGGAACAATATTTTTGTGGATCAGATAAAGTGGTGTCCCGTCTGGAAATTGGACTCACAACTTCTTGTAAAGCAGATGCACGCACCGGCTTTGTGCGACCAAAGCAGAGAGATTGAGTCTACATTGTGTTACTTTTTATTTATAAAATAATGGGGTCCCAAATAATGGGAAATAGCTAGGACAAAGAAGAACACATCTGCTTTTATACTCTAATAAGTCTTTTTTTGATAAATAAAAACGCTCACTAGCCAGGACAGTCTGTCCTAGGTTATCGAAACATTTGTTTGGGCAAGCTCCAAATCCTTGGTTACCGTGGACCATCAGGTGGCTAGTGAGCGTCCTCTACTTCTCTTATTATTTGGCAGTGCTATGGCCTGTTTTACGACATGGTCTTTGGGACGTCTCATGACATGACGAAACCATTGAGGCAGCTCTCGGTGATTTTTTTTTTAGTATAAAAGCAGATGTGTCATTAAATTAAAAATATATTATTTATTAAACGAAGTGTTCTTTTTGCTATTCTTTATTTATTTCAGAGTTTTGATGATTTCCAATACTGATTTTGTTAATAGACTTTTGACTGACATGTAGCGAATTCATTAGGTTTTAATTTATATTTATGAGTATTTGTAAATAATAATATTGATACCTATCAGTATAAATAAACAAATATGTAAAGTGGAGTAGACCACATCTTGTAACATATGCGCTTACATGATAATTTATGTGCTTAACGTCAATGAGGGTACTTGCTGTCTCAATAATTAATGAGTGCGATCTCGCAAGAAGGATTACATACAAAATACCCCGTTGAAGGCCTCTTTAGGACAGGCTAAAATACCCTTCCTACATTAATAAAAAATACATTAGTTACATAGCCCGATGGGACAGCAATCCGACACGATCCGAGAAATATTGGGGCCGCCCCACAAGTTCCATGGTGTTGTCCCACGTCCTATAATGGAACAACACTATGAAACTTGTAAGTCAATATTAATGTTGTAATTTTATATTAATATACTGACAGTCATATTTTGGTTCCAGAAGTTACTTTGTCGTTATTACCATAGGACTAGTGGGGCTATCTATACTAATATTATAAAGCTGAAGAGTTTGTTTGTTTAATAATCTAAGGAACTACTGGTAGGATTTGAAAAAAAAAAACTGTTAGGGGGCCCATTGGATGGGTGTAGTGTGGTGTTATATAGCCTATAGCCATAGAGGAAGGCTATAGGCTATATAACTTATCACTGCACCCAATAGGAGCGGAGCATCAATGAAAAATGTTGCAAAAACGGAAAAAATTTAAGCAGATGCAGTTGCGCGGCTCAGCTACTTTTATATAAGATATAAAAAAGGACATTAATCAACATTTCACTGAAATGTAATTACCCAAACATCTTTAACCCAGCGCCTATGAAACAGGGTCTTTTATACCCGCTAGTATATAAAAATGCATGCACATGTCTCAATTATCGGAACCTTGCCTCCGTGTCGGAAACTGCAATCTAGGAAATAATAGGGCAATTGCTTAGTGTAAACTAGTGTCGCGGTTGTCACACTTGATGATAAGATAGTTCAGTGTACCAGGGTATAATTTAAAAAAAATCGCTGATATTTTATATTTAGTTTGGGTATAATTGACCCGGGTTTATAAACCAGGGCCAAATTACAGCCTTTATAGCACTAACAGTCTCTTAGACGGGCAGACACACATGGCGGATAAGTGTTCCCTTTTGCCATTTAGGCAACGGAACCCTAAAAAGAGGTTCACTCACGCCGGGTTAACCGAAGGTATATATTTAAAATCTTAATAACATTGTCTTCGCTTAAAAGTTGCAATAATCTATCTTTGTTTTTCTTCAAGCTTCAAGCTATATCAGCTCAGTACTTTTACAGGTATAAATAAATATTTAATAAATAACTAAAATATTTTAATAAATTATTTTTCTAAATATATTACAGAATTAATTAAGAGTAGATTTAAATGTACATTCTGTACTATTAAATCTACTACTATTAATTAAGAGTAGTTTTATAATTCAGTTTATTAATATTAGTATCTACCTATCCCTACTAATATATAAATGTGAATGTAAGTTTGTTTGTTACGCTTTCACGCGAAAACTACTTAACCGATCATCATGAAACTTTGTACACATAATCTTGGAGGTATTAGAAGTAACATAGGATACTTTTTATTAAGAAAAAAATATTTTTTATAAAACCGACATCCACGCGGGCGGAGCCGCGGGCGAAAGCTAGTAGAATATATTCGTGTGGGCAAATTCAGCAACTGACAGTGAAAGGCATAAGTCACTTCTTATGCAGTGGACGATCCGTTTACCTTACGATAGCAGAGATCCTTTTGTTTGATTTAAAGTCATGAATTTTATATTGGATTTGATAAAATTAAGTAAACACAACCCTTGAATTTGACGACATATTTCTCTAACACGTTATTTATGAATCCTTTTTTAACTTTTTGTAAAAAGAGTACAATTTCAACAAAGGTAAAGAAACCTTATAAACTCAATTCAATGAAATGTAGGTAAACAAACATCTTCAATTAACAAGCGGCGTCAAAGCCAACATGAATAACATGACGTGATTATCAGAATGTTTCAGCCGGCTATAAATCCAATAAGCATGAATAATTAATAGTAGTAGGATGTTAATATGTCAATATGAACCGGGATCTAATGCGAAGCGGTACTTGCCATTAAACGCGGGCATACGGATTGAATATTCGTGTTCCTGTTGTATTTGCGACTCAATCTTGTACTTCAATGCGTAGCAAAAACCCTGTTGCTCTTATAAAGGAATCTTCCTTTTTGCTTTCGTCGTAGTCGAGTAATGATACTCGAATACGACGAAGCTAAAAAAGAAGGGATATACAATAATTGCATTTTTAAAAGATAGAAAAATTTGAAGTCCAGACTCAGGAATCGAACCCGAGACTTCTAATGCCAAACCAGGGCCGGTTGACATACGGAAGTCTCGGGTTTGATTCCTGGGTCTGGACTTCATATTTTTCTATCTTTCAAATATGCAAATATTGTATTTATAAAGTAATTGGCAAGAAATGCCTATAAAAAATACTATTTTATGAGATATGTTATTAACCGGCTACGGCAAAGCTTTAGCCGTCTATATACCTATGTATTTTATGTAGCGCCCAAACAGCTCATCCAATTTCGATGGATGAGGTTTTATTTAGTGTATTTTTATCAATCAAAATATTATGGTGTTTAGCATTAGAGCATTTTGTAAGTAATATCAATATATATTTATTTACGTTCAGTCCAACGTTAATATCACCGAATTAAACTCCATTGTTTTTTATTTTGACGTGATAACGTCTTATAAATTGCTGACCGGGTGCATGCACGAAAAAGTGTTACAGTCCGTCACGTTCCGCCTGCTGATAGGCTGAAGTATTGTGGCCGTTGGGCGCATGCTAGGTCCGCTAAAGCTGTCACAGGTATGGTTGTTTATTACAATGTCATCAATGTTTTCTTATGACGTTATCACGTAAAATTATCGCCCGTAAACCGACTTTACAGACAACCGTTTTTAGGGTTCCGTAGCCAAAATGGCAAAAATGGGACAAACAAAGACAGACAGACGTTTTTCAACAAAAGGGTGCAAGTGCGATGAACATACGCTCTTCTGCAGATGCAATTATTCAAGGCTGCGGAACCCTACACTGAGCATGGTCCGGCATGCTCTTGCCTGGTTTTTATTTTTTGTATTTTTGTTGTCTATTCGTTAATAAAAGTTTAACTGCCTGTAAAGTTTACCTACCAGAACTATTATAAGACTTAAACGTAGACTACTTTTAAATTCGAAATTCGAATATAGGTAGAAAACCGAGAATAGAAAAATAAAAGTGTACAAAAAGGTTTTTAATCGCGTAGGTATAGGCAAATCTGAGGTAAGCAGCTAGATCTATAGAAAAAAATGCGGGTCAACAATTGATACTTTTGTAGTTTTTCGCTATAGAAATATAAAAAAACTAAACATTTTATTTGTTCAGCTTAACCCAAATATTTGCTTAGCTGATTACAAGTATAAGAAACACTTGAAATTGTTATAATTTATTTCTATTTTGCTTCAACTTTAAAAAAACTAAAACTTAATTTTATTATGATGACCGTGCAAGTAGTGATAAATAAAAACTGGGTGCTACCGCAGAGCATGGCTACCTGACATTATGTAATTAGTAATTACATACTACTTAGTGGATATTACTTATTCTTACCTCTTTTATATTTTTAAATACAGAGGACAATAAAATTGCAATAGTTTTTAACACGAAGTAAAATGTTTGTACTTATGTAGTGATCCAATTTTTTTTTTCGATTTCGGATCGATAGTATAACTATTTATATACGGGAATTAACGCGCATTGTTTACCTTAAAATTGCTTGACGTTTCGACCAGGTTGCACCGGCCGTGGTCACAAGCGGACTACGGACCACGGCCGGTGCAACCTGGTCGAAACGTCAAGTAATTTTAAGGTAAACAATGCGCGTTAATTCCCGTATAATAAATAGTTATAGTCATGCAACGCAAAAGTTTAAATGTTAGTATAAAGATAGTATCTATACTTAAATAACTAAAGATTTTAAAATGGGGTAATTAAATCCCAAATTCAGGCCACAAAATGAGCAACGTAGGGGTTTAACTTTATAACAAAACATTTCGAAATCCTTTAAAAGGTACAATCATGTTGTTATAATATTATTGACCAATGATTCGTTACTAATATACAAGAGTATTACCTGTCGATATGAATATTTCCGGTATTAGCACTCATTCGGGAGAAATAAATAGGGTTGAGGCCGATAAGCGTGGGCAGGCGGAGGGTTGTATGGGGATCGATGGCGTCTAAGCTCACCAACCCTTTTTTCCGTCTTCGCAAATCGTCGGGGATTAAGCCAGAAGAGCTCACACCTTTTCACAAATATTTTTTTGTGGTTTAACCGGCGGTAAAACGATATGATACAAAGTGTTTCTACCAATCAATGGCTGTGTTAGGAGATAACGGGTCGTCACAACTCTTATCGATACTTTGATGAGGAGGCCACAGAGAAAAAGGATTTAGGTGTAAATGAGATTTTCCTGCTTTGGAAAATGAAAGAATTATTAATGGGGTTTTAGCTTTTTTGTACTCGCCTAAAGTAAGTATTTTATTTTCCTGTTGAGGCCGGCGGTGAGTATGATAATATTAGAGGGTCGAAGGGGTTGGTCACATCTACGTAAATTTATATTTTTACTTAATTGTATTTTTGTTGTCGTTTCTACGAGTTAACAAAGACGTAGCAAACATAAGCCTGTGTGGCACCCCGAATACGTAATGAACAAGCTAAGTAATTGTGCGGTTCTAATGTACCGTAAAAGGATTATTTTGAACGAAGTTATCTCTTGTTCGCACGGTTTTTAATATTAAACGCCTTTGTTCTGTGATGTCGAATAAAAATTATTGCATTGTAAACATTTTGAGAAAAATCTTTTTACACGCGGCGGGGAGAACGTAAAAGTTTGTTCGTTTCAAATTCAATATATTATGGCGAGCGTGCTCTCGCTCAGCCGACACCGAAACTCACTCGAGCGTAGCTCACAGAAAATTTATTGTTTTTCTAAGAAAATTTTCTTCGCACGACCCTACATCCTTGTTGAGTCCCACGGGAAGAGTTGCAAAAACTTAATGACCTCTTGCGGCGGTTACATTGTTTAAGCTATTGTTCTACTTTAAACTTATATTTACTTAGTTAAGTAGATTGAGCTTGTGGAGACTTAGCTCAACGTTTTGTTTTTTAGATGTGTCACTGCAACAGTTAATTTAATTTAGCGGACTTAGAATGTATTAAGATTGAGTGGATACAGGGAGATATAGGTACCTACAGAATACAGAAACTGAGTTTTTATTTTTAGTTATACTGTTATTCTGCAAGAGTGAATACTCTCTAGTGAATATTGTTGTATTTTATTTTAAAATTTGTATAATTTTGACAATCTCTAAATTAAAAATAGTTCTTTTATCACATGACAATGTAATAACATTATAGCCTAGTCAAATTTTACGAATAAAAGTCTAAGAGCAAAACGTGATGTAAAATTGTATTTTTGGTATGTTATTTGGACCCCTTAAAAAGTTGTGCTAACTGCGTAATATTTATCAGTTTTTGCAGTTCAATTCTAAAACTTTGGGTTTTTGATGTTAAATGTATTCATAATTTTGAAAGTATATTAAATTTGAGTTAACATAAGCCAAGTCATGGCTCCGCATGTCCTTTAGTTTTTAAATAGGACTCTAAAAAATTTACGGTTTCAAAAGTTGTACAGTATACCAGCAGTGTTAGACAGAAAAGAAACTATTCAGAGATAATTTATTAACACAACCTATATTAATTGTTAACGCCTTCTCTGGTTGCCATACCCAAAAAGGGCAGAAGCAGTATACTTCCATCCTTTTCGGGCATGAAAACATCAAGATGTTACACGACTTTCAAAAATATCCACGGTGGTTAGAGGTGGCTATCATTTTATTATACGCTGATGCCACTTACGACAAAACGGCCGCTACTAAAACTAAGCTTCTTGACGAAATCTTTGAGTGATTAGCCGCCAACGCTAAGGTTTTTGGTCCGTCCTGACTGAAGAAGTTGCAGCTCAACGCCCATATCGAATATACCACCGTCTTCAGGAGTGGTTGGAAGCAAAAAAAAAACCAACCAACCGGAGCTGGAACAGTAAACAGCAAAAAAGCTCCGCAAACTTTCCCAAAATTCGATATTAAGATGAAAATAAGCAATACTCCAAAATAGAATGGGCGGTTTTGTCCCCAGTGATGTATCAAGTTGTGACATATGTCATTTTGAAGGTCATATCTATACCCTCATTTTATAGTATACCACATTTCATAGTGTACACCAACAACGAAACTTGTGCAGGGAATTTACTATGAATTATTACATTAAATTTTTAATCATGTATAATTTTAGAATAAACAGTTTTATTCGTGTACATTATTACTTTACTCCATGGTCCTGAGGGCCGTCATCTGTGAGTAGAGATCAATTTTTGCCCCGTTTTTGCAACAGTTTTCATTTATGATCTGCTCCTACTGGTCGATGTTATGTATAATATATAGCATATAGCCTGCCCCGATTATTGGGCTAACCAACAGTAAAATCATTTTTCGACTCGAATCAGTAGTTCTTAAGATTATCGCTTTCAACCAAACAAACAAGTTTAATATATATATATAAACTAGCTGTCCCGCGCAACTTCGTATGCGTCAATTTTTTCCGTTTTTGCAACATTTCTCGTCGCTGCTTCGCTTTTATTAGTCGTAGCGCAATTTTATATAGCCTATAGCCTTCCTCGATAAATGGGCTATCCAACAAATTTTTTTTTTTCAAATAGGACCAGTGGTTCCTGAGATTAGTGCGTTTTAACAAACAAACTCTTCCGCTTTATAATATTAGTATAGATATAGATTCAACATTTTAAGAAAGAAATTGTACGAGTTTTACTGTTGGTAAATTACTATAAAATTAGGCTATTGTTATGACCTTCAAACTGAGATATGTTTCACTATGTGTAACAACAACATATACACCCTGGGGACGGCGACCATACATAAACGCCCATTCTCTTTTCAAAATATTTGAAAACATATCAATTTTTTTTAGGGTATTTTTAAAAATCATATTAAGACATGCGGAGCTGAAGATGAACTTAAATTGTCTAAAGTTTAATATACTTTCAAAATAACGGACACATTTAATATCAAAAACCCATTGTTTTGAATTTGAACTGCCAATACTGAAAAAAGTACGAAAATTTTGCAGTTCTTCGCGTATTATGTAGGTAGCACAACTTTTTTTATGCACAGCTTTACATCACGTTTTGTGTTTTTAATGTATGATTTTACTGGGGTATTAGTACAATTTGTTTTAATAGTTGGCAAAGAGAGTACAATAACAACTTAAATACAATACAGCTGGCCGTATGCTTCCTTGCCACATTAAAGTATATCTAAAATATAGAGACAAAAAGGATAGTTTATCTGTATTCCAGTCGTATTAAATGCCCGCGCCGCCGGCGCCATCAGCTAATTAAGAAATACTCGTAAAATTAAATAGAACTGCTAAATTTACTTTCGTGCACATTCATTGTTGCGATACGTTATGTTGTTCAAAATATAATTGCCATAATAAAAATAAATCGGCCATAATGACTTGAAACAAACATTGCAGATAACATTTAAGAATGTTATTTACATAAAACCTACGTGAATCGACTACACGCAGGTACGAAAAGTGCGTTAAATAAATATCATATGCAAACAAAAAAGGGACTAACGCCAACGGCAGTTTCTAGATAAAGTCTTTTATCGGACACATAATAACATTCTGTGAAAAATCGTTAGCCCGTGCTCACGTCGCGGAGACACGTGCGCACAGGGCACTCCCGAGACTGATCCCTCCTTCTGCTTAGATTAAATTTGTTCCTATAAAAATGTGTCCTCCACTCGATAACGTCGAAAATGTGCAGATGTCGCCGGGCAGTGTATGAAGCCTACGATAGGGTTCAGGGACGTGCGTCGCTTACAGACGCCGCGCGCCTCGCCGCGGCACATTGTTGCCAGATTGAGGGGGATTCCCTACAAATTAGTTTTTTTTGGTTTTGTTCGGAAATTTGGGTACTTAATATACTCTGTGGGGGATTTTTGAGGGGAAATTTTGATGGTATTCACGCACGACTCACATTAGGCCAGTCTGGAGGCACACCAAATGCACTTTACAATTTAGGGTTTTTTAAAAAAGACTATTTTCGGGGAGTTTTTTAAAAAAACTTTGAGGGACATTCACATGGTCATCTGGCAACACTGCCGCGACACCCGACTAGTCCAACACGTTCGCTTCGATGGGAAAACAAAACGCTTGATTGCTTTGATTCCCTGTTTCTAATCTGTACGGTTCCCTTTTAACCGTTCATCTTTATTGATATGTATTTGGGTTATGAGCACATTTGGTTTGTTTGTATTTTTAGACTAAATTTAAAAAGGGATTATGCTTTATACGGTATCGTTGTTCATTGGCACTTAATTTCCTTAGGCGGTTTAACATGTTACCGTATGTTATTACTGGTTATTACATAGGTAAGAATACCTAGATTATTTCATTCTTATGCACTTATTAGCTGACCCGCGCAACTTCGTATGCGCTAATTTTTGCAATATTTTTCATTTCTGCTCCGCTCATATTGGTCGTAGCGTGATGTTATATAGCCTATAGCCTTCCTCGATAAATGGGCTATCCAACTGTAAAATAATTTTTCAATTCGAATCTGTAGTTCCTGGGATAAGGAAAGCTCAAGAGTGTTTGTTTGTTTGAACGCGATAGTTTAAACAAACAAACACTCTTGAGCTTTATAATATTAGTATAGAGAATAATTTTGTTAGATTTTTTTTATGAAGCTATTAGGTAAATATTTACTTCAATTTGTAAAGAATCAAATTAAGTAGTTGACTCCAATATAAGTAAATTATTTTATATTAATAAGATAATTTAGATTTGTAATTGCTTAAAATACTCTGAAATAAGTATTCTTTTACAATTTAACATGCTTTTGAATTTAAAAGCATTAAAACGACCACTAAAAGTAATGATTTGACGATAGGAACTTATGACGTCATAGGTTGTAATTCCAAACACATTATTATAAAGCTTGTCGTTTTGACGTTTTATAAAAAGATACTAATTTGACTTGACAGTCAATTTCAATCAAAATGAGACATGACAGACTGAGTGAAGTTACGTGGGAAACCTATCTATAACCTAAATAAAAATCTAACGTATAGCGTACGTAGTTTTACATATAGAGACGAAAAAGGCTAACCAAACTGCACGAAAAAATGGTTGCGTAAAATAACGTATCTATAGCTATTTACCTACATGTACACACAATTACATACTGCAAAATGAAAGGAACATCAACGCAATATGGCCGTACCTAAGAAAGAGATAAATAGAGGTTTTGAGGTAAAACGAGCAAATTGGTGCGAGCGAATCATTGCAGTAAACTTATGACGCTGCGCAGTGACAACATGCAATTTAAATGAAAATATTTTGTTATAGTATAAAACGGCGTACTTCCGCGTGAAATTATATGTATCTGTTATCCTACACTGTTGCAGTGTATTATTGCATCGCCGAAGAACGCCAGATGGCATTTTATTTGTAAACTTCGAGTTTGCATTTATTTTATGCAAGCATTACGGACATGATGTCGTGATACTGGTTGATGCCTGACTAACTGGGGTTGCGGTAATTACCGTACATTTCTGTTGCCAAAATAGAGTGCGGTAAGGTGTGCCTATATGTAAAACGTCTTTGGCTGTAACTAAAGTTTACTTGCGCCATACACGTATCTACAAACACAAAAGCAAAATTTTCTTTAGTATGACAACAGCGAACAATTACTTTAAAGTTACTATGTATAACAAAATATTTAAAGACGTTAGAACATTAATGTTCATAATATGGCTCTCTTTTAGTTAGATGCGAACACAGTGATAAAGAGCGGAATTATACGTTCAAGAATAGAGATTTATCGTTCAAAGAATCAGGGAGAGTGGTTTGAAAAAGTTTTTATTTTGTAATCACGGACTAAAACTTGTACATTTAAGTTCGAAAAAATGTGAATCATTTTAAGTTAGAGAATCAATATTTAAAGAAAAGAAACTTAAAAAGAAACTCAATCATTTTAACAACGAAGTTCTTGTCTTCTTTTTTATAACTGGAATTTATCATTCGTTTCAGATACGTCTTTGATAGGTATTGATAATAAGACATTGTTCGCTTTTTAATATTTTCAAATTCTTGTGATGTCTTTATTTAATTATCTACTATTTTGTTAATATTACTAGTCTAATTTAATTTTAAATGTATTTTCTTTAAACAATAAAATAACTAGGTATTACTTATAACTTTTTAAAGAAAAATGAACTGCCTTCAAATGTATTTATATGTATAGGAAAAAAAATATCAAGCACATCACCGAATGCAAATTTTACTGACTCGGACTCACTACTATGTTTTAGTCTATATCTCTGGTATTTTATAAGCTAGAAAAGCGTTTTATGCACTAAAACCTTCCTAGAAAAATATGCAGTTGAATAGAAATTATATTAATTATACCTTATTTAAATCGGATCATTAACGGATAAACGTACAAACATACTTTTTTTTAAATCTTTATTTATTATTAGGGACTTTTACACTTTAGTACTCGTATATGTCAGTCCCATCGTACCTTATCATATACATTAACTTAAACGTAACATTGCAAACTTGGCTAACTTATAAGCAGGTTTAAAGTTAGGTTTTGGCAAAATATTATGGAACATTCCGACATCGTGTACATTTATATGTAACTTATACTTACATACATACGGGTCAAACAGAGGACCACATTTTTAAAAAGGACGAGGCATTCAAAAACGACTTTGGTTTGTTTAAGTTTGTTTGTTTTTCATTAGTCATCGTCATCCATCGAGACAATATGCGTAGTTATTATCATCATTTGATTCTTCTGTCCTAGACAAAAGGCCTTTTTCGACTACTTTTCGATGTTACAAACTGTTCAGTAGGAAAAAAGTAAAATACGGTCAACATTATACTTATAATGCCCGTGATCCAATTCTTGGAATAATTAGATTCATGAGCATGTTGTAACTAGCAACATAATATTTCCTCTGTACTACATAATTTAAGAAATTAGACCAATTTGTGTAAACTGTTGCAATATGTTTATGAGGTATTAAATTAGTTTATTGAAAGTCACTGCCGGCCATGTAGGCTTTTCACCAAGAAGTTATTAGAATATTACAAGGCACTTGAGTCTTAGTAAATTTTGTTGACTTTACAAATTGTAATTAGCATACTATTAATTATGGACACAAACGTGGCGTGTTTAAAGTCTATCGTTTATATTTACACTAATATTATAAAGTGTGTCTGCCTCTTTGTCACTTTTTGCGTCTAAACGGCCACACTGAACATAATCTAAATAAATTATAAGTAAACATGTTTTACTCCAGAATAGTATTTAACTCAAAGGTGTTAATCAAGGGAAAGACACAGGAAACTTTCCCCTATTACAAATCATGAACAAAAAAAACCACGACTGTGTTTTTTTTGGACTGGGTCCCACAATACTAGCTATCTTGTTAACCGCTCCAACTAAGCTCAAAGACTTGTGCTAGGAGTGGGTTCACGTCGGTAGTATAATAGTTAGGCTTCGCGATTACGAGACCGATGCCTTAGCCATTAGGCTACCGCCGCTTCGACTTTGTATATTTGTATAGTCCACCGCGAGTCGACTCAGACTTGTACCCTAGAGAGGGAGTTGACTTTTTATAAAACAAGTATTCCAAGTAGCTCTACTGGTCAATCCCTACTGGTAGGGTTTTCTTGCAATAACCGAAATCCACACCGGTGAAACTGCGGGCGAAAGCTAGTCTGTGCATCGTATATCGTGCGAGTAGCGATTTATCGGATAAACATATTTATAAAGATCCCGTGTGAACAAAAGAGATACAGATATTAATAGTTGATCACTGACCGTTCATACTGCCTGTGGGTACTTGCTCTATGCTGCATCTCTTTTATTTACACGGACGGGATCTACAATATACATCTATGCTACGTTTCTTGAATGGTTAAATTGCTACTCGCTTTTCGCTCATCGCTGTTAGTGGGACAGTTGCCTAAATGGATCACGGATTTAAAAGCGCTTCCGTGTGTTAGGTACATTGCATACTGTAGCTATTTGGTTGAACAAACATTAATAAAATTTAACAAGGGTCCTTATTGACTATCCTTTTTTAGTTTTCGCGGCAAGCCCGCGCGTACTAGCGCATGAGCGGTGCGCTCAATGATGACAGCGCGCATGCGCGTTGATGCATTTCTGAGCCCAGCTCTCTATTTACCATTATGATAAGATTTTTACGCGAAAATGAAAGAAAAGATAGTGAATAAGGACCCAGACATAGATGGTGTCCCAGGGAAAGACATAGCATATTTTTTATCACGATAACTGGCGTTTACGTGGGTGGAGCTCCGGGTTTAATAATAGAATATTTTAATGCCTCTGACGCTTTTTTTATTTAGCCAAATGCATTTACACACAGCCCCGAATAATTTATTGCGATTTATATCAACCCATATTATGTCCCACTGCTGGGCACGGGTCTCCCCATTAGAACCTACTTATTATAGATCCAGGGGGAATTTGCCATAATCGCCAAAGTTGACGAGCGGGTTAGCGATCGCAGTAAGGTTTAAAGTTTCGCAGAGGACGCTGCTGCCCGTACTCCGGTGTTAAATCCCTTTGTCGCCTTGACGACACCCACGAGAAGAGATGGGGTGGTACTATTCTTAAGCCGGTAGCACACGATGATAAAAATTGATATCCATAAGATTCAGGTTATAAAACTGGAAAAACTAAAATATATATAGAAATACGTTTTTAGAATACCACAATACTATTATTAAAATCTAAATAAAATTATTTCAGGTATCATATTGCTCGGAGAACACAGGACTCGATAGTTTATAAATAGACGAGACTAACTTACTACAATAATTTGTCTAGATTTTAGGGAATAAATCAAAGTATCAATGTATTATCAAAAAGTTTATGACTGTGTAAATGATATCGAGCTGTTTATAAAGTAAGTTTGTTCCAAATAATAATCAACTCCACAACATATTTATGCTTACACAAATACCTACGCGGACTGCTTTAGCTGATTCACTAATTTTATTAATTTCAGTCAAGGTGTGAAGTTCTTACCTCTTATGTATATTTTCCATGTAGTGTTAATTCGTACCTCTTATCTTTATATTCCATTTGTTATTTATTTCGCTAATTTAACATCTCTTTAATATTTATTTAACATTGTAAACAATTATTTGTTAATAAAGCATAACTTTCATTTCGACAGAGATATTTTCATCGTTTCTATGACAATAGACAATAGATAAGCAAATAGATCTTTGTACTGGGTGGCGCAAAAGTAAAGACCCTATTTGGTTCAGCTATAACATTTTTTCTAAATTAGAAAACTAGATTTAGATTTTTTTAAATGTATATTTGTGCCATTAAATTTCGTACCATTAGGATTTAAAGATGATGTCTTTTAAATGGTGACCTCCAGAGTTGATACACATTTTGCATAACTTGCCGTAACACTTCCTGCGATATGTTCGTTATTTCTTGACGAATGTTTTCTTTTAGAGCTGCGAGAGTCTGTGGCTTGTTCACATACACCCGAGATTTCAAAAAACCCCAAAGAAAGAAGTCTGGACTGGTCAGATCGGGTGATCTTGCAGGCCAAGGCAAATCGCCAAAACGAGAGATAACTCGGCCTGGAAAAGCGTCCCTCACTAAGTCCATAGTGTCGCGCGCTGTGTGTGCCGTAGCGCCGTCTTGTTGAAACCAGATGTGCTCCAGCCCCAATTCGTCCAAACTGGGTATCAAAAACTCACGTAACATGGTTCTGTAGCGTTCTCCAGTGACAGTTATCGCATTGCCTCCAGCGTCTTCGAAAAAATAGGGTCCGATCACTCTGTCAACACAGATGCCACACCATACAGTAACTTTTAGTGGGTGTAGAGGTGTTTCTTGAATAATGCGCGGATTATCAGTGCCCCAGAACCGAGTATTCTGCTTATTGACATGCCCTGAGAGATGGAAATGCGCTTCGTCACTCATAACCAATTTTGAAGGAAAATCATCCTCTTCAAGGTTGAGGTTTATGACGCGCTGGCAGTAATCTAGACGAGCTCGGTGGTCAGCAGGCAGCAGCTGATGAGTCATTTGAGTTTTATACGGGAACATCTTTAAGTCTTTCACCAAAATACGCTGCAGGGTCCGTCTGGAAATGCCCAATTGCGTGGCACGTCGCCTCGTTGATGTTTCTGGACACTCTTCCACATCTTCGCGCACAGCATCGATATTTTCAGCTGAATGGCCTGTTCTTGGTCTCCCAGACTTAGGTCTATCCAATGTTGAGCCAGTTGCTTCAAGGCGTGTGGCAAAGCGTCGAATTGTGCGACCAATCGGTGCCGGACGGTGGGGAAATCGTCGACGAAATTCACGTTGTGTTCTTATCACTGATGAATTATTCCGTAAGAACATTGACACAATTATTCCACGTTCTTGGGGAGTAAAACGGTCCATGTTTATTTTCAGTGTATTTTACATTTGTTCACTACACAATTTTCAACAACAGAATGACAGAAAATGTCATATAAAAAAAAAATAAGTATTTTCTTTAGTGCCCGTACTTTTGCGCAGTATTTTTGTATAAAGTTTTTACTGTTATTCCAAACTGGCTGTGTGTAATTTGGTTAGGTATCTTAAATTTGAATTAGGATACACTTCAAAATGTTGAATGCTTCTAGAGAGATTTCTATATGAGGAAAAATATGAAGAAAGGGAAAAAAAACATTAAATGAATTCCTGCAACTCGGACTACACCCTGAAGTGCATTCCTACAACTCTACCCCGCACTCTGAAGGACATTACTCCTGAAACTCGGCACTGCACGCTGAAGTGCATTCCGGTGCAACTCGGCACTACACCCTGAAGTGCATTCCTACAACTCGGCACTTCGCTCTGAAGTGCACTCTTGCAATGAATCTTGATGAAATTAGGTAAAAAGGTGTCTTGTAGTAGCCGCTACTTAGTTTGACAGTTAAATAATAATAATAAATATTTTTAGGGGGGGGGGGGGGGCAAAAAAAAATCAGTTTCTGTTACATGTATGGAGTGCCCCACTCCATACATGTAACAGAAACTGATTTTTTTTTAGCAAATATCAACGTATGGCACATCATTCGACAGATCTTTCAAAAACATTTTGAGGTTTCTATTAAACTATTTTGATTAAGTGAATATTTTTGGAAATAATCGCTCCGAAAGTTGAATAAATCGTGTACTCCCCTTAACTTTTGAACACTTTAAAATAAAATTAGTAACACAGGCAAATTGTTTTTTTTTTTTTTAAAGAGGACTCCCACAATAGTTTACAAGCCCTGTGTCGCGGGGGACTTTATAAACATACAAGTCACCCAGACTCAGAAAAACAATTTGTGGTTCGCACAAAGTGGTGTCGCGTGTGGGAATCGAACCCGACCTCTTGCGTAGCAGTCAGACACATTCCCACCGCCACAGAGGCAATTATCTTTCCAACAACTTACTATTGCAGAAGTAAGAAAGGAAAACAAATTAACAGCATTACTATTAGTAGTAGCGCTGGCAGTAACACGGACAAGAAAGGGTGAATATGTAACCTATACTTTAAGCACAAATGTTTGAATGAAATGAATATCCTACCTTCACTCTCATACTGCGACACGACTTTAAAGGCAGATGTAAAATTCTCCATAGCTTATTAGAAACCTGGCACCCATCTATAAAACAAATAGGGGTAAGAAGCTTCAAACTCGTTATTTTATCAGTCTGCTCAGTCACTTTGTTTCGTGAAACCTTTAGTATTAATATGACGTCAGACGGTGAAACACAGCTATTGTTTGGTTAGGTAAATAGGCGGTACTTAGTAGTAACAAGGCGAGGCGCCGGTGTAAGCGGGGTGAGAGCGTCAGCGGCAACTACACAATGCTTTCACCGATAATGCCTGCAACCCTCAACGATCAATCTTTGGGCTATTACGATGTTTTAGCGCCTTGATGTATTGTTTCAGCCTCAATAAAGTTTTGATGAATTTTCGTGTTCTCCCCGCCCTTTGTTCTGAATGAGGCGTCGGTTATTGATGAATAATTTGACGGCCAAGTAACGCCTTAATTATTTAAAGAGTGATATCGGCTTTATAAATTGTTTATAATAACAGTATTCAAACTAATTTATTTGAGGCCGGGACAATATGCTGACTGTTGACCGAGCAGTGAGATTAAGAAATGTTAGAACAGTCCGGTCCATAAATGGATATGTCTGTGATGTTAAATATTATGATATAAGAAACAACCAAACACGTACTCTTGAGGCGAGTATACACTTGAGCATTTGCTAAGTTATTACAATGTAATGTAACGTTGTTACGATTGGTACAATACAGGCATACGCTCAGTTTCCTTAAGGATTTCCATGTAATGTAACGTTCTTGCGAAAGCTCGACGCTGTGTTCGACATAATCACACTAATATTATAAAGGTGAAAGTTTGTGAGTATGTGAGTGTTTATGTTTGTTACTTCTTCACGTCTAAACGGCTGAAGCGATTTTAATAAAATTTGGTATGAAGTTAGCTGACACCCTGGATTAACACATAGGCTAATAAACCGCGAGTAACACCGCGGGGCACCGCTAGTTACAGATAAATGCTGTAAGGCGAGTGAACATTTACCTGTAACATATCTTTCTATCCGCGCTCGTGCCTTTGCTCGATAAAACGTTACACCAAAACATTCGTTTGTTTTTAAAATTAGGTTATAGCAATACATCGAGTGTCATGTTCGAAGTGTGGTTCGAGTAGATTTTAAAATAGCGTTAGCTCGACGTTCGGTTACTAGTAAATGCTCAAGTGTATGTATACCTTTGAAATGTAACAATATGGCCGAACATCGGACACAAAGAAAGGAGAATATTTGCAATCTTTAAGCAATGTCTACTGCCTCTGTGGCGCGGTGGGAGTGTGTCCGACTACTACGCAAGAGGTCGTGGGTTCGATTTCCACACGGGACACCACTTTGTGTGATCCACAAATTGTTGTTCCGAGACTGGGTGTACTTTGTGTCCGTGACTTGTGTGTTTTTGAAGTCCCCCGCGACACAGGGCTAGTACCCTAATGCGGGAGTCGCCTTTTAAAAAAAAACACTGAAACGGTAAAATTCAAACTAACCTAATTATGTATTTTCTTTCTAATCGGCTTGGGAGTCAGCTTTTAATCTAAACATATTATACGGTTGGCTACGGTCCCTTAAGAGCGATTACCATCAGATCTCTGCAAACAAATAACAAACAACCGTTGTGTCCACCATTGACATATCCACCGCTGGTAATTTATCCTTTTCTTTTTTGTAATTTTAAAGGGCTTTTTTTGTAGTAGCCTTTGGTCGCTACACCAGGGGTATTACTCACGCGTTACTGAATCGGTAAAAACCTTTTTTGTTAAAGGTTTACAAACCAGTATAATAAAAAAAATAAAAAAATATTCACTTTATGTTGTATACCTACGCAATATTTACGAACGTTGGAAAAAAGTTGATAAGAATTGACATTGATGAAATAAAGCCATCTAATATTCATAGAATTGGATTATTATTAAGATACACGTACCAATACTGGGTACTGGGAGTAATGCTCTTGTATCGAACTGGAAACATAATACTAGCACGTGTCTATTTGAGTTGAAGTATCAATAGATATCGATAGAATATTTAATAGGAACCGGTCAGTTAACTGTCCGTTGTAGAGCGAGGAACAATATTTTAGTTAGAAACTCGACTGATAAAATTGTACTTTATATCGTTTTCGCCTGCATTTATTTATTTTGCAAAAACCGGACAAGAGCATGTTCAGTGTAGGGTTTCGGAGTCATTGCCGTATGAAAAAAATCCGATTTGAATAATTGCACCAGCAGAAGAGCGTATGTTCATAGCACTTGGGCTCTTTTGTTGAGAAACGCAGTTTTTCGGCAATAACTCAATAACGGTATATCCGATCACGTCCAAAATATTTTTTTCAGGTTCTGTTACATGTATGGAGTGCCGCCCGTAAAAATATTTATTTTTATTATTTAGCAATAAAACTAAGTAGTGGCTACTACAAGACACCTTTTCACCAAATTTAATCAATATTAGCGTAATTTTTCAGAAAAATGCCTGTCAGACAGACAGACGGATAGACGGATACGACGAAACTATTACCTTTACCTACGGAACCCTAAAAAGATTAAAAACAATTGTTTTTAAAAAGTTTTTGACATGGCTGTCGATTTTTTCTTGATGAGTCAGCTGTCGTTTCCTCCTTGAGTAGTTCCAGTGAGTCGGAACTTGATTCTGAAAATTATAGTGCGTTGGAACAGAATGTCACAGTTCCAGTAACTCGGAACTAAAGTCCGCCGAATCCAGTGAGGCGGGTAGTAGCTGCGATGCTGCGTAGTGGCTGGCTGCTGCTTAGACGGGAGACAACTGCGCTGACCGAAAGTGCAGTGTGCTGCAGAGGCCAAGGTTTAAATTTTTCTAAAGTAACCCGATACGAAAATGTATGGTGTTAGAGACGATTTTTCTACGAACAATTTTGACTAAATACAATTGAAAGGGAAACCGAAAAGAATGGTATTCTAAGGACCCTCCGCCACTGGTATGCTGTTGCTTAGACGCTGTTTGAGGTCGTAGGTATGACCAGGCTAGGGCTTCCGCTGCAGGCGTGGGGTATATTCCCCTGTATCCACCTATTTCTATAAGTATAAATTACAGCTACGAACTTTTAAAGGGCTTAAAATCTGAATTGAACTGACCAAAATAAATGAGTCCGAAAATATTGCAATTGCATTTATTGATTTCACGTGGTTCCACACTTGTCAAATGGGTTCAAATAACGTCAATATAATCGCACTTAAAGGCAAACGAAGCTACGGTCATAAAATCCATGTAGATATTAGGTTTGTTTTAAAATCTTACTACAATATGACACTCGTGCGAAGCCGGGGCGGACAGCTAGTACC
Organism: Herminia tarsipennalis; assembly: GCA_945859575.2. NCBI lineage: Eukaryota > Metazoa > Arthropoda > Insecta > Lepidoptera > Erebidae > Herminia > Herminia tarsipennalis. The sequence continues at coordinate 13,771,765 of OX243835.2, forward strand.
TACTAATTTAAAAAGGTAAAAATTGCCAAGTCCACGCTCTTGCTGCCTAGTAGATATTTTTTATTATATCGACCCCCATGATGTCCCACTGCTGGGCACGGGTCTTCTCAGTAGAACCTAATTATTATAGATTCTGGGGGTAATAGCCATAATCGCCACGCTTAGCAAGAAGGTTGGCGATCGAGCGCAGAGAACGCTACTGCCTGTCCTTCAGAGTGAATCTCTAAGTCGCCTTGACGACACCCACGGGAAGAGATAGGGTGGTACTATTCTAAAGCCGGTACCACACGGTTTCTTTTTAAATGGTTAATAAGTCGGTAAAACGAGAACCCGAGCGAGTTCTATATTATACAATAAGCTGAAGAACTTGTTTGACCATGTTAATCTCCGAAAATACTGGCTCGTCTAGACCCAGGAATCGAACCCCAACACGCGAGCATCAAAGGATAGAAAAATTTGAGGTCTAGTAACATAGTCCAGATAGGTGTTTCGATTCCGGCCCCAATTTGGCTACGGAAGTCTCGGGTTTGATTCCTGGGTCTGGACTTCAAATTTTTCTATCTTTCAAAATGCAATTATTGTAGGTATATGGTCTTATCCGTTGCATGAGGTGAGGCCGCGGGCAAACTCTTATATACTCTTAATTAAGATAGATTTGGATGTACAAAACCTGTATAATTTGTTATTAGCCTGTGTTTTTTTAAAGATAGATAGATACTCTTTATTGTACACCATAGGACATTATTAAATTACACAGGGGGGAGATAAAAACAAAATCGAATTATAATTACATAATTATGACCTTTACAATAGTAATAATAGCAGTAAGTAGGTGCTAGAGACTGTTACTAGGACATAATTAGGTTTCAAAGTTAGTTAAAAACTTTTCAGTTATTACGTTGGAAACTAATACCGACAACACAAACCTTTAATGTACACAGTACACATTTGTGATCCTTATTGTGGAATTTTATTCATTCAGACTCCAGTAGGTACTGTAGTTAGGTACTCTAACTATATATAGTTTTGGTTATTTATGTAAGTAGATACTTTATAGCTTTTTAAGAGTTACCAACGGGCAAAAGAACAAGCGATTCAGCTAATCAATAAGGTATGTGGCTACTACTACTCAGATATATCTAAAACAAAGGAAGCGTAGTAGGTGCTTTACCGCCTTTTCGAAAATAGTACGCTCGTTTTGTGAAGGTTCCTAAATCATATCGGTATAGTAAGAGTTGATTCTACAAGGTGGTTGTGCGTGGCAAAAAGTGGTGTTTTTTTTTCTTTTTATTGAGGTAAATAAATAGTGACATATTACAAGGTAATTAATAGTATTACAAAATCATGGTTATCGTTGAGACACCAGCGACATTTACCACATTTTAAGAAGTTTGAAGTCTAATGTGTCGGATTGCGTCGTGTCGAGGTCGTGGGTTCGATTCCCACACGGGACACCACTTTGTGTGATCCACAAATTCTTGTTCCGAGTCTGGGTGTACTTTGTGTCCGTGACTTGTATGTTTGTAAAGTCCCCCGCGACAAAGGGCTTGTACCCTACTGCGGGAGTCGTCTTTTTCAAATAAAAACATATATTTTTAGCATTGTACGGTGATGAAACCCAGCTGATGGAATTAGTCCGAACAATTCCACAGAACATTCCCCTCAGAAGGTTCTGTAAAAGATGAAAAGGGAACTAGAAGAATTACGATAACTGTACTTTCTTCAAAAACTTTTTCTAATAATTCAAACTTTCAAGTAAATGTAGTACTAAGTCATTTGGAAAAGTGCAAATGTACGTGAAAATCCGGCAACACTTTATACATCAAACGACAGGGCGACGGCATACACGTGCGCGGCGCTAGCGAACGATAATATTTCATCCATGCGCCATGATTCGCCGCTTAAGCGCGATAGGGAAATCGTAAATTCAAGGGAAAGAATTTTCTTTATAGTCTATATAATATATAAACATACAAGTCACCCAGACTCAGAAAAACAATTTGTGGTTCGCACAAAGTGGTGTCGCGTGTGGGAATCGAACCCGACCTCTTGCGTAGCAGTCAGACACATTCCCACCGCCACAGAGGCAATTATCTTTCCAACAACTTACTATTGCAGAAGTAAGAAAGGAAAACAAATTAACAGCATTACTATTAGTAGTAGCGCTGGCAGTAACACGGACAAGAAAGGGTGAATATGTAACCTATACTTTAAGCACAAATGTTTGAATGAAATGAATATCCTACCTTCACTCTCATACTGCGACACGACTTTAAAGGCAGATGTAAAATTCTCCATAGCTTATTAGAAACCTGGCACCCATCTATAAAACAAATAGGGGTAAGAAGCTTCAAACTCGTTATTTTATCAGTCTGCTCAGTCACTTTGTTTCGTGAAACCTTTAGTATTAATATGACGTCAGACGGTGAAACACAGCTATTGTTTGGTTAGGTAAATAGGCGGTACTTAGTAGTAACAAGGCGAGGCGCCGGTGTAAGCGGGGTGAGAGCGTCAGCGGCAACTACACAATGCTTTCACCGATAATGCCTGCAACCCTCAACGATCAATCTTTGGGCTATTACGATGTTTTAGCGCCTTGATGTATTGTTTCAGCCTCAATAAAGTTTTGATGAATTTTCGTGTTCTCCCCGCCCTTTGTTCTGAATGAGGCGTCGGTTATTGATGAATAATTTGACGGCCAAGTAACGCCTTAATTATTTAAAGAGTGATATCGGCTTTATAAATTGTTTATAATAACAGTATTCAAACTAATTTATTTGAGGCCGGGACAATATGCTGACTGTTGACCGAGCAGTGAGATTAAGAAATGTTAGAACAGTCCGGTCCATAAATGGATATGTCTGTGATGTTAAATATTATGATATAAGAAACAACCAAACACGTACTCTTGAGGCGAGTATACACTTGAGCATTTGCTAAGTTATTACAATGTAATGTAACGTTGTTACGATTGGTACAATACAGGCATACGCTCAGTTTCCTTAAGGATTTCCATGTAATGTAACGTTCTTGCGAAAGCTCGACGCTGTGTTCGACATAATCACACTAATATTATAAAGGTGAAAGTTTGTGAGTATGTGAGTGTTTATGTTTGTTACTTCTTCACGTCTAAACGGCTGAAGCGATTTTAATAAAATTTGGTATGAAGTTAGCTGACACCCTGGATTAACACATAGGCTAATAAACCGCGAGTAACACCGCGGGGCACCGCTAGTTACAGATAAATGCTGTAAGGCGAGTGAACATTTACCTGTAACATATCTTTCTATCCGCGCTCGTGCCTTTGCTCGATAAAACGTTACACCAAAACATTCGTTTGTTTTTAAAATTAGGTTATAGCAATACATCGAGTGTCATGTTCGAAGTGTGGTTCGAGTAGATTTTAAAATAGCGTTAGCTCGACGTTCGGTTACTAGTAAATGCTCAAGTGTATGTATACCTTTGAAATGTAACAATATGGCCGAACATCGGACACAAAGAAAGGAGAATATTTGCAATCTTTAAGCAATGTCTACTGCCTCTGTGGCGCAGTGGGAGTGTGTCCGACTACTACGCAAGAGGTCGTGGGTTCGATTTCCACACGGGACACCACTTTGTGTGATCCACAAATTGTTGTTCCGAGACTGGGTGTACTTTGTGTCCGTGACTTGTGTGTTTTTGAAGTCCCCCGCGACACAGGGCTAGTACCCTAATGCGGGAGTCGCCTTTTAAAAAAAAACACTGAAACGGTAAAATTCAAACTAACCTAATTATGTATTTTCTTTCTAATCGGCTTGGGAGTCAGCTTTTAATCTAAACATATTATACGGTTGGCTACGGTCCCTTAAGAGCGATTACCATCAGATCTCTGCAAACAAATAACAAACAACCGTTGTGTCCACCATTGACATATCCACCGCTGGTAATTTATCCTTTTCTTTTTTGTAATTTTAAAGGGCTTTTTTTGTAGTAGCCTTTGGTCGCTACACCAGGGGTATTACTCACGCGTTACTGAATCGGTAAAAACCTTTTTTGTTAAAGGTTTACAAACCAGTATAATAAAAAAAATAAAAAAATATTCACTTTATGTTGTATACCTACGCAATATTTACGAACGTTGGAAAAAAGTTGATAAGAATTGACATTGATGAAATAAAGCCATCTAATATTCATAGAATTGGATTATTATTAAGATACACGTACCAATACTGGGTACTGGGAGTAATGCTCTTGTATCGAACTGGAAACATAATACTAGCACGTGTCTATTTGAGTTGAAGTATCAATAGATATCGATAGAATATTTAATAGGAACCGGTCAGTTAACTGTCCGTTGTAGAGCGAGGAACAATATTTTAGTTAGAAACTCGACTGATAAAATTGTACTTTATATCGTTTTCGCCTGCATTTATTTATTTTGCAAAAACCGGACAAGAGCATGTTCAGTGTAGGGTTTCGGAGTCATTGCCGTATGAAAAAAATCCGATTTGAATAATTGCACCAGCAGAAGAGCGTATGTTCATAGCACTTGGGCTCTTTTGTTGAGAAACGCAGTTTTTCGGCAATAACTCAATAACGGTATATCCGATCACGTCCAAAATATTTTTTTCAGGTTCTGTTACATGTATGGAGTGCCGCCCGTAAAAATATTTATTTTTATTATTTAGCAATAAAACTAAGTAGTGGCTACTACAAGACACCTTTTCACCAAATTTAATCAATATTAGCGTAATTTTTCAGAAAAATGCCTGTCAGACAGACAGACGGATAGACGGATACGACGAAACTATTACCTTTACCTACGGAACCCTAAAAAGATTAAAAACAATTGTTTTTAAAAAGTTTTTGACATGGCTGTCGATTTTTTCTTGATGAGTCAGCTGTCGTTTCCTCCTTGAGTAGTTCCAGTGAGTCGGAACTTGATTCTGAAAATTATAGTGCGTTGGAACAGAATGTCACAGTTCCAGTAACTCGGAACTAAAGTCCGCCGAATCCAGTGAGGCGGGTAGTAGCTGCGATGCTGCGTAGTGGCTGGCTGCTGCTTAGACGGGAGACAACTGCGCTGACCGAAAGTGCAGTGTGCTGCAGAGGCCAAGGTTTAAATTTTTCTAAAGTAACCCGATACGAAAATGTATGGTGTTAGAGACGATTTTTCTACGAACAATTTTGACTAAATACAATTGAAAGGGAAACCGAAAAGAATGGTATTCTAAGGACCCTCCGCCACTGGTATGCTGTTGCTTAGACGCTGTTTGAGGTCGTAGGTATGACCAGGCTAGGGCTTCCGCTGCAGGCGTGGGGTATATTCCCCTGTATCCACCTATTTCTATAAGTATAAATTACAGCTACGAACTTTTAAAGGGCTTAAAATCTGAATTGAACTGACCAAAATAAATGAGTCCGAAAATATTGCAATTGCATTTATTGATTTCACGTGGTTCCACACTTGTCAAATGGGTTCAAATAACGTCAATATAATCGCACTTAAAGGCAAACGAAGCTACGGTCATAAAATCCATGTAGATATTAGGTTTGTTTTAAAATCTTACTACAATATGACACTCGTGCGAAGCCGGGGCGGACAGCTAGTACCTACTAATTTAAAAAGGTAAAAATTGCCAAGTCCACGCTCTTGCTGCCTAGTAGATATTTTTTATTATATCGACCCCCATGATGTCCCACTGCTGGGCACGGGTCTTCTCAGTAGAACCTAATTATTATAGATTCTGGGGGTAATAGCCATAATCGCCACGCTTAGCAAGAAGGTTGGCGATCGAGCGCAGAGAACGCTACTGCCTGTCCTTCAGAGTGAATCTCTAAGTCGCCTTGACGACACCCACGGGAAGAGATAGGGTGGTACTATTCTAAAGCCGGTACCACACGGTTTCTTTTTAAATGGTTAATAAGTCGGTAAAACGAGAACCCGAGCGAGTTCTATATTATACAATAAGCTGAAGAACTTGTTTGACCATGTTAATCTCCGAAAATACTGGCTCGTCTAGACCCAGGAATCGAACCCCAACACGCGAGCATCAAAGGATAGAAAAATTTGAGGTCTAGTAACATAGTCCAGATAGGTGTTTCGATTCCGGCCCCAATTTGGCTACGGAAGTCTCGGGTTTGATTCCTGGGTCTGGACTTCAAATTTTTCTATCTTTCAAAATGCAATTATTGTAGGTATATGGTCTTATCCGTTGCATGAGGTGAGGCCGCGGGCAAACTCTTATATACTCTTAATTAAGATAGATTTGGATGTACAAAACCTGTATAATTTGTTATTAGCCTGTGTTTTTTTAAAGATAGATAGATACTCTTTATTGTACACCATAGGACATTATTAAATTACACAGGGGGGAGATAAAAACAAAATCGAATTATAATTACATAATTATGACCTTTACAATAGTAATAATAGCAGTAAGTAGGTGCTAGAGACTGTTACTAGGACATAATTAGGTTTCAAAGTTAGTTAAAAACTTTTCAGTTATTACGTTGGAAACTAATACCGACAACACAAACCTTTAATGTACACAGTACACATTTGTGATCCTTATTGTGGAATTTTATTCATTCAGACTCCAGTAGGTACTGTAGTTAGGTACTCTAACTATATATAGTTTTGGTTATTTATGTAAGTAGATACTTTATAGCTTTTTAAGAGTTACCAACGGGCAAAAGAACAAGCGATTCAGCTAATCAATAAGGTATGTGGCTACTACTACTCAGATATATCTAAAACAAAGGAAGCGTAGTAGGTGCTTTACCGCCTTTTCGAAAATAGTACGCTCGTTTTGTGAAGGTTCCTAAATCATATCGGTATAGTAAGAGTTGATTCTACAAGGTGGTTGTGCGTGGCAAAAAGTGGTGTTTTTTTTTCTTTTTATTGAGGTAAATAAATAGTGACATATTACAAGGTAATTAATAGTATTACAAAATCATGGTTATCGTTGAGACACCAGCGACATTTACCACATTTTAAGAAGTTTGAAGTCTAATGTGTCGGATTGCGTCGTGTCGAGGTCGTGGGTTCGATTCCCACACGGGACACCACTTTGTGTGATCCACAAATTCTTGTTCCGAGTCTGGGTGTACTTTGTGTCCGTGACTTGTATGTTTGTAAAGTCCCCCGCGACAAAGGGCTTGTACCCTACTGCGGGAGTCGTCTTTTTCAAATAAAAAAATATATTTTTAGCATTGTACGGTGATGAAACCCAGCTGATGGAATTAGTCCGAACAATTCCACAGAACATTCCCCTCAGAAGGTTCTGTAAAAGATGAAAAGGGAACTAGAAGAATTACGATAACTGTACTTTCTTCAAAAACTTTTTCTAATAATTCAAACTTTCAAGTAAATGTAGTACTAAGTCATTTGGAAAAGTGCAAATGTACGTGAAAATCCGGCAACACTTTATACATCAAACGACAGGGCGACGGCATACACGTGCGCGGCGCTAGCGAACGATAATATTTCATCCATGCGCCATGATTCGCCGCTTAAGCGCGATAGGGAAATCGTAAATTCAAGGGAAAGAATTTTCTTTATAGTCTCCTAAAAAGTTTCCACACACAAGCACGTATCTGAACACAAGAGGCAAAGCGCGAGCAAATGGTACCGAATTGTAATACCATCCGTTTGTGCAGACACCCCTACTTTTCAAATTTTCTTTTACAATGCGACGAGGTAATATGCGTTTTATTGGATCGTTTTTCCATTATATCAAATTGAACTGTTGTATTTTGAAAATATGGTACATATTTTGTTTTAGCTTAGAATATAAATGTTTTGCCTTCGTAATATTGTGATAATAATATTTTTTATGCTAAATACTTAGCCGCGGGGTTCAATCTAAACATAACGGACACATACAGTGTCCGTTCTGATCTTTTTCTCTTTCCGTGAAAGACAGTTGAAAGATTGGCTGACAATATGCCTATTTACAAAAACTAAAAATGTTGAGATGTGCCCTTACTTTACCAAGGGAGCGACAGACACCTCCAACATCTGTGGGGATAATAATATAATCGGGTATTGGATAGTTACAGCGTTATCTTTTTATCAAATTTCAGTTTAGAATTGTTTATCTATGTTATATTAGTTAACCATGCCCTGGTGGAAAATACAATAAATAAATATTTGAAAATATAAAAGGGTACGTAAATAAATTTTGGGATAACAATTTAGGTTTTTATATAACTAGTTATATTGTCACAACTTTTTGGTATATGTTTTATGAAAACAACAACATTTTATGTAAGTAGCTTGAAGAATAAAATGTCAATTGCCCGTCATACGAGAAAATAAGTTTATATTTTCATCGATACTGTTGTTCCACTGTAAAAGTATAAAAACTTTTATTTTTTACAGAGGAGGATTTCAGTTAACCACCCAGAGACATCACCGGAGTAAAAGTTTTATTTATTGCTATATTTTTCTACTGAAAAAAGTCGGATAAAAATGTGTAGTAAACCGTTCTGAATAAAAAAGCGACGTGCATGAAATGGTAGAGGCTCGCGCGCCGGCCAATCCGTTGTAGTCTGCGGTTACGCGCGGCTGACAGATCCACGAATCCGTTGTGGGCAAATATGCGATAGACTTTTGAATAGAGCCTTTGTTTCTAACGAAAAATATTCACGTGAAAGCTTTGAAGATAACAATACAATAACTTAATACTGCAAGCGGGAATTGAAACGACGACTTTGAGTGTGTAATAACAGAAACAACGCGCCTTTTGTTGAATAAAGATGTTATCTTATACTATTAAGTTTAAATTAAGTCTTAGATAGTAGCATAGTTAATTTAAATTTCTAAAAAAAAGAAATAGTTTTCCAAGTAGCTTATAAAAGCGTAATCTGAGTGTACTTAAAGAAGAACCTCTAAGTATTTTATTGTAGATGTGTAAGAGTATTTGCGAACTTGCCAGACTGTTTAGTTTAGCAATTAATCAATCTAAGTTTCGATTATATGAATTGTATAAGATGTGACAGAGACGACTTGTGATTAATAGTTGCCTATCATCTGTAATCCTTCAGTTTTATTGACGAGAGCTCCGCCTCTAAAATACTTTGGGCATAGAAGAAAAATCCATGCCGAAATGATGTTAGTAATAAAATACGCATTTAGGAATGTGTACAAAAATTATGAGTTTGGTACGTGTGATCATATCGTGTCGTATACGATAAGTATCGTGAGTGTACGACTTTTAAAATAGAGCCCCGAATGTGTTTGACAACTGGTAGCAATTTTGGTAAGGAATGGATAAGACATGACTCTTTGTGCAACTCTTTTTTTATTATATTAATGTGAAAAACATGACTTTCTGATTTATCGACAGTCATTTGACTGCCTCTGTGGCGCGGTGGAAGTGTATCCGACTGCTACGCAAGAGGCCGTGGGTTCGATTCCCACTCGGGACACCACTTTGTGTGATCCACAAATTGTTGTTCCGAGCCTGGGTGTACTTTGTGTCCGTGACTTGTATGTTTGTAAAGTCCCCCACGGCACAGGGCTTGAAAAGACGACTTCTGCAGTAGGGTACTGCAGAAGTCGTCTTTCTTTTTAATTTACCGGTCACGCATGCCTCATGTCTCTGCAATTTATTTTATAAAGATTCGTATGTACAATCGGCCTACTCGGCGGTCGTACACCCTTATGGCTATAATGGCTTGCGAGAAACGTTCGCTCTCTACGTAAGCGCACTCACACAGGCACATCTGCGCCTTATCGGATGCAAGGAGGCGGGGTCCTTGTTATTTTTAGTGCATTGCGTTGTTGTTGTGCATATTTCGAGCCGATTAGACAGTTGTAAATACATACTAATAAAGGATTGTGACTTTTGTTGTAAGCGCGCTTTTTGCAGTTGCGCGAAATAGCAATGAATTATTTTATTGTAATACATACAAATCTACATTAATATTATAAATAGTTTATTTATATATTTATTCGTTTGTGTTGTTGAAATTGTAAAGAGGTAGTTTAAAGCTTGGAGAGGAATATAGTATATTTTGCCTCAATACTATTATACATATGGAATTGTGGTACGGGAAACTGTTAGCTTTTAATATTTTTATGAATTACGTTTTGATTCTTAATCTATCTTTTCAAAAATATGAGTTAGTAGAGGGGTTTAAAACTAGTGCCTGTAATTTATGAACTAGAACCTATTTTCGATGTTTTATATTGTGCGTATGTTTTAGTATGATTCTGTTAAGTAGGATTATCGAAATTATTTAATTTATTTTTTGTAAAATTATTTTGCATTTTTGATACATATCCATACTAATATTATAAATGCGAAAGTAACTCTGTCTGTCTGGCTGTCTGTTAGGCTTTCACGCTCAAACAGCTATACCGATTTAGATGAAATTTGGTATAGAGATAGTTTGAGTCCCTGGGACATCCACGCGGGCGGAGCCGCGGGCTTAAGCTAGTAATATATGTTTCAATAATGCGAAATGATCGTTTTGTAACAAATATGTTACAAAACGATCATAAATATTTTTCAAATATGTATTTAAGTTATTTACGTCTTCATTTTGGCTTGCCCCACGTAAGTATTTAAGAGGTAGTTTGATGCAACTATGAGTTCTATGATTAATCTATACTTATATTTTTTGAGAGTTTGTTTGTATGTTTGAACACGATAATCTCGGGAACTATTGGGTCAAATTGAAAAAAATATGTTACTGTTGGATAGCCTATTTATCGAGGAAGGCTATAGGCTATATAACATCACGCTACAATCAATAGGAGCAGAGCAGCAATGTAAAATGTTGAAAAACGAGGAAAATTAAAGCTGACGGAGTTTGCTGGTCTTCGTCTGCTTCAGACCGCTAGTATGCTATATATAGTTGTTCCCAGTGACTTTGCTCGCGTATATCTTGATTCGAGTGATAAGAATCCTACATCCTTCACCTGCTTTAAAACCTATTTTATTTTGTAAGTTCTCTGTTATAAGTATTTTATCTAAATTTAATTTCAAATATTCATTGGATTGATTTAACGATATAAAGATATTTGAAATTTAAAATTTAAATCGGGCTAGTAGTTTCAGGGTTAACCTCTACATACAACTTTAACTCTTTAATATTAATAGTATGTATGGTTTTAATTCAGCAAGTTATATTTAATTTTTAACCACTAATTATTTTAATAGAAATAAATGTATTACCTGGAATGAGGGCAAGAAATAAGGAAACGAGTAAATTGTTTTATTAATTTTATGGATCAGTCAAAAAATTCCATTACACATTTAGTACTTAATTATACTTTAAATTGTGGATGAGGTATGCAAACTAAAACAATGACGATATATTTTTAATATTAAATTATTATTTTACCATGCTATATAGTCATCAAAGTGCTTAATTACCAATTACTTTATCAATAAATATTATAGTAATAACGTCTTAGTTAGTGATAATAGTCAGTTTCATTAAATTTTTAAATTTACTGCCTCTGTGGCGCGGTGGGAGTGTATCCGACTGCTACGCAAGAGGTCGTGGGTTCGATTCCCACACGGGACACCAATTTGTGTAATCCACAAATTGTTGTTCCGAGTCTGGGTGTACTTTATGTCCGTGACTTGTATGTTTGTTAAGACCCCGCGACACAGGGCTTGTACCCACGACTGCGGAAGTCGTCTTTTTCAAATTAAGTAACAATGTATGAATTAATGTATTATCTCAGATGCTAGCTTATATTTATTACAGTAAAATAACCAATAAGTTTAATTTAGAATACATTTTAAAATAATTACAAACATTTAATTTCAATACAATGGCTCTTCCGTCAATAAATATTAACTCTCCTGGAACATCAGCACTCATCTACCCCCACATATTAACAATAATTCGTCCTCACATTCACACTTCCAGATTCACATTTCTGGGCTTGTATCTAGTATTTATTTTAAAAAAATCGTCTGAAAATTTAGCGTGTGATAAATCATAACCTCTGTACTCACGAGCGAAACGCACTCCTGCTTCTTCTAGGTCCTGGCCTAATTTTTGTAGCGGAATAATGCACACATTTCTTATAGCCTGCATGCCGCAGTCAAATAGTCTAGCGAACGTCGACGTCTTGGTAAATGGCTGCACTTCGTATGTGCTAACCATTTTCGTTACGCGATCCGACGTTAAAAAAGTCCTCCTCAGCATCCCGCTTTATCCAACGTCACGCTGTAAGCTCTCTGAAAAAAAATAACAAGTTAAAATAAATGTATAAAAGATCTTCGATACCTATTCATTAAAAGTTTGAATGAATAGAACAGTAAGTCAAGCACATTTTTAAAAATGTGTTATTTCATTATACTTAATATTATTTCTTTACAAATCAACAGACAATGAACGAGTTGTTACTGATAAAATTAGATAATAGTTCTTAAACAGTTAAAATATGATTGAAAATAGAATATGCGTTATTATGAGAAGCTACCGTTTGCGAAAACAAATTCGCATGCAAACTATTATCAATCCTATTTTATTGATTTTAAAGATGATAATTGCCATAAGCGTTTCCAGTTTTAGGACATTTACTGTGCGTAGGTATCATGAACCTATTTTTTCGGCAAATATATTTATGGCACCTGGAATTACCGAACCGTGGGAAAGCAAAAACTTATTGCATGCAAACTATTTTCAGTTCTTGTGTAACGATTTAAAGACGATAATCGATTAAAGGATTCTCAGTATTACAACTTTTACTATGGGGATCATAAATCTATTGTTTTATCAACACAATATACGTTTTATGATGCCTAAAATTTACTAAAACGTGGGCAGAAAACAATTTATTTTGTCAAAAGTAAGAATGTAGTAAGGATTTTCAATACTTCAAAAAATTGAACATAATTTATTTTGTTTAAATATAAATATTTTAAAAAGAATTATACATGACATCTTTAATGTGAGAAAAATAAAAATGAAACACTATGATTAATAAGAGTGGATTTAAGTATAATACATAGAAAAAAAATATAAGTGTATAAAAGCACGAAATTCCTACTCTTCACATATCAGTAGAGACAGCCTTTTATATGTTGCCACTCGTTCTACAAAATAGTTTTTGTTCCGATTAGTACTACGTTTCGTTAATATATTTCAGATTAATTGAACGAGTGAAAGTCTAGTTCCAAGAAGTTCACCTTTAAAAAATATACGAATTAGCAAGTGACTCAGAACGCCACGTTTAAAGTAAACTAAATGTAAATATTATTGGATATCAAAAAATATAAATGAACTTTTACTTTACATTGATTTATGAAAAAGACATTAACGGTTTATGAATTTATAATAAATCATTTTTATTATTATTTATTTGTTGAATAATCATAAGTAGTTCTAAACCTATGTATGATAATAAAATATTTAAATATATTTTTTAAAATAAAATTACTTATTTTCTTATCATTTCGGTAGTAAATTAGTAGAATGATTTTTCGACAATCATCGTTATATTTGAATATATTTACATAAATGTTTAATAAATTATGCACTTAAATGTTTCTCACACATTGCACCGTCTATTAACAAAAACCATTTAATAGTTATTGTTTTTTTTTAAATTATATACGAAATAAATACATTTCTTAAAATTCAAATAATAAGTTTATATACTTAAAATATTAGGAATAAATAACTGCGATTGATGAAATAACTAACCCTAATGTCTGCCATCATCATTGAGAATATTATTATATTATAACAACGAAACAAACCTTAGCTATGAAATTAACCATCGTCTTCGGAAATATTGATTATATTATTATTTGGTCTCCCCCAATTACTTTTTAACCAATAGCCAATTCTATTGTTAAGCATAATTTATAATTATTGTAATAAAATATACGAGTAATTTGAATTTGACTTACCGTAACATTGGTAAAGGTTTGAATCCTTGGCCATGAAGATCCAAAATTTTATTCACGGTTTAAATTTCGGTTAATTGTGAAAACTCACTGAGGTCAGCAAGAAAGCATCCAACAGTTCAGTAAAACACAGATGAAGAAGAAACTGTCCACTAATTCACACCACAAGTCAACGAGAGTTCTATCAGTAGTCAACGAAGTGGCAATCGGAATCCGTAAACAGAACAAGTCGTGAGCAAAATACAGTAAACATGCGCGTGTTAGATATGGTGTAATATGGCTATGTAAATAGCCATATATATAATCAATCCATGTGTTGGATTTTGATATCTACTATGTAGATGTGTTTTGGAATATTGATTGTTCCAGTTTATGTGATGTTGTATAAAACCGAACGAAGGTTTGATGGAACTGTTTTATAAGTTTGAGAGGTGGTCTGGAGTCTGATGACGGTGTAACCATCACAATGTATTGACTGGTTATCATAGCGATGATTATAAGATCATCCGTGTCTGCAAAACTATGTTTGGTAGTTATATTATACTGTATGAAATACCTACTTGTGGCACAGAACAATTCAAAGATCTAATAAACCAATTATTTATATATAGATGTACCCACCGATATTTTAGGATGATGTTTGTATTGTGATTAATACTGTGTCAGTTGTTTATGATGCTTATGATATTAGATATGAGAATGCATTGCAGATGTTGGAATGAATATACTAAATGTAATTGCAACTGATAATATCAATAACGAATTAGACTAGACTCTTTTATCACAGATGTACTTATTAAACAAACTCTAATGTGGGATCCTACCCACATATGTAGGTATTTGATGAAACAATATTGTTAATACAGTTAATATTTGTATTAATTGGATAATGTAATCTAGTGTCTATCTGTTTTATATAAATTGTTGTATAACGATCTAAATGTTGAATTATGTTAGAAAACACTGCTAATATCAATAATGTACCTAAATAGTTATAACTGTGGGATTCTACCCACATGATAAAAATACGAGAGAAGCCTTTATAAGCAGTGTAACATTCTGACCTAGCCTCTTTTCTCTGGTGTCATTCGACGGCGAAGGTACGATCCTTATTCAAAGTTACTTTATATTGTTTCTATTGTATTGTATAAATAGTGTTTTTCTATACTATGTATAATGTTTGTGTATACTATATAGCTGATTGACTGATGAAAAGATATTGCAATGTGTCTAATTATCTATTGTCCTGTAAGTTGTGAATCATCTGCCTTGTAGTAATATAGTAAGACATTGCAATGGTATAATAATATCTAAGTCTCAGTCAATTAGATACATTGCAGATTGCTTATGTAAATATCATATTAGCAAATGTATATGGCAAATGTTTTATTAGGAGACGGCCTAGTTTTCTTATCACTTCTTTTCCTAGGCAATAGGTCCTCTTGGAAGTGACACTAGCATACCTCCCTACTCCAATTCCTTGATATAACCAGAGTGAATAATATTTTGACAATATAATGCTGATTGCCATTTGTTACTTTGTATTATTCTATACTACCCTGAATAGATACCCCGAGAATACTGAACTATGATAGGAACCTTAAACAATATACAGACACACAAATTACATCCTGACATTTCTTAAACAGAAAATAGTCTTCTAATTAAGATACTGTTCTGTAGAACCATTATCCCTCAGTAAGTACTGGTTATGACTCATTAGGTTACATTCTCAAATGACACACAAGTAGTCAATAGACGTGAGATAGTATATTGTAGTTATATATCTATACAAGCTTTACATACATACAATTGCTACGATATACTCGTAGCAATTCTATCAAAGCTTTATCAGCTTACACCTTCCACAACCTCTACGTTCCCTACAAGCTTCTAACACGCGCGTCATCATACAAGGAAGTGCAAATTGCAACTAAGTTAACTAAAATGTTTTATGTTCCCGTTGGTTAAGGTGTGGACCTTAGCCCCGTCCTAATTGGTTGAAAGTAAAATGTGGGAGTGGTTTTGCGTTTGTGTGTGTGACCGAACCGTTGTGAACCGCTCATAGCAAAATATTTTCAGGTGGTCGAGCATCAAGTGGGCCGATTGTACCTACCTATTATTTACCATTCATCAGACAGCAACTACTCACGACTATTATTTTTAGTATGTCTGACAACATTTGTGTCCTAAGAAATAGTTAAGAAATTATTATAAAAAACCAGATCTGCTTAAACGTAATTCACTGAAAAGTAATAACGCATATGCTATTACCACGAATAAGATAATTTGACATCTCGCATAGTGAAAGCCGCATGACCTGTAGAGCATGCCAAAGAAATAAACCTACGATCAGTCCATAGATGGGTGATCGTTTCCGAAAAATGTCACACCCCTGCTTAGGAGAGCACGTCAATATTATGTTATGTTGAATTTCCGTCCCATCGGGCTATGAGAGTGAGGGAATAAAGAGTGGATCTGTGTTTGCGCATACACCTGAGCGCTATAATATCTCTTGCTACGGCTAGTCTCCGAGAGATTGGATGCCGTAACCGACATCGGTTAGGAGGCCTTTATTTTTATTAAATAATATTATATAACAAAAAAACATACTCACTTTCTGGCGCAATCGGGTAAAAATACACTGTAATATTTAACACTTGATAGTATACCTATTAATCAATGGTTTTTTTTTATATTAGTCAGTATTGTCTATAAAAAGGTGTTCTTTCTTAGAGTGTGCGTGCCGCGAAATGGCCGTGATTTGAAATGTCTCGCTCACTTTGCAAATGTCAAGATAAAGACATCAATCACTCTTACCTGAGAACATTCAATTCTCTAGAGAAAACAGACGCCACAAAAACCTTTTCTTAAAACGCATTAACCAATAGGCTTTTCTGATCAGAATGCTAAAAGATTTTTACAATAAACTGGAATAATATGAAAGAAAAAAGCAAATAATGTAAAGAAAAAAGGCCCATCAAACTGAGGTCAAGCATTTTATTAAAATTAAATAAATCTATTAGCAGTCAATCTCATCTACTATTACAAACTACAGACCCCTTGCACTAATTCCTATTTTTTCGAAAATTAAATAAAAAACTATATGTTGGTCTAGTGGTTAGTGACCCTGACTGCTAAGCCGGATATCGTGGGTTCAATCCTTTATGTAATGAATAAAACTTTGTGTAATGTTGTCTGAATTCCATAATACAAGCTCTGCTTAGTTTGGGATCTAATGGCGTTGTGTGAGTTGTCCCAAGATATTATTATTATGAAGACTTAGGTTAAACTAGACTAAAAAAATATTTGCAATCAACAAAACGGTTTTAGACAAAATATGATTAAAGTATATATAAAAAACCCTGTGTGTGCATTGTACTGTGACATGATGCAAGCATTTGATTATGTTGAGCATGACATTCTGAAAACAAAATAGAGTGTTAAGGGATAAGAGTCAATGTCCTTAATTTAATATCATCTTAATTAACAAACAGAAAATATGTTACAAGAAGAAGTTACTGAAAACAAAAAAGGAAGTAATTTACACGTCAAATGATAGAGCGGTCACTTATGGAGTGCCACAAGGAGATGTGCTCGGTCCCTTGATATTTATGACTTACCTAAATGTTTAGACCATCCTACGACCTTTTTTGCTGATGATAGAGCTACCATGTAGAACACTAGAATCTTATGAAAATAATATTAATAAATCACTATCGTCGGTTACATCATGGTTAAAAACAATAATCTAAAAATGAATCTAAATAAAACACACGTGATTCACTTTAGTCAACGCCATCAATTGACTGAACTGTTTGATATAAATTATGGAGATTCTAAAGTAAGTAAGGTAGACCGAAGAAATTTCTTGGCTGATGAAAGTTCATATAAAACAGCTCTGAAAAAAAATTGTAATAGTTCATGTGTCCTGTATAAACTTGCGCCTATTGTAAATACCTCCACAATGTTAAAGGCTTACCACGGACTAGTTGCTTCCATATAGAGGTACGGATTATTTTTTGGGGAAGCTCGGTAGATAAAAACATTGCATTTATGCACCAGACGCTGCATTATGGCTATGTTCAGTTTGAAAGTATTAGGCAGTTGCAGGTCATATTTTATCACACTAATATTATAAAAGCGAAAGTTTGTGAGTGTGCGAGTGTGTATGTTTGATACTTCTTCACGTCTAAATGGCTAGAGCGATTTTAATAAAATGTGGTATGGAGACACCCTGGATAAACTGCCGGTAACACTGCGGTAAAGTAAGCTAGTAAAGTATAAAGTTATGACTCTTCCTTGATTGTAGATATTTGATACAGCTTTATTTGTAAAGACTATTTACCCGTATGGCTGATGTTTCAGTTCGTAACAGACGGGACTTTATCGAATTATGTATAAGACTGATACAGCATTTTCTGTATGGCATCAAAAATTTACAACAAAATACCGATTTCTTATAAAGAATTAAATTTATTTAAGCGTATTAAATAACCTGCTCATAAGTAAATCGTACCTATAATTAAGCATTATAGATTTTCTTGGTGACCGTGATCTGTAACTTAATGTATAGTTATAATATATCTTTTATTTAAGACTTTTATTTGTTTTACTATTTTTTTTATTGTAGATCTAAATCTACAATAGTTATAATGAGATGTAATAATATTAGATATGAGAAATGTCATCTGAGATTGATATTCAATTTCAAATTGTGTAAACAAGTAAAACTTTATATTTGTACGTCTAAATAGACACGACATGCTAGAACTATTAAAACCATCTCTGTTGTACACGTTTTTAACAAATAAATTTATACTTTCTTTTTTATATACATTTTATTTATATAAAAAAGAAAGGATAAGTTTAAAAAAAAAATATTCGTCTTCAAGGAAAAAAAATCAAGCACATCATCAAATGCAAATTTTGCTGATACACTCGTATGTTTTAGTCTATTTCTCTGGTAATTTGTAAACTAGGATGACATTTTATACACTAAAACCTTCCCAGAAAAATAAACAGTCGAATAGCGAAAACCTTATTTAATCGGATTACTAGCCTTCAAGAAAATCGCAAGCATACATACATACACACATACTTACTTACTTACATAGATACGGGTTTAACAGAGAACCACCCTTTTTGAAGGTGATTAAAAATAGTGAGTGAGTTATATTTCCACGCAAATTATATGTTCTAAAAAAAACAATAATGACGAATGTAGTAGAAACGTAATAATTGCCAATACGACTTCAAAATACATTTAATTAAAAAAATACTTATTTATATCTTTTTAATCAGACTTACGCAGAGAGAAGCCAAGTTGTTTGCTCGTTCAATTTATTTCACACATCGTTAATATCGTGATTGATTTCGACGCTGGCCCTAACGATACATGAAATATTCGCACTCATTAAATCACGTGCCGCGGGAGTGGAGTGCTCGCGAGCCCTCTCATCCAATCACGCCTCGATAAATATATGATGTCGGCCCCACAAATTAATACAATGTAAATGTTACAAAGTTCTCTACAAATTTTCATATCTAAAATTACCCGATAATATTAGACACTGCGTTTATTTTGAAATTAAATGGGAAATTGTTAAATAATTAAAATTTATTAAGCAAATTATATCAGTTCGTGTGACATTCTAACCAAAGTATTTGTATCTATAAAGCCATAAATTGTTCGATATGGAATCTTTTGTGCTTTATGCTAATTTATTACAAAATCTACTCCACTTCAAGGACAACGTAGACTCTAAAACGAATCTTTATAATACCTATTTTTATCGTGAAGCAGTGCTCGAGTCTCAGAACTCAAATTTACAATTCAATAGAAACTGCACAAGGCTTTGCATGCCAATACGTCCATTTGGGGCACATGCGATCGACTTCCCATTTGAAAGATGAATGAAATCATTCAAATGTGAAATTTCGTTCATTCAAATGCCGCATGTTTATGTTTGTGTTATCTTAAAATAGCAGTCTGGGTTTATGAATACTCGTATATGTTGATCTTTCTCTAATCGTGAGTTGATATTAGGAATAAAGAAAAAAGTGAAGTCATCAAATTTCATAATCAATTCGAAAGCTGGGACACTGGAAGGCAATTGCCATGAGACCATTATTCAATCGAAACGATATATCTCGTCCGTTTCGAACTGGGGCGTAGCGATAGCTGGCTCCGCAAAAGTTGGCACGGGTGGCAGCCGAGACCACTGCCAATTTCCATTAGCCCATCATCCAAAACGAAAAAATGCATAGACGATCATTTTTTCATTCAATTAAAATTGGCTACATACCAAAACGGTAAAATGTTTCCAGAATGAGTTGACTGAAAGTTATGATTCACTTGCGACAATAAAACAGCAATGATCCTCTATAATTTCTTTTTTAAGTTGCTTGTAAACCTATGTTTGCAGCAGAGAAAGAGCAGTTTACTTTAACCCATAAACAACATACGGTAGTGGACCAATCTCCTTTGAGCGGCAACGGGTTGATCCGCGTACTGTATTTATTTAATGACATTCGTGCTATCGTCTTGAAGTGGCATAATATCATGGAAAGCATTTCGATGGCGTTTTAAGTATAAAAACGTCAAACAAATAGATACTGTAATGTACCCATATAAATATATCTAATTTTACAAAGCATTAGATCGACATTTCAAAAAACGATTTTGTAAGGAAAAGAGTGTAGGTAATCGTTTGATTTTCACCAGATATTTTAACGTTAAAATAGAATCAATATTTATTGATGGCACGTATACATTTGGCGTTCATTACCGAGTCATATTCGCCGACAACATTGAAAATCCATAAGCTTTCAATATGGCGAAGTTAACTCGGGTTTTGTTCCCAGTGGTTGCTCGATCTGAATATCAAAAATCTGAAAGCGGTCGTCAGTAACCAAGACACGTATATCGGGACCCTATCACTTCGCTCTTTACTTACTTGCTGGGCGCCATCTGCACATTCTCAACCTAATTCAGTAACAAATTTGATTATGTAACAATATAGTACACGCAGCTTTTTATTTTCTGCCTTATGGCATGTTTGTTTCAATAACAGACCAAAATTGAGTTTCACCATTTCTCAACAGTATTTTTTTTTTTTTTTTAAGATGTTTTCCGCAATAGGGGCTTTACAAACATACAAGTCACGGACACAAAGCACACCCAGACTAGGAACAACAATTTGTGGATCACACAAAGTGATGTCCCTTGTGGGAATCGAACCCATGACCTCTTGCGTAGCAGTCGGACACACTCCCACCGCGCCACAGAGGCAGTCTGTGGGAAACAAAAGTAATAATGGAACTATTTTAATAAAAACCCTTTTATTATGTCGACGTGTTTGTAACCATAAATGCAATGATATATTTTAACTCAATTTTCATTCATTCACTGTTGTCTGATTAAATAATTACTTTGAAAACGCATGAATACCGATCATAATGAGATATTTTCATCAGTATTACCGTTTCTAATAATTTATACAATTAGTGACAAAATATTTTAAGTGCGTCTTGTCCCATCTTCGGATTTTAAAACTACTACTACTAACATGTAATAATATTTTAAAGTTGATAAGACGTACACGACTAACCCTAAATTTTCGTCCCGTAAAGTCATCAATATTAAGTAGAGTTGATTTTGGACTGGCGCGAGGACCACATGGGATTTAACGACTCATAAAAAAATCATATTCATCAATCACGTCTGTTCCAAACAAAGTTTGTACGTACAGTATATGCTGACGTACTGAGTACCTTCAATTTATCAAATCATTATGAATCGTTTTTTTTTTCCTCTTGTTTTAAAATAAAAACAAATTTTGACAGTGTCTGTTGTAAGAATTGGATGTGATCCTCAAGAAGATTGGCGCAGCGGAGGGTGCCTTAATGGCCTCTTGACGGCATCTCACCGAGTGCTTCAGGTCACTTCGTTACTTGGATTGTACAGGCCGTTATGTGTTCTATGAATAATCTTAAAGGAAACTTCGAGTTTTGAGCAAAGTGCAAACTATAATTGGAATCACGCCTGAGTGACACATAGACAGCTTCATCACGTATCTAATGGTGAATACACGTTAAACTATATTGGAACGCTCTTCATACTGAGTTTCAATACTCTACAACTTGATGGTATCTTGTCATGTGATTTCAGATACACACCCACATAAGATTTTTCTGTATAATTTACTAAGTACCTACCTAACTAAAAAGAAACCTTATTAGAATTATAAAACTAAATAATTTCAGAAAGCCTAAAGTCTTTATTATGGAGTTCTTTATATTACTGCAGAACTCAGTATAAAATTTGTCTACTGGAACCTTAATGGTTGTCTCAAAATCACACAGTTGGTCTGGCTATATTCTAACGTTGAAATTGTGTCGTTAGGTAAAGCCCTGATATCTTCAAAGGCTTACAGATTCCACTACCAACGATTACATTTACACTATAGTATACATCTCTAGGTCTACAATTTACTTTACATATTTCATTCTCTAGAAACAAGTACAGTTAGTAATAAGAGCTTGTTAAAACATAGAATTTCATTAAACGAATCCCTCAGGATGTTACGATAGTAGGCAGACATCGTAATTGAAGCTGATTTTTCATGGCAATTGACAACATTAATCAAATTCTCGCTTTAAGAAACTTTGACTAATATTGTCAGACAGACGTAGCTTGAATCAAATAAAATGATACTAATTTTAGATGAACATTACAAATTAATACATTAATTATAACTAACTATGAACATAACATATTCATCACATTTGATGTGGTATATTATTGCCTGTGTGTTCATGCATTTGTTTTAATATATTATTAAAACACTAAGTCCAGGCGACAAATACCTAAGTCAATTTAGTATTTAACCTTCATTTACTATCTCAGTTAAAGAAAAGAGAAAGAGATAAATAGAATCAATGTTATACACAGGATGACCCAAAACAATGCCACACGGAGGGAAAGTACCATAAATATTGAACCTTTTACTGAAAACTATTTTGATTTAAAAAAAAAATCAAACTGCATTCAAAGTTTTTTTAATAATCGTCTTTCTGAACCGGGAATTGAACCCGTCTAATATGAAAAAGCACCATTCTGTATTTTATACCAAAAAATGGTTAATTGACCCTTGCTACTTTGCTGCAAAGCCATTATACACTGAACAATATCCGACATCCATGACCGCTGACCTGAAATATAACAGAATCTACTACAAATATCGAGGCAATTCGAAAAGCTACTTACTCAAAATTAGAAGACGAGGTATAGTTTATCCTAAATTGAAATTTTTATTGTTTTTAAACTATCGTGATTTTTATACATATTTGACTGCCTCTGTGGCGCAGTGGGTGTGTATCCGACTGCTACGCAAGAGGTCGTGAGTTAGATCCCCACCCAGAATAAAACTTTGTGTGATGAGCACAATGGTTTCTTTTGTGTCTGGGTGTTATTTATCTATAATATGTTTGTATTTAGAAATATATAAGTATGTTTATATAATAATAATAATAATGTCTTGGGACAACTCACACAACGCTATCTGATCCCAAACTAAGCAGAGCTTGTACTATGGAAACCAGACAACTGATATACATACTTATTTTCAGTTTATCAGTTGTCTCGTTTCCATAGTACAAGCTCTGTTTAGTTTAGGATCAGATACCGTTGTGTGAGTTGTCCCAAGATATTATTATTATTATATATAGGGACGTGGGGTAAATATAAGGTTCGTACCTTTAAATAATTCACGCGATTAGGTTCCGAATATCTAATATGAAATATATATTTTTAGCCTCCGAAGCAAAATGGGGTGTTATAACTTTAACTTGCATATCTGTGTATCTATGTGGTGCCAAATGAATGAACCGATATAGATACCATTTTTTTCATTACGAAGTTAGGGTCGTTCGTCATTCTGAACCGGGACCACGGTCCTAAAAAGCGTTTTTTTTTTTTTTTTTTTCATATTCCCTAATTGGGATCTTTGTTTGATGATAATCCGTTCAGATCCGTTTGATGATATTCATCTTTTTCTTTCATGCATTGCGTTTTTTTTCGACTTGATAAAGTCTTTTATATCGATAACCAGCTGCACTTACGAATAAGTGTGCCGTCACCGCTCACGTTATGGACTGGTTGCTGAGCAACGCGAATAGCGATTCCGCCTGCCGATAGGCTTAAGTATTGCGCCCTGGTCCACTAAATCACAGGCACAGTTGATTATTACAATGTCATTCATGTTTTGGCAATTGCAGCGACATGCGATTCAATGTCAAACATAATTCATACAATCGGTTTTATCTTTTTAAAATTACAAGCAACTGCTGTGTAAATAGTTTGAATGTCGCCAATACATTCCATACATTTTGTATGTAATACAAAAGGCTTTGATATGGCACTGCGTCTATTGATGCAAATACGTTCTACGATGCTCCCACTGAGAATACAACGGGTTGAATGAATCCATACCTTACTACTCTAACACTGCAAGAAAATATAACTTAGACTAGGTTTAATCTATTATAGCCATTGACGTTAACAGAGAAATATAAAAGTTATAAACCTATGTCTATAGTATCGTATTTTATTGATCTATTGAGTTATTACTGCTTAGTTGTTAGTAGTAATTGTACAAACTTCTTGAATTAAAGTTATTTTATTATTTACTAGCTGTCCCGCACAACTTCGTACGCGTAAATTTTCCCCATTTTTGCAACATTTCTCGTCGCTACTCCGCTCCTATTAGTCGTAGCGCGATGTTATATACTGAGCGCGAGCCTATAGCCTTCCTCGATAAATGGGCTATCCAACAAAAAAAGATTTTTTGAAATAGGACCTGTAGTTCCTGAGATTAGCGCGTTTAAACAAACAAACAAATAAACAAACAAACTTATAATATTAAGTAGCTATAGATAAATGTACGCGCAATATTTCGAGGTTCCAAGGTCGAGTAAAACAAAATACACCCCCCCCCCCTCTTAAGCATGATGTTAGAGCCCTGCCATTTGCCCTTCGTGTGCCAGAATGAAGATCCGCCGAAGATAAGACTTTAGGTATCAACAAAAGATTGTCTACAACACAAGTATTACACCTGCAATTATACCTAATCTCGTTACAGTATTATGTGTATGTTATGTCTTATCTCTGAGCAAGGCATCTTGGATTTAATCACACCTTTCTATTACACGTTGCATGATTTAATTGCAATTTTAGAGAATTGGTAAACAACGGGTTTTACTTATATTGACGTATTATAGAATTTTATAAGCTACGGGTCTTAATCGCGTAAATATTTTATTTGAAGGCTAAATACCTGTGTTTATTGCCCGATGTTTAGACCGTAATGCAACGGCCGTGGTCACGGGTAGACTCTTAGTAGATTTATTGACGTAGACTGCAGCAAGCAAAACTTAAACGTGTTGTCAAAATAATAATAATAATAATAATAATAATAATTTATTCATGAAAGTAAAGGTACAATAAACTTATATAAAGGTATAATAACAAATAGCACAGTTAAGTATTTGCCTGAACTAGGTTGAAACCTGTGTTTCAGGCTAGAAAGTAAAATGTATTTTAATATAAAAATATTTGAGCTTTATTTACTATGGAGATACTATCTCTATTCTCTCTCTCTCTCACACATTTCTAGTCCAGTACATCGACCCCCAGTCAGATGGAACGAAGATCGAAATAAAGTCACTGAGATGGGCTGGATGCGTAGGACCAGGAGTCGTGGCATAGCAGTGGACTGATACAGGTTGATAATTAAACACCATGATTTCCCTCATACGATTAGGAGCTAATATGATATGATATTGCTTATGTACTTATATAGATAGAGAACTACAAATAGGAAACACCAAATCCATTGTTATAATACATCATGCGTACTGAACTACAAATACAAGGGTATGTTCGTTGGATAGGTAATTTAATCATCGGCAGTGTAAACTTTACACAGAATGGTAAACATAAACTTAGGTAGGCCACACAATACCGAGAGTACAGAAGGTTACCTTCATACAACGAGCATAGGTTACTTCAAGCAACACACATATAGACATCACTCATGAATACAAATTTAAATGTACTATAATTCCATGTCCGTAAACGATGCGTTGCGTTGCTAGGTACGCACTGACAGTCTAATAACTAATAGAGTCGTTCGACGTAGCCGTCTAGATGGGTTATTTGTGCAGGGGTTGTGGGGCGCGTCGCAGCGGGTAGACGGACCCGACTTAGCGACTGCGAGTCGGGTCCGTCCACTCAATGCCTCCCGTCTCGCAACCCCCGCTCAATTACCCGAGGACTGTACTACGATGAACGACTGTATTAGTTATTAGACTGTAGTACTAGTACTCTGAACAGGCTACCGCCGACCACAAAAGACTTCCATTTGATTTTGATTAAGACGATCATTTGACAAAATCAAATATAAGTGTAGTTAGTCTATACTAATATTATTAAGCTGAAGAGTTGGTTTGTTTGTTTGAACGTGGTAATCTCAGGAACTACTGATCCGAATTAAAAAAATCTTTCACTGTTGGATAGCCCATTTATTGAGAAAGGCTATAGGCTATATAACATCACGCTACAACCAATAGAAGCGGAGCAGCAATGAGAAGTTGCAAAAACGGAAAATTTACGCAGACGAAGTTGAGCGGGACAGCTAGTTTTAAATAATGAGACAGTTATTACAAAAAATATAAAGAGTATCTATAAAATACAATTACAATTTAAGTAAATTACTACAAATTTTAAATTTGTTCCATATACACTGACGGACTTATAAACTGCATCAAAGTAATAGACGACTTTGAAATAAATATTTTAACCAAGTATGCAAACTTTCTATACAGATTTAAATTGAAACCTCTAGATTGGTTCGTGAACTTTAAAACAGCGTAGGATCATATCTTTAAGTTTAAGTTTATGTACTGGAAAGGACCTTAAGACCTTTTTTGAAGAAAAAACAGAAGTTTAAGGAAAAATTGTTTAATTAAAAAATTGGTTTTAACAATAGACACAAACTTTATGCAAGGGTTTATTTGTGTTTTAATAAGGTGTATTACCCCCACGTGCCCTTATTACGGATTCTAATCGGTTCCGCATAGATTTTATAAGGGTTTTTAAAAGATCTTGCGGAATATTGTCCCATTCTTCTGAAAGTGCTGTTCTTAGTGCTGCCACTGTCGTAGACGAAGGGTTTCTCGCATATACAGCTCTTTTTAAATTGTCCCAAACATGCTCGATGGGATTAAGATCCGGGCTGCGTGCTGGCCAATTCATTGTACGTATCCCAACCTCTTCGCAATAATGTTGAACTTGTGCAGCTGCATGCGGCCGGGCATTATCCTGCATTAAAGTAAAATTTTCGCCTATGAATCCCATGTAAGGCACCACGTGATCTTCTAATATCTCTGTTATGTAGCGATGTGCTGTCAAACCCCCTCTATTACCGTTTTGACGGACCATGTCTATGAACACAAGTTCTGTTCGCCCGTTCATCGATATGCCACCCCAGACCATACATGAACCGCCTCCAAAAGGAACACGCTCCTCAATGCAACTTTGAGCATATCGCTCCCCACGTCGACGATAGACTCTTCTGCGACCATCTGCACCATATAAACATGTCCTACACTCGTCCGTGAACAATACAGAGGCCCACTGCTCTTCTGTCCAATTCAGGTGATGACGCGCAAATCTTAAGCGAGCTTGTCTGTGAGCTGCAGACAACTTTGGACCATTTGCTGGTCTAAAAGGGGTGATAGCCGCTTCCTTTAACCTTCTTCTTATTGTTCGTGCACACACGTTTTTTCCACGCACTTCATTAAGCTCGGTTTTGATGTTAACTGACGTGAGGAAACGATTTCGCAGGGAAGTTGTAACAATAAATCGGTCATCACGACCTGTGGTTGCTCGAGTTCTGCCTGTACCACGTCTCCTCCTGTAAGAACCTGTCTCTACAAACCTTCTGTATATTCTACAAACCGTAGACTGGTTTAAATTTAAATTTCTACCAATCGTTCGTTGATCCAAGCCCTCCCGCACCAATGCTACAATTTGTGCCGCTTGTTCGGACGAAGTATCCATATTATGGTTCAAAAACTCTCGATGTGTTAAAAAACTAACCCAACAATTATGCTGGTAACAATAATTCAATTGACCAAACAAAAAAAATCAATGAGAATTAATTTAAAACTTTGCTATAAATAACACGCAAATCTGATACTACGAGTAAATTTTCTTTTCCCGGCTATATTCATTTGTTTTACCGCAGTTCTATTTTTAAATTTAATTTTTTTTTAAGATTAAGAGCCAGTCTTTCCATATTTATATAATTTAATCTAAAAAGTTTGCATACTTATTATAAAAAAATCCTTTTAGAGTAAACCTGAACTTTGATGCAGTTTATGAGTCCGTCAGTGTAGTTGAAAATTTCCACGGGCATTGTGCCCAGAAGGCTGGCCGCATTTACTCTTTGTACGGCCAGGCTGGCCATAATGGCCTATACTTGGGTAACAAGATTATCAACAACGGCCATTTGTCATAAGGCTCAAAAAAATTCACAGAATATTTGGCATTTGAAATCGCTGTCACTTTGTATGGGGTAAGCCAGTCCAGAGTACTAATATTATAGAAGCTAGTCGAGGTACATATGAAGGTTGTCTACTGTACTATTGGTATTTAGTGGTAGAACGAACACGGGATTTGCAACTTGACCCATGTCCCGCGCCTCTGTACCTACGCCCGAATACATGAACCACTTGGTTTTATCGTCCCCATACACTTGTTTGTAGTGTCCATAGAGATTGAATTATGTGTTGTCTAACCGCTAGAGTCATTTAATTTGGGATATGTTATCAACTAGTTAAAATGTTTTGCATTATACCAGGTTCGTTAACGGGTTACGGTGTATGAGTGTCATTAAAAAGTTTGGGCAGGTTGATGTTTCTTAGCATAAGTTTATGTTGTATTCGTTTAAAGGCCTTGTTTACAACATATTTATTGTGGTCGTAAGTTTTATAGGTGTATGGGATAACGTTTAGTTTTAAATTTCGCCTTTTTAATTAATCTTACATTGTGATTCAGTATGACCAATAGATAAGGGTAATAGATGCCTGTATCGGTCCACAAATATTTCATTCCAGCGACTTGCGTTAGGTCGTCGGTCTATCTGGCTGGGGGTCGTCCTACCTTACGTTCATCGAGTCCTGTTCTCCACTCCAGGACTTGTTAACTCCATCGGGCATCGGCCATTGCGACTTCAGCGTGCTTAGCCTGCGTTATTTTGACTCTGTTCTTATGTCGGTTCTCTATATCCTCTATATACGCGAACGTATAAGTTTAGGACGGTATTCTCGAAAAAGATCCAACGTTTCGCGGCGTACTAATTCGCGGTTCGGCTTCATAATTTTCATAAACTAATAAACGCATTTCACGTAGTTTCCCACATATTCGCCGATCATCTCAAAAATATCAAAAAGGATTACTAAAATGTTTTCGCAAATGTCTATGCGAATAACACTGCAGATTATATACGCTAACTACTACTCAAATGCGTACAAACATTCTTACAATAGTTACAATGTAGGTACAAATCTCAGCACGCGGAGGCGTAAGTATATGTGCTAGTAGGTATTGCTGTTTGCATAGGTATTTTATTTTTTATTACCTACTTGTTATCATTGGTTCTAATCTATTAAATTGTTTATAACAAAGTTGATATTGACGTGTTGTATGTATGTTTTAATGCAAGTTAATTATATTTATTGAAGGGTCCCTAAGTCAGTGGCGACAGAGCAGGTCGGGATATCTGCGAGGTTCAGTAACGTTACCGCTGTTGGTCCATAGATGGGAGATCGTTTCTGAACATTGTTTCACTCCTCCGTGCCTCGGAGAGTACGATAAAGGATGATTCACGTTACACCCAGTCGCATCAGTGCCGGGTTCCGGCCGAGCCCCGGCCGGGACACGGTCAAACATTTATAGTATACTTTTTGAATTAAGTGATTCATGCTTGCCCGCGGCCCGGCCATGAGCCGCTCGGACCCGGTCGTATGCGCTGAGAGCCCGCAGGACAGTTGACGACGGATGTGATGAGCAGCTCAACAGCAAAGTGGATGATGAAAAATTGCTAGAATGTGTGCGCAAGTACCCTGTAGTTCACGATATGAGCCTTACTTGGATAATAAATACAAAAATGTTATTTGGAAAGCAATATCGGACGAAATGAAATACTCTGGTCAGTAGTAACCTTTATTTCAACTTAAGTATTGTCGCATCGCCCGCGCGCATCAGACGGTTGTCGTAAGGTTCATTTCCGTACGACGCTTGTCGTAAGGTTCGACAAGCGGCTGACGCTCGCGGCCGATGCGACAATATTCACAGTGCGCGCGCAGGCCTACGACAGTCGTCGGCCGCGCGCGTCTGTCACTTACCTCAGCCGCTTGTCGTAAGCCACGAGCGGCTCGCGATCGATCGCGATGCACGGAAATGAACCTAGTCGCGCGCGGCTCGCGATCGGCCGCGGATGCACGGAAATGATCCTTAAAGGTATAATAGTAGTATATCCAAGTGTCATTTACTTTGCATAACATGTAGTTGTATCGGTTTTAGTAGGTATTTTATTATAAGTAGTAAATTTTAGTACAAGTAGGTACCTATCTATGCCTGATGTTGTTGCCCTATTAAATTATGTCCCGCTGTTGACCTCAAATATTCTTTAAACATTTCTCTTACCTTGCGGTACGATTCATCCGCACGCAAAACGAAACGAAATTCTTCTTTCAATTTGCACCTACGCTCGATAAAATAATTAACACCGATGAACAGCAGCAGCGGGAGGAACGCCACCGCCTATCCAAATCCCCCGTCAACTGCACAATTCACTCGTTCCAACAAACGCAACCGCAATGCAACTGGCACAATTTGACACAATCGCCGTCGTATAGTGCCACAATCCCAGGCCTCTGCGTCACGCTCTTTAATGGAGTATATTCTAAAAAATAAAGAAGAGTCCAACACACAAAACATTCGTCCTATTGATGCTTTCTTAAACGGCACGGTAGCCACTATAAAATCTTTTTCTCCCTACAATCAGCATCTTGCGAAAGGAAAGATATTTGCAGTAGTAAAAGATTTAGAGTGGGAACAATTGTCAGCAGAGGCTTTTTCTTAAACATTCCCAATGAGTGGAAGATCGTCGTCTGCTAATTCAACGCTAACTTTGGAATCGATGCCTTCAACGCCAGTGTATACACAGGGTCTCGATGACCATCCCAGCTCTGAAATCGACGCCTTCCACGCTGCATCGGTCTCGATGACTACCACAACTCTGCAATCAACGCCACAGTATGCATCGGTCTCGATGACTACCCCAACTCTGGAATCGACGCCTTCAGCGCCACTGTATGCATCGGTCTCGATGACTACCCCAACTCTGGAATCGACGCCTTGAACGCCAGTGCATGCACAGGTCTCGATGACTACCCCAACTCTGGAATCGACGCCTTGAACGCCAGTGCATGCACAGGTCTCGATGACTACCCCAACTCTAGAATCGACGCCTTCGGAACCGATATCGTGGGCATCGGTTCTGAAGGCGTGGTTTCCATACGCTAATAATATTAGAAACCTTAATAATAATACATCTACTTCCTTCCCGCATTTTATAATTTACCTGCAACAGACTGCTAATCGCTCCATGGAGATATCTTTTTTTGGTTAGATTTGGTTTTACTTTTTCAAGTAAAAGAGTAAAACACTCTTTAGACATCCTAAAATAAACATAAAACTTGCTCTCATCATCTATTAATTCTTCAATTAGCCTCCGTAACCGAAATCGGTAAGGAGACCATTATAATATAATTATATTTAAATAAAGTAGAGACAATTTCATTCGAAGCTGACATAAGTAGTTGGTATAGGATATAAAAATCTATAAGTAGTTAAACTGTTATGTATTAAGTTATAATACACAGTAATCTCCAATACGCTACGACACTTACAATATCAGTCCGAGAGCCTATAACTTTAAAGTTTATTGCCAATTTAGCACCACTATCAGATTATTAATTTCGAATATTATCAAATTTAATATTCGGTTATACGATCAAGATGAAATATAATATGGCGAGTTTATATAAACCTCTCTGGCTAATAAACAATATAGGGACCTATCGACGGTTATACCAGAATATTAATTTCAGGGACCTCTATAAAGAAACGTATTTAGTACGTGTTGAATTACTTGCGGAGTAAATAATTGTACGTATTACATTATTACTTGATTGCTAACATTGAGGATTAATAATTATTATAAACTGACTAACTTTTATCAGCGATTTTAATTTTCATAGCCCGTGCTGTTCAGATGTAGGTGTAAATATATTACTGTATAAAGTCCAGATAGTAGTTTTTGTGTGAAAGAGCATCAAACAGGCATACCTCCATCCTCACATGGTATTTATAATCTTGTAGTAAAATATTAAAGAAAACACAAATAATTTCATTGATTAGAAACACCTACAGAAGGAAACACATCATTAACATATCACACGGACATTGAATCTCGGAGCAAAATGATCCGAGATTACGTATCTGCAAGTCATGTATATGTGTGCGTTGCTCGAACGCACTTTGTTTGAAACCTTTCATCTCTACTTTTATTTTGCGTTTGAATTTAAACGTCAAGCAAGGTGAATACATGACCAACGGGAACATGCATTTTCACTATAGATCACCTTGCAATCACCGTTTTAAGAGTTTCGTAGTCCATTTATCCGTAGACTACATGACTCTTAGTAGCAGAAAGTTGTAATTTGTCACGGGTATATATATTAGTCACGCACTTACGCCAACAGTGTGGTATTTTTTAAAATAATGCTACGCGAAAGTCTATGTTGATATTAAAGCATTATTGTCTATTGAAAACGTGATTTCTAAAGTATTCTTTTGTTACAGTTTACAGAAAATAATCAAAATGTTATAATTACTAAAGTTTAAAATGAGCGATAGTAACTTATTATATGCATCGTTTGTAAGCATTTAAATAGAAAATTTAAAGCGATATAATAGGTGTAATAAATTCTTTTAGTTGACAGTTTGTTTTTAATCCATTGTTTTGCAAACAATTAAGTTTTTCAATTAAAATACGCAACCGTTTCATCTTTAGAAAATAAAGTTTGTTAGAGTGGGTATATTAATTTTATAAATATAAATGCTTGATTAAAATCGTGTTGGGGCGCACGTTAAGTCAATATAAAATTGCCACATGTCTCTTCGGTGAAAATGAATATAATACTATAAAAGCTAAGTTATTTGATAAAGTTACAATAAAAACTGCTATAAATGAAGCAAAGAAATTTGTTTTTTATATTGTCCCACCAAACAGCGAAAAAGCCAGCAACTATCAACAATTTTCAATAAACGTGGTACCTACGTAGTTATGGGTGGCCAACCCAAACCCCAATTCATGTTAGTAAACCAAGCCTGAGACGAACCACCGTCGAAGACTCATTTAGATCAATTACTATAAAATTAATGATGACCAAATCAATTATAAATATCAAATATTGGAATGTTAATGATTACCAGAACACCATTGATGGGTGGTCTGTCACCAAGTTGCACACATGCAACTAACCCTGTATTTACACGTATTTTAACACATATAAGATTAATATATAAAACCGTGTCTTGCAGACACATCAGATTGTTCCATTCTGTTGCTCATGCTGAGCACGCGTGTATTGTAAATAAAGTTTTTAAAAACACAAACACCGCGTGTCATTATTTGACTGGCGCAGTCGGGTCGGATTTTCTTAAAGTCGTATAGTCCAAGTCGCGGTAAAAAGTGCACGAAAATAGGCCATCGTCGCGAACGAGTGACAAAACGCAGAAATCCGTAAAGAACCTAAATAAAAAAAATATAAATTTGTCAAACGATCGGCATCGGCGCAGAAGCAGCGGAAAGGACATCTCAATCCAGGCATGGGGCATGGTTTTATGTGAGTAGATCCTTTTATCGCCACTAATTCCTGTCTATATCCATGTTTTTATTTTCGTTTAATTGAACTGCATCGTCAATTTCACGTTAATTATTTTATTTTGTGTAATTTCGGTCCAAACATTACCAGGTTACATTTTTACGTGTAGTTAGACCAAATCGCTAACTATACCTTAGGGAACGTAATTTGGACAAACATTGCCAGTTACGATTGTTATTTTTGCCTTAAAAATATTGTGTGCTAAGAAGCTAAAGTTAAACATTTTGAAATTTCATATATATATAAGTGTGTTAGTATAGCAAAATGAATCAGGTACAATTAATACCTAAAGAAGTCCAGTGTATTATCCCAAGATACGATGGCGATGAAAAACTATTAAATCTATTCATTATTAAATGTGAGTACGTAATAAGGAGTTTCAGAGTGGAAAATAATGCCGCTCAGGAAATTTATATATTTCATTGTATAACTAGTAGGCTCACAGGAAAAGCAGCTATTTTAATAAGTGAAAGAGCAAATATTAATACTTGGGAAAGTCTCAAAGAACTTCTTATCCAACATTTTGGCGATCCGAGAACAGAAGCTTGTATCGCGATAGAATTGGAAAACATTAAAATAAAACCTAACGAAAGTTATATAGAGTTGTGCCATAGAATTCAATGCGTAAAAAGTTCTTTGATTTCGAAAGTTAATTTATTAACTGACGAGGGCGTAAAAGCCGCAAAATATATTATATACAATAATACATCGTTAAATGTCTTTTTATATAATTTACCTGAGGAACTATTGAAATTTGTGAGATTAAACAAATGTACAAATTTAGAAGATGCCTTAGGAGTTGTCACTGAAGAAGTCAACTTTCAAACTAGATATAACGCTAAAAATAAATTTAAACAAAATGTAAACCAAAATAATTTTAAAAGTAATCAAAATATTACTCAATTTAAATTTGGACTGCCTCAGCACAGTCAACCTATGCAAAATACTCGTAACTATAAACCTCAATTAAATACGTCTCTAAATCAGCAAAATACATTTAGACCTAACTTTAATCCACATGCTAATTTTAGGCCCAATTTTAATGCACCTCAATTTGTGCAGAGGCCTATGTTCAATTCTCCAAATGAACGTGGATTGGCTAGATTTAATCAGCCACAACAATTCCCTAGAACACTGAATAATTATAAGCAATCTGGATTCTTTAAACCGAACCAGAACCAACAGTTTAGATTTGGGTTAAATAATAATCATTCGCCAAGAAATAATTTTAATAATGATTCTGACGTCTCAATGCGAACGGCCAGAAATAATATGTTAAATAACGAGGAATCTGTTGAACAGACTAATTTTGAAACAAACGAAAATTTTTATGTAGAAGCCTCCCAAGACGAAAACCAAAAATAATCAATATTAATTTGGATAGAAACAATGCTTTCGATTTACCGCACATAATGTTGCCAGAAATCGAAGCTAAATTTATGATTGACACGGGAAGTACTCGTTCATTTATGAAGCCAGAAAAGGCAAACGAATATTTTTCACAATTTAAGGGTATAGAACCATTTGTAGTTATAAGTACGCATGGGCGTAGCAAACATGATGAAATAGTTAATATTCCATTAACGGGAACTTTTAAAACAAATATGTTTCATAAGTTTTTTATATATAACGTAGATAATGCGTATGATGGTTTGATAGGATCGGATCTATTAAAAGAGTTGGAAGCGAATATTGATATGAAAAATCAAGTCTTAAAAACAAAAAATACTGAGATCCCTATATTATATAGTCCTATATGTAAAATAAAATTACCTCCACGTTCGGAAATCCGAGTCAAGGTTCCGACAGTGTTAGAAAATGGTAATGCAATTTTAAACTATTTAGAATTTTGTCCAGGAGTCAGAATGCCGGACGCTATAGTTAAATGCGAAAACTTTTATGCGCAAACGATTATACAAAATATAACTGAAAAGGGATTAAATTTAGTTTTTCGTAAACCTCTAAATGTTATTAACTTAGATCTATGCAATTCAAACGATATTAACATAAACTGTAATATTTCAAATGTATGTGAAGATATTGACATAGAACAAATTTCATTAGATAACTTGTCTAAGCTTAGGCTGGATCACTTAAACTTAGAGGAAAAGAATAGTATTTCCAAATTATGTGAAGATTATAAAGATATATTTCATTGCGAACAAATTCCCTTATCTTTTACAAACCAAGTAAAACATAAAATCAGAACAAAGAATGAGGACCCTATATACATACGTCCGTATAGGCATCCTATAACTGTAAATGAAGAAATTCAAAAACAGGTAAATAAATTATTAGAAAATGATGTAATTAAGGAGTCTCACTCTCCTTGGAGTGCTCCAGTTCACTTAGTCCCTAAAAAGATGGACGCATCGGGTGAACAAAAGTTTAGAATGGTAATCGATTATAGAAGATTAAATGAAATTACCACAGACGACAAATATCCATTACCAAATATTTCGGATCTTTTTGATAGGTTAGGGAAAGCAGCATACTTTTCTACAATAGATTTAGCTAGTGGCTATCACCAAATAGAGGTTGAAAAAGAGGATCAACCCAAAACTGCATTCACCACACAATCGGGACATTTCGAATTTACTCGAATGCCCTTTGGTTTAAAAACGGCACCCGCCACATTCCAGAGAGCAATGGATAATGTGTTAAGAGGATTGCAAGGTATACATTGCCTAGTATACTTAGACGACATTATCGTATATTCGTCTAGTCTACCTGAACATTTAGAAAAATTAAGAAAAATATTTAATAGACTTAGGGAGACAAATTTAAAAGTAACGCTAGACAAATGCGAATTTCTTAGAAAAGAAGTATTGTATTTAGGTCATTCAATCTCTAAAGAGGGATTACAACCTAATAATGACAAAATTAAAGCAGTTTTACAATTTCCTTTGCCTAAAACGCCTACGGAAATAAAAAGTTTTTTAGGTTTAATAGGTTATTATCGAAAATTTATTAAGGATTTTTCTAAGGTTACCCAACCATTAACTAATTGTTTAAAAAAAGGTAAAAAGATAATTTTCTCGAAAGAATATGTGGATGCATTTGATAAGTGCAAAGAATTATTAACGAATGCACCATTATTGCAATTTCCAGATTTTAATAAACCGTTTTTATTGACTACTGATGCTTCAAATTATGCACTTGGCGCAGTTTTATCGCAAGGACCAATAGGAAGCGATAGGCCAATTGCTTTCGCTAGCAGAACTTTAAATGACGCAGAAACACGTTATAGTACTATAGAAAAGGAATTATTAGCCGTAATTTGGGCATGTAAATATTTTAGACCATACTTATATGGTAGAAAGTTCACAATAGTTACGGATCATAGACCACTTGCATGGTTACACTCATTTAAAGAACCAGGAAGTAGGTTAACGAGATGGAGATTGAGATTAGCAGAATATGATTATGAGGTTATACATAAACCAGGGAAACAGAATTGTAATGCAGATGCACTTTCTAGAATAAAAATTAATGCTTTAGATAATGAAGATATTTCTATGATAGTAAATTTAGAAGAAAATACTTCTAGTCCAATTAGCATCTCATCAGAAGAAGATGAAATAAATCCTAATCGTCCAAAATCGCCATATGCTATATCATCTATAGGTAGCAGGACAGCTACGGCATCTGAAAGAGATGATACGCGTTCGTTAGCAACGGTTCATTCTGAGGAAAATATGGACTCGTCAGATATACCCATATTACATGAAGCAGTAGATACGAAACCAAACCAAATTTTAATTTTTACATGGAACTTAAATGAATGTAGTGTTAAAGATTTATCTAGACCTCGACAAAAAGTATTAGAAGTCCATTTGCCGACAAATAATTTAGAATTAATTAAAAACTTTTTAAAAGAATATATACGTCCAAAAATTAAATATTACCTTTATTTCGAGGATATAAGACATCGCGAACAATTTTCTAATATAATAACGAATTTATTTAAGAAAGATTCAATAAAATTGTATGAATGTACAGAAAGAGTAATTTATATAGAAGACGAAAACGAACAAAGAGAAATCGTACAAAAATACCACGTAGGAAGAACTTGCCATCGCGGTATAAAAGAAACAATTGCTCATTTAAAAAGAACTTATTTTTGGAATAATTTAGATGTAACGGTATCAAGTATTATTAATGCATGTGAAACATGCCAGAAAATGAAGTATGATAGAAAACCATTTAAGCCAGAGTTGCAATTAACTCAGACGCAAACAAAACCGTTTGAGGAAATCTTTATAGATATATTTTCTATAGAAGGAAACTATTTCCTTACTATAATTGACGCATTTAGCAAATTTGGCCAAGCTTTAGAAGTTTCTAACAGATCAACGCCCGAAATTGTACGAGCATTATTAAGATACTTTTCTCAATATGGAGTTCCGAGAAGAATTAGCTCAGACCCAGGATCAGAATTTAACAATAATTTATTAAAAGAAATGTTAACATTTTACAAAATTGATCTACATATTGGAACGCCACATAATCCAAATTCCATGGGATTGGTGGAAAGATTCCACTCTACGATTTTAGAAATTTATAGATTAGCGAAATATGAAAGAAAAATCACAGATGCAGCCTGTGTTATGACATATGCTATTATGTCATATAACCAGTCTATACATTCTACAACTGGTCTTACACCATTTGAAGTCGTTTTTGGGCATACAGAATCATCAAATATTTTTGAAGTAGACTTTAATAAACAGTATACCCAACAATTAGTAAACGAACATGTAAAAAGAACAAAGTATTTGTACGAATACCTGACTAAGAAAATGGTATTAAATAAAGAAAAAATAAAAGAAAAGCGAGGAGGAGAGAACACATTTAATGTAAAATCGGGAGATAAAGTATTTATTAAGGGAGTGAATACTAGACGTAGCAAAGATAAACCACGTTTTCAAAAAGCTTTAGTTACGGGAGATGTTTCTAGAAATACGGTCACGGTAGAAACCCATAATAGACCTACTAAAGTGCCCGTTAAAGATATAAAACGTCCTCCACAGGTACGCCCTGCTGTTGGCAACAGTGATGATGCCCAGCCAGGCCCTTCAACTTCAAAAGATTGAAGATAATCCGGGAATACTACCCGTTAAAGAAGGACAAGCATTAGTAAGCCTCTATAACTGGCAGATAGTTAAAATATTAGATCTAGAACTTGTAGCCCAAAGTTTAGAGTATAACATAGGAAAATATAAGGAAATTATTAATCAAATAGAAAATAAGTTAGATATGTATATATTAGATGGAAATATCATAGATGCTGAGTTACAAACTCAATATTTAATGAATATTACTATTGAAAAATATAGCCAATTAGTTCCTAATATTAGAGTTAAAAGAGGATTAATAAATGGATTTGGAAATATAATTAAATCGATTACTGGTAATTTAGATAACGAGGATGCATTAAGGTATGATAAAATGATAAATGAAGTGCAAACAAAACAAAATGTTGTTATGGAAAAGATTACAATAATTTCTGAAATAATGGACACATTTGTTAACCTCACGAATTCCACTAGAAATAATTTTATAATTTTAGATAAAACTGTTAAGGAAATTGAAGAAATTTTAAATCAAACGCAATTCCAGCGAAGTAAGAATCTTATATTAAACAGTTTTAATTTATTAATTCATAATTTTCAGGTATTACTAATACGTTTAGATGAAGTAGAAACTGCAGTTGCGTTTAGTAAATTAAATGTTCTTCATCAATCAATTCTAGATAGTAAGGAATTATTTAATACTTTAAAGAATATTGAAGAAACAGATAAGTTAGTTTTACCCGTTATTTTTGAAAATTTAATTAAATTAGAACAATGTATAGATATAAAAGCTTATGCAAAAGGCAAACAAATAATTTTTATTATGTCAGTTCCGACAGTTCAATTAGATGTTTATAACTACTATAAACTCCATCCGTTTCCTATGTATAATCCCAATTTGAATTTAACCTTCTTATTAACCCCTAAACATTCCTATATCCTGGCGAAAAGGTCGAAAATATTACCACTTTCCCAGCCATGCAGAGAGATAGACGAAGGAAAATTTCTTTGTTACGACAACGACGTGTCTTTGGAAAACGAGAGCGAATGCATTGAAGATTTGATAAAATTTTCCACAAAGATAAAGTCATGCTATCCTTTATCAGTAAAATCCACTGACATCAAAATAAAGTATATTCAACCAGATTCCTGGATTATATTTACAGGAAATAATGCAATTTTGACAGAGTACTGTGAAAATGACATGAGTCAACATGAAATCATGGGAACATTCATTGTAACATTAAACAATGCATGTGAAGTCAAGATCGGAAAAATCACCCTTAGGAAACGACGTGTACAATCTGGAGAAGTTGTTTTTCATAAAACTCCAAATATACATTTACCTAGTATAGTTACACCAATGGAAGTCCAGCATCGAGAGCCAATCAGCCTAGACGACATCGACCTGGAAAATTTGAAGTTCCTGTCTCACGCGTTAAACCAAAAAAGTGAAGTGCCAAAAAATGACGAAATGTTCATAAATGTGAAAAGTGTTAGTATAGGAACAATTTTAGTTTATATAATACTGATTATTGTAACCATTGTAATGTTATGTCGATATAAAAATGTACTATTTCATAAATGTAGCCAAAATCATCATTCGCCAAAAACAAATGACGATTTTGAACTTACGGAGGGAGGAGTTATGGGTGGCCAACCCAAACCCCAATTCATGTTAGTAAACCAAGCCTGAGACGAACCACCGTCGAAGACTCATTTAGATCAATTACTATAAAATTAATGATGACCAAATCAATTATAAATATCAAATATTGGAATGTTAATGATTACCAGAACACCATTGATGGGTGGTCTGTCACCAAGTTGCACACATGCAACTAACCCTGTATTTACACGTATTTTAACACATATAAGATTAATATATAAAACCGTGTCTTGCAGACACATCAGATTGTTCCATTCTGTTGCTCATGCTGAGCACGCGTGTATTGTAAATAAAGTTTTTAAAAACACAAACACCGCGTGTCATTATTTGACTACGTACTATGTAGATAGATCTCGTGTAAACAAAAGAGATACAGATTTCGATAGTTGATCGCTGTTCGTTCACACAGCCAGCAAGAACTCAATCTATACTGCATCTCTTTTGCTTACAGGGCCCGTCCCTGAAAGCAAAAGAGATGCAGTATAGATTGAGTACTCGATTATACATTATTAATAATAACTTGAGACAACTCACACAACGTCATCTAATCTCTACTAAGCTCTATCTAACTAAGCAGAGCTTGTACTATGGCAATCAGACAACTAAAAAACAAATTTATATATTTCGAAATAGATACATATTATATATAAATTACACCCAGACACAGAAACAGCTAGGCGCAAGTTCGCTGGCGCGCTAAGTGAACACAAATTATGACGGAAAGAATCGAAACTCTACACCGCAGAGTTCAAATACTATTTACCACCAAGTTACTTTACAATAAATTACGCAGCGTCATCGACACTTGTGCCAACAAGCGCCTCAGGCATTGCTACATTTCACACACGCGTGTTCTGCATACAAAGATTTTGACGTGATAACGTCTTATAAATCGATGAACGGGTGCACGCACGAAAAAGTGTCACGTTATTGATTGGTTGCTAAGCAACAGCGAATGAATGCGTTGCGAGCAACGGCATGGTTGTTTATAATAATGTCATCAATGTTTTATTATGTTATACGTTATCACGTAAAATTATCATCCGTAAACCGACTTGACAGACAACCATTTTTTGTTAAAGACAACTCCCGCACTAGTTTGCAAGCACTGTGTCTAAGGAACATGTACAAACATACAAATCACGGACACAAAGTACACCCAGACTCGGAACATGGATTGGCGTGGCGTCACGAGCGGAATCTAAGCCCACGACCTCTGGCTTAGTAATAAGGGTCACTAACTCCTAGAGACCAACGGATTAGTCAATAATAATAGGATACTATTGTGACAGAATACCGAATAAAAAAGTTATCGACGATATGTACTTGGTCACAATTTTGTGTAATACTTCGAGAAGACACACGAGTCAAGTTTATTACGTCAATTTATGAATGTGATATCAAATAACAGTATTTCTGATGTTGCTGTACATTTGTTTTGTAAAAGTGTATCATTTGTCACGTTAACTACCAATTACAGAAAGTTATTGTTATTTAGCAAATACGAAAAAAGTAATAAATTGACGTTTATAAATTGTGAAATTTTGTTGTTATTGTAGATATTAAACAAGCATTATTGATATCGTTTTAAACCTTCATACTATTAATATATTCTTATTACTAGAGCAAATAGACTTTTGTAAAATAATGTAAGACATAGGCGTTAACTACCAATTACAGAAAGTTATTGTTATTTAGCAAATACGAAAAAAGTAATAAATTGACGTTTATAAATTGTGAAATTTTGTTGTTATTGTAGATATTAAGCATTATTGATATCGTTTTAAACCTTCATACTATTAATATATTCTTATTACTAGAGCAAATATACTTTTGTAAAATAATGTAAGACATAGGTGTTTTGGATCAAGACAACATCATCATTCTATTTTGAATAAATACAAATTTCAAACTATTTTGAATTACTGTGGGAATTGTGCGAAAATATTGTATAGTTTTTCTTTCTATTACATAGAAAGAAAAACCATACAATATTCTCGTGTTATTTAGATAGACAAACGTACACGAACGTTATCCAATGTAATGTTCGTCTGTTTGTGAAGAGATGAATGTATAATGACTTTCATAAGTTACTCCAAAGAATTAAGAACATTGATAGTATACATGATGCAACTTTTTAAGCGTACCTATAGCCTCCAAAATGTTGATATTCTTCCACAAATGTGATTAAAACAAAATAATATGTTGATGGTGCCAAATTATGTTTTAAGTAAAAAAGTATGGATAGGCTACATAAACAACATTCGATCTTTAAAAACGGCAAAGTAATGCATACGTAGATAGCCTATATAAAGCAAAAATCACACTATTATAAAAAAAAAAACAGGCGAGAGGTTGTCGGGCCACGCACAATGTAGGCTTCCCTGGTTTATCCGAATAATGCGGCATAAATAGTGGGTTTTCTGTTGTTTTTGTTTCATACTACTAATAACGTTATATTAAGTATTTTTCAATGGAATCTTTACGAAAATTTTGATACTTATTACTCGGTCTGCTGTAGCCTACTTAGCTGTGATGGTTTCCCTTTAAATTTCACTATTTAAACTCCTGCCGTGATTTTTTCACATACCCAACATCAACCATTTAGCTGGCAGGGGGGGGGGGGGGGACAGCTTAATATTTCACAAACGAATCCCTAAATCTAATCTTTACAACCCTTAAATGTTTTTAAAATACCTATCTAAAGATACCCCACACGACGGGGTAGGTGAGAAAAAAAAATCACTTTACATATAGAGGAGGTACGCATTTTATTTTTCAACATTTTATTCTTTCACTTTATTGTCATAAAATCCATGCAAAATTATAGCTTTCTAGTACTAACGGAAAAGTCTCTGAGCTAAGCTGTAGATGGACGGACGGACGGACGGATATGCCGAAACTATTCCGTTTTGCCATTTTGGCTACAGAACCCTAAAAGTCGTAAAAGTAGGAAAGCATTATTTAATTATCATGAAAAAGAGAAAAATGTAATCTGTTGCGTTTATCTGTTTACGCCACGTCAATGACTTATAAAAACTAGGTCTAGATTTTAAGGGACCGCTTGCTGAGCGCTTGTATAAAACTATCTACACCTTCTTTTTGCTTATACATCATTGGCTTTGCACAACTATAACTTTTGAACTTTCGTGTTTTTAAATAATGATAGGTACATATAACATATGAAAAGAAAATGATGGAGATCATGCGATGTAAGTATTAATAGAAAGTAACTATTAATTGGTTGAAGTTTCAACCAGGTTACATTGTAAGTCGAATTGTGACAACCAATCGAAGATGAAATGTCAAGCCATCAAAAATCATGAAGCATAATCGCGTTTATGCCCATCTCGTATTGTAAGTACTAAGATACAACTAGACTAGTTTCACAGTATATTTTATTTAATACTCAAGTACGTAACCTCATGATATAAAGCCATAGTAGGTTTTACGGTACCCGTGGGAAGGGAAGTGACAGGGTCGTTTATTCGTAATCGAGATCGCGGCTGCAAACGTTGAATTCTTGATACCGACATAAATAGACATTTCTTTATTATAACCTTCGCTTTAGCTCAACAAGTCGTTAACTTTTTATTTTTGCTACGTTTTTAAACTGTTCTCTGTTCTTTGATGCCTTGTGACGTCAATAACAAGGCTGTGTAGAACGTAATTGTATGCTGTTACCAACGATATAAATTAACGCGCGAATTCAAGAAAGAAGGTATATTTAAAATGAGTAGTAAACAAGTCACGAGTCACCAAAACAGTTTACGTAGATCAGTAATATTACTGTAGTGTAGTATTTTTGGCCCTGTTTAAATTTATATAGGTCTAAATAAGCAGGTACATTAAATTTTTACATATTAGATATATTTCAAGCGGCGGTAGGCTAATGGATAAGGCATCGGTCTTGCAATCGTGAGGTCGCGGGTTCGAA
Source organism: Herminia tarsipennalis (assembly GCA_945859575.2). NCBI lineage: Eukaryota > Metazoa > Arthropoda > Insecta > Lepidoptera > Erebidae > Herminia > Herminia tarsipennalis. The sequence continues at coordinate 13,816,393 of OX243835.2, forward strand.
TCCACCGACGTGAACCCACTCCTAACACAAGCCATTGTGCTTAGCTGGAGGGGTTAACAGGATTGCTAGTAATGTGGAACCACAATCCCACATTGCTAGTCATCTTTAAAAAAAAAAAAAAACTTAACTTAATCGCGTGAATTATTTAAAGGTACGAACCTTTTATTTTACCCGACGTTTCGATCGAATTGCACCGATTGGTGGTCTCGGGCGACCCGTGACCACTATCGTTGCAATTCGATCGAAACGTAATTTACGCGATTAAGTCCCGAAATATATCTAATATGTATAAAAATTGCGAAAATTTAAAAACAATAATTTTTACATGGTGAAAGATCCGAACAGGCGAGGTGATCGTGACTGGCGGACAGTGATCCTATAGTCAACGTTGGGAACTTATATTACTGCGAGGACTTTACTTGCGCAATTCAGGATTTTAACTGATCTTGTATTATGTATGTGGTAACGAATATTTAAAAATATTTCACATATCCTATAAAGTACGAGTACAAGTAAAGATTAAAATTTAAAAACAAATTAAAACTTTCCCCGCTTATTGATACAAAACCATGGTTTGGTTTATGTTGTATATTTTTATCAAAGAGACAATTTTCTCTGTAAGTATATTAATGTTATAAACGAACTTATAATAGTCTCAAAACAAACTGCTTGAGACATATCGTTGCAAAACTATTCGCCTGATATCAGGGTTGCGTGAAATCTAGAATACATTTCTCCATTTTACTCCACGTACAAGACTGCAACAAACCTCATTTATCATACAACTTCAAAATTATGAATGATAACAACTTTATTTCTCTAGAACAGGTACGTCTGCAACTAAATATGAGCGGTGTCTGCGAAATAACGTTCAGATCAAGTAACTCGAACTTATAATGAAGCAAATAGAGTACCTATCGATTGCACTTATGATAATATTATGAACACAATATTATGCAAGTTTGTAGGAACAAAGCTATCTTCCAACATAAAGGGATGATCTTCTGACCGGGGTTTGGTGATAAGCTGTACATTGTTGGTAAATGGTATGTTTACTGAATATATTAAGATATTACACTGTAGGTCTATATTCTGTCCCCGAAACAAATACCTTCTAATTTTTGTAATTTTGTATTGACTTAATTTACTATGATTATATTGACTTCATAATAGAATATTACCAGGACTTAATCGCGTAAAATATTTAAAGGTCCGAAACTTTATTTACCCGACGTTTCGGTAAAATTGAGTATATGACTACAATAACAATAATTAATTAAATATAAAATAAATTATTTTACACTAAGGGAAATAGCATTTGCAAAAATATTCTAAAAAACAATGTTTCTCTGTTGTCATAAATTTATAAACATCAAAACAAACATTGAAACTACAAGATATGACCATACAAAAGAATGACGTCATTGTTTTTTATTTCATATAAATTAGTACGGGGAGCATCGTTTTGACGTTTCTTAAAAAGATATTGATTTGACTTGATAGTCATCTACCCTTTTACGCTTTTTATATCGGATGTTTGACGCGATTATGTCCCGATAATATTTTATTATGTGCAAACATCACGAAAGTTGACTTAATTTGTATTTTATTTTATTTTGTTTTTTTTGAAATGAAGTTCTTAATATCCGCGATGTTGCAAGTTCCAAAATATTGTCACGAAACTTTAGTTTGTGTATCTTTTATTGTTGAATCAGAGTACCGGCCCAGATTATTGTTGAATTAATGTTTCCCTAAATATGCCAATGCTGTGAAGCGACAGCTCTTTGATTGCTACGCTGCAGCAACGACTACGACATTCCTGTCTACGGCGTAGACCAAAATTTACGCTTAACTTAAGAAACTGTACTCATACTCGATGACTGTACTTCATATTTTTCCCATTACCTTTTATCGGCTCTTTGATGATTTCTTAGATACTGTCATAAAAATATGGATTTTTATTGAATTGATTAAATCGATATCCATCGTATTTCAAAACGTCCAGCTTTTAGTTTATAATTCCAAACGTCCATACAGGTAGATAATAATTAGAACATCATCGAGTCCCAGCGCTAGATTTCGTGCACACAAAAGTAGCGATTCAATGTAAATTGCCCAGTGAATGGGCGGCCGCATCTCAATGGCCTATAAACAACGCGACCGTGAATACAAATCGAATATTAGAGCATTGCTAGCACGCACATGGCACGCAACATTATCAGTTTGTGGCATACGATATGAGCGATTATTGTGATCATATGCGGAACTCGATTGTGTACCTTGGCACTGGTATTCGTCCAGTTTCCCTCGCCTAGTGTGTGAACCAATATTTGACAACACTAACCTAAATTTGAAGAGGCCTATGTCCAGCAGTAGACTGATGATGATGAACCTTATTAGATACGTGTCGAAGTGTGATTAAAGTAAAGATTCATTTCCGCGCATCGCGGACGATCGTGAGCCGCGCGACGAACGGTGTGAGATGGTGTGGTTCTAATTCTAATCCGAAACCGCTTGAAATTTTTGGTTACCCTTTTAAAAAATGATTTTGAACAACAACTTTGAGTTGTATTTTTATAAGTTTTTAGAAGTAAATGTTTTTGATATAACTCCAGCCTATAAATCAAATAGGCACTTGCAGTGTTTTTAATCCTCACCTCTAAAAACACAAAGCAGAGCTCGATCAATCCAGCTAGTGAAGTTAAAGTGACCCACTGAAGGCTTGTTTAAAATCCCAATTAACAATATTTTATAAAGATTTCGACTGTAAGATTTAATCTTGGTACTGTCCAATTATGCAAGTGACATTATAGTGCATTTGTGTGTGCAAACACACTAACGTTCACTACTATATTCCGATGGGACGGCAATCTGATACGAACAGAGAGATATTAGGCATAGGATTGACAGCACTACATGTTCTCAGAGGTAAAGGGTAGTGTGACTTTTTAAGATGGGCTATTATTATATATTATTAGTATATTTTTGGTTGGTTGAAGAACAAAACCTTTTAGATAATACCTATTGTTATTTGATCGAGATGAAGAATAAGTTAAAAAAAAAACTCTTTGTGACCTTCTCGTGAAAGTCAAAACTTATTTTAAATCTAAAAATACCATTCTAAGCTTCCGAATACTTAAAATGTCATTAAAATGAGTAGGAAAACTGAAAATGTTAATGTTAATTTATTATCCGGCTTCAAAAAAGGTGTGTCGCTTTTTGTACCCGTATGTGCCTAAAAAGCGTAAGCCAAGAATAGTTTTCCCTAGTGGACGGCATATACTTCTGGAAAATTGTAAAACATCAGAAATACTATAATTAAAACATAGAAGTAAGTTAGCGAAATTTGCATTCGATGAAATGCTTGATTTTCTTTCCTTATTTTCATTTGAATTTTAACTTTTTTGTTCGACCTTCTTAAAATAATAATAGAAAAACCAATACTTGAAACTAATATCATAAGAAAACAATAAAGGTTACCAAATTCAGGTTAAAAATTAATTTGCCGATGGCAAATTACAATAGACTTTTGGGATCATATCACTTTTCAAGGAAACCGATGCCTAATCCTATAAAGCCTTCTTTCAACCTTTCATTATTATTGAATACATTATTATTGTTTGTAATATATTTCTTAAAATTACTTATTTTGTTGAGCAGATAAAATTCATCATTAATTTATTAAGTATGTTTTTTTATGCTTAAACCGGCTAGCTTTGGCTGTTGCTTAGTGAATTTTTCATTAAATGCCGTGATCATGATTAGACATCTAATGTATGTCTCAAGAGTATCATACGTAGAAATAAAATGGTTGTAGTTTAAATATTTATAAAGTCTAAATCAAATGAAGTAAAAAATAATGTTAAACTATTGACGAGTATACATATAAAAGGAAATCGTTACTGACTAATACATTAACGCAAGCTCAAACAACTAAACGGATTGGGTTTAAGGCAGATGTTCATTCCAATTTTTAATCAAAATCAATAGTTACGTGGGTGAAACCGGTGAAAAATGGTCATAGTACTATCTTCTTATTTAAAATATACTTGGTCTTTGTCTTAAACCAGAAAATAATACAGAGAACCCTTCTTTTAAAGAATAAACTTATCCGAATTACTTACTCGTTTAATTTATGCTACCATATCAGTGGCAAATATTGCTATATTACATAAATAGCTTTAAAAATCAATCTTTGAACGGGACTAAATAATATTGTTAACACGAATTTAATTATGCGCATCGCTAGTCTTTATTCACGTTGAACAAAAATAAAAGAATATGGATATAAATCGGGATGAGTATAAATATTCAGTCAAACGCCAATCACGCATCAAGGCGTGCCTGTAATCCTGTAATTCATACTCCAGCGTGACAGGTGACGTCAAGCTCATGGTTTTATTTATGGCGCGATGAAAATCTTCATACAATATTTTAGCTTACACCGGTGTAAAGTAAACACCTACACAATGGTACGCTGAGAAAGTACAACGTTTCAAATTAAGTCAACGAGTTTTTGTTGGTGAAAATAAAAGACCAAAAGATTTTACAAGATTGCGGCCTAGACTCTAAATGTTATGTTTCGAGACCGGTACTCTGAATTTAATATTTTATTTCGTAAGTTTAAAAACTTGTGGACAGTAAATAATGGTCTCCTAACGACTCCGGTTACAATAGCAAATTTTAACTCAAAAATTGTAACTACTTCTAAGCGCAATTGAACTAAGTAGATAATAAATTATCGTGATATCAATAAAACAACTTTAAGTTTTAACTGAATGTTCAATATTTCTGTATTGTCTGCGACGACCGTGCAGATTTTTTATCTGTGTCCGTCCGTTGAAAATATGTCACATTTTTTTTGAAGAGACGTACAGGTCCTTGTCATGTTGGTAAACGTCACGCGTCACGCATAACAGTATCAGTGACACCCAAATTATTGTTTAGCAAAGATCTCATTTGAAAACGAACTAATCGTTAGTCTCATCTGTCCAGTAATTTCACTTGCTGCAGTGCCCTTCAACCGAAACACAGTGATAGAAAAAATAACTGGCACTTCAACTTCGCAGGAGATATTATAGTATACAAGTATATGCTCAGACACAAGAGCAATCTTTGTTTCCTTACTCTCCTCTTATAGCCCGATGGAACGGAAATCCGACATGACCAGAGAGAGATTATTCGCAGGACCGACGGCTTAACGTACTCTCCAAGGCAAGGAGGGTCAGTGTTCGAAAACGGTCCGTAGATGGATTCTATGAACCGACAGTGGTAACGTTGCTTAACCTCGCAGATATCTCAATCTACTTGGTCGTCACTGAGTCAAGGACGGGGGTCCTTGACTCAGTGAGGACCAAGTTTAAACGACCTAATAGTTTGGAATGGTCGTTATAAAACAAAATCCTGTCAAGATATAACTAGTGACAAATATTCGAATCCAACTACCTACTGTTGTTATCATTTATTAAGTTAACAGCGAAGTAACCTTAGCAGGATCAAAGAACCATTAGAATTATATAATATACAAAAAGCTTCATAATCTAGTAAATATTATTTTAATCGAGGTATACGGGAAACAGGCACAGGTCGCACATCATATTACGCTGGCGAGAGAAAACAGATGGCGAGATTTCATTACAATATCTCAGCGGCGCGGAAAGAGAATCGCAGCCGGGACTTGTAATGTTCCTTAGATTATACAAGGCGTATGGATCTTTGCTCTTTAGATTTATTAATGTGGACTCAACTGAAATTTTTATACGAGCTCTTCATTCTGTTATATTCAAGACTCATTTTATAAGGTACGATTTAAGAGTGAGGATAAATCTATAATAATCTTATGAAGCTGAAGAGTTTGTTTGTTTGGTTAAACGCGATAATCTTTGGAACTACTGGTTCTAATTTTAAAAAAATTGTACTGTTTATAGCCTATTTATAGAGGAAGGCTATATATAGGCTACATAACATCACTTTTACCAATAGGAGCGGATCATCAATGAAAGATGATTGCAGAAGCGGGAAAAAATGACGCAGACGAAGTTGCACGGGTCAACTAGTGAATTTATAAAGTGATTATCTAAAGCAGGCAAGAGCTATAGAAACAATTTATTATACATCAGGTTGAGTACGAATAAGCCGTGTGGTGCCGGCTTAAGAATAGCACCACCCCATCTCTTCCCGTGGGTGTCGTCAAGGCGACTAAGGGATTTCACTCCGGAGGACGGGCAGCAGCGTCCTCTGCGTACTTAAAGCCTTACTGCGATCGCCAACCCGCTCGCCAAGCGTGGCGATTATGGCAATTACCCTCAGGATCTACATACCAGTAGGTTCTACTGGGGAGACCCGTGCCCAGCAGTGGGCCATCATATGGGTTGAAATGTAATGTATGAGTACGAATTTCGTAGAATTTGGCAGAAAGCTCCTTTCTCCTTTATTATGTCTTTGTAATCGTTGCAGTCTGTCAGTGCCGTACTTAAATGACAATTTGCTCATAGCACCCTATTGCTTATATCAGTTTTGATATTTTTTTTGCCGTTTGATTTATATAAACATAATAATATTCAAAAAATACAACCGCTTACTGCTTTACTAATCGTTTCTCGGACTCGAACTGGGATCTTCTAGTTTCTGGACCGCCCGATTTTTCACGTGAGCTATAATAACATTTACCTTCGTATTCTAATGATATTGTAGCCGTTTTTCATTGCTCTCCCTCCGTCTTACGAACTTTCGAACAGGTCACGTATCCTGACGTGAGTATATATTTTTTTACCCATCCCAAAAAGTTTTCACCTTAAAAAACAAATATTCTGACAAATAGAAAACCTCCTCCTGTTTTGAAGTCGGATGAAAATATTTCTATACTTATATTATAAATGCGAAAGTTTGGAAGTATGAGGATGCGTATATATTTCTTTTTAAAATTATTCACATGAAGGAAGTCGCGGCCAATAGCTAGTACATAATTAAGAGTAAAAATTCATGCTGCTTAATGTGAGTAACGTGAAAGTCGTGACAATAATTGCGACGTGGTTGATGCTATTACGCATTTAGATTCAGAACCAGGTCTAGGGAATGCATGGCCCTGTCTCACAACAGATGGGCCCTGGATGGACATGATAAATTTCCCACTAATAGGTTCTCTCACTATTGATCAAAATCGTTCGAATTTAACAATGACTGAAATCACGTCATAATTAGATAAAACTGGGCAAGACCATGTCAGACCATGCCCAGCCATCCGGAGCCATTGCCGTATGAAAAAATCCGATTTGAATAATTGCACCAGCAGAAGAGCAGCAGTATGTCCATGGCACTTACGACCTTTTGTTATAATAATAATAATATCTTAATATCTTGGGACAACTCACACAACGCTATCTGATCCCAAACTAAGCAGAGCTTGTACTATAGAAACCAGACAACTGATAAACATACTTATATATTTCTAAATACATACATATTCTAGATAAATAACACCCAGACACAGAATAAACCATCGTGCTCATCACACAAAGTTTTATCCTGGGTGGGGATCGAACCGACGACCTCTTGCGTAGCAGTCGGATACACTCCCACCGCGCCACAGAGGTAGACGTTTTGTTATGAAACTCAGTTTTTCGGTAATAACTTAATGACGGTTTATCCGATCATGTAATAAAATAATTTTAGCTCAAAGTATTTCTTATAAACTATCTTTGTTTGTTTTTATATGTTTTGGTCACCATGTGGCCAAAACATATAAAAACAAACAAAGATTGGAACAACTATTTCACCACACACCTTTTCATCAATATTCATTGAGTAATCTTTGAGTAAATGGCTGTGACATACGGACGGACAGACAGACCCACTAAACTATAAGGGTTCCGTTTCTGCCTAATCTTTGTAATTACATTTTATGTTTGTGCTAGCAGTTCGTAGATAAGGAGATAGGAGATGTAAGTTACTTACGTAATCAAGAATTTTGACTTTGTGTTGTAATAATCATTACAAAGTAACATTTAATGCTCACGATGTTTTGTTATGATCCGAATATTGGATCATCTAAATTACCGGCCTTAAATAATATGTCTTACCTTCGTCTAAGTACATTCCAGCAACAACATTTAACACACACACAATTATTGTCATCCATATTATCAATAACTTCATTTTATTTAGTTAAAAAAAACACCCACTTCACATGTACGCTTCAGGATCACTGGGAAACAATTGACTTCATTTTAAAACGTACGCCATGTGGTGATATCATAGTACCTATATTCTCCCAATTAATTAATAAGTCAAATCAATAAAAAATAAAACATATGTCTGTAGATTCACAGTGTTAGAGTATGTCACGTGTTTCTCATTAGAGCCACGCTTCGTTGGTGAACGATCGCGTGGAACTATTTTGCACTAGTTTTATAAATAAAAATGAATGTGTGTTTGTCGGTATGTCCTTTATGCGTTTCGAAACTATTGATCAGATTGTAATGAAACTTTGGCAGGGTGTACTGGGGACGCCCGCGATTGCTTCTGGCCAAAAAAAGGTACAGCGAAGCGTTGCCAGGGTCACTAGTTCGCTATACAATAGTAGAGTAGTAGCCGTATCTTTTTAAAAAACTTCATAACATTCGTATTTGTAAGTATGGAGTACACAATACCTCACACGCCAATAACGGTGACATTTGTTTGTTTTTTATTTTAATTTTTATCACACTAATATTATAAAGGCGAAAGTTTGTGAGTATGTGAGTGTGTATGTTTGTTACTTCTTGACGGCTAAACGGCTGGAGCGATTTTAATAAAATTTGGTATGGAGTTACCTGACACCCTGGATTAACGCATAGGCTAATAAAACACCGCGGGGCACAGCTAGTTTATTTATAAAATACAATGTTAAATATTATAACTTAGTAATAGTAACTAAAAACCACTTACGTCTGGTCTCAATAATCTAACTATCGATGGATTTGGCTACTTGACAAACTCCATACAAATTATGTCAAAATTCTACCTCTAGTAGCCAAATCCATCGATAGGTAGATTATTGAGACTGGCCGTTATTAGTGCTATAGCGATAGTACAATAAATGCATTTTTGAAAGATAGAAAAAATTGAAATCCAGACTCAGGAATCGAACCCGAGACTTCCGTAGCTAAACCGGGGCCAGAAGCAACCATCTTTCTGGACTAGTGATAGTGATTAGTTACTAGTGCTATATTAGTGATATTAGTGCTCCAAATATGAGAAAAGCTACCACACTAGAGAAGAAAAACAATAATGTTGGCACTTTCGTCTTAATTCGATTTAGGTCAGTAAGTCACCAAAAGCTCTATGCCATAGACACTACACGTGTCTGTGACACAGAGCTTTTGGTGGCTAAGCTAATATAAGAAGCCAATACGAGATTCACACAGCCAAAGCAAGTCGCATAATATGAGACAGCAAAATGCTATAAAGCGTATTTCAAAATTTACTGAAGGTCTTACCTCCTTTTGTTGATACTGAAAAGAATAACTTAGGTGCTCGAATCATAGATATTCTAAAAACCGGTGCTCAAATTGGAATGCTCCATGATTTTCCGTAGCTAATATATATCTTCCCGAATGACCTTGACTAGTTGAAGAGATGAGTAAGTACCAAGCACTCACAATTAATTTCCGTCAACTTTTTCTTTGTTCAATCTATCTAATTAATAAATTAATCACTCGTTGCTACTGCGTGGCAACGTGATAAGGACGGCCAAAGACGCTCCAATGTCTTCTTATTTTATTAGTTGCTATGTTGCTTCTTGTTCTGACGTGGATAAACAAACCTTTGTAATTTTTCGTAATTATAACGTCAGAGCTTTCAGATTGTCACGCTTTTCAACTTGCGTTTATTTGTTGGGCTCACATTTCTTAATTAGCATTCATTTAGGTGCACGAAATTTTACCTTTCAAGCACAGACAAAGCCGCTTGTCCGTCTTTATTATTAAGTTTAAATTATAGTCATTAACTAACGAGAAAACAAGCGGGCCTCTCAATTTGCCGTAAGATTTTAAAGATAAGGTTCTTAGTAACCAGAAACTTTTCCTAAAATTAAACTTGAATAAATTATGCTTGTACGTTACAGACATTTAGATATGAATAATTATTCCATGCTCTTCTTGTGTTAAATACTAGTCATAATTATCTGAATTTGTGTGAAATGGTAATTATATTCTAACAACTTCATTTATTCATTTAGAATTACACAGTCTAAGCAAATGATATTATAACGATGCCTATAGGTCCTGAATAGTCTAGTTATTTACTGAATGCTAAATAGCTACCAATAATGTACCTAGTAGTTACGCAATATTAATTAGTTGGGTACGACAATCATATTAGCAAAATCAACATCATCAATCCTGAGGCTAATACACACATAGAATAAATTGCGGTGGCTTAACTGCCGCAAAATTTGCCTCAGCGTGTTGTTTAAATTGAAATTATTAGCACCTAGACGAAAGTGAACACCCGAGCAGTTTTTGCCTCACGTTTACACATTAGCATTGCCGAGTATATGAGTGGGGTGCCGTTCGCCGCCAAGCCGTCGCGTCGGCTCCCACAAACGTACGGCAATACTCCCTCTTTTATTTATGTAAACGTAGAAATGTAAATTAATTTCTGCGTTTATGAAATGAGACTTTTTGGCGGTCTTTCATACAAATTACTACCCGTTGGTGAACGCGAAAGATGTGACGTGACGATTTGACAGAAAACGTCCGCGTTCAACACGTAAACTCGTGTTTAATTACCACGAATGGCGTAGTAGCTGCGTCGCTCGCGGTTTATTTGCTGTTATTTTGGTAAAGTTACTTACGTTATTGTGTTAAATGATATTAAGCAGACCTTTAGGATGTTATATTAATCTATATGCTATATTCACTTAGTAGCGATATTAAAGATGAAGAGCATGTGTGAGAGTGGATCTATTACCTTAAGAAACTGTAGTATTACCTTAAATCGGAAAGTTGGTTTTGTCAGAATACATGAAAGAAAATATTAAATAAAAAAACGGTTTCTTATGTGCCTGAATGCAGTATTGATTGAGTTGTACGTAGCTAAAATACATTTGAGTTAGAATTAAGTGCTTATAGCAAAACGCTTTTAGTTTATCACCCACGACTAAAAGGGAACCTGTGCTGTCTGCCAACTGTGATACGTTTAAACAAAGGTCTGTTTTGTTTTATATTTGCACAATTTAAACACATTGTAGTAAAACGTATATTTTCTTAAGTGGTAGTGTGTGTCGTACCTGATTCCTGTGAAACTACTAAGAGAACTAAGAAATATCTTATAATTATAGTTTTTTGTGTTATTTTATACTAGACTGCTGCTAGCTGTCTTCCTACGGGTGTAACTATTGAAGAAAATTAAATAATTTCTTCCCTTTATTGTACGATCATAAAATAAAATAGCTTTTTTTTATTTTAAAGGTTGTCCAGCCGTATAAGAGGGGTTAGGACAAACGCATGTTCTAAAGAATTATATTATAATACAAGCGGACGCCTAGCGGTTTCACCCGCGTAGTTCCCGTTCCCTTGGGAATACAGGGATAAAAAGTCCTAGTCATCCGGGATAGTGTAGCTTCCCAACGGTGAAAAAATCAAAGGTGATTTTTTAAAATCGGTCCAGGAGGTTTTAAGTTTATTCGTTACATACAAAAATACAAATATTTTCTATTTATAATATAAGTATAGAGATATTATAAAATTATATATATTATGGGTCTAAATTGGAATTAAAGGCCTAAAGCTAATTAAAATTATATATATTACGGGTATTGCAACGGCCATGGCCACGGGTAGACTACTTAAGTATAACTAGTCCGGCCATAAATACTGGTACATAAAAACTTTTCTTTTTTCAACTTTTTAATTACTATGAATTTGGAACGCGTTTATTATTTTTAAAAGTTCTTTCGATTTCACATTTATTTTTTCGTGTTCATTGGGGTGTTAAAGAAAATTGGATTGCGGAGATCGCCTTGCACAAAGTGGGTATGGAGCCGTGGGTCATATTCCAGACACTTCAAAAGCTTTACCATGCTGATACCAAGCTTTTGAAGTACTAACAACAGATACAACACCACTTCCTCTGTTGAAGACCATAGGCGGGGTGGCCGCGTGCTGTTAGAACTACAAATACTTAATGCTGTTAAAGCCAGAATTAATCGAAATCCCATTAGGAAGCAAAAAATCTTATCGCGAGAAATGAAGATTCCTGCTAGAACTCTGTCACGTATTATTAAACAAGACCTGAAGCTCGGTGCTTATCGTCGATATACAGGACATGCCCTAAATCAATATTTGCAATTAAAAAGAGTGGATCGATTAAAATGCCATCTGTCGCGATACGCAGGTGAAGGGCACAGAAATATCCTTTTCACCGATGCAATGATTTTCAGGATTGAAGAGCACTACAATAAGCAAAATAATAAAGTGTGCGCTCACAGTTCTAAAGAAGCTGCTCAAGTCGGAAAGGTACAGCGTGGTCATTATCCTGCGCCAGTGATGACTTGGTGGGGCGTGTCCTATCAAGGCGTCACAAAGCTACATTTTTGTGAAAAAGGAGTGAAAACTTTAGCCAAAGTGTATCAAGAGACAGTCTTGGATCTTTCAGCAATACACTTTTTTAAAAAATGTACCGTGGACTTTCCAGCAGGAGTCTGCACCTCACAAGGTACGAACTACGCAAGCCTGGCTTGAAACCAACGTTCCGGACTATATAAGAGCTGAAGACTGCCCCTCATCTAGCCCAGACCTCAACCCTTTAGACTACACATTATGGTTAGTTTAAGAGTACATGGCTTGCTCTAAACGACACGGCGACATTGAGTCCCTTATTAATTCTCTGGAGCAAGCAGTGGCGAAATTTCCCATGGAAACCGTGCGTAAATCCATAGATTCGTGGCCAGACAGATTAAAGGCCAGACAAATAAAAGATGAAAGTGGCCTTTTTGAATACAATATTGTTTTTATTTTTTGCTAAGACTTTAGTAAATATGTACGAGACTGGGTGGCGCAAAAGTAGTGGCACTAAAGAAAATACTTTTTTTTTTTTTTATATGACATTTTCTGTCATTCTGTTGTTGAAAATTGTGTAGTGAACAAATGTAAAATACACTGAAAATAAACATGGACCGTTTTACTCCCCAAGAACGTGGAATAATTGTGTCAATGTTCTTACGGAATAATTCATCAGTGATAAGAACACAACGTGAATTTCGTCGACGATTTCCCCACCGTCCGGCACCGATTGGTCGCACAATTCGACGCTTTGCCACACGCCTTGAAGCAACTGGCTCAACATTGGATAGACCTAAGTCTGGGAGACCAAGAACAGGCCGTTCAGCTGAAAATATCGATGCTGTGCGCGAAGATGTGGAAGAGTGTCCAGAAACATCAACGAGGCGACGTGCCACGCAATTGGGCATTTCCAGACGGACCCTGCAGCGTATTTTGGTGAAAGACTTAAAGATGTTCCCGAGTGAAACTCAAATGACTCATCAGCTGCTGCCTGCTGACCACCAAGCTCGTCTAGATTACTGCCAGCGCGTCATAAACCTCAACCTTGAAGAGGATGATTTTCCTTCAAAATTGGTTATGAGTGACGAAGCGCATTTCCATCTCTCAGGGCATGTCAATAAGCAGAATACTCGGTTCTGGGGCACTGATAATCCGCGCATTATTCAAGAAACACCTCTACACCCACTAAAAGTTACTGTATGGTGTGGCATCTGTGTTGACAGAGTGATCGGACCCTATTTTTTCGAAGACGCTGGAGGCAAATCTGGTTTCAACAAGACGGCGCTACGGCACACACAGCGCGCGACACTATGGACTTAGTGAGGGACGCTTTTCCAGGCCGAGTTATCTCTCGTTTTGGCGATTTGCCTTGGCCTGCAAGATCACCCGATCTGACCAGTCCAGACTTCTTTCTTTGGGGTTTTTTGAAATCTCGGGTGTATATGAACAAGCCACAGACTCTCGCAGCTCTAAAAGAAAACATTCGTCAAGAAATAACGAACATATCGCAGGAAGTGTTACGGCAAGTTATGCAAAATGTCATAAATAGGGCTCAAATGTGTATCAACTCTGGAGGTCACCATTTAAAAGACATCATCTTTAAATCCTAATGGTACGAAATTTAATGGCACAAATATACATTTAAAAAAATCTAAATCTAGTTTTCTAATTTAGAAAAAATGTTATAGCTGAACCAAATAGGGTCTTTACTTTTGCGCCACCCAGTATAAGTTTTAGTAATATTACATTACTTCATTAAAAAAAATCATTTTCATTTGTAACAGAACTTTTACTTTTAGTCGACAATACTTTTTGAAATTGATAAAAGTAATAACAGTGTTATCTGAAATACTTAGAATCGTATCAATAAAATCTAATGGTTTCCTACCTTTGAAATGAAAGCAGCTGTCTTCAAAAGGTAGGAAGGTCGTGTTGGCTTGAGGTCACCCCACTTCACGTTTGTTTGTTTAGGTTCTTATAACATATCGCGTCGCTACCTCTACAATGACCGATATAAGGAAAAACTATACTTGTAAACAACGAGATAACCAAAATTAATATATATACTATCATATATTTCCTTTGCAATATATATTACGTGGTTTGTGTGGTTTTTGCTGATGTGTAAGGGAAATAAAAAAACAGCACTTTTTCTTCCATCTTCCTAATTCGTGACAGCCTAAATATTCTTTCTTAAAAAAAAATGAAAAACTTTTCAAATATGAAAGAATATTCATGCGACCATGCATGTGTATATAATATGCATAATAATAATAATAATATAATAATAACATTTTGGGACAACTCACACAACGCTCTGCATCTGATCCCATACATAAACATACTTATATATTTCTAAATACATACATATTAGATAAATGACACCCAGACACAGAATAAACTATCGTGCATCACACAAAGTTTTAGCCACTTTCCGCATCCAATTCACTCCAGCGACTTTCTTTAAGTCGTCAGTCCATCTGGCTGGAGGTCGTCCTACCTTACATTTACCGAGTCGCGGTCTCCACTCTAGGCCTTGTTTGCTCCATCGGCTATGAATGTGTGGAATGTGGCCAGCCCATTGCCACTATAGCGTGCTTAATCTGCGTGCTCTGAGAGTAACTTTGGTTCTTTGTCGGATGACCTCGTTGCGAGTTTTATCCGTTATAATTCTCTTTTATCAAAGAGACTCCAAGCATATTCGTTTCATAGCCCGCTGCGCGACTTTGAATTTGTGGACTAGCCCAATCGTTAGTGTCCACGTCTCGGCACCGTAGGTCATAACAGGTTGGACGCACTGGTTATATACCTTGATCTTCAGGCATTGCGGTAGAGGCGAAGAGAAGACTCGACGAAGTTTACTAAACGCTGCCCAGTCACATTTATTTATTTATTTTACACTTAATTTACAAATAGTGTACAAAGGCAGACTTAATGCTAAAAGCATTCTTTGCCAGTCTACCTTTGGGTGATGTGGAGATACGAATATTTAGGTGCAGATTGTAGAAACTACTAAGATAATAAATTATTTTATACTACATTATAAAGTGTTCTGAAAATATATATTATGTTCTTCCAGAATAAGACGTTTGTTTACGAATTTTTAATCATCAATACAAATAATAACAGTAACTAACGGGGCAAGTTAAAAAAAAAAAGATTTATTAAGATTGTTTGGGTCGTTTTTGACATTTCTTAAAAGTGACTCATTTACAAATATCCTCCGTAAAGTCGATATTTTTTTTTTATTAAAAAAGTATCTTTAGTAAATCAAAATACTTTCGTATTCAAAATCTAAAAGTCTAAAGTATTAATACTTAAAACTTTCAGAATAATATTCGTATCGATTTTGCAGTTTCATACACGAATGAAATCTTCAAAAATTACTACATCGAATTGCTATCCGATACTGCAGAGTGTTCTCATCGATTTTATCATTTTCCTGTTCGCCAACCATAACTGCCGATGGTGTAAAAATGTAAAATCCTACAGTTTAAAACTTCAATAACATAATTCGGTATGTTTCGAAACTCCAATACCTACTAGCGAAAACTACCCAAGTCGTATAAAATATAAGCAATGTCTTCGAAATAAAATAATACTATTTAAATCGATATTTTATTATACTCGTATGATCCTTAAAAAATGAATGGAGTGACATGGAACGACCGCCCTCGAACTTTGCTAATATGTGCCCAACCTCTGTCATCTCGTGAAATAATGGTGCTAATATTTGAAAAGTTTCCCGAGGTAGGCCCATTCTAATACCGTAAAGAATTTTGCTTACAGTAATAACCACAAAGTCTTCTAAGCTCGTATGTCATGATTTCATTTTGAATACTAAATTAACCGACTTTCTTACTATCTTATTCCTATGAAGATAAAATAATTACGTCTGCAATAAAGATTTTAATTTCCTTGAGATTCACAGAGACCAAGTACCTACCTAATTGTTTGTCTTTGATGTTCTTTAAAGAATAAATTAATTCTGCGTCGCGGAAGGCTTTTAACAAAGAATAAAAATGAGCTGAAATGAATATGTTGTGGAAATTTGTTTACAATCAAGTAAAAAATAAAACAAGAGAGGTACGAAAATATGAAAGCGAGCACGTCGCCGAAAAGTTGATTGGTTGATTATACGAAAAGTTGAATATAAAAATGTTTGGTGTGTCATAGGAATCGGCAAAGGGTAATAAAGTCGGGTCTCGCCAGTGGTGTTAATAAGGGAGATCATTTTTTATCAGGCTTCCGAGTGAGGTTTCGCAAAGCCAAAACAATAAATCACCGGGGTGGCGGCCTGCGGCTTATTATTTCGGGCTACACACCAGCGGTCTTTTCTGCTAACTAACCAGCGCTCAGCGAAATGATATTTTTTCTTCGCCTCGTAGGCACACACGCCTGGTCCCTTTCGCCGTTATTAATTAACTCCACCGGATGTGGACCTTCCGTGACATATTATATCAAAAAATAATTACAGTCGCTCTACGAATCGCTTCACGAGTTACCTAATTAAATAGGGTAGTTAATTCGCTTATTACAATTTTGAGTTTGTAATTTAATTTGCTAAGTCACCAGCATTCCCCTACTTTTGCTATGGAAAATTATGTTTGTCATTGGATTTTATTTATTATTATTTTACTGAAAAGTGCATTTTTTAAAGTTAATTATGTGTATGTTTTATAAAAATACGTTTTTTGTATATTATTATACTTTTTCATATGACGCAAATTATGTTATTACCTTATGATGTGTAGCATGCCAGCTTAAGTATAGGTCATTTTAAATTTATTAATATGCTAAAATTTTGCTGTTAAAATGCAAATTTAGCGAATAATTATTAAGACATTAAACTAAGCAATAGTTTCGTTTATTTGTTTGTTGGTACAGCCACAGGTTAATAGTTTCGCTCGGAGATCGATTCTCTAGATAGTTGGGACCGAGACGAACAAAACCAATATATTTTCCGACACTTGAGCTCTCAGGTAATTGTGGCAGAAAGTTTTCGAACGTGAGCGCAATATTGATGAGGGACGCCACAGTTCGTTCGTGCCTGGTGTAGTGCCACCTACAACAGCCTGGCAATCCTTGCTTTTGAAAAAATAACTCGTTAATCTTCCAATCAAGACTGCTTATAATGCGTTGTTACAAATAATCTCTTCTAGCTTTATTGTCTACATTTGTTAGGGTTCTTTTGGTCTAATCAGGTTAGGCCCTATTTCAGAATGTTTTAGCGTACTGAAACAGGGCCTATGGGTTATTTATGGTACTGAATTTGTACATCGATTGTAAACTCCTTTTTTGGCACATCAGTCGGTTACTTTAGTAAGTCGTAAGAAGGATCTAAGCCAGCAGTACTTTTTCTTTTTCAGTTTCATAGTGAACTTCATCAATCGCAGAATTTTAAATTGGAATTCAAATTACTAGCGCATAGGTAGATATTGCGTCGCCTTAACATATTTTTAATTATTTGTTACAATAAATATTTTAATTTGTTCACATGCGAGAGAAAAATATGCGTAGGTAAACTTAAAACAACTGGAAGTAAAACCACTTGGTTATGCAATCCGATTTTAAAATGTAAATAAAATTTTGTTTGAAAATGTTTTAAAACTTTGAACCCCAGTTTAATTACGCAAATTGAATAATAAATGAAGCACCTTAAACATTTTGTTTTCTTTAATTAAGCGGTCTCTAAGTAATATCAAAAGGCTGATTGGTTTAAATTTTAAGCCAGAGATGCGGGCCTTTTGAAAATAACTACTTATGTATATTCTAAAGTTTTTTGTTCTGTTCAAATTTTAAGTACTGCCACAAAAGCGTTATCTTAACCCTAGACTTGATGGGTATATTTAGACCACTCCTGATTTATCGATTCATTTTGCGTACGTTTGTCAATGTCATTTTAAGTTTTGACAGTATAAACCTTTGCAAACTTTGTAGTGGAACCGATATCTTATGGGTAATATGTTATTGTAGAATAAGATGACATGAAAATTTTCTCTCTATATCATTAACTAGCTGTCACGCGCAACTTCGTCTGCGTAAATTTTCCCCGTTTTTGCGACATTTCTTATTGCTGCTCTGCTCCTATTAGTCGTAGCGTAATGTTATATAGCCTATAGTCTTCCTCGATAAATGGTCTATCCAACAGTGAAAGACTTTTTTTAATTCGGATAAGTAGTTCCTGAGATTACTGCGTTCAAACAAACAAACTCTTCAGCTTTATAATATTAGTATAGTTTAATTATTTGTTCTGTATAAATTTCTTCATTAAGGTTATGTGGTCGGTAACATGAATTAGGGTTTGAGTAATTTTTTTGGCAGTTGCGATCAAAACAACATGTAGGTAGAAACCACAACGGTAAAATTTATTATGGGCTCGATTTGGAGGGTCGGAGGATTTTATTATTCTGCATACAATTCCATTTTCCTATCACAAATTATTCGAACAGCAACGGTTAAGGTTTTGCATAACGTGCAAAAATCGTTCGCAATGTATTTACGTATTGTAATGTACGAATAATTATATGCTAACTTTCAATGGCGAAAGGAGAATAACTATTGCAAAACATGTTTCAAATGGGAAAATACGTTTACGATCAGAAATCGTATTTTGCCTCCAATACCTCACAGTGCTTTATTTTAAAATTGTCTTTCAAGTAAGTACTTATTCTATGAAGTATTCAAAAAGTTTAAATAAAAAAAAAACAGGTACTTCAATTTAAAATTTACCTTGTATTTAGGTTTATTATAACTTCATCATTTTATTCGTTCCTGTTTCTCGTCTAACAAGAGGTTTTTCAAACGGTGCGCTAGGTACTAACAAATTCAAAAGAATAACACGTTCTACGGTTAAAAAAGTAGTAAAAAAAAATTAAAGTTTCTTCTTCTTTAACTTATAAACGAATTCTTTTCTTTTTTTTTCATAGTTTTTTCTCATTTCTGAGAAACATGTTCGTCCTGCATGTTCAACCTGCTTCTATGGTACTTTAGCTTGTCTTTGGGCAGTGGTGATATAGTCTTATTAACTTCCATAAACTGAATTTCTGTGTGATAGTTTTTTAAGTTTTTGTGCTAAGTCTAGAGTGAACAACCTTTTTGTATTATAGATACGTGAATATTGAATATATACGCGTCGATGAGAGCGTCTATTAAATTCTTCTATGCGACAACCGAAGCGCGTGCGAGGGTTCGCTTTCCGGCTCAATTTCCTCCACTTTACGCATCCCCGTCGAGTTTGCTCTGCCTTGAGCACAGCAAACCAAACTCCTTGGGTCAACCGGAGGGTCTCGTTCAGGCGACAAACTGGGTCAAGGCGTCTATTTCCGATGCTCTAACCGTTTCTGTAGATATTACTGATGTACTACTGAAAATTATTTCAAATAGATAGGTATTGCTATATTTGCTCGAACAACCAGAAGTGTAAACAACGTTAGACTAGAGATATATCTATATAATTTGGCAAAACTATTAAATAACATAGACAGCTAAAATAAAAATCTGAATTAAATAAATAACCAAATACATATTTATTAATTGTATTTATTGCATATATTATTGGATACTTCCATTTACAATTTATCTGTTTGTATATCTGTCATATCTACCGATAATAGTACCGATAATACCTTTATTTGTGCATTTTTTATTGCTAAGTTATATTTAAAAAGTAACCAAAATGGTTTGTGTCCAACACGAAAACTGTCAAAATTTATTTATTCAAAACAAGCCTTCATACAATTCAATGCAATGAAAATTTCATACACAAAAAATAAAATTATACCAAAGATATGTTTATTCAATATTTATTAACCGCGCGAAATAATAAGAAAAGCCGTTTGATGCTATAAAACACTTTGTTGTTTGGAAACATTCCGTTCAGTATTACACATCGCTGCAGAAAGTTCCGCCGAAAAACGCTAAAATTGTGTTACGAGGTGATTTAACCACATCTACGGAATAAAAATGTGTGTTTCAAGTTTACGACATCCCTTTCTTTATCTTGTTACGATAGGTGCCGATTCAACCGTGGATTAGGAAGGATAGCGGTTACCCAGATAAAATAAAACTTAACTGTACCGGTTACAATTTATTTGTGTAAATAGAATACTCTAAGTTTAGTGGATGAGAAGGTAGGTCCAATTACGCTCATCAAATGTACCGTACGTTAATTTTGTTTTCCTAATGAAGTTGCTAAGTATTTACATAGCTCTATATTCTCGGAGGTAAATACCGCTTGAGAGGAATAAACTTATTTCCTTCTGCCCAACGTTACCTGGACTCGAATTAGGGTATTTACTATGTAATAATTAATTATTTCTAACGATGTAAGATTTCGAGTTCGTCGTTTTATTGTTACTCTATGAATCGAGAGGTAACCAGTAGGTAGGTACTGGAGGAATAAAAACTTGAATGGAAACATTAGTTGCCAAATTGGGTCTCGTCATATTTTTTAAAGTTAACCACTTGCGGAGGGGGGATTTTTGGTCAGCTATTGTTTTGTCTTTTTCTATTCTGTTATGAAACTAAATTTAAAACCAGACAAATTTGTAGATGCATATCTATATAAATAAAAGTGAATCCCTATTTCCCTTGGTCACGAGATAAATAGAGAACGACTTTACCGACTTAATTCATTATTTTTATTTAGTTTCTAATCCTTTGTAGAAAGTTCTTACGTAAAAAAAAAGTAAATAACGAATAAAATAAATAATGGGGTGGTACTAAGTTCGCTGGGACAGCTAAATAGAGATAGCTAGAATAAATAGTTCAGGAATCGAGTCCGGCAGTTTTAAAATAAACGGCCGTATTACGTTAACTTAGAAGTATGATTTTTTTACCTTTTATGCGTGAGTATATGGTTTTAATTTCAACTCGATACCTTAACGCGTTCCTGAGACAAAGGGTTTCGACAGACAGACAGATGAACGGACAACAAAGTGATCCTTTATGGGTTCCGTTTTATCCTTTTGAGGTGCGGAACCCTAAAAAAAGAGAAAACATTCGCAAGTTAAAACATATTATGATATTTGAATCTACGGTTAGTTCATATTATTTTTTACGATTTTTGACTATTGATATAACGAGATATTATGAAATTCTTTATGTTTACAGGCTTTTATGTATTTTTAGTTAATAAAATTCAACTTATTAGCTATGTTTTGGCATAATATGCAAAGAAGACATGAAACTTTACTTGCCTCATGTTTATGTTAGGGTAGGGATGTGCAGGACTGCGCACTTTCGCTTTACTTAGGTTATCTGCCTAGTAAAAAATATATAATTATGTATGTAACGATAATATTTTATAAGCTATTTAAACAATTGGAAGCCTCCAAAATGGGCATTCTAGCACAACATACGCGGACAAGAGTGCGCAGCCAGATGTGCAAGTCCGCGCAGGTAGATCAAGAGTGCGCATCACTCTCAAATGTCATATTTGAAATTACCGTGGCCTAAGTATTTGCATTTGTATTTCTTACAGACAATAGTGGCAACCATTGTCTGTAAGTAGGGAGACCTTTGCCCTGCAGTGGATCAATACAGGTTATTAAAAATAATAATAACGTTTTGCAATAGTGCGCGCGCAGTCTTGTACCATGTTATCTACGCGCATTCTTGCACAATTAACAAAAAAAAGAGTTTTAAAAGATCACTAGGGCCATATTTTGATTAGGATGTGGTATTGGCCTAATAAAATCAATCTTTCATGGTAATTTTGATATTTTATCCAAATCACGTTTACAAAGTAGGTACATAAATAATTCAACAGAGGTGCCAAATGCAGATTTTTTCAAATATAGGTTTTATTTTCGTAATTTTTTGTGTCAGTACAGTTAGAACATAAGTCGCCAAGGACTGTTTCCTGAGCCGATAATCCCTATGCGCGTTTTTATACACTGCGCAATCTTGCACACCCCTACCCTATATTTATAACTTAACACATACTCACGTGTTTATTGTATTGTGTTTGAAAATTAAGAAAAACTTGAAATGAGCTCTCGAGTATAGGTTTGTACTTTAGGTAATTTTGAAAACAAAACTTGTACGTTTCAACGTCTCCGAGCATTACGTATGTCCCGTAATGTTGTTACCTAAATGAAATTAAACATTTATTGCAAAAGTTTCACCGGTACAACTTTGTTAGGAAACAGATAACGTACGAATGTATTTATATTTTATTCAATGGGTTCATTTTTACTTCATTAGTACAAAACCTTACACGTGTAGTTGGTGTTTTCCTTGAAATTTTAGTAGAAATAATCTGTAATGAGGTTTAATTTTGTGCCTATTTGGGATTTGCTAGGTTTTCGTTATAAGGACGTAGGCGAGGGTCCTTGGGAATATATATTTGTACAGACTAATTTCGAATGTTTAAATCTATTTACTTAGTTTCGAGGGGTAAGTGACTAAGGCCAAGGTCCATAGAGCGTATTTTGGCATAGCTCAAGCGTAGCTTAGGTAAAACATGGCTAAGCGCGTGCTGACCGTTGACTTTGTTGATATAATGTTCTCAGATTATGCTTAGCTTGCACTATGATCATAAATTTCAGCGGTCAATATTTGTTTTGTCAAAATTTTCTTCAAGTTTTCAGTTGCTAAGCTTGAGCTAAGCCAAAGTACGTTCTGAAAATTTCAGCCTCAGCGGTGACTAAGTAAATCAAGGTATAAGCGAGGTTAAATAACATTACCACTGACGATCTGTTGATGGATGACCATTTTCGAAGAATGACATACCTCTCCGTGCTCATATTAAACCGTAGGTCCCGGGCCTAATCTTTCTCTTACGGAGAGAGATCCGGTCGTGTAAGATTTCCGTCCCATTGAGCTATGATATTCGTACTAGGCAGTAGGTAACAGAGAGTGCGCTTTTGTCTGCGCCTTCACTTGCTCGCTATTGACCACCATCGTCAGTTTATAAATAACATTATGTATTAAAGGAAATTCCATCTTTAAATTTTTTTTAAAATATTGTTTTTTTTTTCATTTTTATTTTAACTTTTTTACGTTTTGTTGTTATTGTCCATGTCGTGAAATGCACGCGAAAAAAACACCTGATGTTCCGTTCTGCCAATAACGCTTTCTTCGGTTTAGAGCTTATACAAGGTATTTGTAATATCACTAGTTCACTCCAGATATATCTCGACGATCTCTTGCTGTGATCATATCTACAGATGATTGACAGATCAATAAATAAGAAATAATGGTTGTATGTTTACGGACAATAATTTCACATGATAGTCATAGGAAAACATTAGGAACCTGTCAATTTCACGTTGCTTAGCAACCAGTAACTAACGGGACTTTTTTCGTGTGAAATTTAATTGAATGAAATGAAAGTATATAAGAAATTACCACGTAAAAAAAATGGGTACGTGTTGCATTTTTCTGCTTTTATCCATATAGCCTTTTGTCAAAGAGTGATGATAAATTTAACTACAATAATAAATATTTCTGACGTCTGCCGTCATGTTGCGTATGAAATACAGACGAAACGTGAATATATCGAGTACCGAAAAATCACCGCTTTAACCGACCAAAGTCCCGCAGAGACATACAAAAATACACCTTGTTTTTATTTCACAAAAATATTCCTTTATGGAAACGATTGCTTTTAAACACTCCGATTTATTTAACAGAATTTACCTGCCAATGAAATCAATAGGCGATACATTTACTTTCATTCTTTTCGATTATTGATTACACTCCCAACAGCATTGGGGAAACAATTTAAACTCGCCTAATGTTCTGCGCTCACGTTTCGAAATGGAATAATTTTACCTAAATACAAGTTGTTTTCGGTAGACAAGGGAAAGCACGTGTCGGATCAAACATCGCCCGAGGGCACCACAAATCATGCTGCAAAAACCTGTTGTAGGTAATTCCGTACGATCTTGCCGATACTCAAGATAGGCGAGCTTACAAATTGCTTTCGACCTTAAACGGTCATATTTTATCTGCTTATTTATTGCCAATATCTCTATTGATATGTATTACGTTCATCAATTTCCTCCTATTACTCTTTACATCATCCTGTAGTACATTATGTTTCCTGATATCTCGTCACTTCTGCTCGCTGTTAGTGAGTATCAGTTCCAATAAATGTGTCAATTATAACAGATGAACTCTCACTGAGGTAACAAATGTTCTTGACGTATATGACGGAGGTATACTTATCCTCCTTATTCGTGGAGTCCTTAATATGAGTCTTATATTATTCTTAAACATTAAACATAAATAGCAATGTAGGTAACACATTACCGGCAATCTTGCTAACCCCTCCAGTTAGAATATGAATTATTTGACACATTTATCTAGCACATCGTTTACGTTAGTGTGAGTTGTCGAACCTGTGAGCGTTCGATTGCTAGAGCGATGTCTTAATCGCTAGGCTACCGGTACTTTGACTTTGTACTTTGATGAACTATTTTGAAACACACACACACACAGAATAATCAGTAGGTTCCTAATTGCCATAAGAACTTACAAAACTATACAAACAGTAGGTAAGTGTAGAAAGGCTGTGTTATATTACAAGTAAATAACGTCTAAACTATTATGAACAACAATTGTTAGGTAATGACTTATGGTACCATATTCCAAATTCCATTGTTATAATTAAGCACAGCTTGTTCACAGATTTATTCTCGTCCCGTGTTCACCCATTTGTAAGTGGGCCAATTTTCACACATAAGTTTTTATCCCGGCGCTTTACTCAGTATAAATGTCAAGGTACAAGAATTCCTTTATTATTTAAAAGCAAACGAGAACGCAAATGTTTACAGCAAATAAAGCTGCTTACACACGAGACGTTACGGCAGAAGCTTAAGCGTTTTATCTCGGGATTAGTATACATCGTGCCTAATTTACGTGACTTCGAGTAACATGATGAGACCTTGTTTGTAGGATCAGGTGTGAAGGAAATTTGAGGATCCAGAAGAAATATTATTCGGCGCTAGTCGTTTATTATAAATTTTAAGTGCCACGATGTTTTTGGTGTTACTTTAAAGCGATACCTACTTTAGATTTGATTTTAATCTTTTGTAATTGCGGCGAAATAAATTCAAATTCAAATGCATCATTTTTATTGCAAAACAGAGACAAAATTATGTGTTATTAGCTTTGGCTGTTTCAGAGCTAGAGTTTCCTAAAACCCTTTGTCTCCATCACAAAAACAACCTCTTTGCAAAGTTTCAGCTTTCTAGGTCCAAAGGTATGGGCAAGGCGTTGATGTGTCTTTAATCTCTGACTCTAACCTTCACAAGATATGATATCTCAGACACGAAAAGCCTTAAAGCATACAACTAATAAAAATGTTATATGTTTGACTTATAACCCGCGTAAAGACTGAAGAACAACTAAAGAAAAGCAACAATCAAAATTTATTTCAATTACCTCGACTGTTTAAATTGCTTTGGGAAATTGATTTCATTAATATTAGTTATGGACCGGAAAATGGATAATAATTATTCATATTTAATGAAGCACAGTACTGTGAATTACCATAGTTATTAAAAAACTTTTATGTAAATTGCACAAAATGCGATGCGATGTGTTAAAATAATTCACTGTCGAATGCTTAATTGCTTGTGTAATTATATAATGGTATTAAACTGTGCTTAATAAGGAAAAAAGAAAAATTGAAAGAGAAAAAAAATAGAGTATCTAATAGTAGCTCTAATATAGGAAATGATGACAAATTAACAGTAATTGGAAATATAATAGATGTTGTTGAGTGTCATTAAGTAGCTTATACTTACTGTTTTGTCCGTACGGCCTACTTCTTTGTTAGTAAATAAACGGCTAAATACAAGTCCCAGCGAACTATTTATAGGTTTTTAACGAACCCTGACCACGTCGTTTTCTGTAGGTATAGTGGGTAAGTACAGTATTATTTATTAATTTCTAGTAGGTACCTACCTATTACAATTAAATAGATAGAGCACTATCACAGAAGGACGGACGGATATTTCGGACATACTTTGGAACACTAAAAAGGGGTTAGGCTCTACTTGAGAACATATCAAAACCTTTAAGTCGTCAGTCCATCTGGCTGGGGGTCGTTCTCCTCCCTTACCTTTATTAAGTCGCGGTCTCTACTCTAGGACTCGTTTGCTCCATCGGCCATCGCTCCTTCGGCAAATATGGCCACCCCATTGCCACTTCAACGTGCTTAACCTGCGTGCTATGTCGGTAACTTTGTTGTCGGATGACCTCCTTGTGAATTTCGTCTCGGCATGGCATGTTCATTAAACATGATTTTGGTTTTTTCCAAATTCATGCCTAGACCAACACGTCTAGAGGCTCCATTTAAGCTGTGCAGCATCTCGCTAAGCTGCTCCAGCGACTCTGCTACTAAGACAATGTCGTCGGCAAATCGAAGGTGCGAGATGTACTCACCGTTTATATTTATACCCTGTCCAGTCCAGTCCAGTGTCTTAAAGACGTCTTCAAGAACGTTGGTGAAGAGTTCTGGGGATATGAAATCCCCCTGTCCTATACCTCGGCGCAGCTCTATTAGTCTGGTCTTGTGGTCCTGAATCTGGATGGTCCAGGTGGCGGTGTCATTCAGCACCTCAATTTATCTTCGGTTTTCTGGACAATCTGCCGAACAGTATGAGTGTGATCTATGGTGCTGAAGCCTTGTTGCTTGTTCCGTGAGCTGGAACTCGTCGAATTTTCTCGTGAGGCGGTTGATGATAACTCTCGTGAACAACTTATAGATGTGACTTAATAGTGAGATAGGCCTGCAGTTCTTAAGCAAGGTTTTATCATCGTTTTTGAAGAACAGAACTACCGCACTCCCGCTCCACGTTTGTGGATAATCTATACTATTATTATAGAGAGTTTGTTAATTTGTTTGAACGCGATAATCTCAAGAACTACTGGTTTTACGAAATGAAAAAAAAAATGTCTTGAATAGCTCATTTATCGAGGAAGGCTTTAGGCTATGTAACATTACGCTATGATCAATAGGAGTGGAGCAGCAATGAAAAATGTTGCAAAAACGGGGAAACATTATTCCTTTTATTAGTTTCGTTGCGTGCGCTGCGTAAACGGTTAAAGTTACACAACAATAATGTATGACGGATTTGTTCCTCTTAATAAAAAATAAATTATAAAAATAAAAAAAACCCGCCTGCACAAAAAAGATGGAAATAAGATCCCCTAGATAATTATATAATTTCATGCAATCGGAGAATGTGCCTCCTGCCTTTTTGTGCAGGCGGGTTTTTTTTTATTTTTATAATTATTTTTTTATTTACTTAATACTTTTTAGTGGTGAAATATGTAACCGATATAAAAACAAACTTTTATCACAGCTATTGTCAAGTATTGAAGAAGTATTGAATGGTTGCTAACTAACTTTTTTAGTATTACAGTCATAATCAAGTTATACCTTTTTGAAATGCTTAATATAAGCCCTTTAATTTGATACCCATATGGCAGTATTCAAAACAACCTTTTTTTCACACCTCCTTATTTTGACATCTCACAGCCGCAATGTTTATTTTTTCAAACGTTCAGTAGATTGTGAGATATCAGGTAATAAAGAATATTACATACAAACAAGATACGCGCGAAAAACATAACCTTTCTTTTCAGTCGGGTAATAAGTCCTAAAAGAAGGTCCGGGACAGCAAATGCCTACCTTTTTAATGGTAATCAAATTTGTTCTAAAATAATGCATTACTTGTGAAAGTGTTTTAATAAACATGGTATTAATCCCTAACAAAATAAATACGTTATTCATCACAAATATTTAATTTTGAACAAAACTGCTTTTACTTTTTTTGATTTTAATGAATATCTTGGGAGATATGATAGTTTTAAAATATTATGCAACAAAATCAGGCGTATATCCTGAACTTTGTTTAGGGGGTGTCAACTATTGGCTCAACTGGCCAAGTGTAAGTTGTTCGCATGACGGGAGGTGTTCGCATGACGCATGACGATACATCAACCACCACCCCGTGTGGGGGGGCTAAAAATGCCTGTCAAAACACATCAGCCCATTTTAAAAATTTTCACCAATCGAATCAGCTGGGAGGCGAAAAAAGTACCGCGTGAATATTTAAAAGGCCTATTGTGACCTGAGCGGTATTAGCTGCCACTGTGGGTGTTGGTAATACCGCGCGGGATTCGTTCAGGTATTTGGTATGAAGTTTCGCAGCTAGAGCGGAATAGTTAATAGGTTAAAAGTATTACCGCGTACCTATCCACTCGATTTTCTTTACCGCAGGCGGTAGTGAATACCGGTTAGGTATTGAATAGGCCTTTACGGAATGACGTGCGAGGTGGGCGGTTTCTGTGGGCTCGGTACTAAATCCGGCCGGTAGCTCTGCAAGGCAAGCCGCGCGGCATGCTTCCTATGGAATGGTTGTGTTCAGCAAACTGTTTTTTAATGTTTTTTTGCCATATAGTATAATAATACTTTTTAAATAAATAAGTTGTTTTTTATTTAAATTTAAAAAAAATGTATTATTATGTTACTTTAAAATATAAAGTAGGTACGCCACACAAATACCTACATAATATTATTATATGCCTTCATTTTATTTTTAGAAGGCCACAGTATCGTATCGTAGCCACCCAGCGTTCTTCTATTATTCCTGTTTACAGATCACGGCGTGGTGTACCCTAAAATAGCCTATGTTATACTTTTAACGGTATAATAAAAATATATTACTCGTTACAGACATAAAAACAATGTTTCACCTGGTTTCGTCCGCGTTTTATCAAATTTTGTTTAATTGTTCTCAAGTGATTCGTGAATGAAACAAAGAAAGTTTCAGCTCTTTTAGGATTGTATTGTAGGTACCCACTCTCCCTAACTTTCTCTGTGTATATAAGAGGTTTAAGAGGAAATTGTGAGTTACTGATATATCAACACACAGCTCACACTCCTGAATGGATTGGGTTGAAATTTGGTACGCAGATAGTTGTTATAATGTAGGCATCCGCTACAACGCCTAAAGCAAATCTTTAAAGGGGTGAAATGGCAGTTAAAACTTAACGCGGGCGAAGCCGCGGGCGGAAGCTAGAAAATAAATTAATATCTGTCAAATAGAAACGGCATGTTCACAATACTTTTATACGAAAAGCACTTGCAAACTTGCTCAAACGTTTAATCGTATGTCCAACGGCGCGCGATGAATCGAATAATCGATACAAATATGTAAAATATTGAGCACCCTTAGGAATATACAGTTTGAAAAAAAAACGGGCTGTTTGTACATTTTTGACGGTATTGGCGTTTAGGGACATTACACACGTCAGTTGCACGTTAATGGTCATGTATATAGAATGGAGATGTGCCGGGGAGACCGCCCATTGGTCGCTTTACGTGTTTACGAATGTATTAGCACCATTCTCACAGGTGTATTTGCGGCGACGGCGTATTCTATTATAGCACGTGATTTTTATAGACCTTGTTTACTAGCTAACGTTTACAGTAGATAATTACAGTCTACTAATAAAAATATCTTATTTTAAAGCTTGTTGTAAACTGTTCTCTTTATGATATGCTTAGTATAAAGCTATGGAAACTATTACTGTGTTCTAGGTTACCTGTGACACAGGTAATTTTATAGGTAACTACCACATTCTGCATTCGTAATTATTTCATGTAATTTGGTTTTGGCGACAAATAAATTACGTTTATTTATTTATCAAATCAAGGGGTTTTTCGGCACTATATTAAATTTGATACTTATAGTTAGTTATAATTATTTTAAAGAAGTTTGATTGAAAGACGTCTATTAGATGAGGGTGAGCAATATTCAACCTTGTTGTACTTACCGATTGACTGTGTATGGATTTTCGCTAAACCATAACGAAGCAATTATGTTCAGCTGCGATGACGACCATGATAATGCCAGTTTCATGTATATCCGTAATCTCACTGTTCAACTTTAGGATGAGAAGTTAAGCCCGTTAGTAGGAACAAACAACAAAATTTAACTCGAAACATTTTACTTTTTTGCTGATACCATTATTTTGTGACTTTTGAATTTACAACTGGTAGAGAACGTAGCGTTAAAAATTGCAGCTCGCGATGACTTCGCTTTTTAGTTTTTGTTCAAATTGCAATTAGTGAAGAGTTTGCGAATCCTCAGCGTTGTGTCAGAGATTGATGACAATGGAAATTTTATACATCGTTAGCCAGGAGGGCGTTAGGTGAGCCCGCTGTTTTTTCAGTAACCCTGTCCGTGTAGGCACCTACAATTATTTGTCACGCTAGGAAGGTTACGCAGGGTAACCACCCTCATTTACCACGATATTTATAATGGCGCACCTCCCGTTTTCCGTGACTTTGTTAACGCCCCGATCACTTGCAGGCTTCGCGGGGCGCTTCAATATCATATTGATCGGATGTTAATCGACAACTATGAATCCTGTCACCGCAGCGATAAATACCGGGACTGTAATGATCCCCGCAAAATATTTGTTTATTCATGCGACCGGCTGTTACAATCAATTTTTATACGGGGAGTGGGTATTATTGTGCTGGATTGAAGCGGACTCGGACTCATTCGTTGGTGTTTATCAGTAGGGAAACCGATAACTCTCATTCCGCTCGGTGTGACGCAATGCAGAGATTAAAGGCTTACACTCGTAGTGCCGTGGCTGTGGATATGGAACCGGCTAGATCCAATATGAGCCCAGTCTGACGTGCATCCGACACTCGCGTCAATATCGAAGAGGGTAAACTGATGTTAGAATACTAACATAGTTTTCTTTTGTATTTCGTAATAAAAATAGACGAGACAAAGGTTCTATATCTGTTAGCAAAGTAGATTATCCTTGAATAATATATGTCTTTTGTTGTGTGAAATAATGTGGACAATGAAGCAACAAATCTTTTTAATAGAGAACGAAAACAGATTCGTAAATCTTGGCCGGTTGAGCGGCTGACATACTGTTACAGGCAGTTAATCCGGTGACGCGGGTCGCGAGCTGGCTCAGCTGACGCGGGGAACACCGTCTACTTTGCGAGGATCTGCGTTAAATCGTCATGTCATGCCTCCATGTTACATGTTTTTGTTCGACGAAGATCATATGGAAATCTTCTAAATTAAATGTTAATGTGCGGATTACCTTACCCTGCTTAAGTTATCCTCGGGTTTGAAATTTAACCATAAATTATGAAATGAATTGTTTATTTCATTCTCTTCGAATTATTTGTTTATGTATCGTTCAAAGACTAGAATTGCTCAATATAATCGTAAATCACTGTCTTGTTTGAAAAACAAGGGTATAAGAGATTTGTTTGGCATTAGTAGATAATAATGGGCACGATTTATCGTGGTGTGGTCAGTAAGCAAAGTACGATACGAATCTTACCTGTTTGTATTATCGCTGCGAACACCCGTAAATTTATTGATGCTGATATTGTCATGGCTCTGGAATCCGCATAATGAGTTCAATTTGCCATCGTCTGATAGTCAGATTAAAACCATTTCGATATATTGGCTTACAATAAAGAAGTTATTTAAATATAAATGTAACTGTCGATTACATTTCAGTTCAATTTCAGGTAATTTTAGTAGCAATTTTGAATGTTTTAAAAACTGTATTTACATAAGTTTAATGATGAATAAGACACATGGCGCGCAGCACTTTCCGTTCATTGATTAAATGTAGTCTTAGACAAAGGCTCTTCCCGCTTTTACACGATTAGATCTTCTTTCCACTATCATTTAGATGATTTCTTACGGATGGTTTATATGTGTAGCTACAAATGGTGGAAAAAAGTCCGTTCAAAACCGGAACGAACCGCTGGGTATATATGTATTTATTAGAGGCTGCAATCCGAGAACGTTTATCAAAACACGGTATGTCAAAGATTTTATTTGACTAGATTCCAATTACAAAATAGGAGAGAAAGTAAAGCGAGTTAATGATAAAAGGCACATAGAGAACCAGACTGAAGCGTCCCAAACGATTCGGTAAGTGCACGAACAATCTTTTAATTTAGTTAATTGCTAGTCACTGTGAAGTGGTTCAAGTTGTTCTTGAGAGATCACGAACGTCTTTATCCAATTTATTTAACGATGGAGTCGCTCTCATTAGAGTCCGTAGTGGACGCTCGGAGGCTTGTCTGGGGCGTTTGTTGGCTACCTTTACATCTCCTAACGTAGTTCGTTAGTATTCCAGAAGTATGTCCCGACATACACAAGAGAACTAAGGAATTTAGTCGCATGCAATGTGCTACGACCCATAAACATCTCTTAACGCAAACGTGGGACGTAAAGTTGTCGTCAGATTGTCGGTGTCTTAACGCAAAACTTCAAGTTAAGATTGGAGTAAGTATATTAAGTTAATCAGGAGTTAGATAAGATTAGTACATTACAGCCATGTAATCTTGTTTATGTGGTATTTTAACAATTAGTTAACCATAGCTAAGAATTGCGGCTACAAAATTATATAAGACCTGTATACTGGCTTTTGTTAAGCTTAGGATTTGTTTGGTTTGTATTTTACGTCCTGAATTAGTGAACATAAAAGACTTACGGAGAACTGTCGAGTAATGCTTATAATTTGGGTTAAAGGCTTAAGACTGTGTCTAAATGAAGGTCTCAACCCTTGAGAAATATGTGTTCCCTTAATTTACCTCTCTTTAAACAATTAAATAGTTTATCTACTAGCAATTAAACATTTTATGGTCATTATTATCAGTCTATAAATTACATTGAACCCTGTACCTTTAATAGTGGTAATAAACTGTTAGATTACACAAATGAAGTCTGTTGCACTTAATCAGATAATTTGTATAATTTCTTTTGCAATAGATTTTTTTAATATTTAGTACTTACTGCCTATTAAAAAAACACCACTTACCATATAATTGTTTTTTTTAATAACATTAAATTATTTACCCGGAATGTAAGGTCTGTTTTCACAAATAATTAGCTGTTGTTCTTACTTCATTTGCGTGAAAATTATGAAAAGCTAATCTATCCCACGGGAACATTATTTCGGTATAAAAAGTAGCCTATGTGCTATTCCAGACATTATCTATCTCAATGTCATATTTCATCACGATTCTTTCATCCATCCATACATATATACATCCACGGATGCAAACTTTTGTATTTATAATATTAGTAAAGATTCTAGTATAGGTTCAGGATTTTTTTAATTGGTAGCTCTAATTTCAATTTTTAAGTGAAAGTATAAATTGAGTATTCACGGGTATATACCCGTGAATACTCAATTTATACTTTCACTTTGTCATCAAAAGTAATTCTATCGCTGCTATTCGCTTCAAAAAAAGGCCTTACAATTGAGTTGCATTTGTTTTTTTATTAACAATTGATGACAGTTTCAACCACACATAACCTAAACAAAATCTTCAAAAATATATCCTCACAAAACAAATAAAATGCCGGCCCGAACTTCGGCCATTGGTTTCTGATTTTTGTTTTCAGAACAACAAGAATCACGCAGAAATATTACAAGAATAAAGTTATATCTCAACGAATATCTCGTGTCGCCGTGTGTTCGTGACAATGTGATATAGACAATGCTTTCGAAAAGGGTGATGCTCCGTTTACACTGACCGAAAACCCATGTCGAAGACGACTAGTCCACGTTTGCTTTATGTCATACATTTACTCTACAAATATTTAGGTAGAGGCGCCCAGTCGAGACGTAACGCGACGCGCGAATAACAGAGCAACTGCTAGTGAAATAATTTTAATGTAATAAAGCATGCACAGTTGTTTCTTCATGTAGTATTTACGTGTTATATTTAGTTTACAAAACATACTATACTTATGTTAGTATAATAATTTCTATTGCTGACCCATGCGTCATACTCGTGAACGGATGCTACTTGGGGTGACTGGTCGGCCTTGTCATAATCATCTTATATGTTTATTTTTAAACTAGCGGACGCCTGGCGGCTTTACCCGCGTATTTCCCGATCCCGTGGGAATACAGGGATAAAAAACAGCCTATGTCACCCGGGGTTAGTGTAGCTTCACAACAATGAAAGATTTTTTTAAATACGTCCAGTAGTTTCGGAGCCTATTTAATACAAACAAACAATCAAATCTTTCCTGTTTATAATATTATACATAAATGTATATATAACACAGTATAGATATAGATTAGTATAGATAATGGTTCATAAGTATTTGTATATTAAGTAGTTTTTCTTACATTCACCAAAGTCTGCCGAAACCAACCGCGCCGTGTTGGAGCAGCTGCATTGTCATGCATGAACTGAAATGTTTGTTCTATTTGGACTCTTTGTGGGACGATTATAGATTCTATGATCTCTTCATGGTATATTTGGGCCGTCATGCTGCCGTGTGGTGCCGTGGACTAAGAATACAAGCGTCACCCCCTTCCCATCCCGTGGGTGTCGTAAAAGACGCCTAAGGGATAATGGAGTGCTCAACTGCTCAGCTCGTGGAAGCTCTTATCCAAATGAGGTCCGTTCGCGCTCCCATACAAATGCCCGCCCACGATGGTATGACATGATGGTACCGCCTTGGTACGTGGAACCTTGGTAATGGACCTATTGTGGGCGCTGCAGACGGCTTTCTCTGCCTTTAAATCTCCAAACAAGTGTTCTTCTCGAATCCGGCTGGATCAAAGCGAGATTTGTTAGTGAATAGCACCATCGACCATTGTTCGTTGGTCAATAATGGATGTCGTCGAGATTAAACAAGACTCCGTCCGCCTGGAACTCGAAGTCGGTCTTCATGCGCGCAACCCCTTCTCCTGATAGTTTGGTTACTTACTAACAGCTGGTAGTCTGACTGGAGCCTCTGCACTGGTTGCATCGCCGTAATGTTGGGTTGCCTCCTCGCGGTGTTTTATAGATATCGGTCTTGCCCAGAGAGGTGGTAACACGATTCCCCCATAGTGCCACTGTGCTACACTCCCAGTTACACGATAATGTGACCACAACCTGGAAATCACGTTATGGCTGGTGCTCAGGGCGTCAGCAACTATTTATTTATTTTCATTTTATTTTATTTATAAAAATATTGTTTTTTATTATATATTTGTGTGTGTGTTATTTCAACACAGATTACTGATTTATTATATATATATATATATTTATAACTTCTGATTCTTACGATACCTAGTTTTCTTATTAAAATTCTTGCAGCACCTTACTGACATAACTGTGTATATACAAGAATATTGTAATAATATAATTGGCATTTTAAAAAAGTGGCCATGAGTTTTTATTGCCAATTTCGTTTCCCACGGCTTTACTCTTGCGAACTTGGCATTAAATGTAGAATCATTATATTTCAAATGTTTTATCTGACGTTCATAAGCGTTGCATTCTGTAACATAAGTAAATTTATTCACTGTACTTTGACTTCTAATTGTTAAGAGTTTTCGTGGTATTTCTCTACAATTATATATTTATTATACTTTCTTACTATTAAATGATATTGTTGTTCTTGTTATCATGAGCTAATATATGCTTGCGACTATAGGACTTAGCCTCAAAAATCGGCAGACTGACTAATTTTGAAGCGCCCACATTTAGTCTACTACCTTCACTATGTTGTCTGTTTACGTTGTTGGAGACCTACCCACGCAGCGTTTTCAATGACATGGCCGCTATTTTAGAATTTATCGGCAGTATAAGTACCTATTGAATTACCTATACTGAACTAATGCTTGTGACTTGTAAGTCATGTGATAGTTTCAACACCCACAAGCAGTGTATCAGGAGCTTTATTCGAATATATTGTCCGATAGAGCGTAAACGAGGCTCAATAGACAATGCGTTGGAAAAGGGTAAAGCTACACCGTCCTCCTCACGTTCCTGAAATATGATTTCGATAAGTCGGGCGCTATTGGACGGGGTTCCTCTTTTTATAAAATAGTTTATTTTACACGTGCTTTAGTCATATTATTTATGTTGGCTCTAACTTTGTAGTTTGTAGCACGATACTACGATTTATTTGGCTGACTCAAAAACTTCAGTTTTTATACTTATTTGAGATTTTTATGAAGATATTTCGCTTTATTCAAGACTGAATATTGCCCGCAGCTGTGGTATCTAGAATTTCAGCTACTGCTAGCATTTCGCCGCGTTACAAATTAGGCTATGTTATGTTCAGAGTATATTTAATAAGCTCATCTCTTTATTAGATTATATTCAAATTTTATAATTAATGAACAAATTTTTATGTTCAAAATTATAATTAGCAAAATTATACTCAAGTACCTGTATTTAAAGTAGCTGGAATACGTAAGTAGAGCTTAATTTTGATTGTATAATGGTAATAACTTTTTTAATTTAATCTAGGTTCATGGCTCACTTCGTCCTTAATTGCAAATGAGTTGGCTTTAAAATCGCGTCGTACTGTAGTAGCGAACTTTTAATTATTTAAACCTTAATAGTTATCAGCTATATTTAGAAAAAGGCTGTGCCCAATTTGTGTCTGGTATTCAAAATCAGGGATATGGGCTGTTTATAAATACTACTCAAAAACATTGTAGGAAAACACGATGAGACGTCAAACAAAATTTGTTGTGGGTGCTAATACCAGATAATGGAAAATACCTACCCCTAGTCTGATTCCGGGAGAGCTGGCCTTACGGGATAAATGGATCGTCAAAAATAAAATTAATAACAGTCAGATGACATTAACTTCAACGTAGTTGGCATCACCTATCGGTCAGCTTCTAGTGGGTACTAGTTTTATCCCAGAAAAAACATGCTCAAGTAAAAGATCATGGGTGTACATATTATATAATGTCGTCGTAAGGAAGTTTTTCTAAAAAATGGCATTTTTGTATTTTTATCGTCAAGCACTTAACTATTTTCGTACACTAAGGCCAAGTTATGCAATACATGTAGAAGTCACAGTCTTTTTGAAAAAGCCACGGCTATCTCTTGCACATAATCGGGATAGAGTGCAAATTTTTTTAGGGGGAAATGGTATGATCATTTAGGTGTAATTTTAAGCTTAGCTGAAATATGTAAAAAAATACAGAACCAGAATTATGACACAAGGAATCATGATAAAATTTTCTGTATATATTTATGAGACTAATATCTATGAATGTTTGTTTATGAGATTTAGTGAAGGTTGGTGATACAGCAGAATTAAAAAAATGAATCTGACAGACTAACACAAAATACTGATTCGAAGGCCATCTTACCCCGCCAATTTCACATACTCCGTACCCAATTGTATTTTTTTTAATAGCTCTTGTATCTATTTTCGCTGATTATCAGAGTGATTACGATAAGTATATGATAACTAAAGTTTTGCTCACTATCAAAATGGTTACTTTAATCGCAATAGTCAATCGACAATTCTCCTTTAAACATTATATGGCCATCTCCCCCGGAATGATCCTATAGATATATTTATGAAATTGATCAATCAGAATTGAGCCCGGCTGCGTGGTGGATTACGACTCGTACCAACACTCTCCCAGACAAGAAAAAGCAAGTAAAGTAAATTATCTTAATTTTCTTTTTACAAAAGCTTTTCTTTAATAACTTGTAACTTTCTCAAGTATTGGGTCAACTCTAGTAAGTCAAATTCCTAAACGATATCACGATTTTTCTACTTGTATCGATTCAATAAGAGCAAGCGCATCTAGCAAAAACACTAGCAAACTTACACAGTTTATTTCAACTACTAAAACTGAAGTGGCTAAGATAATTAATGGATTAGACTGTGACACACTGTACTGACCTTGAAGGTATAAACACAAAATCCTTACAATGTCTAACTCCCTTAATATTGGAAGAAATAACAGACTGTATTAATACATGTCTAGAACAAGGTGCCTTTTCTGAAAACCTCAAAATAGCAAAAGTAACACCGGTCTATAAGTCCGGTAGTAAAACAGACCCTTGCAACTACAGACCGATCTCGATCCTTCCCATGTTCTAAAAAGTATTTGAGAGGGTATTATCAACGCCTACATGATTTTTTAACTAAACAGGATTTTCTTTTTTCTATACAATATGGTTTTAGATCAAAATCTAATACTCTATCGGCCACTATTGATCTAGTTACAAAAGTAAAAACAAATATCGACAATAAACAAATAGCATTAGGGGTGTTCATAGACCTAAAAAAAGCGTTTGACACAATCAGTCACGATATATTACTAAAAAAACTTAAAATAATCGGTATCGAGGGAATTGCCTACAAAATGTTTCAGTCTTATCTGTCATATCGCCGTCAGATAGTCAAAATAGGAGAAACTTTAAGCTGCCCCAAAGTCATAAATACTTGGGCCCCTGTTATTCCTTATTAACATCAACAGTATAAACCTACTAGAGCTAAAAGGGGATCTAACTCTATATGCCGACGATACAACCTTATTCTATTTTGGCTACTCAATAGACACAGTATTTGAAAATACTCAAAATGATTGGAATCAGCTGAATGAGTGGTTTCTTTTCAATCTCCTAACGATCAACGTGTTTAAAACTAACTACATTATTTTTTCAGCTAAAACAAAAAACATCGCACTAACAATAAACAATGAACCAATAAATAAGGTAGACCAAGACAGATATTATCAAAATAATATATGATAATATATCCCTAAATTATATTATTACTACAAAAATGTTTTCTTAGTTAAACATAAGTAAGTACACCATATTCACGTCAAAACAACATCGTATGAAAGTTGCGACATCTAGATGCACTCGCTCCGTGTACTTGCACACATCATGGTTGGTTTTTTTATTTTTTTTATTCTATGGTTGTTTTGGGGTTTTTATCCTTAGTAGGATACGTTAACCCCATTGTAGCCTACTTACGGTTTAATCTCTATTAGAGGGAGAGTCATTGCCGGGCGCCGCCGCCGTGATCAACCGGCACAAATATCTTGCTGCTGGTACAATCCATTCTCTCTCTACCATCATCAGAGTTGGTAGAGAGAGAATGGATTGTACCATACCTACATCATAAATATTGATCTTCAGTGCCTGTATCAATGCCTCTCTCTCCCCTCGGGTATAGGCACATTCCATCAATATGTGGTGTACATCTTCCACTACTCCACAAATGTCACAATTAGGGTCACAAATCTGTTTTCTTCATAAGATATTTGAATTTATTTGATGGAATATGCCCTGACCTAAGTCTGAGTAAAGATTTTATAACATTTCTATTAGCCTTAGTTCCTTTATACCATGGTATACGAAGTGGCTCGGCTTGATACCAGATTCCCTTCTCTTTGGATATTTCGTTAAAGTGTCTTTTCCAGTTATTGTGGTTTATAACTTTAAATTTTGTGAGCAGTTCAGAATAATCTGCCTGTATACAAATTTCTATACCCTGAGTGCATCCCATTTTGGCCAAGTTGTCAGCGACTTCGTTACCATGTATTCCAACATGAGCCGGAATCCATTGCAACTTCAGAGCCCTGTCACGATTTTGTAAATGAAGTAATTTTTCTATCATGGTTGGTTGGTGAGGTTAGGACAAAATAATTTTCAAATTACCCACTATTGATTTTGTATTTTTGCAAAAACATTGTATTAATTAATTTGTATACTCTTACTTTAACAATACTTGTAGCCGCCACAGAGATATTCTTTGTTTGTTACTTATAAGTAATTTTGTGTACATTTCTCATGTAAGTGAATTGTATTCTTTTGAGAAAAAAAGCTATCTTAAACCTGAACTTTAATAGTATATAATTAGATTTAATTTATTTCCATTTTTATTACATCTACCAACTAGTAGTTCATGTCATCAAACCAAAAACCATTGTTTCTTAGAAATTACAATTGTTTTAGGGTTCCGTAGCCAAAATGGCAAAACGGAACCCTTATAGTTTCGCCATGTCCGTCCGTCCGTCCGCACCGTTGCTCAGAGACTGTTTGTGCTAGGAGGCTGTCATTTTGCTTAGATACACATATTACTTACGCCAATAATGTGAAAGAATAAAACCTTAAAATAAAAATGTGTACCTGCCCCTATATGTAAAATAGGGTTGTGATTTTTTTTTTCACCTATCCCATCGAGTTATTAGATAGGTCTTTCAAAAACTTTTAGGGGTTGAAAAGTCAATTTTTAGATTTAGGGATCCGTTTGTAAAATATTAAGCTTTAAAGTGCTAAATTTTTGTTAGAATCAACTGTCCCCCTCCCTGCCATCTGAATGGTTGATGTTGGGTATGTGAAAACATTTATGGTAGTACTACATATAGTGAAATTAAAAGGGAAACTATCACAGCTAAGTAGGCTTCACAAGTTTACGAGTAACAGCTGATCAAATGAGAAGTAGCAAAATTTTCGTACAATTGTCTTTGAAAAATATTATTAAGTAGATATAACGTTGTAAGTATGAAAAAAAAAACAACAGAAAGCCCACTTCTTCATTAGTCGGATGGGGGGGAGGGGGGACCTACGGAACCCTACATTGTGCGTGGCCCAACATGCACTTGCCCGGCTTTTCAAAATATTTTTTCCATAAACAAATGCATATACCTACATAGTTTATGTTAGCAAACCAAAAACCACTATTTGTTAGGTACCTATAACTAAGTATTTCAAAAATCTAGCTATAAATAAATTTTCCAAACTTTACTAGGCAACATATAAAACGGATATTCAACATCGAATGGTTGAATTCCCGTTTGGTATTCATAAACTTTATAAAAGTATGACCTCGGATTTGTTTTATATTTTGATATTTCATAGTATCAAAAGTTGAGATATTTGGTTTAATTGAACTCAGCAAAAACTGGTTAGTTCAGCTAGCCGTTTCGACAAAATATTAATTAAAACCTAGTATTTTATTAATTTAACTGAATTCATCAATTTAACTTCAATCGTGTGTGTTAGTTTTAAAATTAAATCTATTTAAATGATGATAATTATAATCAAGATAATCAGATGAGCTGTATTTGATGGACTCAAACTAGACACTTACCCTTCATATTTAGGATAATCATACAGTCGAAGGTACGATAGTAAGTTCAACAGAATTCATTAATGCCTATGACTACAATATTAAGGGTATCTTGAAGTAATTTTTATAGGCATTTCTTGCCAAAGACTTTACAAATAGAATAAATGCATTTTGAAAGATAGAAAAATTCGAAATCCAGACTCAGGAATCGAACCCGAGACTTCCGTAGCCAAACCGGGGCCAGAAGCGAACCACCTATCTGGACTATGTTACTAGATATCAAATTCTTCTATCTCTCAATGCTTACGGGTTAGGCCCCCGTAGCGACATCTAGTCGGTAGTTAAAGAACTATCACGGCTTTTGTTATTGCTTCGTTACAGAGAGCATTTTTTAACAAATTATGATGACGCAGGCCGAATATTGAAGTAATTTTTATAGACATTTCTTGCCAAAGACTTTACAAATAGAATAAATGCATTTTGAAAGATAGAAAAATTCGAAATCCAGACTCAGGAATCGAACCCGAGACTTCCGTAGCCAAACCGGGGCCAGAAGCGAACCACCTATCTGGACTATGTTACTAGATATCAAATTCTTCTATCTCTCAATGCTTACGGGTTAGGCCCCCGTAGCGACATCTAGTCGGTAGTTAAAGAAATTAAGAAGAATTTTATATTGTATATTATATATTGTATATTATGTTTTATAAATTGTATACTATATATTATATTTTATATATTACATATTATGTATTGTATATTATATATTATATATTGTATATTATATATTGTGTATTATATGTTATATATATGTATAATATATA
Source organism: Herminia tarsipennalis (assembly GCA_945859575.2). Classification (NCBI taxonomy): domain Eukaryota; kingdom Metazoa; phylum Arthropoda; class Insecta; order Lepidoptera; family Erebidae; genus Herminia; species Herminia tarsipennalis. The sequence goes on from OX243835.2 coordinate 13,858,642, forward strand.
ATATAAAACTAAGCAGAGCTTGTGCTATGGAAACCAGACTACCGATAAACATATTTATATATTTCTAAATACATACATATTATAGATAAATAACACCCAGCCACAGAATAAAACATCGTGCTCATCACACAAAGTTTTGTCCTGGGTGGAGATCCCACGACCTCTTGCGTAGCAGTCGGATACACTACCACTGCGCCACAGAGGCAGCGCCTAGTGGCACTTGTATTATCAATTACATATCTAATCATTTATTAAAATCGGTTGAGCCCTTGAGGAGTTGTGAGAAGAGGTAGAGTAGAAGGATACATACATACATCCACGTCAAACACAACCCATTTCTATAATTAAGTAAAAAAAAAGTTTGTCTGTCCAAGCCTTGTGGATAAGCTCAGCAAGAAAAACCCTGCTATGTTCTGTACAGCCAGTTACCAAATCCCTGTTATGAATAAGCAAAATTTCCACTAAAACTAATACCCAACTTTAACAAACAATCTTTTAGACCGCGGTTTCTACGAGTCAACGCAAACAAAGCAGTAATTAAAGGCGGCGAAACTTGCTCATTAGGTCCTTTAATTTGATCCGCATCACGGCCTAACGACTTAAAGTTAAAAAAAAGCATTTACCATACCTAGAGTCAAAACCGGCTGAGTAATAAAATTTACTACAATAACCGGGTAATATCATGTCGGATCATGCTTAGTTCCGCAGCCTTGAATAATTGCATCAGGAGAAGAACGTATGTTCATGGCGCTTACACCCTTTTGTTGAGAAATGCAGGTTTTCGGCAATAATTCAATGACGGTATATCCGATCATGTCCAAAATAATTTTAATTTAAAGTATTTGTGATACCTTAGTGATTTGTTTCATATTTTTTGGTCACACGATTCAAAAGTTAAGGGACACAATTTATTCCAAAGATTATTTCCAAAAATATTCATTCAATCAAAAAAGTTTGTGAGAAATATTAAAATGTTTTTGAAATATCTGCTGAATGGTGTGCCATACATTTTTTCACCTTGTATGGAGTGAACCGCATAAAAATATTTATTTTTATTATTTAGCTATTATACCAAGTAGCAGCTACTACAAGACACCTTTTCACCAAATTTCATTAGTAGTATTTGAGTAAAATGCCTGTGATATACGGACGGACAGACCGATAGATAGACAGACGGACATGACGAAACTATAAGGTTTCCGTTTTTTGCCATTTTGGCTACGGAACCCTGAAAACATAATCCTTTCTTTTTGCCTTGCCGTAGTCAGATAAATAGCAGAGAAAGTAACCGAAAGACAACCAGAAAAAAATGGTTGTCTGTAAAGTGGGTTTACGGATGATAATTTTACGCCATAATGTTATAAGAAAACATTAGCTAAGCAACCAAACGACAACGTTAGTTCCAATTGTATCGCATGCCATGTCGCTGAAATCGCCATTCGCTGTTCAATCAATAACGGGACAGTTGCTACGTGATACTTTTTCGTGCCTGCACTTCGTCATCGATTTATAAGACTGTCAAGTCAAAATACAGATTGAAAACATTAAAAGACTAACAATTTTACAGGAATTCGTGCTACAGTATAACGTGCTATATACTTATAGAATAAAGCAAATAAATGAATGATTAATTACTAAATCAACAATAATAAATGACTAGCAAACTATTAACCTATTAACAGAGCCCAAAATACGAGTACTCCACTACGAAGGAAAAAATAATGATATCGAAAGGAACGTCATTACGGTAGAAGAAATAACGTTATTAATCACTCGATATGATGCCGGGAAAAATAATATCGTCACATGCTCTCGACACCGTGAGATTAACACGTCTATCCCTTGCGTTTACGAAGTCGTACTCTAGCAAAAACTCGGTTGCGTAACGTTAAGCAACATAACAGCTAGAGTAAATACACACCACAAATAAATGGCTACTAAGAGTCATCTACCACGAAATACTGAGATTACAGAAAGTAACCTTCACACGAGCTTCGCTTGAGCAAACGCACCCATGGACATCGTCATTTAAAGTTCGTAAGCGATGTCTATGTGTGCATGCGCCGAAGCGCCGAGCGTAAATTCTATGAAACGCCGAGCGTGCATTCTATGAAGCGCCGAGCGGGCATTCTATGAAGCACCGAGCGACCTTTCTGTGAAGCGCCAAGCGTGCATTCTATGAAGCGTTGAGTGTGCATTCTATGAAGCGCCGAGCGTGCATTATATAAAACGCTGAGCATGTATTCTAAGAAGTGCCGAGCGTGCATTCTAAGAAGTGCCAAGCGTGCATTCTATGAAGCGCTGAGCGTGCATTCTATTAAGCGCGGAGCGAGCAATCTATGAAGCACCGAACGTTCATTCTATGAAGCGTCGAACGTGCATTCGACGAAGCGTCGAGCGTGCATTCTATGAAGCGCCGAGCGTGCATTCTATGAAGCGTCGAGCGCGCATTCTATGAAACGCCGAGCGTGTATTCTAAGAAGTGCCGAGCGTGCATTCTATGAAGCGCCGAGCGTGCATTCTATGAAGCGCCGAGCGACCTTTCTGTGAAGCGCCAAGCATGCATTCTATAAAGCACTGAGTGTACAATCTATGAAGCACCGAGCGTTCATTCTATGAAGCGTCGAGCGTGCATTCTATTAGGCGCCGAGCGTGCATTCTATGAAGCGTCGAGCGTGCATTCTATGAAGCGCCGAGCGTGGATTCTATGAAACGCCAAATACCTTCTGTATTGTCTGTATTATGTGCATTTACTATCCTGTTCTGTTGACCGCTTCTTTGACGCGCGTTTTTCCTTTAATAATATTGCTGTGTCATCAACAAAAAATCATATACATTTATTTTGTTGCCAATTTTTCGTCAATCGTTATTGAAAAGTAAAAACGTTAGCTAACTTGCGAGCCTTTAATTAGTAATGCATTGTAAACAATACGTTTAGACATTAAACCCTATCGAAAGTTTTTTTTTTGTTTTTCATTGTATTTTTAAAATAGAAGAAAATAATATTTATTTTTAGAATTATTACTGTTAATATTTCTAAAAATAAATGATAATATGAAGGTAATTAAGTGCCTATTTTAGGCTTTTTAAAGGATTATTCCCAGTAGTTCCATGAAGCCAGTTCCACATGGAACTTTTGTAACCTTGCAATATATGAATTTTGTCCCATCTGTTCCATGCAATTTTATACTACTTTTACCTCTGACATTATTGTAATAAAAATTATTTAATTTTAAATATTTATATTTGTAAAAACAAAATTATCTTAATTTTTAAACTACGCAATTTATTTAACCTCCAAATGTCTAACGTAACTGTTCTAAAAAATAACCAACACATATTTCTCCTGTTACTAACTTCATCTGCAAATTGTGAATGTAAATATCTTTATTAATCGTATTCTCCTTTCTTTTGCTTGGGGTCATATTATTTTGCAACTGTATAGCACGCACATCATAGAATTTTGAATCTTCTTTTAAAATTAAAATTAATTGATGAATTGTTTGTGGTCTCCTTTTAAAGTTACTATTTAATTTATTATGCCAACCCTCTAACGTGTTGGTTGTCCTGTGTTGCTCTCCAAAAGAACACCATGATTTAATAAAATTATCTTTCATCCTATATTTTTCCATATAGGAGATGAATTTTTCTAAACTTTTGTTTGCTATCCCCATATCTACAATTTTATTTTTTGTATATGTAAAACCTTCTCTTATTTTCTCTTCCGGAAGTAAGGGTAACACACTACATAGACTAACAATTTTTCTTAAATCATATTGTTTCATTAAATTTAAAGATTTAGCTTCTCTCCAAATAGCGTTAGTATAATGAAAAAAACAACCATGATGTTCAGCTTTAGGAAAGACATAGTTGAAAGCTTTTATAACGGCGAATTCAAAATCAGTTATAATCTTTTTAGGTTCCCAATTTGGCACCTGGCTTTTTATTAAATTTAACATTGTGATATAGGTTTCTTTGTTTTTTCTCGGCAAGAGAGCGTAAATTAATGGAATAACATTAGTATGCTCTGAGTTACTACCTATGTCGCCGTGTATCGTGTACAACTGCTCGAAGGGTTTCGGGCATACCTTGAAAGTACCATCACATAAATACGTTTTTAATTCTCCTAAGCGTTGTCTTGACTCTCTCGAGCAAAATAATAATATACAACCACCCTGAAATTTATAGTCGGCTAACAAAAAATCTGAAAATTTTGACGACACTTCCACTTCTGTCAAAATTTTAAAAGCCATCTTTTTTACTCCTGCTGTTTTATTTCTCCTCCTATAAATAGATGATTTAATGTTATTAAAGTTCGGTAACTTTTTGACCAAATCCAAACCCTTGTCCTTCATAGTTGTTACGATTTTACAATAAGCAGCTGGTACAGTTTCTCGAGCTAAAATAGCGTTTTCCACACAATCATTAATGACTTCATTCATTATAGATTGATTAAAATCAGGAGTACAATTTTCATTATGGTTATTTATTTTCAATATTTTTTTTTTGTACTACAATAAAACATAAAATAATAGAACTTAGTAAAAACACCCACAAGAGCTACAGTTTGTATGATTTTATCCTTTACTTTTACTCACCTGTGAAAGGGTTACACTCCCAATGCATTTTTTGGATTTATATTTCGCACATCTCCATAGAGATTTGCCCAGTTTATATGTAGTGTGGCAATATTATTCAAATCCTCCGTGACATAAAACAAAACCACGTCCACGAGTGATGATTTTTATAGAATCATCCTCAGTGAAATTTTTTGTCATCTCACTCATTTTATGCAATTATTTGCACAATTTTTATATCCATTTGAATGCAATAAACAACAATGACAACTAGCTAATGAGACAAATGACGCATTCGTGTACATATATTTTTAATAGCACAAGAAAACAAGGAAAAGGTTTCATGTACCTACTTAATATTAAGCAACCAGGTTATAAATTGTTCATGGAACTTCTGGGTTTATATTTCCGCTACAAGTACCTATTCCTATTAGTTCCATGTATGGAACTAATGAGTTGCATAAGTTCCACGTGGAACTGGCTTCATGGAACTACTGGGAATAATCCTTTTTAAATGGCCTGCCATGAAAGTCACAAGTATAAAACTTGAAATGATTATTTTATAAAATAAGATGAAAATATTGTTGGATTATTATTTCCAAACATCAGCGGTCCTCTAAAAGTATAAAAACATTTATTTTTAAATTTTGCATAATAGCCCCCGCTATATGTCACGTTTGTGAAAAAAACTTAAATTCTAAATGAAAACCTTTTGTTTACGAGCACAAAGGAACAAATGATGTATGAAAGGGGTATGTTTATCTCTATAACCATTTAAAATACGTTTTTATAAAGAGCTCGGTTTCATAGATAAAATAATGTGATATACATAACATTGCTTTAATAACGCCTACGGTGTCGTGCCGGGTTGAGTTACATGTTAGGTATAATCATTATATTTATTTAGGTTGAAATTATTGATAATTAGGAAATAAATAGGGTAAAATTTTTTGTAATCCATTGCTTTTGTCGTGATAACGTCTTATTAATCGATGGCCCAGTACACGCACGAAAAGTGTCACGGTCCGTCACGTTCCATCTGCTAATACGCTGAAGTATTGTGGCCGTCGGGTCCATTAAAGCTGTCACGGGCATGGTTGTTTAATACTATGTCATCAATGTTTTCTTATGATGTTATCACTTAAAATTATCGTCCGTAAACTGACTTTACAGACAACCATTTTCTTTTTTTATTATTTTCACAATACCTACCTATTAGAGGTCTTTATGGGCAAAAATAAGTAGGTAGGTAAACTTTTTATTTCCCCCACTTTTTAATTGCAGATATGAGAAGGCTTAATATATATTTGAAGCGAAATCTTTGGATCCTATTTTGGGTTCCGTACTTCAAAAGGGAAAACCAAAAAGTAATACTACAACAAATGGAAATACTACATTTTTAATTAAATCATAAAAATATCGTCTTTAAAAAACTGCGAGACTCGGTTCCTGGACTATTTGTAATATGTACCTACAAATTTGTTCAGAATCCTCGGTGAGCGAGTCCGACTCGCACTTGTCCGGTTTTTCAAGAATTTAAAAAGAAGTTAATACGGAGGAATGTGAAAGATGGCATATTTAAAGTTTAAATGGAGAAGAAGTGTAGAAGTTTATTTAAACGTAATAATGTTATATTCGATATAAAGACTATGCTAAAATCGAATTGAAATTGAATAGAAATAAAATATGTATGTTTTTTTGTCAAATATAAAATTAGCGAGAGAACTATCAGGTGGTAACTTCAACTAATAATCTACTAACATTAATGACTTGACTGGCCTGTTGGTCTAGCGGTTAGTGACCCTGACTGCTAAGCCGGAGGTCATAGGTTCGATCCCTACGCAGGATAAAATATTGTGTGATGAGCACGATGGTTTATTCTGTGTCTGGATGTTATTTATCTATAATACGTATATATTTAGAAATATTTAAGTATGTTTATCAGTTGTCTGGTTTCCATAGTACAAGCTCTGCTAAGTTTGGGATCAGACGGCGTTGTGTGAGTTGTCCCAAGATATTATATTATTAATGAACTACGGTTGACTTCGACTACTAGGCGTAAGGGTTATATTCTGATATTTGCGACTTTTAAACATGCTAATGTAATGATTATACGGTAAATGAAATTAGTACCTCGATAAATACGAGGAACTTACTTTGAAATGTAGGTATCTTACTTATTTCAACAATTAAAAAAACCTAGAGAAGGTGCTAAACACCCGCTTATAAAACTTTTGAAAGAAAAACAGTATTTTAGCACCTAATCAATTGTTTTTCGACTGCAGATGCAGTAGCTTCTAGATAATTAACAAAAATGCCTGTCGATTTTTATAGATCTTACTAAAGCATTTTACACTGTCTCTGTTCCACAGTTCTTACTAAATATGCAGAGAATAGGAGTCCGCGGATATGCACTTCGAATTTTTAAAGATTATCTGTCTAATAGGACACAATGTGTAACAATAGATGACATAGCAAGTGGCAACGCACACCTTCTTTTTGGTGTCCCACAAGGATCGATCCTTGGCCCAACCTTTTTCCTACTCTACAAATGCTCCTTGTGCACCCTATCTCTCCCCTATTCTTTTATCTTTACCTACGTAGACGATACAGCAATACTAGTTCGCGGCAAAAACTGGCCAGAAGGGTTTGCTTGTGCAGAATGCGCTCTTAGTCATATAATGCAGTGGTTATCAAACAATTTACTTATAAAAACGACTTATATTACGTTCTCAAAGACAGTTATAACACATCCATCATTGGAAACATTCAATATAAGAGCGCATATCTGGCCGACATACACATCCACTAATACCTGCATCTGCCACATAAAGAATCAACAAATAATTCCAGATATTTTTCAACAAATATTTTCAGATTAGTTAGTTGTTTTTTTAATGGAAATACCAACTAACTAATATTACTGCTCGCGTCCTCAAGACGATATCCATTTTCGAAAAATTACGCTACTCCGCTGATTTTGACAGCCTAAAATTAGTTTATTATGGATTGTGTCAATTTATTTTAACATATTGTATATATGTTTGGAGTCTAGAGCGAGCAATATAAGCAGTCCTTAAGGTTGTGATATACAAGCCTTTATGTAGGTTCTAGATCGCCTAATTATATTATGAATGTGAACTCCTTGCTGTCAGACAGCTCTTTGTGCTTGAATATGACATTCAAATCACAAAAAAGCGCCGTGCACGTAAGGTCTGTCAAGCCCAAACTTTAGGAGTGCGTTAGCAGCGCGCAACCACAACATATAGTTCCATTTATCTAAAATGAATTCCCAGTCTGTATTACAAGGGAGTGAACTTTCTGCCAATTAACTGCTGCGCAGTTTGGCGGATTGTAACAAAAGTGTACATATGTGTGTGTGATTGTAAAGTGTATGTTGTGAATAAATGTTTTAAAATTTTATATTTTTTAAATTTTAATATAATATTGCAAATGAATACTACAATATGTATTCATTATAGAGATTGCAATTCAAGAAAAAAAATACCATATGGCTCTTGTCCAAATTTTATAAAGATATAGAAAATTGTAATAAACTAAGTATACTATACCTAATACGAATGCATCCCTCACACACAAACACACACGCAGCACACACAAACACACACACATGCACACAGACTTGTAATTTGTGTATATATCTAATAATAATATATAAAATTATAATTTTAAAATGTAAATATTGGTTAACCTTACCTTATGCAATTTAAATATTTATTTTGTAAAGACGATTCCCGCAGTAGGGTACAAGCCCTGTGTAACGGGGGACTTTACTTACATACAAGTCACGGACACAATGTACACTCAGACCCGGAACAACAATTTGTGGAAAACACAAAGTGCTGTCCCGTGTGGGAATCGAACCCACGACCTCTTGCGTAGCAGTCGGACACACTCCCACCGCGCCACAGAGGCAGTCAACAACATTAATTAGCTACATGTTACAGATACAATAATTGCATTTTTTGAAACATAGAAAAATTTGAAGTCCAGACTCAGGAATCGAACAGGAGACTTCCGTAGCCAAACCGGGGCCAGAAGTGAACCACTTAACTGGACTATGTTACTAGACCTCAAATTTTTCTATCCCTTGATGCTCGCGAGTTGCGCCAAATTTTTCTATCTTTCAAAAATGCAATTATTGTATTTGTAAAGTAGAAATGCCTATAAAAATTGCTTTACATGTTACAAATAAGTACGAAAGCCCGGGTACCATAAGCTTAATCTTACTTTGGGTACCCGTGGTCTACAAAATTGTACTGTACATCATCGATTAATAAAACATTAAAATTATTATTATTATCATAAAAAAAATATTGTTATTAAATAAATTTAAAAATACGATTTCCCGATTACCTTTCATAAAATACAGAAACGAACGATCTCTGGATTTAAATTAAACGAACATAAAAGCAAGTTACGTAATAAATGTCACTAAACCAATATTTATTGTTTTGTATATTGGGATGAAACCGATTCATCGCATATTAAAATAACAGAGCTCAACATAGTACTTGATTGGTTTATAAGAATAAACAACTTTTTAAATTCAGTACTGAAACGTAATATACTTCAGTAATTACTGGCATGAAGTAACAAGAGCTGCGCCAAATGCAATTAATTAAATGTTGTAGATACTGAGCAAAGACAAGAAGATTAAGAAAACAATCGAGTACCAGGGTTCTCACGAGCTGCCCTACCATCTTACTCGCAAAGCACAAAATATCGAGAAATCAGAACTATAAATGGTTCTTTATATAAACGCGCTTGACCAATGCACACATAGACATCAACCACGGACACGGAATTGTGGAATATCTTTGGAGAAAAAACTATTGCATTGTTTATTTGTATGTCATTTGTTTTTCACGTGATAACGTTTTATAAATTAATGACGGGAACGAGATAAGTAGCACGAAAAAGTGTCACGTAGCAACGGTCACGTTATTGATTGGTTGCTAAGCAGTCACGTTATTGACAGGTTGATAAGCAACGCGAATGGCGATTCCGCCTGTTAATAGGCTGAAGTATTGTGACCGTCGGGCGCATGCACCCTGGTCTACTAAAGCTGTCATAGGCATCGTTGTTTAATACAATGCCATCATTGTTTTCGATTGCAGCGACATGCGATACACATAGAAACAAAAAAAAAACTGTCACAGGCAATAGTTGGTTATTACAATGTCATCAATGTTTTCATATGACGTTTTCACGAAAAAATATTGTCCGTTAATCGACTTTACAGGCAACTATTGTCTGTGAACGATGCTTATCTTCTGTACTTTCGGTGTTTTGTGCGTACCGTCAGTCGTCTGTCATAGTTATTGAAAACTTCGCGGATAGGGTTACCAATTAGCTGCTGATGTCTAGTCAAAGAACATGTATAATGGAAACAATGAAATGAGAGCTGCCCAAACGCTTTAGAGACTTGATAAAAGTAGTTGGTAAACTTCATACTGTGAATATTTATGAAGGTTCGGATATTGTTACTGGGTGGAAGTTCATCGCAGCCTTCCTATGCAGCGGGTCGCGTTCCCCTATTGTATAGGTATTCAAGCTAAAAGTGGTAAAATACGACGAGTTGCCTCAACAACTTTGGACTTGCATATTTATGAGTGTACTTTGAAAGACTTGAGTGATGAGGAAATAAAAGTAAATAGCCGGTGCAGTGTTGTTTGTAACTTGAAGAGAATGGAACAAGATAGAAATATAGGTACTTTTTCTGTTTAAATACAGACAAGATTCAGTCTTTGTTGAATATTCATAAATATTTCTTATTTTTTAATTCTTTCTTTGCAATTGAAAAGACGTTGATGATTGTAATAATTGTGTGAAAAAAACGGGGAAAATTTCCGCAGACGAAGTTACGCAGGACAGCTAGTACCTAATATTAGTACGATCTTAATCTAGTGTTAGTATAGAGTATGTGACATTTAATTTGCTGCATTTACGCCTTCACGCACATTCCTACTTGACCACAGTCAAGCCAGAATGGAATTTAGAGTCAGAATGGATTACTTATTTGAACTGGGTATCACCGCTTGATGTATGAGCACAAACTATATGCTAGTTTAAGATAATATGCAACAAACATTGGGAAATTAAGATATTAATCTACACTTAAAAGTAAGACATAAAGTAAAATTAACACCTAGCTCAGTTCAATTTTCGAAATGAATAATTTAGTATCGACAAATTATGACATTTGAGTAATATTCCTGCCCATAATATGGATGAATTCTATGATTAAACTTGGGAATATAGCTCAGGCTCCATTATAATGATCACATTAATTCAGTAATATCTTGCGAAACGTTGTCAGAAAAATCGTTGCTTAAATTTATATAAGTGACTGATTTTCGTAATGACTCCGTGTTATACACATATATTTTTTTAGTAATGACATATTTTGTTAGTATGTACAGCTATGTGTGGACTAGCGAAAGATATCCAGGTAGATTAGCTAAGGTAAATTCTTTCCGTGGCTAATTCCATAACGCCGTACTAATCGTTCGCAAAAAAATAAAAAAATGTCTATGGTCTCCACCGCAAATGTCAAATTCCATGTTATAATTCTTTTCCATTATCGACATTGCTTTTCGAATGTGACTTTGTCTAGACCCCCAGATGTAGGCGTATCGTAGATTTTTGAATACTCATGAACTCCTCACTGTGTAGATTCAAATTCTTTGCAAAACATTCTGCCATTTCAGATTGAAACATTACGTTTTAAACAAATATCCACTTTATATTAAACTAACTAACCCGCTCAACTTCATCTGCGTAAATTTTCCTCGATTTTGCGACATTTTTCATCGCTACTCCCCTCCTATCGGCCGTAGCGGAATGTTATATAGTCTATAGCCTTCCTCGATAAATGGGCTATGCAACAGTATTTTTTTTTAATTCGGACCTATAGTACCTGAGATTATCACGTTCAAACAAATAAACAAACTCTTCAGCTTTATAACATAAATATAGATTAAAACAGGTTGTAATATATATAGAGTTGTATATAAGTAACAGGTGGAAACAGCCAGTGGGTGTAAAACATTAAACCACAATAGGTTTAATAATTGACACCCACTAACTGTTTTTCTTGGCAGGAAGAGCTTTTCTTGAGTTACATTAGTAAAATAAGACTACTAGCTACCTACATGTCATAACTATCGGAGGGTTTGGCACCACGAGGCTGCTTATTACGGGCTAGCTGTCCCGCGCAACTTCGTATGCGTAAATTTTCCCCGTTTTGGCAACATTTTTCATTGTTGCTCCGCTCCTATTGGTCGCAGTGTGATGTTATATAGCCTAAAGCCTTCCTCTATAAATGGACTATACAACAAAAAAATCAGATCAGTAGTTCCTGAGATTAGCGCGTTTAAATAAACAAACAAACTCTTCCGCTTTATAATATTAGTATAGATATTGACATATACATGTATCTGAATCTCTTCAATTTAAATAGAGTCGTGTTCAATTTTAATAACTGTGGCGCGGTGGGAGTGTGTCCGACTGCTACTCAACAGGTCGTGGGTTCGATCCCCACCCAGGATACTAAACCACAACGAAACTTTGTGTGAAGAGCACGATGGTTTCTTCTGTGTCCGAGTGTTATATCTATAATATGTATGTATTTAGAAATATATAAGTAAGTTTATCAGTTGTCTGGTTTTCATAGTACAAAATATGCTTAGTTTGGGACCAGATAGCGTTGTGTGAGTTGTCCCAAGAGATCATTATTATTATAGTTTAGTTGGCTTCAAACACTTAAATACGTCTTCATCTCAGTACAACACTTTGTAATGTTGTAATTTAAAGTTTTTAATATAACTCCCGAATACTCAAACGATTTTTTGAGCCTACGTACTCTTAAGTATTTCAGTTTCAGTTGATTGTTTGTTTGTATTGAATAGGCTCCGAAAATACTGGACGGATTTGAAGAATTCTTTCATCATTGTGAAGCTACACTAACCCCGGGTGACATAGGCTATTGGCGACCGAGTATTCGGCCCAATTCTGCTAAAACAACACAAATTAAATGTCAATGGTATTGTAGTTAATTATTAATTCAAGTTATTCTAAATTCGAACTAAGTAGTAGCATTGTGTATTCATATGCATCATTTACAACATCCCAGGCATTTACAACATGCCGCGAAAACGAAAAAAAAAGAACGTGATTATGGTCCCTGATATGTTTTTTTTTTGAAGAAATAAAGTCTCCAGTGAGTATTTTATTACAAGACCTTAAATTCACTACGAGTATACATATTGTATTCAGGTTTACCTAAATGACCTCACCATTCCCCAAGAGTGTCGTGAAAACGACTAGGCTAAGGACTTCTGTGATTTACCTGAAAAGTACCTATTCATTGTAGTATGAAAGAGTTCAAAAGTTTCGGCGTGAAATGAAATGCAAACTTTCTGAGAGCCTTATGCAAACCCCAGGAAACCCTGCATATTTTTGAAACTCCAATTGTCACACTTATTGGTTTTAAGAATAAATCTCACCACTTATTTCTACCTTTAGTAAAAATTAAATTACTTTTTAAATGTAAAACATTTTCATTAAAACTTAGAGTTTTTTTGGCAATTATAAGCTTAGCTTTGGCATCTATAATGCAAACAACACTGGAGATTAATGTTTTAATGGACCAAACCTGTTTCCGTCGATTGATTGAATAGTATATACACGACCTTTTGTGGATTATAGGTTATGCTCATCGATTTAGAAACTGCAATATAAAAAGAAATAGTTTTACGTGTATAAACATTATGGACTAATGAAGTACCTACAGCGTAAATTGCACTAAAATGAATGAATTACGACGCATGTACTCCTACGCGTAGTTACCGTTACAATATATGAGACATCTGAGGATTTCGGTGTAATGTACGAAACCCACATTAATTTATATGGTGCGGTGAGCAAGAAAACTAGGTTGTTTTCGTAAACCTCTAGTTGGTTGCAGAATAAGCTATATAAATATTATGTTTTCATTACGGGTATTTCTGTTATTCTATGTCAGTGGTCCCGGTTGAGAATTGGGTCACTACCTACTTTTTCTGGGTGTCGTAGTCAACGGTATCCACAATATAAGCTATAACGTGATCAGTCTTCGTATTCCTGCTGATGAGAAACAAACCTCCTCTCTTAGAAACAATATGAATCGTAATCTCAAAAGAAAAGGAGTAAAAAGGTGTTTACAGGGTTAGCAACACACGAGCAACACCTTAAGTGTTGATGTATATAGGCTACGGTATAGGCTTACCAGAGGGGCGGAGAGGATTTGTGACTTCAAGCCCTTCCCCCCCCCGCCCCTCTTTCTTCGAAATCCTAAAAAGGTTTAGTAAATATGCCACCTAACCTGAAACCTACTTTTACGAAAACTCGGAGCCCGAGTGAAATGTTTTGCACGGACTCCCGTCACGCGAGGTACTTAAACGGCTACTACCCTGAATCAGGGCCCTAAATCGAGGTGGCCTTGAAAATTTGTTAGAGAATTAGGGTCCTAACTCTTATTACACCGCTCTTTTTAAGGAATTAGGGTCCCTGATTGAGTATAGTGTAATAAGCGCATTAGGCAGTAACCCTCCCCCACCTTCTCGTCGTACGTACGACTCATACTTGTTGAAACTTGATCTCGGGCAGGCGGCAATGCGAAAACCCCCGAAAAATGATTTTGGATACGCTCATGCGTTACGGTAACTGCTTACCATCATGCGTAAGACTCTTAAGTCATGCAAGCCTACTTACGGACTTGTAGATATCTTCGAAATTGTTGATTCTAAGATAAGGTCTTTTTCATCATCTTCTGTCTCATTCTTCCTACCGCACGATGTTTTAATATTACAAGTGTGTGTGCAAATCACAAGTGCACTTTCTACTACCTTGCTCTCGTAATCCGATGGCACAGAAATCCAACACAGCTGGAGAGAGATTAGGTTTAGGACCGACGGACGGCTAAACGTTATTTCCGAAGCACAGAGAGGTGTGATATTTAAAACAAATTAAATTATCACGAAACAAAAAACCCGACTGCTAAAAATTAATACCTACTTATCTGAAATTGTTTGTCGCATATTCACCATTTTTTTTGTATAAGTTCACACAACTAAGACGAATCTAACGATACCTATCAAGCTAAAATCCATCATGCCGTTTAGTCTTTATGGCGTACATACGTCTTTGTTTGACTCAATATTACTCAAATCCGTTACTAAATAAATAAATATATTTTAAATAAGAACATTTATTTTAATTTATGAACGTTAACACACAGCCGGACTAGACACAAAGATAGACTACGTCTACCACGAATTAAATTGGAAATGTTTAAGAGAAATGCCTACTGTATGGCTATTAAAATCTTCATTAAAATACCGACCTCTATCAGCTCTTTACCATTAGTGCCATATAAAACAAAGCTGTTTGAATTACTCACATCCAAAAATTATTATTGTATTAGAGATTACCTAGATGACAAGTTTTAATTAATACCTAAAAAATCAACCAATTCGAAATTATGTATAACTAAAATATTAAATATCTATAACTTAACATTTGTATTACCTGTTGCTATTGACACTTGTATTTTTTTTTTTTTTTATTGACTTGACATTTTAATTATTTTTTGTATTAACCTGAAATTTGTATACTTTTTTTAAATTGATACTCGTATTATTATCTTTTGAATTAATATTGTAATTTGACATTTTTTTATCATTGTAATCCTTATTATAAATTAAATCATTTGCACGCCGACTGCGGCAGAATATGCGGAAATAACAATGAATATAAAATTAACATGAAATAACAATGAACATGGTACAATTGTTGGTAGGTGCATATGCACCTACCAACAATTGTACCATGTTCATGCAAATAAATGTTTTATTATTATTATTATTTTATTATTAATGAGATTCTGACATTCAAAATGTAAATGTCGGTAGTGACATTACATGATGTTGACATGTCATGCGGATGTCACTCCGATGGAGAGGGAATACAAAGATGGCTGTCAGATTGTAATCACGTGGCAAACAGTGCGGGCCTTTGTAATAGTTCGAACTCGACGAATAAAATTACTTTATAATCCTACGCATTCTTATGAAGCCAGAGTTTATCCTCCATACTTGAAAAACATAACTCACATTCTTGCGCAATCGGGTAAAAAACATGCTCCCATCTAAAGACAAGAGATCACGGAATCAAGGATTAACTGCCGGCCAATAACTTATCTAGAGATAGCTAATATGTTTTATTTAACCATGTATAAGTTATTGAAACCCACCGATAGGGTTATTGTAGAGTTTCAATAGCGGGGTCCTTATTCACGCCCTTTATTCCGAGTTCGTGACAAGCCCGTGCGAACTGGCGCATGCGCGGTTTGCTCAAAGATGTCCGCCGCGCATGCGCGTTGATGCACTTCTAAGCGGAGCTTTCTATTTACCAATAAGACAAGATTTTGACAGTTCGCAACTTCGCACAGGCTTACAGCGTACACGGAAAAAATAACGTGATTATGGAACACGATCATAGGTATCATATAGTTTTGTTGCTAAATATTTCCAGTGTGCCGCACTGATAATATTGCTTTTGGAATTAACTACAGCTTTAAAATTCCATTATCCAATGATTGTACTTTTAAAATTGCAAATTGTATTACTTAACCGATGCGCATATTAATATTCATATAAACTCATAATACGACACTTTTTGCTTACCATTCGTACTCATTATAAAAATATTCTTGAATCTTTTCGTTGTTTCTATTACTTAACAAACAGAGACAGTTACCCAAATTTAGTATGTTTCACAATTTACATAATATATACCTACGTCAATTTTCATATCCTTAAAACATTGTTGAAAAAGTATAACATCGGATATCTTGAAACATAACTTAGCGTTGTTTTAAATGATTTTATTAAAAATGAAAACAATCAATAGACAAATTGCGCCCAATTTTCTTGCCTGAAATGTGAACTCAATTTACATGAAACTCCCAACAAATATTGAATATTTAATGCCCCTTGAGAGTCTTGGTGACTATGGGTCTGTGGCATTTTTAAAGGACTTCTAAGTAATATTTACAACAGATTGGTATACACTACCAATGAATTCTTAATGATAAGCCCGGAACTGCACCGAGTATGGAAATATGTTAGTCGTTTGTTAGGAACAGTCGCGGAATGAAAATGTTCGTCAGTTTTCAAATACACTCAAATTACGCTTTGCAAACACATGTTACCTTTTCAAACTATGTATCACATTAGACAGTTGTAAACTCGTATGTTCTAAATTGTGCTTAACTGTTTGACAACAGGGTTTAAATTTATTCAGACAAATATTCCTTGACTATGAGTTGTTGAACTAAAATCTCACAGATTATTATCTAGGACGCATATATCTGTCTCATTATACCCCTATTACTCTCTGCCACTGATTGCGATACGTGAAAATAAGGTGAAAAAAAAATTAAAAAACCCGCCTGCACAAAAAAATACTTTACTAAGTTCATCGAGATCCATTAATGCCTCCGACTGCATGAAATTATATAATTCTGTAGGGGATCTTGTTTTCATCTTTTTTTGTGCAGGCGGGTTTTTTTATTTTTTAAATGTATTTTTTTAAATAATACTTATTAGTAGTTGTAGGATGTAACCGATGTAACAACTTACTTTTATCACAGCTATTGTCAAATATTGGAAATTGAAAAAATAATGGTTGCTAACTAACTTTTTTAGTATTAAAGTCATAGTCATGTTATACCTTTTGAAACTGCTTAAGATGAGCCCTTTAATTTGATACCTACATATATTGCAGTATTCAAAACAACTTTTTTTTCACACCTCTTTATTTTGACATCTCGCAGCCGCCATGTTTGTTTTTTTTAAACGTCACATATCTAAGAACACTTGGGCAATCAAGATAAATCTAACGACGTCTGAATTGTATAAATCCGTTCAGTGGATTATGAGATATCAGGTATTAAAGAATATTACATACATACATAGGTACATACATACATACATACAAGATACGCGCGAAAAACATAACCCTTCTTTACAGTCGGGTAATAATAAGGCAAATTTATCAATGTTAGTTCCGTCAAAATAACGCTCTTGTCGTTGTCACCCATGGTTTCCTTTGGTTCAGTTTATGCAATCGAGAAATAGACGTTTCATGCTATTAATTACCATTGTGGGTGTGAAACTGTGTGAAAGTTCAAAATAGCCGATTCGTGTCTGTCAAGAAGCTGTCATCCACCACAACCTACATGAACATTAAAAAGTCTACTTTCTTAACGAAAAAGTGTTTATTTCAAGGTTCCATCTATTGCTTTAGTTGAGTTAAGAGTTTAAGTAAAACCTTATTTTTAGTTTGACAACATTGTGACTTGTTGGCTTAAGTGTTTCTTGATTCGGTTCAGCAAAATTGAACTTTAAAGAGACGAACAGTTTCATTCCCCGACTGTACATGCCAACCATGGAAACAACCTCAGGACGATCTCTAAGTATGAGAGCGTCCGTCAAAATAAGGTAATTAATGGGGGGCGTTACAGTAGCAAGTATGTTTTAAACTGTTATTTACAGCTTATAGGAGGACCCGATGCAGAAAGAACAGTCAAAGAACCCATGTGAGTCCTCGTACAAAAGGCAATTGCTAAAGTTGTTTAGGGCCCCTGCTGTAGCTCCTGAGTTGGATACTTTTTAACTTTTCTACCATATAACACCGTCCTTCTTCCTTTAATTCTCCATTAAGCCAACTAAACACATTTGTAAACATTATGATACCATAACGAATTCCTTTGAAATGGACAAATCTACATAATTCTATCAACTACAATGATCGAAGACCGATACCGTGATACAATAACAATTTATATTAATAACGTCTGTCTATTGCATAGGCTGTTCACATAAGGTATCGTATTTATAGCCTGAGAGATTTGGCAGGAGGTTTCGAAACGTGATGCTATTAAACGGCAGTATTAGGGATTCGGTTTAGATACCGATTAATAGGCAATTGAGCAGTGTCTGAGTCAGTTAGTTGAAACTGGACGTGCAGTAAATAGATTCAAGTATAGACTAACAATAATACCATATTCTGGTCTAGCCTGTTGTTCTAGTGGTTAGTGATTCCGACTGGTGACCTGGCCGTGGGTTCGATTCCCACGTGGGACATCACTGTGTGTGTGATACACAAATAGTTGTTCCGAGTCTGTACTTTGTGGCCGTGATTTGTATATTAGAAAAGCTTCGCGATCATTTTATTAAAATTAAAATATGTATATCTACTTCTTTTATGCCCTGCTCATTCTTCTGGATTCGTCGGATGCTCTTTTATAGTTCAATCTGTTTCTCTCTGGAATGCCCTGCCCCCCGAAATTAGGATGGCACCCAATCGCCTTAATTTTAAATGGAAGGTACGCACTTTATTCCTTGATGGATCAGCTGAATCATCACAACATTAGTAACATAAATATTAGTCTGTATCTATGTATTTATTTATGTATGTATGTATGTATGTATTGCTGTAAGTATGTATACTATTGTATAGTTATATATGTAGGTATATATGTATGTATGTATTTTTGTAAGTATGTATAGTATGGTATAGTTTTATTGTTTTATTTGTGTATTATGTAAGAATAATAAGGAAGTTCTTATTTTACAATTAGGTTACTGCACCTTTCACACATTCCATTTCTACATCACCCTAAGGTAGACTGGTAGAGAATGCTTTTAGCATTAAGTCCACCTTTGTACAACTTTGTGCATAAAGTTTTAAATAAATAAATAAATAAATATATGTTATACTTTTTCAACAATGTTTTAAGAATATGAAAATTGACGTAGGTATACATTATGAAGATGTGCTGATAGTCCAAATAGGTATAAAAATAGTTTAAAGTCACTTTACTAAAAGATTCTTTTAACAAATTTATCTCAGTCGTTCGAGATAGTTCCATTAAGACGTGATTGAATAAGAGATCGCTTCTTTACCTTAAACCAACGATAGGTAAAGGTACATTACATCGAATTCTTTTTATCTCACACACGAGATGGGCAGTAATACGGCATAATCACCACTGCACAAAGATCTTGAAGATATCACGTAGTGGTATCTAAGGGCATCGACCTCGTTCCAGTAATGACAAGATCGTTTGACTACCTTCCAAATTCACGACGCGTGCGTTACTCTGAAACTTTTTACGATTATTACTACGATTTTTGATCCCCTCTCGTCGACGGCCACCTTAGAGTTTCGACCCTCTAACATTTATTAACCGCTAAATGATAATGGTTGCTCGTGATCAAGAATTTATTCAGTGGGTGCTCTTATTAGTAGAATCTCGAGTATAATATAACTCTCAGAACAAACAGACTTCTCATCAAAATAACTCCTTTGTTTGTTTAGCAGAGATTGGGCGCCGGTTCCGCGTGTGCAAATATGTCTATAGATACGGAATGATGTTTCACATTAGCATTTTGATTATAGGTATAACAAACTGTTGCGAATTATCAAAATGATGAAAGTGTGCAATCTTCATGCGAAAGTCAATACTTAACAGGTATTGAGTTTCGCATCCAGATAGTATACCAACAGAAAAATGTTTATCTCAAGGATTCAAAAGTTTTTTTTAATAAATTTCTATTAAAATATCCTAGGATTTTCCGTACCATCTCGGATGAGCACATAATTATCACAATAAAAAGAAAAAGTTTATCAAAAGACTTGGGCACTGGAAACCAGAGTCTGGGAAAAAAAAATGTGAGGAAATTTCTGCGAATCATAATTTAAGTGAAATATATGCTTTTCTATATTTTCTATAAATGTCAAAAGTCATTCATGCAAACCTATTTTCAAACTAGTCAATTTTGTTTCAAACGATGCAAGTCAATTCTGCGAATTAGCATGTCCATGGAGATCGATATTAATTTTAAATTGTACTCAAATGAATGTTTGTTTACTCAGGCATTTTCCATTTTTAACATTTGTTGTTGTTATAGTGCAATAAAACACTATGTGCATGCACACACATAGTGTTTTATTATCGCCTACTATTATCTATGAGTATATGTGTAATAAAAGTTATAAAAAACTAAATACCAATGAAAAATATTTCACAAATTTGGTGATATACGATAGCGTATCACTTGATCTCGGTTCTTTCCTCATAATATAAAAGTTAACTCAAGAGTTTCTTCGGGAAGTTATCTGCACTACATTCAATATAATAAGAAATCGAGAAAATACTGAAGAGTAAACTTTGTCGTAGAAAGTTAAACAGTGGTACTTTATCGCTTGTTCGCACCGCAACGAGTACCGCAAAACCACAATCATTCGGGAACTTCCACATAATGACGTGGGTAATATATTTTTATTAACTTATATATTATTGTACGCGTTGCTAAGTTTATCATGGTGTTTATGATGTATTCGATTTTTGATTACGACTTTTTGGGTGATTTCGAGTTTGTTATTCACGCCGAAGGGGTAATTCGGGTGTAGTACCTATTGAATAACAAACTTGAAATCAGCCAAAAAGTCGTATTTAAAATTAGAATATAATAAATAACCACGAGTTTATTTAATGACTTTTAATTATACATATACGACTTTAATTACACTTAAGTAATTATTATACATATAATTATATTATTATATTGTTATTTGAATTAATTATAATTGTTTGATTAATGATTTAGTATTTAATATGAATATTATTAAAAGAAAATAAAAGAAATTATTTAAAATTTAATAATTTATATTAATTATTTTAATATATTAAATATAATATCATAATCTGCCTTATAACGTTATCACTGCTGAGACAAAAGGTCTCCTCTTTGGGAGACATAGATACCACAAGTCTTTGAGTCTTTGAATGTGTGCTTCTAGAATAAATCGGTTTCCAGTGATGTTTTCCTGCTCTAATTTTGAGCAGCTGGCTGCGGTGAAACAAACAAGAACCACTCAAAGTGCGCGCTGGGCTGCTTCGAACTCTTGACCGCTGTGCTAAAACAAAAAAAAAACAATCAATTACTTACCCGCTTAAGAGTCATCATAGTCAAGACAAAACTCATACAATAGCTCTATAAAAATGTGCGTGTATAAACTAATTTGACAGAATTCGTAATAAAAATTTACATAATGCGAGAAAAGACCACCCCACAAGAAAACACAAACGACGAGAATTTTATTTTCATGCTCACATTTGCGCAATTTGTATACAGAATGTAAATTAGAAAGCGCCTTATTTCAGCCAACGGCGTCAGGTTATTTGGCTCAGTGTCGCCCTGTCGCTTGACAAATAAAAAATACAAATACCTTACAATAATCAACGATATCTATTTACGTATTAGAATAACCCTTTGGTTCCAGTTTCATAAAGTAGAGGGTAGGAATAAAATAGACGAAGTAGAGTAGGAAAATAAATTAATTTGATGAGTATCCTAAGCATGCCTGTTATTTTATTACCTTCGGAAGCCTCTCACTTTAATATTGTTACAGAGGAAGTAAATGAAATAAAAAGACTAATTTAATCTTATATATTTTTATTAAATGAGCCATCATGTAATCAGCATTCCAGTTTCATAATCTATACTAATATAATAAAGCTGAAGAGTTTGTTTGTTTGAACGCGATAAACTCAGGAACCACTAGTCCGAATTGAAAAAATATTTTGGTGTTGGCTAGCTCATTTCTTAAGAAAGGCTATATAACATTACGCTACGACCAATAGGAGTGGAGCAGCAATGAGAAATGTTGCAAAAACTGGGAAAATTTACGCAGACTAAGTTGCACGGGAGAGCTAGTATTTAATACACAATAATCTTATTAAATAATAGTATTACATCAAATAAAACTCTTTAGTCACATTACTTACTTTTCAAATGACGTCCCTTTAATGAAATGTTATGACGAATTTAAATAATAAGAGACGATTTTCTCGCAGACGTTATTTCTTTTACACCGTTTATTTTCAGTTTGCATTGCATTGCGTTAATGGTTGTTTTTTTATTAAATTTCTCGGTTTGTGATGAATGTGAAAAGCTTTGGTAGGATATTTTTGTAACTAAGCCATTAGACACGTCATTTAGATGTCTCAGTCAATTACACCTATACGCAATGCGACGGACGTATAAAATTTCATGATTGCAGTGATATTTTATTTTAAACTAGTTGACCCGCGCAACTTCGCATGCGTTACTTTTCCCCGTTTTTGCAACATTTTTCATTGGTGCTACGCTCTTATTAGTTGTAAGGTTATAAATGGGCTATCCAACTGTAAAATAACTTTTCAATTCGAACCAGTAGTTCCTGTGATTATCGCGTTCAAACAAACAACAAAGTCTTCAGTTTTATAATATTAGTATAGATAAGTAGCTTACCCAACTTCAACTGGGTAAATTTTCCATGTTTTTGCAACATTTTTCATTGCTGCTCTGCTCCTATTGATCGCAACGTGATGTTATGTAACCTATAGTTTTTCTCGATAAAAAAATTATCGCGTTCTAACTCTTCAGCTTTATTATATTAGGATGGATTAAAATATTGATGTGATCACTGACGAGTGACGATAAGTTAATATTGATAGCCATACTAGAAAAGGATAATAGCTTATCAGATCTGATATAGACATTATTTTATGGTTTTAAAGAGAAAATAATATTAATAAGAAACCCGGTTTTAATGTGAATAAACACGATTAGGGCAGGTATTTTTTCACGTTGTTTGGCGACAAGGGATTCAACATTTTATTACACCGATTGTACAGCTATGGCTCGCAATATTTGCCCAGTGATCACAATTCACTGAAACCAAGTGTCGTACTACTGTATTTTTATTGTATTCGAATTCACAGCTCGGTATCAACCTATCGTTAGGTTACTCTAAGGCTCATACCACACCGTAGATCGAGGACTTGCTTGTTGTATTATAGCTCTTGTGACCGTATTTTAACAGGTAGTTGGTTTACTCAGTCATGCTGAGAATCTGCAAAAAGAAAAGCAGCTTGTAAGTACGTAAGCATTTTGAAAACATACAGATTTATGATCAGTTATTCCACGTCCTATTTAAACACCTACCTTTATTTTACACTAGCTGACTCGCGCAACTTCGTCTGCGTAAATTTTTCCCGTTTTTGCAACATTTCTCGTTGCTGCTCAGCTCCTGTTGGTCATAGCGTAATGTTATATAGCTTATAACCTTTCTCGATAAATGGGCTATCCAACAGTGAAATATTTTTTTTATTCGGATCAGTAGTTCCTGAGATTACCGCCTTCAAACAAACAAACTCTTCAGCCTTATAATATACTAGCTGTGCCCCGCGGTATTACTCGCAGTTTATTAGCCTATGTGTTAATTCCAGGGTGTCAGCTAACTCCATACCAAATTTTATTAAAATCGCTCTAGCCGTTTAGATGTGAAGAAGTAACAAACATACACACTCACATACTCACAAACTTTCGCCTTTATAATATTAGTGTGATTTAGTATTAGTATAGACTAGCTGACCCGCGCAACTTCGTCTGCGTAAATTTCCCCCGTTTTTGCAACAATTTTAATTGTTGCTCCGCTCATGTTGGTCGTAGCGTAATGTTATATAGCCTATAGCCTTCCTCAAGAAATGGGCTACCCAACACCAATTTTTTTTTCAATGCGGACCAAGTAGTTTCTGAGATTATCGCTTTCAAACAAACAAACTCTTCAGCTTTATAACATTAGTATAGATTAATGTTCCGAGTTTTAACCGAATTGCTGTAAGCGCAGGTGGACTTTTCTAATTCTATTTTATTGAATGTTGAGGAACTTATTGTGGTTTTTTAGATTTTAGAATGTTTACTTTTAACAATTTAATGCACACTAGCTAAGGCAAATATTCATATAAAACATATATCTTTCTATCAAATAAAAAAGCACACACTTTTGTGATATTTCTTTGCCCTGTGATTCCTCTCCATTGTTTAATTAATAGTATCACCAACCACTACCGTTACCAACCGATTCTACATTAATTACATGTAATCGAAACAAAATCAAATTCCGTAAGTCAAAATGGAACAGTGTACAGTGTAGTTATACGTACAATAGTTACAATGAAGTGTCTGACCTAGCAGTATTTTGGTAAGGAATTTTTGTTCTTTCTATTTACCAAAATGAACCTGTGTGACATGAGCCCTATTGTTAAAATGGGATACAGTCAGCGACATTGTATTGAATGTACAAAATCGAATCCGCGTTCCCAACGGGGTGAATGGAAAAAATGTTTTGTTGGTAACGCCGCGCCGCGTCGTGCTGTCCACTGGAAGATTTACAACTCTCCATTACTGCTTCATGTACCTACCACCGTCCCGCTCCATCCCGGGTTCCCGTGACAATCTATCCGGGCACTTTTGCGATTTAGATTAAACTGTGTGTCGGATATTGTCTAACTAAATGTTTTACGCGGTTTGTGCCCGCCTCCGTGATTAAATAGCGTGTAAGGACATCTGCGAACTACATTTACTGTCACTTAAGGCACTATAGAAATCTTGAATATTGTGTGAGAAATAAAGTAGTCAATCGAGTTGCATAGTTCATTTAAAGTACGCAAAGGATTTGATACACTTTCACTATCACTTTAAACAACACACAGTATATCTATACTAATATTATAAAGCTGAAGAGTTTGTTTGTTTGTTTGAAAATTGGAGGGATTAACAAGATTGCTAGTAATGTGGGACTCAATCCCACATTGCTAGTTATCTTTAAAAAAAAAAAAAAAAATGACGCATACGAAGTCGCGCGGGACAGCTAGTATACTATAATATTTATTAGTTACCCAAAAATCTATAATGCATGTAAAAGTATATGTAGGAAGAAATAAACTAGACTGTTCAAAACGAAGAATGAAGAAAAGCAGCTTGTAAGTACGTAAGCATTTTGAAAACATACAGATTTATGATCAGTTATTCCACGTCCTATTTAAACACCTACCTTTATTTTACACTAGCTGACTCGCGCAACTTCGTCTGCGTAAATTTTTCCCGTTTTTGCAACATTTCTCGTTGCTGCTCAGCTCCTGTTGGTCATAGCGTAATGTTATATAGCTTATAACCTTTCTCGATAAATGGGCTATCCAACAGTGAAATATTTTTTTTATTCGGATCAGTAGTTCCTGAGATTACCGCCTTCAAACAAACAAACTCTTCAGCCTTATAATATACTAGCTGTGCCCCGCGGTATTACTCGCAGTTTATTAGCCTATGTGTTAATTCCAGGGTGTCAGCTAACTCCATACCAAATTTTATTAAAATCGCTCTAGCCGTTTAGATGTGAAGAAGTAACAAACATACACACTCACATACTCACAAACTTTCGCCTTTATAATATTAGTGTGATTTAGTATTAGTATAGACTAGCTGACCCGCGCAACTTCGTCTGCGTAAATTTCCCCCGTTTTTGCAACAATTTTAATTGTTGCTCCGCTCATGTTGGTCGTAGCGTAATGTTATATAGCCTATAGCCTTCCTCAAGAAATGGGCTACCCAACACCAATTTTTTTTTCAATGCGGACCAAGTAGTTTCTGAGATTATCGCTTTCAAACAAACAAACTCTTCAGCTTTATAACATTAGTATAGATTAATGTTCCGAGTTTTAACCGAATTGCTGTAAGCGCAGGTGGACTTTTCTAATTCTATTTTATTGAATGTTGAGGAACTTATTGTGGTTTTTTAGATTTTAGAATGTTTACTTTTAACAATTTAATGCACACTAGCTAAGGCAAATATTCATATAAAACATATATCTTTCTATCAAATAAAAAAGCACACACTTTTGTGATATTTCTTTGCCCTGTGATTCCTCTCCATTGTTTAATTAATAGTATCACCAACCACTACCGTTACCAACCGATTCTACATTAATTACATGTAATCGAAACAAAATCAAATTCCGTAAGTCAAAATGGAACAGTGTACAGTGTAGTTATACGTACAATAGTTACAATGAAGTGTCTGACCTAGCAGTATTTTGGTAAGGAATTTTTGTTCTTTCTATTTACCAAAATGAACCTGTGTGACATGAGCCCTATTGTTAAAATGGGATACAGTCAGCGACATTGTATTGAATGTACAAAATCGAATCCGCGTTCCCAACGGGGTGAATGGAAAAAATGTTTTGTTGGTAACGCCGCGCCGCGTCGTGCTGTCCACTGGAAGATTTACAACTCTCCATTACTGCTTCATGTACCTACCACCGTCCCGCTCCATCCCGGGTTCCCGTGACAATCTATCCGGGCACTTTTGCGATTTAGATTAAACTGTGTGTCGGATATTGTCTAACTAAATGTTTTACGCGGTTTGTGCCCGCCTCCGTGATTAAATAGCGTGTAAGGACATCTGCGAACTACATTTACTGTCACTTAAGGCACTATAGAAATCTTGAATATTGTGTGAGAAATAAAGTAGTCAATCGAGTTGCATAGTTCATTTAAAGTACGCAAAGGATTTGATACACTTTCACTATCACTTTAAACAACACACAGTATATCTATACTAATATTATAAAGCTGAAGAGTTTGTTTGTTTGTTTGAAAATTGGAGGGATTAACAAGATTGCTAGTAATGTGGGACTCAATCCCACATTGCTAGTTATCTTTAAAAAAAAAAAAAAAAATGACGCATACGAAGTCGCGCGGGACAGCTAGTATACTATAATATTTATTAGTTACCCAAAAATCTATAATGCATGTAAAAGTATATGTAGGAAGAAATAAACTAGACTGTTCAAAACCAGGGTTAACATTAAATTAATAACCTTTGGATTTCGGGTCACATCTTCATAAAGTACATTTTTTATATTGACGAGGTGTTCAATTTGTAACTTTTTTTTTTATTTATTCTTATATTAAAAATCTGAAGAGTTGGTTTGTTTGAACGCGGTAATCTCAGGAACTACTAATCCGAATTGAAAAATTATTTCACTGTTAGATAGCCCATTTATTGAGGAAGGTTTTAGGCTATATAACATCACGCTACGACCAAAAGGAGCGGAGCAGCAATGAAAAATGTTGCAAAAACGGGGGAAATTTACGCAGACGAAGTTGCGCGGGACAGCTATTAAAAGATAACTAGCAATGTGGGATTGAGTCCTATATTACTAGCAAACTTGTTAACCTCTCTAGCTAAGCTCAAAGGCTTGTGTTAGGAGTGGGTTCACGTCAGTAGTATAATGGGTAGGATTCGAACCCGTGACCTCACGATTGCGAGACCGATGCCCTAGCCATTAGGATACCGCCGCTTCAAAATTAAAACCAGATAACTGTACTTTAATATTCATGTCGTTTAAAACAAAGATCTCGGTCTCTGTTTGCGTATAGCTCGAAGTCTATTAGACGAAACTCAATGCGGTTTTTACCCCTCGCTTACAAAATTTATTCCTGAAGGTATAAATATAACATTACAGAGTGTGGGTGAAGTCGTGGGTCTCTTACCCTACTCCCCTACTTTGCAACAAGAGCCTGTTTAATAAGATTTGAACTATTCTATTTGTTAGGGTTCGTAACTTTACGCGCAGGTAATATCAAATGTCACGTATTAGGCTAGATATAACCTTTGCCTGAAGTTCCTCGCCTTTCTCAGAATTGTAGAATAATGACGTATTTGTAAGATTTAAGGACGTAGCTTTATCTACTCTGCATACTTAAATATACTAGACAAAAGTATCGATATTTCTGTCGCTACCTACTACGTTATACCTACCTCAAAGTAAGAGTGAGAGCAATACATATTATGTGTATTTAGCGATTTGACTTTTTATTCGAACGTAGTTATAGTAGTATATCGCACGTTTTTGTTTGGGGGCTGAGAGGCTAGACAGTACATTTTGATAAAAATCAATTATTTATGACTATGTGCAGCTAGATTAAGAAGGTTGTGTTAAATAGGTTGTCTGTATTTTTGTAAAAATTGTAATATTTATTTAACCTATGTCAAACTTGTTACTTATGTGTAAAATATGTGTGAAAGGTTTTAATTTAAAATGGGTAAATTTTTAAAGTGTTAAGTTCTTCCAGATTTTTTTCAAAATCATTAGGTAATACAAACTAAAAAAGGTATAGCAAAAGGACTCTGACAAAATAAAAAATAAGCAATAATTTCCAACCGTGAAATTAAAAAGTTTATATTTAGAGCTACACGAGTAGTCGACATGGAAATCGGAATATATAGTAAGACTGGAACAACCATAACGGTAGGATCTTCCATCTGCGCAGAGCTCTTTACGTCTTCTCACCAGTTTCTGTCAGATGCAGCTATCAATTTTATTCTCAATCACGTTTTGCTTGTACATACCGAAAATTAATTCGAAGTTGCCACGTCTCGTCGACTTGTTCACCTTTCACTTACTATTTATAGTATCTATAGAATTTTAATTTTGTGCTTTAAAGTCATAAAGTTTAAAAGAGTCTCCAAAATATTGGTAAACCATCCGAATTGATATGCTCAATCAACTCTCCGCAGTCTGCAGTCATCTTCTGTAAACAGGTGATCATATATAATGCAAACCCCTTTTGTAATTATTGCGTAGGTGTCTAAATCTAATTACTGGCCTGTCATGTACGATCTACGGAAGATTGGGACTTGACAGACGGATTAGCGATCAAAATTGAAGATTGAATGTTGATGTCCATCTATCATCTATACTAATATTATAAAGCGGAAGAGTTTGTTTGTTTAAACGCGCTAATCTCAGGAACTACTAGTCCGATTTGAAAAATTCTTTTTCTTTTCTAATTTTTTGTTGGATAGCCCATTTATCGAGGAAGGCTATAGGCTATATAACATCGCGCTACGACTAATAGGAGCGGAGTAGCGACGTGAAATGTTGCAAAAACGGGGAAAATTTACGTAAGTATACGAAGTTGCGCGGGACAGCTAGTTAATAATATAATTTCACGCAATATTTTTACTAGCGCTGACTAATTCCATTTTATTTAATTACGTCAAATCACACGCATTCATCAAAAATGATACGAAGTTTTCGCTTCACGTGTTATTGACATAAAAAAACCTAGTTACGAGATTTATGGCGCAATAATACCTATCTCAATTAACATCTGATGTAATCTCCATTCTTTATTTTCTGAAGTATATTATTTTTGCAGAAAATTCTGCAGTGCAAAACTCCCGCTAAAATGTAAACTTCACGTGAGAAAATTCTTAGGAGAAAATTGCAGCTACTTTATATAAGTTGCCACGTAATTACAATTTTTATAACGAAAACTAAATAGATTAAATCATATCTCTCAGTGAGCAGTGTAATATTTGTAATAAGCACTTATGATTTTAGTAAAATTATTCTTTTATTAATTTTGTTTAATGTTATCATTCAGATTATTCACAGTTAGAATAGGAACGTTTTGTACTCTTTTCACAAAAAAGTCTTAAAAAAATAAGTAGATAACAGCAGCTTCTTTTTCTAGTCACGTGTTTACTGCAATTCCTCTGTGGGGTTAATCATCATCAATTTCCTAATTATAATACATAATTACAATTAAGCTCGTCTATTAGTATTCAATCTCAAACATGTAGCATTACAGTAGCAAACAGTGCCTAATATCAACATTAATACTGCCACTAAATGTTATTACGAAGTTTCATATTCACTTTAATTGATGTATGTAATATTAATAGGTCTTGACAATTTTCTATTGTAACTATTCACCTTTAAAGTGACAGTTTTAGCACGAGACTTCGCCACGCTTCTTCACGATTAAGGTATTTTTTTATTTTATTCACTCTAGAGGCTTTTAAAATGCGTAGCGTATATCAATCTGAATCTGAACACGGTTGTTGAGTTGCGTTCCAATATTAACAATAAAATCTCACAGTCGATTTTAAAATAGGTTTTTAACTCTTAAAATATATTACAAACTTTTATAAAGTCTGATAAAAGTTATTTAAATAGACTAGAAAACATAGAATAATAAAATAATATGTCGTCTCAAGTCCTTAAGTTTGAGATGATATTTAGTTTTTCTATGTTTTTACCATTGACGTATAGACCTGGACCGTGCCATCTCTTTCAATTATAAAGTAAATATTGACTGCAAAGCGTGAAAGAGAGAAAACCCTGGCCCTGTCATATTAGTTAATGTCTACAAAGTAGCGTTGTCTCTTTCTAGAGAGTGGTCAATTTTGTGTGGTTATGACGCAGTCCTGGTCTCTATGTCAATGGTTTTTACTGCCTATGAATCATGTCTTTGTATAAAACTTCCAAGATGGTGATGAGAAATAAATTATTCTAGAGAAAGACTTCAAATGATTTAATTTGAATAAATCAACTATATGTGATAAGTAAGTTAACTTCGCCTCTACGAATTTCATTTGAATTTTGTTGATTAGCCAGTAAATTATTTATGTTATTCAATGACTTGCAATGTAAATTTCACGATGCTGTGAATGCTACCTCGGATTATACCGTGTATACCTAATGTATTCCTGAAAAGTATGACATCAGTATGTACACCTACCTCAATTAATGAATCAAGTAAGATTATTAAGAAGGGGTTCCACCACCCACCTGATCTGTTAATCACCACGAATGAAGTAGTAAAAGGTCAAGGATGGGTGGTGGGTTCCTTCCCATAATTCATTTCCCATAAAACATTCTTCTAATAATTTACTTAAGATGAATTTCCGCCATGTGAAGCCTGACTTAATCAGTTAATCATGTAATCATCAATTGAGTATTGCAGATATTAACATTTTGAAGGCAATGCTTTGTTGCAATCTGTGATTTCTGAAGAAGTTGTCAACATCCACTTATTTTTAATTTTACAATAGATACCTATATGACATATTCAAAAGTCTTTTAATCGAAAACGTTTAATATAATTACAGAAATAAATTGAGTTACAAGTAATGAAACACGTACGCTAATTAAATTGAGATACACAAATAATTTGCGGTTGCTGGATACAAAATGACTGCCTCTACAATAGTGATACCGCGCATTATGTGATGATGAAAAATCATATCATATCAACCCATATGATGGCCCACTGCTGGGCACGGGTCTCCCCAGTAGAACCTACTGGTTCGTTGATCCTGGGGGTAATTGCCATAATCGCCACGCTTGGCGAGCGGGTTGGCGATCGCAGTAAGGCTTTAAGTACGCAGAGGACGCTGCTGCCCGTCCTCCGGAGTGAAATCCCTTAGTCGCCTTGACGACACCCATGGGAAGAGATGGGGTGGTACTATTCTTAAGCCGGCACCACACGGCATGATGAATGAAAATGATGAAAAATAATTTCATTTAATCATATAATTATCTGACTGACCTGAATCCGATTAAACGTTGTCATTATAATATTTTTTTTTGGTCGGAATTTATTTTTTAATTACTTATTTTTTACCCGACTGCGCCAGAAAGAGGGTTATGTTATTTATTGTTTAAAATCAATGTCCAAAAATCAGTCATTTAATTCAAAAACTGGCCTATAAGACTGATACTTATCTATTTGAAACATTATAGACACAAAAAATAAAACAATAAAAGTAAAATAATAGTAACTTTAATTTATCAACTTGTTAAAATATGTTGAAAAGTTATTACACAGCTGTACGCGTTTCTATCTAAAATAAATTGTAAAAATTAAATTTATTATGATTTATTCTAAATGAAATCGACGACTAAGCTTTAGTGAATATATTATTTAGAAAACGGATCTCAACCATTGTGTCGTAGGTGGGACGAAAACGCCGCGTTTTTTTCGTTTGTTTTCTTTTTCATGTAGGTACTACAGTTAACAAACGTACACACACGGTGATTTAACGCCTAATATTTATCCACTTTAATAGACCGAATATTCTGTTAACACAACGAGAGGTTCAAAAATCCAAATACAGCGTTTTATCGTTTACTATTTAACCGCTCTAACTTACAGCATAATAGAATATTTCAGAATATAATGTTTTTAATGTTATGGTAATAATTGGGTATTTGACTACTATCAAAATAAAATATTTTATAATTACCATGTAAAAATATGTCATAAAGTGTTCTGATAAATATGTTAATTTAATAATTTAACGTGTTTATTAATTTGTAATATTTAAGAGAAACACTAAATACTATAGAAAACGTGACGTCATAAGCTAGCATTCCATACAAATTTATACGGAGCGGGTCGTTTTTGACGTTTCTTAAAAATATACTGATTTGACTTCAGTCAAATACCCTATTGTGTAAATTTAGGAACATTAATACCAAATAATTCCTATGCGTAAAAAGTTTTGATTTGATAATAATTTAAGTAAACTCAACTTTTATATATTTTTTAGACGTGATAACGTTTTATAAATCGAAGAGATGACGAAATGCACGTACAAATAAGTGTCACGTAGCAACAGTCACGTTATTGATTGGTTTAGCAACCAAGCAACGGTTTCATTATTGA
The DNA here is from genome assembly GCA_945859575.2 of Herminia tarsipennalis. NCBI lineage: Eukaryota > Metazoa > Arthropoda > Insecta > Lepidoptera > Erebidae > Herminia > Herminia tarsipennalis. The sequence continues at coordinate 13,891,700 of OX243835.2, forward strand.
TTGGTTGCATGACATGACATGCGATACAATTGGAAATAACGTTATTGATTGGTTGCTAAGCAACGCGAATGGCGAATGTCATCAATCACATGACGTAAAATTATCGTCCGTAAACCGACAAACCATTTTTTTTACATTTACAGACAACATTTTTTTTTTCAAGTTGAATCATTTGTTGTAATGTATTCCATTATGACATTATATACACATAACTTAAATCTATACTAATATTATAAAGCGGATGAGTTTGTTTGTTTGTTTGTTTAAACGCGCTAATCTCAGGAACTACTGGTCCGATTTGAAAAATTCTTATTTTGTTGGATAGCCCATTTATCATATATTTAAATCGCAAAGGATATTGTAAATGTTTTTAATTAGTTGGTTGTAATGAATGATACAATTTTATGTGTTTCAATAAGTTTTAATCGAGTTAATCTATACTAATATTATAAAGCGGAAGAGTTTGTTTGTTTGTTTAAACGGGCTAATCTCAGGAACTACTGGTCTGATTTGAAAAAATCTTTTTTTGTTGGATAGCCCATTTATCGAGGAAGGCTATAGGCTATATAACATTGCGCTACGATAAATAGGAGCGGAGCAGCGACGAGAAATGTTGCAAAAACGGGAAAACTTTACGCATACGAAGTTGCGCGGGACAGCTAGTTATTTACTAACTAGCTGTCCCGCGCAACTTCGTTTGCATAAATTTTTCCCGTTTTTGTTAAAACTTATTGAAACACATAAAATTGTATCATTCATTACAACCAACTAAATAAAAACATTTACAATATCGTTTGCGATTGAAATGCTTGTCACGTAGCTTTACCTCGTAGAGTAGGTTACTAATCACTTCCCCTGAGTGTTGTAATAGGGGAAGGAGTTCAACAAGGATAGGGAAGCTATTTATTTATCAATCCACTAGGCAATTATGATAAGTATCCGAGCACCTGTTACCACACACGATCAAAGCTTATTAAGCGCTGTTTTATTTTTGGTCTGTATCGATGAGTATATTTTAATTAAAAATACTGCTTATTTTTACCTGACTGCGCAAGAAGGAGGGTTATGTTTGCGTGTGTATATAGGTAAGTATGTTTATTTCTTTTGCATGCTCAGAGCCTAAACAGTTTGATGGATTTTAGCTTGAGTGTCGTTAGATTCGTCTTAGTTGTGAGAGTGTTAAAGGGTTCATTTAAATTAATAAAAAAACTTATTTTTTGGCTCAAATATAGTATACCTACTTATGTTTAATAAATACTTACGGTAGGCAGCGGCTTGGGTGTGTCCCTGACATTCCTGTAGTCCATGAGCGGCGGTAACAGCTCAGTATCAGCCGCTAGCTCGTCTGCCAACCATAGCCAATAAAAAAAAATAATAATAATAAAATCTTCAAGCGTATCAAAATAAAGAATTTTGACAAACACCTATATATAGTTTTTAAACTTTCGCGATTTTTATACATATTAGTTATATTTCGGGACTTAATCGCGTGAATTATTTAAAGGTACGAACCTTTTATTTACCCGACGTTTCGATCGAATTGCACCGATCGTGGTCACGGGTCGACCCGTACCACCCATAACTAATACACCTATATATACTTATTCATGCGAATGTAATTTGGAATAATAAATGTTAAAAAAAAAACGTAACGCCTGCAAAAAGATGAAGATGAAAAACGAATCCTGTTAAAAATTGTGCCTCCAACTGCAAGATATTTAATGTGAAGGGATTTCCATGTTTTTGCAGGCAAGTTTTTTGATAAACTTTTAATTAACTTTCAATGCGTTATGTGTAAAAGATACGAGGGACTCAGTGCAGTGAGTTAAAGGGTAGGTAAACGTGAATAAACCGGCTATCCAATAGTGGAAATGTCCAGTGGGTCGGGACCCTAATTTCAATATGGGTGTCTATCATTAATATGTAGTTCTCATTCGTAATGAAGTTGAATAAGAGATTTTAATTTAACCTAGAAAATATCTTAACCTCTAACTTCTTGATTCATGCATGTTGGTTTAAATCTGATGACAATTCGTCATAAAGTAAGCGTGACCTGATTCTACTCTCATGGCTAGCTCTACATAATGGAATTCCTCAACGTTCCACAGGCATTTCAATTCTAAGATTTTTTTTAAAATACTATAATAAATTTATTTTACTTTAATAATCAGGAATGTGGATCAGAAAAAAATATTTCAACTAGATACATTTTTATAACTACTACTATTTAAAATGTAAACATTTTGATTTTATTTAATTTTGTGCACAGTAGTCAGTAATTGTTAATTTATGAAATACTCTTTCCGATTATTCAATTAAAATAAACATTAAACTTTTATTATTTAATTTGTTATTTTTAAGTGTGTTTTATTCATTTGTCAAAATAACGTATTTATTATATAAATACGTTCTGAGGTTTGCGGGTTTTATTCCATTTAAACAATCACTAATCTTCTTTAATCCTGCAGACAGTTCGCAATTGTTTTCTAACAGCTTTATCCTTTCAGATGAAAGTCTATGCCGGGCTATACCTACTCATCATTGGAATTTATTTACCAATATATATTATTGTTAGTATCTATTTAGAAGTAAAAACAATGTGTAAGGTTGGTTTTCGTCTCACGCTAATCGTTAATTTATAAAATACTCTTTCCGATTATTCAATTAAAATAAACATTAAACTTTTATTATTTCATTTGTTGTTTTTTAAGTGTGTTTTATTCATTTGTCAAAATAACGTTTTTATTATTTATAACGTTCTGAGGCTTGCGGGTTTTATTCCATTTAAACAATCACTAATCTTCTTTAATCCTGCAGACAGTTCGCAATTGTTTTCTAACAGCTTTATCCTTTCAGATGAAAGTCTATACCAGTTTATACCTACTTATCACTGGTATTTATATACCAAAATATATTAGTATTAGTATCTATTTAGAAGTAAAAACAATGTGTAAGGTTGGTTTTCGTCTCACGCCAATCGTCGGCGCTGAGGCACACTATGTATGAGAAGCCGACGCATCGATATGTGTGTCGGTCAGCGTGAGAGGAAAAAACAGCTTTACAGAAGAGTTTGGTCAAATTTAAGTATCGTTACACAATCCAGAGTTGAGACGACGGCTGAACATAAGTGTAAAAGGGCATACACGAGGTTTCCTTCGGTACCATGGTGCAGTATCGAACTGAAGCAACGACTGCCAACTATTGTGAATGGAACACCACTTAAGATGCTGGAGTGTAGCTTTAAACTGTCTGCTGTTAGTTGTCTTTGTGTTTTTGTGAAGGTAGTAGCAACTCAAGTGTTCGTATCCCCTTTTTTAAGGTTCGTATTTTTTAAGGAAAGAGAAGAATATGGTATAGAACATTATATATATATGGTTTTATATCGAACGAGAAAACTAAAAATTAACAGGACAAATAAGACGCCAACGTCTCAACAATATGATGGATAGTAAACAAGAAATGCACTGAACAAAAATAAACTTAGCTAACGTCGTTTCATACGGGAACGAAGAAATATAACCCAAAATATGAAACCTGTCAACAGTACTTGCATATTGGTTAAACATTTTAATTGTAGGTGTTATCGCAATAAAGTGAGAATACAGATAGTAACCTTCATAGATACCTATCTAGAAGAACATAGGTATTGTTCACGGGCACTGAATTAGAGACCACTTAAGGTTTGAACTCACTGACCTCTATACCTAGTACTAGCAGGTACGCAGGACTGGCTACCCTGCACAAAGTGACAGGTAAATCAGTCCTGTAAATTTTTTTGACACTTCTCAAACCGGTTGGTTTCAATTATAGAATTTTATAAGCTACGGGTCTTAATCGCGTAAATATTTTATTTTAAGGCTGAATACCTTTGTTTATCGCCCGACGTTTCGACTGTATTGCAACGGTTGTGGTAGGCAGCTTATAAAATTATATAATGTGTACAAATCGCGAAAGTTTACGAACATATATCGGTTGGTTTCAAGTTCAATTATTTTCTTTCTAGTTTTCTTCTTTGAATCAATTATATTCAGCCGTGTCTCGTTCTTATTCAGTTATCACGTATTTCTAGTATATTTGACCCGTTCAACATGGAACTGTGAAAATAATGACATTTTTTTTGTCATGTCAGTTTGCCGCCATTTTCATAACTCTTTTATTATCCTTGCTTGTTACACAAGTATGAATTTCCATGTTATTTACTCAGATAACCCAGATGAAATGCCAAAAACCAAATGCAAGTCCTGTTGTTGTCGCTTGTATATTTTTGTGTCCCTCGTCTATTACGCCACGTGCCACTCTTTCTCGCTCTAGTAAAAGACAGTCCTAAGTGAAAGAAAAGGATAGAAGCATAGTAAAATCCAATTCAACCCTAAGTGGAGTGTTCAGAAGACGTCTCGATATTCTGTGTCCATAGGTGACCACTATGTGTGCGATGCCCGAGCACGCGTTGCACGAAAGTTACTTGCTGTACCCTCGATATTTTGTAGTCTTTTTGTGCCTACACTAGGGTTGATACGAAGGGGAAATCAAACCATGTGCGACATAATCACAGTTCCAGATGTTTTCTATAGTATCATTTAGAGTAAATGATGTGTTTACACTGCACTTATGTTATTCAATTATGACAACTATTGCAACCAGCTGGTGCGTTTTTTAATATTTGTTTTAAACCTTGCAATAAGCAACCAGTTGAAAAAATGACAATTGTTGTTAACGTTTTCAATTAATTATATTGTTATTATTAGTTTTTACCTATGTAAATGACAAATATGATAGGTATCTACTAACACTTTAAATGATGATAAACTCGCGAACTTCACGATTTGTACACTTTATAAAATTATATTTACTACGGGTCTTAATCGCGTGAATAATTTAAGGTAAAATACCTTGTTTATTGCCCGACGTTTTGACCGTATTGCAACGGCCGTGATCACGGGTAGACTGGTCTACCCGTGACCGTATTTTACCTTAAATTATTCACGCGATTAAGACCCGTAGTATGTATAATTTCATAATATGTACTAACACTTTTTCAAGTTCACTTTTCTTATTTCATTTAAACAAATATTACAATGCTGAAAAGTTTGTTTGTTTGAACGCGATAATCTCAGGAACTACTAGTTCGAAAATAATTGATTAAATATTTTAGTGTTGGATGGCCCATTTATTGAGGAAGGCAATGTAACATCACGCTATGACCAATAGGAGCGGAGCATCAATAAAAAATGTTCCAAAAACGTTGAAAATTGATGCGACAAAGTTACGTAGGACAGCTAGTATTTTATATTTAAATAATTTCTTAGAATGTCTAGTCAATATAAACAAAACTGTAGGTAAAGACTCGACTAAGATAGATTGAGATTAAATTTACCGAGTGTTAATCGTCTTGAGAATAAGATCAATTTGTCTATTTATTTACTTCGTAATCTATCAGGCTTTATTGACCTTTTAATTGCCTTCAATAACCTACAATGTAATTACAGTTACGTACGTTAGTAGCACAGATACAGCCATTAACATTTTGAAATGAATACTTATCAATGTAATGTGTACGTGTAGTTTCTGTTGTGTTCCTATTGTAAAATAATTAAAGTGCTAATAAGGGAACTTGTTAATTAGCAACAGCTTATAAAAGAATGCTAGGAAAAACCATTTCCATTTCCTATTTTTTTTAAACCTAACAAAAAAGTCGACCCGTGACCACGATCGGTGCAATTCGATCGAAACGTCGGGTAAATAAAAGGTTCGTACCTTAATAATTAACGCGATTAAGACCCGAAATATATCTAACACACAAAAAAGATTTTAATCGAAATTGGTCTTAGCGAGACTCACAAACAGCTATAGATTTTTAAACTTCTGTAAGTACTAAACTTCAAACTTCAAATACCTATATATTTATTTCGTAAAATAAATTCAATGATTGTTTGAAAACGTACGAATTATAATTAATTTGAAAAAACAAAATAAGTTTGGCGGCAGTTCCAAGTGTAAAGCTCATTGAGAAGAAAATATACAGGCTGTAACAGAAAGGTGTGGTCAAATTTCAGCAGCGAATAGTGTATCTTGTCAGTATTGCACCTAAAATGGTGCCATTGCTGGTTGGATTATTATTACATAGTTATAGCATATTCTTTTTGTCAAAATTCAGTAGTGAAGGGTTTATGGCATTAGAATTATACCTCCCCTGATACACAAATCGATTGGATTATTATGACATATTACTTTTTTAGTCATACTTTTTTTAATTAATAACTTTTTCACTCGTAAATAAACGATTGAAAAAATTACATATATTTTTTTGGGTACTCCAATTTTGATAAAATTAGATATGTGCACTCATTGTCATGGGCACATATATAACCACACCTTACTGTTACACCCTGTATACTAGGTACCACTTATTATAAATTCGATATATAATTAGTACCCATTAGTACATTGTATCTGAAAAACCTTAAACGTTGCAATCGTACACGATTTCATTATGAATAGGAGGGGTGAATTGTGTACGCCACTCACGCGGCGGGCTCGTTTGTGAGGCTAACAATGTTGAGTAGAAAAAGAGTTAAAAGACTCGCGAGCCTCACTGACACTCGAGTCGCAAGACGCAAGTGCCCGCTCTCCTTTTACAACCACTTGTGACCGCCGATGTACAACACTACCTGACAAGATTGTATCAGCTATTGTTTTTCGTATTTCTTTTATTTGCTCCAAGTGTTTTTATTGACATGATAACGTCTTATTAATCGATGACCGGCTCACGAAAGCGTCTAAAAAAACTTCTATTGGTTGCTAAGCAACAGCGAATGGCGATTGCAGCGACATGACATGCGATACAATTCGAACTAACGTTATTGATTGGTTGCAAATCAATGTGAATGGCGTAAGTAGAAAACATTGATGACAAATATATCATCAATGATTTCTTATAACGTTATCACGTAAAATTATCGCCAGTAAACCGACTTTACAGACAATTTTTTTTTTCATGAATGTGGACAGTTTTTAATATACATTTTTTTACTATTTCATACCGTAATTTTTTTTTTACTATACAAATGATCGCACGCTTCACCCTTTTTACCCATGACGGATTTTATCCGTAAGTTGAAAAAGTTACGTCATTGATTGGTTGCTAAGCAACAGCGAATGGCGATTGCAGCGACATGACATGCTATACAATTGGAGCTAACTTTATTGATTGGTTGCTAAGCAACGTTAATGGCGCTATGTCATCAATGTTGTCTTCTAACGTTATCACGTAAAATTATCGGCCGTAATAGACAACCTTTTTTTTTTAAAAAAAATTCAAGGCCCATCCAACTTAACCGTCATAATTTGTACAAGACTTTTTGTTACTTTTATGATATATATAAATAAAAAATATATATCATGCAGAAGGTATAGGTAAAGTCGATAAAAAATAAGGAGCCTTTTGGTTATGAGGAAATATATTATATTTTTTCATTTTGTGTTTGATATTATACAATTAAATTACATGTATAAACAAAATTAACAGCATCCTTATTTCATTTCCTTCCTTGATGATTGCAGCACATTTTATGAGCACAAATATATGTTATTATTTCAAAATAAATATCAAGGTATTTCATTTATCTTGGTTCTTAAATTTTTTGCTATAATTACAAGAGAGAGTAGGTACAGAGCAAGAAGGTTTTAAACAAAATGGAGTCATCGCTATAAAGTTACTAAACAGGTCAGACGTCGAACTTAGACCTTTCGATGAGCTGTCTTTCTCTTTCACCCCTACCACTATTACACTATACTTAGAAAGAGAATGTGAGATTTTTAGAGCAGACGTCACGAAAAGCTTGCGTAGTTTGGATTCCAGTCTTCACTATAAGCTTCTTAGTATAGAGCCTATTTAGCGTATCAACCGTTACATTATATCAAGAAAGAACCTTACTAAAAGTAAGCTTATTTCTTAACAGTCTGAAGCTTAATATTCAGAAATTGAGTATAATTTAAATGTGAAACCAGGCAAAAGCATGTCGGACAATGCTTAGTGTAGGGCTCCGCAGCCTTGAAAGAGCGTATATTCATAGCACTTACGCCCTTTTGTTAAAAACGCAGTTTTCAATTTTCGACGGCATATCCGATCATGTCCAAAATAATTTTAGTTTAAATTATTTATTAAGCGCTACCTTTCTAATTTTTCGCATATTATTCGGTCACACGGTGAAAAGATAAGGAGAGGGGTTAGGGGGAGAGGGGAAGGAGACACAATTTATGCAACTTTGGAGCGATATTCACTTAGTGAAACAAGTTTATTTAAAACCCTAACATGTTTTTGGAATACCTGTTGTATTATGTGCTACACGTTGACGTTTGCTGAAAAAAAAATAATAATTTAGGTATCAAAGGAACTAGCAGCTACTACAAGACACCTTTCCAACAAATTTCATCAATATTCATTGAGTAGTCTTTAAGTAAAATACCTGTGACATACGGACGGACAGATAGACAGACAGGCAGACAAATAGACAGACAGACGTGTGTCTGTCTGTCTATAGACGGACACGACGAGACTTTAATTATTCCGTTTTTGCCAGTTGGCTACAGAACCAAAGAAGACCCCTAACAATGCTACATATTTTATACAATAATAGATTTCAAAACCAAGTGATCAACTAAAGGGCAAATGTCAATTTATTCATTCGGCGTCCGTCGACGGTAGATAAACACAAATGGAAATGGTCGCAACTAAATCGGATCCAGGTATACACGGGCACAAACAATTGGAGCTTATGGAAATCAGGGCCCGTAGTATTTTACCGGATTAAATATACTAGCAATTAGTGCCGTCCCGGCAACCCCCGACAGGCTAGTTATTTATCGCGAGGTCTAAGACTTAATTAAAACATCTTACTTTGAGCAACCCGGAACTATACGTATCCCTTTGATAGTGAATTAAATTAGGTCAACTTGCATCATAGCGGCGCGGCGCTCTACCAGTAATTATTAAGCACAATTGTTCTTATTAATTATTACGGGCTAGTGTGCCCGTTCTGTTCTGGTCTAGAATGAGGACCGCGATTAAAATTTAATCAATTACAGAAAATCTGGACAAATTAATTACTTGCATGTGTGAATTTAAAATTTATTGGGATAATTGTTTTTGCAACAGTTTCTCGTGAATAATTGACTGTGAAAATAATGAGTAAAGAGATTACTGCTATTGTTAAAGTTATTTATTTAAAGAAGAAATAATGTTTATTATTATAATAGTAAAATTATACATTACACCTTTCATAGTATCTAAGTTAGTTATGTTATAAATAGCGAATAGGCAGTTAATTTTTGTTTTAATTTTATTTTTGAATTGGAATAGAATATAATTGAATATTCACTAGTTAAAATACTGTTATTAATGTATTATGAATGAGATGGTTAGTATTCGTTGAATGATAATTATTCAGATTTTTATACTGTAACACAATAAGTACTAAGTGCCCTTTATTTGGCATCTATCAAGTAGGCAGTTTACTACATGTTTGTTATGGCCGAATCGGATATTGAAATCACCATTTATGTTCATAGATTAAAAAGTAGCGCTACGGTCTACTACGCACTGCTACACAGCGTAGCAAATTTCTATTGTGTTTACAGAATATCGCAAAAAGAAACAAAGATCCTGTTCCTCTTTCTTAATTTTATTGAAAATTATCAACTAATAACACTTTCAGACGTAGCAATAGTTAGTATTATAATATATTTATTTATCTCAAGTATTCTTTGCTTTCGGTCTAAAATCAATACTAGCTTTTTTCGTAGCGCTTTCTATCTTTATACATGTATAATTCTTCTGTACGTGTGTTTGTCATCTAATTACTCGTAATTGGCTGAACTGATTTAAACGAAATTTTGTTTGTATGATTGAGCGGGTCTCTGGATGGTTTGGAAATACAATTGAAACCAATTCACAACAAAATACGAGGCAGTACGAAGTTCTCCGAGAAAAGTCTTCTCCGAAGTACTTCGTTATAATTATAAAAATGTATTTTTCTACTTCATTATATTAATAAATACATAATATTTACTTAACTAGAACTCATTTACTAAGACCTCAAGCAAGGTTTCAAGAAAAATTTCAAAGATGGAAGCCTTAAAAAATTAAAAAGAAAACGGGAACCTGGCTGAATTAAAATTAAAAGTCAAGAGCAACAGACATTAGCATTACTTTAATCACTATCGTGGGACGGAGGATCTTCGCGGCTTTTGAATGTGCAGTCCAACTGTACGTGGGGGCTCGGAATGAAGATTCGAATTAAAACTCCGTTTATAAAGACCCTCTTTGGATTAAAGTAAGTTTTCATTGAACCACGCGCCATTCATCGCGTTTTAATTAAATGAATTTTACGTTTGATAAAATACTAATTGTCGGTGTCTTTATCACTGAGACGGCTTTTTATGACTTACGTAGGAATATATATAGGACGTGCTAGACTCAAGATTTTGTCATTTTGTGCATTTTCTTATAATTGTCTACCTACGGGAATAAATTAGATTCTACATCAAGTCTATCTAATATTTAAAAATCTCATATCACGGTGTTTGTGGTCGAACTCCTCTGAAACGGCTCGTAAAATATTTTTTAAATCATAATTTTAGTATTTTTTGTATGAATTACAAAAACTGGGAAAATTGACGTAGGCGAAATTGCTGTTTTTGCAACATATTTCATTGCTACTCCGTATACGTTCCTATTGATCGTAGCGTGATGTTATATCAATTCAATTACTTTATTTGCAAATATGGGTACAAAATAAGGTTTTACAAAATTGTGATGATCTACCATATTTCACCTACAGGCATGCAAAATTTTACATTTGGTACGCAATATTCATGGCTTATTAAATAATTGAGTACAGATCCCTAAATGACATTTAATTAAACAGGTACAAATGACACATTTCCATATTGGATACATTAGATTATTTCATAGTTATGTCACAGTTTTACATTAATAATGATACAGACAATAATTAATACACAAATAAAATAATAACCATCAGAAACAGGCAATACATTTAAAATCAATTATAATAATTTAATAAAATATATACAAGACATTTAAAATAATAAAATAACAATTTAATTAAAATCTGTCAGTTGAACAAATTATCTTCCAAAATTCTTTCACACTGTACCTAATACACCTTTTGCAATAATAAGTTATTAAATTTATTTTTAAATTCGTGAATATTATCAATTTTAGATATTTCTATCGGTATTTTATTATAAATTCTAGATAGTACTACTTCCTCGATAAATGGGCTGTTCAGGTCTAATGATTTAAAATTGAAACAAATATTTTACTGTTGAATTACAGAGAATATGCGTTCAGACTGCCTCTGTGGCGCAGTGGGAGTGTGTTCGACTGCTACGCAAGAGGTCGTGGGTTCGATTCCCACACGGGACACCACTTTGTGCGATCCACAAATTGCTGTTCCGAGTCTGGGTGTACTTTGTGTCCGTGACTTGTATGTTTGTAAAGTCCCCCGCGACACAGGGCTTGTACCCTACTGCGGGAGTCGTCCTTTTTAAAAAAAAAAAAAAACTAATTTTTCAGCTTTGTAATATTAGTATAGATATAGTCATACTTAGGAGAACTTAAACTTTTAAAAGTTGCTACAGAACTCTTTAATTAAAAAATCGTTTACAATACACAAATTTTATTCGATTCTAGTCAAGGCGACCAATCTCATCAGATACTAGTCAAATGCCCAGGAGATATTATAGTACGTAAGTGATTGGGTGGGCACAAGTGCACTCTCTGTTCCCTAATCCACACCGTCCGATGGGAAACGAAAAATAAAACCCGACACGACCGGTAAGAGATCAGACGCAGGACGGCCTAACGTACTCTTCATAATATCCCTGCCAAGGAGAGGAGTGCCGTTTTACGAAAATGGGCAGTCATCTATGAAACGACAATTATAATATTAAAAAAAAAACAAAATTCTTCATTCACTTGGGATGCAAAATAACACTTGTGATACGTTGGGATTCTACATGTAGGTGTAATGTCAAGTTCGCAAACCTATTGTTTGTCAAGCCGGAAAAAAGAACCTGGCAATAAAAACTTACAATGTTTGAATGTTTATAAACTTAATATGGGGTACTAAATATAATATAATAAGATGCTGCAAAAATTATATAATTAAAACAGTTGGAACATGGGATAAACTAAAATCAGTCTTAGTGGGTACAACATAGTAGGGGCATAAATTTACAACAATGGTAACTAACTATATATGTGCTTTCAATTTTTTAAGCACATTTAATTTTTACCTTTGTTGTAAATTATCCAAAGTACTGGTAACGGTAATGATTAAATATAAAATATTATTTCCGATATCAAAAGAAAGAAAAAAAAAAATAAAATTTCCTTGCTTAATCTCGCTGGTTTATGTCACCACTGAGTCAGTGCCCACAAAAACACATTCGACGAAGAAGTAATAATGAGAGTTTAGAGTGTATTTCTATTTAAGTTTTGTTCATTATTTTTAATTAAAACATACAATAAAAATATATCATGCAATATTTAGCTAGAACCCCTCATATTAGGGTGAAGGCCTCCTCCAGGCTCTTCTTCCCTCTAATTTTTAGTATGTCGTCTTCCCAACGTGTTATGGGTCTTCCTCTCTTTCTAGCACCTGTTGGGCCAGACCACAATGTCAGTTGGTTTGTCCAGCGGTCATCATTCATTCTGGCATCAAATACATACATATTATAGATAAATAACACCCAGACACAGAATACGCCATCGTACTCATCACACAAAGTTTTATCCTGGGTGGGGATCGAACCCACGACCTCCGGCTTAGCAGTCAGGGCCACTAACCACTAGATCAACAGTTATAATAGGTATAAAGATGTACAAACTTTGTAACAGTTATTTATCAAGTGTCTATTTACCTTAGATACTGTTTGAACTATAATTTATTAACGTTAATGTTCCTAGAAATATTCCCACTTTAAATAGTGAATTATCTTCGGTATTTTAAAAAGAGATTCTTTTTGCCTTTTAAGAAGTTTAGGCTTCAAAGAGTGCAAAAGAAATAAAGTTATACAGGTGCTCAAAAATTCTTACCTTTATCTATCAGCAGATTGCTAATTGTCCTGAAAAAAAAAAAAGGTTGCGCTATTTTGCTATAACATGTAGTTTATGAAAGCACAGTGCGCACATGCAAATTACACTCGAAGTTGGCGCTATTTTTGATTTGATTGCACATTAATAAGTAAAAAAAATCGGGCACTTGTAAGATTAATTTAAAACATTCGAATTTCTAGCAGTAAGCTTTCTTTGCTGCCCCGAGGCTTTCTCATCCATTAGTGTCCATTACCAATATAAAATTGGTCGACTGTAAGTGACATGTCACAAACAGATTCTCTTTGAACAACTAACTCTATGATTCAATCGCGTTTTCTTTGAAATACACTTTCAAATTTTACTACAGTTAAATATTTAAGATATTATGTGACATCTGAAATTAAAAGTGTTATTAATCTCTGTCTTTCAAAATCAAAATTCTTCATTCACTTAGGAAGCTTAAGTTGCCGTATGATATCGACTTAACCTATCACCCCGTCTCTTCCCGTGGATGTCGTCAAGGCGACTAAGGGATATTTACAACCGAGGACGGACAACAGCGTCCTCTGCGTACTTTAAAGCCTTACTGCGATCGCCAACCTGCTCGCCAAACGTGGCGATTATGACAATTACCCCCAGGATCTATAATAACTAGGTTCTCATATGGTAGGGCATCATATGGGTTGATATGTAACTTAGGAAGCAGAAGCGACGCTTGTGGGTTGGGACCCTGACTGCTAAGCCGGAGATCGTAGGTTCGATCCCCACTCAGGATAACTATTTGTGTGATGAGTAAGATGGCTTATTCTGGGGCATTATTTATCTATAATATGTATGTATTTAGAAATATTTATCTAAAATTAAAATATAAATTTATACAAGTATAGAACGTAGCTATCTAGCTAACGTAGATATTAATAAAATATAATACTACTAAGTTCTAACTGTTCCCGTCGCCTTCAGGCCGCTGTCCCCCATGGCTTCCTGTCCTTTTAGTAAAACCTTCACTCTTTAGTTTTAATATAAAACAATAGGTACTATAATCTATTGACGCATAATTATCGTCATTTTGCTTCATTCGTTGTTTTTCTACGACGTACCTTTGTGTATCTGAGGCTACCTTTAATAAGTAGCTTAACGAGCTAAAGGGGAAGAGCTATCAAAGACGTACCTACAATTTTATACGTGTAGTGTACTTAAGCGCTAGATAATGATGATGAGACTTAATGAAGGTTGTCAAGGTAAAAGAATGAAGCTAATTAATAAAATGGAAACGGAAAATTCCGTTCTATTATAAAACAAAACATGAAAACAAGCCGCATGCTTGTGGTCAAGCTCAAGTATAAATAAGTCAACGTAATTGCGTGGTATGCAGGCGCAAATTTGTTAATTATGGCAGAAACACAACGTTACCGCTGCGCGTGACTGTAATACGACTAGGTTTGGAACAAAAGTGCCTACTTTGTTCCATTATAATTTACGACGAATCCCGTCGTTGTTTCACACAGCTGATATTGGTTAATTGGGTAGTTGACTAATAAAAGTAAATTATTTTATACTAATCAGGTAATAGTCGATCTTAAAATGATCTGAAAATAACAGTTATTTTACATTTTAATATGTTTTTGAATTTAAAGGCATGAATATTAAAAGTAATGATTGATGATAGGAACTTATGACGTCACAGGTTGTTATTCCATATAGATTTCTATAGAGCTTGTCGTTTTGACATTTCAAAAAAAGAGACTGATTTAACTTGACAGTTGGCTAAATTAATATTCTTATGGTGATAGGGAACCTTCCCTATTACCACAACATAAGAGTACTAATTTAGCCTTATTACAATAATAAACAAAAAATAGTTTTATTACAATCATAAGCTGTACCTAAATATAGTCATTTGATAGATAATAATGCAATTTCTGTATATTTGTTGGTAATCATTAAATTATTGTTTTAAGGCTGTATGTACTCTGCGTCCCTGATTTGAATATTTGTGAAATACCCCACGACACGGGTTACTCCCTAGTGAGAGCAAAAAAATATATAGGTTAAAGGAAAAAAGCAACAAAAAAAGCTTTTTATAGGCCAGACTCATAAATTTTAATTTTAAATAAAACGTTTTAAATTTAATCTTTAAATAAACAATTTACATTACTTACGTTCCAAAGTATTTTTTAAAAGATGTGAGATCTCACTATTCATTTAAACGAAAGTATTCGCTAAAGCGTGATTTTAAATTTAGTACAAGCGAAAACCTTATCGGCGCCAGTGTCCTCAAACGTTTTAACTCAAAGTGAAAATGTTGCTAAAATAGTGGATGAGAAAATTCAACCCTTGCTATTGATACCGATAGATATACTGATAAACTAAGGTCCTAAGTTCTATAAACAAACTGATTTATCGAATCAAACCCGCATCAGCGCCAACCCACATCGCTCCCGATTATCCAACCGTACTATTATTGCTTCGACTGCATGATTTATTTATTTACTCACTGTAAAGAAATATTATCTCAAAATATACATAACTGTGAAAATAAAGTGTTGAAATTTACAGTAACAGCTCGCTACCTCCGTTATAGCACTGGATCTAAAAATATTACTCTTTATAAGATCAAATTTTCTTATTCGAAACGGTAATTGAAATAAATGTGCTTAGGTGTTTAATGTAAAGGAATAAAAACTGTTTTTCTGGGAAGAAAGTAACAATGCCGACCTGGCATTCAGCCAAAGCTAAATTAGATAATGGAGTTTGCGTGCAAAAATATAGGAAACCGAGAACAAAGACAAATGGGGTCGACTCTGACTCTGAAATGGTGAAATAAAATAACACGGGAAGATTGAGGTTGCCCCCCGTACGGTGAACCTCGTGTCGTCACGTGCTTCAAATGTGGTTACACCGAACGAAACCGATATTACACCTAAATGGAATAAGTTCCTTTTTAACAAGCTTTTGTGTCGTTCCAGTGGAACTTTAGAAAAAATGCACCAACTTGTGGGAGTTAGCAAACTTTGTCGACTTTGTTTTGAAGACTCCCTTGCGACACACTTGAGAAGCACATAAATGCAGAAATGTTGCATTTTATAAGACATAGTGCATGACGCGACGACAATTTCTATTTTCTGTATAAAAATGTCCACGGACTACAAATATGCATTTGAAATGGGTTTAAATCTTAATTACGTTGTTTCGTTTTACGTTACAGCGAAAATGTTGCAGTACAAATAATAAAATATAATTACTTGAATGTTCATATTATTTAAGCGTTTGCAAAAGGAATTCAGAGGTTTCCAAATTGCATAGTGCATCGTTATGCACTTGTAAGAAAAGACGGCAAAGGAAAATTGTACGTTCATTTCGTTCGTTTCAATCTCGGTTTAGGTGGAGTCATTATTTTTGAGATTTATCCCGACTGGGTTATAAGACTGTATATAATACATGCACGGGATAAAACCGACCGGACTAAATAATAACGTCGTGATGCTGGCAACGATGATTTATTATATCGCTTTCCTCGACCGCCCGAATGAACCACATGAAAAATGATCTCGGTTATTGCTAGCAGCAACTCTGCAGTTGACGCTTTGTTTAAGCACAAATGACTTCCACTATGAACTTGTTATTTCGTCCGACTTATGTTTTTACCCGATTGTAAACGCGGCCTGCCTGTCGCGGTCCCGCCTACAAGCTTTCGTCGCACTATGATATATTGTTTGCTTCTAAATCTCGTTTTTTTAGCCTCATTGTTTGTGTCTAAGCTTGCATGAGTAAATGGTAAACAAAAGTTTCTATTCCACTGTTTTATGGATTTACTTAGCTCGGTATAAGTCTTTGTAGTAACTGTAAAGTAATACGAGAGGTTTTTAAATTGATCGTATCGGTTTACGCTTGACTTTGATTTCTCAAATCTCAACTCGCATCTTGGATTCGTTTATCGATACCTATACTAGGTATTTTTTCTCCACTTATTTTCTTACAAATTTGTTAAAATGTTGAATATTATTATTTAACCACAATCAGTAATTGTGGGTTTCTTGATTATAAAAGGTACATATTTATAGATTAATTAACGGTGGGTCGAGGATGGTGCTTTTTTGTGGCAAGACCTTTTAATTGTCACTTCAGTTTAAACGGGGAGTGCGAAACGGTTGTGATAAGGGTTTCTTTTCTCCTTGGTGCCGGAAATTAATCGTCACCGAACGGAAAATAGGGCGAAAGTCCAATTAATTATTAGTCACTTCATTTATTTAACCCGCCTGTGCGGAGCTTCTTTCTGATATTAATGTCCAAGTGCCAGACTAATCTTAAGTCGCCCTTTAAAAATAAGGGTACGGAATTTTTTCCACCCTTAATTTCGCGATGAATATTCCAACTCGAAGCGTTTTCACTAAAAGCTTTTGTACAAATACGAGTATTTATAAATGTCACAACTGCATAAGGAAAGGCCTTTCCGCTACGTGGGTTTGTTATTTTTGTGTTTCGTTATAATACGATAAATAAATTGAACTAAGTGAAATATTTACTACACTTTCGTGTCATCTCAATATATTTTAAATTGAAAACAAAAATGGAGGTCTGTAAAGGTGGCTTACGGACGGATAACGTCATAAGAAAACATTTTTATAAACAATCATGCCGTTGCTTAGCAAAGCATTCATTCGCTGTTGCTTAGCAACCAATTAATAACGTGACATGCCTAGCAACCAATTTCTCCTGCGTGCACCCGGTCATCGATTTTTAAGACGTTATAACGTCAAAAGTCGATTCAGTCAATTTCGTATGTTTTCGCAAAAGTGGTAGAACAAATTAGTATTTTGTAAGTATTTTTTGGCATACTAATTTAATACCTTAACTAAGCTGACCGCGGAAAAAACCCGCTGTTTCTTCTATAGTAGTAATTTGGACTTTCTAGACACTGCTAAACAAAGTGTCAACTTTTACGCTATATTGCGCCAATACAATCTTCTTTTAGTCACAATTATATCAAGCATTGACAAACAAAAAGGTCTTAATGCTAACTTTCGTGTCTAAACAAAAGTTTCGTCTAAAATTGGCAAAAGTTTGAATGAAGTGACTTAACTCGCGGCGTTTCTCGCCGTCAGCTGCGGTGATCCCATCGCCTCCCTAATGTAAAGAAATAAAAAATAATATTTATTTATACATAGATACTCAAAGAACAACTTGACATGAAAAAAGTTCGTCTAAAATCAATGGTACAGGAGTTTTGAGAAACTTTTTGCAAAGTTAATATCGACATTGTAATGGTAGCTTTTAGTGTTTTGGACAATCATTGTGACTGCGCAAGAATTCTGCTACGTAAAGCTACCACGACTACGTGGTTAAAATAGGGACGTTTTGTCTTTAAGCCCTTGATATTATAGAGGGTAGTGGTAGTGTAATAGATGGCATTTGATATGAATTTCAGACCTATGTCTATTAATTCACTATTGATATTATTGCCCCATCTATATATTTAACTAGCTGTGCCCACAACTTCTTCCGCGTGAACTTATGACTGCTGCACACTTCCGATAGACGTTAGCGTGACGATAAGTTACTCCTTACTTAATCAGCTGACTGATAGTGAAAGTCCCGTCAAAATCCGTCCAACCGTTTCGGAGATTAGCTACAACAAACAGACAGACAGACAAAAAATTAAAAAGCATGTTTCTGTTATCAGTACCATATATGCTTTCAACATGCATTTAGTAAAAAAAAATCCAGGCAAGAGCATGTCGGATCATGCTCAGTGTAGGGTCCCGGAGCCATTGCCGGATAATATAATCCGATTTGAATAATTGCACCAGCAGAAAAGCGTATTTTCATGGCTCTTACGCCCTTTTGTTGAGAAACGCAGTTTTTTGGTAATATTTTAATTTATAGTATTTGTTAAGTGCTAGCTTTTTATTTTTTGTCATACTTTTGGTCACACGGTTCAAAAGATAAAGACACACACACACACACAATTATATGCAACTTTCGGAGTAATTATTTTCAAAACTATTAATTTAATAAAAAAATAAAGACCTGTCGAATGATGTGCCATTTCAGTTTTTTTTTAGCTTCTGTTATATGTATGGAGTGCTCCCCCCCCCCCCCTTAAACTATTTATTTATAATTTAGCTATCAATTTAAGTAGCGGATACGAGAAGATACCTTTTCACCAAATTGATTCAATATTCATTGGGTAGTTTTTTAGGTGAAATGCCTGTGACTTACGGACGCACAGACAAACAGACAGACGGACATGACGTAACCATAAGAGTTCCATTTTCAATATTTTGGCTACGGAACTATAAACTGTTATTTTGACTTTACAAATTTGTATAGAAAGAAAAAAGAAAGGATCTTCATCACTTCAACACACGAGAATTATCGGTTTCTATAAAATTTAAAACTACAAACTGACGAGACAAAAAAAAACTATTCGCAATATACCAAAGATAATACATATACCAATATGCATTTACTATGTAAAGCCTTCCGCGCACGCTGAATAGACCTGAAAATCAACAACACTGAAACAATACGTTTAAAACGCCGCGATATTGCCGTTGAAAGCGAAATGACAATGCATACGAGAATGGAAACCGACAGATAAGACATTTTATTTGTTTCCATTTCATTTCTAATATTTACACGGATGCACGTATTCGACCGCGACGACAGAGTCTGCGAAGTTAGCAAACAAATGACATTAGCATTGCCATAATCGACACCGCGGGAGCTGTACGAATGGTCTACAGTGAGTATGTTTAGCTCACTCCGCGAGCAATTTTCTTGTTTTGACAATTCCACACAATTTGAATACTGTCATCAGTATTCAGTACCAGCACCAGTGATTATTTAAATTTTGTACCTCAACGCAAACAGAAAGCTAATCTCTTTTGTTTGACAATTATTTTGGCAACTCGTTTTGTTGCGTAATACAGAATCTTATTAAAATCCTTAAATGACAAGCACCTTCTTCAGTGTTCATGGGAATTGTAAGTAGAAGTATTTTTTATTTTAAAGATAACTAGCAATGTGGAATTCAAGACCCGCATTACTAGCAATACTCTAATAAACTAAGCTCAAAGGCTTGTGTTAGGAGTGGGTTCACGTCGGTAGTATAATGGGTTGGATTCGAACCCGCAACCTCAAGATTGCGAGACCAATGCCTTAACCATTAGGCTACTGGCGCTTTGAACGAAGTTCCTTATCGCGCGTTGTGAAAGGGGGCTAGACGGAAAAAAATCACACGAAAAGTTGTAACGACACTTTTTGACACACACAAGCCGTGCGGCGTGCGCGTAAGATATGAACATCTAATATGACGAAGAAGTCACCTGTCGATTTGGTCTAGAGGCATAAATTCGGTACACAGTATTGGCGACAATTGTGTAGTTGTGGGTTCGAGCCTTCGGTATACAATCGTCTTTTAGTAAGTTATTTTCGTTTCGTCTTTCTATTTCGCATTGAACAGTGTGGTGTTGCGAAGATTATAAATAAAAACAATAAATAAGATTAAACTTCGTTCCATCCGGGTGTCCCTTGACACCTCTCAAGTTTTTTTTAACAACCGGCTATGGCACCCTGGTAGGTGCAATACTGATAACATACCCAATCCACTGCTGAAATTTGACCACGCCTTTCTGTTACTCCCTGTATAGCCTATAACTTAATCCAGACATAGGAGATTATGCTTCCAAAATTTGAATAGAATCTATTAGTATTATTAATATTATCGGGACTTAATCGCGAGAAATATATAAAGGTTCAAACCTTTTACTTGCCGACGTTTTGATCGAATTGCACCTATCGTGGTCACAGTCGACTCTGTTCAGTAGTTTTGGCGGCGAACAAAAAATAAGCATCTTTTTGGATTCAAAAACCCTTAATTACGACTAATGAAAAATCTGGATTAGATTTTTATTAATTATCTTCGATGTACACAGCTATGTAACAATTTTATAATAGTATAGATTAAAGAATACTTTTTATTTTATAGAGGATTAGCTAATTAAACTTATATATATAAAGCACTTGTCCTACCAACGGCTAAACAGCGAATAGTGAGTAGCGATTTTATCGCTCAAGAAACTAATTATGAAGATCCCGTGTAAACAAAAGGGATCAGATATTATTAGTTAATCGCTGCCCGTTCACACTGCCGGCGAGTATTCGTTCTATACTGCATCTCTTTTGTTTACACAGACGGGATCTACAATATTCATCTATTGTACGTTTCTTAAGCGATAAAATCACTACTCGCCGTTGATGGGGCAGGTGCCTTCGTTGTTTTTCCTAGTTTATTCTTTTGTTTTATTTATTTTAACTAACCACACGAAAAAATCTTATGAATCTTTGTCTGTCCCGGCGTCATTTAACTTTCTCCTAACACCATGAAGACCGCTCAAAATAGATCGATGTGGAAGTCCTTGGGAGAGGTATATTTCCAGCAGTGGACGATTTTGGACTGGTGATGATAATGATGATGATGATAACACTTATCAAACATAATATACAAGTTAGAACGACACATGACACTCAGAATTATTCAGACCTAGCTTTCGCCCGCGGCTATGCCCGCGTAAATGTCGGTTATCGTGATAAAAACTAAAAATCCTATGTCCTTCCTCGGGACTCAAACTATCTCCTAACCAAATTTCATCTAAATCGGTTTATGTGCCATGCATATCTCAAATAATTATAGTTACACAAGCACAGCAATTTATGATAATTTGTAACATCAACATAATTATGTTCATTTCTAAAAGGCTTTTCAACGATCAAATCTATTGTCACGTATCCATATAACAATAGTTTACAATTTTGAATGAACCTAAACATTTATTTTAATACCTAACATTAAACAACGAGAAACCATTTTAATATGTACATAAACGCCTCCAGTGTAATTTGAAAACACTTCTTGTGTGTGTGAGAGTGACAATTAATTAAAAACAAACAGATGATACAATTCTAAATATCGTTATTACAACACTATGGAGATTGTTTTAAATGACGGCAATGAGACCACCGGCAGTACGGCAGAGGCTGCAGTCGCGTCTCACTTTATTGGCGTAGAGAAAACATTTATTACATGTTAAGAGCTCCTTTATGTCTATACAGTTGCCAAGGACGTAATAGAGGGTAAGTGTACGCGAAATGAGCACCCAAACTCCTGAACTTTAACACTCCTAAGTATTTTACCCTAAACGGTATATTTAAATGAAAAAAATATTCATGGGAAAACAAAACCCCCAGTCTAAATTTTCAGAAACAGCAATATCGATGAATTTTATATTTCGTGACTTTAGTGTCGACTTCCAATACTTTGGGGAAATTCATCCCCTTCAGAGGTAGTCCTCTGTCGTTGGGGTACCATTATTGGATTCTGGCATCTGTGCATATAAACTTTGTTTACGAATGAAAACTTTGAACTGATTTAAATTTCCCCTTTCCTTTTTTTCGATTTGAAAGTCTGCGGAGTTTCAATTTTACTTTCTTGATGTATTCCTTGCGCTGTGATCGTCGTTTTGGTTACATTTTATCAAAACGTAGAAATGACATAATGCACTGCAATGCAGTAATTCGACTGGCCTGTTTGTGACCCTGACTGCTAAGCCAGAGGTCGTAGGTTCGATCCCCATCCAGGATAAAACTTAGTGTGATGAGTGCGATGGTTTATTCCGCTTTTGGGTGTTATTTATCTTTAAGTATGTATTTAGAAATATTTAAGCATGTTTATTGGTTGTCCGGTTACCATAGAACAAGCTCTGCTTAGTTTCGGATCAGATGGTGTTGTGTGAGTTGTTCCTAGATAGTTTAATAATAATACATATTTTATTAATTTTCACTAAAACTTGCCAAATTACAGTAATTGAAAACAATTTAACATTTGTAATGAGTGAGTACTTACATTTTAATTATTTGACAGACAAAAGCTATCAAACTAATGACTAAACTTAAGCCCTACTACTAATATCTAAAGTTAGCGACATAAATTACGTAAATACAATGCTATAAAATGTAATGCTTAGCTATTTCGTCAAATGTCCAGATTTTAATAAGGGAGCAAGTAAAATGGTCGGAGTGACGACATAATGTTTATGTAAATTGTTACAAGAATTATTATGTATTGGTTAGTACCTACCTGAGTAAGGAGCTTACTCACACCCGTCTGGGCTTTAGTCCCGACTATAAATAAGGCCACTGTCCAAATATCCAGCGACCAACTAATTGCCAGAACTTAATCCACTAAAATAAAATGGGGTCGGAATTAAACTAGTGTCTACCTGCAAGTGATTTAAATATACGTGTTTGTTACTTTATTGAAATCAGGTTAAGCCGTGGTTTATTTCTAAATGAATACAAATGTATTTTAAAGATTAAAATTACTCTATGTTGTATGTTTTCTTCTGAAGCTTTTGTGAACAATAAACCAGACTGCCCGCCCCGAGGGAGAGCATAAATTTATTTCTAAAGCAAAAGATAAGGAAGTCATTTATGCATTTTTGTGTGTCATACGATTTAAAATAAATGTTTATATGTGACAGTGCAATACATCTAATAAAATATGCTTTTAATATTCAAGCCAAGTTTTATCAACAAAGACAAATCAAGTACAACAATAAAACCTCTATAATCTGATATATTTCCGCTTCTCATATAAATGCTGACTCACATTAAACCAATAGTAATAAATACAATTACTATTGATATCTGTATTCACACAAAGTCTCCGGATATTTTAGAAACGTAACAGGAAAATCGGTGCCCCCTGTGGTTCACTAGACGTATGCCCGGGGCACTAGCCACTTCCGACACGCTATAAATACGGCGCGGGCGCCCGCTCCGATTAATCACGAATACCACCTGCGACTGCCCGCTACACCTGAGAGGTGGCCAAGCAAAAACATTACGCCAGATTAGTGACGTCACAATACTAATATCCTCGCTTCTCTGCTTCTGTACACGTGGAATAAAATAGGGCAGAATGACGGTTGATTTTATGTAGAAGTAGGTTTATGAAATAATTATATTGGTTTAGATATTTCAGATGTCAATGGCGGTCAAATCTATACTAATATTATAAAGCGGAAGAGTTTGTTTGTTTGAACGAATCTCAGGACTGGTGATTAAAAAAAAATTCTGTTGAGTAGCCTATTTATCGAGGAAAGCTATAGGCTATATAACATCAAGCTACGGCCAATAGGAGTGGAGCAGCAATGAAAAATGTTGCAAAAACGGGGAAATTGACCCATACGAAGATGTGTGGGTCGGCTAGTAAGGAAATAAGGGAAACATCAATACATAAATAATAATAATAATAATGAAAATATTTAATTAATTAAGAAAAAAATACCTAAGAACTAATGACCAAAATTATTTTTTCATAAAGTTTAATTGTGTTTTAGTTTGTGTTTTTATCATAAAGTTTTATAAACTAATATTAAATTGAAGTTCTTTGCTCTACGTTTCTTGGCGATTTTGGAGGAAAATATTCAAAGAAAGCATGATTATGACAGTTTCTTTGAATGTTTACCGATATTGAATTCGTCAGCCGAGCCTTACTTTGTTCAACTACATTATTGTATGACTAACGGTTTAGACTCTTGGTATACGGCTGGAAAAAATCCATTAGGGTACCTATGCGAAGGTAGTAGGTAAAATCATTGTTTGTTTTATGCAATATTTGGAGTGGCGAGGTAAAGCAACGTTACCACTGTCGGTCCATAGATAGGTAACCCTTTTCGAAATATGTCACACCACTTTGTGCCTCGGAGAGCACGTTAAGGCGTCGGTCCTGCGCTGAATCTCTCTTTGGTCGTGGTGGACTTCCCTCCCAACCGGCTTTGAGAGTGAGATAATAGAGAGTGCACTTGTGTCTGCGCATACACTTGTGCACTATAAAAATCTCCTGCGTATTTGCCTAGTCTCCTATAAGATTGGCCGCCGTAACGGACATCGGTGAGGAAAGACCGTTATATTTCCAAATAAACCATAATAAATATCTTAAGAGTATATTTGGGCAATAAACATTATTATGCATCTTTTGGTTATGCAGTTCGAAACCTTAGAAGTTGTTTGAACGAGATATTCCATAATCCCCGAAATGAAACCCCTATAAAACTTCAAAATCCAAAAGAGATTTTACCGAATTCATATTTTGGTGGGGTTTATGTGAAATCTGAGTTACTGAAGCGAATTTTCAAATTGATGTATAGCGTGAAACTCCACAGACCGTTTCATACAATTTTGTGTGGTACATTCACATGAAGAACCTTCTGTGGACTATTATTGTGACGAAATGTTATGTTGCTGGATAGTTAGGTTTGTAGAGAACTTATTCTAATCGCTCGATTTTAAAACTCTAATACAATCATTTTTTTTTTGGTAGGCAGTTTACTTAAAAGGAAACTGCCTACCAAAAAAAACTGATTTATTTTTTTAGTAGATGGGTTTTATATACTGTTTATATTCTCAATCGTTTATTAGCTATAGTTTGTTATGCTTTAAATGCATACTATAGTACTAAAACCAAATTTTGTAAAGTAAAAATACATCTGCATGTGCCCATAAAATCAATTCACATTGTGCGCAAACAGCTTCTATATCTTAATTAACAAATTCTACAATTCAAATGTCGGCAGTAAAAAATACACAACATAATTATGTTCAAACAATATTTCTGAGCAAAAAGCTAAACTGGAACTACATAAAAACAACTTCCCACAAAAAACCTCATTACCTTTTGCCAGTTACGTAGATTGAATCACGTTAGCAAATAAGTTTACAAGAAAAACATAGGGATGTAAAAAGAAAATCTTATACCGAGTATCCCCTATAGATTCGAGCCAGCAAGTTTCCGATCGCGGTGCACTTACGTTAGGTATAAATAAATAGGTCGGGAAACATCCTGCCTTCTCACAGGGGCAATTAATTACGTTGACCACCTGCTACTGCACTCTTATACAGCGTGGACAATACTCTGCTACCAATTAGACCTAACGTAATGAGTTTTGGTCTGAGTGATACCGAAATTCTGAACAATTTTGTTTGTTGTAATTTTAAAATGATTTGCTTGGTTGTATGATCGTATTTCCTCTATGAATGAAAAAGTTGTTGTTATTGGATGTATTACAAGCTATTGTTTCTATTTATGTTTGGTTCCGCACTTTGAAAGAAAATAGACAAATGCCTACTGCATTACTTTTTGTTGAAGCAAAATGTATAGCACGCGTTTTTTGTTTACATTTTTAGGGTTTCGTAGCCAAAATGGCAAAAATGAAACCCTTATAGTTTTGTCATGTCCGTCTGTCTGTCTGTCTATCCGTTCGTATGTCACAGGCATTATATGTAACAGAAGCCGATTTTTTTTTCTCAGCAAGTATCAACGTGTGGCACATTAATCGACATGTTAACTTTTGAACCGTGTAACCAACAAATATGGAAAAAATCGGATAAGATCGGATATACCGTTATTGAGTTATTGCCAAAAATCTGCGTTTCTCAACAATAGGACGTAAGTGCCATTAACATACGCTCTTCTGCTGATGCAATTGTTCGGGGTTACAGAACCCTGCACTGAGCATGGTCCGACATGCTCTTGCCCGGTTTTAAAACTTTTATTTTATTTTATTAGATGTGAATGTGAAGAAGTGAGGCAGCCCTAATACAAGTATTTTTATGACTTACTGGGGTGTGTTAATATCTGCAATGTTAGGATGTTAGGTAGGACGATGAGACACAATAATTTTTTTTTAAGATCAGAGCTTCAAGTTGGAATTATGAAGTAGGTAAAAACAATTAACTTAAACTTAATTTGGAAGCTGTAAGACTCAAGCTTTTAGTACGGTAGGTACAGATTTTTACCCGACTGCAACAGAAGGAGGGTAATGTTTTTGTGACGTGTGTATATAATGTAGGTCTGTCCATTTTTTTAAAATGCGGTACAGCCTTAAACTCATTACGAATTTCATCATGTAAGGTTAATTAGTTAAAAGCAATATCTAATCTATAAGTAACTTATTGGTGAGAATCATACACAAGTCTTGGTATGATTCTAACCACGGTTTCGAAGCTTATACGATCAGTAAAGGATGTTACTTCGCTCTAAATACCTGGCGTGTACAAGGTGGATTGCAGTTGCGGTAGTTCCTATATCGGACAGACCAAAAGGACAATCGCCGACAGGGTCAAGGAATATATCGCTGCTGTAAAAAACCGTCAAGTGTTCAAGTCTGCTATCGCTTAGCAATTGTTGAAATCAGGACCAAATCACTGGATATAATTGCATAAGCCACAGGTACTTTCCACCGATCGCCACTTTATTCCAGGAAAGTGCGCGAGGCAGTCGAGATCATAGAATACAAGAATTTTAACCGAGAAGATGGATACCAGCTCTCACCATCTTGGAACCCTGTTATCAACAAATGCAATCGTCGCCGTAACCACACCGCGCCTCAGTGTAAAGACGTTGTAAGTGTAGTATGTAGAAGTTCCGACAGTAAAAAATATCAAAGTTATCAAGACCAGGTGAGGGTAGTTGAAAAACATCGCTAAGTTGCCATCAGTCGACCCGTGACCACGATCGGTGCAATTCGATCGAAACGACGGGTAAATTAAAGGTTCGTACCTTTAAATAATTGACGTGATTAAGTTCCGATAGGTTTATCTATATTAATATTATAAAGCTGAAGAGTTTATTTGTTGGTTTGTTTGAACGCGTTATTTTCAGGAACTACTGGTACGAATTGAAAAAAATGTTTAGTGTTGGAAAGCCCATTTATCGAGAAAGGCTACATATCATTACGCTATGAGTAAAATGCGCGAAATATCAATGAAAAATGTTGCAAAAATAGGGAAAATTGACGCAGACGACGTTGCGCGGGTCAGTTAATCTATACTAATATTAAAAAGCTCAAGAGTTTGTTTGTTTGTTTGAATCCCAGGAACTACTGATCCGAATTGATGTTCACTGTTGGATAGCCCATTTATCGAGGAAGGCTATAGACTATATAACACCACGCTACGACCAATAGGAGCGGAGCAGCAATGAAAAATGTTGCAATAACAGGGAAATTAGCATAATAAAAGCAGACGAAGTTGCGCGGGTCAGCTAGTATCTAATATATACAAAAATAATAATTACATATCTATGTCTAATAAATAAAAATCTCGTGTCACGGTGCTTATGGACAAACTTCTACGAAACAGCTCGATTGATTTTATTGATTACTAGCTGATCTATGCAACTTCTTCTGAGCCAATTTCCACAGTTTTTGTAACATTTGTCATTGCTGATCCGCTTCTATTTGTCGCAGCTTGATGTTATGTAGCATATAGCATTCCTCGATAACCGGGCTACCCAACCGTAAAATATTTATTCAATTCGAACCAGTAGTTCTTCAGCTTTATATTATTAGTATAGATTTTTGTTTATTTGTTAGGTATAAGAATAGGTCGTTATGTTTTTTAAATCGCGTATTTTGTATTTTTGTATAAATTTGAAAAACAGGCAAATTGACGTTGATGATGTTGCGAGGGTCAGCTAGCAATATAATAATATTCTTATTAATGTTCTTACTTTACAGGCTAAACACAACATACAATTTATTTGGCAGAAAAATGTATCTAGTAGAACTAAGAAACTAGTTCAGTAGAGCCGACACAAACACTAAGATTTACGTTTGCCGCCAAATAAGAAACGGACTAGTCCATATATGCATAAGTAACACACGTTTTGTGTCCATCTGCATTTCTGCAGCGGTAGCGCAGACGCTCGTAAATAATCCTTTGGACCTGAAAAACGTTTCAGTGAATCCAATAAAATACGTATCCGCAGAGACTACGCCGCAGCGAGCTCGTTACCACGCCTAGACGATTTATTGAGATTTGAAGGCTAAAATATTGTAGGTGTTCCATTTTAAACTCTTTTATGAAATACAACTATTCAATCTGTCTTACATTTCAATTTATACTCATCTTTATTTCATGAAACCACATGTTTCATGAAATTAAAACCATTAAAAAAAAACTGGATAAGACCATAAAAAACTGAATACGGAACCCACTATTAAACCATAAAAAAAATGAATAAGGAAGCCACCTTTTTCTAGTTCACTACTCGATGAAAGTGTACCTATTCTCAAAAGAAGATAGGTTATGCTCGCTTTTAAACATGTGCAATTTTTTTTTATCGGAGGTGTCTGTGTATAATACCATAGTTATATTTAACGGCAGTTTAAAAATAAAAAAATAAAGGACTAAGGCAAAGTATTTCCCTAAAAATATTTCCTTCGGGCGAGAAAATTCAATTATTATCAATGCTGTCCAATTAATTTCCGGCGGCCGACCTGATAGTGTCGAGTAAATTATAAATTATCGATACAATAATTCGATTCCTACGGTACCCGCTTAATTCTAAGCTGTTTCATAGTTTCTACATAGAAATACAAAAATATAGACAAGTTTGTATAACGTCAAAGACATCATTACGGTAACCTGCCTACGCCACCAACGTCACCAATAATATCAAAAGTTTTAGGTCACGCGATAAAAGAAAATTGCACTTTTTCTTTTTCAAATGACAGTGAGGACGAGTTGGTCTAATTTGACAGCTTAACGACCAACCGAACCACGGTTAGCTCTAAAATGGAATGAGAGCTTCACGTAAATGTGTTTCCATCGGGCTCTTTGAACAAACGTTATTTTAGAGCTTATTTACATTTAGTATCGAAGCGCCAGTTAGCTACCATATAATTACACATTGCGGCGTACAAAGCGAACGTGGCTAAAATATATTCTGCTTAATCTTCATTATGAATGTGAAATCCGTTCATGCCCTGAGGCCGCTACTCGCGTTTCATGTGACATAGGACACAATGTAGTAAAGATAAGGTGTCCCCTTCCAAGTCACTGAGCCTATTGTCGATCTCTTACGCAGCTCGGCATGTTAAAAGGACCCTGATAGCTCGTCCGTTACAAAGCACCCATTTTTATATGAACATATAAATTATAACGTAACTAGCAGATAATTATGTTCTCTGTTCAGAGCAATGTCACAAAAGATATGACATATCGTACAATCTGTAGGCTTTGCGTAATACGTTAGAAATAAAAGAAAAATTTTAGAAGCAATAAAAATGATAAGTGAAATAAAAATTAGACGGCATAGTTCTTCTTTAGTGAAAATGGCTTCCTTTAGATAGAGAAAACGTATAATGGAATGCAATAACTCTTGACCGGGTGTGCGAAGAAATAACACTGTGTCATATTTCACAACCCTCCAACATTTTTATAAAAGCGGACCATCTGCTTTTGACCCCTCATTCTTTTTGTTTCTCGAATTATTTCTGTATAAGTAAAATATTAGATATCAGCGGATATAAGTTTTCCGGTGCACGTTCCAAGCCAATTCGTACTGGTACTGTTTTTTGTTTATCATCCTCTGGCTTCTTCATGTACCTTGCACATTTCGTTTTATATTTTGCTTTGAATATTTTATTATTTAGTACAGTCGTATAGTGTTTACCAATATCTTAACTTATGTTCAAGTTACCAACACAACTTATTATTTTTATACTGTCTACAATTAAAGGAGCATACAATTGAAGGAAATTGTATAAGAAAACAAATTTTATTTCTAATATCTTTATTCACTAACTATAATACGTAAATGTTGAAATGTCCACTTTAAATCTTTTAATGTCTACGGTCGATTGCAGGCTATGTATTTGTCAGACTAGCTGTACATTTCAATATGATGTATATCCAGCACTCGCTTCGTTACAACCAATGTGTAAGGTAAGCTTAAGGTACCCATTCAACCATTACTCAGGTCATTTTAGTCCAAAATATATGTTATATTCTTCAATCAAGAGATGCCATAAAAATATATTGGTGTTCAGAATGTTCCAATTCTGATTAAATCTGTAATATATATTTTTAGTACAACTTTATATTTTTCCAATGTCGAGTAATCGAAATAGCTGTATAACCATAACTATTTTTACTATAACGAAAACACAAAATGTTCAGTTTTATATTTTCAACCCTGAATAGTTTTATGTCATCCAGAAAAGAAAATCTTTGGGGCGAGCGTTCCTCGTGTCCATAAAAAACTTCTGTGGAGTGAACGTGTAAGGAATACTCGTAAGCGTCACAGGAACCGGGGTGACTGCGGTCATTCCGCTAAACGAAGATCAGAATCGCAAGCTGTTAGCATAGAGATTGCGATCGAATGAATGCCGCCCCAAGTATTCCATCCCGAAATCGAGGGGCTCTGAATATTGCGGCCGCCCGATACAGCCCTTTTTGACTCAACTAACATTCCGCCGCGGTGTTAAGCCGCCCTTTGATTTTCTTTATATCTTAAAATACTTTCAAATTTTACGAATTTACATACACATATCCCCTCTTGAAATTTATTGCCACTAAAATGTTACATGTTAGCATTTTTGTTTGATAAAGTGGTTGTAGCATCAATCCATTCAAGCTGTACAAAAGAAAATGACACATTTTACTGAAAAAATATGACTAGTGAAATATTGAACCCATCGATTGTTTTGTATTGAGAAAAACTTTCTTTGTAATTTGATCGATGGCCTTTTGTCCATTAGGGACCTTTTAAAAGTTGTCGTTTGATTTCATTGTGTAGGTACTTGAACAATAATCACGAAGTTCTTTGTTCGAGAACTTTTGGTTTATTTTTGAAAAAATAAATAACAATTAATCATGCTAATGTTTTGTTTCAAGATTTATTTTATGTATAAAACTAAGGGTAAAGCTGTGTCGTGAGTTTCCGAAGTCTCAGGATTGGAGACGCGTGACTTGCAATTTGACTATTCATAAATTGGCTGTTTCGTTCGTGTATATTTTTTGTGACGATCAAAGTCAGATAGTAGATAGGAGATTGGTGTGGGGTGGCGCGCCGCGGTGCGATCGCGAGGCGAGGTTGCAGAAGGTGCCAATATATTTCCTGACGGTTGAACGGTCAGGTAATTGTGGCTGAAACTTATCTCAAGGGGCGGACGTGAGCGGAATACCAAATGGTTTTCAGGTCTTGCAAATTATAAACGCTGTCCTCAATGTTTAGAATATTTGATATAATGTAGTTTACATATGTTGTATAGGTACTGACTGAGCTCTGAATAAAATAACCTATTGTTTGTTTCTAATCCACCTACTGACATGTAATATATGTTTATAGAATAATTAATCGAAGAATAAATAATTCACATTTCCTTTGTATAACAACATGATTATATCCGTAATAAATACGTTAATACTGTACTCTTACAGACGTAGGCGTAAATTTAATGGGGTTTCAAACGAGTCGCTATTTATTCATAAACATATTTTATTAAAGTACCGAAACCTGTGACAGCAATCTTAAGAATTTCTTTCATAAAATGCTGGAAGGTGATATTTTTTTATTTTGTTAACAAGTCGCCGCGACACTCTTTCGAGCATCAAAGGTTGAAACTGTTGCCTGAATCTCACTGACGTAGACTTTGTTCAAGTTATTTACTTTAGAGCGCTCTCATTAGCTAAATGACCGTGCTTTATTGAAAGAGTAATCAAAAGTGGAATGGAACGAACTCCCCGTTGCATCTCTTGCTGCGCCAACTTGTTTTCGAAAATTTTCTACGCTATGAAAATTAATAGTGGAAGATAATATGAATGAATACACTGTTTTAACTGCATGTATGCTTTGGAGTTTTTACAAAATTTAGAAAATTTCAGATATCGGCCTCTTATAGAATTTTATAAGCTACGGGTTTTAATCGCGTAAATATTTTATTTTGAGGGTTTGTTTATTTCCCGGCGTTTCGACCGTATTGCAACGGCCGTGGTCACGGATAGACGCCTGCCTTTTATCCTAACCTTCTATATTTTTTTTGATTGGCCGTTCCTTCTTAGAATTTTCACAAAACTATTACAAAAATCGTTGATATATTTTTAAACCTTACTAAAAACAGGTAATATTAAGAAATTAACTAAGAAGGTACCTATCTAAGTAGTTTGGTACGTAATACTTATAATCATTAAGTATATAGTAACATAATTATGAAATTAATTTTAAATTCAATTAGAACGTTCAAAATACTTACACGAGTTTCTTAAATAATATCATAAGATATTTGGTTGAAATTTTCTTAATAACTAAAGTGTTTTAAAACTTCTATTAAGCAAATATGACTAAAATCTAAACATCTTTACCTAATCTGATTATTTAAAAAAATATTACTAAGTTCGTAAGACGTTTCTTTGAAAAATAATATCTTTACGAAATGGTTTTCCCTTTATACTTTGCGCATATTGTTATGAAGTTTCCCTGTAATATAAATTTAGATTTATATTCGAAGGGTTAAGGTAAAGGTGCGTACCCATTTGCTCATCATACCCGTCACTGATACAAGAGTTGGAAAACAGCTTTATTACTCAAATAATGTCTTTTGATATAAAAGAACTTTTAAGCTCCCCACCGGGCCATTCAAAACTTTTTACGATTTGTAAACTAAACTACGTTTATATTGGGAAAACCGTGCGCAGTCTTAATTAAAATTTAAACCGGAAATGTATTAGATAGGTGTATGTATTATCTCGTTTACTGCTTTAGTCTTTTAATAAATTATTTTAGTTTAAGAAATTTCATAATTCCGTTTCTCATTCACTTCCAGGCTCCATCGTGAAATTAAACATGGCATTGAATTTAATTATTACCATAGTAAAGTTATCTACGAGAATAGTAGAAGTATAGATCGACATACAGATCATCGTAACAATTGGGATATACGGATAGACGGGAAAGGCCTAAACAGTACGCATTCAGCAGGCGTCTATTAGACGGGCCTTGCATCAAAATTACATGTGGGGCCTAAATGTGAAGACTAATGTCAGTCTCGACCAGTGCTCAACGGGGGATGCAATTGCTAATTTACGTTCCGAGGCCCTGTCAACATTCCGCAGACTATAGGTTAAGGACAACATATTTTTTTTTATATCACGCTTAATTGAAAACTAGCCGCTGTAAATTCGCATGGCCCGTACAGTAGAAAGTAGCCAATTTAAACTCATCTACTGATACCCCATTTATCCAAAGTCGGACGAAATAAGTAAAGAAGTTATTCCAGATGTAAAAAAAGAACCAGTCGACTTTATGTCAGACCACAGATAATAGCGTCAAATTTTTACTACTACCACAGATAATATAACACTAAATGCTTGACAGTAAAGTTGGTTCTTGGATTATTCTTGATTATTATTGTGTCGAAATATAAATCGGAAATATAGACAATTAGTGGTTAACAACCAGATATCAGTGCCCGATAGATATACGAGATATAATAGCAATAATTTAAATAGAATTTCCACCACATATATAATTTCGTTGTAATGCAGGGAGGCGCGCAGGGACCCAGTGGAAACAAAACCGATATACGGTTATTCCCTGACAGCTGAGCTCTTAGGTGATTGTGGCGGAAACTTTTATCGGATGTCGAACGTGAGCGCAATAGCGATTCCCGTGAGCTCACCTGTTTACACCGACAAACATGTGCCGTCTGGATGAGCTAAGAATGTGCCCGAACGCTGGCGAACCATACCAGCAAGGCAGCAACTCCGTAAGCCGCTATAAATTGGAAATTGTGATATTTTCTATAAAACAATAAGCAAATTATAAATTTATAATTTTGACTGCTTCTGTGGCGCGGTGGGTGTGTATCCGACTGCTACGCAAGAGGTCGTGGGTTCGATCTCCACCCAGGATAAAACTTTTGATGAGCACGATGGTATAATCTGTGTCTGGGTTTTATTTATCTATAATATGTATGTATTTAGAAATATATAAGTATGTTTGTCAGTTGTCTGGTTTCCATAGTACAAGCTCTGCTTAGTTTGGAATCAGATAGCTTTGTTGAGTTGTCCCAAGATATTATTATATTATTATTATTATTAATTGCTTTATACAGTGCATCAAATTGAAATTTGTACTCATTTTATTTACGCGAATGAGCTTTATTTTACGCATACACATTATTGTTTAATTTTACGTATCGGTATTATTTCTGATTTCTTATTAACTACTACAAAATTATGAATTTAAGTAGGTATATTCTAGATTTTTTTTTCCAAAGCTGACTCACTCTTCCAGCAGCTATGTCTCCGTTACCATTCAAGTTTCTCTCACCCAAACATGCGAGTTTACTATCAATAACGCGTCATTTTATCCCATAAAATGTATAAGCCTTATGAACTATAAAGCTCAACAATTGAATTATTATTACGCTATCAAGTATTTCAGAAGTACTGCGGGAAATAAAACAATTGTGCTTTAACAGTTGCCGAATATTTGCATAATCCATTTACTTCTGGAAATTTCGAGTAACTTCTCAAAAACATTAAAAGCAAGTGATTCAATGGCGTCTAAAGTGAATAAATTATGTAGTAATCGCAAATAATTAAGCCAGAATTAATTAAGCTTGGTATCAACTGTCGTAAATTTATTTAAATGTTGACAAATATCAATTTTCCAATTTAGGTTGATATAATAGTTTAAATTGATCGTAGTTAACGGTTACATTTTTTATTTTAATCTAAGTTACTATTTATATTTTTTTTTAAAATTACCGACGACAATTTTACGTGATAACGCCATAAGAAAATATTGATGACACTACGCCATTCATGTTGCTTAACAACCAATCAATAACGTTAGTTCCAATTGTATCGCATGTCATGTCGTTGCAATCGCCATTCGTTGTTGCTTAGCAGCCAATTTACTCATTGAATTGCAATAACACTTTCGTATTTTTTTGTGCGCACACGTGATAAGGTGTCAGACTAAATAAAAAATCTGGATACTGTTATACAATTATGCACGAGGGCAAATTCAAATGTATGTACCGAGAATAAAAAAAAAATTGCATATTCACATAGACTGATCAGTTGTGTGTTCAAACACTTCCACAAACGATTGAATTTGATTACCTTATTATAAGGCACGCGGGAATTGAAATTCATGCAGGCTAAGTTACGGGCAAAGGTTTTATTATATCAAATGTCACAGGTTGCATCCTATGTCTGTACTATGTCGATGTCAGATGCGATAAAATGTCGATGATATTATTCTCTACGTGGCTCGTCGGTATCCCGTATCATTTTTACATCTAGCTTGTTATGCTGCCACGGACAGTGGATTTGTAATTCTTCTATGACTTGATAAAAAGGTTTAGCTAAAGGGTGTTCAATGAGATTATTCTTCTTATCTATAATTAAAATTGTACAATAAATTCTGTCTGGGTTTTAATTCAAATAATGATTATGCTTTCATAATTTTAAGCTCAACATAATGGAGACAGATTATTTTGCTTTATACGGACTTATTATTTTTATTTTTATATCGATAGTAATATATTATACTCTCTATGTAATGTAAGAAGCTTAACAGAAAAGATAATAAGCAAATAAAGCTATTAGCGGTCATCAAGAAAGCCTTTTAGGAAAATCGTTTTCATCCACATTTCCCTATTTTATCCACATAGTCAGAAACGAGCAAAAGAGAATAGTATTTCCCCGGATCCCAAGTATTACCTACGGCTCGGTAAAATGTGTGGCCCATGCACGATGCAGCGCGGAGCAACTGGAGTGAAACGTAGGTGAGGGCGGGTGTTCTCTTTCGATCGCGGGGAGCTCAAGATATCTGTAATGGCCACTCGAGCTATCTGCTCAACCGTTATTCTCAACAAATCTTCCATATTGCGGCCAACCGGAGCTCAATCAATACTGTGCAACGCGCGTATAGTTTGTTTTCTATTTTGAATTTGTTTACCTCTGGCTTCAGTCACTACGTGTTTTGCTGTGTTGCAGTTTTGAACTGAATACCAATATTTTCGTTCTTAAGTCTCTCTTTGTTTATGACGTTTATTGAGACTTTCGTTCAAACATTGTGTAGTTTTCCTGATTTATTGTTCTCAGATTTTATTTTAGATTTGTATAAAAGTGGATCATTCAAGTAAAACTAGCTTAGTGTGGGCATTTTTATGTCATGTTTTTTGCTGGTTTATAATAAATTAGATAGCCATGATAACTTGCAATTGCTGGTTAAATGCACAAAATTAAATGGACAAGAAACTAAATTCAAATAATATCTTATAATGCTTGTAGTTTTTTATTTTTTTATTTTATTGCGGGTAATGTTTTGCGCGCGTATCTTGTATATTGTTGTATGTAATATTCTTTATAACCACATAGCTTTCGAACCATAAGACGGGTTTAAACAATTTAGACGTCGTTAGATTTGTCTTGACCGCCCAAGTATTCTTAGACAAGTGATGTAAAAAAAAAATCAAAAATGGCGGCTGTGAAATGTCAAAAACAAGTGGTGTGAAAAAAATATTTTTTAAATACCGCAATATGGGTATCAAATTGAAGGACTCATTGTAAGCATTTCAAAAAGGTATAACATGAATAATCAATTAGAAAACATTATTTTTTTTATTTTTTTATGCAATAGCTGCGATGTGTTAACGTTAGTTGTTACATCGGTTACATCCTACAAACACTAAAAAGTATTAATTATAATAACCCGCCAGCGCAAAAGAGATGCAAGCAAGGTCCCCTACATATTATGTACTTAATATTATGCTGTCGGAGGCACAATACTAAGTTCATCGAGATTCATTATTGCCTCCGACTGCATGATATTAGGTACTGAAACATAACATTTAGGGGTATAATTTATGCGGAGGCGGGTTTTTTATTTTTAAGATTAATTTTTTCTTCAGATGTTCTTATCACATAGTACAATTAGAATAATCTAAGTCTAAGCTAAAATTCAACTAGACTCCTGTTAGAAAGATACTTCCCCGAAGTCCATAACTTTTTGTACTTTCTCATTGGAGCACTGAACAAGTGAAATTAAGATAATGTTCTAATGGGTCGCATAAAGGAAAGTTATAATAACCAGAAGCACATTCGTTGCTATGGAGGTGGCCTGCTTTGTTTCCGACTTTACAAACTTTTCCTTGTTACATTGTTCACTTTGTTGGGAATCGGTACTACACTTTATGGATTTGTGCCTATTTGTTTTCCGTTTGCACGTAGTACCTACTCGAACAAAAAGCATTTGGTTGATGAGATAAAAATTATTTGGTAGTCTGTTGTTTGGGAAGGAAAGTAGGGGATTTTTTTTGTTGATGTAGAAGGTGTTGTTTACGACGGTACCTGGATTAAGTGTAGCCGTTAGAGGAGTGACGGAGGTTGGGGCTTTCGCAAAGGGGAGGCGGCGAGGTGAATAATTGCCGCAATCAGTGCCAAGCCAACTAAGCGATGATCAGACCGAGACTAAATAAACTTGGGAATTGCTTGTTGTGTATCATTTTTGAACGGGTTTTGTGCGATGATAAGTTTCAGGTTTAGTTTATTAATGCTTCCAGTTTTAGTAATAAGAATCTCGCTTTTATAGTTTTAGATAGTAAAAGTTCTTTTCAATTGATGTTTAGAAGTCAAGCTAGACAACATAAAATCTTATACTTTGTAGTAAGAAATCTCAGATTTAGCACAATAGAATTATTGTAAGCTAAAAATTTAACAAAAATAACACTATTAGTCCAGTCATCTAAAGGATCCAGGCACCTCACAATGAAAGATAAGAAGCTATAAATTTTGACAAACCTCTTTTTGGTCATTCAAAGTAACAATAAATATCACGTGTACCTTCGGAAAAATCATATTTTTTTTATGCTTTGAATTTAAATAAATACGAAATTAATATTTAAGCATGTAAATGATTGAACTCTGTACCTACAAAGTATATTTTAAGCGATTATTCATTTTTGAGATAGAGCGCGAAGCGTCTTACACCGGCTTCACACTTTGGCCCCGATATCGGTTCCAACGACACTCGTCCAACGTGTGGATCAGAAGAATAGCACAGGGGCCAACGCTGGGACGAGATTCTAGATCTACACGTAGTCAAGGTGTCGAGCCGCTATATTCAAACACTAATCCATTCAATAAACTTAACTTAACTGAAATCTGATTTAGAAGTAGGTATTCAAATTTAAAAAAGCAAACTGTCTATACTAATAAAAATGTTGTCTGACGTTTTAAATACTTTTTTAAAAGTAATCTTTTTCTATTACAAAACAAATATTGGCAAGATTGAATTATCTAAAGCACAATTACGAAAACCTTTAACAGCCACTCAAATTTTGTCACTGCCCATAATAACATTAAAGATAAAATCAACTCATTCAGACTGCCAGGTCGGAAAATCAAAGGCTTTTGTTATACGAAGGAATGCTTATTATATTATTAAGTCAAAGAGACAATGTGAACTTAATTTTAAATTATAGCGAAATTCAGGCAGTATACAAACACATTTTGGTATAACGATGTTAATAGGAAGTAACTCATGTGCTCGAAGCGAAGCGAACCCACTGTTTATCCAGTGGATGAAAATACCGCGTATCCCATCTCAAAACTGGCTAATTAACAGTATATTACGTAAGTAAATATGTACAGTGTATGCATAAACTAGATAAATAACATTAATCTGCTTTAAAAGTTTTGAAAGGCGATTAAGTAAATTAATTATCATCCACGAAATATTATGATCGATGAGGTACTTGTACGTGGTACCTAAACTAAAATAGAGTTCGATTATGTTTGCTTGTAAAGGACAATGTGAAATGAACGAGGGTAATGTACACACGCTAAAACTACCAATGTAATTGACTAAATAATAATTAGCATACTAAGGTGCTTCTACCAACGTTCCAAAGTGAATTAGTTTATAGCGAGAGATCGTTTGACATCAATAGTTACGCAATATCCTGATGAACTGATATGAGAATATGCATATCCCATGATCCTTACTCAGTTTTGTTAGTTAATTATTTTACAATACATTTCCTCGTAAAGGGTCTCTTATTTCACTAATTTAAATATCGTAATGTACTTGTACTTGTGCGTAATTATAATGTAAAACGCACGAGTTTCTTTTTAATAAGGTAAAACGCACGGTTTATCAGGATGCTCAGTCTAAAATGAACGGTACTTTTTAAATCTTAGCAAAGAGTTTTATGTCAGAAAAGTGGTCTACATTTTATGAATAAAATTAACTTTGGGAGATAAAATATAATAAATAAACATTTAATTGTTTAATTCAATAAATTTTGACCATAAATTACAACCATTTATTTGTAAAAAAACACAAAAATATTAATTTTCTTTCTTAGTAATACTGGCTGTTTTTGTGCCTTTGCCTTAAAAAAAGCGCGGCTAATTTGTGAACAAGTAATAATCAATTTTACTAATCGTTCAATTTTTTCTAACTGCTTTCAAATATAACAAGTGATTAAAGATTTATTCGTTTAAGAAAGTCCGAGTTTTATTTGTTTCATCGCAAAGATGTTACAAAACGTCCTATGACATACGTACGCTTTGATAATTACAGCCTGTGCTTTCATGTAGCAATTGTAGCAATATCGCCTCGGCTGTGATTTTCAACTTACCGCACTTATACCATAATGTATTATTAAAGTATAGCAGTATTCTCAATACTTACCGGTTAATAAAAAAAATCGTTAACCAAGTGTTGTAATCTCCATGTTTCTTTCCAATCTGTACGTACGTCTTTCTTATTGGCTCACGGAAACAGTGGTCTATAACTACAGTAGTGCATGCTGTCGATATTTGACCCATCTCATCTTAGATTAAAAATCTTAAAGGTCTTTACGTGATAGGCCCATTTCCCTATAAAGCCATCCAAAGGGCCTACAATTCTATGATAGTCGGATGAGGGAGCTAGCTATGAAAATTTTAACAATACATAAACTAAGTCAGTGATAAAGCTCTTACAAGTGATTTATTTAAGGTAATACAACTTCTATAGTAAAGTGGCAGAGCAGTTACCGGAGTCTATGATATTAGTACGAATTTGACTTGGACATGGACTTTTTTGTTATTGGGCTTGGACGCTACGGTACGAGTACAACTCGTGCTTTTTAGAGTTTATACCTACAAAGCCTTTACCAGATATGTTGAAAATCCTTAACACTTTCGTGGACAGAACGTGATTTTACGTCTATATTTGAGATTTTGATACGTATCGTTTATAAAAGCAGAATATTATTTACGGCAGAACGGTGAATTTAAAGGAGAAAATTTGTTTTAATGTACCTTGTGTCACAACGTATTGTCCACTCTAACCTTACTGTCACTTGGCCTACTTTTTTTTACCATTTTAAAAATTAGTTCAACTATTAGTGACAAAACTTATGCAGACTATGACGTGTTAAAACGTTTACGTCAATATGTATTTTATTTATCTAATATCATTCAACAAAACGAATCGATACGTCAAATCTTTTTGTATGGAAATTTATTGTGTCATTCTAGAACACAATTTAAACTCAGACTGTCCGCGAACGTGTTAATAGTAGGTAGTTACTTATCAAGTTAATCAAAAGATAGAGAACATTCATCATTGAGTGAAGTTAGGAGGCGAATGCGGGAGTCAGGCCGTTTTTATGGTCCAAGTTGGCGGCACAATGCCTTGAAATGTGCGAAGTAAACACTTAACTGCAGGTTTACTTGTCGTAATGCAGTGCAAGTTTCACCGCACGCTCGACCACCGCACAACTCTCGACGTACAAAGTTTTATGGTTGCAGTTTTAATGTGGACTAAGCTCCGGTGACTCCGTTGAGGGCTCGCTGTTCTCGGTACGTTTCGGACATCAAATTTCAACTTAATTTTTTGCGCTTCAACTTTTGTAGAATAACAGTTTCCAGAGGAAAATGTGCTATATACGCTAATGAGAACCGGTACGCTTTCGTTTGACAACTTTACTACTTCATGAAATAATGAGTTCCGTAATCATTTATTTTAAAATTTTGTTGCTGTTATAAAACTAACTATATTTGTCTATCAGCTAAATTAATAATTTATTAACTAGTCCGATGGTAAATGCTGCAATCTCTACTGTAAATAAATGAACAGCTTTATGCCCGCCGTCCAATTATATTGATGTTCTTTTTACAACGTGTAAAATTCTAATTTTATGTTCAAATAACACTAAAAAATAATGTGTTATTCCTTTTTTTACGTAACCAGTTTAACTAAGAATAATATTACGATTACCGGCATTTAATAGCGCAGAAAAGAATTAAAGCGGCCCTTCAAGATGATTTTAAAGTAGCCTAAAATAAATAGCGAATGTTCACGTAACGGTCGGTGAGTCAGGAAAGTTGGAAAGTAAATGGTATTAGCATCGTCTAATCACTACCAGGGGAGCTCTCCGTCTAGCGCTCTGAACCGAGTACCGACGTTTCGGAGTCGTTCCCGTACACTTGCTTGCCCGTTCAGGGAGCCTTCTTGAATGCAAATAAGCATTAGGACCGCCTTTACAACATTGAGACGCTCTTTATTGGGCCTGTTCGAGCATATAAACCGACGGTTCCGCAAACATTCGCTTTCCACGCACCTGCCTTTAAAATTGCACGCCCGCGACATCCTTCACTCTCAGGTAGGCGGTTCCGATGGTTCTAATTAAAATTGTACCTTAAAAAGAGTAATGAAGATGAACTCCACCGTAACAAAATCTTATCAGAGCTGGAGGACAAAAATCAAGAAATGCAAATTCAACGGAAAAGGCGAACTTAAGTGGAGCTGTAAATGTAATTAGATTTTCAAGTTTACAAAGACAAGAGCGTTCAGGTTGGTAGATTTACTGTTGGCTGACCCACCTCCCCGTGGAGAACGATAAATGAGACGCCGCGAGGTAGCGATACTAATTATCCTATAGGTAGACGCGTTACACCGTTCACATTCCCTCTAAATCTTGTTAGCGGTTGGAGGTGCAATTCTGATAAATGCAATTGCTGTGATAATTTACTGCTATTCCCACAACACCGGATTTATTTTAACAAACGAAACTATTTATAACTCTTTGTACATTTTACTGGCTTCAAAATAGTTGGTTAAATGTAGGTAGGTATGTGTGTAGTATAAGTATGTAAGTAAAAATTTTTCTTAAAAACTACTGATACGATTTCGATGGAGTTTTCATTATTCAACTGCATACTTTTTTTGGAAAAGTTTTAGTGTTTAAAACATTGTCCAAAACCAATAAAATAAAACATGTGCTTGATTATTTTTTAGGGTTCCGTAGCCAAAATGGCAAAACGGAACCCTTAAAGTTTCGCCATGTTCGTCCGTTCATCTGCAGCTTAGCTCAGAGACTGTCAGTGCTAGAAGTTAGTGTTAGTGACTGTTACTGTTAAGGCTATATGCTAGGCTGTAATTTTGCATAAATACACATATTACTTTCGTGGATAGAGTGAAAAAATAAAAATATTTTTTGTTAGGGTACCTCTCCTATATGTAAAGTGGGGATGTGATTTTTTTTTCTCACCTACCCAATCCTGTGGGGTATCACTGGATAGGTCTTTTAAAAACGTTTAAAGGTTGTGCACCCACTTCTATTCATCAAGATATTATGTACTAACGTACACATTAATACCTCAATGCTTCTAATCGGATGGGTAGTTCCGTAGTCCACGGAACCCTACATTCTGCGTGGCACGACATGCACTTGCCTGTTTTTTTCCTTTCATTTAACAAAACTTTTCTCTAAATTTTAATTACAAATCGGTTCCTTATTCGTACATGTCTCAAGGCAAGTTAAGAAGCTCATACTTTACGTATTTTTCAATGATTACCTTAAATTTATCCCTCTACTACGTACCTATGTCTTTTCGCTCCGATATGTTTCATAACAAAAATATCGGAACAAAAATTAAAAAATTGTGTTTAAGTTATGCACTTTATGTAAGCCAGCCGGCTTACGAACCTGTCCTTTCTCGCGACTATATTTTATTTTTAATAGATATTATAAGTACTGTACCTCTGCCTTGCCTCTTATTTAAATCTCAACTTATTTATTATACTTAACATTAAGCTTCAATCGAAACAAGCAGCTATTGTTGGAAATTCTTTTAAATGAAAATGAAATCAATTGTGATTCAGCATTCAAGTGTATCTTGTCCCTAGTTCTTGAGTGGATTCATTGCCTTATTGAGAGGATGGCACTCAGTCGCCTTTAATAGACATTTAAACAAAGGTGCAAGTGGATATTAAAGACTTTTTAGAGAATTAGTGTTGTTTTTACGCCTCTA
This sequence comes from Herminia tarsipennalis, assembly GCA_945859575.2. NCBI lineage: Eukaryota > Metazoa > Arthropoda > Insecta > Lepidoptera > Erebidae > Herminia > Herminia tarsipennalis. The sequence goes on from OX243835.2 coordinate 13,935,999, forward strand.
ACAGTGGAAGGAAAAAACTTTTTTATTTTTTAACCCCCGATGCAAAAGTAGGGTGTTTAAATAGGTATCTGTGCGTCTTAAAAAATGAATCTCGATGAAGTTAGTATTGTTCCTCCGACAGCATGATATTACATAATTATGCAGGGGATCTTGTTTGCATCTTTTTTGCGCAGGCAGGTTTTTTATTTTTAAAATTATTTTTTTTATTTCATACTTTTTAGTGGTTGTAGGATGTAATTGATGTAACAACTAACTTTTATTAGGTACCTAAAGCTATTGCCAAATTTTGATAATTGGAAAAAGAATGGTTGCTGATTGACTTTTCAGTATTACAGTCATAATCATGTTATACCTTTTTGAAATGTTTACTATGAGCCCTTTAATTTGATACTCATATTGGGGTATTCGAAAAAACTTTTTTCAGACCCCTTTTGTTTTTGACATCTCACAGCCACCATGTTTGTTTTTTTAAACTTCACTTAACTAAAAACACTTGGGCGGTTAAGATAAATTAATTGTTTAAATCCGTCTTATGGTTTAAAGGTACGTATAAGTATAGTAATAACAGTAATATAAGTGCGGGAAGTTGAAAATTACAGCCGAGGCGATACTCGGCTGTTATTGTTCTATTCTGCTTTCTTGTAGAAAGCAGAGGCTGTAATTATCAAAGCGCACATATGTCATATGACGTTTTATAACATATTTGCGAGGAAAGAAACAAAACTCGAACTTTCTTAAACGAACAAATCTTTAATCACTTGTTAAAGCAGTGAGAAAAATTTGAACAATTTGTAAAATTGATAATTACTTGTCACAAATTAGCGATGCGCGCGCAGCAGCGCTTTTTTTAAGGCAAAGGCGCAAAGCCTTTGCCTTAAAGATGTTAAAAATCGGCCCACCCGTTGTTGTTTTATATTCATCTATAAACTATATAATACCTTTAAACGAGCATTTATATATATATATATAGGTATTATACGATTTAGGTTTACTAGATATTAATGTATTTATTTAGAATTATATAAGTGTGTTGTGTTGTTTGTCTGCTTATACGCGGTCTTGGTCTTAGTCACAGATATCCCATTAAAAACAAAAATGTGAAAATATATCAAGTTGGTTATAGGTTAGGCAATAATAACAAAAAAGATTATAGTAAGTAAGTAAGTTCTAAACAACGTACATACATGGCGTATTCCATTTTTTTAACGATTTTTACTAGCAATATGGGTCGTACATTACTGGGGCCTGAAATGCTTTGGGTAACCACGACTTGTGAGTCATCACATTGCAACCTGGTCGATACAGTGCGGTGCGTTTATTAACCCTCAGTGCGCCACTCACACTTGGCCGGTTTTTTTTAATATTTTTTGGTCACACGTTCAGTCTTACCTTTAGAAACGTGTGACCAAAAAATATGGGGCGCAATTTATGCAACTTTATAATATATTTACTTAATCAAAAAAGTTTATTAAAAACCATATTTTTTAAAAAAAGACCCGTCGAACAGTGTATCATACGTAGATTTTTGCTATTATTTTTTTTAGCTTCTGTTACATGTAGGGAGTCCCCCCTAAAAACTTTTAATTTTATTATTTAGCTTTGAACTAAGTAGCGGCTACTACGTAAAAGCCCTGTGACATACGGACGGTCAAACAAACAGACAGACGAAACTATTAGGGTTCCATTTTTACCATTTTGGCTACGGAAACCTAAAAATGACACAAATCAGACCACTGGTTCAAAATGGAAATCCGTCGGGCATGATAAACCTCAAAGTTATACAATATTTATGAAAAAGGTAGATTTGTGAAATTTTGTATTTGACCATTTGGTTTAAAATAAAAAAAACACGCGTTTCAGCTTTTTTAGAAATTCATTTCATAATGGATACATTTTTGGATGAAACTATGTCCATTTTAAAGATACATCTGTGTAAAATTGTATTTGGCAGTAGTTGTAAATATAGAAAACGTGTTACAGACTTTTCATGGGAAGCGAAAATCAACCATGACTGCCTCTGTGGCGCGGTGGGAGTGTATCCGACTGCTACGCAAGAGGTCGTGGGTTCAATCCCCACCCAGGATAAAACTTTGTGTGATGAGCACGATGGTTTATTCTGGGTCTGGGTGTTATTTATCTATAATATGTATATATTTAGAAATATATAAGTATGTTTATCAGTTGTCTGGTTTCCATAGCTCTGCTTAGTTTGGGATCAGAGAGCGTTGTGTGAGTTGTCCCAGGATTATTATTACTAACCCTAAAAAAATAGGAGTAAAATCATCCTCGTGAGCGAAGCCGCGGGTGACAGCTAGTATATTTTCAAAACATTCAATCTACTCTTGATGTCTATGGTCATATATTAAGCGATACACCTGTAAATGTAAACTGTACCGAGTCTAGGTAAACATTGCTTGTGGTCTGGAAGGAATTACACTTGAATAATTGCCTCAATCACTCGATGGTGACTGACAAACGTACGGTCTTAAAGTTAGGTAGGGTTCGTTCAGTTTATGTTAACATTTTGACATTACATAAAGGGAATAGCGAAGCTTTATTTGGTAGGTACTCTTTGAGACAATGTATATTTTGAGTGATCAGTAGTCCTTATAATAATTTGAATGGAATGTACCCAAAATACTACAGTTTACAACATTTTACACTTATATCCGATAGAGATTCAACATTGTTACACTCTTTATATTTGGTTTATTAATCAAGGAATCTAATTTACCTTTTTAGGGTTCCGTAGTCAAAATGGCAAAACGGAACCCTTATAGTTTGGCCATATCCGTCCGTCCGCAGCTTAGCTCAGAGACTGTTAGTGGTAGAAGGCTGTAATTTTGCATGGATACACATGTGTAGATAGATTTCATCCTTTCACTTTGACAAAGTGAAAGAATAAAATCAAAATAAAATATTGAAAAAACATTATTTTTAGGTATAGTGGGAATGTGATTTTTATTCTCACCTACCCCATCGTGTGGTATCATTAGATAGGTTTTTTAAAAAAGTTTATGGGTTGTAAAGACTATTTTTAGATTCCCCTCCACTCTCCCCCCAGCTAAATGGTTAATTTTTGGTATGTGTAAAATCACGGTACTAGTCAATATAATGAAACCAAAAGGAAAACTATCACAGCTATGTAGGCTTCACGAGTTTACGAGTAACAGTTGATCAAGTGAGAAGTAACAAAATTTTCGTACTAATTCAATTGAAAATTATTAATAAGTAGGTAGGTGTAACGTTGTAAGTATGAAACAAAAACAACAGAAAACTCACCTCTTAAGATGCCGCATTATTTGGTTGGGGGGGGGGGGGACTACGGAACCCTATAATGTGCGTGGCCCGACATGCACTTGCTCGGTTTTTTATTCATATCCATTCTGAATTTCAAGTAAAACCATACCATTAGCGCCTTTCATTGCGAACTTTAGTTAGCATAGTGATGGTATTGATCGCTTTTGTGAACTAATGACAGGCTACTGGCTCATCGTGTAGACTGATTTAACGTGATCGGAGCTGTATCCTCCACAAATAAACATCGAATTTCGTTCCTATTTCGACGGGAAGATACGTGAAAAATAAGACTAAAATGAAACTAGGTTATTAATACCGGTATGAGGACTCTAGTTAGTCAGTGTGTTTTGGTCAGTTTGAGCCCCACAGTCATATATCTCGGTTTGGGTGTGTAGTTTCTCACAGTGAAAAACGCATTATCTACTGTTTGTTTTTATTCACAAAGGATTTTAATATTGAAGGTGATTAGGAGTTAGTTTTTTTAAGCAGAGTGTCTGTAAAAGCGATGTACTACTAGTTTTAGACTGAAAATATTTATTTTCAACTTTTGATAAGTACCTACATATGCAGTGGACATATGGAGTATATTTATTTTTAATTTAATAAAAAAAACTATTTTTATTAGATATATTTCGGGACTTAATCTCGCGAATTATTTAAAGGTACGAACGTTTTATTTACCCGACGTTTCGATCGAATTGCACCGATCGTGGTCATGGGTCGACTCTATTTTAAATATAATATCTATTTTTGTTATTTATCTGCGAAACTAAGGAACAATAATGCCACATTGGATGAAGCTGATTCTTTGGTCACGTGATTAAAATACTGTACCTAAAATTGGTATTATAATGTTACAATCATCCGATTGTAAAATTAATATCATAACCAAGCTAGCAGAAAAACGATCTATCTTACCTTGCACGATTCATTGTATATAATCAATTAGCGGGTTTATTTGTATCGATTCAAAAATTGCTATTTTATCATGTTAATACCATTTACACATTTCAGCAATATCCGGGCATCCAATTAATTTGTTTGATTCAATAAATATTCATTCAATAATAAATGGTTCTTTAAACATTCTGATAACATTATATATCTATTACCGTACCGTTAAAAAATATTAAGGTTCCTATACGATTATATGCACAATAATTGGATAAGGACTTTAGGCGATATTGCATTATAATCACAACTATTCACAACTTCTTTCGCCTAAGCGTATCTGAAGAGGTAAATTCAGGAGTAATAAAACTTGCACAAGTCAACCCTGGCAAGTCACTTGGACTTTATGTTATCATTAAGAACAGTTAGTGTTTTATCCCTCACACATCGACAAATGAGGAAATGGCGTTATAGATATTAAATAACATCACTGTAGTCAATAATCCCTACTATTATATAAATGTTTAAAAGTTTATTTGTTATGCTTTCACTCGAAAACTACTCAACCGATCATCATGAAACTTTGTACACATATTCTTGGAGGTATTAGAAGTAACATAGGATTATATAAAAAAAGGGGGAAAATTTACGCAGACGAAGTTGCGCGGGACAGCTAGTAGGCTATATAACATCACGCTAAGGCCAATAGGAACGGAACAGTAATGAAAAATGTTACAAAAACGGAGAAAATGTACGCATACGAAGTTGCGCGGGACAGCTAGTATCGAATAAAGCAATATTTCTTCAAGAAACTTAAAATACTAATAAAGTTTTCAAATGTTCTAATTAGAATATAGGGGATTACACAAGTAGTTGTGCCAACTAAATACCTTGCCTGACAAGATACCTTGGTAGAGTTACATTAGGTTAACGTACCACTTTGGTCGAAATATGCTTGGTTTACTTGATATTCACTGTAAATTTGAATAGGTAACGGCAAATTGAGTGTGATAGGGAAGTAACTGTGATTAAGTTATATTACAAATAACTTTCACCTTACCTCCCATGTTAAATAGAAGAAAAACTTTAGAGTACCTAATTTCAGATTGGTGACAAATTTGCATGAGCATTTTTTTTATTATTTATCTCCCGTTTTGGTGACGTCACACTTTGTGACGTCACCAAAACGGGAGATAAACCACACCCCTTACGTTCCGCCTACACCGCCACAATAATTCAGCCTATCGGCTGAAGTATTGTGGCCGTTGGGCGCATACGTCGCATGGGCATGTGCCGGGTCCACTAAAGCTGTCACAAGCTTGGTTGTTTATTAAAATATCAACAATGTTTTGACGATTGCTGCGACATGCAAAAGTGTCACAGGCTTGGTTGTTTATTCAATGTCATCCATGTTTTCTTATGACGTTATGACGTGAAATTATCGGCCGGAAACCATCTTTACAGACAACCATTTTTTATATGAGGACTTCTGCACTAGGGTAAAAGCCTTGTAACACGGGGCCAAGTTTACTAAAGACAAAGTATACCCAGACTCAGAACATCAATTTATGCATCGCATAAAGTGGTGTCCCGTGTGGGTACAGAACCTACGATGTTGCGCAGCATTCGTTCCCATTTTTACTGCTTTTACTGACGTAGTGGGAGACTTCGCCACCGAGGCAGTAAAAAGTGTTCTAATAATGATTGTTATATTATATTTCTGTATAAATAAAATAACAAATAAACATAAAGTAAGTTTCATACCCTGACACTCATTCAACTTAGCACCATTTGCTTTAAACTCTAGTTTAGTACTTATGCTATAAAGAGCCATTTAAGATCAAGTCAGAGGAGCTAAGTCGAAGAAACATATATATTTCTAAGACCATTTTGGATAGCGAAAGACGAACTAAACGGTAATAAATAATGATTTGGTGCAAAGCAACGTTTCTGTAAATCTAATAAAATACGTATCCACAGAGACTGCACTGAACTCGTTACCACATCTAGACAATTTATTAGGATTTACGAGGTACCCACCACTTTGGATGATCGTTCTAAAACTTATATGAACGGACAAAACGCTTAAACACTTTTCATCCATATTTGAATGTGAAATAGGAGAATCAATTTCGACCTCGCTGAGCAATCGATTACGTTTAATAAATGTCATATAACTGCTTCACTGTTCCCATTCTTCTTACCTGCTTCTGGTTGAATACTATAATCAAACCAAACGCTTTAGGTAAGAGAAATGTGAACAGATTTTGGTTTTCAAGAAAAATGGTTTTAGACTACTGGTCTAAAACATAAAGAATAGTTTAAATGCACGTAACAAAAAATATATTTGACGAATGAAAATATAAATCGACATTTTTCATCAAAATACTTTCAAAAATATATAGAAAAGATAAAAAAGGCCTGGTCCCGAATACTCAAACGATACTTTTAGTTGTGCTCAAAAGCATTTCCGTCGCCACCACTTTAAATGACAGTTGCTTTGGTGTTAACACCGAAGGACGCTGGTGATAACCAACGTTTCGCATTAACTTTCTAATTTCAACTTAAACATTTAAAAATCTAACCAAAATCTTATAACTAACAGTACCCCGGTAATATTTGAAAACAATTTGAAGATCAAATTGAAATAATATCAGAGAACATGGCATATGCGATTTCCAATTATCGATGTGCGCTGACTGTTCCGACGGTATTGCAATTCGGTATGACGAGAAATATTTCTCTCAGGTTTCATACAAGTACACCTACCGAGAAAACGTACGACCATGTACATGCACGTGTCGTGTTCTAATCTTCCATTATTTGATACTCAAGATATTTACCCGATCGAGCCAGAAGGAGTGTAAATTTTTTCGAGCGTTTATGTACTTTTATATGATAAATGTCTTAAGTCCATTTCTTTGGCACGCTCTACAGCTCAAACAGATTGACGAATTTCATCATGTGAGTGCTTAATTTGAACTGACTGCCTCTGTGGCGCGGTGGGAGTTGTTAGTTTACTGCTACGCAAGGCGCTGTGGGTTCAATTCCCACACGCGACACAACTTTGTGACTTTCCCCCTGCGATACAAGGCTTGTAACTTACTGCAAGGGTAGCCTTTAAAAAAAAAACAAAAAAAGTTCAATTTTAGCATTATAGCAAATTAAAAAAATAATCCTTAACTACATTTTAAGTTGTTGAAACTACCTATAGTTTTATAGGAGGAACCGACACGCATAGGTTTTAGTTGTTTCATCATCACCATGTAGGTACTAAAGACCGCATTTGTCAACATACCTACTCATTAATTTGTTCCGTAGCCAAAATGGCAAAACGGAACGTCCGTCCGTTCGTTCGCAGCTTAGCTCAGAGATTGTTAGTACGAGAAAGTTGTAATTTCACATGGATATACATGTTACTTAGACCGACAAAGCGGTAGAATAAAATTTTTATGGTATCTCCCCTACATGTAAAATAGGAATGTCATTTTTTTATGGGTTGTGAAAATCATTTTTTGATTTAGGGATCCGTTTTTGAAACATTATACCTAAGTAATTTTTTGTCAGAATCAAGTGTCCCTCTACTCCCCGTCCTCCCTGTCGCTACCAGCTAAATGGTTTTTTTTGGAGATGTGGAAAAATTTGAGAATTAAGTAGGCTTCACAAGTTTACGAGTTACAGCCGACCAAGTGAGAAGTAACAATTTTTTTGTAAAAAAAACCCATTGAGCTCTTCAGCACGTGGCTCGATGCGTCTCTGGATACAGAGGTGTTTCGGTAGCCTATGCTATTCTCAATCAAATAAATGAAATAAATCAGTTTAGCATACGTCTTAGGTTGCAATGGATTCCTTCTCACATAGGTCTAAGGGGCAACGAAGAGGCTGACCGTCTTGCAAAATTAGCAATTTCCCAGGGCCAAACTATAACAATGGTTCCTCACTACTCAGAAGTATTGAATAAATATAAAATGAAAATATATAATAATTGGAAATATATATTTGATGAAATTTCAAACATGAAGGGAATTTGGTATAAAACCATCCAGAGTCAGCCTCTTCGCTGTCCATGGTTCACTAATGCTAAAATAAGCAGATTATTATGTATAATTTTACATAGACTTCGTTCGGGGCACATTCCATCAAGAAAATTTGGATATCTGATGAAGAAAGTCGAATCACCGAACTGTGATGTCTGCAACATTATTGACTATGTCCAACCTCTTTTGATGGAGTGTGCTAAGAACCAAGGCACTAGGGAAGCCATTATAAAAGATTTAAAGATAAATCGTATAAATGTTGGTGTAATGCAGAGCATTCTAGCGGAACCAACATCTGAGGGCGCAAGGATGCTCTGTAAATTGGTAAAGCGACGGCCGTTTAAATTATGTAATATTTTAAATAAGTACCTACTGTACGATAATTGAATATGGTATGATGGGGCTGGCATACTTTTTAAGATAAAAGCCCCTCAATAAATAAAGAGAGAAAAAAAAAAAGTAGCCTTCACAAGTTTACGAGTTACAGCCGACCAAGTGAGAAGTAACAATTTTTTTGTAAAAAACCCATTGAAAATTACTTATAATAATATAACATTTTTCGCAGTGTGAAACAAAAACAACTGAAAACCCACTTCTTATACCGCATTACTGTCCTGGGTAGCTACGGAACCCTACATAGTAAGTGGCCCGATATGCACTTGCCCGGTTTTATATCTAAAGTTAGAATGGTTTGTTATTCCTCTCTATCTGACAAAGACCATAAACTAACTAGTGATATAAATACGAACAGAAAATAGAAATACAAATTAATATATCCTTTTAAAAATAATATTGTGCTGTCTATTTGATTGAAAGAAAAGAAAACCTAACTTCAAAAGTTAAAGAAAGTTTTGTTCATTATTCTACAGACGGTTATTTTAGTCGTCTATGAGTGATATAACAGAGGAGTATACCTAAAAGTTTGTGGGCAAGTTTCTCCAAGTTTGCTGAACAGCATTATGAATATTCACAAACGCCTCGGGATACCTTATGTGCGGAAACTCTTTTAATAGCGCGTTAAGTGTTGGTGAGAGAGCAAACATATAGTCGTTTGACAATGACGAACTTATTTTATGAGTAGCTTAGAATATTCTTTATGTTCTTTCTTGAGATTTCAGTTTTAAATTAAGTGTTAAGTAGGAATTAGATCTAAATAATATCCTTTATGGGTCTTATTTATTTTATTTTTTGATTGTTGACTGCCTCTGTGGCGCGGTGGGAGTGTATCCGACTGCTACACTGGGCTGGTCCGACTGGTCGATGGTTCGATCCCCCCCCAGTATAAAACTTTGTGTGTTGAGCATGATGGTTTATTCTGTGTCTGAGTGCTATTTATCTATAAATGTACGTATTTAGAAATATATAAGTATGTTTATCGGTTTTCTGGTTTCCATAGTACAAGCTCTGCTTTGTTTGGGATCAGACAACTTTGTGTGAGTTGTCCCAAGATATTATTATTATCATTTGTTTTAAAGGAATCTTACAGACTAATAACATAAAGTTTACACATAGCATATTTGTTGAGGGTTTATTGCCGCGCTTGTAGGAAGACTTTAAAGTACGTAGAGAACGCTACTGCCTGTCCTCTGGTGTGAAATCCCTTTGGTTGCCTTGAGAGAAGAAATGGGGTGGCACTATTCGTAGGCCGGTACCACACACCCAAAGATTACACAAATAGGTAGTAATAACAATGCCCTGTTAAAAATCATCAGAACAGCTTAGTTAAGATCACTGACGGCGGAATAGTCAAATCTCGGAACAAGATTCAGTTAACTTTCATGTTGTCACTGTTAATTGGGTAATTGAATACAATAAAAGTAAATTATTTTACACTAATTAGGTAATTGTAGAAAATAAGTGTTGTTCTACAATTTAACATGTTTTTGTATTTAAAAGCATAAAAACGAATACTAAAAGTAACTTTTGACGTAATAGGTGGTTATTCCATACACATTTCTATAGAGCTTGTAGTTTTGACATTTCATAGAAAGAGACTGATATGACTTAACAGTGAACATCCCTTTTTAAGGTGGTAGGTAGGTTCTTAACAGAATACATAGTGCAAACAGAAAAAAATTTGAACACGTCTCAAACTAAAGAAGGTAAGGGAGTAGAGAGTGAAGAAGGTAAATTTTATAAATGATCCCTCATCAACTTATCTGCCCATAAAAATATTAGAGTTCAAGACTCTCGAATGAATGAATGAATTAATCAGTGTATCGGCAGCAACATGCACAAATACATCGGCTAAATTCTATCCCAGAGCTTCGTAAAATGTCTTCAATAACTAAAACAAGACTGATGGTAATGGCGACGAGCATGTTTATCACTAAAAGCATCGCTTACCTTAAGTAATCCATTCGCCTAAGTTGATACTGAAACTTGCGCTTACAAGAAACTTAACAGACTATCGCTAAAACAACTTTTCGTTGTCTCTAAGATTCTGAATCTAAACAACAAAAGTACTAGCGAATATTATTTTTAATCAGTATTTATCCTGGTTTTGGTACCAATAATTTTTATTATATTTATATTACTTCATTCATATTTCTTTATCTAGCTGACCCGCGCAACTTCGTATGCGTCAATTTTACCCATTTTTGCAAGATTTTTCATTGCTGCGCTTCTATTGATCGTAGCTTGATGTTATATAGCCTTCCTCGATAAATAGGCTACCCAACAGAAAAAATATATTTTTTAATTCGGACCAGTAGTTCCTAAGATTGCCGCATTCAAACAAACAAACAAACTCTTCAGCTTTATAATATTAGTATAGATTAAAAGTTGTGAATAGTTGTTTATTCGATAGGTACCTACTAGTTTTCGCCGCATGGACGATGGTTATTGTGACAAAAAATATCCGATGTCCTTCCTCAGAATCATCGAATAATTTTTATTACACTCATAAAATCCGTTCAGCCGTCTAATCATAAAAAAGTTATCAAACGATATAATACTTACACAGTTTCAAAATGCGAATACAGCGACATGAACCTATCTACCTGGGATAGGTTCATGTCGCTGTAATCGCATTTTAAACATATTTTTATGAGATTCAGTCATTTTTCTATTATATCAAAATGTTTATTTCCTATAATTACAGTTATCCAAATAATTAAAAACACGTAGCTAATGAGTTGTAATATTAAGCTGAAAATCGAATAACGACAGTGTATATTCACTGTGTCGTCATCCTAGTATTAAACAAGTAGATGCGGTGATTAAAATCATAGATTCATAAGATGAAATATTTACCATCATATTGCATAGTGCAAACAGATAAATTGGGAACAAAATAGTCCACAGCAAAACGGATATAGTCCTCGCATGAAACAAACAGTCGAGGTTTATGTAAATTGGGCTCCTTTGTATTTTGCTGGATTAAAATATAGTGGGAATTAGTTCCGTGTCAGATATCCGGCCAGCGGGCCACTCGGCCCACTTGATTTTATTGCGCACTTCATTTGAAATGCCTCTGCAAACATTACTTTAAATGAAGAAGGTATAGTACTAACAATGAAACTACGTCACTGACTAACTAAAAGTTACATTGTGTTGTTGTTGTAAAATTAATGTATGGTGACTTCCGAGTTCATCTTTGTTTTTTTTTATTTCGTTAGTGGGTAAATAGGTATTTTTTATATTATCTATGTTTATTTATGCTTAAACTGCTAATAAGTAAGTGTTTATTGGGTGTGTGGTAAACTTTTTATGTTTGCTTACGTATCTATCATAATAACAAAATATATTAGGGAATTTATAGTTAGGTATATACAGAGACAGGTGGAAAATGGTAACTGAATAAGGTGCCTCCTTTTGTGACTTTAAAGTCACAAAAGAGAAAGGTGTGGAAATCTTAGGTATAATAATTTTAGAAGACTTTGCGTTTAATATTATTATTTTGTTTTATTTGAAGGCAATATAAATAAATAACTAAAAACCATCATAATAAATAAAAACCATCTCTTAATTTAGTAAAAAGTTTCAAAGTCATAGTCAGGTACCTAATTCAGTGCTAGCTTACCTCCAGTATTAATAAATAGGTACTAACAGTTCTTTGTACTTACTGTATCTCATATCTAGGTATTACAAAAAAAAAGTAAAAATATTACTAAAAAGGTTTTATCAAGCTTTGAACATAAAAACTTACGAGTACGTTCACCCCACCGCTCTTATTTCTTCGTCTAATGATGTTGAATGATGCGACAGTCTCTGCATATTCAGGATATACCATCCCATCATTTAAAAAAATGGTTTTCCTTTCAGACCCCCTTTCGCATAAAGGTTCCCTTTCATTATTCAAAGAGACTTTTAGTGTTGGTCGGCGGCGAGTCAACCTTATTGAAACGGTGGCAGTCTATCAGAATTATCTCTCTTCTTCAGTTACCTTTTATTCCAATTTACCGTTATATAAGTAAAAATGTAAAAATACTCAATTTTATTTATTAGTTAATATTTTTGGTACTAAATTTGAAAAAACTAATATTCCACGAACAAAAGAAAACCTCCGCGCAAAAACTAAAGCAGTCTTATTGTTTTCAAACTTTCGCGATTTTTATACATACCTATTAGATTATTTTTTCTTTTTTTTTTCTTTTTAAAAAAGACGACTACCGCAGTAGCGTACAAGCCCTGTGTCGCGGGGGACTTTACAAACATACAAGTCACGGACACAAAGCACACCCAGACTCGGAACAACAATTTGTGGACCCACGACCTCATGCGTAGCAGTCGGATACACTCCCACTGCGCCACAGAGGCTTGTTGCATATTTCGGGACTTAATCGCGTGATAGCCGTAACGACACCGCGCCTCAGTGTAAAGACGTTGTAAGTGTAGTGTGTAGAAGTACCGACAGTACAAATTATAAAAATTATCAATGCCAGGCGAGGGTAGTTGAAAACCCCCGCGCCTCACGGAGACATCGTTAAGCTACCATCAGTCGACTCGTGACCACGATCGGTGCAATTCGATCGAAACGTCGGGTGAATAAAAGGTTCGTAAAAAAGGGCGAAACCTTTAAATAATTGACACGATTAAGTCCCGAAATATATCTAATAAGTATATACACTGCCATAGAAAGTATTAGTACGCTTTACCGGCTACCCCGTACAAAGTAACAACAATTTCAAATGCCGAATCGAATGACCGCCCTGTGAACTTTTTTGACGGTTAATACAAATGGCCGTTATTGTTACACAAGTATAGATAGAGACTCACGACTTAAATTGAATTGCAATAAATAATAATACACGATTTAGGTTTGTTACGGTCATTAGCGGTCGTATCAAAGTTAAAGTCGTCGTTATACTCCTAATAATACATAAAATGGTTCAAATTTTAATCTTGGAATCAAACATAAATTTACATACATACTTAGAAGTGAAAAGAGAGTCCACATTCTGGGCACCACTTACTTTTCCAATCTTGCACTATGCAAACATGCACCATTCTTAAAGATATATTGTACAATTATTGTTACATTTGAAAATAAAAAAACAATACAAAATAAAAACATCTCCCGCCATTTAAGTCTCTGTGACACATTAACTAGGTTTGTCATCATCCACTAATATAAAAAAAAAAATAAGTAATAGGTAATTGAATATTACACTATAGTCAAATGCCAAATATATTTTACAACATAATTAATTACTTTTAATACTAAATATTGGTTACACTTACAGTTTCGTGTGCAATCAATATACAAAGTGATTTTTAAGGAACTTTTTTGTCTTGTGGTGGGTATCATTTGTTGGACACTTCGAAGAAGATGAAGATTCGACCTATTCTCCCCGAAATTGCTCAGCTGGTGCACTCCATAATCTATCTCTATGTATAGACTTCTATTTGATCTTGTCAAATGACCGTACAAATGTCAAAATCAAATAAAAGTTTTGTAGTTGTCTGTGGTAGTCTAGCCAGCGTACTAGTACTATATAGGTCAGTGTATTTATGCCACAAAAATGCAATCAGATGGTTGTAGTAGTAATAATAATAATATCTTGGGACAACTCACACAACGCCATCTGATCCCAAACTAGGCAGAGCCTGTACTATTTTAACTAGACAACTGATAAAAATATTTATATATTTCTAAATATATACATTTATATTATAAATAAATAACATCTAGACACAGAATAAAACATTGCGCTCATCACACAAAGTTTTATTGTGGAGGGGGATCGAACCCACGACTTTCGACGTTGTAATTGTTTATTACAATAATAGCCAAGGACAACTCCGATAAAATTAAAAGAGCATGTCGGACAATGCTCAGTGTAGGGTTCCGCAGCCTTGAATTATCGTACTTTTAAGAAACGCAGTTTTTCGGCAATAACTTAATGACGGTATATCCGATCATGTCCAAAATTATTTTAGTTTAAACTATTTGTTAAGCGCTGCCTTTGTGATTTTTTTCATAGTTTTTGGTCACACGGTTTAAAAATTTTAGCAGACACATTTTATGCAACTTTCGGAGTGATTATTTCCAAAAATAATCACTCAATCAAAAGTTTGTGAATGTTTTTGAAAGATCTGTCGTATGATATGCCACACGTTAATGTTTGCTGTAAAAATATGTTCCTGTTACATGTATCTCTATACATGTAACAGAAACATTTTTTTTTCAGCGAAACCACCTGACCCCTAAAAATATTTATTTTTATTATTGAGCTATCAAACTAAGTAGCGGCTACTACGAGTCACCTTTTCACCAAGTTTCATCAATATTAATTCAGTAGTATTTCAGTAACAAGCCTGTAACATACGGACGGACATGCAGACAGACAGACAGATAGACTGACGGACATGACGAAACTATAAGGAAATCTCCAAAATACCATCTATTTTGGAGATTTAAATTCTAGATAGTATGAAATTCCCCGTAGAATATAACTTTATTAAAGAAATAAGTAATGGTACTGAAATAAGTTAAATTAGGCCACATTAGACATTTAATACCTATATATACAATACTTATTAATTTTTTAATAGTTATGTTGCGCTAAAGTTAAAATTTTGAATGTTATCTATTCTTCGTAAGCTTGTTGCATATAACTATGTATTATACGGGAATTAACGCGTATTATCAATCAATCAATAAATCAGCCTGTATCGGTCTACTGCTGGACATAGGCCTCTCCTAACTTACGCCACAACATCCGGTCCTCCGCCTTCCGCATCCAATTCATTCCAGTGACTTTCTTTAAGTCGTCAGTCCATCTGGCTGGGGCTGGTCCTACCTTACGTTTACAGAGTCGCGGTCTCCACTCTAGGACCCATTTGCTCTATCGCCATCGGTACTACGGCAAATGCGGCCAGCCCATTGCTACTTCAGCGTGCTTAACCTGCGTGCTATGTCGGTAACTTTGGTTCTTTGTCGGATGACCTTGTTGCGAATTTTATCCTTTAAAGAGACTCCAAGCAGATTTCCATCTCATCCCGTGGGTGTCGTAAGAGGCAACAAAGGGAGTAAAAAGTCAAGCAGATGCAACCAATGCCTAGAGAAGGAAAACTCGAAATCAAATCCTGTATCAACCCGTTCGGCCAGCGTGGCTTAAGTAAGCCAAAACCTGAAATGGAGCTACAACGCGCATTAATTGTCTTAAAATTGCTTGACCTTTTGACCAGGTTGCACCGGCCGTGGTCATAAGCGGACTGTTCTAACTTCAGACCGATATATCTTCACCTGTGAATACTGTAATTTTGCATAACAGAAAACGTATAAGCTGTTTGTTTAACAATATATAAATAGATAAATAAATTATTGTTCTATTTAAAACTCGATTGACGATTTAAAATAAAAGATTCATGCAGACGAATGATAGCCCGCCATGCATAAAATTGGCATAATAGCGAGCGTAGATTAGCAATTACTGCCTGTAATCTATTTAGATTTGAATATCTAATAGACATTGCAATGGCCTTTATACCTACTGGTTCTTTATGTATTTATCTGTGTGTCTTTAGCAAGTATTTTTTTAAATTTTAAACCGTACTATGATGTATTTTAACTCAAAGGAATGTATAACGTGTGTGTTTGTGCATCGTATTTTATAAGCTTAAACTAGCTTCATTCAAAGCTAACAATAATCCCGTTTAAACAATCATCCTGTTTGTTTAAACGGGATGATGGTTCAGATGGTTGGCTCTGTTTGATTAAAAGCCAGTCAGTTGTTTTGAAGAAAATTTATTCTTTGTCTCATGTGGCAAGGACTTTCTAATGTTCAGTAGGTACCAAACAATATCTTGTGTTAAGCTATTATTAATATCGACGATTTGAATTATTTGTAGACATTATAAAATTATATCTACGGATCTTAATCGCTTGAATATTCACTCGATTACGATCCGTATAGTATATATAATTGTATAAGGTGTATGCAACACGAAAGTAAATTGAATACATTTTTAGACCAGGATGTTTTGTTTTTTCCGCAAATCTTTTAAATGACGCGATACCTAATGCTTTGTTTATAGAATAGTGTTGTGTATATATACACTAGCTGTCCCGCGCAACTTCATCTACGTAAATTTTCCCCGTTTTTGCTACATTTATTATTACTGCTCCGCTCCTATTGGTTGTAGCGTGATGTTATATAGCCTATAGCCTTGCTCGATAAAAGGGCTATCTAACAGTGAAAGATTTTTTCAATTCGGATCAGTAGTTCCTGAGACTACCGAGTTCAAACAAACAAACTCTTTAGCTTTATAATATTAGTATAGATATATGTAGCCCCTTCTTATTAAACCAGGTAATATCAAAAATAATGTGAGCATAAAACTTTAATTTAAATTGTTAACAATCGCTAGCAAAAAGAGTATTATAAAACTACTCGTATTGATACTCTTAACACCACTGTGGGCGCCTAGCCAATATATCACAAATTCAATTTTATAAATTGGTTCACGAAATAACCAATACCGTTTGAATATAGGCTGAACACTGTGTATGTAAATAGTACTCGACCATTTAGAGAATGACCATGCGGTGCCGATTAGCTACGTAAATTCACATACGCCCATAAATGTCCTCAGCTCAACATTGGCTCGTGTACCAGTGCAACATACTGCAACAATCTATTGGCGAATTATACTGTAATCACTCTTCAGGCTATTCCTACTGGCCAATCATGTTGGGATTGCAATGTTACTATATTGGTTTATACTATAAAAATATCCTAAGGATAGTCCAGTTGAACTTGACTGTGGCTTTTGGCAAATGGTAGCTCATTTACAAATTCGACTAAACAGTGACACCTTGGTTAACATCACGGTTCTTTTGAACTTTTTAATCGCCACTGGGCCTTCATACTAACTCTAGTAGATATATCAGAGTCACTATGCAATCCTACGTAATCGAATACTTGACTGTGGGGTTATATTCCCACACGGGACAGAGCTTTGTTAAAGTTTTGTTTCTTTAATTTATTGATGAAATGCTATGTTAAACTTTAAAACTTAATAAGCTACTAAAAACCAGTAAGGTTTAAGCCAGTGCTAAATTTATGTTTATATTTTAAAGACATCACTAGAGAAAAAAAAATAACCTTTTTTTTCCTCTTTACATTATCATCACATCAAGCTATGGTACATAGGTAGGTATAAAATAAATCAAAGTATTAATTTTATTATAATTAATACTCTAAACTTCATATTCTAAATTATACCTAACCTTTGTATGCTATAGACTCTGCTCTAGCTGGGTGTACTTTATGTCCGAGAATTGTAGGTATCTATGTAAGGCTCGAATAGGGCTATCCATAAATATAACCAAGATCAAGCTTCTGACAAACACTAATAACAGAGTTATAACAATAAATAACGAACCCCTCGAATACGTGGAAGAGTACATATATCTGGGACAGATCATCTCGTTCAAGGATCAGACGGACAAGGAAATCAAAAGACGAATAGCAAATGGCTGGAAAAATACTGGTCACTTAAAGAAATCATGAAGGCCAATGACCTTAGCGTCAGTACAAAACGGAAAGTCTACAACACTTGCATTCTACCTTGTATTACTTATGGCTGCGAAACATGGTCTCTTTCAAAACACCACCGAGACAAGCTGCAAAGCTGTCAAAGAGAAATGGAGAGAAGCATGATATCAAGAAACAAGACAGGAAACGCAACACCTATATAAGAGCCAAGACAAGAATTACAGATGTACTTACGAAGATAGACCAACTAAAGTGGAGGTGGACTGGCCACATGTTAAGGAGTACTGGAGTACACTTAAGAAAAGTGGAGTAAAATTGTGACAGACTGGTATCCCAGAGATGGAAAAAGGAAGCGGGGAAGACTACTTATGAGATGTGAAGATGAGTTGAAGCTTACAGCGAGCTCTTACTGGAGAAGGATTGCCAGAGATAGAACACAATGGAAAATGTTAGAGGAGGCCTTTGCCAAAAGGCACACTGAACTTAGAGATATCCTCTAAAAGAGGAAAACAAATAATTCAAAACAGACTGAAGTTCAGGATGGAGGGCTTATTGATTGATGTAAGGCTCGAGCTCTTCATCGCGGGCTATATTTTACCAGATAACAAGCAAATTTATTAATTAGTTCATTTAGTACCCTGATATACAACAAATTGTTCTCTAAAATCATCTGCGTTCGAAGTGACGTTCAAACTTAATTATTTACACAATTCCATGGTACATAAATACTCTATGCAGCTATCGGGGACCGACGCTGACAGCTTATAGCTCTGTCCAATGCATTAATAAAAGCGATTGCAGCTCGAAATCCGATTAACCACGTTGGTCCAACTGACTATTTTGTGCGAATCCCATCAATTGGTACTTGATGTCACGCTGCATTTAAAAAAAAACAAATAGTTGTGCCGTATTCAATAGTTGCTTCGTTAAATTTACATTGTTTATGATGTTTTGTGAAATGATATTGAACAGCGCAATCGATGTGAACTGTATAGGTGTACACTATTAATATGGTGACTAATGCAAAGTAATCGCGTCCCATAACTACGTCATTGCTACAACTTCGAATGAATTCGAAGTTGTAGCAATGGCGTAGATATAACCTTTTTAGAGACAAATCTGAAAGACGCTCATTGATAAGTACTTACAACCGTTTTCTGTCACACGCTTGTAAGCAGTTAGAGTTGAACTAATTTTAGTATATACCGCTTCAATTGACCTGTATCGGTCCACTGCTGGACAACGGCCTCTCTATATTTATGCCACAACACGTGTTCCTCCGCCTTTCGCATTCAATTCATTCCAGGTTACCGCTACCTAGCACCACTCATATGTTTTTTTTTTTTAATAAGACGACTGCTGCAATAGATTACGAGCTCTTTGTCGCAGTTTTTACAAACATACAAGTCACGTACACAAAGTGCACCCGGAATCGGAACAACAATTTGTGAATCTTTTGCGTAGCAGTCGGACACACTCCCACCGCGCTACAGAGGCAGTCGAATCTATGTTACTGTGAATGTTCGAAATGAGTGAACCTTAAGATTCATCGGTGTATGTCGACATTCACCAAATTCGATGGTGTATATCCGTATTTTTTCTGTTTTATACTTGATACGGACATAGGTACACCGGCGAATGCTAACATTCACTGTGGCATAATGTTGAATCTTGGATGCTATGATGTTTGTCAGTAATTACGTACTATAGGTAAAACTATATTTACTGGTTATTAGATCGGGACATAGCGTGTATGTTGAGGTGGCCTTTATACCTATTTAACAACAGAATAGCTTTTAATTCATAGAATACCTATGCAAAGTTTTTATGCGAAGGTCGTAGCTGCAACAGTCTCAGATGGTTGAATGGATAAACAAATATAAATACCTATTTGCAAACCTGAGAAATTAGGCGCAACGCGTTCTATCACATTCTAACTTAACCTAACCGAATCGATTTTCGTTTTTGATCTCTATTTTAACCTATGGTTAAATGCTTGAACGGTTTTAGAACCTACTTTACTACATTACGTTTTCATCAAAATCATAATTTGGCCCTTTATTTTTCTCATAATCAACATTCACCAAGTCGTCGTGGTGTATGTTAACATTCATCGTTGAATGACTGAAATCATCACAAAAATATTTTTTAGACATTCACCAAAACTTTTGGAATCAACATACATCAGTGTTACACTTCGGACATTCGCGGTAACATCGATACCAAATCTGTAAGTCCACTTAGTTTTCATTCAATATACAGTGTCAGAGAGCAGCCGCTTTTTATAAGAGTACTATATACGAGTATTTTAGTCTCTGTCTAAGGTTCGGTTTTGACAGACAGCTGGAAATGTTGGTTGAAACAGGTTGAAATTTCACCATATCCATCCATCGCTGTCTGTCAATTTCAAAAGGAATCACAATAATTTAGCTCATAACTATTTGATTTTGAAAGATCACAATTAACTTAACAACTTCACTAACTACATAGATTTTTCTCTGTATTTTTTTTTTTTACTTTTCTGACCAAATAACCAGAGAGAGGAGTTGTGAAAATGTCGGCAAATGGCGACTTTGTGCACTTGGATAATACATTCTTGACACTGGGGAAATTGGCTGAAAATTCGGCTAGATTATTATACATTTAAAGCAATCAAGAAGATCAGAGAGCAATATGAGAAAAACCCTGCAACCTATATATTAGGTACACAACTGATTAACGATATCAATTCCAAGATCCCTGAAATCTTGAAACATTATGTATATTTAATATTATTATAACAATGTAATTCCCCAAATGGTTCAAGGATATCGCACTTAATAATTTATCCGAACTAATTATTTTATTACTGCCCATAGTAAGTATGAGCCCACCGGAACCATAAAACTACTAACAGAGAATATAACGGATAAAGGCACTTCCTGTACAAAAATAAATATGGTACAACATTTGTGATACCATTATCTAATTTCTTTCTCCCTTGAATCTAATATAAACGCTCATTTATATGATGAAACGTGTTTTTTTAGACATTGACCGTGCATCGAGGCCGATCACGGCCGCGCGCGGCTGATGCGACAATAATTGCACTCGCAATATACTTCTTTTTCGCAAAATGTCGTGAGGTCGCAAAATGTTTCCTTCTCTTAATGTCTATTTCAAACATCTCTCGAAACACTCTGCAAAAGAGACATTCTGCGAAAAATAGCTTTAAGATAAGTTATATTTGCTTACTTGTACACCTTTTCCACTAATACTTAATAAAAATACTTTTTACAATAAATTAAATACCGATTTAAAAAATAAATATAAAGTAACTAAAAAGCAAAATATAATGTAGGTACAACAACGAAAACATTTTTAAGTTGGTGACTAAAACATAAAACTACATTTCTCACTTTTTAGTGTATTGGTTTGTAGTTGATATAAGTTATAATAGCATAATCCAAACTGCTCATTTCTTTTTTTTAAATGTTACGTTTTGCGATACAAGGCCGTTGATTTTTGAGGCGTTACATGATTTGATAAAGGCAAAGTATCAGATATCAAACACGGTACCTACCCAGATCGCAACCAGCAATATTTATTATTGAATAGTTCCGTTGGTCATCTGTTGTCTTAATTATCAGTTCAATTTTACTCAATGGTGCTTTTTAAAAGTAAATGCCCGAATAACAACAATACCCAAATTACTATAGGTCTTTAATATTTGAAGAGTTCCCTCGATTTCTTCAAGATCTCATCATCAGATCCAAACTTTGATGACAATGGGACCAATCTGGAAGTATACCCTTTCAAACATAATTTTTTTTTCAAATCGGACCAGCCGTCTACCAGTAATCAGGTAATAATATACACAACAAAAAATACAGTCGAATTGAGAACCTCCTCCTTTTGAAGTCGGTTGAAAATCCCAGTACCGTATTTTCCCCACGAATACAGCGGCTAGCCTTTATATTGTAACACTGTTACGTTTTAGTAATATATCCACACATCCGGAGTTGGCCGCGGCCGGGTGATTATTAAGGCAATATCCTCGTTGGATTTTTCATTGTGACACTCCATCAGAGGGTGTATATCCAGGAGTGCACTTTATTAAGTGTTTTAGATTTATGATTTAATTATCCCACTGGCTGACAGAAAAGAATTATTATTATTGTATTTTTGTTGTGTTTATCAACGATGCTAACATACCTGTATACTGACGATAATAAATTAAGTACAACGTTTTCAGGACATTTCAAATATTTTAAGAAATTTGTATACTAGAAAAAACGTTGTTGAAATATTTAGCAGGCCAATAAACGAAACGCTGTATAATAATGCTTTAGTTCGTTGTGTTAAAGACTTATATATCATTCAGGGTTTCTCAAACTGAAAATAGAAAATGTCGTGCCGCACTGGGGCGGCGCTGAAGTATCTCAGAAGCATCGTCTGTACCAACATGACGAAGTTGTATAAGCAATCCAAACATGAACCGTGTTTTGAGAACCTATGCTCAGAAAAGCAAGCACATTCTTCTCATTAGTAGCATGCAGTTCATTAATGAGTTATTTTTTTATAACTTGGCAGTAGGCTAGAATTTCCCACTGGTAAATACTTTCTGGCTAGGGAGCCAGAGGAGTAGGGGAGGAGGACATCGCACAAACATGACAAACTCCCAAAGGCTTCATAGTAAAAATAAGTTTGGAAAGCCAATTATCAATCATGATTGCCTAGTTTATGTGACTGAGACAAAATAACAAAAGAAAGGCGGGATATTTTTGATCTAAAGCTAAATTCTACTACTTGTACTACTAATAGGTACTTTAGTATTTCGTTTACCAAAATATATATTTTTATTATCACAAAAAGGTACAAAATACCATAACTTACCAAACGTATATAAAATAAATTTACGTATGGAACAATCCATTAGTTACTGAGAAGTGCTGGCTAGGGGCTTTGCCACCAGTTTTTCGAAATAATTTTTCTCAATATGAATGTTCGTTCTACAGATACTTTTTCTGTTGTCATAATGGTTTATTATTTCATTAATTGAAGTGGCATTCGCAACCGCTGCCAGCTTGGTCTTTGTCATCTAAAAAATACAATACAAGTCTTGAAAATGCTATTGGATTAATGCGAGTCACTTCAATAGGGTTTTTCCTTTCACTAAAATATAAGCTAGGATTGGTGGAATATTGTAGAGAGCACCTTCCTGCATAATTAACAGTGGAGGCAAAGGCTTTAGTTTTATGGTTGTGGTTGTAAAATTTGTACGTCTGCAGCGTAGCAATTCGTCGCAGTAAGCTACGATTTTCACTCGATGTGTTTCGGCCAAATCTGGTTACAATTGGTACATATTCCAGAATTTTAGAAAACAGTATCCGTGTAAATTTTATATTTTCTTTGTTTACTTACTTACTTATATATTGATGATCCGCTATAGTGCCCTCGATGACGGCAACGAGACGGTGTATTTTAGAAAGTAAAAAAATGCTTTCGATGTTTTACAATCTCTATCAAAATTGATTTAAGGTGTAAAAAGATAAAAGTTTAAAGATTTTACAAAAGAAAAAACGTTTAAGGGCGTAAAATATTGGAACATTTGATGTTATGAGCAAAGTTCGCGGACGGAGCGAGTATCCCGCAAACGATTTTCCTTATAAAGAAATTTGTTAGTGTTGTTAACATAACGGTGTTAAAATAATTTAAGGAGTCTATAAAGTTTAACAGCCAACGTTATTGACTCTTTTCGAAGTTAATGCGATCCCGAGGCGCCGATCGTTGCTCGCCTCATAATAATCTCATCGGCATTGTCTACGGTATGGCTATTTTTAATAGCCTCCACTCGAATTATAAGTCAATTTATCGGAAAATTAAAAGCGTGAATCTTTTTGTTAATTGTCATTGTTATTGTATTTACAAGCGGAGAAAGGAGCCTGTGTTCGAAATCATCGAGATTTTCAAATGGAGGCATGCTTTTGTGGTATGGACCCATGGAAAAGTTATGTTATATTTTTATAATTTCTACACCAGTTCATGTTCATTAGGTATATAAAGTATCTGGAAACCAGCAATTTCTGAAAAGGAATTACTTCAAGAGCTTAAACAAATTCCTATATTATGGATAGTGATTGTAATTATGTACCGGTTTACTAGATAAACAAACAGTTGAAACTAATATAGTTTGAAGTGATTTGCAGGGTATATAATTTTGGGAGCGAATCGTTAAGGCCCCAGTGAATTTATTGTCTTGGAATGAAGAGACAGTAATTTTAGTAATGAGGTCAGAACAAATAGTATCTTAGCAGACTCAATAAATAGCGCATTTAAATCAAGGCTCTGGAGGCTGGCCAAGTGAGCATCGGGCGAGTCGGGCGAGCCGAGCGAGGCGGGCAACAACGCGCTCCGACCTCCTTCGTTATGTTTTCTGCATTTGTCCACTTTACTCGCTTTCAGGAACAAACAAGCTCACTTTGTGATCGGAATGCTAACGTTTTAAATTTAATCAATTTCGGAATTCGTATCACTTCTAAGGTTTATGGTAAATCACTAAATTAGATTTTCTCATTACAGTTTTTAAGGAAAATAGGGAAATGTTGTTGCTTTGGGTATACAATTTAGGTTGAACGCGAATACATTTTAGGTTCTACTAAACCTTTGTACCTACTATAAAAGTAAATTACTTTGATATTTGTCTACTCGAGTATATCTAACATACCTCCAGTCATGTTCGTTCATTGAGATAATACCTACTTGTTCTTTTGAACAAAAAATACACATACAAAAGTACTGATGTAATAAAACAAAATAAAGGTAACTTATTTTTTTATTTTATAGGGGTTCTGTACCTCAAAAGGTATTTTATATCTTTTGAGGTATGGCGGAACCCTTATAAGATCACTTTTTTGTCCGTCTGTTCGTCTGTCTGTCCATGTGTCACCACCGATTTTCTTAAGAACGGGTGAACCTAGCAAGTTGAAATTTATACCAGATACTGAGGTCTATAGTCCCTATTAGGTGTATAAAAATCAACGTCCTGAGTCAGCACGATAAAAAAACGAGGGCAAATTTAGATTTTCGCTAAAACTCGTAAGTAACCTACCAACATTTTCAACTTTTTTATTTTTTTGGAATTTTCCCCTTATTTGTGCTGTAAGACCTTGCTTTTAACAGACAAGGCAAAATAGATAATTCTTGGTCAACCGGAAGTACCCTATAGGTTTTAGGTCTAAAACCGATAATATGATAGCTCCTTTGACTAGAATCACGAAATTTGGCAAAAAGCAAGGTCTTACAGCACAAATAAAGGAAAAATTCCAAAAAATAAAAAAGTTGGACAAGTCTCACTCACACTTGTCCTGTTTTTTTTATTAGGTAAAGGAAACTGCTGTTAATACAAATATTATAACATTATTCTGATATATTGTACCATATGCTAATAAATATAACTAAGTAATAAATAAATAACATCACATACCTTATAAAAAAGTAAACTACGTCAGTAGTTTCTATAAAGTATTCGCAATAGAGTGCCTATTACACGACATAATAGATTCACTGCTTCCTTGCACAGGATACAAAGCAATGAATTGTGAATGACAAATGAATATGGCACAGGATATAAATGACAAGATACATCTAAAGCAATACGGATTATTAAGATATCATTTCTAGAGAATAATGTTTCATTGCGTTAAGCTTCTGAAGTAGACACTAACGTATTTTTGACGTGATAACGTTTTATAAATCGATGTCGCGACACTCACGAAAAAGTGTCACGGTCTGTCACGTTCCGCCTGCTAACAGGCTGGAGTATTGTGGCCGTTGTTTATTATATTGTCTTAAATGTTTGGACGATTGCAGCGATATGTAATACAATTAGAAAAAAAATGCAATCTCAGGCATGGCTGTTTGTTTCTAAGTATTGTATACACTTTACGGAATATAGTACTTATAGCTAGTCCACAAATTGAAAGTTGCGAAACGGGCTATGGAACGAGCTATGTTTGGAGTTTCTTTCAATTAAATTGGCAACGATTAAAACGCAAAAATTAAGTTACCGACATACGAAATCTCTCAGATAAAGCACGTTAAAGTGGCAATGGGCTGGTCATATCTGCCGAAGGACTGATGGCCGCTGAAGAAAACGAGTCTACTAAGCTTGCTGTGATGGACTGGATGCGAAAGGCAGAAGACCGAATGTTGTGACCAAAATTAGGAGAGGTATATGTCCAGCAGTGGACCGATACAGGCTGATCATGATGAAAAAACATTATTTATTTGATTTCGCCATATTATGAACGGAAAATCTAAATAAACGCAAACCGCTGAGTTCATTTACATAAAATATCACACGTCCATAGATCAGTGCGTCATAGGCGCAGTGGGTGATCGTACAACTGCCGTATAACAAATTGTAGGTTCGATTCTCGCATAGTACCTACCAACGTGATGTTAGCCATTTGTTAGGTGATTAATTTATAATCACCTTAAAAAAATAGCGCTAACTGCTGAAGAAGTTTTAATATTTACAAAATTAAATACTAGGCAACTAAAGAGAAAATAAATAATAGAAAAGATCAAAAAATACAGAAACGTTTTGAAGTTGGTGCCATGAAATAGTAGTATTTATATTTCAGTTGGCACCAACTT
This sequence comes from Herminia tarsipennalis, assembly GCA_945859575.2. NCBI lineage: Eukaryota > Metazoa > Arthropoda > Insecta > Lepidoptera > Erebidae > Herminia > Herminia tarsipennalis. The sequence continues at coordinate 13,962,814 of OX243835.2, forward strand.
ACTTATACGGTCACTTGAAGTCGATAATATTTTTTTATAAAAGTTTTTATTTGTTACTTTTAAGTGACTTAGTTTAAAGTTCATCTAAATTACAATAGTCTAGCATCAACTGTTAAAAACAAAATATTGCTTTTTCAGATGCAGGACCGTTAATTGTTGAGGAGTTCACATGATAATTCACCATCAGCTCTATTACGTGGTGTTATAGTAGTATGACAAGCATAACGTAACTGAATCGCAAACCGCGAAATATTGAATAGTTCCGATGGTCATCTGTGGTCTTCATCACTACTCCACTTCAAAAATTGGTACTTTTTGAGGATAAATGCACGCACTACTATAAAACGTATCTAAATCACTATAGGTGTGCCTTTGCTCCAGGATCCCATCATCGGGTGAGGATCTGATGACATTGAGACCAACTTGAAAGTATACCCTTTCAATCACAAAAAAAAGTGATATCCGAGAGTCAGCCGGAGAGTCCAGCCGTGTTCGAATTCGACAAAAAACATACAGTACATTATAGTAGAATTAAGAATCTACTCCTACGTACGACTTGTCTATTATGGCATGAACTGTTTAAACGGGCAAAGCCGCAAGCGATTTCTTAAACAAATTGTAAATAAAAAGACAACATTTATCCATGTCTTCTGTGTAAACATTCATAATATAAATGAGCTGGCTTTACGATATTGTTATATGTATTCTTTAAACGAAGAGTTGGCAGATATATTGGCAATAAGTACTAAAATGACTACTAGTTATGGGTTTGTTGTCCTATATCCTGCTTTGATGTTGATCCCACAGGCTGTTATGCAAGCGGTGCCTGTCTGTCTGGCTCCGTTTTATGAAAGCTTAAGCGTATCTATGACATGGAAAAAATTAGGACTAGGCCAATGACCACAAGAAGTTAATACGAACATAAAGTATTGGGCTGTATTTTTTGCCACATATTAATTTTGTTATAACACTATACCTATTTACTTTTATAGCTCTTTAAATGTAGCATAAATAATGTTTTTCATCGTGGATTTAAACTTTCGCGTTGCATGATTATAACTATTTATTATACGGGAATTAACGCGCTTTGTTTACCTTAAAGTCGCTTAACGTTTCGACCAGGTTGCACCGGCCGTGGTCACAAGCGAACTGAAGAGAGACTGAGTTCGCTTGTGACCACGGGCAGTGCAACCTGGTCGAAACGTCAAGCAATTTTAAATTATATTTCTTTGTGGAATAAATAATGTTCTGGTACCAACGACTGTATGTAATCGTGATTTCATTAACATCATCTTTCATAGCAGCTAAAAGAATATAATGTATGAATGTCATGAATGTGACATGACAAAATTTACCCAATAATTCACTACAACATCATTGCTATTGTGGAAAAAATACATTTTTTTATTGTACTACAATCCTTATGTTTGTTATTAACATCTAAACTAGGGTATTATTTTTTTCCTATTGTTAGGGTTCCGTACCTTAAAACGGTAAAAAAGTAACCCTTATAAGAATTCTCTTGTCCGTCTGTCTGTCCGTGTGTCAACACTGATATTAACAGGAACGGGCGGACCTAGCAATAGTCTTAAACCAGATACTAAGCTCTGTAGTCCCTATTAGGTATTTAAAAATCAAGTTCCTGAGTCAACACATAAAAAGATATGGGCAAATTTAGATTTTCGCGAAAACTTGTAAGTACATACCAACATTTACCTTAATTTTCAACCATTTTTTTTTTTAATTTTTCCTTTAAGTGTGCCTTAAGACCTTGCTTTCAAGCAAAATTTACAATTGTAGGTCAACCGGAAGTACCTTATTGGTTTTGTGGTTTTGGGTCGAAAACCTGTTTGATAATTACCGTTGACCTAGAATCACCAAATAAAGGAAAAATTATAAAAAATAAAAATGTTGAATAATATAGGGTGTCCCCATATTTATGATACGTACCTACAAATTGGTACGGAATTGCTATTCGGTGGGCGAGTCCGACTCGCACTTGTCCAGTTTTTTTTCTTCGTCATGTAGCAAAAACACTAATAGATAAGTCATTATTTTTCCACAATAATGATTTCAGTATGTATGACTAATGGTCTGCTTTCTAAATGTCTACATGATGATAAAAAAGTAAACATTACAACCTTTTTATTCTTCATCAGGTAGCACAACTATTACGAATCGTACTTGCAAAACTTTCTACATAACTTACCTCAAAACCACCCTTGTTAAACCCTCTTCGCAAGTGACATATATCAATGACTCAAAAGATTGCATTATGCGAGTTTGTGGGAAGCTCGCATTTTTTCGCACTAAATCCAAACAACACAGAACACGCAGTTAGTGTCCGTGACGAGCGTGAATGAATGGCGTCGCATTTTTCTCGCTAACTCCGCGTCGCCTCCGCAATAAAACATTCATGAATTCAGAATGTTACTACTCAGTACCCATCCCGTGGATGGGGCGTTGATTCTTTGCAAATTTCCAAACGAACGGTATCGCAGAACCCCGATTTGTATCCAAACGCTTATTGCGTTCCCTTTATGTAAACATAAGCTTTTTTTATTCTTGTATTCTGAAGATTCCACGACTACATTATGATAATAATATCAAGAGCACAACAAAGTAATCCCAAATTAAACATGTCTTCTATTTGAAGAATAATTCTAGCAGAGTCATGGCGTTCAATAAAGATAATGAACATGAATTATTGATAACATGGACGCTGCGCGCTATGTCGTGCGTATCCAAACAATTCATGCATCCAAACTGCTCACAATAAGACGAGTAAAGAATAAAGCCAATTGTAGAGCGAGCCAATAAAAGAAATAAGTTCAAAAATGGAAGCATAGCTGTGTGTTTCCAACATCTATGGCAGGATTGCTCCGCCGCCGGCGGAAGTGCGGCGAACTATGCGCGGCACGGGGACGGAATGCGGACAATTTCACAAAAGCCCGCCGAGTGAGAGGTCCGCCGTGATAACCGTGAAAGCTAATAAATTTGTATGCGAGGGAGGTGATGAAACAAAAACGTTTATTATATTTATACGCTGTACATTTTGGGTACGGGACTGATGTTATTTTACATTTTTATTTTATGTAATGGAGTGTACCTTTTCGATTACAGGTATAGCGTAAAAAATAACTGCGATAATAGGTATCAGCATTTATACCTATTATAAAGCCAAAACATCGTTTGTAATTGAGTCATTTCAAATCGTAGTTGTACGCTGCAATAGCTATCGGAATGTTCCGCGACGAAGAAGTCAGACGGGGAAGACCACAACACGGTATGAGCCCTACACCCTCAAGTTCAGCGTCTGTGCCATCTTTGTCTGCGCCAGTTCCCAATTGGATGCATTTATTAACTACATACGTAACAGATGCATTTATAAATTAAGTTTCACTTATGGCTTTGTCTGAATTTGTGTTCTAGAAGTTAATTTGAATATTGGCATGTCTACTTATCAGAGAGAGGTAGTATCAGAAACGATATCTGAAATATTTATTTACGATGAATAAATACTTAAAACTACTCACAGATAGATTAGCAATATTTTATCACAATCAAATAAAGAGATATCTTGTTTATTGCGAGTAGTTCGAGGACCGAAAAGATCTACATCAAGTTGTTATCTAAGCGTTTTCAGCGCAAACATGTTTAGACGTCAGATTTATGTTTTCTGATCCATCTGCCGTGCCGTCTCGCATAATATTGCGGACGGACCTGAAAAATAATAAAGGCGGGAGATAAGGTTTTCGTCTGTTCCAAGGGAAACGGCGGAATTGAGTTGGGACAATTTTATTTTTCATTTTCCTTAAGCCAAATATGAATGAATTATTTGTGCTTGACTGATGTTAGGTTCATTCAGTGGCATTTATTATTTTAAATTCAATATACCTAGACAACTTTAGCGTGATGATTTATGAAGTTGAGGAAATTTTAAAGTAAAGTTAGTAAAGTAAGACATTCATTTTGACTCTTTCCTTTCCTTAAATTGTGAAATTCCTACTACATTTTCGGTCGTGATATAATGTTTTAAACAAGCTACCTTAACAGTTCTTAGTAATTAAGTTTGAAACAAACGTGTAGGTATTTCATTTAGTTTTTATGTCTTATTGCATAATGCAACTTCTCCAACATAATAGCATCTTGTAGAAGTTGTATTTTACTTTTTCAACAACAATAATGAATTGGAACTATTTTAAAATTGCACTATTCTTTATAAAAATAGTTCAAAATGGCTACATATAGGTGCGTGCGAGGCAGGCAATTACTTGCGGTTTTTTTTCCTTAAAATTGAAATATTAATTAATTATCCTAATTGCGGGTATAAATGAGTAATTTTAGCGGTTATTCTTTCCACAAAATTAATATTGTGTAAAATAATATTAAGTTAGATTGATGAATGAAAAGATAATAACATAGAACGAGTCAGGTGGTACTGATCCCACAGACCCTGTCTAGAAGACTTAATGTTTAAGTATAGGTATAATTTCAATGATAGGTGGGTGCCTATAATTCCTACATAATACTTTATAATGTCGTAATTACTACTTGCATTCATTTATATTTGTAAATAGCGTGGTACACTGGTAACTACATCACTTTATTTACGAGCCTAAACTAATTAAGATAACTTTGAATTAGTATACTTACGCATAGGTAATAAATTTTTAAATTTCCGATTTTTATTGTTTTTAATAATTTGTAGTAATCTCCATCAGTTTTAATATATTGGTACTTTACCTACAAACAGTTTATAAAAAACATTAGCAATTTGAAAGAAGTTACCGCGAGTTGTTATTGCTTGTTCTTTTCTCCGGCTTTACCTAATGCTTTGCGAACTTGGCCGAATGAAACTCGGTGAATATATATTTTTTTTTAAATTCTAAACCACCTTTGTATAATAATAATAATAATAATCCCCACCCAGGATAAAACTTTGTGTGATGAGCTCAGTGGTTTATTCTGTGTCTGGGTGTTATTTATCTATAATATGTATGTATTTAGATATATATAAGTATGTTCATCAGTTGTCTGGTTTCCATAGTACAAGCTCTGCTTAGTTTGGGATCAGATAGCGTTGTGTGAGTTGTCCCAAGATATTATAGATATTATTATTACATACTTATATATTTCTAAATACATACACATTATAGATAAATAACACCCAGACACAGAATAAACCATCGTAATCATCACACAAAGTTTTATCCTGGGTGGGGATCGAACCCACGACCTCTTGCATAGCAGTTGAATACACCCCCACCGCGCCACAGAGACAGTCAAACGTTTAAAAATTCTTACAGCTATTTTTATACATATTTCAGGTTTTTTATTTTATGCAGTTTACAAAAGCATAATGTTGATGACGCATGTATGCTCAGAATAGAGCAAATTCTAATTTTAAAATAAAAAATGTCAGCTAAACTCGACAGTGAAGCTTAGAGCTACACAGTAAATGACGCCCATCAAGCCGAGCCATAAAAGTCAGACGTACTCGTCAGCGACCTGTATGCCTCTTTCTGCATGAAGGACCCACTGCAGAGGATTGACAGCGTGTTAGTCACGAGTAAGTGAAGTCATAGCACCACTACGCTAGTTTGAAAAATACATCACTGCGTTCTAAATACTGTATTTTAAAAAAACTGTGTCGCAACGCAGGTATTATCCGTTTGTTTTAATAGTAGAGTAGTAGTGAAAAAAACCTTGAAAAGGAAAAACCGGACCCCTTAAATGGTAATTCGCGTCTGTCACAGCCAATTTGCTCTGAATCTACTAGACCGATTAAATTCAAAATTAATACACTTAAGTATTACTGTGACCCAAACACGGACGCATAACCTAAATAAAAGGTTTTTGAATTTGAGAGCCACTTTTGGGGGGCAAACTAGATTTTTTTCAACTAACCGTAATTTGATAAACTAACTGTTTCCCGAAACATATCTAATGAAAGGGCTTGTTGTGAACATATCAAATATATATTTTTTATTCACTATATTTTAACTTTAAAGTTATTCAGGAAAAGCCATGAAAATAGACCCCCCGCCGCTATTCTCCAAAGCTACCTAATAAGCCTAATAGTTCCTAACCTATAGATTGCAGGAAAAATAATAAAAAGTCTGAATTTTGAACATGAGGGTCATATATGGGGCAAATGAAGAAATTGAAAAAAAAACTTTGAAAACGCTATGGTATATCATGAAAACAAATCAAAGGGTTTGGTGTAAGGTCTCAAATATATATGTCTTAAAGTTATTTGCTTTCTCTTTGAACAACTACAGTTTCTTAAATTTTAAAATAAAGTATTGCGAAGATTGTATTGGTATCGCCTAGTCTGTTGGGTGTTGGTCTAGCTAAAGGTTAGAGTCGTACCCCCTTATTCATTATAAATAATAATATTAATTCTTTATTTATCATAATGAATATTGTAGTGCAATTTGATTACAATCATAATTACACTTTTACTTATTTATAGTAAACAATAAATAGCAGACATTTTAAGAGTATATTATTTTCGTCATTAATAGAAGCGATAGTATAAATGCTCTTAAAACGTCGAGTACTTTATTTGTTTATCTATACTAATATTAAAAAGCTAAAGAGTTTGTTTGTTTGAACGCGATAATCTCTTTAACTACTGGTCCAAATTGTAAAATTCTTTTACTATTGGATAGCCCATTATCGAGTAAGGCTATAGGATGTATAACATCACGCAACGATCAATAGAAGCGAAGCAGCAATGTTGAATGTTGCAAAAACGGGGAAAATTTACGTAGAGGAAGTTGCACAGTTCAGTTATTTTGAATGAGAGTTGTCCTTGTTTATTCCATTTTCAAAACAGAATAGAAAAAGGCAAAACATTCGCTACTTAAAATGCTCTTAAAATGTCTGCTAATTTATTTACTAACTAGCTGACCCACGCAACTACGTATGCGTAAATTTCCCCCATTTTTGCAACATTTTTCATTACTGCTCCGCTCCTATTGGTCGTAGCGTGATGTTATGCAGCCTATAGCCTTCCTCCCAGACCAGTAGTTCCTTAGATCATTGCGTTCAAACAAGCAAACAAACAAACTCTTCAGCTTTATAATATTAGTATAGATTATGAAAACCTGAGCTAAGCTAGTCGTCGTGGGTTCGATTCTCATCAAGCATAAATATGTATGATGATCACGGATATTTATTCTATAACTGGGTACTCAAAGGTCTTGAAAATTGACCCATCCGTTGTTGTTTTATGAATGGTGTAACTAGCACGACTTTGTTTTATATTTATAGATATTAGTGTAGGTGTTGTTTGTCTGGTTGCTTTAGTAGAAGATCTCTCGAGATTGGGTTTAGATGGTCTTGTGTGTCTAATAATAAATAAATAATTTGATAATGTTTCGTTACAGAGATGCCGTTAAAAATAAAAATGTAGAAATATGTCAAGTCGGTTAAAGGTTAGGCGTTAATAACAAAAGTTAGTTTTAACTAGAAATCAAGTTTTTTTTAAGTTCTAAAAATCATACATATCTTCTATCATACATGATGTATTCCATTTTTTTTAATGATTTGTTCTAGCAATTTGGTACGTACATTACTGTGGCCTTTAATGCTTGCGTAACCACGGCTGGTGAGACACCACTTTACAACCTTGTCGGTGTGTTTATATAGATTCTCGAACTATTTATACACCTATATATTTATACGGAACCCTCAGTTCACGAGTCCCACTCGCACTTGGCCGGTTTTTAGAGTTCCGTAGCCGAAATGGCAAAATCCCTTATAGTTTCGTCATGTCCGTCCGTCCGCAGCTTAACGCAGAGACTGTTAGTGCTAGAAGGCTGTAATTTTAGGTAGATAGACACATATCACTTAGCACTGACAAAGTGAAAAAATAAAATCTTTAAAAACATTTTTTATGAGGGTACCTGCTTGCATGTTAAGTGGGGATGTGATTTTTTTTCTCAACTACCCCACCGTGTGGGATATTATTAGATTGGTCTTTCAAAAACGTTTCGGGGTTGTAAAGACTACTAAAAGATTTTGGGATACGTATGTGAAATATTAAGCTTTAGAGTGCAAATTTTTGTTAGAGTCAAGTGTCCCCACCTCACACCAGCCAGCTAAATGGTTTATGTTGTGTATGTGGAAAAAATCACGGTAGCAGTATATATAGTGAAACTAAAAAGAAAACTATCACAGCTAAACATGCTTTAAAAGTTTACGAGTCAAATCAAAATAAGAAGTAACAAAATTTTCGTACAAATTCCATTGAAAATTATTCTTAAGTAGGTATAACGTTGTAAGTATGAAACAAAACATGCACTTGCCCGATTTTTATTGTGTAAAATCTGTAATTATTTATGATTTTTAATTTTATACAGTTATCATATGTGAAATATATACCTAAACTAACCTACCTAGCCTTAGATAGGTACCTACTGCTGAATGAAACCTACCCTGTACCTAGACGCCGAAACTAAAATTTTATTTTTCCCAAACTATTAAGTTTTATTGAAGTTGTTAACCGACACCTAACATTTATTTTTATATTTACCTTGGAATTTCATTTTGAATTGAATCTAACATTCAATTCAAATATTGTCTTCAACTATCAATTTCAGTACCAAAATTGCAATGAAGATTAAAACCAAACATCGATAATAAAACAAGATATAGGTAGAACCAAATAATAAAAATAGGGTTTTAGCGTAGCAAGTTTCTTCGGGCAGCGGAGCGCAAGACGAACCAATTTCTGAGCCGATGCGGAGCGTTTTGTTGGAAATAGCTTCAATCTGCATTTTCTTGCTGATTTACCAACTTTCATACAGAACGAAAGTTTCCGCGAGATGCCTAGATGGTGGAAGTTCACAGTAGTCACTAAATTATTATTAAACTCTAATGTATATCTCTGATATTCAAGCTCCTCGGTACGTGTTAATACGATTCTAAGAATTTAAAACACTCTAGAATTGGTATTTGATTAAAATTATTACCGTACGCGATTTTTATTTGGTTTTAAATTTACTGCAGTACAAGAGGTCGTGGGTTTTTTTTTTTAAAAAAGATTACTAGCAATGTGGGATTGTGGTACCACATTACTAGCAATCCTGTTAACCCCTCCAGCTAAGCTCTATGGCTTGTGTTAGGAGTGGGTTCACGTCGGTAGTATAATGGTCAGGATTCGAACCCACGACCTCACGATTGCGAGACCGATGCCTTAGCCATTAGGCTACCGCCGAAATTCACATATGAGACTCCACTTTGTCTGATCCACGATTGTTGTTCCGAGTCTAGATATAGGTACCTACTTATTTAATTCAACTATTTTTAATTAATATCTACAAAGTACTAACTTTGATACATTTTCACGGCCATTTTTGGTATTGGTGCCGAATACCAAAAATGGCCATGAAAATGTATCAAAGTTAAAGTATGAAATTGCCAATTTGGACTTAGAAATTAAAACTCGTTTTTTTCTTCACATAGGTAACCAAATTATTTGCCCTCATTGTCATCAGCCATTACCATAACACATTGCTGCTATCTAATCATACCTTTGCGATAGACCTCAGGGATCTAGGTTCGACAAACTGTGTGTGAACTTTTTTATTACGTAGAAAATAATAAATATAATATCTTGGGACAACTCACACAACGCCATCTGATACCAATCTAGGGACAGTCTGTACTATGATAACCAGACAACTGATTAATATACTCATATATTTTTATATACATACTAGCTGTGTCCGCGACTTCGTTTGCGTGATAGTCCGGTTTATATTAAGGTAGTTTATATTACAAAATAACACCTGTGTCAATATGTTGGAAACAGTCCTGTCAGGTGAACCGTGATATAATTCAGTAGCGGAGAATCGTCATATACTCAACCTCATCTATTGATGGCTTCAGCACCCAAAAGTTAGTGAAAATAAATAATTACCATATTAGATATATTTCGGGATTAATCGCGTGAATTATTTAAAGGTACGAACCTTTTATTTACCAAAATTATCAAGACCAGGCGAGGGTAGTTAAAAAACCCCGCGCCTCACGGAGACATCGCTAAGCTGCCATCAGTCGACACGTGATCACGATCGGTGCAATTCGATTGAAACGTCGGGTAAATAAAAGGTTCGTACCTTTAAATAATTCACGCGATTAAGTCCCGCAATATATCTAATATGTATAAAAATCGCAAAAGTTTAAAAACAATAATTAAGTACCAAATACGGACTCTTTTGGTATTCGTTTACTGTGTTTTAGCCAGTTATATTATTTTTTATTAGGTATATGACATAAAACATTTGGGTTAATATACAAAAACTCTTTTCGTAAGTAGGTCCTACCTACCTACCTATAATATACCCTCGCGAAGTCGTATACCAAGGTTCAAAACTGATGACTTTTTCACATTTTGCATTAAGTATATGCCACTGTACGGCTATAGCAGCAGTAGTAGAGCGCCCTAGGTATTGTATTCATATTTCTTCTTAGATAAAAAATCTCAAAAGGCCTCCACCCATCGTCCTCCCCATCTCTATGCTTGGAAATTTTAGCTCCCAAATGAATCATGGTTTCTATAAATTTTAGTAAGTAAGTTTAACAAAACCATGTTAAGCCGTTATTAAGATCATTATTAAGTTTTTCCTGATTAATGAACGTTCATAAGACTTGTCTAAAATTATGAAATTTTGTTTGATCATCTAACTACGAGAATATCAGCGGTGCAGTTTCCGGACTGGCAACAATATCTGACGTAGGTCCTATTTGTCCGGCGCCGAATCACAAAAATGTTATGTATTAAGTTTTAAGATTTTCTTTTTTCTGTGCGCTGTGACAAATACAAATTATTTTCTTTCTTTCTAACTAATTGCCATGTGGTACCGGCTTAAGAATGGTGCCATTCCGTATCTTCCTGTGTGTATCGTCAAGACGACTACCAAACGGAATTCAAAGTTTTACCAAAATGTTATTTTATATTCTACACCCGTTACTTACTAAGTACACTTGTACAATGCAAGCGAGTACCTATCCAATCAAGAAATAATGTAAGCGAAATCGACATCGACCTCGACACATTGCTTATTAATTCTTCTAATCTTATTTCATCAACATTTCATTTCTACACATTTTCTTCTATTCATATTAATAACACACCACACAGAAATAAGCTTCTAACCAAAACAAACATCCAATAAGCAATACATGAGAAAGAATAATAAAGAATAGGACAAAATACAGGACGTGAAGATTAACAAAGTTCTAAATAACTAACTTTGCTTATAGGGCGGACGTCATAATAAATGGGTACGGACACGTTCCGAGGAGAGCGGTACACTCGTAAAGTCCCCGGTTCGATTACATACACGAGCGACTCGCAGTGAATTAACTACAAACGGGTCTTGCGTCACGTGACCGGAATATTTTCAAAAAAAATCCTTTGCGTACCCTCTCTGTCACCAGAGGCTTGATGAATACCTACTAGTATGTGTGTTTGTCATAATACCAGTACGATTTTTATGCTGGTTGAGTACAAAAATAAAATGGTATGGTATGTCGGTAGTTCCTATTTAATTATATGGTATGGGAAGGCTTTGAACGCTCAATTTGTTTTAAATCAATAACTATCATGTCAATAAATAGAAATGAACTTTACTGTAGTATCTTTCTCGTAGAGGTCTAACGGACAATCGTTATCACGATATTTGAATTAGTTATTTTACGCAAAAACTACATTAATAATGATAATAATAATATTTTTAATAAAAACCATTTTAAAAGACAAGATGATACAGACATAAATCCTTTAAAATAATTCCATTTAAAGTTAGCAAAAAATATTCATGTACCATTAAAAGTATCAACTTTTTTTAATGTGGTACTCAGTCTGTAACCACTTCCCATGGTAAATCAGCTAATGGAGTGAACGTGACTGGAATCTGAGCCAAAGGGAAATACTGATAAGTATATGAAAATTAAGTTTTTGCTACCGAAATTATTTTTAGCTTACGCTCAACAGGTATCACCCATTGTAACTTTTAAAATGTTAAAATTATTATAATAAACCTGAAATGTACAATCTTTACAATGAGATTTTGTATTGAGATTTTGATCTTCGGACCTGGATCGTTATTCACTATCATTATTTCGTTGTCGTGACAAGCCCGTGCGAACTATATAACGTATGCGCGGTGCGCTCAAATATTCTTCTATTCCGTCGCGCATGCGCGGTAGAGAGCTGCTCTTAGAAATTCATCAACGCGCATGCGCGGTGGACATCTTTGAATGCACCGCACATGCGCCTGCGCATGCCAGTTCGCACGGGCATGTCACGATAACGAAATAAAGATAGTGAATAAGGACCCTGTCCATTTTTTTGCCAGTTTTTGGGACGATGAAATAATTCACATATAAGCATGGGTACTATGAGTATGTCAGTTTAAACTAGAACTTTGTGGCCTTAACCTACGTCCCGTCGTTTAAAAAACTGTTGATGAATTTCTAAGAGCAGCTCTCTACCGCGCATGCGCGACGGACATATTTCAGCGGCCCGCGCATACGCCAGTTCGCACGGGCATGTCACGATAACGAAATAAAGATAGTGAATAAGGACCCTGTCCATTTTTTTGCCATTTTTGTGGACGATTAAATAATTCACATATAAGCATGGGCACTATGAGTATGTCAGTTTAAACTAGAACTTTGTGTCCTTAACCTACGTCCCGTCATTTAAAAAACTGTTACATAAGCTATATTCAGATTACGACCTATATGAAAATTGCTTCTCTTTTTAAATTTGAGGGTTAAAGACATAAAAGAAAATATAGTTGCTTATCTCAGTCCAAAAGACGGCGGCAAACTGTTACTACGTGTAGAGCAATTCCGTTTACATTTATGGCAAAACGGGTCTCAAGTATCAAGTAACATTGTAGTACTAATTGTGACTCTGTAGGGATCAGTGTCATGATTTTAAAATGAATATAAAGGTGATGACATTCTATGGCCTAAAGTAAAGCTGAACTTGTAATTTCAAGTAGATATGAAAGAGTTGCAGCGAAAAGTAACAATAAAAATCAATATTCTCAGAAAAAAACACACTTACAGTTCCAATAAGGTAAAACATAATATTTTTTCTCTGCCTTTAAAAACGTACTGGCTGTATTTAATATTAAGTCTATACTAATATTATAAAGCTGAAGAGTTTGTTTGTATGAACACAATGATTTCAGGAACTACTGTTCGAATTGAAAAAATATTTTACTGTTGGATAGCCAATTTATCGAGAAAGGCTAAAGGCAATATAACATCACGCTACGACCAATAGAAGTGGAGCAGGAATGAAAAATGTTGCAAAAACGGGGGAAATTTACGCATACGAAGTTGCGCGGGTAAGCTAGTCATAAATATAGTTGTAACTATTACAGGATTCTTTCACATTATAATAACTGCTCTAAAAGTTAGCGTGACTACTCAGACTCGGAACTACATCAACGTCTTTCATTCACCCTAAGCACAACGCAACTCTTACAAACGTCGGAACTTACATCGCTCGGTTTATAATAAAGCAAGAAACTCAGTAAAACTTTTTCTTACTTATTTTTCTACTACTCAAACGGTAAACAAACGACTATCCCACCTGAAAGTAAGCACATATCACAGTCTTGATGGCAGCCACATCAGAGGTATCACTCTAGCAATGCCAACCCGAAGGCTGTCAGGGTGAACCCTTGCCCCAGGCCATATTCCCCTGTAGAGATACCGCTTACTCAGTTCTCAGGGATTTTATTCATATGTACTTTTACAAAACGTTCCAGTTGCAAGTAAAAAGCTTTTCTATTTCCCGCGGGAACCCTTTAAATTTCGAGATAAATGCCATCCCATTTTCCACCGAGGCGTTTAATCTAGTTAACGCTAACTATGTACAGAATTTTACAATCAAAATGACGCTGTTATGTAAAAAATAAAATGATTTTGTCTATGTTTGATAGTGAGTTAATTATAATAATGCATTTCTAACGACATAAAACTAGCACTTATACAAAATAGCAAAACCAATATTTCATTTTCAAAACATCTGTTTACTAGAAACAAATTTATTTTCTTTCCGTAAACTGCATTTTATTCCGGATGGAAGTAGGTTTGAACCGCTGTGATTTGGTTATACTTTGCGCAGCATCGCAAATCCCTTGACAATGAAGCTCGCTTTCCCCTGATGCCGGCTCGATCGTGTGATCAAAGAGTGAACTGTAAAAATCCGGCAATTTTATTAATCCTATCCTCTATGTTTTTTTTTGAGTAGTGCTTTTAAAAAAACGTGTAATGACGTCAAAATTGATCGATCAACCAGGCAAAAAGTGCCTTCGAATGAGTAGTCATTTACAAAACATTATGCTGTAGCTAGGAATTAAAATAAACACAAGAAATCAAAGCTGAACTGAGTCTTACCCTAATCGTCATTACATATTTTGTCGTACAATATTCAATTCAATAAACATTGTTACCTTTCGGAGAAAATATAAAAAAGAAAGCTTTCAAACGTGAGTATCGTAGAAATATCAAGGATTATTTTATAGGATTTTAATGTTAATTATACCTGCCTTTTTCTTTTCTTTATACTTCAGCGTTAGAGCTTGCTCAAGTTACTGAATAGTAATTGAAAAAAGTAAATAATAACAGCAGAAAAATACAGAGTGTAATTATATTGTAGCGGTGCAAAAATCCTCATTTCATTTTTTATTCTATATGGATTTAGAATCAATTTTGTTTATTTCTATGAAATTCAACGAAATGATCCTTAAGTAGCTCAAATTCATTATATCATATTACAGGCCGTGGATTACTTACTCTTTAATGTACCCACTACATTCCATTACCATCGTCTAACATTGTTAAGTAAGAAACGAACGAGCAATTATTTTAAACGCATCCATTGCAGCAGAAAACAACGTTATAGAACTGAAGCAGAGTGGTCGTAACAGCCATCGTTATCCTACATTTTGGGGTCGATAAACTACGGGTCGGCGACGACGAGACGGCGACGCGCCGACTACCCTCGCACGATTACTAGATCAAAGCATACACTAAAAAAACCTTTGGTCTCTCTCATAAATAAGCCTATTTACAGAAAATCGAATTTCCAAGATCATAACTCCATTTAGGTTCGATGACGCACCTTCTTCCCTTTTACGTGGGCTGTAAGAAACCCTGTCTTATTTCACAACTTTGTAAGGTAATGGCTTAAAAATATTAGCGTTACAAAGTTTATAATTAATGGGACAAAATAAGGCAATAAACTTTGAACATTAAACTTGTTAAGATACTAATTAAAGTTAACAATTATCAATTGCTTGGAGTGGATTTCTCAGGAATATCATGGCAGACTTCACAAGTGGTATTTGTACCCGTACATGCGCTTGTGAATTCAAACGGCCTAGAAGATCATAAGATCGGTGTGGCGTCAGAAACATAGACATACAAAATAGGAACGTTTGCGGCTGGAAAAAAAGTTTTTCTTTTTTAGGATCACCATTCTTATCTGAAATGCCGCCAGAAGTAGCACCGAGAAAGACTAACAAAGGTTTTATCAACGAGTAGGTACAAACACGCCCGTGCGCGACTCTATCGCATATTTCTGGGATGACAACTCAGATTCTGCTCTGAGACGTTAACACGATCGTTTTATGTGTTACTGTCCTTTTTTACAGCAGCACAATAAAATTAACCCAACAGAATCAAACATCGAAAGAAACGTACCGTGACATATAAAAGTTATCACAATAATGTTTTGACTTTTCTTTAATGTAATGTATAATATGCCTAGAGTTATATATTTAAGAGGAAAAAAAATTAGACGGCTTCCGCCACTCATCATCCTGCGGAAGTCGTAAAACTCGACAGAGGGAAAGATTTGACAGAAGATAGGCAAAGGGTCGACGTCCTATTACAACACTGTGCAGTTTTCTTTATAGTACTAAATAAAGCCTCTATTGCAAAATTTAAACTTCACTTTATTCGTTATAAAGTCGAATAAATTTAAATTGACTACATTTGTTACTATACGTATTATAAAAGGGAAAGTATAATTGTTGTTTTATTTATACAATACATTAAAAACAATACATAGCTATATAATCTACATTATCATATCGGTTTTGCATAGACATCGCTCACGGGGTGAATAGAGGCAGATTTGTTCTGGACAAACTCCAGAATACATATCTCTGTATTAATACAATAATTGCCTATAAAAATTACTATAATATTACTATATAGCGGCTAGATGTCGCAAGCTAGGGCCCAACTCGCGTGCTGGAAAGGAAAGAAAAAATTGAGGTCTAGTAACATAGTCCAGATAGGTGGTTCGATTTCGGACCCGGTTTGGCATACGGAAGTCTCGGGTTCGATTCCTGGGTCTGGACTTCAAATTTTTCTATGTTTCAAACATGCAATTATTGTATTAACAAAGTAATTGGCAAGAAATGTCTCTGTAGTACCCATAAACTTGAATTCTGTCTATGTTCATACCTGTACTTGTAATAAATTCTAAAATGTGTTCTCATCAAGGAAAGGAAAAAAAAAGGGGTAACGCAAAGCTACATTATTTATTTCTAGATTGCTTGATGCTTTGCCCAGGTTTCACCACCGTGATCGCAAGCGATGTCAAGCAATGAAAGGGCAAGTAATGCCTGATCTCGTATCTACATATTTCTTTGATGTGTTTGTATAAAGTAACATGTTGATATCATTGATGTAATAATACTCTTACTTTAGATAACTTTAACTTACAATATATATAATATAGACTACATTATATTATTTTTGTTACATTCATTATATTTGTGTAACAGTACTACTTTATATAATGTGTATAACCTTAAAATACAACCACTGGAAAGCAAACTGTTTATTCTTATTACAGGCTATTTTAAAGCCTATTTATAAGAACTGTATGGCACTTACACTATTGTAGTTATTTTATTTTAGGCATATATTATCACAATCAAAATGTACAGTCAACGGCAAAAGTTCATGATCAAAAACGGAATTTCAAAACTATTGAATAACATTTGTGGCAAATCTAGCTAATACTAAAACGTACTACAATTACTTGTATCACTTTTTTGGCAAATAAATAAATTAAAAAAGTCTAAAAAAAACATTCATAATTACTCTTTGGTAAGAGAGAAATACTTCAATAATTCCACTTTGGATTCTCTAATACCTACAACGGCCGTTTTCACCGTGTCTATAACTTTGTACTATTAAGGATCCCCTGCCGTGATAACCTTTAACTTGACACCCCAACGACAGTGATACATTAAATGATACGAAATAAAAAGACGGCACACAACAACAGTAGGTTTTAAACTTACTCCATTACCTTTTCGCCGTAGGTGCATTTCTTACACGCTATATATTTTATAGGGTAACTGTGCCCCCTAAGCAATATAAATCCCCGCAAAGTACTTACGAATCGTAGTCTCGATATAATCGAGAGATATATTTAGAAACTTAAAAAATAACTGGTTACACTTCATCATATGACAGACAGAGACTTTAGAGTAGAAGACGAAAAAGCGTTTACCAATATTGTAGACAAAATTGTAACTATTTGCTTTAAATAAGTATTGCATTTAATTAAAAATATATAAGTTAGTACATTATATATCATTTATCTGATTGTAATGACAGATGATCGTGTGGATGTAATATATCGATTAAGTAATTATTTCTTTAAAACGAAAAACACCGATTTAACAATATTCTTAAATAAATTATCTGGCAAGAACTTCAAATCAGGAATTTAATATTTATCTAAGATGAAAGGTACTTTTTATTATTTAAGTTATCTACATAATAAATCCTTGCTTCAGAGATGACAGACGAGACACCCCTTGTTCTTATTTCGTAAAAACGTCACTAGCAGGCATGATGGTAAAATGTTGTCTTATGAATATATGATGTCTTGAACAAGGCACTTTCTTCGTACCCACGCGACTTTATAATGTATCTATTCAAACAATTTTCAATTTATCTAGTCAAAGCGGAGGTTATTTAACAAAAAGGTAAAAACACAACGCGGTGGGAGTGTGTCCGACTGCTACGCAAGAGGTCGTCGGTTCAATTCCCACACGGAACACCACTTTGTGTGATCCACAAACTGTTGTTCCGAGTCTGGGTGTACTTTGTGACCGTAAATTGTATGTTTGCAAAGTCCCCCGCGGCAGCGGCTTGTAAATTACTGCTATGAAAAAAATATATGTAAAGTAATGATTGACGACTATGTAATTGCCAATAATAGATATTAAAATACAAGTATATTCTGAAGCTACGTACGTTATTTTAATATTTGTATAAAATTACTTACCCATGTAGCTTGAGAACATGATGAGGGCTAAAATTGGATTAGGTATAAGTTGGTTTACATACCTACATAGTCATTAGAGTTAATAAAATGAATATACGAGGAGTTTCTTAAAATACCTACTCCAATCAAGGTTCGAAATCCTATCGCTGCGCCTCATATTTGCTGTTTGTTTCACAAAAAGAATATGGAAAATGTCAAGAAGCTCTGTTCAAAATATAACCGTATTCCGAAGTATTTATAAATGTAGGCTATCTGCTTATAGCCGGTTTATCCATTCATAATACCATCCTAGAAATATCCGATGCCAAATATGAACCAGACTAGCAAAAGATACAATGCAGGAATGTTTTCGCTATTATCATATCTTTTGGCAGCCAGATACGGTTTCGGAGTATGATATTTGTGATAAGTACCTAGTACCTAAGCAGTTTTAATAATAGATGTCAATTGCCATTTTTAACAACGATATTTTCAGAAAGTAGGTATGGTATATTGATTTGGATTTTTTTAATTATGTATATTAATTTGGCATTTTTACCTACCCTCTTTTTATCTTCCTTTAATTAATTTAATCTATAGGTATACTAATATCATGAAGCTGTAGTTTGTTTGTTTGAACGCGGAATTCTCAGGAACTACTGGTCCGAATTAAAAAAATATTTCATTGTTGGATAGCCCATTTATCGAAAAAGCGTATAGGCTATGTTACACCACGCTACGACCAATAAGAGCGGAGCAGTAATGAGAAATGTTGCAAAATCGGGGAAAAATTACGAAGACGAAGTTGCGAGGGACAGCTAGTTTTAAATATATAGAAGAAGATAAACATTCGCTACTTATTTTTTTTTTAAGACAGCCCTAAAACCTACATACCTAATATTTTGAAGTCAATGTCAAATGATGAAAAATATCTATAATTACCTAAGTAAAACTTAAAATAAAAATTTAACTGACATACAATCAATCTATTTTCTTTTCCTTATGTACAATTTCATAAAGCATATTCTTTGTTTACAAAACAATTTTATGAACCCAATTTGACCTAATTATATGTTAGTAAGTAGTGAACCGATATCGGAAGTTATTAAACTATCATTTCGTTGTGTATTTAATCAGAAGTCATGGTAAGTGCCTATGTGAAGCCAACCGAAAACCATAATTTTATGGGATCGCTTTGCGGTGGTCCAGTGGTTGAACATTTTACAAGGTGTTTCCAAATAATATTTATATAGCTTTTCGTACTTCGTTCGCGTTAAAATATTATTTTTTGCTGGGATAAACAGTAGCTTATATGGTATTCCAAACTATAATATACAGGGTGCTTTGTAATATATTAATAACCTCCTGGTCGTGGTTTCTTTACATTACACTAAACTTTTTAATATAAGTTTTGAAAAATATTTAATGTTTTTATTGTTTTTGGGATGTAAGGGGGCGCATCACAATCTTTCGCTCCAAGCCACCTGCAAAAAAAAAAAAAAAAAAAACCTGCACGCGGTACATCCTGCTGTACAACGAACGAGGCTCTGGCGACCGGCTGGTGGCGGTATAACCATCCCAATTTAAGGCGTAGCTGAAGTAATAGGTCAGTGACGGGCAGCAGCGTCACTGATGCGAGAGCTACGCCCTGCGATCGCCAACCCGCCTGCCCAGCGTGGCGATTATGGGCATTACCCCAAATGCACAAAGCACTAAGGCCACGGCCCCCAGTTCCCGGCAGTCACGCTATTCCTGGACATGGTGGCGTCCACAGTAACGGCGTGGCGGGGGGTGCTAAGAATCTCCGGGCTACGGAAGGCCACCACAACCGACTGACCCTGGCGACGTATAACGGACGCACGCTACGGCTAGACTCGCATCTGGCACAACTTGAGGTGGAACTTGGGAAGATTAGGTGGCATATCCTCGGGTTAAGTGAAGTCCGAAGAGAGGGAGAGGACACCATAACCCTCGAGTCAGGCCACCTTATGTACTTCCGCGAGGGAGACCAAAAATCTCAAGGTGGTGTTGGGTTTCTGGTAAATAAGTCCCTTTCTGACAACGTTGTGGAAATGTCTAGCGTGTCGAACAGGGTAGCGTACCTCATTATCAAGCTCACCGAGAGGTATAGCCTCAAGGTAGTGCAAGTGCACGCACCGACCTCGGCACAGCCAGGCGACGAAGTGGAGGATATGTTCGATGACATATCGAGGGTCCTCCACTCAACCACTAAGACCCACTACAACGTTGTTATGGGGGACTTCAACGCTAAAGTGGGAGTACAAAATTGCAGCGAATTGGTAGTAGGATCCCATGGATTTGGAAGCAGAAATCATAGGGGGCAAATGCTAGTCAACTTCCTCGAACGGGAGGGGCTCTTCTTGATGAACTCCATTTTCAAGAAACGGCCCCAAAGGAAGTGGACGTGGCAAAGCCCCGACACTATGACGAAAAACGAGATCGACTTCATCATGACGGACAAAAAAGCATATATTCAGAGACGTCACCGTGATCAACAGGTTTAATACCGGTAGTGATCACCGACTTGTCCGAGGCTCTCTGAATATCGACTTCAAGGCGGAACGACTTTGCTCCAAACCATGATAGGATCCGAAGCGTTCCAGTCAAACCTGGATAACCGATTTGCTGCCATGGAAACCACAACAGACGTAAACCAGAAGCTCGTAAATGTGGTTCGGATACTCAGGGAAGAAGGTACGAGATTTTGTGAAATGCAGCGTAAGGGCAAGAAGTCAAAGCTTTCGGAAAAGACTTTAGGGCTAATGAAGGAGCGACGTGAAAACCCACCCGTCACTTCGTCGGAAAAGCGCGCTCTAAACCAAGAGATCAACAGGCTTATACGACACGACCTTCGGTGCTCCAACACTCTTTTGATTAAAAGAGCGATCGAGCAGAACCGGGGGTCAAAAGTGTTCGTACAATCTCTTGGAAGAAGCCACCTGACGAAGTTGACCACAGCAAGTGGAGAAGTCGTTTCTTCGAAGCCGGCAGTCATCTCCGAAGTGGAAGGCTTCTATGGCCGGTTATACGCTTCGCATGCATCTCGACCTGATCCTGAAAATGAGGGTCCTAGAGCCACTCTAACACGCTACTACACCGAAGACCTGCCAGAAGTCAACATTGACGAAATCGTGCTGGCTCTTAAACAGCTGAAAAATGGAAAAGCCCCTGGAGAGGATGGCGTTACAACAGAGCTGTTAAAAGCTGGAGGTAAACCCGTACTGAGGGAGCTCCAAAAGCTTTTTAATGCTGTCCTGTTTGAAGGGAGAACTCCGGAGGCGTGGAGTAGAAGTGTAGTCGTCTTGTTCTTCAAAAAAGGAGATAAGACCCGGCTGAAGAACTACCGACCTATTTCTCTTCTAAGCCACGTCTATAAGCTGTTTTCAAGAGTCATCACGAACCGTCTTGCGCGAAGACTTGACGAATTCCAACCACCGGAACAGGCTGGATTTCGGAGCGGATATGGCACCATAGACCACATCCACACAGTGCGGCAGATTATACAAAAGACCCAGGAGTATAATCAGCCCCTGTGTCTAGCATTCGTGGACTATGAGAAGGCCTTTGACTCGATTGAAATCTGGTCCGTTCTTGAGTCTCTGCAGCGATGCCAAGTAGATTGGCGATATATCCAAGTGATGAGATGTCTCTACAAAGCCGCCACCATGTCCGTCCAAGTACAGAATCAGCAAACAAAACCTATACCATTGCATCGAGGAGTGAGGCAAGGGGACGTTATTTCCCCGAAACTGTTCACAAATGCAATGGAGGATATGTTCAAGACGCTGCACTGGAAAGGGCGGGGCATCAACATCAATGGTGAATACATTTCTCACTTGCGATTTGCAGATGACATTGTCATAATGGCGGAAACGCTGCAGGACCTGCAACGGATGCTGAATGACCTGGCTGACTCCTCTGTACGCATCGGCCTACGGATGAACTTGGATAAAACCAAGGTCATGTTCAATGAACATGTACTACCGGAACCGATAGCGGTGCACGGCGCCGTTCTCGAAGTTGTTCAAAAATATGTGTACCTCGGGCAGTCTTTGCAGTTAGGTAGAAACAACTTCGAGGACGAGGTGAACAGGAGAATTCGGTTGGGTTAGGCAGCGTTTGGTAAGCTACGTCAAGTCTTCTCATCGTCGATCCCACAATGTCTAAAGACTAAAGTCTTTAATCAGTGCGTCCTACCCGTCATGACATATGGAGCCGAAACGTGGACACTGACGGTACGGCTGGTCCACAAGTTCAAAGTCGCTCAGCGGGCTATGGAAAGGGCTATGCTCGGAGTTTCTCTTAGGGACAAAATCAGAAATGAGGTGATCCGGCAGAGAACCAAAGTTATCGACATAGCCCACCGGATTAGCAAGTTGAAGTGGCAGTGGGCTGGCCATATTAGCCGAAGAACCGACAACCGTTGGGGTAAACGAGTTCTTGAGTGGAGACCGCGGCTTGGCAAACGTAGTGTAGGACGCCCTCAAGCCAGGTGGAGTGATGATATACGCAAAACGGCTGGCAGGAGCTGGATGCGAGAAGCCGAAGATAGAACAAAGTGGCGTGCAATTGGAGAGGCCTATGTCCAGCAGTGGACTGCGATAGGCTGATGATGATTGTTTTTAAACATTCGCAATTTTTATTCATATCTATACTAATATTATAAAGCGGAAGAGTTTGTTTGTTTGTTTGTTTAAACGCGTTAATCTCAGGAACTACTGGTCCGATTTGAAACATTCTTTTTTTGTTGGATAGTCCATTTATAGAGGAAGGCTTTAGGCTATCACGCTGCGACCAAAAGGAGCGGAGCAACAATGAAAAATGTTGCAAAAACGGGGAAAATTTACGCATACGAAGTTGTGCGGGACATCTAGTTAGATCTATTTCGAGACTTAATCGCTTGAATTATTTAAAGGTACGAACCCGACTTTTCGATCAAATTGCACCGATCGTATACAATACAGTAGACCCGTGACTACAATCGGTGCAATTCGGTCTTGGGTAAATAAAAGGTTCGTACCTTTAAATAATTGACGCGATTAAGTCCCGAAATATATTTATTATTTAATGTTTTAACTCGTAACCATCTACCACCTCTTTTAAAGTTATGACCACAACCACCTACAGACTATTTCACTGAAGTAAAATCGTGGTTCGTTATCAAATTTAGGACCTAATCCTGACAAAAAACAACGATTTTACTTCATGCTCTCACAGATGTGTGGTAAGTGGTTGTGTGACAAAAGTAGGTGGTAGATAGTTAAGGGATAAAATGTATTTTTTCTTACAGATACGATAAGCCATTCTGACGTGATTAAATGACAAACATCCAGACATTTAAACTTTCGCATTTATTATATTAGTAAGACTAGTAATTAGTAGTAGTAAGTAAGTATATTAGTAATATAATAAATGCGTACTAGTTTACAAGTGCAAAAAGTCAGAAGTAGATTCAACGTGCTTTTTACATAAGAAACAAATAGCGATTCATGTGCTCTTAAAAGTTTCAGACGCCGTTACTAGATGTCAGAGAAAATAACAAACTACAGTATTTATTCCATAGTTCCACTAGCCAACTTCACTCCGTCAAAGTGTGTCAATATGGGATGTATTCGTTTTGGTCGGTATTTTGGGGCCAAAACCGCAACCAAGTTGCACCTTTTTATTTGGATCTATATGAGCGAGACTGTGCAAAACTTGTGCAGTTTGCAATTCCGAATTCAATGTTCAAAGTTTGTATCCAGCATTTTTTACTTTGTTTATAATTAGCCAATTTTATGTCTGTCGGAGCTTTGACGAAATTTTTCGATGAAGTCTATGAAAATAAATAAAAAAGCATTCATTTGACGTCCTAATTAAGTATTCTGAATGCATTGAATAATAATATCTTGGGACAACTCACACAACGCCATCTAATCCCAAACTAAGCAGAGCTTGTACTATAGAAACCAGACAACTGATAAACATACTTATATATTTCTAAATACACACATATTATAGACAAATAACACCCAGACACAGAATAAACCATCGAGCTCATCCCACAAAGTTTTATCCTGAGTGGGGATCCGAACCCACGACCTTAGCAGTCAGGGTCACTAACCACTAGACCAACAAGTCCCTTCGTTCAATTAATTGTTGAAATGTAATTATAGACTTCAAAACACCGAATGTTGAATATCTGGAAAAACTTTTGATCAAAACATCGAATATACCTACGGCAGCTGTAGCGTATCCAATGCCAAATGTCCCTAAACACTGGAGATTATAACAACAATGTCTAGCTTCAGCCATTCGGTTATTGATCCAAACCGTACTAAAACGAATACTTACAACGTAGAATTCTATTTTTATAGTATTTTTTCGCCTTTGTAAGTTCAATGGTCACAATACTCCTACAAAGTAATTCCAGGATCCCATAGGAAACATGTGGGTTCAAACTAGTTTTATTTATCTTAATATAAAACATGTTGAATTAAAGGGAAAAATCTTCCCCTAATCGGGGAGAAAAAAAGAGTATCAAAGGTATCAGCTGCTTATAATCCCGCGGTCCCCATAAAAGTTGACCGAGGGGAAAGGTTATACTCGCAGGCAATGGGCTGGCAACACATCACTGTATAAAAGGTACAATTTGGTCAACTCTGAACCTACCAATATTTATACGACACGGAAGACTAATTTTGTAGATTTTCTCATATTTTCAGAGGTTTTTCGTACAATGTTGTCAGCATAAAACAGTTCTATCAAAAGATATCCCAGTGAACTGAAAGTGTGAAATTAATTTAGTTTTTTTTTAATGCATCGTTTTCCTAATTTTCGTTTTTTAAACTATTCACATTTAGGTATCTATTAAAAACAACAAAATCAAATCGGTCGAGCAATGTTTAACTTTCTGCACTTGACTGATACGCCAATAGATTTTTATTAGGCTTCCGTAGCCAAAATGACAAAAACGGAATCCTTATAGTTTCGTCATTTACGCTTGTCTGTCTGTGTGTCCGTCTGTACGACACAGGCATTTTACTCAAAGACAACTCAAGTAAATATTGATTAAATTCGGTGAAAAGGTGTCTTGTAGTAGCCGCTACTTAGTTTGATAGCTAATTAATAAAAATAGGACAGAAGCTGTTTTTTTTTCAGCGATCATCAGCGTATGGCACATCATATATGAGGTCTTTGAAAAATAGCTTAAGTTTTTTTGTAAACTAGTTTGATTAAGTGAATATTTTTGGAAATAATCGCTCCGAAAGTTGCATGAACAGTGTTACCAAAAAATATGCAAAAATCACAAAGGAGGGCTTAATAAATACTATAAACCACCATTTTGGACATGATCGTATACCGTCATGGAGTTATTGCCGAAAAACGGCGTTTCTGAACAAAAGTGCCATGAACATACGCTCTTCTGCCGATACAATTATTCGAGGCTGAGGAACCCTACACTGAGCATGGTCCGATATGCTCTTACCCGGTTATTATTTATATAGATAAATGAAAGTTCTTTTAGTATATCAGGTGGAA
This sequence comes from Herminia tarsipennalis, assembly GCA_945859575.2. NCBI lineage: Eukaryota > Metazoa > Arthropoda > Insecta > Lepidoptera > Erebidae > Herminia > Herminia tarsipennalis. The sequence goes on from OX243835.2 coordinate 13,988,696, forward strand.
TAGAGTCATTTGCTTACCTACAAATAAATAAAAAACCATATATAATTTCGGTAAAAAGTCTATTTGCTACAGATTCTCACACAGCACTCAAAAAGGTACTTTCTATTTCTCAATGTAATTTAACCATTTCTAATTAAAACCAATAAACACACTCAAGACATTTTCTATTCTATAACATTAGTAGGTTTACATGTTAAGATAAAAAAAAAGTTATTACCATTAACGTTTCGCAAACATTTTCCTTCCACAGAGCATTAGCCTTCCATAACAGTAATAATCACCTTAGTTAATTGCGTTACATGCCATTGGTAGTTATGTACGGATAGCAAGGATATTAAGTGGCTTACAGACGAGTGATACCCATTTGTATGATAACATCTTTTAGACGACCTTCAAGGTGAAACTTATACGTGTAGCACTTTCAGCACGCTACATAGACTTTGTTTATATACACTGCATTATTTGAAAAATATTTTGTGATGCCTTTCAAGCAGCTGTTGTTGCTAAATATTCGAAATCCACCTATAGCATTACTGAATTATATATACTACAGGTCTTAATCGTGTGAATAATTTAAAGTAAATACCTTGTTTATTGCCCGACGTTTCGGCTGTTATTGCAGCGGCTGTGGTCACGGGCTGACTGGTGACCCTAAATATGTACCTTAGTATATAATATGTATATAACTTTATAATGTGTACAAATCGCGAAAGTTTATAAACATATATTGCATTGCAGATGCAAATTCGCTATTAGTTGATACGATCGTATGTATGTAGTGATCCGACAATGTTAAGTAATGTTTAAAATAGAACCACATTATTTTAGCCACCAGATAGCCAAATACCACAAAAGGAATGAGTAAGGAATAAAACTTAAGGGTTTGAATTATTCGATAAAGTGTATAAGCTGTATTCCAGCCAACGCTCACCTTTACAGTACGTAGACCGATCAATACAATAACAATATTGAATGTATTCTATCCTTCACATTCACCGTACATTTGCGTAAATCGGTGCAGACCACAAGATAAGCCATAAAGAGATACAAGTAATAATCACGCATTACTAAACATTTGAATCAGCAAATATCCCGTATAATATGACAATAACGGCTGTCTGCGGGTCCTGAATGTGTAGTGTTATTGCCGTATCATGCACAACGATAGTGTCCGGACACCCGAGACACTCGAGACACTAGACCACTGCATCGAAATAATGTTGATCTTAAGTGTAACTGGCCCCTTACAGTACGCCCCCAAGCTCTTGTCACAGAATAAGAAAATATCGGGATCTGGAGCGACCGAGCGTTCAACAATATTTTGCTACGAGAGATAAAGTTATCTTAGGTTTTTATTGTTACAAATAACATTTTATCACAAACGTATACATAGAATTGGATTTGTATTTGGTCGTATGACTTTATGAAAGTACTAACTATAAATTTTAATAGAATATAATAGCACATAACTTGATTGCTTTCCTAAAGGATAGGTAGATTGAATCTTTTATTGTTGTGTCATAATCAGAACACTGAAGTTTCAATTACAGATTAGTTTATATTTAAAAAATAAAATACAAAATCTTACCTTCATTATTATTTAGGAAGAGGTGGTAGCCTAATGGCATCGTAAGGCATCGGTCTCGCAATAGTGAGGTCGTGGGTTCGAATCCTACCCATTATACTACCTACGTGAACCCACTACTAACACCAGCCATTGAGCTTAGCTGGAGGGGTTAACAGGATTGCTAGTAATGTGGTACCAAAATCCCACATTGTTAGTTATCTTTGAACAAAAAAAAAATAGTAAAACATGTGACATATTAGATATATTTTGGGAGTAATCGCGTGAATTATTCAAAGGTTTATTTACCCGACATTTCGATCGAATTGCACCGATCGTGGTCACCAATCCCATACCTTTAAATAATTCACGCGATTAAGTCCCAAAATATATCTAATATGTATAAAAATTACGAATATTTAAAAAAAAATACATGTGACGTATATTGTGCTCTCCCGTAGATCGTAACTTTGTGTGTAAAAGGTGCGTACCTTGTTTTAGTATAATTAAATAACACATAAATAATATGTGTACATGGGTATGGTTCTGATGGATTTATGAATCACATTGGCACAGTGATATGTACACACAAACAGGAAAATAATAACATAAATATGTACATTTTTAATTACAGTTTAATTATTAGGTACTGATAAGAGATCTGCTGCGCAAATAACAACCGATGATAACCTTTTGCTGTTCTTGTTATTTTGATAATTATATGAACCTAGTGGCCTCAAGCTACATTAATAACATTATTATCTTTCAAGTACAAGTTAAATTGTATTCCTATCATGTACATTGGGAACGGAACTTTAAAAATACACTGCAAAACTGTAATTTATATGTAAATATTGTTTAAATTTATTATGTTTATAGATTGCACTGTGGTGATGAGTGATGTACTTGTTTAATTTTAACACTCAGTGTTTACGAAGTCTCGGCTATTACTTAAAAATCTATTGCCTAGTTTGGGATTAAATGGCGTTTTGTGATTTGTCCCATTTTTTATATTATTATTTCACTGTGAGTCAGCAGTCTATACTATAGTATCTTTAAACTAATGAAGATGTTTATAATCTGTGGTTTTGCATAATCGATTAAGTAAATCAGCACTTCATTTAGCAAACTCAGTGAGACAGGAATGCACAAACTTGACAGCAGACATTGTTTTCTTATAACAAAATTGTTGCCATAGATAGAACTCCAAGTTTATCTGTTACCGATTTAATTTGATGATTCACATTCCGAATGAAATCCGCGCTCGAGTTTTTCTTTGGTTATTCGTCTTTGGTCTTATTTTATTATGCCGTTACTCAGTCGCGGCGATAAAGGCTAGCGAGACGGCTTGTCTGCCTGTTCGGCTGTTCCCGGTTTCTCGCCCTTGTTTATCCGGCTGGGGGTAGTTAGCGCGGCGGAGTGGCGCCCCGCGGCAGTGCCTCCGCAGCCCGCCCAGCGATGGGACGCTCGACACCCGCCCAAGTGTTTCCTACCTCACGCGCTCGAATCCAACAACGCAGGTGAACCACGCGATCATCAAAAGGACTACTGTCAAATGTGACTCTGACAAAATGACTCCTTTTATACATTTATATTGTGTTATATGGATAGAGTTATTGACCGCTTGCTACACCACGACAGGTGAGTTGATAGTGCAATTAGCATTTTTATTGAGTTCGCCGGCAACTTGTAAAAAGTTTTGTGTAAAATTCGTATTACGTTTTACTGTTGCGGAAATAATGCTTTTGACGGTTTTATGAAGTTACTTTCTGTAATCTTTTCATACCTCTTTTATAAAACTTTGGACCTTAAAATTAATTTTGTCATTTATCTGGAGTTTTGGTCGTTGTTTTAATTTTTGTCTTAAACTCCGTAATAATTTTAATGACTTTTTTTTAAAAATTAAAGCTTTATAGTTTTTATCTTGTAGACGACTAAAATAAATTGATTCCAAAAAAAAAATTTATGAAGATTGATATTTTTAAATAGTCATTATCTTTTATTTATAGCAAATAAATACACATTTAATGGTTCAATAAACATATTACTTATCGTCCAAAATATTTAATGATTTCGTAAATAGATATTAGATCAGTAACATGAATATTTTTCTTGTTATTCTGATAATGTTTTCCGGTTCTTGTATAAGAAAATTTCTTATAAGTGGCACTCGAGTTTTCATTTGCTTAATGATATTGTTATTGTCGGGTGATTTATTACGAGAAAAACTTGTCAAATAAGTGCCGCTCAGGAAAATTTATAAATGTGTTTTTTTATAAATTTTGGCCTAATATATGTATTTAGGGCAATTTAATTTTTGATTTATCTACTTATAGATTTAATAACGAGATACATTCAAATCTATATAGACAAACTATTAATAAAAAAAAACTTACGAAAAATGCTATAAAATGAGTTTTTTATCAATCACACGTAATCTAAAGAATAACATATATTATTTTAGAGCATGTATTGATTTTTGCTTCTTTTTTGAAATGTTTTTTGTGTGAATTGTTTTTTTTTACGTCTGTTAGTAGGTGAATGTTTATTACACATTATTTATTGCTAAATTATCGAGCACTACCTATTTAAATAATAATAATAAAACGACTTGTAAACAAATTCTTCCTAAGAGATATATTATTAAATTAGTTGAAAATAACTTTACAAAAGTATTAAACCAATTTAGGAAATAGACAATTCGACTTTTTAAATCAAAGTATTCTACTTATCTATTTCTTTTCCTAGAACGAATATCTCCAAATAGAGCGTTTGTTTGAATAGAGTTGAATTATTTACGATAGTAGTAAAGTATATTTATTATAACTAAATATATACATGTATTTTTGGTTAGCAGGTATACAAAAACCAAATTACTTACATCAAATGGCAAATGACAGCTCTATAATTGAAAGTAAACTATACAATAAACTAACTTATATTTTCCTAGAAACACTTTATAGTGTTTGGATAGGCGCCCTGCCCTAGAAACTACAAAAAAACATTGAAAAGAGACTTTTATTAAGGCATTCTTCGTATAATTTATAATGAATCGTAATCTGTTATTATCCTTGACGGGTAATTAAAACCATTTATTATTCATTGTAACCTATATTAGGTAGATTCCGGTACAGCAGCTAAGCAATATAAAATTAATTGTTTGGTGAAAAATGTACGTCATTATTTATTGAAATAGCAATCATGTATCACAGGTTAGCGTTTTTTATAACAAACCTAGAGTAAAATAAAATAGATTTTTATTGTAGTCGTACTAACTGCTTTCAAAACAGAGATTTGCAGTCGGAGTACAGTTGAAACGCAACCCGTCTGTTTAAAGCGTTAGAGAACCTCCCTCTGAGGCTATATCTATGCACTCCGGCTGCAAATTTGTTTTTTAAATGCAGTTAGTACGATCACAATAAAACTGCAAACCAACCGTGCAGCCCGATTGCAGTATGTGTGCAGTTACAACGACTGCACGTTGACTGCAAGCTAGCTACACAATGGACGTGCTGTTCAAATACCGTTGGAGTTTGGTCAGTTGATCTAACTGAATTGGAACTGCACGTCGCTGTCGCCCGTGCAGTTAGCTTGCAGTCGATAGAACTACACGCCTTTAGGATGCCATCGCTTTATTCATATAAAATGCTCATCATAGCATAATGTTTAAATCTTATTTACCAATTGTAATAGTTGTATACTAATATTCATTGACAATAATTTAGTTGTGCATTTGGAAATGATTTTTAAAACTTATTCCTGTTGAAACAACTTGTTGTGCACACTTAGTTGGTCCATGAGGAAAATCGATAGGAACCATATATTTTTCTGAAATTAAAAATAGCCTATGTGGTATCTATTTCTGTGTAAAATTTAATTTAGATCTATTCAGCCGTTTAAACAAACAAAAACTAGCTAACCTACAAACTTTATTATTCACTTTGGATCGTAAAAAAAATATTATTTATTTTATTGTCATATACCTATACCGCAATAACACCAACAACAGCTATACCTCTACAAAACATAACAACTTTGGATAAAATTTAGCCCACAGACTGATTTTATCTACACATAAAGCAATCAGGAAATCATGGACTGGCCTATAATCAGGTGTATTTTAATCCCCCCTCACACATAACACTTTCATTAAACTGTTTTAACAAGCGAATGTTGTGATGTGAAAATGAAAAACTAAAAACAACACATTCACTAGTAAAAAGTATGTAAAAGTAGACTGATTGATCGATCAATGATTAAACAACAATCAAAATCGTCTAGTTTATAAAAGAGATGATTACGTTTTTAAGCTATGTGTCCTCACATAGCTTAGTAACATAAACAACAAAGGAGTTGTTTATGTTACTAAGCTATGTGAGGACACAAAACAAATCCTAACGGTGTTTTCCAACCTTTAAGCGAGCGATACCTAGAGCTTAAAGATAGTAACATAGGAATCTATATGTTTAATTAGCCGTCTCGGTTCGCACGGGTGTAATGGTTACGTACATTTGTTTTATACATCACTTTTCCTAACAAAAAAAGGAATTATTCAATTAAGTGCAGTCGTTCTAAAGTTATGCGTGTACGGACATTTCGGCGATTCATTTTTTTTAAACTTATACACGGTTATGTGTAATATACTAATAACCTCCTGCTCATGGCTTTTTTAGACTGCACTAAACTACTTAACAATATCAGTTTTGAAAAATATTAAACATTATAAGCCTTAACCACTAACCGCCTGTTTTTTGAGTTATAACCATAACCACCTACAGACTATTGTACCGCAGTAAAATCGTTGTTCACTGTGAAGTTTAGGTTCTAAACATGACAAAAAACAACGATTTTACTGCGGGGACTTACAGACGTGTGGTAGGTGATTGTGTGACAAAAGCAGATGGTAGTTGAGTAAAGGTATTTTTTTTTCAAAACTGGTATTACAAATTTATTAGATGTAATGTAAAGAAGCCACAAGTAGCCGGTTATTAATATTTTACAAATTATAAAGTGTAGAAGATAGTACTAATGCCAAAGTTTGGATGCATGGATGAATGATTGTTATTTAATCACGCCACAACGAGTAAACGAATCTGGACGATATTTGGAATAGTGACAGATTATAGTCTGGAATAGCACAGCTACATTTTATCACGATATTATACGAAATTGGTTTTTTTTTTAACATTTTCCTGCGAACGAAATCGTGGGCAACAACTAGTATAATAATAACATGATATGGAAGCAAAACAATTGTAGTTTCCTTTTGAGTGTTCATTCCCTAATATCTTCCAAGTAGGAGATATGTTGGAAGGGTGGCTAAGACGATGTTGTGTTTCTATAACATAATTCGGTTAGTAAGGGGGAAGATCACAAACAAAATGTACGTACTGGGGTGGACGTCGGTGACGCATCGTCCGGATATCCGTCGGTATCTTCCAAAGAACATCGACATTATTGATGTTCTATAGACTTAAAATAAATACAACTGAATCACTTTATTGCCAATGATATCATTTCAGTAAGGATACCTTATAGCTACAGAAAAACGTTGTTAGGGAACTGCCCCTATTTTTCGAAAATTTAATCACGTTTTACCTACTTCCACAACCGATGAATATCATTCATAGATTTTGGAAAAATAATATGACGTTATACCCTTCTCAAATTACAACTTTTAGGTAGGTACATACCTACTAAGAGTTTCTGAGCTAAGCTACGAATAGATGACAAGACATGACCAAACTACAGGGGCTCATTAATGATTACGAAACACCAAAAACGGTACGATCAGTAAAACTATCGCCAATAGGTCACAATTTTTTTTTTTATATCAATCGATGTACAACTTTTAAAATTTCGCCGTTACATTTTCTCCGTTTTTGCAACATTTCTCATTGCTGCTTCGCTCCTATTGGTCGTAGCGTGATGTTATATAGCCTATAACCTTACTCGATAAATGGGTTATCCAACAATTAAATAATTGTTCAATTCGGATCAGTAGTTCCTAAGATTACCGCGTTCAAACAAACAAACTCTTCGGCTTTATAATATTATTATAGATTACACAATTCGACAAGGGAATCAACGCGACCAAGCTAGGTAAGTATGGATTGCTTACTATTATCGCGTTATCACGTATATAGGTATTCTAATATCGAATTGTGACATTCGATCCTGTTTCCTAATTACAAGAGTACCAGATCAATTAGGTTTTTTTAGACACCAGATATTAAGTAAGTAATCCAAAAAACCTATCCTATAAAAAATATTAATTGCAATATATTTTCGTAAACTTTCGCGATTTGTACACATTATAGAATTTTATAAGCTACGGGTCTTAATCGCGTAAATATTTTATTTTGAGTTGATTTTCGAAATAGAAATTGAACAAAAATCTGTCCAAAGTAGCGTGTATCGCTAATTAAGTCCGCTATATCTTATATAAATGCGAAAACGAGTTTAATAATATATTTTTCCCACATTCGACAAAACGACAATGCATATCCATGATTTTTAACCGACTTTAAAAAGGAAATGTTTCTCAATTAGGATGTTTATATTTTTTACGTATGGGGCAGGGCATAAATCTGTCATATATACTTACACGGTGTAAAATACTGTTATTGATAGAATGAGGTTTATTACGAAATTGTCACATTTAAATATTACACGCAATTTAGTCCCGTTATAGATATATCTAATCGGTTCCATTTAAATTTCGCAATGATCTTATGATGAGTTTTGGAGACAGACATAAAATTGAAGTCGGTTTAATATTTTTTTTATAAAGATGTTTTATTCCGTAGAAAAAGTTTCGAAACTATTATGTATTTCACCACTCACTAGTGAAACGTTGAATATTATAACATAGCATCTTCTCTCTCTCTCGTCTAGTGGTTAGTGACCCTGACTGCTAAGCCGGCGGTCGGGGGTTCCATCCCCACCTAGTATAAAATTTTGTGTGATGCTCACGATTTTTATTCTGTGTCGGACTGTAATTTATCTATAAAATGTATGTATTTGGAAATCTATAAGTATGTATATCAGTTGTCTGGTTGCCATAGTACAAGCTCTGCTTAGTTTGAGATCAGATGACGTTGTGGGAGTGGTCCCAATATATTATTATATATATTTTTTTGCCTGTTTTGAGGGTTCCGTAGCCAAAATGGCAAAAACGGAACCCTTATAGTTTCGTCATATCCATCTGTCTGTATGTCTGTGTGTCTGTCTGTCTGCCGGTCTGTCTGTCTGTTTGTATGTCACAGGCATATTATTCAAAGGTATATAAATATTGTTGAAATTTGGTGAAAAGGTGTCTCGTAATAGCCACTACTTAGTTTGATATAAATAACAAAAATATTATACATCACATCATTCACATCAATCGACAGGTATTTTAAAAACATTTAAAGGTTTTTAATAAACTTTTTTGATTGAGTGTATATTTTTGGAAAAAATCGCTCCGAAAGTTGCATAAATTGTGTTCACTTCACATTAAAACCGTGTGACTAAAAAATTTGGAAACTAATCACAACGAAAGCGCCTAATAAATACTTTAAACTAAAATTATTTCGGACATGATCGTATTTCCTGTCATTGAGTTACTGCCGAAAAGCTGCGTTTTTCAACAAAAGAGCATAATTACTATGAACATATGCTCTTCTGCTAATGCAATTATTCAAGGCTGTGGAAGCCTACACTAAGCATGGTCCTACATGCTCTTGCCCGGTTTTTATTCCGAATATCACAGTCATTACTAGAATTTAGGCACGCGGCGCGACAGACATAACTTAGTTGACAAATACCTATAACTTAATTTACCTTAGTTTATTGAGGTACTATAATATTCACGTAACCATTGGGCATTTTTCGGGGGTTCTGAGTTTCAATTCGTTCGAACGTCCCAAACCCCCAATAATGGGGGGATTAAGTGGTACAATTGACTAAATTCCAGTCAAAAACATTTTGTTTACAGATTTTTTTAGCGATTTGCGAGTTTGGCTTTATTTTATAATAATGTTCCCGTTTTACGCCCATCGCTGTATGAATGGGTAAAAGAAAACTGGGGCTCTTAGGGTCTTCCATTATTTTATTATTTTTATTTAAGTATTTATTATATTTGCAAAGATAAAAATGATTTAGACTTTGACAAATATTTGAAAAACGTGTCGTAGTTTGAAACCTCTTATCTTTTTTTTCATAAAAATAAAAAAACGGTCGTTCGTAAAAGTGTTAGGTCCTTTTCACACGTTCCGGTTGCCGGGTTTCCGGTGGTGAATGTATACCGGGCGGAACGGACGGTAAAAAATATGGTCAATCACCCTACGGTTGAAATTCATTTACACGTCATAAACAACAAGGTTGGTTTTCCCTTGTAATAATATGCCAACAGTTACTAATGTCAACCTTAACGCAATTTTGGTTGCAAAGGAAGCTTTATCTAAACTGGTAGACCACTTCCGTGGCCGACTATACATCGTCATACACCTCGCAACCGGAACGTAGGTATACAAAGGAACTTATATTCTCGATTTAAATTTATAAACTAATATAGTTTCATTTTAAACTAAGAAACAAAAACTAGGCAGCCAATAACGTTTTATTTTTACTGCTCTATTTTCTTTCATTCTTAAAGCTCAGTAATATGTACTTTTTTCTAAATACAACACTGCAATCCAATCAACACAAACAAAATGAAAGTCGACGAGTTTTAACCGCATTACAGTGTATTAAAGTTAACAAGAAGTGTTGAAAGATCGCGTTTAAAATAAACAGTTGCTTTCGTTAGAAAATATAATTTAATATAAAATCTAATTCTTCCCCCTCTGTAACTTGTCAATCTATTTTTGTCATTTTATAACTTTAATAACACAAATTCAAAAGCGTTGATCCATTCCTATCTGACGGCCCTTTTTGAAAAGCGAATTACAAAACAAAGATTGAAAGCAAAGAGAACACAAAGCTAAAATATAATAATAATTGTTATTCTGCTGAACATTTCGTTTATTGAATTGGCGCGATTCAAAGTGACGGCCGCAGAGACTCGAAATTTAAACCATAAAAACGGCGGTCAAACGCGAAAGGTCTACACAAAATTACGTGAGAGAAATACGTAAAAACACCTCTAAAAAAACAAATATAAAACTTTTTGAAAACGGAACGAACGTAAAAGAAAAAAGCAACAACTTCATTCTTATCTACTCGTGTAACCTCTGTTCAGAAACTAAGTCATGTAACTTTTGATTTAAAAAATAGGTTTAATGTCGTGTTTGCTCAAAATGGGTCATCTAACTAATATACCTACTACATTTATTATTAAATAAAATGACAGAAACTGAAATTGCTCGTTTACTAACATTATATAATACCAAAACTTTTTTCTAAATTGGTTTTAAGTTAGTGAAACTTTTTTCATAAATCAGTACTCTGTAATAGCCGAGCGAATCTTTAAATTATCTTCGCTTACATTAGTGAAGCGCTTAGTCATTACAATAGTAAATGTTAAATGACACGAATAATCGATTTTTTAGAATCGACTATTAAAAAAACAAATCAAAAGGGCGCCAACAAACCCTAATACAACAACAAGCAATGACGTTTTTACTACACGAAAATATGGGTATTTTTCACTTGGAACATGTAGGTAAGTAAACGCAAATATTTTCTAAATAAAGACCTACTTCGTCGAAATAGAACACTCGGCCAAACCGAACATTCTGCATTCTTTTTAAAACATTCGAATTTTAAAATTGCACTAGCATCGGTTGTAAAAGTGAAGAAGGATTGAAATAAAAAAGTTAAAAAAATAATGGCATGTGTAATCCTGTTTAAAAAAAAATGCCCTAAAATCTGTAACTAACCCATTCCACAGTCCAGTTCTAAACGAGTTAGACGTAAGGCAACCCAAGCGACTGATTGCTTTTAATGAACAAAGAAATGTGGTAACCTCTCACAAACGGTTGTGCCAACGCAACTTCATTATCAATTCATCAAAGGCAGCTAAGCTTTTATTGTGCCAAGACTCATACGGTGTTTCGAGACAGTAGGTTAATTTACTCTAAAGATTGTAGGTACTTATTACTGGAAACTCGCCGTCTTTTCACAAAATATAATCATCAAAAAGTAAAGAAATGTCAAACTTACCTAGAAGTATAGTACGATCAACGTATCTTGACCGGACTGAAGTTAGGTTTTTATCAATTTAGCGCATATCATAGAGATGCGACCCTAAAATTACTTACGAAAACGATTAATCGATTAAAAATACTAACAACATTTTAATTCAACAACATAAAAACACTATTTAAATGAGTTCATAAACGTTTAAATTTAGAACAGTTACAGTAAATAATAAAGAAACTTTGAAAAACAATTTCTTTACCAAACTAATCACAAAAAACATGAATTAGTAATACTAATTATGACAATGTAATGCGTAATCGCATCACTAATCCTCTTGGTTTAGTTACCGCCCCCGCCTCCCGCTTCCTGTCACCATTTACTTCCAAAAAATGCATCTGCGCAACCACTTGTCGCCTACTTCAGTCCGGCCTAGTTACGTTGATCCAACTGTAGTCACATTATGAATGTGATAAAATCATTCATTTGTAAATAGAATACAGCGGCGTGGGCACTTTCAATACCTACCCACGCCATATTGTATTTACATTTATATAATGTCTATAAATAAAATTACTACAGAGATAAGCCTATAAAAGGTAATTCTAAATCTATAGAGAGTAAATACACCTACATTAAAAAATAAAACCTTAGCCGCAGTAAAAGTATTTTTGTTGTTTTTCTTATATAACATTAATTTAGGGAATATACGGTAACTAGTGTGTACTCTAAACTTTATCCTAATTCAAGCTTATTTCGATTCGCCAAAACTCGGCCACAACAAAACTTTTTCCTAGTCGAATATTAGCGCAACCGACAATTTTTCTATTATTAGGAATTCAGAGCTTTTGAAAACTCATTATTCCTCATTAGTTTTCTCAAAAAAGTTTATTGATTTTTTTAAGTAAGCTTAATATGTACATTATTTTTAGGGTCCTGAACCCAGAGACTGCTAAAAGATCTATCTATGTAAGAGTCAGCAACAAGATACCTATATGGCAGGTATCTTGTTTCGGTCTCATATTTTAAAATCATGCAGTCGGAAGCACGATATTTTGTTCTTTTTTGCAGGCGGTTTATTTTTAATTTATATTTTTATTTAGTAGATACTTTTTAGCCGTTGTAAGATGTTTATATTAAGGTGATTTAATAAGAACTATTTGTTTTACTATTAACGTTGTTTTTAGGGTTGCGTAGCCAAAATGGCAAAACGGGACCCTTATAGTTTGGCAGTTTGGCTATGTCCGTCCGTCCGTCTGTCCCCAGGGTAGCTCAGAGACCGTTAGTACTAAAAAGCTGTAATTTAGCGTGTATATACTATAATATATATTAGATTCACCGACAAAGTGGTAAAACCGAAACCTTAAAAATAATTAAGGGAAAACGTAAAGTGGGGATGATTTTTTTTTTCATCTACCCTCGTCGTTGGATAGGTCTTTTGAAAATATTTAAGGGTTTTAAAGACTTAGTTTCGGTTAAGGGATCCGTTTCTGAAATAATAAGTTTTAAATTGCAATTTTTTGTTAGAGTCAACAGCTAAATGGTTGGTTTTGGAGATGTGAAAAAAATAAGAGTAGTAAGTAGTAGATATAATGAAATTAATAGGAAAAATATCACAGCTAAGTAGGCTTTACAAGTTTACGAGTAATAACCGACCAAGTGAGAGGTAATAACATTTTCGTACAAATTCCATTATAAATGGCTTACAACATTGTTAGTAGTATGAAACAAAAACTACAAAAAAACCACTTATACCGCATTATTGTGCTGGTCAGCTACGGAACCCTACATTATACATGTCCTGACATGCACTTGCCCGATTTTTCTATGATTTGTCACTCCAAACTTTTTTTAAACTTATAGTTTAAATATATTTTCAACTCAGTTCGCACATTAAAGCGCATAATATCCGCCATTTTGATTTTTAAATAATTGGAAACCTTAGTACCTACTTAGTGACATTTACGTCATGTAGTAGTGAATCTAATGACGTATCATTTATTAAAATCGGTTGAGCCATTGTGAAGTTACGAGCTGGCATAAGAGTGTTCATACATACATACATACGCGAAAAACACATGTGGCGGTACCTACCCACTTTTAATAATACAAATAAACTGACACTTGACAGCTCGCGTCAAAATTCTGAATCGCGATATAGAAGTTTTCATAGCTGCTAACTAAATATACAAGTTCCCAACGTTAACCGTTGGACCGCGGCCCGCCAGGCACGATCACCTCGCCTGGTCGGAGGATCCTCCCTTTGTGTTGGAGGGATTTAACACCTTGCCCTCCACACACACAACCCTCCTCCGCAGTCGAGTAGAAAACAATACACCTATATTTTAAGTTTCAGTTGTTAAAGCTCGAAAAAGCAAAATATGTTCTATATATCTTACAGAATACCTACGACAACATAGGAAAATACCAGTACAACTCATGAAGTACGAGTATCTACTTCTTAAAAGTTTTTGACAATACAATTGAATATCTACTACTACTTACTAAGCATACACTACACTAAGTCACAATTTATTAATAACACAACCGTGGCAGCCAGACTTACCCATAAATAAATTAGCCTTAATGCTGTATGTAGTTCGTATTCCTATATGAAAGGGACGACTTCTGAATTCTGCCAGAATCCAATCCACTTATGGATAAGTTGGCAATTGGGCTGGAAGCGGTATGTTTACCCTCGCAGTGACCCCGTGTCAACGGGGCTTGAGAAGTTGCGACCATCCCCACACTTGGAGCCACGAAACTATATTTTGCGATTGCTCCTGTTTAATTTGTATTAAGGCCACAGAATTGGTCACGCGGAAGTTGACAAAACTTTTGCCAACAATTTAATGGATTTTACAACGAAATTGCGAAATAAAGTGTCTGATTTTCCCAGTAGTATTGCTGTAGTTTATTTTTGGTCAAAACTTTAGTAATTATATATATTTTATTGTAGCCTGTCTTCAATTACTTACAAATACAGTTTGTAAACAAGTATCATAAAAATAGCAGTAGCCGTGAGTTTTTGTTGTCTTGTTCTTGTCTCATTGACTGTACATTCGTGCCAAGTTCACCATGATGTAATGAAGTTGGTGTGTCTACTTAATTAATGCCAATGAAGTGTCATGGCAATTTGTCAGCTACTTAACACAACAGTAAATAAAATATGATACCTATGATATATTTTTTGACGTAATAACGTCTTATAAATCGATGATACGCACGAAAAAGTGTCACATTATTGATTGGTTGCTAAGCAGTCACGTGGCATCGGTCACGTTATTGATCGGTTGCTAAGCAGTCACGTTATTGACTGGTTGCTAAGCAACGCATATGGAAAAACGCCTGATAGGCTGAAGTATTGTGGCGGTCGGGCGCATGAGCGTCCGCTAAAGCTGTGACAGGCATGGTTGTTTATTACAATGTCATCAATGTTTTCTTATGACGTTATCACGTACAATTATCGTCCGAAAACTATTTTTACAGACAACATTTTTTTTAGTTCGATAGCAATTTGGGTAACTACAGAGCCATAATTAAACATGATTAAGTTGTCGCTGTGTCCAATTACAACTACAAGTTTCAATATCAAACTACTCTTTACGATGACTAAAATTAACCTAAAACAGTTTTAAAGTATATTTTAATAAGCAAGGGTAAACGACCTAGTCAAGAGTAAACTAATCCTTAATATGAATGACGACCGTAACAATCGGAGAATACCGACCCTACAACGAAAAACCTGGACAAAAATAAAACCCTCTTTGTGAAGTTAAGCTTGCACTAACACTAACGATGTTAAAGCATATAAAATATGAGGAACACGTGTATGTAGTATATCGATACGGCTGCCGCATCCACTGAGCTCACTTGTGTGTCAATTATTCATCTCCATGTCGATAATGGAACAATCCTGTCGTCGTTGCCAAGTGGGCCTGTCAACGCTAGACGTAATGGCATATACGACCCTCTTGTATAAAACCTATACCAGTTTAATGTGTGAGTTAACTGAAATAGGTAATTAAATCAACACATTATAACTTTGATTTATATTGCTACATCCGCTTTTAAGACTCTGAGAATAGTAACAATGTTTTATATATATTTTTGTATGCCTACTTATTTATGGAGCTATTTGTATAAGTCAAATAGAGGTATGCACCTATTTTTTTTTTTTTTTTTAATCCAGCAGTAACCCTGTGTCGCGGGTGAATTCACAAACATACAAGTCACGGTCATTCGAAACAACAATTTGTGGATCACACAAAGTGGTGTCCCGTGTGGGAATTGAACCCACGACTTACTGACTGCTAAGTCAGGGCTAAGCAGTCAGGGTTACTGACCACTAGACCAACAGGCCAGTCAATTGAACAAGAAATGAACTGGATTACCATATATATTAAAACAACTATAGATTTTTACAACTAACAGCGGGCACTTGCGCGAGTTCCACTTTTATAAAACAACCAAAACTTTAATTTAATCTGTCGTACGCCATTACCTCCCAGAACTTTATAAAAGAATGTTGTAACGCTGAGTTTTTGTTTTTTTAATCATCACTCTCGATTCCCACCTATTTTTGTTTTGTTTTCTGAGTACTTTATGTAATTGCCTATAGTTACGAACTGGTCATTAATAACCATTTTTGAGCTTTGATTATGTAATGACTAGATTATATAATGTATATATTAGATATATTTCGGGACTTAATAGCGTGAATTATTTAAAGGTACGAACCTTTTATTTACCCGACGTTTCGATCGAATTTCACCGATCGTGGTCACGGGTCGACTGATGGCAGCTTAGCGATGTCTCCGTGAGGCGCGGGGTTTTTCAACTACCCTCGCCTGATCTTGGTAATTTTGATAATTTGTACTGTCGGTAGGTACTTCTACACACTACACTTACAACGTCTTTACACTGAGGCGCGGTGTCTTTACGGGTACGATTGCATCTGCTATGATTATGATTAGAAACTATCAAAATTACCAAGATCAGGCGAGGGTAGTTGAAAAACCCCGCGCCTCACGAAGACATCACTAAATAGTTTAAATTATAAACTGTGCAGTGCAGTGTTACCAAAAGACAAGAACATACTTACTTCATATAATAAAAGGAACTTATAAGAACAATCGACCTGTGACCACGATCGGTGAAATTCGATCGAAATGTAGGGTAAATAAAAGGTAGTACCTTTAAATAATTCAAGCGATTAAATCTCGAAATATCTATACTAATATTACGAGTATAAAGCTGAAGAGTGTGTTTGTTTGTTTGAACGCGACGATCTCAGGAAATCCTGTTTCCAATTGAAAAAATACTTTACTGTTAAATAGCCCATTTGTCGATGAAGGTTATAATCACGCTACGATCAATAGGAGCCGAGCAGCAATGAAAAATGTTGCAAAAACAGGGAAAACTTACACAGACGAAGTTGCGCGGGTCGGTTTAATATCTAATAAATATAAACAGTGTTAATGGCCACAAATAATATATTATAGTATTTTATTAGTATAGGTCGATTTTAATTACTAATTAGTCTCTTGACCATATTGTAATTTAAATGGCGAACATTTTAGTGCATTATTACGCATAAAAAAATCCCTATAGTTATTCTCACACTTAAAATAGCTTAAAGAAAATGATCTAAATAATAAAATGGTTCCACCATCATTAACTATAGGAAGCTAATTGCGGCAGCGATGATAAATAGAGCACTCTACTTCCCCTCAACTAATATAATCATTTACATCGTTTCACTTCGGTGCCAAAACTTTATTCCTGATTATATCGAAAGCTTTTGGAAGGCTATAAATAGACTCGTATTTTAAACTCTGGGTTGTTTAAGTTTTGGTATACCGTTGTGTAGTTTTACTAACTATTATGGGGTTCTCGATACTGTGATGACGAAGCTAGATATATAAGCGGGGTTAAGCAACGTTGACTACGTTACTTTTATAGATGGACGATCGCTTTCCAAAAAACAAAACTTCGAAGAGGTCTTCATCTTCTTATTTCTAATGGATTGAAATCTAATTACTTGAAGTAATGGGACGCTTTTTAGACAGGTTTCTGCCAGTATTTATTGTAGGTACACTTTAACTGTGCAAATGTCTCTTATGGCTATTCTATGTGTGTAAAAGATCTATGTGTGTATGTGTGTATTGTTATTCAATGTGTGTAAAAGTATACAACGCCATTCCAAGGGAAATTAACGACCCTAACGAAATTTAGGAAATGCGTAAATGGCTTTTGAATAAAAACTTCTACACAGTTACGGAACTTTTTGTCCCCAAAAATAAAGTAATGTAAATGGTCCATGGTGTTATATGCATAGGTATTAATTCTGTTATTGACATGATTTTGTAATTAATAATTTTATATAATTTGATTATTGTTAAACTAATTTTATATTTAATCTTTTAACTAATTTTTATCTTATATAATCTACCATATGGCATTGATTAATATTATATGATATCAGTAAAAATAAATATTCACTTTCTAGTTAACTCACTTTCTAGTTAACACGTCAAATTATGACAAAGTGTTTATGGTTCTGGAAATTCATTAAAATTATCATGTATGTTACCACACTTTATGACAAATAAAGATTATATTCTATTCTATTCTATGGATTTTATACATATTTCATATATTTTTACATGTTAAATACCGACCGATGAAAATTATAGCAAATCAGTTTGCCGCCTCCTGCCTGATGGACCTGTTCCTCTCCTGGATTGTCTCTGGCCGTGTCTATCACCTGACCTTATTAAGATATCTGGCCTAATACATATACAGTATAACAACGCCTATTAAAAACCTTTCACATTATTAAAGTTTCGAACAACAAATATCCAATTCACAATTAAAATAAATTAATTGATGAACAGATTAAATGAAAAATAAATTACCGATCTAAATTTTGGTTCATTTCATAAAGGTTCATTTAAACCACACAGCTATCATTGAAATTCAAAAATAGTACACCATATCAAATGATTAACAGACTAAATATTCAAACTCGGCGTACTGTCAGCCTGATAAATTATTTAATCATTAACCTTCAAACATTGGATAATATATCTATTAAAACGTATTATTGCGGAACGAATTCTCATTAGCGACCTAATGACATCATTAAGTTCCTAATGTTAATAAGCCTTTGAACGTGTAGTATAAATAACTCTATTTAGTTATCTGTTAGGTCACAGTTGAGCGGAAAACCAGGCCTTTAAACAAGTGGTATAAACTATAATTGAATCGAATGACAATCGAATAAAATGATAAGAATGACGTCGTTGCGCGTGCACAACTGTTAATCTCATAATTGACAGCCTCTGTGGCGCGGTGGGAGTGTGTCCGACTGCTACGCAAGAGGTCGTGGGTTCGATTCCCACAGGGGCAACACTTTGTGTGATCCACAAATTGTTGTTCCGAGTCTAGGTGTACTTTGTGTCCGTGGCTTGTATGTTTGTAAACTCCCCTGCGATTAAGGGCTTGTACCCTACTGCGAGAGACGTCATTAAAAAAAACAGTTTTCATATTTACAGTGTTGTGCGCTACGACGTTGTTCTATTCGATTGTCATTTTATTCAATTAGAGTTTATGCCATTTGTCCAGAGGCCCTAGTCAAATTGGAAATAGTATCACGAAAATAATGTATATAGTGTGCAATATAGGTAAATTAAAAAAAATATAGTCTTTAAAAACTGCGTGACTCGATTCCTGAACATTTATAATATGTACCCACTTTGTACGGAACCTTTGGTGGGCGATTTGACTCGCACTTGACCAGTTTTTGTTGTAAACAAACCCTATTGTGGCTTGTACCCCAACACAGACTTTTGACAATATAACGTCTTATAAATCCATGACCGGGCGCACGCACGAAAAAGTGTCACGTAGCAACGGTCACGCTATTGATTGGTTGTTAAGCAACGGCGAATGGCGATATGTCATCAATGTTTTCACGTAAAGTCATCATTCGTAAAACGACTTTACATACAAGCATTTTTTTTAAAGTAGGTACATAAAATAACGAAGCAAACTGAAAGATAATAATATCTAGAGACAACTCACACAACGTCATCTGATCCCAAACTATGTTAAGCTTGTAATATGATAACCAGACCCCATATATTCCGAAACATATAGATATGTTCATATAAATAAATTACACCCTGACATTCTGAATAAATCATTGTACTTATTACACAAAGTTTTATCCTGGGTGGGGAATCCACGACCTCCAGTTTAGCAGTCCGGGTCACTAGCCACTACAGGCCGGTCAAAAAATAAATCTATATCACTCTTTTTAACAGGTACCTAAGTACATTTTTACCTTGAATATAACAGAACTGGACGGTCCATTCCACGTAGTAACTGCCTTACCTGACACCGAAGTAACTCAATTATGGCTCCCTACGTATGTACAATTAAAACTTTTATCCATTCTGTGCTTCTATAATTTTCACCCACTTTTGTTACAGGTAGGTATAGGTAGGTAGTTACGTAAATGTATTGAAATGTTTCGAAGCATTTCGTTTAAATGATGTACATTATCATATTAGTAGTAATTTTGAAAGGCGTTTTGACATCATTCACGTCGATAAAATTACTTGTGAAAGCTAAGTAGTTATAACAATAAATGTTCGATAAATATCTTTACATGAAATATGTATATCACACTAATTTTATAAAGGCGAAAGTTTGTGAGTATGTGAGTGTGTATGTTTGTTAATAATAATAAAATTTGATATGGACTTAGCTGACACCCTGGATTAACACATAGGCTAGGCATAAACATAAACCGCGGGTAATCCCGCGGGGCACAGCTAGTATATATATATATATATATATATATATATAATTGATACTGTCCTTATAAACGCTTAAATGTTATTGACTACGCAACGGATTTTGAAACAGTTTTTACTATCATTCAGATAATTTGTTCTGGAAGATTTATAGATAGTAGGTAGGTACCTAAAAGATCGAACTTTATAATCTGAATCTCTAGTGCTGGGGTTCTTTTTTAGGTTATATTATATAGGTTTGATTTTTAGAAAATGTCGTTTACAAAAAAATACCGAGAGAAGTCCGATCTTTTAGGTACCTACCTACTATCTATAAATCTTCCAGAACAAATTATCGGACTGATAGTAAAAACTGTTTCAAAATCCGTTGCGTAGTCAATAACATTTAAGCGTTTATAAGGACAGTATCAATTGTGTAAATTGATCACATAACACATACAAATTAACACTTTTAGTGGCGCCGACACGCTAAGCTTGTTCTTGTAAATTCGTCAAGGTGCCGGGAACGAGAATAGCGTGCCCATAATGTTTCATAAATTAACCCCGATTTGTAGCCAGTATCATTAAGGACATCGGGAAAATAAGGATGGGAGTGAAAGTATTATATTCGTGTTTTTACCGTATTGCATCATTGGCCGTGGTTAAGGGTGGATAAAAATATTTGAACCATTCAATAACTAGGTATATTGATTTTTTAAGGTTTTTATAAATTACTAGCAGCCCGCTCCACGCACGGGTATATTAATAAAGAAAACGAGATTATCTTCTTCTTACAGTATGACTATATAATTAAACGAATGTCCCTTTTTTTCATTTTCTTTCATACAAACCTTGTCAAGACAATTACAAACATCAAAACAAATATTAGTCAAATTCTTGCAGCCGTTCTAAAGTGAGACGCTTATAAACTTTCGTCTATAGATTTTTATTTATTGAGTCATCGTCAATCTTACTTACTTACGTCCCTTTTAATAATAATATTCAAATTACAGGATTCATATTTTTTTTTAAATCACAAGGAGTAGGTAAGAACTATAAAGAAAAATTGTTCAAAAAATAAGCCTTTGAACTGTTCATAAACTTGTCTATTTGCAGTATAATGTCTAAAAATATCCTGAATTTTAAACCCTTGTACTTAATGTGGGATACATTAACGCTTTATCTAAGTTTTTTTAGTCCGGTCTAGTAAATTCAAGAGGGTTCCTGAGTGAAGTCTCTGGTTAATGTAGCGCGTCGAATGAACCGTTTCTTTAAAGTGCAGGGACTATAATATTATATAACTACATCTAGAGTACGTAATATACTTTTAAAAGGGATTATGCCTAATTACATAATATAATCAAAGGCACTGAGTATAAATAAATGTAATCTAGGATGTTTTTTTTTTGTATAGAGGATACAGTTACTAAACCGAATATAGGTACTTCTTTATAATTATGTTCACGAGTGTTTGAGGTTAGTAAAAACTAACTTAGTTAGAATTGAAGGTAGTTAAAAACCCCTAAAAAGATGTAGAGGGAAATTGATATGCTACGAATCTAATGTTCTCCGTCTAAAGTGTAGAGTAACTAAAACAAATTTAAATTATTGCTGTTGAAATCGTTATAATGCAGTTTGGGGGGTAAGATTTGATAAAAAATTCCGCCTGTATTATACAGTCTGTCTAAGTCTATCCTACTGGAAGTAATCACCAAAATTTGTTAAAAGTATTGCAGTAGTATTAATATAATTTAATAAAGAATTGTCAACATTTTAATTGTAACCACTTGAACTATAAACAGAATACACAAATGAAATTAATTTCAATCGCAATCAATTCATCCAATTAAATATAATTCAATAAGTGGAGTATTAAATTCAAAGAGACGAGCTTCGTTCGATAATAAATATGATAATTAATGTAAAGTATAGGTACTTAATACAAGAAAAATTACCGACTTCAAATCAAAACAAGGAAAAAATAATCAAGCACCGATGGCAAACTTCCGTGATTTACTCCTATATTTTAGTCTATATCACTGGTGTGTATCTATACACGGTATAATGTTCGCGTAATATACAGTATAATAGAACAGTATACATACATACGGGTCAAATTGAAAATTACGTTTTTTAAAGTCACTTAAAAATACTACCTACATAAAACCGTTAAAATGATACCGATTGATGTTAAAATAATTCCTTAAATACACACGTTTGGTTTGTTCAAACATACCTGTCAAAGGCACAGGTAGTTATTTACCCTAGAGATATTTGCCAATGTAAAAAAATATGACAACTCAAAAAGCCTGCAGTGTCGCAGTAAAGATTGTTAATGAAATTATTAAGTACGTATAGACTTACTGATTTAGCTAAGTATTCTAAAGGTGAGTATACACTTCAGCATTTACTAGTAACATGACAGCGAGCATTCGCTGTTGCTAAATTTACTTGGACCAAACTTACATGACGCTCGATGTCTTGTTACAACCTGATTTTAAAAACTAATGAGCGATTTGGTGTAACGTTTTATCGAGCAAAGGCAGGAACGCGGGTGACGGCAGTGTATACAAGACAGAAAGAAATGTTACAGGTAAATGTTCACTCGCCTTATAGCATTTACCTACCGGTAATTAATGTCGAACATAGCGTCGAGCATTCGTTACGTGAACATTACATTACATGTAAATAATTTAGGAAACTGAACATTTGTTTGTATTGTACCATTCATAAGAACGTTACATTACATTGTAATGCTCTAGCAAATGCTCAAATATTAATGTGTACTGTATACCTTTAGAGTTTGTGAAATGGAATGAATTGTTAAATTATATTTTTTATTTTAGGATACAATAAATTTATGAAAAACATATTAATAATTGTAGTTACAAGAATTTTTTGTTAAGAGACTGACTTCCTTTGCAGACTAAACTACTACCACGACTACGACTAGACTACTAAACTCCATTTGCATATTTTTGAAAAAGGCATTCATTAAATTCATTAAAACTTTTAGGTCCCGATCGGGCAATGATCAAGTTTCTTATAGCGATCAAAATATATTAAATTATTTTAAGTACCTACTAGAAACGTCAACAAAAAAAATCCTTGCATTATTATATAGGACATCATTGAGCCAGTACAAATACGTTATTAGCTAAATAAAAGCGTTTAAAAAAATACCACTGTAATAATATTATTTACAATGTCAATATATTAATTAAAAGATCTAGTTTACATACCGAATGTAACTTTATATTACCTGAGAAATTATAGCTGGTCTAAACATTTACCTTTTCACCCTTTATATTTACAACTTTCTGCCATTTACATTGTACGTCGGTAATATAATGCTTACCACGTGCCCTGTTAAGTGCGTATACAAGCCCAATATTACAATAATGTTCTAATTACAGGTCGGGAATTACCTACGGGGCAAAATGTAGTGTCAGTAGCACCTATAGAACTTCCCGATGGTAAGTGCTTCATTTGTAAATATTCATTTTTTCGGTCACTTACATCTGTACGTATACGTGAACCCAAAATTGTAGGACAATATTCGCAAATGAATGTGTAGTTACACCACATTCGCGGTTTTACAAGCAGTTTCAGTATATGATACGTAAACATTAAACCTTCGCGTAATCTAACCATTAATTCGTTCGTCATCATCGGCACCTGTCATTGATGATAACATTCATACAAAACTAATAAACGGGAAACATTTAAGAATAATTCGTTGTTGACAATGGAATCCTAAAAAAGATTTCAGCGTTCAAGTTAATTTAACCTTAATGGTGCCCCATTTACATCTGATGGTCGTCTGTCTTTAATGGGATTCTACGGTACCATTACTGGTTCCACATTAACAATATATATAACGCTTTAAAATGTTCCCACTGCATGATCATCACAAACCTCGTCTCTGAGAGAGGATTTAATGTGATTAAGACCTTTCCCGTGCAAACCGGAAAGGTCTAACATTATAAATTGACAAGATACTTTGTTAAGTATTTTTACTAGGTCTGGGGCTAAATCAAACAAATAAACTCCTAGTCATGTCAAGACATCTTTATTCTGTGCCATAGTATATTTGTTAATGTCAGTTTACTATAATTAGCTAGGTACGTTACGTTATCACGCCTATGGTTAGAAGCTATCATGTGTATAAAAATAGAAGTTCTAACTCATGAAAGCTGGACTCAAATCCTAAGACTTAAAATGTCTACAAAATTTGCGGAGACATTTGTTTCGTAATGTAGACCAGGTATTCAAAAAACGACGAACGAAGGTTTTCAAAAAACTTGAGCTCTAAAGGGTGAACAAATTGAACGCGAGCGGGTTCTACCTACCCGGGGTTTAGGGGGTGAGTGTATTTTAACTTTTAATACTCATAACATTACTAAACTATATTTAAGATTACTATACAAATGTGTAAGATTCATGGTAGAGATATTAATTTTATAAATCGATATTAGGTATGGAATACTGGTTAAAAATAAGAGTTCATTTAATACTGTTAATAATCTTTCAATATCATCAGGAATAGAGTTTTGGAACTTTAGTTTAACGGTTTAAGTAATTATATTAGTTATGAGAACGCAGAGAGTTCTATTTACCACAATTAAGCATCCTATAGTAAATGATGTTTCCATAGTTAGAACCTACGGTTGGTGTTTATTACTCAATTACGACTGATTTACTAGTTACTAGTAACCTCCTACTAGTTTGGGTCCCGGGGAAGGACAAATAATAGTTTTTATCGCGATAACCGACATACACGCGGGCGAAGCCGCGGGTGAAAGTTTCGAATAAAATTTTGCACGTAGAGGAGCATGTAGCTAGTCTTGCAGCTACAAAGCCACGCTCTTGCACTTTTGCTTTACGCCATTTCTCTTTTAAACATAAAATAATTTAATTAACCTACTGTCTATCTCACTGCAGGGATACAGGGCTCCTACTTACAATTAACAACCCGTGTGGTTTGGTGGATGCATGTCATATGCCGTCGAAGAATTGGTTTTATAACAAAACCGGTTTACTCACAATGTTATTGTTCACTTTAATATCAATTTTAATTTTGACGTTTAGACTCTTTACATCACAGGGTAAAAGAATGGATCCAGACGTGCCCATAGAAGACACGGCCTTTTGTTTAAACGCTACCCTAGGCCACAACACCTCAATGCGATCGATCAAATATCTATCACATATGGTTATTTATTACGTGAATCTTTGGACCCTATTCACAAAATTTTCATAACAGCCTCGTGAGCTAGCTCGTAGCTATTGAATGTTTCGTCCTATTTTGAACGTAGTGCAATATGGAAGGAAAGAGAACATTTAAATATTAAAAATGTTTAGCATTGTATATTTCCGTACTGGCACATATAAATGAAGCTTAACTGATCCGATTTTATAGTACGATCTGATTTATCACACTAATGTCATGTGAACTCTCTATGTTTTTGAAGATTCTTTAAACCCAGATGACCAGCATGAGCCAGCCTTACAGGCAGTGTCGTAGTAATGGTTCTAAATGTCAAATTTCAAAATACGCACTCGGCACTTTCGCTCGAGTCTTACGATATTTTCATCTAATATATAAAATTCTCGTGTCACAGTTTTCGTTGCCATACTCCTCCGAAACGGCTTGACCGATTTTGATGAAATTTTGTGTGCATATTGGGTAGGTCTGAGAATCGGACAACATCTATTTTTCCATCCCCCTAAGAGTTTGTTTGTTTGTTTGAACGCAATAATCTCAGGAACTACTGGGCCGCATTGAAAAAATATTTTATTGTTGGATAGCCCATTTATCGAGGAAGGCTATAGGTTATAACATCACGCTACGACCAAAAGGAGTGGAGCAGCAATGAAAAATGTTGTAAAAAAAGGAAGAAAAAGAAAAAAGGGAAAATTTACGCAGACGAAGTTGCGCGGGTCAGCTAGTATCTTTATAAACATACAGTACCGTTATTTGACAGCCGACACTAGTACCTATCGTATAGTCAGCTGTCAAGTAACTTTGGGAGAGATGGCATTTAGAGCCTTACATGGCTTACACATTTCTAGCGTAACTAACAACGACCATATGGTCGTTGGTAACTAAGCGGCCAATGATGCCGTTGCCGTGGAGTTTACAAAAAAAAACTGCTTTTTGTGTTGCAAGCATTAATAAATCACTAACCAGCTACCATTTTACCAACCTCGTTTTCATAGAAAACATATTATTATTGTGTGAACAAATAAGTAAACATTTAACACAAAGATTTATTTTGAAAAACTTCATTACCTTCATAATATTGAAAGATATTACAAACAATGCATTTACGCAAACATAAATCCTTCATATCATATCGACAGCTAGCCCATTGAGCGAAATTAAATATTATTATCCTCTTTAAAGCGCTTCCCGTTAAAAAGTTTCCATTCATTTCAAGTTGTATTTAACGCGAACATTTAAGTGCATTTAATGACAGGTAAAATATAAATATTTTGCGTCTATATATAACGCGTGACAGAAAACTGGACTAATTCAATGCTAGTAGTATGTATCCTAAATAGTGGGTGCTCATTTTATTGAAATCTAAGTACCCTAAAATTCAATCTTCAAATAATTCAATCGAATATTTTTTTCTTTCTTCACTATATTTTCGCATAGAGTTACCTCAGATTTTTTTTAACCTCCGTCTCTGATACACTGTCCGCTGATGAAATGTGACTACACCTTTCCGTTACACGTAGCAGGGTGGATGGGTGTTTGTCATTCAATCACGCCAGGACGGCTAAACGGATCAATATGAAATTTGGCACAGAGATAAATTAGGACACTCCGTATGTATTTTATCGGGAGAAATGTAAAATGACCACTCAAACGAAGCCGCAGACAACAACTAGTATTGGGGGGGGGGGAAGTAACATTTGACTTGACCGGCCAAATGTGAGTTAGGGGGGGAGGGGGGTGCTTTGATTCAACACCGGTACCAACGATAGTGGGGCAATTGCCCGACAAAACACACCGGTCAGTGTCAACATTGTCAAATTCCCCAAAAAAGGGTTGTTTCAGCCGAGTCTGGCGGGGGGAATGTTGCCCCCCTTAAATCCGCGCCTTATAAATGTCTATACGTTTCTCGCCGATACTGGCGCCCGTAATGATATCTTAAATGCCTTAATTTGCGATTGCTTTTAAGAGTAAATGTATCTGCTAATCCTATCTCGTTTCGCTTTGAGTTCGATTAAAAATAGTAACTGACAAGAGTAAATGCTTCAATTTGTATAGGTATACCTACCAGACTCTGATGGCAAATGGGAAAGTTATAATTTAGAGATGGCAACACCGGACGTACTAGTATAAATAAGTCTCGATAATAGAGTTGTTTTATTAGTCTAATTAGGTATCTCTAATTCCTCGGTCAAAATAGGTAAATTATTTTCATAGCTCCGTCCGCGTCACTGTCGATTTTCACGTCAGTAGAAGGTGTTATGAGTATAGTTCGAACTAGCGACTTCTCACTTGTAAGTCCAAGCTAAGCTTTAATAAAACATCACAAAAAACATGACAAAGCGCGTGCTGACCACCTTTGTGCCTTGATAGGGCTTTCAGTATGCTTTGTTTGCACTATGATAAATAATTTCAACGGTCAGCATTTGTTTGTTAAGATTGTTTTCAAGTTTTATTTATGCTAAGCTTGAACTAAGCACGCTCTATTGATTTCAGCCTAAGTTTTAGTGAATCATACTTACATAATCTAAACAATAAGGTTCTTTTTTAGGGTTCCGTAGCCGAAATCAGAGACTGTTAGTGCTAGAAGGCTGTAATTTTGCATGGATACACATATTACTTACGCCGACAAAGTGAAAGAATACAATCTTAAAAAAACATTTTTTTTAGGGTACCTCCCCTAAAGAAAGTTTTTGTTAGAGTCAAGTGTGTGTGTCCCCCCTGCCATCTAAACGGTTGATGTTGGGTATTTGAAAAAAATCACAGTAGTAGTATAATATACTATACATATTAAGTAATGAAATTAAAATGAAAACTATCACAACTAAGTAGGCTTTACAAGTTTACGAGTACCTAACAGCTGACCAAATGAGAAGTAACAAAATTTTCGTACAAATTCCATTGAAAAATATTATTATGTAGATATAACGTTGTAAGTATGAAACAAAAACAACAGAAAACCCAGTTCTTAAGCCACATTATTCGAATGGGGTGGGGAGGGGGCTACGGAACCCTACATTGTGCGTGGCCCGACATGCACTTGCCCGGTTTTTGTAATGTATGGCGACCGAACTCGACGGACGCCGGAACATGTGAAAGCTACCGTACATCGCCGTACTTCGCGTCGGGTACCCATCACCGAACCAGGTTAAAACCGGATCGTGTGAAAAGAGTATAACTGAAAGTTCACTTTGGCTAGTACCTAGGTATAGGTACTTTCACGTAACAATCGCTAACAATTTTATATACAAAATGTAGGTTATTAAAGGTATTAGGTAGCCATGTCTGAACAAGGTGCAGATTAGTGACGTAAGCTTGTTTGTGCATGTTCGAGTGATCTGTGCCTAACGTGGCACGAAGAGCCCATATCCCATAACGATATTATGTAAGAGCGTGTGCCGTTTGAATTAAACTTTGTTACGTTTGCAGTTATCCATGTATAAGGGTTGCCCCAAAAGTATGCCACACGAAGGGAAAATACCTTCAATATTATAGATAGAACATTTTATTGAAAGAGAACTTCATATTGATTTTAAAATTAATTCCAAGTGCATGCAGCTTTTTAAATAATCGCCTGTCTGAACCGGGAATGGAACCCGCCTAATGTGAAAAAGCACCAGCCTGTATTTTTATGACACCAATCTAAAGGGTATCCCGTAGTTTTTTTTAATAACATAGTATCTTAAATAAAGGAAATTCTATGAAATTGTACATTTAATAAAATACAATTTGTATAGTTAATCACGACGTTAGGCATTTTTTACGTTTATGTTATTGCATTTTTTACAGTGTTTCTGCTTCTATTTATGATGAAGTTACAAACTGAACTTAAACGTATTATTTCAAACACTCATCATGCAATTTTTTTTAAATCAACTAATAGTGATATTATAAGCGAGCTTATTTGCGTATAGGACACGCTTTAATAATAATATATCTATTATATCTTGGGACAGCTCATACAAAGATATCTGATCCCAAACTAAGCAGAG
The DNA here is from genome assembly GCA_945859575.2 of Herminia tarsipennalis. Taxonomy (NCBI): domain Eukaryota; kingdom Metazoa; phylum Arthropoda; class Insecta; order Lepidoptera; family Erebidae; genus Herminia; species Herminia tarsipennalis. Next base: position 14,018,402 of record OX243835.2, read on the forward strand.
CTTGTGCAATGGAAACCAGACAACCGATAAACATACTTATATATTTCTAAATACATACATAATATAGATAAATAACACCTAAACACACAATAAACCATTGTGCTCATCACACAAAGTTTTATCCTGGGTGGGAATCGAACCCATGAACTCTTACGTAGCAGTCGGTAATAATAATAATATCTTTGGACAACTCACACAACGTCATCTGATCCCAAACTAAGCAGAACTTGTACTATGGAAACCAGACAACCCATAAACATACTTATAAATTTCTAAATATATACATATTATAGATAAATAACACCCAGATGTCAGAGCCATCAGACCAAGACTTGATGATGAGATTCTTAGAGAAATCGACGGCACTCTTCAAATGTTAAAGGCACATCTATAGTGATTTATGTATGGTATTTATATTTGTTTACTTTCAAATAGTGCCAATCGGTGAAATAGAACTTATGATGAAGACTATAAATGACCCGCAGAACTAATAAATATTTTGAGATTTGCGATTCGATTACTTTAATATGGCACTGCGTAGCACTTTATGCTCGTCATACTACTATTACAGCATGTAGTAAAGCTGATGGTGAAGTGTCATGTTTTTGCTCAACAATGAACGACTCTGCATCTGGAAAAACAATATTCTATTATAACTTAGATAAATTACAAACCAAGCCACTAAAAAGTGAGAAATTTTGGAAACACATTTTGAAGTTGGCGAATAAAACATGAAAACCCCTTTAAGGACTAAGTGCGGAAACCAAAACCCTAACATAGAACATAGATGGGTTTCACATTTCTAGTATGTCAACCCCTCCAGCAGCAGATATGCTTGTATTAGGAGTGGAGTCACGTTGAATAGGTTTCGAACCCGCGACGTTAACCACTAGGCTATCACGCCGTTGGGCTTACGTCGTTATTAGTCAAATATCATTTTTTTAAACTAAATTTCAGTGCCCTACAAAATCTCCTAAATTCTTAAATAACTTTATTATATAACAAAATTATATTGTAAACAGAATACAATATTACATACCGCATATTAGTAGTAATAAACATTTCGGTTAATTATTTTCACGCTTCTAAAACATTAGTTGAGTAGGTAGGTGTATATTAAATACAGACTACATCGTAGAATTTTTTTAACCACGAATGAAGAAAGAAGCAGATTGTGAGCCTGATGATAAGCATCACGCTAGCCCATAACAGTATCAACATTACCCTAATCCTTGTTTGGCAAAGATCTGGATGTCACCGCACTGACCTGCTGGTTCAGTGGTTAGTGTACCAGAGGTAGTTGGTTCGATACCTAGAATAAACCTTTGTGAATGAGCTTAATTGTTAATTATGTCTGGGTGTAACTTAGCAATAACATATATGTGTTTCGAAATAAATTGTCAGATGTCTTATTAGCCTGTTGACCGAGTGTGAGTTATTTTAAGACAGATAAGATATTCATTTACTTATATTATACAATTTAGAGTGAGATACATAGGAACTTTATTTTATCTTACCTATTACCGTGAGTTCTAGAGGAACTATCTCCCTAAAATGTTAAGAAATCAGTTCTCCATTTAGAGTCCTTATTCACAATCTTTATTCCATATTCAGCACAAGCCCATGCCACACTGTCAAACTCTTGTCATAATGGTAAATGGAGAGGTGTGCTTAGAAATGCATCAAGGCGCATGCGCGGCCCGCTCAAAAATGTCCGCCGTGATGGTGATCTTTTATCCACATCCATGGCAAGCCCGTGCTTAGAAAAGCATTTCTAAGCGCAGGCTTGCCGTTGCCGTATACGAAAAAAGATCGTGAATTGTAGAAATTGAAAAAAAAGGGCGGAATTGATTTTTTAAGAATTTGACGGAACCAATGTACCTAGTCTAAGCCCCCAGGTTCTCTAGTAATTTTAATATCTTAGGGGTGATTACGGCAAATTTTACAAAATGGTCAAAATCTTAAAAATAATACATACCAATTACAAGCTTTATATCCGAATTTTATTAGTGAAAAGGATATACTACGCTGGTTCTTATCATCGGTTGGGACAGACATTGTTTGCCTCTTTGGTTAGTAAACCAAACAAAAGCAGTCTCATACGTAGCGTGTATTCTAACAAATAACGTACTTTATCTAAATCTCACGAACCCTATGCGACCGTTAACTTTTTTTGAGGTTAACACTTCAGATTGATGTTTTTAGCATTGTGCTCCTTATACATTATTTTGTCGGTAAAAGAGCGATACAGCGACAAACCGCTATTTGTCGTTGGTAGGCCTTGTATAAATCACGCTACCCTACGGTAGGGTCGCCATGTATACGCCATATATGCTACACTCCGGTATTTATGCTACTTGTCTTGGCAAAGAAAGGAACATGGTGAAATATGTTGCCGCTAAAAGAGGCACTAACAAATGCAGTTAATTAATTTAATAAAATATAATGGCCAGCTGTTTTTGTTGTTTTACTTAAGTGATGATGACTTTGAAGAAAGATGACAAAGAAAATAAAGTATATTATACGAGTTATATATAGCTGCAGCATTTGAATATTAAAAATAAAATTTGAAACGTAGTTGTAAAATGCTCATTGTAGTTCTTTTGTTTGAGTTCCCAGCAAACATTTGTTTATTGTATCCGTACCTAAATGTATTGTAACCGAATCTCTTCCTCATCTAGAATGCTTAGAAGTTTCTAGAATCAATGGTTTTTGTGTACTCTACATAGAAACTTTTACAACACCATTATGCACAAGCTTCGAAGACAAAGTAGACAATCTTTTTACGACAAAATCATGTAAAAATGTCCGATAATTTCATCACAGCAACTTGGGCACCATCTCGACGCGACAAGCAAGCGCAAACGGCGGCAGACGCGCCGGCACCGGTCGTCATATTTGTGACTCTTTCACTCGCTAAAACTTTTATAACAAGTAAACATGTTTACAAGTCATTATGAAACTATTTATTGAATAGTAATTATAGATATCTGCGACGTTAAGCAACATGAACACTCTCGGTCTATAGAAGGGTGACCGTTTACAAAAAAATGTCACAACTCTCCGAGCCTCGGAGAGCAAACTGTCGGTCCTGCGCCTCTATCTCCGTTCATGACGGATTTCCCTCACATCGGGCTATGAGAGTGAGGGAATAGAGAGTGCACTTGTGTCAGCACACACACATGTACGCTATAATACATCTTGCGTAGTTAGCTAGTCTCTAATGAGATTGGTTGCCATAACCAACATCGGATAGGAGACCATCATTTATTGAACGTTTTGTTTCCAGAGTCCATGTACCCGAGATTCGCGGAACCAATACCGAATGTGACGGTAACTGTTGGCCGGGACGCGCTACTCGCGTGCGTCGTCGACAATCTGAGGGGATTCAAGGTAAGTAAATAAATATAACGTTTGATTGAGAGTCTTTTGACGTCACATATGATATGTATCGAAAGTTTATTGATTTATCGATAATGTACCTATGTGTTGCATAGCAACAGAACAGGTTTAGGCCCGTGTTTACTGATATTAGACACTTGGTTAACTGGAATTTAAACAAAACCTCGCACAGGATTTTATTTCGACTCTAGTTTAACTTTTCGTCGACGTCGGTGCACTCGTGCCTTAATAATGACATTTGCAATTGTAATAGATTTGAAAGTTGGCATAACTACTATAATTGGTCTTGGAAACTTGGCCGCTAAAAGACGTGATATCTAAGTACTAAAACTTGATGGAATTGACGTATCTAATAAATGCAGCAATTATTTTACTTTCATGAAAGGGCTAATTAAGACCTAACAACTGAAATACATAAATAAATAATACCTAATAGAAAAATATTTAAAATATAAATAGTAAATATTCAGTAGGTAGTCAATATTATAATGTAACTAGCGAAAAAGTATACGAACTTTACGAACCATATCGAATGAGGAAACAGATAAAAAATGAAAACACAGCGCCCTCGTAAATAGACGTTCACATAAATGCCGGCTTCGATTGATATAAAGAATGGTTTCGTTTATGTTACGTCCGTATTCATACAAACTATAGACACGAGAATCAATAACAAATCTATTCTTATAGGTAGCATGGGTTAGTATGGACAAACAGACAATACTGAGTATCCACCACAATATTATAACTCAAAGCCCACGCATCAGTCTGTCGTACAACGACCATCGGTCGTGGTACTTGCACATTAAGAACGTGAGTGAAGTCGACCGTGGATGGTACATGTGCCAGGTCAACACGGATCCTATGCGCTCCAGGAAGGGGTACCTACAAGTTGTCGGTTTGTATTAACCTCCTAATATTATAAATCTTTATGTCAAGATTGTGAAGTTGGATGGATGGATGTTTGTTGCTCATTTACGCAAAAATTACTGAACGAGTTTTGATGAAAGTTTTTCAATAGTTTATACATAAAAATAGCACATAGGCCACAAAGATCAAATAAAACGCAGGCGAAGATAAGAAAAAGTTAGTGAGTAATACAGAGTGATTATTAATATATTAATAACCTCCCGCTATTGGCTTCCTTACATTACATCAAATATATTCGATTTTTTTTTTGTTTTTTAAATGTGTGGCACTCAGGGACTGCCACGGTAAAGCTATTGCATAGCATTTTTTATCCACTTATGCAATTATAATTTTTTTATTTTTTTTATTTATGCAGATTTTTTTTTCTTTCCATTACATTTCGGAGCAGCTCGTCTCGATCCGTGCGAGCTTCGTACAGTCGTACCATATACATATACGTTAAGCGAACGCTCGGCCGAGCTACATGGTAGGCGGAGGGGGGGGTGTTAAGTTTTATTTTCGTTACGGAATTTCTTGATTCAGTCCCGGCGCTTAAAGCCCGCGATAAAAGCAGGCTTTAAGCGCCGCGATAAAAGCTATGCAATAGCTTTAAAAACTAAACTTACTTTGGTCACACAACCATTTACCACACAATTGAGAGACCCTGGAGTGAAATCGATGTTTTTTTATCAGGTAAACCTCACAATAAACAATGATTTCACTCCAGTAAAATAGTCTGTAGGTGGTTAAGGTCCAAAACAAGTGGTAGGTGATTATGGGTTTTTTTATTAAATATTTTCAAAAACTGATATTACAAAGTTATTCAGTGTTATGTAAAGAAGCCACAAGCAACGTTATTAGTATATTAAAAATCACCCTGTATATTTCTATGCCTGTTAGTTTAGATAATGTCTTTTGATTGTCTATGACGACGACGAAGCAAAATTTCAAAGTTTTGTAAGAGTTTCGCTCTGGAATCCAAACAATCTCAACCGATGCAACCTTGTTCGTCTTGCCTTTTATTTGATCTCGCCCTTAACGACATAGACTCAAAATTGCTGGCAATCTCACTAGAACGTCGGACTATGCATAGATATTAGATTATTGAATAGTCCGAATATCGAAAATGTTCTGATTTGAATCGCGGCTATGGCGTTTATTGTGTAAACCGTTATCGCGACGGTTCCGAACAAAGGCCTGGCTTTGTCCTATTATTGTGTAAGATACGTGCAATCCTGCACAATATCCCCAGTTTAATTTAAGCAATAAACATTTTATCTCAACTTTTCGTTCGTATTTTTGTGGTTTGAACATTTTCACACGTATTTTTATTTCTTTAACATTACCTAAACCCTTTTAGCGGGAAGGAAATTTGAATGGTTTTAATTCCTTATTTAACTTTTATATTTTCCGATCCACCCGAGTTTTCTCTCGTTACATTTGCCCCAATTATATATTTTCTTTCTCAGTAAGCAGGAAAATTCGTTTCATAAACATAAAAAGTAATCTATTTATACTATTTTATACAAGTCTAAAAGGAAAATGTAAGTTGTTAATGTATTTTGTATAAATGTTAGGTATAAACTAATTATTACGTTTGGTAACTATGTATATACTCTTAACTGGTTGACACAGTGCCTCCATCAATCATCGATAACATGACGTCAACGGATATGGTGGTTCGGGAAGGAGCTGACGTGACCTTGGTGTGTCGCGCCTCGGGATATCCGGAACCTTACGTAATGTGGAGGCGAGAGGACGGACAAGATTTTAATTATAATGGAGAATCAGGTAACATATACTGACTAGATGACATGCAGTAACTTTTCTTCACTTTATTAACTCATACGTGATATAACACTTCCAGAGGCCTTATTCCCGTTTTAGCAGTCGCGCCTTTGGCAAGTGAGAGCTCCGTAATAATCCAAAACTAAACTTTATTTACAAGGGACTGTCTCCACGGGCGAGGCGAGAGAATCGCGGCGATTATTTTTTTTTTTTTTTTTTTTTTTTTTTTTATTATTATTATTACATTTTATATTATTACACATTAAACTTTCTTAGAATGAATCTCCAGACGGCGATGTTATCGCAGCTTTGTGACGAGTGGCTGAGTGCAAGAGAAACGTAATCGTATCGCCGTGCGGTCGCCGCGGAACATGGCGCTCTTGCAGCGACCGTTCTATCAAATGCAGGCGTCCTGCCTCAATAAAGGGACGATTCCGTTACGAATCGCGACGATATGCTGGCGGAATAATCGCTCTTTCGTGCAGACTACCCGATGATGTTCTTACATCGTCATCATCGGAATCGTGGCGATTCTCTCGCCTGTGGAGACGGTCCCTAATGGCAAATAAAAACCTTTTAAATTATAGTGTTGTTCTAAAATATAAATATCATCTAGCCAGTTTTGACTCCTACAGCTATTCAAGGATCAGAAGTAGATAATGAACAGCAGTTGCTAGACTTAAAAAACGAAATGACGTAGTCATTTTGTACCTACATAATTAGGTGTGGCAGTATAATATTTTGACTAAATCATTGTGCCTAGATACCACCTTGACCACTGTTATAAATAATTCTGTTTTAGCAGACATACAAAGCAATTTAAAATTAAAGAAACCTCAAATTATCGATGAAAATAATGTTTGAAATATTAAAGTTCTTTTAGACCGAAACTTTTCAACTATCATTTGAAACACATTAAAACTCATTTAATTGGATCTAGAATTCGTTAACGTTAATGACAGTATAATTTGTATTTGTTATAGAAGAATTTAATTTGATGAAAAGAATATCGATGATATTTAAAGAGTTCAATTCTCAAGATAATATTTAAAACTCGCTAAATGTTTTTGTGACTTGCATCTGTTAAAACTGGTGGACCAATTAAATGTTCATTGATTTATTTTAATAGTTTCCATCCAGAATAGCAGAATAACGAAAGAAGGGAAATATTACGGGGCGGTACGAAGTTCGTCGGGACAGCTAGTCTATATTAATATTATCAAACTGAAGAGTTTGTTTGTTTGAATAAAAAAAAAATCTTTGAATGTTGGATAGCCAATTTAGCCAATAGAAGTGAAGCATCAATGAAAAATATTGAAAAAACGAGAAAAATGATGCAGGCGAAGTTGCACTGGTCAGCTAGTATTTACCTACATAAATTTATTAATTTATCAGATTCCAAACCTTCCAAGTATTGTTATTGTTCTGAAACTTAATACCGAGTAAATTATGTACCTAAGTAGAAATAAAAACAAAAATTAATTTCTATTGAAATGTGACAATTATTTTACTCATAATTTTGAAAATTATACGAGGGTGTTTATTTTTTATTTGTTGTCTTTAAGATAGGTAAACAATAATTTCTATCTGTTTGGTAAATTCCAGTTTATAAGGTAAGTATTATTGCGTTGTCTATGTGTATATATTAGGCATAAAAGATAAAGACGAGTGATACTCGTCTTTATCTTTTATGCCTAATATATACACACAGACAACGCGCAATTTGATATCTGTATATGAGCGTTTATTTTAGAAATACTCGTAAATTGAATTATAACAAAACTTTACTTAATACATAACAAAATACCTGCTTAACCCACGCAGGTGTACAACGGTTAAATAGATATTAATAAAAGCGATGAACATAACGCGATACGATTCAGTGGTCTTAATACAAGTTTGTTTGAATTTATATCTCTCTTTTGGGATTTTAAATGAGGCATACATAATTGTTTCGAGCGGCTTTATAAATTGTTGGTAGTAAGTATGGCTATTATAATGTTAGGTATATTTTCTCTACTCTACCTACTAGCGAAATTGTCTTATTTAAGAGTGGATAAGCGAATACATCATTAACATAGAATCTGCATCTAACAAAACAGGACGCAGGACTGATAACTTGGCGTTGACTATAAATGTTAAACTTTCGCGATTTGTACACATTATGAAAATATATATATTACGGGTCTTAATCGCGTAAATAATTTAAGGTAAAATACCTTGTTTATTGCCCGACGTTTAGACCGTATTGCAACCCGTAATATATATATATTTTCATAATTGGCGTTGACTGTTAGTTAATAAAGTTAAGTGTATGCCAACGAAAACTTGGCAATTTCTTTGTTGGCAATATGAATAAGTGAAAATTGATTTAGGTTGTCAACAAAAGTTGATAAGAGAACAAACGAAATCACTTTGGATGTCGTTAAAAACGTTCTTAATCCATAAGCTATTGGTGGTGAACATCCTACCACGTCTTTATTAAACAGTTAAATATAATAAAAGGCTAACGCCGCAAGATTCTCATGTCCTGATTTCTATTTGAACATACTCTTAATCCTATAACAAATGATTACTAAATACGTAAACAAATGTTTGTTTTGTCGACAGTAAGTGTAGTGGATGGAGAGACAGTGACAATAACAAAGGTGTCCCGATTACACATGGGAGCATATCTGTGTATAGCATCTAATGGCGTGCCGCCTTCGATTAGTAAACGGATCATGCTTATGGTTCAGTGTAAGTATTTCTGCTCTGATTACTAGAACTGACAATACATCCAATTACGACTGATATGTGTGTATTAGATAGCAAATATACTTGTGTATTTCATGTAAGTTCGATGATTAAATTCATCTATATTCTTGCAAGAAAATCTGCAATTTTATCTATATTTGCACTTATTTATTGATAAGAATTAGTTTAATTAAAAATGACTGCTTCGCCTTAGTGGCACAGTAGGAGTGTAAACGACTGCTTTTTAAGAGGTTATGGGTTCGATTCCCATATTTGACATTACTTTATGTGATCCACAAATTGTGGCTCTTAGTCTGGGTGTACTTTAAATCCATAGTAGTGTATGTTTGTTAAGTCCCCACGACACAAAAATTGTTCTCTAGAAGCAGAGTCGATTTACGGACGATAATTTTACGTGATTAGTATCGCCATTCGCGTTGCTTAGCAACCAATTAATAACATTAGTTCCAATTGAACCGCATGTCATGTCGCTGCAGTCGCCATTCAATAACTTAGCAACCAATCAATAACGTGACTGCTTAGCAACCAATCAATAACGTGACCGTTGCTTAGCAACAATCAATAACGTGACAGTTGCTTAGCAACCAAATAATAACGTGACCGTTGCTACTTCACACATTTTTGTGCGTGCACACTGTCATCGATTTATAAGACGATATCCCGCCAAAAAAATACATATTTTGTAGGTACCTAATAATTATCAGGACCTTTACCGATGAATAAATTTATTCATCAGGAAAGCAATATTTAGACTCAAAAACACTTTCAAAGAAACATGAAATAAACAAGTTTATGAGATTAAATTAATGTTCAACGTGACATACACTAAAGACATAATAAGGTTCTTTAATATTTCTGTTAGATGGGTAACTGAGTAGTGTACTGGAATAATATAGGCACTATAATACAGTGGACACGCTAACGACATAAATTGACAGGCGATCGAGTCTAGACCTGCGGACGATGGTACATCATTCGTGTTTTATTAGAGCTACCTAACAGCTATAGCTGGAGCTATAAATACTAACAACAGCATGTTTTTATCGATTGGGATTGTAGTATTTATAGTCGACATCCTACGAATCCAGCAGTAATTTTCTTAGGATTAGGTACTTCATATTATTCCAAAGTAGATTATTTTTGACGTGATAACGTCTTATAAATCGATGACTGTGTGCACGCAAGAAAAAACCTCACGTTATGTACTAGTTGCTAAGCAACAGCAAAGGGTGATTGGAGCGACATGCGATAAAATTGGAACTAACAATATGTATCGGCCAAATGCCCGTAAACCGGCTTTACAGCCAATTATTTTTTTAAATAGGCATTTATTGTTTTAAACAATATTTGCAATGATTGGTTATATAAACCTTAGTTTTTTTTAAACTTAATTAGCTAGGTTGAATATCTACTAAAAATATTATATTGGTACTTTTTCTTATTGTTTCTTTTTTGGAAAGAAGATCACGTTATTCTTGTGTTCTAACGAGTAGCACTCAGTGCACTCACTCATTAAAGTAACTCGAAAGATTTAGTTCTTTTGAGTCTTTGCTCTACGTCCCTGGTTTTATAAAATATGTGATTGAAAAAAAACAATGTTTAGGTACCAAATTTAAAAGAAAGCCAAATATTTTTATTTTAGCTGTCAATAGTTGTTGTAGAAAAAATGTAATAGTTAGGCACTTTATAGTGACTTTAAAAAATATCTTTACGCTAGTTAGTTAATTAATCTGCCGTCATAAAATAATTTGCATATTAAATTCTTTATGGCCGTCTAATTCATTGCCATAAATATTTAATATTATGGAACTTCGTAATTGTTCTTTAAAAGTTTTTCCTCGTGGGAATAAGAAAGGCGATTTGGCTTAAAACATTTAAAATTAAACATTCTGTATATTTTAACGGGATAATCCTTAAGAAGCTTTTTAAAAAAAAAACAGTAAACTGTCCCATTAGTCGATTACTTTATTATTATTAGTTATTTATTATTCAGATATTTGTTCACTGTTAATTTGTTAGGGTGTTTTATTATATATGTATGAAATATAATCAATTAAGAGAATAAAATAGGTGCTATATTATTAGTGTTGAACGAGGGACAAATATTTATGGCTTCCATCCACACTACCACTGTGGAACGTCAATGTATTTGATTTTATCATTTCCATTCTGAATTTGACAACGTTTTCTCGGTCTTCAGTTAATATTGTACTCGTACGATTGTTGTGCAAGTGTTGTGAATTCGATTCCTACACGGGACTAAACTGTATGTAATCCTTAAGGCCGACACAGACATTGCGAGGCATGCGCCGTGCGCGGCTCTCAACGCACGGCGGCCGCAGCAAGCGTAGCATAGCCGCAGCACATGCCTTCATTTGTTCCCTCATTTGTTTGAAGTTATGTTCGTCTAGTACCTGCCGTGATAAGTGGCGAATCGTAGTCCATAGCTTGCCTTGATCAGTTATTGTAAAACTAGACCAGAATTAGAATACTCGTACATACAGAATGCAACAGCTACAGCAAAACTGAAATTGCTTTTACGTTCTTCATTACAACGTCATTATTACTTTCAAATGTTCATAATTTTAAAGTAGGTAATTTAACAAAGTATTATTTGTACAGTTCCCCCGATGCTGTCCATCCCGAACCAGTTAGAAGGGGCATACATCGGACAGGACGTCACTTTGGAGTGCCACACGGAGGCGTACCCCTCCTCCATCAACTACTGGACCACAGACCGTGGGGACATGATTATTTCCGGTGAGACTTGTATTGTATGCGCCAGGTCATGTAATGTTTACCCGATGACGTAAATACACTATACCTACCTACACATAAAGTTTTAATAACAGTCACCTGCATAAAGTCGTTTAAAAACGGATTTCTTTTTAATACTACGATGGCGGCAAACAAGCATATGGCCCGCCTAATGGTAAACCTTAGCCTATTAAATTTCCTAATTGAATGCGACTAACCATGGTGTTGAAAAAGTTTCTGGCAGAGCCTTTTGAACAACCCCGAAAAAAAGTTTAAATGTCATGCGACTTATCTAACTAACTGTACCCTAAATCTATACTAATATTAAAAGGAGCAAAGATTTGTATTTATGTATGTAACGAATAAACTTAAAAACTAGTAGATAGATTTCAAAAAAACTTTCAAGGTTGGGAAATTACACGCCCCGGGTGACATAGGCTACTTTTTATCCATGTATTCCCACGGGAACAGAAACTACGCAGGTAAAACCGCTAGGCATCGGCTAGTTAGTCAGAAATTGTAAACAAGTTATAGTATTAGTTTAGGTTGAGTTTACATTACAAGACTTCTTGCTCTAATTGGTCTAATGTTGTAATACTCAAATAATAAATAAGGCTGCAGTAAATTCACTTACTTTGAAGTAAGACATTCTAAATTTAATGGCGATTTTTAAGTTTACAATAGTCTCTTCATATCGTACCACAAACAAATGATTTAATTCATAACTGTAAACTAATTTGTGTTTCAAATAAAGTACATTAAACATAAAAGAGAACCAAATGAAACTGAATCAATGACCTTTTAATAACTATATTTCGAGGCGTAATCAAAGCGCTACAAACAGTTAGTTGCTACCATACTATACGAGTTATAACTGCCGTATTGTTGTACTCCGATCCCGACACAAATACGAACATTTATCATTTTCGCATAAATAACATGCGTTCCCGTCAAATAAGGTATCGTTCGATTGTATCATTGATTTATGACTTCATAATGAAAATAGTTTCTCTTGTATCGGAGCAAACGAACAAGGTGTAGTCGAATACATTCTAAATGTACTTATTCATGCGCAAATGGAGAATACTTGTATAATGAAATACTTCACTGTATCGGCTGAACAGAACAATTGATAAATAAGTCGAATAGCAACTTTGAATGGGCAACTTTTGCAAGATTCTTTTTTGAGAGAGGAATTTCATATTGTAAAGCCGGTAATACACAAACTGTTTTTAACAAACAGACTCGCTCGCACTATTAGTTATCGTAACTACTTTAGATTTCATGGACCATGCTCAGAGATATGACGATACTAGCAATGCGTGTTCTTTTTAACTGACTTCAAAAAGGAGGAGGTTCTCAATTCAACTGCAATTTTTTATATGTTTGTTTTTCGAATACTCGCAGACGGCTGGACCGTTTTGAAGAAAAAAAAGATGTGTTAAAAAAGGTATACTTCCAGATTGGTCCCTTTGTCATCACAGTTTGAGTCTGATTATGAGATCTTGGAAAAATCTAGGGAATTTTTCAAATATTAAAGGCACACCTATAGTAATTTGGGTATATTTTGTTGTAATTCGTGCATTTACTCTTAAAAAACACCATTGAGTGAAACGGAAATGATAATGAAGACCACAGATGACCATCAGAACTATTCAATAATAAATATTGAGGGTTGCGATCTGAGTACCGTGTTCGATTCTTCGCTTCCGTCAAATCATGTAATGGACTGAACAGAATCTGAACTGATGGGTCTTGTATCAGACAAACTCCTCAAAACTCAACGCAACGTTTTGTAAAAAGAAATCAGGGGTTTGGATTATGCTATTACAACATAAATCAACTACAAACCAATCCATTAAAAAGTGAGAAATAATAACAAAAGTTATCTTATATTTATGTTGGAAGTCGGTTTTTATTTTTTGTAATAAAGTTTTTATAACAATCCTTTATAAACACAGATTATCAAAAAGTCAAAGAAAGAAAGAAGAACTACATGTTTCAATCCTTTTGAAAGTTGATAAATTTAAAATAAATAGCGTAAAATACAAAACGCTTACAGTAGACGAGGTAATTTGTTCCTCATTAACTAATGAAAAAAACAAATTACTTGGTGAACCCAATGGTCAAATGTACAGAAAACTGATCAAAAATATTTTTCTTGTGATATGTTTGAGTATAGTCGGCTTTATATATTGCCGTTGTCTACCGCTGCATAAAAAGCTGACACGATTAACTGACTATTATGTAGCTTTATGTATTTTTTATTGATTTAGCCAGTGTGAAAATCTCGGCAAAAAATACCTACAATGTCAACGGAATTGTTAGTTCTTTAGCAAAACTGACAGTAAAATGAAACAGTTACATTGAGTTAATAATGTACAGTACCTAAGATAATATATCTTATCTTATACATGTAAACGAGCAATTTTTGTATATATATATACCTACAAAAAGTCAAAGTCAAAAGTCAAAGTACTTTATTCATTTAGGTTAAATTAATTAACAAATTTTATATAATCTGAATCTCTTGCAACGGCTCCAGCGATTTTCATGAAATTTAGGATGCTGGGGTTTCGGGGGCGATGAATCGATCTAGCTAGTTTTCATGTTTAGAAAAGTCGTTAAAAATACCGAGGATACTTAGTTATTCATTACTATGTATTCTGGAGTCATTGAATTGAATAGGTTACTTGTAAACGAAAATATAGACGTAAAAGGCAATAGCAGTCGCCCAACTTTGACAGTATTATAAGATATTTTTAAAACGAGTTCAAATCACACGTCCTATGAGAATTTAATAGATTATTTTACACATGACAAAAAAAAAAATAGAAACATCCAGGTCACCAATCACCACCTACTTACTTACTACTTCTTTCACATTTATTCCTGATTGTATAATATCATGTACAGGTTTTATATTTAAGTAGAAATGGAAATTATAGGTGGCAAGTACGAGGCATTCCCTATGGACAGTGGCTACAACAAGTTCATGATGTTGAAGATAAAGAACATAACCAAAGAAGACTTTGGTTTCTACAAATGCATTGCAAAGAACTCTTTGGGAGAAACGGATGGGATTATCAAACTCGATGGTAATTTTTTAACATTAGTAGATTGATTTAAAACGTTCCCTTAGGAGGTAGCGATTGAAACCGTTGAAAGAATCGTAAAAACAAACAGCCTTTTTTACGATCTTTGGGTATTCGGGAGTGTGGGAAAATCACACAAAACCGCCTGTCAATTATCGATAAAGCTTTTTTACTATGGCAAGCCGTAAACAAAGCAACCATACTTAGTGTACATTTTTATTGTACATTATTTTCTGTATTTATTGCTCTTATTAATTGATTGTGGGAATTATATAATGTATATAGGTATATGTATATAGATATTAGATTAGTTTATAAGTTGTTGTTATAATATCGAAATTGTTTACATAACTATCTAATTATATTTTTGGGAATCTTTACTGAGGTACCACCCTTGATTTTGGCAATTCTATATACACGGTCGAAGGAATCCCCGATATTAAGCCCAGATATTTTGTTCAAACTCAAGTTTTTCCAAAGACTCTGTCCATGTTTTGTCAATTTATGTCGTACAAAATGCTTTTAAAAGTAATTTTCTCACAGAAATACCAGCGCCACCATCAGCTTTTACCACAACGCAAAAAACTATATTGGACAACCAAACGATAAGAAAGAAAGGTCAGTAAAATACCCACTAGTAGGTATTCCCACGATTTCTGATATTTGATTGCTAAAATATATTTCACTTTCACAGGATTGCCGCAGATCAGCCATAGTAGCCACGCAATCAGTTCCAATTTCCAAGGCGAAATGTACGGAGGTCAGCAAAGTGATTTTGGTAAATATTTATGTGATTTTCATACTAATACAGATTTCTCAAAAATCAATGCTTCGAGACTAGTATTATTTACATGTGTTTTTTTATACTTCAAGCTACTAATATATATTATTTCTTTATTAAGGAGTAAAATTTAGAACTTGTTTGTCACGTGTTAGGAAACTATATGTAGTTTCCTATATTCATAGTTAGGTTTTGACGTGATAACGTCTTATAAATTGATGACCGGGTGTACGCACGAAAAAGTGTGACATCACCAATCACGTTCCGTTGATTAGTTGCTAGGCAACGCGAATGGCGATATGTCATCACGCTATTGACTGCGCCCGGGTCCACTAAAGCTGTGATAGCTTTGCATGGTTGTTTATTACAATGTCATCAATGTTTTCTTATGACGTTATCACGTAAAATTATCGTCCTTAAACCGACTTTACAGACAACCATTTTTTCAATCTTACGCAAACGAGGAAATCTTGAAATTTGGTCTATTTCACGTTCTTTGTCACAAACAAAGTATTACAAGAACTACATAAAACAATTTACACGTGTTTCGTTTGTTTTTTAATGCCCGAAATTCATTTGTTCTCTCCCTAGTGATCTATAATTCCACTAAAAATTAACGCTTGTAGCTGAATTACCGAAAGTTAAATTGGATGCGGTTATTAGTCTGTTCGACTTCGACATAGGTATGCCCTCGATGGAAAATCATAAGAGTAGATTCATTCTACATGCAAAATGTTATCTTTATATTGCGATGTAATTAAAACGTTATTATGCAATTTTTAATAATAATAATAATATCTGGGGACAACTCACACAACGCTATCTGATCCCAAACTAAGCAGAGCTTGTACTATGGAAACCAGACAACTGATTTAAACGTACTTATATATTTCTAAATACATACATATTATACATTAATAACACCCAGACACAGAATAAACCATCGCGTTCTACGAAGATTTTGATTCAACGTATTGCTCAACAAATTTGTTGTCTGTAAAGTCGGTTTACGGACGATAATTTTACGTGATGACGTCATAAGAAAACATTGATAACATTCTGATAAACAACCACGACTGTGACAGCTTTAGTTTAAATTATATTCGCTGATAGACTGATACTATCAGCCTATCAGCAGGCGGAACGTGACGCTTTTTCGTGCGTGCAGCCGGTCATCGATTTATACGATGTTATCACGTCAATATTATCTTAATTAATAATTTCTTGGGACAACTTCATCTGATCCCAAACTAAGCTTAATAAGCACACTTTGCGCTCTATAGGATGCTAATTGAAAATCGAAAATTAAAACAGTAAATTTTAAACAGGACATTTATTTACAAAATTAGCTTACATTAGGTTATATATTAACAGTACTACATACAATTATTATTATTTACATATTGGGTATATATTTTTCAGATGACGATGAGAATTCAGCAATTTTCAACAAAGTGAGTTCAGTGATAAAATGTGTGTTACTTTGTCTAGTGATAAACATTGTGAGGCAAAATTTACTTTCTTGATACTTGAAATAATGTGATGAATTATAACTTAGTTGCCATATTTGTTTTTGTTATTTTGTTGTGCTGACCAGACAATAAATCATATATTGTATCTGTTTTTATTTATTTAAAAGAAACTTTGTTTAGAATATTGTTATTTAGCTTCTATGTAAAATAGGAATTATTTTTTATTATTGATTATATGCTTTATTTATAAATGCTACCTATAACTATTACTTGTATTTTACCTCTATACGGGGGACATCATATATTCATTTTTTTAAGCCCATTTATAACAATGATTTGAGGTATTTTTAAGTAGCTAAGGGTACCTATTTATAAATCAAGGTAAATAGCATCTCTCTTATTCTCGATTTATATAGATATTTTAAGTACAATTCCGGCTCTATCATTCGTTTCCTTCATAAAAAGCATGCAAGCTATGGTAAATCTTATATTTATTATTGAAACCCATAATACAAGTTTTATTTTTCAAAGTTACGTAGCATTTATAAATAGAGGGTGTGTACGTCTGTCAGTAAGATATAAAGAACTATTTTTAACAACCATCCTGTTAATGTTAGGTCATATAAATGTCCTGGATTTGCTTAATTTTTATTACGTATTTGTACACAAAATTTTCTACTACATCGATTTTATAAAAACGCCTAGGCCTTAGAATTATAACTAACTGTCCATTGAATTCTTATACCTTCGTAGGTGATATGTAATTTCTGATAAAACTTTTAGTCGACGTGTACTAAAAATATAAATACGTAAGTAAACCTACTGTGCTTTGGTAGATAATACTGGTCTATTTTGTTTCACTATTGTAAGGCTTATTTCTAAAGTAATTGTTTAATTGAAATTGATTTTTCTATTTATTTGCTGTAATGTAAAATACCATTAGTAAATATAGAAAAATAGGAAGACTTTGTGATTATTATTTTATATAATTGCTACAAAATGAAAACTGCCAAATAAATGTGTAAAATATTGAAATAAAATAAAGCTTAAAATGTAATGTGTGTTTGATTTTTCATTGTGTAACCTTATAATATTTAATATATAAAACAAAGTCTGGTTACTGACATCATTTATAACTCAACAACAGGTGGGTCGATTTTCTTTATCTTTGATTCGTCGGATTAGCAGAATAATGGGGTGGTGCAAAAGTACAAAGGTTATTTTATTATTCACTTGTGACAATTATTATTCGCAGAATATTAAAATTTTGACCATCATCGAGATGTGCTTGGAATTCCAAAACATAATCAATTATTCCCGCATCCTAAGACTTATCTTGGTAGGCTATAACTGTGGGTGTAACTTCCTACTACTCGTTAGGTATTATTGTTGAGCAAGGGAAACTACCCAATACTTACTGAACTATGCATTGCTTTGAAAGTGAAAGGAAAATGTTTTTCCCTTGTACTGTGGGTAGATGTTGTGTAAAGTAAACACAATTAAGTTTCAATAAAGGGGTCTCTATAACGTCACAATATTTTTTCCGCAATCACTTTAAGTTAATCGCATATTTTATGCAGTCAATTATGCTCTCTGCGCACACTCGTTTACGGATGGTTATTGACTGAACTATGAAAATACGGAAAATGTGTTAGAAAACCCGGGACATATCCAATTAATTTGTAAATCAAGTTAAATGTCATTATCATACATAGACCACTTCTTTGTCATAAGATGGGGATTTCTAAATTCAAAATGATCTTGAAAAAAAAATAAAGAAAGCGCATTGTAAACAAAAAAAGTCGCAACGAACTAAGTACAGTACTCCCAAATTAATAATGCACATGCAGATCTTCGCTAATTGTCGTATTCCCGGAAACACTCGAATCATGGAATCGTAAGAGCCCTAAACAAGGCATTTGCATTTTGCACCTTGTTTAAAAGAGATAGGAGTCAATATCATGTGTGCACAATCGAAAACAAATCGGGCGTTCGGCAGCTGTCGCCGGTCAGCGAAATGTCTGTCAGTCGTCTTTATATATTGGTAGTGACTGCACGTGTTCTCTATTTGTGGAAATATATAGAGCTGCTATTACACACCCTTCTTGGTAAATATAATTTCAACATTAATTAGCTTATTCAGATTTAAATAGTATATTTTGAAAAAAGGAAAATAAATAACATATTTCACGTTTTTTTAATATTAAAAAAATAAAATACCTACATTAAATACATATTAAGTACTAGAAAAACATTTAAAAAATGAGATTTATTTAAATTAAATAAATAGATAAACATGCATAAAAAATATATACCTAACTCTGCCCATGCCATTTTCTTTCAGACGAATTCTTCCAAAATGGATAAATTTAAACGTGGAAAACCGCTTAATTCACAAGCACGGCAAATGGTATTTAATGTGTACCTTTATTTCTTAAATGAAGCCAATGTTTTCAACAGAGACCATGATGGTTATTTTAAAAAAATTCAAGACCGTGTTACAAAAGCTACAGGAATTTCGCGACGAACTTTGAGTAATATCTTAAACGAAAAAAAACATAATCAATCAAAGAAATTTTCTACACCGAAAAAAGGAAGACCTAAAAGTAGATTTCGGCTGGTACTTGATGATTTCGACTACTGTGTTATTCGTAATATGATATACAATTTTCAATTGACGCTGAAAGAACTCCCAACTGTAAATAATTTAAGAATAAAGTTGATCGAAGCTATTAATTTCAAAGGCTGTGCCGAGACTTTAAGGTTGATCTTGAAAGACATGGGGTTTAGGTTTCTGAAAACTGATAATAACAGACAATTACTTATGGAAAAACATGATATACGCCTAAAAAGGATCAAATATCTCAGAGAAATACAACAGCTGAGGAGTTCTGGTAGAAACATAGTATTTATGGACGAGTCGTATGTGCACACATCACATACTAAGGGTAAAACTTGGCAAGATAGCAACAAAAAAGGTATCAAACAACCCATTTCCAAAGGAGAGCGAATAATTATTGTACACGCAGGCAATGAAAAAGGCTTCGTCCCAGGGGCTCTAATGTTACATAAATGTGTCGACTCAGAAGGTGACTATCATAAAGAAATAAACGCGGAACGTTATCAAACTTGGCTACGCAATCAATTGATTCCCAACTTGCCTCCTAATAGTGTGTTGGTAATAGACAACGCCCCATATCATAATAAGCTGTCTGTGAAACCACCAAACTCAAACACATCTAAACCACAAATGACAGCTTGGTTACAACAACACAACATTCCGCATGACCCAAAGAAACTGAAACCCGATTTGTATAAAATTATACAAAGATACAAAGAAAATTACACAGAATTTGCCATTGACCGTATAATGGAGGAACATGGGCATAAAATTATACGATTGCCACCATATCATCCCGATTTTAACCCTATTGAAAATATTTGGTCCCAAATAAAGCAACACGTGGCCAAGAGAAATATTGCAATGACTGTGACGTCAGTTAAAGATGCTATATTAGAAAAAATCAATAAAATAGGACCAGAAGAATGGAAAAAAGTTTCTGATCATGCGGTTCAATGCGAAGATGAATATAGAAAATTTGAGCCAAGAATCGATAGTTATTCCGATAAACTGATTATTTACACAGGTGATAGCAGTGAGGAAAGTGTAAATGAACAAGAGCATAATGAAACTTCTGATGAATCTGCGATGTCGGGAATAGAGGTCTTCCTCGATTCTGATTAATTTTTTTATAATTGTATTATTTTTCTGGAATGATTAGTGCTGTAAACAAATTTGAACTGAGATTTTGATTATATTTTATGTAAACCTCTATTTGAAAACGTTTTTTTCTCCTTCTAATAAAACCTTATGTTATTTAAACCTTTTCCTCCATAATTACACCAACTTCGGTAAGACACTTGAAAACTAATCACTCCAACAATGATTGTAGCGTTTTCGCTATTTACTTACATGGAATTATCGAATCAAATTTCGTTACAGGTAAATCAAATCTGTTTTAGCACAAAACACATAATATATAAAATTAGGCATAGAGAAATTGCTCTTAACCACTCTATATAAATATCGTCTTTCGACGCTCGGGTAATACGACCGTTGCCGAACAATGACGAAGATTTCCGAAGATTTCTATGCGCATTATTACTTTTGGAGTACTGTACATGTGTCTACATTATTATTTATCTAATAAAAATACCTGGCCGGTTTTGCACGGGTGTAATTTCTCTGTACGATTTTCAAACATTTTATTTTATATAAATCTTGTCATGACAATTAATATAAAACCGGCCAAGTGCGAGTGGGACTCGCGCACTGAGGATTCCAAATATACTTAAGGGTATAGAAAATATTTCGATGGTGCACTGTATCAATCAAGTTGCAAAAAAGTGACTCGCAAGCCGCGGTTACACAAAGCATTTTGGGCTACGGTAAGTTGCCAAATTGCCCTATTGATTACAAATAATCATGTATGATTTTTAGGCCTTCGAAAATATTTGACTTCTAGTTAGATCTTACTTCTGTTATTAGCAGTTTGGCAAACTTCCACATTGTTATTTTTAACGAAATAATATTTAAAGATTTATCTAATATCAGACAACTCGCATAAGGCCATCTGATCCCAAATTGAGGAAAGCCTCTATTATGGCAACCAGACCATTGATATTTGTAAACAAACATAAATAATTCGAAATACATGCATGTTATAGATAAATTACACCTAAACACAGAATAAAGAATCGTGATTATTACAAAAAAATATTCATCCTGGATAGGAATCGAACCTACGACCTCAAGCTTAGCAGTCACTAACCATCAGAACAACAGGCGAGTCGATTTCCCACGTTATCTTCACTTTATAGGCTCCCTTTTAAAATTGTAGGCTTAATCATTTCAAAGAGGGTGAGGGATAGTTTTAATTAACTTTTATAAATAACTTTAATACGTAGGTCACTTGATAAGTTTTGAGATGTTCGTAATTTAAAAATGAAACGCATTTGTGTTATATATTTTTAGAAAAAAAAAAGATTTATATTCATTTAAAAAAAATAGAACGCAAGTAGCTAGGTTGCTGGTTTAAAAAAAATAATGATGCTTCACTCATTTTACCACGACGGTTTCCGCGTTTTTCTTTGCAACGATGAGCATAACCGCGAACATTTGCGTGCTATGATATTTTATGATTTTAAATTTGGTTTAACTGAAAAATGTAGCCTTCAACCATTACAATCAGCGTTATGAGAGTCTGTGGCAGAAGCCCCATCCTATTTTAAGGAATTTGTGTAACCAACAAACCAAAAGCAAACACAATTATGGTCCAGAAAAACTTTCCACAAGAGTATGTTCGAGAGGACAGGAAGCAACTCCTTAAGTGCCATACCCAAAGAGCAATCTACGGGAATCAAGAAAAACAAAAACAAAATACTTAACAGGAACAATGGCAAAATGACCATGAACCAAAGAGAACAATAGCTGACGCCAGTCTCGACCAAAACAACAGAAAAAAATCCAATGTACACAATTCCCGCACAGAACCAATTTTAAACACTGGAAATCAATGACAGCATTGAAAATGTCCCTAGTACTACAAAGGTACCAAAAGCAGAACCAATACTTGTCACAGGCGTATCCTACATTTAAACTATTAAGGAAATTCTGGACAAAGTTACAGGCTGTATATGTGCAGCCTGTAACTTTGTGTATGCACAATGACAACTATGAAATCTGAACATCTTGAGAATGATGAAACAACATTAGTCATTATACATATAAGTTTAAAGATGAAAGAGCCTATAAAGTGGTACTACGTGGGCTGTATATGTCAGAAGATCCTAAAGTAATTAAATTGGAGCTAAAAGAGTTAGCCCATGATGCTATACAAACAAGACATATAACTAACGTATTACACCAGTCAACAAAAGAAAGTCTACCACTATTTTACCTGGATCTGGAATCAAAATACAATAATAAAAACAAATTCAAAGTAAACCATCTAAACTACATGAAAGTACACTTTAGAGCCCCATACAAAAAACTAGAAGTTCTACAGTGCAAAAGATTTGGTCACTGCAAACCAGTGCTTAAGACCATTTCGAAGCGTAAAGTGTGAAAAGACCATCCCACAACTAGCTACCTAAAGCCACCAAATACTGAAGCAAGCGTAGTGGGAGTGTATCCGACTGCTACGCAAGAGGTCGTAGGTTCGATCCCCACCCAGGATAAAACATTGTGTGATGAGCACGATGGTTTATTCTATAACTGGGTGTTATTTATCTATAATATGTATGTATTCAGAAATATATAAGTATGTTTATCAGTTGTCTGGTTTCCATAGTACAAGCTCTGCTTAGTTTGGGATCTTATAGCGCTGTGTGAGTTGTCCCAAGATTTTAAAATATTTAAAATATTAACATCGCAAATTGTAAAGATAAACACCCCGCCAGCTACAGAGGGTGTCAAAAATACAAACAGTATAAATAAAAAATACTTAAATTAAAACCCAAAAAACCAAAGCTACTGAAAAACCTGCTAAGCAAACGACTACAGGGAACTTACTCGTAGATACTACTCAATCGATATGGAAACCAAGCACAAGACTATCAGCAAGTTGAAATAAATCTTAAGGGTTTTAATGACTTAACCAAATTAATGGGCAATTTGTTCAACAAATTTCGCGATTTACCATACTGTCTTCCATGAGCTCCATGATAGACAGTATGATGAATCGCATGATTCAAATAATGTCACAGCTGATGTCAATATGATTGTAAAATCCAGGCAATATATATCAGAGCACAAGATGGAAAGATGGAAACAACAATGTCTGCAGTATATTGCTCACCCAGACATATAATAAGTATTGATAACTTCAAAGCGTACTTCCAAACTCTGGGATATAGATTTGTATATGGCGGAGATTGGAACGCTAAGCACACCTGCCAGGGCTCAAGATTAAATCTGCCTTGAGGAAGACAATTGTACAAAATAGCTAAATGTTTAGCTAGCCAATTCATGTCACATGGTGAACAAACTTATTGGCCTTTAGATATAAACAAAGTACCTGATATGCTGAATTTCTTTGTTGTTAAAAACTTGCCACAAACCCACATGAGTGTAGAAGAATGTACTGATCTATCCTCAGATCACACGCCCGTTATTTTAAATTTAAGCTGTGAAATCATAGTAACGGCCGTGGTTACGGGTAGAAAAATCTAAACATCTCATTAAACAGAATCCTTTAACAAACTAATCCATAACACCTCATACAAGTCCACAGCTGACCGTAAAAGAATAGCTCACCAGCACCACTAATATCCACAAGAGATTAAAGAAAGAGTAGCTATCAGACGTAGATTACGTAAAATATGGCACAATACAGGTTACCCAAAAGATAGAACAGCATTCAACATCGCATCTTAGGACTTGAAACACTATAAAAACAATAAATTACCATTAATTACAAGCATACTTGCGGACACTAAAGCCCACCTCAGTTACTCTTACTACTCTTATGGAAAACCACGAGGAAATCAAAAAGGCCAAAAGACCAAATGCCGCCAATTAGAAAATCCACCGGACAGTGGGTAAAATCGAACCTCGAAAATTCTGTAGTCTTTGGAGAGCACCTCGAGAATATTCGAGTATTTCAACCATATCCCAGCTGCAATCCTGAACATCGATCGTGAAGTATATTATTTAAATTCTCCACTCCAAATACAAAGTGAAAGTCCAAAAGGAATAATAAGGGAAATAATAAGGAAAAAAAAATAAGGAAAATAATAAGTGAAATAAATATTACATCCCGAAAAGGAGTAATAGTAATATATGTGCTACTGGTAGTAATCCTAAACGCCTGCCTCCGACTAGACTTCAGGAAGAAATGAAGTGGCTATAGATGAGTGCGGTCTGGCGTTGTCATGATTGAACACCACGTCTTTCCTGTTTTTCTCAATGGCTTCTTTTAATCAGTTGCTGATAGTAGAGGTCAGAATCGATAGTTTTACCCGGCGGCAAAAGCTCATTGTGGACAATTCCTTTCCAATCCCACCATGCACACAGCATTACTTTGTTCCAAATCCGGCCGGGCTTTGCCACGGTCTGTGGGGCTTGTCCATGCTTCGACCATTTTTTTTTACGAACATTATTATTGTAAGTGACAAGTGATATTGTATTGATTTTTCATCACCCGTAATCAACCGCTTAAGAAATGGGTCGGAATTGTTACGTTTCAACAAAGAATCGCAATTGGAAACCCGTTGCATTAAGTTTCTCTCAGTGAGATCATGTGGTACCCAAATATCAAGTTTTTTCTTGTACTCAGACTTTTGTAAATGACGTAAAAATGTTTTGTGATCAACATCCTGTTCTTCATTAATATCGTAACTACTAATATGTCGATCTTTTAGATGGTTCAGTGAATGTAAAAGAGGTAAAACAAACATCGAAGTTGACCATAGAAGTAGTCGTCCACCAACGGCTGTGACTGCAGAAAATATATAGACTACTAAAATGATGGTGCGAGAAGACACACGCTCCCCGAACTGACGCCAAGAATATTTTCGATGTCCGAGTATACTTACTCGGACATCGAAAAGATTCTTGGCGTTAGTTCGGGGAGCGTTAACATTATTTTAAATCCCCACTTAAAGGGGTGCGGAGAGACGTCGAGGCGGTGGTGTTCGGGTGCCGGATCGTGTCACAGCAAAAAAAATTGCTTCGATTATAAAAGGTATGACAAGAGGTAGGTCTTAGCATCGAACACTTTCAGTATGCGGGGCCGCACTTCCCTAGGACATTGGCAATGCTATTCACATTATGTGTAAGACATTCCTATTTACCGAATGAGCTAATAAAGACTGTTGTAGTGCCATTAATTAAAAACAAAACTGGAAATCTCTCGGATAAATGTAACTACCGACTGATTTCATTGGCTACTACTGCAGCGAAGGTGCTTAACTGTATGCTTGAGAGACAGCTTAAAAATCACCTAGCTAAGAAGGTTACTGGGAGTATGTGCAGATTATGCAAAGGTACACGGGCTCGTGTATAATGATAAAAAGAGTGAGTTGTTAATATTTAGGAGGGTCGAAATGTCTAATGTGCTCCCCCGGTACTGCTTAATTGTGTCGCGCTCACTAGAGTTAAGGAGTTCAAATACTTGGGCCATGTGGTTACTGAGGATTTGAAGGATGATAAAGACATGGAGAGGGAAAGGAGGGCGTTGACGGTCCGCTGCAATATGTTGGCCCGCAGATTTGCACGTTGTAGTGTAGAGGTGAAGATTACGCTTTTGAAAGCATTCTGTCAAAATCTGTACACGTGCAATCTGTGGGTTAACTATACGCTGCGGGCTTTAAACGCGCTCCGAGTACAATACAACAATGCCTTCAGGGTGATGTTGGGGCTTCCAAGGTACTGCAGTGCATCGGCGATGTTCGCGTACGCTTAAACAGATGGGTTCGGGGCGACAGTGCGGCGCCGCGTGGTTTAGCTTATGCGTAGGGTGCAAGGCAGCGCCAACACTATTCTGAGGGTCATTGCCGAAAAACCAGACTGTCCCATTCAGGGGCATTGGGTACGAACGCATGTCCTCGTTCCCGGTGCCCCTGATGGTGGCCGATTTTTAAGTCAATTTTAGTTACTAGAATTAGATACTAACATAGTCTTTATGTCAATGTATTTACTAACAAAATATGGACCACAGTCTGAAATAAATGTATTTTATATTTTTTATTTTATTATTTTGCATCAGTGGTGTGAGGAAGCTTTGTTTTCGATGGATTAGTGGATCCCGCGTTTGCTCTCAGTTACTGAAAAACAGTGAAAACGGAACGTCAAAAAGTGTTTCAGAAATCATCACAGGCGACAAAACGTGAATTTATCAATATGATCCGGAAAATAAGAGACAACCGCCAGTATGGGTCTTTTCAGAAGGAAAGTTGTCGACAAAACTGCAAAGACCTCGTAACGTTGGTTGAAAAAAATAAAGTTTTTTCTCGCAGCGGGCATGTATCGACAACAATGTTGAAAAATCATAGATCGGTTAACTCGGAATGGTATACAATAGTAGCATTACCGAAAGTTTTTCCAAGCTCTGCGAGACTGGGCTTCGGGAAATCATGCTGCATGCTGTACAGTTATGATCTAGCTCCCTGTGATTTCTTTATTACCCGACTACAAAGAAGGTATATGTTTTTCGCGCGTATCTTGTATGTATGTATGTATGTAATATTCTTTATTACCTCATATCTCACAAACCACTAAACGGATTTATACAATTAAGACGTCGTTAGATTTGTTTTGTTACCCGACTGTAAAGAAGGGTTATGTTTTTCGCGCGTATCTTGTCCGTATGTATGTATGTAATATTCTTTATTACCTCATATTTCACAAACCACAAAACGGATTTATACGTCGTTAGATTTGTCTTGACCGCCCAAGTGTTCTTAGATAGGTGACGTTTGAAAACATGGCGGCTGTGAGATGTCAAAACAAAGACATGTGAAAAAAAAAATGTTTCGAATACTTTATTATGGGTATCAAATTAAAGGGCTCATCTTAAGCATTTTGAAAAGGTATAACTTAATTATGACTGTAATACTAAAAAAGTTAGTTAGCAAACTTTCTTTTTTCAATTTTCAAAACTTGACAAGATAAAAGTTAGTTGTTACATCCTACAACTACTCAAAAGTATTAAATAAAAAAATAAATAAGTTTAAATAAATACTTTTTTGTGCAGGCGGGTTTTTTTATTTTTTTATGTACCCGATAATCAAGAAAAAATAAAAGGGATTTTTTTGGTCTACCGAAGAGGCCGTGGCCGCCTACGAAGTCACAATTTTGGACCAATCGAATCAAGATTAGCAAAAGTGTTAAATAGTTGGTTTAGGCACAGATAATATAATACTATACTAGTAGTTTAGGTGAATCGAACTTTGCATTAAGAATGAAGTAGAGTATTTCGAATTTTATAAACTATTAGCCTCGTCTCGAAAAACAATAAAAAAAGGTATTTAGCCTTTAAGTATAATATTTAAAGGCTAAATAACTTTTGTTTTATGGCTCGACGTTTCGACAGGATTGCAAGGGCCGTGGTCACGGGTAGAAGGGTGTTAACGTTTTTTCAATTTCTTGTTTTGCTCCCAAATGGCCCCCATGTTCAAAAGATAGACTTCTTATAGGTTTTTCTGTAAACTATAGGTAAAGAGCGGGGGGGGGGGATGGTCTATTTTATTATTTTTCAAAATGATAAAAAAATATATATTTGATAACCTTACAACAAGCCCTTTCATTCGATATGTTACTGATTTTTTTTTTATATTTTATAGTTTGTCCCCAAAAATGGCTTTCAATTACAAATTTCTTTTATTCACGTTACACGTCCCTGTTTTGTCACAGAAATTATTATGTGTACCAAATTTGTACCAGTTTAGTAGGTTCGGAGCAGACCTTTTGAGGTATAGAACCCTAAAAACATAACAAAAAGTATTAACCATATAGTTGGAGCCGTTCTGAAGTGATGTGCTTACATACATTCGTATTTTTATGCAACAATCCCCTTTCGGCATATTTTTAGTGTTTACTGTATTTCATTAAAATATGTATACTACATTTAGATATAATTGTATTTCTTATATGACTTGTATATGAATAATTACAAACAATAAATAAAATGGTTCAATTCTTACTCGGCCAGCTAATACCACGAGGTAGGGCCAGCACTATGGCAACCAGACATTGATAATATATAGAAATATACTATGTTACCAGTTGTCTGGTTATTCATTTAGTAAATACATTAAACATAAATGAATGATGATATAGATAAATTACAACCAAACACACAATAAGAAGATTATAAGGGAGGGACCCCACCACCCACCCTCGATCTGTGAATCACCACGATTGAAGTAGTAAGGAAATGCCCTTAATACAACAATCGAAATGGATTGACAGACCGCACTTAAAAAGAGAGACCTGCAACAAAGAAAATTAGTCTGAGTAGACTGGGCCGTCAGTCGGTGCCAAACTGTCCTGAGGATGCCTCGTGTAGAGGCGAAACACGTGTCGAAGTTTCACTTCGTGGAAGCGGAATATTGCAAGTCAAGGGTCCGAAGGTGCCTACCACTCGACTTGGTAAGAGTACCTGTCACTAATTTTCTTTGTTGCAGGTCTCTCTTTTTGAGTGCGGTCTGTCAATCTATTTCGATTGTTGTATTCAGGGTATTTCCTTACTACTTCAATCGTGGTGATTCAAAGATCGAGGGTGGGTGGTGGGATCCCTCCCTTATAATCTACTTAATTTCCGCCATGTTACGCCTAATTCAATCGGATATCTTAAAACACACAATAGTCAATTAAGCTTTGCTTTTGTAGTCTTCACCCGACTACTTATTTGTATGGTAACTACAGTTACTATTATTAAAATGTATAGCGAGACAATCTCAGTGCACTGGCCTTTACTGTCCGTGACTGTAAAGATCGATACCTTAGGTACTTATTAATTTACCGCATTCTAGTTTTCCACTTGGGAGTTTCCCATCAGAATAGACTACTAAACTGATATTTCGATGAGAATTGCTTGGAAATATTTTGCTGATTTGGAAAATAATATTACCGCTTTATTTTTAAAAATAAAAACAAATACAATATCAGTAGCTAGCTTGCTTTTGAAAGATATTATAGGTATATATATTTACTTAACACTTCAAATTTAACTTGACAAATATTGACGTAATAATATAATTAACATTAATTATTAATATGACTAGTCCGGCCATAAATAAGTCACATAAAAATTTTTCTTTTTTCCAACTTTTAATTACTTTGAATTTGGAACGCGTTTATTATTTTTAAAAGTCCTTTCGATTTCGCGCCATTTCACATATTTTTTCGCATTCATTATCAAATTATAATATGGATTGGGATGATAAAGAAAATAGGATTGCGGTGATCGCCTTGCACGATGTGGATATGGAGCCGTCGCGTCGGTCATATTCCAGACACTTCAAAAGCTTGGTGTCAGCCGTATGTTCGTATATCGTACTATCAACAGATACAACACTTCCTCTGTCGAAGACCATAAAAGATCGGGGCGGCTGCGTGCCGTTAGAACTACAAAGGCTGTTAATGCTGTTAAAGCCAGAATTCGTCGAAATTCCATTAGAAAGCAAAAAAATCTTATCGTGAGAAATGAAGATTCCCGCTAGGAGTCTGTCGCGTATTATAAAACAAGACCTTGAAGCTCGGTGCTCATCGTCGATATACAGGACATGCCCTAAATCAATCTTTACAATTAAAGAGAATGGATCGATCAAAACGCCTTCTTTCGCGATACGCAGGTGAAGGACACAGAAATATCCTCTATACCGATTAAAAAAAAAACACGATTGAAGAGCACTACAATAAGCAAAATGATAAAGTATACGCTCAAAGTTCTTAAGAAGCTGCTCAAGTGCTCGAAAAACTACAGCGAGGTCATCATTCTGCGTCAGTAATGGTTTAGTTCTTTGGTCTTATCAAGGCGTCACAAAGCTACATTTTTGTGAAAAAGAAGTGAAAACTTTAGCCAAAGTGTATCAAGAGACACTCTTGGATCGTGTTGTGAAACCTCTCAGCAATACACTTAAAAATGTTCCGTGGACTTTCCAACAGGACTCTGCACCTGGTCGCAAGGCACGATCTACCCAAGCATGGCAACTGAAGACTGGCCCTCATCTAGCCCAGACCTCAACCCTTTAGACTACAAATTATGGTCAGTTTTAGAGGACATGGCTTGCTCTAAAGGACAAGGCGACATTCAGTCTCTTAAAAAATCTCTGGAGCAAGAGTGGCGAAATTTCCCATGTAAACAGTGCGTAAATCCATAGATTTATAACCAGACAGATTAAAGGCCTGTATTCAATCCAAAGGTGGCCATTTTGAATAGAATATTGTTTTTTATTTTTTGCTGAGACTTAATTACAATATATAATATTTAATAAGAAATACCGGTATGACGCTTGACGCAAAGCTACGCTGGTGAGCACATGTCAAGAAAAAAAAGAGAAGACCTGGCCCTACGCCACTAGAAGATGTACTGGCTACTGGAAAGACACTTCCCCTATCAGTACACAACAAAGTCCTGTTATATAAACAGGTGTTAATGCCAGTATGGGCATATGGTATACAGCTTTGTGGCTGTACAGCTCAGAGCAATCAACAAATCATACAAAGATTCCAGAACAAAGTGCTCAGGGATATTGTCAACGCCCCTTGGTACATAAGAAACTTTGATCTCCACCAGGACCTTAAAATGGAAGACATAGAGACAGTAATATAAAAAAATGCTGAAGCGCATCAAAGCAGGCTTTATCATCACGTTAACGTCAAGGCAATCCAGCTCCTCAATACCACGGAGTAAAAAAGAAGATTGAAACGGCTGAAGCCGTTTAAATTAGTGTAGTGTAACAGTGACATATTAAATGTGAGTGATAAGTGTTGCGAAAAGAACACACGAACAAAGTGACTTTACTTATTTTAGTAATAGAGACAATAAGATAAGTGTTATTGGACACATTCTTAGAATAGTCCTTATAGCAATTTAGGTCATAATTAAATTACTTACTCTTTAGGCTAGATTGTAATGTATAAAAAGTATTTTATTAAATACTTTATTATTAGAAAAAAATCCTAGCGGGCGTAAGGTCTATTTTTCCCTTGCCAGGTGGCTATGGGCGTACTCCATTTTGAATGTTAGGCGCTAAGCACAATGGACTCAGAACTAGAGCTACGTTTTTTAGAACTTTTATTTACATAAACTACACCTACTAGTGATAATTCTTACCTCCTAAGCTCAGAATACAGATTGTTCTGTATTCTGAGCTCCTAAGTATATATCCTTGTAGTGTTAATTCGTACCTCTTATGTATATATTCCATTTGTTATGTAGGTATTTCGCTATTTTAACATTAATATCTCTTCTCTATTAGCTCTTTAATATTTATTGTAAACAATTATTTTTGATAAATCTAATCTGTCATTTTGACAAATATTTTCATGGTTTCTATGACAACAGATAAGCAAAGAGTTCTTTGTATTTTTGTCTAAAGTTTGAACAAAATTTGTGTTTGTATTCCAAACTGGCTGTGTGTTATTTGGTTAAGTAAATCCTTAATTTGAATTAGGATACGCTTTAAAATTTTGAATGCTTCTAGATAGATTTCTTTATGAGGAAAAATCTGAAGAAAAGTCAGTGAAAGGACAGTTCTTCAACAGTAAGGAGTGAAGCAACAGTTATCCGAGAGTAAACGCACGACGCCGCACCTCTATCTACCGACGCCGCACCTCTATCTACCGACGCCGCATCTCTTCCTACCGATGCCGCATCTCTACCTACCGACGCCGTATCTCTACCTACTGACGCCGCATCTCTACCTACCAATGCCGCATTTCTACCTACCGACGCCGCATCTCTACCTACCGACGCCGTATCTCTACCTACCGACGCCGCACCTCTACCTACCGACGCCGCATCAATTACCTCCTAGGTTTATTTTTAGCTTTAAGGGGGCATTACACTGAGAGAAATATTTATTTAGCGCTATGTACACAGCGACACGATAACTGGCCACGCTCTTCCACACACAACCATTACTTCACAGTGCGCAGGAGCGCAGGTCAAAATAAAGTAGAATATTCGTTCGCACATATGATAGATTACGAACGCCATGACTATAACAATACGAAAATGCTCGTTTTTGCATTTTTCCGCAACATCAAGATTTATTTGCGGGATCACATTAAGACATATCCTTAAATTTCTCTATTTCATCTACTAGAAAAACTCTTTGACTAGTGACACAATTTTTTACGTGTCCTAATATTTAGGTTTTCTATATAATTTTTTGAGTGAGCCGAACCATGTATCGCGTAATCTATCCTTAAGTAGTTTTAAGGTTTCTACCATTTTCCTGTAATTATAGTCGTCTAATCCTAATCTAAGCTTTCATTTCATTACATCACAGCTCAACAGGAGGGGGAGACGGGGGGAGAGACTCGGTCCGGAAGAGAAGAGGATTATAAAAGAGACATTTACGCTCGCGCGCAGCATATCAAGTCAATGAGCGAGTACAGATGGCGAGCGCAGCGTGACCTTGGCAGCCATTAAACAAGCTAGGCACCGCAGCCTCTTGAAACTTACTGCGCGATGAGGAACTCAGGGCGTCCTCAAAAATCACTGTGCACACAGAGACTAAGACAATTTCAAAATTGTCTTCTAGCGCTTCTTTTTTAATTTCAAAAAAGACCGTTCCGTTGGCAAGACAGACGTGATGCAATCGCTTAACTTGCTTATGAGCTAATCCGCCACTGCAGCGCGTGCAGTTACTTTTTAGTTCAGGTCGGACCATATTTGTGCAGTGAATTTTAAAACGTGCTGCTGCGGCCACCAACTTCAATTCCAAATAGATACACGCTGCGCTTCTCTACATTCGCAGCTACATAAGATCACGCTGCGGCATCCAAATCGTTCGGTTGCTTATCTTATAAGTTCACGCTATGCTTGTCAACTCGCTCAGTGAATTCCACCTTCACGCTACGCCC
Source organism: Herminia tarsipennalis (assembly GCA_945859575.2). Classification (NCBI taxonomy): domain Eukaryota; kingdom Metazoa; phylum Arthropoda; class Insecta; order Lepidoptera; family Erebidae; genus Herminia; species Herminia tarsipennalis. The sequence continues at coordinate 14,051,963 of OX243835.2, forward strand.
CTCTGCTTGCAAAGTGGTACTATTAGGATCGCACTGCGGTCCACAGCTTGACACAGGTTTGACAAAGTCAGTGTCTAGCGTGCGCTGTGCAGTGACTTCTTAATTGACGTTGCATCTTTTTGCTTGTAGAGTGGCTTTTAAGATTAACCTGGGACACCAACTTGTGCTGTTACTTTTAAATTCTCGATAAACCTTTTGCTCGTAGTGACTTTTTAAATTTCTTTATTTGACCCATGTTTGAACTTCTTTTGGTTTTAAATCCTTCAGTTTTTGTTCAGAATTGCCATCAATAGGCTCATCATTAGGATAGTTTGTCATTTGCATTTTAACTTACAATGCCTATAAGTTAAAATGCAAATGACAAACTAAAAATAGAAAAAAATGTAAACACTAAAGTAATAAAAGATCACTCACGTACCTACCACACTCCGTCGGGTCCGCCGATAACAAACCGGTTTCGCGCACAGCTGAATGAAGCCGCGTACGCAGACTGCAGCCAGCGTCTGATTACGCCACTACTTGAATTAATAAAATATCCCGGAATAATCGGCGTAACTGTATGAATGTCTTGTACAAACTTACTAAAAAATAGGACTCACTACAACATTTACTAATAGATAGGAAAACACACAAGATTTTCTACAAATAGAGAAAATTAGATAAAGATAAAGAAAATAAAAATAAATCTAAAATGAAGACTATATTGATGTGTTTATGCACTTCTGCCTTACATAACCCTTTGGGTTATATTAACGGTATAAATCTTTAAAATATATTCAGAATCTTGTTTTAAAAAAAGGTAATCCAAAATATTTTTAAGTAGGTTATAAAACGATATATCACCAGTGGAGTTGCTATTTAACAGTTTGACCGTGAATTTAAGGAAGGACAAATGAAGTGTGTAAATTTGAAAATTACGTGAATGACAAGTGACGAGCAGCAGTGGACTTGTGTAGACCTTTTGGGAGAGCCGGATATATTTGCTTTTATAAGTGAAGCCCATGGTTATGTGAGGTGGTTATACCATTGCGTTGAAACAAATGCGGGACTACTTTCTATTATTAATACATGGGTAAATTATGATGTACAGACATTTGACCATTACCCACTTGTTGTGGAATGTGAATTAGGACAGATATTATGTAAAGAGAGGTTAACTATCAAACCACTCCAAAAAAAATTATGTGTGGAGATCGCTCGAATGAACAAATTCGGTGCTATCATGAGGTAAGTCACAGTGAGCTTAGAGAAATTGATTTTCCAGTAGAGATGTGTCAATGTAGTGACAAATTGTGCAATAATGTTGAGCATAAATCTTTGTTACATAAAATGTACATGAGGTTAGTTACAATCCTGTCGGAGGCTGCTTTAGTTACTTATATGAAAATGAGGACACAATGGAGAGGGGGCTACATTGCAGGTTGGAATAAATATATATCACCATATCACAAGGAGGCAAGGACACGGTTTCTGTTAAGGGTCAACTGTATTTTGACATGTGTGAGAGTAGGACTGTTTTTAAGAATACACTTAAATGGTGCCAAAATAGGCAACAAATTAAAATGGATATCCTTGCTTCTCATCATTTTGCTAATGACTTTAGACAGTTTTGGAAACACACAAATAAATTGAATGGTAGACCAAGCCTCCCGGTCAGTGTTAATGGCAATAGTGATCACAGTGTGATTGCGAGTCAGTTTGGAGAGCATTTTAGGACAAGACCATTAATTAATAGTGGCTGCAGCGGATCTGTAAATATTGCGGCTGTCATACAGGAAAGAGCAGTGCGCTTCACAGCTTCTGAAGTGCGCAATGTCATTAGTGGTATGAGCAGGGGCAAGTCACCTGGACATGACAGTTTAAGTGTCGATCACTTCAGATATGTTGGCGTCCATCTGCCACACGTACTCTCCATGTTTTCTAATTTATGCTTGTGTTATGGGCACTTACCCGAGGGGCTAACTTAAACCATAGTGGTTAACATTGTCAAAAATAGGCAAGGGGATATAGGAGATTTAAACAACTATCGACCCATCTCCCTAGCAACCATTATAGAATAGATCACTATTCTTGATTGATGGTCTGCTTAAAAGCATTCTGATTCATCACATCACGCTGCATGATGCTCAGTTTGGTTTCCGAGCGGGGCTTTCCACAGAGAGTGCAGTTCTATGTCTTAAGAAGGCTATCAGATATTACGTTGACAGGAAAAACACAGTGTATGCATGCTTCCTGGACCTGTCAAAAGTATTTGACAGAGTGCTTTATACCAAACTGTTACTCCTTTATTTCAATATTAGTATTTAGCCCAAAATAATCAGGTTAGGTGGGCCGGGACTTTGTCTGACGCGTATTAATTGGATGGTGGTGTGCGACAGGGTGTTTAACCTCTCCTCTGTAAGCTGTGACCTTATCTGTGAGCTGAGTGGTACACACACAGGGTGTCATATTGATAGCGTATGATGATATGGTCTTGCTGGGTCCATAAGTTGTTGGGATACAAAAGTTATCTTCAATCTGTGAGGCATATGCAGTGGAGCATGGGCTTGAGTACAATATAATTAAGAGCCAAGTTCTTATCTTCAAAAGTTCCTCGAACCCTCCGGTCTATGTTCCACCTATCAAGCTAGGTGGGGAGACTCTGCGAGTTGTGGCCGGTTTCAAGCACTTAGGGAAAATTGTGTGTGACTAATGACCTCAAGGATGACGTAGACATTGAGAGAGAACGGAGAGCGTTGGCAGTACAGGGAAATATGCTTGCCCACAGGTTCGCCCGTTGTACTGAGGCAGTTAAAATAATTATGTTTAAGGCATTTTGCCAATCGTTTTATTCGGGTGGACTCTGGGTAAGGTGTACATTACAGTACCGTAGGGCGGCAAATGTTTTGCGTGCCCAGTACATCAACATCTTTAGAATGCTATTGCAACTACAAAGAGATTGCAGCGCATCACTTATCTTTGCAGAGGTACACACAGACGGCTTTCATGCCATCATGCGCAAGAAAGCCGCCTCTATTTGGCAACGAATCAGGAATAGTAGCAATAGCATGCTAAATGTGATTGCTGATCGTTTTGATTGTCCAAATCAGCAAAAGTTTAGTTGTAAAGAAAAATGTATTCATAATTCATTTTATTCACATATAATAAGTACAAAGTTACAAATTAATTCTAAGAACAATGGTAGTGCTTAAGTATATGGGTGCCTGTACTAGGTAATACCTGTATCACAGGCTGTAAAAGTGCTTAATGTTAGTCTTAACTATATCGAATATTTATGATTAACAATATAAATTCGAAATATAAAACGTATAGGAACTAGTTGTGTGTAATAATATTATGTTCAAAACAGTTTACATCAGCACTTTTAGAAACTGGGCTAAAGTTGACTTTGCATAAATCGCGTTCGAGTCTATTCTTATTTATTTATTGTTTTTTAATGCGATCGAATTAATAAAATACATAGATAGCGATAAATCGTAAGTAGGACAGTAGAGTAATGGAAGAATTTGAAACAAATGTCACGTACGGAAGTTTAACCTTTAGCTTGGTATAATATGTAGGATGGGGGATGATTAAAGTCCATGGTGTCCACTGCTTAAAGTACTAAGCAGCGCTCTAGGCGCCTTCATAGTCCACGGAGTTTATGTAGCGGTACTCCGCAGCTCTTTTGGCAGGGCACTCGGCATCGCCTGTTTTAAGACTGTGCGGCTTATTGAATCGTCGGCAGGTTGCGCATTTCGGCGAGTCCTGTTTCTTGAAGCATTCCATCATCGAGTGACCCGTTTCCCCGCAATATCCGCATGTTGGGGTTGTGTCTCTCCATGACTTAGCTGCATGGCCATATTGGTGGCAGTTGTAACATCTAGTTACTAACGTAAAATCTCGGACAGGACAGGAAGTCCAGTTAATAAAAAGTCTACCTTGGGCAACCAACACTTTCCTAATTTGTGCTGAGACTTCAATCATGAAGTTACAGGTCGAGGCGTCTTTTTTACCAGATTTGTGGCTTAATTTTGTGGAGGACAAAAACGAATCCATGGGCATCGAAGGTATTTTATCAGCTATATTTTGTTCATATATATAGGTTAGAAAATCCTTTTCCAACAATGAAGCTGGTACTCCAACAACAATCATTCGTGGTTTTCGCTTTTGAGGGTCGCCGGCGGTAAAGCCGGACTAGGACATTTGTACAGCCTGATTAAGATTAGCAGCGTCGTCTTTTGTTTCAGTGCTAATTATAACACCTCCATTGGTCGTTTTTCTAACACCTCGAATATGTAGCTTCAAATGAAGCTACATATTCGAGGTGTTAGAAAAACGACCAATGGAGGTCCAGTGACGAAACTAAGACAGTTGTTCAAACACTCATCAAGCCTGATCAAATGATCAGGCTTGATGAGTGTTTGAACAACTGTCTTAGTTTCGTCACTGGATCTTTGCTTATTATGTCGATAGATGGCAACAGCGCTTAAATTGTTAGGGCGTACTATATTATTGGACATCTTCTTCACCATATCTGCAAACGAAGCATTTCCCGCACAGGACTCCTCAGTCTGCTTAAGCACCGTAATGTGCTCCGATAGGTTACCTTTTTCTCGAAGTTCCTTGATGATGCCAGAGGCTTCAATGATCTTCTGTTTGAGCGATTGGTATATTACGGACATTTGTGACGCATTGTGTTGAACCTTTCGGCACTGATTGGATATTTTAAATTTTTGCTGACTATTTAGTTTGCCCTCAGAAGAAATTGAGCATTCCTCGCTTAATTGCTGGTCAGTAGCCGACATCCACTTCTGTATATCAGAGTAGTAGTACACGAGTTCAAATGAGAAACCTGATTTTCGGGCTGGGTTTTGCGGCTTCATCGGTGAGTGAAGGTACTGAGCACTCCCGATCGGATTATCCGGGTTGTTACTCATACTGAGTAACTAATAAAACACTTATTATTAAGCCAACATAGCTCCAATATTACACACTTAGCAACAAGTGATAGTACTCCACTCGGTACTAAAAGTAGGTCACATTTAAATTATTGTTATTTAAATAATATTGTTAGTGCACACGTCCGTATATTTTATTGAATTTATGATGATTATGTTTAATATAAAAATGGATTTTATGTGAAATAAGTCAGGGATATTGGGTATTATTAATATTATTATTATTTACTTTAGTAGAAACAAGATACGCCGCGCGGGGCTTTTGATGCATCGCTGACCAAGCTGGTAACGCCGTCCCTTGATGATGGATTCTGGTGCTACTTTGACTTCCTCAAGGACTTAGCTCAGTCAACTCCCCTTTGTCTCGTACGGAAATGATGCAGAAACTTATTTCGTATTTTTTGACTTTTGTTTATTCCCATCATGGTCCACCAATTTATGTCTTCGCCGACATAAAGGAGCCTCCATTGAAACCAAGATTGAAAAAAAAAAGAAAGTAAAGGAAACTTCGTATAAAGAGTAGAAATGTGAGGTAGATGTACATTGTTAGAAAAATAATATTATAACGCCGGGCAAATATTACAAGACAATGTGAGATTATTATGATAACCTATTATAAATTGCTTCAGGTGCTAGCGCCTGAACACTCTAAAAGGAACAAAATAAACTTTCAATTAATGAATTTGTTATCATTTTTATTTATTATACAATTTATATGTACCTACAATATATATACACAAAAGCTTGTCGCGAAAATATTCACTAAATCGAAAAAGTTTATTAGAAACCTTCAAATGTTTTTAAAAGACCTGTCAAATGATGTACCTACCACACGTTGAAGTTTGCTGAAAATATTTTTGGTTTACATGTACGGAATTCATTTCATTTTTTAACTTTCAAACTAAGTAGCAGCTTCTACCTATGTCCCAAATATCATCAATATTCATTGTGTAATCAGTAGGACATGACGAAACTTTATGGGTTCCGGTTTTGTCATTTTGGCTACGGAACCCTAAAAATAGTGCGTTATATATATTTTCCTAATTTATTGTAAGTACTCTTGTCTTATTCATTCATTCTTTAGCGAGATATATATGCAAATTTAGTAGTATGCGAGGTGCGGGTGCGTGGTCTTTCAGACAGATAACAGCGAGGTGTTTGTAACCGTATGGTTTTTGCTACGTACCTACTACCTACAAATAAAAAGTAAAAATAAATAGTTAATGTGTGCATACACAATTTAGCGGAGACACTAATTTTGATAGTGCTATTGTATAGGCTTTTTTGGGTAATAAAATGCAGAAACACGCCTACCACCAATAACATTTCGAAAGTATACCACATGTCAAAGCCGTGACAAATAAGTAAGTAAAAATTATACATTTTTTTGTTCATTAAGCAGGACATTTTATAGTGAAACTTGGCGGCATATTTAAGGCTTCCTCTGAATGCAGCTGGTCTGTTCCTAGATATTGACAAAGGATTTGATATGGAGTGGTTTGGGTAGTGATGAAATTCATGTCTACAACTAAGCTTCTTAAACAGGTATGTCGGTCTTCGAGTTTTAAAGGTCATCGCTGACCGCAACACCCCGGCACCTCCCCAGCACCGCCTCACCTCGAGCGGTTAGTATTCTTTGTATGGGTTTGTATAGATTATGCTCCTTTTCACACGTTTCAGTTTCAATCCGGTGGCAATCCGGTGCCGGCTACCCGGCGCGACGTGTATGGTGATATACTTTAGCTTTTACATGATCCTGCGTCCGTCCGGTCCGGCCGCCATACCATCGCCGCCGGATAGCCGGCGCTGGATTGAAACTGGAACGTATGAAAAGGACGTAACGCCCACTACATCAACTCCGTAACGGCACCGAATCGCCTTGCTCGCGAGTAAACCACTCGGTGACAACCCGCTGTTCGCATCACAGAGCAAAAGAACACCGGGTGTGACCGCTCGCCGGCAACGCGCGGGCCCTACGCGAGTTGACAGCGCGCTCCAAGCGAGTGATTAGTGTAACAGAAGACTATTTCAATGTGTTGGCATTTGTATTTACTTAGTTTTTTTATGAATTGTAAAGAATGACCATGCTTAGTGTAGGGTTCCACAGCTGTCACTACAAAGAAACGCACTACATATGAAAAAATAAGATCACAAAAGTACAACAGCAAAGGAGCGTATCTTCATGGTACTTATGTCCTTTTGTTGAGAAGTGCACTTTTTCTTCAATAACGGTATAACACATAATGTTGAAAATAATTTTAGTTGAAAGTATTTATTAAGTATTTTTTATCATATTTTTGGCCATACGGTTTAAAAGTTACAGGGGGCACAATTTCTGCAACTTTCGGAGCGATTATTTCCGAAAATAATAACTTACTCAAAAAAAAAATTTGGACCCTTAAAATGTTTTAAATGATGTGCTACACGTAGATGTTTGCTAAAAAAAAGCTCAAAAAAAAAATAGAAAAGAAAATTCTAGAAATACGAGTAGTTTATTTATTTTTATGATTTAACTATTGAACTAAGTAGCGGCATAAACAAGACATCTATGCTTCAAATTTCATCCATACCCATTGAGTAGTTTTTGAGTAAAATTCCTGTGACATACGAAGGGGCATAACAAAATATTGTTTGCTACGGAACCCTAAAAAAACCATTTGACATTCTCTTACTCACGTCGTGCGGGCATATTGTATGACTATATTTACACTTTGATCTGTATTGTATAACAAGTTATGCATTTTAAACAATTGCAATCTCAAGTGAGATTAGGGAGGGGAGGGGGGAGAGGACCAAGCCAAAAGTCACAATATCTCACTAGGGGGAGGGAGGTGGTCAATACCACTTAAAATCACCTAATAAAATATTACAACAGTACTTAGCTACCGCGGACGCGTGTGACACTGCTCTCGGCCGCTCGCTGTTGTTTGTTATTGATGCGTCGAATATAAGATTGAAATCGAATTTTAAGGGCAACTCCTAGTAATAGGAGTCCCTGTGTTTGAGAATGAGTAGTTCTCCACCGAGCCAACAACCCACAATGTATCAAACAAGTGTGAAGACTCAAAAGGAAAACAAAAATTCAAGTTATGCCAACGTTACGTCGACAACATTGTTTGCAAAGAAAGACCAAGCTATCATACTACTCGTAGATTCGATAGACGGTTTAACGTTGAAGGAGTAAATTTTAGCGCTGTCGTCCATAGTTCCAGCGACATCTATACGGTTCGTATCTCGCATATAAAATGCACGAATATGCATTTATCTAGATTTAAGAACTACAGTTGAAGATTTGGTTGACAACAAGAAAAAAGTTACGATAAAAAACAATGTTCTCGATATAAAAACGTTAATTATGAGGAATAAATGAATAGTTTTGTCCAATGTTTGTCCTGTAATACCTCATTGTGCTTTAGAACAGAAATTGGATGAATTAAACATCAAGCTAATGTCACCTATAACCTTTATGAAAATAGGAGCCACTGAGCCGGGCTTCTCCCATATATTGAGCTATAAGCGACAATTTTGTGTTACCCCTGAAGATGAAAAACTTCCTGAGTAATTTCAGATTACATTTGAAGGAACAGACTACTGGATTTACGTTTCTTCGGATTCACTTAAATGCTTTACCTGTAATATGATGGGTCATGTTGCAAAAAATTGTCCACAAAATATGTCAAATATATAATCACTACCTGAAGAAATAGAATCCAATCTAGAGGAAGAAATCAACAAAACTTTTAACCGAAACGATGAACTGACATCGACCCCTACATTTGCTCAACCAACGTCGACAGTAGAAAAATATTTACAACTAACCGAAATTACCCATAAAGGAATAAAGCGTCTCCTCTCACCCACAGTTAGTGAATCCTCACAGTTAGACCCAATCACGCAATCTTACCCAAATAGAAATTACTTAGATATCATGGAAGAAACAGACGAAACGGGCAGTAATATATCATCAGAAGAGGTAGAAGAATACACAAAAACAAAGAAAAAGCTAAAGGGCAATGACCATCGCTCAGAAGGAGAAATCTGGAAAGATATTAAAGATAATATGATTAGTCTAAGCAAAGAGACAACCTTTACCGTAAATTTAGACCAATTTATTAGTTTAATGGACAACACAAAAGGAAAAAAGAACATATAAGACATTGTACACCTATATACAGATAACATTAAGGGCTTAATCAAAATGTGCAGTACATTGCACTATAAAATGAACAAAACCCTAAAAAATAGATGTTCATGATTATCAAGAAAACTACATGAACTTAATATGGATTATTAAGTTCATGTAGTTTGTAACTTGTAAGCTTTCTTTTTTTTCAACTTTTTTGTTTATTAACTTCTATATAAGTTTTCTTTATTTTGTTTAATTTATTATACATCAAATGGACTTTTTACAACGGAATGTGAATGGTTTTTAAAAGCGTTTAGAACATATTAAATTGTTAATGGGTAAGTTAAGTCCAGACTGCATTTGTTTACAAGAAACAAACTTTACTGGTAATTACTGTGCTTCAATAAAAGAATATTATCATTTCTTTACAAAGTAACCGAGCCAGTGGCGGAGTAGCTATATTTATTTTAAACCTTATAGCCTCCCAGAAGAAATACACATTAACACTTTTACTTTTACGCTAACGATATGCACTGTTTACCTTTCAAATAAAACCCATTAAATAAAAATGATTTAAGTGATCTTGTCCGCCAACTCCCATCACCATTTATTATCTTAGGTGATTTCAATAGTCATCATCTACAGGGTGACTTTGAAATCAGTCGACAAATTGATAGGGGAGTATCAGCACCGTTAGTACTTAAATTATGCATTGACAAATTGTGAATTTAAATTGTAAAAAAAACATCCGATTTTATTGCTTAAAACGACGGTGACAGGTCTATTAAGGTTTAGTAAACTAAAAGAATCAGTACATTATCATTATTTCCATATGTCTAAAACATAAACAAATAAATAAAATGAACAAAGTTTAAAAATCGTACGACGCGCTATAAAAATCATAATTTCGTAAAAACGTAGTTCATTCAAAGGGTCATAAACACCAAATAAAGAAAGTACAGAAGGTAACATTCAAACAACGCGCTCAATAACAACGGATACTTAAACACCGTTCACGGACACAAAATCTCGCGTCGCCTTCCGAACTACGTGGTCTAAAGTGATATTTATACCCTGTTCCATGTGAACGATGTGTATGTGCGCGTCGCTACGTATGAACGTTATCTTCTGTACTCTCGGTGTTTTGTGTAATGCACTCCCGACGACAAACCCGATCGGGGATTCCGCCGGCCGGCACGTGTAACGCGGGTGGTGCCGCTGGGGGGAATGAAACATACCGATATCGATACTTTTTCGAAATCACATACTTGTAAAGTAGCATTCTTGAATGTAAAGGATTGATATTTTTACAAGTGTTAATAGCTTTTTAGAAAACTTCTAGTACGTTCGCATACTCTATCCAGTATTCTAATAAAGTTTGTTAGGATTGTTGTCGAGTACATTTTAAACAAACTTCATTTATTTATAAAAAGAGGAATTGAAAACACAAATCATACTTACTAAGAACAATTAAATACATTAATACCAACACAGCATGCGAGTCACTTCAGCCCTCGTAAGTACAAGTACGAGTGAATAATTACAAGTATGTAACTAAAATAAGTAATGATCATTATCTACGGAAATATCTATGAATTTCATTTGCTCCCATAGTATCATCTCTAAACGGCGCGGGCGCGAGCCAATCGTTGCAAACAATTTCACCAGTCGGACGAAAGCTTAATTAGGTGACGGTCGTGGGCTGCATAAAAAAGTAATCGATTGTGTAGTTATCGAAGTTGTGTACTGTTAAGTTATAAGTTTTCGAAGATGCCTAGGGGTACGAGAAGAAACAGTGAACTTTTTGATAACCAAAAAATTTTAAATGTGGTGATTTGGTATAGCCAAACTAACAATTTAAAGAAAACGCAGCGAAGATGGTGAGAAAATTATCCACGGCAAAACTAACCGTCCTTAGAGAGGATACTAAGTACCACTCGAAACCTTTTGGACTTCGGTAAGTAGTCTTCATGTTCCCACCCATGCCATGTAAAAGTATGAAGGAAAAATTGGTTTTACATTGTTTTGTTTCGCGGCATGATAGGTAGGTTAGGTACAGATAGTTCGTCGATTCATTACCGTACCTAAAATAAGGCAGTGGACTGTATAAATATTATAATGGATAACAAAGAATCGTACAACTGTTAGTCGCGGAACTTAAACGGCTATTACACTACCCTGAATCAGGGCCGTAAATCGAGGTGGCCTTGAAAATTTGTTAGAGAATTAGGGCCCTAATTCTTATTACACCGCTCTTTTTAAGGATTTAGGGTCCCTGATTCAGTGTATTGTAATAAGCGCATTAAATATGAGGACAAATAAATTGATACAAAAATGAGGTGCGCGAGCGCGGTTGTGCGTTGAATACATGCGCTGCGGTGCGGCGGCGGGCGCGTCGACCGGGGAGTCCCGCTCCCGCACCCCGCCGTCCCCTCCGCGCCGCCTGAGCGCGGCGCTATGTTGACTGAATGACTCCACACTCTGTCATTGTGTGTTCATTCATGCTCACGGAAACAAAAAACGGCGGCGCATGAAGTTACATATTAGATACTAATGTATTTTTTTTGTATTTTAAAGTATCATAGAACATTAATATTTTCTTCTAATAATATGTCCTAAAAAATCTTGGATACACGCAGGTTTACTCATTGAAGTTTGTCGACTCAATTGAAAGTCTTCCAGTATATTGGGGTTCTGAAAAATGTGACACTAGAGGTAAACTAGTAGCAGAGTGGTTAGATGATCAGGATAATATGTTGCTTGAATGTTGTTATTAAATACTGGTCAATCCACCCACTTCAATAGTAATACGGGTCTCTACGGGTCGATCTTACCATTGCTTCAGAAAACATGATTTCATATTTTGAATGGAATGCTTTAGAGGATTTAAATGACAGTGACCATTTCCCAATTTAGATTAAATCTCTTATACCGGGAAACATATCTAACTCTAAAAACAATTAGGGTTCCCCAAAAATGGAAATTTGACAGAGCTGACTGGATAATGCTGAGTGAAGAAATTGAAAATAATATTTTAAACCTTATTTTTTTTTTTTTTTTTTTTTTTTTTTTTATTGCCTATGGTTGGCAGACGAGCCAGCGGCCTACCTGATGGTAAGCGGTAACCGCCGCTCATGGACTACAGGAATGTCAGGGACACACCCAAGCCGCTGCCTACCGTGAAGTGAAAACTCTCTTTAAACCTCGTTTGAAGAAAGACATGTCGTAGCGCTCGGGAAACACCGCAGCAGGTAGTTCATTCCAGAGTCTACACGTACGTGGAAGAAAAGAACGCCGGAATCGATCCGTACAGGACCGTATTGTTTCCAGGTGGAATGGATGAACCCTACTACGATGTCGAGTGGTGCGGTGGTAGAAAGGTGACGGTGGCACCATGTCAAACAGTTCCTCAGAGCACTCCCCGTTGAACAGACGGTAGAGTACGCAAAGTGCACCAAAGTCACGCCTCTGCTGTAAAGACTCCAGTCTGTCCGTGAGATTGGGGTCATCAACGATCCGAACAGCTCGCCTTTGGAGGGAGTCAAATGGATCGAGCAAGTATTTGGGGGCACCCGCCCAGAGATGAGAGCAGTACTCCACGTGCGGTCGAACCTGCGCTTTATAGAGCACAAGTCGCTGTGCCGGCGAGAAGTAACGCTTCGTTCTGTTGAGGACACCCACCTTTTTGCTCGCCAATTATTATTTGGCTTTACTTTCCAAATGACTCCCAAACTGGACTTTGCTGGAGATTTCGACACCGAGGATCCCAATACTCTCGGTGACTCGGAGTGTAACTCCTTGGAACTGTGGCACTAGGACAAATGGGTCTTTCTTCGCAGTGAACGCGCATACTTGTGTCTTTGTGGGGTTGAATCGAACCAGGTTCCTCTCACCCCATTCGGAGACCCGCCCCAGAGAGTCCTCGACTTCTGACACAAGTTGCAACCGTCTCTCCTGAGCAATGCTCCGAGGGACGTTATGTTGGCTGGTATATCGCGCATCACCCGTGCTGTCATCCGCATACCAATGTATGTTCTCTATGGACAGCATATCATTGATATGCAGAATGAACAGTGTTGGGGAGAGCACCGAACCTTGTGGAACACCAGCATTAATGGTTTTCAGACTGGAACAAGCACCGTCAACGACGACCATAATGCTCCGATTGTCCAGAAAGCTAGCGATCCATCTGCAGAGCCCCTCGGGGATTCCATAAGAAGGAAGCTTCGATAGAAGGGCCTTGTGCCAGACCCTGTCAAACGCCTTGACAGCGAGAACCTCGCCCTTGCCTTCCAAGGCTTCAGCCCAGCGGTGCGTGAGGTACACAAGGAGATCACCAGCTGAGCGACCGTAACGGAAGCCGTACTGGCGGTCGCTTATCAGCTGGTGCTCCTCAAGATACCGCAAGAGTCTGGTGTTGAGAACTCTCTCCGTCACTTTTGATAACAAGGATGTTATCGCTATCGGCCTGTAATTTGACGGGTCTGACCGGTCACCCTTTTTGGGAATAGGGTGGACATTGGCGACCTTCCACGAAGATGGAACCCTTCCGGTTTTATATGAGAGGCGGTAGAGGCACGTCAGAACGGGGGTCAACTCAGGGGCGCACGTCTTAAGTACCACTGCAGGGATGCCGTCCGGCCCGCTCGATTTCTGGGTATCAAGGAGCCTGAGCTCCTGCCTAACCGCACGTTGCGTGATGCGTATTTCTGGCATGGAGCTCTTACACTTTGGGATGGAAGGTGGTGTGGCTCCTCTATCATCCAAAGTCGAGTTAGAGACGAAGAGTCGGCCCAAGAGATCGGCTTTCTCCTTAGCACTGTGGGCCAGACTGCCATCGAAATTGCGCAGTGGTGGGAGGTTGGACTGGCAAAAGTTATCTTGTGCAGCTTTAGCGAGCGACCAGAATGCACGACTCCCAGAGGGATGCCTTTGAAGTCGCTCGCCAATTCTGGCAATGTGATCTGCCTTTGCTATAGCAATAGCCTTCTTGTTGGCTCTGGAGGCGGCGTTGAACTTACGTTTCTTATAAATCTAAGTTCAAACTCTGATACTTGTATTAACGATATAGTTCAAAAGTTCACACAACTAATTTTAGATGCAGCTAATAAATCGATTCCTAAAACATCTGGTATATTTAAAAATAAATATTCACCTTGGTGGAACAACGATTGTAAGATAGCAGTTAAAGAAACAAAAAAGGCATTAAGAAATTAAAAAAAAAACAAAGTGATTTATTTCAAATAGAGTACAAGAAAAAGAGAGCTTATTCCAGAAGAGTCCTTAAGGAAAGTAGAAGAAAATATTGGGAAAACGGGGTTTCATCTATAAAAAGTGATATACCAATAGGTGAAATGTGGAAAAAAATAAACAAAATTAACCGCCGTAATACCAATATTACGGCATTATTTATTAGTATTGAACCCAAGTTCAATACTATACCATTAGAAAAACCTGACGAAACATTCACGAACAGATAATAGGTTGGTATACCGAAACTACCAACCTATTATCTCAGACGTTTTCAAAAAACTCAAGTTCACTTAACTACAACGATGAATTTGTAGTATACAAGACAGATCAAGAAGCGGAATTTATTTTTGATGTACCTAATAATTCTAATCCAATGAATAATGATATATCTATGCATGAACTTACACTGACACAAGTAGGTAATACTAGCCCAGGACCAGATAATGTTTCTAACGCTATGATTAAATATTTACCAAAAATAGGGCTTCAGTATTTGTTAATTATATAATCATGTCGTGGGCAACGTCTTGGAGGCGCGGGATCAGGAAAATCCATTAATTATAATATCATGAGAAAAGATATCAAGTCCTAATGAGCTACTATGAGTCACAGTGACTACTACTACTATGCAAGCATTTTTAATTCAATTCAACAAGCAGAAGTTTCAGCAAAAACTATACCTGACTACGACATTTTTTAGACCGATACGTCATGTGGTCATATCACAGAAACATGTAGTATGTAGCTTCATGCCACCTCTGGGTGATATGTACCTACCTACATACTACATTTTTCTCGTAATAACCAATAGACGCGTGAGCGTTCCCTAACATAGCACCCAGACATACAATAACAAATCATAAATCGAAATCGGATGAGTCGTTTAAACGCTATGGTGGTATATCCGTATAATAATAATAATACAAAATAGTAAATGTAAAAGCAACTTTTCCTTTTTGGCTTCACAGTGATCGAGTAAAACGAGATCATCTGTGAACAACATACAGAACTAAATACTATACTCTATCTGATAATCTTTATTGCACCTGAACACTATTTCTTCTATCATTTGCACACAACTCAAAGTCATTTAATGAGTTTATAATGCGCAATAAAGGTAGTATTTCACTGTTGTGCATATATCGTAGGTATAAGGTATTTATTTTTGTAGGTACTAGACATTCTCGATGTATCTACACGACTACTATTGGTACTTCTGACTGCCGCCTGACGGACTAAGTACGCACAAATCGGTTCATATAAAACTTTTATAATAACAATAATATAATCATATCTCTGGACAATTTACAACACCATCTGATCCCAAACTAGACAGAACCTGTACTATGGCCAATTAAAAATAATTATACATTTATACCTAGTCCGGCCATAAGTTCTGTTACAAATAAAAATGCATTTTTTTTAAGGAATTATGTAATATTACTAAAACTTATATGTTCATAATTATTAAAGTCTCAGCAAAAAAAAAAAACAAAATTCTATTCAATATGGCCACCTTTGGCTTTTATACAGGTCTTAATTCTGTCTGGCCACGAATCTATAGATTTACGCACTGTTTCCATAGGTAATTTCGCCACTTCTTGCTCCAGACGTTTTTAAGAGACTGAATATCGCCATGTGGTTTAGAGCAAACTATGTCCTCTAAAACTGACCACCATAAGTCTAAAGGGTTGAGGTCTGGGCTAGATAAGGGCCAGTCTTTAGCTCTTATAAAGCCCAGAACGTTTGTTTCAAGCCAGGCTTAGGTAGTTCGTGCCTTGCGACCAGGTGCAGAGTCCTGCTGGAAAGTCCACGGTGCATTTTTAAAAAGTGTATTGCTGAGAGGTTTCACAACACGATCCAAAACTGTCTCTTAATACACTTTGGCTGAAGTTTTCACTCCTTTTTCGCAAAAATGTAGCTTTGTGACGCCTTGATAAGACACGCTTCATCAAACCATCACTGACTCAGGATGATGACCACGCTGTACCTTTCCTATCACTTGAGCAGCTTCTTTAGAACTATGAGCGTACACTTTATCATTTTGCTTATTGTAGTGCTCTTCAATCGTGAAGCTTTTTTCATCGGTAAAGAGGATATATCTGTGCCCTTCACCTGCGTATCGCGACAGAAGGCGTTTTGATCGATCCACTCTCTTTAATTGTAAAGATTTATTTAGGGCATGTCCTGTATATCGACGATCTTCCTAATGGGATTTCGACGAATTCTGGCTTAAACAGCATTAACAGTATTTGTAGTTCTAACAGCACGCGGCCGCCCCGATCTTTTATGGTCTTCGACAGAGAAAGTGTTGTTGTATCTGTTGATAGTAAGATATACGAATATACGGCTGATACCAAGCTTTTGAAGTGTCTGGAATATGACCGACGGCTCCATACCCACTTTGTGCAAGGCAATCACCGCAATCCTATTATCCTTAACACCCCAATCCATATTGTAATTTGATAATGAACACGAAAAAATTTGTGAAATGGCGCGAAATCGAAAGAACTTATAAAAATAATAAACGCGTTCTAAAATGAAAGTAATTAAAAAGTTGATCGAACCCACGACCTCTGGCTTAGCAGTCATGGTCACTAACCACTAGACCAACAGGCCAGTCATCACCTTTAGGCAAAGAAGGTCAAATTCGTCGGCAGTCAGGTTTATACACGCCTGTTTCTTACCATGCTGAATAAAGGTCAGTTGGCAAGTCAAATGTGTAAATATAATACCATTTTTGTGTAGTTTAAAAATCTATTTCATGTGACCAAAAAGAATACTTAAGAAAAAAAATGAGCAAAGTTTATATAAACTTTGCACAATTTTACTCTCTTTCAATGACAGAAGAATATTTTTTTGTCATTCAAATTAACTTCAGACATATGACATGACCAAGGCATTTCATCGACATGATTTCTGCTTTTATACCTCCACGGTATGCTGCACAACATCGCCACCCCTTTGATTCCCAAGGGTGTCTG
Organism: Herminia tarsipennalis; assembly: GCA_945859575.2. Lineage (NCBI taxonomy): Eukaryota > Metazoa > Arthropoda > Insecta > Lepidoptera > Erebidae > Herminia > Herminia tarsipennalis. The sequence continues at coordinate 14,069,266 of OX243835.2, forward strand.
TCGTTAATGACAACTCAATCAATCAATCAGTCATCAACCCGTAATTTATCTATCATAATTGCGCGTTCAAGACCACTACAACAAATATTGAGGTTTGTTTGGTGTGTATGCACACCTCAGAACAAAAGGAAGTGGTTATCAATGTTCTATGATGCATACCATACAAATATGACACATCCTGACTATAGTCAGGTTGTGCCTAACCTAAGAATAAATTGAGAAATTATTATGTTTCACAATTTAGATTTTGAACAAAGACGTTTTTCTTCTATGTCAGATTAGCTTAAAATGCGGATTGAACATACACTTAATTAAAAACACCTATGTTAGATAGCTAAAAACAAAAAACTTTTTTAAAAAAAATACTACCGACTTCATAAATAAATTCAAGGCAACTAAAAAGTAAAAAATAATATCTATGTAGATTAACAAAAACAAATTAACATTTTGAAGTTGGTGCCATGAAATAGTTGTTTTTGTTTAATTCGGCACCAACTTCAAAATGTTAATTTGTTTTTGTTTCTCACTTTTTAGTGGGTTGGTTTGTACTTCACCTAAGTTACAATAGGCTTATGTCAACTGCTCAAATCCCTTTACAAAATATTGCTTGCCCCGATGCAGGGCGGTTAATTGTTGAGGAGTTCACATTATAGTTCATTATCAGCTCTATTACATTGTGTAATAGTAGTATGACGAGAGTAAAATGCTACTCAATATCATATTAAAGTAATTGAATCGCAAACCGTGAAATATTGAATAAGTCCGCTCGTCATTTGTGGTCTTCATCATCAGTTCTACTTCACCAATAGGTGCTTTTTGAGAGTAAATGCACGAATCACTATGAAATGTACCTAAATCACTGAAGATGTGCCTTTAATAAAGAGTTCCCTCGATTTCTCCAGGATCCCATCATCAGATCGTAATCTGATGACAGTGGAACCAACTTGAAAGTATACCCTTTCATACACAAAAATAATTTTTCGAATCGGTTCAGCCGTCTTTGCGTAATCGGTGAACAAACATACATAAAAAAAATACAGTCGAATTGAGAACCTCCTCCTTTTTGAAGTCGGTAATTAAGGGAAAACTAAAATTTCGTTTGCTTTTTTAAAAGATTACTCATTTATATGAGACTCAGAGTCGTGAACATAAGGCAGACAAGTTTACCTTTGGCGACAATAATATCGGTGTGTATGCATGACTGATAACAATACATAAAGTATATTGAGTCATTCATTCACAAACAAATCATTTGATAAAATATATTGATCTTCAAAGTACCTACCTCTTTAATTATGATGAAATAGTTAATGCAAAGGAAAAGTTACAAGTGCATTGCCGTAATTTATAGTGACAGTAAACGTTTAGGGTCATTTTTCATAGCAAAATAATGTTTATGATATCATGTCCTCTTAATCAAAATAATAATATTTTGCGCTCAAATGAACCTGTTACGCAAAACGGCTGGCAGGAGCTGGATGCGAGAAGCCGAAGATAGAACAAAGTGGCGTGCAATTGGAGAGGCCTATGTCCAGCAGTGGACTGCGATAGGCTGATGATGATGATGATGATGATGATGAACCTGTTTCAATGTACAATTCTAAGTAGACATTCATATACATATTAACCCATATGATGTCCCACTGCCGGGCACTGGGCACGGGTCTCCCCAGCAGAACCTACTTATTATAGATCCTGGGAGTTACTGCCCTAATCGCTACATATTATAGCAATTATTTAATCTGCAATCTGTCTGAAGTACAGTTTAATTTTTCTGTTACGTACTGGTATTTATCTAATATATAAAATTCTCGTGTCACAGTTTTCGTTCGAAACGGCTTGACCGATTTTGATGAAATTTTTTGTGCTTATCCGGTATCTATGAGAATCGGCCAACATCTATTTTTCATACCCCTAAGAGTTTATTTGTTTGTTTGAATGCGATAATCTCAGGAACTACTGGGCTGCACTGAAAAATTTATTTTATTGTTGGATAGCCCATTTATCGAGGAAGGCTAAAGGTTATAACATCACGCTACGACCAATAGGAGCGGAGCAGCAATGAAAAATGTTATAAAAAAAAGGAAGACAAAAGGGAAAATTACAATCTATTATTCATGCCCCTAAGTAATAAGGGTTATCCACCCCTAACATTTATAACTATACTATAATATTAGAAGAGAGAGAAGAGTTTGTTTGTTTGTTTGAACGCGATAATCTCAGAAACTATGGGTCCAAATTGAAAAAAATATTTTACTTTTAGATTGCCCATTTATCGAGGAATGCTATAGGCTATAAAACATCGCGCTACAACTAATGGGAGCGGAGCAGCAAGTAAAAATGTTTGCAAAAATGGGGAAAATTTACGCAGACGAAGTTGCGCGGGTCAGCTAGTAATATATAAAAGTTACTTTTACTAGGTTTTTCGAAAAAAATATATAATAATACGATCACATTATTAGTTACTTACTCAGAGAAAGTATTTATACTTACCTTTGAAAATATGGATAAAATAATATTTTTATTGTCACTTATTACGAGTCAGTGTGCACGCTGCCTTATCTCATACAAACCGATATTACTTAGAACTGATTAAATGTAATGTCGTTCGTGGTGGGTATATAATGGGTTTTGTCCTAGAGCTGCTACTCTGACTTTGATTCAAGTGAACCATAGTTGTGTGATTTGTTTTGTAATATTTTAGAAATGTTAAACAATAATTTGTGGGTGCATGGCGATCAAAATGTTAGTATACCGGCCCATTTGAATTTCGGAAAATTTATTTTAGACCGGATTCGACGGAAAAATAATGAAATGGCATTGGTAAGTAAAAACTATTTTTATAAACCTTCAATATAAAATAAAACACTTTCCTCTAGACAACTCTTTCATACTAAAGTCAAGATGAATGTGAAATGTTAAATAACAAAGTTGCTTGGCAACCACTCTAGAAAAAGGTGTTGAAAGAAATAGGATTGTCTTTTCTTTATTAGGATTTAATCTATTTTATTTAAATTGATTTAACATTACGTGCCATAAATTAGTGCAACGTAAATACGTAGATGGTATCAAAAGAAAAATCATAATAAAACAAATGGTTGTCTGTCAGTCGGTTTACGGACGATAAATTTTACGTGATAACGTTAAGAAAACATTAGTGACATTGAATAAACAACCATGCATGGGACAGCTATTTTTGTACTTTTTTTAAAAATTTCCAATTGTATCGCATGTCGCTGCAATCGCCAAAACATTAATGACATTGAAATAAACAACCATGCCTATGACAGCTTTAGTGACAATACTTCACAATACCTCATCCTATCAGCAGGCGGAACGTGAATGTGACACATTTTCATGCGTGCACCCGGACATCGATTTAAAAGACGTTATCACGTCAAAGAGCGAAATTGTTATTATATATTTGTTTTTTTTAGAGGAAAATTGGAGTGACTTGATTACCTTACACTACGATTTGTTATTAAACATTTCACATCATGTGCGATTTTATTACAACGAAGTCTCGACTACACTACCTTGCCATAAATAAAGATCGATATTGTCATACTACTCTAAGTTATTCCATTGTTGCAATAAACGATAGTTTGCATAAAAACGTTTTCAATTTTCTATTCCAATTTCAAAAATGTTCAGGAGCACTGCGAAACTCGTGAGAAACTAACATACAGGGAATTCACACAATATGCCGTCAATATATCCGCCGCTTTGACAAAGCTGGGGGTGGGACGGGGCGACATTGTTGCAGTGGGATCCGAAAAACGCAATGAATTCGTCCCCACTGTTCTTGCAATCGTGTTCACTGGTGCGACATACACCCCCTATGATTTAAAGAGCGGTCGAGGTGAGACAAAATATCTTATTTCCACCACATTCTTTAAACGCTCCATATATTTTATGTGACGTTTTAAAAATTACGGTTAGGAGAATGATGTGTATGATAAGATGAACTATTCTATTCTTGGGGGTCTTCAAAATACCTTTTTTATCTCGTGGTGGGATCACGAAGCTTAAAATGTTGATACATGTTTGTAGGGAAGTGATTTTTCGGTAATAAGTTTTTGTAACTGACCAGTTAATAAAACTTATGAATAGAAAAATAACGAGCTAGGTAATGTGGTCATTTTAAAAAAAGGAAGACGACCAAACTCAATTTAATAGGTAGACTTGTGCCTACCTATTAAATTGAGCACCTTATGCAGAAGAATAGACATCTTATATCCACGTATTGCATATAGCTATACCGTTTTTCTTTCTAAAACATCTACCAATTTTTAAGATAAAAAAAAGTGTTAAACTCTCCTCTCTACTATTTATTAAATTTAGAACATAATATTTTAAACATATTAAGTTAAAATTTTTCAGTGCCCGACAGGGTGGGTCAATTGTTCTATAATTTATATTTTTTACCACCTAAATATACATTGTGGAAAGCAAATATACAATTGAGTATTATGTACCTATTGAACTTTTATTAATCTATGTTTAAACATTTTCAATCTTTCAGCGGTCTTACACCATAAAATAACAATATCGAAACCTAGCTACTTCATATGCTCAAGACAATTTTGGACCACATACAGCGATACTCTAAAAAGTTTCGACTTTATAAAGAAAGTGATAACATTAGACGATGGCTCAGTTCCATTAATACCTATAAAATCTTTGGTCACGAATGACGTGGACATAAATAAGTTTGAACCCGCACAAGTTCAGGGACAGAGTGACACAGTGTTCATTTTGTATTCCTCTGGCACCACTGGCATGCCAAAAGGCGTACAACTGACACATTTAAATTGCATCCTGAATAGTCTGCCTGATGAGTGAGTATTGGATAAAATTGTATTTGCATTTACGATATTTTAATTGAAATCTATCTTTCAGTGCAGTATCTAGGTAGTATTTAATATTAAAATATAATTTTAGGAGTGTTCTAAAATTACAATTTAAATATAAATATTTCATTATAGGTACATACTACTAACTAGACTAGTTAGTAGTATGTACCTATAGTGAGAAACAAAGCGGCTTTGTTTCCCCGCATTGTGCAGATATACAGGGTAATATCTATTATACCAAAGACCTCACACTCGTGGCTTCTTTACATTACTTTGTAATATCGGTTTTGAAAAATATTTAATTTAATAACCCAACAACCTTCGCCCTATTTTTGGAGTTATGACCCTCTAACCACCTACAATTTTGACTATTTCACAGGAGTAAAATCGTTGTTCACTGTGAGGTTTAGGCCCTAAACGTAACAAAAAAAAAATCGGATGCCTCTTAAACGTACGGTGGGTGGTTGTGTGACAAAAGCAGGTTGAGGGTTAATTGCATCTCTTTATCAGTGGCGCCGAGTGATGCTTGAGAGGGGGATCTGCGTCCCACCTCTGTAGAAATTGAGGCTCAAAGATCATTGCTACAACGAGGCCATAAGGAAGAATGGAGTGAGAGGCTACAAAGACCAAGCGCTGGACACTTCACAATCGCGGCGATAGTTCCAGTATTGGATGGATGGTTGAAGCGGCAGTACGGTAGTCTCACGTACCGGCTGACCCAGGTACTCTCAGGACACGGATGTTTTGGGCAGTGCCTGTGTCGTATTGGTCGGGAACCAACACCTGAATGTCATCACTGCGACAGTTTCCGTGATGATACGGCACTGCACACTCTGTTGGAATGTCCTGCCTGGTCACAGCAACGTTGTGACCTGGCGGTGGCCGTTTGTGTGGCACATCATCTCTCGCTCGAAAACTTAGAATCATCGATGGTACAAAGCGAGAGTGCGTGGAATGCCCTTGCGGCTTACTGCGAGGAAGTGATAGCAAGAAAAGAGGCTGCGGAAAGAGAAAGGGAGAGGACCAGCATTGTTCCATCCCGCAGAAGCCGCACCGCTCGACAAAGGGCAGAAAACGATCTCCGCCTCCCCTGATATCGTTGGCTTGAGAACGACGGGCAGGGCAGCTTGTCGTTTTCAAACTTGAGACGCGATTCGCGACCGACGAAACATAGCAGCTAATTGATCGGTCCGAGTCCGACATACCCCTGACCAGTCGTGCCCTCGATGGGTTGGGATCAGTGGGGATTTTGACACACGCTAATAAAAAAAAAGGTTGAGGGTTAATAATAATATAAAATATACTTACTAATTATCTTTCTTAAATGAATATATATATATATAATTCCTATATATATATATATTCATTATATATATATATATATATATATTTTTTTTTTTTTTTTTAAAGACGACTACCGCTGTAGGTTACTACCCTGTGTCGCGGGGGACTTTACGAACATACAAGTCACAGACACAAAGTACACCCAGACTCGGACAAGCATATATGGACTTATCTTTCGCGACTTTTGTATTGTAATTGTTTTTTTTAGCTTTAGCGATGAATCTCTACAAACAGCCTTTGTTTATGGTGAATGGTACCACAACTATGACACCTTTATGACTTATAAGTTTCTTGCATTGGGAAGGAAGATTGTATACGTGGATGACCCGGAGCCTCCAATATTTATCAAAAGTATAGGAAGTTTGAATGTAAGTAGGTAACAAGTTAATATTCACATCTGTTTCTATGACATAGGAATGTAAATATACAGGGTGCCGATTTAATCAGTCTAATTCTTGCAGGGGGGTGACCAGACCATATTACTGAACCGATTTTTTTGAAAAATAGTTTATTTTTAGGGTTTTGAAGCCAAAATGTCAAAACGGAACCCTTATAGTTCCGACATTGCCGTCCGCCCGTCTGTCCGCAGCTTAGCTCAGAGACTGTTAGTGCTAGAAGGCATTGAGGTAGGCAGGATTTTGCATGGATACACATATTACGTAAGCCGACAAAATTATATATATTTTTTTTAAATAGTTGTGTTGGGTATCATTAGAAAGGTCTTTTAAAAATACAGGGGTTGTAAAGCCCATTTTTCAATTTAGGAATCGGTTTTAATATTAATTGATGTCAGGCATGTAAAAAAATCATAGTAGTAGTATTAATAAAAAGAAAACTATCACAGCTAAGCAGGATTTACACCATAACGAGTTGTTATTTGTTCGCAGACCAAGTGAGAAATGGCAAAATTTTCGTACATATTCCATTGAAAAATACTTATATAACATTCTTAGTAGTATAATATATATAATATAATAATATAATATCTTGGGACAACTCACACAACGCCATCTGATCCCAAACTAAGCAGAGCTTGTACTATGGAAACCAGACAACTGATAAACATACTTATATATTTCTAAATACATACATATTATAGATAAATAACCATCGTGCTCATCACACAAAGTTTTATCCTGAGTGGGGATCGAACCCACGACCTCTTGCGTCTTCGGAGACGCTCTCTGTGGCGCGGTGGGAATGTATCCGACTCATCTTGAGTCGGATACATTCCCACCGCGCCACAGAGGCAGTCAAAGTATGAAACAAAAACAACTGAAAACACACTTTTAAAGCCTCATTTGGATGGGGGATTGCGGAACCCTACAATGTGCGTGGCCCGACAAGCACTTGCCCGGTTTTTTTCATTGCATCGAATCAGAAAATTCACACTTCAACCCGGTTACTGCATTTCAACGTGTGACCTTGTACGGGGGTTGTGTGGGAACGAATAAAAAAAATATATAAAAATAAAAAACCGCCTGCTGGAAACAGATGGAAACAAGATCACCTACATAATTATATAATTTCATGCAGTCGGCGGCATTAATGAATCTCGACTTAGTAAAGTGCCTATGATTGCATGAAATTATATAATTATGTAGTGGATCTTGTTTCCATCTTTTTTGTGCAGGCGGGTTTTTTTTATTTTTATAAATATGTTTTATATTTAATACTTTTTAGTAGTTCTAAGATGTTTCCGATGTAACAACTAACTTTTAACACAGCAAGTCAAGTATTGAAAATTGAAAAAAAGAATGGTTGCTCACTAACTTTTTTAGTATTACAGTCCTAATCACGTTTATGAAATGCTTAAGATAAGCCCTTTAACTTCATATCCATATTAAAGTATTCAAAACAACTTTTTTTTTCACATCTTTTTATTTTGACAAAACATAACCCTTCCTTACAGTCGGGTAAAAATTAAATTACCTAGGGACTTCTTTAAAAAAAAACGGTTTAGTATTGTGGTCTGATCACGCCCCAGCAAGAATTCGACTCTATGTATATATCTACAACATGCAACAGAAAGATGTGGTTAATTTTATTTTATATATTGTGAATGTATGTACAGGATACCTAGAGCAAATTTTAAAATGATAGATACCAAGCCGAAATTATCATGGTAGCTTCAATTTGACGAGACACACAACTTTATGTTTTTAATAAATTTATATAGTGTATACGTTTGTAGAGAAAACAAAGATTAAATATGTCGAATGGGTCAATGTAATTTAGATAGTATAAAAATAAAATGAAGTCAAAAACTAAAATCCCACTACGTCATATCGAGGTCTAAAAAGTTTGTTTTTCGTGTCACGAGAAAAAAAGGTAAAACTTCCGCTTGTATATATTTGTAAAAGTATATGTAACAGCTTAAGAATATATAAGAACTTCTTTACAATATTTCAGATTAACATCGCCTTCGTTGTGCCTTCTATGATTCAGTACCTATCAAAGGCAAAAGGATCTGAAATTTGTAACGTCGATCCACTTAAAATTATTTACTCAAGATCATCGCCCCTTCACAATAAAACTATAGACAAGGTCAAATCAAGGCAAGTATCGATGTTGCTTTATCGATTTCAAGTCATATTTTTATGAAAACAAAAAATAGAGTGGTGTGAATATCGAGTTTCACTTGTAGAATGATTACAGATTGGTTATATCGTCATAGTTTAAATATTGCAACCACATCCGAGCAGGGATTTCAGCATATTTATGTGTCCACGATCTCGCATGCTGTACTTTATCGAGCATGGCATGAAGACGCGTATAAGCTCATTGAAGTTTGTATTGTATCATTGAGTAGTTAAAGAAGCTTTTGTTAAAATTGACTATGACAACATATTGTGGTGATATATAACATGCATATTATAATTAGGTATTTTAATAGGTAGGTATTAATAGTTATAATATTTACAATAGGTCCCTTTAGGTAGATACGTATCGAATACATAATTAGTGGAAAAGCAATAAAATAGTTCGTAGCATATCACAACTGGTAATTATTATACGTCTGGGATATGATAATTTTCACTTACTTGGTATCGATGTACAAACGTTATTATTAGTGAAGTATAAATAGATTGTAACTCATTAATAAGTAAGTAAGTAAATTAAATTAATATACTTGTAGCCATAGAACATGTGTGTTATAGCAATCTTCTAATAAAAAAAATATATCTTCTTCACTTCTTTTAGACGTCCGGTTTTTTCACCGGTATAGACCAAAACTACAACTAGTCGCTTGGTATTAAACATATTTATCATCAACCCCAACGTTCGCCATATTGTATACTTGTGAACTCAGAATTTCAAAATGTAAAAACATAAAAACATTTCAAAATATAAAAACTCTACAGCGTTTAAACTTTTTTATGTATTTCAATGTGACTCTGAAATCTTGTTCAAAATAGTAGATATTGCGTAATTATATATGCGTTGAGGATATTTGTGTTATGTCGGCTTGAATATTTAAAATTGTTAAGAGACTTATGTAGCCATGGATCTAACAGAACCACCGTCCCTTATAGTTTCGCCTTGTCCGTTCGTCCATCCATAGCTTAGCTCAGAGACTGTGAGTAACAGAAAATTGTAATTTTGCATGGATGTGCATATTACTTACGCCGACAAAGTGGTAAATAAATTCTTGAAAAAAATAATAATTTTAGGGTACAGTGGGGATGTCACCATGTGTGGTATTATTATATAGATCTTGTAAAAATATTTGGGTTTGTGGTTCCGTTAATGAAATATTAACGCTTATATGGGTACTTGGTAAAAACTTTAAGAAATTCAGTCGTAACGTCCAATCTGTCAAACGTTTTCCGCGCGATTTGGCTGCGTTCAAATAATTATTATTAACACTTTACAACTTATTAGTTAAATTACCCATAAAATCATGCTTTTTTTATTTATTTTTTTTAATTCTTAAATAATATTTTATTTACTATATTTAAATATAATCTTGCTTATATAAACTTTTTTTTTCTAATTGTATTTATGTTATACTTTCTTATTATATATTGACGGTTAATGTTCGTGTCGTCACCTTGGTCTTAGCAGAATACCAGCGCAGCTCCTCAGCGGAGTTGCAATCTAGCTGAGCTAGGACCATTTTTGTCTCTCAATACTACTATTATTTGAATTTGTACTACTTACTGTATTTCTCTAAATTGCAAATTTTTGTTGAAGTCAAATGTTCCCTCCCCCCATTCCCCTGCCAGCTAAATGTATAATGAAATTAAAAGGAAAACTATCACAGTTATAATAGCCGACCAAGTAAGAAATAATTACATTTTCTTACAAATTCCATTAAAAATTACTTATTAACGTTGTTTATAAGTATGGCACCAAAACCACTGAAAACGCGTTTCTAAGACTGCATTATTGTAAAGGGCAACTACTACCTACTTTGTACGTAGCCCGACATGCACTTGCCTGTTTTTTTACGGACAAACAAACAGCAATAAGTTTTAAATTTTAATGTTTAGATGAGTTGGTAAAGAGGTATTTAATTATATTTTAGATTCCCGAACCTTAAACACATCTTGCAAGGCTACGGAATGACTGAAGCTGGAGAATTGACCTCTGAGACTTGGGTTTCCAAAGGTCCTAAAGCTGGAAGCGTCGGAATGGCATCGCCCGGAATTACTCTCAAAGTATGTATCACATTACTTTCGTAACTATTAGTTTGGGTACTTGGAACGATTCCAAGCCTTTCCGACAACATCTCTATTAAATTGGTTATTCTGAAGACATGTTGTCTCTATAAAACTGATACCGCCTTATTGTCCCTGTTCAGAATGCAAATTAAAACTTAAATTATTTTATTTATGCACCTCAGAATATCTTATCATAATAGAAGAATACACTGCACATGTGATTAATCGTGTATGCTTTGTTATCCATCAAAGAAAACTTTATTCTAAAAAATAAACACAGACGTAATAATAATAATATTTTGGGACCACCCACACAATGCTATCTGATCCCAAACTAAGCAGAGCTTGTACTATGGAAACCAGACAACTGATAAACATACTTATATATTTATAAATACATACATATATATTCTAAATAAATAACACCCAGACACAGAATGGGATGAGATAACCATGGTGCTCATCACACAAAGTTTTATCCTGGGTGAGGATCGAACCCACGACCTCTGGCTTAGCAGTCAGGGTCACTCACCACTAGACAACATGGGCAAAGCCGTTTGGAAAAACTAGTACAAAAGTTCTAGGTCAATTTTACAAGAAGCCGTTTGATTTCCATGTTTTACTAAAGCAAGTAAAATGGATGATATTACATCCGAAAGTGCTCTTGATATTTTATCATGTGATACAGAATATTTTGCTCTTAGGTTGTAGATCCCGAAACCCGTAAACCTCTGGGCCCAAACCAACGTGGCGAAATTTGCTTAAGAGGTCCAGTTTTTATGAAAGGCTACATCGGAGTCAACCCTTCTCTCTACTTAGATGAGGAGGGTTTCTTTAAGACCGGTGACTTGGGCTATTACGACAACGACAAATACTTTTATATCGTTGAAAGGTTAAAGGAAATTATAGTTTACGATGGCAACAAGGTAAGTACGGTAATTGATGTATTGAATATTACAGTAGATTTGAATAATACTCGTAGAAGCTATTACCGCTATGTTTTTCTCAAGAGGGCTACAAGCGCTCAGAAAGCGGCAGCTTAAAGCCTATTCAATTGATTTAGTTTTTAAATGTCAGGGTCGCATCGCCGGCGTCAACAGGTGTAAGCTGCGGATTACCTTTTTCTCATTTACACTCGTGATAATTAAATCATGCTTTCCTACCTTTACGACTTTTTTTATAATAGTGCATTAGTTTGCCGTTTTTAAAGATCGAATGTTGTTTATGTAACCAATCTACACCATTGTTTATGTAGGTATATATTTCCCTTTGTATTAAAGTACTTGCGCACGACTTCAGTACTAGGTGCAAGCCTAAGTCGCGTGGGACTTAACCTAAATACTACAACTTAACAGGAATACAATTAACAAATACAAAGTACACCTAGACATAAAGCCAACATTTAGGCATCTCATGAAGCTTAGTTTCGTGTGCAAGGCACCTCTTGTACGACTGCTGTGCAATAGATGCCGCGCACACGAAACTGACCTCTATTATATTTGAACGCTGGACAGGCTACCGCCGAAAACAACAAGACTTCCATTTGAACGGTCATTTGACCAAACAAATGGAAGTTCATACTTTTACTTGCTGACCCGCGCAACTTCGTCTGCGTCAATTTCCCCCGTTTTTGCAACATTTTTGATTTCTGCTCCGCTCCTATTGGTCGTAACGTGATGGTATGTAATATATAGCCTTATTCGATAAATGGGATATCCAACAGTAAAGGATTTTTTCAATTCGAACCATTCGTTCCTGAGATATCGCGTTCAAACAAACAAACAAACTTTTAAGCAAACAAACTTTTGGTCGAAATTCGACCATAATTAATTTATATTTATTTCATAGTATTATAAACTATAAGTGTGCGCAATTTCATACACCTCCGCTCTCGTCCAAACCTTTTTGCTTTACATATTAATAATAGGTAGGAGCAAAAGGAATTTCGTATTTTGAATGTATTGTTAGTAATCAAACCTCTTTGGTTGTACTGAATGTAACTGGCTGATTTTAATACCATTAAATATTGAAATTCTGAAAATGCACTAAATAAAAAAACAAGTCCCCGCCATTTTTCAATTGTTTTTCAAGCAAGCAAAATGAACGTATGTGACGAAGACATTCGGTACATTTTAAAGTTTTATTAAAAAAGGATAAAAATGCAACGGACCTAATGCGGTATCAATACGAGTAGCACAAATGTGGTTCAAGAAATTTTAGTGTGAAGGATGAGGCTCGCTCTGGACGTCCAGTCACGGATAAAATCAGTGCCATCTTTGAAAAAGTGAAGCAAGATCGACATATTAGTACCTAGTTACGATATTGCTGAAGAACTAGATATTGATCACAAAACAGTTTTACGTCATTTACAAAGTCTAGGTACAAGAAAAACCTTGATAAATATCAAGGTTTTTCTTGTACCTAGACTTGGTACCCAAATGGGTACCACATGATCTCACTGAGAGAAACTTATATGATATATAGAACGTGTTTCCATTTGCGATTCTTTGTTGAAACGTAACAATTCCGACCCATTTTTTAAACGGTTGATTACGAATGATGTAAAATAGGTGACTTACGTTAGGCATGTCCGAAAAAGATCGTGGTAGAAGCATGGACAATCCCGCACAGACCGTGGCAAAGCCCGGCCTGACTCGAAACAAAGTGATGCTGTGTGAAGCCATTAAGGAAAACTAGCCAGAGCTGGTGTTCCATCTTTTGACAACGCCAGACAGCACTCATGTATAGCCACTCAGCAAACATTGCATTGCATCCTCCGTATAGCCCTGATCTTGCTCCATAAGATTTCCAGTTTCGGTCACTTCAGAACTCTTTAGGAAACATAAAGTTAATCTCAAAAGAGCACTGTGAAAACTACCTGTCAGATTTTTGTTGATCAAAAATCTCAAAAAAATTACAGCAATGGTATCATGGCACTACCCGCAAGATGGCAACAAGTCATCGGTCAAAACGGCACATACTTAATATAAATAAATAAAAAATTATTCGTATTGTCATTCGATTCGAAATATGAAATTTGAAATTGCTGTCACTTTGTACGAGGTAACCAGTGCACTACTCTATTACTATAGAGGTCAGTGAGTCGTACGCACTCCCGCTGCGCCATTGTTAGTAGAGTTCAATTTCAAATTCAGGATAATGTATATGAATAATGGCGAGTACCTACATGGAACCAACGAAACAGGCAAATTAAAAAATATATTTAGATCTCTCTATCTGAAATGAACTACAGAGATTATATTACACACGATACGGCAGTCTAGCAATAAGCTACAAGGTTTTTGTAGATGTTATTAACTAGATACTCTAACGCTGCCTACGAAATACTACTACACCTTTTCATCTCAGAAATCCCTTCTTGGTGGACGCTTACGTCATAAAAGGAATGAAGCTTTGTATTATCTACGCATTTCTAGATCCAAAGCTTATTACGAAAATGTGAATTACGTTGGTTTTATATAGACTGGGTATTTTTACAAAGATGCCAGGGTTTCATATAAAACGATTCATTAAGCTGAAAAACAGAGTCTGCATAAACTAAATTGTTTATAATAACAGCTGAAATGAATTATTTTACATTGAACAGGCAATATCTGTCTTTGTATTCTTAAAAAAAAATCTTATACAATTTAGGGTGTTTTAGAATACCTACTCATAAAAGTAAATTAATTAGAGGATAGGAAACTATGACGTCCTAATATTGTATTTCCTACAAATAACTTGGTCATATTGCTTATTGTTTATTTTTTAAGACTAAGGTAATGTGGATTTTATAATTCTATATTCTACTTGATGTTACGGGGAATTTTAATGTGTATCTCATAAGATTTGAACAGTGTTTACCAGACATCCAGTAGTGATAGTATACTCTTTCGTAAACATGTGCGTTGTAAAAGTGAGGTGAACTGGGTAAAGAAATTCAATAGGACAGAACTGGACAGAATGATTGAACGGTAGTGCTAATCGGTACGTAATACATAGATAGCGTTGCTTACTTATATAAAACATAAATACTTGGGTACAATGCCAGCGTAATCGAAGGCTCGACTTCTGATCGATGAGGTCAACGCTTAGACGCCTGGATCGGGCTGTTTTATTGAGGTTTTATTTTGCCTGCTATATGAAAATGTATTCGTCTTTTATCAAATTGTAATAACTTTAACTGAAGGATTTTTGGTGAAAAAAATACAATGTACTAAAGAGAAAAAAATAAACAAACATTTTGAAGTAGGTGTCAAAAAATACAAGTTATTAAGTTTTATTTGACACCAACTGAAGTAGTTACAAATACAACATTTATTTATTTGCAAAAAACATGTGTAAGGTAGATACAGAGGTGTTATATTATTATTGCATGTTTTACTGATATTGGTGTAAAAAATTCAGATTACAATATAATATTAAAATGCATTTTCATTTGTTCCACTGGTCATCTGTGTTTTTCATCATCAGTTCCGCTTCAGTAAATGGTGAAAGTAAATTCACAAATTACTGTAAATTATACTTAAGCTATATGTACCCTTATTATTTGAAGAGTTTCCTCGATTTCTCCAAGATTTCAACATCAAATCCGAACTCTGATGACAACGGGACCAATCTAGAAGTATACCCAAAAAACAAACAAAAAAAAAACAATCGGTTCAGTGCAGCAGTCTTTGGGTAATCGGGTAACAAACGTAAATAATAACCTTCTCACTTTTTGAAGTTGGTTGAAAATAAAAAGTGTAATTAATCACAATGAACTCCCTCATAGTTTTTCATGGGACTTGGCGATCGACTGGGTTGGATAGTTGGGTGTTCTCTTGAAGTGTACATGGCCATACATACATACATACATACACATCAACCCATATGATGTCCCACTGCTGGGCACGGGTCTCCCCAATACCCTGGGGGTAATTGCCATAATCGCCACGCTTGGCGAGCGGGTTTGGTCCTCTGTGTATTTTAAAGGCTTTAAAATACACAGAGGACGCTAGTAAATCCCTTAGTCGCCTTAACGACACCCACGGGAAGTGATGGGGCGGTACTATTCTTAAGCCGGTACCACACGGCCATGGCCATATTGTCAGTCAATCCTAACGGTCCAATGCACAAACGATAAATTTAACTATATTATATGATAGTGACATCTCCATTGTGTAAGCCCTCTTACGTAATTTTTGTGGATCATGCATGACGTACGAGTACAAGAGTCACATTATGGAAAAATCGAAAAATGCACCCTAAAGAAAACGCTTGTTCTCCGTTAAAAGTAAGAAAAACACATGTCTGCATCACCATCATTAACTTGTAGAGGCATTCACATGTTGTTACTAGATATACTAAAAGTTTTTCCATTAGCATAAATAACTACAAATTACCTAGTATACCGTTCCCGAGGAAATGATAAGGCAGGACCAAGATACTAATTGTTGTAACTGGTATCACACGCCACAAAATAATTATACTGCCTAGTACTAAGCGGTTTCACAATTGCACGCACACAGGCAATGTTGCTTGCCGGCGGACAATTTAAGTACCACATTTGACTAAAGTAGCCGTTACTCGGCTTTAAGACGTCCTATGTAACGGTTATAGTTTCCTTATACTCAATAGGTAGGTACTCGAATTTTTGGGACTGGGAATATTCGATAGCGTCTTCCTGGCAACAAATTTTGGCAAGACGTTGTAGGTACGATTACCACATCAGGCAAAACTATGAGAGTTACGAATCTGAGTTTACTTTGTGCCTTTAATTGTGTGTTTCTGATTTTTTTTTAAGACGAGTTCCCTATTATGTTACAAGCCCGGTGTCGCGGGGGACTTTACAAACATACAAGTCACGAACACAAAGCACACTCAGACTCGGAACAACCATTTTTAGATCACACAAAGTGGTGTTCCGTGTGGGAATGGAACCCACGACCTCTTGCGTAGCAGTCGGATACACACGATATACAACGCCACAGAGGCAGTATTTGAAATAGACGCATCTACTTTGTGTGTGATCTGCTTTGTGCTCGATAAGTGTATGTCGGTTATATTCCCAACGGGCTAGTCATGATAACTACAATGATTTAAAATAATTTAAAACTAATCAGGCAATCTCAAGTCTTAGAATGGTCTTGGAATTTATAATCATCAATACTAATACTTGAAGTACTATTAGACAATAGAAAATTATGACGTCATAATGTTATATTTCATTCAAATTTAAAGTCAAAATCCCAATTGTATGTTAGTAAAGTTATCTACGATACAGTCTTTTGTTCTATTTAAGACTAATTATAAATAAGGATATTCTAATAGATCAAGAGTGATATAGCTTTTAACTTATGGTAATTGTTGTTATATCTAGCATCAAACACAAATACCTTGAGGACTTCACTGATGCAGCTCTGAAGAAATTTGCATATTAGATATTGCGGAATAACATTAGGTTTAAGATACCTATTACGGAATATGTTTTGCTTTGTAGATAGCTCCTTTGGAATTGGAAACCATACTGCAGTTGCACCCGGGTGTTCGCGAAGCTGGAGTTGTTGGTAAACCTGTGCCTGATTATGGAGAAGAACCAGCTGCCTTCGTAGTGAAACAGCCCGGAGTGGACGTTACTGAAGATGATTTGTTGAAATATGTTGCTGATGAGGTACAGTTTTCTATTATTGGTTTCATTGTTGTACAGTCAATATGGCTTAAGCTGTAGGATCCGTGAACGTCTGCGTTACCACTGTCGGTCGATAATTGGGTGACCGTTTTTGCAAAATGCCATACCAATCTGTGCCTAAGCTCTCTCCGATCATATCGGTTTTGCATCTCGTCGAACTATGACAGGGAGAGAATAGAGAGTGTACATTTTTTTAATACTTTATGTTCTGATTGTAAGTTTAAAAATGTTTAGGGAATTTTATTGCCATGAACTTCTTTCATCTAACATGCTTGTAAATATTAAGATGTCAATGAATACCAAGAGAATCAAATCGAGATAGCTAAACAAAATCTTCAAACAAATTGGTTATCTAATCGGCAAATAACTGCTTGCTATTCAATTATGTAATACAATCTCTTCGTAAAGTAACAAGTTATAGATATCATTCGTTGCTACAATAAAGAAAGCTCATTCTGTAATACAAATACACAAAAAATAGACACGACCTTTTTGACCCTATGTTTTCTTTTCGACTTGAATACGCAAACTATTTAGAATATTCTAATCAAAACGATAAACAAAGAGAGAGAACACGTTAATTGACACTTAAACTGAAATCAATAGAGCGTGCTTTGACTTCGTTCAAACTTAGCTTAGTTTCTTTGTGAACAGGTTTCAAAAGGTGAGATAACAAAATAGTTTTAAAAGATCACAAATAAATCGATTCGTCACATCGCTTTTATGTATTTTCAAAATAGTATTAATTTAGTTTATACATTCCTGCCATCAGATATTTTTAAATGCAATTAAGTATAAATAATTTTATTTTATAATATCTTTGGACAATTAACACAACGCAATTACAAATTTAAACTGATCCCAAACTAGACCGTGGTAACCAGATACCTGCCAAAATGGCTCATAACATCCAGTTATATAATCGAAAGCACATAAATTAATGAAATAGGCGTTGTATCTATGTATATATGTGTACTATGGTAACCAGACAATTGCCAAAATGCATGGAAAGCACATAAATGAATGGAAACACGTGTACCTATCTTTCAGATTTCACAATAAGACTAAGAAAACACAAAGCCTGACATATTATTACTGTAATGAATGTATACCCACACTAAAGATACTTCTACTCACGTTACCAACCTATAAACAAGACAAAATTAACCTTAAATCTAATTAACAAAACGAGAATGTTCATTGACTCAGTAACCATCAGTAACGTCGATTAATTTTTCAGGTAGCACCGTTTATGCAATTAAGGGGAGGTGTAAACTTCATTGAGGAAATGCCGAGGAATCCTAGGGGGAAGATTGTGCGCCAACGCTTGAGAGAGATGCTCAAATAAACTGTTAAACTTATACCTCACACGGTTGTAACGAACAGAATAAACGCAAACAACTTCAAGTATTTTCGTTTTAATATTTACAGTATTTAATTTATTTTTAACTAGCTCATTTACGTTGCCTCTTATAGCAATTAACAAATTAATTGACGATTAATAATAAATAAGAGACGCATTATTACCTTATTTTTGTAAGCCTCAGAATAAAGAAAGTTGGTGTCACCATTGCGGTGACCGGCCGGAGGACACGGTGGAGCATACGGTGGAGGTGTGCCCCGCTTGGGCCGAGCAGCGACTTGCCCTTGTTGTAGCAATCGGCGGTGGTGACCTCTCGCGTCCGGGGCTCATTCGAGCCATGCTGCGGAGTGAGAGGGAATGGGAGGCAGTCGTCTCCTTTTGCGAGGAGGTGATGCTGCAAAAGGAGATGGCGGAACGCGTGAGAGACAGACGGTCCTCACGCCCCGGCCGCCCCGCGATACGGCCCGGGCGACGGGTGACAAGGGACGACATCCGGCCACCCTAGGCGCAGGCCTGAGGACGACGAGCAGTGGGTAGCTTGCCGTCCAGCTTAGGACTAGGCCGGGTCGACGGCGCGCTAATGTTCCACGCGCGCTTAACGCGCGCAAAAGAGGTGTCAGCAAGTGACGGGGCCCCATTGGGCCAGCGCCCACCGGGAGTGCGGGATCGTTCGAAAGAGTTACCGTGCTCCCGGAACACCAGGGCGAAAGAAGGAACACAGATGGGTTTTAGTCAGTAGAAGTCTGACACGCCCTCCCGCTCGTGCCCACAGCGGGAGAAGTCATATGATGATTTCCCATCTATAAAAAAAAAAAAAAAAAAAAAAAAAAAAAAAAAAAAAAGAATAAAGAAAAAAGGTGTAAGTCCTGTGCTCGAGAAGAGTACCGTTTTTTTTCTCGTGGTGCTACACGACCAAAGTTTGATTCCCACACGAGAAACAAAAATTGTCTCTCCTGCACAGCAGTCATACCCACCTCTACTGACTAAGATTTTTCAACTCTGCTCAACAGATCGAAGTGACAATGGCCTATGTTGTTATTTGTATCCATTAATATTATGGTACACCAACACAAACACTATTGACCTAATTATATGAAAATATCAAGTTAAATCATCTCATACCATTTTCGGAAATAAATGTTATTGAAGTGAAAACTTCTTTAGCGGCGTTGTGACTTTTTTTTGTGATGGGAAAGCAATTTTAAAATCGCGTCAGAATCACGTGGCCCTGATCGAAAATTCGTAAGACGAAAACAGCTATAACATTATTAGAATACGAAGGTAAATTTCGCCGCAATCTACAATGTTGTAATAACTCAGGTGGGAAATCAGGCGGTCTAGCAACCAGATGACCCCAGTTAGAGCCCTAGTCTTGTTTTTCCCTTCTTTTATTTTATTTTTTTGATATTTGTTTTTTAATTTGTGATTTAATATTTCATATTTTTTATTTAATTGACATGTCGTTGTCATTGTCATTTTTTAAATTGTCATGTTAGAGCTTTGTGTCAATATTGTATTTAACCACATGTATGATTTATACTGATAAAAACAAAAAAAAACGCCCTAACCATTCCAAAATATTCAAAAATGTACAACGTTAATGTTCAAGTTTTCACTTCTGCCGGCACTCCCGGAGTGCAACCCGTTTTTTATCTTGTCATTACTTACCTACCTTTTTGTATAGGTAGTAGTTTTTGTTGATATTGATGCATATCTACATAATTTAATAGGTATTTACTTGATCTGTTCATAAAGTAAACAGAGTTACAAAAGTTTTATCTCCTCATAATTTTTCATCTATTCATTAAACACACATGGAAATACATTAAGTCTTAAGTAGCTACGGATTGTTTGATGTCTGTAGAAACATTTACATTAACAATATAACAGCTATGTCTAAATCTCGCATTGTTCGCCATTTACCAACACTGCACAATCATTAATTAAGTTTAACTACCCTACAGTGCTGACAAAGCGAGAGCAAGCCACTACTAAAGGAAGTACTCTTCTAGTATTGTTTTTGACCTTTTCTTTTTGTTGAAAAGATGTTTACTTTGGGCTCGTAAGTCATTATTATATCATCAGGCTGCTAGTGAGGGTGGAAACAAAAAACTGGACGGACGCTTAGCTAAAAGCTTTATATGGAGTAATAAAATCTACTTCGTATTCGTCTCATCTTCAGAAACGCCTTTGTTAATTCAGTCTGATTTGAATTATCATAATTTCTTACCTCTTGCCTAAATTACTTTGTTATAGGACAAACACTTGATATAAACAGCTTTTCGTAATTTGAATACGTTTGAGAATTCACGAAACAATTGGCTATTTTAATATTATCCTTCATAATGATTAGATCTCAAAAGAAACACAGACTCTCGACAATTGAGGGTTTTTGTGAATCTGTGAAAATGTATCTAGAATTAAATATGCAAATTAAAAAAAATCGTTTCTGCGGTGTCATTTGCATTGACATTTTTTTAAATGAAACTCTTTTACCATTTAAATTGACTGGTTTTACCTCGGAGCAATTTAGCTCGCCCTAGCCTCTCTCCGAGAATGGTCCCTGCGGCTTGTAATAGGTTTCTTAAAAGAAAATCGAGTTAAACAGGCGTGATTGACTTAATTGTGGACGAGCTTTATTTCCCAAGATTAAAGAACGAAGGGCGAGATAACCTGATTGTATCATATCATCTAATATGAACGACGAGGCGTTAATCAGTTTTTCTTAATGGCTAAGAATTTAGCGTAACGACGTTGGATCGTACCTACCTCATTATGAAATAATTTGTAAATTATCACCACAATTCTAGATAAAACTTGCCAACACACACGCAAGTAGAATGTTGTCAAATCTTATAGTTAACTAGCTGACCCGCGCAACTTCGTCTGCGTAAATTTTCCCTTTTTTTTCAACATTTTTCATTGCTGCTCCGCTCCTATTGGTCGTAGCGTGATGTTATAACCTATAGCCTTCCTCGATAAATGGGCTATCCAACAATAAAATATTTTTTCAATGCGGCCCAGTAGTTCCTGAGATTATCTCAGAATTTGAATAACCTTATGCATCAACTGACATGCCAAATTAATGGACCTTTTTATAATAAATTTCATTTTATTGACACTAACAAACTTGTTAGTAAATATTTTTATTTGACAAAAGATAGATATTATCTTAAAAGTAGTTGTAAAAGACAGATAGCTGTTTCGCTATCTTTTTATATTAATACTTCAGCCAAGAATTTGGCTACTCAAGTTGCTTCTATTGAGCAACAAAATTATGACATTAATTTTAACTTAGCCAACAATTTGGCTAAAGCACCTGACATTAATAATGATAATTTATGTATTAATAATAATTATAATATTGACATACCGAATAATTTAAATTAAATTTTAAGACAATAGAGAGTACCTCTTGCACACATACTTGTGCACTACCACTTGAAAATTATTCTGTTATGTCAAAACAGAACAATAGTTATATTAATAAAATTAACCTGGTGCATCAGAATATCAGAGGAATGACAGGAAAAGACTTGGAATTGGAATTGTTCATGAATGCTGAAGCTATTGATATTTTATGTATTACTGAACACTGGCTAAAGAGCGATCAGTTCATGTTTAATTTCAACAATCACCAGGTAGGCAGCTCGTTTAGCAGGGAACTGGCTATACATGGTGGTTCACTAATATTAATAAATAAAAATCTTAAATTCAAAGAACGCCGTGATATTGTTAACTTCTCTGTTGAACGTAGCATAGAAATAGCCTGTGTAGAGTTGAAGCGGTTTATTGTATTGACTGTGTACAGACCACCTTCAGCACAATATCATATTTTTGAAGATGTTATGGATGAAGTCTTGCATAAGGTAACAAACCTTAATAAAAATGTAATAATATGTGGCGACTTTAATGTTAATTTATTAGAGAATACTACTTCAAGTATGAGTATTTTAGCTCTATTCAAATCATTTAATCTGTGTAATTTATTTTTAGAGCCTACCCGCATAACTGCCACTACAGCCACATGTTTAGATAATATATTCACAGATATTATTGTAGATAACAAGAGAGTAATTAATCAAATGGATTCGGACCATTGTGGTCAACTTATTTCTTTTGATATTAAAAGTAGAAAAGTAACTAAAAAATGTATAACTGTTATCCCTAAAACTGTCAGTCGATTTGAGAGGTTTAAAAGCCGCCTCATTTGTAACCCTCCACTGTTGAATGAGGACAGTGATCCTAACATTTTATATAAAACATTCTTTAATAAATTTTGTCATAATTTCGATTCGGTTTTCACTCCCAAAACGATTATGGTTAAGGGGAATGCAACTTTTAGTGAGTGGGCTACTGTCGGCCTACATAAAAGTAGAAAAAGATTATATGAGCTGTATGATGAACGAAATTATAACTGTTGTGAAAGATTTCAAGCTTATGTAAGAAATTATGCTAAAACATTTAGGCAGACTTGCAAAACAGCAAAAGCTTGCTACCTTAGTTCACAAATTAAAAACAGTGATAATAGAATTAAAATGACTTGGGATATTATAAATAGTGAGACCGGAAGAGTCAGAAGTCAGAATAATGATTACTGTCTTAAAATAGATAGTAAAACCATCACATCGGACATAGAAGTAGCCACTGCATTTGAAAAATTCTTTACTGACATTCCAGTCTCCACTACAAAGTCATTGAATTCCTCACCTATTGTTGCTGAGTCTATCTTGATTAAAAATGTTAATAAATGTGACATCACTTTTCAATTTGATTATGTTACACATATAGATGTCATAAAAGCTTTTAATTCTATTAATGTTAAGAAGACTACCGACCTCTGGAGTAACTCAGTTGTGATTACTAAGTCTATAATTTCTTTTATCGCGCAGGACTTGGCTTTTATATTTAATAAATGTATAGATTGTGGTGTATTTCCTGATTTAATGAAATATAGTAAAGTAATACCATTGTATAAATCGGGTAGTATGTCTGACCCCACTAATTTTAGACCCATATCAGTACTACCAACATTTAGTAAAATCTTTGAAAAAATAATATATGATCAGATGCAGAACTTCTTTTACAAAAATAAATTATTACACTTTAAACAATTTGGTTTCACTAGGGGTCGCTCTACAACCGATGCTGGTGTGGAGCTTTTAAAACATATTTTTGACGCCTGGGAGGAATCGCAAGATGCTTTAGGCGTCTTCTGTGATTTATCTAAGGCATTTGACTGTGTTCTGCATGAAACATTAATCAGGAAATTGCAACATTATGGTATTAAAAACACAGCTCTGAATCTTCTTACGTCCTATCTGAGTAACAGGATTCAGAAAGTTGATGTTAATGGTAAACGCTCCCCGGGGTCTGTGGTCAAAATGGGAGTCCCACAGGGTTCTATTCTCGGGCCGTTGTTGTTTTTAATTTACATAAACGACTTACCATATTTAGTAAATAATAATCATGAGATAGTCCTGTTTGCAGATGATACATCACTCTTATTTAAATTAAAACGCCAGCAAAAAGACTTTGAAGATGTAAATATGGCTATCTCAAAAGTGGTTAACTGGTTTGATGTTAACAATTTACTCTTAAACGAGGGCAAGACTAAATGTATTCGATTTATAACACCTAACGTGAAACCAGTAAAAACCACTATAAAAATAAAAGAAGATGAGTTGAACCCTGTAGAGACCACAAAGTTTTTAGGAATTACTCTAGATTCTAAGCTTCAGTGGGGCCCACATATAAGTGAATTGTCTAATAGACTCAGTTCTGCAGCGTACGCAGTTAGAAAAATTCGTCAGCTAACAGACGTTGAAACAGCGCGATTAGTTTATTTTAGTTACTTTCATAGTTTAATGTCGTACGGTATTCTACTGTGGGGGAATGCTGCCGACATTCAAACCATTTTTGTTCTGCAGAAGAGGGCTGTTCGATCAATTTACGATCTTAGTAGTAGACACTCACTTAGAGAAAAATTTAAGGAAATCAATATCATGACTGTTGCATGTCAGTATATCTATGAAAACCTTATATATGTTCACAAAAATATTGATAGTTTCTGTAAGAAATGTGATATACATAATATTAACACGCGGAACAAACATAAACTTGTTGTACCAGCGTCAAGGTTACAAAAAGTAAACAAATCATTTCGGGGCCAATGTATACGTTTCTACAATAAAATCCCTAGCGATATTCAAAAATTAAGTCGTATTAAATTTAAGTGTACCATCAGGAAAAAATTGTGTATGAAAAGTTACTACTCAATAATTGATTATATGGAAGACAAAAACGCTTGGGATTGAACTGCTTTCTCTCACAGGCTATTAAAATGTACTTTAAGATTATATGTATATATACATATTTACTTTGTAAGAAGTGAAGTATTGTGTTTGCTGAATACGTTTATATATACTCATTTTAGAGTTACAAATAGTATTATTATTTAGTTATCCTTATTTTATAAACGATTACACTTACCAAACACAATGGTTCATTCAGTAAAATTTATTTTTGTAAAGAAAAACTTGATGATTTTAAAAGAGTGGCACATGAGTTTCTTGGCAGCTTCTTCTCATGAGCTTTACACTTGGAACTGCCACCTAACCTCATTTTGTTTTTTTTTTTTTCAAACATTCATAATTTTATAAAATTTTTAGTATGTTTTAATTTGACGTTTTCAAATAATCATTAACCTGATTTTACGAAATAAAGATATTTGACTTTGACTTTGACTTTGACTTTATCGCGTTCAAACAAACAAACAAAATCATAGGGGGATGAAAAATAGATGTTGTCCGATTCTCAGACCTACCCAATATGCACACAAAATTTCATCAAAATCGGTCAAGCCGTTTCGGAGAAGTATGGCAACGAAAACTGTGACACGAGAATTTTATATATTAGATAATGCAAAATTACTCCCAAGATAAGGAATAAACCCTGTGTGGCGTAGGACTTTTGAAACACTTCTTATTAGATATTAGGTATATAGACATGGACTGACAGCGAGCCCAAACTCGCAACCACAATTATATCTTGGATCACATAAAACGGTGCCTCGTGTGGGGATTGAACCTACAACATCTTGTATAGCAGTCGAACGCACTCCCACTGCCAATCAATCGTTCGTAGGTAGGTATATAAATATGTAATTTAGATTACGATTCAAATAAAAATCAAAAGTTATAATTTTTCACTCGGAGGTGACAATTTTCCACTTTGCCAAATGTATGCTCACAAAGCGTAAAATATACGTAGAAAGTGTAGAAACTCTTCATTAATGCCACTTCGAAAATTGAATCGTTTAATCGCAGCGGGGCGGAGTGGAAGAGAACGCATTGGCTCGGTGAACGTAATTGCGTCGGAGTACCTTTGATACTGAGTGGAAATAGAGCAATTAAGTCCCTCGAGTTGGAGAGTTTACCTTGATTTTTTATTGCTATCCCTTTTGTGTACACGCGGTTTAAGAGTAAGTAAACATGTAGGTGAACGATCGTAACAATGGCTAAACGGGATATAATGTATCTAATGGTTCTACTAAAACTTGTTTTATTAACTTTTATCCGGCTTTGATCGTTTGTCTAATCTTCAAGAAGATTTTCAGGGTTCCGTAGCCAAAATGGTAAACGGAACCTTATAAGGGTTCCGTTTTGCCATGTCCGTCCACGTACGTACGCAGCTTGCTCAGAGACTATTACTGCTAGAAGGCTGTAATTTTGCATATTACTTAGGTCAACGAATAAAGATAAAGAATAAAATATTAAAAAACATTTTTTTTGAGGATACCTCCCCTATAAGTAAAGTGAGGATGTGATTCTTTTTTCTTAACTGCTCCAATATGTGGAGTATCATTAGGTAGGTCTTAAAAGGGTTTTAAAGATAATTTTAAATTTAGAGATCTGTTTGTGAAATATTAAGCTTTAAAGTGCAAATTTTTGTAAGAGTCAAGTGTCTCGCCCCTTGCCAGCTAAATGATTGATTTTGGGTATGTGAAAAAAATCACGGTAGTAGTATATATAGTAAAATTAAAAGAAAAACTATCACAGCTCAGTTGGCTTTACAAGTTTACGAGTAACAGCTGATCAAAATGAGAAATAACCAAATTTTCATACAAATTCCATTGAAATTTATTATTAATTGTAAGTGTTTAGAACGTTTACCTACGTATAACGTTGTAAGTATGAAACAAAAACAACAGAAAACCACTTTTTAAACCGCAATATTTGAATAGGGAGAGGGACTACGGAACCCTACATTGTGCGTGGCCCGAGATGCACTTGCCCGATTTTTTTTCATATTTTCATATCATTTGTATGATATGCTCAGGAGCTGAAATCATTTTAATAAAAAGGAATCAAAGGTAATAAATACCTACTCGTAATATTCCTCAATCACATTTCAATAAGCCCTTTCCTCAATAGAAAAAACCTTATGATGTTATTAAACGAGAATTTGAATAACACCTGATTTAAGAATAGTTTATATAGCGAATGTTGCTATATAATGTTGTGAGTCAAATAATAGATGGGTTCTATTGTTAGTTAATGACTAGTTTAATTTGGTTAATCCTATATTATTTATACAAAAACTAAAACAAAGAGATTTACAATAATTTAGAGTGGGGTTTCAATATTGCTTACCTAGTAGAAAACCTTGTACGTGTTACTTGCTACTTCCTTATAATATTAACAATTAAAAGTAAATATAATAATTTGTAATTTGCAATTTAACACGTTTATATGTTTCTTACTTTCTATAAACTTATCCTATGGCTTTGCCATAGTTTACAAAAGCATATTGTAAGTATATTTCATTACTTTTTACAAAATGAGCAAGACATTAAGACGTATGTTTAGTGACTCATTATTTTATTGTTGTGTTTTGGTGGTAATTTCTTAGGGACTTTATTTAACTACTACTAGCTTTCGCCTGCGGCTCCGCCCGCGAGGATGTCGGTTATTGCGATAAAAAGTATCCTATGTATTTCCCCGGGCCTCAATCGGTTTTTTTTAAGACGACTCCCGCAGTAGGCTTAGGACCTTACAAACATACAAGTTACATCCACAAAGTACACCCAGGCTAGGAACAACAATTTGGTGATTGCATAAAGTGGTGTTCCGTGTGAGAATCGAACCCACGACCTCTTGCGTAGCAGTCGGATACAATCCTACCCCGCCACAGAGGCAGTCAAAATGTAACAGACAGACATTTCAATGACGTACCTGACGGGTAGGCCCGTACAAAAAAAAAATCACTGACGATAATAAAAATTAAAAAATGCTAGTAGGACTCGCGCACCGAAGATTCCGTATATGTGCAACAGGCAAAGTTGCTGATGTACGGAATCCTTAGTTTGCGAAAACCACTCGAACTTGGCCGATTTTTGTTATTATCAGTGTTTTTTTTTTGTCAAGGCCTACCGCCAGGTTCGCCAAGAGTTACTTTCACATATATAGTACTAGTATATTTATAATACGTCCGTTTCAAGCACAGTGGTCAAAACAAAGCTAGTTTTCACCCATCTGAGGTCAGCAGGTATCTATAAAATATCATACAGCAACACTGCATCTATTTTATTGACCATCTATCTCCATATAACAAAACCTCGAATTGGTGGTTTCTAGTACCTACTGCTGTACTAGTTTCGATCCATTTTCTCAGGTAAGAAAACAAATTGAGAAAACTCGGATGAATTGTAAACCAATAACATTTGTGGCTACGTTGAATGCAATGTGGTGATAAATGTACACTGTTTTGAAAACAGAATAAGAGGAAACATTATCAAATATTTATTTAATAACATAACTTAAAGACGAGTTATACCCATTTTCAACCGACTTCAAAAAGGAGGAGGTTCTCAATTCGTCTGTATGTTTTTTTTTTTTTTTTTTTTTTTTTTGTATGTTTGTTCACCGAATACGCAAAGACGGCTGGACCGATTTGAAAAATTGTTTTTGTGTTTGAAAGGGTATACTTCCAAGTTGGTCCCATTGCCATCAGATCACGATCTGATGATGGGATCGTGGAGAAATCGAGGGAACTCTTAAAATATTAAATGCACACCTACAGTGATTTAGGTATATTTCATAGTTATTCGTGCATGTACTCTTAAAAAACACCAATTGGTGAAGTGGAACTGATGATGAAGACCAAAAATTACGAGCAGACCTATTCAATATTTCACAGTTTGGGATTCAATTAAGTACTTTAATATGTTGATAAACTTTCGCGATTTGTACACATTATTAAAATATATATATTACGGGTCTTAATCGCGTGAATAATTTAAGGTAAAATATTATTATTATAGGTAGGAGTCGGGCAATAATAATATATTAATATAATATATTATTATTGCCCGACGTTTCGACCGTATTGCAACGGCCGTGGTCACGGGAAGACTAAAGAAGAAGTCTTCCCGTGACCACGGCCGTTGCAATACGGTCGAAACGTCGGGCAATAAACAAGGTATTTTACCTTAAATTATTTACGCGATTAAGACCCGAAATATATATATTTTAATAATACTTTAATATGGTATTGAGTAGCACTTTAATCTCGATATACTACTATTATACAATGTAATAAAGCTGATAGTGATCTCCTCAACAATTAACGGCCCTGCATCGGGGCAAGCAATATTTCGTAAAAGGATTTGAGCAGATGACATAAGCCTATTGTAACTTAAGTGAATTATAAACCAACCCACTAAAAAGTGAGAAATAAAAACTTTTTAACAAAAAATATTACCGACTTCAAAAATAAATACAAGGCAACTTAAAAGCAAAAAATAATATACCTAGAATAACAAAAACAAATTAAACATTTTGAAGTTGGTGCCGAATAAAACATAAAGACTACTATTTCATGGCACCAACTTCAAAATGTTTAATTTGTTTTTGTTATTCTAGGTATATTATTTTTTGCTTTTTAGTTGCCTTGTATTTATTTTTGAAGTCGGTAATATTTTTTGTTAAAAAGTTTTTATCTAAAATAAGAAAAACGAGCCCAACTACAAGTTAAATTCTCAAAAATGAATAATATCATGTTGCAAATATACCTAGGTCTAATTCTATGTTCGCTTTCAAAACCATGTGTAAATGTTTCTGGAACGTCAAATCTTCTCTTTAATTCTCTTTAATTTTATTACTTTTTTAATCTACTTTTCGTGCATAAATACACACCATTCGTAGATACTTTTCATAATATCATGCAAAACGCACAAAATTGCAACCATGACTAAAAGTAGATAATATTGAAAAAAATCATTCATATTTTAACCATTTGTGATTAGACTTTAGTAAAAAAATTGTAGGCATACACAGACTCAGGTGTATTCAGACAATAGTTGTAATATAACTTGTAAAAGTAACAAAGTAAAAGATCTTATTTTTCTTAAGAAAAAGTAAGATTGCTATTTACCGTCGATTTAAAAAAACTAATATTCAAACATGAAACATTGCCACAAACAAAACTTACGACTCCAATTTTTCACTATCTGCACATCAATTCATTTTCATATTTGCCTTATTTTGTACAAAAGATTTTTGGTTTGAACTGTGAAACTGTAATGGTACAAATTTCAATTACGTTTGACAAATAACGCTTCTCTCAAAAGACGTTATTAAACAAGAATTTTCTCCGATTGAACAGTAAACATTGACAGAAACACATTAATATTTATACTCTTCATTGATCATTTAATTAACTTCATTCATCAATTATAATTTTATTATGAATATATTTTAATATTATATATAATTTTAAAATATTTGCAAGGTAATCTTTGACCATTTAACGTAACAATATTTTTTACAGTACATAATATGTAAAACATATTAATGTAGTGAATTAATTCGGCCTGCGAATAAAAGAAGAGATGCATAAAATCAGTACTCGTTACTTCCATTAGTACCCTCTGCAATTGCTTTAGTATTGAGAATTGTCCGAACTCTTTCGTTAATTGTGTATCACGACCCATTCACTTAGACACAGAATAACACTCCAATTAGTGTAATTGATTCAATTTAACAAGCTAGACTCCTCTACGTTAATAGCTATGAGCCTCGCCGTTCCAGCGAGGTCTTGCTTATACACATTACGCAACACTTAGAGCCGGCCATGTGACATTTAATTAAGTAAGTAGCCTCTAAGCATGGCCGGACGGTCATCATAGTCCGATCTAACCGTTGAATAAGTAAATGTAATAAAATAAATCCACTAAGCCGCCATAACACCCCGGATTTAGCATGGCTTACTAACGCCTCCAAAGCTGTGAAACACCCCCTATGTATGCCTGCAGTCACCCTCCGGAAAGTATCACAACTTCTGACGTCTCCCTACTTATAAAATACTAATTTATTTCTCTTGTGTTTCTTCTCAACTACGTCAATTTAAGCGTTTGTTTTTCTTATGCTGCTTTAAGTTATTGCATTTTATTTATGGACGTGAGTTAAAAATGTTTAATATAATTTCTTAAAGGTCAGGATTCTCTTCTGGTATCAACTTGAGTTGCCTGTGCGGTGCAGAGCAGACAATGTCAAGCCGTATGTGGCCAATGACTTGCACATGAGGAGACTTCATGGCTGTCTCCGACAATGCAGTTGATGTAGCCGTGTTTTGGGCCATATTTATACAATACCTTATTATTGCCTATAATGTTTGCTGTCAAAACGCTAAGAAAAAGCGTGCAACGTGGACAAGGTGCCTAGTGCCTTTTATCATCGCACACGAATACAACGTATGTTTTCAGCCAATATTTCGTTTCATCTACAATAGTAACTTTCGTCAAACATGACAGTCATCTTTTTAAAGATAAACAAGTTCCCCACAGTTTCACTTTCATGGAAGCTAATTTTAAATTGGTATCCTATGTCCCTCCTTATGATTCGTGCCATTCGTGAAATTCAAACAAATAAATTCTTAAACTTTTTCTAATACTTAGAAAAAGTTTTAGGCAATTAAATGTTTATTACTCAATTATTTTTCAACCCCACTAACAGCCTGTAACTTGACAGAGGTAGACAACACGCGCAAGGAACCGTGACCAACGAGTAGACTAATTAGGAATACCTACTAAGAAAATAAAGTTATATACAACTCAAGAAATAATATTTCTACGTCTTCATCGTAACCGGATTTCGAAACTTCGCATTTGTTTCAAAATTATTAGTAAGTTTATTTTTATAGAATTTGAAGGTAAGTGTTGTAATAACTAAGGGGAAACAAATCTAGACTTAAGTATAATAAGTACCTACTTCTTACAATAGTAGGTACTTTTAGAACATCTCACATTTTATCAACAACATTGAGGATTAATTAGTTGCTTATTAGTTCTGTTACAATTCCAAGTTCCAACGTCATAGAGAACAGCAACTTAATCAAGGTGAAAGAATCAGGATGGAGGCAAAAAAAGAAAGCCTTAAATTATCCTATAGCTAAGAAATCACTCACACCATAATTTGAGCACTTGGCTTTACTTTTTAACAAAATTAATAGCCTCCAAGACAGTATTGACACAAAACGACAGCGAAGAAGCACAATAAACATACCCTCGGAGCATAATTATTTTATACTTCTTTTAAAAGTTATACAAGCTATTAAAACAAATTAAAATAGTATGCCTGTTCCCTTGTCTTGAGGCCGGAGCTAGCTCGACAGATATTAATATTAATGAGGGAAGAGAAGCGAGCATAGAGCATACGTACGAAGCTGTAGAATGTTATGTATAGTTCTGCTGCAACCGTGCCCCTCGCGATATAACCTAATGAGCCGTGAACCGGCGCTCATGCATAATACTAGTTTCCATAAAACTCCCGCCACAATACAACCACACAATACATCGGCATATCGGCCAAACCACTGTAGGATTCATAAAATATTTGACATTTTGTTATAAAATATGCCAAAAGGCTTTTGTCATACAACTCTAAAATTTTAAAAGAAGAAAATAGCGATAGTAAAGTTTACGGACGATTTATGTTCGCTTACTGCAGCATCCTGTTGCAGTCTTTTTGTAGCTTTGAAATAATATTTTCGCACATGAAATTTAAAGTTCCATTTTCTGTTTTATTAAATTTGTTTTAAAATTAGAACAACGACTGTAATAAGTTGATGATTAATCTTGTTTGCAGTTCTTTCCCGAGTTACTTTTAACACTCCTCAAATTTGTAGCTATTTTAACCTCATCATCAGATTTTGGACAATTTAATAATGAATAACCTGTCAAAGAAATCAAACATAGATAGGACATACTACTAGATGAGTCTAAGATGACTATCAATTCCATCTACAAATCTCCTACCTCGTCTAAACTTAGACTTTAACCTTATAGAAGCACCTCTCACAGTAAGGTTATTACGTAATACTCGTTATATATTTTAATAAATATTCCTATGATCATATGTAATTTAACATAATACAAAATTCACAGATCATTGACCAGCGATGATCGATTAACAGTTAAGAAAGTTTAAGTGTGAACTAAGTTTGTCCGCGTAGTTTTAGAAGCGATAAGTAAAACTCGCAGGGTGCGGAAAGACTCTCGACCGGGAATAAATCATCCATCAAATAGTCTTGTTAAAATAACAAGGTCTTATTATACGAGTACCTTAGAGTTCAATCACGACGAAAAAAATAGTAAAACTTAATGAAACAACACTCGGTAAATCAATAATACATATCATACAAACATTAATATTAGAATATTTTTAATGTTCCTTTAAAATATTATAAACGCGAAAGTTTGTGACAATGCTTCGGAGTTACTTTCACGTAAATACAGTTGAACGGATGTTCAGAAAAGTTTACATTTAACAAAATCTATTATTTTAATTCATATGTTTTTTGTGCAAAAACTATAATTTATAAACATTTACAGTACATTTCAATAAGGTACTACTAAGGGTTAGGTACACATATAGCTAATGTATTAGATACCTATTAGTCATTAGGATCATAAATATCAAATAGTTCCCTCAGGCAGCGATTTATTAGTCTCAGGTGAATACTATAATATGCTACGTATAATTAATGGCTACATGTCCACGGATGGTAACTATAATATATAATATACGAGTAGATATGTGTTATACATAATACTCCTACCTAAATATGTATAACTAGCTGACCCAGTATACATAATAATAATAAAATAATAAAAATTCTTTATTCAATTATGAAGCAAAATACTACACATGTGAAAAGTCGATTCTACATTTACATGTAATGTCTGTTCGCAAACAATAGGTAAAGACCGAGAAATGAATAGGCAATAAAAATTAAAAACTCTGTAAATCCAAAATTAACAAGTGCTTTTTTGCTTAACTTTTACTGTGTTAAAAACTGTGAACGAGGTGTCATTCGCTTCGGAATAAAATGTAGATGATTTTTGAAAATAATCAAAATTCGCTCGCAAAAATTGCTAGAGTTACAGACAATTAACTAAAAAATAAGAAATGGGTTTGGTCTTTTACATGTCCTCTTAACTAGGTACTTTAAATTTTTCAAACTTGAATTAGAGATTCAAAAAGAAAAGAAAATTTCCTAGAAATGTTATATCTCCCGTAACTGACAGAATGAAGACAAATGTTAAAGTTCATAGTATCTATGATCTACCGAAGGTAAGCTTACCTGTAGACTTTCAGAGTCAATCGATATAGACCCACTTGAATTTAAAGAATCTCTGTCACCTTGAGCGCTTTGACAGGTCGTTTGGTCTAGAGGTGTTGTAAGTCTAATTCTTTGGGAGTATTTACCTTTAAAGAAGGTATTTTTATAATAATAAGCATGTTTAGTAAGAGAGAGTGAGAGTACGGAGGCCTTTGCTCTGCAGTGGGATAATACAGGCTATTTATAATAATAATGTTTAGTATAGATATCAAACTTTTACAAATAGATACAAGTAAGTTCTTCGTTAGAAGAAGATTCAGATGTACAACATTTAGGTAATTTGGAAGAGTGGACTGAGAAATGTGTGATTTAAATGCCTTATGATTACCAATTCCAAACATTTGACTGGCCTATTGGCCTAGTGGTTAGTGACCCTGACTGCTATACTGACTGATAAAACTTTGTGTGATGAGCACGATGATTTATTCCGTGTCTGGGTGTTATTTATCTTTAACATTTATTTAGAAATATTTAAGTATGTTTATCAGTTTAGATTGGGATCAAATGGTGTTGTGTGAGTTGTCCCAAAAGCACTGAATACTCAAACGACACTATCTGTCGTAATAATAAAAACAATTTATATCGCATCATGATCCATAACACATTAAAAATACAAAAGCAAGATGGCTTCCTAATTCAGAAACTTGTATGATCAAACAGTACGGGACATTGGAACTGAATCTAAAATATTGTTGTAGAAATTGACCGCAGCTTTGTTAAACCTTATAATGCCGTTCTCAGATTAGAAGGAGAGTCCGATATTTGACACAATGACCATTGTGTATTGCAGACGAGGGTCAACGATTTATACGAGGGGACCCTCCCATTCATCGTAAGCTGATGCAGTCTTCTGTTAACTAGATTTCTCTTCCATATGCATTAAGGTCCGTCTTCACTAAAGAAAACTTGGAAACTTATGTGTTAGCAACATGAGTCAGGAACAATTTATTTCGATGGAGACATTACTAACAAAAGTTGTCAACAAAATGTTCCCAAATAAAACACAATTTGGTAATTTGTGTGGCTGCTCCTAACAACAAATGTTGCAACGAATTTGGTATAGACATCTATACTAATATTATAAAGCTGAAGAATTTGTTTGTTTATTTGAACAAGGTAATCTCAGGAACTACTGATCCGAATTAGAGAAAGAGTAAGGAAATATAAAGAAAGATAATATAACATCACGCTACGACCAATAGAAGAGGAGCAGCAATGAGAAATGTTGCAAAAACGAGGAAAATTTACTCAGACGAAGTTGTGCGGGACAGCTAGTACCTTTATAAAAGAATCCTTCTTAAAGAGGTTGTTAATTGAGTAGATAAAAAGCAAGGCAAATACATAATAAAAACATTAATACAATAATTTCAGCTTACGCGGGAATTTGTTTATTATCCTTGCACTTTTTTACTAGCTTTCGTTTCTCGTCAATATAGAAGAATTTCAAAAATGCAATTATTGTAATATAAAAGAAATTACTTACCAAATTGATACTTTATGGGAAATATAAAAAAAATTAAGATCCTAGCTATAAATAAATACATCCAATAAAACTTTGTGTGACATATTGGTAACATGGACAATTGCACGCCGTTCAGTGGTTTGGCTACAATCGTAACTAACTAGCCGAGTTGTGGTCTACGCATTTAAACGTTATACGCGGTGTGAAATTCATATGCAACTGCATTTTCAATAGAATAACTAACTAGCAATTATTTACATGTAATAGATGTTAGATGTCCTAAAACCCTGCATATTATTGGCTTGCAGAGCTTTATAGTTAGGTGGTATCGATGCCTGCCACTCCCGATACTGAATTAGGTATTTGAATGTCAAATAAATTATTTTACACTTACCAAGTAATAATATGCCTTTAAATGATCATAAAAATATATATTCGTGCATAATTTAATATGTTTTAGTATTTATAATCATCAAAATATATATTTAGATACAAAAAGTAAATTATTTGAAACCAGAACTTAATGACGTCACAATGTTAAATTGCATACAAATCTCTACAGAACGAATCGTTTTGACATTTTATAAAAAAAGATACTGATTTGACTTGACATTAAAATACCCAATTCGCAGCTCTGGAAGAGCTATATGTAAACAACTGTAAAAAATAACAAAGCGACTAACAAAAAAAAGATTAAACGTAACAACAGAACATGATTTTTTATTCTAATCATGTAGTAGACAACAGCTTATTTTTCATATTTAGTTGTTTTGAAACCTAGAAATATGATCAAATAGTTTTATTTGTAACTGAAAATATACCTTAATATATGATGAATAAAATATAGTTCACTCAGCATTGCTCTTTATTTTGGTAGGCCTTGTACGTGAATGGAAATATCTGCTATTATTTTTTTATACTACGAAATGTAAAACGTAAGCGTCACGCTAGCCCACAAGAGTATCAGTGCCACCTTAATCCTTATTTGGCAAAGATGTGAATGTAACCATACTGCGCTCTTCATTGAGGCTTTATTTCATCGCTATAGTGCTTTTCAACTTTCAAAAAGTAATATGTTCACTATTTCATGGAAGAATAACTGACACTGTTGTCGTACCCACCCAGACGGCCTATGGCTTTTATCTACCACTGATAGAAAAAGAAAAAGGAAAGTCTTCTTAAAACACCGACCATAGATATCGTAGTGACATTTGGGTAAATCAAACTTTCTAATTAGGCTGCTCAGAATCAAACGTCATTTACAAAACTTCCAACCAGAGATGATTTTTTTTTTATATTGTTAAAAAGAGTTTTGCCAGAATATAGTACAAAGCAGGTGATAATATTTAAATATATGCGTCCAATACATTGTACCATAACAATGGTATGCAAAAATTGTTTATTATTCTCTAATGGCCGGTCTCAATAATCTAACTCTAGTATATTAAATTAATAGCTCTAGTAGCCAAATTCATCGTTAGATAGATTATTGAGACCGGCCGTAAGTGTATTATGATGGTTACAGCGGTTTGTTAATGTCAAAATTAATACATATGTGTCAATCTTAGTTTTGGTCAATAAAATTAATTATTTATTACCACTTACGTATTCTACGTAGCTTCCGTAAGTTTACCTTGTAGCACTGCCGCGCGCTGTAATAAAAAGTACGGAGGTACCTACGGGCGCTATATTGGAAGTAGCCGACGTAGCAAGTCGTGTAGCTGCGTAGCAAGTCGCGTAGCTGTACTTCACACAATCGAAAGCTTAATATCGTAGCTACGGGTTCCCCATTTGTTTTTGAAAGTTGATGATTAGCTACGTAATAAAATATTGGCAGACGAATTTCAATCTACTTCTAATTGCCATATTAATTAAAAACTTTGTAATTATTTCAAGTACAGACAACAATACAGTAATTTAATGCCATAAAAGAGATATGAAATCAGATACTCGTAGTAGAATGTTATAAGGCTACTAGAGTAAGACTTTTGAATTTGAACTCATTTGCAAATAATTATGTTATAATGGTGATTGAAAAAGCGTGTATTTAATTTTACTTTAAGACAAAAGTGCCCAAATAAAATTAGAATTAAAAAAAAACTTTAATTTTTAAATTGACTATAATACGTAAGACACCGTACTATCCATACAGTAACTTTGCAGTACACTTACCTATCATTGATGCTCCTATTCACAGTATCTAAATCTCGAAACGGGCATACTTAAAAATTTAAACAAGGATTATATAAGTATTGTATACATGAAGACTTATGGTTTAGAACCGATACATCGACCTAGTACTTAACCCTTCTTACATTGCTACAATTTATTGTGTACAAGAACCCAAATTCTTAGGGACCGTCTCCACTGGTGATATATTATTGATTATGGTGTATGCTATCTTGACCTGAATGCAGAGCTCCTTAATAAACTTGACCGACTTCTAAATAACTGCATTCGATTCATTTTCAATCTTCGTAAGTTTGACCATGTTTCTTCCTACCGTTCCGAACTTAAATGGCTCCCTATTCGCCAGCGACATAGTTTACGCGCTCTCACTACACTCTATTCTATTTTTAATTCTCCTACTGCCCCTTCTTACTTGACTTCCTACTTTCAGTACCTGCACTCAAATCACAGTAGAGATCTTCGATCTTCCGACAATCTACTTCTTTTATGCCCTGCTCATTCTTCTGGATTCGTCGGATGCTCTTTTATAGTTCAATCTGTTTCTCTCTGGAATGCCCTGCCCCCCGAAATTAGGATGGCACCCAATCGCCTTAATTTTAAATGGAAGGTACGCACTTTATTCCTTGATGGATCAGCTGAATCATCACAACATTAGTAACATAAATATTAGTCTGTATCTATGTATTTATTTATGTATGTATGTATGTATTGCTGTAAGTATGTATACTATTGTATAGTTATGTATGTAGGTATATATGTATGTATGTATTTTTGTAAGTATGTATAGTATTGTATAGTTATATTGTTTTATTTGTGTATTATGTAAGAATAATAAGGTAGTTCTTATTTTACAATTAGGTTAGGTTACTGCACCTTTCACACATTCCATTTCTACATCACCCTAAGGTAGACTGGCAGAGAATGCTTTTAGCATTAAGTCCACCTTTGTACAACTTTGTGCATAAAGTTTTAAATAAATAAATAAATATATTCGCGGCGATTCCGCTCTACTATTGTCGGGAAGTTTCCACGAACGAGCGATTATTCTAAGACTTTTTTAAGGCGCGACGCCTTCATTTGACGACGATTTGACGTTCCACGGCGAGCGCGTGGCGATATGTTGACGTTTTTCTCGCACTTAGCCACTCGTCGCACGAGTTAGATATAATAAAATAATGCAAAGAAAAATCAACAAAGGATAGCCTCAAGGAATGGGTAATAATAATCACACAATAATAGTCACACGGTCAATCTTTTCGAGACTAGGCAACCACGCAGAGGATATGAATACTTAGTGCGCAAGTGTGGGCGCAAGCACAAGGTCACTCTCTATTTCCACACTCTCATAACCTGATAGCATGGAAATCCGTAACGACCGCAGAGATTTTAAGCGCATAACTAACAGCTTAACATGATCTTCGAAGCACAGAGAGGTATTACAAATTTTGAAAATGGTCACCCATCTATAAACTGGCACCAGTAACGTTGCTTAACCCCACTGATCTCTCGATTTATTGGGTTCCCCCAACGATTAACAGACCCAGAATAAGGGTACTGTGTAACTAGCATGTAATTTCATCTTACTGTTAATTAATTGGATTACATAGCCTCTCATTATATGAAATGGGGCTATTTAGTGAATGGATATTGTACGCGTGACAGCATAAATTCTGTTTATACTCGGTTTAATAAATGTAATTAAATTTGAATCGGAACCCGCAACTACATGGGTCACATGAATTGCTGGAATGAGGCAATAAGTTAAGAAGACACAATGAGGGCTTGACATTCACCGGTCCTCTCTTAGTTTGTTTAATAACTTTCCGATATACTTTTCAATTGATTTTTTTACAAATTAAAAACCAGCAACAAATGAGAACTAGGTAAGTGGCGCATAGATTTCTTAGCAGCTTCTTCTCATGAGCTTTTTTTTCTTAATTAACGTTTTCAAATAATTTTATGAATTACATTTGAAATATAAAGTCCGTTTTTAATGTTTAAAGTAACACGTTTTTACTAAATATAAAAAGAACGTTTACAAGTTACTCAAACTATTTTCATGTCCTAGTCTTCGACTTTCAGTATCGGTATAAACAGGACTTTCACTAGTTTTCGTAATTTCAGGAATAATTTAGGCAGCTTTAAAAATACTTTTTTATTAAATTTTACTCGGACGAAGTCGCGGGTCGCTGCCACTGCAAGGAAATGTTTTCAATTAATATACACACTAACACAGAGGCTTCAAAAAATGTTCACCCTTTCGTGTAAATTATGCAACGAGAAAGTTTAAAAGTTATAATTATAACGCTTTTCTTTTTCGTCAGGGTTGAAAACAAAACATCTACGAGTAATTTCAAGAAGTTTCCATCTTACTAGTAAAGAAAACTTATTGTATTTTTTCCGTTCTATGGATATCTAAGAACCACTACTGGGAGATGGTCTCCCCCCATACACTTCCAACCCTGTTTGGAGCTTTTTCCTCCCACAACTTCTCAAAGGCATCCAGATCGTCACATCAGATATTATTTATACCTAGGTATATTTTTTACACTGACTTTGAAGATAAGGTAAGAATTATTTAAAAGTACACAATTTATTTATTTGTTTGAATAGTTTCATATATTTTTTCCCATGCAATTACCCCATTTATTACTCAATCATAAACACCTTGGGAAATATTAGCTAAACGTGGAGGAGACCTTCTAAATGAGCGCAATATTGAGTCCATTATTTCATTCAGTGTAATGGTGTGGCTGTGAAATAGGGCAAAGGACGAATAAACGGGACCCTGGAAATGAAGACGCCGTTTGTTCATAACCAGCTCGTTAATTCCATTATTACAAGTCAGAGGAGCGAACAGACCGGTAACAGATGTGCCACTCGACTCGTGAATCTGCAGCGTCTCCTACTTTTCACAGATTTCAACATCATTATTTTTTGTGAGAGAGCTCAATTAAAAATAATTGTTATTACAGACGGAAAATAAAAGTTACAAAGCTTTTTTACATGTCTAGTGTCGCTTAGAATTCGTAAAATTTTCTAAGTGCGCCGTGAACCGAATTTCCTTTGTGTACAAACTAAGAATTATGGTCCTAAGCATTTACTTAGAGGTAAACCAGGGTTCTCTAAAATGCAAACATAAGAGAAATACCTTTCTAAGGGATACAAGTGCGTATACAATTAAATAGGTAGAGGAAAATAAAATAACTGCATTCAAACGGATGCAAATGAATAATTTGTACCTACAATATTCTATTATTTTATAAATATAATAGTACTATTTTTTTATTTTTTTTATACGACACCCGCAGTAGGGTACAAGCCCTGTGTCACGGGGGACTTTACAAACATACAAGACACGGACACAAAGTACACCCAGACTCGGAACAACAATTTGTGGATCAATCGCTCTATATAAGCCCCTGAATTTCTTAGTTCAATGTGAACAATCCAACTGGCGAAATGCCTCCATTTAAATCAGGACTGTGGTGACATATTTGGCTGTCCTTCTTCTTCTTTATCAGCCTTATGACTATTCGGCGCGATGGTACATGGCTGATTATTTAGTGAGGACAGGTCAGGTCCCACAGTACCTCCAGTGTATGCCCCTGGTGCTGGAGCTTGTCTGTTAGTTAGTTTACGAACGAATAACTTCATTAGATAACATTGATAACATTGTAATAAACAACCATGTCTGTGACAGTTTTTTTTTTAATTTCTAATTGTATCGCATTTTGCTGCAATCGCAAAAGCATTGATGACATTGTAATATGTAACCATACCTGTGACAGCTTTAGTGGACCCGGGCGCATGCGCTTGAC
Source organism: Herminia tarsipennalis (assembly GCA_945859575.2). Taxonomy (NCBI): domain Eukaryota; kingdom Metazoa; phylum Arthropoda; class Insecta; order Lepidoptera; family Erebidae; genus Herminia; species Herminia tarsipennalis. The sequence continues at coordinate 14,111,323 of OX243835.2, forward strand.
GGCCACAATATTTCAGACTATCAGCAGGCGGAACATGACGGACCGTAACGGAATATGACACTTTTTTGAGAGTGCACCCGATCATCTATTTATAAGACGTTTTCACGTCAAAAAGCCTGTAACACGCGGACGACAAAGACCTTATACGAAATAGTCAATGTCACATCTTCGAATATTTAGTTAAACTACAACAACGCACGTTCTGCGTGGTTTAACTAAAACTATACAATGTTTTTTAGGGTTCCGTACTCAAAGGGTAAAACGGGACCTTATTACTAAGACTCCGCTGTCGGTCTGTCAACAGGCTGTATCTCATGAACCGTTATAGTTGGACAGTTGAGATTTTCACTGTTGCCGCTGGAACAACAAATGCTAAACAACAGAATAAAATAAATATTTAAGGGGGCTCTCATACAAAACGGCAAAAACGTGATTTTTGGCATTTTTGCTCGAAATTATTATATAGGCTGTATCTCATGAACCGTGACAGCTAGACAGTTGAAATTTTGACAGATGATGTATTACTATTGCCGCTTACAGCAAACGTAATTTTTATTTGCTCGTTTTAGCTCGATATTGATAACGGCAACAAGTTGAACGGTTGAAATATTCACAGAATATTGAGTTATATTATTTACTCTAAAAATAAATAATTAAAATAAAATTTATATTTATGGGAGGGTCCCATACAACAGACATGATTATTTGGCGTTTTTATATATAATGGTACGGAACCCTTCGTGCGCGAGTCCGACTTGCACATGGCCGGTTTTTGTTTTCCTTTTTTCAGGTATATTTTAAATTCGTACCATCAAAATAAGCCTGATGAAGATGGGTTGATATAGTACCTTAGTTATAAAAAATCACGTTTATGCTAAACAATTCGCAAGTTATGACCCAATAACAAACAGATGACGCGTGTATTAGACCCTCTTTCAACTACCAAAGCTAACTTAGTGATTGTAAAATTTACGTCGAATGTACCTGAAACCTTGTTTCAGCATAGTTATTGTAAATTATGTGTTACGAGTATCTTGTTAACTACAATGTTGTTAAAACTTTACTCACTTTGTACATTTAGTAGAAGATATTCTAAACGTAATACGTTGCTGCAGATTTTCAATGTAAGAGTACTGACTGACATGACATAGAAGCTCAGTAACCTAATAAAACGATAGTTAGTCATCAATTTCAAACTGACTGGCCACCCTACCTACGCACGTGTGTACTAATGAGGAAAATTAGGTAATTTTAACTTTTCCTAACAATTACAAATACAACAAAACAAGGAATTCGCCAAATAGATATAGGACAACCCTTCTGAAGTGATATATTTTTCATGGTTATAAGATAGATAATTAATTACTTATTTATTAGTCAGATCAAAAACCGATGGCATAATCTTAGTTAGGTATCATAAAATCAGGTACCCCTAAGGTACAAAAATTAAAACAAGACGGGGAATTCTTCTTTTCGAACAAACTCAAGCAGAATCTTAAATATAAATAATAACAAAAGTACATAAATCTAATCCGTTTATGAAATATAATTAGGAAATATAAATCACATATGTACTTATAGTCCTGGGGGAGCGCCAAAAAATCCAAGCATTTTATAAAGGCATATTTTTTAATATTCATCATCAGCCTATCGCAGTCCACTGCTGGACATAGGCCTCTCCAATTGCACGCCACTTTGTTCTATCTTCGGCTTCTCGCATCCAGCTCCTGCTGGATGCGAGAAGCCGAAGATAGAACAAAGTGGCGTGCATTTTTAATATTACGTCACATTAATAGAGTAAAGAAATACCCTACCGTCAGTTAGGTTAGGTTAGAAAATCCTGCACGACAAACGCTAAGGAATCCTCCTTAGCGTTTGTCGTGCAGGATTTTTATCGGCTACTGACGGCATCTGTTACAGAGTTATACTGATTGACTAATTGTTATGTGATTACGATAATATTCTGCATCGAGCACAAGTGGAGTATAAAAATGACCTGTTGGCAATAACTCAAAGATGGTAAATCCGATCATGGTAAAAAAATTTAGTTGAAAGCATTTACTATTTTTGGTTTAAAAGATAAAGAGAGGGGGGGAACACGTTACACAACTTTCAGAGCAAATATTTCCAAAAACATTCACTTACTCAAAAAAGTTTCTTCAGAATGTTATTAAAAGACCTGTCGAATGATACGCCACACGTTGATGTGTACGCGCTGTGCCCTTGGGGTTTACTGGATGTAGGATGCATACCTACCGTCTCAGTGCTCCAAGTGTACGATGTCGATGTCGGCCTAATCAGTTGTGGTAACTTGACTAGATACGGAACTTCGGAATCCATTTAAAAAAATATAAATATAGGTATGTAATGGTGCGTTTAGACGCACGGCACGCAGCCCGGTAAGCAGCTTGGCAAGCAGGCTGACACGGACCCACGGTACAAAAAAAATGGTTGTCTGTAAAGTCGGTTTACGGCATCGAGATAGTATGCACTAACGTACAATAATTAGTGATGCGCCGTTCCCAAATTCCCTTTCCCGGAAATATTTCCAGTGGAAAATTTCCAGGGAATATTCCGGAATTCCCGGGAACGTTCCCACATAGTGGGAAATGGACATTTAAATTGTTCCTTCTATTTTATTATATTAGTAGCTGCTCCAGCGAACGTTCGTTTAGCCATTTTTTTTTTAGGAAATTATATTAACATATCAAAATAGCGGACAGTACAAATGCCAACAAAAGGATATTCTAAATATTTGTAATACAATATTTTTCGTTGTTATATTTTCATAAAAAAGAAATATTTTATATTTGAATTAATATTTAACTACTAATAATACAAGAATATAATATACAGGTAATAATAAATTCGTTACTTATCGCTAGGCTGTCCCCAAGCCATAAATAACGTATTTATTTTAAAACGGTAAGATAAAGATATGACATTCTTGCGAACAATATTTACAACCTATTGTAATGATGGTAAAAGGGTTTCAGTACTTGCTATTGTAATAATTGTATTGTCATTAGAAGTGCACGTGCGTCGGCTTCACTTTGTATCCCTTCCCCAGATTTTTTATTTGTTTTGTTTTTCCTTTCTCACACATTTGCTTTTGCAAAAATAATGTATTTTTATCTCCAATTTTAGTTGCATTTCACACTTTAACCGTTTCGAGCGCCTATTTTGTAAAAACCATGAGCAAGAAAAGTGCAATTTTCGATCATTTTGTGATTAAGTCCGTGGATGAAAAAACTATTTACGAGTGTGTTTACTGCCATTTTGTGTATGCGTTTAAAAATGTGACTAAATTTGCCCGTCACATATCTAAATGCAAAAATAGCCCAACAGACATAAAAATAAAATTTCAAAAATATGCTCCCAGTGCAAAGGTTAATTCAAGTTTAATATCTACGTCCATAAATACAACAGGACCACCAGAATATCCTTCATTGCCACAGGACGAAACTGCTATTAGACATAGCCAAGTAAGTACCTACCATTTGTTATTGGATTTTTCATCCTAATATTTTTTTTTATTTCTTTTAATACCTTTTATATGTATCTTCAATGGAAGAATTTCTTAGTTAATAACCATAATGGGAATACCTATATATATTCAAAAAGAAAAAGTTGGATAATCAAGACGCTAAAATTTCTTTCTACTACTACTACTAGGTACTGAATATTTTCAATTTAGATTGATCCTTCTATATTTTGACTGGGCTCTCTCTACTTCTTTATCTAATTTAAGTAGTTATATGTAACGATTTTGCATGTTCATGTTGTTATTGTTATGCATGAACGATTTTTGTTGTTTTGTTGCAGACAAATATACATCAAGCAATTGCAAGAGCAGTTTATGTGACCGGTATACCATTTTCTACTCTGCAACATCCTTTATGGACCGAAACATTTGAAATGCTGAACCCCCAGTTTACCATGCCATCTAGAAAGCTGTTAGCAACAAAATTATTAGATCAAGAATATGAAACAGTACACAATGACGTCATAAATAAAATAAGACATGCTAATGTAATTCACTTAGGCATCGATGGCTGGTCCAATATTCGTAATGAATCAATTTTAAATGTAATTTTATATGCCCCCAAGCCTTATTTTTGTAAATTTATAGAAACTACCGACAATCATCATACTGCTGAATATTTATGTGAGGAAGTTTCTAAAATCATAGATGAATTTGATGCATCAAAATGTTTCGCAATAGTAACAGATAACGCTAGTAATATGGTTAAACTTGGAAAGCTGTTATATGAAAAATATGACCATACTATTTGGACTGGATGCTTAGCACATACGCTTCACTTATTTATAGGAGATGTAGTGAAGGTGCCGAAAATTCGTAGCTTGTTTTTTAATATTGTGGAAATTATCAAAACTATTACTAGATCACACAACTTTTCAGCTGAGTTTCGTAGAATAGCTAATGATAGATCTATTAACAGTAGTCTTCATTTGCCTGTTAAAACAAGATGGGGAAGTTATTTATTATGTCTACAAAGTTTTGTAAAATGTAAAGTTATATTGCAGAATATGATAATTAACGATAATTCACTAATATCAAAATATAGAAACCTAATATTTGAAGAAGATACTTGGGACGAAATACAAAGACTGGAATATTTTTTAAAACCGATCGTCCAATGGATAATAACACTAGAAGGAGATTATTACGGAGTACACTTAGTGCACCGAGCCTTTAAAGAAATACAAAAAGTGTTAAAACACGTACATTCAAGAATGCTTTTTGGAGATATGGTACATACTCTAGAACAAAAATTTGATAGTAGAAAACTAAATGCTCTTAAGCCAATTCATTTGGCAGCTGCCCTTCTGGATCCACAAAATCAAGGAGTACTATTATCTAGTCAAGAGAATGTTGAAGGCTGTGAATTCATTATAAATATTGAAAAAGATGCAGAAGCTGCAGTTAATATATTTACGGAATTATCGCAATACAAAAGCCGAACACACTTGTGGGAAAAAAGTTTTATTTGGACTACGGGCGAAAATATTTCACCATTATCATGGTGGGAAACTTTATTTCCTCAAACGCTTTTGGGTAAGATTGCCATAAAAATTTTATCAGTTCCCGCTACTTCTGCAGCTGTAGAAAGATCCTTTTCAACATTTTCAAATATGCATACGAAGAAACGAAATCGTTTAAAGGCAAACACAGCAGGGAAGCTAACATTCATATCACACAATTGGAAGCTAATTAACAAACCCACCCAACAATATCAAAGACCACTGTCAGATCATAATTTATCTTCAGTATCAAATTCTGCCTCGGAAGACGAATTTTCCGAAGTAGCAATAGATGAAACGGAAAACTCAGAGCTTATTTTTAATAACCCTGGCACTTCCAGGGCTAGATTAGATTTGGATTCCGATGATTCCAATATTATGAATTGTTCAACAGAAGTATTTGATCTAAATAAGCCAGGCCCCTCCAATATTAGTACAAGTGCAGCAAAAAAAAGAATAATAAGAAATATATTTATTTCCGATTCAGACTCTGATGACTAATTTTGCGTAGTCTCCGTCAAACAAACTGATTTCTACTATACTATACTGTATGGATTATTATTATACTGTATGGATACTGATAACTGTGGAATTGATATATTTTTAGGTATCTGTAAAACACTACAATAAAAATCTGTATGTTTTTAATCATTTCATAATTATTGTATTGTGTAATCAAAAACTTTACTTTCTGTGATTAATACGCCAATCCAAAAGACTGATTTGTATTTTATTTAAACTAATTAAAATTGTTAATCTATAAGACACGCTATTTATATACTCGTAAATACTTTATATAGGTACATTTAATCATAAGCCATGATTATTATTATTAAAAAAAAACGTGGAATTTTGCTACCACATTAAACTGTGTGGTGATTCTTTTTTAAAGTTTTGTTATCATATCTGAAAGAAGAAAATGATGTGCCGTTTAAAAAAAGTGTAAAATTATATAAATCAAAGTTTTTTTTAATTAAAATAATGAATAAATACTTTGTTTTAATTCAAATAATTTCTTACTAAAAACCTTGGAACGTGCCCATCGATCCCGGGAGCAAAGGAATATTCCCAGGGAATATGGGAATATTCCCAGGGAATATGGGAATATTCCCAGAGATTATCGGGAAAGTTCTCAAAGCAACGACTTAATTGAATTATGCCTATGTATAAAGGTGTACTTGCTTTTGCACATAGTGCAAAAGTTATTTACAAAAATATATACAACTATTTAAGTCAATGTTCCCAGTCGTTCCCAACGTGCCCGGGAACGTTCCTGGGAATTAGGGAACGTAGGGAACGATCCCGGGAACGGCGCATCACTAACAATAATACCTTGTAATAAACAACTCCCTGTTGCTTAGCAGCCATGCCTGTGACAGCTTTAGTGGATTCAACGGGCACTATACTTCTGCCTATCAGCAGGCGGAACAATTCAATTTAATTCAAAATTCTTTATTCACTTAGGATGCAAAACAACTCTTGTGATACGTCGGGAACTGAACGGGAACTGACACTTTCGCGTGTTTGCGTGCACCCGGTCATCGATTTTAAGACGTTATCACCTCAAAAAATGTCCACAAACAGCCGAGCATTACATTCACACCTGCTCACGCTAGCGCTCGTCTTCGTGCCGGTTGAATGACGCTTTGAATGCGAGCGTGTAAACCCACCATGAAGTATATACGACGAACGCTAGTATTTTGTTACTTATAACCTACAACCATAAATAAAAAATCGCGTGAATCAAAGTAATAAACCACTGATATACTACACTTAACAATTTTGATTACAGTGTTAACTAATCCCCGCATATTTGCGTTGAAAACTATTTTAATAGAATTACTTAGTTGCGCGGCGAGACAAGATGAATAATGACAAACGTCCGTGAAACATCAACTGTAATTGTTTGACAGCGATATTCGACCTCGACGGTAATTGCTCGGCTTGATTAATTTTGTATCGTTAGCTTAATAATAATTACTAAGAAATATTAAGATAGCCACAAAATATATTTCACCCCATTCTTAAAATTTCCGGTGTTAAAATACTTTTGACCCCTTATTTAATTAATATCTGGAGCTATAGAATGTCATTTGTAATTAATGTGCTAATCTGTTGATTACCAATAATATATTTCGTTTTCTTCTGTCTCGTTTTTCTAAACAGGATTACGTTTTTCTAAGGAGTGATAGCGTGTTCGCCCTGCGACCGGATAAATCAAAATTGAACCAAGTCAACAAACAGATGATAAATCAGTTGTCAGAATATTAATTTGATGGCAGATACCGACTCCCGTCAATGGTCTTAAACTTTAGTAATAGTCAGTTTTTAAACATTGAAATAATTCAGAGAAATAGATAAAAGTGATATTTATTTACTTTCATTTAAACCCAAAAATTGGTAGGAGTACCTAATTGTGACAACACTGACGTTAGAAAGCTCGCGCGTGATGCACCCTCTTAAAAGTTTTAATTCCGAAGTCCCAAATTAGGTATATCACTTGGCAGTCTCGTTAATCAGAATTTTATGAGGTACCGTGAAAAATAGTGAGGTATCTCAAAACAAATTGACAAATAAGTCCATTAGTTATCTGACAGGTTACGAGACCATTCTGCCGAACTTGAAGATGAAATAAATCCTAATTAGATCTTAATACTCTATTGGCATTGACTTCGTTATCTCAAAATAGAACAAGTCATGAAAAATACTCCAACTCCAATTCGTCGAAAATAGAAATTTCTCCCAGATAATCCAATTATCTATTTTATTACGTTAAAAATATTTGATACCAGGAACTGTCCGAGAGTAATTTTTCTTTTTGATTGATTGATTGACGTGATCCTACGCCGGAAAACGTTATAAAAACACGGGATTTTTTGTTAAAAGGGAAAGTGAGATAAAGATTAACTGAGCAGAAAATTTCTCCATTTTTAGGGTTTCGTAGTCAAAATAGCAAAACGGAATCTTTATAGTTTCGCTATGTCCGTCCGTCCCCAGGTTAACTCAGAGACCCTTAGTACTATAAAGCTGTTATTTGGCAAGGATATACATATTACTAAATTTGACTTCGACTGCCTCTGTGGCGCGGTGGAAGTGTATCCGACTGCTACGCAAGAGGTCGTGGGTTCGATCCCCACCCAGGATAAAACTTTGTGTGATGAGCACGATGGTTTATTCTGTGTCTGGGTGTTATTTATCTATAATATGTATGTATTTAGAAATATATAAGTATGTTTATCAGTTGTCTGGTTGCCATAGTACAAGCTCTGCTTAGTTTGGGATCAGATAGCGTTGTGTGAGTTGTCCCAAAAACATTATTATTAAAATATTATTATTATAATTACTTACGCTGACCAATTGGGTACATGAAATCTTGACAAAAAAGGTACGTTCCATACATCTAAATTTGGTTTGCATTTTTTTTCTCACCACCTAATCGTGTAGTGTATCATTAGATAGGTCTTTTAAAAATATTCAGGGGTTGTGAAATAATAAGCCACAAGTGTCCCCCCCCCTTGTCAGCTAAATGGTTGTTTTTGGAAATGTAAAAAAAACAGGGTACATGTTACAGTCAAAACTCCAAACTTGTCAAAAGTACTTTTACTGGCAAAATCAGTCAAAAGTAATTTTGACCGCGACCTTTTGACTGTCATTTCAGTCAAAAGTACTATAGCCCAATGATGCTGGTCAAAAGTAGTTTTAAACAACAGATCTAAACAAAACTCCTAGAAAGGTCGCGGAGTGCGCAGGCGGTCCCAGTTCTAACTTTTTGTTTTGGCAGGAAAAAATCCAGTCGAACACCCCACCGGGGAAGAAGATGGAGGTAATGTGGGGTTTGCATCCACTAAAAATCCGCCCTGTATCACTTGCCCCCTTCATGAACGGGCTGCGGGAACTTGTTATACCGTCGACGGCCCGCTCCGTAGCTATACCCGGACGCGATGTTGTTGCGTTCCATCTTCCCTGACGCGATCTACCGCCTCCTTCTGCGAGATGACGTCCTCAGAGAAGCATGCGACCGCATTCCATGACCGCTCACTCCGGACCATAGACAGAACCACGACCGGCAACGAGATGTCATTTGCGATAACCGCCATGGTGCGCTGAGGTCTCCCTAAGCGAACCCTATTCTGGGCGGTCAGAGACGCCGCTAGCACGGGTGTGCCGTACAAAGTCATTGACCGCACTACCACAATGTACAACCGTCGACTCGAAATACTAGGCCTGTCCAGGTTCGGCAACAGCCTCCCCAGTGCAGACGCAGTAGCCTCGAATTTAGTCGCCAAAATGCGGAAATGCTCGTCGAAGAGTCAGCCATACATCCGCATAGCAGATGAGTTCTATCCCGGAGGGAAACCACACCGTAGATGACAGTTCTAACCTAACCTAACCGAATCGATTAAGTGCTAAAGAAATAGTACATAAAGGTCCCTATTGCACTTAATCGATTCGCGATTAAGTGCAATAGGGACCTTTATGTACTATTTCCTTTATGACTTTTCCACTAACGTAACTTTGTAGAACGTATTGTCACCACAATCCGACTGAAAGGTAGCCGCATTACATTACGGCGACGTTTTTCAATCTGGCGAGCCGCCTTGTAATACGGCGTGTTTTTAAAGCGTTGTGTTGTGCAAGCTAATAAAACCACTAAGTGATCGAATGTTACATTTGTGTGAAAGGTAGTTTTGACAAGAAGGGTTAGGCGTTAGGTTGGCAAAAAGAGGGGCCCGTATTCGGGCTACTCGGGGCGTTTCTCCTTGTGCTCCCTTTTGTTTTATTTTGTTTTACTGTTGTTTTATTTTGGTTTATTTGTTTTGTTTGGATTTCTTCGCCGAGAAGCTGTGGGGTGTTATTGCTGGGGAGGGAGGCGTAAGAGACTAGGACCCAATGCGCTCCCGACTCCATCAGGGTCGGCGCCATTCGCCCCGGCCCCCGTTACCGCGGCTAAATTATTGGCCGATGCAGAGAGACTGCTCGTGGGTTTCAGCGCCGCCAGGGTTACGATCCTGCCGGCGAGACCCGCGCGCTGCTTCAAGTGTATGGCGACGGGACATATGCGTCCGAAGTGCAACAGTTGCTTCGACTGCGGCGGACTCCGCTTCCGTTGCGGTCGCCCGGGGCACAAGGCGGCGGACTGTTCCGCTGCCCCCCACTGTCCAGCGTGTGCGGCGGGTAATTTGCCTACCAACCACCTCATGGGACGGGAGGGGTGCAAACCCCCGCAAGCTCCAAAAGCCACGCCCGGGGGGTAGCCAATCGGCCAAGGCTGCCCCTCGTATACCGCCACCGGAGGATGTAGTACCGGAGTCCAGTAATGGACAGTGAGTGATTTTCCCTCCCCCAGGCGAATCTTAACCATTCTGCCGGCGCGCAGGATCTTTTCCTGCAAACCATGGCAGAGTGGTCGTTTGCTGTTGCCGTAGGCGCGAAGCCCTATTACGTTTCTCCTCGTCGAATTGGATGGGTGACTGGAACAACTCCGGGGCGATCGTCAGCTCCGCTGCGCTCCATTCCCCGGCCTTGTCGCTCAGAGATAAGGGTACGGGATATGTTGCTGCCGACTGGGGAGAACTCACGCTTTACGTCGTGTACTTCTCCCCAAACCGGAGTCTGGCTGATTTTGAGGTTTTCCTGGCTAGCCTGGAAGCCTCGATACAGCGGCTAGCACCTCGCCACGTCGTGGTGCTGGAGGATTTTAACGCCAAATCCTTGGCGTGGGGATCTCCCAAGACGGACGCTCGCGGAACGGCGGTGGTGTTGGGCCTCTGTTTGCTGAACGGGGGCACCACCAATACGTGCGTTCGCGCCAGGAGGGGGTCGATAGTAATAATAATAATAATAAGTTTATTGATCATTAAAAATATTGTACACTAGCTGACCCGGCGAACTTCGTACCGCCTTAGCGTAAATTTGATGCACTACTTTATTTATTTTTTTAAAATATTAAGATTTTCTTAATATTTTTTTCCGTAAGAACCTTGTACAGAGTATTAGAAAACTACAAAAAAAAAACAGCCAAATCGGTCAAGCCGTTTTTATGCTATGTCGTGACAACGGAAAACGGGTTTCATTTTTATAGATATATTTGATTACATAATTTAAAAGTTTATTATATAGTGGACCTTTCGTTCGCTACCTCTGGTGTCGAGGCACGCGTAAGGAACTGGCGCGTACTGAACGAGGTTGAGACGCTCTCGGATCACTTGTATATCCGGTTTGAGCTTCGGTTGTCGGTTTGTGTCACGGCGCGGGCAGACAATACCAATTTTCGCGGTGGGCTGTGGGTCGACTCGACAGGAAACTGCTGGAGGAGGCCGCTATCGTTCAATCGTGGTCGTCCTCACCACCTCCGACCGAGGACATCGACGTCACGGCTGTCCGCATTCGCGATGCGTTTACGCAGGTTTGCGATGCGGCCATGCCGGCAGGGCAGGTCCCACACTACCTCCAGCGTCTGCTCCGGGTGCTGGAGGTGTGCGTTACGCTTTTTTTACGGCCTTAAAAAAAACACTCCTTTTTTTTCACGTCACGTCACGTTCACGTCGGTAGTACAATGGGTAGGATTCGAACCCGCGACCGACGATTGCGAGACCGATGCCTTAGCCATTAGGCTACCGCCGCTTTTGCAATTTATTTTATAATTTAGAATACAGTGAAAATTGGGTATAAGTTATGTAGGCAGGTATATCAAAGCGTACCTGCTAGTAGGTACATAATTAATTGTTGACACTCCTCTCGTTCGTATCTAATGAAAGATAGAGAGGTTTAACGTTGGAAATGGTCAAAGTTGTTTTACATATTCCTAATAAACATTGTCCAATGAACCTATTCTTATATATTATCTTTGACACGTTACTAATTTGTTCTAAACCTTAACCTTGCTACACATATTTGATTTGTCTCTATACCTAATGCTTTCCGAAATCGTTATGACTTTACTTTTATCGTTAACTAAATCCTTTAAAAAAACAAATTATAATCCCTTGCTGTAGGCTGAACGTTCAATAACTTATTATTGCATAAAAGTATTTTCGAAACAAATATGCCGAACAAAGCCTCTGTTGTCTTATAAATTCATACCTAAAAATACACCTAGAATATGATACCTTACGGATGAATGACAACGGCTTAAAATAACGTGAAGTTCTGCCTCATGTGGAGTAGACATCGGCAACCAACAACACAATAACATCGTACTCATAGAACTGAATCGATAGTTAGTATTGATTTCGACTCGCCTGTCCATATATAATTATATTCCTTTATCATACCCATCCTTAAGAATTCATAATTTTGTGAGAATGTGCTCGTGTAATATTACTGTGTATCTGATATTAACTTGTAATCACAAGCAAATTACTGTTTTTATTTTGGGTAGTAAACTCAGTTTTTAAGACTGATTTTTGTACTTTCTACAGTCGCGGCAACTTAAAATATTATTCAAATATTAGTCAATTTGATTTATTTCAATTATTTCCTGCATGCGGACAGATTACGGACTAGATAATATGAAGCACGCAAGCAAAAATCTTAAATAGTAATAATCCCTAAATACACAATTCAGTACCTAGATAAGCAGAATGATAATCCCAAAGTCGTATGTCAGTCTTTCAACCGTTGTTTATAGATGTATACATATGGGTATAATTAAATAAGTACACCGACTAATAATCCCCAAATAAACAATTTAGTAGCAATGATAATCCCAAAGTCGTATGTCAGTCTTTCGACCGTTGCGTTGCTTATATATATAGATACAATTATATAAATATACATAATTTCCTTTGTACCCCCTTCAACTAATCTGATGAAGGTATTCTGGGGTGAATTCGCTATAACATGAGCCACTTGTCCTGATTTCCTCACCCTAAACAATAAATAAATTACTCTTACGTCCATAATCCCGCTGGGGTAAGGACATCTTATGCTCTAACTTTGGCTATAACTATCCCAATGTTATAGTAGACTTATTTATAATCTTTCTTCGGATAATATGCCATTACAGTCCATTTTGTAACATGAGCCCTTTTTAATGACTGTTACAATGTCGTAATTTTTGCCATCAAATTCAGTTCCCTATTGGAATCAAAGTTAATTTTATCACTGGTAATAAAACTGGTATTATCACTGCTATCAAATGGGACCAAAAAAAAGGTTTTTTTTTAAGTTTAACCCTAAACATAATTTCTATATGTTTTTTTAGAACCAACTTTTCCTCAGCCGTTAACAAAGTCATTTTCAATATGATAAAGTTAGGTTAGTCAAACAAGGCTGCTTAACGTATAAATATAAACGTGTCTATGTCAGCTAGAAACAAATCCTCTGAGATGGGGTCCTTGTCTACAACAATATCTGCATGAGCCAATTAATATCTAGCTAAGGGCCAGTCCTTAATCTGATGGTCACTCGCGCCAAAACTTTCTAATTGAATTTCAGTTCAGGAATATTCAGTAAAGTCATCCTCATTTAATATACCTAGATGGAACCGAACAAAGAAGATTATAAAACTAACTTATTAATAATGCCAGAAATTGAATAAGCAACTGTTGATCGTGCGGTTTTAGAATTGATTTATTATTTACCTTTTAGCGTTCAAATATTTAAGATATCCTAATCCGTAAAAAATCTCTAAAAAGTTTAAAATAAAAACAAAATTAAAAATTACAAGATATGGAGGTAAAAAAAATCACGACTAACAGTAGCACTGTAGGCGACAGTGCTCATGTTTCTCCAAAACGGTTAATAATTTTGTAGCGCCCCTGACGATCTAGAAAATTAGCTAAGAATATGCTCGGGAATGAGACTTATACAACGCCAAAAACCGGCACAGCCGATTCCGAGAAAAATGGTAACGACACACACACAAATACCTCTTACCAAACCCAAACGCATGGACCCTCTCCGTGGCCGTTGCTGGTAAAAAAACAATTAAAACGGGACTGAGCCAGAACAAGTTGTCTTCTATACTTATTGCTTTGACCACTCACCCGCCGAGCCCCGTACGAAGCTCGAATCTCTCTTCTAATTGCCGTCTATTGTGTTCCTAGGGAACCTGACAAGTAGGTCATATTATAACTGCAATTTTAAATAAAAATTATTCAACGTTTAAAATATGACAATAGTAATATTGTCTAGCTTAGCTAGTCTATCGATCTGCTCGGTTACTAGGTACTTAGTATAGCCCAGCTCCTCGTCAGAAATAGACGTGAGACTTCACTGTTAATAGTTACGTATGTTAAAAATAACACTACCTAGATGACCCGATAATATTAGACAAATATTATTAAAAAACGGGTTGCATTCAGGGAGTGAAGGCAGAAGTGAAAACTTGAACATTAACGTTGTGCATACATGCACAGATTAATACGAATCCATTGACATAAGAATCATCAAAATCGACCCACACGTTTTGTCATTTATTTCTTGTGCCACAAAGGAACACACATACATCCATACACGTCAAACACATATCCCTCAATTTGGGTAAAGATGGAACCTCTTCAAAGTTTTGTATTTCTCAGTATTCATTTCAATGTAGGTACTACAAAAGCCGGCGATGATTGACCTATTTCACCTTAATTTGTAATAGCGTTCGTTTGTTTTAGTAGGTAAAGGTAACCAGGTCACTTAGGTCTCTTTGATAACCTATTACCGATACACGAGGGTGTTCAAGTTAAATGACTTTTGTTTTAATAATACATAAGTTATTTGTTACTTGTCCCAATTAGATTACAGTGCTTAGATTTATTTGGTAAAGGTAGGTATATAATAAAAACTTTTTCACAAATAATAAATACCGACTTCCAAAATAAATATAAGGTAACTAAAAACCAAAAAATAATATAGGTACAACAACAAAAAATTTAAATAATTAAACATTTTGAAGTTGGTGCCTAAAACATAAAACTAGATTTTCTTGCACCAATTTCAAAATGTAAAAAAAAATCTCACTTTTTAGTGTATTCGTTTGTTTGATTTAAATTACAATAACTTAATCCAAACTGCTTATTTCTTTTTTACAAAATGTTGCGTTTTGCGATACAAGGCCGTTGATTTTTGAGGAGTTCACCTGATAACAAACATTAAAAAAAAAAACTAATTGAGCATGAATTCGCACGGGCTTGCCGCGAATACGGAAAATAAGAACGTAAATAAGGACTCATGAGATGTATAAATCATCAAAATCGGGTTTGGTCTATACAGGGTGTAACAGAAAGGTGTGGTCATATTCAAGGGTTGGTATGTGCCCATGATACTGAGTGCACATACCCAATTTTATCAAATCCGGAGTACCCAACAAAAAAAATATTATTTTTTCATTCGTTTATTTATGAATGAAAAAGTTATTAATTAAAAAAAGTATAACTTAAAAAGTTCTATGCCATAATAATCCAATCGGATTTTGTACCAGGGGAGGTATAATTCTTATGCCATACGCCTTTCACTAGTGAATTTTGACAAAAAGAATATGCTATAACTATGTAATAATAATGCAACCAGCTATGGTACCATGGTAGGTGCAATACTGATAACATACACTGCCCGCCGCTGAAATTTGACCACACCTTTCTGTTACACCCTGTATAGTGCAACTAAGGAACTCATACATACACGTGAAATACTCTCACTCCGCAGTCGGGTAAAAACAAAAACCCGACTGCTAGAAATTAATAACTGAAATATTTTGGCGCTAAAAAAATCGCAATTTTATTTTTTTCATATGCATACATACATTATACATACGAAAAACATAACCTTCCTTCTTGCGCAGTCCGGTAATAAAACATAAAAACATTTTTATAAATGAAACTAGCAAATTCATAAATCCTCTCTATATTTATTTTCGTTTTTTCTTGGGTTGTTTTATAATAATATAATAATAATATCTTGGGACAACTCACACAAAGCTATCTGATCTCAAACTAAGCAGAGCTTGTACTATGGCAACCAGACAACCGATAAACATACTTATATATTTCTAAATCCATACATATTATAGATAAATAACACCCAGACACAGAATAAACCATCATGCTCATCACACAGTTTTATCCTGGGTGGGGATCGAACCCACGACCTCTAGCGTAGCAGTCGGATACACTCCCACCGCGCCACAGAGGCAGTCATTTATTAGCTTGCCATTTTGCATTTTTTTTTTTATAAAAAGTCTTACTTCAATTTATAGACAGACGAGTACCTAACTTAACTGCGCACTATTATCTATGTTACATTTAACAAGCAAGAAAAATGTGAACAGTTATTAGAACATGAAAGTCGCAATAGGCAGATAGAGACAGATATTGAAACTTCAATATGTAAGAACAAATAAAATACGAAACATTTAATCTTAGCGAACAATATACCAACAAGTATCAATTCATGCACAAATACACAGGCGTAAATATAACAAGAGCCATCAAAAAGTACTAGAACCGACTATAAAGACAGATTTATCAAAGTTGGGTACCGATGTGTCTGTCTCGGTAGTATCATAAATACAAAATTCACTCGACATCCGGGTCAAATTAGACGGCATACACTTTTTGGTCGGTCACGTCTATCGTTTATGCGAAATCGATTCGAACGTTTTATGTGACGTTTCCGACGAATTTAATAGCTTAGGAGATGACTGGGCGAAGAGCAATAAACTAGAATAAGTATTCTTACACATTGGCTGATAAAACTTTATTCTCCAACTACTTCTGGATGACGGGTCAATGCTAACTAGAAAGTCATTAGCAACTCCATTCAAATAGCCGGATAATGACATCAATTTTCATACCTTAATTGAATTTTGAACTGTGCCCTGTAGTTGGTATCAAACTTCCAAACATTGTTGAAGAAACTTTTTGACAATGAACAGTTGCGATGTAACAATGTCCAGAGTTTCTAATTGTATACTTATTCGTGTTAATTATATTAAATTAGGCTTACCTGGGGGCCAAGACAAAGTCACATTCGAATAGCGATGTCGTTAATGGAAAAGTAGGTACAAAATGTATGGAATTGAAATATGTCTCGTAGTCAATCCAAGTCGATGCGTAGTTAAGCTGCTATTTTTTTTTTTTTCATTCTATTGATCACTAATCTAGCGAACAATGAGATCATGTAGAAAAGAAAATAAAATGGCGGATTTTTTTTTTTTTAATTTGACATTTGCGGTCGAGACCATAGACATTGTTTTTGGCGAACGATCGTTTGGAATCGACATCTTGTAGGCGTTAGCGAATTTATCACGGAGCGAATGTACCTTGTCTAAGACCCCTATCACTTAAATTGTTCGTCGAATAAGCCATACGGCCGCGATATTTCAATCCAATAAGGAGGATAGTTTCATAAATAATTCAATAAGTTGTAACAGCTAAGTGGCACTCGCACGTTACGGTCGCCAAGAGAACGTCGGGAGTGAAATCTGATCTTCCATTCCACTCGGTGAAATCACACAAGATGTTTTATATCGAGAAATTAATTTTTAATACACTCTTGTAAGGTATCATAGAATAGATGGTACTAAAATATTATTATATGAAACTGAAATTGTTATAATGGAACTTGAGATTAATATATTTGAAATGTATTTGTCAGTTCGCTTTGAAATCTTATGTGGGTACGCTTTCATGTGGTTGCTTTTCAGAAAATTAATACAAGCGACGTACATATCAGTGCTGATAAGTTCAAGTAGCTATTTAAATAAATCCACACGCAATACCATCGTGTCAGTGACACTGTGACCCTTTTCATTTTAACTGGCTGATAGAGCTTATCAAGACTTTGTAGGAGATGCCCTTTGAGAGCAAAAGACACACATATAAGAGTGAAAATTTAGAATGCGAGAAAGGTTTTAGTCGTCTCGGCACATGCAGAGATTTTGTCAATCTGATGGATTATTAAAGCGGGAAGAGGTTCGAGACAGCCCGTACGTCACACCTTCCGTATTATGGCTTGAAGGGGAGCGTCCCAAGTGAGTTTGGCAATAGATAACTTGATAATTTATGCATTAGATATTACGCCTACTAGTTTCGTGAGTTAATTTTGTGTACGTTTTAAATTATTGTAACTTCTTACTAATGTTTAATGTGTGTTCGGTTTAATATATATTTTATTTTACATGTCACTTACACAAGAATACAATGTTATAAAAAGAAATTTGTTACAAACTATTGTCCTTTATCATTCGAATTAAGAAAAAGTGTACAATATTTTACTACTACCTACATTTAGGTAATTAACTACACAACGCTGGCTTGTGAATGCATACTTGCTGCGTGCGGTTGTGGTGTTTGTTATAAAACCGTACTTAAAAGTGAACCCTACGTTTTATATAATGTTAGCTGCCCGCCTAGGCTTCGCCTAGTGTACCGTGTACCTACTAATGAGGAAATAGAGGCAATATCTTCCCTACTGTCTGTTTTCTGTCTCACCTACTCATTCTTACTGTAATTTTTTTGCATTTTTCTTTTTTTTCACATTTTTTCTTCTTTCATACTTAAAAAAATACAAACATCTCAAAAAAGAAACAGCCAATTATGGACAGCCGTTCTGAAGTGATACAATCACAGAGGTATATTCGGCAATTGATTTTTATTTATATAAAATTCTTATTCTTTGTAATCACTTTTATCTTTGCAAAAAATCATAAAGTATCCGTGCTTATTTGACCCCTAATAATATCTTAAAATTTATTTTTTTCCATTACAAGTTAATAGGTTTTTGAAAAAATAAGAAAAATTAATATTTAATATAACAAAGTAAACTAAAACGATATCTATTGAAGACAAATCCTAACCAATATTATCCAAACCACTGAGTACCACAAATATATTTTAAAATACTACACTTGGAATCTATCCAATTCATTAAACAATAACAACTCTGTAATTCTAAATAAATTCTATCTAAATTTTATTATTGTATTAACTTAAGTTCATTAATTTGATGCACTTATATTGTGGGAAGACAATCTTCAATGTAATTCAACTTAGTTGAGATTATCCAATGTGCCGATACGTAATTTAGTGGAAAAGGTTGCGACCCTGCTAGTTTGTATTACCCAGACAGTGATATAGGGTATTAAGTTCCCTGCCCTGTCTCCCTTAACGCGTAAACAAGACAGAACCTTTCTGCGTATCGCCCTTACAAAGGTTAATAATTTAAGAGTCTAAGCGAGAGGAGCTTTTCGTCTATTTTCTACTTAAACTAAAATTGTTTTGTTCCCATCAACATTGCAATCTCAATGAATTATTTATATACCACAGAAGTAACAACAGGGTTAATTCAGGATTTATGTGTTACTTTATCTAAACGAACTGTAAATGATTTTGTGCCTATATTGAATATATTTCAGAAAAAATGTTGGTAGGGCGGTAGGAGTGAATACGACTGCAGCACAAGACGTCGTAGCTCGATTCCCACACGGGACACCACTTTGTGTGATCCCCAAATAGGGTATTTTACTCTATAAAGGAAAAATATATAATTGGGATAGTTTAGGTAAAAAGCAGCCCGTAAATGTTAGTACTAGTTCCTAAAATAACTAAATAAATTTTAAAATTCAATTTAAGGTTTCCAGTTTTTTTATCTGATTTATAACATCATAAAATAGTATATAGCGTCCAGCGTTTTCGTGAAATTACGCAAAAAATTTGAAAATCTAAAATTTTAATGCATTTTTATGACACTTATCGATTAAATAAAATTTAGGATTTTTTTTGTTTTTAATTAATACTATAGAATTTAATTGAGACACTTTTCAAAAATTGGTGTAATACCCTATTGTTGTTCCGATTCTAGGTGTACTTTGCGTTTATGATATTTATGTATGTATAGCACCCGTAATTCAGCGATTGAACCCTACTGCGGGAGATGTCTTAAAAAGCCAAATTCGCAAAACAATATTATCTAAAATAAGCAAACATTTTTTAAATTTTCACTATTTTATTGCTAAAGAGCATCACGAAAAATATACTGAGCAGCTTATTTAAAACTTTATTCTACATATTTGAACTTATAAGCCTAAAACCATGTTACATCACAATACGATAGAAGGTAACATCAAAAAAGTTACATAATAAAAAGCTGGCATTGTACCTCGTAACCTAATGTTGATAGCCTTGGCTGAAATGTGTTATGGTGTGGTAACCAAATAGTAAATTATATTTAAGATTACCTACATAATTGACACATACGAAGGCTAAAGCTAGTTAGATACTTGATATGTTTATGGATACCCTGAAATCTATAAAGATATCATCAGATCTTATTAGATGACAATATTAATATTATCTCATCCACAATATCGATAAAATGTATCTATAGTAATATAATCCACATAATAATAAAGATTCCTAATTGCTTCAACGTTATATCTATTATTTTTCCTCCTAAATTGAGTCCGTTAGTATATAGATATGGTTAACGAAGTGTAAGCCGATTTGCAAATTCGATAAGTTAGGTGAAAGCGCGTGGACACGTCCCAAATAAAGCCGGTTTGATCCTATTAACGCACGGCTAACGGGCAGGATCTTGTGACAGGCTCCTCACTGATCCTTGTATGGACTCACGAAAGGATTTGCCTCATTCCATCTGTACAAATCTCTTTTTTTTTAAACGAGTATTTATAAAATCGTATTTGTAGTTATGTACGCGTGTAATCTCTATCGCATTTGTTTATTTTTATCGATGGAATGTCAACCCCAGTATAGCCGATATACGATCGGATCAAAATGAGGTTATTTATTGTCCTTTGCGACTTGA
Organism: Herminia tarsipennalis; assembly: GCA_945859575.2. Taxonomy (NCBI): domain Eukaryota; kingdom Metazoa; phylum Arthropoda; class Insecta; order Lepidoptera; family Erebidae; genus Herminia; species Herminia tarsipennalis. Next base: position 14,132,125 of record OX243835.2, read on the forward strand.
TCGCGCGAAGCTCGCGTGTTTTACTTATTGTAAATTTATTGTCTTTCAATTGTATGTACACACGATCACACTTCCACTTTTGATATTCAAATGCGAAGCGTATAAAAATGTAAATGAGATCCTTTTCTTTCTTTGTTTATTCTTATTGAAGTATTAAAATGCTATTATAAGGAGTTATTAAGATAACAATAAAATGGAGGTGTATTTCTATTAGGGTTAGCACACGTCCTCTCATACACAACTGTATTGTCATCGTTATTCCATCTCCGTCCGCATCTCGAGGCACCGACAAAGAATTTATTAAATAGCTCAATCGGTAGCTGTTTTGAAATTTTACGTCTTCAGAATACTGGTTATTTTTTAACAGTTCAACAGCAGAATTTTCCGGTTAAATTTAAAGAACTGGAAGCTTGTACAAGTATATTTTATAGCAAAGTTTAGGTACATGAAACTCGCGATGAAACTATATTTACAAACCATAAATAAAACTTTTTCTGATGTCTGAATCTAATGAATAATATAATGAATTCAGAATCAGGAACGATTCTGAATTCATCTTTTAGATTCAAGCATCAAAAAAAGTAAATCTAGTAAGCCTAGGTTTCTTTGTTTGTTTGTTTGAACGCGGTAATCTCAGGAACTTTAGATCCGAATTGAAAATTTTTTTCACCGTTGACCGTATATAACATTATACTACCAATAGGAGCGGAGCAGCAATGAGAAATGTTCCAAAAACGGAGAAAATGTACGCAGACGAAGTTGCGCAGGACAGCTAGTTACTAATATGTGAATACTATCTACTTATTAACATTTAGACTTTCGCGTTGCATTATTATAATTATTTATTATACGGGAATCTTCTTACCATTTTTATGAAATTTTAGGCAAACAACATACTACGTTTCAATCTGAAAACTATAATCTAATTGCTATCGTGTCTGGTCTATAACAAGACGTGATGAAAAAGATTGAAATATTAACAAAAAGAACCTACGTCTAAGTAATACCTACCCACTTACTCAATTAGGTATAACTTCAAACTCCAAATTAATAATATTGTGTTATAATAAGGTAACACTATATTGGTAACAAAACAATGGCCGGTTACATGAATAAACAGACGGGCAGATAATGAATCACGTTCAATTAGACCTTTAATGAACTGCTCTTTACGGGCGAACATCAAGCATTATTATTTGTGCTAAAATACGACCAACGAAATGAATAGCTTTATACTCAAATATTTTTTCTAAAAGAATTAATTTCATTTACACCATTCAATGAGTTCTAAAAGCTTTGCATTAGGCAATAAATGCTAAGTAGAGCCATCTTTTTTTAAGTATTTTCAATCTAAATTATGTATAAGTTTTGATGTTCTAGAAGCTGGTTTTATAAAAAAGACAATTTTGTAGAGTACCTCTAATAGTAAGTCATAAAAAAGACTAATCGCCTAATTTAATGGTAGATGTTATTAATTTGGAGAAGTAGAAGTTTGAGAATTTTATACTTAATTGGAGCTTTATATAAACCTTGAAAGTAACTTAAGGCGTGACTTATTTTTGATAATTCTTATTTTTAGTAAAGCTAAGTAGCTAGAACATTTTCTTATCGCAGTATATATTATTATTAGAAATAGAGTAGAGAAAAAAGAGTAACATTTTTTTCATTGGAGACGCTTTTATCTACCCACGTTTTTCCCTTCAATCTAAAACAGTACTCACTTAGGTAATTTAAAAATAAAATAAATTTATTTAGGTAGGTATTTAATATAAGTACCTTTGATTTTAGAAAAAAACCGTTAGGACTCAGTTCATTCAATAGTAAAACAGATTAATTTAATTGATAATTTGAACTAACATCTAAACAAACGCTTTTCAAACGCAATTACTCCACGGTACTGTAAATGGTTCCAGTACTTGATAGACAGAATTAGGTACACTCAAATTCAAATCAAATTTCAATGTGTTAATTTTGCTTGTTCGTTACGCGTTAACGTAAATAAACTTTGGCTATTAACACGTCAAAATTGGTGTTTAACGAGAGGGGAGGGCAATGAATGGAGATTAAACAAGACGATACGGAACCAAGCAAACCTTCTCGATTACTTTATGGAATTAGTTCTACAGAAATTTGGGCTCTTACTATCAGAAATTGGAAACAGTGATCTCAATTGATCATGCCCCAGTATTGTTTGCTTCGCAGAAACTGTAAGTAAACTGGATAAATCACTTCTAAATAAACTGCTGTTTTTTCCGGCATCAATATTGTTAAATTTTGTTTAAATAAATCTATAAGAAACTCTTTCTTTATTATAATATAATAGCATTTTTTTATTCTATCAAATTCAGTTCAATAGTCTCTACCAATTAAAAATGAGATAAAATGATGTAAAAAAATTATTAATGTAAAAAATATTCCTTTGTTAACAGCCATTCAGTAGTATAAGTTCACTATCCATTTATTCCATTCGTTCTTTAATAAATTACCGAGAAACTCTTTGCTTGAACTTTTTTCGCTTTCTTCGATGTTTGTGAAATGTTCCAGTTTCTCCCTCAGTAGGTAGGTACTTTATTGACGTCATTTTTTTGTTTCTTTTGTATTATTCCTTTTTCGCTTCCTCCTTGAATAAAAAGCCCATCGTGAGATGAAGTCTATGAAACAAAGAGGGTATTGAAATAAATTAATCAACACCCAGAGGTAGGTGTAACCTCCTTACAAATCAATAACCATGTCTTGAAACATTATTGCGTATTGTTTTCAATTTATCGAAGTGGTCGACATACGTATTGCATTGTTCACAACATAAGACACAAACATTGTTGCAATACCAATCCACTTCAAATTATTAGTCTGTGTACCCGACGGACGGGATGGTAGTAAATACCAATGTACATATGCAGGCACACCTTCAGACAATGAATCTCTTCGGACCAAAAATCTTTTATTTAGATAATGTTCCCGAACCGAGGGTGCATCCAGCACAAATAATTCAATTTGTTCCCCTTGCCAAATCCGTGCACCGGCTTTAAATAAATAATAAAGCCTTATACCATGGAAGCGAAACACTTCATATACTGAGACTCGGGTCCAAGCAAGACCGCATAATTTATCTATTGTCTCTACCAAACGCCGAGCCTACCGTTTTAGCTGACGATTACAATTACGGAGTCATTCATAAAACCTTGTCTGATAGATTAGCTTAATTTGAAAGGCATATATATATGGAGACACTTTCCCATTGATGAATTTTGTAAAGACCTACAGCAGCCTGTACGTCAGGCTAAACTCGAGAGTATGCCGGTATTTTTTTTATAAACAACGTATATTTTATTCCTAAACAAAAAGAAATATGTTATCAAAACAATGTCAAGTATTTTACATTGTTACGTAGCGAAGTAAAAATATGTAGCCAATAAAGAAGCTAATTATATAGGAGGTTGCGGCGGCACCTCATTCCTTATGCATTCAGCGCGCCTTAATGCCTTCATTACCAGTTTAAAGTATTAAGCAAACTTCGAAGCTGGAAGATGTCTCACTGAGATTTGACTAAGTGGTCGAGAGTTTTCTAAGGAATTGTTCAACGGAAATTTTGAACAAAAACAATTTCCCGTTTTTGTTGGAATGACAAAAATCAAATCGGATCATATATTCTTTACGCAATGACGTGAAAACATCCAGCCGCCATTTGTATTGCACTACGTATAACTTGTACGTGATTTTCTGTTTCGATGCCAACATTTCAAACGTAACATTATTGCACAAATAGTTCTTTTGTGCTTAATATTGGAATATGTAAGGAACCGTCTCCACTGGCGAGAGAATCGCGACGATTCCGCTCTTCTATCGTCGGATAGTCTTTACGAAGAAGCGATTATTCCACCAGCGTATTGTTGCGACTCGTAATGGAATCGCCGCGTATCATGTGGGATCCCGTTACGAGTCAGATCAGCGGGACACCTGTGTTTGACAGTGCGCTCGCTGTGAGAGCTCCACATTCCTCGGCGAGCGCGCGCCGACACGATGACGTTTCTCTCGCACTCAGGCACTCGTCGCAACGCAGCGATAAAATCGCCGTCTGGAGACATATTCTAAGAGAATGTATAGTAATAGGCGACTATAATATTGCCGCAATTCTCGCCCATGGAGACGGCCTCTAGAATGCGACCATGGGCACCAAGTATCTAACGAGGAACAAAAGAGAGGTGATAATACCTTTTAAACTGTAGCATTATAAAATTAAATATGATCGTGTTTATTATCTTCTTAAATTCTACAGTATTGTAATAGTAGGCATCTGCATGATTACGAAAATTTGACAAGGGAATAGTCCTAGTCAAATTCTATACAAAATATGCCAGATTGCTTCAATATTCTTATAGAATTGTATAAAATTAAATTAAAGAAACACTGTGAAAACCGCCCTGTATATACAAAATATTTTTATTACAATATTTGACCTAACTCTTATGTATGTCAAATCAAAAACACGGACTAATGTAATATAAATAAATATTATAACAACAGGGCGTTGCTGCCTTTCCGGGCCGCATGTGAAGGTAATGTTTTGGTTAATTTGTGTGTTAACTTTAATGGGGACCTTAAGACACGAGGAGTCATGCTTCACAAAGGGGAAATTTTTCTCCCTTTCAAAAGGCAATTGGGAAGTGTTAATGGCCCAGTATTAGTACCATGCTTATGAGTTTCATTAGTACTGAAGCCACCAAAGATTCATGTAAGAACGTGCCTTTATTATAAGCGACGTGATTGTTTTGAAAATTGCTTCTTACCTATTGAGTTTACGTACTTTACCGTGTATCTTCTGTTAAGAGTAAGTCACCTTTATTATGTTGTATAAATGTCGTATTATGACCTCTGAAATATGTACAACCGTCTGATTATTAACTTCATAGCTTTAGTGGTACTACTGAAATGTCTGCGACTGCTTTGTGACAAGAGGTTATAGATTCAATTGCTACACGGGATGAAATAGCTGTTCCAAGTCTGGCTACGAGCTGTGTTCACATAGCGCTAGCTGTGTAGCTAGAGTTGGAACAAACATTTCGTCCCGTTTCGGAAAAAATGTTTATAGATCACAATCTATAAACATTTATCGAGATAGTTAGAGTTTTGTCAATTATATATGTTTGTGAAGTACCCCTTGATCCAGACTTTATAGCATACATCTTTCTTCAAAAAGTAGGTACTAAACCTTGCATTTCACTTTCATATGTATGTATTTTGCCCTTACTTCACAGGTACGCTGTTTAAAAATAGAGCTATAGTCAACCTCATTTAACCTGTACCTAGATTAAAGTGTAGAATTTACTACAAGCAATTAAACGACTCAACTACTGACTCCAGTAATAAAAAAAGCTAAATATTGTAAAAGAAATAACAGGCTATCCAGTTTTATATGCTCGTTTCATTTCCTAGGCTACCTTTACAATAACCAACTCTTAAGGCGTGTAGATAATGCACAATTGAACAATTATTCTGCTTCATTCATAAAAAAATCTGTTCTTTAAAAATACATTATTTGCATTTTTTAGCAATAACAAATTTGAAGCAATAACAAAAGCCGTGATAATTCTTAAACTACCGGCTAGATGGTGCATGCGAGGGCCCAACTCGCGAGCATCAAATGATAGAAAAGTTTGAGGTCTAGTAACATAATCCAGATATGTGGTTTTATTCCGGCCCCGGTTTGGCTACGGAAGTCTTTCGATTCCTGGGTCTGGACTTATTTTTCTATCTTTTAAAAATTCAATTATTGTATTTGTCTAAGAAATGCCTATAAAAATTACTTCAATTCTCTTCTTTGTTTTTATGTGAACACCACTAACAACCCTATAAAATGTTTGAGGCTTTCAATTTGTCTGTTCGAAAGGAATTGAAAATAAGAATCATCTTATAGGTTTATTTTTAATTAATGGTCTATATGATGGTCTCCTCATGCACTTAAAGGGATATTCAAAAAGCCTTAATGGGACATATACTGGCTAAATATTTGTACCTATAATAAGTAATTTTTCTTACATTAGAATCGCATGTTACCTTTACCCTCATTTTTGTAAGTTGAAACATGATCCACCATAGGAGGCTAATTCATTTATAACTTGATTATAGACTTTACGTACTACGGTTACTACTAACGTGAGTTTCATGGTATAACGGTTGCAACACCTTACTAGCATAACTATGTTACTACAAATATATTGTAAAATTTGGCAATTTAAAAAAGTGGCTATCAGTTTTTATTGCCAAGTACTTTTCTCACGGCTTAGTTCTTGCGAAGATGGCATTAAATGTAGAGTCATTCTATTCCAAATTTTGTCGGACGTTCATAAGCGTTGCATACTAACTACTACTAACCTAAGTGAATAAAATACTTTAACTTTAACTTTGACATTTAAAGAAATATTCGATGATTTTTTTAAATTGTTGCGGTTGTTCAAAAAGTTGGTTTTGAATGAACTCATTTTGGCCTTAGTAATTTATGTCCTAACTCAAATTCTAAGTTTAAAGTAATTCGGGGCTCAAAATATCCAAAGACTTTTTTTTCGGTTTGTATTCAGCTCTGACACGCATTGAGTGCGTTCTAACCTCTTAACAGTGCCGTAACTAGGGCTGTGCCTGCGCTGCCTTGGCGCAGGGCGCAGACCCTAGGTGCGTAGAAATGACCATCAAGACCGATACCGAGGGCGCACTTGTAGAAGCTCGCACCGGGAGCGTAAAAGGCTAGTTACGGCACTGCCCGACTGCACCGACATACGATAGCTGTCCCGTCCAACTTCGTCTGCGTAAATTTTCCCCGTTTTTGCAACATTTCTCATTGCTGCTCCGCTCTTATTAGTCGTAGCGTGAAGTTATATACTCTATAGCCTTCCTCGATAAATGGGCTATCCAATAGTGAAATATTTTTTTTAATTCGGACCAGTATTTAATGAGATTACCGCTTTCAAACAAACAAACAAGCTCTTTTATAATATACTAGCTGTCCCGCGCAACTTCGTCTGCGTAAATTTACCCATTTTTTTTTTATAATCCTATGTTACTTTTAATACCTCCAAGAATATGTGTACAAAGTTTCATAATGATCGGTTGAGTAGCTTTTGCGTGAAAGCGTAACAAACAAACTTACATTCACATTTATAAATTAGTTGGGATATATAGTATAGCATAGATTACCTATTATGTATGCCACCCGAACATAGGTATATTTCATACCACAGTCTAATAACCCATAATACTTACTATGAGTTGTAGAATATACGCTTACGGAACAAATACCCACGTAACAAGGAAAAGGAAAAGGAGGTAGTGATTAAGATGTGTCATTCAAATCGTTAAAATATTTTCATATAGAATCGCCTTTAGAGAAACTGAGAATAAAACACTGATATAACTTCGAACCTTATGCTAGAAGCTATAGTAGTCATTTCAGTATAATTAATTATATTATTAACCATATAATTTTATTCATAAAGCCAGGTTTATTATCCTTATCTAGCCAGCAGTAAGTGGTAACGCACTAATTGAAATATTAATACACACGGTAAATGGAGATTTCTTTATAAGTATGTGGTTAAGAATATTGCCTGGTCAGTTTAGCTGAAATATATGCATAGATCAAGTTAAAAGTGATTTTGATAATCTCTATCGTGAGCTATTAGACTAAGAAAGTAGGTTGATGTATACAGCGCCCTATGTAACTTCAAGCCATTTCAGTCTTTATAGGTTTATCAAGCCCAGGATGCATACGAGTATTTGTCTCAGTTTCAACAAAAGACCAACTCTTTTGTTGAAACTGAGGCAACTTAAGGTCAGTAATAATATTAAAAAATCTTAATTCACTTAGGAAGCAAAATACTACACTTCTAAAAATTCGATTCTACATGTACATGTAATGCCTGTTTGCAAACAATAGGTAAAGCCCGAGAAAAGAAAGAGGCAATAAAAATACTCAGCCACTCTTTTTAAATTGCCAATGTTTACAATGTTTCTTTGTTCATAAGCTGTATATGCAGGTAAGATGCTGCTACCAATATATTTTACACTATATTAGAGGACTAATGCAAAAACAAGATATTTAAGATTAAAAGAAGAATACATGAGATTAAATATATCAACCTCAATGGGTATACAACATAGTAGGAGCACCCACTTCCTATGTAAAAGCTATATGTGCTAAAACATTGGCCTAATTACTGGTTATTAATGAATAAGTATAAATGTATTGCAAAAGAAAGAAAAGTAAATCGTTTAACAGTCATTACCGTAAACAATAACACGCATCTGTTGTTGCTCATATCACATATCTAGACGCCAGTAAATACCTACTTATCATCAGTATTAGTATCTACCTACAGACAGGGTACTATGTTACCAGTGAACAAGAGCTTGAGCAAGAGGGGGGGGGGGGGGTTATAAAGGTTTTCATCCTTGCTGTCCTAGGTCTACTAGGCCCCAATCTAAAACGAAGAATGAAACCTTTGCCACCAAAGACAATCGGGTTAATAATACCCTTATTAAATAATAGTGCCTACCTACTTTTTATGAAAAGGCAAGTAATAATATTTTTAGCACTTCAGTTTCTAAACAAAGACACTACCGTTACGTGTTTTACGATTGAATTATAGAAAAAAATATCACGTTCCGATGCCGTTTTGAAATACATAAGTAATAAAAACTGTATCTAAAACTTGTATGAATTATTCAAAGGCATCGCGTGTTTTTCGTTAGTTAGTAGGTAGAATATGAATTCTAGCTTGAATATTTTCAAAACTGCAATGGAACATGATTTAGGTTCATAACAGACACTTTTATTTGTTAGGTTTTCATGCTACAATCGAGTATTGGTTGCACCATCTCGCTCTAACACAGTTTAATTTATCATAGTAATAAATCCGCTGACTGAAACAAAAATCATAGCAATGAATGACGCATAATCGTTGCTGTTTTCAAAAGACTTTGAACATGAACTTCATAAAGTGTCACTTGCTTAACATTTATACCAAGTAAACATTGCGATACATATCGATTCCACAATGGATCCCACAAACGATTTTAATTCGTATAAATTGGCCAAAGCTGCTTTATAATAGATTTAGCCGGCTTTGCGACAACTGTATATTGGAATTGTGGCTATGCAAAACTGATACAGTTGCCAATTAGTCAGCTTTTGGAACCACAGTGAACTAATTCCATACATTGCTCTGTGATCAAAAAGTATTTGATATAACGAAAGTTTAATATCAGATTGTACAGTTGTTTTTTTTCTTTGATGTAGACAGTGTCTGCCGCGACAGCAGACGCCGCGCCTGAAAGAACGCATAAATCCATCAGGGTGAAACGAAGTGAATTAGCCACATAAATTCTGTCTGTGAGAGTTGTTACTTGACCTCATAAAAAGGTTCCCTGAACTACATAAAATGTAACTATACACATTCCATTCTTCAAGCTCACAATATCTAAGATTAAATAAGTTACATTTATATAAAAAGTGTCTACAAGAGCACTGGTTTTCAACACGCTCGCGTAATTTATGTATGACGGCGCAAATGCCAATTTATTGCTGAGTAATGGCACCGTTTGGAGATCTGCAAATGGGCTAGTCGAGTAAGAAGAGAAATGGTTCGAAATGTGCGCTGCTAAATGTATTTATAATTTATTTATCGGGCATGCTACAAATCCGAATTGTTATCGCAAGAGTTGCTGCTTTTCATATCAACCGAGTCCTTGGGTTTGAGTAATGAGAAGGGTATAATAATGATGCTATTGTTTACAAAGTTATTGATTGCTACCCTTTCGGTGGTTTCCGAAATGATAATTGAATCATACGGAAACTGTACAATAAAGAAATAGATCAGTTCAAGAGTTCAACAATATCATGTCCGAATGAATTAGGCGATAACACAATTATTTAGTAAATTTTCGACAGTATTATCTACAAAATCCTTCCTAACTTAAACCATTTAGCGCAGTTAGTTTCATAGATAGCGATACTGATAATTTAGTAAATTACCAAACTGTATCTAAATTGGAAATATCGTATCGTTGAACGATGTGCGACAAATGATATTAGTTTTGCGCGTTTGCTAGTAACATAGTAGCTTATTTAACGACTTAACATCGGTTAATATTTTTGAAATTCAACAATTTCATCGCTCTGCATTTAAATCATAAAAATTTTCGGCTTATTTCTACATCCAATATAATGTGGGTATATTTTTTAGACTTAATAAACAAACTAGGAAGAAATCTTACCTCCAAATTATTTGCTTACGCGGACCCAGATTACAGCCAGTATTTACCTTAAATATAGTCAAAGTCAAGAAGCAATTTATCTGCCAAAATGAAGTTTCAAATTTTAATAGAGGGTCCTTGGTGTCTCACGAGATTTGGGCCTTTGAGCCAGTGGTCGATTGCAAATTGCTTTTTCGAAATTTATTTTGCTCTATCATAGCCAAACAGTGCAAAATTAAACATCAAATTAAAGCGTTTTTCGCTCGAAACGATGGAGCTTTAAATAAACAAGTAGGCATGTAATGTATTAATGGTTGGTACATTGTCGAACAACATTAAGTATTAAGAAGCGTTTGTGAACAACATATAATGAGGGCGGGAATTTCTCATTGCTTAAAACTTACCCAATAAAATAAACGTGTTTGATATAATAAAATAAACCTCCTAATCTTATAATGTAAGTAACGGCTCTACAAGCATTATGTCGTACCAAAAGATTAGCAGGTAGGCTCTATTAACCGTTCTGAAACTTACCTAAAGAATATCATTGTCTTTGGGATATTACAAGCGAAAAAATATCGTTTGATGGCTATGTGTGCATTTAGTGTAGTGTAGTGTACTGTCTTAAATCAATTAGCACAGGTATTTATGACAGTAGAGACCAAGAGAGAAAGAAGAGAGAGAAAAGATTTGAAATGATAACTACCAATGTTTATTATTAGGTACTATGTAGGAACCAAATATTTATGCTCGGCAGCTTCACTCTCGTTACATTAGTCGGTAACTACTTTGGACAATAATTTCGAACGCTAACAGGCTAATATCTACATAATAGCAAAGTTGACTTCCAATATTTATTGAAACTGTATGTTTTCCATCAGTCCCCTAAAATCATGTAAAAAAGTTTAATGGAAATACAGCTTATAAACTAACAAACATTATATTTATAAGATATAAGAAACATATTATAAGACAAAACACACAAATGAATTTCAATCAATGAAGACCAATTCAATCAATATTGTGTCTCCTGATATCGTGTGTTCTTAAGCATTAAGTACAATGGGCGGACAATGAGCGCATTTAATCTAACTTCCTTTTCCCTTAGTTGGCAAACAGGAAGAATAGCCACACCCACACAAAGAAAACACGAGCTCTAATTAATTAGAGAGAATTTCTTTATTACGATTGTGACGAATTTCCCTCGAACTTCACTAAAATAATACAATAAAATGCCATCTCTTTGTATTCGGACCAAATCCTACAGTTCGCTTGGTATTTTAAAAAAGACAACATACATTCAATCCTGCCGTGAAAGTTTGTTGGAAACACCTTGTGTAGGTACGTTTTTATTCACTACACAACTTGGTACAAAGGATGGTAAAAATAAAAGAACAATATAACCAACACGCTGAAAATCGAATGGACATTTTCCATTGTAAAGATAACGTTGGTCTTTTATCCTAATGAAAACCTACAACGGTATCTATCTTTTTAGCTGAGAAATGAATAGGCCTGAACTCTTATAACAACGCTCGTCATGGGAAGGTTAGTGGTCTGGGTTTGCTTTCACTTCAGCTGATTCTTCCTTCTTCTATGTCTGGCTTTAAGTATAGGCTACCAGAACCAAAACTTCAAACAGACTTAGTTTAAGAAATAAAGAGTTCACATACCTAACCGAAACTCAGTTTGGTTAAACTTATAATTATGAATTCTTCAAATCTGCTGTTTGCTGAGCTCCCACCGATCTCGAAATATAAACTCAAATTTATATGTATATGATTATTTCTATGTAGATTTGATGTAATTTTGCAGTACGTAATAACGGCTTTTACTGTCAAACATACAGTAATATCTGACATCAATCCGGGCACAGCCGTGGGCAAAAGCTAGTTGTATTCATATAATACCAACCAGAACATTCACGATAAATAAACAAAGCTGGGAAAAAAGGCCAAGTCTGTAAGATAAAAGACAAATAAGCTGTAGGACGAACAAGCGTAACTCGGATGGAGGAGGATAGAGTCGGTCGGTGTAAAGCCGCAAATATTTGTTTCTTTGAGAACCCTTGCTCTTTGCACAAAAATAGGCCCGAGATTCCAGATATTCCTTTACTATAATATACAAGATAATATTAAACAAGTTTTCATTGTTCTAAGCACGCTTTGTGTGTACAGATACGGTTAATATCATAATAATAATATGCGGGCTTAGAAGCAGAATATCTTTGTGAACTGATAATATAAAACAAAGACTTTTATTACGATTCTAAATATAAATACCGAGCATAAAGTGTAAATAAGAATATTCTAAAACTTGTAAATAAAATCGTATTAAAATAACAAATACACAGGCATTAAATACCTACTATAAAACAAAGACTTTTATTACGATTCGAAATATGAATCCCGAGCATAAAGTGTAAATTAGAATATTCTAATATTGTTATTAATAATAAGAAAATTTAATTTTTTGTAAATAAAATCGCATTACAATAACAAATACACAGGCATAAAAGACGAGATTTTTCAGGGTCCAATCGAGGTACTTATGTGCAAAACGATAGAGTGATTGCTTATGATTGGCCACCGATCTATTATTCCCTGTGACACTACAAGCACAAATTTGAACGTAGATATATTCTGTTTATCAATTTTTGGCAATATTCCAAATAGTAAATATTGTAATCTCATATGTAACAAGGTCAAAATAAAGCCAGACTCTATTATGTTAAACATAAATATTACAAAGCTGTACCACTTAACAAAATGGAAAAATGTATTGTACACTTAATGTAAAATCGTCTGCGGCGAGTACCTACTTGAAAAGGTTCAGTATATTGAGGTGTTAGGTACTTTTTTTATGGAATAGGGCAAACGGTAAAAACGACTCACCAATGGTAAGGCACCTATCCCACCAACAACAATGAGCAAGAAAGGAGTGAACTATAAACTGCAAAAGAGTTGGCGAGCAGCGAAAAGCGATGTGTAATTCTGATCGTTTTGTAGCTAGGCTATAAGCGAGTGAAAGAGTGCGACGGGCGATAACTCGTGTCGAGACCATAGACCATAAACAAGCGAAAAGCATTTCAAAAGTTCGCTTTTGTGTGTATTGTAGCTGTGCCCGCGACTTCGTACACGTGAAGTTTCAGTGCTGCTTTCTCCCTATAGAGTTTAGCGTGATGATAAAATGTAGCCTAAATTTCCTCCTTACATTCTGAGCTGTCTGACAGTGAAATTTGCGTCAAAATCCGTCCAGCTATTTTAGAGTTTACCCGGAACAAACAGACAGAGACAAAAAATTTAGTTTTTGTTATAAGTACCTACCTTATTTTATACTTTCCTATTTATTTAGTAAAAAACTGTTATATTCACATTACAAACAGACACTAAAATTGTATTTATTTCTATAGGTCATAGACGAAGGATAAACCGTGCTAGTATATATTGTAAGTCTATGTAATGACTATACTTTTACTAATATCTGTGAATAAATTATTTACAATTAATGACATCTAGCACCCCACGCATTTTTACGATAAAATTATTTTCTTTGTTTAAATTTAAATGATTTTTACTTTGAACTTATATATTACATTTATATTACTTACTTACTCTTGATTTTCGCTACTATTTTTCTCGCCGTTTGTCGGACAGGTGCCTAAGTGATTATCGCTACACATGGACATCTACAACTACAGTCCGTCAAATCTAAGAAGTACCGTTTGACAGTTCTGACAATTGAATGATAGGGATGGGATGAAAAAATCGATTACTATAATATCCGAACTTTAAGAGATCGATTACTATAATATCCGAATTTTAAGAAATCAATTGTTATAATTAAATAAAAGAAATGTTTAGGATATTTTTTTATTCACTACTAGTACTAGTATCGTCGTCTTCGTCATCATCGTCATTTAAATTAATGACCAGTTGATTGTCCATTACATTATCAAAGTGTACGTCTCTTTCGAAGTCGTCCTTTATTATTTTCTTTGTTTTTTGTACTACTTTACTCCAATCTTCCTGTGTAACTTGGGCACATGCTTCCTTTAATAAACCTTCCATTTTCTTGACACTGAAGGGTGGTTTTGTGTTGTGTCTTGCTGCATAACCTGTAAAACAATAATGTAACTATTTGATAGCAGATGAAAACCATTGTTTAAATTATAAATGTTAGAAGTACTCGTGTTATTATTATAATATTATAAAATATTACCTTTAACTTGGGCCCAAATCAGTTCAATGGCATTATATTGGCAATGGTACGGAGGAAGTCGTATGACTTTGTGCCCGTGCTCTTCGGCCAATTGGTCAATTACATATGTCGGTTTTGGTGGTTTATGCAATTTCACTAACTGTAATAATTCAGCTTTTAATAGTGACATGTCGGCATCCACTCCTTTTCTTTGCAGCCATGCCACCAAATCTGCTTTCTTATTGGCTGACGTAGGTGCTTTATCAATTTGCACAGAGTGGTATGGGGCATTATCCATTATAATTGTGCTGTTAGGAGGGATATTCTGTAATAAATTTAAGAACCACTCTCGGAACCTTACTGCGTCCATTTCTTCATGATACTCTTTAGTGCTTTTGGATTGGAAAGCTAATAAAGAGTTTTCCACGAAGCCTGTAGACGCTGACCCAGCATGGCATATTATGAGGCGTCCACCTTTTCCTATCGGCACCTTCGAGCACGAAGCTTCAGAATCATCAGTCCATGTTTTCGGCACAGAATGGTTGGAATTTAGCCAGGTTTCGTCCAAAAATATTACATTATCCCAGTTTATAATTTGTTTAACTTCGCGCAGGAATGTTAGTCGCTGCATAATTATGTCATGTCGCTCCATAAAAATTTTTCGTTTGTCAACTTTTTTGTATCTGAAGCCAATTCCTGTTATTACCGTTCTCAACGACTCTATGCTTCCCTTATACAGCCCGGCATCTTTTAAAGTTGCACATAACTTTGCCAATGTTGGAAATTCGCCTCTTGTAAAATACCCGTATATATGGTTTCTAATAGCATGACTATCGAATTCATCGATGCCTGTCACAGGTTTATTTCTTTTTCGTTTTTTCGGTGTGTGAAGTACGTTACTGTCACTCCCCGAAGGCCCATATTTTTCACTTAATATTTTGCCAACGGTGCGGCTACCAATACCGAGAGCTTCACCGACGCGATCCCGAACTTGTGTAACTGGCAGTAGAAGTCCACCATTTTGAGATTCACGCTCAAAATACTCGTGTAATTTCACCACCAATTCACGAGCCTGGCTGTTCAAAGTACGTCCTCTTTTCGACATTATTAATAAACACTTGCTTAGTTCGGAGTCCAGTATAAATATTGCCAAGGTAAACGGATAAAGAATGATCAGTCCAGAAAAGTAATAGCCAAGTCACAAATTGTAAAACACAAACGAGAAAGCAAGTACGCGCACAGTCAGCTTCCAAGATGGCGAGAGACTGCTGACGCCGAACCGACCGAGCGGACCGCGTGCGCTTGTAGTTGGCAGTGTTGCCAGAAAAAAAAAATTGTAGAGACTTGGACACCTGCGATGTTGCCTATAGACCTAAAAATAATTAAATTAATTTATTTTAGGGTATCTGTGTATTCAGTGCATTATGCGGTCGCGCAGTAACGTCGTTAATTTATAACATCAGGCAACAACATTTTTGTGAATGGGTTCTACATACCTTATTTTTATTAGTTTTAGACGTAGAAATAAGACTTAGAAGAAAAAATTGTAATTGTAAAATCAATGGATGTGCTTGTTAAAAATTTGTTTATTTCTCTGTAATATGCAAACCCATACTATCATACACAAAAATAAATGTAAAAAACACTATCCCTGACTCCATTTACTATTTCGACAGCGTTAGCGCGAGAAACCCCGACTTATTTGGGCGCGAAAATCAAAAATCGACAAATCGCTTTCGACAACTTTTTAAAGAAGCAAATATATTTGATTTATAAATACGTATTTTTGGTGAATGGGTTTATCTCATATTTTACGATTACATAACTATTTAGTTATGTAATCGTAATATGTGAAATAAATCCCATTCACATGAAAAAATATTTGTTTGGTTGTCAAGTGTAATTTGTAAATAATACATTCGATTTTTCGTATATGTAAACGATTTTTTTGCATACAAGTGTATCCGAAGAGTCGCAACACTACGTGCAGTGACCTAACTACGTAACTTTGTAATGAGGTCAAGAATATAACTATTAGAAATTATTTACTGTGTAAATATGTGTTATTTTGCTTTGTTTGAAAGTTTTCAATTACATTTAGATATTAAGAATTGTACATTTTTAGATACAATAATGAAATCTTTCTAAATTCATGGTTTTATGAAAAAGGTTATCGAAACTGAATAATGTACGTATGAACAAAGTTGTTTCGGTTTAAAAAATATGAAACGTCAAACGGTACCTCTTAGATTTGATGGACTGTACAAAGGTATTTTAGAAAATCTATAATCTATACTAATACATAATATACATAATAATATGTGAAGCAAAAAGATTATACTCGTTTTAACGAGAATTGCGCGGACGGAGGAGTATAAAATTTCGCACACTTATAGTTTATATTGGTCGAATTTCGACCACGGGCGCCCACTAGCACAGAATATGTATCTAATAGTAGTACAGTATGTTATTATAAATGCGAAAGTTTGGATGTATGGATGGATGCATGTTTGTTATTCAATCACGCCACAACGGGTTATCGAATCTGGGTGAAATTTGGCACAGAGATAGATTATATTCTGGAACAGCACATAGGCTACTGTTTATCCCGGAATGGATACTGTTCCCGTGAGATAAATTTATTTTTCAACATTTTCACGCGTACGATATCGCAGCCAACAGTAGTTTATACTTTTGATTAAAGCTAACACTGACTTTTATATTTATTTTGTAGAAGAAACTAGTTCCAAGCCCATTAAAAACATTTTGAAAATAAGTATACCTACCTAATGAAAAACATTCTTAAGTAATTATTACATTATAAGAGTTTAAAAATGAACGTACTGCAGCTTTTAAATTGAAACATGAACATAATAAATGTCGGTTAAATGTTGGTGTAGCTCAAATTACTCGTAGGTACAGGTTGGTCATTAAAACTAACATTACATTTTCTCCTTCTAGTAAAGAAAATGTTAAATGAAGTTCTGTTCATGTGGACCGGTGGCGACGAAGCTACGTGCTCTAACTCTTGTCATTGACGGATGCGACTGCACTGAGATCGTTATAGCATCGACATTACATCTATAGCCTAGCTCTTTTAACGAGCTTTGACGCTACGGAACATTTGGTTTTATTTCGTGAAAAAAAAGTGGTGCAGATGAATTGCTTTCGAGCAACTTTACCTCAAAAATGGGATTTACCGCCCAGCTTCAGCGTTAGTTTAGCAGTATGTTAATAGTACTCTGCTCGATAAAGTGTACTTTATTCAGCGAAGCTCCTTTTTAACCCGCAGCAAAAAACTTAAACAGGTTAAAATTAAATACGAAACGGGGGAAGCTAGGGAATAAAACGTTGTTTAATTTAATTAACCATGTGTTAAGTTTATGAAATGGAATAGAATATCAAATAGAAAAAGTCAGTCCTAATTATGATATTCATTCGATTGCTACGTAGGTAAGTGAATGACACTTTTCTGATATTCTTGATAACTTATGGGTTCTGCAGTATCTACCTATCTGTGACCATTTTATATATTATAATGTTATGCTAATTTTTATTGCTACTGCTCATTTCTAGACAAAAATATGCAGAAGGGACAGTATGAAGGATGGCTATATTGAAAACCCATGACCTTACCTACGGCGGCGACGAAATTTCTGAAAAGTCATGTCTTCTTTTGCACTTACCGATATAGAATTAATTTCTGCGTGCTGAAAGCAGAATGACACGAGTTATACCTATGTATATTTTATAGCATAGGTAGGTAGAAATGGCGGCAGCGTAATGGCTAAGGCGTCGGTCTCGCAATCGTGAGGTCCCGGGTTCGAATCCTACCCATTATACTGCTGGATGTGAACTCACTCCTAACACAATCCTTTTGAGCTTAGCTGGAGGGGTTAACAAGATTGCTAGTAATGTAGGACTCAACCCACATTGCTAGTTATCTTAAAAAAAAATATGTACACTGGAGCGTGATTGAAATTATACGTCTCAATCCAATAGAGACTTTATTAATTACGTACCTAATAGTTACATGCAGTCTCCTTATTTTACTCCATTGATCTTAATAAATGCTGATGCTAAGCTTAACTCAAAAATACATATAATTAACACAAAGCAAACATAACGAAAGAACTCCCATTTCGCGCACATGATAGGTAGGGTCCAAATTGCAATCAATAATATCTTATTTAAATGACTAATAAAAAACAAACTTAAAGTATCTCATTTGGCCAATATTTAAGTAGGTACATAATATAGTTTCTACCTTTTTAGTCTTTTTTTTTAAAGATGGATCCTATAATATGCATCAGGCCTCTAACATGGTGTACAGTATATTAATGGCAGCACCTAACCCCGATGTCAAGTATTATAAACATTCAAACTTTGTAAAAAAAAATGTGTAATATGTATGTTCTTTTCACCGGCTTTAACTATTGTTTGCAAACTTGGCATTACACGTACATGTAGAATCCGTGTTTTGCATCATAAGTAAATAAAAAAAAAGGATTTTGATTTTGACAATGCCATTCTACTTCTCAATCGATTTACAATACCTATTTCATATAACTGGCAGGTAAGTATATAGTTTAGCATCTTTTTCACTAAATATTCACTAATAATATTACAAGCAAGCACCAGGTGAGAAGTAATCCCAACTACTATACGTCTTCTAAGATGATATTCTCATAACACCTCTTGTACGACACCCGTGGGAGAACATAACGACATACCTACCTGCCTAGTTCGACCGAACGAACCACCGACCGTCCAGATGCTTATTAACTCATAGGTATTAAATATAAATTGGCTACATTAAAACTTAAAGCATTTTGAACAAAAACTAAGTTCTACTGCCGTAGAATAGTGCAATTATCCGCCGAGAGGACTGCATCCCACAGCAATTAGATATGGCACAGCATTTTGAACAATAGATACAGCGACGCTTGAACAACCGTCGCGCAGGCACTGCACCGCCGACTTATGACAACGTATTCACAACAATATACGCTGAAACAATAATGTGCCCCAGAGAGCATAATTTGCTAACTTTTTGTTGCGACATAGTTTTTTTTCACACGTGGTACTGTCATTTTTATTAGGCCGCACAAATGTTTCAAACATTTGACACTAAGTAGTAAAAAATATAATAATATTATTAATACAATAATTGTTTTTTTGTATTGTTTTTAGACAGAAAAATCTGAAGTCCAGACCCAAGAATCGCACCCGAGAATTCCGTAAGCCAAACCGGGGCCGGAATCGAACCACCTATCTGGACTATGTTACTATTTTTATTTTTATTTATTTATTATTTTTATTTATTTATTTTTATTTTTATAGACCTCAAATTTTTCTATCCTTTCATGCAGCGAGTTGGGCCCTACAATGATTGTAATAATAAAGTAATTGGCAAGAAATGCCTATAAAAATTACTACAATAATATTGTTAGGAAAACATCAATGGAATAAAATTCCTTTGCGTAGATAGAGCTACAAATGGCTACGCACGACGTAAACACATCGATTTTTTACTAATAGCACAGATAATATAATACTATACTAGTACTAATAGGTAAGTTTTTAAAATTTTCATCTTATATTAATGGTCTCCTAACCGATGTCGGTTACAACGGCCAATCTCATTAGAGACTAGCCAACTACGCAGAAGATAATAAAGGTCACAAGTGTACTCCTATTCCCACACTCTTATAGTTCGATGGGACGGATATCCGACAAGACCTAGAGAGACCACAGTGTTGACAATGTTCAAAAATGGTCGCTCATCTATGAACTGACAGTGGTGAAGTTACTTAATCTCGCAGATATTTCGATCTACTCGAGCCAGGGACCCCTCATAAACAACTATCATTCCTCTGCAATAACGAATAATAAACAATAGATAACTCAGGGTGCGAAGCTCAAGAAAAACCTTAATTAGTTGACTATGTTTTTTTTTGTTAAATTATTTTATTAAAAGCCCTGTCTAACCCCGTTTGACTATAGACAGACAGGGTTTAGGTGGCAAGCATAAAAATAATAAAAATAAAAAAAACAACGGGTTGAACACCGGGAGTGCCGGCAGAAGTGAAAACTTAAACATTATATTACATAATGATGAAATTTGAATAATATTTTTCGTTGATAAACTTATGCGATTTGTACACATTATAAAATTTATTTACTACGGGTCTAAATCGCGTGAATAATTTTTTCGACGTTTCGACCGTATTGCAACGGCCGTGGTTTGTGTAGCAATCAAAGTTCAAATACAGTAGCAGTTTTTCATTGCTCTCTCTCCGTCTTACGAATTTTCGATCAGGTCACGTGTCCTGACGCGAGTTTAACATTTTTTACCCATCCTAAAAAGTGTACAACGCCGTTAAAGAAGTTTTCATTTCAAAAGAAAATAATTTCCTTATTACATTTCTGTCCTAATGCGAAAATTAGGTATCTTCAGCACATAAGTATATATCTAGAGGTTATTTTTAATTTATTTAAGCAGTTAGTATACATCAATTCTGGAGAGAAAATACTTAACAAGTAAGATGAGTGTCTATAATAATTTAAAGAAGTTATTCTTTAACAGCGTCTCGAGTATTTCCTGGGGCTAAAGCGCTAGTTTGCCGAACCACATCGCCTTAGGCTAGTAACTTGTATGTAAGACGTTAAAGCGAATGTTTAAAAATTTAAAGTGGAGTTCCCGTCGACATACATCGCGAGGCTTCCCGATAAACATCCCCGGGCGTCAGGTCGCCGGCCGAGCTGCTTTGTTTACGTTGTACGCGCCACTACGTGATGTATTATACTCAACCGCGAATGCACGCCTCTTCTAACTGAAAATAACTGACTCTGCGTCACTTCGTGTAACATGAAGTGCTGTCAGAACTATGAAAATATTTTTTGAATCTGTGAATATTAAATTAGTTAGGCGTTGACTGACTCTATGACTGTTCATGTAACATGAAATGCAATCAGAAAATTATACGTTGATTCATTTTAATCTATACAAATAAATTAAATTGAAGTATCTATTTGTAATGTCAAAATACCAGATTTTTTCTAAATGCGTATTAATATATATAGAAGAACATCGTAAGCGACAAAAGTCGTTCTTTATTCCTCTCGATGGTACAGCTGAATCACAATGTTAGCAAATCTTATCTCATCTGATGCGACACTGGCTTAAAAAAACTACGTCAAGATTTTAAGGTGCCGCTTTGCAGCGCAGCCGCTTTAAGCGTGGTAAAACTTAACAGAATGACAGATAAACAAGATACTTTCATTTATGGTATTAGTTTGGAATACTTTTATTGATGATGATTAACTAACCCAATAATGTGTAGGTACCTAGGTACTACTGCTTTTAAAGACTGTTGATACTAGTCCAGAGATCAGAATTTCTTTTAAAGACTGCCTCTGTGGCGCGGTGGGAGTGTGTCCGACTGCTACGCAAGAGGTCGTGGGTTCGATTCCCACACGGGACACCACTTTGTGTGATCCACAAATTGTTGTTCTGAGTCTGGGTGTACTTTGTGTCCGTGACTTGTATGTTTGTAAAGTCCCCCGCGACACAGGGCTTGTACCCTAATGCGGGAGTCGTCTTTTATAAGAAAAAAAAAACAAATATTTTATTCTTTCTAAGATCTCGACAAAAACGCCGGCAGCGTACGATATATACCTACATATACATATCGCCAAACCAACATTGGTTTATGAATATATATGAATTTTTAAGTCCATGTGTACCATGCATACATAAGCATGGTACACATGGACTTAAAAATGTGTAAAAAAAGGTATTATTCCTTGTACATTGTGATTGTGTTGACTTGCAATAAACTGTAAAAAAAGTAAACTGTAACTAAAGTTTTGGACAATTAAGTAAACTATACTTAAAAATGGCTAAGTAGGTATTTTAGAAACAGTAGATACCTAGGTACTTATTAAAAGTATTGACTGTAATTTTATCGCAACCAACAATACTAATTATTCACTTTTTTGCAATTATTTCTTCGTTTATTTATAAAACATAACGTAAACATATCAAAATAAGTTGTTGTCCTGGCTAATCTTCTTTGATCATCACGCTAACGTTTATAAGGAGAGAGCAGCACTACAACTTCGCGGACGAAATCGCGGGCACAGCTAGTAAAATACAAAAAATACTTACTTTTTATTGTTTTCGCTTGGGATACAAAATGGTAAGTACTTAGGTAGTTATAATAAACCATACCACAGTATAAATCTATACTGACATTATAAAGCTGAAGAGTTTGTTTGTTAGAACGCGATAATCTCGGGAATTATTGATCATAATTTAAAAATTAGTTTACTGTTGGATAGCCCATTTATCAAGGAAGGCCATATAATATCACGCTACGACCAACAGGAGCGGGGCAGTAATGAAAAATGTTGTAAAAACGGGGGAAATTTACGGAGGCGAAGTTGCGCGGTTTAGCAACTGTACTCGGTAAGTACCTACTTTTTTTTTCTTATCTTATTTGTCGTCATATTTCGTTGGGGATTTTCAACCGCCAGCTTAATATGAGGACAATTTAAAAAGCAGCGGACCACCCGTGTCTAGGGGTTCAGCACTATTCTCCTTTTTACGGAACAAGTGCAGCATAATTTCCTTAATTAACGTCCGACGTATCAAGCAATTTAAAAACTAAGAAATCTGCGAGAGCTTTAATTAAAGTCGCAATCAAAGCTGCAACCGCTGCAGAAATTCAAGTTACCTGGTAGGTTGTACCTACCGACTTACTTATCTATACTAATATTACAAAGCTGAAGAGTTTGTTTGAACGCGGTAATCTCAGGAACTACTGATAAGAATTGAATAATTGTTCTACTGTTGGATAGCCCATTTATCGAGCAAGGCTATAGGCTATTTAACATCCCGCTACGACCAATAAGAGCGGAGCAATGAAAAATGTTGCAAAACGGGGAAAAATGACGCATACGAAGTTGCGCAGGTCAGCTAGTTATCTATAAATTTATTAGACACTGTTATGAATAAAGATACCTAGCAGTTAGCACCCAGACACTATTTCTCGTATGATCCAAAATAGAAGGTAGTCAAAAATTCTAAACTATTCCATAGAACATGGGCGTACCTAGGATTTGGGGGTTGAACCCCTCCCCCTCCAAAATTGCAAAAGGTAGGTAAACAGTACGCATTTGGTTGGTTTTTAATTAATTAAACTACCCCCCCTCCCTCCACCCTAAAAAATGATACTGGGTATGCCCCTGCCATAAAACACAACACCTCAAATTTTCAGGAAAAAATTGCCTATTGTGTATTTGAGGGTATGTTCCGATAAACACTGATAACACTGTTCAGTGCTTTTACTGGGCAATAACTCTGTGACGGTATATCCGATCTTGTCCGAAATGATTTCAGTTAAAAATATTTATTAAGCGCTACCTTTGTGTTTTTTTTTGATATTTTTTGATCACACGGTTCAAAAGTAAAGGGGGGACACAATTTATGCAACTTTCGGAGCGATTATTTCCAAAAATATTTACTCAATCAAAAAAGTTAATTAGAAACATAATAATATAATGTTTTCAAAAGACCTGTCGAATAATGTACCACACTTGATATTTGCTGAAAAAAAAAATCAGCTTCTGTTACATGTATGGAGTGCCCCCTAGAAATATTTATTTTTAGCTATCAAACTATGTAGCGGCTACTACAAGACACCTTTTCACCAAACTTCATAAATATACATTGACGGACATGACGAAACTAGAATGGTTCCGTTTTTACCATTTTGACCATTTTAACCTTACAGTGCTCTAGTGCATTTCGGAACATATCCTATGTGACGATCCTTTCGAGTACCGTTACGTTAGCCAATCACAGCGATTTATTTAAATTTTGTGTATTTACCGCCACCAAGTAACACTTTCAAGTCTTGTCCTGTTTTGGTTTCGACGATTGCGGAGTGCCTTTGTTTTAGAAAACATATAACAATATAAATATCTGGGTAAATAAATGTAAATAATTGTTAAACGTTATTTCCACAGATTGAAGGTTTGTTTTAACTGTACAATTAATGTATTTTTAGATTATAATTTCAACTTTTAATGGTAAAACAAGTGACTCACAACATGGTGACTTTTAGGTACCGTCCGGACTTAAAAGACCAGTGAATATTGTTGTTTTTAAATAGACTTACAGATTTTTTTAAATATGTATATCTAAAAATACGGTTTGAATCCCAGCAATAATTAAAAGAAGATCTGCCAGAATGTGACGAAAGTTCATATGTAGAATTTTATCTGATGAAGAAAACACTAAAGATGTTAAAATACCCTCAACTAGCAATTTTGATGAAATTTTCGAGACAGCATTCTCTCAACTAAGCTGAACCTAATATGTTATATGAGACGAAAATAGATAAAAAAATTATTAAGCTGAAGTGACTCACCAGGAGAAAACATATCTTACAACTTACAAAAAAGAATTGGGTAAACATTAAATTATATACATATTACAATAATTATTTTCCTAGAAAAATCAAATGATCTTGTGCCTGTGGAACTAGGGAGTTCCCAACTCTAATCGTTACTAATTGTAGGGGTGTTCCCAACAGTCTGGAAGCTGACTCTAAACTAAAACATGGTCAATTCAGATTTTCTTATTTGGTTATTATAAATGGCAGGATAACAAAATCGCTAAGAAAAAACTGGGTCTAAATCTACGATCAGCTGTCCAAAGGGCTTTGGACAGCTGATCGTAGATTTAGACCCAGTTTTAATGATGGCCATGAAAGATTACAGCTCTAACACGGGGGTGTTGATACAGCAGACAGATTGAGAGCACTGTACTGTTTAGATATAAAGTCCTCTAAATGGTCTAAATCTACGATCAGCTGTCCAAAGGGCTTTGGACAGCTGATCGTAGATTTAGACCCAGTTTTAATGATGGCCATGAAAGATAACAGCTCTAACACGGGGGTGTTGATACAGCAGACAGATTGAGAGCACTGTACTGTTTAGATATAAAGTCCTCTAAATGGTGGCACAGATTTTTCTGGGCTATACTTGAAGTCTTCGATACACTGCTGCCACTTAATTATTTATTATTATGCAAAAGTGTATTTACATTATTTACGGGCACTTGTGCGCTACCTATTTCATTGTATGCGTTACCCCAGCAGAATGTTGTCTCATATCAGGATATGAATGATACAGATTTTCAGTGCAACATATCGTTAAACAGTGCCCCACTTTTCAAATTTGTGCATCCAGTCATTTTCAAGCTATTCAAGAAAAATAGATTCTGCTGGAGTAACGTTACTCCAGCAGAATCTATTTTTCGCAGTGGACCTGTCGGTATATAAAATAGGTAGTAACATAGCTTTTAAATTGTATTAAATATGCATGCAAAAGCTAAATTTGTGCATCGTATGGTTTTCATGTTATTTGAGTTTTTGCTAGAGTAACGTTTTGCTGATAGCTAGATATCGCAAACTACTTAGTGAAATATTATAATTGTGCTCTTTATAGAACACTAGCTTTCGCCCGCGGCTCCGCCCGCGTGTATGTCGGTTATCGCGATAAAAATTATCCTATGTCCTTCTTCGGGACTCAAACTTTCTCCATACCAAATTTCATCTAAATTGGTTTAGCTGTTTGAGCGTGAAAGCGTAACAAACAGACAGACAGAGTTACTTTCACATTTATAATATTAGTATGGATATTGGAGAAGGATATATTGTGTCTTTACACCGTTTACTAGTTACACACATTTTTTATAAGAAAATTAGTTTCTACTTTCCGAACTAGAAGACCTAGAAACCCTTTGTTAATTTTTGTTTAAACCTCTCATTTATTCTCATAATCCCACAAAATTTCAAAAACCTACTTTAACCCATTTATGACTTATAACGAATATTCTGTTTCAACCGACTCAGTTATTTTGAACTTTAAATGAACTCCTTATTAACGGTTTGACAAATAAATGAATATTATTACTTTTCAGTCAATTTTATGTAATATAATGTATGCAAAATTTCAGTTGAAAATAAGCTTCAGTTTACACAACAACATTAAAAAACCCCACCATAACCTCTATACAATTATACCTCTATCAATAAGGATTAAACGGCTAAATTAAAATACCATGAAAAAGCTGCCGCCCGATACCTGTGCCTACATTCTTAAATTAGTATGATTATTATTAACGTTTTGGTACAGACGTGTAGACAAGTGATTATTTTAAAATATATTATTTATGAGAAAATACGTAAAAGAAGACATCAAAAAAGTGACTCAAATAATTTTATGTTGTTTTGTTTCTAGTTTATCTAAAACACCTAAATAGTTGAAGGAACAAATGCGGACGGAGGACTGGAAGTTGTAGAGTAAAATAAGACTTGACTGCTATAGGATCATTATGAATTGACTTTAGTAGTGTGACGAACAGAAAGTATTTTTTACATACAATGAACTTGGCTAACTTTAAGTGTTAGTCAATTATGGTTTAGTGATTTTGTTTGTTGAAAACTTCATACAATTACATTGCAAAAGGTGGACTTATTTGCCAGTTTTTTTGCTGGGGTAACGCACACACTATTTCATTTTATTTTTTTTGGATCTGGAGGACTAATCTCAGTAAATAAGTGTTCGAGTATCAGAGCCGAGATTACCAAATAAATATGAAATATAGCTCCAAATTACTATAACAGTCAATGAAATAATAAAATCGTCAATGTTATCGCCATAAGCTACAAATTTCTGTACGGCCCTTATAGTGAATTGGAATGCGATTTATTTGTCACTAGTCACACTGGTACTTGTCAATTTTGACATCTTTGACAACAGTAATCTAAACAAATAAACGCGGTAAGGTACGCGTACGCTGTATAAATTTCACCGACATTGTTCAAATTCACACATAGTTCATGAAATAACTACAAAAGTAAGTAAATATGTCTGCCACTAAGAATTCCTAAATACGTTGTAGATAATTACGTTTATCGTATAGTTTTCACAGGGATATCCTATCGATACAACTCGGTTGTAAGATATTATTATCTGTTTATTCGTTACTATAAGCATCTAGGAAAAAAATTGTCACATCATTTGAATTGTACTTACATATCTAGTTTTCAGATCTGCCTTTTGGTGTTGGTCACTTATTAATGTTGATTAAGTTTGTTGTGTTTATGCCTAACATTATTTATAAGTTTACTTAAACATATCTTTCTTTTACAAAAATATTAAATCAATTTCACAGATAAATATGGACATGGATCAAGAACTTACAGATGAAACATTTGAAGAATTGTCAAATCAAAAACCCACAGATGAATCATTTGAAAAATTGCTATTGAACATACTACAAAAATGCAGAATAGAGGCAGAAAGTAATACATTAAAATTTCCGATCAAATCTGTTTTAGAACGGGTATCATACTATACTGATGTACCTGCAGATAAACTACAAGAAATATTGAACAAAAACCATTCTGAAAGCATGTCCAATGTGAAATTTGCAGATGTTGACACACATATTATAATTTTAAGACATATTGGTAAACTTTATTTAAAAAATCTATTCCCTACATATGAATTACTGTTTGAAAATGTAAAGTATGAAATATTGGAAGAACATTTTGAAGAGTTTATTAAGAAGCTGGCTTTATTCAGAATTTATTATAAAACTATATTAAATAGCACTTTCTTAATAGAAGATGCTGATTGTACCTATGAAAGATATATTTATCTTGATAAAATAAAGAAATTAAGAGCTAAAAATACAAATATTTACTATGTAGATGAAAGATTAATTGAAGAATCCATTGCATTGAAGAAACCTTGGCAAGATTCTGTAAGTACTGGAGATGAATCTAACAAATACTTATTAATATACGCCATATCAAAAACGGGTTACAAAACTGGCTTATTTTGCAATCAAGCTAATACAAATGACTTTTATAAATGGATTGTTGATATTTTACTCAGACAAATAGAACCTTCAAGCGCCATTGTATTTGATAATAGCCCTCTTCATGGAACACTGAAAAGTAAATCAATATCTATGTATAGTACAAAACAAGATATGATTAAATGTTTACTGACGCACAATGTGCCCTATAATAATAAACTAACTAAAATACAACTGTATGATTTAATTAAAAAGTTTGTAATAGAAGAAGAAGTGTATTCGGTAGATCAAATCATCAAAGCGAATGGACATGAAGTATTAAGGATTCCAATAAATTTGCCATATTTATCACCCATCCATCTAATGTGGACGGAATTGAGAAAATCATTAAAAACGCCTTTGTTGGATCCTGTAAAATTTGAGATAAAAGATGAAATACATGCACAGCTTGTAGCAATGCCAAAGGAAATTTTTACACAATTTGATCAACATGTTGAAGAGAAAGAAAATTTGTTTTTTGAGTTACATTTATGTTTAGAAAAAGCTCAAGACAAGTTTTTATTAAATATGAATAGTAAGACAACTAAATGAATATGTTAAAGAGACATTTTTAACTAC
This sequence comes from Herminia tarsipennalis, assembly GCA_945859575.2. Lineage (NCBI taxonomy): Eukaryota > Metazoa > Arthropoda > Insecta > Lepidoptera > Erebidae > Herminia > Herminia tarsipennalis. The sequence continues at coordinate 14,161,091 of OX243835.2, forward strand.
CATAGCTCAAAGCAAGTTTGTAACCAGTCTTTGTTGTGCTTCAGAGTGAGGAGTTTTTAGGGTTTGTTCTATCATATATTATCTAAGCCAGGCCCTATGATCTTCTGGAGATCCACTCTTGGGTTATAGTACAAGGTCACAGCATATAAACAAATACCTTACAGGAAGAGAATAGGGAAATACCTATGTTAAAGATTTCTCCTAATACATTATTTAAGTACAAATGTTTTGTGTTTTCTTTGCCAAAACATAATATCTTATTGTAGAAGTACTTTTAATTATGCAATTCTTGTCTATATATATTTATTCTGAATATCAGATATGGCTTTAATGATGTTCATGAAATTTAGTATGCTATGTTTTGGGAGCGATCAATCCATCTAGCTAGGTTTCAGTTTTAGATAAGGTTGTTAAAAAAAGTATATACTGAGTAAAGCTCGGTGATCCAGGTACTAATATAAAAAAAATAAAGAGAGGTGTCATAAGGACACCCAGTTAGAATGTAATTCCTTTTGCTATATATTTTTTGTGTTAGTATTAACTAATATTAAAAATAAATAAATAAAGTGATTTAACATTTTAAAAATTGTCTATTACCTACAAATTTAGATTTTTCACACATATTAGGTACACACAGACAGTTTGACGTAGTTAAAATAAACATTAATAGCTCAAAAATACAAAGAACCTACCTAGTTAACACAACCTCCATAATCTAGCTTCAGATTTTTTGATCGATGACAAAATGTTACGCTTTTTTTCGTCTATCCTCTCAGCCCGCAAACAACAAAAAGGAACTACGTTCCAAAACTATACCTACTTGTCTGCAGCCTCGCCGTGTGTCGCCATAGGTACGGTTAGTAAAATAGAGATCAAACAGACAGTTATACTTTTCGATTTTTATACTTATCGATATACGAATTTGATGCAATTTGCAGGAGTATTTTAATTAGAACTTATAGCAATACCTGCATAATCAAAATCTATTCACGAAGTTTTGCGTGAAGTTCAAACAAACACACGGGGTGACTTTTGTTTGTTTTAACGGGGCTCTGTAATATCGCACTTAACCTCTTGATTAAGCCATTGTACGTAGTTACATTTGTGTGCTGTCAGTTTTTCTCACTGCAGCCAGCCTAAACACTCCCAGAAGTTTCCCTAAGTTACTGCAAGCCAAGTAGGCATAACGGTGCTGCTAGCTGTGCCCGGTTTTCGGCCACTCGTGCACTCCATGCGCACGTACTTACGCGTTTCTTCATGGTTCATACATCCTTTGCATACTTAGTGGGCTATCTGCGGTCCCAATAGTGAGTAGATGCTTATTGATTGACTATGGCCCATCAAAATGCCGATTGCTTTGCACATTTCGTCCCTTTAAGTCTAATGAGTTTCTGGACACTGTTGGGATGACGCCTCTTTTATTCGTCTGGAACTATTGTTATTTCTTCATTCTATGAGGTAGTTTTCACACACCGGGTGATGATGACTCTAATTAGGTGTAGGTATAAAGGTGTAGGTAGGTGGCAGGGGCGTAGCCGGCCCTGTATTAAAATTTGTTGGTGTCCAAAGACCCAAGCGGCCATAGGATTGACTCGTAAATGTGTGTCGCTGGCACGGAGGGGTTGAGGAAGGAGGGGGGGGGGGAATTGCTACGCACGTCCCGGGAATCTGTAGCCTGGGGGGCCATATAATTTATATGGTTCTGATATGGCGATAACTGTAGCTACGCCCCCGATCGGTAGGTACCTAAAGGTTATCTTATCTGTGCCTAGTTCGCGATATGGGAATACGTGATTCACGTGAAAAAACCGAAGGAAGGTATTAAGTATTAGGTGCCCCCAGAGCGGTTAGTCGCTGGGGCAGCTTAGCAAGATACTGCACGTCTAAAGAGCAGCTTCTAGACATGTTGGTCTCGGCATGAATTTGAAAAAAAAAACATGTTTAATGAAAATGTCATGCCGATTACCAATTATGTCGAAGAGTCGATGCTAGAAGTTGTTCAAGAATAAATCTACCTTAGGCAGGTTATTCAGCTTACACTGAGGTTGCCTGCTCACCTCCAGAGGTTTGTCACGTTTAAGAAGAAGAAGAAAAAGAAATAATTTATTTCGACCTAAAAAACACAATTTAACACACCTAAAATAAACAACACATTACCAATATCAAAGAAAAAATAAAAAAACACGTACTTATATTTAAACAGATAATTATATCGAAAATAGGACCTAGTTCAGCATATGCCAGGCTAACGCCTGACGCTGATTTTCAACTTAGCCCATAAGTGCCTACTATAAGTTTTGTTTTTAAAACACTTTAATTTTGTTTTAAATAACAGTAAAAAATATATATATATATCGTTTCGGGATATGCTACATTCTACGGTACACCTGATATCCGTTTTTCTTGAGTATCTCCTGAACATGAACTAGCTCTTGCTCCACATGATCAGGGTCACAGAGGTCAACGGCTCTGTTTATCAATGACGTCATCACGGATTGTAGGTGACGAAGATGGTGATGTGACGTAGCATGCAGGTATCAGTCAGTGTGTGTGGGCTTACGGTGTACACAGTGTGATAGCGATCCATCAGCTCGCGCTGTTATCTTGATATCCAGGAATGACAACGATCTATCCGTCTCCATTTCGTATGTAAATTTCATCTTCGGATGAATGGAGTTAAGGTGCCCCATTTATTAATCCATATAGGTATGACGTGTTTGCTGTCTACAGAGGAAGCCAACATGATGTGGATCAGTATATGGGGCACCCTAACTCCATTCAACTGGCTTCAAACTATCGGTGATGTGGAATCCAGTGATTCGTAAAACACAACCTAGTATTAGCTCGCAGTCGGTTAACATGGACACAATCAGTGTAGTGTGCAGTGACCCTAACTTTTCGAGAAATAATAAAGTGAGGGTAATTGAAGATTCATCGGCCTTACGGAGTCTTAACATCGCTGCGACAATCCGCTTGTGACCACGGCCGCTGCAACCTGGTTGAAACGTCAAGTAATTTTAAGGTAAACAATGCGCGTTAATTCCCGTTTATTAAGTAGTTTGGCCGTAGCTTTTTCGAGAAAATAACATTAGGTACTTTTGACTTCCTTGTTCAGGACCGAATTGAAGCTTTCAGCTACGTTGTTTGTTTCTTTGTTAGCTACGTGGTTGGTTCTATGCCTTTCTTGATCATACTTACCTAGCTACACAGCACGTACGTTTGTTATGTCTTTTAGAAATATTAAAAGAAAATATTTAATTTAGATAATGTCAGGGCCAAGCCGCCGAAACTGTTTTTTTTTTTATTAAGGACCAACCCTCTTCGATAAGATTATCTACATAGCGGGCAATAGGTTCATACAGGAAGAGCAATAGGCAGATACAAAGGCCTACGATAATCTGTGTTGAATTGTTTCCACACTTTTAGGGAACTTGTTTATCTAATAGTGCATCTATTGTGGATTTCTCATATTCGGTATTGTTTTTTTATTAATTCTTAAGGGTCAGATAGGTCTATAAGGGTAGATAATATAATACTAGATATAGGTATATCTAGTTTAATATTATCTGGGCTACAACTGAAAAACTATTTTAATTATTCCGATGGGGCGCATCGGAATAATATAAAAAAACACAGCAAACGAGCATAGGCTTCAAGTCTTAAACTTAAACACGACCAAGGCGCCAAGGCAGGGTTGAAAAACATTCGCTTGTAATTCCCACCAGGGCGATGTTAAACGAATTACTTTGATTCTAGATTTTTTTTCCTTAGAGACGGAAGAGCGTGCTGTTCTGCTCTCAATCTTCTTCTTAGCGATTCTACGACTTACATTGTAAACATCTAATATTCTTGTCGTAATGTAGGTAAATATCCTCTTACCCTTTGAAGTCCATCTATTGAATGAATTCCAAAAACTCTACAATTAGCTATCTTTTAATTAAATGCTCGCTTTCTTTTTTATACTTCTTATGAAGTAATTAAATGCATGCTGCATTTAATTAAAATATATTAAAATTCAAAGATAGGTGGATATCAGGATTTTATTGTAGCTTTTCAATTGTAGAATTTTAATATCTTTTAATTAAATGCTCGCTTTCTTTTTTTTACTTCATAAGAAGTAAAAAAAAAGCGAGCATTTATTTAAAAATAGCTATCAGGATTTTATTGTAGCTTTTCAATTATATATATAAACACAAACTATTTTACTATATTTATGACCTAGCCCGCACTGCGAAATTTCGATTTGTTTTTAGTAAGCGACATTCACTCAGTAATCAACAGGCGAAGTGAATGTATGTATATCTAAGAATATCTCTTGTAAATTAGATTATGAACGAAATTTTTATTTGCAAATTTCTTATTAAAGCGTAAAATTTATGTTTATGAACCCGGAAAAATGTAGTGTCGGTAGAACTTAATTCTATGACAAACACAGTAAACATTGTGTTTAATTCTCTTCGGTTTAAACGATTGGAGTAAAGTTATTTTAGATTATATTAACTTCTTTGTTTAGACCTTCATCATTTAGTGTTAGTCCATATAAAAACTTTTTTAAGAAAAATTCGCTGACTCACTCCTATGTTTTGGTCTATATCTTTAGTGTTTCATGAGCTAGGACAATGTTTTATACACTAAAACCTTTCCACAAAAGTATGCAATCGAATAATGAAAACTCCATTTAAATCGGATCAAAAGCTTTCGAGAAAATCGAAACATAAATACTTACGAGTAAAACAGAGAACCATCTTTTTTGAAGGCGGTTAAAAAGAGTATATAAAACTTCGTATCGTGTAATATCGCAAAGTATTATATCTGTGATCACAAACAATCACAAATAACTCTATTTGGTCTGTGATCACAGAGTAGGTATACTGTCATTGGCTGTCAAAAGATTTTTGATTTTACTTTGAAAATCGGCTATAAATTGTTCAGATAAAGTCGTTGACTAGAGAATTGTCACAAGGTAATTATAGTGTGACAGAAAAATGCGCTTTATATTTCATGAATGCTTTATCATATGGTTTTTGTTTTTATTTCTCATGATACAAACGAAGAGACCACTTACCAAACGTCACCTAGCTGTCTGGCAGCTCGAATGTGAACTGGGTATAATAAACGATCCAGATTGTCCTGTAGATGGAGGTTGGTCTCCTTGGAGCGCCTGGTCTGCATGTCATGGACGCTGTGACGATGTAGGATATCGCCGTAGAACCAGAGATTGTACCAACCCACCCCCTTCCAAAGACGGAGATCCTTGTACTGGCCCTGAGGATCAAACGGAGCTTTGTTACCTGCCAAACTGCACTGCAGCCGATTTTCAAAAACTCGTATCCGGAGATTCCACTAGAATGAAGGCTTTGCATCATTTAGAAGCTGTCCCAGCGTTAATGGAACAGTGTCTACAAATGGAATGTTCTTTCGAAACCATTGAGGCTGCTTTGGCCATTGATAATACCTGGCAACTTGACCCCGAATCACTGTGGAATTCGTTACAATGTGTAAGGCGTAATCTTGGATGTCCTATTTCTGGGGAATGGGGAGTTTGGAGCACTTGGTCCGCCTGCGGTGCGCGCTGTGGGCTAGGTTTGATATGGAGAGTCAGGAAATGTGATACTCCACCACCTTCAGAGGCCAGTCTTGTATGTATAGGCAGTCCTTTACAAGCAGATGAATGCATAGGCGATGAATGTGCTATTAATAGTCGCGATTCCGGTGGCAGTTGGGGAGAGTGGAGCCAGTGGTCACCGTGCTCAGAAAAATGTGGAACTGGTATTAAGCGGCGCAGAAGAATTTGTATGGAAACGACCAAACGGCATATTTCCGGCACATGGGGAACTCACTGCAGAGGGCCACATGATCAATTAGAAGTGTGCGAAAATCATAAATGTGACCTTGATGGTGGATGGTCTGGTTGGGGTGTCTGGGGATCGTGCTCCCAAGAGTGCGGGGCTGGGAAGCGATTTAGGACCCGATCATGCACTAGACCAATTCCGACAGGGCTAGGAAAGGGTTGTGTTGGATCGAAAACAGAGGTTGGGTCTTGCCATATAAAGCCTTGTGAAGGGTTTTCACACCAAATTGCTTTTTTTCAAGGTGAATCTTTACTTCATTACGACTTCTACAATAGACGTGCAGCGCTTTGTCACTTTTACGCTAGATTTTTGCCTTTGTCTTCGCATGGCACTATCATGCGTAGAAGTGCAGGAGAAAGCTCGCACATTCGCCTCAGCTTGCAAAAATGGCACGTTTGTTTGGACGCATGCAATTCTGATCGCTCTTGTTGTTTGCCAAGAAGTTGTTCTCATTCAAGTTTAGATCCAGCAGTTTGGCACACTGCTCTTATTGCTGTTACCAATGAAGGCGCCGTATTGAGGTTAGACGATGGTCCTGCAGAATTAAAAACATCTTGGCCTTGCAACCCAGAATTGCCTGATGATTATTTGAGAGTTTATGTTGGCGAGAGATTTCAAGGACAAATACAGGAATTAATTTTTAATTTCATACCATTAAAATTAACCATTAATACAAAACGAAAAGCGATCTTGGCAGATTTTTATCCTATAACAGCTTCTAATGTTGCTTATCAAAAGTCAGTCAGTTCAGAAGCGTATATAAATATAAACAATGATCATTACTTGCGTTTACCGTGTTACACAAATGAAAGTGTCTGGCAAGTGGAATTAACTTTGAAGCCAGTAAAGGAAACAGGTACCATTATTTATTTATCAAGTGGTAAAAACGATAATTGGCTACACTTAGACATGCAAAACATGCGGCTAAAGCTTAAGCTGGCAGTTGGGAGATTTAGGTCTGAAAGTATCAGTACATCTGAGTATCCACCTGACAAATGGATAGATGTCAAACTGACAAAAAAGCAGGACATAAACGCGATTGAAGCATGTATCAATGCAGGCGAACGGTTACATGTGATATTTGAGGAAGAAGTAGGCCGAAGGCAGCAAGAAAGTCAGGTAGATACTTCCAAGGAATCAGAAAATACATCAAGGCCGCTACCTGAAAGCATAGCATTATGTTCTGATGAATTCTTTATCGGTGGAGTGCCTAATGAAATAAAAAAGCTTATTTCCCAAGAAGATTTCACACCGTTCTCAGGAGTTTTGGCTTCAGTCAACATTGACAATGTATATCTAGATCTTTTGGTGTATAGTATGGAGCGATATACGGACAATGTACTTCAAGTCTCGTCGCGAACAGCTAGCATATCTGGTTTCTACCATGAAACATCTTGGGGCAAGTCCAATCGTTTAAATTTAACATGTTTACATGCCAGAAAGGTAAGAACTGATGATACCGCTAGTTGGTTATTCTTAGATACGACTGTAACAAGCGCTTTGAGGGAAAAACCTTTACAGTCTATTGACAATGGCAGAGTCCTCAGACTCGTTGCGTCAGCTGACAATGACTTGAGAGGATTCTACACGTGTCGTGCGCATAGTAACCGACATACGGAGAACGTTGTAACATATGGTGTACTGGGCAAGACTACATACAAGCTTCGAGATCCCAATAAAACTACTGCGTTGGCAGTAATCACTACTCTGTCTCTAGTTTTAGGAACACTGATATGGCTTTTTATAGAAGGAATACACGATCTCCGAAACGGTTATGGCTTCTTCCGAGATGCGCATTTTAAGCCGCAAGAAGAAGCCGAAGCGGTATGTAAATATATTGACCAGAATGTCAATTTAATACATTCGAAACGGGCAGGTCAAATTGCTAAAAGTAAGGCGAAGCGGAGAGCTAGGCAACTAGCGGTAAGTCGGTCCAATTTTGCCGCGCAAGAACCTCAAGGTCTGATGAACCTAAACAAGCCGACAAGAGCTCAGGATTATGTAATTAATCCAGAACAGTTGCCTACTGTGCCTGAAGTTAGAAGCAGCAATGCGGGACCTATGCACGCCTTGTATAGGCTGGAGCCATGTTATGCAAGTTCACCGCATCAGGGCTTCCCCTCGTCACCACATCGGGCCTTGACATCATCGTCGTCATTTGAGCTTGTGTCACCCAGGGTGCTGTGTTCTAAGTTACTGATATCAAAAGGTTTGCGATCTCCAAGAATACATTCATCTTCGAGGAAGAAAAGCGTATGTAATTCAGGCTTTGCCCAGGCGCGGTCTATTATCTCAACTAAAACATCCACGAGACCAGTGAATCAGACGCATCCGAATCCGGGACAGAAAATATTGCAAAGATTTCAGAAATTGAAATGTGATAATGACACTAGTTAACAGATTCTTTTTTTTTCTTACGTAATAAAGTTAAGTAGGTACGGATTTTTATTACACTTTTTCATACACATGTTACATTCCATTCATGAATGATAATCATTAAATAAAAACTTTTTTTCTGTCACGTCAGATTAATGAAATATCATTATTTTAACTTTTCGTCTATCCGTGATTAGTTGCAGTATTTCTGTTCGTCGTCGCCAGGAATGTGTTCTGTTAAATAATACAGAAAGCATGATTATCCTTTAACATATTATACGAAAAATGCTTAGTTAAGCAGCACTGCCAGAATGACTTTTTGTAACAATTTGTAACATAAATTGTTACAAAAAGCCATTCTGGCAGTTTTGGTAACAATTTTTAACATAAATTGTTACAAAAAGCCATTCTAGCAGTTTTGACTACTTCAGGTTTAATAGTGATGGAAAAAATGTATCTTAGACCCTGTTCAGATCAGGCAAATTACACGCGGGTACGTACGCATGATTTTCGTTCACATGATTCGCGCGAGAGGATTTCACTCGCGCGTAATCGCGTGTCATTCGCCGGCATCTCGACTCGCCCGCTATTCGCGCGTAGTACTTACGCGCGAGTCGGGATAGGTACCTACTCAGAGCTTCTTGTTGCGTTCAGTATATCGCGAAGCTAGCGTGAGTGGACGGTATCTCCTGTAGCTGTTATAGATTTATCTAACACTAGCTGACCCGCGCAACTTCGTCTGCGTCAATTTTCCCAGTTTTTGCAACATTTTTCATGGCTGCTCGGCTCCTGTTGGTTGTAGCGTGTTATATAGCCTACAGCCTTCCTCGATAAATGGGCTATCCAACAGTAAATATTTTTTAAATTCGAAATAGGAGTTCCCGAGATTATAGCGTTCAAACAAATAAATAAACAAACTCTTCAGCTTTTTAATATTAATTTAAATTGGTACTTCATCACATCAGCAACAGCCTGAGCAGCTACGACAACCACTACGCGAAATCGACATGGTAACTAATTTTGGAGCATCGACATCCTCATCTCTCTTCTTTTCTATAAATATCTTGTTAGCGATATGTGACATAATCCGAAGTCTCTTGCGATGGCACCAACTTTTTTAGTTTTGTCCTTCTCCAAAATAGCAGGTGCTTGTTTTTAAGTATCTTTGAATATTTTGTCACGTTCAGTTTTTCTTTTATACGTCCTCATCCTACATTCAACACGATAAATTATATAGAACAAATTGTATCAGTTCAGTTGGCAATAAGTAGGTACTACGGGTACGTAGTACTATTACTTATGCTACGGGGCAGGTAGTGACAAATGACAACCTGCCGCCAGCAAATGATACTTTTAACCCCAACGCCAAAACCCTAAACCCTATTAGGTTAAGTAGTTATAACGCAAATAAATTTAGCTTCATAAATGTAGATTCAGTAAAAACAAAGAATTTGGATAGAAACATGATAACAGAGACATATTATTTCCTTTTATGGAACATAGGTTGTAGACCAATATTACCAAAAATCTAAAATTTTATTACCTGCGATTTCAATTACGGCACGCTCGAGCAGTTATCACAAAAACGCTGGCGCACTGGCTCTCGCGTCGTGCTGGCCGACGGTGGCGGGAATATTATCTCTTTCTAGCATAAGTAGGTACCGTGTTCTCTGTTTCGTCACCATGGCCACTGTAACTACCTACCCCTGTCACAACCAACCCCGATCTCCCCTACCTCGTTTTGTATAGAAAACACGCATAGTGCAACGCACCGAAAACGCATTCACGCGCAGTGATGAGGATCACGCCGTATCTTAGTAGGTACCTACCTACCAATGGAAGTTTTGAGTATACGTGCTAGGTATGTAAATACACGACTCAATATAAAAAGATAATAATTCTTCGCAAGGTACAATGTAAACAAATAATCACAGCCGAATAACCTTTTCGGACCGGACGTAAATACCTTTATGCAAAATAAATAATGAAGAAGGACCGACAGTTTGCCGACGTGTGGTTAATTGTTACAAAACGTGTTTAATTTTCATTTGCTCTCGGCATTGTCAGAGGTAAACGACAAACGATCTCGGCTCGCCCGAAGCGATTTAATCGATTTAAAGAATCTGTTTGTTTGTTGGTAGGTAAGTAGGACCCAGAACAATATTTGATCTTTATAAAAAAAACCAGGCAAGTGCACCTCGGGTCTCGCACAATGTAGGGTTCCGTAGTCCCCCATCCGAATAATGAGGCTTAAGAAGTGGGTTTTCTGTTGTTTTTGTTTCAAACCTACAACGTTATACCCACTTAATTATAATTTTCAATGGAATTTGTACAAAAAAATTTGTTACATCACATTTGATCAGCTGTTACTCGTAAATCATACGTAGCTGTGATAATTTTCCTAGTAATTTCACTATGGGTAGGTATACACTACTACCTTGAAGTTTTTTCTAAATATGATCTTCACAACCCCTAAGCGTTTTTAAAAGACCTATATAAATATACCCCACACGATGGGGTAGGTGAGAAAAAAAATCACATCCCTACTTTACATATATAAAAAAATGTTTTTTTTTATTAAGGATAACTAGCAATGTGGGATTGTGGTCCTACATTACAAGCATTATTTCAAATAATATCACTTTGTCGGCTTAAATAATATGTGTATCCATGCAAAATTACAGCCTTCTAGCACTAACAGTATCTGAGCTAAGCTGCGGACGGACGGACGGACATGGCGAAACTAAAAGGGTTCCGTTTTGACATTTTTGCTACGGAACCCTAAAAACGATGTCGTAAATTACACTGTTGAGACTGAGAGATAAGCGAATAGGTACTTAGGTAAATATTCGCTTTGACGATTTGTTCATTAGACAAATATGTTTGTGGTTAGAAACCCCATACATAATATTTGTCTAAATTGTGAAATTACGAAAGTCTAACGTCTGGAAACGAACGAAAGTCTCTCAATAATCTAACTATCGATAAATTTGGCTACTAGAGGTACATATCTCCATACAAAATATGACAAAATTCTACCTTTAGTAGCCAAATCCATCGATAGATTATTGAGACCGGCCGATAGTCCTGTCTGCGAATTGTTCCTAGTTAAAGATTTCTATCGGCGAAACTCTCACAGATGAACAGTTGTGTTCTTGAAAGAACGATTCCTATATAGGCGTTTCGTGGTAACAATACCACGAAACGACTACCTGGGAATCGTTCTGTTGGAGATCCTTTTATAGTTGCATCGAAGAAACCAATTAAAGAACTGTGATACCATCAGATTTTATTTTACTTTTTGTAAATAGTAGGTAGGTACAGGTTTCATTTCAAACACGGAGCAGTAGGGCTCCTCTTTTTCTATAAAACGAAATTCAAGAATTTAAATTTCTTTAGTTTACGGCGACTATTAATTATTATTAGACTTAGTAATTTTTGGATAAGCACAACAAGTTCAAGCCCCTGGAATGAGTGGATTAAATTGATGTTGCTGGCTATATTACCACCTTATTTTTGATCGAAACATCGTTTTTATCGAATTAGTGTAAGCTTCCAGAACTTTGCGAGTTCCATAAATATTGGTGCCGAGTAGATACCTACCTACTTAGGTGCTTTATAATAATATAATAACCATTTATTTCAGGCTACTAAGGCCCATATCATACCAATACATACATAAAAAAAACTTAATAAACTAATACATAATTATATAATTAAATTAGATATATTTCGGGACTTAATCGCGTGAATTATTTAAAGGTACGATTTATTTACCCGACGTTTCGATCGAATTGCACCGATCGTGGTCACGGGTCGACTGCCATCAGTCTCATATCTCATATCATATTCAATATGTATTAAAATCGCGATTAGGTACTTTACTTAAGTATGTCTAGATATTTTGCGTCCGTTTATTGTAAGTATGATTATAAAGTCTCCCGAGACAAAGTGCTTGTTCCCTTGTGCGGGAGTGGTCTTTGAAAAATAAAGAGAACTAAAAACTAAATTAATACCTACCTACTTATTTAGTAGATGGGTACCTACCATTATATCATTGTTCTATCTACTATTGTCCATAATGTCTCGTGTTTACCTAATCCTCACACAAACCTACTATTATAAGTATCTACCTACATATATAGTTCTATCATAAAACAAATCTGAACAAATAACATTGTGACGCAGAATATTTCTTTTCTTTTCAAAGTTGTACTTAAATTTAGCTGCAGACACATACGGGGATATAGCTCAGTGGCAGAGCAATCGACTGCAGATCGATAGGTCCCCGGTTCAAATCCGGGTGTCCCCTCGTGGCTAACAATTTACTTTTTAATTTAAATTCATATATTTTGTACAAGAAATTTGTTTTTAAAAATATACCTACTTAAGAGCATGTATATTAAATTATTTTAATCATTTCAGTGGAATGTACCTAAGCACCGACTAGAGAAGTTTAATGACTGCCTCTGTGGCGCAGTAGGAGTGCGTCCGACTGCTACGCAAGAGGTCGTGGGTTCGATTCCCACACGGGACACCACTTTGTGTGATCCACAAATTGTTGTTCCGGGTCTGGGTGTTATTTATGTCCGTGACTTGTATGTTTGTTAAGTCCCCCGCGACACAGAGCTACACAGAACCCTACTGCAGAGGCCGTCTTTTAAAAAAAAAATCTGCAACATCAAGAAGGTTGTAATTTGCAAGTCACAAAGTCTCTACTGGTATTAGTAACACAGGCTTCCGTAGTCCCCCCCCTCCCATCCAAATAATGCAGCTTAAGCAGTGACTTTTCTATTATATTTAATAATTTTTAATGGAATTCGTACGAAAATTGTGTTACTTCTCATTTCATCAGTTGTTACTCGTAAACTTGTAAAGTATTAGCTGTGATATATTTCCTTTTCATTTCACTACCTATCCTTACTACTATCGTCATTATTACACAAACTAAAATTCAACCATTTAGCTGGCAGTGGGGGGGGGGTACACTTGACTGTAACAAAAAATTGCTCTTTAAAGCTTAATATTTGACAATCGGATTCCTAAATCTAAAAACAGTCCTCACGACCCCTAAAGTTTTTATAATAGGTACTTATAGGGTAGGTACTCTGAAACCATTTTTTCAAGATTTTATTTATTCTACTATACTTTTACTATCTTACTATCTTACTACTACTTGAATAAAAAAAATAATATAATTGTGAATAAAAAATATATATATATATATATATATATATATATATATATATATATATATAATATGTATATTGTCGGAGTGGGTCGCTACTTCTTAAAGGTATTAAATTGTAGGAAAATTTACGCAGACGAAGTTGCGCGGAACCGGAATATAATAAATATAAATAAACAAGAAGGTATCCATAACACATATAAGTATGACTATTATGATTATGATGAACTAAAGTGATTTGAAACGTTTAGATAGTTACATATATACGCAATGTGTTATACAGAGGTACGATAACAAAAGTTTTACCAAACAAAGTTTTTTCAAGACATTCATAAACCCAAACTTTATGGGGCTATGAAAGACATGCAATAGTTTAATCCGTAAAAACGTCACGCGACCTCACAGACACGGCACCATCTACTAAAATTTAAGTAACTAGCTGTCCCGCGCAACTTCGTATGCGTAAATTTTCCCCGTTTTTGCAACATTTCTCGTCGCTGCTCCGCTCCTATTATTCGTAGCGGTGTTATATAGCCTTCCTCGATAAATGGGCTATCCAACAAAAATTTTTTTTTTCAAATCGGACCAGTAGTTCCTGAGATTAGCGCGTTTAAACAAACAAACAAACTCTTCCGCTTTATAATATTAGTATAGATTTGTCTCCAACACCATACCCATAGTCATTGCAAGCACAAGTATAAGTATAATAAAAACATTAAAAAATTGTACAAAAAATCATATATACTTAAACAAGTTAAGATTAAATTTTATAGAAACTGTATTGCTCCTAAATTTCTAAACAATTTGTATCTAAAATAGGAAAGAAACTATATCTCACGACACAGGGAATCCTAGTGTAAGGTTCAGTGACATTGCTTTTTTAGAACGTAAGTATTTCTTGGTAATCAAATAAATTATAAAATAAAAAAACCCGCCTGCACAAAAAAGATGGAAACAAAATTCAAGGCATTATTGAATCTCGATGAACTTAGTAAAGTGCCTCCTACTGCATGAAATTATAAAATTATGTAGGGATCTTGTTTCCGTCTTTTTTGTGCAGGCGGGTTTTTTTATTTTATAATTTATTTTTTTATTTAATACGTTTTAGTGGTTATAGGATGTAACCGATGTAACAACTAACTTTTATCACAGCTATTGTGACAATTGAAAAAATAATTTGCTAACTAACTTTTTTAGTATTACAGTCATAGTCATGTTATATCTTTTTTAAATGTTTAAGATGAGCCCTTTAATTTGATACCCTTATTGCAGTATTCAAAACACTTTTTTTTTACACCTTTATATTTTGACATCTCACAGCCGCCATGTTTGTTTTTTTAAAACGTCACATATCTAAGAACACTTGGGCGATCAAGACGAATCTAACGACGTCTTAATTGAATAAATCCGTCTAGTGGATTGTGAGATATCAGGTAATATATAATATTACTACATACATACATAAAATAAGATACTAGCGAAAAACATAACCCTTCCTTACAGTCGGGTAATAATATGAATTCAACCACTGTACTAATGTATATGATACAGAAATAAAATTAGTGACACCCCTCTGCTAAGGGTCTGTATGCTAACCTGAGGACAAACATACGGACGGACAGACGGACGTACATACATAGTGAAATTATCTATAAGGGCACAGAATAAGTAATAAGGGTTCCTTGTTTACTTACTACGGTACCCTAAAAAGAAAGAGGTGTCAAAATTTCCTTCTTTAGTCATTATTACAATAAATATATTACATTTTAACACATAAATTTTAAGGAATTATTGTGCCGCCATTACGTTGTAACATTTTCATGAATGTATTTATCTATATCGAACCCACTTTTAACACAGACCTTTAAGCTTAGCTGGAGAAGTTAACAAGATTACTAGTAATGGGGGACCCAATTCTAATTTTGCTAATTATTAAAAAAAAAAGAAAACAAATAGCTGACCCGCGCAACTTCGTCGGCGTAATATTTCCTCTTTTTGCAAAAAAAATCATTGATGCTCAGCTCCTTTTGGTTGGTGCGTGATGTTATGTAGCCTATAGCCTTCCTCAACAAATGTGCTATGCGATACTAAAATAATTTTTCATTTAGAACTAGTAGCTCCTGATATTATCGCGTTCAACTAAACAAACAACTATGTTTCGACCGCGGCTTCGCCCGCGTGGATGTCGGTTATCGCGATAAACATATCCTATGTACTTCCCCGGGACTCAAACTATCTCCAAACCAAATTTCATCTAAATCGGTTTAGCTGTTTAAGCGGGAAAGCGTAACAGACAGACAGAAGGACTGAGTTACTTTCACATTTATAATATTAGGTAGTATGGAGTATGGATATTAGTATGGAAGTATGGATATAGACAGAGAACTCTATTTGTTAGTATGTTGGCATTGGGTAACAAAAGCGAAATGATACCTATTCACTTGATACTTAGATAAGCATGTAATTTAACTATGTAATCGATCCTACAAGACCAAATTGGATGCATGACTTCTATCTCCAGATGATCATCAATATGCTTTACGAGGTCCGTACGTATGCCGAATGCCTTATGGTCAGCCACCCTGTTGTACAACTGAAAAGAAATATGAAGATGAAAACCACAGCCCTTGCTAAAGTTAAAATGGATGTAGAGGGGTTCATTAAGGTTGAAAGGAAGCAGAGGAAGCCCTCCACCCGAAACCAATGTGGTACCGGTGTGACGGGACCTAACATGCTGCTGCGTCCGGCATTACCAACAACGTAGCTATATTTGTCTCGTCTGCATTACACCACTAAGGCAGAGGAACTTGCGGAGAACCTCCTGATCAAGGCGAAGTGGACCTTTAGGTTGGAGAAGTTGAAATAGCGCCACAACGTTACCTTCAAATCGTTCATAGTGCGGGTTCCCAGTGAACTTCTATCCATCTTTATAAAGAAAGACTTCTGGCCGAAGGGTGTCGCGTACCGATGTTTTCGTGGTTACGTGACACCACGCCGCGATACACGACGGTCTCAATATCAGTGTCGTGTATAATTTTAATTATAATTAATTATGTATTCGTTTGCTATGTTTTTATGAATGTATTTGTGTGATACGGGCCTTAGTAGCCTGAAATAAATGTTATAATATTATATATACTACGGTTCTTAATCGCGTGAATAATTTGAGGTAAAATACAAGTGTTCCCGTCCACCGTATTGCACAGCCGTTGCAATACGGTCGAAACGTCGGGCAATAAACAAGGTATTTTACCTTAAATTATCCATGCAATTAAGACCCGTAGTATATATAATTTTATAATGTGTACATATCGCGAAAGTTTATCAATATTTATAGCAAACTGAAATAAATGGTTATTATTTTTATTTTGGCCGCATTTGAGATTGAGACACCAAGTATGTTATACTTTACCTGGCCTGGCAAAACACAAAGATATTTTGATCCCAACCCATTCGAGTGGCATTTTATAATCTCTTTGGCCAATAACCCTCAAAGCCAATTTCGAATAAAGACTATAAAGAGTGAGCAGTTAAAGCCTAAGGTAAAAACACGTCCCCAACGCCCGACACAGCGCTAAGCCACGTACTTTTCATGTAAATTTTAAGCTGTCGGTTTTTGCGAGGATTTCTAACAAATCCGAATTACTGAGACAATTTTCAAGCTAACTGTAGCCAGTCACGCTTGTAGGTTGCATTTATACGCATTTATACTTTAAACAAATTGTCTTTATCAAAGAATCATTTTCCTCAATCCGCTTAGGGAATTAGGTAGGTTACAGTGGATATCCATAGATATATACCACAAATTTAAAAGCGGCAATAGCCTAATGGCTAAGGCATCGGACTTGCAATCGTGAAGTCGCGGGTTCGAATCCTGCCCATTATACTATCGACGTGAAGCCACTTCTGACACAAGCCTTTGAGCTTAGCTGGAGGGGTTAACAAGATTGCTAGTAATGTGGTCTCAAACTCACATTGCTATACCTTTAAAAAAAAAATAGATTGGACCCATACAGAAACCTTGACTTTCCAAATTGACCGATGTAGTTTAAATACTAACCAAACTTACAAAAAACCTATTACATGACTTGATTAATACAATACCAAAATTATTTTTAATTTTAAAGATGAATATGTGGCCAAGATTAATACCTAGCTTAGTTAATAATATTCTGCAAGGAAATTCACAACTTTAACCATTTTATACATAAAGAGATTGTTCAACAGAAAAAGTTGGAAAATTTGTCTCGCCCGGGGCTCACATTATCTCTGCTCATATTACGTTATAAATGGATGTGATTTAACAGACGCCCTTGTGACTGTTGAAGGGGGTACACGCACACCTTTGATAACTTATTTTTGTTATGTGTGAAATAGATTTAAACCAAGAATATTATTATAATTAATTTTACGCCGTTCACGATAGTCTGGTAAAACTATGCTCATGGTAACTATGATCATGTAGGTAGGTACTACGTGCATTTTGTTTTGGAAGTGGGTTTAAGATGGCTGAGGAACCCAAGATTTCCGTTTCATCACATACACAAGGGAGGATTTTGGAGAGGGGGGGGAGCTTGTAGGTACCCTTTAACCTCAACTCTCACCTCCCAGATACGCCACTGCCGCTAGTATGCTAGTAGATAGTAGAAAATGTACATTCAAATGTCTTCCACATGGTTTAGTTTAACTTTCAACAACTACGCAAAGATTTATTTTATTCATTTTTCTTGTTGAGTCGGCAAATCCCTCTGTGAGTAGGGGTCTAGACTGCGCTCGGCTGTATTGCACTTTTAGATGAGAGATTTTATTTTTGCAGAACAATACAATACAGCACAAGTCCAGAAGTAAAACATTCAAATTAATACAATGAACGTTTATTCTATCTAAAAGTAATAAAACTAGTGTTGATATTACTAAAATGAAATTAAAAGCACAGCGGAACGGCCGCACCTTTTGAGTAATGAATACCTAATAATAAATTACATTTTACGTAAGTATGAAATTTCTTTAAACTTCATCATGCTGGCAGGGAACAGCAGTCCAAGAACATGGCTTATTTTTACGGTAATACATTGTGGTCTTTTTAGTTTTTATTTCATTTTATTATATTAGATACATACCTTATTAATTTGAAACTTTGTTAAACTTTTAGATTTTAATATCATTAATTGTACTAAGTGAAACAGCAGAACTAAATAGTAAGTATGAATATTTTAATATCAACAGTAATTTTTAACTAGTTATTAATCTATGACTGAATCAATTAAATAATTTCTAGAACTTCAGTTCATTAAATTTAACGATTAGTCAAGTATTGTATAATGTAGATAGGTTAAGATTAAGATCATCATACATATACCTAATATCAGAAATTATTAAAATACTTGCATGAGGTAATAAAAGGTAGGTACTCAAAGAAGTGATAAAAAAAACTTTTTTAAATAAACAATCATAACAAAAATCTCACTGATTTCCATCATAGTCGATTTTCTGGCATTTATTGAGGACTTTTTATTGCCTGTCTCCGAAACCCATCATCAAATCGTTACGAAATTTTTAAAGGACCATTTCGTAACAAACCTCTTTCGAACAAAAAAATATTTTCGTTTTTTTTTTCTACATGATATATGACGGAATTATGCCCGAACATACTTATAAAACACCATGGTAAAACACACATCCGAATTGAGAACCACCTCCGATTCAAATCGGAGGTGGTACTCAAGTCGTTTAAAAACAGAAGTAAAAAATACGAGTTAAGGATTTTTATGGGAATTGGTCATGAGGATCTGTAGAGTTTAACTTATGAATAGGTACGTTATGATATTACATAATAGAATCGAAGGAATCCAGCAAACCCCGGGCTGGAGAAAGCGGCGAAGCAGGAAAGATAAAAGAGAAATTATCTAGTGACTCTGATAGTGATGATAAAAAAGAGGGGCACATCGAAAATCCTAAATCAGGACCAGAGAGCAGTGAAAGCAACGAAGGTAAGAAAGAAGATTCAAAAGAAGAAGGTATGATTTTAAAAACCTTTAAACCTATTGCTTGCGATGCGCCTCGCCTCTGCGTAGCTTGCCTGAAACGGGCCTGGTATCAAAAGGTAAAAAGCGCCGGTGCAAAAGGGCCTATTTGAGTCGTTAGCAATCTGTCACGGGCACGAGTGGCAATTTCTAAGTACGTTTGGGGCCCTGTAGCCTAGGGGCCCCCTATCCATACTAATATTAAAATGCTGAAAAGTTTGTTTGTTTGTTTGAACGCGATAATCTCAGAAACTAAAAAAATATTTTACTGTTGGATCTGTTGGATAGCCCATTTATCGAGGCAGCCTATAGGCTATATAACATACCCGCTACGACAATAGGAGCGGAGCGGCAATGAAAAATGTTGCAAAAACGTAGAAAATTTATGCAGACGAAGTTGCGCTACAATTGCTGTTTTTTTTAAAGACATCCCCCGCCATAAGGTACGAGCCCTGTGTCGCGGGAGACCCTTTTCACGGACACAAAGTACCTACACTCAGACTTGGAACAACAATTTGTGGATCACACAAAGTGTTTCCAGGGTGGGAATCAAACCCATGACGTCTGGCTTAACAGTCCGGGTCACTAACCGCAAAACCATATGTAACGTCGCGTTAGCGCACTGGTAGCATGTGCAAAAGGCTTTGTGTGATGTCTGTTCCAAACCTGATTGTACTATAAGTCCGTTAATTGGTTTTGTAAGCTCCCTGGCTACATACAATCCTCTGTGGCGCGGTGGAAGTGTGTCCGACTGCTACTCAAGAGGTCGCGGGTTCGATTCCCACATGGGACACCACTTTGTGTAATCCACTAATTGTTATACCGAGTCTTGGCGTACTTTGTGTCCGTGACTTGTATAAAAAGTCCCCCGCGACACAGGGCTTGTACCCTACTGTGGCGTCATATTTTTAACAAAAAACCTAGTTACCCTGCGGGAGATATAAAAAAAATGTTTTAATGTAACATTTTTATTCTCCAACAGCAGCATTAGATGTACTTATCATATTCACGCTCTGATATATTTTACCCATTTAAAAATAATTCAAATAATTTAATAATAGGTAATCATTTTCAGACGGCGGCGGTACCGGGGGTATACATAGTACAAGAGGACTGAAAGCCGAAGACTTTGAGCCTGAAGGTAAGGCCCCATAAAGTACTGCCTATGACGTCTTGATTGTTAAAATGCTTCTGTAACGAAGCCATTACAATGCCATAATAGTTTTTAAGAACAGCGGCAGGTGTCGCGAGCTGGAACCGACCTCCAAAGGAAAAATAAATTTGAAGTACAGCGAAATTGTTGTGAACAGCTGGTAAGTAAGGCAATAGGAAGCTCAGGTTCGATTCCTGTTCAATTTTGTATAAATTAAATAAAAAATGTTTAGAATTTTATACTTTGAGGGCAGTTTTAGGTTTTCTTATGTTAATCCAACTCATTATAGCTCACACACGCACACACACACACACACACATACATACACACACACACACACACACACACACACACATACACACACACACACACACACACACACACACACACACACACACACACACACACACACACACACACACACACACACACACACACACACACACACACACACACAAATAACTAAAGTATTACACTTATCAAGCAGATGACACCAAACACCTTCATATCTATGGCTGGTAATCTGTCATACAGGTTTACCTAGTACAGATACCAGTCTCTTGCACAGATACACTCCAATTAAATCTGAATCTATTGAAGCTTGTTCGAAACATCTGTTAACTATTTTCTGTGTGAGAGAGGAAAATAAACAAATATTATTATTATATATTTTCATAATGTGTACAAATCGCGAAAGTTTATCAACATTTATAGCAAACTGTAATAGGTAACAGTTTGCTATAAGTGTTGATAAACTTTCGCGATTTGTATTGGTGATGTGTACTTTTAAACAATTTCGTCTTTGTATATATTTAAAAAAATAAAAATATTGAAAATAAAATATCTACTTTACTGCAAAATCCTACAAAGTACCTAAAAGACCAAAGTCGAAATTGTCGTGATCCAATGTGAGCATATACTTCAACTGGTAGCAAATTAAAAATCGAAGTTGCTTTTATTTCAGATAGCAAAATAAATTTAAAAGCATACCACAATTCTGATGACGAAACGGATGGTAAGTACATGGGCACATACAGGATCATTTTTAGGGTTCCGTAGCCAATGGCAAAACAGAACCCATATAGTTTGGCCATGTTCGTCCGTCCGCAGCTTAGCTCAGAGACTGTTAGTGCTAGAAGACTGTAACTTCGCATGGATACACACATTACTTACACCGACCAAGTGAAAGAATAAAATCCTGAAAAACATTTTTTTTAGGGTATCTCCCTACGATGTAAAGTAGTGATCTATCTAATAATACCCCCCCATCATGTGGGATATTGTTAGATAGATCTTTGGGAAACTATTGGGGGTTGTGAAATTCATTTTTTAGTTTAGTTATCCGTTTGTGATACACTAAGCTTTAAAGTGCAAATTATTATTAGAGTCAAGTGGTCCCTACCCCCTGCCAGTTAAATGGTTGATGTTTGGTATGTGAAAAAAATCACGGTAGTAATATGTATATTGAAATTAAATGGAAAACTACCACAGCTAAGTAGGCTTTACAAGTTTACGAGTAACAGCTGATCAAATGAGAAGTAATAAAAATAAGTAGGTATAACGTTGTAAGTATGAAACAAAAACTAACCTAACCCTACATTGTGCGTGACCTGAAATGCACTTGCCCGGTTTATTTGGGGGGGGGGGGGGGGGCTTAAATGGTTCAATTTACTAAGCACTGGCCAAATGTCCCCCCCCCCCCTCATCGTATGCACGTTCTCCGCGAAGGTGAAGGGCGCTTTAGTCAAACTTTTGCCCCGCCTTGAAATGACCCTAGATCCTGCTCTGCCTATGACCCATTATAGTTTCAATACTTAGAGGTAACTACCTACCTACTTATTTGCCTTATAATATACAAGTAGGTACCTACTTAGAACCAGCCTTCAAATTTTGATTGATCCACAGCATTGGTTCTCTTTGATGAAACAGACAAAGACAAAGAAATGGACACAATAAAAGGCTTATTACACCAGGTAGTATTTAAAAAATCTAATTAAGTAAAAATTACCTTTTAACAGGTGTGTCTTCTCGTCGTAGATGATCTATGAGCAGTTCGTGGACATCGAGCCAAAGTCACGATAACTTTATTTTTAGAATATGGATGTGGGGATTAAAAATTTACTTACTACACCAAAAACTGTTTTTTATTTTTTTTCAAATGCATGCAATCTTGGTGACGTCAAAAAGTGTGACGTCACCACTCACGTTCCACCTGCTAGGGGATGAAGTTTTGTAGGCGTCCCCCGGCCATCAAAGTTTTGTTTATATATATATCTATAACAAATAAATTTAAAAAATATATTACTAAAAAAACACTGTTTTACTAAAAAAACACTGTTTTACAAAAAAATATTACCGACTTCAAAAATAAATACAAGGCAACTAAAAAGCCAAAATTAATATAGAATAACAAAAACGAATTAAACACTTTGAAGTTGGTGGAGCATCAAAACTACTATTTGTTTTTTTGTAAAAAAGTTTTTTATTTCTCACTTTTTAGTGGGTTAGTAAAACTAACCATATCATTAAAATTACAATTGATTTATGTCAATTGCTTAAATCATTTTATAAAATATTGCTTTTTCCGAAGCAAATGGTTGAGGAGTTCACATGGTAGTTCACCATCAGTTCTATTACATTGTGTAATAGTAGTATGACGAGAATAAGGTGCTACTCAATACCATATTAAAGTAATTGAATCCCAAACAGTATAATATTGAATAGGTCCGCTCTTCATTTATGATCTTCATCATCAGTTCCACTTCACCAAATGGTGCTTGAGAGTAAATGCATGAATCATTATGAAATATACCTAAATTACTGTAGGTGTGCCTTTAATATTTGTAGAGTTCCCTCCCTCGATTTCTCCAGGATCCCATCACCAGATCGTGATCTGCTGACAATGGGACCAACTTGAAAGTATACCCTTTCAAACACAAAAATATTTTTTCAAATCGGTGCAGCCGTCTTTGCGTAATCGGTGAACAAACATACAGAAATAAAACATAAAGTCGTATTGAGAATCTCGAAAGAAATAATCGAAAGGAACTTCGTTCCATCCGGGTGTCCCTTGACACCTCTCAAGTTTTTTTTATAAATGTTAAAGTAACTCTGTCTGTCTGTCTGTCTATCTGTTACGCTTTAACGCTCAAACAGCTGAAACGAAATTTGGTACGTGGATAGTTTGTGTCCCAGGGAAAGACATAGGATAGTTTTTATCGCGATAACTGACATCCACGTGGATAATTTAATAATCATTAGGTACCTAAAAGCCAAGTACCTTTCTATAGCAACGACAAGAAAAAAAGAGATCAGAAACAACAAGAGTGTCTTAGTACCTAGTTTAGGTATTCGTGTTTTTATCGTTCGCCTTCAGATCTTTTTAACAACATTTATCACAAATTAATGAATTATTCAATAGGTACTCACTTACTTCTTTCAATTTTAACTTTGACCCGGTTTATTTGATTAGGCCGAAGAATCTAAAGCAAGTTTTTTTCTATATTGATTTCAGGAGCTGTTGTCGATTGAACCCCCTATAAATAATGTATGGTTCGAAACTCGCGACCTTTTATTGCTCTGATGCGGCGTTTGTGCTTCACTTTATAACTTTAGATAATACATAGCGAAAAAGGCATTGCTGTAAAATATTCACGTATAAATTTGTAACTCCTAGTTAAAGCTAGCACTGTAGTGGAGGATCTATTAACATTAAGTATAATAACAAAAACCGGGCAAGAGCATGTCGGACCATGCTCAGTGTAGGGTTCCGCAGCCTTGAACATTGTATCAGCAGAAAAGCGTATGTTCATGGCACTTATACCCTTTTGTTGAGAAAAGAAGTTTTTCGGCAATAACTCAATGACGGTATATCCGATCTTATCCGAAATAATTTTAGTTTAATCTATTTATTATTTCTATCTTTGTGATTTTTTTGGTCACACTGTTCGAAAGTTAAGGGGCACGATTTATGCAACTTTGGGAGCAATTTTTTCACAAAAATATTCACTCAATCAAAAAACGGTTCGGACCCAGGATAAAACTTTGTGTGATCAGCATGATGATTTATTATGTGTCTAGCTGTTATTTATCTTCAATGTGTATTAACGATTTTCATGAAATTTAGTATGCAGGGGGTTTCGGAGGCGATAAATCGATCTAGCTATGTAGTTTTCATTTTTAGAAAACGTCGTCAAAAAAAGCTCGTTCATCCAGGTACTATTATTTATTAACAGACAGTATTTACAAACTATGGTGAGCACTAGTGATCTACAATTTATCAATTTTCAAAAGGGATTTCGTAACTATAACAGAGTATATCCTAGGTTACATAACTACCTACATAATATCTACAATAAAAAAAATATAAACCGTTTGGTACCTACCTATATGTAAACAATAACTTTCCAGAAGTATAATGTTCATCTGCTAGCGATAGAATGTTGCATGTAATCTGGCATCTGTCAGAGGTCGGTATAGGGTTGGTCGAGTTCACCGCAAGATATTGCAAGAGCCTGCAAAATTACACTATTAAGCCGAATATATTGCGCTCCACAACGGCTCGGCGGCGGCGAATCTCAAACTTTATAATCGATTTATTTACACATATAAGAGAGATATATTATGGAGCCGAATGTCTTTCGTACGTTTCCAGAATTTATTGATTTAATAAAAGATTAAACTGTTAGTAGTAAGTATAACTCTCGTAGTTTTCATACCTAGAGTTATATTATTACAATGTTCGTAGGGATCTCTAATTTTTTTGACAATAAAATATAGCCTATGTTATTCCTCGATAATGTAGCTTTCTAATGGAGAAATATTTTTTTAAATTGGTCTAGTAGTTTTTATGTTTATTCGTTACATACAAAAATACAAATCCTATTTTAGGATAGGTACTTTTGCTTTTTGTAAAAGAGGAGACCAGATAGATATTATTATAAATAGGTAGGTAGATATATATACAGAGCGTACAAAATATCAATAATATAATATATCTATATACAGGGTTATTTTTAATATACTAATAACCTCCCGCTCTTGGCTTCTTCACATTACAACAAATAACTTCGTAATATAATTTTGGAAAAAAAAGTACAAATTATCCCTTCACCATTTCACTCCACACATCTGAGACCCTGGAGTAAAATCGATGTTTTTTTGTCAGGTTCAGGGCCTAAGCCACACAGTAAACAATGATTTTACTCCAGTAGTAATAGTCTGTAGGTGGTTAAGGCTAAATTTATATAATCTAATATATAAAATTCTCGTGTCACAGTTTTCGTTGCCATACTCCTCCGAAACGGCTTGACCGATTTTGATGAAATTTTTTGTGCTTATCCGGTATCTATGAGAATCAGCCAACATCTATTTTTCATCCCCCTAAGAGTTTGTTTGTTTGTTTGAACGCGATAATCTCAGGAACTACTGGGCCGCATTGAAAAAATATTTTATTGTTGGATAGTCTATTTATGGAGGAAGGCTATAGGTTAAAACATCACGCTACGACTAATAGGAGCGGAGCAGCAATGAAAAATTTAGTAAAAAAAAAGGGAGAAAAAAGAAAAAAGGGAAAATTACTATCTATTATTCATGCCCCTAAGTGATAAGGGTTGTCCACCCGTAACATTTATAACTATACTATAATATTAGAAGAGAGAGAAGAGTTTGTTTGTTTGTTTGAACGCGATAATCTCAGAAACTACGGGTCCAAATTGAAAAAAAACATTTTACTTTTAGATAGCCCATTTATCGAGGAATGCTATAGGCTATAAAACATCGCGCTACAACTAATGGGAGCGGAGCAGCAAGGAAAAATGTTGCAAAAATGGGGAAAATTTACGCAGACGAAGTTGCGCGGGTCAGCTAGTATTTTATAAAAATGATATTACAAACGTATTTAGTGTTATGTAAATAAGCCACGAGCGCGAGGTTATTAGTATATTAAAATCAATCTAAATTCAAAGTCCTGACTGACTGATGGATCAACGCACAGCCTAAACCGCTGATCATAGAGACGTAAAATTTTGAAAATGTATTCCTTATATAATGTAGACTTAATTTCATCACTTAATTCATTCCCTAAGGGGGAAAAATAAGGGTTGTAATTTTGTATGAAACTCCATCAGTTTTAAAGTTATATACGTGAAATGTGTTTGAGTTTTTGGTTGAAAATTATGAAACACGTGTTTCACAGTTTTTAGAAAATCAGCCCCTAAGGGGGTATACAGGGGTTGCAAGTTTGTATGAAACTCCATCAATTTTAAAGTATATTTGTGAAAATTTGTTTGGCTTTGTGATTGTAAATAAAAAAAATACGTGTGTCAGCGTTTTGATCGAAAACGGAATCAATGCAGGCGAAGCCACAGGGAACAGCTAGTAGGTATCTTATTAATATAATGGCCCATAGACTTAGGATTAATAGCTCCGAAGAAAAAAGGTTGATTTATAATTTACTTAATATTATGTATGTAATTTAAAAAACCGCTTATAGTTTCATTCGCACGAGCGTATTTTTAACGCGCGTTAAAAATATATTCCCAACACCCAGCGTTGAAAATAGGTACAACACTGCGCGACAAAAATACGTGGCGTTGCCGTGTGAACGTGTACTTGGGAATACATTTTGTTCTAATTGAGCGATTTTTTTACGCGCGTTATAAATACGCTCGTGGGAATGACGCCTAAACGCCACGCGTTAAACTTTCCGTAAGCATTAGTATGCTCTTTGCGGTTAACCATAACACCCTACCCAACCCCGAGATGAAAAAAACAAAAGTATAGTTACATTTAACAAATACATTCGCCAAAAAGGCTGTATAAATGTGCTTGTACCATGTCGACAAGGAACACTGTTACGAATAAAAATACTTACTCAAATTTCATTACAAAATGAGTGGAAATGTTGCAAATACTTTATTGTGTAATTTTGGAGCACAAGTAGGCATTTAGTAAACGAGATAACATCGTCCAAGCAACTGTTCTAAGAACATAACTCTTTCTAAGACGTTCTTAACGAGACACTTGGTGAAAGTAAACCACTCAGTTGTCTTTATAATGTCTCTTTGTAGTATTTTGAGGTTCTTCTGTACTGTGACTAAGTAATTCCTTACATTTTTAGCTTTTAAGTTTATAACAGACTACAACCAAGGCTTGGTATTACCTTAGGGGATTGTGTAGGGTAGGTTCTGTAAGTATAGAATTTCATGGATAGGGGTCCATCCCATAAATCCTCCCTGGGTAAGCCCATGTTACCATCATAAGCTCTTCTTAGATATTTTGTTTTCGTTGATTAGTGATATAACCCATAGGTAAGTAGGCCAACTTACTATTATACCTACTAGAGGTAGCTGCCTGCCCCGGCTTCGCGCAGGTTTCATATCGTAGTTTTCATACCTTGAATTATATTAAGTATTACAATTTTCGTAGGGATCTATAATTTTTTTGTCAATAAAATATAGGCTATGTTATTCCCTGATAATGTAGCTTTCTAATGGTGAAATATTTTTTTAAATTGGTCTAGTAGTTTTTATGTATATTCGTTACATAAAAATAAAATAAAATAAAATAAGCCTTTATTGCTGTTACATTTCAACTTATTTAACTAGACATTAAAAAGAAAATGATAATAATAAAACTATAGAATAACTTATTATAACCTATTCTCAGCATTCGGCGTATCTCTCCTCATAACAGCTTGTCTTTCGACAAAGGCCTCCTCTAAGGATTTCCATTTATTTCTGTCCTTTGCTGTACGTAACCATTCCGGCCCGGCTACTTGCTTCAACTCGTCTTGCCATCGCTTTGGCTGTCTTCCTCTACTTCTTCTGCTTTCTCTAGGGTACCATTCCGTTATTATTCTTGTCCATTTCTCTTTCTTTTCTCTCAGCATATGTCCTGTCCAACGCCATTTTAATTTTCTGCATATTGATTGAACTTTTCCAAACTTAGTCTTTCCTTTGATCTTTTTTAATTGTATTTTATCCCTTCTTCTTACTCCCAATACGCTTCTCTCAATCCCATTCTGACATATATTTAATTTATTTTGTTGTTGTTCAGTTAACGCCCAAGTTTGGCATCCATATGTTAGACATGGCAGTATGCAAGCATTGAAGACTTTTCGTTTCTCTGCCATAGGCATTTCTTTATTTTTCATTACTTCACTTAATGACCAGAATCTCTTCCAAGTGTTTGCTATTCTTCTTTCTATTTCTTTCTGCATGCTATCTGTCGGTGATACTAATTGACCCAAATAAACGTATTCGCTTACATATTGTAACTGTTGATTATTCACAGCATTTTTTTGTGAGGAATTGCTCATTACTTTTGTCTTTGTTAAGTTCATAGTAAGCCCTGCATTTGCACTTTCGTATGATAATTGCTGTAGCATTTTTTCCAAGGTCATCGGGCATTCGGAGAAAAGTATTAAATCATCAGCGAATCTCAAATGACTCAGTTTGTCTCCGTTTACGTTAAGTCCGAAGTTATCCCAACCCAGTCTCCTAAAGATCAACTCCAACACAGCTGAGAATATCTTCGGCGAAATAGGGTCACCTTGACGGACGCCTCTTTCTATCGGGAACTCTTCACCTGACCTTTCTAATTTTATTTGTGCTGTGCTTTTCCCATAAATATTTTTTAGTATACGTATGTACTTTTTATGAACCCCTTGTTGTTCTAATGATTCCCATATGTAGTGGTGTTCCAAGGAATCAAACGCCTTGTTGAAGTCTACGAAACCCAAATAATATGTTTTGTTGTATTCTCTGTATTTCTGAAGTATCTGGCGTAGGACATGTATGTGGTCACTGGTCGAGAAGTTGCTCCTAAATCCAGCTTGTTCCCTCGGCTGGTTTTCATCAAGGGTGTTAGTTAGTCTGAATAATAGTATTTTAGAAAAAACCTTATAAATATTAGACATTAAGCTTATTGGCCTATAATTATTAATATCTCCTTTGTCTCCTTTTTTGTGCATCAAAACTATCACTGATTTCGTCCAATCTTCTGGGATAACTTCTGCTGTTATTATTTCGTTAAACAAATTGGTTAATTTGGGGGCAATTACCGGCATGAATATTTTAAGAAGTTCATTGGTAATTTGATCGGGACCAGGTGCTTTTCCTAACTTCTGCGTAGCAATAGCTCTTTCTGTTTCTTCTTTTAGAATTGGCGGTATAGGTTCAATATCTTGCGTGTCGTCTGTCGTAGTAGTAGCAAGTTTATTATTTTTGCTTGTGTACAGCTCCTTATAAAATTCCGTAGCAATATTTAATATATCTGATCTTTTTGTCGTACTTCTTCCTTGTTTGTTCTTTATATTTGGCATCCAATTCTTTTTCGATTGTAATTCTTTGAACGCTTTCTTTACTCCGCCTGTTTTCTTAATATGATATTGGAAAGTATTTGCCCATTTTAGCTTTCGGTCATTCCTTATATTTTTGTTGATAGTTTTACTTATTTCTGCGATCTCTTTTCTTGTTTCTTTGTTTTTATTGCCTTATAAAAGCAATTTTCTTTTTTTAAGTAACATAATTGTTTCGGTGGATAGTGTGCCTTTATTGTTTGTAGATACTTTTCGAGCTTCAGTTTTGAGAGTATTTACAAAATCGCAGTATGTCGCTTCAATTGGTTTATTGTATTCTTTTTGTTCTCTTCTCTCTAGAATTTCTTTTAAGCTGTTCATTATCTCTATGTTAGTTTTTATGTTCACACAGGGAACCGATTCAGTGTGCAGCCTTCGACTTTTCTTTGTATATGTGCCTCGTAACGTAGCACGAATCATTTGATGGTCCGAGTTAAAATTTAGGTTATGTAAAATTGATAAATTTTTAAAAACTTTGGGTCTATTGGTCATAATGTAATCGATTTCATTTTTAAAGAGTCCATTTGGGGAAGTCCATGTCCATTTCTTATTCTTTTTCTTTTTGAAGAAACTATTCAGGATACTTAATTTGTTTTCTAAAGCAAAATTCACCAATCTTAGTCCGTTTTTGCTTCTGTTGCCATTACCGTATCTTCCTACAGTGTACTCTTCACCACTTTGACATTTTATTCGTTACATACAAAAATACAAATATTTCCTCTTTATAGAAGTACATATAGATGAAACGGATACAACGCATGGTCTTGTTTATGAAGACAAGCAAAACGGCTTTTTACTTTTCAATACAGAAATAATAGTATTCATTCCGTACGAGTACTAAATTGACTAAGTTGTAAAATGAAAATTTTGTGAATAACGTAAAAGCTTCTATTAACGACCCCTTAAAATTTGTATTCTATCAACGATCTAATATTTAAATCTTTCAGATCAGACATACTATAGGTTCCAGAAAAATCGTGTCTTAAAAATTAGTTAGGTAATTTTGTTGGAAAATAAAAGAGTAAATTTCGCGTCTCTAAGTAGCTAGTGAATGAAATAATTTGACAATCAGTGGAACGCGCCCGAAGCAGATGCACGTTTCATAGAAACGCGCCACCAGCCACGTAAGTACACCTCAATATTACTTAAGGAAAATAGCATACTAATAATTGATTTGTCTTCGTGCTATCACATTACAACTCTAATGTACATATTTATTTTCAAAACTAACACTCAATTTTATCCTTTTTATTAGTTTTTATGTTATAAATTTATGTTTTAATGTGAGGCGGTAATAGAATCAATAATTCAAAACTTGATTCTAATAACGATCCATGGCGTTGTTAGAAATTTGAGATTATTTAGTATTTTAAAATAATATCTATTATAAACTATCTAATTTTAATTAAATTTTTTTCGCATTCAATACATACAATTATTTTACTTCGTTAGATCAATTAACGACAAGGAAAATTCTTAAAGTTATTGGTTAAAACTAGATTAAACATTACTCATTATCACTATTATTATATGTAATTATATTTTAAATAACCTTTATTATTTGGATTAATAAATACGTGATATTAAAAGAAAATGGTAAAGCAATGAGATTGAATTGAACAGATTCCCATAAAGTAGATATATTAGCGGTTTGATATTAATTTTATAGGTCGCTAATAGAATATTGTAATCTTCATACTTAATTCTATTACCGACTCACAGCTGTGACGGTATTTTAACCGACTGTGTCAGAAGGACGGTTGTTTTTCGAGCGTATGTAATTAATGTATTATATTTCTTTGGCACGGCCTAGACCGGTGATATTAGGTACATACTACTTTTTTGCACATATTTATAACTAGTTTTTCCACGCGGCTCCGCCCGCGTAAGATCTCGAAAAAAGTAGCCTAAGTTACTCCTTATTACATAAGTTAACTGTCAGTGAAAGTCCCATTCAAATCGGTCCAGCCGTTCCAGAGATTAGCCGGAACAAACAGACAGACAGACAAAAAAAATTCAAATATTATTTTTGGTATGTGTACCGTATATAGATTCATATGCATGTAGTAGAAAGCGGTTATTTTAATATTACAAACAGACACTCCAATTTTATTTATGTGTATAGATAGTTACTTACTATTTAAGCGAGTCTCTTACTACCCCCCATCTGCTCTACGTCCACGTCGTTAGTGTAGTATTGGGATAGTATTAGTGTAGTATTGATGTAGTATTAGTTTTATTAGTGTAGTATTGGTGTAGTATTAGTGTAGTATTGGTGTTGTATTGGTGTTGTATTGGTGTAGTATTAGTGTAGTATTAGTTTTTTTTGTGTATAATTGGTGTTGTAATAGTGTAGTATTGTTGTAGTATTAGTGTAGTATTAGTATAGTCTCATCAACATCGGCCTAACCGTTGGCCTGTAGCACGACACAAAGAAAACTGCATACTTACATATACATACGCTCGAAAAATATTACCCTCCTTATTTTGATTTTTATCTCAACACTATTATTATTACATAATAAATACCTAAAAATCTATTTTTCATTTTATTTCATCTCATAGAAGGATTTCTTAGTGGTCGGTAAAAGAACCAGAAAAAGCGGTAATAGAATCTTGCCGCATTCTATGGGTCGGTAATAGAATCAACTACTCTTTTGGATTATACGATTATTTAATAACTATTGTGTTATTTAACATTGAATTTAAGTACTAAATATCAAAGAATACATCATTGAGGTTAATTTTAAATTATAACATTTTTCCTGACATAACAGCTTATAACTGTTTTTGTTGAAGTGAAACTAAGACAGCTAAAACTGGCGGTAATAGGAGCATTTACGTTACTGTTATTTTTGTTATGTGACATAAAATAAGTAGGTATACTAAACTAAATCATACATTATTTAAATCATTTTTGAGTTTCATCTCTACTAATTAATTAGGTTACACTATATTTTTATTGTTTTATATTTATTAAATTCCAGTCCATCAGAACAAGTTTATAATCCCTGTGGTCTTAACGGTAAACAGATAATCATATCTCAAAGTACGAATTAATTTAGACGGCTGAGCGCATACCTTGAGCTCTCAGCTCTGACTCTCAAAACTTATAATTGAATTCCCAATCCTTAATTGAATAGTAACAGTCGAAGTCCAGATGAATGAGGTCCTTGACGGAAGATGATAACGACTATAATGTAAGTAGCTGTATCTATTTAAGTATACAAGTTGTATCAACTTAAATATGCAGTGTAACTGATTTATGGACAATAAGATAAGTAGGGAACCACACTCGTTTCCTTATTGCGTATACGTACCTACTTAGTTTTTAAAAAAATATTGATGGAAACGCGTAAGAAATGGTAGGTAACGTTTTCTCATGCGTTTTCCTTATAATCATTAAATAAAAAACGTTAAAAATGGGTTTCAACTGTTAGGTACAAACCTAACAGTTGAAAACCATTTTTAACATAGGTATTAAATATATTTCGGGACTTATGTAATCGCGTGAATTAATTAATAATATCTTGGGACAACTCACACAATGTCGTCTGATCCCAAACTAAGCAGAGCTTGTACTATGGCAACCAGACAACTGATAAACATACTTAAATATTTCTTAATACATACATATTATAGATAAATAACACCCAGACACAGAATAAACCATCGTGCTCATCACACAAAGTTTTATCCTGGGTGGGGATCGAACCCACGACCTCTTGCGTAGCAGTCGGATACACTCCCACCGCGCCACAGAGGCAGTCAATTAAAAGTTAATTAAAAGCACTAACCTTTTATTTACCCGACGTTTCGATCAAATTGCACCGATCGTGGTCACGGGTCGACTGATGGCAGCTTAGCGATGTCTCCGTGAGGCGCGGGGTTTTACAACTACCCTCGCCTGGTCTTGATAATTTTGATAATTTGTACTGTCGTTACTTTTACACAATACACTTACAACGTCTTTACACTGAGGCGCGGTGTCGTTACGGCTACGATTGCATTTGCTGATAACAGGGTTCCAAGATGGTGAGAGCCGGTATCCATCTTCTCGGTTGAAATTTTTGTACTTCTTGATCTCAACCGCCTCGCGTATTATTCTGGAATAATAGTACCGATCGGTGTAAAGTAGGTATCTGTGGCTTATGCAATGCTATCCAGTGATTTGGTCTTGATCCCAACAAATGCTCAGCGAAAGCAGACTTGTAAACTTGACGGTTTTTTACAGCGGCGATATGTTCCTTCACCCTGTCTGCAATTGTCACACGGAAATCTGATAAATAAACAGATTATCCGTGTGATTTTATTTTCCTACCACCCTGCCTAAGCACTGAAGCTACTAAATCTGTGCTTAGGTAAGTAGGTAGGTCCATACAATCGAATATACAGCGATTTTTTTGCAAAATCGCATAACCCTATATTCTATTTATTTAATAAATAAATAAATAAAAATAGACGATGACGATCCGTACGATTTTATGTAGGTACCTACGAGTACCTAAATACTGGAGATTTAAGCATAAGTCTTTAGGTAGGTAGGTACATAAAATCGAATATAGAACTATTTTTTTAACTTGACTGAAATTGAAGATATTTTGGAAACGTAAATATGGCGAAAGGATAAGTTAGATAAAAATTAACATAACTTTTTTTTTTAATTATTTTTTTAATTAGCAAAATGAGAGCCGTTTGAGAGTCTCCGCAGATGCAGCAGCAGCGCAGGCACAGCTCTCAGTGTTTGGAAGATGGGAAGGCGCTAGGGTGTCGACACAGGTTGCATCCCACACCAAAGGTCTTCCCATCTTCCAAGGTAGCAAAGACATACCGTCCGGCCTCTTGCCATCGCTGCGTGCCAAACCATTAGGTTCAGCAACAGCTGACACACCAGTGCTGACAAGAGCCCGACGGGTCATCACCCGTCGGGCTCTTGTCAGCACTGGTGGGCTAGCGTGTCGTGATATATATATAGTATAGTTTATACAAAAAATCTCCTTAATGTATCCGTCGAAGAACCAAATATTCAAGATTGTAACAAATTATTAATTAAAATCGGATTGGAATTTGCAATACTAGCAATATACAGGCCTCCTTCTTTTAGAAACATTAGCAGTTTTATTAATTCTTTAAATACGACCTTACAAAGTTTATCATCCTACAAAAATATAATTTTGATTGGAGACATTAATATAAATATCCATCCAGAAAGCTTAGACACCACCGCGCAGGAGTACCTCAATTTATGTTCCTTTCATGGCATGCTACCCGCACATACGCTACCTACACACCAAAGCGGTTCTTGCTTAGACCATATCATACTTAAATCAAATTTTCCTTCAATCGCACTTGTTACTAATTCCACAATAACCGATCACAATGCTGCCCCTACTTAGCTTAGATTGTAAATTACCTTAGCAAAATATCGCACGTACAATTTGTAAATTAAATATGAATAAATTTGAAGACGATTTATGCAACGTCAGCTTTGACCCAGTCTACAATTCCGACGACCCGCAATCATGTATGTTATATGTAATTGAAAAAGTGCAAAATGCTATGCAGAAAAATACTTCCTATATTCGATTGTGCAACAAAAATTACAACTTAAAACCATGGATAACAACAGGTCTTATTCGCTGCATGAAACACCGAGATAAACTGCATCAAAGGTCTAAAGCCCATCCAGATAATTTTATGTTGCAAGTTTCATACAAAAGATATCGGAACTTTTGTAACGATCTTTTAAAAAAACTTAAGATAAACTACAACAAAAACGCACTAGAAAAGGCAAGTAACAACAGTAAAAAAATCTTGCAGCATATTAAAAACGTTACACATACACAAAAACAACATAAGTCGTCTTTAGATTTATTACAAGCACAGTCATCACATTTAACTTCTGCCAATATTGCAAATAACTTCTTTGTGAACATCGGCAAATGTTTGGCCGAGAAAGTTCAAGTTCAATCATATTACGATACAAGGGCATGTGCTTCGGATAATACTACTTTAGAGTCTTTTGTATTATTAGATACTGACGAACAGGAGGTAGATACTATAATAATGGGCCTTAAAGAAGACTGTGCAGTCGGTTGGGACAATATATCAAATAAAATTATTAAACAGTTCAAGCATATTTTGGTGCCTCCATTGACCTATATTTTCCGCTTATGTTTATCCACAGGACATTTTCCCAAGTGTCTTAAAAAAGCTGTTGTCGTTCCTGTCCATAAATCAGGTAGCAAAAGTCTAGTCACAAATTACAGACCTATTTCTCTACTACCTTGTATGTCCAAAATATTGGAAAAGATAATAAACAAAAGACTAATACATTATTTGGAAAATAAATCCATTCTGGCAAAAACACAGTTTGGATTTAGAGCTAAAATGTCGACTGCCGATGCCGTACATCACCTGACTGACCATCTAGCACAAGAACTTGACAAGGGTAACCACACAGTGGGAATTTTCCTGGACCTCGCGAAAGCTTTTGACACAGTTTCCATCCCGATCCTATTGCGTAAGCTTGAAAGTATAGGTATAAGAGGCGTTCAACTTAAACTTTTTACTAGTTATTTAAAAGAGCGGACTCAATGCGTGAGGATTGGTAATATATTGAGTAATGATGAGAATAATACGGCTTTTGGAGTTCCCCAAGGAAGTATTTTAGGCCCTAGCCTTTTCTTAATTTATATAAATGACTTGTGTAACCTGAAGTTAGACCATGGCATAATCGTATCGTATGCTGACGACACAGCTCTTATTTTTTCAGCTAGCTCTGAAAACAAAGCTTACATGCATGCGCAATATGGGTTTAACAGAGTTAACGAATGGCTTCAGCACAATTTACTAACACTAAATGCGGAAAAAACAAATTTTATCTGTTTTTCAATGCGCAAAGTCCCGAAAACACAAACTACCCCAACATTATTTGCTCATTATTGCAGAATCACCACTGAGACTGAATGCACTTGTCCCGCCATTAAAAGTACAAATAAAATAAAATACCTGGGTGTTATTTTAGATGAAACCCTTACATTTAAATACCACATAGAAGCTTTAAATAACAGAATCAGTAAGTTAATATTTGTTTTTAAAAAGTTGCGTTATATTGCAGATTCTCAACTAACTAAACAAGTTTATTTTGCCCTATGCCAGTCACTATTAACTTACTGTATTACCACATGGGGTGGCGCTGGTAAAACATTGTTATTAACAATTGAGAGAGCACAGAGAGCTATCCTCAAAGTTTCTACGTTCCGCCCTTTTCTTTATCCCACTAACCTACTCTACCAATCTTGTGAAGTACTAACAGTTCGACAATTATTTATTATGGACATAGTAACAAAGCAGCACACTTGTCTCCCCTTCAGCACTGCATACATTAATAAACGAAGAAAAGATATAGTTTGCAATAGAGATATAGCAATAAAACATGCTTTCACTGCCAAGTTCTTCATCTTCCTAGGACCGCTTCTTTATAGCTGGCTAAATGCGATTGCAAATATTTATTCCATGATCCTAGGAAATTGTAAGAAGAAGCTTAAGGAAGTCCTCCAAAATATGTCTTACGAAGATACAGAGAAATTATTAATTGTACTCAAATAAATATAGTTTTTATTATATTAATATTAATTAATTTAATTAAGAAACTAATTATTTAAAGCTTTCGTTTCATTGATTTATATGTACATATAGTGTTGTCTAAATATTATATCTTTATTCTTTAAAACTCACTCATAGTTAATTTTTACTTTTAAATGTTTTAAAATGTGATTATAGTTGTTTTTAGGCACTAATCGCCTGAAACACAGGTTTTCCTAGTTCAGGCATAAGTATTAAGCTAGATATTTAAGTAAACATTTGTAATAATTGTAATATCTTGTTATCTTCTGTATATGGAATAAATAAATTGAAATTGAAAAATATGCGGCCTGCGTTCCTGCTGCATGATAGACCATGATGCCCAAGGCTGCCTACGGCTTCTCCACAGGGACATCGATGAGGAGAGACACATGGGGCACCTAAACGCAAGCAGGCAGCAATGCGGAACGTGGTGTCCTCACCCACAGCCAGCAGGCAGCTCGCTCTGAAAGATTTGATGTAGTATTTAAAAGGTATTCTCTTACTGAACTGCAGAGCGGGCCGTCCCACTATCCCTGGGCGAAGGGGTTGGTGGACAAATCATCGTTTGGGCAAGCCATTTTCCAAGCGTTCAAGGCCTCAGACTTGCACCGTACTTCAGAACTAACCAGTGTAGGTTTTAAAATTTTCCTGGTTAACTCCTCAGTGCTGTGAAGTGAGGACAAGAACATAACTTGTTACTGTTTTTATCGAGCCAACTTACATCACAAACGTTAACACGATAACACTTACCGATGGTAACGTAGTCGGCAAATATGTACCTACTTACATAATACCTACCTAAATGTTTAGTTTGGATAAAAAATGTACAAAGCCTACCTAACTAATTGATAATAACTGTGATCTAACTAACAACGCAAACTGCTGTCGTCATAATGTGGCTATTAATTACTATAGGTACTTAACATAATATTATCCTCATTTGTCTAGGTACTTACCTCAGTAGTACACTGGTTAGATCAGAGTAGATACTGTTTGTGATGTCAAAATAAGCAAAGTCGCGGGCACAGCTAGTAAAACCTAAATTATAACCTAGGCTACCTAAAACACTCACCTACAGGAATCACCATTATTGTAAAGGCAATATTGTAAGCCTGTCAGTTAATCGCAATATACCACAAACTAACAGTTTTCAAATAAAGGTTTTACGTCTGGTCTCCATACCTAATCTAACTATCGATGGGTTTGGCTACTACAGGTATATATTTGGCATAAGCTCCATAGAAAATATAACAAAATTCTTCCTCTAATAACCAAATCCATGGATAGGTAGATTATTGAGACCAGCCGTTAGACTGACGTACAATCCAATCCAGCCATATCCGTGACAATCGAACACATACTAGCCATTGGCCGATTGGCAACCATTCAGCTAGTACATAGACGTCACAGGTCACTGCGGGCACATGATCTTGCGGTCTGAAACTACCTACTGTCTGTGTTCTCAACCATTACTAACCGCTATAGTGTGTAGACTATGCAGTCCCAAGACGACCTGCGGCCCGATAGTGTGGCAGACTGCAGGCGGACTGATAATATGTGAGAACCTTAGGTGGATCTAGATCCACTATAATAGGTACCTTCCTGTAAAATAAGTTGGTACCTAATAAAAAGCTACCTAATAACCTTGGCACCTGTTGGGTAGGTAGGGGTAGGAACCTACCGACTGCATGGGTACCGCTGTATCTCGAATAAGTGTAGGTACTTAATCGAGATACAGCGGTACCCATGCAGTCGGTAGGTTCCTACCGGTCAAGACCTGTTTCGAAAATCATCACAGGCGACGAAAGGTTTATTTACCATTATAACAATGTTGGAAAATCATAGATCTATTAACTCGGAATGGTATACAACAGTAGCATTGCCGAAAGTTTTACAGGCTCTGCGAGAGAGGAGACCAAAGACTGGGGTTCGGGGAATCGATGAAACGCATACGCATACGAAGGACTTTAGTAATAAGATCAATAAAAATAGAGAACTACAAAGGAGAAAGAATTCCGCCTTGAGGAACACTAGCGCTAAGATCGCGCTACCTCCGCACCGACTGCTGGCGACCCCGAATATAGGACGAGAACCAATTATGCGAATTGGGCGAGAACGATAGATGAGATAAAATAGAGAGTAAGACGTCATGACTGACGGCATTAAAGGCATTCGAGAAGTCCACCAAAGCCAAAACTGTGACTTGGACCAGTCACTTTGAGAACAGCAGGCAGGCAGTGTCCAGACTTGAAACCGGACTGAAAATGGCTTAATTATTACGATACACAAATTGTGTCATTTGCTTATGGACACAGGATTTAAGCACTGGAGATCTCGAAAGTGGTTATGAAGAGTAGGATTTGAAATTTTTGGTGGGGGATTGGTGGAAAGGCATGTCGCCATGAAGATGGATATGTCCCAGAATAACCTAAGCGAGAAGATAACAGTTAATGTGTGATAGAACAAGAGGGAGATAGTCGAGGATAAGCGTAACCATGCGACGGCTTATGCCATCGTTACCTTGGATTTAATTGAAAGGATTATCTTCTTGATCTCAATTTTGGACCTATGGGATCAAGACTGGCAAAATGTTTTAATAGTTGGTTTAGGCGAATGGATCTTTGCATTATGAATGAAGAAGAATATTTTGAAAAAATGTAAAATAAATATTGCTAATATCTAATATGCAGAAAGACTACAGTAGTATTACGACTTTATTAATAACTAGCTGTGCCCCGTGGTGTTACCCGCGGTTTATTAGCCTATGTGTTAATCCAGGGTATCAGCTAACTCTGTACCAAATTTTATTAAAATCGCTCCAGCCGTTTAGACGTGAAGAACTAACAAACATACACATGCACTCACACACTTACAACTTTCGCCTTTATAATATTAGTGTGATAAAACTACTACGACTTTGTTACTGTTATCAAAGTAGTAATAGTTCTTCAGAACACGACTGTAGTGCTCAACTTAACTCGCGTGCAATATGAGAAGAAAAATTTCAAGTTTAGCAACGTTGGTCATGTTAGATGACGATCTGAAGTCTCGGGTTCGATTCGTGAGTCTGAAGGAGGAGGGTTATGTGTTTGACGTGTATGTATGTATGTATGTGTTTTCCATAAACGCGTGGGCCGATTTTGATGATTCATACGTCAATCGATTCGTATTAATCTTGCTAGTGTCACTAAAAACGTGACAGCATTCAAAAAACAAAATGGTGAATCATTATGAGGTTTCTTAAATCATTTTTTACTTATATTAACGGTTTAGGATATAAAGCGATTTAAACTTTGTTACCAACTATTTACTCGTAAATTAAAAAAAAATCAAAAAACCGCTGCTTTAAAAAGATTGAAACAAGATAACCTTAAATCATGGAGACATTTTAGTAAGTTTACTAGGAGTCATGAATGCCTCCGACTGCATGATTTAGGTAGTCTTTTTTATGAAGCGGGCTTTTTGATTTTAATTTTTTTCTCTTCTAAATGCCATCATAATAAGTTAAAAATGCTCTCTGTAACGAAGCAATACCAAAGTCATAGTAGTTCTTCAGAACGCGACTAGGTGGCGCTTGCGAGGGAAGAAGAATTTTAATTTTAGCGACATTGTTCAGGTTAGATGGTTCGACTTCCACGCTCCGGTAAAGCGATCGAAAGTCTCGGGTTCGATTCCTACACTTCAAAGTTTTCTTCCAAATGGAATTATTGCATTATCTACTAAAGTACTTAATTGGCAAGAAATGCCTATAAAAATTATTGTTATTAGCTTGTACAGTTTTTTCTTGTCTCAAAACTTATCGAGTTACCTACCTACGTAACCTACTAAACACAAATTTGGCTGAATCGCGACTGTACAAAACTTTCTCTCGATAAATGCTAAATTCGCCAAGTTGGCAAACAAGTGTGGGCATCATAGATAGGTAGGTGTTATAACTTAATTTTTTTGGTGTTATTTGTAGCATTGATCGAAGTTTGTAAATAGCTATTTTAGGTTTCTTAAAGGACAAAATTAACATAATTTTACATATTACTATAGCAAGTGGGTAGATATGTAGGTAGATATGCTAATTTTGACATTACCAAAAAATATCTTGCTTGTACGAATTTTAACTTATGGGGAGTCTGTGAGAGTTTACCAGGGAGGAGACAATAGCTTTTCGCTGTGAGCCTTTTTCTTGTCACCAGTTTCGCTGTTGTATTCCAAATATTGTAACCACCAGTTTCGCGCATCTGACGTAGAA
The DNA here is from genome assembly GCA_945859575.2 of Herminia tarsipennalis. Taxonomy (NCBI): domain Eukaryota; kingdom Metazoa; phylum Arthropoda; class Insecta; order Lepidoptera; family Erebidae; genus Herminia; species Herminia tarsipennalis. The sequence continues at coordinate 14,202,916 of OX243835.2, forward strand.
GGTAAACTATAGGAGTCGCGCTGGGAACTCTTCAATAAAATAAGTCTATCACTCAATGAGTTTATATGACAGGTCCTCAAAGAAACACATATAAAAATGGCACGGTATCTGTCCTTTAATTGAGAGGACATTATGGGACGGCGTAATGTAAACGACTGTTGAACCATGTGACTGAATGCACATTATCGGTTATATCCCGTTGGAACGAAATACTATAAGAATATTAACTAAACTGTGAAGACGGGCTGCAAAAAAGCGGCCGCCACGTATATGTGCCTACATTCTTAAATTAGTATGATTATTATTTACGTTTTGGTGCAGTCGTGTTTTATTTGTACTTATTATTTATTAATTTGAGAGAAAACACGTAAAAGAAGACATCTAACAAGGTGACTTTGGTTTCATAAAAAATAGTATGTTCAAAATAACAGTCTCATTTTATCGGCTTTAATAATAATTTTTAATTGTTTTGTTACTCATTTTCCTAAAACACGTCAATAAAAGTAGTTGAAAGAACGAAAGCGGACAAAAGACCGGATGTTGTAGAGTAAATTTAGAGTTGACTGATACATGTTAATTGAATAATTATTTGACCTCAATAGTGTGACGAACAGAAAATATTTTATACATTCAATGACTAACAACCTAGGCTAACTTTAAATGTTAGTCAAATGTTGTTTAGTGGTTTTAAATATACAACAATTTCATTGCAAAGGGCGGACTTAATGCTATAACGCAATTGGGTTTTAGCATTATAATAATGCATAAAGCGTAGAAAAGAAAATAAAAAGAAAGACATTTTTCTATACACAAAAGATCGGCGCCATTTTATCGTCCTCACATTTGTGTTCTCAAGTTAAAATCTGTTGGAGATTCAAAATCAATTGAAAAATCTGCTAGAGTAACGTTACTCCAGCAGAATCAATTTTTCTTGACTAACTCAAAAACGACTGCATGCACAAATTTAAAAAGTTGCGCACATTTTTTTTAACGGAACTGTATCACTGAAAATCTGTATCATTCATATCCTAAAAGGAGACAACATTCTGCTGGGGTAACGCACACGTTATAGGCTGCTGAAGCCAAATAGTCAGAGGATCTCCCAGTACTAATAAAATAGTAGTAATAGTAGCTAGTTCCGAATTTTAAAACAAACCAACCCCATCGATCCAAAAGCCCCTAGTAGCTACTAAACAACTACTGGCTTCGTTCTATAATTACATGACTCCAACAAAATATACTGAAATAGCTTTACTAAAAAGTAAAAATCGATGAGACTATACAATCGACTTTGCAGATTTAATTAAATTGTTACAAATTAGGCTAATAAAATGTTTTGTTAATGACCACGTTAGCGTCTCTGGTAGTATCTAAACATTTTTTATTCTGAACTCAATCTTTTTTTATGTTGGTTACATTAGTGAGAAGTGTCATATGTCATTCTCAAATCAACTGTCAGTTGATAATTTGTCAATGTCAGTTCTGATTATACGTTTTGTCATTCATAATACATCTTTATACGGAGAAATCTTTGATTTATCTGATATTTGTTTTCTAATAAAAAATAAATATATTAACTAATTGCGGTGCTGACTATTCAAATTACTTTGAGTCGGCCCATTCCATTGTTAGTAGCGAATGCTCGCCACAGACCATGACATCTGTTTGTTATGATCATAAGTTACTTTAATTATTATTTTACGCCAGTATATTAATTGTGCAGTAACAATGGAAGGTGGTGAGTGGAGGAACAACATTGTAGGCCAAATACAGGCCAGGAATAAAATAGAAACTGCTGCGTTTCAGGATATTATTGCCTTTCGTAAGTGACTTAACCTATGTAGTCCTTTGTGTTGACATTTTATGTATTTAACAAATAGACGAGATTTATCACTAGGCTAATAAACTATTGTTCCACAGATTGATTTATTGTGATCCATTACACTTGTTATCTACATGGTTAATTATATTTATTACAGCTTGTTTACAACTTATTTTATGTGCCTGAATATCTATCAGACCAATATGACAACAAAGATGTTTTATTATTACTTAATGAGTTTTCTCCACGAATTTCTTTGGGTTATGTTTGGTTTTTATAGCTGACATGCTTTTCTGATTTATAAACGATGGTACTGTAAAGTTTCATAAAGGTCCGTTCAGTAGTTTTTGTGTGAAAGAGCAACAATTTTCACAAACTTTCAGAATTTTAATATTAGTCAGAACAAAATGTTACTTTTATAGTTTATTACTATCCTAATTCAAAGTAACATAAGATTAGATATCAATGATAAATGAAAGTATAGATTACAATGGTTGTTGAATTTTTATGAGTCAGAATTGGAATAATATTATGTATCTGTTATGTCAGTCGTTGCAACAAGTTTATGTTTAGTATTCAATCACCTGTCCCTTGTAATTTAAATAGTTTCCACTACTTAGCTGTTTAGTTTTATAAACTTTCAAATCATTTTATTACAATAGTCAACATTCATGATTAACATGTTATGTTTTATTACATATTATTTAAATTTAGAATTACAGTAGTAACATAAAAAATAATATTTATTCATAAGTTTCATGAAGGTTTTTTACCATATCTTAGGGTGACCACTTGGAATTTATATGTACAAAGCTTTTGTCTGTTTATGCCTCAGCTTAAAAACTTTGCTTTTTAATCAATAGTCAATGGAGAATCTAAATAAACTGTCTTATCTATTTAAGTCATAATTATAATTTTAAATATGATATATGTATATACAATAATTGGATATATTTATCTATACTAATATTATAAAGGGGAAGAGTTTGTTAGTTTGTTTGTTTGTTTAAATGCGCTAATCTCAGGAACTACTGGTCTGATTTAAAAAATCTTTTTTTGTTGGATAGCCCATTTATCGAGGAAGGCTATAGGCTATATAACATCATGCTACGACTAATAGGAGTGGAGTAGCGACGAGAAATGTTGCAAAAACGGGGGAAATTTACGCATACGAAGTTACGCGGGACAGCTAGTATTATATAATCCTTGTGTATGTATTTTTGTGGCTGAACTCCTCCTAAACGACTGCACCAATTTTGATTTAGATTCACACACAATTGAACCCAACTCACAAAAAATAGGCTAGGAGCTAGTGCAAATATAAAATATTTTTGTATTTGAATATATTAAGTATTCAAATTGTAAGAAATTAATTATTAATGATGAATATGTTTGACATTTTCAGAAAGCAGGTTATTTGATAATGTTAATACTTTAAAAAATGAAAATCTTCAATTAACTTTGCTCAATGAAAGAATAAGATTTTCTGGGACAGACAGTGTGTTAGCCGGAACTGGTGAGTATCAACTTTCATTCCTAATTTAAGGTAAACCCAGAGAGTTTGTTAGTATTATTAAACAAACTTATTTGTAGTAATACAATAATGCATTTTAAAGATAAAAAATGTTAAGTCCAGACCCAGTAATCGAACCCGAGACTTCGGTATGGCATGCCGGGGCCAGCTTGATTCGCATTTTGTTAATTTGCGTTTACAATTCCATACTTCTAATCATGTTATCAAATGAATGCTTTGAACAATATGAAAAAAGTAGTATTCACATCTATTGTAGCAACATCCACATAAAACACTTATTACCCAAACCTTAACCATTATGGAGTATAATAATAAAATGATTTCTTGGTACAACTCACAGAACGCTGTTTTTAAATTAGGCAAAGCCTGTCTACTGATGATAGCCTGACTAATATGTGATCTAAAAAGGTAGTACCCCTTTTAACGAGAATCACGCGGATGGAGCATGAAATTTCACACAGTTATAGTTTAAGAAGGAGTGCGGAATGCTAATATTTAATAAAAAAAAGAATAATAAATATATTAATAATTTATTGTATTAATTAATAATGGTTGAATGTCGACCACTGGGCGACCACTAATATTTTAAAATAAATATATATTATAGATAAATAACAACCAGACACAGAATAAACCACCATGCTTATCACACTAAGTTTTATATGAAATATTAATATTAACTGGAATCAAATATCTCCGATTTCTTGAAATGGACATTGTTCAAATTCCATAATACTATCTCTAAATAAAAGTTGAAGCAACAACATAACATATAGTTTTCTGATTATTATTTCATGGTTGTAACAAAACTTTTTTTCAAATTACAGGCGCTGGTGCCAATGAAAAGATACAAGCTATGGAGCAGAAGATCCTATTACAACAAGAAGAGCTGACCTCTTTGCATAGACGGCGAGGAGAGAATGCTCAACAAATAATGAGTTTGAATGAAAAAGTACATGATTTAGAAAAGAAGTTACAAGCAAAAGATATTATGTAAGTTCATATGCAAAGACAAAATAAAATAAGTAGACCAGAATTTCCCCTTTAACTATATAATGGGAGTGTCTGGAGTCAGTCTGAGTGAATGGATGTCAATTTAGTTGATATTTGACATCAAATGTCATTGCACGCCCAATGCACTATGCACAGCGACATGATCATTTATTTTGTATGATGTGACATTTAGCCCTTAACTGAATAGAATTTGAAGAAACAGTTTTCGTACTAAATGTTTCTTACTATATGTCGCCTATTCTTGTAAAGTCTTTGTTGTTTCTCCCTTCATCATACATTTGAGAAAGCATGTAATGAAAAACATAAATGTAGGTATACTAGAATTTTATAGTTTACTCCACATATGTCTTAGCATTTATTGACGACTATTAACATTCTCTATGGAATAATAATTTTTGTAGACAGTAAACTTGGTCTACTTTATGAGTTTGTAGAATAAAAGTTTGTTGACCTGGATTGGTTGATAATGAAAGATGAGAGTAAAATAAATATAAAGTCAATCTGATATTTGAATCCTGTCTTGGATACTCTTGTCTTACACAAGAATATTATTAAAAAAACATAATAGATTCACATAGTATAATTATTCTCTATTGCAACTTTGAGCTAAACAAAATAGTCTTCATCCACTTTCTGGATCTTTCAGGCAAACGAATTTATTGATGATGTCTATAATGTATACGTCATCTAAAATCAAAATATCAAACTACCTTTAGTCATGGTAATAGCATATGTTTTTTACATTAAATAATTTGTTCAATATTATGATTGTTCAGTGTATTGAAATAAATTTATGTAGTTATCACAGTTGTTGGTAATAATCTCACCTATAATTAGGGTTGCCAACTTTTATTAGAAGAATTAGAGTATATCTGATTTCAAAGGGGGAAAATAAAGAGTGTGGACTTATAAAAAAGAGTATATTTTAAAGTTTGGTGCTTTTTGCAGCACATAACAATGTTTAATTGCTTTTAAAAGATTTGTATTACTCCAAACATTCTAAAGATAAGTTTACATAGATCAGGACTAGTATAGTAAACATTGTGTAAAAAAGAGTATTTCAGACTACTCTATTAGTGTACTATAATTATAGAGTATGCCTATATATACTCTATTTTAGAGTATGGTTGGCAACCCTACATACGAGTACAATATGAGTAAACCATATTTATTTTGTTAGTTTTCTAGTTTTCACTAACCAGTTTAGCATAATATCGACATGTGTAAAATATAAAATAAACACAAAAATCTGTATGGCATTATATAACTTGTATCCCAAACTACACAAAGACATTTGTTTCCATTGTTGCATACAATCTAAGATATACAATGCTGTACCATTGAAGAATCTGTATTTGTGTACATATATTACTAGCTGACTCGCGCAACTTCGTCTGCGTAAATTTTCCCGTTTTGCAACAGTTTTCATTGCTGCTGCGCTCCTATTGGTCGTAGCGTGATATTATATATATAGCCTTCCTCGATAAATAGGCTATCCAATCCAATAAAATATTTTTTCAATTCAACCCTGTAGTTCCTGAGATTATTACGTTCAAACAAACTCTTCAGCTTTATAATTTTAGTATATTATAATGAAGTTCTAAATATTGTGGATATTATCAACTTACTATTTAGATATTCTTTTCAAGTCTTAATAACAATGTCTATTCTATTGTTCAGTATTTCAGAACACACAGCTGTGATAGCCTCTCTACGAGCTGAAATTCAAATGTATGAAACAAATATGACTGAATTGCAAGGACTAAACCAAGTGTTGAGAGATGAACACCAAGCACTACAGATAGCTTTTGCTGCTATAGAAGAAAAATTGAGAAAAGCACAGGTATCATGAAGTCTTGATATAAAAATCTTCACACATGCTTACTACAGATACTTGCGGTTAATGTTTATGTTGGTCTAGTGGTTAGTGATCCTGACTGCTAAGCCGGAGATCGTGGGTTCGATCCCCACCCAGGATAAAACTTTGTGTGATGAGCAAGATGGTTTATTCTGTGTCTGACTGTAGTTTTATCTATAATAATAATATGTTCCTATGTATTTAGAATTATATGGGTATAACTATTTATTATACGGGAAGTAACGCCCATTATTTACCTTAAAATTGCCTGACGTTTTGAGCAGGTTGACGGCACGGCCGTGGTCACAGCGTGAAAGTTTAAATGTTAATATATAAGTATGTTTATCAGTTGTCTGGTTGCCATAGTACAAGCTCTGCTTAGTTTGGAATCAGATGACGTTGTGTGAGTTGTCTTAAGATACTATTATTATTAATTGCATATCTAACTTGCAACAACTGCAGTTATGTAGGAATTTAATAATTATATTTTACACCAACAACTTAATACACATGAAAAAAGGTAGGTTTGATGTTGCATGCTTATGTAAAGTAGCAAGAGCGACGCAGATTTTGGCGTTACACAACGCTTTTATTGTTAGTATTTAATGTACGGTCACAGCCCTACGGTACCGTGATTTAGTGGCGACCGAGCATATCAAGAGATGACCGAGGTTCAGCAACGTTATTACTGTCGGTCCATAGATAGGTGACCATTTTCAAAATATATCCGACTGCTACGCAAGAGGTCGTGGGTTCGATTTCCACACGGGACACCACTTTGTGTCATCCACAAATTGTTGTTCCGAGTCTGGGTGTACTTTGTGTCTTTCAAAATATATATATTAAACCCCTCTGTGCCTAGGAGAGACCCGTGCCTGTGTAGTGTTCTGATATAAAATACATTACTATAAGTCGTTCAGTAGGAATTTTTGTATGAAATAGCAACATACGTCCATCCATTCCTACACACTATTAGTAGGATTACGTACAAAAACCCATTGCGTGCGATTATGTATAAAAGTGATCCATTGTCGTCAGATACTTATACGTGCTGCTTGCTCTGGTCATGAAGCATTACATCATGCACGACCATTGGCATTCCAAGCGAGAGTCAGATTCGCTCGACGTTGCAATTTCATTTTTACAATGAAATCAGCCAAGTCCTAACCGCGCTCACGACTCGTGCACCGTACAACTCCACTTTTTTAAGGTCTACCGATAGGTATTTCGATTTCGTCCGAACTACCAAATCCTCCTGAATACGCTCATAGTATATAGTTCGAATTCAGCCCTATTTAATGTGTAAATAAATAACTTAGTTATCTAATTGATCATTCTTCTTATGTTTAGCATTGGATTGGTATTAGGTAATGTAAGCATTGTCAGTTTCACATAATATATTTTAAATCAAGTCATAATAATATGCGGCTAGACTTATTATTCTAACAAGCCGTTTATTTTTGTAGAACACGTTTTATTGAATAATATTGTAGTAATGATTCACAACTATATTTTATCAGTTATAAACTTTCAACGGCTTGTTAGAATTTTGTTAGTACCTGAAATATGTATCCGATTAGTATCTTACAATTTAGTGGCACATATTTCAAATTCATTCATAATTCTGATTTGTTGTGCTCGTATATTTTATTATTAACGACAGTATAAAATAAAAGCTTGTGAATTACACGGCAACGTAAATATAAACTGACGAAGCTTAAAATAAGCATCTCATCATATAAATATGTAATTACGTTTAAACGACATGACGTCATTTCAACTGTCTGCATTGCCGCCGAGTCGTATAAAATGCAGCGTGCGGAACGCCCGCCCATGTTTTCTTAATATCATTTATTATATTCTGGTAATTAATACTATGACTCATCCCTACTTAATATACATATAAATATGAATGTAAGTTTGTTTGTTACGCTTTCACGCGAAAACTACTCAACCGATCATCATGAAACTTTGTACACATACTTATACTTGGAGGTATTAGAAGTAACATAGGATTATAAAAAAAGAGGGAAATTTACGCAGACGAAGTTGCGCGGGACAGCTAGTATTATATATATGCTCTTGAAAAGGGGAGTATAGTCTAAATTGGTACTAATCAATAGTATGAAAATAAATTACAATATATATCAATTTTAATACATATTTAAATAATACTATTAATACGAAAAATAAACACTAATAAAAGTTTGTTTACGCATAGTAAATAGTGCTGATAAAACAACAAATATAATAAACCTTTTATAAAAAGATTTATGAGTAGTAAAACACCGGAAGCGTCTCATATTCTCATGATATAATCTGTTGAATTATGATATGAATTACCCATTAAAACTGCACTAAAATTGTATTTAAACTTCTCACTGGCTGCATCATAATTGGTGTCCATTTATTTGCCGCAAAATACAGTTTTTGACCGCCACTTGTTAATCAGTTTTCACACAACACTTTCATTTAAAATAGCTTGTGAAATATAGTCTTGCAATGAATCAAGGATTTTATCTGTGGGTGATTAGACATTAACTGATTGTTAGTCTTGCAATAAAAAAAACTCTATGTACCACTACGTTTGATGCGTGCCTGCTATTGTTTATACTGAGTAAAATATTTTTGGCATAGTAGTCGTTATGAACATTTTTTTCCACTGGAACTTTAGATTTTTATAGCATCATTTAAAATTTGGCAAGGATCCAAGCTGATTCTAGCTTGTCTTTATAATAATATTCAGCGTGTTTCATATTTCTGCATTCAAAACCAGGTTTATATGGTTCATATAGATAACGTAAGCTTAATTTTCCACCGTTTACCCAGATATGATCTCTCTGATCTTGTTTACTATTGCCTCAAAAGTTTCCCAGAAGTGTCGTAATAAGTGACTATGAAAATGCTTCAATAGCGATATAGCGATCAGCCATCGTCTAAATTCTGGGTCCTTTCCTGTTTTAATATCTATCAATCAATGTGATTTAAATAGTAATACGTACTAATTGATACTGATATCCATTCCAGTAGTCGTATTACTAGGTCAAAAGGTTTTATTATGATGATAAAGCGTCATGACATGACTATTAATTGACTGTCACTTGCACGCTTTCGCATTTGAGTAAATAATTAAATAAAATACGGTAACGTAGTAGTTAGATAGTTTTTAAAACATTATATTAATTTTGTTTATTACTTCGCGAAATTGAAATAATGGAGTGTCCTTTACTATAGAGATATATCACAATATCAATTACTTAGTGTAACGAATAGCCCCATTTAACAGCGAGTAATGAAGTGTAACAGCCTGTATATTTTACGATACCCACGTGATAACAGTTCTGTATGAAATGGTTATAGCTGAGTCTCAAGCAACATCACTTACATTCAGTCATAGAGAAAATTTCGTGGCAGTGTGTCAGCTATTGATTCCAAAGATAATTTTCATGTATTCTTTGTGCAAGGTCGCATATCTACAGTTTAAAGTTTAAGAAAATCTTGTGTTTTAGTGAACATGCGTAAGGTTTTCAAGAGGGTAATATATTTTTATTTGATAAGTGGTGATATAAATAAGTGGTAGTTATTTATTTGTGATCTTTTCGTTGTAGGATGAGAATCGTTCATTAGTGGAGAGGCTAATAAAGTACAAAGCAAAGGATGCTGATAAAATGAATGAAGAAAATGAACATTTCCTCAAGTAAGTATTTTTAATGTTATTTAAAAGTAGGTCCTTAGTGTACATTAATGACTAAACTCTCCAGCATGTTTAATTTTTCAGTTCGTGAAGGTATTGTTTTTAGTTAAGGCACACTGGTCAATGTACTGTCTAAAAGCGACTTTAAAATTGATATGTTATTTGAATATATTTATGTATAAATAAATTTGATTTATTGGGGCATTCGGTCGATAGCAATTATTCAGTATAAATGTTATAATTGTTTTTGCCTGTGAGTATTATAGCTGCAATTATTTAAAAGTGAATGTCGCTACTGTTATAGAATTGATGTGCACTGCACTGTAGAACGATTGTCAAGTATAAATCGATATTGTTTTTGTTATAAAAAAACATTCACGAGTTATGTCACGAACAATAAATTTGAGGACAGCAAAGTTTTTTCATTAATTTAAAAATAACGCCAATTTAAATTGCCTGGATCTTATCTCGATTTATACATGACAAGTAAAAGTAGTTTGAGCACATTATTTAATGTTTATTTTGTGTTTAAATTTTGTATTTTTATTTTGGCAAATGTCGTTACTAGAGTGGGATTTGTGTGTGCGAGGCTTAGAGAGCTTGCATAAGAACCCAATTTTTTTGTTTTTGCTTCTTTTTGTCTAATTTCTTCAACAGGTCAAGCAACCCTACCGCGTTTTTCATCAAACCGTTTGGTAGAGTTAGTTTCGGGTGAGTTTGACATAATGTGAATGATGATGTGGTGGTTTGAAGGCATTGTGGTGTTCATTATTGAACATAAATATCTCTTCATTAAATTGGCCCATATATTTATGTCTTAACTGCACTCTGAAACTGACTCATGATCTCTTTTCTTATCTTGATATTGAAATTGTATGAAAACATTTTACCTTCGCTACTGTTACGTTTTAATTCATTATGTATTAAATACATGAAGAATTACTGTGGCATTCATGTATAGTTTCAAGCTTGAGTGGACTATCACTGTATGGTATTTTTCGTTGTCACCGATAACAAACTCATCTGTAAATTTTATTTGCGTCATCCTATTTACATACTTACAAATTCTCATGTGATTGCGTGTGCATGTTTTCAGTTTGCGATGTTAAATCTTAGTGAATTTCATTTGACATCCAATAACGTACATTCGTTCTATTAATATAACACGCAATGTCTGTTCCAGTATAATGTAATATTAGTGTCCGACGATACATACAATTCAAGTACTGTCCTTGGGGTCATATCATACGCACAACCGATTACTGAAATAGAATAACATTGAGTAAACATAGAACTGTATAGGTACCATTTCATACCTTTAAGAAAATAATTTACTCAATGAAATATGCGATATTCTATTAAGTACATTGTTCCCAAGTGTACATACCCAGGTCATCTATTTACATTTTTACCTTTGAAGTGTCAATATTTATTTTCTTTTCAATGGCTTATTTTCACAGACAGACGATTTAATAGTAAATTTTAGTGGTTATGAGACGTTTGATCTATTTTTGTATATTTGCTAATGTTACTTATTTATAATTCTATGAAGTGTGTGGATTGATATGATTAACAGATTTTTTTTTTTAATTAACCTCTAGGTGGGCAGTTGTGTTTTGATTTCACATGTGTACTGAAGTTTGATTATGCATGTAAATAATTATGTTTATGTTTGCACTTATTGAAAATGAAGATGTTTTTTTTTTAAAGTGCCTTTTTAAAAATATGAATTGTTGCAATATGTATATATTTTAATTAAGGTCCGCAGAAAGAATTATTTATTAAAATCATTATATATTTAGTTATTAGGCACATTGCTTATTATTAAAACCCGGTTTATTTGGCTTTTTACCAGTAGCACATGCCACGCCGTGCCACAGGTCTGTAACAGTGGCTCCCTGTTATTATTTTTTATTCAGTCAAAATTCTATCAAATTTCGAATAATGAATTACCTGCAGGCCTTAATACCTCACATTATTTAAAGTAAGTATTTTATAAATGATGATGACGAACGCATATGGCTATAGACTGAGCAGTTTTCTTTTAATTACGTGAGGTATGGTTACTTATAGCCCATCCTCCCCTATGTACCTACCTGATGATAAGGTATGTACTAGCAAACAAAGCGTTTATATTTTCTATTTATTTTTTTGATGTGATAACGTCTTATAAACTGTTGAGAGAGAGACATGATGTCACCGCTCACGTTATGTACTCGTTGCTATGCAACGCGAATAGCATTCCAGCTGCTGATAGGCTCAAGTATAAAGACTAAAGCTATCTCAGGTATGGTTGTTTATTCAATGTCATCAATGTTTTCTTATTACCGACTTTACAGAAAACCACTTCTTATTTACTTTTTTTATTTTCTTTCTCTTGCATTGCCATTTACAAGTGTTTAATTTAAGTATGGAAAACGTTTTACATTGCTTTGGAGACCTAATAGATGTACAATTATTTAAAATAAGTATATTTTAAACCCCTTCTATTTTTTTACATTATTCTACAGCCTCACGTAATTAAAAGAGGACTGTTTATGGACACAGTGCATGTTGGAAGTAAGTACTACCTGGGTGAATGACAAAATATTCCTATAAAAGAGCCTATTTGTACAACGATTTACTTACCTGCTGGAAGCAACGATTAACTACCGTTATACTCCAACCTTAGAATCTTCTATGAATATAGTACTTATCTAAATGTGGTCGACGCTATTTAATGCCCATTTGAAGTCAAACTATTTGACCTTGATTTACTTTGGAGGCCTACCTCTTTCTACGACGTCTGAACCTGTCCTGGTAAGGGAGGCTACACACATAAACGAGTCGGCGCATTCGCTTCGGCAGTAGTTGCCGAAACAACTACACATATTTTTCAATTAAAAAGTGCCGATCGGGTAGTTCATTCAGGCCAAATCAATCGATTTTACCGCCCGGCTGTGCCGATTGATGCCGGCCCGCCATCGCCCAGCTTAGTTTACGTGTTTGAGAAAGCCGAACGGCTTTTATCTCAAACGTTCATACACATATTCCGATTTTACCGCCCAGCCTGGGACTAATGATGCCGGCCCTCTTACGTGTGTAGCAACTCTGAGAGATATATCTAGGTATCAGTGTCAAATACTATGACTTCAAGTAGGTACAGGCGCGGGTCCAAGGGGGAACAACAGGGGCAATTTTCCCCCCAGACTCGACTGAGAAACCTTATTTTTGGGGGTAGGTATTTGAGAAATTTGTCACTAGACCCCCCATTAACCATTACTATGATTGAAACGGCACAAATTACGTTTCGTATTCTGTATCGCAAACTTATTCAAACAAAGACAGTTGTAATAAACAATGAACGGGATATTTTATACAGGATGTATACAATACAGTGGGTGTGGTTGACCTTGCCCATAGTTTATATATTTTTTATTTAAAACTTTTTTGAAAGTAGATAGAAGGATAGGTGCTTGGGTAAAGTCATGACTCTACTCAGGCTAGCGGTTTCTCGATGAATGTATTTTGAGCCCACGGGAATGTTTGTCCAGTGGCTGGTGTATCGATGTTGAATCAAATGCACCCCTCCCTCGTCATGCGAGGGACTCACACTTCGCCAGTTGAGTCAAATTGTCCCCCAAAACAAATTCTGGTTCAAGTAGGTAATTATAGTGTGGATTCCATTTAGATAACATAATATATCATTCTTTTTTATTATATATATTGATCTATTCCTAAAATGGTAAGTAGTCTTTGTATTTATAGGCCTACATATTTTATGAACATTGCATCAGCAAATATAGCTTCACGGCAAAGCGGTCATGTCGTTTTAAACTTTATAGTTCAAAGCTTTCTGATGGATATTTAAATTGTTTTATTGCAGAAAGAAAAGTGATAAAGTACGGAAGGAGCTCGAGGAAGCCGCGAGAGAAAGTGGTAGTCGAAGTAGTGGCTCCGGCGGCAGTGTTGATGAGAAAATACTAGAATCAATGCCGTATTATGCGACTGCATTGCCTAATAAAGCGGCGTTGAGATTTGTAAGTTTTTATCTATATTTTGCAGGCATAATTGAAATAACTATTTGTATTGTCCGCATATTACGTAAAGTTGTTTTTAACATTTGTCAGTTGGCGCTTTTAATTAAACTACTGTGCTACGCATTTAGATTTCCACTATCTCATTTTGACAATTGTTCCTCGCCCTCTAACGCCTACGTTATGTCATAATACCTAACTACATTTCCCTACAATAGCAGCAGTCCATATTGTTATATGGTACGTATTGAAACTTTAATTCTCTAGTACCTTACATTTTTTTATTATTGACTAGGAATAGGTCCATAAACTGCAAACCCGTTTCAAAAGTGACATTTCTTATTAAAGATCAAGTTCAACCATTGTTAACCATTACTATGATTGAAACGGCACAAATTACGTTTCGTATTCTGTATCGCAAACTTATTCAAACAAAGACAGTTGTAATAAACAATGAACGGGATATTTTATACAGGATGTATACAATACCGTGGGTGTGGTTGTCCTTGCCTTATATATTTTTTAATTTTAATATAAAACTTTTTTTAAAGTAGATAGAAGGATAGGTGCTTGGTTAAAGTCATGACTCTACTCAGGCTAGCGGTTTCTCGATGAATGTATTTTGAGCCCACGGGAATGTTTGTCCAACTGGAAACGTTTGCTAAAAAAGTGTTTTATGATCTATCAGAGCTCCAGAATGAATAGCGAATATTGAATCGTCCAGTGCATCTGCTTAGCTAACTCGCTACCAAGTGGCCAAAGATATTATAGGCGACGACATTTAGATGTATCAAATTCTACAGGTGCTGAATCGTTGGCACAGCTAGTTTATTATATTAAAAAAAGTGACTGCCAATGTGAATCTTGTTAACCCCTCGAGCTAAGCTAAATTGATTGTGTTTGGAGTGGGTTCTTGTTGGTAGTATAATGGTTAAGATTCGAACCCGTAACCTTTCGATTTTTTTTTCAAAAGTTACCCGTAATTTTTCTTCATTAATCAAATTGTTCATAATGTTACAGAAATTGTATTTCGAATTTTACCTATATTTTTACTATTTAAGCATTTCCTCCAGCGATTAAAACTGTAAACGATATTTATGGAATAAAAAAATATTATTAAAAATATATTCGTTGATTAAGAAATTCGTTGTCATCAAATATTTTGAAAAGGTGAATCGGGAATCCATCCAATTATGTGATGAAATGATTTAATTAACAGTTAAACGTCTAGGGAATTTCTAAATATGGACTTCCTGAACATCCCTTAGATGACTCCTAGTAATTGGTGAAAACTGCAATTATTTTCAAATTTCTTCAATCAGGTCTCCTTAAAAACTCACCCTATATATATATTGTTCAATAATTTGAATTTTGTATTATGATAGGACGCTCACGATGGTGAAGTGAATGCTGTGAAATGGAGTCCGACGGATCGAATCGTTGCAAGCGGAGGTGCAGATAGAAAAGTCAAATTATGGGACGTTTCTAAGTGTAAGTACACACCATACACTAACTGATAAACGATTAGATTTAACTTATATGTAGTACTTAAAGAAATTGTATTCAAATGTAGGATTGGTAGGTAATTGTGTATATAAATAACGAGATTATAACAAAGCAATATTGTAGATGTAGTGAATGTGTATATATGTCTATATATGACTCAAGTCAAATCAGTATCTGATAAAGTATAATCAAAACTGTACACTCGTTACATTTTTTTAGGAACACCCAATTATCTGTACTAATATTATAAAGCTAAGGAGTTTGTTTGTTTGTTTGAATGCGATAATCTTAGGAACTACTGGATCGAATTTAAAAAATATTTTTCTGTTGGATAGCACATTTATCGGGGAAGACTATAGCCTGCTCGGATCCTGTTAGTCGTAGCGTGATGTTATATAGCCTGCTCCTGTTGGTCGTAGCGTGATGTTATATAGCTATATAACATCACGCTACACCAACAGGGGCCGAGCAGCAATTAAAAATGTTGCAAAGACGAAGTTGCGCGGGTCAGCTAATTAATCGAGAAAAGTCCGTGCAAAGCCAATGTAATTAATTAAATTGTAGATGAACGAACTTATTCATAGTACTTCAAAATGTAGGTACTATTGTTTGTTAAACTTACTATTTCTGATTGTCAGAACGACGAGACCTAATTTAAATGTTTATATTTATGTTAAGGCATTTACGGTAGGAGCGCGCGCGTGCCCCCGTTAATACCTAATGTTCTTTGTAGTTATGTAATTGTAGTTTGTGTCCATATCACAATCAATAAACATTTTTATCCTTCTTCTTCTTCCTCTGATTATTGGAAAATAAATTATTTTGATAATAGTCATCTCCCCAATACGGATGTTGACTGTCAAGTCAAATCAGTATATCTTTAAGAAATGTCAAAACTATATGGATACCAACCTACATCATAAGTTCCTATCGTCAAATCATTACTTTTAGTTCGTTTTCATGCTTTTAAATTGAATTATTGACTTATTTTTAAAGCATTTTAAGACTAACTATTGTCTAATTTGTATAATTAGATAATTATTTTTTCTTGTAGTCAACTACACAATTTTATAGATTTCCATAGCAGTTTTTTTTATCTCAAGGTAATCCCCAATTACTATTTGCCTTCGGTGTAGTGTTACATTTCAAAATATTTATAGGTATGGTGGAAAGCAGAGGTACTTTAGTGGGATCAAACGCGGGCGTGATGTCAGTTGACTTCGATGCGACGGGCGCTTACATCGTGGGCGCTTCTAACGACTTCGCGAGTCGAGTGTGGACAGTCGGCGACCAACGATTACGGGTGAGTTGACTTTAAAAAGAATAATAATTATGGTCTCCTAACTGATATCGATTACGGCGGCCAATCTCAATAAATAATAATAATAAAACTGATTTATTCACTTAGAAAGCAAAATTCTACACTTGTGAAAAGTCGATTCTACATTTACTTCTAATGCCTGTTCGCAAACAATAGGTAAAGCCCGAGAAAAGAACAGGCAATAAAAACTCGTGGCCACTCTCTTCGAATTGCCAATGTTTACAATGTTTCTCTGTTTATAAACCGTATATGCAGGTAAGATGTTGCCACCATTATATTATACACCATATTAGAGGACTGATGGAAAAAAAGAGGTCAATAATATTAGAAGAGTATACGAGATTGGATATATTAGCCTCAATGGGCACAACATAATAGGAGCATCCACTTACGATGTAAAAACTTTATGTGCTTAAATATTGGCCAATTTACTGCTACTTAATGAAATTAATTACTACTACTCATTAGGAGTTCTACTATAATTCAATAAATACGTTTTGATTAAAAATGAGGTCGTAATATACAAAGCCAGCAACATCAATTCAATCCATTCGTTACCGAAAATCGTCTATGAGTACGGTCTTTTTGAATTTATCCATAAACTAGCTGTCCCGCGCAACTTCGTATGCGTAAATTTTCCCCGTTTTTGCAACATTTCTCGTCGCTACTCCGCTCCTATTAGTCGTAGCGCGATGGTATATAGCCTTATAGCCTTCCTCGATAAATGGGCTATCCAACAAAAAAATATTTTTTCAAATCGGACCAGTAGTTCCTGAGATTATCGCGTTTAAACAAACAAACAAACAAACAAAGCAAACAAACAAACTCTTCCGCTTTATAATATTAGTATAGATATTAGTATAGATTTATTCGCATAGTCACCATAAAAATAAGAAATTTAAGTTAGAGAGTAGGCCTACCGATACTAGCCAACTATGCCAGATATAATTCTACTGCGCAAGTGTAAGTGCAGACACAAGTACTCTCTTTATTCCCTTACTCTCATAGCCCGATGGAACAGAAATCCGATACGACAAAAGAGAGGTTAGTGCGTCTAACCTTACCGACGACGGCTTAACGTGCTCACTGCACGGGCATGGGCGGTTCCAGAATTTCATTAAAAATATTTAAAAAAAATCGGTACACAAAACAACCGTTTGGGTGCGGGCACGTGACTACATGCCGCCCCCTGGATCCGCCTATGCACGGAGGGGTGTGACATATTTCGAAAATGGTCACCCATTTATGAACCAACAGTGGCAACGTTGCTTAATCTTGCAGATATCTCGATTAGCTCGACTGCCACTGAGTCACAGATCCCTCAAAAACAATAATATTGGTATGCACAGCTATGCCTATTGTAGGGTTAAATGTTGATAGGCAAAATTGTATGCATAAATATTTATTTAGGATTTAATGAATACGATTTAGGGTTATAAGTTTCGTCGTCGAGTGAAATATCCCACTTCTTACACAAATAATTTAGCTTAACTGTAAATATCATATTACTTATACGTGTCGTCAACGAGGCAAAATTTACTAGGGCCCACCCTAATTTAAGTTATTGCCTCTGTACTCTGGGACTTAAGTGGATAGTCCAGAATACCCATATTATGGACTATCCACACAAATCCAGGATGTGCCTGTTCACATATATCAGGGCCTTGGCCTCCGCCGTTTAATTTTCGCCCGTATATTATTTTTGTACTAGGAAATTAGGAATCCATATATTTCGCATGAGACAAGATGAAAGAGAAAAATGTAAAAGTAACCTTGTCTCTCTGTTACGTTTTCACACTTAAACCGTTGAACTGATTTAGTTCAAATTTGCTATGTAAAAGGACATAGGATAGTTTTAATGCGATAACTGATATACACGCGGACAGAGCCGAGGGCGAAAGCTAGTCATTCATATTTTTTAAGAAACATTGATCGTGCACGTGCATAGAAAATATTCTCACAACCCCGCACGTCTCGGCGCCAGGCCGGTAACAGAGCACTGAAGCTCCGTTACCGGCTCGAGCCCGGACAAGTGTCATCGAGATAATATACTTAAAGACTACGCACTGGCACTTTAAGCGCCCACTAGATACTATAGTACTTGTAGTCTAATACTATGGTACGAGATTTCGGACATAGCAAATTGACCAATCCAATCGGAGTAGTATCTCCGTCCACTTTAGATTGCACTGAAATTTATTTTCTAGGATGAAGAAGCTTGCTTTAGAAATTGTTGTCGACTATAATCAGCTCGGCGAACCTTGATCCCTATGACAGTTCATACTAGTGACGGGTCGTGTCGATATATCGCAACTTTTTATAGGCAAAGGCGTGACTTGCATTCAGCCACATCGATAAACATGTTTTTAAAATATAATCTACATTACTATAATTATAATGCTTGTTATATTTACAAGTATCCGTGTATTTGTATATGGGGTTGCCAATATTCCGATGCAGAGGTAACATGGTCGGACTGTATAATTTTAATGTGAATTAAAATTTTAGTTATAGCAACACTATCTGATCTGTCTGTGATTGGAGGAAAGTGGTTGAAAAGACGAAAAAACTATGCTTAGATGATTGGAATCGAGACGTGCGATACGACAATATAGTAGACCAGCCGTTTTTAATAAACATAGGAGAAAGCAGCTGCAGTTCGGATTCCGAGTCTGAGACGCAATCGGTGACATCATTGTCAGATTCAGATTAATGTATATTAAAAAATCATAAATAAACCGCTTTTGTTTTATTTGAGTAGGTATATACAATAAATTTGTTAAATCTCCTTTATTTTATTATCGCAAACAACTTAAATGATTATAAATCTGACACTAAGAGCGTAGGTACTCTATTGATGTATTTTGTACACTCGTTTCCATTTTCGATATTTGTTTATCGATACTTTTCCGCACTAGTCGATATCTTCCAAACGGAGTAACTTTTGCAGGACGTCAACGTAAAGTCTGATTGAGATAATTTCTTGTAAGTGTTAATAATTATTATAATTCTAACGGGATATTATTGTAATTGCATATATCTGCCTAAAATTAATAAATATCATTTTTAGACACCGCCAATTCGATTATAATATAACGGTGACGCTACTACAAGGTTGTGTCGTGGGAATAACTGTCAGTGTCATAGGGATCAAGGTTCGCCGAGACTATTATAGGTATAACTTGCTACACTTAGCATCGGTCAAAGTTATAAAATGTTGACTGTCAATTCCATGGCGAATTCGCTAAGGCCTAAAAAAATAAAAATCGATCGTTCGCTAAAAAATTAAAAAATGTCTATGGTCAAAAAAATATAAAATAAAATCCGCTATTTTATTTCGTTTTCTACATGATACGAGGGTGGATTGAAAAGTTCGCGGCCTCAGCAAGAAAACAATATAAAATATAAACAAAAGTAATTTTATTTTTGCACGTAATCTCCACTTAACTCAATGCACTTCTTCCATCTGGTTTCCAACGCCTGTATGCCGGTCATAAAAAAAGTTTCTTCAAGGCCTTCAAAAAAGTCACCCACCGCGGTTTCAACCTCCTCATTTGATGAAAATTTTTGACCTCCAAGGTGTTTTTTAAGGTTTGGGAATAAATGAAAGTCCGAAGGTGCCAAATCAGGGGAATAGGCGGGATGGGGCAGTAATTCAAAGCCACAATCACGAATTTGAGCCATTGATTCAACAGACGTGTGAACGCGTGCATTATCCTGATGGAACAACACTTTCTTGCTGAGTAGTCCTGGCCTTTTCTCTTTGATCGTTTCACGCAAATGACGTAAAAGGGTGCAGTAATAAGCAGAGTTTATAGTCTCACCTTTTGCAAGGTAGTCCACCATGATGACACCCTTAGCATCCCAAAAAACTGACGCCATCACCTTGCCAGCTGACAAAATTGTTTTGGCTTTTTTTGGAGTCGGTTCATCAGGTTTTTTCCACTGCTTGGATTGCTGTTTTGACTCTGGGGTGTAGTGGTGTACCCAGGTTTCATCCATTGTAACAAATCTGTCCAAAAAATCTTGTGGCTCAGTCTCAAACATTTCCAAACTGTCGCGAGAAATCGTGAGCCGTATTCGTTTTTGTTCAACTGAAAGCAATCTGGGGACCCACCGCGCAGAAACCTTAGAAAATCCAAGTTCATTGACTATGATGTTTTGTGTTCGTTCATATGAGATGCCAATAGTGTCAGCAATCTCCCTGATGGTCAATCTCCGATCTGCCAATATCAGATCACAGATTTTTCCAATGTTTTCTTCAGTCGTAGACGTCGTAGGCCGGCCGGAGCGAGGGTCATCTTCAATACTCTCTCGTCCGCGTTTAAATTCTGCAACCCACTTTTTCACAGTCGTATACGATGGAGCAGATTCCCCCAATGTTGTTGACATATCTTCGTGAATCTCTTTTGGAGTCAGTTTTTTTTAAACAGGTATTTGATGACCGCACGTTGCTCAATTTTCTCCATTCTGTAAAAACGCTGCACTTAGGCTCACAAAATTCAGTCTAATTTAAAAACAGATAATGCTATTGTGACAGAATTTTACAATGTGACAACCAGAGAGTAAACAAATCGAATGAGGTCAGTTACATTAAAATAAGTCAAGTATTTATGTGGTAGGCCGCGAATATTTCGATCTACCCTCGTATCACCGTACGCTAGATTAGTGATCAATCAAATGGAAAAAAATAGTGAAGATACTGCCAATACTGCAGCTGATCTACGCATCGACTTGGATGGACCACGTGATATATTTAAATTCTCATTTCTTTATACTTCTCCATTAACGACATCGCTATTCAAATGTCACTTTGTCTAGGCCCCCAGTCTCTTCTAATGAAATGTTAAAACGATACCTTCTGTAGATAATTGTAATGACGTCATAAGTTTGTATTCGTTTTCCTAATTAAATTCAATAACACGTAAAATCGTAAACAAAAACTTATTTTGAGAGTATTATAAGAAGTACTATTGCCTGTAATACAACTGTCATAAACATGGATATGAGTTACGTAATACTTAACTTCGGATCGCTAACAAGCATCATCACTTGCAGTTGCACGTGGGTGTAGGTGTGTAAACGACCAAGCGGCAATAATAGTAATAATAGTATCCATCAGTTCGGACATTATTATTGAGCTCGGGAGGCGGGGTCACGAACACGATCGTCTATTAGCAGATTGTTAGCGCGCGTCTGCACTTCGTGATCCCTCTTTGATCACTTCCGACGTTTCACGCGGGTTCACGAGTACCTCGTCTGATTTCATTATGAAATGTAACCCTATAAGGAATGCGACGATTTAAATCTGTGGGAATAAACACTTTTACGTTTCGAATAAATATTTGATTTAAACCTCTTTAGAAATTATAATTATGCCGCTCTTGCGTTTGCCGACGAGCGTATGACAGCATATAAATTTTGTTCAATTCAGAAACATTTATTGCAGCTTTAGCAATTCATGTGTTGTGAGGTTTTAAGTATAGGGACAGTTTTGCTTAGTTGTATGTATTTAGATTAACATTTTTAAGGATTAAAAAAACGAATAATATAAATACCCGAATTACCTACATCTAAAACTTCGTACTGCCGATGCCATCTCGGACCTGTATCGTCATAATTCCATGTTGATGTTTGAGTGTCCAAGGATAAATGTTGGCTGTTCGGGCTGCAGTTCCTAGCTCCTTGTATATGAAGGACGAAGGAATTATAAACATCTACACTAATAATATAAAGCTGAAGGGTTTGTATGTTTGTTTGTTTCAACGCGGTAATCTCAGGAACTACTGATCCGAATTGAAAAATTCTTTCATTGTTGGATAGCCCATTTATCGAGGAAGGCTATATAACATCAGGCTACATCCTGCATCCAATAGGAGCAGAGCAGCAATGAGAAATGTTGCAAAAACGGGAAAATTTACGCAGACGAAGTTGCGCGGGAGAGCTAGTTTATATATAGAAGATTAGAATTTGTGACTGCCAAAGCCCGAACTATCGTAGATTCTAAGATTTTCCGGTAAAACCTAAGATTAACCAACTCTTAATGGTAGAAGTCCTGTCCGATCATCATTCATTTCGAACCATTACCCCAAATACGAAGAAACATAAGATCTTCGGCGCATCGTTGTACCGCCTCCGTTCGCCTGAGTCGATCGTTGCACGCACTGATGGATCCAACAACGACACCCGATACCTGTGTGTAAGTCACTTGCAACATGTTAGGACTCAGATACTTTGAAAGGAGGCTTGAGCACTCTAGGCCCCTGGACCTGCTAGTGGTAGGACACGTTTATCACGCGTGTTAATTGGTTTTGTGTTTTAATATATGAATCAGAACACAGTAAAAAATAGATTACATGAAATAATGGATGAGCTCGTGGCAAGCAAGAAAGGTAGATATTATTATGAAAATATATACCTATATTACGGGTCGTAATCGCGTGAATAATTTAAGGTATACCTTGTTTATTGCCCGACGTTTTGACCGTATTGCAACGGCCGTTGCAATACGGTCTATTAAATTTTTTCATAATGTGTACAAATCGCGAAAATTTATCAACATTTGTAGATATTAACTTTTATTTAGATATGGATAAATTGTCAAATGGTTTAGAAGAAGTAAAGTCTACAAAAATCTTGAAATATTGTCTATGAAGCTATTAATTACTGGCGTTAAAAAGTCTAGCACTTTGCTACGTATAAGACGTAGGTATATTTTACTATAGGCGGCGAGATTGAAGAAATCTTGAACTATAATAATAATAATAATATCTTGGGACAACTCACACAACGCCATCTGATCCCAAACTAAGCAGAGCTTGTACTATGGAAACCAGACAACTGATAAACATACTTATATATTTCTAAATACATACATATTATAGATAAATAACACCCAGACACAGAATAAACCATCGTGCTCATCACACAAAGTTTTATCCTGGGTGGGGATCGAACCCACGACCTCTTGCGTAGCAGTCGGATACACTCCCACCGCGCCACAGAGGCAGTCAAAACGTCGAACGAATATATTTATTTCTAAAGTAATGGTAGTCAGTTTAAATTATGACATTTCTTTTGCGCCACCCATTGTTTCACAAAGTCAGGTCACATCATTTATATCTCATCAACTGGTGGGCTGATTTTCATGATATTTATTGGATTTGTCTCCGTCCCGAATAGCAGCACAAAACAGACTATTCATGAGAAAAAATCCGAGGCGATTCAAAGTTTGCCGGGATAACTAGTTTAATTTAAAGCAATTTTTGTTAGGACTTTCACTACCATACCTCAAAACAGGTTACAATAGTATGCAATTTAAAAAATATTTAGTACCTCGTACAACATAAATAAATACTTAAATCTTACGTATTCTTACTAAATTTCACGGAATTATAAAACTTATAAATATAACAGCAGAGCAATAAAAGCTAACGAACTTTATTTTTATGTTGTTTTTAAGCATAGAATAACACAAAACCTCCTTAAGTGTTGGTGAGCGAGGCGAGAATACCTATATTGAATCATTTTATTGCCAAGATTGTAATGCTAGTTTATGTTTTACTTACACCACGACAAATTCCGACTTAGCGTCAGGCAAGTACGAGCCAACTATCTAAATATCTACTGAAATGACTGTTTAGAGTTTATTATTCAAGCAAATATTTAAACAGGAAAGGATAATATTAGATTAAATAAGTATAACAGATGCCATTCTCGAACCGCCCACCTTGGTGGATATTCGCAGGCTCTCATCATGAATCCTTGTATAAACATACAATCAGGACCTCAACGTCAACAAATTGGAGAGTCCGCCCACTCATTTACTGATCGACATCGAACTCGAATCGAACCACTCACTGGAAGTTCTCTTAAACGGTAATACATGTTTTTGAACTGTCTCAAAAGGAGTGAAGGAACGCCTCTTGACTAATTTGCTTATGAAATATTTAAGAGTATCGTGTTTGCGATTGCTGCGAAAGTTTTGATGAAGTCGTTATATTTTGATGTTAAACTATAAATAAATTTATGCTGCTATAAACACTAAAAACCGTAAACATACTGATCCACATAAATATAGTGTTGAGATTACTTTGACTTGTGTACCTAGTTGTAGGTATACAGGATGGTGGTAAGGCATGTAATTCCCATAACAGCTTGAATTCCTTGTTAGTTTCGAAACGTACTTATTTGAATAATAGTTGCTCATGGTTTAGCTCGCGTTAAGTATCGTTTATTATCGTCATAATCACAGTGGCGGATTTGGCGTTTATCATTAGTGTTTTTTTGTCCGGGCCTACCCACCAAAACCGCCACTGCATAATCACATGCATCTGAGTGACAATATTGAACACAATCCTTTCAGTGGTTAGATCAGTCTATCACTGTGCTTTTATAAGTACAGAGATAAATAGCAAGTCAGGTTTGCTACGGAACGAATGTCATTATATTCCACAGGCTAAAAAAATGAGGATATCATATCGTAAATTTAGACCAGATATCACATTGTCATAGATGACAGAGGGATACAGGTTAACGTTCTCTCCGAACATGGTGAAATCTGGTAACTGGTAACCCTTTTATGGACTTGAGCGCAGCTACTTGAATTTGTACGTTCATGGCTCTCTTTAGAAAAAAAAACACATAATTTTTTTCTTGAAGATTGCTAGTATACTGTTGCGCAATAAATGAATAGACTATAAAGACGTTGGCGTATAGCATTCTCATTAGTTCCAAGTGCGCCAATATTTTACGTCTGAGGGTATTCAGAACCTCATCCTGTAGTTGCCCCTTCTAGACGTACCATTTCATGGCCTCGTTCAATTTGTTTATTTTCATATCGAGAAAGCCCCTGCGTGATCGCAGTTTCGCAGAACTATCCGATGCAAATAATACACAAATTGTACGGTGGATATCCATAACCGGCGCCAAGCAATAGCCATATAATGAGTCCAAATCGATTGCGGTTCGTGAAACCCCCGGATGTGGCTCTGCCTCGACTACGATCTGATTTACGATCTGTTAACAGATTATTCGCTCCGTAATACCCAATCGTTGTTTTTGATGATCTAGCACCTCAAAATTAGATTTGCCCTTAAAAGGATCTGGCGAGGCGCAAAGTAATCACGTGTTAACCATTTATTTAGTCTTCAAAATGCCTATTATACGCGAAGCCATAAATATGAAAAACATCTTAAGAACTTATATGATACAAGATTAAATGAGTTAGATATAAGAATCAGTCACATCTATAAGATTTGAAATTATTTGGGCGTATTCCTTACTTAATGTTGGCATCAGATAAAAAAGGATATTTGGAAATTCATCCCCTAAGGCGGTAAAATAGTGGTTGTAAGTTTGAATGAAACTCCATCAGTTTTAAAGTTATATCTGTAAATTTTTGTATTTGGCTTTTTGATTTGAAATAGATAAACACGTGTTTCAGCTTTTTTTGAGAAACAATATATAAGCGGGTAAAATAGGGGTTGCAAGATTGTATGAAATATGGTTTGAAGTTAGATCTGTGAACTGCGTCTGTTAGCTCCTGGGTTTGTGGTAGTAAATAAAGAAACGCGTGTTGTTTTAATTGAAAGCGAAAAACAGCCCCTAACGGGGTAAAGTCATCCATGGACGAATTGAAATATCATAAAATCTTTTTTTTCAGTCCATTTTTAAAAGAAGATTGATAAAAATAGAAAACTTAAGAGCATGGAAAAAAATCGAATAACCGATTTTCTGCAAGCATAGAGCACTTCTTTAATATTATATAGGTACGCATAGTCTGCTAAACATAGTTTAGTACAGAGGATTTATGGCGAAACATGAGTTTTATTGTAACAAACAAAATTTATTACTTTATTTCTAAATTGATTTCCTTCGTTTCAATTTATAACAAGGCACAATAAAAAATCGTGCAATCATTTTTCTAAATGTATTTTGTCGTAAATCTTTTACTAAGAACTTTTTATCTAACGCATTATTTATCAGTTCTCATTTGATATTAATAATATTTTGCTGCACATTGCTACGAAAACCATCTAAGAAACCTTTCTCCTATATAGTTAAGAAAGATAGCCTTTGTCAGGGTTTACTTTCTTTTTGAACGAAAGTGTGTCGTGGTTCATATTAAAAAGCTTAGTTAATGCGTTTCTGTTACAATAGTATCCACATTAAGTCAAAACTGTTTAATAATTGTTACTTAACTAACGTAAATGTTTGTGAGAGTTATTTTCTCTTTTTTATAGTTTACTTTATGCATCACTTTTCTTTGTTAGACTTTTAGACTCGTATGTATTTAGGTACTTAAATTTATACTTTTATACCTTAACTTTTTGACGTGATATCGTCTTGTAAATCGATGACGGGGTGCACGCACGAAGAAGTGTCACGTAGCAACAGTCACGTTATTTATTGTTTGCTGAGCCGTCACGTAGCAACGGTCACGTTATTGATTGGCTGCTAAGCAGTCACGTTATTCACTGGTTGCTAAGAAAAGCGAATGGCTGATAGCCTGAAGTATTGTAGCCATTAGGTGCATGGGCGCGCATGCATCCGTTTCACTTAAGCTGTCACAGGCACATTGGTTTATTACAATGTCATTAATGTTTTGGCGATTGCAGCGACATGATATACAATTAGAAAAAAAAAAATAAAAAAAATTACAGGCATGGTTGTCTATTATAATGTCATCAATGTTTTCATATGACGTTATCACGTAAAATTATCCTCCGTAAACCGACTTCACAGACAAACATTTTTTTAAAGCCCCAATTGTAACATTTTAATACGTCAGGAGCTATTACAAATTTGGTGTTGTTAGCGTACAAACTTGTTGCACGAAAAGTAGGTATGTACGGCGTTTTTGGGCATTTCGTGAGAGTGTTTTTGGAGCGCACGTATTCGTGTAGGTATATACACCTTTATACGGCAATAATGGGTTGTACAAAGTGTTCAATACAGAATGGTGTAGTTACTACTTATGAAACCAAAAAATATTAAAATGCGTCGTGTCATGAGAGTGTGTTAGAATGGGCCTATATGGCTATGTGAATAGCTAAATATGTAAACAATCAGTGTTGGATATTATTATGTAATGGGCAAAAGGGGTCTGTAAGTAGCCATATATACCTGTATTTAATTAATCCCTGTGTATGAAATTATTAGGTATTGGGCTACATGACTATGTAAGTAACCATCCTATATATGTATATGTAATTAATTCATGTGTTTCATATTATTTGGTATTACGCTATATGTCTATGTGAATAGCCATATGTACATACATAATCAATCCATGTGTTAGATATCAATATCTAACACATGGATTGATTACACATATGGCTGGCCCCATAAAATGATTATATTTTTCGTAATATACATTTATTGTTAACTTTCCGGTCTTTGCGCTCTTTAAGTTTCCAACGTGACTCATTTATTGTAATACTTAATCAGATTACATATTTCATGAGGAGCGAGCCGCCCCGGCAATATTTCATTTGTGTCGCAATGCCGAATGCGAGATAAAATCTTCTACTATTCGCTCAATAAGTACGATCGGAATAAGATACAAAAGGAGCCGATACTGATCGAGCACGCTCTTCCTTACGCTAAAGGGCTCCAAGGACGCTTCTTTGCACAAACGCAGCATCAACGTTAAATATACTTATCTATACGTCGACTACTAGAGTTGGCCCATGACCGATGTTCGCAACTCGATTGTTCAACTTGTCTTATTTTTTTATCCAAGCTCTGCGATTCCGGTGGCCGTCGTCGTTTCCCTTTTATGAATATTTCATATTATTGTAAACGACTTTATCTACAATACAATGTTGCATTCAATATTTGAATTTTATAGTTCTACGAAAATGCCACATGTCATGTTTGCTACTGTAAAATTGTCCGCCCCCTTTTCTTTACTAGGAATTTGCGTTTTATTATTTTTATGATTATTACACAGGTCCTTCTATACAAAATTGTTTATTTTTTACTTGCACATATTACTCTACAAAATGGCTTATTCTATAGAAATGTGTCTCGGTCCAGGACAAAAGTCATGTTTTAGAGGTTGTTGGTTGTATTTTACAGATGTTTTATGCCATGTTTTATTACCGTGCCATTTCATAGTCCATTTTATATTGCAGCATCTCGTGAGAAGCAAGGAACTCTTATAATTAAATCAATTAACCGGCTGCTCGTCAAGGATGATATAGCTATTATTTCAACATTTTAATGTTTTATAATTTGAGTGATTGGGTAATTCTTGTTATATACTTATGGGTGATGAATTGATGATATTAATCTATACTGTTATAAAATTGTAAAATAGCTGTGTATTGGAGATATTTAAAAAAAACTATTCAAGTGATCGACTATTTAAGTGTTTTTGTATCCAAAACGATGATTTCTTTTTTCGTGTATGTTTGTTTGTTCGGGGTTTTTTGAATGAATGAATAAAATGAATTTTGGGACCATAATCTATTATTTAGATTAAATTATAGGCTAAATATCATCACACTACTTTCCTTAGAGCCTGAACAATAACGTACGTACGTAGTTACGCGAGTGCGGTAGGCGGATCTTTATGAAATTTTGTAGTTCATATAAAGGGCTATTAGGTACTTGACAAAGAATCATCGCGCTATCATCTAAAGGGTGTATTTTGGTCGAACCATACCTGATCATCACGAAAAATCTTGAGTTACTTATTAACTACAATTATAATACCCGAAATGCATATCTTCACGCTTTAATTAAAAGGAGATAAACAAAACGGGTATTTCGGGACGGGTATTTCAACGTAGGTACATATAGTCAACGTCTTCCGTGGTCCCGAGGTTAAACGGTTAGCCTAGAACTGATATCAATCTGTTGATCCAGGGTTACTGGTTATTTTTTTTCTTTTTTTGAACCATTTTGATTAACATTGATGATAGAACAAAATTATGATATTTTTTCCAAAAATGGCCACTTTTGCTATTTTAAACCAAAAAAGTTAATTTTGAACGTTCATTCATTCACGGTTAAACATAGTAGTAACTAAAAGAAATAAAATGAAAACCATGATCTATTTGGATTCTAAGACTTCCAAGCATAGAGAGTGATGAGGAGGCCGAAACTAAGGCCTTTGAAGATTTGTCATTAAGAAGAAATAGTATTATAATACCGAGGATACTCTTCTACTGCACTATAGAAATACAGTAACATTCACCATTTTTTATTTTATTAAAGGTTTTTTTTCAAAATTTGGCACCCAAAATCCCATATTGCCTAACTGGCAATATGGGATTTTGGATCCCAAATTACCTACCAGCAATTCGCGACCTCACGATTACGAGTCCGACGTTTAATTACGTAACTTATAGCGAGTTCAAAATGTTGTCTGCCTTTAATACTGTCAACAGTTTTGAACCTTGGTATACCACTCGCCTCCGGCTGCACACACCCCACTGTCTGGTGGCTATGACGGAGGTTAGCATCGGGGTGTAAGTATCTTGGGGTGGTAAGGCGACGGTTACGTCATGGCAGAGGCACACTTCGGAACGGTTTTCCCATAGTTTGGGCTTTAAAAATGACAATTTTACTCCTGAACATACAAAGCTCTGGCAATCGATGGGACGATTAAGGCGAGATAGGTTTGTCGATTATATGTGGTGTTGCACTTTCATGAACCAATTTGGAGAAGCAATATTTAAGACGTCGGCACCAAAATGTTGCCACCCACGTTCTGTTCGCCCTTGATACGCTTTTCTGTAAGCTGTTATTAGCTATTGCTTTACCTTCTTAAGGGTTGATTTTCCAAAAACGGAAATGTGTTTCTTTATTTCAAACCTAAAAGCTAAATAAATTTAAATTTACACAGATCTTGCTTGAAAAAATACGGAGTTGCATACAAACTTGCATCCCCAAACAAAACAACAAATTTCTTGACTTGATGTCAGTCAGTAATTCAGGACAAGTGATTCAATTCAATTCAATTAACAAGTGATTACATAATGTATCACAAGGATTTCAAAAACGAATCTATACCCTAAGTACTTAAATATCAAAATATTACAAAAAATAATGGTTAGCTTGACCTCTCGAAATCACGACAATGTATGAGGCTAGGTTCAATAGCGAGTGTCTCGGGCAGATTCGGGTCGAAAAAATCAGCAATTACGACGAACCTATACACACGAGTTTCAATATAGTTTACATCTCAACGCCTGTACCTTTTGTTCACTATTGAGTATCTGAACTCGACACATATATAGTGATTATTTTTCCGTCATTCGAAAAGCCTGCAGATACGTCTTAGTGTCAAACTGTTAACCGTTCTCAGGATATTCCCATTAAAGAGAATTTAATGGTTTCCGTCACGATCTAAGGGTGGATACAGACATTGCAAGACATCCACCTCACAATGCCTGTATCCATTCTAAAACGAACGACGTATGAGCGTGCACTGCACTGTAAATAAGCAAAGCTCAAATTTTTTATTGCAGTAACCGGCATCCACGCGGGCCGCAGCCATAAACTAGTAATAATATAATCATGCTACTGTGGAGTACAATCATAAAACCAATTACATAGCAGTGTTTATTGTTCCATTGAAGTTGTTATAGTAATCTTGTTTAATGCCACACTAATGAAAATTATATGACAATACGAGCATTTTACTTGATATGATGCTATTTTCTACCGGTTTTGGCTTAATTGAAATAAATGATTTTACTTTATCCTTATAAGCCTTGTACCGTAGGAGAATTCACATACATACATATCACAGACACGCACATGAAGTACCTACGCCCAGACTCGGAACAATAATTGGTTGATCACACGAAATGTGGGATCGAACCCACAATCGATTGCGCAACAGTCGTACACACTTCTGCTGCGCCATCAACGAATCTATACCCTAAGTAGTTAAACACAGCCTTGGTTGTGCAGTAAGTTCTTCTTTCCATGTGATATGAAGTTACGAAAGCATTTTTGTTCGACAAGTTTAATAGTGCTTTTCATCTGAATATATGAAGAATGTTACATTGCATCCCGTGGGCCTATATTTATCTAGCATTCAGCAATAAACGTTTTATTTAGAAATCTGCCAGAATTACCGCAACAAGGTTAGTGGCGATGTTTGCAAGAACATCGATCTATCAATTCACACTTTGGCATTCATACTTTGTACTTTCGATGTAGAAAATAGATTCCCGTTCAACATTTTAAAAGTCATTCGTAGGATCTGACTTAGTATTCTGATATATCTATAATCGTTTATGACGTCAGTAAAAATTGCTTTCGAAAACACTGAAGTTACTAATAATTACAAATGGATTAGTAATATATTGCTCTATTAATTCGTGATTTTATTCTAAGAGGCAGGCAATGGAGATCGCATCCGTATTTATGCACTCTTGTAAACTATATTATCGCCGGCATTGTTGGCGAGTACCTACATAACTGTCGAGATTGGGTGCCATGACTAAAAATTTATTAATCAAAAGGTAAGTAGCATTGGTGGTGAGATCTTATAGCTAGCAGTGGTGGTGAGGATGGGTCGGCGTCTCTCAATCCATTTAAATGTACAAGCCGGTAAATTCAGGAAAACTAAAACACCCGGGCAAGTGCATATCGAACCACGCACAATGTATGGTTTCGTAGTTGCCCAGCACAATAATGTAATGAGAACTGTGGGGTTTCTGTTATTTTTAGTACTAACAACGTTGTATAAATAATTTTCAATAGAATTTGTACGAAAATTTTGTTAATTCTCACTTGGTCGGTTGTTACTCGTAACCTTGTAAAGCCTACTTAGCTACTGTAGTTTTCCTTTATTTCATTATTATTATGTATCTACTACTACCCAATTTTTTTTTACATCTCCAAAAACAACCATTTAGCTGCAGGGGGAGAGGACACTTGATTCTAACAAAAAAAAATCACTCTACGGCTTAATATAATTAATAATTGAAAAATTATTTTTACAACGCCTAAATGTTTTTAAAATATCTTTGTAATGATACTTCACTCAATGGGGTAGGTAAGAAAGAAAAATACATACCTAATTTACATGAAAGAAATTTCAATGATTTCATTTACCACTTTGTCGGCGTAATTACAACTTTCTTGTAGGTACTAATATACGAGGGTGGATTGAAAAGTTCGCGGCCTCAGCAAGAAAACAATATAAAATATAAACAAAAGTAATTTTATTTTTCCACGTAATCTCCACTTAACTCAATGCACTTCTTCCATCTGGTTTCCAACGCCTGTATGCCGGTCATAAAAAAAGTTTCTTCAAGGCCTTCAAAAAAGTCACCCACCGCGGTTTCAACCTCCTCATTTGATGAAAATTTTTGACCTCCAAGGTGTTTTTTAAGGTTTGGGAATAAATGAAAGTCCGAAGGTGCCAAATCAGGGGAATAGGCGGGATGGGGCAGTAATTCAAAGCCACAATCACGAATTTGAGCCATTGATTCAACAGACGTGTGAACGCGTGCATTATCCTGATGGAACAACACTTTCTTGCTGAGTAGTCCTGGCCTTTTCTCTTTGATCGTTTCACGCAAATGACGTAAAAGGGTGCAGTAATAAGCAGAGTTTATAGTCTCACCTTTTGCAAGGTAGTCCACCATGATGACACCCTTAGCATCCCAAAAAACTGACGCCATCACCTTGCCAGCTGACAAAATTGTTTTGGCTTTTTTTGGAGTCGGTTCATCAGGTTTTTTCCATTGCTTGGATTGCTGTTTTGACTCTGGGGTGTAGTGGTGTACCCAGGTTTCATCCATTGTAACAAATCTGTCCAAAAAATCTTGTGGATCAGTCTCAAACATTTCCAAACTGTCGCGAGAAATCGTGAGCCGTATTCGTTTTTGTTCAACTGAAAGCAATCTGGGGACCCACCGCGCAGAAACCTTAGAAAATCCAAGTTCATTGACTATGATGTTTTGTGTTCGTTCATATGAGATGCCAATAGTGTCAGCAATCTCCATGATGGTCAATCTACGATCTGCCAATATCAGATCACAGATTTTCCCAATGTTTTCTTCAGTCGTAGACGTCGTAGGCCGGCCGGAGCGAGGGTCATCTTCAATACTCTCTCGTCCGCGTTTAAATTCTGCAACCCACTTTTTCACAGTCGTATACGATGGAGCAGATTCCCCCAATGTTGTTGACATATCTTCGTGAATCTCTTTTGGAGTCAGTTTTTTTTAAACAGGTATTTGATGACCGCACGTTGCTCAATTTTCTCCATTCTTTAAAAACGCTGCACTTAGGCTCACAAAATTCAGTCTAATTTAAAAACAGATAATGCTATTGTGACAGAATTTTACAATGTGACAACCAGAGAGTAAACAAATGGAATGAGGTCAGTTACATTAAAATAAGTCAAGTATTTATGTGGTAGGCCGCGAATATTTCGATCCACCCTCGTATATCTCTTAGCTAAGCTGCGGACCAACAGACGGATAATGTGATAATGAGAAGAAATGGCAAAAAAACCTTTATTTTTTTTTTTTTTTTTTATTTCAAAAGACGACTCCCGCACTAGGGTACAAGCCCTGTGTCGCGGGGGACTTTACAAACATACAAGTCACGGACACAAAGTACACCCAGACTCGGAACAACAATTTGTGGATCACACAAAGTGGTGTCCCGTGTGGGAATCGAACCCACAACCTCTTGCGTAGCAGTCGGACACACTTCCACCGCGCCACAGAGGCAGTCATTTTATTTTATAGTTTTCCCATATCCATATGGGAAAACTATAAGGGTTTTTTTTGCCATTTTGGCTACGGAACCCTAAAAATGTGAAGAAACTTGGAAAGCAAAATTTGATCAAAATAGTTAGAGCCATTTTCGTGTTTCATATGCAAGAATTGTTCGGTTACTATTATATACATACTAGCTGACCCGCGCAACTTCGTCTGCGTAAATTTTCCCTTTTTTCTTTTTTCTCCCTTTTTTTTTTACAACATTTTTCATTGCTGCTCCGCTCCTATTAGTCGTAGCGTGATGTTATAAAACCTATAACCTTCCTCGATAAATAGGCCATCTAACAGTAAAATATTTTTTTATTTAGGACCCGCAGTTCCTGAGATTATAGCGTTCAAACAAACAAACAAACTCTTCAGCTTTAAAATATTATAGTGTAGTTATAAATGTTAGGGGTGGACAATGACCCGCGCAACTTCGTCTGCGTAAATTTTGCCTTTTTTCTTCCTTTTTTTTTACAACATTTTTCATTGCTGCTCCGCTCCTATTGGTCGTAGCGTGATGTTATAACCTATAGCCTTCCTCTATAAATGGGCTATCCAACAATAAAATATTTTTCAATGCGACCCAGTAGTTCCTGAGATTATCGCGTTCAAACAAACAAACAAACTCTTAGGGGGATGAAAAATAGATGTTGTCCGATTCTCAGACCTACCCAATATGCACACAAAATTTCATCAAAATCGGTCAAGCCGTTTCGGAGGAGTATGGCAACGAAAACTGTGACACGAGAATTTTATATATTAGATATATCTTAATATATCTAATATCTTGGGACAACTCACACAACGTCATCTGATCCCAAACTAAGCAGAGCTTGTACTATGGCAACCAGACAACTGATAAACATACTTATATATTTCTAAATACATACATATTATAGATAAATTACACCCAGACACAGAATAAACCATCGTGCTCATCACACAAAGTTTTATCCTGAGTGGGGATCGAACCCACGACCTCTTGCGTAGCAGTCGGATACACTCCCACCGCGCCACAGAGGCAGTCAAATATTTTCGACCGGAGAGGAAAAATGATTAAATTACTAAAATGGCTATTAAAAAATAAGGGTTGATCGTAGAAGGGTGAAAATTGAGGATTGTATGTATTTTTGTATGTTGTATCATAAAAAAATAGAAATTAAAAATTTTGTCTAAAAAATAAAATAAAAAATTTAGGGGTGGATTACCCCTAACATTTAGGGGGATGAAAAATAGATGTTGTTCGATTCTCAGACCTACCCAATATGTACTCAAAATTTCATCAAAATCGGACAAGCCGTTTCGGAGGAGTATGGCAACGAAAACTGTGACACGAGAATTTTATATATTAGATTGAAAAAAATGTATATAATAGTAACCGAACCGAACCTTAGAAAGCAGAAATCTATACATAGTTTTTTGAATCAGTACAAATAAGACAACTGCAGATGCTACTGCGGCATACTCCGAAAGGATTAATTTTATTTGCTTTTAACGCCTCGGTTGTAATCTAAATCTATAAAGAACGCTTGTTAGGGACAAATTCTTTGTTGCGAAGCTACTAATGGCCGCGGTTAGTTGTTCGAGGCGGCACGTGTCTGTAGTCGCGTGCCGTCGTCGCGTCGCGCGCGCAGATTTTATCTCTCTCACGAACCACACGAGCCTTGCCCCTTCACACGTGATGGTGACAAACTTAACTCAAAGATGCCATCTCATTGATGTGTGCAATTTCTTTTTTTTTTCGTGCACTATGGTCAAATCTAACCTCTCATGTCTCATTTTATTACCAGCCAGATTTTGCATTTTATGAATATGTCTTGCTGTTTTATCAAGGAACTGGTTGTTTATCTTAAATAGTGGTTCGTTGACAGTGCAAATTATATTTTTAACACCTGTTTCGGCGTTCTACTTTCATCTTAAATTATCTTTATGAAATAAAAGTATTTTGCATTTGCGCTCAGTTTTTTTGCATTTGTTTATGATTGACAGTCGGCCCTTTGAAAAACAACTGGTTGTATGCAAATGCAAACACTTGTCATGTAGATGCTAAGTAATTCTGTTAATGGTTTGTGTACGTAGAATGAGCCATAAGTGGTTGTATCATCGGTAGTCGTCACAATACTATTTATTAAGAAGCTTTATCATAATGAGATCCTAGTACCCTCATCATCTTTTATTTGACTTAAGGCAGGTTTTGCTTATTTGTTTCATTTCTTATTTTGTATAAGTAGCTTCTAACGACGTGTATGTATCTATTTGTAATTTTTAGTTAAGCATGTAGGTACGGTACGGTAGGTAACACACAAAATAAAACCAAATAATATTTTGAAAATTTTATTTTAAGTAATGACAATTTGGACGGATGAAACAAGGTAAAATGTCATTCAAATCATATATCCAAACAACATTTTATTACATCTCATTATTAAGGCACTAGTAAATACAATAAAATACTTTCAGTTTACATGGAATAGCACATTTTTGTAAGTCGTAAGCTTTCGTTTGTTTAGGTAGGTATTTCATTTATATTATAATTTTATTAAATAGTATTAAATTCAATCATAAATTACGTAAAAAAGAAACTATCCTAAATTAAATAAATTACGATGTCGGGACGGCCGTCAATCCATCGTCTCTTGACTTAGGTCGCACGTTCGGTTATCTACTTAAAAGGTACTGAAATGTTACTTTTTACTTATCACTAGATATCATTAAAATCAGGCTTATGCTACTTTTAAAAAAATATGGTACAATACGTAATCGGACTTCCGCGAATGGATGTCCGAGCGTAAAGTGAACGAATGAGCGACGTGATCTTGATAACGACTCACGGCCGCGGTCCCGCCGACGACGCCGGAGATGGGGACAAGCGAGCGTTCATACACTTCACGCACTCAACACACGGTCACACTGCGCGCCGCTACTCGCATTCGTCCACA
This sequence comes from Herminia tarsipennalis, assembly GCA_945859575.2. NCBI lineage: Eukaryota > Metazoa > Arthropoda > Insecta > Lepidoptera > Erebidae > Herminia > Herminia tarsipennalis. Next base: position 14,240,367 of record OX243835.2, read on the forward strand.
TTCGCGCACGCTCTTGCGGTCGTCCCCGTCTCTGTGTCGCGCGCCCCCACACCCACTCGCCTTTACGGTGTGTGATGTGGAAGCGTTCGGCTACTAACCATTAAATAACCGCTATCGCTGTCCTGCGTTCGGTGAGAGATAGGCTTGTCTTCAAGTTGACAAGACATCCTCACGAGCCAGAACTCGACGGGGGTTTTTAAACTAACGAAATATACTACTATTGCGAACGCTGATCACGTCGACACGCCTATGTTTATTTAGAAGTGCCTCTGGTGCGCACGAGAAAAACTGGCATCATAGACTTTGCAAAGGGCGGAGGGAGCGTTTGGTCCCGGGAGTAGTTCAGCTGCTTTAGCGGCGGCGCGTCGTCGCTGCCAACTGCAGGTCCACGCTGCTAGTACGACTAGTTGGGCTGCTAAGAAAGCAGCTGCCGCGAGCATGGCACCCGCTGCATTGACACAGGTGACTTCAGTCTCTCTGACGTATACTGAATCTTCAGTAATGTTCTTGGCACGTTGTTTGTCGAATCCGAATTTGTCAGTGATCTGAATGGTTTGCACGAGGAGCATGTCGTCGGTAGGTGCAGCGGGGGTCGAACGCCTCTTCCTTCTTCCGTAAGACATGACGGAGCGGAGTTCATTCGGACCACCGTCACACTGCACTGGCTCACACGTCGGCATGCAAGGAGTTACCAGGGCACGGAATTGTACAACTTCGGAGGACGGGAATTTAAATGCATCGAAGTGAGACAACAGCATCTGTAATAAACACAAATCATTTGTTAAATAGGAACTTTACGAATCAGTAGGTATAATGGACATATTAAATTATTTGAATTTAAATCTTTTGAAAGACGAGATTTTACTGCTTCCATTTAATAATTACTGTGCAACGGTAAAAACATGTTAAATTTGTGAAATGAATGGACTCTTGTCACATCAATTATACGTAGTGTAATTTTCTCCCAGTTATTACCTTTCCGCTATTGACTGATTTGAAGAGAGGTCCCATGATGAAGTGCTCAGTAGGACAACCGTCGCTGTCGATAAGAGTAATTTCGCTGGAATCGACTCCATCCATAGCAACAAGCTCGCGGACAAAGATCTCGAATGGCGAGTTCGGGTCCATGATTTCGAAACGGAGGGCCTGAAAAAAAGAAAATGTATTATTATTTTGTGAACATAATGAGATTTATATAAATTAATGAATATGACAACAACAATAATTACCAGAGGATCTCCAACTTCAGCAGATGCAATAGTGTCGTCGCCATTTCTGTCCGTGATACGCATAGCCACATTGGGTGAGTCGACGATGACCTCTTCCGAAAGACCAGTGATGATGTCTCCGTGAATACCAAGATCGACCTCATTAGCTACAGTCTTGTTGGTTAGATCGTACTGGCAGGTCACAGCCAAACCAAGATCAGAAGACGTTACGATGGTATCGTGGTGCTGAATAACTACGTCATTTAAGTATCTGGAAAAAGATAATCATTTTAGCACTTTGGATCGATACTATTTTTCCAAACTGAGACAGTAAAGTGGTGATAGTTACCTGCCAAGTCCATTCTGCTTAACATTGCACTCAATGTTGCTATATCCCATGTGCAGTTCGAACTCGAGACTCTGTTTCACATCGACAACACACGAGTTGGGGCTACCTTTAGCGTAGATTTTGCCATCAAATAGTTTAGATGTTTGAATACGAGCTACCATGTCTCCTGCGCGGCAGTCGATGGATACGTTGTAACAAGACGATAGTTCGTAGGTAGCTGCCTCAGGGACTTCCAAGTACGGGTCCTAAAAGATAAAATAAACTTGGTTACGTGTTGCAGGTAATAACTAGGTACAAAATGTGTATTTAAGTAATTTTATACTTAAAGAAATCATAGTATGTCGTACCTGAATGTCGGCAAGAGTGGCGCGGGAGTGATGAGATAGACGGCAAACGTGGTCACCGGTGTCGCCATGGTCGTATGAGTGACAACGGAAAGGCGAGTTCAAGCAGAGTTCACGACATTCCTCAACTGTTTGCACATCTTGATATACAGAGTCCACAGTCTTTAGAATACGGCCGCCCATTTTCTTGAACTCGCAAAGCTTGGTTGGCTCCTCCACGCAGTTATTTTCCAAATAATCGGTGTCTAGAATGAAATATAGTTCAAATACCTTAGAACTCATAACTTAGAATATATTTCAATGATAAATCATAAAATGTATTATGGAGTATACCTTCGTTCGGTTGGAATGAGTTAGTTCCTGCCAGTGTAATACGGTCCATGTTAGACAGCACGCACTCCCCAGTTTTATTGTTGTAGTTCGCCGATCTGCAACAATGTTTCACGCGGTTTAACAGCAGCTACATTCTTGTTAATTTTTTATTGTGTGAATCTTCCCAAGTAGTTAAGCGCATGCATAGTGCAAATGGCGCCATTCTGCTGAGCCATTATTTATTGATTATCATAATTTATAGCAAAATGACTAGGTTTCAACTTTCAATTGACCTGTGTTTTAAGTTAATTTATAACTTTAATACATTGTTGACACGTTGACCCCACAGGCTAGAAATTTCCATTTCTCGAGACTATGCACGAAACTGGTTTTATGTAGCCCAGTGATTACACTGTTAACCGATGAGTATAGTTCGATGATACGGCAATCAAGTTTTCTAATAATAAGCGCAATGTGTGTCACCCGAACATTTATTTTTATCGTCTTCTTCAGCAATACAGATGCTAAGATATCATGCCATGTATGGAATACTCAGTCAGTTAAACCATTCAAATACAAGATTATACTTTTACTTTCGTCATCTACGCGTACTTGAGTTGTCATAATAACTATATTATTCTTTAACGAGGTCCTTATTTGCAATTTGCTGGGGTAGTTTGCTGTCAACGATATTTAGTACCTCGTTATATGGCTCTACAAAAATGTCATATACCTTGTAGATATAATGATAGTATAATGCATTTTGAACTGATATATAATGCAGTATACCATAAAAATAAAAACTTATTAATGTTGTATGCACGTTCATTAACATTGTATCTCTTATAAATTGTAGCTATTTGTGTAGGTATATAATATTACTTTCGTGTCTAATGACCACCCGTATGAAATTATCTTGTTCATCTGACTCAATATTTTCTCTTGATGTACAATCGAACCTGATCAGATGACCCTTGTGCTAACCTATGGGATTTTCACAAGAGATGCGCGCATTTCTTTGTTGTTTATACCATGAGAACTTTCCGTTTCGTTGTTCAAGAGTTACTACTCTGATTAATGAAGAGTTGTTTTAGAACTTTGTTTTTATTTAACCGACGCGTCGACTACGCCTTTTTGTTTTACTCCATTATTTGCTAATGCAATAAAACTAAAAGTATAAAATAATCGTACCTTTTAATAAAGGTTCGTTTTATTTTAAGTATATTTTTAATCTAGTTACTATCGTGAAAGAACTCATGTACATTTCAACAGAATTTATGTAAGTGAGAAACCTTTTTAATTTGTGTAAATGCATTCTTACTAGTGTGTAGTATCTATATTGGAATGTAGTATTTTTCTTTTTGTACGTTATTGTGTAACGGCACTTTGTCTATCACAAGAAGACATTAATTTGAAGTATCTTTTAAGTTGATGATTGCGAGTATCCCGCTACCGGTAGCCGTTGTTCATCTAACCGTACGTTTGCTATTGCTGCGATGCGTTGACTTCATCGCATAATAATTACATCTACCTGCAATTTGTTCAACTGTATATTCCTTTCATATACATAACGTACGATACACGTCTAATCTAAATCAAAGCGCCTGTAGTAATCATTATCTTTAACATAAATACACACTACTAGACCAGCAATTACTTCCAATCAATCCTTTTATATATCATCATAAACTATTATATGACCATGTTATTATTCAATATAAATCGTACATTTTTAATAATATAATTAGGTGGGTACATAACGTTCGTCATGGACGCCGCTCTTTAATAAAATCTTCTTTGGTGGTCGAAGTAAAAAAATTATTATGTATTATTTATTGATAGGCTATAATTTCTATTGCTTCTAATGTGTACCCTTAGATCTTTAGATATAAAGCGTGACTAAATAAAAACCGAAATCAATATACTAGTTATTAACATCCTTCATATAAGGTTTACAGTTTAATCATGTTATGAATATAAAGCTCTAATATAATAATGTTGTTTTTCGAAGTAGAAGTAAATCGTGTGGTTAGTGTGTAATAAACTATCCGTAGTAATTATTTTAACTTGTGGAAAGGTTGTAAGAAGGAAACAATATGTGTTTTATCGGTTATTGTATCGTGGAAGTAGGAAGCGATAGGGCAAGCCGCTCCCACACCGCGCGGCACTCTGCCCGCCACGTCCGGGGAATATTTGCCAAATGTCGTGACTGTCGACGATCGCGATGTGCGCCGCCCGGGGTGCGCCCGCCTGTTCGCTTCAATGGAGATACGACGATTTGTATCCAACGGTACACGTGTCGAACCTAGCTCGACTACGTAAAATTCCGCATTTAATTCTCTAATCGCTGCCTAACCCCAACCCTAGTTAAGAATTCCGAGGTGATGGTGTGAAGTCGTGGAATTTATTACTGACACTATCCTTCCCACAGGAAACGCAGTTTTAAATTTAAATAATTCGCAATATTTTAGTCAAACACAAACAGAAATAGTCTCTACAAAACAAATACACTTCCTCAAATGTCGCTTAAAACTACTAAGTCGAGTGGCTAGTTTTAGGTCATCGATTCACCTAAGTAAATTGATAGTTTTTATTGCTCATAGCTAACGGTTTAAGGAAATGGGTGCAAATAATCGAACTGTGTTAAGTGACAATACAACAAACGCATTACGATGATGATACTCAGAATTTACTTTATAAAGATTTCTATATAAAGAGAAGAAAACGCGAACAGATTTATAATATGGTTGACCGCTTTACTAGTAAACCACGTAGAGCACGCATTCAGAAGCAAATTAGCGCTACAATCCGCAATCGTTACTGAGGGGCAGGCATGACCTGAACACGCCAACGGATATACGTGTATCGAATGTGAGCGTCTGACGCAGTACACTATTTATGTTAATGATATCAAAAACCGTACAAGGAAATAAACACAATAGGACAGTCGTGTCTTGCTACATTAGACGCCTGAGACGTAGGCCGTTCAATTGGCGTCCCTGCTTTGTATATAATGCTCGTTTGTAGAATTCAGAAACGGAACGGCTACCAGGAAGAGGCTGTGACTTATCCACTGAACTAAGCCGCAAAGATGTGCCGCAGAACCCGCCATCTATGGTAACTTGGTGAAGTCTGATTGACTTCGTTATCGGGCTAATCGTATGGATATCTAATGAACCGACTTCGATGATAAATATTTGTTTGTTGATAGGAGAAATTTTGTTGTTCGATTCCATTCACTACGGTTAAGGATTCGTATTTACATAGACACATAAATAGCTGTCTTCGTTAAGCGCAATGTTGAATCAGTCTATATGATAGTACTTGATTGAAGGGAATAGAGTCATGACCTCATGTATTTTCACATCTTGTTAGTTCAATTGTGAAGGATGACATATACATCAGTCTACCTATTATATTAGTCAAATTTAATATTCCTTTGTTATTAAACACGATTATGTTTTGGATGTGGTTTGTTGAGGTGTCACTGTCAATTTTATACCATGTTAGTCTGAGGTAAGAATATGTTCAAGCTTCCCACGGATTTTGTGGAAGTTGTTAGTTATATCTGCTCAAATACAAAGTAACAAATGTCAAGTTGCTAGCATTTTGAGGGCATTATATTATTGTTTAGGTACATTTAGTTACAGTTTTTATTTAGTAACTGTTTTTCTACTGTCACAGTATTGTATAAGAATAGATCATATTGCTTCAGCCATTTTAATTGCAACCAACTTAATAGTAATTAACAATCCTCCAATTTTAAAAATCCCTTGTGTAATTTTAATTACAAGCAAGAGTTACGGCATGATGCCATCGGATCGTTAATTAACTCTTAGATTGCTAGTCGCTATTCAATCTATTGAAATTTTTCTTTTCTATTTAAGGCAATTTCATTTATAGTAAACTCTAAATATAGTGATGAAAATATTTTAACTGGTTTGGTTGTTTTTTTATTTTTATTTTCACTTACACATGATGCAATATGCAGATAGAGTGCGTAACGAAATAACAAGGTACGTACTAAAACTCATTGTCTATTTGTAAAAAGTCTTTTACTAACTATTCTTCTAAGTATTGTGAAGGTATAAGGGGGTTAGATCGCAACTACTTTGTAACAAATATAGGAAACTGGTGAATTATTCTGTACAAATCGTGATAAATATGAAGTAGTAGTTATATTATTTGCACTAATAATATTCTAAGTGTCTGTAGGACCGCGCACGGGTCGTGTCGAGGGCAACAGTGCTTGCGGGTCATTCATGCTCCACTCCGCCCATACAACGCTCTACTTCGAAAGTTTATTCTAATCCTTTATAATTATGTTAATAATTATAAGATAAATTATGTACTTCGAAATGTAGCAAAAGCTGTTTATGTTTATAAACTTTTTTTTAATTATGTTTACTAAAGGTCGCCAAGTGGTTGAAATTTGATAGTAATTTAATCATATTTAGTGTTCGATGTTCGCAATATGACCACAAATAAAATATACAAATATTTGTTTTGTTTGGAAGTTAAGCTTTCTCCATATAAACATTGACTATGCCAAATAACAGACTACTCCGTGCGCATAATATCTACTCTTAAAAACCGGCAAGTGCATGTCGTGTCACGCACAATGTAGGGTTCCGTAGCTACCCAACACAATAATGCGATATAAGAAGTGAGTTTTCTGTTGTTTTTGTTTAACACTACTAACAACGGTATATAAGTATTTGCAAATAAAAACATTTGGCGAAACTATAAAGGTTCCGTCCATTTAAACTACGGAACCATAAAAGGGCAAACTTTTTTCTCCTCAAGTATATAAATTTTCAATCTTGTTTATATTTTTTCTCTATTTTACACAACCGGTAATTCCTATGTAGATATCGTGCTTGAGTATAATCGTCCACTGATTAATACGATACGTTATTTAAAAGTCATGAAGCCGATCTGGATATACGACTTCACGTAGAGGTAAAAGTCGAAAACAAGTTAACGCTTACATAGCTCGTAATTATAAATTCGGTAGAGATAATTATTCTCTTATTGCATTCCTTACAAACATGAAAATGGAATAACAAAATAATGACTCGACTGTTTCTATAAACTTAGGCCGAGAAAGCAACTGCAACTTGGCTCAGTAAAATGGTTGTGATTTTAATAAATATACTGCATCCTTCTATTGTGGTTTTCAGTATAAACATAAATCTAACTTTATGTCCACGACAAAAATATGAATTATCTTTTCTTTAAACCATGGTATTTGTATCTCATCGATATAAATACGTTTATTGACTTGAACGGTCAATACACAACAAAAGTATTTATTACAAATAGCAGTAGAGACGTATACATTTAAAATAGTTTTCTCTATACCTTTTCACGTTGTATGAAACTAATATCAGGTCTGATTGTTATACCTATAGATTAAATAATAGTAAATAGAAGATCTGATAATTCATGTATGGTGTCTGGTATTTAACTAACCTGCATACAAACTCGTTTTCTCCGAGGCAGAGGTCAAGACACATCTGCCTGGAGCTGACTGTGTGTGTCTTTTTGCCGCGCCCTTTGAGATGGTAGCCACGCACGCGGTCGAAACACCAGGCCCTTTCACAAGGACGCACGCCAAGGCAGGACTTTTGTGCATAAATCGTAAACACCGGGAATTGTGACTTAGTCAATGCACCTGCAAATAAAAGGAAAATTTAATGATTCTGTACGAAACGAAGTTCTTTTGTTGCTGTTGGATTAAGTGTGGTTCTGCTCAATTACAACACCTAACTCCTAAGCAATAAGCTAGGGGCTCTCGTGGCATCATTAAATTCTTCATGCTCACGCACGTGTTCTGGATGAAGAGGCGTTCAACCTTAGCGAATTTGAAAATCCGCACACCGACTCGACCGAGGCGATTTGTGCTCCCATAATTGGATCTCATCGTCAAGTTCCTTGAACTGACGACTGAGCTGGAATTTTAGAGCGGCTTATTTCAATGTGATACTAAATCATCGACTATATAGTTTCACACTCTTCATTATTTTGCATTCTAGAGAATCTTGAACTTCGGAACGTAGGGTATATGATAGGTCACTAATATTGTTTTTAAACTTCTGCTCGTATGGTATTAGTGACCTATAAGATATATTTCAGGACTTTTCGACCGTGTCAAGTCGACCGGTGACCACGATCGGTGCAATTCGATCGAAATGTCCGGTAAATGAAAGGTAAACATGATTCACGCGATTAAGTCCCGAAATGTATCTTATAGGTCACTAATACCATACGAGCAGAATTATATTTATTAAAATAATAAATTCTTAGACTTAATCTTCGATAAACATTTCGTATTATTTATTAAAAGGAAAAAGTTATAATTATACGATTAAAATTTTATTCATTTTCAATCACAGTACCTAGTCATTAAAATTGTTATAATTATATCCATTTTATTGTAGCTAATCTGGACATGCTCATCTATGGATTTACCAGACTTCTTTTTCTTTATTTATAAGCTGACTGTAGTTGTAAATATTTACAGTCAAAGGCGTATGATGTTGCGTGAATATTTTACAAACTTCTAGAATGTAAGCATAAATGAAGCATATTTTATTAGAAACTAAACCTGCCGCAATCTTGTTGTATTTTGTTATTAGCGGAAATAATTACGTGTAACAAGAAAACCTATTCATGTTTATGAGGTCAAAGCGCGTTCCACTAACTCATGTATAAATATACTCGGTCATGTTTTCCTTTTCGCGGTGAGAGTATTTTTTTCCCAATAAGGCGTGATGAGTGTGCATGCCGTTATTGGTATTCAAATGATTTGTTGAAGCAAAAAATCGGAACGCTTCGCTTGTTTGTGAGCTCACACCTCTATGTCGAACAAACGAGAGTACTGGCGCCAATACACACTACCACCTGCTTTATGGCTGCTTTATGTCCCGATTATACCATACAGTCATACACCAGTACGCATCTATTTTTGCCGTTATTGTTAGTTTTTTGTGATTCCTGGGCACTTATTAACGCTATTCATGGTCTCGGTTGAGATATTTGAAATGTAGTTTATTATTACAAATTGGTTTATCTCTATCAAAGATCTGAAGCTGTGTACTGTTTAAGGAGCTACGCCTTCTACTTGTATCATATTCATTAGTAATTAAAGTTTTTAACCATTTAAAAAACTAGAAAGTTTATTCTGAAAAGTTGATTTGTTTTTTTTTTATTTGAATCGTATTTTATTAAAATAACATATATATTAGAGTAAGTATCGTTAGTGATGTAATATTTAGAGTATCTACTTACCAGGCAGCTGGTCGGCGTCTGAGCTGAATAGAACGCAAAGGCCAGTCTCGTAGTTGACGGCGCGACAAGTATCGTTGGCCTGGCACTGCTCTAGGCAGTCGGTCAGCATAAGTGTGCCAGGGATATCGTCTAAGATGTGAGATGGCGCGGAGAACACGTACCTGTGTAATGATAACACGACAATTTAATAACCCACAAGTGCGCTATAAAAACATAAACTAGAATTCCCTTGGTATCTTTTTGAAACCGGATAGTTAGCTTGTGTAATGCCAGTAAAAGAAATACTTTTCCAAGACAGTTCCTGACCGATGTCGGATCTTGATAACTTCACTTGTCGGCTGGTTACGTCGACTTAATAATCTTAATTACTCGCGCAATTATCGGTCACTACACTACAACCGGCCTGTAGTCATAACTAGGCAATTATAAACACAAGATTATAGTCTTACCCGGTGACAAGTTCGAATCCGATCATTTCAGGATCGCATTCTTCTAACGAGTTAGCGGGCGCTGACGGTGCCGATATTCCACTAGGAGCCGATGGTGGAACACCTCCTGATGCAGTTTCTGGTACAGGAGCTCCCGCATCAACAGCTTCGTCAGAAGTAGTTTCTGCAGGCGGAGGTGGAGGTGGTGCCCCTGGATTCTTATAATCTTCAGGAGCAGCCACTACCGCAGGTTCTGGTGATCCAGATTCTATGGCAAGATTATCTTGAGGCGGAGCATCGACTGCTGATCTCAACGTCCCTTCAAATTTTTTTGCAGCTTCGGCAGCGCACGCCACTAACACTATACTGAGCAGCAACCGCATTGTACTCTCTGATAGGGGCCGTGGCAACATTCGTTATCTGTAACAAAAGAAAAGTGTTGGTTAAAAAACTTATAGCAATTTAAGTACGTAATTGCATGGGAATATCTAGTGTTCAAAGTTGTTCAACTATGCACGCAACCTTTCTTCCTAGATAGGCTAAATCGCTCAATATCTTACTACCATATCGAGCTTCGTTTGCCGCCGCTATCGATGAGATCTGTTCCGCTGATACGTGCATGTGTACGATTTGTGGCCTAAGCGCGATAACTGAAGTAGTGTCTTCTTCCATATTAGAACTAAAATGACATTAGATACGCCATAATAGATTCAACCGATGCTATCTTTTAATCGCATACTCTAAAACATTTGCTAAGTGCTTCAATTTTATAGATTTATTTGTTTAATGATGCAGATCCATTAGTGAAACAAAATGTACCTACGTACTGTTTCTAATGTTAAACTTTTTGCCGATCAATCTTTCTGCCACTTATCTTGCGTTGCATTGCATGTAAAACTGAGTGATATGAACGAGAAAATAAAAGGAGAAACAATTACGTGCGCTGTCTAAGGGCATTAGCTTAATGATTGCCGTCTCATTGTAATTAACTTGCAATAGCGCCATAGTAACATAAGACACGTACGTGAATTACGTTAGACGTATCATTACACAATCATAAACTCTAGCAATATATTTTGAAAAAATGCACGGTTTGTATGAGTCATGGGAAAAATTTAGACGCGCTTTCACATGGCAGTGTGAAAAAATGTTTATGGTATTATCTTCAATTTGTGTACTACCAATTACTAGTCGTTATACTTAATACCCAACTTTACGTGTAACAAGAAAGAGTTTAGTAGCACATACTTTATGCTATCGTTTCTAGTAGTGGTTTTTAAAGCAGCTGTAGGAAAAATGAAAACCTTATTGGTACCTGGTAAACATTTTAGGAGAACAGAAAATGCCTACCGTTTACATAAAACGTTATTGAATGATGTACAGAATGTACGGTTTTCTTTCAAGACGTTTAATTTATTGGTGTACCAGCCAAGTTCGATAAACAAACTTGTAGTCTTATTTTGTCTTTAAACAATGAATAGCCCGTTGACTTATCTTGCCACTAAGCTCTTAATAAAATAGAAATGCCTTGCAAATTAATTCGAAGTATCCAACCGTATCTCTAAATTAAACGCAAGTAAAATCTTTGAATAACTGCCTCCGCTTTAATTCTCTTAGAGGTCTTTAACACGGATAGCAAAGAAATTTTATACCAATAAACCGTCTACTTGGGTATTGTGGGAACAGATGTGAAACGAGTTCTAGAAATTCGTTATAATCTTCCAGCAATGTAACATTTATGTTCTAAATGTCTTACTACATACAAATGTTTTATGTTTTTATTTTTAATTGGATTTACAATTTATAGTAAAGTAATTACTTGAGTTATTACGTGTTATACTCTGTATATTATGCCTGAATGATACCGCCCAAGGAAACCTAATTCATTTAATGCGTTGAGTCTCGAATAGCTCACGGCCTGAAAGTAATTTGATTTGCCCATCCACTATGAAAATTAAATTACTTGCCTATTAACATACTGTGTCATGATAGTTTATGCATATCATTGTATTTAATTATTCAGTAGAATCGTCTATAACAAAATTCAAAATAAACTTGACACTTTAAGCCGTGACTAGGAAGTTAACACTGAATCTGATGTGACATTGTTAAATATGATTTCGTGCTCAATATCCAACAATTTCTTAGAATAAACATTACAACGGGATGCGGGATACTGAGGTGTTATTTGTCATGGTCTTCCCAGGCAAAGTTCAAACTACAAAGTATTAATAAATAGGGACGGGGGTCGGGCGTCGCCGTCAATAGCGTGAAATAACAGGAGACCCGGTCGTGGCAAACTGTTGGTATGCTGAGGGCGCATCGGGTAAGCTTAATCGGTTCAAATTTACGTGTAAACGTTCACACTTCACAGTTCAATACAAGATTTATGGCCAAATTGTGAACGGGTATCTATAAAAACCGATTAATTTACTGTATCAATATGACAAAATTGAATGATTGTACATATTCGTGCTCACTACGGGCACGAATATGTACAATCTTTCAATGCATCTGTCTCATTCATAATAAGTATGCGTACAATACGTTTTTTTAATTTATATTTATATTGATACCTTATGTAATTTCGTAATCTCTAGATAATATTTTTAATAAATGGAAGGAAATAAATGTAAACAGGAATCATTTTACTTAGGTCGGTATACTGTTTTTTTTTTAAGATAACTAGCAATGTGGGATTGAGGTCCCACATTACAAGCAATCCTGTTAACCCCTCCAGTTAAGCTCTGTGGCTTGTGTTAGGAGTGGGTTCACGCCGGTAGTATAATGGCCAGGAATCGAACCCACGATCTCACGAGTGCGAGACCGATGCCATAGCCATTAAGCTACCGCCGCTACCGCTACCTATTTAAATGCAAAATATCACTGTAGTCCTCAGCTACAATAATATAAGAAATGAACTATAAATATAGTGACGAAGGTTGCTTAATAATATCGCCAGCAATAAATCTTAGGAAATTGTGTCTTCTATTTATTAACATTTAAATGTTTCCATGCATTTGCAGCTACAGCGTTCTTGTATGCCCTTAGTTAACCTAGAAAGGTTTGAATAGTACGCTAATAGCTCTGAACAGGCGACAAAATGTTCTTTAAACTTGAATACAACTCAAAAAGCTTCCCAGTGAATACTTCAATACTTATTCCAAACTAGCTGTAAATGAACACAGCTGTATTTTAGTACGAATTTTACACGCCGATGTTATATTACCTTCCTAACGGTTAAAGACTATTGAGATTCATTTAATATCGTAAATCAGTTAACAATTAAATAAATTATTACGTTCATACCAATTTTTAACTTTCTAATCCCATTACAATTTGTTATTGGGCAAAACTATTTTCACGTGAGTAGGCAAGCCCAAATCTCACGTTGCCATACTCAGGAACTAAATAATAATGCGTTGACCTGTATATACTCGTAAAGGTCGTGCGCCGGAAGCGCACTATAGAGTTAGCTTTCTCCAAGTAGGTCGCCCTCTAACTACAACAAATAATAGTTCTCGTTTCTAATTAGAACTTCATCGTACCTTTTATAAGAAAACTATGAGAATACTTTTTCGCTCATGTTTAACACGACTCGCGGGTGTAAGATAAAGTTGTTGATAAGGCTTGATATACAAAACACATGACATTTTTTATTCAAGTAATCGATATGGTCATATTTTATTTTGTAAGCATTTATAAAGAATATTGTTTATTAAAGTGTTTTTTATAGGCGGAGAAACGTTCTTCGACTTTAAAAAAAATCAAGTCAGAGAAAGGGTCTCCGCCACAACACTCATTATTTTTGCATATAGATAAACCTTCTGATCACGCTTTTTAATTACAAAAATTACTTACAAAGGATCTTTTTTTGCCAATTGCGAGGATATTTTATGATAGAGAAATAAGACGCACCGTATCATAAAAGAAACTGATATAATCGATAAATTTTCTCGTGGTGGACATTGGCACTGCGAATGTGCGGGCACGCTCAGCTCGCTTGGAACACCGATCAGATGGGGTCAGCGCATTCAATGAGCCGGATGCCTCCAACCTGCTATTTACGTTTCACCATACCAGTACTGGTTGGCACACTATGGGTATCGTCTTCGTTTTCTTGTGCGGTTTACAAGTGATACGCCTATATAAGTAATCTGTCGTGCCAATCTTTCCTTTATAAGCATGTACGTTCTACATAAATGGTATCGAAGTTTGTATTTCTTCTACAGCTGTTGTTGTATTTAGTTCATAGATTCGTTAATAGTAGATATTTTGTTGCAATTATTGAAACTGTTTACCTCATATTTATAATAATGGATATTAAAACAACGCATTAATTCGACGCACACAGGACACCACTTTGTGTGATCAATAAATTGTTGTTCCTCCCCTTGTTGAGTCGTTTACACACCTAGTTTATTAATGTATTAAACGTAGTCTGCAAGTTACTCGTATAATGATACCAAAATTGACGTCTGTAAGTTTATTATTTTTATTTCTCTAAAAACAGATGTAATTAGATTCCTAGGAAACATTTAACTTGGCCCTCGGTTATTAAATAGTTAATTACAGTTTAATGACAAATATACGTGGCCGGTAACGAGCACCAGGGTGTTGCAAATTATATAGCAAGGTAGAATTCCTCACTGGTTCGCTTGTTTAAAATCGAATGTACAATAATTATCACTTATATTAAACAAGACAAGTGCAATTTATGAGTCGTAAATTGAAAACGCTAACTTTTATGTTGCAGTATAACCGTGCTACACAACGTAGTAACAGTGAGTTCCTTACTTACTTGGGTACCTTATCATCGAAGCGGTAATAAAAGCAGATTCCCGTTAAAGCTAATTACAGGAGCTATTTGAATATATCTTCGACTGCAGTGCGTTATATAGACTGACGCCCGTCAGAATACAATGGGAAACCGAACGGCTTAATCCGCTTGCCTGTAAACTATTAGGCGTGTCTAAGTTCAACCATTAGCATAGCTAAGAGAACGTTCCGTGGATTTACATTGAATGAAATTGTAATTTGTTGTGTCCTCTTTAATAGGGTGGAGGTTTCCTTGTGTGCTACTTGGGACGGCATATATTGTGACACTCCGCCCTTACAAGGCAGTAGTCGACGGCCGGGCGTCAACGTCGCTCTTGTCCAATGCCTATATTTGAAACAGGAAGCTTCTCTAATGTATATCCATATGCCTTCGGTGAACTGTTTAACACTAAACCTTATTTGCCTTGTTTATACATATGATTTTCAATTCTATCACTTGATTTAGAACTTTTTTGATCATCAAGTTCTAACGACAGTACAATCAGATAATTTATCGGTTACTTATTCAATCACTTACTTTAGGGACTGAAGCATTAGCTAGATTTGCCATAAATATCATTCAATAATTTTGTCATTCCGTTTTTGATCTTGTATTTTTGCCGTTGACTGTACCATTTTATGGTTGCCTCTTTTCTGCTCTAATAAACATAACAAATCAACTAATATTGCTTGCTGCAACAAAGTGTACGCATGCAGACTGCATACATTATATATTTTCCGTTATCGATCCTATGAGTGTTATAAAAGACAATTAAGTGATTATATCGGCTGTATCTATCCGATTGAGGTTGATAAATCTCGAACCCGCTAGTCAAGCGCATTGATTAATAGCAATATCCTCTCGTGTTGCTCTTAGCGGTTTATGGAGATGCACGCTTCGACAGACTTTATTCCTAGTTATTAAACTTTTATTGATTATAAGTCTTCTATTAAAGCTGTCTATATAATATTTCTAGTTGCGTTTTGCTTCTACACTTTGTCTGTAGATAATATTCATACTTAACAAATAGCTCTCAGCATTCATTGGCCGCGCAAATCTTTTTTGTGAAAAACACAATGCTACACCCACAAACTCCATTTATATTAGTCTTAACGACAAACTGGTGATAATTTACAAAGAAGTAAGCCCCTTTAGGCGATGCATAGGCTCTAATGATTACACGTGCTTGGCAGGCAAATGAATAACTAGCAGATAATCTGACTCACACACGGTTAAGAAATTTATTTACAACTTCGAGACAGCAGCGAACATTTTTGTTTTTTTTATTATTTAGGCTCTACTGTGCACTTATATAGACAATACAGAAATAAATAACGTCTACCATTTATGGTTAGTCATACGCTTTTATTTTTAGGACGTACTAAAAATGAAGTATCTATTTGTACAATGAAAACATAATAGTTTTTTTTTCCAAATTTGTTAATTTAAACTGTAAAATACACTTTTGTAACAAAAAACTTCACTCGAGCTATTAATACATAGACAGCTTCAAGGCCTATATGGTATTTGTGCGCTGGATTGGCTACAGTCGACAACAAAACTGACTAACTGACTGTTAAGCCGAAGGTAGTGGGTACGATTCGACCCAGGATAAAACAGACAAGCATGATGGTTTATTCTGTGTTCGAATGTAATTTATCTTAAATATGTATGTATTAAGAAATATATAAGTATGTTTAACAGTTGTCTGGTTGCCACAGTACGTACCAGCTCTGCTTATTTTTTGATCAGATGACGTTGTGTGGGTTTTCCCAAGATATAGATATTATTATTTAAAAAAATAAAAGGGATGTCTATACTTGTGTTACAAAGATTACAACAACGGTCATTCGATTCGGCATTTGAAATTGCTATCACTTTATGCGGAGTCGCCAGTCCAGCATACTAGTACTAAGAGGTCAGTGGTTCACGGCCACAGAATCTTGGAACATCATCAAAGCTAAGTGGACCGCGATTCCTTGCCCGTGAGCGATGTCTATTATCTGCGTTGCTCCAGCGCGTTCGTAAGCTTTCTTTCTGTACTCTCGATGTGTTGTGCTTTTGTTATTAAATTTCATGGCAACAGGGCTGCAGCTACCTAGTCATTAAAAAATATCACTTCAAGTTAAACACAAACTGGAATGCATTTGTACGTTAGTATATTTTTAATCTATATTATTATGTTATGTAGGTACTGAATGTGTCATTACGAAATCTGGTTTTTCAACATCATTTGAATAACGTTACTGCTTCAGAGCCTCTTAACTTCGCATGCTGACACCGAAACATACGTAATTTTACTTATTACTACTGGAGACCGTCAAAGATTAACTATTCTAATTACAGTTCTTGAAATGTTAATGTAAGAAATCAAGAAAAATAAGTTTAAGTGTATAAAATTAAGTAAGTTTAAGCAAATACTAATAGATGTCCTCTGTTGGAGAGGTTAGTGGGTTGATGCGCTGCCGCGAGTCTCTTATGCGATTTACATTAATGAGAGATCCTCGATTTCTCTGATCCCGATCAGCACTACACAACTCGCTACCACCGCCTACGTGACTAGATTTATCTCACTATAATGTTAATTCTGAAATTGTTCAATTAAGACAACCTTACTTCGTCTTTCTGTCTTAAACTGAAAGCAGTATTTGCTTAGCATCAATCAACCTGAGAAATTGCTTTACTCAATTACAATGCTTAGCATCAATCAACCCGAGAAATTGCTTTACTCAATTATAATGTGACATATAATTCTTAATTAAAAAACCGTAATTATATGTAATTATTAAATAATTTTGTAACAGAGACTAGGTATCTACTATAAAAGCGCGCGTACCGCTTCCATTTGACCGACCATTCGTTGAAAGTATTTGAAATATTGAACCACTTTCCATGATGTAGCTCAGAGCTTAACATTCCAGTGGGCAGGTGGAAATTGCATCGTTTTATTATTTGTTACAACTCGTGGTCTTGCAACGATTGTATGGACTATTTAAATAAAGAGATACAATTACTAGCAATAAATTTTCATTGAAAAGATCCCACTTACAAAGGCGATGCCGAAGCCGACTGTATCCGATATTTTCGTGACTGTAACCACTATTAATAACAAGCAATTCTCTAATAATGAGGTCTAATAAAGTGGGGTTATCCAATTTGGATTTGTTTATTGGCAATGAACTTATAAAGTATGTACATAAAAGGCGGCTACCTACTTTTAACGTATGGTAAGAGTTCAATAGTTACTTTAAACAATTGCAGAAACGTGCTATCTGAGAGGTAATGTATCAAGCTCACGTGAATCAGCAGTGTAATTTGTGTAATTTATGATGCATCATAGCCACACGTTACCTACATGACTTTCCAACAAATTTTTGTTTGAAAAAATCATACGATCGTGTTCGAAATGACTCTACTAATGATCAGTGCTGTGTAAAACGTGCGATCTTAAATTACAAAGGTATAATCCCGCTTAGTTTTCTCCGCGATTAATCATGCTAACCCAATGAGGGACTAGAGTTTAAATCCTATAATCTTGTAGCATTGTTCACGGCAGCGTAGAACAAGCTCAATCGGAAGTAGGTTTACGGTGCATCCGTGTCTTTACAATGACTTTGACGACTTAACTTGTATACAGTGTCGAAGCGCTCAGTAATTACCATCTTTTCTATAATCTGTTCACGTATGTCTAACATAACCCTTTTAATGAAAACTATTAGATGATCGTACGCTGTGGTCGCCCCGTGTATTATCGAATGCGACATCGCAATTTGTTTCTATTTCTGCCCACATTATCCTTTGTGGTGGTGTTGTCTGCAATTACATTCGTTTTCCCTTGTTTTTGATTACTTTCGAGGTTACCGAACATTTTTTCTGTCATTTACTTTTATAACTTAATGATACGCTTACCAGGTTTTGTGGCGCTAAAGCTATGTTAGTCTGCAATATATAGTACAATTTACTGACATGATTTTTTTAAATATACAAAACAGGTATCGATGATATCATAATACATGACTCTGCTTAATTTAAACCTCATTTTCCTTTCATCTGCTTTCGAGGTCATTAATTTCTTAATATTGTATAATGATGTCAGCACTTTCTGCCGCACTATCGATTGGGTACTGTTAACCACATAGACCTAATTGTTTAGTGGCATACAGGAAATGACAATATCAATTTTTACTCTCTGCTTTCTAAAATTGTCGGTATATAAAATTTTATATTGACTAGCTGCCTGTCCCAGCTTCGCACGGGTGTCATTATCGTAGTTTTTTATACCTTGAGTTACATTATTGCAATTTTCGTAGGGCTCTCTTTTTGATAGCAAAATATAGCCTATGTTACTCTCCGATAATGTAGCTTTCTAATGGTGTTTTTTTTTTAAATCGGTTTCTTTAGTTTCGGAGCCTATTCAATGCAAACAAACAATCAAATCTTTCCTCTTTATAATATTAGTATATGCTAGCTGCTACCCACGTCTCCGTTAGCGTAGACGTCAATTTATCGGAGTAAAAATTTTGATTGAAAGTGTTGAGTAAAAATGTGTTGATTTAGATGCGGTGTTAGATAATAAGTAAGGATCCCTAGAACATATTTGTAATGTATTGTCATAGTAGCTTCGTTTTAACGAGACGTTTAAAGTTGCCACTTTATGTATACGACAAATTTATATATTGTACGTTAGTGAAGAAAACAGATGTTAAACATGACAAACTAAACTTTGCCGTTGGAAAACTATTGTCCCCATACATCAACATAGGCCGCGGTTAGTTTGACACCTGTTAGAAAAAAGAATGATTTTTTGATGCAACGATTATTCCTTGTAACTGGTTTAATGGGGATAATTCTTAGATTTTTGATGAAAATCCTTTCAGATTCTGTTCTTCTAATCAACTTTGTATCTCACTTGTTTATTAATTATAATTCTTGTTTTAATTCCATTACTTTTCTAGAAAAATAGACACTTCTTATGTATATAAGCTGTAATGTATTTAAGCTAAAACTTTAAGGGAAACTCTCTTTGCCTGTTTTCTCTGATACATATCGGATATGCTAACGCTGTTACATGTTACCAATAAGTTAACTTAAACGCCGTTTGCATTCAATTTATTTTAACTGGGCTCACGACGATTCATCTGCTTGATAGTATCAATTTGTGCCATTAAAATGTATTCTATCGTCAGTGGAAGTTGAAACAGGAGGCGGTTCGTAAATTTTGTCTAATACTGGTTTGTGTGCTGTCACATCCAAGTAGGGTTCCAGCCGTATTCGCACCTGTTTCACGAGCACCAACTGAACCGGTTTGATACCTTCCACTCGTTTATCTATCCCTAGTACCGCACAATTTCTGTTCTCGTATTAATTTTATTAGTTTGCTTTACTAAACTATAGTAATAATGCATCTTAATCAGATGTGTAAATAGAAAATATTTTTTTATTATCTGACATCAGCTACTATGCTATTAATACATACCGTTTACTAAGAAATAGTGTTACTAATAAATTAGTGAGATTTGTATTTCACTCAAAATGAAATAAAGCAATAAATGTTTATAATGGAAGAGACGCGTCCGCCGCGCCGCGCCGCCTAGGGCTACTCTGAAGAGTAGTTCTCTTGTGCACACGTTGTGCCTGCTTATTCCTCCATACCTTTTATTTTTAGATAATATCTGACATAAACATAATATATTAATATATAATTCATAAAGATATATTTGAATTGCTATTCATGAGCGGTTTTGTACACAATTAAATAAGATTGCTTTTGCTCGAAGCTCCGCCTTGCGATAAATGACGGTCACGCACCGTCGTTTGTCGCGTTAAAAAATAGCCTATGTCCTTTAAAGCGTCATCTATCTGCATATTAAAATTCATCAATATGTATTTAATAGTTTAGGCATGAAATTTTAACGGACAGAGTTACTTTTCAATAGGTATATAATATTAGTACAAAAATACCTAATAATTAGCTATAGTGTAAATTGAAGAAAATTTCTAGAATTCGTAAGTGATGTACATAATTATATTTACATAAGGGCAGCGACTGTAATATTTCTTACGGCGTTATAAACTATCACATTCGTGCGTCGCCCGAGCATTTATTGCCTCTAATGATTTTATATTGCCTCTCTCATAAAATTACAGAACAGATGTCTTTCTGTTCCACTGCCGTGTTCGCAAACGATTGATTTGTTCGCTACCTACTTCACGTTTGAACTATGAATCGAAGTTAATTGAGTTATTTATAAATCAAAGCCTACTTTCATCTCTGCCATTGGGCAGATATAGACAACAATAGAAATGAAGTAATTACCTAAAAGTATTTGGAAATATTTAGGTGAGCCTATATAATTTTTATCGGATATTATATATTTTGTCGAATTCCTATTACGCAAATGATACGGTCTGGTCGGCGGGCGTCATTGCGGCTTCGGTCGTGCGGTAACGGCATCATCAATCATCTGTAATTTGATTTCTATGCTCAATTATTGCGTTCGCGGAGGTCGAGGCGGCCGCACACTCCTCTTCCACGTACCCGACCACTTTGTTCCAAAGATGTTATACTACAGAATTATACACAAATATCAGTAGCTAAATTCTATTTGGAAACTTTCATTATATAAACTAAATTACATACATGTACACAATAAACCACTGTAACGTATAATGTTATTTTTCAATAAACGAAATGAATGGAAATAGAATTACGTATTGAATATCGAGTAGTTGATAGAATTCAAATTCCATTTTGAATTTATTTTACCCCTATTGTCATCGAAACGCAATTCATTTTTTATACGGTATCCCATTTTTCTTTTTATTATCTAACCTTATTTTGCGGCTGTACTGGTTGAGTTTTGGTGTCGGCAGTAGCAAAAAGCTTGTGTCTTGTCTCGAGTGCAACACAATGGTGTGCCGTGACGCAGGCGCTAGACATGATAATCACAAGTAGCGCATGACAAGAGTGCCGCACGCGCATCGGTCACGATCGTCGCGAGCTTCTCCGCCCCCGGTGACACTACCGCACTCGAGACTCGCTCATACACATGCATATGACCAAGACCTTTCAGATATACATCTTTATCTGTACTCAGCTCACCAAACTAGGTAATATTGTAATATCACTTGTTTATGCTGCCATCTATCATACCGCCTTGACAGACGATGACGGGATGCCGTCTACAACCGGCATCGACATAGTAGGACAGCGCTAACGACATACTCATTGGCGGTGTTAAGTGGTACAATCATGCTTACTGCTGTTTTATAGTAGGGCGGCGATGTGTCACGAGTTGCCTAGTGAGTTGTAAATCTTGTATAAAGGGGAAGTGCGTTTGTTAGTTTGGTGTTACTTTTTTTTAAAGACGAATCCCGCAGTAGTGTTCAAGCTATGTGTCGCGGGGGACTTTATAGACATACAAATCACTGACATAAGGTACCTACACCCAGACTCGGAACAAAATTTGTGGATCACACAAAGTGGTGTCCCGTGTGGGAAACGAACCCACGACCTCTTGCGTTGCAGTCGTACACACTCCCACAGAGGCAGTCAATCTGAAAAAGTGATGTTGTTGATCATGATATCAGCACTGGGCGCTTCTGAAGTTAACTGTCCAGCAAAGTGGTGCAATGTAACGGTAGGCGCCGCGCTGGGTTGCGCACGAGCACTCGCCGCGTCCGCGACCGTACTCGCGCCGACCCTTTCACTCCTCATCATTCTACGAATTCGTCAATGCCCAGAACAATCAAATTTGTCGCGATTATTTTCTACACAGAAGTGCGATTTGAGCCAGTAAAGTACAGCTAACTTTTTACCTTGATCGATGAATAGGTACGTTCGTGGTGATTTAAAGAACCGAAATGTCATAAAAAATTTACAACTTGAGCTCAGCACACCGATATAAAAGATATCAACGCGTGCTGTGTCTTATGTTTCAAATCTATAAAGATATACAAATTATTACACTTTATCAAAAAATACAGTTGCACTGTACGGAAGAATTGACTGTTACCGGTAATGAGAACTCACTGCGTAGATGTATGTCCGATGGAGACTGTAGCATATTGTGTGCATATTAGGATCGTAATAACGACGGGAAGATCGATGCAGCATTACCCGCGTACAGCCCAACGCGACCCGGTCTCGTAAATACAATCTCATATCGCTTCTCTGATACATCCTTCGATACTGGATGAAATATGAATCAGTAAACCCTGAAGACTTATGATGTATGATAATGAGGTATAGAAACGAATTGGATGGAAATTGGTATCCAAGTAATAGCCAAGCTGCAGTTAATCTCTTTATGGTAAGTACTGGGTGTACCTCAAGTTTGTTTATTTATATTATGTAAAGCACGCAACGTCTTTGCTTTGGAGTTTTTTTTTTCTTCATGTCAACGACCTGACTGTGGAAGACGTGTATCTCAGGTGTGGGCTTTTTGACTAGCACAGAATTGTCGACCACAAGGAAATCACACTGCGTACTCGTAATGACAGCAACATGCACGTGATAGATTCGATTTACAGGTTTACTTCAATCTTCACAGCAGTACCTAGTAGGTATGCGTAGAAAATTACATTGCGGCTTTACGGGTGTCCGCACTATCAAATTCTAAATTCGAAATAGATTTCCGCACATGTTGAAAGATTGAATCCTATAAATCTCGTTTTCATTTATCGAGCTAGTTTGCGATGTAATAGTTAACGCCTCTATATAAACGAGCCGGTGAGATTGAATCACATTAGGCGCGTGCGCCACAAATTGTACAATAGGAACATCAGCATCGACTATTGTGTTGTGGCATTCTGGTTGTCATTGTAACGTCAAAGATTTATTACACAATAGCGATGCTTATTACATAGAAAGTAATGTAGTTTGAGATGATGCTTGTAACACTTTTACAAAACATGCTTAATAAACAGTTTGAACCGCTAATCGATTATGTCGTCCTTGCGCGCACAAAACTACAAATCGCTTATTAATAATTTACATATGCGCTGTTTTGCGAGCGCAACAACGTCATTTAAATATATTGTCATTCTCTTCAATTAGCGTTTATGCCTCTGGTGGTTAACTGACTGACATTATACTTTGACTGACATTAGATTTCGATTTCGAGATTCGAACACTACACTCTTTACATTTTATTAATCTTAACTAATTTAAGCAAAAACTTACTAAAATACGAGATTCAATCAGAGAAGAAAGTACGAATTGAAACCCGCAGAAAAGATCTGCCGACTACGATACATGTTAGCTTGAATGTGGTATAACATAGCGCAAGTGTTCAAGCTATCACTTTATGCAACAAATTTAATTCCGATTTTAAAATGATCTCAGCCCACAGAATCTTCAAAAATATGCTCGAAGCACATCTCCTTAAAAATGTTATTACAGCGTAGAGGAATACCTTAAGGATAAAACATTAATGAAGCTTATGCATATAAGGTGCACCGAATTTCATAGATGTAAATCTTTTGTGTATTTTGTTGTGTGTGTTAAGTACTTAGTACTTATAAGTTTTTATTTTCATCAAAAATGTAATTTTGTTCTGAAATAAACGTCCTATGTCAAACAGCTTTTGGAATATCGTCTTTCTACTTAAAAAATGGTTGTCTGTAACATCGGTTAACGGACGATAATTTAACGTGATAAAGTCCTATGAGAACATTGACGACATTGTAATAAACAACCATGTCTGTGACAGCATTTTTTTTTAAATTGTATGCATTTATGCTGCAATCACCAAAACATTGATGACATTGCAATAAAGAACCATGCCTGTGACAGCTTTAGTGGTCCCGGGCGCATGCGCCCGACGGCCACAATACTTCAGCCTATCAGCAGGTGGAATCGCCATTCGCGTTGCTTAGCAACTTTTTTCAGTCAATTTTGTGAGTGCAGCTGGTCATTGATTTATAAGACGTTATCACGTCAAAAATTGGCTCAAGTTTCCTTCCAATCAGGCGAAGATACCTAAGAAGTATTGCAAAGGCTTGTGGCGTAACGTGAATTGAGTATCAACATTCAAAAAGCAATAAGCGAGCACCAGAAGTGGCCCAATAAGCTGACTGATCATTCATCTTTCTAAATAGCTAAGTATGCTTTGTTAGTCAAAGCTACTTCCGTCTCAAGTATCTTTATCGAATATCTCCGCGCACTATTAAAACGATCGACAAGATATTTGATTAATGATTTATGCCATAAAGTTATGCATTGGATTCAATTTAGAATGTTTTCAATTCAAGCTGATCATTACACAATCATATTTCAGATCGATTAAGGTGCATTTATCTCGTGTGTTTTATTGCGATATACCGTTAGTTTTGCTATAAATGGAATTAGGTAGTTAGGATAATACTTATCCTAAGATGACAGTAGTTTTGATTCATATTTTATGCTGCCGTGTACACATTAAGAAATGCAATTATGAAATTGCCTCAAACATGTCAGTACTAACTAATCGGTACGCAGACACTTGTATATAACCGTTAGTTTTTCTATAATTAGAATTAGGAAGTTAGGATGACGTGTATCCTAATACGACAGTGGTTTGATTAATATTTTATGCTGCCGTTTATACATTAAGAAATGTAATGATGAAATTGCCTCAGACATGTCAGTAGTAACTAATTGGTACGCAGGTACTTGGTCGTCAGTAGTCATTCGACCGGTCCCAGACTAACGGACATGGAGTAAACTCGTTACCGAACAAATTCATAGGCTCGATAATCACGTATTAAAATTATGTTATCTTAGATTTACCGGACAACGTCCCGTGATAAACATTATGTGATAATTGTATGCTTGAAATTACAATGTTTTAATATGAAATGATGATTATCTTCTATACGATAATCGGGTTATGTTCAGTTATAATATTTGCACTTGATACGATACGATTGCCAACCGAATGACTATATTAACAATCCTGTATCTCTCCGAGTTATATCGATTGAAACATATAAAGTACTACACAAATTCCAAATGTTACAATTTTAACGCAGTTGCATGTGTGTCTGAAGAGTCCCCAGCGACACTGGGCTTGTACCTATCCTACTACGGGAGTTATCTTTTTTTAAGAAAAAAAACCGGACAAGTGCGAATCTTACTCGAGTACCAATTTGTAGGTACATATTATAATTTTCATCTTTTTTATTTTTTGGTATTTTCCCTTTATTTGTTCTGTAAGACCCTTCTGTAAGATCCTTTTTTTATCCTTTGAGGTACGGAATCCTAAAAATAAGACAGCTACTTTACTCCAGATTCTTTTTAGCTCAGTTTGAAGATAATCCATTCGGCCGTTTTGTTTTAGTCGATTTTTTTAATATGTATACATTATGTTGTACCTATTTGGTAAGTTGACACATATCATTTATTAAAATACACAGTTGATATTTAAAATTGGCTTTTATGGGTTTTATTGGAAGGTAACGTGCTTAGTGTTAGTTACTCATGTAATGAATGCACACTACGAATGACTTTTTGCCACACGTTAAAGCAGGGGTGTCTGTTTAGTCTGTGCTTGCAGTGGCATGTTTATTACTAGCCTCACGCATTTTATGCTTTCATAGTACCCTACGTCTATCTCGTCTAAGCTTTTATTATTTCCTTTATAACATTTAAATGTTATTTGCAACTGCACTTATAATAGGACTAGTGTTTATGAGGTGTTGTTTTACACGAGCCGTAAACCTTGAGGGCTAAAATAAAACACGCACATTAAGCCACCATAGGGAATAATTCTACTTAATTAAATTCTAGTTTTCCAGGCGTTTACGATACGTGTACTTATAAAGGATATTTAGTTTAAGGAAAGTTTTTGGTACGTTTAGCCAAGGGGCGTTTCTTCTAAGGCGCTATTCTGTAAAGGCAGACGCTGCGCCCGCTGGCGACCACGACGCCGCCTCCGCCTACCGCGCACGTTGCCATTGTTGCAGCACCTCGCCGCTATCGCACTCGCAGACGATACACCATACACCTCCAATTAAATTTACTTTACGATCTTCTAACTCTCTTCTAATGAAAATACTTTATGCCATACAATCCGATTGGAATACAGCACACGACCATGCTTTATGATCCCTACAACATTGTTCGGACTAGCATTCTTAATACAATTACATCCAGGAAATCACGATATTAGATTCACGTTGTTTTCAATTGTAAAATGATTCAGGTAACAGTATCTTTGATTATTATGCTTTAGAAGTAAGTACATATTATTTTTGTTACCATTGTAAATAAAGACACGGTAATGTGTAAGAAGCATCAATTTGTGATTGTCTCCGACGATCGTCCGTTATAGTTAGGCGCCGTGAACGGTCGACCGTTTTGCATGCAGCATGCAAATCTCCTGGCGCGAACCGCGGGCTATCTACGTCACATTAAGCTAATATGTAATTGATTGGTTCCCGGTGTACGGGAGCGGCGACGCACTCCTGTCCCACTGATGGCGGCTGCAAAAACACTAATGTTATAACGGTGTTGTCGCTCTTCCGGCAAGCAATATGCCCCTAGGTGCTTATCAACACTTTTGACTATAAATTGAACGGTCTCTTTGAAACGAAAAGACACCGGTCATGCGGCCTAAATACTTTGACACACAACTAACATTGCTATGTGCATGTACGATATTAATCAACTTAAGATCTCGTGACCTCCATTAACGATAAACACTTTGGAATGAGGACATCAACAAGTTAAAAAGTGTTAAAAGTGAACATTCAAAGTAGAGCGAGATCAACTGATAATTATCGCATATAAGAACAAGCACATAGATAAAAACAAACCGTTAGATCGTCGCTGCTCATTCATGTGAAAATATTACCATTTAAATTAAAAGCCCATCAATTATGTTTATATCTGTTTATACTACAAGCTGTCAATCATGTAGTCGAGCATAATATCCTCTCCTAATAGCAGTCACGCCTCTAGACAAAAGCGAATTTGTGCCGCCCAAAAACAATTAACTGACCACCTAAATATTAAAATACTTTTTATTTCAATGTTGGATGATTAATGTTCCTAATAAATAGCAATCAACGACGCAGTGTATAACTAAACACATCGTTCATCTGATTTGGTGTAACGGTATACATTGTGTTATAATGGTCTTTTACTTGGTTTTGTTTGCGCCCATTATTTTTGATGCTCTACAATTTAAACGGCGGAAGAGGTTCCGTTGCACGTGGGAGGCTCTCATTGAGGAATTACCATTGTTTCACAAATCTTTATCTTATGAAGTAATCTCTAAGGAATTCTTTAAAGTATTTTTACCAAAACAAATATCTTAGTTTAAACTCATATAACTGTTTCTACATACTTATTTGGTGTCATCGACCTACTTTGGCTGTTGTTTTTCGGACTTCCATTTCTGATATCCAGGTTTTTGTAGACACGTTTCGATTAAATTCGTTAAGGGTCAATACACCTACACTATAACGTCACCTCGTCTTATGCCTACCGTTATCGACGATTGATCGAACGTTTACGAGGTTCGTTTAAGCACATCATTGCGCCATTCATCGTGATGCTGTATTATTACCCAATAAACTAGACATCAGATTTCTAACAACGATATTGAATTCACCTGTTGTTAGCCGACATATCTGGCACTAATCTTAGACTGTTTATACAGTAGATAGGCACTAAAGAATGTCAACACTCTCTATACAGGCGTTTTCTAGGTTGTTGACTAGAATCTAACAAGTGCAATACTGTATTACAAGTTTCGTACTTGAAACATTGTGTCCGAAGCTGGTCAGGTGCAAGTGTAAAAGCGTTTTTTGTAGTGTTTGGTATCACGATAGTTTACCGGAACAAGCTCGCACGTAATTTAAGTGGAGCGATGTATTGCGGCCGCACGATGAGACGCGAAACGATGTCGGCGCGCGAATCCCGTTGGGGCGGACGCCATTACCGCCCACCGCACTGCGCATGCGTAGAAAAACCGACTTCAGTATATAGACGTCTGGCGCAGATAACATTCGATGGACACTTGACAACACCGCCTTCACGATGTCCTCGACATGTTTATCTTTGAAATCGCGGTCTTACTGCGAATATCCAATTATGTTCACACAGATCCCGCCATGCGATCATATTTATAGTGCTTATATCTTTGCATACAGAAAACCTAAGCCGGCTCGGCTCGGTCGTAGGTTTCTAAACAACGCTCGTAAAACAAACAGGAACGTGAAAACAGAGCGGCGGCTTTGTAAACCAGAAAAATACGTTATGTACATTTTAATGGGATATTATAACTACCGTTAACTAACACGTTAAGACTTGTTTGATAATATCTGAATGCATGCTTATTGTGAAACTCAGGGTCGGGGAAAACTTTCGAAATAACCTTTATGACCATTGTCTTATAATTTGAACACGTGTTCTCGTATTACTCTGAACTATAAATACACAAAACTCATTCAAGAGTTAAACTCTTGGATCGGTGTCTAGATGACGACAAAACTATGACATAGAAGGATGTAGCGTATATTGGTACGACGATGACAACCGATATATAATTTCCGTTCCGCAGAGCAAAAACAAAACTCGCTTAAAGAATCTCTGATGAAATCATAATAGCATACGACTCAATCTAATGACCAATGACACCAAAATTAAAAAAAAAAGATCACCGCAAACTGGTCTTACCTACTCGATAGATGAAATCAACAGTATAAGTGTTATAGATATACATCTAAGTTAAAAGGTGTAATTATTAGACAGTCGTTGTTGGTGTTTATCAAATTAAAAGATACAGCAATTAGCTGTTGAGGTAGTAAAACTAATTGTTCAGGTAATGATCTAACACCGTCTCGGCAGTGGGTGGTCCGTACACTCTACATTAATACACAAGTCTTAAGCGCGCCTTCGCTAATGTCACTCAGCTATTCTCCCAGTATTATGTTTCTTAGAGATTGGCAATCAGCATAACGATTACAAGCGCTGTAACTCTTCTGTCAACTTTACCTTCCGTGTACGTAATGACTTTACAATAACTGCCCATTGCCTTATAAAGTATGTTTGCTTTGAACAAACACATAACCAAAGAGGTAATGCACGATTTGCAGATTCCACAAGATACAGCTAATAATGCATTAGTGTAGTTTGCTCAAATTGAGCGACGCAGGAGCTTTAACCGTTGTTGAACGTCCGTGAACATCGCTATGACACACTGTAATGACAGGGTTAAAGGTAAAACGCTATCATCTAGCGTATCTATAAAGGTAGGTCGCTATCCATTGTCAATTAAAAGCCTCTGGCGGAAATCTCGACCGCCTTTTGCTTGTTCTATAGTATGTACACGATTGCTTCCCGATGCATACCCTGCGCCTCAGGGTGGATATTGCTCGGACATTTCCTGTATTACTGCTTGTGCACTCGCATTGAACTAATCTTTATTATGATTGTTCTCTAAATTAACATAAAATCTATTTTAGTTCAGATTTGAATCGGTTCTTGATTATTGTTCAATCAGGAAACAATATAGGTACATGACGGTTGATTTTAATATTGGTTTGCTTTACATTTCGCTTGCTTTCACTCGTGACTCCGCCTCGATGATATAGTGGCTTTGCAATGAGTTGTTATTTTGAAATTACTGCTATTTCTTTGAGTTATTGCTTTACTGTCTTTATAATAGAATAAGTTATGACTATCTCCAGGTCATAGACATCCTATTTAAAAACCGATACGTAAATCATGCTGGCGTTGGAAGTGGTTTGTTTTTCAGCAATCAACAAAATGTCGAAAGTTTTGTGTTTTCTTAACCTGAAGAGAAAAATCAAATAAGTATGTTTCGTGTTTGCGAATGTGTGCTAAGTGTGTCAATCTGCGCCTGAGTAACGATGGCAGGGATCAAGGTCATAAGTGTAGTGTGGCCTTAATCCGTCCGTTTATTCAAACAGGTCCTTTAGTAACATGGACTACTTCTTTTACAATTTATCGTATTAAAATGACCTGACCTCAAATTGAACCTGTATAGAGATTTATTATATTGGTTTGGTTTACCATGGTAATTATTGAAAAACTTTGGGTTCTTGTAACCCAACAAATCAAAGATAATTAAAATTGGCATAATTAATGACATGTGAATGAAACGGTTATCTGTAAACAGGGATTTATAACTTCGGCAAGAGCTTGATTTGATTACCTATTAAGATAACGTTAGAGTGAGCGAATACCTCTTCATAAATAGTGTCTAGGTGTCAGTAACGAGATAATCATAATTGAATTAACACAAGAACGTCACGTGATACCGGCGTATGTTAAGACCGCCTGCGCCGGCGCCGCGAAAGTGATTCGTGATAATAAATCAGATAGCTGACAACGTCTATGAGATAATGAAATTAACAGTGTTATACCAATAAACCATCTGTTATCATAACATATTTCCGTTACAATAAACAATCGAAACGAAATTAGGGATGGCATATTATTAAATATGTTTTTATGATTGATTTAAGTACAACCAGACTTGTAAAAGACTTTCCTGAATTAAAAAGTCCTTCTGAATCGTTGAAATAACTACCTCTTTTAAATAATTTACTATTTAACAAAATGCAGTATTTAGTCAACATTTAAGATATTTGTGCCCTACAATTTAAAATCCAAAGAAATGTTTTCGTAAAATGTTTATGGTTATTTTTCAACTGGCGCAGGTAAATGAAGAGTAATTGGTCTTTACTTAACCCGAAATTGGCGGGCATATGTACACCTGCACGCTATGTGGACCGCAACTTGGTGGTATTTTCACTGTGGCAAAACGGTAAAAAGTAACAGGATAATGTTATACGCAAACCGGTTCACAAAATTCGGAAATCGAGGTACTGACCAAACTCTTTTAAGATTTTTTTAGAAACTTGAACGATCCCTTGGAATTTCGCGCTCACCTGCATATTCCGAGAATAAGACTATTACGTTTTATGGAGCACTTACTTTTATTATTTCTATAATCCTTAAGCAAGATTGTTTCATTACGGCCCATCGGTACGAAAATGGTTCTTTATATGGCTTATATATGACTTCATTTTTATGAACGTACAAAATAAATTCATTGATAAACAAACATTAATAAAACCTGTCGCTGGTTTTATTTCTCAATAATTAGCAGAGTATTAATATGAGGCAATCAATCATTAGGGCTCTATTTTTATTTAAGAGTAACGGTACACTGACTTGTTACTCATCTCGGCAGCCGGCTTCGTAATATTCATGCATCAATTTTGGTAATGGGCGTTGCATTAATAACGATACGTGCCTACCTACCCAAGTATATCAGCGAGTCACTTAGGCAACACCCGAAAAAGTAACTGTACATCTGTTTGCACTTCGTTGGTTTCATATTAGTTGTTTCTTTCGATTTGTTTCTGGATAGTTGGACAGTATCATTACAGGCGGTCATACAGTACTATCATATTAAAGGGAGTTACCGTTACTGATGAAACGAACCTAATTAGTTCTAATAATTTAAAATTGTATGTAACGTGCCATTTGTTAAATATGAAGCAAGTTTTTGTAATATGTGCAATAATGAATAGTAGAACAATCTTTCAAGACGAAAGGTATTATTTTCCTTACATTTGCTCTAAGTGCTTCCTCTACGTCTAATAAGGTATAATGACGTGTTATTTCTGAAGATTCACGAATTCCAATAATAGAGTAAGGTGCATGAGGTTACTAACCTTGTAGCTTGGCAACCGCTACCTGCCAACCGCCACCTCCGTTCTGTGATCAAAAGAAAAAGCCATTGTTAATTACTCGGTTTACACATGACTGTATCTTAATTATGACATGTTAAATTATAGACAGGTGACTGTAATCATATACTCGCGCGGGCATTTCAATGCAACTGATTGCGTACGCTCGTGATTCTCTCATTCACTACAGGAAGATAGTAAGGTCACTTCCCTTCGACTTTGTAATTAAATAGTCTAAGTTAAACTTTACCCGGAATACGCAAGTCTCCCATAATTCTGTTGTCTGTTCATTTACTTACATAATACTTTTGAACTAGACCTTGCACGGCGGACGCAGACGTTATGATGGTTATGTCATGAACATGTTAGCGATTGTAATAACAGATAAACTCGGCTATTGTATGTAATACGTTTTGTAATAGATTAGGCGGAATATATAAATGAGTATGAGGTTTTATTCGATTTGCAATGACTCTTTTATTATTTAGTATCGGACTTATTCGGAATTTAGGACTTCAAATCCCGTAACGTATGACATCACAGCCTATTTTAAGTTTCAATAATGATGGACTGGATAGTAGTACGCGTATTTCATTCAAGATTATCATACCATGAAATACTACTATCCAGTCCTGGCGTCTCAGTTTTACATTTGTCATAGATTTCAGACATATGATTTACCAATTTAGGTAGCAATTTAAAATTTTCTACGATTAAGACCCGTAGTCTATACAATTGTATAATATACAGGTATCATAATTTGCACCACTTGTAAATCGTCGTTGATAGAATCTAAAATTGAAATTGATGTTTATCAAAATAGTCGTTAAAATTAACTTAATTTGGACATATTTTATCACCGCTAATGAATTATGTAAACTGTTTCAACTTACGGGAAATTATTTAAATTCAACATAGTTTTGTATGTGAAATATTCTGCTTGTTTGCCGCGACACGTTTGTATTCTAAATAGATATGAGGAGAATTGTCTGATTTAAATACGAATATTAACTGTATCTTACTCGGACGACACTTGAATTAAGTTGTTCTAAGAAACTTGATTGCTTAAACATTGTGTGTTTTCGTTTCAGGTAAACATTTGCATATTATCTCTGTATGGCATGCGAGGCATAATTATATTGTTTGGTATGTATCACACTACTTTATCATGTCATTATAATTTGTTAAAAATCTCTTAATATGTTGTTTAATATGTTTTTAATTTATAGCTCATTGATTATCTTTTAGGGATTTTTATTACCGGAAAGTATTATATTAGAAAATGTTTGTGCACAAATAATACTTTTCTGATGTCGTGGGAGTTGGTAACAGTATCCTAACGAATTATATTATATTAATGCATGTAAACAAAATTAACTGGCGTTTTATCAAGACCTCTCTGACTCTGCAAGTAGTAAATCCGATTGGAACAAACCAGAAGTGCGAATGATCCACTTGTAAATTAAAGAAGCAAAAACTATGATTATAATGACTACAAGGATAAGATAAGCAGTGGACTAGTTTCCGCTTCAATTCTAATTAAAGTACAGTAACCTGCAGAAAAAAACTGATATATACGCGTCACTTTGCACCGGTCGTACGTCATTTAAATAAAACACATGCCACTTATCTTATACCGACTCAATTTTCTCAATCTGTTCCATTAATCAAATCACAACACCTATACGTGCCTACGTCACTGGACAGCATATTTATAACTATCCCACGGTTGAGCAGTTCGGGCGAATCGTACCGATAGAAAAAGTGGCCGATCCGTCAGAAGTAGTATCCGTTGAGTGATCCTAGTGATCATTGAACCTTAAACGGCACTCGGGCTCCCATAGATTGTTTTATCGCTAAGTAAACACGCTCGACTGGCTCACAATCGCAATTTCACAGTCAAATAACAGAAACAGGCATTAAACAAAACCTACACGAAGAAACCGAGAGTACTTACAAGTTTTTTCCTCTCTTCAAGACCATACCGAGTTGTCATGGAACAAATAGCATTATTTTTACAGTTACGGCAAAAGTTGCACGTTTGATTTTTTTTCTTTTTTTATATACCTAATAAATTCGTATATTTATAACCGTAATCAATTTTAGTACCTATATAATGACCAGTAGCTAATAGAATCTGTTTTTCAATGGATATAATGATTGCTAAATAACAATAAATATATATTAATGGCATGTTTATGTTAATTAATTAGCTAAATTAATGTTGGTGATATTATTTTCATAAGCTGTGGAATAACATTTCAGGAAGTCATTAGATTTATTTTTTAACTATCTCATATCTAAAAAAAAAAGCTTTTCACACGACGAATTTTGACGTGATAACGATTATTAATCGATGACCGGGTGCACGGACGAAAAGTCACGTTATGTACTAGTAGCTAAGCAAAATTTGATTGTTTGCTAAGGAACGCGATTGACGATATGTCATCAATGTTTTCTAATAACGTAACGTTGTAACGTAAAATAATCGTCCGTAAACCGACTTTACAGACAACCATTTTTTCTTTAGTAAATAATTTGAGGATAAGGTACTTTAAGAAATGTTTTTACCAGGTGGGCCGCACGCTCGTTTGCCACTTTAGTAGTATAAAAAAGTATCCCGACAAAAAATAGACGTTTTCCATACAATTACTACGAAGGCACGTCAGCAGCGCGCTTGTATCGAAGTACACACTAAAAGATTACATTTACGGCGACAAAAACTGAATAAATGGAAATTTATGTGAATAAT
Organism: Herminia tarsipennalis; assembly: GCA_945859575.2. Taxonomy (NCBI): domain Eukaryota; kingdom Metazoa; phylum Arthropoda; class Insecta; order Lepidoptera; family Erebidae; genus Herminia; species Herminia tarsipennalis. The sequence continues at coordinate 14,275,584 of OX243835.2, forward strand.
ACCAAATGTGGGATACTAGCAATGTAAAAAGAGTGTTAAGAAAAAGTATATTTTTAGTACGCTTTACAGAAAATTGTTTCGTAAACAATACTTGGACACGAAGAAAACAAAACAATTTCAAGTAGTACTTTTTCTTGGAACATATTTATCTCATGGGCATTCTACCATATTATTGTTAAGTTGTTCAGATCTAGCAGACTACAATGTACCTAAGTAGTAATTAATTATCTATGAAAAATGGGTTGGCGCTTCACCCAGCTTAAAAACATTACAGTTTTTATAGTATTATTTAGCGGCTTTAAATGCTTGTAAGGCACCTTCGAAGGAATAATAACAAGATGGTACCTAACCTCCATATTCAAACACGACTACAGTATTGGACCTTTTGCAACCTATGAACAAGTGTCGAAGTCGTAGGACAAAGGTTAAAACTGTCTAAGGATTTACTATGGCTTAAGACGATAACACATTACCAGCAAAATCGTAATTATGTATATTTGCTGTTAATTTTTGTTAAAATACTTAAGCACGTTTACGACGTCACTAATGCAAGTTTATGTGGGTTTAGAGCTAAGTAAGAAACTGTAATTTCCGCTACATTCTAAAGTTGTAATAATGTGCAAACTATATAAATGACGACTATGTAGTGACAGTTAATTATAATAAATATAATATATGCAAGTACTACATAATTATCATGTAGTACTTGCATATCTGGCATGCACATAGTAGAATATAATGTCTGTATCTGCGGGAACAGCAGGCAGAAAGGTAAATTGGGCAAAGGCCAACGTGACGGATCGCCCTGTGTTTTTTTAAGTCTGTCGACGCTGACATACCAGCCTTGTCGTGCCTTCGACAAAGCGGCATTCTCCTTCTTTTTATTCTTTCTTCGATTTATTCTCTCTGTTCTTTATTTTTACGTTTGTGGTGTTGTCGGTGGCCCAAAAACAAACGTCTTACACTCGGGCGAGATTCTTGTCCACGATTATGGAGAGTATACTATACTCGTAAATCCTCGCTAGACAGCGAATTAGTTATCGCAGTAAAAAGTATGTCTCAGGAAACAGGTAGAAGTCCAAACAAGTGATCTGGTAAGTTTTGTTTATTTTGGTTTAGTCAACATTAATTTCATTTGACATCAGATTAAACATGCACCTTATCAATTTGTTTGACAAAAATCTTTTCCAAAAGAGGTTTAACTTGATTCAAGTGGATCCCAAACTATACCAGAAGTACCTCGTTCATACTTATAAGTAGCTTAGAAGAACGCGAGCGGAACTGTATAATAGGAAAGCTTTGTAATATTTTTATCGTGTATAGTTTTTATGTTACTTTTTTAACCGTGGGTCGAACATCAGTAGCAAATTCTGACACTAGTTAAATATGATATTTTTTGCTGACTTGTTATTTGTTTAGACAGTCAAACTGATATGTATCAGCATCAGTTTTTTGCCGTGGTAATATATTTATGCACCGTAACAGACGTTATATTAATTCGGTCTCATTATCGAGATCGAGCAATGAATAATATAACAGTGCTATAGACAAATTTTGTGAGTCATGATTACATCTTTAAAATACTGCTAAGATTTTAATTTGACGGTTGGTTTTGATATATACGTTGAAGCATTATATTTAATTGATCACACTAGATAAATCAAAACAAACAGTTGACTGTCAAATCAATCAGGGTTTTTTGTATAACGTCAATACGGTTCTGTAAGATTTGTATAAAAACATTTCTATTGCCGAGTTGAACTAAGTACTGTATAATATTAAAAGAACGATTACGTTTTATAAATTCAACTTCTAACAATTTGTACTAATCTGACGCATGAATGATTTTAAATTTGTAACTGCGCTTGAGTGTCGGCTGTGTTAAGTAGAATGCGGCGCCGGGCGCAAGTGTCGACGTCCACCCAACCCTCTGCGTCCGCGCTCACCACGTACCTCGCAGTCACGGTACGTCGCGCACCATCTGTCACTGTCCGCCACAACATTATTCTCACGTGAGAAACACTAGGAAGTGTTTTTATTTCCATTACGTAAAGATCACTACTGGAAATGCTTCCACCATTGTTGTAAACCAACGTTGTAAATTCACATTAGATAACGGAAATCGGACTTCGAACACGGATTGTTGCTTATGGATTCGTGCCCTCCTTGTATCAGGATTTAATCAGATGCATTCAATTCACGATTCCGCATTGCCTACCAGAACATACATATTCACCTTAGAACGTGTTTAAAATGTTTAGGAATGGTAATGTTTAATTTAAATTAAAGTGCAGGGATAGTGTAACATAATACAGGTGTTGTTATGTTTTATTATCACCAACTGTTGGTTTATCAATATCCTTTTCAACTATTAGAAGAAAGGAAGTCAGGTCGATAACCTGTAAATATTGACTCATCTCGAAAGGCATGCGTCTAAACACACAAGGTGGGTTTTTGTGTCGTGTGTTCCTTTTTAAAGATAAATTCAATTGCTCTATAAAATTGAGGTGATATGTTATTAATATGTGTATGTTACTTTAACCGTTAATTTGAACTTACATGTTAAATAAAATTCTGCTCTTTCACGTACTTCTGACAAAAACTCGCTGCGAAATTCTATTTAAACGAGTGAATATAAAAATAAAAAATGTGAGAAAATCGTAGTTACGTAGTTTTTGTGAGGGTTTACGTTATTTAGTTTCGGAAATTTGTCCAAATTCTTAAAAAAAATTGTTACATCTTATTCGCATGCCTGTTTTTTTCTGATTTTGTATTACATCATTATTCTGCATTACATAAAATTTAAAGAATAAAAGATTGCTATTTTCGTTGAACGGGTTAAGGAAATCGTGGATAGAAACAATAACTCTTCTGTTTGTGTAACATTTAATGTACTCACTACTACTACAGCTGACTGTTCATATCTGTAAATCGATAGATGGCAAAGTCCTGATATCCACCTTCTCCAGTACGTCACCGGAACACCCACGCAACCGCTGCGTACCTGAACATAAATATCGCCCAAGCTTGTCGCTGAAAACTCGATAACGTGAAAACAGCTAAACGGTCCTCTGTCTACAAAACTATAGATCGTGTTGTTCATACAACGCACCTTTCAAACAATAGAGGAATAAACCATGTTCCACCTTCGCTAAACTCGACCTAAAATATTCTTTACTTCGCCAAGAAACCAAGAAACAGTTTTCTTATCTGGACTGGACTGACTGTATGGACCTAGTGCTAAGTCTGAAACTAACTCGTATTACTTTAAGGTGAACGAACTAAATGTAAAAAGGCACCGTTGAAACGAAATATTTGTTTGGCATTGAGTTTTGTATAATTCGATTAAATTTCGTAAGTCGGCCGTCGACCTGCGCGGGCGCAGAACGAGCACGACGTTGTTTCGGAACTATGTCTACGTGATGCCACGCATCTTTTACAGCCACCGTTCCACTGGACTGCATTACTATTGGTAGATTTCACAGTGATGGAAAACGTGATTGTGTCTCGAGCCATTCCGATTCAAAATTTCATGGAACGGTTTTGGCTCGATGACGCTAATACTAAGAAATAACTTTACTTCACCCGCCCGTTGAGACTTGCATATTGCGTTATAAAGAACTCTATTAGATAAAAAAATATTTTTGTTATGAAAGTAATGTTTAATAAATTGTATTGTATTTTTAACACAGATGGACGTAATAACTTTTTGAAAGCAAGTTATTGATATCACTTTACGTTGTATATGTTGGCAAACATATTAACTGCTCTTGTAAACATCACCTACCTTGGCAGATTGATCTCGATTAGCAATTAATCAATCGGATCGATCTGAAAGATATGATCTAAATAACTGGCACCCTACTGATCTGCTGGGTATTGCACCATGAAATTTAGAAGATAATCATTTTGTAAAAAAAATAAAACTCATTGCAAATTGCAGTTTGATTTTTTGTTATGCCGCAAAGAGTTGATAGCTCGTTTAACCCAAGTATCTTGACAGAGCAAAAAGATGGTATCTATCTTTTTATCTAGCTAGAATAACCCATAAAGATGACAAAATTTTCACAGACTAAAACCTTGTGCAAAATAAAAAATATACCAAAAAGTATAAAAATGACAAGTACTGCTAGAGTCATCTTCGATGCAGACCGTGAAATTCGCTACATAGCTATTGAATTAACAGCGAAACGGAATGACCGAAATGCTTTTCTAAAATAAAACACTTTTGGTCTTGTTTCTGACCTTGTGGTTTAACATTTTACAATTAACTACATTGTAACTGCCGGGATTCTAAATGGCGGAAATAGAATGTGCCTCTTTGTTAAGGACGGTAATTGTAATCGTTAGGGCTGGACGAGCGATCAGCGATGTGAACAAGGTTATGGGGTTCTAATTGACAGATCACAACGACTACGGCGGACACCGTAACCGCCTTTATCCAGGCTAACTGTACCACTACCGTAAGACACGGACCGCCTGCCGCTTGGTCGCTCGTACCCACCACCGCAACGGGAAATGCCAGGCGTTGCCGTCCTCAACGACATCGAACTTCTCTTTGTCGCCGCACTCATTTCCTCCAGGCACTTAATAAAACCACAATAAACAAAAACTGAATCATAAACATAAACTCAGCCATGAGCACAAACTGTTGTGACGTCTCCTCAGTTGGCTTTCCCATTACAAATTCTGGTAACTAACTCTTTCTATGTCATCTCTATTTGAGATATTCGCCGTGTCGGTTGCTAAGTGAAAACGTCGCGAGAATCTTTTATTCTTCTTAATGCGAGCCGTTTCGGCTCTTGTTCGGGATCCTACTGTGACAGCCATTATAATTCCAAGTGAATGTGGAAGTATACAAAGACGGCTTTGTACCCGCCATAAATATTTATGAGTAAGTGACTATTTTCTACACACGTGGGTCGGTGGATACGCACGATACCACCGTCCTAATTGGATGTCTGTAGGCGCGAATTTGTTTCACTCTAAGCAGGACTCCTTACTACGTCAGAAAGTAATTTATAACAGTAACATTATACTTCCTCATCGATACGCCCCCGCATTTATTGCCTTCAAGAGTGGTTCCCCGCATACTGACCAAACACATTAATTGGTGTTGGCTTCAGTAAAGTTATATAACGATAAATACATTGAAGATACTAATCCTACTTTCTCTTAACTAGTTTCTTGAGGCCACTATAAGAAAGTAAAACCCCGCTATGTTGGCGCTCGCCCCGTGTCCTGTTGACACACAAATTGCTATGATAAATTATTCTAGGATACCGATTTCTTTGACACTCTTAATTTTATAATTTTTGGCAATTTACTTTAGTTTAACAATAATACCTGTTGTTATAAATGAAGTCACGGTTTAAGATTCGGAAAACAATCCACCGGAACTAATGAATAAACATTAACATTAATTTATATAAGACCAACAAGTTCAATGCCTGTGTATATCCATAAATTTGCCAGTTTTCATCACAATTTAGATCATAACAACTTTGGATCTGATTAGACGTCCAACAGAAAATAAACGTGTGTTGTTATGAATACCTAATCCTAATATTATTTAGTGATGTACATTACGAGTATGTGTGACTAGATTTCGCCCGCGTGTGGTACAGGTAATTGCGATAAAAGTATCATATGTATTACTCCAGGGTATAAATTAACTACGTGCCTTTCATTCAAATCCATTTCGCTCATTTGCTCGAAGCCCGAACAAACAGACATGAAAAAAAAGAAGCATTGTTACGGATTAAGGAATCCTTATTTAGTTGATCTAGGTCAGGTTTTTAAACATATATACAGTTACTACAATATTTGTTCAAATTACTGACAAGGGCGAAAGTACTGAGTTTCCATGTTCTGCAAAACAAGTAGTAGGTATGTACTTACATACGTTTATTATGGTATTTTGTGACACCACGAGTGACCTCAATCCTGTCTATATGTAAGTATGTAGTTGCATGCTCATGGTTTATCTGGAACGCGGGAACGGTAGTGTGACTGTGGACGGTATGGCATCTTGGCCCGTCCTGGCCTGACACTTGGCCTCTAACTACTATACACTTCATACAGCCTTGTTCTGTTCGCTAGGAGAAATATGTATTTAGCTTCATCGCCATCAATTTTATAACTGACGTTTACCCTACAACGAGTAGGTAATTTTGTCGATTCGTGGAAATTTCGGAATGTATTTTTTTCGTTCGGTGTATCTGGTTTCTATCTATCTTTGTCTTGTTGTGACATTCTTTTGTCTATGTGACTTTGTTTTTATGTATCGGCTAATATGATTTAAGATTCGTCCAATTTATCGATATCTAAGTTGTCCGTTTCGGGATATAACTTCATTTTGTTTTTCCAAGTTTCCATGAAGGTGAAAAGAAAATGTTTAGTTAAACATGGCACGTAAGTAAACACTCTCGAAAACACTTATTCCGTCCTTATGTACACTTGGAAGAAAGAAAAATGGCTACAACGTAAACAGTCTGGAATCAAACAAGGGATCACGTTGTCTCTTCGACTAGTATACATGGTTGGCACACTTTCAGGAGGTCTCGGTTACATCGGCGATGTCACGTTTCCCATGTTAAGAATTGTTTATTGAAGTCATGATGTGACCTTAACATTGTGTTTTACGATTGTCTCGTCACTGGTCGCGAACTGACATTTCAATAGAGAAGGTGAGCACGGGTCGCAGCGTGAGGCAAAGCACGACGACGCGACGTTCGGCCGCATACTCGCCACCTACACACCCGCGTCCATACCCAGCACCCACTGTCAACACCATACTTATTTTTAGGGCCGGTTTGACTAAGGACTGCCGTTACTTAAACGTTGTCCTCACTTCGCACATAAATCACCTCTCTCATTGGACTGCATGACCCGATCGCACAAAACAAACGTTTCATCGTTCCGATAAAGTCGTGTGAATCATGACTACCATTTACTACATAGATATCTAAGCGGTAAATACAACAAGCAACAGTTGTATTAATTTTAACTTAATAGTAGAATTTCTCAAATTACCCGCAGAAGCTTATCGGCGTCGGCGTTGACTTAAATTTGCATCTAGGTAGTATTTTCTCGTCGCCAGTTCGATAGTGTGTGCTCACGATTTAACGCTGGTATTAATGCATTATTCAGCGGGGTTTTCATTAGACTGTCGCTATCGGCGCGGGCGATCGCGCTCTCGTTAAAATGTACGGATGGCATGACGGGTGCTCGTATTGGACGGGCACGCGAATGTCCACCTATCGCAGCTCAAATTCAAATCACTGAAAAACATATTTGCAGTTTCGCATTTTCTCTCGCCTACGTTCGTGACAGTCGTCAATCTATTTGCATTCGCTAAGCTAGTTCTGTATTGTGTCAACAGGTTTAGTTGAGAATGCATATTTTTATTTCACACCGCGCGTAATTTATGTTATGACTTTGAATAAATATCGCTTTGCGGTGAGTGTAGAATAACAAACACACCACAAGATAAACTAGAACCGCATTGCTTAAAGCTTACTATTTTGCGTTGCGAATGGCTATAAAGTATAGAAATAGATAAAAGTGGTGGAAAGTACGTTACTTTAGGCGTTCATTTTTATCATTTGTTTATTTATATCGGCACCTAGTTGTAAATGTTACGTATCGTAGAAAAAAAGTGACATTAGTTTACCACTTTTGGGAGAAATGGGGGTACCTAATGGGACTCTACCTAAAAATTACTTAAAACTTGATGAAGTTATTTTTAGGTTATGAAACCAATTTATATATGAGAAGGTTATTCAATGCTGAACTCGCGCAGGCTTGCGGTTATCGCATCTAAATTCCTTAAGAGCATTAAAGAAATGCAATTAGCACAGCGAAGAGGTCTATTAAATATCTAGCTAGACCAGTTTAAAAGAAACTGGTGCAGACTGGTTTAACAACCCCACACATGACACGAGCTCGCGGATGTGGTATACTTTCGTTATTAATGAGCACACATCCCACATGCAGCGCCCTAAATACATTATGACCTTAAAAATTATAATCTTTGCCTAATTGTAGGCCGTATCACAGGGGACTTAATCGGTTTTATTCGGATCGCTGCCTGATATGGAAACTGCAGCCATTAGGCGAATTACATGTTTGTTTAGGTACTAGCTTTATGATATTTAAAAAAGGAGAAATGTAAAATTATAGTAGCAGACAATAATAGTGCAGGCGCCCACCAGAAAAAGAATTAACAATTTATAAGCAAGACAAGGCAGACGGCTGGACAAACTCTATGTTATTCTATTGCTATAATTTTGAAAGGTGCTAAATTAACCCTCCTTTTACAACGTAACTTAAAATTTGAATGAGCATAATGTAATGTGCTGACAGCTAAGTCCCCATTTCCAATCTAGTGCAAAAATACCAATTAACTTGCCTATTTCTTATTAATCTTCTCTCTTTGTTTTTTTACAAGGAGAACCTTAATTGAAGAGGGCGTTACACCACTGTTGAGCAAGTACAATAACAAGTACGCTATATTTTTAATTACCTTGTCAACGCTTCGGCTTTAAGCGATGTCAGTCGTCTGGGGCACCTGCAACAAACGTAAACACATTAATTACATATAATGCACCACCATACTATAAATAGGCAATATAAATATGTTCGACCAAAATAGTTCTGTATTTTTTTCTCTATTATACTATGATCATCATCATCCTGAGTAGTGGGTCCATATAAAGCCTCTTCAATTACCGGGCTCCGTTAGTTTATTGACATAATAGTTAAGATTCGCCCATTCGACGTCGGTATTATAGACCTCGAGCACGCATGATTCTTATCTAGATAGAAGCTACGCCGGAAGGTGGGATCATTCACGCCCAGGGCAATAGATTTGATATATATTTTCCTAGCGTATTTATGTGTAACGAATGATAATGTCATTTAGAATTTCTATGCTCCGTTAGCTGAGACGTTTTTTATAGCACAATCATTCTTAGACACGATTAATCTAAAAATCTCGCGTGAGACAATAGGTCGTTTGTTGCTAAGCAGGTATGAAGTGTGAACGTCCGCCGTGTGATGTCGCGACACTCATGTAAACAAAGCACTACACTGACCGGGTTAACCTTGAATGGTAAATGTGCGCGGAGTTTCGCCGAGGAAAAATATGCCATTGATGCAAGCGGCGTGCGTGCGGCGGGTAACGGTCACCACGAGCCGAATAAGTGGTTTAGCATCGTACGTGGAATGATAATGTTCGGAGCGAGACTTGTCACGCGATTGCGCTGCCCTGTCACTACCGCACGCATTCGTAGACCCACTTTCTAACCTTGCGTCCTTGAACTACACGACATATGCGTTGCATTTAAAATTAGAATTTGTGAACTACATAGCTACATAGTTGCACTAACGCTCAAGTGTTTTAGATTAATTAACTAATAAAGCAATGAATAAGAAGCTAAAAGGGGACAATGCTTTATTTTGTGTAGCCAATTACAGTAGGGTGGATGTCGGTGTCGGTTCCTGGCGCGAACAATGTGCCGCTAACGAGATACAGCGAGACGGCAGCGCGCCGCGGTCCGTCAGGCGGCGAGCGCGCCCGTCGCTTACGGAACACCTCAATTCGTTCTTTGTTTACGTTGGCATCGGACTTGCCCGCGGAGCTCGATCTCATCCCGAACGCAATAAAGCTCGGAGCAAGCTCACGACTCGGCAATGTCTACTCTTTATCGCCCCCGCCAAATGCAGAATGATCTTAAACGTATTTTAATAACTTCCACCAGCCCGTTGCCGTAATGGGATCACCATGCAAATGCCTGCACCCATAGTTTACCGTTACCTACCGATACCGACGGTAACGAACCGCCCCGTGAAATAAAGAAAGGCAATAATCGCAAACGGGAAATCCGATCATGCCGAAGGCACCCAGCGCCGGCGCCGGACAGGTTCCACTAGGAGCATCCAGTTGGAAGCTATATAGCTATGTAAACTAAATCGATTGCTGAACACTTAAACATACTACAACAACCCCTTAGATAAACATCAAAAAACTTGAATGGCGTAAAGAAAGTGCCCATACAAGTTCCTTGTATTGAATCCAATCTTAGATCGTATGAGGTAAGTTGTTAGTGAACCTGACGTGCCGAGTGTGGATTTGAAGTTCCCTTTCGTGATATGGCGAAGCGCTTTCCCTGTCGCCACTCTGCGCTCTGACACTTGCACTCTTCCTTTCTACATTAAACTCGCTAGCGGAACGGCAATACTATCATAATTCTTATAAATACAAAATCAGATGTATTTTAAAGTGGTATTAATGAACCTCTATGCTAAACGTCGATATGTTTTGGAACATATTAATTCATAGTAACAGTATCATGACGATGCGCGACGAATGTTCAAATAGAATTGTTACGGTAAATTTCGTAATAAGTGTTTAACATTATAATCAGTAGACGTATTTTTTACTTGCGTCGGCACATAATTAAATCCTTTGAGTGCTACCGAACGATGTCATCTTTTTGAATAAGTTTTCAATTCAAAAGCCGCTTCATCATCTCTCCTTGCAAACTGCTATTACAAAATAAGATTAACAATTTTCTCACGTCCGCATCGAGATCGAGTTAGGCGACGACAACCTCTGCAAAAAGTAAGTTGGAAATCTAATAGAGTTTGTGGCAAGCCGGTTATTTGTGTTATTTTTTAGTTTCGCTGACGCTGAGGAGAAATGCTATGTAACGCTCGCGAACGAAGACGAAGCAACCTGACATTAGAGTAATAACGCCGAACCGCCCTTCTGTCATTATTTTGTACACTTTCCTCGGGTAACTAAACATGAAACGCTGCTTATTTTCAAGGGCACGTTCATTACAATTGCATTATAGTTTGTGTTCGTCTTTTGATATAGCACACTTCTAATGATAGGTCTGGTTGCATTAGGAATCATTTCAGGTCGGTGTCCGGGTGCAGGTTGCATACAAAATATAATTTTAATTGACTACCGGATGGGCAGCATTAGCTCCTAATTAAGTAGCAATGATTATGCTGAAATCAAACTTCCTTTGATTAAAATTGATCATGTATAAATATGTTGATAGCGACAGCAGTGCGTGACAAAACTGGTATAACACTTCAAGATGATGCTCTAGCGTGGTCACTGCGCGTTATCCTAGATACCCTATGATTATGTCATGTTTGATTACTACTTACGATCCAACTACCGCTTCATTACTTCTCATAATTGTACTTGAATTTCAGTGCACTATAATACAACATCTTAGCACTTCTCCAGCCATTTATTAAAAAAATGGAGACACGAACTGTTTTTCGTTGTTTTGACTGATAGATATAATTCCAGTAAAATTATATTGAACAATCAATTTATGTGTCAAACTATGATGGATGTATTATATGTCTTCTTGTTTATAGTATTCCCGCACCTGAACTATAGATTTTCCTTGTGGATTCCCACAGTGAATTATTTCGTGCAGTTTTTGTCTAACCAGCAGACTAGATATCCAGCTGTGATGAGATAGTCGCGCGTCGCGGCTAAACTTCTATGAATAGATGCAATGCTTAGTAGAGGTAAATACATTTATAACATAAACCGGTAATTCAGCGTCATTAGTACCTATTCAGCAAGAAGTTATGAATATGCTATCTCTTATATATCCCATATACCTATATGTTTTTCTGACATGAGTAATTAATAAAGACGAGAGAATTCCAGGAAGTATTCATCATCATCTCCGTCTAATGTTTTCGAATGGAGGATATTAGTCTTAGTGTCATTAGGTGTATATTTTGCTATAATTTAGTCGATGTAATTTTGCGGTAATTAATTAAACTGTAGGTAGCCAAGTTACCGCACAGTTTCATCGTCATCATTATCGCAGTTCTTCGCTGTATCCAAAAATATGGATGAATGAATGACAATAAATATGAATGACATTTATCAGTTCGTTCGACCAGCTTCAATCTAGTCTCTTTATACGACATTCGTGAGCAGGTTCAGTTTAACAGTTTGTTATTAGTCAATTGTAAAACCAATGCGGCTCGCTAATAGAGTCGCCAGTACTTTTATACAACATACAACTGCTGCGTACAATTGACTGGTGCTATTTACTACAGCTAAATTTTTGAACGTTGTCTTCACATCTTCCTTATATTTTCCGCACTAATTAATCCTTCACATCGCCTGTTGGAAGTGTTGCGTAATAGCAAGAATGCGGCGGCATGCACCCCGTAGAAACGTCGGATGGTCGTGTTCGCATGTGAACCGTATTTATTGTAATTACGTCGCTCGTCCGCTGAGTCTGCTCACTCCTATCGATCGCGATGGCACGGGAAAACGTCCGTATGAAATGCCACCGATAACATCGTTCCCATTATCTATGCGGCACTTGCGCTTGATGTAATTATATCAAACCACGTTTAAATGGTTGCACTTACATCCACACTTCCCGGTGAACTTTGTTATGCTGTAATGTTGCGTAACTAATTGTTGGCCTTTAACCGATCTACTTGTTATTTACATGTTGTTGTAATGGTTAAACTACATCTCCTCCAATGTTGGTTATATCTAACCTACGAGTCGGTGATTAATTATTTTGTTAGAAAACTAATCACCAAGTATAGGCCTCGAAAGTTCCTAAATCGAGAGTAGTTCTCAATACAACAATTTTAATAGAGACGGCTTTTAATAAGTCATAACAAAAGACCTCTGAGGTAATGCTATACAGTTTGTCCCACATTCTTCTGGATTATACTAAGTATACGTAGAAGTTCAAACAGGATGGTAGTAGGACAATCTACATATATTTATCAGTCAGCATTAATTGGAGTGGCATTGGTAATAGTTTCCCGATTAATGCACGCGATCGGCTCTAGGTGGGTCCGTTTGCGTTATTTCGCGGTATCGCGCGCGCAATCGTAACCTCTTCCCACATAATTGGCGTGTGGGCGCGGCGGTGGTGGCGCGTTATCCCGATCGCCGCCCACCGGCGACGAGGCGACGCCCGATTAGATAGCTCGGCCCCCGACACCCCGACCTGGGTAACACCTCCTAGCTGCCGACGCACCCGGCCGAGCCGGGATCATCTCCTGACGCGATCGCTAAACTCATAAAGCAGTCTCGTTAGTTACACCACTCGCTCGACGACTCACAATTGTCAATAAAAGGGAAATTTATACCGTTTTATGGAAGCCACTTGAATTATTTATATGAAATGCAGCAATGAAGCAATTAGAAAATGCGAATTGCTTAGAATAGCAACAATTGAATTTTAAGTTTAAGTCCTAATTAACGATAAAAATGGACCTGTTCATTCGATAAGAAATACAAAATTCTCAGTAGATGCGTTATTAATTGGGTATTGTTTAGCCTCGGCAAAGACCAGTATGTTAATCGCTAAAGATCTCACGAGGTTTTTATTTCCGTCAGCAACATGCATACGAGCTTGTCTTCTAAAGTCATGGTTCATAAAATATAATGTACGAGTATGTACAGCGAAATTAATCGGAAGCATCGATGATAGGCGTGCACGTTTATGCCGCCAGGATAAACTCAGATAATCGCAAGGACCGTTAAGTTGATTTAGCACGTCGGTTCCGCCCTTGTCCGCTGTACTCATGCACAATAAACTTGCTATATTTTTATTGATCATTTTTATTTGTATCGGAAAACGTTAAACTACAAAATACATATATAATAAACTACTTAGGAATTCCATTCATAAATATAAGCAATGATAATCATTAACGTCCTGTTCTTGGACTGCGCACGCAGTTCTTTCTTAGAAATTCCCTATAATTTAGCTCTATTCTCCACTGAAACCACTCCTAGGATTATAATTCACTTTCTAGTTAACGTAACAAAAATACCCTTAGGCTTTTAAAGATGCATTAGATCCTAAAAGCCGGTTTTATTTACTACTTAACTTAATAGCTTTAGAAGCAAAAGAGAAGAGCATATATTTACTAAATTGTTTACTATCGGCACTGTCAAAGTATACACAGACTATTAAATTACTGTGGACGCAGCACACGCATTTACCGCGCACAATGCTGACGTTAATTGACGAAATGCGAAGTGGTAGTGTTTTAGACGGGTGATTTATATGCGCGCAAATCGCTACTCAATTTGCATTGGATCTATGTAAAACGCCCACTCGAGTACTCGTTACCGCGATCGCAGCGGTCTTCGACATACTCGGCACTAGCTAATCGTCACGACTAAAACGTGGAATGTTTTATCTCTTATTTTTATATATAGCCACACCTGACCGATTTTGAATACCTAAGTATAAGTGCTTTAAACATAGTTATTTGATTTATGGGAAACTTAACGATACCCCCCAGCCACAGTTCCCACCGCACAGAATTTTCTGCACTTTCTATGAATATAATATGCATTTATTATATGTGATGGCACCCAGGAAGAAATTATTTAAATGATAGTGAAAACCGTATCAATATCCGTTGCATAATTTTGCTGAATTACACCCCTTGGGATGGATATGATAGATAGATGAACTAAACGCAGAAGACGGCCACGGAGAGCACCTATTATGAAGACATCTCCAATTTTATACCGTTTAATGATACTGTACATAAATAAGTATTAACCGATATTAGAAAACTTAACCCACTTTAATAGGATGCTGAAATATTAAACGATAGATCGTAAACGTATGGAAATGACCACATTAATTGTTATGACCACATTGGTTAAACGTAAATGCCGCAGGTTGTAATTTTATATGGTGATAGAAACGATTGTTCAGAGGCATACGTTTCCACTAAACTCGGTACGGATGTGGAAAATACGGTTTGTAAGATAAAATCGTGAACATTGTGTACGCATATTTACAGTTAGTAGCTCAAAACGCAAATAAAATTAGCAAAAGACAGCACAGTAAACGACCGCAAAGATACATATCCATTGCGGTGTAAAATAGCGGCCCACAGTGCAAATGACATTCCGCATTCATACCACGCCAAATAAGTGCGAAACGTGAAACGTATTTAGGTCACACACTTGGTAATAGAAGTGTTGAACGTAAAGCTGCGTAGACTCACCGCAAGTAATCTGACAGAAGTATAAGAAGTACTCTGCTAATTTGCGGACCGCGCGTTTCGAGCTGCGGTGACGCGCTAGCCGACCGCAGCCGAATTCCGCTACTGGTACGTGCCACATTGACGGAGACGGTACCTGTCATCCGCCACACCATACTGCCAAGCAACTCTTTATATGAAGCGATTCAACGTCGGCATAATTTGTATACGTGCGAAATTAGTTATAACTTTAAGATTGTTCTTGGGTTGGGTTCTACACGGCGATATTTTTTTTTATTTATTTTAATAGGCTTTAATTATGTTTCGTCCAAATCCGTGTAGTAGTTGCTGCTTGAAACAGCAACAAACACCAAACTTCACTCAGAGTCACAACACTAAGTAGGAAGATAACAGAACTCATAAAATGTGCAAAATAGCTCTTATTTGTTCTCTAATTTTAAATTTTCCATACTTAATCATCTTTCTCATTGAACTTATTCACTTAGCTTCTTCACAATGCAACGCTAAACTCGCATTCAGTATACATTCAGAGTGATAATGAATGTGAGAAATGGTTCTTAATAGGGTTATGTTGGTATTATGGATAATATGATGCAAATGAATACAATCGTAAACGACTCTACATGTTTTTTGTTTGTTATGCTGATTATTTACCGAGGAATCAATTGATATCTTGTAAACGCTAAAAGTAAAATAACATTCACGATGATTAACCTAACATTTTTACGACACATATGTAAGTTACAAGGTATCATCGATAATGTTCATTTATAAACAGATCGCACAACCCTTTCATTGCAAGATCCATTAATTCTTACCGGTATATATTTTTCCGACTATTACCAACACATTTTTTGTAGTTATATTTAGACCCCACTTTTATAATAGTACGTTTGGCTCGCTGAGCGAACAAATTAGAGCCGTCAGAGAGACTAGAACATAGTAATGAATCGTGTATGACATAATAAACTCGTTGTTAACTTTGATTATAATTGTATGTCTGCCTCTTATGAATACTAATACGTAAAAGTTTACGTTAGAGTAATTTTAACTGAACAAAATAGTATTATGCCTGTTAACTCCTTTCTCAGGCACGCGTGAAGCTTTCAAGTTAAAAGTAAATATCATATTCTGATTATACACAGTATCTCCATTTACTTTACGATAGTATACAAGGAAAGTATCTAATATTTTTAACGGAAAAGATACGATAGAATTTCCTCGGTGCGCCAGTTCGATTTTCCTTATTTACAAGATATCATATCGCGTGCGACCTGACCATACCATGAAACTACTATCATTCATAACATTTAGTTGGCAGTGGACTAAGAGTTCGACATAAATCGGTGGTGGCAAATGTCACAACGTATTTCATCTAGTTTCACTTACGGTGCACGCAGTTTTTAGCGGGGAACGCGAGCGCGACCGTGATCGCGTTCCAATAGCTCACAATGTGCTCGTTGACGCCCGCGCAGGTTGCATAATGTGTCAGTCGTGGGAGCGACTACGAACCGAGCCGTTATGCGACGCACGCCACTGGTACCGTTCCATTAGTGATTTTATTAGACGATTCGCGTGTATCGCCCGTAATCAATTTGAGCACATTGCAGGCGTTGTAAGTCGCCCCACTTGCGCCGTATTATAGAGCATAAAACGCTTTACAGCCACGTTCTCCGTTTAAACTCACACGGTATTCCATTCTGGGCTAATGTAAACGTTGCTGTGTATAATTTTGTTTTGTCCGCTTTATCTAGGACGCTGCAGTATCTATCACGAAATTTAATGGTGCCAACAGATCAATAGTTGTATACATATATTTTTGAAGTTAAATTGTATAGTTTCATCATTCGACAGGTCTTTTTAAAACATTTTAAGGTTTCTTAGAAACTATTTTAGTTAAGTGAATATTTTCGGATAAAATCGCTCGAAAAGTTGCATAATTTGTAAAAAAAAAACAAAGGTAACTCTTAATAAATACTTTCAACTAAAATATTTTTTAAACATATGGGATATATGTTTTTGAGTTATTGCTGAGAAACTGCACTTCTCAACCAAAAGGGCGTAAGGACACATACGCTCTTCTGCTGGTGCAATTTTTCACATTGTATTTTTTCATATGTAGTGCATTTATTTGTAATAATAGCTGCGAAACCCGGTTGCCCGCTTTTTAAATTACCCATGTTCATTTTCATTATTCATCGTAAGGATTTAATATTCAAAGAATTTCTTTTTTTATTGAGTCACCATTCATCTATCCGTCACAACGAAAATAAATTATATAAAATGAAAACAACGGTAGCTGCATTTTAAGACGACTTAATGAACATGAATGTAATTAACATTGAGGCACGACAAGGAGTGGCGGTCTCCTATATACATAAACTGCTATTTTATCCAGTTACATAAAAAAATAGAGGTTTGCATTTAAAATAAAATAAAAATGTATAAAAAAAATCGATACATGTAAAGGGCGTATTTAAAACAAAAGTTATAAAAATAATCGATACATGTAGAGGGTGGTACCTATGCGTAAAAATTTATGTTCCTATGTTTAGGATGAATACAAAGTATGGATTTAGAAGACTTCGATGCCATTTTTTATTCACCTCACGCCTTTTTTATTTCATTTAGCTCGATATTGAGTTTCCACAATACCAAACCTTCGTCATATAAGTCCGACTTCCACTGTACCTGTTATAGACGACATCGCTTTCATTTTTTTATATAAATAAAGTAGACTAAAGCCATAACGTTCCAATTATAGCTTTGACACGTAAACCAGTTTCCAAAATGTGGTTAATTTATTATAGCATCAATATTTGGGTTCGGTGAGTATCCGTGTCGGCGATGAGTCAACAATGACCGCTCACACCCACGGCCATTGTTAGTCTCAGTGGCGCACAGGTTCTTTCATTTACATACTCATCTCACCATAAACAAACACAAGTATTCGTTAGTTTTTCCGCGATCGGAATTTTACGATGTTGCTAAAACATTCCGTTTTACTGTTACCCTTGTCCTCATTTTTACATTTTAATAAATTTAAAAATATCAAGTTAAATGTGTTAAGTAATTCAAAACGTTTCGATACTATCGAATTTCAAGTTGAAAAAGATTGCATACAAATTTTAAAAAGATTTTTATGTTTAACTCACATTTATTATAAAACATCATAAAGATTATTCTTTAAGCTTTAACGGGATAATAATTGCTACGAATGTTACAGATAAAAATAAATTAAGTTACGGGACACCTGTTGGGCCGTCAAAAGTGGCGCGCACCCGCACCGCGCCCGCCACAGGTCGTTCACCCCGACACGACGTAATTAAAATCCTTCATGGAAAGCACGCCTGATGGAATCCATCCTGACCCCGCGCACGACCGCCTAGTACCTCCCTTTAAACGTTACTTTATAAATAGGAGCAACCCGACTTCGCGGTGTTACATTGCTCGTGATACACATGCGAATTATTGTTTATATACCGTAGTTAATAAGAAGTACTGAGTAGGTACTGGTGTGGTAACATTTTATACATGACATTCTGTTTGTCAGCTTGTCGCTTCTTTAGAAAAGACTTTAAAACAAGAATGATCTCGATGCGCTACGTATTATTTATTTTATTAGTATTTTTAAAATACTTGAATGATATCTATCTAATATCTTTTGAACGAGCAATTCTTGTATTCGTTAGTTTATATATATAATCTGAATCTCGGCAACGGTTTCAACAATTTTCATGAAATTTAGTATTTAGGGGATTTCGGGTCGTTAAAAAAAATACTTGCTCGGTCATTCAGGTACTAAACATTATATGATGATCTATTAGGGCCTTCAAACTCGTTCGTATTTATATGTATATTATGTTTGTCCACACATTTTTCCGAAACTAGTGTTCAAATTGTGACCACTGTTTTTATTGGTTTACTCCAACTTACGGATCAGTGGAGGTTTCGTCAAAATCGTGTCAGTGGCTTAGAAAATATAAAAGTGATGGCCGGGTTTACTTTATTACGAACTACCAGTACCTACCTTGTCAAACAGAAAAACATCTTAAGACCTTGGCCAAATTCTTTGTGCACTAATTTAAAATTAATTTAAAAATTCTTAAAAAAAATACAACAAAAACCAAAGGAAAAGAAGATACCAAACATATTTAGGACCGATAATTTTCTTTGAGGTCGGCGCCATTGTAAGTTATTAAATAAAATTATGGGTTTATTATTATCTGTTAAATATAGAGGGCTGATTGATTCATCACTTGAGCGAGGCAGGCTATTGAATACTAAGCTCGGTCTCATTACATGGTGATGTGTGGTTATTAAAATAATTAATTCAGGCTGTACGGAATTTCATCAAGTATGTTAATGAAGTGGAGTAAAAAGAATCCCAATCCTGATAGCCTCCTAATTATAAAACTACTGGACATGAAATTTTAACGGACAAGCAAATACATTTAGATTGTTAAAAAATCCCCGATTTCTGTCAAAAATTAAAAAGCAGTTCGATCATGTAACTAGGAATTAAAAAGTAAATATCAAGGCCAAGGTTACATTGTGACTACAATTAAATCCTTCTTTTTTAAAACAACTGTCCCAGTAGGGTACAACCCCTGTGACGCGGGAGACTTTACAAACATTAAATTCACGGACAAAAACAATCACGTATTTTTAAATAGATTTATAGTATCATTATAATCAGGAAATCGGGGCGCAGTATCTCCTTGTGCCCAATAGTTCAGCGAAGATGGCGTGTCGCCGGCGCGGGCGCAGTCACGAACCACGCTGCGATCCATCGCTGTTCTCACGTGACCCTCTTAATTATAATCTCACTGCGCTTGCAATCGCGTCAACTGTATACGTGTATATAAACTACTCTTTTTACACTACTATTTTTATTTTCATTATTATAATTTCGACGAAAAAAACTAATTTCAAAAAATCGACTTCAAAAATAACTCAAACTAATACTTTTTTTGTTAAAACACTAAATTAACCAACTAAACCCAAATCAAAAGTAGATACATTACAAATTGGGGACCTATAACCTTCTTGAGGTCGTTATATGTAAATATAATTTAATTCCAATCATATTATACACATAAGTAATAAATTGAGAACTTACTTATTTGAAGTCTGTTATCCAACGGTTAAGTTTTTATGGTTTAAGCAATTATATTATTTATTTAATTAAGTAAACGGCTAGACCGTAAAATTTATTCTTCATAGTATTATATTTAATTTCTTTATTATTGCGGATTACTATCTTTATAGGCAAAATCGGTGTACGGTTAGCAGGATTTACACGCCTCTGTCAGCACAATGCCCGATGAGCGCTGGTAATCTTACTCAGTCACTTAAACGCAACACAAACTGTAATCGTACTGCTTAATTTGAGCGCAGAAAACTCGCTGTGGTAGAGCAATGTACCTCATATATTATTATGTATTAAGAGAGATTATCTCGCTTAATGCGTCATAATATCTCTAGAATTAAAGTTCTATAAAATAAGGATAAAAATATATACACTTAATAGCAGGTCTATGAACATAATCATTTTAGATTGCTCACATACACCTAGATTTAGTCTTGCTTAGTAATTACATCCATTATAATAACTATATTCGCACGAACCCGACTTGTAATCTGAATAATTTTAATATAATATCTAAATTCTACGCATGTTATAAATACCACCAATACATCTTTCATAAGCACTTTTCGTATTAACTGTAATAGCTTTTAAATCCCATAAACATTAGTAGTCTACAATAATAGAGTAAAAAACAAGGCAATTTAAAAGCTAAAGTTTTAGAAGCATCTATTTATATAGAAAACTAAATCGTTTCATTTAGTCGTTATAGTTTTACTAGTAAAGAAGACGCAGTAAATTTTTATTTTTAAAATCTTGTTGTCACTTCTGTTTTCATTTCGTAAAAAAATAATGCAAGGCTTAGATTCATTTGTCATAGGACGGTATATTTGAATTTTTTTGAGGATATCATGAATATGAGTGAGAATAAGGCTTGACATATTGAATTATTACGGATCTTAATCGCGTGAATTATTTAAGGTAAAATACGTTGTTTTTTGCCCGGCGTTTCGGCCGTATTGCAACGGCCGGGGTCACGAGTAAGTAGACTGTTCTTCTCTCACGGACTACAATTTCTGATTTTTGGGATTCTGACTGCCTGGAGCTTTGAATATTGTGCGATTAATTAATAAATAAAGAGTGTACTAAATGCGCCTATGAGGTGTAAGTATATTATTCGATAATTGTAAACAGTATTCGGCTATAACTGTTCAACTTACTGTGCTTTATCTTTGTAGTCGACTAGAAATAGTGAAATGAATCTCGGCAACAGCGTTGCTTTCAATTTGTACTATTCATTTCCTTTTTTAGTTGCATTAAAAATTAAAAACGAAGCTATTTTCTATAACAGGTTGTTACGTTTTGAGTAAATAAATGTATTTGTGGTGTTAATATGCTAATATACGAGCTAAATTGGCATTGTGCAGTAGAGTCTGTGTTTTGACATTAAACTATAGCTAAGAAGATGAGTCGCGAAGACCATTGGTTAATATCATTGGTCTATTGCAATTTTTTGGGTTTCATAAACCCAAAAAAAATGCAATAGACCAATAAAAGAATCTGTCTATTAAAGACAGATTCTTTTATTTCCGCCAAGAATTGTCTCATTAATATATTTTGCATAATTAAAAAAACTTTATTCTGTAAATCTATGGTACATAACATTCCATTGCAAAATGTTGAAAATCTATTTGTTGTGCTAACAAGAAAATCTCTCATATTAAGCTTAAAGATTTATCCTTATCGTTGTATTTTTTTTTTAATTTTTGGACGCACAACTTTGACTTCAGGTAAAACGTTGTACAAAAACTTGACATGATCCCTATCCAAATCTTCAGAAGACTTGGCTCGTAAGTTGTGGGTTCGTGATCTAATTCTGGTAACGCGTGGTACTTCGGTTCGGTACCAACCTGACCCGAGCCCCGGTCGTGCACTCCAGATCGTTTGTTATACTTTTGCGGTTCGCGAACGCTACCAGTTGTTCCGTGTGCAATTGCAGACCTAGATACCGTAGGTAGCGAGGGCCGAAGACCTTAATAATGTACAACTTACGTGGGAAAAATGTAGACTTCTTTCTCTTTATTTTTATTTTTAACCCTTGACACGAGAAAGGTATCAAATATTTGAAGTATAATTTGTTCCCAGTGCACAGTGACATTGCTTCTATTGAGAAGCGATGTATCCGTGCACTGGGAACAAATTTGGGCTTTTTACTGTAAATTCCTTTTTTGTTTCTTATGATAACTTATAGCTAAGATCCGTACTGATAAATGCATACAGTAGTTAAAATAAGTACATGTAAGGATTAGTAATTTCAGTAATTGAAATTCTTACCATAGTTGATAAAATCTATTAATGCCTTTAATGATCATTCACTTTATCAACGCTTTTATATAGATAATCCGTAGCATGGCATGCGTCGAAGTCCTTGAATATTTTAGAATTCATTTATCTACTAGAAATTTTTTACTTGGACAAGCATTCAATTATTGTCATTAATCTATACTAATATTATAAAGCTGAAGAATTTGTTTGTTTGTTTGAACGCGGTAATCTCAGGAATTACTGATCCGAATTGAAAAATTATTTTACTGTTGGATAGCCCATTTATCGAGGAAGGCTATATAACATCACGACCAATAGGAGCGGAGCAGCAACGAGAAATATTGCAAAAACGGGGAAAATTTATGCAGACGAAGTTTCGCGGGTCAGCTAGTAATTAATATTTATAATTAATATAATACCTATTGTAATAAATAAACTCATACATATTAATAAATTAATTGAAATTATTGCCTTTATTAACAATCATAATAGTAATGCATTATTCATATATAAATTATGGTTAAAGCACCGAATTAACTTAACAACAATTAGTTGATGTTTAAAATTACCTCTATATTTATAAACTATTTTTACATATTGCTTGTTATAATACGGGTAGCTTGTATGATACGTAGTCACACGTTGATTTATGTTTTAATTGCTCAACTATAAATAAAACTATGCATTAAAACTGGTTGCATATAAATATCTCAAAGCTCGCATTCAGTTTATGAAAAGTTAAGGTCAAAAATATCGTCACTAACTGCCGCACTGAAAGTATTTTAAAAAGCTTATTAAATCATCCATTAGTAACGATTTTATATGACAAAATTTGAAAAGGGAATGATTTAAGTAAGCATTAGACTATTGTGAGTACGGCAGTTAATGATTAACTATATCAAAATAATTTTAAATATCTGATTCAGACATATCAATAATTTTATTAATGCTAGGTATGTCCCACCGTAACGCTCATTAGGCGATTTTATATATGATATTCTGATGTATAAGCTATAACATTGTACAGTTTCATTAAAATTCGTTCAGTAGTTTTTGCGAGGAGTTAGAAATATTAATCGTTACAAATTTTATAATTTTAAGTAGTATTTCAAATAACTCAGTCTAAATTTAATTTATTTCGTCGTTCAGGCAATATTTTATACTAAATTCCATTTTTCCTGTAAGGTTATTTTTTTAGTAGGTAAGCCTACAATATATTATTTTGCACACAAATAGTAGTTAGATATTCTTAGGTACTAATGCGAGCGCTCGTTGATGTCTTTTATATGAACTATCCGCAGTGCTCCGACTTATAGGTTCTTTATGACAACTAATGTTCTTATTTTATATTAATTGTGTTTTTGTTTATCATGGGACATAGTTGAATAATTTTTACTGCAAGATTTTTTATTATATGTGTATAATTTTAATTTGACCGTACAATATTATTTCCATACATTACTTAATAATAATTATTAGGTCGTAAAGTTTATAGGTAGAATTCAAAATCGATTGCATAAATGATAAATTTACCCGCAAAGGGAACCAAACGAAGCGGCTCTAAATATAGCGCAGTGCCATTATTGCTATATGCGCATCGGAGCTTATCGCTCTATACACGATTGAAGACAAGCTCGCGCGCATCATCGCAAAAACCTTCCTTCATACATACGATAACGGTACGCATTACGCTACTCATTTTTCTACGTTATTGATTTTTTCATAAGAATACGGAGACTTGCTAGCCAGCTTGTAAAATATAGTAGCAAAATAAATGTAACCTGTCAATTGTATAAACTTTTCATTGGTCTTGTCACACACAATCTCAATAGACCTTAAATTATATATGGAACAGTTAGAATTTTAACAGAAATAATCGATCAACTTTTAATATGTATAATATCTAAAGTACTTGTACTTGCTGGATCGAGCTTAGTCAGAACCACTATAAAATATTTAATAAAACCAGTTTATTGTACTGGATCACCTGACTCCTTTTAACTATCCAGACTTAAGGTATTTTTTCTGCATAATCGTATAGCTATTTTTTATTTATTTTAAAATAAACATCTTAAAAACGTACCTTGGAAGGGCTGCAACAAGGGTAGTCGAGGGATTCGGGGCACGTGATGAATATATAGTTCAAACAAATTTCAACACGCAGTTTATGAACTTTTCACTGTTCGATTATCACAGGCGGGTCGCACAGTCCTCGGGGTGATCGCGCGCAGCGATGGTCACGAACCTAGTGTCGCGGCCACTCTCGACGAGACACTGAACTTGCCGGAGTGCGCCCCAACGGTTATAACATAACACGTCTGACGTAACCTTAACCTTGCAAGAAGAAGAGGAACGAGCCGTCGAAGGACGGAGAGAGAGGGCGATAGGCCCGAGTGAAAGGGAGAGATGGTACGACCGCCGGACGGACTCGCGGACGTCGCGGCGCGAACCCGCGGCGATTCACCGCGCCGGCCGCTGTCGGCTCACACTCGCCCGCGGTCACACTGCATCCCGCCAACTTCCCATACCTACCCAAACGCCGCTTGCTTGTTATATTTATATTTCACACTACTGTTTGTTTACGACCATTCAAGCTTTTAAGTAATAAAGTAGGTCAGTCATATGTCAATACATTTAAAACTATTGTTAGGTACTATCAATTGGAACAAAAAAAAATGAAAGTGTTTCCGTACCTACTTAAATTCTGATACCACGACACATAAGTGTAAAAACATTACTTTTGTTTAACTCTCGCAGTAGGGTAGTACTAGCCCTCGTGGGGTACTTAACTAACTAACTTTGGCTAAGGCATCGGCTCAGGTCTCACAATCGTGATGTCGCGGGTTCGAATCCTACCTATTATATTACCGACATGAATCCACTTCTTACACAAGCCATTGAGCTTAGCTGAACGGGTTAACAGGATTGCTAGTAATAATAATAAAATAAAACATACAAGTGACGGACACAAAGTACCCATATCCACTATGATAGTTAATTGAGAAAGTTAATTGAGAATAACATTTTTTTTTAAAGACCACTGCTGCAGTAATTTACAAGCCCTGTGTCACGGGGGTCTTTACAAACATACAAGTCACGGACACAAAATACACCCAGACCCGGAACATCAATGTCCCATGTGGGAATCGAACCCACTATATCCTGCGCAGCAGTCGCACGCACTCCCACCGCCAAGTTTAAGTCTGACAAAGAATTCAAACTTAAACTTATGTCCAAGATTAGTAAGTCTGTAGAAAGCATATTAACATATGTATACCGTACCAGCTATTGATATGCTACCAGTAACTAACGGCACGAATCTATTATTCATAGTTGTCAATGGCAGATCAAGGATCACTCGGTCACATTTATGAGTAGGGAAAGGTTCCCGAATTGCAACGGTAAATTCGAACTGCATTGGTGTACTTAGAGTAAAATATACCAACAATTTATATACCACTTTATGTCCGACGAGTTGTCAGCAAGGGACATGATTATGGCGCCGCACTTAACAATAATTATGTACCTGATCTGCTTCTAAGTTAAGATACCTAGATTTGCGTGACTGTAACTGACACTCACGTGGTACCTTACGGACTAAAACCTTAGCGTGCCAAGATACAATATAAATGTGCAGTTAAAATTAACTTTATAGAGTCTTCTCAAGTTTTTCGCTTTCAGTGCGAGCTTCGTCGTTAGATTTAGTGGTCAATCAAGCAATATCTGTGGCCGGCGCCTTACAGATATATCAATTGAATTACCGTGTTGAATTAACGTTAGATTGACTCATTTCTCTAAGTTCACTCTGGCGATTATCACGAACGGATAGCAGCAACATTTCTTCTTTATTTTTGTTCTAAGTTTGTTCTAAAGTGCCTTTATTTATCTGTGTCAATAAAATATTTTTCATTCACCAAGCGAGTAAGAAAAGTTAGAAGAGATAATATCAGTAGATGGTTGATCAATGTAGTTGGATAGTTAAGTCGTCGACATCTATCACAACATGAAATCAACATGGCTGCTGGTTTAATCTTAATATATTATGTTTTAGATTGATGACGTCATGTTGCAATCGTTCTGTAGTCAGAACGATTGTACTGATGGAGCTACAGTTAAACTAATGCCTGCGAGCTAAAGGGCTTCGGTTTCAATCCCCACATGTCACAAAAACTGTATCTCCGATTCTGAACATATCTTATGTCCATGATTTATTTGTACAGTTCTCTGTTGTATAAAGGGTTTATCAAAAAGAAGATGCTATAAACGATAATTCATTTTACCACATCTCGTTCTTTGACCTCAATATGTTTATAAGTAACAAGGCAAGGCAATGTTGACAATAGCAGCAGGTGAACAATTTCCATACATGCAGTACCTACCTCTAAACCTTTATTGGCTACACACAATGATGCTTGTTAAATAACTATTATAAAGCGTACAATTGTTACTTAAATTGCTCAATCTTTTACTCTCATCTTCACATTTGTGAATGAAAATGTAAATGCATTTCGCTTTCAAATTGAACAATTGCGACGTTTTGCCTAATGACATGTGCCAAAGAAAAGATTATGTCGACGACCTCCACTTTCTAAGACGTCTGATCTTGAATGTTGTTTATTTAAAGTTTTTTATTTACTTTTCATTTTAATTTTCAGTCCTTCGCTTTCACTCAGCACTTCCCTTAGTCATTCGAAAGATAAATGGATCCATTATATATAAAGCACGATGTTTCACAAAACAAAATAAACGATGATACGAAAATGTATAGGTTGTCTTTGTCTAACCATGTATTATGTAAAGAAAGAACAAAACATAGTGTCTACGTTACCATACTAATATTCATCTGCGTATTTGAACCAAAAGTAGGCCGATACATTATGTTATAGAATTTTTACACCCACAGAAACACGTGATTCAAGTTATTAATCAGATAAGCGAAACGAATTTTTTAATGGTTTCTGCTTACAAACAAGGAGAAATCGAACTTGATTGTTTCACACGCTCGTAGTAATTTAAAGCTAGCTAAATTTAAAACTGATTTCATAGTTTGCGATGCATACTAATCCGTACTAATATTATAAATGCGAAAATGTGTCTGTCTAACTTACCTTGCCTTTTTATGGCTATTTGGCAAGGAGATAGTTGGTATCCTGGGGACATCCACGCGAGCGGAGCCGTGAGCGAAAGCTGTTACGTAATGTCTTTGTGTAAATACTTGTTATATGTATTCCTATGTGCATTCTTTTGATCGTAATCGTGAGGTTGTAATCTTCATTAGTGCAGTCGATTCATCATAGTTTCACATCAATTCATCAAGTTTCCTCTGTCAATTATTACATCATAAAAGAATGTTCCCAAGACTATCTGTAGTCTGTTATGCTTCACGTCATATTTCCCGTCTGAGTGCCTATTACGCCCCGGGATATGAGGCTACTCATTCATTTATTGGTCTGTGATACCTATCTTATTGTTTATTGCGATATGCAATTTTACTTGTAAGATTACTTCAATAATTAAGAAGAACAGTTATGCACATGTGCGATGCAATAAATTTATCTTTTAATGATACCGGAAGCATGATTTGTATGTATGTATTTGATGAGTTAAAAAATGGGAACATGCGAGTTAGTAAAAGTTCAAATATACACACGCAATGTCGATGAAAGGCTTAAAATAAAAAAAATGTTATCATAAAAAGGAAAGTATTTATTTTATAGTCGGCTCGAACCAAATCAAATCGGAATGATTTATTCACTCGATTTTAATTAATATGCATTTGCATGCATGTCTGCAATGTAATAGGTCTGTCAACTTTTGTGCAATATGTGTAGAATTAATTATTTGAAATCTACTCTCGATTAAGTTATGATTATGACTACTAGTTTTATGTTTAAAGTCCGACTGCGACAAAAAATCTCGATCTAAGTGTAAAACAAGATGAAAATCGATACTGACGTTAAGAGGATAGTCGTGATTGCGTGGCAGTCAGCAAGCTTAAAGGTAGCATACAAATACAGCTATCCTCTATCATTCAATCTAAAACCGGCCAAGTTCGAGTCGGACTCGCAAAGGTCAAGTACAAATTATGGTTTTTAGATTTTCCTTCTATAAGAATGACAATCAGAAGAACTTTAAACATTTTGATTTCCCTGTGAGCGATTAAATATACGATTTAAACGGTCGTATCTTTTGGTTGAGTTGACTTAGACATTTAGTTTTTCATAGCTCCAAGAGACTCAGGACTACAAGTTCTGAGTATTTGATATAAATTTCTATTTTATAGGTACAGTCAGCTACAAAAGTTTATGACTAAATACAGATTTACAAAACACCTGTACACTAAAACATTCCATAAGTAAGGTCTTTTTCACACGTTCCGGTTTCAATCCGGCACAAGGTACCCGGTCGCGACGAACGTGTAGCGACCCGACCGGACGGACGCTGGAAGGTGTGAAACATACCGTACATTATCATCTTTTTATTATATTATCATACACTTCGCGTCGTGTACCCGGTTTCAGGCGGCTATGCGGCACTGAATTTAAACCGGAGCGTGTGAAAAGGAACTACAAGTCTAAGGTTTTCTGTACCTAAGTGTCAGACTAAAAGTTAGAGATTATCAATAAATATTTTACTGGTTTTGGGCTGTTTCTATGTTCAAAGACGACTCCCGCAGAACCCTACTGTGGGAGTCGTCTTTAAAAAAAAGCCCTGTGTCTCGGGGGTCTTAACAAACGTACAAGTCACGGACACAAAGTACACCCAGACTCGGAACAACAACCTCTTGCGTAGCAGTCGGACACACACTTTAATGTAAAATTAATTAATGTTTTGAAAGTTTCATTGTCTCGTTAAGTTCCTGAACATTTGAAGTGACTAAGAGTTCAGAAACATTAAAATATTTATTGATAACCTACTTTTGGTCTGAAACGGTCTATAGGTACACTATGATATGGAAAAAGGGTATTAATGCTTTTTTGTAACTTACTGATGACCAGATTATTTTCTCTCCTAGTCACGACCATTACATATGGAATGTTTTAATGTATACAGGTGTTTTGTAAATCTCTATTTAGTCATCAACTTTTGTAGCTGACTGCACCTCCACACATTTTTGAAAAATAAATCGTTAACAACTGGAGACCAGAAAATTATATATGTTCTTTTTTCCTTTAGATGTACGGAACCCTATAAAGGTGACGAACTGCGGTCGAATGTTGACCTGGGCGAACCCAAGTTTATATTAATAACTTTAAACCAAATTAAAAATAGGCGATTTATAAACGAGTTAGTAGCACCCTTTCACATGTGCCCAAATACTACTCCACTGAGTTCATTTCTGAACTGAAATAATTTGAGGCATGAATTAACTGTACACATTTTATCCATTTGTCATTCATGATGAACAATTGCGAATAGAAAATAGTCTAGCTTAATAATGAATTTCAAAATGGATGTAACGTCAAGAACAGGTTTAAATGGCGCCACCTGTCACTTTAGTTGATGCGATGATTGCGAAACATAAATCACCATGACTTTTGATTAACCAAGGAACATAAAATTGATAGATTTTAGACTTAAGATCTTTTTACAATGGTGATTTATCTCGACTATCAGTTAGAGGTATCAGCTCGTGTATAGCCTAAGGTTTTTACTCGAATATTACATGTTTAAAGGATATTTTCAAGTCAATTTAAGGTATTTGCAGTAGCCTAGTGGTTAAAGCATCAAATATGCAATCGAAAGGTCGCAGATTTGAATCCCACCCCATTATACTTACAGCGTGACCCACTCCTAAACAAGCAATTTAACTTAGCTGGAGGGGTTAACAAAATTGCTAGTATTGAGAGACTAACCATGCTAGTTATCTTTAAAAATATATATTAAGGATAGTGTGCACCATGGTTTATATTATCTAATTTACGTTAAACATGTTCCATGCTATCTTTTTTTTATCTCTGAGAAAAAAAAAAACAGAAATGTCTCATGTAAATTAGTCTTTATAATAGATATGGTTTCTATATCACCCCGTGGGTTATCGTAACTTTTTAATTAATTACTTGTAAGTATTAATTTACTCTCCTAGGTGTTAATTTATTCTACCCTTCTGTCTGTTTTCTAATAATCATTTATTATTTTGATTAATATAATTGACCAAAACTTGATTATTTAAAAGCAAAATTGTAATAAACTCACACTTGTTGAAACTTCGATGTCTTTATATAATTATTTACTGTCTTAATTTATATTAAAACATGCCGTTACCTACGGCTGTGCTTACCTGTTCCATACACACTTTGACCACCCTCTTTGCTCACCTTAACCTGTGGTAGGTATAAGCCATGGGCCTTCTGGGTGGGTACCATAATTGTCTCAGTTATTCTTTAGTGAAATTGTAATGTAACACAACACTGTGTTTTGATTGAAGGGCACTGTAACACTGTTGTGATAATTGGTTCAACACTTATCGATAACTTAAAAAAGTTATAAGTATCCGATCTGAATAACTTTTGAGTTATTCAGATCGGATACTCCGTATCTAATTTTGTAATATTTTCTATTCCGGTCTGATCAACCGTGCATCACAAATAAATTGAAAAAAGTTATCTATTGATAGTTTTTTCGGACAGTTAGCAATATAATTAAAAAACAATATAATGCAGGGTTTTTTGAAATACTTATTACCTAATCATTATTGTAATGGAAATGCGTATTTTTACAGATTATTTCGCAGATTGTTTGACTTAGCTAACATAATATAATATAAGCAAATACTCTGTGAAACTATGAAAAGAAGACTTTTTGCATATTTTCGCAGGTTAAAATTATAGAAAACCGGACAAGTGCATGTCGGGCCACGCGCAATGTAGGGTTCCGTAGCTATTCAGCACAATAATGCGGTATAAGAAGTGGGTTTTCTTTTGTTTTTGTTTCACACTACTAACAATGTTATTTAAGTATTTTTCAGTATTAAAATAAAATTTTGTTACTTCTCACTTGATCCGCTGGTTTATGTAAGCATGACAGTTTTCCTTTTAATTTCATCATATACTTTAGCTAGGGGAGGGGTGAGGGGACACTTGGCTCTAACAAAAATTTCTAATAATCAAGTTACAGCTTTCTAGTACTAAGGGTCTCTGAGCTAACTTGGGGACAGACCGACAGACGAACGGACGGAGAGAGTGAAACTATTTGCGTTTTGCCATTTTAGCACCTGTACGTATATTTTGTTGCTGACTGTCCCAAAATCTAATAGATAACAAAGGTATCCGACCGAAATGTTTTTTTTTAAATTTGTTTGAGATACCCTACACGGTGGATCAGACCGGAATAAGAAATATTATAAAATAAAACGGATTAGATACGGGGTATCCGACCGGAATAACACTTACTGTCTATTGGCTACAATTGTTTTAAAAATTACAGCTGTCATCAAAATGCAGTATTCAAAACATTAATTCTCACAATTGATAAACGTCCTACTCGATATCCTTGACGAATACTGTTAAGTTCATGAAAGACGAATAGTGTCATCTGACAGGTTTATCATACCTGATCATTTTGTATGACATCCATGAAAAATGACAGGGTGGCCCATTCCGGGTCTAATTTAGCACACCGCACCGTGCCCACATAATAATCACGAAAGATGTAAGTTGCCGATTTTTTATGTTTTCAACGAAAATGCCTATTAAGTTTGCCGCTAGGCCTTTGATAATTGCACACAATAAATAAAATTATGTAGTGACATTTCCTTTTAGTTGCAATCAGTTATTTAGTACCAACAACAACATTAAGTTCACTATTTCATGTTAGACACGGTTGTAGAAGGAATGGCGTGCTAATGTTTTACTCTTACGTTTTATTCCCTTAATATTTCTCTTGTGGCTGCGGTGGCGTTTAAACAAAGTGCTATATGCCTTTCAACACTGGCATGATTAACGAAGTTTTCGATTAGTAGTGTTATTAAATTCCTTGAACACGTTTTGTAGTAACTAGCCATCATAGTATTTAGTAGGGTTTTCATCATGGTATTATTCCTCCGTGTTTACAATATTTTTACTTATATAAGAAATACATTTGAAAGAAAATTGCTATCTTAGTGGTGAATGAATTCATTCATACTTAGATAAATCAACATAGACTGAGATAGCTCTAAAAAGAGACACTAGCTTACTAGAGACCTTGGTCTAGTGGTTAGTGATCCTAACTGCTAAGTAGGAGGTCGTGAGTACGATCCCCACCCAGGATAAAACTTTGTGTGATGAGCACGATGGTTTATTCTTTGTCTAGGTGTTATTTATCTATAATATGTATGTATTTAGAAATATATAAGTATGTTTATCAGTTGTCTGGTTTCCATAGTATAAGCTCTGCTTAGTTTGGGATCAGATAGCGTTGCGTGAGTTGTCCCAAGATATTGTTATTATATATTTTAACCATAGTTATTTCGTGATATCAAGTCTGTGCAACCGCGATTAGAATTAAGTGTTCTAAGAAGAGAGTAGAAGGAAATCATCCCGAGTATCTTTCACTTGTGAATGAGTTTTGACAAAACACGTATGAGTGAACGCCGCGGCGTAGGTAATATAATGCTTCGAGCTATTCCTGTATTTCTCTGAAGTTATCCCAGTCAGCTATGGTTGTAAAAACGTACTCTCAGAGGTATTATTTTTAACATTTATCAAAAATGTTGAAAAAAGTCTTCTGTCTTATCTCAAATCAAAGTCTGTCATTTGTACGCCATTTTTAACCATCATTGTTGTATTACTAGGAACAAGCAATGGCACTCACCAAGTCGGGTCAAAAGTTTAAAAGTTGAGAAACTGTACAATTTGGCAGATAAATATATTACTATCCTGATTAATTATGTATATGTATTTGTCCTTTTCATTCCGTTTGTTTTATAATTTACACGACTTTAAACAACGGGCCATTAATCAACGGAGACAGGTTTGGAGGTTCCAATACCGATTTTTTTTTAACTACCTTTGACTTTATTTAACCTACCTATCTTAATTTTACTCTTGATATTAGTATCTTCACTAAGCTGCTCGTACCGATAACAAATTACCGGCCTTTAAACGATCGGTAGAATCTCGTTTAATATTATAAAGTTAAGTGTAGATTACGCAAAACAGGGTTCGGCTCTGTCAAAAAATTATATAGAAAACCTAAATATTAGGACACGAAAAATATTGTGTCACTAGTCAAAGAGTTTTTCTAGTAGATGAAATAAAGAAATTTAAGGATATGTCATAATCTTCTTCTTCTCAGCCGGTACGCTCTTGACAGAGCGGTCGTGATCGCTATGAACTTGTAGTATTATTGGAGGGGGAAGATGTGATGCGCTTTACGATGTTTCGCCATTGCTGCCTACTAGAGGTCATCCTGCTGCACTCGTTCAATGAACCTCCAACGGCTGACTTGATCTGGTCAGTCCATCGCGTGGGTGACCTTCCGCGCGGTCTAGTGCCTTCCACCTTTCCTTGGACGACAAGGCGTTCTATGGATAGGTTGTCACGCCGAGAAACATGTCCGAAGAATGTTAGGATGCGAGATTGTACTGTCGAAATATGATCCCGCAAATAAATCTTGAAGTTGCGGAAAAATGCCAAAACGAGCATTTTCGTATTGTCATAGTCATGGCGTTCGTAATCTAACATATTTACGAACGAATATTCTACTTT
Organism: Herminia tarsipennalis; assembly: GCA_945859575.2. NCBI lineage: Eukaryota > Metazoa > Arthropoda > Insecta > Lepidoptera > Erebidae > Herminia > Herminia tarsipennalis. The sequence goes on from OX243835.2 coordinate 14,309,742, forward strand.
ATTTTGATCTGAGCTCCTGCGCACTGTAAAGTAATGGTTGTGTGCGGAAGAGCGAGGCCGGCGATCGTGTCGCTGTGTACGTAGCGCTATACAAATAATTCTCTCAGTGTAATGCCCCCTTAAGGTTTGGATTTATGTTTGACTGCATATTTTTTACTCTGCCAGGCACATATAAGAAATAGATTTTCTTAAAAACTCATTCATATATAGCCATTACTACGCTAATACAATTAGGAGAAATCACGTGGAACCCACGTGGGTGAATCTGTTCAAAATCAAGTACAATATCTTACACATGTAAATAATTTCCTCGTAATAAAAGTATATCTGCTTACATTTCGATAAATAGTTAAAAAACTATAATACTTAATACACAACTTAAAACCATGTTTGGCATAATTGTGATCTACACTAATATTATAAAGCTGAAGAGTTTGTTTGAACGCGATTATCTTAGGAACTACTGGTCCGAATTAAATAATTATTTTACTGTTGGATAGCCCATTCATCGAGAAAGGCTATAGGCTTTATCACACCAAGCTAGGACCAAAAGGAGCGAAGCAGCTAAGAAAAATGTTGCAAAAACTGGGAAAATTTAAGCAGACGATGTTGTGTGGGTCAGCCAGTCAATTATAAGCCAATAACCGGTACCAAGTCACAGTTTAACTAGGCATAAAAAGTCCACAATTTCCAAGTTTGTTATTGATCTTACGGCTCATATATTTCTTTAAACGCCGCAACCTACTATATATATTGCATAGAACAATAAGTTGGGGTACAATGCTACTATTCCTACTAAGAATCTTGTGTTTCTATCAGTGAGTAAACGCATCATTACAGACGTGTTTGTCTGCAATTTTAGCACATAAAAACCCTAAAAACCCAAAATGTTTAATTAATGTTAATCAAACAGCTAAATGGCGTCTCGATTAAAGTAACTATTTGTGAGATACTATGCCAAAAACCTAGAGATATACATGGTAATGCGGCAGTAGCCTAGTGGTTATGGCGTAAGGATCACAATCGAGAGGTCGCGAGTTACAATCCCACCCATTATACTACCGACGTGACTCCTAACACAAGCAATTTAGGTTTGCTGGTGGGATTAACAAGTTTGCTAGTATTGCTATCTTAATAAAAACTATCTTCTATCTCTCTTTCGTAAGAGTTAAAAAGAAATGAAAAAGACAGACAAAATGTTTAACTTGATAACGTTTTATAATCGATGCAGATGTACGTACAAAATTGTGCCTAAATAAAAGTCACGTTATTGATTGGGTGCTTAGCAATTGCGAATGGCGATTGCAGTGACATGACATGCGATACAATTGGAACTAACGTTATTTATTGGTTGCAAAGCAACGCACATTGCGATATTTCATCAATCTTTTATTATGACTTTATTACGTAAAATTATCGTCCGTAAACCGTAAAGAAAATCTGCTTTCTATCCAGACACAAAACTAAGCTGATTTCCGTTTATAATCTATATATTGATACGTGAAGCAAAAGGATTCTAAAACCACAAAAAAAACTCTTTTAACGAAAATTGCGCTAACTGAGGAGTATAAAATTTCTCCCACTTATAGCACCACCACTCTTTATCTATATAAATATAAAGAAAGAGTGCGGAATGGTAATATAAAAAGAAAAAAAAACATAAATTAATTATGGTCGAATTTCAACCACGGGTGACCACTAGTATAAAATAATAGACCACATTGTACATATTGCTCTGAATGGCCCAATACGCTTGTAACTTGTAAGTCGCTGGATTTTTCGATCAAGTATTCATACAATACACATTTCACAGTAGTTATAATTTGTCAACGACCTATATCCACATAATGTCAATCATACGTTCGTAACTTAATTAGTAAACGGTAATTTTCATTACCGCGTAAGTAATTACCTAGACGTTTATTATTTTTCAACAGGCTGTACGGCTCCTTTAATTGTTGATAATGTCGTTCATTCTGTAACTAAATACCAGTCTTTATTGTTGAAAGGTTGAATTCCTAACTTTATTGATCCTGTGAAGTAAGTACTAGTAAAGTATTACATTCAATTCTTTTAGACTTGTGTTGTATTAACAAATAAAGGGGTTTCTTTTTTATTTTTTGTCATAAAATAGAAACATACCGTTACATTATATGAACTTGTTTTGCGATAGCATTAGCACTAAGCGTAAGATATGGCCATGAAGATATTATCGAAGTGTAGTCCATACTATGGATACCTACATATTTTAATACGCGAGACGTGGAACATCGATTTTCACCCATTTGTTAACGAAATGAGACATATTTTTTATTAACTTTATCAAATAAAAAAAAAATGATTTATAAACATGACTATGATAGCTTGTCAGTCGAAAAGTGATTAGAAAGATTTGACTACTTTAAAACATGGCAATAATATACCATGAACGGATATTTGCAGGCAAGCCTATACGATTATTTTCGTGATTAAATTATCTTTCTTCCAAAACCATTTTTATTGGTTATCAGATCGGGGTAGATAGCTACTGCTACTACAACTTAGCTGTTCATACCTTGCCAAACTTAGGCTTGCCAAGTTGGCAAACCTACCAAAACATAATCTCCATGTTAAAAACTATCAGTTGTAATTAAATTTATTCGGTTATCAAAAGAGTGAGCAATATGAAATATAAAAAAAAAATGTGTGGCACTGGGGGACTGCCGCGGTAAAACTATTGCATAACCTTTTTTATCAACTAAACGGGACACCTACCAAATACATATTACGTAATGGAACCCCAAGTTCAGTCCGGGCGGCGGACAGGAAGGAGGGGGGGGGGGATTGAAGATCTTAGTAGATTTACCAAAAGGCCAGTTATGATTTTCTCATATCCATATCCACTATGATAGTTAATTGAGAAAGTTAATTGGGAATAACATTTTTTTTTAAAGACCACTACTGCAGTAATTTACAAGCCCTGTGTCACGGGGGACTTTACAAACATACAATTCACGGACACAAAATACACCCAGACCCGGAACAACGATTTGTGGATCACACAAAGTAGTGTCCCGTGTGGGAGTTGAACCCACGACCCCCTGCGTAGCAGTCTGACAAACTCCCACCGGATCACAGAGGCAAATTGGAGTTATCCAATCATGTCAATTCATTTCATTTTTCATTTTAAAATTTCTAACCAATTCATTTCATATCTTTTCTACGAAAACCCTGAGTTCCGCGGAACCCACTTTAGAAAACGCTGGTCTATTTATTTCCCTCGTCCTAACGGAAGTGAAGACGTTGAGATAGTAATTTTATTTCAAGTAGCTAATAGTATACGTATTCATATCGTAATCCTTATAAATATTATTTTCATGGAAATAGCTTCTAGCGTTCAATGTACCTACTAGTCTATCATTCAAAGTCTGTTGAAATGAAACGTGAGTATTATTTTATTAGATCTTTAAGAATGATGTTGAGGCTTTTATATTGAAGCTACAAAGGAAGTAGCCCTTCATAGTCAGTAATTAATTACACGATGTTCTACTAGCTATTTGCATCTTCATTGATCGGTGACGACCTCAATTGACTTTAATGTAACCGGTAGATAGGTCTTAGAGATCTTAGTGCATTTGTACATAACGTATTATTATGTCTGTTATTGCATCTAATTGGCACTTATATTATCTTAACGGTTAAAAGTTACTAGCTGGGTGACTAAGCTTTGCTCAGGGTTTCTTATTTTTTTTTTTAGGAAAACTAATAGTTTAGAGAAGCTTAGAAACAAAACTTAAGGGGACAAAACTCCAAGCGATTTATTTATTTAGCGTTACGCACATAACGAAACGGCCGCCTGCCTCGCTCTCCCTCTCTATACCTATATTAGTATTGATTACGAACGCCATAAATATGACAATATGAAAAACCTTGTTTTTGCAATTTTCCTTAACTTCAAGATTTTTTTACGGGTTAATATTAAGACATAGCCCTAAATTTATTTTTATCATCTACTAAAATAACTCTTAGCTAGTCACACATTTTCGTCTCCTAAAGTTTAAGTTATGTATATAAATTTATGACATAGCCGAACTGTTCGCGTAATCTACCCTTAATCTAGGAGTATATGAAAAATTTGATGAAGCAAAATCACGAAAGTGCTATCAATATTTTAACTTTTTTTTTGTTACATAAAGATAACTAGCAATGTGGGATTGTGGTTCCACATTACTAGCAATCCTGTTAACCCAGCTAAGCTCAATGGCTTGTGTTAGGAGTAACCCAATCCTACCACGTCGGTCGTAGTATAATAGGTAGAATTCGAACCCGCGACCTCACGATTGCGAGAACGATGACTTATCCATTAGGCTACCGCAGCTTTAACTAAAATTAAATTGCTTGATATAGAATCTAGTAACTTTATGGTAAGTAAATACCACCGTGCTTGAAATTTTGTTTGTATTTAAATGGTTTCTCGCAGTTAGACATTTAGAAATCTTTACACAGGAACTCTTATTACTTGTGAAACTCACTATAGATAGGTATTTACGAACAATAATTTCACCTGTACCGGAGCACTGGGGTTATAAAAAAACGGATATCCGTTCTATCGAGATACGTGTATTTTAGCTAGAATATAGTGGATTAAATACAGTTTTTATTTGGTTGTTCTTGATTGACTCCGATTGATTCTCGTAATTTAAAATTGTTTATTTATTGTTCGACTTAGCTATTTTAGTGAATTCATTCAATGGGTCACAAAAAGCCTGTCTCGCCAGCTACGTGCTTGCTCTGTTCGATAATTTGGTTCGTGTAGCATTTGTTTTATTTCAATGGACCCACTGTTTTTATACTCCTGGGTTAGCAACAAGCTTACAGTTACCGGATTCTGTGGACTCTAGCCATGGCATCATTGGATATGTCACTCCCGCTAGTCATAAACGTTTTTTTTTTTTATCGAAACGTGCGTTAACTATTGTAAGTAACGCACTCCTCGATCGCAATATTATTTACACGCAACGCAAATCCGTATAGTATAGTGATATAATAATAATATTAATTTATTTATTGACTACATGGTCCAATGGTTAGTCTAAAACTTACTTTGTAAGTATTCGTAAATTTTAAGTAATTTTTTATAGGCATTTCATGCCAATTACTTTACAAATACAATAATTGCATTTTTGAAAGATAGAAAAATTTGAAGTCCAGACCCAGGAATCGAACCCGAGACTTCCGTAGCCAAACCGCGGCCGGAATCGAACCACCTATCTGGACTATGTTACTAGACCTCAAATTTTTCTATCTTGATGCTGGCGAGTTGATGCAAAAAAATGCAATTATTGTAAATTGCCTTAAAATTAGAACAAATAATTACATTTAAAACATACAATATAATATCTTACCTATAATTTATTTATATGTTCAAAATATAAAAAAATTGAAATAAATATCATTTTCAAAATAGATTACAATAAAAATATTAATAATATAATTATGCCTAACATGGTCGTACGAGCAACCCCACAAAGTGCTTGAGCACTGGCGCGTCGTACTTTTCGGCTAACACTTGCAGAATGCTGTTAGGGTTGGCTCGTGTCCTGCTTAAGAGAGACGCTGTCCTCTTTCTTAAGATGGCATAAAATTTAAGTAGGCTCCTACTATTTCCAGATTCTATCCCATTCACATCTTTAGCCATATTTCTGTCTATGATACATATGTGCCACAGACGCGATATTTTATAATTGAGTTCGATTTAAATATTAAACCGTTAAATCTACAATCTTATCTAAATATTTCACTGCCAACTCCTGAGTGGAAGGTACTACTCTAATAAAGCTCCCCAATTCTAGTGAAGGGGAACTCATTCTACGTACCCACTGTGCTGTACTATAAACAACCTCAATTGAGTACTTTTTTATTATTCGGTGTTTGGAAGATATTCAACGGATATCTAAACCTCGCTCCATCCTTCTCTCGCATCCTTTTACAAGTTTTTCTTGTTTTGATTTTCTTTTTAATTTATGCATATATCTTTCTCTTAATGATGTATCTTTTCACACGCTCGACGATGACGCCAAGGCTGATCTTAATCAAGAGACGCGGATTTTTTATTACCTAATGCTATCTGAACCAGGAAATATTCTGAGTTAAGTAAATCATACGATATGAAACTCAGAACGTACCTTTTTATCTCAATAGTAATCACATACATTTGTTCAACAAATGGGATACAATCTCCAAATGTTAATTAATAATCTTCCTTTGAGAAATGACTAGGTACTTTGACTTATTTTTTCGCTGTCAAGAGGTGTTTGAATACGAAACGTAGTATTAATTCATGAACTCATTAATCTTACACAGTCGGCGTTGGACGTAATTACCTTCTAATTTAAGATGAATTGGTATTTAATAATGTATTACACTTTTTTAGCTCGTCCTAAATACACATCAGGTACATTAACTTGTCTATAATACGCTCGTGAATACTTTTCACTATCGATAATAAAATGAAAGCGCTCTTCAATCTTAAATATAAGATGTCTTTATTAGGTTGCGGTTGTTTAGAATAAGCTTCAAGATAATACTTTTCTTTTCGCTTAATTGCAAAAGTTCATTATTTTTTAATATTATTCAATATTCAAAATAATGAAGCTTACTGAACGGCCTGTTGGTCTAGTGGTTAGTGACCCTGATTGCTAAACCGAAGGGGGTACTATTCCATTCCCACCCACGATTAATCTTTGTGTGATGAGCACGATTCTTTATTCTGTGTCTTGATTTATTTTTTATCAAAAAGAACACCGACAAATTTGTTAGGTTGTGGTTAGGTTAGGTTGGTTGGCCATGGCCGGTGGAGGTGATCGTCAGGTTTTTTTCCAGACAAACCGAAAAAAAAACTTGCTTGGGGGTGTGTATACCACTACTACTACGGCGATTGTCCGCACTGAGACACCTAACCCAGATTCTTCACCAAAATTATCTACCAAAACTACACCAAAACTCTGCCATAGTGCGAAGATACTCGTCGAGGCGAGGGGGGCGGGATATCCCACTAAAACATACTAATATGCCAATTATTGGTTGTTTAGTGGTTGGTTGGTTGTGTGACGTCACAGGGGAAAAGAACACCGACATATAAGCGGAGGTAGCCTAATAGCTAAGGAATCGGTTTCGCAATCGTGAAGTCCTGGGTTTTCGAATCATGCATTTTATACTACTGACGTAAACCCACTCCTTACACAAGCCACTGAGGTTAGCTGGAGGGGTTAACAGGATGCACACAGTTGCTAGTAATGTAGAACCACAATCCCACATTGCTAGGTATGTTTAAAATATATACATAGGTATATTACTAACCTATAGTATGTTTATATTTAGAAATATAGCACCTAATATGTTTATCAGTTATCTCATTGCCATAAAACAGGCTCTGGTTAGGTTAGTGTAAGTTTTCTCAAGATATTATATTAAATTTATAATATAAAAGTCTATCTAAAATCTAAATTGCTACTTTATAAAGATGGACACTGAATATTTTAGTTCTAAATGAATAATCTAGACACACTTTATGTTTATGAACCGTTATTTACTACAGAGATTAAGTGGAATATTTATAATAAGTTTTTGTTAGTCCTTTATATATCCTTCTATGGTGATCTTCAGTGACTGATGAGGTCAAACAATCGCTTTCAGATGCCTAAGTCGGGCAACTTAGCGATATGCGAGGCCCGTTCCGTTAAGGTCATCATGTATCAATCATTAAACCCAGTTTGAAAGTAGCGATTGTAAGAATGAGGAAAGACAGGAACACAATTGTATCGGTTTTGATGACCCGTAGCTTACAAAATTCTATAATGTGTACAAATCGCGAAATTTTACGAGTATTTATCGGTTTTCAGATTCTAAAGACTACAATATTAAATTATTTAACTCGTGTCAATTAAATTGAAAAAGGTATATGTTTAAATTATATCATTTTTTTGTCTGTAAGTCAATGTTCAAAAACGCAATCATCCTATATTATCCCACATAGGTTATATAATTATAGAAAATAGGTAAATTAATTAATATTCATCTATGCTGTTATATAAATTACTAATACTTTCATCTACTATTATAAACACGTATTAGTTAAAGATTTAACTCCTCTGTGATTATATATAATAACGAATACTGTCTCATGTACTTAGAGCTAAATACCGGTAGCTAAACATAGCAACTAATGTCCCTTATGATTTAGTTTATATTTATTACTTACATGTCTCTTTTTAATATACCATACGGCTGTGTTTAATGTCTATTAATCTAATGGGACTAAACTTATGGAACGGGCCCTGGCGTTTGGTTAGGCAAGTGATACTAGCTCACGAGTCCCTATTTACTAACATATACCATAATTGCGGCGTGAGCCAATAACTAATAACATTCAATTATAAATAATATATTAATATATATTTAAATTATAACAAAATTGAATAATTGAACAGAAATACCACATAAGTCTGCTGTCATTTTGCAATTAATTGACTTGAATATTTTTACTATGTCTCTGGGGTTTATAAAGTTAAAAATTAAATGGTACAGTTCACTATTTCACACTGCTCTTTTATGTAAAGACTTAACAACAGCACAAGCTATTTTTTTTTAATAAATGATATCAAACCTACTAAATAAAATAGTATTGCTAGTGAGTCTTTGTGATGGAAATAGAGATATCGACTGAACTTAAACAAATCACTTTTGATACGCCGACTGACTACTATAAAGAAGAATGTAGTTTTCTTATTGAATAAATATTCTTGGTCAATATATTGTACTATAAATGATTTATGATGAAGTAAGTTGTGTTTTAAATACATAGTTTGTTTCAGCAATATTATGTGTTACTACCTACTACTACTACTACTACATAGATTTCGCAAACAAACATTGTAAAAGTATACGATTGAGACAGTGTAACCATGATTTGTTATCGTCTTGTACTTTTCTCTAGCCTATTTATTAATTTGTTAACTTGACGTCGATGTAAATCATTGACGTAGAGACCAGGACTGCGCCATAACCTCACAAAATTGACCACTCTCTAGAAAGAGACAACGTTACTTTGTGGACAATACTTGTTAAAAGCCGCACCAGTTTTTTTCCTCTTTCGCGCTTTGCAGACTATATTTACTTTTAAATTAAAAGGGATGGCACGGTCCAAGTCTATACGTCAATGATGTATATATAGCGACGTGTCAGTTTTGACAACAGTGTTGCATTTGCTTCACAAATTATTAAAAAGTTTTAGATTCTTGAGAAATAAAAAAAAAATGTGTGGCACTCGGGGACTGCCGCGGTAAAGCTATTGCATAGCATTTTTATTAAATTAAGCAATTAAAAAAAAAAAAAAAAAATGATTATAAAAAACAATGTTTTTAATTTTTTTTTCTTCAATTTTATTTTTAAATTCCAAAAAAAGGAATTAAAAAAAAAAAAAAAATTTTAATTATTTTTTAAACAATGTTTTTAATTTTTTTTTCTTTTTTTCTTCTTTTTTTTCTTTTTTCTTTTTTTTATCATTATTTTTTTTTTTTTAATTTAAAAAAAGTCATTAAAAGTTCTGCTATTCATCGATAGATGGCAAAACTAAAAAGTATCACCGCTGTGCCCGTCGGAGTGGGGAGCGTGAGGTTTTTTCGTTAAGGAATTTCTGGATTCGGTCCCCGCGCTCAAGGCCCGCGATAGAAGCTATGCAATAGCTTAAAAATCTATAAACATTCAATTTCAAATATCTTCTTTTGCTAAGAGAATTATTTGGTAGCGTTTTTGACCCACTACATTAAAAACTTTCCTTATCAAGTATGTAAAGTTGGCTGTACGATTACGACTTTTGTACGAGACCGTAGTCTAGATCCGCATATTATTATTGTGTCTTTTCTTATTTTACGACTATTGTCAACTTGTTATGTATAACATTGTCCGATAACTGTCTACGTAGTATTTTATTTAAGTAAATTCATTTTTGTACGTACAATACCCGTTTTAAAGTCAATTTTCACGGTGTCTCTTAGACACCCTCATTGAATGCAGACAGTTGAATGAACACAATTTAAGGCAAATCGTTAGCATAGTTGAATATCTTAACATTATTATCATAAAATCCCATTAAAATTGTTGAAAATTTAGATCAATTATTTCTTAAGTAGATACATTCGAGTCATCAGACGCGCTTATCGAATATGTGTGGAATTCAAGTCGCTGATATATTAGCTGTGTTCGGGACTTATGTGAATGTAAGAGCCAAATTAAGGCGAACCAAGCGCCGCTGGCAAATGCTATTAGTAATATAAATATCAAGATCGGGCCTCGTTTTCATGGATAGTTTTAGATGGCACACTGAAATCTGGAACAGTGCTCTTTAACCTCTGTTCATTACTTCAACATTTTATAGGTTTTCCTTTTGTTTATTTTACTCAGATACGTAACGCCCAGAGCCTTCCCACGTTCATTTTTTTTTTGTTTTTGTATAAAATGATAACTACCAATGTTGGACTGTGATCCCATATTACTATTATAACAATCCTGTTGACCCCTCTAGATAAGCAAAATGGTAAGGTTGTCTTATGAGTGGGTTCACGTCGGTAGTATATTGGGAAGGATTTAAACACGCGACCTTACGATTGAGAGATCGATGCCTTAGGCATTTGGCTACCGCCTCTTAAATTGCTGGAACTCTGTTTTGCAATAATTCAAAATTTTCTAATTTAGAATTTCTTAATGTTAATTAAATTACATTAAATGCCAGGTGCCGTTTAGTATGTAAAATATTTGTTTAAAGTTTTAAAAATAAATTTTCGCTTTTTACCAAATTGGGTTGCTTTTTTGCATACAAATTCTTATTTTATTGCCACTCTAATGTTGATAAATAATCTTAAGATGTCGCGCCGTTACTTTCAACATAATCGCCAATGGACAATCGTAGGAAGTTATTACCGTACTAAGTCTTGACACAAATTTGGGTAATTTTATAAACTCGCCACGGTATAAATATTTACGAACTTCAAAAGCTGAGTCAGAGAATCCTGTTGAAAGTCTTTACTTGATACGACTGTGGAAATACATATCAGTTTCACTTTTCCCTCATCTATAAATGGTGATATTCGTATCACGATCGAGGTCGCGCGTGCTAACTGTCTCGCCATGTGTGCAAAACTGATTTTCCCCGCTGGCTACTGAAAAATAATGTTGTCTTTTCAATGCGTTGTTTGATTATAAAAGAGGGATCTCCAATTTAGGCTAGGTCCTTTATTGAGTTTGCCTATATCATTAATGAAAGCACGGTGTTACTTTTGATATTGCTAACGTCTGCAGACGTTAGCAATATCTACTTACTATAAACCGAACTGTACTGTAATATAATCGGCTTGTTTTACACCACAGTGGTATAAAACAAAAATAATTAAACATTATTATAACTACTATTTAAAACATAATAAACCTTGATAAATGATTATAATAAAGATAATGAATATATCGTTGCGGTTGTTCTATTCAGTAGTTACATCTGGGGCTGTTATTCAAACAGTAGGAACTGAAACTATAATAAACGACAGGAAGGAATACTAAGCTTTACGAGCCAAAGTGTATGTCCAATTGGCAGTTAAAGCATTTTAACGGCATATTGCTTTAGAGTTGAAAATTAAAGCAACGGATATTACCCTTGCTCTTTAAGTATTGGAATTAATTAGTAGTGTTGTAGAATAATATCTCATTAATTTCAACACGGCAGCAGTAACCTAGCACGGTATTTCTAAGCTTTGTAAGAAGAGATATGAAACTGAATTACCATCCAGAAACCATATATTACGATGCCACTGTGCGTGCTATAAGTTCACGCCTGTACTTACTTACTTTGTCGTCAGTACTAGCAAAGGCATTTCCTTCACTGTGTTGTGTTTGCCCACCCGCATTGAAATTAGCGTAAATTTGATTGATATATAACGGAATACCTATTTGAATAGTTAGCCTAAGAAAACTAGGTAGCTACTTAAACAAGATTGGAGTAATTTGGCGCATTAGTTTAAATGGTCATTATAGGACAGGGAACTGTCAGTGTGCAGAGCTATTGTATTTTTAGTTCCCACCTGAGACAAAAATTAGACCAATTAGGTATGAGAACATTGTTATCAACCTAGATGTTGTCAGTGTCCATGGTTTTATTTCTAGGGTTCCCAAATGCCCAAATGGCAAAACAGAACCTTTATAGTTTCGCCATGTTCGTCCGTCCGTCCGCAGCTCAGAAGCTGTTAGTGCTAGATGGCTATTTTGCATGGATACACATGTTATTACTTACACCGACAAAGTGAAAGAGTAAAATCTTTATAACCTTTTTTAGGGTGTAGAAAAAAATGGCATTCCCACTTTACATATAGGGGAGGTCCCCTATATGTAAAGTGGGAATGCCATTTTTTTCTTACCTACCCCATCGTGTGTTTTCACCCGACTTCATAAAGGAGGAGTAATTTTTTTTGTGCTTGTTACCCGATTACTCGTAGACGCCTAGACCAATTTGAAAAAATGTTTTTGTGTTTTAAAGGGTATACTTCCAGATTGGTCCCATTGTCATCAAAGTTCGAATCTGTTTAAGAGATCTTGGAGAAATCGAGGGAACTCTTCAAATATATTTTGTGGTTAATCGTGCATTTACTCTTAAAATAACACCATTGAGTGACATCGAACTGATGATGAAGACCACAGATGACCAGCGGTTCAATAATAAATATTGCGGGTTGCGATATGAGTACCGTGTTCTCCATACCTGAGTCTTCGCCTCTATCAAATCATGTAATGAAACTGATAGTCTAGTATCAGGTTAACTCCTCAAAAATCAACGGCCTTGTATCGCAAAATCCAACATTTTGTAAAAAAAAAATGAGCAGTTTAGATTATGCTATTGTAACATAAATCAACTACAAACCAATACACATTTTTATAAAACATTTAGAGGATGTATTTATAGATTTGGGGATCCATTTGTGAAATATTAAGCTTTAAAGTGATTTTTTTTGTAGAGTCAAGTGTCCCCCCCCCCTCTACTGCCAGCTCAATGGTTGATGTTGGGTATGTGAAAAAATGGTAGTAGTATATATAATGAAATAGTATCACAGTTAACTAGGATTTACAAGTTCACGCAATAGCTGATCAAATGAGAAGTAACAACATTTTCGTAAAAATCATTAATAAATTGGTATAACGTTGTTAGTTATTGTTTTTAAACTTTTATTTACCCTACGTTTCGATCGAATTTAAATAAAAGGTACCTTTAAATAATTCACGCGATTAAGTCCCGAAATATTTCTAAAACGTTGTTAGTATTAAACAAGAACAACAGAAAACCCACTTCAAGCCGCATTATTCGGATGGGGGGTAGCGACTACGGAACGCTACATTGTGCATGGCCCGACGTGCACTTGTCCGGTTTTTCATTTTTTTATTAGCACAGGCATATTATACTAAGGAGAATCTTTATTTTATAAATAATGTGTTGTAATAGTCATCATCATCACCATATTATTTTCTTTTATACCAATTATTTGGGGTCGGCTTCTTAACTCGCTCGCAATAAATACATTTATCTTTTTTTTTAAATGGTGCTTAAGAAAAAACACATTTATGACTACCAACATAAAAGAGAAAATATTTCTTGCACAAAATGGATGTAGGTAAAGAATGTCACAACATTTTTTTTTTGTCCAGAACACCAAAATTATCTTGTCATATTTGAACAGACACCTACTTGATGCCTCTGTAGCTAACACAATGAGTAGCTGTATAAAAATCAAATATCTTGGTGCGTTTGTCATATCTCCCAAGTCCATAATTTATAGATGAATAATATATACTTTTGTAAAACTTTTTAGAAAGTTTACTACAAAGCATCGAATACATTTTATTTATGTACCGCGTGTAGGTGACAAGTTAGACACAGGGGGTTTTCACTTCGTACGCTTTACTTAATCCCCAGTCTTCATAAAGATATAATTTTATAGCTAATAATAATACACCTCCTTACGGTATGTTACTCATTAATATGTCTTAATATTCTTTTTTTTTATTTCAGGTAAGTTGAACAAGGCGATGGAGCATTTTGAACTTTCGATCATCAGATACTGATATACTGTTACGCAACAGGTTTTTTCGTAAGTCAATCTTTTTTTAACATAAATCCATTGATTTTACTGTGGTGGATTGCAAGCATTATCCTCTTCATGTTAATTCACATGGTTATATGACGTAGCACCCAGTTAGTCAAAGACTTCACGCATATTCATCATATCATATCAACCCATATGATGGCCCACTGCTGGGCACGGGTCTCCCCAGTAGAACCTACTGGTATGTAGATCCTGGGGGTAATTGCCATAATCGCCACGCTTGGCGAGCGGGTTGGCGATCGCAGTAAGGCTTTAAGTACGCAGAGGACGCTGCTGCCCGTCCTCCGGAGTGAAATCCCTTAGTCGCCTTGACGACACCCACGGGAAGAGATGGGGTGGTACTATTCTTAAGCCGGCACCACACGGCATCACGCATATTGGAAACTAAAAATATTTAATTTCTCTATCTATCTTGTTACAAGAGCCAAGTTCAGCGAAGTGATTAGACTTTCTACCCGATATAAGGTACTAAGTTACAAAATACACATAGTTATATTCTTACACTAAGTTAGTGTGCGTAACATCATAATTATTATCTACAAATTAATTACATCGTTTAAACGCTGTAACTCTAAAATTGTACTCAAGTGCTCGTTAAATAGTTTGTCACGATTACAACAGCCGAGATATTATCCAGAGTGCGATATTAACGGGGCGGTTGCAATTCTCACGCTTTGTGTATTATAAAGTTGCGTGTATCATTTCCTGCGGGTGTACACAGGCCTTTATTCGAGTAACGCGTACCGTTATACTTCGGACACTAACACACTGAGCTAGACAAATTCACTCCACTTTCCATTTTTCACAGGCCATTTTCTTGTACACGCAGACGAGTGAGTGCAGGTGGTTCGCGGAACAAGATGTAGAGCGCCAAGGCTGCCTGCGACATCACCCACTTTTGACTCGTTATAAATCTTGTTGATACAAAATATACCTTCACACGTCGTATAACATAACATTCTTCGAAACTCCACACATATATTTGCCTACTTACGGAAATTACCCTTTGGAAACTGAAACACTGGACGGTGATTGTCGGAAAGTAAATAAAATAAGTTTAATGTGAATAGAAAATAAATTTGCTTCAACTAGGCAACAGGAATAAAAGATTGATTAGTAATATCAGCGCTAGTCAGTTCATCACATCATCACATCCTTCTGTACTTGCCTTGCCTATTTTATTGGCTTACAACCTAATTCAAATCTTGCTATACCTATATGCCCATATTTAGGGTTGAATCGAAGAGATGTGATATGTGATAACGGTACAAGTGTCCAGTATCGACACTAATCCGGATACTTTTCAACGTGACACCAAAATAAAAGAAAGCCTGAGATATCGCCCGTGCACTTTACGTGCACAAGCAGCTTTATGAGACATTCAGAAAATCAATCGAATTATGGAGCCCATTTTAAAACCCATCTTATGTTTTTATTTTTTAATTCAAATGTGATCTTGATTTTAAAATCAATGAACAGTTACATGTTTTAATTGAAATTTGAGATCATTACAAAAATTAAGGTTTTTATCTTTCAAGTGAAAAATGAACAACATTTTATATTATGTTCGCTTACTCAGGTGCAATGAGACAAGCAATTAACAAATACTTCGATATGAAGTAACGGTGGTTATCATTACTGGATATGTTACTGGATAGGTTTTTATAAATACTTTACAAGTTCTACAATGCAGTACCCACCGTCCTGCAGTTAGTTAGTTTACTTGTGACCTCATACGCAAAAATAGGAAAGCCATTTCAGTCAGCAATAGCTAGAAGGAACAAAGTGCGCTATAAATATACTAGACTAGCTGTTGCCCGCGACTTCGTTCGCGTGAAAATTTTGAAAAGCAAGTTAATCCCACGGGAACTTTTTAATAGGATAAAAAGTAATCTAGTCCAGACTATAATCTATATCTGCTCCAAATTTCGTCCAGATCCGTTTAACCGTTGTGGCGTGATTGAATAACAAACATTCATCCACACAACCATACATCCAAACTTTCTCATTTATAATATTAGTTATGTAACATCAAATAGACAGTACGAATTAAAACAATAACATTGCCCAGATATTTACAAATAGTGCACGGATTAATAACTTGATCCATAATATACAGGCTGATTTTTAATATACTTATACTTATCTCCCACTCGCGACTTCTTTATATTACACCAAATAACTTAGTAATATCAGTTTTGAAAAATATTTAATATTTTAACCCTAAACTACCTACCACCTGTTTTTGAAGTTATGACCATAGCCACCTACAGACTACGTTACTCGTCGTAAAATCGTATATTAAAAATTATTCTGTATATCTATAAGTTAAACTTCTGTCTTTTTTCTTATTAAAAAAATAATTTAATCTCGGTGATCCTTAGCTTGTTGAAATATAAACTGAGGGCAATTACATCTACTATAAGAAATATTGGTTAAGTCATTAAAGTCTTACAACAAATTTGACGTCAAATCCTATGTCAAGTATAAGGTCAGTTTGATCCAACTGTTGTGTAACGGTTCTCTTAGTAAACCGCAACGACAGGTCAAGGGGTTGTACTTAACATGTATCTGACGCCTTATCTTATGTTTTTCATAAGCAAGGTACCTATGTCTTAAAAATATAGATCAATTGATACCATTAACCACCAAAAGTAGTAGGCAAGTTTCATACGATATTTATGTGTATGTGTGAACGATCTATGTCTCCGTGCCTCGAATGCGTTTGTATGATTTTTTTATTGTGTACTACGGTGTTTTATTTTAATACACTAAAGCCTTTTATTTAATCCCTTTTAAGGTCAAATTCGGTGTGAAATTTTCTCACTTAACTGATGATCATTAAAATTACACTACAGTCATAAATACCATCGTTCATTTTGCCAATAAGGGTTGAGAACATTCTTTATGAAATAATTACGGTAATGGTATGTTATTAATGTTACCATTCATAGCCTGTAGGACTACTCAAATGGAACGAAAATAAAATCAAACGGAAAATAAAAGACAATAAAAAAAATAATGACCAGCAAAATTAATTCAATCCATTCGTTGGAGATATGAGTAACTATTAAATCGATCCAAACTTCTTGTTCCTAAGAAAATAAACTATAAATTATCCCCTGAGAGTAAGGAAATTTAAAACTATGAAAGTTTACGAAAATTCGTTTCGGAGAGAGTAGACCCACTAAGCAACCACTAAGTGTATTTAAGTTTTTTAAAAAGAATATTATTAAACATGATATTTTAAATTTTGGCCGTAATTTTGGAATATATGTGCTAATTAAGAAACGATTGCAATTATTGTGTTATTCAACGGGGTTTTTCTTATGGGTGGTCATATTATAAATGTGGTCAATATATGATGGTCGACACAAATATTTAAATCCGAACGGTATTAATTACTGGACGACAAATCGCTCACGATTAATATTATCAGACAGAGTGACCATAACATCAGAATTGCCTCAATAAACGAACGGTTCAAGTAATATGCATCGAGACGTATTTTAAATAACTTCATAAAAAAGGGGGAGTTCAATTTTAGGTCTATTTTTAACTTTCGACGTAAAAAGATGAGTGTTTTTTTGTTTGGCCTGCGTGTATATGTACTTATGTGTCTGTATCTTCGTAGTGCCTAAACAGATGAACGGTTTCGTTTTAAAAATCAATCGACTGTGGAGGATTATTTATGTAAGGGCACAATATCTTGTTAGAAAAACAGTACCAATATTTTGGTTTGTTCGCTTGATGATGAGTTAGTTTTAGTACCATCAAATTAAAATAATAAAGGTACTAAAATATATAAAAGAATCTTGGGAATTCTTTGATTTAATTTGTTAATACTTAAAGCTAAAAAAACATAGTTAGTATATAATACTAATTAGGTACATGATAGTCAATTACAAGTTTCCATAAATAACAGCTAAGCAACATGCAAGGTACACGGCAGAACGATTATAAATACCAAGATTAAATTAACACTAAACGTACTTATATAATAAACGATCACACACTGTTTTTAATAAGAAATTGCCCAGAGTTTTCTTAATTACATAGGGTTTTTAACACATGTTATTAATAACCCTAAACAAGATCCAAGTCTCTGAAAAACTCGTATCAAAAAGTAATTTTGACGATAAGCGATATCAGCTGTCTGATTTAAAACGTGTAACTGGTAATGACCATATCAGGCTCACAAACATGGTACTGATATCATTTTGACGACACATTGGCTTCAGTGATCTACGTGTTAACAGACTTGACTGGTATTATATTACAAGTTTCATTTTTAACATTTATTTTCTTGTATCACAAGTGCACCGTGTGTTAATGTATATTTGTGTTAATACATTTTTTATAGATAATTTTATGATCTACAATTTTTGTCTGAGGTACTTTTATGATAAAACTTACCGTTTTGCTGAAAATCGCGAAAAACTCATTTTTTTGACCTTTGACCTTGAATTAAATTTTTTCCTTACAGGGGAATGATGGGGAACTTCTAGACATTGTTTATAATTATGTTTTGAACAACTTCACAGAAATTCAGCTTGTTGGGACTTTATGTAACTTCGAATGTCTAAATTGACCGGACTATTATGCAAGTTAGCAACAAGTTTGGTGCAATTTTTTTTTTTTGTAACAGTGGAGGGTTATCGATAGTGTTTGATCGATAGAAAGTTCTTAGAGTATACCTCAAAATTTGTAATTTTCTTTTATCTCCGACGCAAAGGAGGAAGTTTTACCAGTTTAATTTTGCGCGTGTATGTGTGTCGGTATCCCCAAACTGGTGATTGAATTTGGATGTGTTTTTTTAAATTTATCATCTATTTAATGGTTGTTAGCTTTATTTCAAGAAAATCCGTTGGAGAGATGATAATCTTTGATAAACTTTTTGACCTATGTGTCGGGTATTTTTATCTTCCATCCTTAATGATTTATCCTTGGAAATGTCGTTGCTGGTAGGTACTGTCCCCGGTAGTAGTGCCCATATCTTATTACTACCTGCTTTATTTGCATTGTATTATCTCTCTGGTACACTGGACGGCAATTTGATACGACCGAAGGAATACCAACCTCAGAATCGACCGTGTAACGTGCTTCCGAGTCACAGTTTAGAATTTATATAAAACGATCACCTGTATATGATCAGTACACTTGTAATATTAATTCTCCAACGATATTCAACTTATAAACATTCTTAAAAATATTTCTATCACTACTGTCGCCGACGTCTCTTAAAATTTGAGTTACTGATGTATCGAGGTGGACAGTCATTGGTCGTCAGTCACCTACACGGTACCTAATACCGTTTTCCAAGTGAGAGATCGTATGTGCGTGATGTCATATTTATCCCTCACCTATGCTTGGTGTAGATGACTAATATTATTCAAATGATTAATTATAAATTGGCAATAATACTAATGCTCGCTATAAAGTATTTGTCATTTTGAACCGGTTAGTTAAACACGTTATATTGCCTTTTTACTGTTATTCGCTAAATATCGATTTAGTATTCACCGATATTATAATACTTTCACACCATATTCGATTCCTGAGACGATTAATCGATTCAAATGTAACGTGTTAACCCATAAAAAGGCAAATATAACAGTTAAACATCATGAAGATCAATTTTTAAAGTCTATTAGGTGTTAATTAAAAGTAGGTCAATATTTTTATTGATAATACAATAAATTGTAATGTTTTTATTGTTTTGCTTGGGCAGTTTTCATTGTTTAGATTGTAACAGTGGTGGGCTTTGATAAGATTTCAGCTATATAATTACTTTATCAGACAAGACAGTATAATTATAAAGTCAGTCACCACGCGTCAGTTTTCAGATCTGTCTCTACTAAAATATTTTATTGTTGTTCAAGAAATATTAATGACAAATGTTCGTGAAGTCATTACCATCCTAATCACATGTTATTTAATTACCATTTTATTTTCGAATTACAATGTAATTTAATTTTTAAAAGTAACGTAATTTTTAAAAGGATTACCGTTCAGTAAGCTTCCGTTTAAAAATATAATTGAGTGGTTTCGTAAAGTGCGATATTACCTATAAATTATGGGTGTGCAAATTACGCTGAATAATAATATTCTGTGAAATTGTTAATGTGCGTGACAACATTGTATGTGCACTACCATTCACAGGACGTAACTTGTTTTTATCGCCATAGGCGATTCATCATCTCAATAAACATATTAAGTGTCGCTGTTCCATGGGCGGGTCGTCCTCTGCCATTTGGAAAAGTGTTGCACTAATCACCGCCTTTGGTGTTATACATATTGCTGCAACTACCCATTTAGTAATTTTGTTTCATTTTGTGCGAACCGATAAAAATAATGGTGTGACGTTTTCTCGACGCATAGGCACAGTAGTATTTTCTCCGATCTAGAAGTATTTAAATCTAAACTGAAAGTGATTGTGTACATGGAAATATTAATTAAGTGTGATTTGTACTGTTTTAGTGGCGTAGTGGGAGTGCATATTATTGCTACGCAAGAGGTTGAGGGTTCGTTTCTGTGTGTGTTTAAAAACACTGCATGGTCCACAAATAATTGTTCCGAGCCCTACTGCTATTGTTTGTTCGTAATTTAAAAGTTTGTAGAGGCTGCCGCATTCTTTAACACTAAAGCCGGCGTTGTCTTTTAAAAAAAAAGAAAGAAACAGTGTTCAAGTTAGCTTACCGAAGAACTTTGCTAAACAATGTAAACACCAAGCACGACGAGTTGAAGTAACCACCTCAGGTCATAATTTATGTGCAACAAATGAGCATTCTATTGAGATTGCATACGATGTACTATAAAGAGCCTTCTCTTTAACATAGTTGCAGAAACCATATTTTTTCTACCGACTGATTTCGTCAATTAATTCATATGTGACACTTGGAAAACCGGAAAAATATATAAAATATTTTCTAATTTTGCTGTTTTGGTTTCTACTTTAATTCTTTCAAATATATCCTGCACTTTCACATACACGCTGCAACAAATAATATTGTAGAAATTTTGTGTCAATAATTTCCGTCAGATTGTTTCTGGTTGAGATATCAGAATAATTTATAGTATACTAAATTAGTATAACGACATATTACAAACTTCTACCGTATTATTTATAAAATTAAGAAAAGGAGTGCCACAAAATATTCATCCTGCACTAGTGAAACCGATGAATACCTACTCATCTCATATATACCAATAAACTACATAGTGTGGCCATTTGAAATCTTTATTGTATAGAAATTTACATATTCATCGCTTTTAAACGCATTCGCCCATGCTTTATATTGTAATTACAACTATTCCAAGAAAGTAGGTCCAGCATATGTTATTGGTATGTCTTCCATTGTACAAGTGCCAATTACTCCATTTCGATAGTGTTCACAGTTCGATGGCAAGTAATAATAGAAATCAATCTAGTATAAGGAGAGCAGTTGGCAAAAAAAACCGCTAACCGAACTTGGTGATAGAACGTCGACTCATTCATTACTGGGAAGCCGTGCGGTTTAGTTATTTAATGAAACGTTACTTCGACACTGATAGACCACATCAGGAACGGCATGTATTAACCGCATTATGTATTATAAAAAAAAATTAAAACCAACCACTTTATTGTCATCTTTAACAATACGCCAGAACTAACAAACGGCCAAAATTGGTTTACGAGACGAATAAACTACAACGCTAAAATATAATTTGAAATTTTAGTGTCGTATATTCAGCGTAACCGAGCAGAACGCATAAGTCGTGGTCAAGGTGACGAGTGTCCAAGCGGTGCACGACGAACAACGAACTTCGATGGCCACTACATCCACCGCTGACGAATGTCAATGGCACGCCGGCACCGTTACTCGATCTCGCGTCCGCCGAATTAATTCGCCAATGGAAATCCGTACAACGATTGATTCCTGTATTGAATGACTTAATGAGTAACTTGTTGTTTTGGCGCCGTGGACCGTTATCGGGCATCTTACCCCGAGCCCTGCATGCCTCACACACATCGCATACCAGATACGCAAATAAGCTGGTCATTATTTATCATATTTTTTATTGTCATTGTCTAACTGTAGATATCATCACGGTCAAAGACACCAAAACAACTAGTTGGAAACAAAGTTGTGTGTCTCGGACAAATACAGAAGTGTTGTAAATAACATCTCATTGATATTGAGAATTGGAGCTGCAAGCCGTCGGTAATGAGAGCGTTCTACATTTCAATAAAATACACAACTCTTGTGAATTTTTAACAGTGAAGGCTAATTAAGCCGCTGAATGGTCGGAGAATTCTTATTGCTGTGTTAAATACCATTTCCATCGATAAGGTAAAAACACATATTTTTCCTCCGTCAGCAGTTTCTTTATAAATAGAACTAGTAGATGCTTGTCGGAGCTCGCCACACTTTTACTTGCATCGATTCCAATGCGTTGTACGAAGAGATATAAATCGTCGTTAATCATCGTCCGCAATAAAACTGCGTTTCTCAACAAAAGCATATGTTGTGTGTGAAGCGAAAAAGCGTATGTAGTGCCATGAACATACGCTCTTCGGCTGATGCAATTGTTCAAGGCTGCGGATCCCTACACTGAGCATGATCCGACATGCTCTTGCCCGGTTTTTATTATTTTAATTTATTGATTTTGTTTTTTTTAATATATAATTTAATATGAAATATTTTTGATTTAATTGTCATGTCCTTGTCATTATCATTTTTTAAATTGTTGTTTGTGTACGATAACGCAATAGATGAATTATGAAAATATATATATTAAGGGTCTTAATCGGGTAGTCCTATCCGTACAAGGTTGTTTACCTTAAATTATTCACGCGATTAAGACCCGTAATATATAAATTTTCATAATGTGTACAAATCGCGAAAGTTTATCAACATTTATAGCAATAGATGAATATAGTATTAACCACATAAATGATAGTACTTTTATACTGAAAAAAAAAAATACATGTAACAGAAGCTTTTTTTTTTAGCAAACATCAACGTATGGCATCATTCGACAGGTCTTTTAAAAACATTTTAAGGTTTCTTACAAACTTTTTTGATTAAGTAAATATTGTTGGATATAAATTATGCCCACCCCCTCATATCTTTTGAACCGTGTGACCAAAAATATAAAATTATTTCGGACATGATCGGACGGTAGGTATCCGTCGATTATTATTGCCGAAATACAGCTTTTCTCAATAAAAGAGCGTAAATGCCATGAACATATATATGCTCTTCTGCTGGTGCAATCATTCAAATCGGATTTTTATACGATAACGGCTCCGGAGCCCTACACTGAGCATGGTTCGACATGCTCTTGTCGGGTTTTTTATTAATTTATAGTAGGTATAATTTGTACGTGTCTTTGCTTCCATATAATGGTGATGACTCCCATTTCTCAAAATCTAATCGATTTAATCGGTCTAATGAATGATACGTAATTACATCATAAATGTCATTAAACATTCCTTTATATTGATAATCATATTTTACTGAATATTTCAGCGTCTTATAAATACTTTTTTGTTTCATAAGCATTTGTTATTCAATCTAGAACCTACAGCTAGTTTTTTAACTCGTAAAAATGCGATCAATCACTGTTATAAATTAGCTCATAAATCAGTAATAATTAACTAATGCGCGTTTCGTTCCAGATTCTTATCTTAATGTCTACTTCTGGATATTTGTCGAAGCGCCATCGTACATTTCAATTAAGGCGATGTTTAATACTACCATCGATCATCTGCCATCCACCTCGCACAGAGGTCAATATCTTTCATAAACTTGATCGCAATATATTAAATTTGTACCAAACTGGTTCGAAATTTATCAGGCATATGCTCGCGTCATAAGAAATATTCTAGTTTATTATTATCTAATGGTCTTAAAGCCTTATGGGAGAGGTAATTACGACTTGGTTATGATATAAACTGAATAATGTGCAAATACTTTTCACGACGTATCTCATTGCATTCTATCTACATCGGATCTGTGGCATCTAGTTTTCCAATTACTTACACTGTGCTCGTTCACTCAATGGTTCACATGTAATTCGCATGAATAACGCAAACATAGACATCGTTCATGAACACGGAAGGTTGGAAAACTATTAGAACAAAGTGGTCCGAGGTTCCGTAGTCGTGAACGACAACTATGTGTACGTTGCTCGTATAAAACATTTCTTCTATAGTCATAATCTATATCTATACTTATATTAAAGCTGAAGTTGTTTTGTTTGTTTGAACGCGATAATCTCAGGAACTACTGGTTCGAAGTGAAATATTCTTTTACTGTTGGATAGCCCATTTATCGAGGAGGGCTATAGGCTATATAACATCACGCTACGACCAAAAGGAGCGGAGCAGCAATGAAAAAGGTTTCAAAAACAGGGAAAACTTTACGCAGACGAAGTGGCGCGGGTCAGCTAGTGTTCTATATTGTAACTACATAAAACATTGAGACATCTATAAAGCGAATTTACTTATCAAAATAATTGATATCATTATCTGGGGCGTCTGTTATTAAATACTGGTAGGTATATATGCTTCCATGTTCGCAAGACTTAGTGCTCATAACTGCTAGTTAGTACCTACTAAAAGCTATGAATTTATAAACTTTAAATGCAAACCAGACAGAGAAACAGGTTACTCATTCTGTATCATATTTTATCACTATAATTAAATTATCTGCAGAGTAGAAATTAATATAAGTAAGAAGAAGAAAATTGGTTTT
Organism: Herminia tarsipennalis; assembly: GCA_945859575.2. Classification (NCBI taxonomy): domain Eukaryota; kingdom Metazoa; phylum Arthropoda; class Insecta; order Lepidoptera; family Erebidae; genus Herminia; species Herminia tarsipennalis. Next base: position 14,334,661 of record OX243835.2, read on the forward strand.
GAACATTATAATTATTATTATTATAATGTTTAATAATTGTTTATTATATTATTGTCGTAGTGATTAAAGACACTACTGCAGAAGTTCATAAACTGTAGATCAAATATCTTTTTTTGACAAAATGAAAAGAAAAATAATTACGACGATAGCTTCAAACGCAAAAAGAAACTGCCAAGACAGCCATGAGCCTCGTAGAAAATATTAAACTAGTCGTCATCTACACGGTACAGTTCTACTCTCAAAAGTGGTTTCTCCAGAAACCAGCACCCAATTTTTGATGAAAAACGTAAATAGAATGAATAGTTAATTCAGTCACGTATTACCAGTTTTTGCGTGTAAAAAATATTTGGATACAAACTTTCATTTAGAGCGTTTATTAGATACGGACACAAAACAACAATTAGTTACTGTGACACATTTGGTGTTTTTTAAAAAGAAGGCCAAGTGTTTGACAGTTTAGATTTAGGGTAGGTTCGGGTCAGACGTAGTGCTACGCATATTCAAAGGTTTATTTTTGTTAAGATTAGATGCTACTAATGTCTTAGTGTTTATAAATAAATGTATATAGCTATATCAAAAGGGTTTCCGCCGTTTTAATCTTTGCGGAAGGGGTGAGCCTAAATGTCATGCGAATCTATACACACTGTTTTTTTTTTTTATATAAAGATAACTAGCAATGTGGGATTGAGTCCCACATTACTAGCAATCTTGTCAACCCCTCCAGCTAAGCTCAAAGGCTTGTGTTAGGAGTGGGTTCACGTCGGTAGTATAATGGGTAGGATTCGAACCCGCAACCTCACGATTGCGAGACCTAATGGCTAAGGCGTCGGCCTTAGCCATTAAGCTACCGCCGCTTATGTGTTCTGTGTTTTGGATAGTGTTCGTTTTAGGTGGTGATGGTTCGTTTTACGAAAATCTTCTAATAGAGAGAGACAGAAACGAATGGTTTACGCTTCTAACGGAAAATATAACCTTCGGCAAATTTCAACTCTTTAATTAAATTCTGTATCGCTATTATTAATTAAATAGGTTTATCTTAGACTAGGTGATTTTTCTGATGAACATTAATGTTTGTGAATAAATTTAGCTTGCATGCCGTGCGAAATTAAGTATGTCTCCCATGCTTAGACGGTGTACAGAAACTGCGTTCTCGGTAGTGACTCCAGCGAGACCTTGTAAACATGTCGCCTTATAATCGAAGCTATTTATAAGAGGAACTAAGAGATACTGGCAATTTAAAACGAAGAAACCCACTAGTGGGGTAAACCGGCAGTTAGTAAAATGTAATTTATTTTCTTAGTTATGCCTTATGAAAATCAATTCACAGAGTTACAAGTAGAGATTCTATCACTCATTCGGTAATCTATTTTTATGAAAATGTTGAGTTGGTTCGTGTAAGCTTTAAAAATGTCTGCACTGAGCTCAAATTTTGATACGCTTCAAAGATTCTTTTTATCTATTATTTGCGGATTTTTGTATGGATGAATTTTGATACGTAATTCTATGGCAGGGTGAAAATTTCGAGTTGATGTCGCTAAGTTTTCCAAGGGCGCCTACTTTTACGAAGTAGTATTGAATTCGCCCACGGGACTATACCGTCCGTGGAGACACCAATGCCACCATCACTCTTAGCGGTAGGTACCATACGGCATTACACGGTCTACCTAAAAGCCTTTTCCAAAATTCCTTAACCTATAGTACCAATATTAAATACCTGTATCTTTCATCGGTTCGTTTCCAACATACCCTCTCTTGCTTGCCCTAACTAAATTTACGGGCAATTATTAAAATTATTATATTCTTTTACTAAATATTACGTGAACGAAGTGGCAAGTGCGGCCAGTAAAAAATAATACGAGTTGAAAAGAATTTATGGTATTACATTTCTAACAAGAAATTATACCTACCTACATGTATTGGATTGATTGCTCAACCAATGCTTAATTTTAGATGTAACTGGCCCTTCGGCTCAGTCGGCAAACTCACTCAACACTGGCACTACCTTCCTATGCGATTATGTTTTATTGTTAACTGCACATTTACAACATACATGTCGGCTAAATACTGAAGGGAAATGAAACATTATCGCCATAGTCTTTATTTTCAAATTATTCAACTTGTTTTATTGTAGCTTCGTGACGATGCAATCGACCGTTTAATTAAACACGAGACACGGATTGAAGTTCGACTTTGTTTGAATTCCATTAATTTCATAGTGTAGCCAACAATAAAATCTGCGATCGTTAACATACCTAGATTAATTGCTTCGTCTTTTGCACCCTAAACGCTTCTAACAATCTTTTTACAAGCCGCGTCCGGCTTAAACTAGTTTTATTTTTTGTAATTCATCTTTTTTTATACACAGAAACCTAACTTGGTTTCTATATAAAATATTAATTTTATTGAAATTATAGATCGTATCCTATGAACATATCCCTAATACACATGTTCATAGCAAAATGAATTGTCTGGGAATCGATATTATATTTTATATAGTTTCGCTTAAAAAATAAAGCTCAGACAAGCTCTACTCTGAAATTAAGCCACTCGTCTGGGGTAGTTAATAGACAATGCTTGCAATTAGTTTTTGATTACTAGAGTTTTTTTTTTTATTTTAGACTGTAATAAGTTAGAGTGTACACAATAAAATAATAAAAATAGCGACATAATTAGATACGAATCGAAATATTAAAGATGAAGTTTCAAGAAAATTTGTACAAAAATGAACGGTAACAGTGTCAACGCTGGGCCAACGACATCAAAGCGTCCTTGCGCCGCGTCCTTGCCACTCGACCGTAAAACCTTCGTTTCACCGCACTCTTTTAAACTCATCTCTTTACAAATCTAGCCGTCTCGCTTTACACCACTGACGTCCCTAACGTTTTGCACTCGATCCGCCAAGTGATAAATCGCTCCCGACGACAGCCCATCGCATCGCAGTTTTACAGGACGAGTTTAGCCATACTCGTACCATTTTTATTCACAACTGAATGGAGGTACCTCATGCGTATAAAGTTTAATCACTGAAGCTTTTTTTAGCTCGCACATTCTCATATCTTGCAAACTGTGCTGGATTCCATTTTTTTTTTATGTTGTTTTGTTATCATAATATACAGTTAGAGCACAAGGCCGACCGGATCGATAGATTACATTGTGTCGAAGCGTTTACAATAAATTTTAACTGTGTTCAATATTTAAATGTACCATAAAAGCGATTCTTTACAATTTGCTAGCTGATGAATATTTAATAGGGCAGGCTTGTAGGGCGTTGGGCTACGATGCTCCGACCACAACCATGTAACTGCCTAATGAGTAAGACCCTTATGGAAACCGATCGTGTTAGAAAATCACTAATTGTACAAAACTATGTGGTTGTTATTCAAAACGCGTACTTCTACGTCCAATTAAATAAACCATTGCATCTGTACATATTTATGCACTTAATAGGCGTAGAAGAAAAAATCGGTAAATACGAGCTGTTAAAAATGTTGGTAAATGGTTTCGTATCGTAAATAAGTCATTTTCGCTTAATATTTTGTACTTTTCTAAAGTATGGTTTCTAGATAGCAAGTGCAAGTGAAACTCACAACAGCTTTTTCTAATTCACTAGCGGACACCCGCCGCTTCGCGTTGATCCCATTCTCGCGGGATGATGTATTATACATATAAATCTTCCTCTTGATTCACTCTATATATTGTTGAAAACTGCATAGTTCAAAAGAAGAAAGCCCACAGACAGCAGAAGCGACTTTATTTTATACGTAATAAGATTATTCTAAAATTTCTATTGAATCAAATCGTATTTCATGCCGTAGTATGTCCGAAATTAGTAAATTGACGTATTTTTTGTTATACTTCATCTAATCAGGGTCGACAGGAAGTAGGTCTTGACAAACATACTGATAGACAAATGAGCAAAATCAAAACTCCTAAAAACATAGAGCTCTAAAAATAGTACTTCTACACATTTTATTTTGATCATTATTTTTTATTAAACAAGCATGCAGAGGACCCTTGCGCTTGATGATAAGCCATTGCCGTAACCTATAAACGTTAACAAATTTTTGATGCGTTGCGAAACCAGCGTTATTATTCGGTTTTGTAATTTTGAGCATTTTTAAAACCAATAGTGGTATACATATTTAAATGCAGTGCAGTCAGATTTCGAAACTTACTATAGTCTTATACTCAAAATTAAACTAAAACTATTTCAATAGAGCATAATAAGTAGTTAAATAATAAGTGCTCAAACATAAATTTAGAACCTAATCTAAAAACATTATCTACTTTTTTTGTTGAAATCGGTAGGTACCTTAAAAAGGGTAGGTACTAAATCCCCTAATTTTATTACATTATTTGTAACAGATTTTGACTGTTTTTTTTATCGAATCCACATAATTTTCAAAAACCTAATTTTAGAAACATCTTTAATAGGTACTACAAAGATCTGTCAGCAAAAAAACCGTTTTAGACTAGTAATACAGTAGGTATAATTAAACTAACTAATTATACATAGTTACCATCTAATTCAAATAAATCTCTGAAAAATAATATGTAAGTTACAAATCGCTACATCAATCAATCTTCCTTATTATGTGTAAAACGGGGACACCTAGCTACATTAAATGACCAGTTATCCCAATGTAGTTTATCGCTCTTCTATTAAAATGGTAATTACATACAAAATGTGTTGCACAATGTGTATGTATATGACGTAGTCTTTCTTCGCATTATTTTTTGTATCATCGGCTATTTGTGGATTCATCATTTTATCATAATTTCAATGAGTTCCACGTAAGACTATCTTGTCTATTATTAGGCATTAAAAATGTATTACATCCACGTTACCAGTTGTCATTTTTTTTTTCTATATACTAACTGCTACGCTGGTTAAACATTCACGCATTAACATACTATTATGTTTAAAAACTTGTAAAAGCGTACGTGAAAGAATGCAGAGGTATCCTGTTCGATAAAACGCAAAATAAATCGTCTGTCTCACTTTTGAAAGTCATTTAAACCTGGATGTGACTAAAAACTATCTAAGTACGTGTGAAAATATATCATTCAGGATGACTTTGTAATCATTCGACAAATTAAAATGAGACATTCCGTAGGTACTTATATGAGGTGTTAGAATTAGTCCGGTGCCCATGCGATATAAAAATCACATTAAAGCCGCCGACCCGATGGTTTTAGCCGGCGGGCTATTTTTCCGTACAATTGGCGCAAAGGAAGACCTGTGGTCTGACCCGCCGGATAAAGTCGCAGGGGCCGACGGTGCGTAGAGGGCTTGAGCCCGTAAGCTTTTTGCAGTAGGTGCAAACGATTTATGAAACGTATATAAACGTATAAAATAATAAACTTCTATCCTGTTCAATTTTGTAAATTTTGATGACAAATAATAGTGAGATACGGTGTGGAAGGGTTAATTATTTTCTGCCTGTGTGTCCCCGACTCAGCTAAGTGATAAAACTTATGTTTTATGGGAGTCCACGGCGATACCCTCGGAGTTTGTAGAATAATTGGTGGATGTATAGGTTTGGCCGGCGGCAAATACGCAGGTTCTCTCGTTAATGCTTAAATTAACAGCGTGCGGGCCGCATGCATTGGCGCCACACTGAATAATAAATCGGCGATCAAGGCTAACCGATGCATGACTTTTTAGAAAACTTTAAACAATTTCCGTTTACATCGTGGATCTATTAATTTGCTCATTGCTGCTGCGTCAAAGGTTCTATACTAGTTTAGGAATTACTGAATTTAGTACTGACTTAAAATTTCACAATGTTCTAGCATAATAACGATAGTGGCGATATTTTGTCAAAGTTATTACTTTGGCGTTGGACTACGTTTACGACGTATTCGTCGTAAACGTGTGTGTCTAGTAATATACTTTTATTTTCTTGGGCCATTCAAGAAAAAAATAAAAAATGTTAACAATCAATTATTCGATCAACAAATTCTAAAATCACTCTCTAAATTGACTAACTTATTGAAACACATATATCTTCATTTGGTTGATATCTGTCTGATAAAATCTTATTCGAAAACAATACAATAAAATTTAAATACGAAATAAACCGGCGTGGTTACTTTTCAATCGTTTTGCCAGCGGATATATGTCGATAGTGGAAGGTATCGCGTCCGATTGCCGGTAGAGTTAACCGGGGATGCTCATCAACATACGTTGCTAGACTCTTAAATGCGATTCCGAAGGGCCTTTTACGATTGTGAGCCTCGATGCCAACCATTTAAGGCTTCAGCGCGTGTTGCGCGGGAGCTCTATTCAAGTGATTATCGATTCCATCAGTTTCACTTACACATCCATATCTTAGCATTTCATGTTTGGCCAGTTTTTTAAAAGGTAATTGTTAAATTTGTACAATTTCTAATGTTATTATTATCCGACCCACAGTCGTCAGTCACGCGAACAAAGCGATCTCAGAAACGAGATGCAAAATGCGCATATAAAATGATATGCGCGATAAGAAATGTATTTATTTACATATCAAGTGTGTTTTCACACTTGATATGTAAATAATACATTTCTTATCGTCCTAGGAGTAGGTATAAACCGAATTGCCTCTAATATAGCATTTTTGAAAATTCTATATTGTTGCTTTATTTTTTCCGTTTATTCGTTTGTAAATTGAATTCATTACGTCTAGTGGTTAGTGACCCTGGCTGCTAAGCCGGAGGTTGTGGGCTCGATCGCCACCCACGATAAAACTTTGTGTGATGAGCACGATGGCTTATTCTGTGTCGGGGTGTAATTTAACTATTTTTATTTTATTGAATATTACATAAATACAATATTACATACATCTTATAAATACATACAATATCATTGTCCTACAAAACTAATTACACAGTTTGTCTGTGGGATCTATGTTATTTTGTATTTATTTATGTTTATCAGTTGTCTGGTTGCCATAGTACAAGCACTGCTTAGTTTGAGATCAGATGACGTTGTGTGAATTGTCCCAAGATAATAATTATTATTGTGTCGAAGTATTTTTGGCGCGATAATGTCTTTTAAATCGATGACCGGCTGCACTTACTATCACCGCTCACGTCCGTTCCGTCCGCGCTTGCGCCCGTGTCCACTAAAGCTGTCACAGGCATGGTTGTTTATTCAGTGTCATCAATGTTTTCTTATGACGTTATCACGTAAAATTCGTCCGTAAACCCACTTTACAGACAATCGTTTTTTTTAATATTTGTACGTTCTGAGAACAAATGAGATGAGATAATGTAAAGTGGGCAGTTTATGATAATAGTTTTAATACGAACAACGCGACGTTTAGGTACCTGGTATGACCGATAGATATACATATAATTTTAGTTAGCTGTACACACATTCACTTGCATTACTCTATGGCGCGGCTGACAGGCGCCTTTTAATTTACTGCAGCGCCAAATTGTTACATCCTTTAACAAGTCAACTAAGCATTTTGGGTGACTGTTATGGTGGTACTGTTAGTCATACTACAATTTCAACACGTATTAGTTCAAAGTGACATGGCTAAGTTTATTGTTAAGAAAGTATGACTGACTAAAAACCGTTTATGTATCTATAGTATACCTATTGATAACTAAAACATATTAAAGTTTTAGAAGTTAATAGTTATTACTATTGTTCATTATATTTTAATGTCTTGAACTATAAATTGTTAATAAATTTAACCGTTATGACATAATAACAGGTCACTTGGACATTGTCTACTGAATACCCGGTTAAATTAGATAATTCGAGCTTCACGATCTTACAAAAAGCCTTTCACGCTTTCGCAGTAATAAATTATGTTTATATGGCCATCAACACGCTCAATAAGCCAAGTACTAAATTATAATTTGAATAGTGCGTTTTCATCATTTTTATTGACTAAAGCTTCATACATTAGTCACGTTCGTATCCCAAAATGTAGGCACTAAAATATAACTGTATTTTGTTCTACAGACCTCGTAATGTCCATTTGCCACTTAAAGTAGCAACACATTTAGTAAAAAGCTCTCATTTAAATATATCGTTGGTAGCAGTTAAAATCGAGCCACATTAGGAATAACCCATACCTACTATATTCTTAAATTTGCTTAATAATACGGGTCTCGATTTTCTAGGCTATGTAAATTTTGTTATAGTACATTTAAAGTGGCAATATTTTACTAAAGGACGCTTACCCCTGGTTAAGAATAACGGTACTTGTTATGCGTGCAGTCTGTCCCTTGATGCGGAATTTATCCTTGTCGTACACCAATACAAGTCACTTACATGAATATGTGAACTCACAAAGAGAAGGGTTATAGACATATCAACCTATATGATGTCCCACTGCTGGGCACGAGTATCCCCAGTAGAACCAACTTATTATAGGTCTGGGGTAATTGCCTTAATCGCCACGCTTGGTGAGCGGGTTGGCGATCGCAATTAGGCTTTAAAAATACTCATAGTCTGGTGGGAAATCCCTTAGTCGCCTTGACGACACTCACGGCAATAGATGGGCTGGTACTATTCTTAAGCCGGTACCACACGGCAAGAGAGACAAAAAGGGTTATCCCTCGAAAATGAAAAAGTATCGACAATATTCCCGTTTCTGTGAATGCTTCTAAACGTATATCAAGTTAATGTAAGTGAATAGAGTGTCGTAGAGTAAATTAGGAGTGGCCATCAGTGGACCGTTACAAGCTGATTGAGCTTGCGCATGTTTTAAAGCGTAAACCGTAAATGTTGTCAAAACTTTTTTATTTGTGAAGCTGTAAGGATAGCCGTAGGTACCTACACCTTGTGAGTTCACGTATTCGAGTAAGTGACTCATTTATCTACAATTTGGATTGATTCCGCATCCAGCAGGGCAATAAAATGACGTTGTCAAGAATGTACAAAATTTTGAATCAGAACACCTTTTTAATAAGTTTATCACACTTAAATAAAAATATGCAGTAGGTATACAATCAATAAATTTGTTATGACTACGGACAGACTAGAACAAATTTTAAAATTATACATATCAAGCTGGAATTGCCATGGTAGCTTCGTTTTAACCAGACGCCCAAATTTATGAATACGACAACTTTATATAGTGGTAGGTTAGTAAAAAAAATGTGTTAAATATGACAAACTTAACGTTGCTGTTGGAAAACTATTATCCCCATACATCAAAATAGGCCGCAGTTAGTTTACCAACCGCAAATAAAATTGTTATTAAAAAATGACTTTTATAATGCAACGATTATTGCTTTTACTTGTTCTAAGTGCCTTGTAGTAAAAGCCATAATCGTTGCTTCACAAAAAATATTTTTTATTACAAATTTATTTGCGGTTGGTAAATTAATCCCGGCTTATGTTGATGTATGGGGATAATAGTTTTCCAACGGCAAAGTTAAGTTAGTCATATTTAACACCTGTTTTTTTTCACTAACGTACCACTTATAAAGTTGGGCGTCTCGTCAAAACCAAGGTGCAAATTCCAGCTTGATATGTCATTCTATAATTTTAAAATTTGTTCTAGGGAACCCGTAGGTACTATAAAAGATCAAATAAATCAAACTTGATTACCCCTTCTTTACTGATATATAGTATGCTTTGTTATTATATCTATATATATAAAAATGAAACCCGTTTTCCGTTGTCACGACATAGCATGAAAACGGCTTGACCGATTTGGCTGATTTTTTTTTGTAGTTTTCTAATACTCTGTACAAGGTTCTTACGGAAAAAAATATTAAGAAAATCTCTCAGAAAGATTGAAAAATATACATTTAACTTTGCATATTTAAAAAAAAGCGCGTATCAGCTATACAAAATAAAGTAGTGCATCAAATTTACGCTAAGGCGGTACGAAGTTCGCCGGGTCAGCTAGTAGGTTATATATTCAATTCGCGAAACAAAGCCTCATCATGAACAGAACTACTTGACATAGTTTATTCACTAGGGTTTCTCACAAGTCCGCAAGTTTGTTCCGTGCTCGCGACAAATATTTACATTTAGATATTTGTTCCGAGTCTAGGTGTCAGTATAAATAACGGATTTCATGATACAAGAAATCTCAATGTAGAGTATCTATGTTTGACTTTACTGTACCATAAAGTATTATGGCCAAATAATACATCTGAAATTACCGACGCCAAATTCGTGACGTCAGGTGGTTTATGTATAGGATTGATACGAATAACTTGAAGCACTCTAAAGACGTCCTGTACTGACTCAAAATACTGTTCCAATTAATTCAGAGAAATGAAATAATTTCTTACTTATGTTTCGTTATTAGCGCTGTAATTTACAACTATAAAATGTGAAGTATTCGTAAGTTGGAATAATTAATAAAGAAAATTGTGATTTATTTAATCGCAGACAAAAAAAATACGTTTAAGTTTTATAGTAAGATCTTCTTAATTAGCTGCCAATTTACTGTTTCGTGTCAATCGTAAATCGGAATCAACTCAGACAAACTGTGCCGGTTTTTTATCTTGTCACTTACAAAGTAGCCGCTGATTTCCGTTTCAAATTAACAATAAAATTTTGCAAAAGTGTCGTGAGAATTTTTTACATAGTAGGTAAACTTTTTGTTAAATTTGTTGTCCTCCTACCGCACTTTTTTTTTTGCATGTTATCATGTTCTCGTGTTAAAAATAGTAAATGTGTGAGACGGTAGCCCAACAGATATTTTAAAAATATTCATTGCCCAACAATGAGTATTTTTAAAATATCTTTATTTTCAAGGAATACCATGAATTAATGATGCTTTTGATAGTAGTCCTTGCTTCAAGCAATCCATTTTGGTTAAATCGTGAGATGGTGATGATGCTGACTAATAGAGTAGTTTGTTTTAAGTCTTCGAATACGGAAATCCATCAATCAAACGCCGCCGCGCTGTAAAATAGCGCACCTCTTCTATTCTGGTAGAATTCGTTTACAGCTTGTCCCTATTAAAGTAAACAGTTCAAATTTCTCACAATTTATCGATAAGTCAAAATGACAAGCTGTCAAGAACGGTCACATTTATCGTCGTCGCATTACTTCCACTAATTGTGTAATGAGGAATTCGCCTCGAACAACTCACACTTCGTACCCTGTCCCGCATCGCATAGAACCTGCACCTCTCCGCTCAAGCCTTCACGATTTCTCTTTTTGTTACTCCACATTCAGCCCATCTCGACTCCTTATTTTTGTTTTGCTGAACGTTTAATAGTTTTTATTGTATTGAACTTCAAGCACGGCCGGCAATCTATCGACTGGTGTCGAAGAAAAATTGCTCTTATTATTTTACTTTATATAACGACTAGTTTTTGAAGTACTCGTTCGAAAATTACAGGCATTTAACCACTATCGAATTGGATAATTAGTAGTGGTGTAATGATACGTCGTCGAACATCGAACAGTTTAACAGTTTTTTAGACTTGTTTTAAAATATCAGCCTGGTAATGTATTAACAGTATGAAGCAGTAATAAAGTTATAAGTACCGGGTTCTTTTGAGACTAATTGTCATCGGCGCCGTTTACATAATTGAATTCTGTTTTAAAACTGTTTAACAACAATGTTAACCCATTATTATGTGATTGGTGGGTGTACAGTTGATCCATCGTTAACAGAAAAATTCAAAGTAATTACTAGTTACAATGTATATTGATTGCTTACTGTGGGTTACATGACAGTCAAAGTTCTTTCTTTGGTGATTTACACAGTACCGTATTTTGTAATTAATTTCATTGAAATCAACAGCAACTTTGTCAAATAATAAACATCAAAATATAGATAAAAAATCTTGTTTGTATAATGAAATTATTCATTTCCAATAGCAGTAAAAATGGAAGCATTTTATCTCCGATTTTATTTTAGTTTGATATTAAGAGAATATATATTTTCATTTTTTTAACTACTTCATTTACATTAAAAACCTATATAAGCATATGACGCATCGAATTTAAATTGTAAATTATCCCACCTTGCACAAATTTATTACAATCTATGAATCGTATGTCGTTTTATAATATAAAAGTTTATAAAGCCATATCCTAATAGGTAATATTATAAATCCGAATGTTTATGAGAATGGGTGTTTGTTCTCTTTCTCACAAAAAGTACCTACTCAACAGAATTTGATGAAACTTGAAACTCTGCTATAGCAGAGTAGGTATTTCATTTCGTTTAACGCGGGCAAAGCCGCAAGTTAAAACTAGTGTGTAAAGAAAATATATCTTGGATACAAATACTACATGTGCCTTTAATAAAAATAAACTAATATGGTCTTAAATTGCTCTACTGCTCCCATGGATGAAGTTATTGGTTCACGACTTACCCTAACGAATGATACGCACGCTCTTTATTCAGGGGTGATGAGCCGCGCACTCATTACATCATGTTTCAGTCATATGTGCCAGGTCTGGGGAGCCCCAGTCTGTCATTAAGCCACCCAGCCCATGATCGGTCAGATATAAATCATTGTAATGGTAGATTATTCTAGATGCATCGACGGAACACCCGGGAAATGCGCTCGAAGCACCCATTACATGGAACCCACTGTCGTAATTGCACCGCTCATTGATACCTCACGAAATGTAATTAGGCTTTGTACCAGCTAAGTGCTGGTCGATGATTCGCTCTCATTTTGTTATTTGATTGTGGTATTAAGTAAGTGATGTTCAGCTTTGCCAGTCTACGGACCGACTATTACTTTGTTCTATTTTTTTTTTGCATAGCTACATAATTTCATTGATGGACCCATCAAATGTATACTTCATGTTTTTGCATTTCATCATTTTCGTTCGCAAATAACGTACATCATTACTAATATTATAAAGCTGAAGAGTTTGTTCGTTTGTTTGAACGCGATAATCTCGGGAACTATTGCTCTGAACTTATAAAATATTTTACTGTTGTATAGCCCATTTATCGAGTAAAGCTATCGGCTATATAACATCATGCTACGACCAATAGGAGCGAAGCAGCAATATAAAATGTTGCTAAAACGGCTAAAAGTTGCGCGGGTCAGCTAGTGTAAAATATGAGCGCAAAATATGTTTTAAGATTCCGAAACCAAAGGGTAAAAAGGTAAGAAGACTTCCCTGTCTGTCCATCCATTCGTCCTTCTGTCACAGGGCTCTATCTCTTAAACCATTTTAAGGAGGACCCATATGATGTCCTACTTCTGGACACGGATCTTCCCAGTGGAACCTACTGATTATTAAATCGGGGGTATTTGCCATAATCGCCACACTTGGGCAGGTTGGCGGTCGCAATAAGGTTTAAAGTACGCAGAGGACGCTGCTACCCGTCCTCCGGTGTAAAATCCCTTAGACGCCTTGATGACCCACGCGAAGAGATGGGGTGGTACTATTCTTAAGCCGGTACTACACGGAATACGCATACAGAACTAATATTTCTGTAACTTTTGTAACAATATATATAAAGCTAAAAAAAATATTAGAGATCCCTAATAGAAACGTATGTAAATCTTATATTTTTTAGCGTGTTTATGGTTTGTTAAATATAATAATAGTAAGGCGGGACGAATCCTTTCCTGTGAGAGTCCGACTTCCACTTAGCTGTTTATTTATAATGATAATTACAAGATTCGAACAAAAAATGACCGATCTATAAATTGATTTACCAAAACCACTAATCTACGCACGGTTTAATGGAATATTTTAAATCCTTTGCAGTTAGGTAAAAGCAGTACATTTCAACAAGTATCCTTTCTTCCAACTAAACGGACATTTATAAAAGTTAGGATTCATCATTTCATATCGCAGTATCACACCGTTGCATTTTATAACAATTAATATTTTAAAAACTCATAACACATATAAGAAACTCACAATAAAATATATACATACAGCTATCGGCAATCATTCAGTACAAGCAAAAAAGAAAGAGAAGTAATGTTGTCATCAGGGCCGGCCCGTCCCGGGGGCGAACAGAGCCGCCGCCCCAGACGCCATAGGTCAGTGGGTGCGAAAAGCTTTGCAAGGTGCGTGAAATGGATTTGCATCCCCCCCTCCCAAGCGCGATGTACTTGACGACGTAAAATCGAACAGGCGACTCACTTAAGACCAATATTAGGGCGCCAAAATTCAATCTTATATTTATTCATTGTTCATAGTCTAGCACTCGTAACTTCATAAGCATTGCGTTTCACCATTCAAAAGGCTTTCTTTTATATATAATTAACAAAATAGTTTCATTACTTTGTCTAATCTTTGTACTCGTCATAAGCCTACGCTTCATATATCCATTAGGTACTTTCCTCTCATAATTAAAACTTGAAGACAAAGTTTAAATTAATTTTACGAAGTTCTGTTGTAATGAAATAACCAATTTAATTTGGCGACTTTTGTCTACACTGAATATATTTTTTTTTTTTTGGTGAACTCATTAGAAACATATAGGTACCTATCATAGGGTGAAATCATAAAATACCGAGGGTACAGAGAATAACCTTCCGTTAAAGTGTTTCATCAAAGTAGTACGAAGCTGTCCTTAATTCCGTGTCTGTGAACGAGCTTTATATGCGTCTTGCTCGAGCGTGGTGCATATGAAGCTTTCTGTACTCTCAGTATTTTGTGATAAAAGTCTCTGAAGTGCCTCCTAAACTATAAGTGACGAATGGCTTATACTTTTTGAACCCCGCTATAAGCGATCTTCAAATTGTTGTTAAGAGTCTACGCGTAGGTACTTTAGGCTCTTGATTTCGACCATCCCGTGACATGGGAATAAGTAGTTTTTCACTAAAAACTTAACCCGTTATTTTATCAAAAGAATTCGCAATATTGAAATATATTGGGAAAATTGACGAAATTAAGTCAAAGTTAACTTAAACAACGTTATTCTTGGTATAGTGCAAACCTGAAAGTAGTTTGATCAGAACCACATCTAATGGGGTAGTTTCTGAACCATGTTATATTTATATAAATTAATTAATCAGTCTAACAGTTCAAATCTTGTTCACAACATGATGTAAAATGTAATCATCACTTATTTATTTAATAATATTCATGATTACATAATATGGGACGCTATGAGCATGACAGCGCGAAGAACATAATACAACTTGAATGGCTTATAACTCTGCAAGTTTCCAATATTTTCATTTTCTTTTTTTACATGATTTCTTGAAATAAAAATCTTAATGGGGTGTCTGAGCTTTGCACTATACGAGAAATAACCTTATATATGTCGTAAACGAGATTATCTTTCGCGGTCTTACAGATGTATATCACAGAAAAGTCGTCATTCCGTTAGATGATCTCCGTTGAAATAATACAGTTGTATGTTGTTCATAGTAACGATAACCTATCGGAGCACAGCCCCATAGAGTCCGCTAGAAACGCAAGAGGCATTATCGTGTCTAATCAGGTTCGCACGAGGCGCGGTGGCTAAATCATCCGATTATTGATTTCCGATGTCGCGGTCGTGATCGGGCGCGGGATTCAACGTTCGGCGTGACAGTGTAGCCATTGTCGGAGCCGACGGCGGCTCGCGCTCCGCGACGCGCGCGCATTCCCAGTGATTAAACGCTTGTAATTCCAACAATATCATCCCGACTGTCGGATTCAATCTGCACACGCCGTGCGCCGCTCATCTCATGTCATCTTCCTCGCGAATCGGGCTAACATCGACTACTTGCATGCAATAAGTCAGCTAACATTAAAACCTCGTGCCCTGGATATGTCCAGACTTGTAATATAAAAGTGAAACAAACAGTGCACTCGTTAGATATGAATCTACGATAATAATATCTTGATTTATCCTTTCGCTTATGTGATTTATGTCACAATTAACAGCAACCGTTCGTTTAGAGTCTAAGAACATTAGTGGTTGTATGAGCAATGTCTTGTTATAGTTTATATTTATAACAGTTTTTTTTTTTTAATAGAACAAGAACTCTAGCTATGTGGAATTTTGACATTAATAGCAATCCTGTTAACCCCTCCAGCTAAGCTAAATGGCTTGTGTTAGGAGTGGGTTCACGTCGGTAGTATAATGGGTAGTATTCGCATCGGACCCGCGACCTCACGATTGCGAGTCCGATGCCTTATCCATTAGGCTACCGCCGCTTTTTACATTGTTTATATGAATTAACTATTAGCTTTTCCTTTGAGTTTTATAGTCTATGTGCTATGCTGATTAATAAGCTACTTTACTGTAACATTTCATCAAAATAAGTTTAGTAGTTTTGCATGGAATACCATAATTTCATGATATAGTCGACCACATCATTAAATGATTAATTCTTCAATCTGGTCACGACATATATTTTATCAGCCTTTGCTTACTGCTTTGTTTGCCTTAACTCGATGATTTTATAGATTTAATTTATAAGCTATAACCATGTCTTACTTGTTAGGGCTACAAGTAAACGAAATAGATGGTCGGTATCTGTAACCAACTAAAATCCGACCACGGCAGAAAATCGGGCGCTAAAAAGGTGATTTGTCGTAGTCTGGTATAAGTTTTTGATATACCTTCAGCTTGTTACAAACTGTACTTTTATTTATAAGTTTCATGTGTTAAACAGCAAACGCAAACCATGGTTACAGGTGAAATCTAACAATAACCCCTTATTGTTAGATTTCACCTGTAACCATGGTTCGCGTTTGTTAGTTTTATCGCAATAATAAAAGTTAAAAAATGGACTACGTGAAAATAAAATAACCATCTCGTTAAATAACATTTCTATATAAATCTTTTCTGCCCATTGTCGTAGACGTCAATCTCGATCTCTTTTAGTGAGGTTAGTCTTTTTTCTATACTACGTATATCGGATAAAAGAGCCTGTTCGCAAATTTTTGCTCTTATTGCACACTTGGCCGCACTGAACAATAATAGGGGAGGCAATTTCTCGCGACATGAGATCGTCCGATGGTAACGAGCAGTCCGTTGTCGTTATTAAACCCCATTGTTGTGATGTGCCGTATAAAGCCTAACGCAGTCTAGTCCCTTTCTAATGCTGCCAATAAAGCACTGAAAGTGCATTTGCAGTACGATTAACTCTCTCGGGTTGTTACGCGACTATGCACGATGTGAGTGCGATACTTTAGGGCTGTCTCTATGTCAATAGTCGACTTTACATAAGACTTTACGAATGCGTATAGCATTGTATTTTATTGATGTGTGTAAAAGACTATAATGAAAATGTATAAGTTGTGATAGTATTTGTTAAAGTTCTCATAGATATTTGTTACAAAGCAGCACTAAGGTACATTTTGTCCAGCAAAAATTTAATGACTCAGATCTCGACTTCAAAATTGCGACCAAATTTATGTGTTCAAATTTATCAAAATAACAACTAAATAACATAGAAATTATGGGAGTATAAAACACCAGTCTGCGCCCTTCGACACCGCGGTTCCATTATTATCTCCCTACCTTAAGGTCAACTACGTGCCGTTATTTATCAAGTTCATGCATATTCCGCCGAGTTGTAATGTTGACACAAGCTTAATATCTATTGACCTTTTGGAGTTGGCAACCCTACCAATCTATGCCTGAACTCTATTATCGACTGTTAATAAAACTAGGTAGCGCACGCGGCGGGGCGGCTGCTGCTGGTGCTAGATGGCGTCGGCGGGCGTAGAAGCGCCTGTACATTTGCATAAGGAATTGGGTGCGCACGCTTTGGTATCGTCTCGCGGCGTATTTCTCACGCTACCCGCGGCCATTGCACGCTCTCGCCATCACCGCCTCCTCTTGTCTAATGGCTGTGTCAGCACGTTGCCCCTGTTCAGACATTTTTTCTATTACATCGATCAAACGCTACGATGCATGCAAGTACGACATGTAGGCAAACATGTTTCGACAGGTTTATAGAAACCGTTTTTAATATCGGCTTCAATTTACAATGTTGGTAGAGTAATGGTGCATACCGAAATAAACAAGCGATGTTAAGTTCATAATTACACGAATCCCGAGATCGTTAAGACTCGAAGTCGGTCGAACATATTTCACTATTAAAATACATGTTCGACGGAACATTCGGCGGTAAGTGTGTTTAATTACATGGTGCATTGATAGCGGAGATAGAGGCCAGACGTATCGATAGCGACCTCAATCACACCACACGGTCACCACACCTGAAACGCTTAAATGCCCAAAATCAATTCCAATAATTACATTCAAGAATACAATAAATAAAGGAGAATACGAAACAATTTGAAAGCATTCAATAAAACTAGTACTATCAAGACAAAATAAACACTGGACAGCGATACTTAAACAAGTACCAGACGTCATTTCAGATGGTAAATAAAATCGCAAGCCCTAAGGGATAGAAGACAATAGCCAAATGAATATTTCATAAGGCCATTATTTAATGATGATGCTTATAATACAGTAGTGCTATCAATTAGAAGCGAAACGGCAGTAATTTCTTTTACTAGATTAAACACAAAGCAAAGCTTTGTCCCATGACCTTTGAGGTCAGAGCTTATTTTATGAACAGTAAGCGTTTTAATGCTTACATAATGCATTGCTTTAGTATTCATGTAGATGCTAAAATGTCATGTTATTATTTTGACTTATTAGGGCTGTGTCTTTAAATCAGTATTCCTTCGTTTTATTACTTTTATATATCATAACATTTTAATTACTTTTTAGACTTTATCGACCCAACTGACATTTTCTCACCAGTTTTCAGAGCATACATTTACACTCTATTGGATATAATCTAAAATGTTATTACACTAAACGCAATCATATAAATGACAGCTTTCAAATTTCATTACCCCCTAGTAAATTTTAGCGTCGTTCAATAAATACTGTTATTAGCTCAACGTGAACTCAATAGGAAACCTGAAGAGAAAACAAGCTGCGAGTATTACGATTCTCAGCATGTTTGTAATGTCTGCACTGCAGACAAAATGCGTCTTTCTGACAAAACTTAACAACATATCTGCACAACTTATTGTATGCCTCGTCGTAAAACAATTAATCGTAAACTGTAAACTAACATTTGATTTGAGATCCCATGCTTTTAGTGCCTGGATATGACGCCGCATCGTTCCTGGTCGTTGCAATCGCTTTGTAATGAATATTTTATTGCTTTGTCGTGAAAGAATGTTTGTACGGGATGCGCTTGTGACTTGGGTCACCGGCTTGATCGCGGCGGTCACTATTGTAAGCAGACAGCAGGCAAGACATTCTCATGTAGCATGTTGCCATGTTCCATGAAGTCGTCTGAGACCGCTACGCCCGTGCTTGACCACACCAAGCCCACGTTAGCCGCGCACCGCACTAACTTCGCCTGAGTATGCGTAACTGACGCGAGTGCCTACTCATAAAATCCTATTGCACCGTTTCTTGTAACAGCCGCCTTTAAAACGCTTTTGAGAAAAAGTCCTTTGAACACGTATCTCTATATAGGGAAAGAGAAATGCTGCTTAGTCTTTATTTCTTATTTATCTTCTGAAGAGTAACTACAGTTACTCTGGTTTGACAGAATTAAGACATGTGTGAAACCTGCCGCAAAAGCAATATATTTAAAATATTCTGGCAACAATATTGAATACTTTTAGGTTACTTTTACAAGATGAAGAGGTTGATAAATAATCAAAAAAGAAAACTGCTGCCAGTTACTTAACATTTCTTCACAAATAGTGCTTAATTGCCTAATGCAATGCGCTTTCCTAAGAAACCATAAAAAATGCATTTTAGCGACATTTCCCCTCAAATGTCCGCGGTGGGATAGGGATGGTTAAGCGTTTCTGCGCATGTGTTGGCTTTTACTCCCTAATCTCGCGGGGGGTGTAATATGGCAACGATATTGGTCAAATTTTGTTTGAAACCGATAGTTATGAGCAGATATTACAACCAGATAGTAAGGCATTCGTGGATAAGGTTAATACTTAAAATTATCCCGTAGCAGGTGATTCAAGGTAACCACTTTCACAGTAGATCAGCCGTACAAGAATTTATTTTTAAATAGAAAATAAACTTTTCTATATTAGGTATGGTATTTTAGAAACCGCTACACCGTGTAAATGTACACAATTTAACGAAGCTAATTTATATTAGCGAGCATCGTATCGTTCATCACGACCGTTTAGACTAATACAAAAGGTGTTGCTATAAATAGATATTAATTACACCTCTGTTTAACTCGCCCACTCACTGTTTGCAAAGTGACCAAACTAAAAATAGACTAGTTGTAGGTACTGTTTCTTTGACTTGGATTAACATTTTAATCAAATTCTGTGTCGTTAAAATTAGGTTTTACAGTTAATTAAACGATATATTTCAAATCATCACTACGAAATAAATGGGGCAAACAAGAGAATTATTTTTTTAAATTTCGAAATGACTATTTTGTTTTAAAGTTGAATTTTCATGACCTTGCGGGTAAGAGTCATTTACGTGCTGAATCAGTTTGAATGTATGCCACTTGTGTAGCTGTCTGTACCTTAATTATTATGCTTTAGTATTATTGTTAGCCTCAGTGTCGGTATGTACGCGTGGCATCGTAACGCGTGGCAAAGTGGCAAATTTTTGTACGTGTAAGTGGGTTTTTTTTTTACTTCTAGTTTTAGGAGGTATATCGTAGGCTTATTACCCGACTGCGCCATAAAGATACGCTCTATAGCCCAAACGTCTTAACGGATTTCAACATAGAATTAAGCTGTAACATGTAGGTATTTCTGTATTTTATTGAAATTTTAGAGTACCTACTTATATTTTGATAAAATTTGACCCTTGAATTTGAATACACCTTGTTGTTAATCGTTGTACCTATATACAAACCGTGACTGACTGATATACGCTGTATAGTGCATACAGTGTTTTGAGTAGCGTATATCTGTCGAAATTTAGTACACTTTTAATAATAATAAGAACGGATTTTAGCAAACTATCCTTATAGAGGTGAAACGAGGGCTCCAAATTTAAATCAAAGTCACCCAGACTCTGAACATCAATTTGTGAATCACACAAAGAGATATCACGTAAAGATCCGCATTCACGACCTCTAACAGTCGTACACACTTGCGCTACGCTACCGAGGCAGTCAATACCAATAAAGTTAGCATTATAAATAATTACAAAATTAAATAAACAGTAAAGTTAATAATGTGCCTATTTATGTCTGCAAGTAACATTACACTGTATTTACTGCTTGTTACTTATTAGTTGGGAGTTTCGTTCATGGATGCCAGACTATCCAAGTTATAATATCGCGGCATCCCGCAGAGTTTTGCAGACCTATCAAATTTTATTAAGCGCAACATAAAGTGTAAATTGAATAGGCAGATGCCGATTGAAATAGACAAAATGCGGGACTTAAGACATGATCTGTTATTAACATAGATTATATTTACACATAAGGCTCTTTAAAAGCCCGTAATCCAAGGACAGGCGATTTGCCTTTGTATGATGGCAGCGACTGTTCATCAAGTTATTCACACCTACATATCCAATATACCCGCAGTACATAGGGTAGAAAATATCAAGTACCTAGGAGTCACGGGAATGTAAACTAGTTTTTAATTTTATTCAAACACTACTGTCCCGCGCAACTTCGTATGCGTAAATTTTTCCAGTTTTTGCAACATTTCACGTCGCTACTCCGCTCCTATTAGTCGTAGCGCGATGTTATATAGCCTATAGCCTTCCTCGATAAATGGGCTATCCAACAAAAAAAGATTTTTTCAAATCGGACCAGTAGTTCCTGAGATTAGCGCGTTTAAACAAACAAACAAAGCAAACAAACAAACAAACTCTTCCGCTTTATAATATTAGTATAGATAACAAACGCTTTTATTTTTAAAGTCTACGCTATATGTTTATATAAAAATCCATGTGCCATCTACCTAGTCTGGCCATAAATACTGTTACAATTAAAAATAAGAAAGATATTACATTTGAATTTGGAATCTGTCATTTTTATACGATTGTTCATTGTATTTTCTAATTTTGGCGCCAATACATTGTACAATATTTTGCTATATTAAAATGGAGTGGGGTGATAAAGAAAACCGAATCGCTGTGATTGCATTACACAAAGTTGGTATGGAGCCGAATGTAATTTTTAAAACTCTCCATACGCTTGGTATTAGTCAAATGTTTGTGTACCGGGCTATTAATAGGTACAATGAGACCTTCTCTGTTTGTGACAGAAAAAGATCTGGCCGTCCACGTAGTGTTCGTACGAAAATGGTGGTCAAAGCTGTAAGGTAAAGAATTCGAAGAAATCCTGTCCGAAAGCAAAAGATTTTATCTCGGGAGATGAAGATAGCACCCAGAACCATGTCACGCATTTTAAAAGATGACTTAGGACTTGCAGCCTATAAGAGACGCACTGGTCATTTTTTAACTGATAATTTAAAAAAGAATAGGGTGGTAAAATCGAAGCAACTACTGAAGCGGTACGCAAAGGGAGGTCACAGAAAAATTTTGTTTACGGATGAGAAAATCTTTACAGTTGAGCAACATTTTAACAAACAAAATGACCGTATTTATGCTCAAAGCTCTAAGGAAGCTTCCCAATTAGTCGACAGAGTGCAACGTGGGCATTATCCGACTTCAGTGATGGTTTGGTGGGGTGTTAGCTATGAAGGAGTGACTGAGCCATATTTTTGTGAAAAAGGTATCAAAACATCGGCACAAGTGTATCAAGATACCATTCTTGAGAAGGTAGTTAAACCCCTTAACAACACCATGTTCAATAACCAAGTATGGTCCTTCCAACAAGACTCAGCGCCGGGTCATAAAGCTCGGTCCACGCAGTCTTGGTTGGAAGTGAACGTTTCGGACTTCATCAGAGCTGAAGACTGGCCGTCGTCTAGTCCCGATCTTAATCCGCTGGATTATGATTTATGGTCAGTTTTAGAGAGTATGGCTTGCTCTAAACGCCATGATAATTTGGAGTCCCTAAAACAATCCATACGATTGGCAGTGAAGAATTTTCCCATGGAAAGAGTGCGTGCTTCTATTGATAACTGGCCTCAACGTTTAAAGGACTGTGTTGCAGCCAATGGAGACCACTTCGAATAAGCTTTTTATATTTTGAATTGTTTTTTATTTATGTATTAAACTAACACACTGTAAAAGTAATAAATATTATTTGCAATAAAAAAAAATGTTTTTTCTTCGTAACAATATTTATGGCTAGACTAGGTATATCTAGCTGACCCGCGCAAAAACGTCTGCGTAAATTTTTAAACAAATTTGGTATTGCTGCTTCGCTCCTATTGGTCATAGCTGGATGTTAGATAGCCTTTATACTTCCTCGATAAATGTACTATCCAACAGTAAAATAAATATTTTTTCAATTCGAGCCAGTAGTTCCTGAGATTATCGCGTTCAAACAAACAATCTCTTAAGCTTTATAATATTAGTATAGATAAATGTTTGTCTGTATGCACTTTAAAGAATGGTAAACTATGCATTTGATCATATGATGATCTTCAGCAAAGTGTTGTGCATGAGCCCACGAAGATTTACGGGTACGGGTAGCGGGGCATCAATGAAAAATGTTGCAAAAATGGGGAAAAATAACGCAAACGCTTGCGTTAGCTAGTTAATTTTATAAGTTCCCAGCTTACGCACGCGCCTTCGCCAGCTTATTGTGTAAAAAAATCCTAGTGAATTTCTACGTCACAAGAGGAACCCATTGTCCAAAATGTATGCTGTAGCGTCAGCAGTTATGATTTTTCTATTTTGAAGACTGTGTTTACCCTACATTTACGGATTAAGGGTTAATTTTTCAAAAACTCTGAAACACGTGTTTGTTTAAAAAAGCCAAATACAACATTTTACTTTATTTTACTTTAAAACTGTCAAAGTTTACACAATATCGATTATCTACTATACCCAAAAAGTTTATTTCCATTTTTATCTGGTTCAGATCTATCCATTGATAATGATTAGCTTATTTTGTATAACAGAACCGAACCCATATAATACACATTACCTGATAGATAAGAATTACATTACAATCGTTTAACTATGAACACTAAATTATTTATACCAGCATAGTTATTACAGCAGTACCCCCACAGGCCAAATGAGATAGCACTGTGAGGGATAATATTCATTTGTTACTACGCCCGATACGGTAATGATCAATATTACATAATTATGTATCTATCTAAACACCTGGGTTAAAGTAATCGGTAGCTCAATGAGGATGCTTCTGTGCAAAACGTTGTGGTTGCGATTGTCACGCGAGACAATTTTAAATAATACCAACTGACCCGCGCAACTTCGTCTGCGTCAATTTTCCCCGTTTTTATATCATTTTTCATTGATGCTCCGGTCGTAGCATGATGCTATCTATATATGTATATACATATCTATACTTATATCATAAAGCTGAATAGTTTGTTTGAACGTGGTAATCTCAGGAACTACTGATCCGAATTGAATCCACCGAAATTTTAAGCTACGATCAATAGAAGCCGAGCAGAAACCGGGAAAATGTACGCAAACAAAGTTGCGCGAGACAGTTAGTATAATATAATAATATAAAAGGAGAAGCTGACTGACTGACATATCAACGCAGAACTATAAGGATTAGAAACTTGAAATTTTGCACAGGGATTCCTTTTATAACGTAGTCACCCCCTAAGGGGGTAAAACGAGGATGCAAAGTTAATATGAAACTTTGCCGTTAAATTATTTTGGTAACAATCTGGCATCCACGCGGGTGAAGTCGCGTTCATAAGCTAGTATGCTATAAGCCTTCATCGATAAATGGACTATCCAAAACTTAACTATTTTTTTCAATTCGTAGTTCCTGAAATTAGCGCGTTCAATCAAACAAACAAACTCTTCAGCTTTATAATATTAGTATTGTAGATTTGTTTTGACTATGAATGTTGGTACGTTTGTTAAGTCCACGACACAGGGATATAGCTTATAGCCTTCTGTGGAAGTGGTTTTACAAATCAATTTGAATGCAAATATGAGTAACAAAACTACATTATTTATATTTTGTTAAATTGGTTTATGGTGGCTTCCAAGTATATTTTTATTGTTTTGCATAATGCATATCCGTGACTGATGTAGATATATGACAAAGCTGACCTAACCCGAACTACTGCGGTAAGTTCAAACGCTTATAAATATCATGATACAGTTATTAGCAATCTAAACAATTTGTATTATATTAATCACAGGCGTAATCAGCCTTATAACGTTCCCACTACAGGGACAACAGGTGAGATCATCTATGTCAGTGTCAGTGGGAGTCTCTTGAGTGTGTTTTCACGGAAAAGTGCCGCTGACGGGCTGAAGTATTTTGGACGTCGGACCATGCCCCCAGGTCCACTAAAGCTGTCACAGGCATGGTTGTTTATTCAATGTCAGCAATGTTTTCTTATGACGTTATCACCTAAAATTTTCGTCCGTAAACCGACTTTACAGACTGTATGATTAGTGTTTTTTTTTAAATGCAGCCCTTAAGACTGATAATAATCAGTATGACAGTAATCATTTTTCTTGATTTAATAGAAGATAATTGTTGTTGTTGACTGTGCTCATGGACTGGGTGAACCGGTGAAGTGCCCACTGCATGTATCGATAGTTTATCGACACATGCATATATCACCATTCACATACATATTTGATTGCGTCTGTGGCGCGGTGGGAGTGTATCCGACTGCTACGCAAGAGGTCGTGGTGTCGATCCCCACCCAGGATACAACTTTGTGGTTTATTCTGTGTCTGGGTGTTATTTGTCTATAATATGTATGCATTTAGAAAATGTTTAAGTATGATTATCAGTTGTCTGGTTGCCATAATACAAGCTCTGCTTAGTTTTGGATCAGGCAGCGTTGTGTGAGTTGTCCCAAGATATTATTATAGAAGATTTTATATTATTTTCGTGTTGCTTAGCAACCAATCAATAACGTGACCGTTGCCTAGCAACGAATTAATAACGTTACCATTGCTAAGTTACACTTTTTCGTGCGTGCACCCCGTTATCGATTTATAAGACGTTAAACGTCAAAAAAATTATTTAACTAAATTATTACAAAACCAACTATTTAAAATTTATACTTGAAATATTTTGGCGCCAAAAATACGCGTTTTTTTTTCTAATTTTGATATGATATTTTTTTCTAATTGTATCCAGTGTCACTCTCACAAATAAGACGAATCTAAGGATACCTCTCAAGTTAAAATCCATTAAGCCTTTTAGGCTCTAGAGCATGTCAAATAAATATACATACATACTCGAAAAACAGTTTCTCCTTCCTGCGCAGTCGGTTAAAAAATGGTTAAATAAATACTATTCATTTTTTGAGACTTTCTGTTATGCCATTCTGGGTTTGTTAAGAGACTTTATCGCTGGCTGTACACCCTTAGAGATGACACTTGAACACTGGGTCCCGGTTAATATGGTAATAAAATGCCTCCTCTCTAGCGATATGCAATGCGCTTACACCTCTGGGGCAGGAAGCTTGTAAACCGAGAATCATTATGCCATCCTCTCTTAGATTGCACTTAAACGTAGTTAATCTTGTTTATTCACAAATAAAGCAATTTTATACAAATCAACACATAATAAATAATGCAAAATCTACAAGCCAATTTTCAACTCTTTGATTCTACGCGCGTTGAACTCTTTTGTACTGAACTAAAAAAAAAAAAAGTTTCCTTACAAATACGTCAATTTATTAAATAAATATTTTAACTACTACACAAAAGTAAATTACAAATGATGCAGCGTGTTACGTAAGGTTATTAACCTGAAACTTGGGAGTCCATACCATACTAGTTTTTTGCTTAATGAAGTTTTACGACTTATTTTGATTTTTTTGCTTATCGTGCCATTAAAAAAATAAACTCCAGTATTTGAGTGATTAGCACGTTGCTACTACGTTTGTAATGATTAATTACAAACGACCTCTTACTTAATAACACAGGGCTTCAGGTTAAACGGGGCGGTACACCTTTGAAGAAACGGGACTTTATTTTGAAACGAACTTGTGGTACCTATTAATCATACTTGTATTGAATACTACCTACGGTATGTTGGTTGCATACGTGATAGGTAATCGTAAAACCTGGATTCGGTTATACCTATATGTTTTTATTCTAATATTGAAAAATAGTTAAACTAAAAGTTAATTCACAAGGTTTAGCATAAGCTAATTACTATAAATACGAATATATGGTAAATAGGTTGTAAAATAATTTATTTTAATTTTTTTTGTCTGTAAAATTGATTTACGGACGATAATTTTGCACGATAACGTCTTAAGAAAACACTGATGACATATCGCCATTCGCATTGTTTAGCAACGAGTTAATAACCTTAGTTCCAATTTAACGTATGTCGCTGTAATCGCCATTCGCTGTTACTTAGCAACCAATTAGTAACGTGACTGCTATGTGACACTTTTTCGTGCGTGCACCCATCTTCGATTTATAAGACGTTATCACGTCAAAAATAAACATTTTTCGACCAACATAGTACATTAGGACCTACTCATAAA
The DNA here is from genome assembly GCA_945859575.2 of Herminia tarsipennalis. Classification (NCBI taxonomy): domain Eukaryota; kingdom Metazoa; phylum Arthropoda; class Insecta; order Lepidoptera; family Erebidae; genus Herminia; species Herminia tarsipennalis. The sequence continues at coordinate 14,362,094 of OX243835.2, forward strand.
ATCGAATCAATATTATTTAGACCGGTTCATTTAACACCTGCCTGCTGCTGACTGCCTCTGTGGCGCGGTGGGAGTGTATCCGACTGCTACGCAAGAGGTCGTGGGTTCGATCCCCACCCAGGATAAAACTTTGTGTGATGAGCACGATGGTTTATTCTGTGTCTGGGTGTTATTTATCTATAATATGTATGTATTTAGAAATATATAAGTATGTTCATCAGTTGTCTGGTTTCCATAGTACAAGCTCTGCTTAGTTTGGGATCAGATAACGTTGTGTGAGTTGTCCCAAGATATTATATTATATTATTATTATTATTATTTCACACCTCTACCATAATAGCACAAACTAGAGACTATATCTAATATAACAGTACTAATTTAATACTAGACGTTTATCTAATTTAAACATCTTCTTATCGCACCTTACAGATTTTATAATATATTGATCAATTTTAATTATAATTATAACAGATTATGCATAATTATAAGATATTTTTCCAATCCAAACAAGTAGTAATTAAAGACTAATGAATCGTTATAACGGTGACAAAACATTATAATTAATTGGAAACCAAATATCTAAATACAAAATAAACTTAGGCATAACTATGTATCATCATGGCCTGTTGGCCTAGTGGTTAGAGACCCTGATTGCTAAACCGGAGGTCGTGGATTCAATTCCCACCCAGGATAAAACTTTGTGTGATAAGCACGATGGTTTATTCTGTGTCTGGGTGTCATTTAACTATGATATGTATGTATTTAGAAAGATATAAGGGCGTTGATCAGTTGTCTGGTTGCCATAGATGCCATAGTACAAGCTCTGCTTAGTTTAGAATCAGATGGCATTGTGTGAGTTGTCCCAAAAAAATAAAACCATACTAAGTATTATGTATCTTTACAAGTTAACTCTACAAATAAAGCTTCATTTAACTAGTAAAGTTATAAATATGGCAAGTACAGCCTTGTACAAACATAAAGCATACCCAGCCACCATTGTTTACCACCATACAAATGATGACCTGCGTATTTATTTTAAATTTAATAGTATTTTTTATTATTCTATAGGTTACAACTTAATTTTTTGAAGCTTTGACCAGGACCCGAACCTGAGCCATTCGGGTCGCAGTCGACAGCAACCGCCGGCTTGTAGCGATTTAGAGTCTGATCAAGTACATACCTAGCAAAGTTCTTAAAAGCTTTTACGGTAGATACCGTAGCTGACTTCTTCTCAGGCGTATTGTATAAAAGCTGCGTATTGTATAAAAGCTAAAGTATTTACGGTTTCAAATATATCGTACTGCGATACGATACGACAAACATTACTTGCCGGTTAGTAGGGTCATCTCCGCTCCCATGACCCTTACTGGGCCGCTACATGATTGTACACATGTATTAGACCTTAAATCCCATTAATTTGGCGCCCAATTACAGTAATAATAGACATTTCTCATATCAATTCAACCAATTATTTTATTTTGGTTCAGTTGTTTTTGGTGACCGTCTATAACGAAGGTCAAAATCAAATTGAAAATTCTTTATTCTCTTTTGATGCCAAACAAGTGATACCTACGTCAGGATTCTACGTGTACATGTAATTCCAAGTTCGCAAACAATAAGTAAAGCCAGAGAAAAGAACCTGGCAATAAAAACTCACGGCTACTTTTTTCAAATTGCCAATTCTATAATGTTTGTAAACTTGATATGGGGGTAAGTTGCTGCCACTAGTACACCATGTTATAGGACTGATGCAAATTATATTATTAAAAATTTGGGAGATGGGATGAAATAAAATCAGCCTTAGTGGGTAGCATACTTACAACAAGAGTACTATTACTGAGTACTGTACTACTAAGTACTGTACTTGAGTAGTTGACTACAATAAAAGTAAATTATTTTATACTAATCAGGTAGTAATAGATCTTAAAATAAGTGTTTTTTTACAATTTCACATGTTTTTGAATTTAAAAGCATGAAAACGAATACTAAAAGTAATGATTTGACTGAACTGGAACTTATGACGTCATCTCTTCCATACACATTTCTATAGAACTTGTCGTTTTGACATTTCATAAAAAGAGACTGATTTGACTTGACAGTCAACAACCCCATTATTAAATATAAAATGTTAGTTCTGATATCAAAAGAACGAAAAGATTCGGAAGAAAGGGTCGTCACGTTCATAGTTTAATCATCAAGTACATAAATAGAATAAACATTATTTAGAGGACCCGCAGACTTATTAATCGGCCCATAGTTTGATCGATTTGGGCAGTAGTCGACCGACTAAACTATTGGTAGTATGCGCGCGTGGAAGAACGCCGTATTTATTAAGCAGTCGACCGATAGTTTTAAGAAAATCGGTGTAAGGAGCGCACTTTCATCATGTTCATACTGATTAACAGCCAGACTAAACTATCGGCCGATCAAAAGATTGTAGTCTGCGGCGGGATTTAAAGCAAAATCAAGTCAACTGAATTCGCTGTCTAGAAGCTGAAATGTCTTATATGTGTAAATGGAGAAGGTAATTGAAACTTCCATCTCTGCGATGATATTCTGACCTCTTCTCTTAATACAAGTATTAATACAGCTTAGGTTAAGTACGTGTGCAGAATTTAGGTGCATGGTCAGGTGCGACATGTGCGTATCGGAAGTGTGCGGAAGCGGGTGCGGTCTCAGCGCACGTAGCGCCTAGCGGTCCGCGCAGACGCGATGGCATCGCGGTCGTGCGCCACCGCTCACGGCAGCCGCCGGCGCTCGCGTCGCCGTGACTTATGGCCCCCGCGCGAACCTCGATCGTACGATTGAATAATAATATCCGATTCCCGTGCACCGAATTTATGTTAGGAAGTGAGCAGTGTCCCGTATCGACGAGCGCATCGCCTCGCCCGCCCGCTATTCCCATCCAGTTGTCCTTAGGCGCTGATGTGCGCCGCGATACTTGATAAATAAATTTTCGTGGAAGACTGTTCCCGCTGGACGTCGGCACTCGTTCCCAAAGGCTGTTTTTGCGCCGCCTCTCACCAAACGCTAAACTTTCAAGGAGTACCTATCAAACCTCACGATGTGAATTTACATTACATTATTTGAAACGTTACATAGTTGCCCTTGAGGATACATAAACTAATACCCACAGCCTGGCAAGGTATCCAATTGCAATGGGTTTATTATGAAACAAAGTAATTGAAACAGAAACATCAAAATCTCTTCATCGACACTAAGGTCGCTATATAATAACATATTCATGATCGCAATGACAAATGATCGCAGGAAAAAACAGTCATCAGTTAACCACAAGTCGGCGTGTTCACACTTGATCATTTTACTAAAATCAGTTACATTAAGTGCTAATCTCATCTTTTGGCCACTTATTAAATTACTCAAGTTCATTGGTCTAAGAAATTTGTTGTAAATTATGGGTTCACACACGTAATGTTTTCACTTCGGCTAATATCGTGACCCGCTATAAGTAACCACCACTAGATCGATGCATGTAGGAATTTGATTTTTTACCGTAACATATTACTTGCCATCTCTATCCCAATCCTAGCCTGCCATTATGTCTAGTTGTTTTATAATTTAATATTTTCCAAAGTCACGCAGTTTGTCGGCCTCATTATGTAATTCTAAGCAATGTTACATTTGCTCGCAATCATATCCACGTACTAAATGTAATTCACGATATGAGGATAGATAAAAAACATAAACCCAACCGTAGCTGTTCGACCATATAGTTCTCATTCAAATAAAAATAAGTACCTACCATATTTTTTCAGTTCATATACCTAAAGCAGACGGTCTAATTTGACGAAAAATACTCTATAATTATGTGTAATGCGCTTTAGATTATATACTAGGAAAGCAAATTATGTTAGGAATATTTTGATGGCACTCATCGCAAATGTGCATCCGCGATGATACATTTGCGACTAGAAGTATTACGGTATTTGTACATCCGTATTTTTACCCGGATGCTTCACAGGCCATGCTTTAAATATTATCAAATTAATCGTACAATAGATCGTCATTATGTAGTAACGGTTTTGTCAATTAATATGATCAAATCGAGTAAATGATCGCGGTCGATCACGTACTGCCACGCTCACGAGTTTATTGTTCGTTTAGATTCAATGTTGTTGTCATGCCGTCTTGCCTCTATTGACATCTTATACCGGGTGTTCTACAATGGACACATCATGCCGAAACATTGTGATTGAGACAAAATTGGTTGCGTAGAGTAGTAAGGAAAATAATTAAAGTCGGAAAAGTAATAAAAAATATACTAATTTTGATAGATGTTATTTTCTGAATTTCATATTTGTGATTTTTTCTAATGAATAAAGAATAATATCATACTCAAATAACAGTATAGTAATTATAATAAAATTATATATCGGTACGATACCGTAAAATACATTCTAACAACTTTTTCTATCGTGTATATTTTTTCCAACGAGTACTTAACCAATTGTGGGACACCCGGTATACTATTCATAATTGTATTTTAAATACATAAAAAACTTGTATAGGTAGTCTTCACAAAAAAATGTATTGTTACGTGTTAAAAGAAGTACAGTAGCTAAAAGGCTCTGTAGATATAATAGGATACGGTTATAGGCTGTTAACTGCGTTACAAACATTCTTGTTGTCGGTATCAAGACTACGCTTACGGAAGCCCTCAGAATATTATCACGTTCAACGGCCGTCCTACTGTCCGTTGCCTGTCATTAAATATCACAGAGGGAATCTTTTTATAAACTCTAAATGAAATCGACAAACACATGCTGCGTAATGTTGAACGCGTTTTGTTGTAGACATCCATATTTTTTACTATAATACTTTCCCTTTGAGTTATCGATGAAACATGAATCTAATTGTAAAATGGGGCCAATAAAATATTTTTTTTCTTAGTTTTCTGGTATAATTTCCAACAGTTATTACAGACAGGATGCAGGTACTTTTCTATTTATGACTGTGGAATAAAAATGTTTAAATAAACTTAGAATATAAATACACACTAAGCTCAATATAAATCCACATGTCTGGATTTTCTAAGGAAGCTTTAATGTTAGTGTTAATTAAAGCTGGCACCAAACCTCCGGGGCCAACTACGCCCAGGAACAGCTTGCCGTATAATTATCGACTTTCGGTTCGTTTTACTAATACACAATCGTACAAATGCTTCTTTACGACATAACACGCCCACTTAAGATTCTTTGACTGCATACGCTTACTTTGAAACGTTGAATTGTCACTTTACGACCGATTGTTCGCCCGTGCCGTTGGATTAGGATGAACTCCCAAGTCCCCACTAGTAGATAAAGTCTAAAATTATTATTCAAAGATTGAATATTCCCTTTTAATGATGCATTACGTGTTAATATGTCCGCTACGTTAATAATTTATAACCTCAGATACAATATAACTGCATCGAAAGATCTTACCATATCTGTCGATGCTGCAATGAATATCTCTTCTATCGACTGCAAATATTCAAGCGCGTCGGGATTCGCAGCCTTCGGTTGATGCCCATTTAGCCCGTGCGGTCATTGTATGTGATTCTGGTATCACGAGGCTATCGTAGAAACATTAGCATTATCAAAAGGACCGCGGGCGTCATGCTCGTATCGGCGGGGACACGCGACGGTCGCGGAAGCGCCGCGTGAAGGCAAAGGCCCCGACGGACGAGCGGCGATAACTCAACTCAACATACCTGAAATACAATCGTGTGGATACCATGCCGCAGAGGCGTGGGCCCGTCCTTACTATATGTCCCTTTTGTTTCCTGTTTTCTTACAAATATTCTCTTGTATTTCTAGTTGTACGTATGGAATGTTACATAGACAGAATAGCTGTATAAATAACAATAACTCACTCCGTCCGACATCTCAATATTGAATCACATTGCTTTTAAAACCAGATGCAAAAAATAGATACTTCATCAATGTTTATTCAGTACGTTATTCGCTATTCTTGTACGCGTTCCTTGTCATATATTTTTCAATGTCAGTCTTTCACAGGCATAACTGTAGGCATACCATGACGCGGTGTATGCTTCTATGCTGTCCAGATCCGTGTAGGTCACTCTCTACTTGGAAATTATAAAGTAGATACTAAATTTTATGTTTATGAAAGTAATGAAAATTATAATGTGTATGTAGGTATGTAAAGACAAACTCAAGTCATCATAATGTTAATATATTACATCGGGTCCATAAATGTTTTTAATTTGGAACGCAATAAATAATGAAATTATGACTTAAAGCTAAGAATAGCCTATGTACTATACACTCACCCGCTTAATCATAATACTTTAGTAACAGCATTTTCACTGACTTATGTTGTCTTTGTTTGTCATTCTTTATTTGAAATATAAGGGAAGAGGACAAAACATTCGCAACTTAAAATACTAGGGTCAATGTATATATACCGAGTGTGTGTCGTAGTTTTATAAAATATAGTTCTATTCTTATCTTTAGACTTAATAAAGGCAGGTTTAAGGACAAACCACAAACACTTGCAGTACAACTGCAACTTTTAATCTTGTCTTCATCTTCAAGTCTAGGTATATACTTATCTTCGAGATTATTGCTGGCATAAGACATGTTATTTTAATCTATGCTAATATTACAAAGGTGAAGAGTTTGTTTGATTGTTTACTTGTGTGTTTGTTTGAACGTGATAATCTCAGGAAGTACTGGTTCGAATTGAAAAAAATGTGTGGCACTCGGAGACTGCCGCGGTAAAGCTATTGCATAACATTTTTTATCAACTTATACAATTATAATTATTTATTTACGCAGTTATTTTTTTTCTGTTATTATCCATTACATTTCGGAGCAGCGGAGCAGCTCGTCTCGATCTGTGGGAGCTTCGTACAGTCGTACCATGTACATATATGTTAAGCAAACGCTTGGCCGAGCTACATGGTAGGCGGAGTAGGGGGTGTTAGGTTTTATTTTCGTTACGGAATTTCTTGATTCGCTCGCCGCGCTCAAACCCCGCGATAAAAGCTATGCAATAGCTTAAAAATCTTTTAGTTCTTATAGCCCATTTATCTAGAAATGCTACAAGCTATATAGCAACACGCTATGACCAATAGGAGCGGAGCATCAATGAAAAATATTGCAAAAACGGCGAAAAATGACGAAGACGAAGTTGCGCGTGTCAGCTAGTCTGTTATAAATTAAACGCCTTTAAGGTATGTGGTTACTTGAAAGATCTCTCAAACGTTGCATATTTCCAAAAATATTACTTAACTCGATAAATGCGAAAGTACCATTGAAAAATTGGCTTAAACAAAATCACAGACATTAAACAAGTCTTTTATTTACATTTGCAATGGACTCTGTCATGACGAGTATGAATAGTTGACGTTTATCGATGAAGCGCGTCGCTTGTCATCGAGCGTAGCGCGGAAGCCCCGATAGGCAGCATACGCGCAGATTTAAATATATTCAATATTCATCGATATGAATGCTTTCAGCTGACTCAGATTTGACGCTAACCTGTCTCTGCCTTACTTGCTCAGATGATACAGTCTGATTTGTGTTTGATACTGCGTCTGGTTGTTAATAAATATATACCTACGTAGCATTGTGTTTTGTTGTTGATTCTGAACTGATTTTACGTGGCTGATTTTGTAACAACATTTGTTTTAGCCTGTTCACTAAAGTTTTTAAATAACTATATAATCATGGGCCACACGGCTGGGTCTCAAAATAGACAGAACCTGTACTTTGGCAACCAATCAACTGATCAACATTCTTGTATATTTCTAATAAAATGGTCGTTGCTACATCAATATCTTTCTTTTCTATATTAATATATTTCCAATTATAACAGGGGTACGATAAAAAAGGTCCTTTTTACCCTACTGCAATAGATATAAGATACACGCGAAAAACATAACCCGTCCGGTTATGTTTTTCGCGCGTATCTTATATGTAATATTCTTTATTACCTCATATCTTTTAAACCACTAGACAGATTTATACAAATAAGACGTCGTTGGATTCGTCTTGACGGCCCAAATGTTCTTAGATATGTGACGTTTGGAAAAAACAAACATGGCTGCTGTGAAATGTCAAAACCAGAGGTGCAAAAAAAAGGGTTTTGTATTATCATGCTGACGGAAGCATTAATGAATGTCAATAACTTTAGTATTTTGCCGCCGATAGCATGATATGACATATGCATAGGCATAGGGGATCTTGTTTAAATCTTTTGAAGTAAAAACTTCTTAAGCGGCGTTGTGCACTTTTTTCGGTATGGGTATAAAATGTTAAACTCGCGTCAGGATCACGTGACAGTAAGATTGGTGATTGGTGGGAAAACAGGTGGGAAATCGGGCAGTCTAGGAAGCCCGGTTCGAGTCCAAATAATTATTTCTTCCCTTTTTCATTTTAACTTTTTGATTTCTATTTTTAATTTGTGGTTTATATTTCATATTTTTGATTTAATTGTCATGTCGTTGTCATTGTCATGTTTGTGTACGATAGCGCAATAGATGAATATTGTATGTAATCACATAAATGATAGCACTTTTATACTGATAAAAAAAATGAAAAACATTGTTTTTACTTCTGCTGGCCTGAGTGCAACCCGTTTTTTTTTTTGCACAGGCGGGTTTATTTTTTTTATATTCTTAGTCCTTAACGTCTAATGTACGCAAGAATAGTAAAGAAAATATGAAACAAAATGAAGGTACTATACTTGTGGAACGTAGGTATCATATTATTTAAATGGTTGACATTATGAGATGACGCGCGTCGGTTGTCAGGAGGCGTAGCGCGGAAGCATAGCGCAGCGGCACACGAGCCGTTACCGTCAATGGCCATTACACGACCACTCTTAATTATCAACAGTTACCGCAGACCGCACTGATACCACTCGGCCGCATCAAGAAATACTAAACCGTAACTGAACCACCCTCAACTCCTATACGCGCTTTGACGATACTTTATGCTTGGGTATATGTTTCACTATTGTGTTTGTCCTACTTAAATCCAAACGTTTGTATGTATCGTATGTTTGTTAATCAATTATGCCAGAACGTCTCTGGATGAAATTTGGCACAGAGATGAACTTGCAAGAGTACTGCTATTTATTTATCTAATACCTTTAAAGGAGCAACTCCTGGTTAATATATATATACATACAGCTAGTCCGGCCATAAATACTGTTACAGTCTTGGATCGTGTTGTGAAACCTCTTATCAATACACTTTTTAAAAATGTACCGTGGACTTTCCAGCAGGACTCTGCACCTGGTCACAAGGCACGAACTGCCCAAGCCTGAGTTGAAACCAACGTTCCGGACTTTATAAGAGCTGAAGTCTGGCCCTCATCTAGCCCCGACCTCAACCCTTTAGACTACAAATTATTGTCAGTTTTAGAGGACATGGCTTGCTCTAAACTCTTTTCTCTTAAAAAATCTCTGGAGCAAGCAGTGGCGAAATTTCCCATGGAAACAGTGCGTAAATCCATAGATTTGTGGCCAGACAGATTAAAGACCTTTATAAAAGCCAAAGGTGGCCATTTTGAATAGAATATTGTTTTATATTTTGCTGAGACTTTAATAAATATGTACATATAATTTTCAGTAATATTCCATTACTTCATTGAAAAAAAATGCATTTTCATTTGTAACAGAACTTATGGGCGGACTAGGTATATATTATACAAGCGATCTCACTGACATAATAATGAAAATATGAAATTATAAATCCCAAATCAAAAAACCAAAATTAAAATAAAAAACCGGCATGTCGGGCCACGCACAATGTAGGGTTCCGTAGTCCCCCCCCCCCTCCCTCCATTCGCATAAGCGGCTTATGAAGTGGGTTTTTGTTGTTTGTGCTTTATACTTACAACGTTCCTACTTAATAATAATTTTCAATGGAATTTGTACGAAATTTTGTTACTTCTCATTTGATCAGCTGTTACTCGTAAACTTGTACAGCCTACATAGCTGTGATAGTTTTTCTTTTAATTTCACTATATATACTACCACTGTGATTTTTTTAACATACTCAATATAAACCATTTAGCTGGCGGGGGGGAGGACACTTGACTCTAACAAAAATTTGCACTTTAAATCGTAATATTTCACAAACGGATCCCTAAATCTAAAAGTTTACATATAGGGGAAGTAGTCTAAAAAAAATGTTTTTTAAGATTTTATTCTTTCACTTTGTCGGCGTAAGTAATATGTGTATCCATGCAAAATTACAGCCCTCTAGCAATAACAGTATCTGAACAGCTGTGGACGGATGGATGGACATTGCGAAACTATAAGGCTTCCGTTTTGCCATTTTGGCTACGGAACCCTAAAAAGGAAAAAAAATTATTGTTACTCGGACTCACATTGGGATTTTCTGGTTTCTGGACCGCCCGATTCCGAAACCTAAGCTATAATAACATTGTATATGGTAGCAAATTTTACCTTCGTATTCTAATGATATTGTAGCAGTTTTTCATTGCTCTCCCTCTGTGTTACGAATTTTCGATCAGGTCACGTGTCATGACCCGAGTTTAACATTTTTTACCTATCCCATAAAGTGCACAACGCCGCTAAAGAAGTTTTCACTTCAAAAATACTTATTATAATGGGTGTCCCAAAATAAACGCAAGGTTTGAATTTGAATGAAATAGAAAACATACTTTTTAATCTTTTGATTGTATTTTTTTTATTGAATCGTAAAGAACATAGGATAGAGTTATTTATGGAGTAACACATCGGGCAAATGGCCCCAATGGCAAACACTTACGCACTCGTTTGTTGAAATTTTCCATGACCATTATGCATAAATGTGACTGTTCGTTGATGCTGCGTTGGGTCTCCCTCTTTAATGCACGCGTGGTTGTGGGCTTTTTGACATAGACTTGTAATTTTAAATAACCCCATAAAAGAAATCTAATGGTATTAAATAACGCGATCGAGGGGGCTAATTCTGATCACCGAAACGAGAGAGTAACGACCTGGAAAATTAGGAAGCAGTAATTGAAGTGTTTCACTGGCTGTATTGCACCGTCTAGTTGAAACCACAAATTGGCCACATCAATATCATCCAATTTCGGAAAAAAGAACTATGTTATCATGTCGCGATATCGAGCACACTGGTGCTCGATATCGCGACATGATAACATAGTTCTTTTGAAAATGATATTTTGAAAATGAGGCTGGTCAAACAGCCTCATTTTCAATTTGTTTGACTAGCCTCATTTTCAAAAAAATATGGTCCAATTATGCCTCTAGCCCAAAATCCACACCAAACAGTGACACGTTGTGGATACATTTGTTTATCGACAATAATGTTATTGTCGATTCACAAAACCCCAAAAGCGGAAATTTTAACAAACCCACCAAGGTGAAAATGTGTATCGTCGCTTACGATGATTTTTCTCAAAATACAGCCGCCAAGCTTTCATTATATTTGAAATATTGTTCAATAATGAAGACACGTTGTTCTATTGTTATATGCTCCATTTTTACTAACCCTAAACTGTCAGCAGTCAACACTTTACTGCATAAATGGCGGCAAATACAAATCTTGCGTTAATTTTAGGACACCTTTATAAGTAGCCCTTACATATCACACTATGAAATTAGGTACTACGCTTGTTGAGTTATAGGGAAATAAATAACATAGAATAATCTGGAATAGCATCAGATTATTTTATTTATTTATGTACACATACATATACATAGGCTACTTTTTGTCCCGGAAAAATGTACAGTTCCCGTGGGATACGTTTGTTTTTCAAAATTTAATTAGCTTTATCTTTATTACATTAAATATAGAAGTGTAACGTGTCGGCCACGTACTTCCGTTGTTAATGTTTTTATTAATCCTTTTATATGAGTATTTTATTCACTTACAATTACACAAGAACAATAGTGAGAAACCAGTAAATCATTTAAAGCTGGATTTCTTGTTAATAGTGCGTTAGTTGAATCTGGGTGTGCGGTAATGCCGATGGCGTGGCATCGGGGCCCGCAGCTCGATCTCTCACATGATAGAGTGTGGCGCCGCGCGCCGGATGCCAAGATACCGTCGCGTTAACCCTACTGCCGCCCCGCACGCCGCACCCAACCCTTCTCTAATTATAAACGCTATCTCAAACACAGTCTGAAGTCTGAGGATGTGCTCGCTGTACGAATACCCGCGTATTGTTTACCATCGAGTCCTTCCGGTAAACTTGTCCACGATCGTAATCTGTATCCCAGGCTTGTAATTTGCGAGATAACGACACTTTACTTTTACCAACGTCTTGGGAGTCTGTCTGCATATCAATTCGCATTATAGCTCACCAAGCTTTTGAAATATCATCCTGATTACAATCTAACTCAGTCTTGTCCAAATTGACTACACAAAACAAAGTGTTACAATTATGATCCCTGCATGGGATACTATTTTATGTAAAACTTGACATTTTTTTAGGGTTCCGTAGCCAAAATAGCAAAAACCTCCTTATAGTTTCGTCATGTCCGTCTGTCGGTCTGTCCGTCCGTATGTCACAGGATTTTACTCAAAGACTACTTAATAAATATTGATGAAATTTGGTGAAAAGGTGTCTTGCCGCTACTTAGTTTGACAGCTAAATGATAAAAATGAATATTTTAAGGAGTTCACTCCATACATGTAACAGAAACTGAAAAAATAAACGGGTTGCACTCCGGGAGTGCCGGCAGAAGTGAAAACTTGAACATTAACGTTGTGCATTTTTGAATATTTTGGAATGGTTAGGGATTAATGTTTTTTTTTTTTTCAGTATAAAAGTACTATACTGTATATATAACCACATATATATATATATATGTGGTTAAATAGGTACACTATTCATCTATCGCGCTATCATACACACACATGACAATTTAAAAATGACAATGGCAAAGACAATTTGAAACATATTTTTCGATCTTACTGACTTATTAATAAAAAAATATGAAATAACAAATCAAAAACCCAAAATCATAAATTAAAAGGGTAACATGGTACAAACCCTGTGTCGCGGAGGACTTGACAAACTTTCAATTCAAGGACACAAAGTACATTCACACTCGGAACAACAGTTAGTGGATCACACAAAATGGCGTCCCGTGTGGGAATCGAACCACCACGACCTTTTGCGCAGCAGTCTAACACACTCCCACCGCGCCACCGAGACAGTGGTCCTCAAATTGTTGTTTCAAATCTGAGTGTGATTTATGTCCGTGATTTTTATATTCCTAAAGTCGCAACTAAATTTTTATATTATACTCTGGGGCAACAGATGTGTTTACAATAACGATTGAATCATAGAAGAAGTTTTAATGTCGACAGCCTGCAATACTGTTCGTATCATCCTTTTGAGTTACTAAAACACATAAAAAAATATTTAAACAAATGCGGGAGTCGTTTTATATAAAAAAAAAAACAGTTTTTAAAACAAGCTTTTATTTAAATGCTCTAAAAGGAAGAAAATAATTTTTAAATTAAAACAAATGCATCAATTTGCTACATTATACCATTTAAATGACAAAAGTGTGTCACGAGATTTTCCTAAATTGATCCATACCGACTGACGTGACTGGACATGATGACGGCTTCATCATCAGTCCCTGGAAATCATCTAGGATCGAATCGAACGAGCCCAAACTTGCTAGGTTTCTGTTTTGTAGTTCCTATGGCCACCTTCCGACTCCATGATCAGATCAGGTCTTTGATACCATAATATTGCATTGTCATCAAAGAAATACTAGTATACCAAATTTGAACCCAATGGAACGTCAGGCAGTGGTACTAATTTAGCTTCCAAGATTTGACCCCCACAAACTAACATAAAAAACTAACTAAAATACACAGTGCAAATTAAATAAAAGCTTGTAAAAGCACCACACATTGACATTTTAATATGTCTCTACTGGAATATTATGGAAATATAAGCAATAAAAACTGCGGCTCCGATAACTTTGTCGTATGTTCGTAGTTTGTCGTGTTTTACTGATTGATTATTAAACATTTTTATTAGATCTATCTTTTATAACTCAACGCGTAATAGCACGCGTTGAGTTATAAAAGATAGATTATTAGGTAGGGATACTTATAGGAATTGTGATTCAAATGACACTAACTAGACCACTTGTGCGGTGTGAATCAATGTTCCAATGCCCTCAGGCCTTTGATCAGTGGGTATTGTATTGCCCATTGAGACATATCTTGTTGAACGTTGAACGCGTTAATTAGTCCAGCCCTACCGGATTGCGGTCAGACTCAAGTTTATAATAGCCGCCATGATAAATGCCACATCTGAAAAATAAATTGACAACTGGCCTAAACTAGGTTACCGGTATTTTAATTGCACTGCCAACAGTAAGTGCAATTAAGACGAACTTTGAAAATTGGCGTCGACATTAATTGGAACTCAATCTTGGGATCAAATGTGATTAAATAAAAAGGTTCTGTTGATATGTTCCGATCCAGTACAGTTATAAAATATTGATAGGACATATAAATAAGCATATCTATTTATTGCATGCGATAAAAACTATGATGAATTACACTAGCATTATCCTGTTTGGGTCTTTGACATTCAAGCTCAACAGTAGTCGCAGTCGATTAGATTAAAAAACTTAATGATTAATCTGTTGAACTATTATTTTATTGGCTATGTCAACACGATAACCATATATCAATAACAAAACGATGTAAAAATCTAAATAATATTCGAAGTAGGTAATTGATAATCTATTGTATTGGTTCCCCATTTTGTGTGACAATAAGTAAACCAATTTTGAATGTTGTATATAGACAGTTACCCAGATACACTACAACACAGGTTTCAATAGAAGCCAATCAACTTGAACAAATAGAGTCAATATGAGCTTTAAAATTCTTGAATAAAGAAATCACGGTATTGTATGCGAGAAAATTTAAATTATATATTTTGCTGCTATTTACAGTTACTAGATATATTTCAAACATAATTTCGTATCAAAAATAATCGAAAACAAAAATGAGCGTCCGAGTCTATTTACGATTTTTTGTTTAGTTCCGGCGCGTGACCGATTGGTCAAACATCATTGTGTCTAGTTTCACGCTCCTTGTCCCTTGACAAATGATGTTTTTACTTAACGTTCTAAATAGGTATTCTTCATTTTTTGCTTTTGCATAAAAAAACTGTGTAGTAATGTCATATTTCTTTAATAATAAATATGATTGATTTTTTACTTAACTGGCCCGATACCAAGTAACCGCAGGGTGCTTGACTTTCACATACATACGAGTATGTATAGCGTTGACGCGTTCATTCACTGACTATTCATGTCTTCAAACAATTATGTAGCACTTTAACGTCTTTCTTCCCACGATTGTATCGTCGCGGCGTCGGGGGCGAACCGAGTTTGCAGATTTATGCTTACCTATACAAGTAAACGCGGAATACTTGGGTGTCGCGCCGTTTGAATCTTTACTAGTTGCACCTGCAGCAATGGTTGTTTACGTATTTAAAGAATTCTTTACCGTTTTCAACGTTACTATCATTGGTTTTGGATTTTTCTTGATTAGGTGGAAGGATCTGTACTTAATAAAGTAGCATATGTGTGCTATTGGTAGCGGTTCCAGGAATCGGGTTAAAAATATATCTAAACAAGATAATGGGCAGAAGGATTTTAATGTGACTTTTTTTGTCTAAAGACTCTATTTATAAGTAAAATTGATTAATATTCTTCCTGTGCCACACTTAGGTTCCATACATATCTCGAATATTCATTGTATCAGATTTACAGTCAGTACGATTCCGTGCCTCAACGAGAATACTTCTTTGTTCGTCCACTTTGTTTGTCTCATCATGTTTCTCTGGAATATAATAGGTACAGACATGAATTTATTATTCTGGACATAGGAACACGTATGCATAGTGATACCAGTATGTACTAAAGTATATTAAAGCAGTCGATAAAATTTCAAAGCTGAACAGATTAACTGCAATAAAATATCATATTGTATACATGTTTCAAATGCAAATAGCGCTTACAAATAGCTTCATACCAAAAGGAAAGTCATATACTAGCGCCGACGTACTAATATGAATACCATAGTAATATTTACTATCAATATATTTTAGACTTATTATGAAAAGTAGTTTCATTTTATTTATTCGATACTAAAGGTGTCTTTGCAGGACTTTGCATTGCCATAAAACCTACCCTGTATGTAGTGTTGCGTTCTCAAGATCATAAAACCATAAACACAAGTTTTATATTAAGTTTGAATTTAATCAAAACAAAAAGATGTTACGGTTAGTGGGTTCACATACACAGTTTATTTGTGTATGGATACACATTAGCAAGTAAATCACTATATCATAAATCGAGTGTCCTTCGCCGCGTCTGTTTGACTGCCTAACGCGTTTATGCACAAAAACTTCTAAACAAATTTTCATACGGTTTTCACCAATAGGCGGAGTGATTCATAAGAAAGGTTGACCTGCACAACTTCGTCTGCGTAAATTTTCAGATTTTGCAACATTTTTTATAGATGCTCAGCTCCTATTGGTCGTAGCGTGATACTATGTAGGTAGCCTGTAGCCTTTCTCGATAAATGGGGTATTCGACAATAAAAGAATTTTCAATTCGAACCAGTAGTTCCAGTGATTATTGTGTTCAAACAAACATATAAACGAACAAACTCTTCAGTACATTTAGACATATATATAAAACCATTTTATATGTACGGCGATATAAAAAATAATGATACCAACTAGGAGCTCTCCTGGCATTAAGGGGATCAAAATGTAGGCACACGTATATTCTGCTTCACATACGGAGCCGGAGCGTGTTGCTAGTATGTGTATACATTCCATACATGTGTGTGGTACACGCACACAGATGCGATATTTGGTTTGTCTCGAGTCCTACCACATTTCCCAGTTCCGCGCCGTTAATTTGAAATACGGAGGCAGATGGCCTCTTACCGATAGCATACAACTAATGCACCTTCCGCGCTTTACTGCCCGAAACTTTGGATACAACCTCAAGAAACAGGCTCCTTGCTGTTTCATACTCACAAAAATCCAAGCAAATATTATTTATTTAAAAACTTAAACAACGTCTAAGATACGACGTTCATTACAATGAAGACGTCTTAATATAAAAAGGTACCTATACCCCCATAAGTAGTTTATGTTTGTTACTTTTATCTTAGTAAAAAACTAATTGAAAGAGATGTTCATTTTAGTACGTTAATGTAAAATATCTAGAGCTACCAGTTTTTATCTCTTGACACACAATAGGCAATATAAAACCTAACTAAATCCGAAGCCAAGCAATTTTTAGAATATTCAATTTGTGCCGTCCAAAATAAATAAACAACTTTTAATTACAACTTGGACTCCAAAACAGTATGAAAGTCAAATGCGGGGTTGTCAGTTAATTTGCATTTTGATCCAGTAACGGGTTCGAGATAACATTTTAATGCTCGAGATCTTTTCCCAGATCAACTATCCCGCGTGTCTCACCGCCGTTCATCAACAACTTCTCTTGAAACTCTGCATACTATATTTCCATACATGGTGACACACAATGTTGAATTTAAATGTTGTCATACTAACCTACTACTTTTTGATTTTTATCATAAGCAAAATTCTCACCGAGTCATATTTTAAAAGAATAATTAAGAACCGTAATGTAAATGTAACATTACAAATTGGTACGTATCATTCAGTATTTTAGTGGGTTTGTAATTATACTTTGAAAACACCAGGAAATAGTCAATCAGTGTTCTGTTATTCGCGGTACAAGAAGTCAAAGACCGTTCATATAAAGAATTTATAAGAAGCCAGCAACGTAAGGCACATTAGACACGGCATGCATGTGATGATAGTTGTGGTATCAAAATTCGTTTCGGCCATTCCTTTCAGCCAACACCGAATATTTCTGTATATTTAGTTTATATTGTTCTTTGTCGCGCTTTTAATAACTTAGACATTATTTACAGTAACTATGAGACTTGCTCATGCGAACGAAGCTATTAAAGCTCAGCGCTGGATATTCACGTCAGTGTGAACTGATTTAGGATTCATTCACCTTGCGTTACGCTAGGTGGGCGCCTGGACTGCGCATTGTCTCACACGCCGTACAAAATGAGAATGATCCTTTGTTCGTTAAACTTTGCATACACTGTAACCCAAACCAATAGCGGAATACTTAGCGCCCACCTCTAACGTAACATTCACGCGTCCGAGATCACGTTCGAGAGCCATTCCTACCTTAACAATATTTACTAAGGAATAACAATACGTGCACTGGTTCTGACATTGATAGCTCTCCAACTGATACGGATTGTATTCTCTCAAGCCTCATGCGTTTAATAGTTCTATAACATTCAAGTAAACTAAAGTAATGATTCGTAATTTCCTGTTCTGCGCGATTATTTTAATACATGCAAAAAAAACACATTTTTATATGTTGGTACTTTCACTCGCAGGAAAAAAGTAAATTGCAGAAAATTTTTTTCATCCCAGTCGTTATACTTTCCAGTAGCAGTGACCAACCTATAATTTAATAAATAGCCGATTCAAATCTCGTACACACGAAACTTAAGGCAAACAATGTTTTCCTTTTTTTGTACATGGATTCATACATATAGTAATTTTGATTGAATAAAATATACTTTTACTGTTGCGTGCGTGTAAACTCGTGCATTTATAAATAAAAAAATATGAATGTAAGTAGATAACAATCTATCTTTTTCTCCTACCAATTTACCATTACGCAGAAAAAGTAATATTGAGCAATGTTGTCAATCCACCTAGTAATTTTAAACCGCTAAGGTGATAATGAACATGCTTATGGTAGTAAGAGACACCTAGGGCATAAATATATACCTAGGACATAAATATATACGTAGAGCCATTCCAATCTCTCAAGGCACAAAAGAGATAATAAAGACAATGAGAACATTTTGTGATATCCACGGTATAAGTCTCGCGTGTTATTCTCCAATTTTGCGAACTTGCTGACCGAGAATTAATAATTATACCAAAACTTTTCTCATGCATGTAGTAAAAGTATAGAAAATTGTTAATGCAGAGGGCCTCAAATCAATTTATAATTTTACCGTTACTGCTCATGTTCAATTTATATTGATAAGCAGATCGGCAGCTAACTAAATGAAGAAATTTCTCGACACGGTGAAGGCATTATTTGACATGGTTGTTATTGTAGAAACAAATACCACACATATTTGAAACAGTGTTTATACATCGTATCTATGAGTACTTTACTGACGTCTTTTTAATTCAATAGAGATATATAAAAATCACCTGCTGTATTTTTTTTTATCTATCTTATTGCTAGGGTGGTTTTAAAAAATGGTGAAAATTAGGAAATCCTAAAGAAACAGCCCAAAATGCAAAAACATCGCAATTGATGTATAATTTATTTATAAATTGTGAAAAGTGTGTGTTGTAATTGCTTGTTATCAAGTTCAACGGATCAGTTGTAAAAAAATCATGCTTAGACTTTCATGTTACGAAATGATTGCGAAATTATCTAACTCTATTTATCTGTCTCGCGGCCTGTTATGTCTTAACGATAACCGTTATTAGCTGACCTGCGCAACTTCGTCTGCTGATAACACAAACCAATTATGATGAATGATCAATGATCAATTTGATATGAAAATGTCACATGCTTTTATTAACAACTGAGAGAGGGTCCGGGTTAACGTAATTTATTGAAATAATCCTTTTATAAATCCTGATGTTAAGCGTCGCGCTAGCCCGTTACTTTAGCCCACCTAAACCTAAACCAGTGCAAAGATCTGAGTGTCATCGCGCTGCTCTCCTCATTCTGAGACATTAAGTTTATAATCCGGCGAGAAGCCGAGGATAGAACAAAGTGGCGTGCAATTGGAGAAGCCTATGTCCAGCAGTGGACTGCGATAGGCTGATGATGATGATGATGATGATGAAGTTTATAATCCTCATTTGCCCAGTAAATATAATAATAACAACTTGGGACAACTCACACAACGTCATCTGATCCCAAACTAAGCAGAGCTTATACTACAACTGAAAAACATATTTATATATTTCTAAATACAAACATATTATAGATGTCTGTAAAGTCAGTTTACAGACGATAATTTGACGTGACAACGTCATTAGAAAACATCGATGACATTGTAATAAACAACCGTGCCTGTGACAGTTTTTACAGTAATAAAGATATTTATTAATCTGAATAAGATTACAAAATTAAAGCCAAGTCAAACAAAACCTTTTGAGAGCTGGAGTCTGAACTAGGCTCAATACCTGTATGACGGAACTCCAGGCTCTCTTCATGTGTTATTATTTCCTATATTAAACATTATTTATATAAGAGAGTGTGAGTTTGTGTGTACACATGTACGAGGTTATGATCTTAATTACTTTGTAGTAAGAATAATATTTTCTGTTGCAGCATAGTCCAACTCGAGTAGCCACGTGGTGACTGTTGTTTTGCATTTTTGTTAGAGTTCCGTAACCAAAATGGCATGCGGAAGGCAGGCGCATGCGCCCGGGTCGTACGGCCACAATACTTCAGCCTATCAGCAGGCGGAATCGCCATTCGCGTTGCTTAGCAACCAGTCCGTAACGTGACTGCTTAGAAACACATCAATAACGTAACGGTTGCTTAGCAACCAATCAATAACGTGACCGTTGCATCGTGACACTTTTTCGTGCGTGCATCCCGTCATCGATTTATAAGACGTTATCACGTCAAAAAACACCAAAAAAAAATATCACCCACGCGGGATGATGTATTATACATTTAAACCTTCCTCTTGAATCACTCTATCTATTACTGAAAACTGCATTGGACAAGGAGCCACTTTATTTTATACTATGTAAATACTTCAGAAATAAACTAAAAGGTATATACCACTTCAAAACATTAAAATAATTTTCCTAATCGGTCCAGCCGTGTAATTGATAATGTACATTTAAACAATACCTATTGTAACGAAATGAGAACCAGGAAGGTATCAATTTCCTCTTTTGAAGTTGGTTATAAATAATCAATAATGTGCTGGTCACATACTCACCAAGACGGTCTATGACTTTCGGGCTGAGATCTATAGAGCGTACTTTGGGTAGCTCAAGCTTAGCTTAGGTAAAACATTACAAAAAACATGACAAACCGCGTGCTGACCGTTGATATAATGTTCTGAAATTATACCTAGCTTGCACTATGACCAAAAGTTTCAACGGTCAGCATTTGCTTTGTCAACATTTTCTTCAAGTTTAACTTATGCTAAGTTTGAACTAAGCCAAAATATGCTCTAAAGATATCAGTCTTAGAGCTGCCACCGGTATTTCTCTATATTAATAATAATAATAATAAGTTTATTGATCATTAAAAATATTGTACATTGATTGGTTACATAGTTTAAAAGTTTATTATTTATTTATTTTTTCTACAATTATTAAGACAAGACGCAACTAGCCTGGAGGACTAATTGATAACGGACGCATACTATATATTTATATAACTTGCAAACGAAGCAACAGGTTAAAGTTAATCAACTATAAAATATACATTCACCAAGAAATTAAGTACAAACACTAATTAACCTCAATGAGTAGTAACTGCAAAGCTTGCTTTTATTAAATACATGTAATTCGTTTCATAGACATACCGAACACTAGTATGTAGGGTAATCTGTATCTAAATTACAAACAATTAGCAATGCTATTTAGCTTTAAAAATAACAAGAAGAAGAAATATAAAGACACACGTAGGCCTACTTTCTTCTATTTATTATAGACAAATAAAGAAAAATATTATTAGTAACACCTTTCTTTTGTGTGGGACTAGAAAATGTAGTCTATGACCTTCCCCAGGTTTCGAATTCTTTCCATAACAAATTTTATCATCATCGTTGAAGTGGTTAAGCCGTGACAATGAAAAAGACAAGCAGATTTACTGCACAATTCTATTTTTTTTTATTAAAGCTTTTACAGTAATAATAACGAATAATTGACTCGAATTTGTACTTAAGCATAAGTAAATATTAAAACTACAGCAATAATAAATGTCGATCAATAATATTTATCACCAATAAATAATGATCTCCGTTATGTGTTTATATATCACATATATTAATTTTGTTTACAACTTTAACACTTACCAATTAAACGTTTAAAGGGTAATATAAAAAAAATCTTAATTTGCTTTACGATTACTTGTTACGCATAAATTATTTCACACTAATTATAAAAGAGTGTTGTTTTCGCAACACCTCTGTTTATAGGTGTTTAATTGGCACCATAAAATAATGGCTAACAAAAAGGAGATTAATATCTTCCGCTCTTTTCTTAACACCTCCAAAAATTCTACCTAAACACCATAAGTCATTGCCTCGAAGTTCATGGCTCTAGTAATTTAATATCTGTCGGATGCGAATCTATTAGTTATCACGAAATGGGTGCTACAATCAAATTGAAATTTGAGTAGTTCGCTATCAAATTAGTTAAAATTATATTGATGTATGGACTCGGGTTTTTTTCCAATTATTCACGGGATGTAAGCTTTCAATCAATCAATATTAGGTGGACTAGTCATTAAAGTAACTAAAAGAGTTACTACTGAACACGAGCCTCACGATTCAATGGTTTCATAAATTTTACGCCCCTTTGATCGCAAAACTTAATAATATATTCTACGAATCCTTACCTACTAAAATGATTAATATAAAAGTGTGTTTATTGTTTTTCGATTTATCCTTCTTTCATACAGTAACGAACTATGTTAGTTCAATCTTTATCGTTCTATGTTAGCAACACTCTTTTAAAAATTCCAAAAAAAAAAGATTATAAATGAGATACAGAGATATAGTGACAGAAAATTGATTTTCTTTAAAACTCTAAACTAACAAATCTGCCTATACATTTGGGCACCCTAATACACCCGTAAAACTTATACCACTCATTTTACCTCGGGATTTTGAAGGGCTTAGGTTTGTTTAACTAAAATACACGCATTCAAATACCCGCGCTACCGCAAGTAACAGCTTGTTCTAAATAAGAACTACTATCATGAAATGGTACACATTACTTTGGTTCATCAAATTGATTATACCATTTATATACAGTTAGTAATAACGCTGTCAAAAAAGCTCACATATTATAATGGAGCGTAATGAAGATAGCCGACATTTGAACTTTAATTTGAAAGTTAAGTATATTAACACGGCTAATAGCAAAGACAATTGCAAGTTGTTCCATCAATTACTTAGCACTCTCACGATACTTCCCGATACTACCATTATAACGTCATTAGAGATGGTGCAGTCACGCTATTGGGGCATTACAACCTTCAGTAACACGGTCACATGGTTTCTTGACCGCCCAATTTTGGCTTTTACTAATACACCTTTATAGTTCGTAGGCAATTTTTACATGAGCGTGCTAATACCACTTTAGGCAATTTGTTTGTTGTGATATCTTGTTTATACCTACGAAATCTAACAATAAAAACAGATCTAAAAAAATCAGGAATGGACAGTATCAAGGATTAGTCTTACATACCCCATGATGTCAAATCCGACTGCATTATGATGGCATAGTTATAGAAAAAACAGCAAAGAAGTATTGCAAATACAAATGAAAAGTTACTAAAAGTATAGCTATTTTTAGATTACTTAGATTTGGTTAAAATACGATCTTTCTGTTAGATGTTATAGAGTTTCGACACTTCCGTAATTGAAAATATATACCGTTTTCAATCAAAAGATCTGGGTGCCTTATGATATAAGACAAAGTTATTACAAGCAATTTGAACTTCATTTCTTGTAACATTAATTAAAATCAAACATTGAATGGTACGCTATTACGAGTATAATAACAGAATTAAATTAGTGATGCTAATGTAATTCAAAGTCAGATGCTTTTTAAAATATCCTGACTTTCTAATCATGTGACAATAAAATTAAGGTGGTCTTGAATGTAGTTCGCTACTAATGCCGGTAATATAAGATGGATTAACATTTTCATGTGGTAGGGTCACGACCCAGCGCTCCCACATATAAATCGGCAGGGATGTCGCGTCGTGAGCGTACAACACTGCGCCCGCGCTACTGTGTCCGTGCCTTCATTACGAGTGTACACACATAACTATACAAGCATAACTAATCTGTCTTGTAGTGTTAACTTAATAATTATTAATACAAACCTCTTTGAATTCCTCTTGAAATGTCTATTAATGTTTAGCAGTTGTAGCCACGCGGGTCAATAGATCAACGAGGTTAAAAAAACGTGGCTCCTGACAAGTTTATAAATGGGTGATCGTTTTCCACTCGCCTATGTGTCTCAGAGAACACGAAATGCCGTCGATCAATACTGACCTATCTCCAGAGTGTTTTGAAAACCATTCTCATTCCATCTACAGCTTCATATCGTTTATTGCTTTTGGTTCAATTTGTTTTCTATTTACGGAGATATATATATATATATGCTTATTTCACTCACCATTTTGATTTACTAATATTAACTTTTTATAAACATTTTTATTTTGCGCATTTACATATTAGAGACAATTTTAGATATGCCAAATAATCTATCTGTATAGTATGTTAATGTAAAATTTTGGTAGCTACATTAAAAATAACGGTAAAATTAGCATTAATATGCAAGTAAAATAAAATGATAGTCTTAAATATCGTATAAAGTTTTGAGGCGATCGCTTTTGATGCCATTTCTATTTAAAGTCCTTAACTCCTTTCTCTGTTAAATCAACATGATCAAGATCTTTCGTCGCGTCATCATCACACATTACTGCATGGATTTAGACAGGTTAAAGTTGGTCTAAAACAGAATTATGTCGTCTAGCAACATAATCATTGAGAAGTAAAAACTCTTGTTTATAGTCTGGTTAGGCGTTTAAACTGAGTAACATATCTTTTCAATTAGACAGGCGAAATGTTAACGACGGTGACAACTGCGAGTGTTCTTGTGTACTGCCCGTTGACATTAGTTCATGTTCCTTACACTTCCTCTATGTACTCGTAGCTCGTTAGTCATTAAGGCATTACGTTTTTCCTATAAATTGCCATCTTGGTTATAAGCTATCAATAGATAGATGCTGGTTAGTTTAATTATATTCATTTACTGGTTTTTTTAGTCATGATATTTATTAGAATTTTATGCTTATACACTTTATTTTAATCATTATTATACTCATTAATCTCATCACTGTTTACCCTGATTATTTTTTCACTTTTTCTATGTGTAAAAACTTGTAATCGTGGTTCATTAGTATTAAGTAAATTAATGTGTTTCTTATGAAATGAAATTTAATGTAATTATACCTTTTGAGAAAATAAGTTCTAACCTAAAAAAACTTGTAATTGGCCTTCATCTACTAAACGTGTGTGATTTTTAAGCGGACGCTCGCGGTTTTTCCGGCGTAGTTCCCGTTCCCGTGGGAATACATGGATAAAAAGTAGCCTATGTCACCCGGTGATAGGGTAGCTTCCATACGGTGAAAGAATTTTCGAAATGGGTGCAGTAGTTTTAAGTTCATTCGTTACATACAAAAATACAAATCTATCCTCTTTATAATATTAGTATAGATATAGAAAATAAAGTTGAATTAGTATTTTGATAAAATTTTGAAATATTGTGCTTATTTTTTAATAGTTAAAAATGTCGCGATTACCCATATGAAGTCTGGGGCTTATAATTGTAGTTAATCCATAACTTGGAAAATCTTTAGGATGAAGCGTTACTGCTATCCAAAAATATTGTTACTGCTCTAGCCCTGTAAATAATAGCGTAACCGTTTATAATGTAGGCAAACCTTTTGTAAGCACCATAAAACTGCATAATTTCTTAAACTTCCGTTTAGTCATATTAGTTTTATAATGCTAAATAACTCAAAGACATTATCCCTTATTGCTTACATGGAGCTCCCATGTGTAATAGTCCATAATTTATAGCGTAAGTCAATCTTAGGCCTAGGTTATGACTATAATAATTATGGCGCTATTACATATGATATTATGCGGGTAAATCTCAACAGAATATGTCAAGTAGTGTTTTGATAGGGTGATACATACTGACGATGAAAAAATTAAAATAAATTGTTTTGGTCGAAAATTAAGTTGGTAAGTGTGCCCTGCTTAAAATCGTTGACTAAAGAAAACCTATGACTTAGAGTTAAAAATTTGAAAATGTGTGAGATATCACTCATACTCAAATATTACGTTGTACGGGCTGATGAATACATCAGCCCTGACTGGGCTAGTGGATTACCTATGGGCTGTTCTATAGGCTTTTCCTTCTCGTACAGAAAGAGGGAGAGGCCTATGGCATATCTCTCTCTCTCTCTCTCTCTCTCTCTCTCTCTCTCTCTCTCTCTCTCTCTCTGTGCGGAAACGCTATAAAGGTCTTAAGCAATCACTTGACAAATTCAAACATCTATGTCATGTCATCATTAGTAGTTTGCAGAATTAATAATTTCGATCGTGAGTCAGCTTGGACAATGTTAGTTTCAACAAATATTGAACGACAAGCAAAGAAATCTAACATACGAACGGCGAACATTACGCTTCACAACGCAGAAGAGGAGATTAATTAACTAATCAACTGGTTTGCATTTACAGAGAACAGCATTTGTGACAAATAGGTGTGTACCTTATGCTTAAGCGCTCTATAGACTGGCAGTAAAGCGGCGCGGCGCGTTTTAGCCGTGTTGTCGTATACCAGATGCATAAGAAACGAAAAATACATTTACTTGGTTTAAAAAAATGTACATTTGATGAACTGCTGAGAATCCGTTTAGTTCAATAGGAGGCAAAGTGCATTCTATTTTCTCCTTTTTAACGTGATAACGTCTTATGAATCGATGACTGGACGCAAGCACGAACAAGGGTTAAGGGCATGGCGGTTTATTACAATCAATGTTTTCTTATGACGTTATCACGTAAAATTATCGTGCGTAAACCGACTTCACAGACAACTATTTTTTTATGTTATGATATCAACTGTACATACCTTGTAAACATATTAAAAAATGCATAACTATTTTATATGAAATTAAAAAAAATTGAAAGTTATGAAAATACCATCAATGTTCCTAATACTTAAGTTCGACCGCTACCGACACGCCTATCCGCGCCCGTCGAAACCATTCAGTGTATAGAGTCCCTAACAGTTAGAAGCGGTCTGCTCACGGTACACCACATATTTCGTTAATTGATTAACTGTACCCTGTTGTAGTATAACGGTACAGTTAGTTACATATTTAATCATCCATAAATTGATTTATGACTACACTTATAGATTGACACAAGTCTCATTATTTTAATTTACTTTCCATATTTTAGCAAACGTTAAATTATTGCGCTATATTTTTAATTAATTAAATTTTCTCCGCTTATATTTACGCTTAATTATAAGTCACGATAAAATCCTTATAAATGATTAAGACTATAAATAATCAAGATTACATTTCATCATGTTTAAAGTTAATTTTTATTACCTACCATTTAAATATTTATGGAGTTTAATAATGAATATGAAAAATTTACTCGTTATTATAAATTAATTGGAAAGAGTTCTCTGCGTAACGGTATAGGGTGCAAGTAAATCAGTTCACATTATAAACTTGACCATTAAACGAAGTTATTAGCTTTAAGATTCCAGACATTAATCGGCGCCACTACAATTAATCGTTAAATGATCAAATTTATCTGATTTCCGAATTTCATATACCACTTGTGGGTATCTACACACTGTCGTACAAAATACAGGTTGAATATCTAATAATATGTAGGGTAAAAATCACGTGTCCTACATGTTGTTATTCCAAGTGAATTTGTAATATCTTATTACAGTGTTTTCGAATCCCCAGCTACTTAACCAAATCTCTGCAAAAACTCATTTTTATTATGATTTTTGACTTCAAATATCATAAAATGAAAACGTAATAATTATGATTGTGACAGATGATTTTATTGCGATTTTGAGCTAATATTTAAGAGGTCCAAAAAATATTGTACAAAGTTACAGCTTCATATTTATCAGTCCGAAAAATATGAAGCTGAAACTTTATACCTGTTATATAGCCTAAGATAACTGCACTGCAGGTATCTTCCATTTTACCCAATACTCAAAACGTTTTGTGCTAGAATTTTTAATATACTCACTATTATTCTCTCGCCATGCTTTTATAAAACCGGGCATGGATGTCAGGCCACGCACAATGTAGGGTTCCGTAGCTGCCCAGCGTAATAATGCGGTATACGAAGTGGATTTTATATTGATTTCGTTTCATACTACTAATAACGTTACCTATACAAGTAATTTTCAATGAAATGGTAAGTGATGAATGGTACGAAAATTTTGTTACTTCTCACTTGGTCGGCTTTTACTCGTAAACTTGTAAAGCTGTGATAGTTTAATTTTCATTTCAACATATATGACCTGAATTTTTCCATATCTCCAAAAATAACCTCCAAAAATTTAGCTGGCTGGGAGGGGTCGGACACTCGACTATGATAAAAATTTGCACCTTAAACCTTAATATTTCACAAACGGATCCGTAAATCGAATAATGACATTTACAACCCCTAAATATTTACAAAAAGACCTATCTAATGATAATATAATGATATCACACGATGCGGTAGGTGAGAAAAAAAATATCCCACCCCAATTTACATGTAGGGGAAAATAAATTTAATAAGATTTTATTTGACCACTTCCAAAACAAACAAAACTGCAACTTTCTAGTACTAACTGTCATTGAGCTAGTCTGCGGACAGACGGACATAGCGAAACTTAAAGAGTTTCGTATTGCCATTTTGGCTACGGAACCTCTTAAAATATAATATTTCTGTTCATATCAAATTAATCAACATTATTATAAACGAGATGGCTATTACAACCGTGGAATAAAATATGTATTTAATTATATTCTAAAATGTTTTTAATTTTACTTAATAACACTAAACGATGGTGCTGCGAACTATGAGTAAATTGAGTTATTTTGCCTAAGCGTTTTTATAGGACGATAAAATATAGCACATAATTAATTATATTGAAGTTGTTTAAAATCTCGAATTATTGGATATTATAGTTAAAATTGATTGTAATTGAACGGGCATCTAAAGTACTTTTTAAATGCCGCAAATGGGTATAATTTAGTTGAAATATAAATAGATACATAAGTGTGTCTTGAAGCAAAAAGTTGCATTATACTTGGATAAAAAGCTGCTATGAGTTATTAGGCCACATCACTATTAACTTAGAGGCGAACAATCGATACTAACGCGAAACATACACGCCACAGACTCAGACCATGAGAATTACTCAATGAGGATGTGATCGAACGGCTTTCAACTCTACACGGAATTGCTAAGTCCGTTTGTTTTTAATTGCTATGCAATATTTGTGTACACAAATATGTCCGGGTTTTATAATTTAAACCCGGAATACGTCTCTACCGGGTTATGTGGGTTATATTATATTTAAAAAGAGGTAATTTGTACGCCTATGTCCAGAGTCTTCGTAAAACGATAATGGTAGATTATATGTATTATTTTTCTCAAACATGCACTGAATTATTGTCATTATTTTCGAAAAAAGAACACGTGAAGTATCGAATATACGGACAAAGAAAATCAACTCCATTGCAGGAGCGTTTTTTTTTAATTTGGAACATTACAACGCTTCAGCAACGTTGTATGAAACGGCGTGCAGAAGTTATTAAATACTCTTTGATTGGATCTCTTTTATCATTCTTAGCAAAGACGAAGGGTTAAAATTTTCCTGAGGTAACCCGATAACAAAATGTATCTTGTTAGAGACGGTTTTTGTACGCATAATATTAACTAAATACAATTTAAAGGGAAACCGAGAAGAATGGTATTTTTCGCCACTGATTCTTAGCATACCAAAGTAAGTCTCTTTGCTTAGTAGAAATTGCGTTCACGTGCCTGTATAGTCATAAATTCATACTTAACCTGCAATTGCCTATTTCACGGCCTTTGCAATAATGTACTATTAACACATCGACGCTCACAAATATTAATCTGTCACATCGATGGTGGATATTCTTTGTCTATATGACTAGTATGTTTGAAAAGTCCCCCACAACACAGCAGAGCTTGTAAGTACCCTAGTGCAGGAGCTGACTTTAGAAAATATATATTAAGTTCGTACTGATACTGAACTTTTTGTATTTTTAATTGGGGTATACTAGAGAATATTTATTATCTAACTATGAACAATGTGACGGGAGTCGTTACCGGATATTTGTACAAGAGTTGTGGTTTTTGTGCAGAACTAACAATTTTCTACGGTATTCAAGAAGTTCTTACAAAATAGTTTTGTTTTCTTTGTAAACTCCCACGCAGGATCCTAATTATCTCATGTCGAATTAGTGAAATACTCGCGAACGCTTGTTCAAGATCATTATGAGCGTAAAAGCTGCAGAACTTTCGACTTTAATTATGTACAATTGAAGTTCAAAATGTGATGCTGGTTGTAGTCTTACAATAAAATATTCCACAAGCCTTCATTTTAAATACGTTAACACTATTATCGTTTCAGAAAAAATATATCATTCTTTTAGATTGTTATAATTGCAAGCCTCCAAGCAAGCTTTAATTGTTCTAGCGTGTCAAGTCTGCGTGTCTTATTAAAATACACGTTAAGCAAAAATGGATATTTTGATGATAATGAGACAAGTCGAGGTGTTCATTTAGTTCAGCTCGTTTAAGTTAACAAAGTTTGCATTTCATATTAACTAGGGATCGCCTGTAATAGAAGTTCTTTAGTTTTTTTAAATAACAAATAATTTTACCACTGTGCGGTTCTCTTATCAAAAAGTATGGGTACTCCTTTCATATGTATTTGTTTTATTTATTTTTTATAGTACTAAACAAAACCTAATCTGTTGATTTTGCATTATCATAAACTGTGAATATTCTTTAATTCATACTAAAATTATAAATTAGCTGACCCATTCTGTTCCCCCATTTTCGCTCATCGATTCGATCGATTGATGCTCAGCTCATATTGGTCGTAACGTGATGTTATGTAGCCTATAGACTTCTCCAGAAATAAAACACAACACTAAAAGATTTTTTCAATCCGAACCAATAGTTCCTGAGATTATCGCGTTCAAACAAACTAACTGTTCAGCTATGTAATATTAGTATAGATGTGAACGTAACGCTGTCTGTCTGTCTGTTATCTTTTCATGCTTAAACCGCTGAACCAATTAAGATGTTTGGTATGGGGATATTTTAAGTCCCGGGGAAGCTGCCAGTCGTCACTCATCAGTGTTCAATTATACAATCTATACAATAGGTAATAGTTTTCGCACGCGTCGACAACGAGTCCATACTAATATTATAAATGTGAAGCTCTGTCTGTCTGTTACGCTTTCACGCTCAAACAACTAAACCGATTTTGATGAAATTTGGTATGGAGATAGTTTGAGTCCCGGAGAAAGACATAGGATAGTTATTATCGCGGTAACCGAAATCCACGCGGGCGGAGCCGCCGGCGAAAGCTAGTATTGTATAAATGGTTGTTAACCCTTCTTTTCCTAAAAAGGATTTCAAAGATTTTTCTTTACGTATTAATATAGAAAACTCTGAATAGATACAAGTGGCCGGTTTTATTGCACTACGCCTTGAATATCTTTCTTTCTCGTGTTACCTATAAATAATGCAATGACATGACATGTAAAGCTAAACGCGCACGCATGCTCTAAGAAATGTTGATTTACTGTTTTCTAGAGAGCTACTCCAAATAAATATACATCGGTCATGCATACTGTCTGTTTTATGTGAAGAAAACTGTTGCATGACCGGCAGAAATCATACATCCTAAAATACAAAAAAGGAAATATGAGGCTTATAAAATAAAATCAAAATTGTATAAATAGTACCTACGTAGGTATGTATTCAATCAAAAATACTAACATTCATGTAACAGTGAATGGAATACCGACAAAATTATTTTCTATCTTTCGTAGCATTACAATTATGTTCACAATACGAGAAAAAATACTAAATAAGAATAGTGATCCGTACAGTATTCTCAGGGGTACATTGACCTCAAATATTCAGTTATTATCTCTTCTAAACTAATTCGTAAATTTGCTACATGCAAATTAATGGGTCTCTGCGTAATTACTCCACGTAGAATAAGAATCAAATTCGTATTACTCAAAAAGGAAATTACCATATAAATTTATTTAGCAGTGCAACATTTTATATTATTATTACTTCGCACATTCATTACCGAAAAGACTTTGATAAAAAAACATGGGCTTAAATTAATTTGATGAGCCTCTAATGGACATTTCCTAGTTAATCTACATACCTGCTAATTATGTTTTCACATAACTGTTACTTCGGTTGTTTATTTGCTGCTTCATTGTGTGGGTAAGTATCAAGCTTGATTTAAATGAATACAGGTCGATTTTATCTGTGTGCTCTCAGAGGATAATATAAACTGAGTTTATTCGGGATCTAACTGTTAATCTCTACGTACCTAATATTGTAATAATGTGCCTACTCGTTTATCAGTATTAAATTTGCGTTTACTTGGCCTGTTAGTATAATGGTTAGTGACCCTGACTGCTAAGTAATTCCAACACGGGACACCATTTTGTGTGACCCACAAATTGTTTTTTTCCTAGGGTAAAGTTGTGTCCGTGATTTTAATGTTTGTAAAGTCCTACGCGACACGGGGCCTATACCCGAGTGCGGGAATTTCTTTGTAAAAAGAAGTAGTTATTACCAAAATAATATAAAACAAATCTTTATACCTGCAGCCTTACATGCGGTACATATGATGTAGTAGGTATGTACATAACAACCAAGGAGACGAGAAAATATAGTAAAACAAACAGTAAGTAGTAGGACCCTGTAAATAAGTAATGGGAGCAGCCCTCGGCGACTACTAGTTGATTGCATCTGTTGTCGCTCTTCATATCGCGTACATTGCAGTGATTTAACCGCCACCTGTCGTGGTTTATGTCCTCTGATAGCCGCACACGAGGAAGTACACGGAGCTAGAAACGAGGCGTGACACACTATCTATCTATAGATACCTACGCACTAGCCTCTCTGCAAATATTTCGCTTGATTATTCCGCACACATATTTCGTCGGTTTCTTATAACATGTTAATATGATGAGATAAACTAGATTATATCAAAACGGACGTAGTTAAACCAGCGCCAGCACGTTTCTCATATAATAAACAACTTGAGATTCTTTTTGCAGTTGACAGTTTCCGTGATGGTGCATATCTACACTGATAAGTATCGAGATATCACAAAATAAGCCTCTTTATACGCTGCTCGCTCTGATAGCGTTATAAGTATCCAAATCTGAGTGAGATGTATCAAACCGACGCTGCAGCTTTTATACGTTTACACTGATTTTGTGAACTCGTTAAGTTATCAAGAAGAGATAAGACGCGTATTCAGTAGCTAAATGCGGATACTTTATAAATGGATTTAGCCGTGTAGCCAAAGTAATAAGTTGTGTATTTCTGCGCAACGCACCGCAGCTGGAATCACTAATGAGAGCGCAATTCAAATCAACTGATTTATAAGGAGTAAGTTATTTCGCCGACCGCGCTCACAATATTTACTTATGTAGTAACGGCCACATAGATATTGTGCCCTATTATTGAGATAATATTTAATGTATTCCAGATACGTAACTTATTATAAATTTATGCTATATACAATTATTCTATGTCAATAATTTCTTGCCAATATGTACTACCATTGTTCAAAATTGTCTTAATAATAATTGCAGGTACAATGATTAGATTGGCAAAATGTAATTGTAATTATTATCGAACAATTCCGCTCGGAAATTAGTTTTCTTTCATCAGCAAAGCCATTAAACTTTATATTGGATGTAAATGGGTAATATTGAACTGTGAGCAAGAGTACCTAGATCTATTCGGCAAACATATACTACGTCAGAATTGTCAGTTTATATTAGCTCGTTAAGAGTCGGCGAGTCTTGTCCGGATTATATCGCTTAACCCCCTCAATTAGTGTGCCCTGACTATCGCATAGCAATAACCCGAAAGAGCATATAAGCTCCCCGCACTCGTGACGCGAGGAACGAACCAAATGAGTGTACTCTTAATTAGCCGTTATACTATAAATTTTGAAAGCGATGATAAGGTCCCGTTGTCCGCTCACCGGGAACACTACCCGCCGGCTAATGGTGCCTTGAGAATTAAATTTAATTAATTCCTGCTCGCCAAACGCGCCTGCTCGATTGAATTTTGTTAACAAATAAATATCCCTTAAAGTGAAAGGAGATGTCAATTCGTCTTGGAATCACCATGTCACACGATGGATGCCGGCGCCGCTTTCTTTGATACATCAGATAATAACACTGTAAGCTCGCGCGTACTCAGATCTGATTACTTTTAAATCTGCATGATTTGGGGTACACAAGGGTCAATCTCTCCTCGTAACGTCATTAACATCTTTTATTACGGACATTATTTTTTTCTGCATATCATACCGTTTTAAATATTTTATAATGCTATCTAAATTTGCAGTACGTGTTGCAATTTGTGTCCTCTAAACGAGTACCCGTGTAATAACAGTAATAATGATAATGTCTTAACATGTTATTGCGATTTCGCGTACAGACCGAGTGCTCTAGAGATAGCACCGAAGAAACTGGAAAGTTCAATTAGTTGGCGATGTGCCTGAACCTTAGGCGGGCGGAAAAACGTGTGCGTTCTGCCCGTTGTATTTAATTTTCATGAGCGCGTGCCGGACGAGTGCAGAGTGGTGTTTGCTGCTCTATGCGTCTCTGCCCTTTGTTTATGTTAGTGCTTACTGTACATAAATGGAATGAAACTTGTCGACTGTGCCGTCCGATAACGGAGCGTTTTGTCTGTAATTAAGAACGGCGAGAACGGGTCAGCCGTCCACTCGAGCATTACCACAGAGTTATGGAGACATTTTAAGCGTGTCCAGATTGTTTAACCACTGTGCTGTCATGTTTAGAATATAGTCCTGTTATAAATCTGCCATAACTTCATGATTCTGGTGAGATTGTTTGTTAATTGTAAGTAATACATTACTCTCTAATGAACTGAACTTAGAGTAACGATTCACAGAGCACTTACATTATGAGCGTGCACAATATAATATGTTAATAGCAATATTATGCGCCTGCGATTAGTCCATGTCATAACTGTGAATTATTTCACTTTATAAGCACCACACCAATATGTTATTGTGGTGAAAGAAATTATTTTGAAATAATAGAGCTCACTGTTTACTCTAATCGCTTTAATGCATTTAGTATTATCGTTTACAAACTGTGACATTGAAACAATTAATAGGCACTTTGGATGCAAATAATCCTCAACGATTTCCTTCGTGAGACATCGGTTTGGTACAGTGCAGCTAAGTGGGACTATGTGAAGAGATCACGATGCTATAAAGAGAAGACAATAATCGTTGTTCGTGGCGCGCCGGGAGCCACGTGTAAACCTCTGTGGAAGTCGGTTGGTAGCTTGACAGTAGCGCCATTTGCATTTTATTACACAACGCCGGTGCATCATCAATTCATTCTCGGCAATATTTTTTTATGTATTTAGACCCTATAATTTTGTCTTATTCGCCTTACTCTAGGCGAATTAATACGAGCTAATTTAAATTCCATTACTGCGGCATGAGCCGCACGAAATGGTAATTACTCGCTACATTTTAGTGGTACATGGGTTCTGATAATTTTTCCCATAAATTTATGTAAAATTGTTTGAGTGTTGAATATTTTGTTGCAGCACACGCTGACGGGGCATAGCGGTAAAGTAATGGCAGCGAAATTCCTCGGGGAACCAACCAAAGTCATAACTGGAAGCCATGACAGGACGCTTAAAATATGGGACCTTAGAAGTAAAATGTGTAAGTATTTGTACCACTATTTAATATACTCGTAGGTAGATAATGCGAAAAATCTTACCGATTTCATTTTCGCAATTCTGATAGTCCAAATGGACCTACTAATTAGAATGATATGTCATCCGTATTTGGGATTGTGTGAAGGCCCCTTACTAAAAATAAACCACGAGGTGAAATTCTGAAATGCGTACTCTAACTCTCGAGTGACATACGTATAATTTATAGACTTATGGGGTCTATAAATTATATTATCAGTTACAATCCGTATTACACGTAAACTTGGTCATCAAATACTGTAAATATACGATTGAAATAACTATATTTCTCATTCAGAATAACGCTTCTGGGTATATTGTGACAATTGAGTAGATATATTAGAACTTTGAATATAAGATTGATCTTAATAGCACATATATATCATAATGGCGTAAACCGTTTGCTTTTATTGCTGACTAGACGCAATAATTCTAGTCAAAATATATGTATATTTGCAGTCTTGAGATGTAGGTTAACGATTAGTACTTAATAGGTACTTAATATTAATAATCATGACACGTTAAATATAGAATTAAGACGTTTAATAGACGTTAGCCTGTATTGTTAATGAGGTGATGTACAGTAAGGCTTCGTTACTGCATGAGCATGCGCAAATCTATTCCTAGTGACGGTTGTGTTTTATTACCAGGTTGACGGTAAAATCAATCACATGAATTCAGGATTTTACGGCTGACACGGCGAACTTCGTAGCACCTAAAGTAAAATGTAATTTAAAATGACAAGACAAGACAATCCATACAAAATTGGCAAATTGTTAAATACATAACATATATTCCATTTTTAACAATTTATTTCAAATTTGAAAGAATAAATTATATTTACTCAAATATACTCAGTGAAACTCACTCAAATATAGCAATTGATTTTTATATTATAGGTAAATAGAAGATTAGTAGAGACACCAATAAGCAACCGAGCAAATAAACAAAACAGCTATCGTCATTCTCACCGATATGATAGTTAACACTGTGTAGATCAACAAAGATCATGACGAACGTGGTTGGTAGATACGTTATCGTGATTATTAGTTACTTTACATACTCATCACATGCAATTTAAATCTAATTATGTTAAACTAAGGTTAAGGTAAACCTTTTCTAATGTGCAAGCACAGCAGTATTCCCGTGTGAAGCCTAATATGCCCCCGCTAATACTTTATTCTTCGTGACGATAGGTCTCCAGTTAAGAGTCTTAAAAGGCAAACACCATACTACGCCGATGGCCTGTCTTTTAATGTCAGGTGTGGTGATTATGCCAATATCCTGCGCGATCGTGGCGACAGGCTATGCACAAAAGTGCGTAAGTACCCTGCAAGTTCAATGCTCCGAGTGTGGTCGTACTGAATGCTTCTAAAAATGCCTAAAACAGGTTAGTCTTCATAAAAGGCATCCATGTCCATTAGGTAAATTGTTAGTCATACGTCTATGAAATTGTGTATGCAAATAACATGACTAACATATTTCTATTAATAACGTATTGAATAAAGTATTCATACAGGGGTATAGCATATTATGTTTTTATTAGAATCTGAGACGGTTTATATTCCTATAATTTAAGCTCGCGAAATGTCGCCTCGCGGTTTTATTTTCAACTAGCTGACGCCTCGCGGTTTCACCCGCGTTTTTTCCCGTTCCCGTGGGAATACAGGGATAAAAAATAGCCTATGTCACCCGTTAGTGTAGCTTTACAATGATGAAAGAATTTTTCAAATCCGTCTGGTAGTTTTGGAGCCTATTCAATACAAACAAACAATCAAATCTTTCCTCTTTAATATTTTATTTTCAATAAACGGCATTCACTAAATCACGAATTTTAAATCTCAAATATGACTCCAAGTGTTACTAAATTTCAAAAATAAAACCAGCACATACGAGCCAGGCCCTATAAACTACAAAACAATATTTTCATGACGAGGCTTACGTTCAGAGTTGAACGCCTAATACGCGTTTACAAAAGTTTCCAACTTCTTCCATATTGTTCTGGTTTTTCTCGTGGTATCTTAAGCGTGTTATAAGTTTAAAATTGTCCACGCGCGTTATTAAAACGCGCTTTAAACGCTCATCACTGAACGTAGGGTAAAGTGAAGTATGACACAGTAAAATAAATTATTCTGTCCACGAATAAGCAATCTACACGTAGTTTTGATAGGCTGACTTCGTGCTCGAGAAACGCCTCTTCCTTGTCTCATATCGGTTAAAAATTAGCATTTAATCTAAATAGCACCAGTGCATTTATATGATACGTTCGTAACGTATCTAGTTAGTTTAATACTTGAAGCGTATCTAGCAACGATTTGTTTTCGCATGAGCTTACCATCGCATCGCGCCTAAGTGGTGTTTTGCTTAACATCAGTGATTAGTATCTGTTAATTCTGAGTAGACGTTACCATAATTAATGCCAGTCTGAAATCGTTTGTTCTAACAAAATGTAGTTTGTGGAGCTGTTTTTTGTGCGACTGGATTACAGTTATGATATCAACTTTGTATAGATAAATTATAACACGTATTAACAAATTATATATTTAGTTATACAGCCATTTTTACATGGTTGTTCTTTGGTTTCGATATTCTTATCTTAACTTTAAAATGCCTGAATGTATTTAGATGAATGGGATGTTATTAGAATTGTTAAATAAGTTCGTGTAATATAGGCTAGGTTATTTTCAAGAGAAAAGCAATGAAGCTGCCGTCTGATGTAATGCAAGTCACTTCGATTTTTTCCTCTGATCAGGTCAATAATAATAAGTGTAGGCCTGTACCTATCAAAATAAAAATATGTTTAAAAAATTCGCAACCAATAAACCAAAACAACAAAAACCAAAAAAAAATACGGAACCAATTTGATTTCAATGAGTTAGAAGTGTATTTTTTTTTGCTAAACAGACAGGCAACAAAGTGGTCCTTTAAGAGTTCCATTTTTTCCGTTTGAGTTACGGAACCCTAAAAAAATAATTGGTTATGCCTATCTTGTGTTCCAGACTAACGAAGAGCAATACATTTTTATATTATATAGATTATTTACAATTTCAACATAGGTATAGATAGATAGTATATTATCTTGTAACATACAATCTAAACATAAACCGCGTGTGTTCTTAAGTTATAAACGTTCAGAAACTAGTCCTCATAAACATATTACAATTATTGGCTCTTGATGCATAACAACATTTATTGCTTAAGTTGTACCATTAACAACCATGGATATGCCAAGTAATTCCGAGAACGATTATAACCTAATCGGAGCGTCGAACGTAGAATTTTAGTACATCCCGTATATTTTGTCTTAAGACTAATTGGCACACACGATATATATTTATATTTCCCTCAACTCTTAATAAATAAATTGAACTCCTTAAAACGGAAATCGTCAAGTAGATTTATCCATTCGTTATGTTGTAAATCCGGCGAAAGCATGTGTATAGAAACAGAAACATTAAAGTAGTACCGTAAAATGAGATTTATATCAAGCGGTATATACTGCAATATCTTCTCATATTATTATACATCTATCTGCTTTATTATTCCACAATAACCTATCAACTACTGATTAGTGCCAAGTGCGAAAAACTCGGCGCCCCGCTGCGCGAACAATGCCAGCAGATTTAATATAATAAGATCAATATTATATTTTTTATTACATGGAGTTAGATTGAGGCTTGTATCAGATTAATATCAAAACCCATCAATACATCATTTCTATCTTGTTTTAATACTAACGATACGCACCGGCTTCGCACTGATGCAACATCTACACTTACAAGTTTTAGTGAAATGATAAATATTAGATATATTTCGGGACTTCATCGCGTGAATTATTTAAAGGTGAACCTTTTATTTACCCGACTTTTCGATCGAATTGCACCAATCGTGCTCATGGGTCGACTCATCATATGTATAAAATATCTAATATGTATAAACATCGCGAAAGGGTAAAAAAAATAATTGAAATGATAAACTCTCAAACTGAATTTAAATACTATTCATATTGTCGATTATTTTGATAATTTTACAATAAAGATTATTTTATACAAATCTCGCTCGGACAATATCGAACACAACAGGAACAGGATAATTTAAGGTACCTATTTAACATAAAAAAACCCGAAAAGTGACCCAAAACTTAAAGAACTTTTGATATGGTTGAACGGATTTTTAGCGTATAAGCAGCCTAGCTGTTTAATAAAAAAAAATTCACAGATTCACACACTTTAGACTACGTACGTCGTACGTAGGGGGTTAAAAATAGCCAAATCATCGAGCCGGTCTCAAGCAATTATGTTTCATACAAGCGGCAATTGATTAATTTATGTAGAACATAGATTCAAACATTGCTTGCGGGCTTTTTTAAATCAAGACGCATTTTTCATAGGCTGCCTTAAGAAGATCTTTTCAAAGGTAAACATTAAGATCTCACATTCTGAAGTTTTATTTATAACACAAAATTGCATACGGCTTACCTAGAATAGATTGTTGAATATGTACAATAACATTAAGATGTAGAGTATTATTTTGTTTTTAACCACAAGGCGACCTGCCGACTCAAAGGTCATCAATCTATGGTTTCCCATTATTATGTATTATACTCAAAACATTGAGAAATGTTCACGGGCCGTTTATAATGTCTGATTAAGATGTTATTGTGTACTAGCTATGCCCGCGACTTCGTCCACGTGAACTTGCAGTGCTGCTCTCTCCCTATATAGTTTAATTAGCATGATGATAAAAGTTTAATATCGTCAAAAGCCGTTTCGGATTTTACCGCAACAAACAAACAGACAAAAAATTAAAAACTGTGTTTTTGTTATTTGAGTACTATATACTTTTATATGCATTTAGTAAAAAACTGTTATTTCGACATTAAAAACAGATTTCAATTTTATTTATTTGTAAAGATGTCAAATTTCATCCAAATCCGTTCAATTGTTCTAGCGTGATTGAATGATAAACGTTCAAACTCACACACTTTTAATTTAAATAGTAGTAGGATAATTTCACTACGTTAAAAAAATGGTTGTCTGTAAAGCCGGTATACGGGCGATAATTTTACGTGATAACGTCTTAAGAAAACATTGATGACATTGTAATAAACAATTCGCTGTTGCTTAGCAACCATGCCTGTGACAGCTTTAGTGCACTGACACAATACTTCAGCCTATCAGCAGGCGGAACGTGACACAAAATGTTACAGTCACGTCGTCATCGATTTATAAGCGGTTATCACGTATAAAAAAATCTATACTAATATTATAAAACTGAAGAGTTTCTTTGAACACGATAATCTCAGAAACTACTGGTCTGAATTGAAAAAATGTTTTACTGTTTGATAGTCCATTTATCGAGGAAGGTTATATAACATCACGCTACGACCAATTGGAGCGATAAAGAAAGAGAAAGAGCGAAAAGTGTTGCAAAAACGGGAAAAAAATACGCAGACGAAGTTGCGCGGTTCAGCTAGTGTTTGAATATTTTTGCAATAACGTCTACAGAGCATAAATGGCTGCACATTGCGTGTGTAATAAATACCTACTAATAAATTATCTAAATCTTATTAAATCGTGTTTTTATAGAATCAATAAAATATAATTATGCAAAAAACTAAATGACAAATGGTATATGGTATTATAACTTAATTACCGCCAGTCATGGCTAGGTACAGGGTGTTTATCTTAGTCGCAAAAAACATGTTACACCGGCTGTAATTCATCCCTGTTTATATAAATAATACACTATTGCATATAAAACGTGTATTGATGTATCTATACTAATATTATAAAGCGGAAGAGTTTGTTTGCTTTGTTTTTTTGTTTGTTTAAACGCGCTAATCTCAGGAACTACTGGTCCGATTTGAAAAAATCTTTTTTTGTTGGATAGCCCATTTATCGAGGAAGGCTATAGGCTATATAACATCGCGCTACGGCTAATAGGAGCGGAGTAGCGACGTGAAATGTTGCAAAAACAAAAATTTACGCATACGAAGTTGCGCGGGACAGCTAGTAAATTATATAATGACCAGTGATAGGTCTAAGCTATAGGCCGTCTTGGTGGCTACCACAACAGTGTCAGGTATTCTTCCATGAAATAGTGATAACACATCACTGCGTTTCGGTTAAAGGGCGCTGTAGCAATGTAATCGGGTAGATGTCTGTTGTACTGTAACAACTACAATAACAATAAATTATTTTACACTACACTGGAAATTGCATTTGCAAAAATATTCTAAAAAACAATGTTTCTCTACAGTTTTATGTGTCGTTGTCATGAATTTATAAACATCAAAACAAACATCGAAACTACATGATTTGACCATACAAAAGAATGACGTCATTGTTTTGTATTTCATGTAAATCGAGGCGCATCGTTTTGACGTTTCTTAAAAAGATACTGATTTGACTTGACCGTCATCTACCCTATTACTGGACAAATGTGTCTTATGAACTAATGTATTAAAAGAGGAGCGCGGTACGGTGAACAAACAAGGTGGGTGATGTTTACCATTAGACGTACGACCGTCACGTCTCCTCATTTCGTACTAAAGAAAATTACATATTTTCCTGTTTTTCGCATACGAAAATTAATGTTGTGACACACCCGTTTTATGAACTTTTTCAGTCATTTTATTTTCACGATGCATGATATCATCACAACTGCCGACAACAACAAGACTTCCATTTGATTATGACATTTAGTACGACCAGTCTATAGCCGTGGTACAACGACATTTCACATAGGTGTTAAAAGAATATATATAAAAATAAAAAAACATGCCTGCACAAAAAAGATGGAAACAAGATCCCTTACATAATTATATAATTTAATGCAGTCGGAGGCATTAATTAATCTTGATGAAATTAGTAAAGTACCTCCGACTGCATGAAATTGTATACTATTACTAGCTGACCCGCGCAACTTCGTCTGCGTAAATTTTCCCTTTTTTCTTCCTTTCTTTTTACAACATTTTTCATTGCTGCTCCGCTCCTATTGGTCGTAGCGTGATGTTATAACCAATAGCCTTCCTCAATAAATAAACTATCCAACAATGAAATATTTTTTCAATGCGGCCCAGTAGTTCCTGAGATTATCGCGTTCAAACAAACAAACAAATTCTTAGGGGTATGAAAAATAGATGTTGGCCGATTCTCATAGATACCGGATAAGCACAAAAAATTTCATCAAAATCGGTCAAGCCGTTTCGGAGGAGTATGGCAACGAAAACTGTGACACGAGAATTTTATATATTAGATTATTGTAGGGCTTGTTTTTTGTGCAGGCGAGATTTTTCTTTTTTTTTTTTTATTAAATACTTTTTAGTGGTTATAGGATATAACCGATGTAACAACTAACTTTTATCACAGCTTTTGTCAAGTATTGAAAAAATAATGGTTGCTAACTAACTTTTTTAGTATTACAGTCTTAATCATATGAGCCCTTTAATTTGACACCCATATTGCAATATTCGAAACAAATTTTTCTTTAACACATCCTTTATTTTGTTATTCTCTTTATTTTCCTCTTTATATCAATACGAATCTAACGACGTCTTAATTGTATAAATCCATTCATTGTGAGATATCAGGTAATAAAGATTATTAGATACATACAAGTGAAAAACATAACCTTCCTTACAGTTGAGTAAAAAGACACTCATTCGAATCGGCACAAGAAATTGCTGTCACTTTGTACCCTCTCGGCCAACTCAGCCAGCCAAGATATAGCCAGTTTAGCATATCTACTATTATTATAGAGGTCAATGATAAATATATTTTAGTTAGTATTAATTCTAGATTTTTTAAGTTTATCCATACTAATATTATAAATGTGAAAGTAACTCTGTCTGTCTGCCGGTCTGGCTGTTACGCTTTCACGCTTAAACAGCTAAACCGATTTAGATGAAATTTGGTATAGAGATAGTTTGAGTCCCGGGGTAAAACTATCATAGTTTTTATCGCCATAAACGACATCCACGCGGGCGGAGCCGCGGGCGAAAGCTAGTACTCTATAATTTATTCCGTTTACTTTGGAACTATTTTGCTTTGAAATGTTATTTCTGTGAACCAATTTAGACAGAGCTGACTGTACATTATACAATAATATATGAATCAAAAGTAACTGATTTTGATTACTGGTATTACTCTCGTTTACCCAAGGAGTGTAAATAAGTACTACTCTGTAAATGTTACTGCGGCTAGTTTTAACTAACGTGGGTGCAAATTAATTGTGGCCTAGTTATGATATGTTTACTTAACTGTACTTTATTTATGGTACTAGCTTTTGACGACGGGTTCTCTTATACTTTTAATCAGTCACAGCATTTTTATAGGATTTAATGACGTACTTTTCCTAATCAATACAAAATAAATAACTTGAAATATATAATTCATAATTATTATGAATTTATTACTAAAACAATAATTGACTTTCATTATAGTCTTATATTTTTTCTTGCATCATCATTCATTATCATTTATTAATTTCGAGTAACAAATGACTGAAGTTTTCAATCAACATGTGTTGTTAACAGCTACAAACCTATTATCTATACTAATATTATAAAGCTGAAGAGTATGTTTGTTTGCGTATGTTTGAACGCGATAATCTCAGGAACTACGGGTCCGAATTGAAAAAATCTTTTCAATTCGGATCCGTAATTCCCATTTATCGAGGAAGGCTATAGGCTTGCAAAATGTCGATTCAACTGTTTTTACGAATTCATTGATATTTAGGTACTCGTAAAATAACCGATTATGAAAAATTATATTACGGGTCGCGAAAGTTTATCAACATAAGTAACCGTATGTCAGCTACACCTTCTAGTAACCTAGATCC
Source organism: Herminia tarsipennalis (assembly GCA_945859575.2). Taxonomy (NCBI): domain Eukaryota; kingdom Metazoa; phylum Arthropoda; class Insecta; order Lepidoptera; family Erebidae; genus Herminia; species Herminia tarsipennalis. The sequence continues at coordinate 14,406,918 of OX243835.2, forward strand.
AATTTTACTTTACGTACAGTTTTTTGTGTTTTTAAATTTTAAATATCTCTCTTAATCTCAGCAATCAGCGGCTAGACGGCCTTCGACAGGATTTTCTCAGACAGGTAGCTGGCTTAACGAAAAATACAATTTTACTGGCAAAATATAAAGGCTCCCAGCCGTCAGCATTAGGTCGTCAGTCCATCTTATAGGGGCCTTCCTGTACTGCGTTATAAATTATATATTCTAAGTTATTTATTATATATTGATTTGGAAATAGTACGTCATAAAATGCTCTGAAAACTGCCGTCCACAATTCGACGTGTGCAGCTTGTTAATAAATAAATTGTTAAACGAGCCGACCTCTTCCCGACACTGCGTCCAATGCACTTACTTTATTAGAATCTATTAAGTACGCAAATCGTAAAGAAGTCACAGACCATTAAACATGGATTACATCGGATTTTCATTGCTGATTGAAATTGTTCAATCATTACCTAAACACTTGTGTTTTTGTATCTTTCTATGCGGGATTGGATTGGCAGGGATTTGGGATAAATAAAAAGCCGAGCAAGAGCATGTCATATTCCATGCTCAGTGTAGAGTTCCGCAGCTTTGAATAATTGCATCAACAGAAAGGCGTATGTACATGGCACTTATGCCCTTTTGTTGAGAAACGTAGTTATTTGGCAATAACTCGAATGACGAAATATTCCGATCATATCCAAAATAATTTTAATTTAAAGTATTTATTAAGCTACATATGTGATTTTTTTCATATTATTTGATCACACGGTTCAAAAGTTAAGGACACAATTTTTGCAACATTCGGAGCGATTATTTCCAAAAATATTCAATCATTATAGTGTATTAGAAACCTTAAAATGTTTTTGAAATACCTGCCGAATGTTGTGTCACACGTTGATGGTTGCTGATTGATGTTGTCTAAAAAAAGAAAAAGTTGATGGCTTCTGTTAAAAATATTTATTATTATTATTATAGCTATTAAACTACGTAGCGGCTGCTACAAGACACCTTTTCACTAAATTTCATTAATATTCAATTACTAGTCTAAGTAAAATGCCTGTGACATACGGACGGACAGATAAACAGACAAACGGACATGACGAAACTGTAAGGGTTCCGTTTTTGCCATTTTGGTTACGGAAAACCCTAAAAACGGGAAATTATAAATTTGGAAGTTTGTGTTGATGGATAAATGTTTATTACTCTTTCACGCAAAGACTTTTGTTGATCCTTTAAAGTAATTAATTAAGCAAAATAATACATGCATTTTATCGCGATAAGTATCTGATCCACGTGGGTGGGAGTCGTAGACAAAGTATTATTTATCAGCCAAAAATCACACGCACAATATAAGCAGTTCTCTGATCGTAAGGTATGTGTCGTGGTCGGATCGTTGATTTAAACATTTCGTGATGAGGCCAACCATATCATTAAAAGGTGGTATATCAAGATATGCCTAACAGAATCCGACCATATGGTTTAAACATCAACGTTTAATAATATTTTCATCGTCGTTTGCCCATTTCGTTAATGTAGGGTGTCCTTAATACTAAAATAGTAATAAAAATCTCAATATTGAAGAAAATTATTCGACTCAAGCGCTCTACGCAAAGCTCGAGTTCTGACTCAGGAGCTCGATCGGTGGTGAGTGTGTTGGTAATGGTGATAATTGTGGTAATAGTGGTGGTGGTGGTAGTGGTAGTAATGGTGATGGTGGTGGTGGTGACGATGATGATGGTGGTGATGGTGGGGATCATGACCACCATCGTCATCTTTTTCAGAAAACGGCGACCCATCTCTCCCTCGCAAATATCTCGTTTAGTCCGGTTGCTGTGTTCATATTCTATTTTGAAATCCACTAATAGTCAATGGACTTTTTTGGAGGGTAATTTCGTTTCATATTATTAATCATGATCAATTACACTTTATCACGAAAAGTTTAATTCTACGATCCGACCACGACATATGCACGTTCGATAAATACTCTAGTCTAAATGATAATGAAAACCGTATCAAAGCGTAACACAAACAGACACACACATCAGTGAGAGACACGGAATGTAACGAATTATAGGTATGTGGTGTTAATTCACATGGATAAACATTTTAGTCACATTAATAATGCAGTGAGGGCTATCGCGTGTGAACTCGCCGCTAGAGGCGCTAGTGTAGTGTCAGGTCAACAATATGTAAAATTTCATAGTTTTGGATGGTTTACGCGGGTTTATATTTAATTATATTATCTTGGTGATTTTTTATATTTTGAATATATTTTTTTTTAATCGGCTGTAGATGAATATTGTATTTAACCACATAAATGATAGTACCTAATATTGAATATTCCCTATTCCCTAACCATTTCAAAATATTCAAAAATGCACAACGTTATTGTTCAAGTTTTCACTTCTGCCGGCAATCCCGGAGTGCACCCCGTTTTTTTTTCGATAAAAACGAAACTACCTAACAATTCGGCATGCTCGTTATTTATACAGCACGATTTTAAGGTAGGTAATATTTATGATTTAAATATAACTTAAACTTTGACAGCTAGACCTGCCTCCACCGTTTTTGTGCTCACCAGTTGACGCCACTATTGGCGCCAACTGGTGAGCACAAAAACGGTAGCCCCCATTATAATCAACATTTTGTTCAGCGGATCGTTCAGTATGATCCAGTAGCAATGAACGATTCATGTCCTCTGATATTAATGTAAGCATACATAAGTTTGTCATAGCACTGTTGTGCAGTGAGGCATAAACCTGTTCACAGTAGATCGATGTGGTGCGGTTAGCCGCAATCAAGTGACGTACGTGTGCATTTTGCACATCGTGGATCTATCCAAATAATTTATAGTCAATTTATTTTGGTTTCTTTTTTTCAATTACAAATGCTGAGAAATATATCAATAACTAATGACAAGCTCAAATATTTTGGTACTGAACACAGAACTATAGATAGAGTAAAATAGAGTTTCGGATTCCATTAAGTTTTAGTAATCGATATTTTTATTCTAAGCTAAACTGATACACCTCATAAAAAATATGACTTTTAAAGAAAAACCTTTTACAGACGCGAAAGTGTTACCTCATGTATGCGCTTCGTCACTTTTTGACCGTAACACATAAAACAAACCGACTTTCGTACTACTTTAGTAGACAATAGACCTCATTTCATTTTATACGTGTTATACCACTGCTTTCAAGACACCATCTGTGTCTGCGGTTGTCTAAAGTGCAGCTTAGAACAAAAGTGATAAAGGTCGAAATCTTACGTTATGTATGACTTATTGTAACTGTTACAGTAATAAATTCTTACGATTTCCTGTTCGCAAAGGACGACTTTTATTGGCACCATTTTCCCACAAATTACATCCATATCAGATGCCATTAACGTACCACTGTTTACGGTTATTATTCTTTTAACACATCATCAATTGTATTAACAGGTACAGAAACAAAATTCGCTGGTTCATCTTGCAATGATCTGGTGACGTCAGACGGAGCAGGCTCGACAATAATCTCCGGACACTTCGACAAAAGAATAAGGTTTTGGGACATAAGAACAGAAATGTCAGCAAATGACATCATGCTACAAGGCAAAGTAACCTCACTCGACCTAAGTAGAGGTATGTATTCATTAAAATGTAAAACAATTTCGTCAAGAGAGACCAGTTTAGTCCGTAGTGGGTAATTGTAATCTATAACCTTATGCATTCATTTAATACATGTTTAAATGCGAAGGAGGCCTGTTAAAACAACAGCAGTTAAGATAAACATCTCGACTATCTACTGGGAGAGTTAACGACTGGCGTACATTACATCAAAAGCCAAATAGCTGTTTATTCGATAAACTACTTGTAAATTTCCGTAATTGAATGCATCGCATTTCAGTATCGGTATTCGTGTCAGCACTACAACGTGACGGGTGCGCAATGCCCATTTCCGTTACGCGTGTCTCGATTGATCCCTTTTTTGTCAGTAACGGTCTGTGCATCGCACGAAACGTTGAGATTGATACCTTCAATCAATCGGAGTGCCGGGACGTCACTGCCTCCGAAACTGATTAAATCACGTCGATTTCATTGGACAAATGAATAGGGAGACAGTTCACAGTTAGACATCACGGTCGATCCAGATCCATCAGAGTTATCGACGATCTATCATGCGCGGGATGCCTGCCGCTATCATAAATATGTCAGTATACGAAAGCTTAATGAGGTGCCTCGCCATTATACCTTTTCATTTTGTTCCTCTTCGATGATGAAGTGATAACTAGAGTTTACTTAGTAAATTATCACTATATGCATTACAGCTCCTGTCTCGAGTACTTACTTCGTATGTAGTTCTTATCTTTTGATAGCGTTGTACGGTGGTTGTACTTTGATGCCAAGTTTGAACTTGAAAGATTTAGTGGACTGTAAAATACATGAGAATTTATCGACAAAACATTTGATTGCGCTTTGTACTCGCTGACAGCTAATGAATCGACGATAATATCACACACTTAAATCATGTCGATCAATAAAACGTTGTTCCCAATCGGTAAAGCATTTTACCATTTAAACTATTAAGCTCCTCTCTAGAGGTTTAAGGTTAAACATTACCTTCGTTCCTATTATCGAAAGAACGATAGAGAAAATAGCATATGCCGTTACAAGTCATCTAAATTAGGAACAAGGTATAATATGTCCCCGTATAATTTAGTAATTTTTCTTATGGCTAAACGTCCGTTATAAAACTCATATCTTTCCTATTAATATGAGTAACTGCCTCCGTAACTGTAACATTTTAATGTAGACATTACAGGTTTTTATAGTTTACTAAATTTGTTATGTGAACTGTCGTTTCAGACAACAATTATTTACTGGCTTGCGTTCGCGATGACACAATACAACTAATAGATCTCAGGATGAACACGATCGTACGGTCTTTCAGGTAAGCATAATACATTATTTATTACTATTACTCTTACGGTAATATAACATTTTATGTGTTTTCCGGTGATTTAATTGACAAAGAAACATTTACAGTTAAGTCTTTTTTGTTTTTACGACAAAACCTTAGAATAACATCTTAAAACGCAAACTAAAAATAATAAATAATGTTTAAGTTCTAGCACGTACATCGTACAATCTTAAAACTTATGGAATGAAGGAACCGTTTGAAATTGCATGAGTATTTATGAAGTTGTGTCAGTATAAAATGGTTATTAGTTTGGACGTGACGAGATAGTACACAAGTGAATATTTCAATTTCAGTCACGAATCGTTCAAGGTGGGTTGTGATTGGTCCCGCGCAGCGTTCGGGCCGGGCGGCCGCCTGCTCTCTGTCGGCGCGGCGGACGGCTCGGTCTATGTCTGGAACACGTGCACGGGAAGACTGGAGTCGATACTCAAGGACCACACGTATGTATTACCCATAAATCATCGAAGCAATTTATAGCACTTACCTGATATTAACATACGATATAGCACATGCAAAAATTTTTAGTCCATTACGCGGAATATAGACATCACACTCTTATAATTCTGCAAGGCAAGACAAAAGGGTTTAACATGGATATAACAGTTGGTTTAGAAAAGTTTATTGCTACAGTTAAGTACTAGCTTTCGAGCATCATTGAAACCATCATTGAATGTTATAAATGTGCACATAGTCCACAAAAAAAATAAAATATTTTCAGAGTTAGGAGCCCGTGTAACGTTTTAAATACGTAAATAAAAAATGGTTGTCTGTAAAGTCGTTATCGTCATTAAGTATTGATGACATATCGCCATTCTCGTTGCTTAGCAACCAATCAATGTTATCACGTCAAAAATTGAACATTATCTATCGCATGAATCGTGAGTTATGATTATCGTACAGTGTTAATAAGGAGCCACTCGTCATCACCATATTTTTCAAGTGGGATGGTACAGAACTCGCGTTTACTCATTTTTATTGATATCGATATTATTAATCTTGTCCTAGAATGTTGACATTCAATACAATATGATTCTGTGTGGTTGCATAGTAATTTGTTATCAATTTGTTCATTTCTTTGTAACTGTAAGTTCTTCGCCCGGCCAGACTTGACCTTTAAGATCTATAATAAATTTTCAGCGGACACATTTCTGACCTTGAATTTTAAACTGGAATTGTTTTACTCGTGACATCGTTATGTATCCCCGTAACATTTCGCATGGACAATTGAAATCGTGAGGTCAACATTGGCTCGGTCTGTCTCACCATTGCAAATTTCTCTTTCCCATACCGTACACTGCATATTTATTTGGCATTAAGCTATCGACACACCTGCTAGATTCGATTAAGTATACTAAACTGCATTTGAATTTATTTGAATGTGAAATTTGAAACACATGAGTTTTATTGTAACTAGGTACGTTTTTTTTTTTGTATAAATGTATTTTTATCCGTTTACGGCGAAGCCAAAAAAGGATTATACTTGAGTATTTTCCAATACCGCGCCTAAATCATTATTTTTTTGTAGTTGCTAAAGCATTTTTATGCTAATTTTATACATATCAATTTAAATGTATGGAGGAAAAATTCGTCTCAGGCGAGACTTGGGACCTTAGGTGTTTACCAACTCGGGCACCGAAACATCGACAATTCGACTTCGGCGGACATGTCTCGGTGCCAGAGTTGGTAAACAGCTTAGGGCCGGTACCCCTAAGGTCGCTGTTTCACTACCCGCCTGAGACGAATTTTAGAAATCACTTGTCCGATTTCGATTCTTTATTACAGTTCAGGTTATATAGGCTACATCTTTTGCACTTTGGCAGCCACATAACGTATGGTAAGAACATAAGTAAGATTTCATTATTTTTTATCCGCAGCGAGCACATAGTTAAGTAGGTATCAAATCAAAGGGCTTAATAAGCTTATTTCAAAAATGTCTCTAACTCAGGCCAGCTTTAAACGAAATAGATAATGAGTGCTTTACCCGACATATAGGTATAGGTAGGGCTCATCGTAAGCATTTTAAAAAAGAATATGGTAACTGGTAAAAAGTTGATTAGCAACCACTCTCATTATAAAATTGCTGCTGTGATAAAAGGTACACGTGTTATATCCCAAAAAGCACCTATATAAAAAAACCGGGCAAGAGCATGTCGGACTATGCTCAGTATAGGGTTCCGCGGCCTTGAACAATTGCATCAGCAGAAGAGCGTAGTGTTCATGACACTTACGCCCGTTTTGTTGAGAAACGCAATATTTCGGCAATAACTCAATCGATATATCCGAAATAATTTTAGTTTAAAGTATTTATTAAGAGCTATCTTTGTGATTTTTCCATATTTTTTGATCACACGGTTCAAAAGTTAAGGGGGGGGGGGGGGACGATTTATGCAACTTTCGGAGCGATTATTTCCAAAAATATTCACTCTGTTAAAAATGTTTATTACAAACCTTAAAATGTTTTTGAAAGACCTGTCGAATGACGTGCCACACGTTGATGTTTGCTGAAAAGAAATTTCAACTTCTGTTACATGTATGAAGTGCCCCCCCTAAAAGTATTTATTATTATTATTTAGCTATCAAACTAAGTAGCGGCTACAAGACACCTTTTCACTAAATTTAATTAAGATTATTTGAGTAAAATGCGAGTGACGATACGGACAGACAGACAGACAGACAGACGGACATGACGAAACTATAAGGGTTCCGTGTTTTGCAATTTTGGCTACGGAACCCTAAAAACAGAAACTAAAATCCAACTGCGCAGATAATTGCGATCTAAAAATATAATCGCAGTCGATTTGAGTAAAACCTGCTTGATGTATTTTTTTTTAAATACACAAATTCTTATGCATTTATGTATTTAGAAAGTGAAATAAATACGCTTTAAACAAGAAAGCTTATTTCAGTTTGAACGAGTTTGTTTGTTAACATAAATATATTATTTTAATAGTATAATTTATTTACGACATGGCTTCCTGGTCGTTTGTGCGCTTGCGCGACAGTCAAAGGACTGTTTTACCCTCGGGTCTTGTCGAGCGCCGTTGTTATCGTCTAGCGCACGCTGCAATATGGCTGATCGAATCTTTATCAAGACTCCCGCGCACCCGTCCGTGGGGCCCATTCTCCTGCAACTCGCCGCAAATAGGACATATTGTTCACCACCAACGGATGCCACGATGCAATCTCGCTTAATTCGCACCGAGACACCACACAATAGTGTAAACAATTTTACCGTAATAAGGACAAAAGTATCGTGGAAACATTTCTCTGCATCTCGACATGCATATTTTTGCACAGTAATACCTACCGTGTTCGTGCTAGTTTACTTGTACATTATTCGATTTTAGTTTGAACAGTTACGTTGCTCGCCCACTTTATTGCTGTATTGTAGATTCTGATTCAATATTGAAACTAACAGAGTTACGGTTTTCTACAGTATACCGTTGCGACATAAAACTCTTATCATCTCCGGTTAAAATCAATTTCTATACCACAGTATCGAAATAAAGTGAGATGAGCAATAAAGATTGCTTTTCTTTCGGCACACCCATTGTTTTCCTTTACATACGGCGTCTTAACTGTACGCTTTAACCGCGAAAGGGATAATAATCTATTTACTGTCAAAGCAAACGCTCAAGAACATGACTAACATTCATTTGTTGGTATTCCTATCAATAAACTGTCGAATTTATAGTTAAACCACTAGCATTTTAACGTTTGTCACAATACTAGTGTTGTGTTGTAAAATAATCCAATCATACAATATATTAGAAATCCGTCTGCTTACTTACCATCCATATGAGATTTTATGTCTTTAGTTAAACTTGCAATTACTATCAGTGTTGTTGGGCTATGTTATGATATCGAATAACAATGTGTGTATTATTGGAGAGGTATTTATTAGACAGAGCGAACAAGGTCGGACGTTTCCGGGCACGTTCAATAGAATAGCGACGGTAAAGATGAACGTGCATCTGCGCATTCTGCGATTTTGTACATTATCTGCGGGCAGTATGCGTATGTACGTACAGGCTCTATGTTCGTTGTTCGCTGCTTCACGCCCAGCATGTGGCCGAACACAAATTAGCTCTAACATGTGCGACATAACGTTATTGTTGCTATGAGCGATTGTCGTGATTTATTTCAAACCACCTTATCGTTTTATGTCATCAATTATACAACTCATAAACTAAAATTTAAATACACTGCACTCATTGACAAATAGAAGGTAAAAAGTTTAGAATGCATTCTCAACAACAGCTTCTAGTTAAAGTGTTTGTATAACACTTCACTTTAATGGCATAACATTAGCTTATAACAAATACCTAACTAACGAGATCCTATAGATACCTTACTTTTAGTAACAAGAGTCTGATGATGAAGTTAGCCTCATTTTTTATATGCAACAACTTGATTAAAATCACTTGAAACTTACGGATCCCTGTTCCTTAAAGTAAACCGTAACAAAAAGGACATAGATCGTTTTATAATTTCTGAACTATTATTAATCTTACTCGTAAAATGTAATACCGTTATTTAGCTTCGGTACATAATCAGCTTGTTGATATGAACTTAATTTAATTTCAGTCTTTAACACTAAACTAAAAAAGGCAGTATGCCCTGACACTGGGGCTGCGGATTTATAGACCGTGCTTAGATTTAACTCAAGCTCTGGTAAAACTTCATAAAAAACTTGACAAGGGACATGCTGACCTACCTAAGCTAGCTGCTCCGTATATCTCATAGATAAAGCGTGTTTTTATTAGATTTCCTTTCGGATAATATGATCATTGGCCTATACCATCTTGATCAGATGATTAAAACAGCGTAACAGGAGCTTCAGCATTTTCGCTAGTGATTGAAAAGACCGATTCGGGAGCCGCAGCAGCGGCCACAGCGCTGGCAAGTAAAGTTTGAAGGAAGTGCTTGTGCTTGCGTGCTTGTATTAGGGCCAGCGTGGGTTTTCAGCAATGACCCCTCTCCACTGATCGTGATATTCTGCGAAATCTTCCTAGATCCACAACCGACATGATTTTTACAGTTCGTCATCTTTCGTTGATTGATCTTTATGTTGCCTTCGTCGATCTAAATACACTGTCCTAAAAAGATTGAATGTCCACCCAAACTCTGATGATAACAACATACTAATTATTGCGTGTTTGCACTCAATAACTGTCACGTAAAATAGTTTATTTAAAGATACAATTTGTAGTCCTGCGGACAATCCACCGCTAGGTGTGAAAACACGCATATTGTCACTTTTGTTTCTAGTTTGGCTGTCCTTAGTTTCTATAACTTATTTTGCTTTACTGCCGATTAGTTATTGCGTCACATCGCGTGTTAAAACTTAATAAGTTGCATGTCCTGCACTTTAGTCGTTCTGTACAAGAGTTATAGCATAATAGACGTTAGAAATATCAGTCCAAGCTAATTTTCTCTCATGAGGTAAGGAAAATATGGTGCAACCGATCCGGAGGCATGAATAGGAAGCATGCAGCATTAAATCTTCATGTTAAGTACCTAAGTCTTTAGTGCGGGCTTGTTAAGTTTTCAAATTATGCAATTCTTAGCCGTGTTTAACGCCAATCTCTTTGTTGTAATACTAGCATCAGTTTCAGCTACCCTCCGGATCGCGCTTACTAGGTACATAGGTATATTTACGGACATTGGTCCCGAGTTATCGAGGTGCATGCTTTTTGTAGCGGAAAGGCTAATGGCCGCAGATAGGTTCTTGAAATTACTTTATTGGGTAACCTGTTTACGAACACGGTAGGCGTGTAGAGCAGTTATGAATCAACACAACGTGCAACGCGGGTATAAGTAATATGATATCCACACGTTGATACTCATTCATTTGTAGCAATATAAAACCCATCATGTGAATATCGGCCACGTACTAATTATATTTTCATGTACAAAATAAATCGATCGATAAATCCGGTTTACGCTTTTTTATAACTTTCATACAGCTTTAATTATTATTTACAACATTTTCACAACGGTGCCCTGTAGGTGGATCCATTAAAAGCCATCTCTTAATTAACTGACCATGAATTCCAATATACAGAATGGAATAAATTAACTGTTATTAAGTTTCAAATTGATAGCAAGACGCTGAATCGATATCACATTCGTTGGCACGTTTGATACCTATCATTAAAGTAACGACATGTACTATGACAACAATCGCAGTTTCTGGTTACCAGGTTTATTCGTGTTATGGCGCTTTATAGTTACCGTATTGGCTATTCCTGGGTAGGCTTGTTATACGCGTCCAGGAGCGGTATGTGTAAACGAGCTGAACGGACCCGACGCTAATTCTTGTTTATGTGAAGCCTCGCCCCGCATAGATACGATGTAAAGCCTTTAAGCGGCCTCCGACAATCAAAGCTACGCACAAACAGTTTCTGAACCTACTCAAAATCGTACAACTATCAGCTATGGTTCGGTTTCAATCCCTCCTTATACGTTAAATGGACATTGAGATCTGGAAATATATTACAGTTGTCGTGACCGCCTTCTATTGCTTCGATCATCCTCCGTAAATGTATAACATTAAATACCGTATTTGGTGTATTTTGGTCGGCCTTATTAAAAAGCTATGCATTATTAGAAACCGTGATGAGTATCTATAAGTGCCAGTGACACGGATTTAAGCGTCGACATAATATTCGTAATGTACGGCCATATAAAGCTGGATACCGTTCATACTCTACTCATATAACATTCTGAGAACCGTAACGGTCCACGCAACATACAAAAACGCTCCAGTTTTGTAATAAACCTTAATGTTCTATCTGTAGTCGTTATATTTTACTGGCCGGATTAGATTTTGTCAAAATTCCTAGCCGGGAACTTTAAACTTGACATTATTTAGACAGAGAAAGAATCTCTCTAAAATAAAGATGGCACTGATGTATGACATTTTGTGCAAACATTTTTCTTAATGTTAATTCGCTTCAATCTTAGTCATCTTCAGACATTTTTATGTAGGTATACTTAACGTTTGTGACGCTCATTAAAATGAACCTGTATAATATATTATTTTTGGTAGCACTTACCGTTGTACAAATTGCCTATTGTTGCGAGTTTAAAATATTTGCATATCAAGATATCATTTAAATCACATCCAATTAATGTCTTACTATACATGGACTTCTTTCATGCTCTGAAGAGCTTTGCTAACTTTTGGAATGTGTGGAATCTAGTACTTATCAAGATTGACCTATGGATTTCTTCCTTGATGAATTGCACAAGGCAATAAATCTTTTTAAATTACTAATAGATCAATGATGTCTTCTGATGTTAAAAATGTAAAAGAGAGTTTAAGAAACATCCATACATTGTCATAAATTTTCGCCTTTTTATTATTACGAGTATAGGAATATTGGTTTAATCTAGTGTATTTTTTCAGGTCCGCAGTGACGGCTGTTGCGTGGCATCCTCAATCAGGGTTACTGGCGTCTGTAGACCGAGGCAAAAGAGCTATAATTTGGGGCGATTTGTGACAAACCTGGGAGGCGCCCCTGTCCGTGCCGCCCATCGAACAGGTTAATATTCCATTAATCTATTACCACCTTTCTATTCAGCATAACCTTAGCTACCTCTAAATTGATGTCCCTGCATAACTTCATAACTATATATTATTGTATTTCCATACAGGGTCAAGCGTATGCATTTATTTACTACTGTATTAACTGTTAGATATTGTATGTTCCGCATGACTCAATTAATTGCAATGACAACCAAAATATGTATGTAATATGCATGCATTATTATGAATCTACGATGCGTAATCTCAACAGAATGGCTACTCGGTCAACTTTATCTACCAAGCGGACCGAATGTGGTTCTTTTTTCTATGGTACATTTCTTTTATGCTACATTATCTTTACTGCCTTGTCTGTCATGCGTTGAGCGAAGCATGGCCTTATTAGCAATAAGTGCATCAACACTACTTACAGTCAATGCCTGTAATCAAATGTTTTTATCGATATTTATCGCTCATTCAATCTCATCGTAATGTGCGAATGCGAAGTGATGAATCTATCGCTTCTGAGATTGTTGTAAACCAAGTCTTCACTCACTGTAGGACCAGTCGATAGTCGATAACAGGCATCGACATAAGACTTATCGATAGTTAAAGTCATAAACGTTTATAAATGTTGTGACAGTCAGTCTTAGTCAGTTGTAGAAATTAAGTTTTATCCATTTGGTATCTACTGACGTAACTTTCTGGAATGCAAATGAATTAATTATGAGGGACGATGCGTTCGGAAGACATATTATGAATGGGTCATTACGAGAACCCACACCGAACTTCCCTGTGGTCGAACGTTTCGACGCGAACATCCCTTTCGACACTATTCCTTTTTCATATCCATGACATTGTTTTGACTGCCTCTGTGGCGCGGCAGGACTGTGTCCGACTGCTACGCAAGAGGTCGTGGGTTCGATTCCCACCCAGGATAAAACTTTGTGTGATGAGCACGATGGTTTATTCTGTGTCTGTGTGTAATCTATACTAATATTATAAAGCTGAAGAGTTTGTTTGTTTGTTTGAACGCGGTAACCTCATGAACTACTGATCCGAATTAAAAAAATCTTTGACGGTCGGATAGCCCATTTATCGAGGAAGGCTATAGGCTATATAACATCACGCAAGTATATTTATCAGTTCTTTGGTTACCATAGTACAAACTCTGCTTAGTTTGGAATCAGATGACGTTGTGTGAGTTGTCCCAAGATATTATATATTATTATTATTATTATTGTATTTTATTTTATCACAATTAGTTCTGCTCCATCTGTTTATATTCTGGATCTGCTACACCGTTATCGTTGACTACCAAAATCCGAATACTAAGGTTGAAATTTAAATTGCAAATGGCCGTCGCGACGAAAGCTCGAGTGCTTCAAATACTGTAGACAGTGAACGCATTAAGACAAACTAATGTGTTTAATACTAAACGTACGACGCAAGCTTGTTAATAATTACCATAAGAGACCCCTTTCCCATAGTTATAGCGCCTGTAAGATTTATTAGTATTCGCATTCAAACTATTCATATTACAGGCCTGTTTGTCTAGTGGTTAGTGACCCTAACTGCTAAGCCAGAGGTCGTGGATTCGATTCCCACCTAGGATATATCTTTGTGTGATGAGCACGATTGTTTATTCTGGGAATAATTTATCTATAATATGTGTGTATTTTGTAAATATATAAGTATTTTATCAGTTGTCTGGTTGCATTAGTACAGGCTCTGCCTAGTTTAGGGTCAGATGGCCGTATGTGAGTTGTCCCAAGATATTCGTATATGGAAGAGGCAAGTTCCTTGCGAAATTCATTAATTGGTCAGAACTGATAGATTTATTAATATGAGCAATTACATACCTAAGTATAGAATACGCAGTGACGACAAGTAAATAGAGTGATCACCACTGTCAAACCCATAAACATAACAGAGGAATGTGACATTTTTAATCAGTCACACGATTGATTAAAAATGTCACATTTCTTTGTTCATCGGAGAGTAAGTACGTTGAGCCGTCGCCGTCGGTCATGCGCCTAATCTCTCTCCGGTTGTGTCGGACTATGAGAGAATAAACTTTTGTTTGCACACTTACATAAGTAATAAAACATGTACTTTGATATTGGTTCCCGTAACTGTAATCAAATATCATCATTAGCGTTTTGGGGCCTTTAATTATAATTTAGTTTTTCTTCTTTTTCTCGCAGTTAATAAGTCTATTTTTTCTCTATTTCTATTTGCAAATTGCTACAATCGTTACTAACATTTACACTATTCACAATTCCTTTACATCAGCTACTGCATTAAATCATTCATTACATTCTTCCTTACCAAACAGATATAAAATACAAAACCAATTTGATCAATGCATGCTTTTACTGCGGCCGCGCACATTCTCAGCAAATCCTTTACTATTAATCGGCTTTCATTCATACCTTTACACGATGCATCTCTGCCGCCTTAATTACTGTCAGTAGATAAGTCTCCTACCTCCGTCATGTATAGATCAACAAATGTACTGTTACATCTATAGTACTAGAATTTAAGCGGCCAATACCCTCTAGCTTAATTTTAATTACGCCTGTGGCACTGAACTGTCCAGCGACGTCCACTCTCACAGATCTCTATGCAGGTAGACTCCACACCAACGTGGGAGGTCAAAAGGTTTATAACTCTGTGAATTGTCGACATCATTGTATGGTTTTGCTTTCAACAAAACTGGTGATACTGAATAGTTAGCCCCTTAAACTAAACACGTCGTTGACATAAAATATTCACATTAGATGTCGTTAAAAACACTGTCTACATGTTACTTGACGTTTTTATATCACCTGTAAATATAAATTCAAATTAAGTTTCACGTTTTCTCTACAATATATTTTCGGCACGTTTCTTGTTCATTATAAACACGTATAGTCGCTTTGTTGTGTGTTGTCACTTCACACCGCTCTCTGATAAATGACTAATGACTTTAAACGATGTATTACATGTATATTGTCAAACAGTTATTTATAACCGTGTCATTTTTTTTAACTTATTATATTTTAGTTAGTCATGGTAATGTAAAGATGAAAGTTTGTTATTTATGAAGATTCATCACAACAACTCATTTGATTGACATGAATACGCCGCGAGGAACAACGGAACTGCTATTTTTAGCATTGTGTACCTACATAATGCAATAGAAATGTTGTCAGTCCTTATTGAGATTTTTTTCATTAGCCCATGTTGTCTCACTGCCGAACTAAGGCCTCCCACTTCTAGTTGAGAATAATTCAATTGTAGAGCAATTAATGATAATTTTCTAATTGTTCTTATTTTACTATAGAAATAGTTGTAGTAAGTAGGAAATACTAGGCAAGAGATAGATACATACCTATTATAAATTTGCGCTCAAACGGAACTGTACTCTCTATTCCTTAACTCTCATATATCTGATGGAATGGAATTCCTACACTTACAGAGAGAGCTTAGGCGCAGAATCGACCGCTTAGCATGCTCTTTAAGACACTGAAATATGTCAAAACAATCACCTATTTGTAAACCGACTATAATAACGTTACTTAACCTCGCTGATCTATCGATCTGCTCGGCGCCACTGACTCACGGACTAAAGGCATTAATAACAAAGTCTAAAATAACTAGAATCTCACGAGTTTTCACAAACTAAGCCCGCTCTTTAAATCTACAAATTAATGACCCTACAGATGCTCTGTTTCTAGGAGTGAGTAAGGTTATCACTCATTGGTCAGTTACCGTAGTGTCTATAATAACCATAATATAGTTACAAGATGCAATTTTACAAGCATTATACGTACATAAGTTCATATTAAAGCACGGTAACTAAGATAATAGGTACGCGTAAGCTAACATAAAATGTTAATACTTGTACGGAAGGAGACTGTGTTAGCACAAAGCATTATGTCGTAATATTTACGGCTATACGCTGCCTTTAGCAGGCATGCGTTGATGGTATATTGTTAGTTTATTAAAGTTATCAAACTCATTAAATTGCTATAACTTTTAAGGTCGTAAATTTTACAGCAAATCGTTATCGGAATATGAGGATAGTCTTTATTTTCACGGAACAGTTAACTATGTTAAACCATGTTATTATGCGGCGCGGATGTTGCAAAATATTCGTTTTATTAAAAACAATCTACCTACTATACACAATAAATGTCTATGAACAAAATCTAATAACTTGGTCCACAAATTCAGACCGAGATATCCGATCAGCAATTCGAGGCGTGAAGGACTTCACTCATCGAGTTACTTCAAATTGTTCTGCCCTTGCAGCAATTTATGCCTATAAGACAGCAAATGAAGTACTGCCTACCTGTAAGGTAAAATAAGGCCTACTATCCGCGTACCTTCACTTTAAATACACGTTTTTCTCCTTTGACCCTTGCTGTCAGATTGATTCATTGTCTCGATTGATAGTCCAGTATCGATAATTTAAGCAATCTCTTTTAATTCGATACTATTGATAAGCGGCAATACTATCGATAGTATATGTCGTAGAAAACGAATTTATTATCGATGGTATTGCTTCTGATTTATAGTATTTGTGATTCGTATGTAGGTAAGCTACAATCAAACTTACAGCGTAGACAATAGGCTCAATATGTAACCAGTGACATGTATCTAATGGGTTAAAGTTAGGCACAAGAGAGCAAAAAAATAATTTCCTTGCATTTTCTTCCATTTTTTCATACTGCCCGACAGAAAACATACAGATCGCTTGCCTTCGAGGTATTACGGTTCTTTAATACTTCTCAATTACCCCGTAATAACAGTGCGAATCTTAAATCTCCACTATTATAAAATTATGTACCTAAATGCGCAGCGATTGAGCACAATATAAAAAATATGTTAAGGAAAACGTTAATGTATGTAATTTGTCTGTTCACGCGTCATGCAAAACGATACAATTTATATTGCTTGAAAGCCTGTAATCTGATCTGAAAATAGATAGGTAAACAAATTCTGGTGCGTAATGTTGGCGAAACTTTGACAAATCATCATTCACATCAGAGTTGCTAGGTACCCACATAAGCGGGGCGCCATCATTCGGCACAAGCCGGGCGGTAATAAATGTGGATGAATGTTTGGGATAAAAGTGGCTTTGCTGAACACGTAGGTACACACTATACTAAAGCCGAAATGGACGTGAAATGTTTAATATCAGAGTTGCTTAGAAACCATTGACAAAAGTATTAAAGATTGATGGTCGGGCGACAGCCGGCCGGCATTAATCGATACAGTCGGGCGGCAAAACCGAATGTGTAGATGAATGTGCCGTCCCGAATGAACTACCTGATCGGCATTTGTTAATGAAGCCGAACATGTGTAGTAGTTGCTTCGGGTCGGCACTTTCGGTTTAGCCAATACTGCCAAACCGAACATGCCGTCCCGCTTAAGTTTGTACGTCCGTACGCTTAAATAAAACACGATTTATTTACTGACTGTATACCGCTACTCGTATATTGTACCATCTTGACAATTTAGGATAAAGGATAACAATACTATTATCTTTTTCTTTTTGTAAACATCATTGAATATAATTAAAGCAATTCAAAGGTGTTACTTAAAAAAGACAACTTACAACTTGCGAATACAAGTTTGTTCAATAAATGTAGTAATTATGACGAAAGTTTTTACAATTGTGGACGTTGGGTATCATTTATTGTGAGTGATATGTTTGACGTAGGTACTTATTAGTAGGTAGCAACCTTCACATTTAATAAATTATCGGCGCAACTTAGGGCTGTTAATAAAAAGTATAAAGCACCTATCGGCTTCAACAGATCGTTTACTTTTTCAGTATTTGTCCGAGTAAATTGCAGTACTTAATATCGATTTCGATAAATGCCTGTCAAGCTGTCAGTCCCTTTAGAAATACGTCTGTCACAAATTTAACTCGATTTAATACCTACTTTACGCCAACAACCCGTTATATAGTAGAAATTAAATGTAGGAATGTGAGTAGCTCGAATCTTCACACATCTCTTACATATAAATGGACTTGACATTGGCTAGCTCTCGTGTAACCTTATTAAAAGACTTTAACCGTCTGATTAGTGTCGTGCGTATTAAGGGCGTTTTCTCTTAGAGCAACAATTAGTGCTGGCGTATCGTTAGAATACAACACAATACATTCGATATGGCTAAGTTATATGGAGATAGAAATCTTTGCTTGAGTCTTTTCCTCAACTATTTCTTTATATAATTTTAGAATATGACTTTCTAATTGTAGCGTATTTATTGTAAGGGTATAGAAATATATACCCTGTTAGTAACTTCACTTATCTCTGCGTAAATCTAGAGATGCTAACAATGCAATTGTGGCCCGGTGGAAGTGTGTCCGACTGCTATGCAAGAGATCGTGGGTTCGATTCCCACACGGGACACCACTTTGCGTGATCCACAAATTTTTGTTCCGAGTCTGGGTGTACTTTGTGTCCGCGAGACAGGGCTTGTACCCTACTGCAGGAGCCGTCTTAAAAAAAATCTTCTTAAAAGGGCTGGCTTCGGCTAAAAAAGTTAAAATGGGTAGTATATAAACAAGCAAATTTAAATTCAAACGATTTGTGTCAAAATGACTGATTAAGTATGGCGTAATGAAATACAAGTGGGCGAAAGCACAGGGGTCACTGTTCTAACCTAACCGAACCGATTCAGTTCATTAAATTGTAAGCAGTAGGTATGTTACGGGTCACAATCTTTCGATCCGTATTATTTTCGCCCACTCAGTACTTTTTCGCTCTAAATATGATTTATTCGCACAGTTAATAATTCCCCAACTAAAATCAACATTATTAAAAAACATAGATATAATTTAGAAACTAAAATTATGTCAAAAATGACCCTTATCGCCGAATAAGCATCAGTTGCAGTATTAACTTTCTTAAAATCTCAGACACGATCAAGTCACCTTTACCTATATGTAGTATGGACAATAAAATACTTATATAAAAAAATTGCGATGTTTTCCTTAGCTGCATTCACGTAAATGTATTCAGTATTTACAATACATTTCAGAATGTATAAAAATGAATTTCAGATTTACATGAATGCAGCGGTCTATTCAAAACTGGTGAAGCTAGCAAGTCTTCACTCAAAAATTATAATAATGTTATCTGAGACATGTCCCATTGTGTGCGATACCTGGTAAATTTATGCTGTGGCTAATTCTATGCCATTGACCGGCTAGACTGCTAATGCACCGTCTGGGAGTACGCCACCCTTGTTTTAAAAAACTTTAGGAAACACAATTGAAATTGTGTTGTATACAATTGACGCACAATACAATACCGCCGACAAGTGAAAGCGTACTTTCAACTTACTTTCATTAAGTTTTTGTGTAAGTGTATGTATGGGTCTCGTTGGCCGGACCATATTGTCTCGCGACATAAATCTGCCGAACTATTCTAAATAAAGAGGTCTGCGTAGGTATTTGCTCGATTTTTACTTTCAAATGTACTCCGGACGTGATGAAAGGTCTATACCTAATTAGACAGGAACCGACATCTTATTCTATTGTGTAGTCCTATAATACAATGTAGACTAATCTTAGCTTGCCTTTTTAAAATTTTATCTTGTGGTCATCATGCATGTCAGAGAAGTCCAATTGTGGATCTAAAGTCTTTTCTTCCATTAGGTACAAAGAGAATTTTAAATTACTTTTGGGTATATACTCCCCATTCTTGTAATTAAAAAATGGTTGCCTGTAAAGTCGGTTTACGGACGATAATTTTACGTGATAACGTCATAAGAAAACATTGATGACAATGTTATAAACAACCATGACTGTGACAGCTTTAGTGGACCCGGGCGCATGCGCCTGGCGGCCACAGTCAATAACGTGATGACATATCGCCATTCGCGTTGCTTAGCAACCAGTCAACGGAACGTGAGCAATGACGTCACACTTTTTAATGCGTGCACCCGATCATCAATTTATAAGACTTTATCACGTCAATAACATTTTTTGTTTGATCTGCTCAAATCTGCATCTATTATTCTATGTATATCTAGTTAATAATACCTACAAAAAGTCGTACGGATAGACCATAATAAAATTGATCTTACCATACAGAAAGCAAAAATAAAAGCATAAAAAATAGCTTTAAACATTAAATTCCAACCTTGACAGCATAACTGCAAGTAATAGGTACATCCTATTCATTTTACCACTAAAAATAGAATATTCAATTTGATACAAAAACAAATAAGGAGAAAAATAAACAGGCGTATTTCAATGTGTGGGTGTCGAGACGACGAGCGACGGTAGATCCTGCCCGTCAGGTATTGGATGTTGTCGCTGCAGGCGATCGACACCAATCATGATTGGCGTGTGTGTGGATTGGACAGTCATCCATCAATTGTGTAGAGCTTCTCGATCGATGCAACACTAGTGGTGTTAACCGTTTAAATCGACTAACAGAATCAGATAACATTTTAGTTACTCGAATAATAGAAAATCTATTTTAATAGCATCATTACTCGGAATAGGAAACTGTTTTAATAGGATAGATATAAAAATTGTTTACTATAAAAAATACTACCTAGTACAGAAAATACGTTAATTATTCCCTTTAAAATAAAAAAATCTTTTATTTTATCGTACATCGGTAGAGGTAAATATATTATAATATAATATCTTGGGACAACTCACACAACGCTATCTGATCCCAAACTAAGCAGAGCTTGTACTATAGAAACCAGACAACTGATAAGCATACTTATATATTTCTAAATACATACATATTATAGATAAATAACACCCAGACACAGAATAAACCATCGTGCTCATCACACAAAGTTTTATCCTGGGTGGGGATCGAACCCACGACCTCTTGCGTAGCAGTCGGATACACTCCCACCGCGCCACAGAGGCAGTCAAAAATATTTATCAATTGGCAGAAGCGCTGCTCTATATCGCCCACGAAAGATATATTGCGATAATAAAAGCAAAAAAAAAAAAACATTTAAGAGTAGTTAAAGAAAAGTTGGTGTCTATGCGACGACGGTGTCTCGCCATTGCTCGCCAAATTGAAGTGATCGCGAGCGAAACACGCGCGCTGGACCGTTCACTAACCGTTTGTCGCCAAAACGAAGCGGAAAATTTAATACTCCAGCTCTGTACGTGATCAGTATCATTCTTTTTGTACTTAGACTCTGATGGCACACTTTCATTTCCCATCAGATCTTACCTAGTACGTTTTATAGGCGTCTACGTCAATATCATTGTAAAATTACTATAATTTATTGCTAAAATTATAAGCTTTCTTTCTAGATCGTCTAAATCTATGTCAGTTATTATAAAAAAAGAGTCTGACACCGATCTATTCAATAAGAACATCAGTTGTCAATCAAAATCAATGTTTGATTATCGGGTTATCAAAAAATAGAACAATTTTAGCATCAAAAGACCACTGATGACCGATAGACATCCATTAGGACGTTAATCTACTTAAATCGCTATTAAAAGTTACACGGAGTTCTCAAAATGTCTATCATAATACAAAGATTTGCGCACATCATCACTCATCTTCCACTAATAGAAAGGATGATGATTGTGATTTTTTTGGGTTTAATAAAAAGTCAATTAGTTAAAGTTATAGTCGGGGTTATGAGTTTAAACTTGTCCTAAAACATGTCGCCTGTTCCTCTCGGTACCGTTGCGCGGTGGCGCGCGTAGATTCGGCGTAATGACCTGCGCAGGTGCTCGACTCACAAATGTCGCAAATCTCAATCATTCACGGTCGCTAACTACTGCCTTACATATTTGCGCAACACCTCACTGTCACTAACATTCATTATTTTAAATTGACAAAACAATTTATTATAATCATGTTACACAAAAATACTTACTAGATAAGTACGTATTACACTGCTTACATTTGTTTTTTGTCATGTTTCAAAATTATATAATAAAAAAAAAAAACAAGCGTGGTGGACGCTCTCAATTGCCTGCGAAAATGTACATGGACAGTTCTATAGCGCAAAATGGAGAAGAAATTGCGAATCTTCTGGCCGATCAGTTTCGTTCGGTGTATTCGGATGGGATCCCGACTAATATTACGTCCAATGACTTTGCTATGTATAATAATAACTATTTACCTAAATTACAATTCACGGAATCTGATGTAAAACTAGAAATTAAGAAACTTGATGGCTTAAAGGGCGCCGGCCCCGATGGTGTTCCTCCTTTCTTTGTTAAGCGATGTGGTTATCCTATTGTGCTACCTTTGACCCTAATATATAACCGTTCTATTACTGAAGGAATATTTCCTGAGGTATGGAAAAAAGCTCGCATTGTGCCTGTCCATAAGAAGGGAGACCAATCCAATGTGAGAAATTATCGCCCTATATCTGTACTTTCCTGTTTTTCCAAACTATTCGAAGCACTTATATATCCCTTCATCACTAATCTAGTAGACAATAATATTTCTGATTATCAACATGGATTTCGTAGCGGGCGTTCAGTACTCACTAACCTGGTTCCATTTATCTCAGACATATCTCAAAAAGTCGACCTTGGACTGCAGGTGGATGTTATATACACCGATTTCAGCAGCGCCTTTGATAAAGTTAACCATCTGATTCTTTTGCAAAAATTGCAAATGTGTGGTGTGGGAGGGTCGCTGTTGAATTGGTTTAAATCTTACTTGCACAAGAGATCTCAAAGTGTAGTTATCAATGGTTATGAGTCATACACGTATTTTGCGCAATCCGGCGTTCCCCAGGGATCACATCTGGGACCAGTGCTCTTTTTGATATTTATAAATGATTTAACATCTAAAATTAAAGACTGTAATCTCTCACTCTTTGCAGATGATTTAAAAATGTATCGTACTATAAGATCTGTTCAAGACTCAAAATTAATACAAAATGACATAGATAGAATCTTAGAATGGTGTAACCTAAACTGTATGACACTTAACGTGAACAAATGTTTCCATATTAAGTATACCAGGAAAAAAAAACCGCTTCTTACAAAGTACGAAATGGGTGGCACGTTTCTTGAAGAAGTCGAGGAAATTCGAGATTTGGGGGTCCTAATTGACAATAAGCTAAAATTTGTGTCACACGTTGATCAAGTAACATCTAAAGCCGCCCAAATGCTCGGCTTTCTGAGGAGAAACACTATAGGCTTTAAAAATACAAACACGAAAATCGTACTATACAATGCTCTAGTACGAAGCCACCTTGAATTTGCTAGCGTTGTATGGTCTCCATTCTATGCCGTACATTCGCAGAGAGTTGAGAGTGTTCAGCGAAAATTTACTAGAAATATAGCATTCTCAAGCAGTGGATACTCCCATAGAAACCCATACGATCAGCGTTTGTCTCAATTTAAATTGATTTCTCTATTTAATCGCAGACGTATCCTGGACTTATGTTTTCTCCATAAAGTCATCAACAACCAAATACAATGTAGCCATTTACTACAAGATATTTCTTTGGCAGTGCCCTACTCTCTTCCAAGACACAAAGTCACAAAAATTTTTCACATACCGCTCTCAAAAACTAATTTAGGCCTACAATCACCTCTCCATAGAATACAAAACTTATATAATTCCATCCATAAGCGTGACATAGACATAGACATTGACATCTTCCACAATTCTTACAATAGTTTTAAGCTCAAAGTACAGAATTTGTTTAGTTAGTTTAATATTAAGTTAATTTTAGTTTAGTTTGATCTTTTTTTTACTTAAATTAACCTTTAAAACTAGATGCCAGCAAATGTTATGTACACCGTAAGTGTCATATGTATCAGAACATTTACCATCAAAAGTGTAATTATACTTGTATGAATATGTATGATGTGGTAGTACTATTAAATAAATAAATAAATAAATAAATTATGGTATTTTGATGAGTATCAAATGATATTCCCGCTCATTTGTTTCCGTGGCCCGCAGATAGTTGTGGTCTCTGTAGCATAGTTTCAACATTCACATTAATGTGAACTACACCGATTGCTTAGTAATTTTACGGTCTGTAAATTTCGTTAGATACGAACCAAGTCAGATACGAATAAAAATATGAAAAAGTGTAGCATTACGAAACGTTTGGAATGTAATAATATAGCTACAAATACATTTTATGCTTATGCCGATTTGATTCATACATGATGTTTAACATCTGATAACAACTAATTATAGTATGCAGTACATCTGGTAAATACGAATAAATCAAATTTAAACTCACCGGCGATGCAGCGTTATCTTTATTAGTAATTAAGCTTTCACATACAAAATTAAGGCCTGTAACTTATCGATACATTCACTACTTTGCATGGACATTCAAGACGACGACGCCCGAATGTCGGCACTCGAAAAAAAACATGACACCAATTTTACCGTAAGACTATCTACACATGGAAGATCAATTAAGTGTTACCGTTTTAGGAATAATTATGTTTTTTTGTGTACTATAGTAAGGCCAGTAGTCGACACGCAACGTCACGAGAGTTGACCGGAGGCGTGCTCTAATAGCCGCTATTAGCAAATCGCTCTGAGAAATCGCCAACAATGAACACGAAATATGCTCATTGCCGTGTCCCATTCATTAAACTTTTTGCGATATCATCTCTCCTGTTTTAAATGTGTGTCACACTTCTTTTTTTTCATTTCCATCTCTAAATAAACGGAGCAATTTGGCCTCGGGCGAGGCTAATATCGTGATTAAATTATTATCTTGGGGCGTTTATATGCTATCATTTGCTTGTGAACTTGCAATGATTTGCAACTATTACCTTTGTTCATTTCATTTAGTACAAAAACTAGGCATTGATATTTGTAGCTTTATTATTTAACATTTAGCCTCTTTTTTCCTACATTTGGCCAGGAATAGAACAACTTGGTCCCTAAACGCCAATATTTTTTAATTCCCGTGCAAAGTCAAGTCCTGTAGCTATTTTTAAAAGTCATTTATATTCAATTTGTTAAAAGAAAGCGTACCAAGCATCACCAGGCAATTAATTAGAGCATTCTTCGCATTGCGTGAGCTCAGTAAATTAATAATCGTTAAATGTTTTTTAATATGCCTTAGATTATAAAACTGTATGCTAATATAACTCATTTATCATAATTATTGCTTCATTTTCTGTACTTCTCTAGAGACACATACTAACAAACATATTATATTTAAAAAAAACATTGGTTGGATGTAACTGTACTTGTTTTGATTTATTATAAGTTTTTTTTTTTGTTTATTTATTACTTTAGATCTTAGTTTGTCGTAGAAGGGCATTTTTTTTTTAAGACGACACCCGCAGTAGGATCCATGCTGCCTGTATCGCGGGGGACTTTACAGACATACAAGTCACGGACACAAAGTACACCCAGACTCAGAACAACAATTTGTGGATCACACAAACTGATGTCCCGTGTGGGAATCGAACCCACGACCGTGCGTAGCAGTCGGATACATTCCCACCGCACCATAGAGGCAGTCGAATTATTTACATAATGGTGAAGAAGTACCTACTCCTACTTCATCTTCATCATAAGCCCTTTTTTCACGGACGATCAACTCAGAACAAATTGGAAATAGTGTACCTAAGTACCCAGTCATTTTCTGGAAAGTTGTCACCGCTCTTACTTTTGCTTCAACGTTATCAGAAAGTATTTCTGATACTTATGTTCAATACATATTTATGTTTTACTTACCTTGGATAATTGCTTACCCGATGCCTCATGTTGTCAGTTCCCCGAATCAATTTAGAAAAGTATTCCATACAGCGTTGCGAGTGTCTTTTTTGAAGTCTTTTCTTTGAAACTATTACGCAGTGAGTTGTTATAACAACAGCTTATTGACTAAGAGAAGGCTATCGAACAATTTGAAAAATGATGTCTTGTTTAAAGTAGCGTAGGCTAGGCATTTTACAACTTAATCGCTGGGTGACCGAGCTCGATGTCTTTTAAAATTGAAAAATAGAAACAATGTAAGTAAGTAAGTACCTGAAAAAAATGAACCTGAACAAGCAAAAAGAAGAACTCTATCTCGTTAGTCATATCCGAGAATATACATTAGGTACAGAAGAATTACTCGATAAATGTATTAGACTTAGGCCGCTAGGCTAATATAACGATCTCCGGTTTTGCACTAAATTTTTTCTAGTTGCGTAGTTTGAATGATTTTGAAAAGATCTTGAAGCTTTAAAAGAGTGACTTTATTTCAGAAAACAATAATAATAATATATACTTTATTGTACACCAATATAAAAAAACAAAGTATACATTGTATAATTTATATGTACAATGGGCGGCTTTATCGCTGAGAGCGATCTCTTTCAGGATTAAGATTCTCTTCTTCAACAATCTATTACAAATGTTTAATAATTGCTCTATTTTCTAAGTACTGCAGTAAATACTTGTAACCTAAACCTAATCCACTAACCAGTAACGATATGCATAAATAGCGAGTCCAGACTCACAATGAAATACAAATATACCACAACTACAAAATAACGGTCGTTCTACACTTAACCAGTTAAAACATATTTTACTGTAACTAAAACCTTAATCGATGTTACCAGATAGTCTCACATGCAAAGCAAAATACTGACAGAACAGAAGGCAACTTTCTTACGTACCTTACTGAAGCAGCGCACATAGACATCGTTCATGGACACGAAATTACTGACCTCTATATTACTAGCAGTAGCGAACCTGGCGAGTAGATCCGGACAAAAAAAAAATACTATTGATAACTAAAATAAAAAAGGGGGGTGGTACTCGCGGACCGAGGGTTCCATACCTGTGTAACCCTCGGAGCGCGAGTACCACACGCACTTGACCGATTTTTGTTATTATCAGTGATTTTTTTTATCCGGGCTTACCCGCCAGATTCACACTGAATATGTACTAGTACGCTGGACAGGCCACCGCCGACCACCACGAGGCTTCCATTCTATTTTGACATTTGGGCGGTCATTTTACAAAATCATATGATAGTCTATACTTGTGTAACAAGGATCAGTGGCCATTAAAAAATTTCACCGGACGGTAATTCGATTCGGCATTTGAAATTGCTGTTTGCACGGGCATCTCTGCGGCATTGTACGGGTGCGGGTTTTTTACGTTAACGCGATCGAAAAGTTTACCCCGTTTGACTCTCTGATCGCCTTAACGTCTTAAACGTGTCAATCACCTTAACTAAAACAAACTCGCGCTAAGCACATAGATCACTTTATTTGGAAAGCGTTTCGCGATTCCATGAGATGTCTGTGTGTGCGTTGCTCAAGCGCGTCGTATGAAGGTTACATTCTGTACTCTCAGTATTTTGTGTGCAAAGTGTAAGGCAATTCTTGTACTTTATGGACATGTCTTCGTTATGATAAGAACGACATAAATTTAGATTATCGTTGTTATAAAATGTTTTATGATAGTAAATCATAGGCTACAATCTCTATACACATTTTATTTCAATCCCTCATGCATTCACTTATCAACTTTTAATGTTAAAAAACCGGTTAAGTGCAAGTCGATTTTACGCCCGAGAATCCCGTACCGTGTATTTTTAGACAAAATGCCGCTAATTTTGCATTCTTTTCGGGGTAATTAACCCAAGCCTGACTCACTTTTAACCGCGTATGTCCGACTCACGCTTTGAATAAGAAGCTAGATGTTGTAACTTTAGAACCGTAGAACGAAGCTCCACAGTTCCCGAGAAAAATGGTCTTAACCAACAGTCAGATAGACGACAATGTGATCCAATGAGAATTCCTTATTTCCTTTTAAGGTACAGAATCCTAAAAAGGTAGTATTTTTTATAAAACGAGGTACTTCGTTCTAGGAATAGTGAAGTTTTGCAAGTTAAAGCACATAACTATTTTTTAATATTTCTAGTCTCAGTAATTTTAATGACCGCTGCTGACGACTGTAATTTGTTTAAATTTGCTAGTCAACATTTAATATTTCCTGCGACATGTGATGTGATTAAACGTCAAATTTATTTATCCGACTAGCAAACTGGATTATTAGTTGAATTTTATATGATTTTATGAACTTGTTATACGCGTTATTAAGGTTTATATGATGTGATGAATGAAAAACGCATAGGTACTATTGATATATTGGTTTAGAAATGTTATTGACTGTCATCCATCATCGGAGTTAGTACCTACGCGGCATTATGTGGCGTGAGCATTCCATAGCTCAAGTTATTTGGCGCGAACTTTACCTATATTGTATGGATATTAGTTTATGTACTTATCGAAGCTTAATTCACGACCTAAAAACGTTCCACTACTCTACCACTACTAAACATTTACTCATGATTTTGATACAACATACGCTCCGGTAAAGCGAACGGAAGTCTCCGGTTCGATTCCTGCGTCTGAACTTTATTTTTTTCTTTCAAATGCAATTATTGTATTAATAATATATAATATATATTGAGACAACTCACACAACGCTATCTGATCCCAAACTAAGCAGAGCTTGTACTATGAAAACCAGACAACTGATAAACTAAATACATACATATTATAGATAAATAACACCCAGACACAGAATAAACCATCGTGTTCATCACACAAAGTTTTATCCTGGGTGGGGATCGAACGACCTCTTGCATAGCACTCGGACACACTCCCACCGCGCCATAGAGGCAGTCATATTAATATAATGTAATGGCAAGAAATTCCTATACAAAATACTATAATGTATATTCATTGACAGGTTTGCAAAGATGACAACAATGCTGGAGTTGGAAACGACGCTGGGGAAGTCTTCGACTTCTTATATGGCATCACAACGGATATATTTCATAAGTTCACGTAACAATAAATCCATTATACATTCTGGAATGAATCCGGTTATAAAAAGGACGGATCGACAAGCGAAACGTCTTGTTTTCATATACATTGTAAATACATATATTTTTATGGATAGGTGCTACGTGTTCTACATTTTAAAGTATGTGTTAATGAAGATGGAACCAAACTGAAATACCTACAAACTGCGAGCCGAACCCAATTCTTTGGGGATTTTCCAGGCAAGTGTTATTTAAATGACTTAGTGAGTGTGTTTTGATGTGAAAGCGTTATATTGATGTCTGGTGTCGAATCTTCATCGACTTAGATGTAAGCTGTCTTCCGTCATTTGTACCTCTAGTTTGATTTCATTCCTGTTTACAATCGTGTTTATTGTTCTGTGCGAAGTTTTGACCTCTTTATGGGTTACAGCATAATATGACACCTTAGCATTTTCGTGATTAATCGCTTCATTGCGGCATCAAAATTGCCCGCAAACGTAAAAACATTAATTGGCATTTCATTGATTTTATTGTCAGGATAACTGTGACCCTTATAACGCACAGGGCAACATTAACGATACGAATAGTACAAGCTCTATGTGCTTTATTTATGTGAAGCTTATGCCTCGTTTTTCCACTTTGTAGATAATTATGAGAACTCGTAATAGGTAAATAAGATAGCGGTAGTACTATTACGCATCTTAAAGTAACAATAAGTTTCGAAATGAGAACAATAGCAGTATAACTATCTAGTTGTTGGAACATAACGTGTAATATTATTCTAGTTACTATGATGTTTTATACTCCTACGTTTAGAATAAATTAATAGGGGTCATTTATTATTGTCAACATGACATCATATTTGTTTTAGTTAACTGAGCTAGATGCTGGACCACCTGTGCTTCCCGAAGTCTCATTAGCAAACAATGATCGGGCGTCGGCGACTACCGAAGCCTCTCGCGATCAATAAACTGTTGAACCGATAAGAGTGCGTCGGCTAACCGATATAGGGCTGTCACTGACCTTTCACTTGAAAATATTTGCTACATTTTACATATCCAAAACAAAATTTGTGTCGAACTTAAATTTTGTAAGACAAATAATCCTTTTATTATTTTTTTTTTCATTCTGAATCGGAACTACTTTTAAAATAGTATACTCCTTCTCCTACTAAAATCTTTACATTTCTGTAACTGTTAAAGTAAAATATGCGTTTGTGACAACCCTAGACTAAAGCGCGCTCGCCGTAGGCGACACATCCATATTCCTGTGACGTGTGTTTTGACAACCTGGCCGGGCAAGATTTCCAACGTCAATTTTTTACAACATTTTTTGCAGCACAGTTCAACGGCCTCTCGCAGCTCATAAGCATTATTTTCACATGTAATTACACACATAACTGACCGCTTAATTACTCGAAACTGCTGCGACGTCCGGATCTGGATTAGGATCAGAAAAAACCTAATCCGGCGCCGGTCTTAAATTACGCTTCGTTAACCTTCGCCTCGGCTAATAATAGCGTACAACATCTACTTTGCATAGGATTCTCGGACGGAGGCTTGTCTCTCTACGTACACACATAGGTATACCTACACTTTTCTTGCCAAAACATGTCATACACCCAGATAATACTATTCTACATAATTATACTCGTAAAAGTTAGTAGGCAAAACAAACAAACCACTTTTGATTGTAGTGGCATCGTTAATCAATTAATATTTTGCCAGTCATTTTTATAACTAGTCACTTATCTTCGACGTTTAAGATTGTTCACTTTTATTTTTCGCTAAAATTGTGATATTTTTTTATTGAAATTTGTTTTATATTTAGCGGTATTCAGGTTTATATCTTCGAATGGCAGTGGGAAATATAAAATGCAAATGAACCATGAAATGTAGGTAAGATAAACACATTATGCACATATATAGACGAAGGATTTTTAAATGTAAATGAATCTATGCTATCTATGACTCGAGTCAACAGTCTCAGTCTTTAGAAAATGAGCACAAGAAATGGCACCATATATAAATTGTTGTGATATATTATTGATTTCTTTCTTGTTGTGTTGGAAATTATATAAAATTATATATTGTATTTGACGTAGCTTAATTAAAGTAAATAGATAGCGGGTTTCTGCTTGAGATATAAAGTTTAAAATGAATGACTCGGTATATTTCTTGTATCCACTGTGTTGTAATTAAAGAGCCTAATAAACAGCTATCTTTGTGTTTCGACAATGAACCGCTAAAGAAATTCAAAGAACTTACACTCTTGTATTTTTTTAATTATAAACATTAGTTGACGTCATCCGTACGGTATCGTTAAATTAAGTCACTGGACGGTGTGTATTCACTGTCCTGAATTAGCTCGCTGCTTGAGCTGGTCTTTGCCATTTAGGGGTCGTCCATTAATCACGTGATGCTCTTAGCGGGTAGGGTAAAACTCACAAAAGATCACCGGGGGTGGGTTGGTATAGTCAGAAAACACGTGTATTT
This sequence comes from Herminia tarsipennalis, assembly GCA_945859575.2. Lineage (NCBI taxonomy): Eukaryota > Metazoa > Arthropoda > Insecta > Lepidoptera > Erebidae > Herminia > Herminia tarsipennalis. Next base: position 14,438,693 of record OX243835.2, read on the forward strand.
TTCGGATATTGCTTCCACAGCACAACACTTCCGGTGTTGAATCAATTGCTACACCACCCTCCCCGTGGTGCGAGCGGCTCACATTTGATTGGTGTTGGAGATTCACACTCGTGTGGAAATTGTTGGGCTAATAACCAAGTAACATCAAGGGGGAGGGAGGTCACAAAATGGCTAAAAACATCACGTGAATTATGGACGACCCCTTACTGTTTTACCTTTTATTACTGTATGATTCACTGTACAGTGCACGCACTGTCACTGTTTTCCAGCGAACCATGTCCAATTCTCGCTACTTCTAGCTTCATGTAGCTGAATTTCATTTATCAATACCTAGCTTATATTTATAAAACATATGTGCCTTTTATTAGCTACTAAGCGAGTACATATATGTATATGATGTAATATTATTTTTATTATATAGATGTCATACGTAAAGTAGCAATGTGTGATTAAAAATAAACTTTCTGCTAATATTCTTCATATATATATACTTATTTATGTACCCGAGTGTACAAATAAATATACCTACCTACAGGGTTATTTTAAAAATACAGTATGTTAGTACCTCTCCTAGAGGGCTTTCTTACATCACAACTAACAACTTTTATTCTACTACTTTTTAACAAGTTTTAACAACAAACTCTTCAGCTTTGTAATATTAGCATATATACTATATGCTAATATTACAAAGCTGAAGAGTTTGTTTGTTTGAACGCGATTATATCAGGAACTACTAGTATGAATTGAAAATTAATTTTACTGTTGGATAGCCTATTTATCGAGGAAGGCTATAGGCTATATAACATCACGCTACGAGCAATGAAAAATGTTGCAAAAGCGAGAAAATTGGACAGGTCAGCTAGTTACCATATAAAATTGGTTAATATCAATCGTGGCATTTGCCTCTCTATCCATCTGATTTGCTCTGAGCCACAATGATGTTCGCTGCCGTGTTTTATTATTCGCTATATAATTGACATTTAGAGCAAACAATTCCATTATTTTTATTTTTCCTCTGACAAAACGATGTTAAAATTTTAATAAGTTGTAGAACAAAAGTTGTATTAGTATATTTACGTTAACTCTGTATATTAAATGTCTTTTATTTTTTAAACTACAAGCTACAAACTGTTTACAAGAAGACTACTTTTTACTTTATACATAACCGCACCTTACCTAATTGTATTGGTAGAGGCCTATGTTGTACCGATGTGTTCCAATTGATTTATTGAAACTTTTTGACAAGGAACTAATTGTATATTTTCTTACTTATATTTGTATCTACGTAGAGTTTTATATCGTTCCAGCAAATCGTTTATAAGTTAGAACAAAATACGTTTGTACGAATTGCCATGAAACTCAAGAGTACGGGAAACTTCTAACAGATAACTGTAAATATAGTATAGGTTATTATTATACAGCTTTACAAGACTGTTGTCCTTATTTTAGAAAAGGGTTACATCACAAGGAGTCTGTGATGTCCTTTATATAGTTATAACATTTAGGCTGGCTGCATGGGCACTATCTGCGATAAGTACAAAGTTACCACTGAGCTAAAGTTTGACTCATCTTTCGATGGCTGTGATGCTCGACTGACATCAGTTTATTGGTGGTTGATAACAGGCTTGGCTTTTTTTTGAGCCCTTTGATTTTTAATAATGTTTTGAGTATGCGGTGCAGATGTGATGTTAGAGAAGAGTGAATGAAGATTCCCAACAAAACTCGTAGAAGTAGAGTCGGCTACTTCTCAATGATAACTTGTGTTTATTGCAGGTTAGCCTCTGTGGCCAGCATTAAAGCTTTTCTTGTTTACATTTTCTACGTGATTTTTGAAATTTTGGTGGGTTGTACATATTATTGGATTGCATAATAAAGTTTTTTAAATGTAGAACATGGCTTAAAATGTGTGTCTACTGATATTTTTTATACAAATCGTTGTACAGTACGACCGTTTGTAAGATATAACGCCAATATGTTCAACTGCATAAAGTATATAATGTATCTATTCGTCACTTTTATTCTTCGAATTGTACCTATATTCAATATGAAAATAAATGTGTTATTATTACTTTTGGACTTTTTGTACATACACTATAACTAGCTAACATTTCCTTTTATCCCTTCTACGGGTGAATTCACGTATTTAAAGCAGTGCAGTTGCAGTTAAGTTTCGATTAAAACGGCCATTTCGTATTCTTGTAACTTTGGCATAGATCTTAAAATACGCTTGCGTTAAGTATGCGCGCGTCTCGAGAGCAATAGTGGCGTTCTAGTACGGTGCGTCAATTGCCCAAGTGTTGTGTGAAATGCCCCAAGATGCTATTATTATCCCAAAGTTACAAGAGTACAACATGGCCGTTTTAATCGAAACTTAACTGCAACTGCACTGCTTCAGATACGTGAATTGGCCTGTTTTTTTTATACCTATCCATGTTCGCCATCTTTAGGTCTCTATTCTGTGCCCATTTAAATCTACGACCGGTCAAAATGTATACTGTGCACTACGTTTTTTCAACCCCTACTACTACGCCAATGAGTCGTACTTTACCATAATTTGTAATCTGAATCAATCAATTATTGTCGTAGGCATACGAAGCAACAGACAGACGCCTGTGAGACGTGATATTTTGCACAGGTCACCCATCTAAAAACTGACCGCATTACGTGTCCTAAACTTGCGTATCGATCGATCTGCAGCCTCTCAAACTTTTTGTACCTTCTAATCAAATTAATTTTTTACTTACTTTCGTGAGCACTTCATTGTTCGATATAGTATATTATTAAGTTCACACATTCATTCGAGGCTTGTCAAATTAACATTAATTTGGGTGAGGAACAATAACCGTTACGGGTGATTTATTCAAGTGAGGTTATTAAGTGTGGTGTTGGTTGCGAACTGCGGTCATCACCCATTGACCTAGCAGTTTCTCCAATTATACCAGAGCCTGAGGAGAAGCGTCGACACACGAACAATAACTCATACACATTAGTTGTAAGTATCTACATGACTCTTGAATATAGGTTAAGTGATTTTATTATCTTAGCTGCAGAAAGCTCTTGTTTGCAAGTATTTATTGACCGGAATTGTAAGTGGCTGTATAGGTGTAGATACCTTAATTACTTATCATTTCATCCATTTGTATGAAGTTGGACTACAACATGTACCTAACTATATATACAAAAATACTGTCCTATCCATTAATTTGTTATTAGATATGATGATTGGATTCGCTTTTTTTTTAAATTTAACAAAACAAAATAGCTCAAATTTTGACACGGTATGCAACCCGCTTCAATTAATATTGTTTTTATAGAGCAACCGCAAGCAGTTAGTATAAAAATAACGTTTTGACAGTTTTTTTAGCAATTTTAATATCGCATAGGGATTTATTTACACACTGATTAGTTCGCGACAAGTCGACATGGCAATTTTCGAATTCCATCTTTAATAGATAATCAAATGTAGGCAAAATGTAAGCTTAACGTTATTAAAATTAATAAATTCATCCGAGGACGGTTATACAGATTAAGATGACACGAGTGTAGGACGCTTGCCGTCTAGACTTCCTCATCTAACTTCGTGTCCTGATAGCCATAACGACCTTTCGCAGACTATATTTGGGTGTAGATGTAATGGAATAATAAACTAAGTATTTATTTATTTTCACACACATACAGTCACATCAGAAATGAGGTGATTCGGCAGAGAACCAAAAGCCCACTGCCACTTCAGCTTGCTAATCCGGTAGGCTATGTCGATAGCCTACCGGATTAGCAAGCTGAAGTGGCAGTGGGCTGGCCATATTAGCCGAAAAACCGACAACCGTTGGGGTAAACGAGTTCTTGTGTGGAGACTGCGCCTCGGCAAACGTAGTGTAGGACGCCCTCAGGCCAGGTGGAGTGATGATTTACACAAAACGGCTGGCAGGAGCATGATGCGAGAAGCCGAGGATAGAACCAAGTGGCGTGCAATTGAAGAGGCCTATGTCCAGCAGTGGACTGCTATAGGCTGATGATATCATTACAGGTATGTAACCTAATGCGAAAGATAGTGTAACAGAACTACATTAACATTAACATAAAGCCATTTAAGTAGCCCTTGTGAATTCGTCCAATAAACATGAAAAATCATCTATCTATATCGATATAAATCAACTACTAGACATGAGTCTCGTATAAATTCGAAAACGGCTGGACTGATTTGAATAGGGGTTATTTTTATATTATTTTTATAAAAACTCAAAGAAACGGACAAAAATCGAAAAAACATCTTTTATGGATTAATTAGGCAGGTATGTTGAATTTTAGGTGGTATGTAGACGAAGTCAGTTAGTAGGTATATAATAGATGCAAAAGCTTCTAACTGACATCAGTAAAAAGATCGATGTACCTACATTAGTCTTTCTTTTTCTTGATATGCAAACCATTTGTGTAATATCTAATAGCTACTAATATTTTAAAGAGGAAAGATTTGTATGTATTTGTGTGTGTGTGTGTGTGTGTGTATGTTTGTAATGAATAAACTCAAAAACTACTAGACCGATTTCAAAAATTCTTTCACCGTTGGAAAGCTACACTAACCCCGGGTGACATAGGCTTGATTTCGTATCCCTGTATTCTCACGGGAACGGGAACTATGCGGGTGAAACCGCGAGGCGTCCGCTAGTATAACATAAACAGACGGACATTACGTTCACGTATGTCATCATGGCAGTCACGTTTTCAATGAAAATTGTGATATTTATTATGAAAGTACTTAAAGTGGTAATATCATCATAATTACAGTTCATTAAAGTCGTCGTGTTGGGCGTAGACCATAGACTTCACAATTGCAGGCTTCGCAGACAGGTTGTAGTTAGCTGCAGTATCAAGCAGGGGCTTATGGCCGTTTTCACCAACACCTAGGTGTCATCTAAGCGGTATTTACAGGCTCCATATTTAGAATTACCTAACTAAAACGTTTACATAATTGTATATGACTAGGTGATATTATCACCTAGTCATTTCATTTACAGCTAGGTCCCAAGGTAGCAGGCAAGCAGGATTCGTGAAAACAAAGTTACTGAAAACACATTTATACAAAAACTAGCTGACCCGCGCAACTTCGTCTGCGTAAATTTTCCCTTTTTTTTTTACAACATTTTTCATTGCTGCTCCGCTCCTATTGGTCGTAGCGTGATGTTATAACCTATAGCCTTCCTCGATAAATGGGCTATCCAACAATAAAATATTTTTTCAATGCGGCCCAGTAGTTCCTGAGATTATCGCGTTCAAACAAACAAACAAACTCTTAGGGGGATGAAAAATAGATGTTGTCCGAATCTCAGACCTACCCAATATGCACACAAAATTTCATCAAAATCGGTCAAACCGTTTCGGAGGAGTATGGAAACGAAAACTGTGACACGAGAATTTTATATATTAGATTTAACTAACACCTACACGACCACGACAAAATATTTGTCATGTGTATACGCTAACTGGCATGGCTTTAACTGAATTGTATATGATTGGCATGCTAGTTCCACGTCAGTCTGGCACGCAACTATCATGCTCGCTACTGTTCTGTTTCACTGCCATGTGTATCTTTGCTCTAATAGCGAATCCATTGCCTAATTTATTTTATTTATTTAAAACTTTATGCACAAAGTTGTACAAAGGTGGACTTAATGCTAAGAGCATTCTCTGCCAGTCTACCTTAGGGTGATGTAGAAATGGAATGTGTAGGTGCAGTAACCTAATTGTAAAATAAAAAAACTTCCTATTATTCTTACATAATACACAAATAAAAATAGCTAGATAGAGAATATAAAATAAATACTAAAATACATACTTACAAAAATACATACATACATATATACCTACATACATAACTATACAATAGTATACATACTTACAACAATACATACATACATACATACATACACAAATAAATACATGGATACAGACAAATATTTATGTTACTAATGTTGTGATGATTCAGCTGATCCATCAAGGAACAAAGTGCGTACCTTCCATTTAAAATTAAGGCGATTGGGTGCCATCCTAATTTCATGTCTAATCGGATGCCTATATAGTTTAGGCGCCAGTACGAAGGAACGATACGTAAATACAACATACATGCAAATCGTAACCATTCTATTGGATTCGCCGAAATCTGATAAAAGGAAAATAATTATTTAGTAGGTAGGTATAGTTCGTGAGAATCTTTATGACCGTTCTGAACATAAGCTCGCGGGCGATTGCGCAGGTACGAATGCCCGCGATCATCTTAAAATACGTTACTGCGCAGCGAATCGCGCAAAGCGAAAAATGGCCATACATATATTGTCAAGAACTATCCCTACCTACCCGTAGTTTTTATTGCAGTAGGTAATCAATATTCTTCACAGTTTCAGTACCTACCTAGATAACTTAAATTAATATAATGTCGGGGCAAAAGTATTTTCATATTTTTTATACAAGAAAAAAAAATAGGTTTACTTTTTTTTATTTATTTATAATAAGTAACTATGTGCCGTTTTGATTGATGACTTGTTGCCATCTTGTCTTGTTGTGCTTCGACCACGATCTTTTTTGACCTATTTTTCATCACCCGTAATCAACCGTTTAAGAAATGGGTCGCAATTGTCACGTTTCAACAAAGAATCGCAAATGGAAACACGTTGCGTTAAGTTTTTCTCAATGAGATCATATGGTACCCCAATATCAAGTTTTTTCTTGTACCCAGACTTTTGTAAATTATGTAAAACTGTTTTGTGATCAACATCCAGTTCTTCAGCAATATCGTAACTACTAATATGTCGATCTTGCTTCACTTTTTAAAGATGGCACTGATTTTATCTGAGACAGGGCGAGCCTCATCCTTCACACTAAAATTTCCAGACTTGAAACACTTGTACCACATTTGTGCTAAACCGCACAAATTTTACTCGCGGCGTTCGTCGCATTTTTATCTTTTTTGTAATAAAACTTTAAAGTGTACCGAATTTCTTCATCACTTAAGTTTATTTTGCTTTTTTGAAAAACAATTAAAAAATGGCGGGAACTAGTTTTTTTTTTTGTATTTATTGCATCTTCAGAATGTCAACATTTAATGGTATTAAAACCAGTCAGTTACATTCAGTACAACCAAAGAAGTTTGATTACTAACAATACATTCAAAATACGAAACTACTTATGCCCCTACCTATTTATAGATAGGGGCATAGTAGTTTAGTATGTAGGAAATGACTTATGTACTTAACATATGTCATTTCCTACATCGTTAGGTACATACCTGTCATTGACATCAATTCAATCAATTATAAATAAGTGTTTACACGTCGGTTGCTAACTTTCCATTGATTAACATAACATAAATCGTAAGTATCTGGACTATTTTCTTAATCGTCTTGGATAAGATATTCATTCATGATAACTAGGTAATTGGTCTTATTCCATGCATAGATAAATCAACAGATAGATGATCAGATACATATATAAGCACAAACAATATAATAATTGTAAATATTAAAATATTCAAATCATAATGAGTAGTTCATAAAACAGGGCAAGTGCATGTTGGGCCATGCACAATGTAGGGTTCCATAGCTGCCCAACTCCCATCAATAATGCGGTATAAGAAGTGAATTTTCTGTTGTTTTTGTTTCATACTATTACCACAGATAATATAATACTATACTAGTCTATTACCAACCTTACCTATATAAACTAAATGTAATGTTCAATAAACTTTGAAACTTTTATTACTTGGCACTTGGTTGACTGTTACTCGTAAACTTTAGGCCTACATAGCTATGATAGTTTTAATTAATATTTTGAAGTTAGACGCCTTAAAATATATAGGAATTTTAACAATTTGAACAACAATTTTGGCGAAATTCCAAAGTTTTAAGGCTTATAACTTTCAAAATATTAATTTATTTTTAATTATGGCTGCCTACAGGTCTCGCTTATGATAAAACTAATTGAGCTTTGACATACGACCATATATATAGATGTAATCACTTATGCGCGTTTGTATGGTAGTAGGTATATTAGACTAGGGCGCCCATAAGTAATAATTTGTGTAGCACAAAGTATCTACAGTCCGTATACTATAACCTACTTAGTATAGTCACAGATAATATAATACTATAGTATAGTGTAATAAGTAAGTAAATTTTCATTTTTTTATTTTAACTCTATCTTTAATACTACATTTATTAAATTCAATTCTGCATTAACAAAAGCAACTTTTTTAATAAGCATTTTACATCGATCTTTATTTTACTATTGATTCCTAGATCCAACTTTGCTCTTATTAACAGTCGCTCAAAATAAAATGATCGACCTCGACCTTACATTTCGATCGCACAACAATAGTAGGTAGACTCATCATATTATGCAAATGTTGCCATGTGTTGCATGGGTCGTTGGCTGCCTTCGTCGCAGTCACCGCCCGCTCGTGCCTGCCTAATGACCTCCTCGTCGGTAATAACACAATACGGCCAATTAGTCCAAGCAGCCAAGATTTACCACCGCCAGAACAAACCGCACCGCGTCAACCACATTACTCGGCATTAGCCGTACAATTACCTCTGTTATACGACTTCATTATCCCTTTCGTAAGATAACATCGCGCTGGTAAATTCTACAATGGTTTGGTAGTGATGTGCCTATTGACGCCCATATTGCTTCTGTCATCACAGATGACGGGAATTTCATTAGAAGGAATAGAAAATAATCATAAACCTGCCTGATGGTAAGTTGTTACGGTAACTGTAGCTTCCAGAGAAAGTATCAAGCAGCAGTGAAATAACTGCTCTCCCAAGTAGGTAGGTGGTAAATAAAATGCATCGATCAGCACCTATCAATTCTGCTGGTGGAAGACCATCAGTAAAATTTCCTCTTTTTTTTGAGAGAAAAATTAATGGACGGTTTTTTTGTTTCTCTGTCTATGTCCTATACTTAAGTTTTGGATATGACTTCTTAACCGCATATACCTGAATTAATTATTCATATAGTCAATCCGTGAAAAAACTGGGCCATTATTCACGTTTTTTTTTTCTGTTTTCGCCGAAGGTCCATGCAAAAGCGGCGGTAGCCGAATGGCTAAGGCATCGGTCTCGCACTCGTGAGGTCGTGGGTTCGAATCCTGGCCATTATACTACCGACGTGAACCCACTCCTAACACAAGCCATAGAGCTTAGTTGGAGGGGTTAACAGGATTGCTAGTAATGTGGGACCACAATACCACATTGCTAGTTATCTTTCTTTTAAAAAAAAATAAAAAAATAAATAAAAAAAAAACTGTCAAAATGGTAGAGAGCTGCGCTTAGGATTGTATTAACGCGCATGTACGGGCTTGCCGCGAAAACGGAAAAAAGAATGTGAATGAGGACCCGGTGGAAGACCATCTGTAAAATTTCCTCTCTTTTCGAGAGAAAAATGAATATACGGTTTTTTTGTTTCTGTGTCTATGTATAAGTACCTACTGAAGTTTTGGATATGGCTTTCTTATCCTCATATACCCGAATTAATTATTCATACAGTCAACCTGTGAAAAACTCACGTCGACTGCTACCTAAGCAAACGAACATAGGTACCTACCTATTTATTCTCAAACTAAAACTGTTGTGTTATAATAAGTTTTTTTTTGTTATTAGGTACCTATTATATGACTGACTAAAAATGATGATGTATTTATTGATCCTGTTATTCATAACTGTATTTCAGATACATCGCAAAATGTTCATTGAGATTGACGTTCATAGATACAGTACTACAATATGAAACGTATTATGATGAATCAAATGCGATAAATAAATATTTATTACCTGCTACAAAAACATATAACTGAAGAATAGATGCGATATATCGGATCTATTGTGCGAGTATCATATTGCTGGAAGCTATCTTCATCGTCATTACAAAACTCATCCTACGCAAAACTACAGGTGTGTTTTAGTCATTAGTTTATTTTATCGAGATAGGATCTTGACGGATGTACCCACAGAACATAGTAACAATATGGCGTGGTGTTTTAATGGAACTGCCGATACGACGACAACGCTATGATGAGAGCGTGGCTAGAGCTATGGCGTACCCAGGATTATTTTCGGGTGGAACTTCAGAGGGATTTTGGGTGGTACAATTGACTAAACACCGGTCAAATGAGTACTAGCTATGTACCTTTCAATAAGGTATTTTTGCAATTTCGAAGAGGCGGAGAGTTCAACCCCCAAATCATCCTCCCCCTGGGTACGCCCATAGTGTAGAGGAGGGTTCAAAAATCTACTAGGTACTAATATAATAAAGAGTTTGTTTGTTTGGTTGCGCGATAATGTCAGGAACTAACAACTGGTTCGAATGAAAAATCTTTTAGTATTTAGATAGCCCATTTATCGAGGAAGGCTGTAGGCAATATATCACGCTATATTACAAAAACGGGCAATGTTGACGCAGAAGTTGAGCGGGTCAGCTAGTGACAAATATAGGGGCAGATAACTATCAACTATACGTGATAGTTACAGTTTATACTGAGTACATATTCAGTAACAACTATTACTTTAGGTACTTGTAAGTAATTGTAGGTACTGAGTATACGTACCCAATAGTTGCCTCAGGTTTTCTCTTCATTATGTTAAGTGTTAGTAACATGATATTCTTTGCACTTCAAAACATAATTTAGATACCTGCCAATTTTCTTAGGACAACCCTTAAATTATACTCTCGTACTTTTTAGGGTTCCGTAGCCAAAATAGTAAAACGGAACCCTTATAGTTTTGCTATGTCCGTCCGTACGTCCGTCCTCAGCTTAGCTCAGAAACTGATAGTGCTAGAAGGCTGTAATTTTGCATCTATACACATACTACTTATGCCGACAAAGTGAAAGAATAAAATTTGGATAAAAAAGGGTAACTTCCCTATATGTAAAATAGGGATGTGGAGTATCATTAGATAGCTCTTTTAAAACCATTTATAGCTTGTAAGGACTATTTTTCGGTTTAGGGATCTGTTTGTTAAATATTAATCTTTAAAGTGCAAATTTTTGTTACAGTCATTTGGCCCCCCTCCACCCTGTCAGCTAAATCCATACTAATATTATAAATGTGAAAGTAACTCCGTATGCCGTGTGGTGCCGGCTTAAGAATAGCACCACCCCATCTCTTCCCGTGGGTGTCGTCAAGGCGACTCAGGGATTTCACTCCGGAGGACGGGCAGCAGCGTCCTCTGCGTACTTAAAGCCTTACTGCGATCGCCAACCCGCTCGCCAAGCGTGGCGATTATGGTAATTACCCTCAGGATCTACATACCAGTAGGTTCTACTGGGGAGACCCGTGCCCAGCAGTGGGCCATCATATGGGTTGATATATATAAGAAAGTAACTCTGTCTGTCTGTCTGTCTGTCTGTTACGCTTTCACGCTCAAACAGCTGAACCGATTTAGATGAAATTTGGTATGGACATAGTTTGAGTCCCGGGGAAAAACATAAGATAGTTTTTATCGCGATAACCGACATCCACGCGGGCGGAGCCGCGGGCTGAAGCTAGCTAGGCTAAGTAGGCTTTACAACTTAACAAGTAACAGCAAACCAAGTGACAAGTAACAAAAGTTTCTTAAAGATTCCATTGAAAAATACTAACGTTTGTTAGTACCAAAGACTACAATATAATACTGGACAGTTAGTATTTAGTATGAAACAAAAACAACAGAAAACCCACTTCATAAACCGCATTATTCGGATGGGGGACTACGGGACCCTACATGATTCGTGGCCCGACGTGCTCTTGACCGGTTTTTATAAAAATATCCTGCAGGCATAAAAATGTAGATATTCTCGTCAGCTGTTAACGAAACCGATATGCAAAAGGAAAATAACATTACATATTGGCACATCGTTTGTATTAAGTTTTTGTTGGAACAAAAAGTGGCTGGCGCGAACTTATTACCATGAACAAATTAGACGTCCACTTGTAAGTAATTACAACGGACACGGGCGTGCAGTATTTCGGCAATGATTACTGTGTTTGGAATGCGAATCATTTGATGGTATGACGGTACAGTGTAGTTACACTTGATAGAGCGATCATCTACCGAGGCACCGATAACTAGTACCGTGGTCTATAAACAAGTAAACATTGCCGTGGCATCTTGCTTGATAGTATACAGGATCGTAAGTAAAGAACACAATATGAGTGTGTAATTAAAATTCAAATTGGATATTGTGGGACAAGCGTTTTTGACGTGATAACGTCTTATAAATCGATGACCGGCTGCCCTCACAAAAAAATGACAAAAAAGTCACGTTATTGATTAGTTGTTAAGCATCAGCGAATGGCAATTGCAGCGACGTGACATGCGATACAATTGGAACTAACGTTATTGATTAGTTGCTAAGCAACGCGAATGACGATATGTCATCAATTTTTTCTTACGACGATGTCACGTAAAATTATCGTCCGTAAACCGAACTTTCAGACAACCATTTTTTCATATTTCCCATTATTTCTAGTGCCTGGATGACCGAGCTATATACCTATTTATATATAATCTGAATCAAAATTAAAAAGAAATACAAGAATTGCTCATTTAAAGGTATGATAAGATGACGACAAATCACAAATGGTTAAGGCGTTTTGACAATACATATCGTGCGTTAAAGTCGCCTAAACTTAGCCCTGATAGGCGATTTATTTTTTAATGAAGAGAATATAATCACTTTGAAAAAATGATTTTATCTAAACAGTAACTAGACACAGTTCTTGTGTGGACGTCACCTTCTTCACCTATTTTTTCACTACCACATCCATCCATAAAGTAAGGTACTATACAGACAAATAGATCATCAGGTGCCTATTTATAGTGTGAATTTAATAAGATAAGATTATGGCAATATTTCGCAATGTCCATATTTATGCATCTTGCTAGAAGAAGAGTACTTTTAAATTTGCTGTTATTTAGTTGTTATGCTTACTTCTGCCCCAAAGCCAGCAAACAAGGTTACCTTATAAACCTGGTAACCTGGTAGGTTCTTATTTTTTACTAGCACGTTGATATATTTAAAATATACTTATTGACGTGATAACGTCTTATAAATCGATGACCGGCTGCAGTCACGAAATAGGCTAACGTCACGCTCACGTTATTGACTGGTTATCGCCATTCGCGATTGCGATTCCGCCTGCTGATAAACTGAAGTATTGTGGCTGTCCATCAAAGCTGTCAAAGACATGGTTAGTTAATACAATGTCATCAATGTTTAGGCGATTGCAGCGACATGCGAAACAATTGGAAAAAAATATACCTTTTTCTAAAAAAAAAGGTGTAACAGGTATAGTTGTTTATTCATTGTCATCAATGTTTTCTTATGAGACGTTTTCACGTAAAATTATCTTAGGTAAACCGACTTTACAGACAACCATTTTTTTTTTAAACTAATAATATAGGGGAAAATTGAGAACGTTATTGAGTCTAAAATTCATTAAACAGAACATAAGATTCGCTTTGAGAAAGTTCACCTGTGTATATATCAGCCATTAGTGAACGTGACATTGTCGCGCACGTTTCGCTGTGTATCGCCAACTCGACGCTATATCGTTGCATTTAATAACGTCAAAAGAAAGCTAAAAAAGCGTGAAATATGTATTTTACACCTCGGCATAGTTTCGACAGGTGTGGGCTCTTACGGTACAACCACCAAATACCATAACCTACATCAAGCATACACGTACTTCGATACGCTCACAAATGGAAAAATATCTTTGTAACCGAACAGAAACAATTCAAGCTCTACGTGCAAAATCAATTGAAAATTAATGTAATCCGTTAGAGAAAGGTCCCGTTCGCATTCTTTGATAGACAAGTTAACATATTCTGTTGTATCTAAGTATAAAGTGCTCAAGTGATCCATAAACCAAATTGAAATTGTAAACATGTGCATTAATTCATAAACTAGATAGGTAAGTAAGTAGGTGCTTACCTATGTTTTGTAGTTATAGGAGAAACTTTAATTATATCGAAATGGTTAAAATTGCCCAAGGGCTGCTATTATAAAAACGATAAAGTTACTAAATATTTATTTATCACAATTCGTTTATCTATGAATATAACAGACCACACTTGTAGACATAGAGGCAAACATGCGGAGTTTCTTTAACTAAAAATCTGTGAAACTTTTTACTAAAAATGTGGCAGGTCCTTAGGCCTTTCAAAAAGATGTCTTTGTGAAGGATTAAGTTACGGTATTTTAAAGGGTGTTCACACAAGCCAGCGACGTCACGGCCAGACAAGCTGCTTAGCTAGCCGTAACACTAGTGGGCCAAGCAGCGAGGCTTGTCGCTTGTTTGTAGACCTGGCTGCTAGCCACCTAGTGGCTACCGGAACAAAGTGGCGGCAAACCGTAACGTCGCCTCCACATAATTGACGGCGCTGCTTGCTTGACAAACCGATTATTAAGCCGAAGTAATGTGCGGATACGCCCTTATGCGTATGCTTAATGCCTACTCGCATTTTTAATGTTTAATACATTTCCGGGTAATCTACTATAAATGTAAACCCCTAACCCAAAAATAACTGGGTTTCCGACTATACTTACTTACATACCTATCTACTTTATTCGTTGAAATGGCGAAAGAGGATGTTGAACCAACCCAAAAATGTAATAACTAAGTAACAATAGTCACATTTTTTTTAACTTTAACCATAGCCAAGTATTATGTAAGTATTTCAATACATCCACAGCATAAGTCTTTTCTTTCGCAAGGGACTTAATCCTCATGATAAAGAAAACTATATTATATGTAAAATAGAGCGAAAGCTATGTTCACTTCATTGACGTAGAGACCAGGACTGCGACATAACGCCATAACCTCACAAAATTGACCACTCTCTAGAAAGAGACAACGCTACTTTGTGGACAATACCTGTCAAAGGCCGCACGAGTTTGGCGTGGTCCAGGTCTATACGTCAATGGTTCACTTTACATTTCTGAGACAACACAAATTTTGGCAACACAACTACACAAGGCTAAATAACATAGACTTAAATTAAAGGTATTACGCTGGTTATTATAGTACACTGGGAGGGGAGCGCCAAAAAATGCAAGAACTTTATAAAGGCTGTTTTTTTTACATTAGTGGAGTAAAGAAATACCCTTCCGTCAAGCGTTTGGCGTAGGTACCTACAGGACTTTAATTGGCTACTGACTGACTAATTGTTATGTGATTCTGATGATATTCTGCACCGAATATACTAAATTTCAGATCACGCATTCGATAGCAAATTAGCCTTTATAAAAATCTTGCATTTATTGGCGGAACTATCTCTTGGACTATATAATCTTGCTCTTTTATCAAAGACTATAAATGACCCAAACTGGCGCTATATTTTATCAAAATTACTATAGCTGACAAAAACTGGCACTTTTAAAGATCTTTCGCTTCTGACAGAAGAAATTAATAATCCAAAAATGTACGTAGTGGCGCTCCCAAGATGATTGATAGAACGTTTTTCTTGTTCGTCCCGAGGCGGTTTGTCTAATTAGATTGTTTGCGTACCGATCTCGGGCGTGTTTCGGGATAACGGTCTACTTATTAGACACACAAGCTTTCCAATCGAACGACTGATTTATCATGTACATAATGTACCTAAAAAGCATTTACTTACAACAGAATTCGAGACGACCGCCAGCTGTATTTTTTACACTTTGGCAAAAACATCTTTTCTCCATTTTGGTTGTCACTATTATCGATGTTGAAATTAGTTTACATCATTGTTCGAATTAATTATTTTCTTAAAATTGTTCAGACTTTTGCAATTTCTGTTAAACTAAATCGATTTCTTCTTTGTTGCGTTGTTAGTCTAATGAAATAGTTCTTACGTGACAATTTAGGTATTTTGAGTGTGACTAGGTATGTAGCTGTTCAGTTTTATTTAAGAAATATGTTCTTTCTTTGTGTAAGTAAGTATATAAATGTCTAAGTTATTCTGATTCGTGTAAAAACGTTGGAAATCGATTTTTTTGTTTTAATTTATCATTTGACTTGCTTTGTACAGTATCGGCAAGTGGTTAATTGTTAACATTGATTTATAGCGATAAATAAGTTACCCGTAGTAGGTACTACTACGATAAAAAAATACTTATAGCCAGACGACTTCTTTCTAATATGAAAATGAAGGATGTATTTTAGTTACTACTTAGTAGGTAGGTTCGTTAGCTGCTAAGAACGTTCGTAGTCTACATACAGTACGATCAACGTAACTAGGCCGGACTGAATTAGGCGACAAGTGGTTGCGCAGATGCATTTTTTGGAAGTAAATGGTGACAGGAAGCGGGGGGCGGGGGCGGTAACTAAACCAAGAGGATTAGAGATGCGATTACGCATTACATTGTCATAATTAGTATTACTAATTCATGTTTTTTGTGATTATTTTGGTAAAGAAATCGCTTTTCAAAGTTTCTTTATTATTTACTGTAACTGTTTTAAATTTAAATTTTTATGAACTCATTTAAATAGTGTTTTTATATTGTTGAATTAAAATGTTGTTAGTATTTTAATCGATTAATCGTTTTCGTAAGTAATTTTAGGGTCGCATCTCTATGACATGCGCGAAAGTGATAAAAACCTAACTTCAATCCGGTCAAGATACGTTGATCGTACTGTACCTACATACTTATTTTCGGCAGGTCACTTCCAAATGCATCGCCATTGAAGCTGTATATCTGTGTTAGTCAAGATATTCCCAACACCTTTACGACTCCTCTACACCCGTTTAACTTTAATAGCAAAGTACTTAGTTATGGTTATAACTTATATCCGCACTAGACTCTCAAGCACCCCTGGTTGTTACGTGATTACACCTGCTGCTCAGACTAAAGTTAACCTTAACTAAGCTACAAATACATGCAGACTATGGCTGTATAACCCGTGTAACTAACGACAACAGCACTCAGTAGTCAAATGAACCCGATGAAGCTTTGGAACAAGAGAATTATTTCAAAGTAGTAACAATGTTGGTGAAACATCGCATTGCTTCCAGCCAGTATTCAAGTTGACGGATGCCTCGAGCTCAACTCAAAAGCGCGATGGATTTGAGGTAAATCGACGAGTCGTGACCGAGTCGTTTAATCATAAGCATCTAAGCTAATTAGATTAGGTCGCGAACTCTTGGGACCAGTAATGAAAATCACAATTGAAGCTGGTTGCGGTGGAAAATTGCACTTGGCGTGGCATTCCTGTCGACATTGCCAGAGGCTTCTCGAGTCACTGGTTGTCAACCCGCCACGATACTGCAATTATTCTCTATAAATACATGAATGTATTTTGCTTAAAGAAATGCTAAAATACCAGGCATTATAATTATCTTGGCTGCATCCTGTTTGAAAACAATACAATAAAGGGCTATTTACCGCTAAAACTTATTTGAATCAAACGAAGAAATTGCATTCATTCTGATGAGTATTTTTAGCACATGTAGGTATAATTAAATTAGTTACAGTAGTATAAATAATCGCCGTTCTGATTGCAAAGACAAGCTGGAGTCTGGACTCCCACGTAAAATCTTTGAAACATTTTAATTAAAGTACATAAAAATAAAAGTTGGTTGAAGACAGTTTTATCTCTTGTGCTTTATTTAAAAGTGTTATCCACACGCATGTTTGTAAGGATATATAGTCCTTGTGTAGATACCTATAGGTACCCTTATCCAGAGTTTTAGGCATTATTAGATAATAATCAGCAGAAGGACAATCAAAGGTGCAGGAGTACAATCTTAATATAAAGTAATTGACATATTTGTAATATTTAACTTTTTTTTTTTTAAATAAAAATATAACTAGCAATGTGGAATTGAGTCCCACATTACTAGCAATCTTGTTAACCCCTCCAGCTAAGCTCAAAGGCTTGTGTTAGGAGTGGGTTCACGTCGGTAGTATAATGGGTAGGATTCGAACCCGCGACCTCACGATTGCGAGACCGATGCTTTAGCCATTAGGCTACCGCCGCTTCAAAAATAGCGTGTTTATGTTGACTGTGGTAGTAGCTCTTTAAATTCTCAATAATACCTCTGCTTGTTGATATATAGATACGGATATTCGCCATGAAATGACCAGCCATACCGGGCAGCTTACGAAATTCATCGTCAATCTATAAGTTGATTGACTGACTTATCACTATGAAGCCATTGACGATATTTCTTCTTTTTCTTTTTAAAATCACATTACACTTTGGGGCTAAGGGCTTGTACCATTCAAGCTCTATGTCTTGACGGTTTTAATAAACATACAAAACATAGACACAAAGTACCTACACGCAGTATATACAGTAATATAAACAGTATACAGTACCTATATACAGTAATATAAATATTTGGATCTCACTAGGTGGTGTGGTACCGGGTTAAGACTAGTACCACCCAACAGCGTCCTCTGTGTACTTTAAAACCTTACTGCGATCGCCAACCCGCTTGCCAAGCGTGGCGATTATGGCAATTACCCCCAGGATCTACATAAGTAGGTTCTACTGGGGAGACCCGTGCCCAACAGTGGGCCATTACATTGATAGGTAGGTGGTGTCGCTTCCCGTTAAAAAAAGCCGATAAACAACCTCTTGGGCAGCACTGCAGCAGTCATACACACTCTCACTGTGCCACGAAGGCGCTGGCAAAGTCAGTAAGCATAGTGCTCACTAGGTGAGAACATCTCGACATTCCACATATGTAGATCTAGGTATGTTTGTCTTGCGAAATATACGTAACGTTACAAAGTATCGTATCGTGTCTTAGTGTTGATGTTTTAAAAGTATGTAAACCCCAAGCGATAGATACGAGCGTTGTCGAGGCGGGCAAGTCATCTATTCTACGCTTGAATAGTCCTTTTTAAATAGCTCTGCAACATTGTGCAAACACATCATACTGCTGTCTCTAACCATTAAGATGCGTTTACCGTGACCTGACTTGTCGTTACTATTTCTTTTATCGATTTTATCGGATTAAGTCGCAAATCCTTGGGAAAATGCTTAATCATTTTATAAGCTTTATTATTGCCTCAGTAGCGCAATGAGAGTAAGCGTAAAAGACAACGCTATACTAGAGTCTTAAATGTCGGTACCGAGGAGTAACTGCTTTGTATCTTATAATAAGTTATTAAAATATATATAAAATAAATATATATAAATATATATATTCGACCGTATTGCAACGGCCGTGGTCACGGGAAGGTCTTCCCGTGACCACGGCCGTTGCAATACGGTCGAAACGTCGGGCAATAAACAAGGTATTTTACCTTAAATTATTCACGCGATTAAGACCCGTAATATATAAATTTTAATAATATGTACAAATCGCGAAAGTTTATCAACATTTATAATAAGTTGTTTCTTAGTCTTAAAAAGTACGGGAGTTGTTTTTAAAAAATGTTTTTAACAAAAGCAACAGTAGCTTAATGGCTAAGGCATCGGTCTCGCAATCGTAAGGTCACGGGTTCGAATTCTATCCATTATACTACCGACGTGAACCCACTCCTAACACAAGCCATTGAGCTTAACTGTAGGGGTTAATTGGATTGCTAGTAATGTGGGACCACAATCCCATATTGCTAGTTATATTGTTTTCTAAAAAAAAAATACGCCAGCTAAGACACACATCCGGCCTTCTTTATCCGCAATCTTAAACGTATTATCTGAAGCACAATACATAAAGTTCTAATAGACACGAACGCGTGTCATGGATATTAAACGGAGACCTGAGACTTAAGATTTGGAAATCTACAAAAGCCTCATAGGCTATCGCGGCATCTCGCGCCACAAATAAATTCAGTAGTCTTGGCATTAACATTCAAGACAAAACTATAACTACATAAATGGCACGCAATTTTATTAAAATTTTAGTCACTAACTGGCCAGGCCACAACGGTTATAACTAATAACTGTAACAAAATATCAAGATTGAGAATGTAATATGTACCTACTGAGCCATAATCTTGAATTCACTCGGAAGTCCATACTAGTCTCGACTCTATTCCCTCTATATCTCTATGTATGGGCACACGAGAGGACCAGTAAACCACAGATAAAATTTATAGCTACCGTTATAATTACTTTCACATACAGACAATATTGTTAAATCATAAAAGGTCGTAGAGATCGACCGGTGTATTGTATATTCAATCGCTAGAGGAGCTATTTACAACATTTATTATTCAATAAAACTGTCAGTATGGGAATTAATACTTATTAGAACTCTATAGTCTGTAACTATGAGTGTAATTATAAAAACTCAATAGTCAACTTTACTAATTATAACGTTTTAATGTACCTATTTTTACACACAAGACGACAGCACAAACAATTACTTGCATAGCAGTTATAAATTAAATTTCACGCCCTATGCGATATAAACAAATGATTATTGATCTCCTCACTTATTACAATCTAAGTGTCGTCAAAGAAAAAGTGTTCTTTTAATAATCATTTGTATCCTTCCAGTGTAAAGGTAAGCTTTGAAACAATATTAATATCGCCTAATACTATAGCTAGTATAAAGATATTACACAGATAAGTCAAAACAAATTATTCAGACGAAAACATAGAAGAATAATTGGTAGCTGTAACTCGTTTATATTGCAATGTAATTTGTAAAAGTCAATTCTAGAAAACGATGAAATAAATATAAAGCGTAGCATTAAACTGGGCACCATGTCTCCAGTTCAAAGTGCTCAACAATGTTGCATTTTATATTGCACCGCGTATTATTCAGTTGTCAGTATAACTTCGCACTCATGGCAGTTACCACTTCTAGCCATCTAGCTACAGTGTAAAAAAGCTCGTGTGTCTCTTCGAAGTGTCCCAATGATTTATACCCTTTATCTTTTTTAAATATGAATGTGCCTGTGGCTGGCTAACAGAAGACCAGGTTTGTCTAATGCATTTCTTTAATTAAAGATAATGATTTCTACTTTCACCCCCGGCAGCTACATTAATCCTCATTACACCATGGATAAATTGATAATTTATAATTCTTATCAATTTACCCATAGAAACAAATATCTTCAACCCTATGCTTATGTGTTAGAGGGTCAGATTCGAATTAATTTCGTATAATAGTG
Organism: Herminia tarsipennalis; assembly: GCA_945859575.2. Classification (NCBI taxonomy): domain Eukaryota; kingdom Metazoa; phylum Arthropoda; class Insecta; order Lepidoptera; family Erebidae; genus Herminia; species Herminia tarsipennalis. The sequence continues at coordinate 14,459,781 of OX243835.2, forward strand.
AGTAAATTACGATGATGCATAGCATGCGCCGTATTATTTATGACGAAGCGAAGTCATGTATGGACACCACCATTATTATAGTTTGACCTTTGCACAAATAGTTCAAGTTCATAGTAAAACACCTTAATCACTTCAGTTAATGATCCCTTTAGTGCTAAATTAATCTTGTCTCGAGAAAATTATATCTAACAAGCTTATGAGCACGCGCTGCCTTGCCAATCAGGACTTACTTCCTAACTATACGTGTTCTTGACACAGGAAGTCGCAACAGGTACTCCTCGATTTCCACGAACCGGACTGTTATTTTATTTTTACTTTTTCTTACGAGCCAGTTTACATAATGAGCCTTCCTGCAGGCTTATACGATACGATACAGTACTTCTATGCAAATCTGGTCCATTACGTTATTTGACGCTATAAATAAAATGATTGCAAAATTATTGTTATGACCGTTTAGACCGCTTGGGCCGGCAATGGTCTCTTGTCCCTTTGTCTCTATTACGGGTTGTCGGGCACCGTCCTTATCTACACGTGTATCTCGTGTTAGTATCACTCTATATGGAGACCGTTGAGTATTATCACATCAGGTTGTTCCCGGTGCGGTCGCACGGTAAGGGCCTCCATTAGCATACAAGCAAATATCTCGATCTACGGGCGCTGTGCGGGCAGATTACCGTCGCAATGCTTCCGCACGCTGTATTGAATTTGGTACCAACGCGAACGGTCCTGACTACCATTACCAGTTCACGTTTACTTGTTAGTGTGATTCTCAAATGATAACAATCGCCCCGATTGCGGTCGGAACGTAATAACTACCTAGATACTAGGAGTAAGTAACTTTAGCTATCCCATGCAATAACTAGGAATTCCATGAATTTTACTATTGTGAAGTGTTATTTTCGGTACTTAGGTACCTATAAGTATGTAGGTACATTTATAGTTACATATGAACTATTTTAAGAATAGAATAGAATATTTCTTTATTTGCTAAAATATGGTTGTACATTGGTGTTACAGTAAGATTGAGTTCGTACATATTCTGCCATTTAATGACGTGCAAATATATTTAGTGATTTAATAAATTGTACATTCAGTTAATCATTACTCATTCATGCATATTATATTATATTAATTGTATTGTTGTTCATGTCAAATAAACATAAATTAATTTAAAACTTCATCATTCAAGTCATATAAATTCATGTCAATAATAATTATGTAAATTTATCATTTAAATAATATTTTACATAATAGTAGCTTCTATTAAGTAATGATTTAATTAAAATCTTATTGAATGAAGTTATTGGTAACTTTCGAATATCTGCAGGTAAATGGTTTTATATTTGTATACACATGCAATACGCATTTCTTTTAAACAATTCTAATTTTATTTGAGGCAGACATAGTTTTTCCTTATGCCATGCTTGGTAATGTCAAAATATTTAGTTTTTTAAATAGTGGCTTACAGCTGTCGAGAAAATCCGCATTACATATATTGCACGAACACATTTTTTTTGTGCTTACCTACTTACAGGTTCTCAAGAGAGAAAGAAAGAATAATTAAAAAAAAACCCTTTAATAATGTACGCCAACGTTTTATAACTTCTATTTCTAATTGCGATATCTATGTTTAACCATGCCCAATTCATCATAAGTCTCAGCTATGAAAAGTTCATTGCTGGACATGTGATCTCTTTTAACGGCTTCCATAACAATTGGTTTGAGCTGCCTCTATCTGTCAATGTTCGTGCCACGGTGACCACATAGCCCATAGGTACACACTTTTGTAATAGTAAAATGACCATCCAGCGACTTTAGTAACAAATGGTATCAGTGATAAATGAGGGGGTAAAACCGAAAAAAATTACGAGGAGAAAAAGGTTTATGAGAGCAACAATGAAAAAGGTTTATGAAGACAAGACAAAATAGTTTTATGAAGGCCTTTCCTTCTTAGGTCGATTAAAGCGAAGCGTTCAAACGTGGGACATTATAAGTAGATTTAACTAGCTGACCCGCGCAACTACGTTTGCGTCAGTTTTCCCCGTTTTTAAACATTTTGCAGCTTCGCTCCTATTGGTCGTAGCGTGGTGTTATATAGATCCTCGATAAATAGGCTACCCAAGAGAAAGATTTTTTCAATTCGGACTAGTAGTTCCTGAGATTACCGTGTTCAAACAAACTCTTCTGCTTTATAATATTAGTAGAACAGATTCAAAAGTGAAACGTTCATACCTAATCTCCGAGTTCCGTGTGACTTTCTTTTTCCGCAAACGATCCTTCCTGCGGGCTTATACTTAAAAAGGACTTCTATGCAAATCTGAACCATAACCTTATTGGACGCTATAAATAAAATGATTGCAAAATTATATGATCGCTTAGTGCTTCGTAGAGGACCGGCAGTGGTCTTACCGGATAAGTTCCCATACTCATGGGCGTACCCAGGAGGAGGCAGGGGGGGAACCCGAATGCCTAAGTACGTACTGTTGTCGATAAAATCTATAAGTCCCGCTACAACTAAGTTAAAGTCAGGTATAATATTGTTATTAACTTAATGCTACATGCATCAAGTTAATAACAATATTTGATCTGACTTGATTTGAAATACCTACCCCACAGAACATTGATACTGGTCCCGATTCTACATTTTTTCTAACTGGCCTAAAAATTTGCCCCCTCTTAAAAATCTACTGGGTTTGATAAGATTTTTAGAAAAAAGGTATCTGTGCTAGCGCAGGGTGCGCCCCTGCCCATGCGATGGTGTTTTGGACCTCGACTCGCGCAATTTCCTGTGTGTCGTCCGTTCGTGTACATTCGTCGAAGTTTCTTCAATAGAATAGAATAGAAGTTCTAAGTTTACGTTACGGTCCTCTGTTCGAGCAGGGAATTTTAAAATCACGCTGCTGCTCTCTGTTCGCGCAGCGGCTTCTATGTTTGGGCTGGAACTTGTTGTCCAGACTTAATTAGACTTAATTTCTTAGTAGAGTTTTGGCTTTTAAATTCACGCTGTGTCCCTCTCCTCACGCAGTGAATTTTAAGAATGCTCTACGGCCGCGAGGGCCCTGCTTCTAAGTTCTCGCTGTGTTCACTAGCACTAGGGCTCGCCCCTTGCTCGTGATCGTTCAGGGGCTATTACTTTTGCTGTGCGCCTGTCTGGCGCGGTGGGAGTGTATCCGACTGCTACGCAAGAGGTCATCGGTTCGATCCCCACTCAGGATAAAACTGTGTGATGAGCACGATGGTTTATTCTGTCTGGGTGTTATTTTTATCTATAACTAGTAGATCCTGAGATTAGCGCGTTTAAACAAACAAACAAACTCTTCCGCTTTATAATATTAGTATAGATATGTACGTACTTAGAAGTTTATAAGTATGTTTCTCAGTTGTCTGATTTCCATAGTACAAGCTCTGCTTAGTTTGGGAAAGGATAGCGTTGTGTGAGTTGTCCTAATATATTTCTATTATTATTCTCTTTATTAAAATATACACACATCAAAAGTGTCTAGGGATCAACATATATTTTTGCAATAACTTTTCTCCTAATTGATTTTTTTTTTTTATTTCTTTAAGGATTCATCAAATAAAGTGTTTTCGTTTGTCACAGTAACGATAAACCAAGTCACCTTTGCATTAATAAAGAAATTTGCCATTTTCCTAATAAAGGGATTTTTGACATTTGAACCACTAACATTAAAGTTCGAAAAAAAGACTGAAATAACAGTTTTCTTTAAAATTTTATTGGGTAACTTAAACAATTAATAATCCGTGTTTCTACCGCGAACACTAACAACACAAGAACATCGGTTTGGCATACTCAAAATGAGTTCATCCAAATCACGCTGTGGAATGGCCGCCCATGTTCGTTGCAACAACAAAAAAAGGTCTTCTTGCGACTGGATACCCTCCATATTCGGCAGTGCTCTTCTCTGTAGCATATCCCATGCATGCTCAATCGGGTTCAAGTCTGGCGACTGAGCAGGCCAGGGCGGGACATTGATGTTAGCTGCGGCGAGAGTCTGTCTTACAACTCTTGCGGTGTGCGGTCGTGCATTATCATGCATTAACTGAAATAAGGGACCGATTTGCACTTGTAGAGGAACGATGACGTCTGATACAATCGTCTCAGCATAAATTTGAGCGTTGAGGTTGCCTCTGATCCAAATCAACTCAGTTCTTCCGCCGATCCAAATACCCGCCCATACCATGATGGTTCCACCACTATAAGGATGGACTTCCTGGCAGGATTTTAATCGCTGTTGGCGTCCAGGGGTTCTCCAGTGTCGTATACGTCTTGTATCCGGTCTCATACCAAAACGAGACTCATCAGAAAAGCACACGAAACGCCATTGTTCTTCTGCCCAATTTCTGTGTTCAAGAGCCCATTGATATCGAATCCTACGATTGTGCATTGCTATAGGTGGTACCTACCCGTAGCGGTCTTCGGGAATGAAGGTTCACTTCATGCAAGCGGTTTCTGACTGTTTGGTCGCTAATTAAGTTCCCTGAAGAGTGATGAAGCCTCACGGCTAACATCATGGCGGTTATTGTTGGACCTCTTCGAGTTAAGATTTGAATGTATCGGTCTTGTCTCCGTGTGGTGCAGCGATACCGTCCTCCATGGCGCTCAGCCACGGTACCAGTGCTTCGGTAACGTGTCCAAAGTCGACTGATAACACTCTGACTTGTATTCAGAGCTAAAGCCACAGTACGTTGCCGGGAACCAGCTTCTATCATTCCCACGGCTCTGAGCATTTCTTCCCTGCTTAAATGACGTCGCCGCTCCATAATAACGTTGGTTTTAATCAGTAGTAGGGAAACAGTAGCACTAATAATGTCTTCAATGCGTTGTATGTTTTTATAGGGAAAATATTGACAGCTGATTTTCATCTTTTACTCGAATTTGATTCACAGTTCCTGATTCAAATTATGAAATGCACCAAAAAGGATCCATATAAATTTATAAAATCATAAATTTATTACAAAGCCACATCTCAATCTCAAGAAATCCGCATAAAAATGCTTGATCCCTAGACACTTTTGATGTGTGTAGTACATAAAAATTACATTTTTAATTATAGGTAACAAAAATTAAATATAGGTATTTAAAAATATAAAAAAATGTTTCCCACCGGCATCGGGTACAGGGACCAAGCTACCGGTGGTTAGGGCCCCAGAGAAAGGAACTTCTTTACAATGTGAGCCGTGTCCAGAAGCACTGCCTTCTGCAATAAGCCCTTGATCCAACCGCCTAACGCGAGCCTCTCAAGGTGTTGGTCGAGGTCCTTGGCAATCAAACCATTACAACAACAGTCCTGTCTGTGATGATAGAGCGATCCCAGTACAACATGATATGACTATTCTCGAGAACTGGCTCAGCAACGTACCTATAGTACGGTATTTCAGCGTCTACAAGGTGGTATTTCAGAGCAAGTAGCTGGTGGATTATCCTGGCCACTTGATTGTGTCTGTGCAAATATTCGTCGTTAGCGTTATTATTATTAATATAGTAACTTTTATGATTGCCCTGGGCCAGAAACTGTTCACTTTTCGTCGCGCACTGACTTTTAAGACAGAGCGCTGCGGTTTCAGCGCTAAATGGCTTTTTTGTTCACCTTTCTCCTCATGCAATGAGGCTTAAAATCGCTCTGTGAGTTCCAAGGTCCAGTTTGTTCAATAGTTCAAAAAATTGCGCTGCTCGTGCGACCTTTAAGTTCGTTGCGCAGCCACCCACAGCAGTTATCGCTTTGCAGTCTTCGCTTTGAGATCGCGCTGCGGCTCCAACTCGCTCATTGGCTTTTAACTGAACGCTGTGCTTGTCAGCACATGCAATAACTTCTATCTACGCGTAGGTATTAGCTTCTACTTATTCTTATGCGTTGACTTATAGATCAGACTGCGGCTCACAGCTCGCTCACTAGCTTCTAAGTTCCCGCTCATACATCAACTTGCTCAGGGGCTTTTGCTTCTGGGCTGCGTCCCTTTGTTTGCACAGTGATCTGTGACCAAAGACAAAGACCACGCTGAGTCCCCCATCGAGCAATAACTTTTAAAATTAAGTTTCAGTCCTTAGCTTGTTCAACGCCCCCCCCCCCTTCTCCTTCTCCTGTTGAGCTGTGACTGTTGTAATTTATGTAATCAAAAAAATCTCTAATCCTGACGCTTGGCGCGCAAACTACCTATGCTACAATTGCTCACTACCACTGTTTGTCGGTCAACACAACACTCACACCAATACACGGCAATTACAGAGCAGTAAATGCAGTACCTAAGTCTGACTCTGACTGCAGATTGTTATCTGACCAGCATACTCTGAATTTTACAGAAAATAAAGTTGTGATTTTTTCTGACCAATTAGGTGTAGATTTTAGCAGGTTTATTATAGGTCACACAAAGTATAGGGTCATAAATTATTGTTCAACAGGATCAAATTTTTGTAATTTGGAGCTGGAAAGATATATTATAGTTTGTGCATATCGACCACCACTGAGTGATTTTAACTTATTTGAATCTGTAATGGAAGATGTGCTTAAAAGGGTAAGTTACGGTAATAAGCATATAGTAGTGTGTGGCGACTTCAATGTAAATTTACTTGAACAATCATCTTTGTCTACCAGATTAGTTAACCTATTTAAATCATTTAATTTAGTGTACTTATTTAATGAACCAACAAGAATTACATCACATTCTGCTACTTGCTTAGATAATATATTCTGCAACTGTAGTTATTTTAATGAGGTAATATTGAGTGATTTAACATCAGATCACTGTGGGCAGAAAGTCACTTTTCCCTCACACACAGTGGCCAAAATAGATAAGATCACATGTAGGCCAATGAGTACGGCTCGCTTAGAAAAATTCAATTCTAACGTTTCTGCTAATATTACCAGTATAGATTTCAGCCACTCTGATCCGAACTATCTTTACTCCTCAGTGTTTAATATAATCAAAAGTGAATACAATAATATATTTAAATCAAAACCTTTTTATAAGAATTCTAAACTTAGCTTTTGTGATTGGGCAACTATCGGCATTTATAAAAGTAGAGCTAAGTTATACGAGTTATATGGTATGAAACAATTTAATTTTGATCAAAACTTTATTCAGTATGTGAGAAACTATTCAAAAACTTTTAAAAAAGCTTGTGCATGTGCCAAAGCTTTACTTATTAGTAGAAATATTAAAAAATCTGATAATAAAATAAAAGCCACTTGGAATATTATTAATTCGGAAAGCGGACGGGCAAAGCCTCGGGATAAAAGCTTTGAATTATTAATTAACAATAAGACTGTTACTGATAATTTAGACCTAGCACAAACCTTCAATGATTTCTTTGCTGACATACCACTAACCACAACCAGCTCCTTGAACGCTTGCCCAGATAAAGCCGAATCACTCTTGAGATATAATGTGGATCAATGCAATGTACCATTTGCTTTTAAATATATACACCCCAGTGAAATAATTAAAATATTCAAGTCACTCAATTTAAAAAAAACTGCTGATTTATGGGGTATTTCAGTAAAATTAATTCACAGTATAATTACTGGCATAGCGCCACAGTTATCTATAATTTTTAATCAATGTGTTGATACTGGAATGTTTCCTGATCTGATGAAACATAGTAAAGTAATACCATTATTTAAATCCGGATCGAAGAATGACCCTAGTAATTTTAGACCAATATCCATCTTGCCAGCTATTAGTAAAATTTTTGAAAAGGCTATACTTATGCAGTTAGAATCACACTTTAATTTTAATAATCTACTGCATCCCGATCAATATGGTTTTACAAAGGGTCGCTCTACAATTGATGCAGGTACTAAGCTACTGAAACATATTTTTAGTGCCTGGGAAGATTCACAGGATGCCATTGGAGTGTTCTGTGATCTTTCTAAAGCTTTTGATTGTGTGGCGCATAGGACACTTCTCCTGAAACTTAGGCATTACGGTATTAAAGGTACAGCGCTGGATCTACTTGCCTCTTACCTAAGTGAAAGAATTCAATATGTTGATATAGGAGGAGTAAGGTCGTCTGGATCGCCAATTAGTATGGGCGTGCCTCAGGGATCAATACTCGGTCCCTTCTTATTTTTGGTATATATTAATGATTTACCATTTTATGTTAATAACTTTTGTGACATCATTCTATTTGCTGATGACACTTCTCTAATTTTTAAAATCGATCGTAAACTAGAAAATGTTGAGAAAATAAATAGAACACTCGCACTAGTTCAAGATTGGTTTACAACGAACAACCTACTTCTAAATCCCAAAAAAACTAAATGTATTAACTTTAGTTTGCCAAATGTGAAAAGTACTAATACGAGTATAATTTTAAATAATGAGGTGATTAGCTTTGTCGACTCGACAGTTTTTTTGGGAATTACATTAGACAATAGGTTACAGTGGGGCACCCAAATATCATGTCTCGCAGGAAAACTCAGTTCTGCAGCGTATGCTGTCAGCAAAGTTAGACAGCTTACGAACGTAGAAACAGCTCGACTAGTATATTTTGGTTATTTTCACAGCGTCATGTCCTATTTGGGGTAAGGCGGCTGATATACAAACTATTTTTATTCTTCAAAAACGTGCAGTGCGTGCGATATATCAACTAGGAGCACGAGTTTCCCTTAGAGAAAAGTTTAAAGAGATAGGCATTATGACAGTTGCTTCACAATATATATATGCAAACGTTATGTTTGTAAAGCAAAACTTACATTTATATAACAAAAATAGTGATATTCACTCTGTAAATACAAGAAATAAGCACAAATTGGTAGGTCGATATCATAGGCTTCATAAAACTCATAACTCATTCATGGGACTAGGTGTTAATTTTTTCAATAAAATCCCAGTCAGCATATCGAGTCTACCAGTAAATAAATTTAATAATGTAGTCAAGAGACATCTTATACAAAGAGCTTACTATTCAATCGATGATTATTTAACTGATAAAGATAGTTGTAGTTCGTTGCTCCCTATTAATGTATTGGGTTGTATAGTTTATTGCATTTTACTAGGTGAATATTGTTGTCACAGTTTGATAATGTTACTTAGGTACTAGTTAAGAAAACGATTTACTTTTGTAAGTAAAGATTCTGCGTGATAAATTACGGCCATTCTTTTCTTTCCTTTGAAAAACATGTATACTTATTCATTAAGTAGCAGTCAATTGGCAAATATTTAAGCTCATAAAGTTTTTACATCGTAAGTGGATGCTCCTACTATGTTGTGCCCATTGAGGCTGATGTATCCGATCTCGTGTACTCTTCTAATATTAATGACCTCTTTTTTTGCATCAGTCCTCTAATATGGTGTATAATATAATGGTGGCAGCACCTTACCTGCATATACAGTTTATAAACAGAGAAACATTGTAAACATTGGCAATTTGAAAAGAGTGGTCACGAGTTTTTATTGCCTGTTCTTTTCTCGGGCTTTACCTATTGTTTGCGAACAGGCATTAAGCACCAGTAAATGTAGAATCGACTTTTCACAAGTGTAGTATTTTGCTTCCTAAGTGAATAAATTATTTTTATTATTATTATTATTATAACTGAAAATAGGGACCCAACTCGAAAAAATCTGGTTCGCTCCCGCCTGGGTCATAAGCTGGGTACGCCTATGTTCAGTGGCGGTTCCAGGGATTTCAGGGGATCAAGTCAAGTGTTTAAGTCCTCTCGTGAATGTGGAGTTTTCCTTGATAGGTCGTTTAGCAAAAGGTATCAAGGCATGTGCCAAGGACGCCTTGTGTAGAGGCGAAACATTTGTCGAATTTGTATTTCATGGCAGTGAAATATTACTAATGAAGGTGCCGAAGGTGCTCGTCACTTGAGATAATCCCGTCATTAATTTTCTTTTGGAACGTAATTCCTTATCGCATGGTTTTGTTAGCGAGCTGAGAGACTGAACGGAAGGCGAAAAATGTGTTACATTTTGAAATCAATCAAAAATCTATTATTTATGATTGTATGAAACTAGAATAAGGAGGTTGTGTTATATAGTTGTTTGAATTTTTGTAAAAGATAATGTTTATTTTACCTATGTCCAACTGGCTGGTTATAAATCTTATTTTTCTTTAAAAGCTAACTAGCAATGTGGGATTGAGTTCCACATTACTAGCAATCTTGTTAACCCCTCCAGCTAAGCTCAAAGACTTGTGTTAGTGGGTTCACGTCGGTAGTATAATGGGTAGGATTCGACCTCACAAACTCACGATTGCGAGGCCTATGCCTTAGCCATTAGGCTTTTTTATTCGAAATAGGACAATTTTTAACATGTTATGTTCTTCCAGAATTTTTGAAGTGATAAAGTCTTATAAATCGATGACCGACTGCACTCACGAAAAAGTGTCACATCCTGTCTACGGTCACGTTCTGCCTGCTGAAAGGCTGATATTGCTGTCGACGGTCACGTTCCACCTGCTGATAGACTACAATTGGAACTAATTTCGATTGCAGCGACATGCAATACAATTGCAACTAAATGTTTTCTTATGCCGTTATTAACACATAAAATTATCGTTCGTAAACCGACTTTACAGACAACTTTTTTTTTAATCATTAATTAATACAAAACAGAATATAGCAAAAAGAACTACGATCCAACCGGGCGTTCATAAAACATCTCTTGTTGGTAGTTTCTATTTTTTCAACTTAGGATGTACGGTCTGCTAATTTAGTTCTCTTGGTATATTGAAGTTATTATTCCCTTAATTAACGACTTAACTTTTATTCACTTCTCCACTGGCTTTTATGACACACTGAGTATCGACAGCCTTTTAACATTAATCGCCATCGATACCATCGCCGATCAACGTACCAATAAAACTTACGGATACGAGATCAAAACAAGTCAGACAGAGTAGGCACCAACAAAGAGAATTTTAACTTTGTTTACCACCATTTTATCTCTTTGGCACACACTGTGAAATAGGTAGCTAGAGGTAGGTATGTTAGAAACATTAACGCCTGCTTTTAAAATCATAGCAACAAATTATTAAACAAAACAATAGAACTTATGTAAAAATATGCAGGCACTTTCCAAAATGGAACTACATACTACGTCGGGCTATAAAAAAGGTATTTACATTTAAATGAAAACAAAAAAATATTGCAAACCAAATTTTGAGCCCATTGTAAACGGGTTCAACGATTACTATGATTATGTACCCACAACGATTAATTATGTTTAATCGATTAAAAATACTAACAACATTTTAATTCAACAATATAACATTACTATTTAAATGAGTTCATAAAAGTTTAAATTTAGAACAGTTACAGGAATTTTCGTAAAGAAAATTTGAAAAACAATTTCTTTACGAAAAAAAACACAAATACATAAGTTAGTAATACTAATTATGACAATGTAATGCGTAATCGTATCTCTAATTCTCTTGGTTTAGTTACCGCCCCCACCCCCCGCTTCCTATCACCATTTACTACTAACAAATGCATCTGCGCAACCACTTTTCGCCAACTTCAATCCGGTCAAGTTACGTTGATCCTGCTGTAAACAATTTCGGATGGTTTGGTTGCTTAGCAGTAAACCTGAAGAGCTGTGAAGCCTCGTAGTCAACAACATGGCGGTCATGGTACGATTCAGTCGAGCAGTATTTTGGGTCCGGTGCTGTCTGCGAGATCGTCCTCCATGTCGCTTGGCCACGCTGCCCGTTATATGATAGCGTATCCAGAAGCAGCTTATATGCCGATCTGTGTATTGCCAAGAGCGAGAACCAGAGTACTTTGCCTGGAACCAGCTTGCAACATTCCGACGACTCTCATTATCTCTTTTGGTGTCAAATGATGTCGTTGGTCCATATCGATGCAATTTTTTTCAGTTCCGATGCAGAAATTGTAGGTAATGGTTTTGTAAAAACGCAACACTTTTATAGAAATCATGATTGACAGTTGATTTTCTAAACATTAACATTTAAAACGTAAAAATCCTCCATAATTTCAAGGAAAAAATAATTTCGGTTGATTTTTGTGTAAAAACTTCAGACTTTCTGGGATTTTTAATAGCTGAGCTGTTTAATTTGCTGATACTATATTATACTAGCTGTCCCGCGCAACTTCGTCTGCGTAAATTTCCCCCGTTTTTGCAATATTTCTCATTGCTGCTCCGCTCCTATTGATTCCAGCGTGACGTTACTATATTTATTACTATAGCCTATAGCCTTCATCGATAAATGGGCTATCCAACAGTGAAAGAATTTTTAAATTTCAATTCGGTTCAGTAGTTCCTAAGATTACCGCGTTCAAACAAACAAACAAACTCTTCAACTTTATGAAATTAGTATAGATATATATACACTAGCTGTCCCGCGCAACTTCGTATGCGTAAATTTCCCCCGTTTTTGCAACATTTCTCGTCGCTACTCCGCTCCTATTAGTCGTAGCATGATGTTATATAGCCTTCCTCGATAAATGGGCAATCCAACAAAAAAAGAATTTTTCAAATCGGACCAGTAGTTCCTGAGATCGCGTTTAAACAAACAAACAAACAAACTCTTCCGCTTTATAATATTAGTATATATATATATATTAAATGTATAATTAATGAAGTATATATTTTTGAAGAAAAAATTAGCAATCTTATTTTTATTTTAACAAATCATATTATCAAAATTTAACATCAAACAAAATTGCAAACTAGACACTAAATATGGAACATGTACCCAAATATGGGCCAAAGAGCCTGTCTAAAGATATAAACATAATTATAAGTAGAAAATAATATCTAATATTAAATATTTATCTTGTTATAGTGATCTCTTAAAAGATAAATGTTTAATGTAATCAATTTCCTGTCTCCATTGTTCTGGTTTCATGTCAGAATCAAAGTAGATTTACTCCTTGCCTTCTCTGCCTATTACTTAACCGTATTTTATCTTCGGTTTCCTTTCTTGTCTGTGAATTTCTTGTCCATGATTTAGTTTTCTTTTTAAATTTTCCTCTTATTCTTTTCAGTAAGGCCTTCGTTATATAATGAAGATTAGCCCTTATTTACGACCATACGCTTAGCCTATATTCGAAATTGTTTACAATAATCAATTTGATCGTGTTCTTTACAAGTCATATATAGCAAGCAATAAATCGACCGAAAATCATAAAATTACACTTATATTACATTTACTTACAGTATTTGGACCAAATTTTCATTAATTAAATACCTAACACATTAGCACGTACTGCACTAATGCACTAGCCCACATTTAGTAGCCCTCTACTTAAAAATATTTTTTATTTAAAATTATTTATTCAAGTGACTATTTAAGAAGTATGTTAGTAAATTATTAAATTTGAATCACGGCCGCACCATCCCATTAGAGATAGCACTGCAGCGATTCATATATAAGCAGTCTAACCTGCTGGCAATCATGTCCTGAATGCTGTTACCACTACCCCGCAGCCTGCTCACCAGCGATGCACATCGCTTTCGCATCATGGAGTAAAAACAATTGACTTTAGCGTCCGCGAACATCCCGGAAGCGCTACAGTAACGGGGCAGTCCCACCAGCACCCTGAACGCGTTGTTGAACTGAACTCGAAGGCCGTCTTAAGTCGTTTTTTCGAGGACATCCAGCCCATAGGCTGCATGTGTAAAAAGTAGTACAGTATGGACGAAAAAGCGTGATCTTTACGGCAAGAGAGCAGCGTGCAAACCTACGGGCTAGCATGTTCGCTCTCACGGACAACGCCCTTCGATCTCGCTCAATATCGGCATCATCATTGAGGTATTATTGACGGCTATATCATCTATGTAACAACCGACCCTGGTGCTGCTGAGCTCCTCGATTAGTTCGTTGATGTAAAGGTTGGTGAGCTCAATCCAATGCCAATGCCTTACTCCGCACTCTAACACATAGGGATGTGGCAAAGCTTTAGGCCATCATATATTATTGACTTGGTTTCCGTACCAGATTTTTTTTTTTTTAACAACGATTCCCGCATTAGGGTACAAGCCCTGTGTCGCGGGGGACTTACTACACCCAGACTCGAAATAACCATTTGTAGATCACATAAAGCGGTGTCCCGTGTGGGAATCGAACCCACCACCTCTTGCGTAGCAGTCGGGCACACTCCCACCGCGCCACAGAGGCCACCAAGAACTTGAATATATTAATAATCCCAGTGCGTATATTAATCTTGTCTAGCTTTCTCCACAAGACATCATACGAAACCAAGTCAAAAGCTTTTGAGAAATCTGAAAAGCAGGCATAAACAGAAGTTCCACGTTGTAAATAATATCTGACAGTATGCCTTAAACACAGTACAGCACTTTCCGGATAATCCCCTTCGAAAACCAAACTGATTATTATGTATTTATTTAATTGTGCATTAAGCATACTGTCAAATACCTTCGAAATTATAGGTGCTAGTGAAATAGGCCTATAGTTACTATAGTCGGCGGGGTCGCCAGTCTTGTTTTTTATTATTGGAACAACTACTGTCCGCATCATCTCGCCGGGTAAGTAACTATGACCCATACATAAATTGTACAGCATAGTAACGGCTCTGGGTAAGTGTGGGCCTGCATATCGGAGGTGCTCAATGCTTATGCAATGCCCGTCATGGCCAGCAGATTTGCCTCGTGACATATTTGAAATAGTTTTGGCAATATTTATGGAAGTAAATTTAATTCCTAGGTCCATACCGGGCTCAACATTGAAATCCAACCGAGACGGTCCCAGAGGGGACTTTACAACAAAGTGGTTCTTAAAAAGATTGCAAATCTCTTCAGGTTTACTGACCCCGCCGACGCTCACAGGGAGACTCGGCCTTCTTTGCAATTTATTGGTATGCTTCCAGAACCCACGAAAATCATGGTTGTTATGGTGCGAGGCCAGTATGTCCATTTTATTTGGTCTTCATGGTCTTGACACCATTTCAAACGAGATTTTAAAACTTTTTTGCTCTTATTCATTTCATTATAAACGTACCCGGAAGTAGGTTTGCCATACCCATAACAAAAACTTTTGCCGAGCCTCTCTGTGTGCTTCAGCCACATACCTAGTTCAGCCAATCAAAACCTTTTTCGAGCGACTATTACCGCTCTTTCGACTTATAACAGCTGCCTCACTTAAAGCCTGCACGATATTTGCATACAGTTTATCAATAACAACACTATGACTAGATTCACTACAACTATTGTCACAACAATGCTGAAATTTATGTGGAAAGTCGATCAGTTTTAACTTTTTATGACATTCTTTTCCCTTTTATGACTTTTCTCCCCCACACGACCTCGCTAGAACATGTATGTATATCACACCTCTTTGGTATTATTGTATCTAACTCACATTCAATAACTAGTGGAAAGTGATCTTACCAGAGTACATCATACAATATATAAACACTTCGAACGGAGTTCAGAGCTTCTTGTGTTGCTAAGCAATGATCAAGCCATCGCTTTGACCAGTGTGCTTAGAGACAAGAGCCCCAACATTTCTATTTCTACACACGTCCAGTTTTGCTCGTCACAATACTCAGATAACTCGACATAAAATTGTTCAAACGGATGCGCATTATAATCGTCTAACATATAATAAGGGGTGGAAAAATTCTAAAGATTTCAATTATTTTAGGGTTCCGTAGCCAAAATGGCAAAACGGAACCCTTATGCATTTTTTTTTTAATTTGCACGCTATTTTTTTATGGCGAAATGTGTCTTGTGCAATTTTTTTATTTAATACCATCCTTATGTATACCACATTTTATGCAAATAAAGGATTTATGATTATGATTATGAAACTATTCTACCTCCTCTAGTTTAAAATTTGATTGTATTATTAAGACATAGAACTTTTTATGTCATACTTTTTTAACTGAAATCTATTTATTGAAAAATAAATAAATGATAAATGATAGTTTACGGTACTCCAATTTTGATAAAATTAGGTATTTGGACAGAGTATTTTGAGTATATAATAACAACGTGTAACAGAAGTCACACGTTTATTTATTTAAGTAGGTACATGAAGTTTAAAAACAATATAGGTAATTAATTAAAACTAAAAACTAACACTAAATAAGACTAAAATATATCTAAAAAATTGGGGCCCCTGGGCATGGTTCCACAGATGCTGGCAGCATTTCCTCGCTGTATAGCAATGCTGATGCGTTGTGCGAGGAAGCTGCCAGCTCTACGGTCACCAGTGGAGTCGACCAATTTTTTGGAAATTTCTTTTCCTCTCCTTGAATTTGTTCGCGCTGGGACCCCATGGGCCAAGGGTCTCGACGCCAAATGGTACAAATATATATTCGCTGTCAAGACCCCTGTATTTAACAATTTTCAATTTTTGCCCAGCTTGAACGCTGGTTCCGTGGAGGTGGGAAGGAGCAAGTGTGTCTACACACGTGGCGTCCCACACAAGCACCCTTCCCATACTCCAAGGAATCAGTGACATCCCATCAGGTCTCTTGCCATCGTCCCTGGCTAAGCCGGTAGGTTCCAGCACAGCTGGTATGTTTACAGAGGCAAGAGACCGACGGATTATATACGGACATAAGTTCTGTTATAAATGAAAATGCAATTTTTTTTGATGATGTAATGTAATTACTAAAACTTACTTTAATAAAGTCTCAGCAAAAAATAAAAACAATATTCTATTCAAAATGACCACCTTTGGCTTTTATACAGGCCTTTAATCTGTCTGGCCACGAATCTATGGATTTACGCACTGTTTCCATGGGAAATTTTGCCACTGCCTGCTCCAGAGATTTTTAAAGAGACTCGTTGTCTTTAAGCTAATAGGTAATAAATTAGATATATTTAATAAGTTTCAGTATATATTATAATCGTTTTGTCACGAATCAATGATGATGATTGTTTATTGAGAATTATGGTTCATGATGATTAAATGATGATTATGATTAAATTGCCAAGTTCGCAAAATTGCGCCGCCCGTAATAAAACCCAAGCACCTATGCTCCGCAGCGCGGCGACGCCGACGCTTTGTTACAACGGGCGGAGGCTGCCCTCCCTCCACGCCTCCGGTTTAAAAAAACACCCTCGGGGGGTCACAAACAAGTACCACGTGAGGTCGGGTGGACTAACTCGGTTCTGTACTTTTTTGACCCTGGTTTATGTCAGATAGCATACACCAGCTTAAGGTAAGTAGGTACTATGGTATTATAAATAAATACCTACTGGACAAATAAATACGAGTCATAATTTAATTTATTATTATTACTTTTATCAACGAGAGTAGATCATTATTAATAACAACCGAAAAAAGTGGTGAATTTCAATGTTATCATCACATTTACCAAATCATGAGGTTGGTATTAATAATGATAAGTATATAATTTTATTAATAATTTTCAATTAATCACTCACACCGTAACATGTATCCATACTAATATTATAAATGTGAAAGTAACTCTGTCTGTCTGTCTGTCTGTTACGCTTTCACGCTCAAACAGCTGAACCGATTTAGATGAAATTTTGTATGGAGATAGTTTGAGTCCCGAGGAAGGACATAGGATAGTTTTTATCGCGATAACCGACATCCATGCGGGCGGAGCCGCGGACGAAAGCTAGTATTTTATAATATAGCTTTTATTTAACTTGCCATATTTGTTTATATGTTAGTTTGTGTGGGTCAAATCTTGGAAGCTAAATTAGTACCACTTCGTAACGATTGGGCTAAAATTTGGTACACTAGTACATCTTTGATAACAATGCAATATTATAGTACCATAGAAAACTAAAAACAAGAAACCAAGCAAATTTGGGCTAATTTTATTTGTCTTGACACCTTGTACCTTCTCCTATCCTAGATGATTTCCAGGGTCTGATGATGGAGCCGGAAGGTGAAACCGTGGTACTCAATAGTCATGTAAAGTACCTGTGATCCTTCCCCCCCCCCCCTCACAGTGTAAGGGCTCGTTAGATTCGTCTTAACAAGTGCTCTTACTGCTTTTACACTTGTTCAGGGTTCAGAGTCTGATCATGGGCCGGAAGGTGGACATTGGTACTCAGCAGTCATGTCAGTCAGTCTGATTCAATTAAATACAAATTAACAGACTTAGGAACATGTCACACGAAAAAAGGACGCAAGCTGCAAAATCTACTTAAAAAAAAACAAGAAAATTTTATTTAAATGCTCTAAAATGAAGAAAATATTGTTTAAATAAATAATAATAATAATAAAAATTATTCATTCACTTAGGAAGCAATATTCTACACTTGTGATAAGTCGATTCTACATTTACTGGTAATGCCTGTTCGCAAACAATAGGTAAAGCCCGAGAAAAGAACAGGCAATAAAAACTCGTGGCCACTCTTTTCAAATTGCCATTGTTTACAATGTTTCTCTGTTTATAAACTGTATATGCAGATAAGGTGCTGCCACCATTATATTATACACCATATTAGAGGACTGATGCAAAAAAAAGATATTCAGTCAATAATATTAGAAGAGTACACGAGATCGGATACATCAGCCTCAATGGGCACAACATAGTAGGAGCATCCACTTACGATGTAAAAACTTTATGTGCTTAAATATTGGCCAATTTACTGCTACTTAATGTTTTTTTTTAAATAAAGAAAAGAATGGCCGTAATTTATCACGCAGAATCTTTACTTACAAAAGTAAATCGTTTTCTTAACTAGTACCTAAGTAACATTATCAAACTGTGACTACAATATTCACCTAGTAAAATGAAATAACTAAACAACAATATACATTAATAGGGAGCAACGATTAAAACAAACCCATGAATTTGATACATCAGGTATAGCATATATATGACATAAAAGTCTCTATCATCACTGTACTTTATATCCATCTGAATCCACTACTGTAATAATTAGAAATAGGTACATTCCGAATTGGGTAGGTACAGTACATGACAAAAATTTAGTATCTATTAGACTTGAAATATAGGCAACAGGTATCACTAAAAATTATAAAACAAAGTCGCTTCCCGTCTGTCTGTCCCTATGTATGCTTAGATAGATATAGTGATAGTAGTGTAGTGATAGATAGTGATTCAAGAGAAAGGTTTATACGTATAAAACATGCATAATATAGTAGAGAAACACTGATTTTTTAAAGGTTTCTAATGTGATGTCGTAAATAAACACATTTTTTTGCGCTTACATTGCAAACCTTGGCTCTACCCTACAAGATAGATAAAAATAATGTACTACAGTATTGTACACCTTAAAAAGGTGTACAAAAAAGTCCGTGATGGCATATGTCTTTCTCTTAGGGATATCTGACAATAACCATTTTTTATCTTTTACTTTTTACGAGAAATAATGGCTTTATTACGAAGCGATTTTAAGCAATACATCATTAATCCTTATCCAATTGAGTACCTTAATTATATTGTGCGTTTAATATAGATCAATATGGTTTTTTATAGCATGTTATATAAATGAATATTTTTGAAGATATTACAGATTTAAAATGCATGGACTTAGCGGTTGCGGTTGTACCGGCCGGGGGACCGGGCGGCGGCGCGTGCCTTTATATGACGCGTAGAAGTAGTAATATTACTTATTCTGTGGTAGAAAGCTTCGCCCTATTGCACTTTATAATTAGCAAGCAGCGATCGCACGCGTTTATCGGGGCTCTCTAGCGAGGTATATAACAATCTATACTAATATTATAAAGAGGAAAGATTTGTATTTTTGTATCTAACGATTAAACTAAAAAAATACTGGACCAATTTTAAAAATTCTTTCACTTATAGAAAGCTGCATTATCGGGAAGTAACATATTTAAGCTATATTTCAAAAAAAAATTAGAGATTCTTACGAAAACTACGTTTATGTTGATAATATTTTTAGTGGAGAAAAATTCGTGCCATGCCGGAACGGCTAGCGGCCCGCTATTTAAAATATACACAGATATCTGATACCTATTGTACCTACGTCTTAAAGAGCGCTGAATAAATATATTCTTTAACAAATTAAGGGGGCATTACACCGAGTTAAATAGTCATTTAGCGCTACGCACACAGAGACACACAACCGTTAGGTACTTTACAGTGCGCAGCTGCGCAGGAGCACAGGACAAAATAAACTGGAATATTCGTTCGTACATAATTATGTTAGATTACGAATGCCACAACTATGACAATACAAAAATCGTCGTTTTTGCATTTTCCCGCAACTTCAAGACTATTTTACGAGATCATATGATCTCGTAAGGATATCTGATCTTAATTTTTTTTTTATCAATACTAGAAGAAGTCTGTGGCTAATCACACCATTTTACGTGTTCTAATATTTATGTTTTCCTTATAGTTTTTTGACAGAACCGAACCCTGTTTCGAGTAATCTACCCTTAACATGTTTAAGAATTTATTTATACCTAGTTATGTTATCAAAACAAATAGGTAAATACTCAGTAAAAGTAAATGATTAGTCGTCCCTCAGTTATGTCGTCATAAATGTATATTGCTGTGTGAGAGCGAAATATATGTAAGTAATAAATAGCTGATCCCGAAAGTAGCCTAAGTTACTCCTTACATCATCAGCTGTTTGACAGTCAAAACCACGTCAAAATCCGTCCAACAGTTTCGGACATTATCCGGAACAATGAGGCAGACAAAAAAAAATAAAAACTGTGTTTTTGTTATAAGTACCTACCATATAATACTTTTTGTCAAGCATTTAGTAAAAAAAATGACATTTTAATTTTATTTATTTGTATGTAGTATAATATGTATATGTATCTATAGTAGATGTAATGCGTAGACGGTTTATGGTTACCTACGTACCAGTTTAGGCTACAAAGCGACGAAAGGAGGCAGTAGCAACAAGATAACGGGGAATTAAGCGTTGGACATGTACTAACCCGGAGTACACAGGATTCGTCGTGTACTGAAGGTGTAAGGGAAGCGTACCTTTTACGTAG
The DNA here is from genome assembly GCA_945859575.2 of Herminia tarsipennalis. Taxonomy (NCBI): domain Eukaryota; kingdom Metazoa; phylum Arthropoda; class Insecta; order Lepidoptera; family Erebidae; genus Herminia; species Herminia tarsipennalis. Next base: position 14,480,662 of record OX243835.2, read on the forward strand.
AAGGTCACCCGTAGTTGCGTGGGAAGCGAACGCATAAAATACTAACTAAAAATAAGTAAATTTCAATACAAATAATTACAGATTGGTATCGGCAGGAGTTTTAGACACACCTGTGCCTATCTATTGCGCTTGAACCGATCATACTCAGGAGGCCTACTCTAATTTAATGAAAACGTAGTTTCGATCGAAAATTAGGTGGTAATATACCAGAAACATCAATTCAATCCACTCGTGTCTTAAAATCGTCTATGGGTTCGGATGTCTTGTGCTTATCCAACAACTTATTAGAAACTCGAGAAATTTAAGAAAACGAAAATTAATGCATTCCGTTTTTGAGTGAGTGGGCGTACTGACCTATGGCGCCAGGAATGTCCGCTGCGTTCGCCCTATAGACGGACCAGCCCTGATCATACTTAGGTACTGTACTTCTACTTATGAGTAGTAATTGAATATGTAGAGGGTAAGGTGTTAAGTCCCTCCATCACAAAGGGAGGATCCTCCGACCAGGCGAGGTGGTCATGCCTGGCCGGCCGCGGCCCAACGGTTAACGTTGGGAACTTGTATTTATAGTTAGCAGCTGTGAAAACTTCTTTATCGCGATTCAGGATTTGACGCGAGCTGTCAAGTGTCATTAAATGTGGGTACCGCCACAAATATGTAATGGAGTTCAACATATCAGTTGAACTCCATTATACTGTAGGTAGGTATAATGCAGTTCAACTGATATGTTGATCAATCAATCAATACTCGTTGTATTGGTTATAATCACGTAACGCATTATACTCTAAAATACAACCAGACTATATTTTTTATGCTCAACACTCGCGCCGCGGCCGGTTTAATCTAATATATAAAATTCTAGTGTCACAGTTTTCGTTGCCATACTCCTCCGAAACGGCTTGACCGATTTTGATGAAATTTTTTGTGCTTATCCGGTATCTATGAGAATCGGCCAACATCTATTTTTCATACCCCTAAGAGTTTGTTTGTTTGTTTGAGCGCGATAATCTCAGGAACTACTGGGCCGCATTAAAAAAATATTTTATTGTTGGATAGCTCATTTAGCGAGGAAGGTACGACGCTACGATTAATAGGAGCGGAGCAGCAATGAAAAATGTTGTAAAAAAAAAAAGGAATAAAAAAGGAAAATTTACGCCGACGAAGTTGCGCAGGTCAGCTAGTTTTATTTATAAATAAAAGATAGCTAGGAAACAATACCTGTGTAATTTTATAAACCTTCGGTATCACGGATTCCAACACTACCCAAACTCGAAACAATCATTTATAGATCACACAAAGTACTGTCACGTGAAGGAATCGTACATCACAACTTCTATTTACGAAGCTCAGGATTTGGGAGTTGAACCCACTCCCCCCTGAAGTTACAAAAAGATACACAGTACACATTTGGCCGGTGTTTGGTCAATTGTACCACCTTAATTACGAAATCTTGTCCCGAATAATGATCCTAGATACGCCCATAAAGCTCTGAATATAATGAACATCCTGTAGCATGCATTTTCCTTCTATTAAGTGGTAATGGTGGTAACTTGAAACCACTCATCAGATAACATACTACAAGGAGACGAGTAAAGTACCTAACGAATTGGTTCTTAGGTAGTTACATTTATTGCAGTGATAACGTTCAGCGCGAACATTACCTATACAACGTGTAAATTTAATCATTGTCCGACCCGAAAGGGGCCTGTAGATATTCTGTTAGCAGTGCGAGAAAAAATATACATATATATCCGACAAAATGTTTTTTTAATTATATATTAAAATTCATGATTTTAGTACCCAATTCAGTCGAAATGTGTAAATCAAGATTTTTTATCAACATTGTTTTTATAAAGCCTCTTTAGAATCAAAACAATATTTTCCTCATCCGCATGTTTTGCGTCAAGAAAAAAAAATTAGGTTATTTTTTTGTCTTTATTTTTTTTTAAATGTGTAAATCGAATGGGAACATGATACCCTAAGAACACATTAACGGATCGGACAGGGATTAAATATATACCTTGTATAAATCAAGTAGGTACCTTAGGCTAGATTTTAGAGTTTGGAAAAAATTATTGTCTACTGCATAAAATTTACTATGTGGTTGATATTTAAAGTATTACTTAAACACTGACGGATCCAAAAAGACAAGGTTTTTAGAAATAAAATGTTTCTACCTAACTATAAAGGGAAGATATGGTCTCATTTTCTTCATTGGTACCTACTTAGAGAGGAAACCGGGCTAGGACCATAAATAAAATAATTACAAATAGGTACCTAACACATTTCAAAGTGCTTTAGTGAAAAATTATTTGATACTAGCTGTGCCCTCGACTTCGTTCGCGTGATTTCGGGTCTAAATTAGGGTAGTTAATGTTACGAAATAACTTCTGTGTAAATATGTTGGAAACCGTCATGTCGGGTATATTATTCAGCAGCGGAGAATCGTCATATATTCATCTATTGATGGCTTCAACATCCAAAAGCATTGCAGCATTGTGAAAATAAATAAGTACCTATCAAATACAGACTCTTTAGGTATTTGTTTACAGTATTTTGGATAGTCAGGCTTAAGAAGTGGGTTTTCTGTTGTATTATACTTACAACGTTATACCTACTTAATAATAATTGTCAATAGAATTTGTACGAAAATGTTGCCTACTTAGCTGTGGTAGTTACTATATATGCGGTGATTTTTTTCACATACCCAACATCAACCATTTAGCTGCCCCTGCCAGCTAAATGGTTGTGTGTCCACAAAGCAGCGTTGTCTCTTTCTAGAGAGTGGTAAATTTTGTGAGGTTATGGCGTTAGTTTTTTCTCTCTTTCACACTTTGCAGTGATGGTGGTATAGACCAGGACGGTCTATACGTTAATGCCTTTATTAATACGTAAAATCCTCATAGTTAAAGAATATAATAAGGAGTAGGAGTGCACTAGCCTCAGATAAAAAACTAATAGATATGTACCCACAGATTTGTATGTATGGTGCCCACCTATGTTTTTCTCACTTCCACATCTGGTGTGCCAAAAAAAAGTTATTACCTGTTATTTAAGGTAATTTTGTCATATGATCAATTGGGTCAAATGTGAGACGTCAACGATTTCAGCGTACCGAAGGCAGTCCGGTGGATTGTAACTTGTGTACCTAAAACTGTAAAAAAAACATAGTTTGTATCTATGAATTAATTGCATAATAGGTCGAATAACGCTCACTGCTATTAACTGCAAATCGCAGTTAATAGCAGTGAGCGTTATTTGACCTATTATTTTTATAATTTAAATGTACAATGCGCAGCAAAGTTTTCAGAAATGTCACAACAGAAGGTCCGACTCCGTAATTGTAATATAGTCCTTAAAGTGGACAGTGGTTTAAACTTCGATTACCAACTAGAACCTGGGTCTGACGAACGGCTGGCAGCCAAAGTCATTCTGTAGGCTTTCGCAATATCACTTCGTTTTGTAACTTATAATAAAATACAACATTTATAAAAATTACAACATTATAAAAATTACATCTAGAAGTAACCTGTCCAGGCGTGTAACGCCATCAGCCCATCTAAGCATATCCATTTCTGCTGTATGCAGTTGCTGCATTCGTGCTTCTTATCCACAGTCCAGCACTCCTCCTTTCTTGCAAATAAAATTATTCTGATTCTGATGCCGCGTCGTACAGCATAGCAGGTCTCAGGGCTGTTTTATATATTTTGCCCTTAGTTTTAATTGGCATTCTAGCCGCATAGTACGCCATTTCAGATAGGCCATGTTTACTCGGTGGTTTTCATAATTCTCTATTTGTGCATTAGACGACAATATGGATCCCAAGTATTAAAAACGGGTGACTTTTAGGAGATTACTTTTTGATATCTATGTTGCAGTATATCTCTTCAGTCCCACCCAGATCACATTTCATATTTTCTTAGACTTTGTTATCAGTGCAATGTTGTCGGCATACAACATGCACTATGGAATTCCGAACTGTAGGCCTCTGGTGACGTAATCCATGCTGAGGTTAAAAAGAAGAGGGCTTAGTACCGAACCCTGATGGACACAGCCATTTTCACAACTCCTCCATTTCAAAATAAAGTAAGAGAGGGCATGGGCGTACCCAGCTTTTGACCCAGGGGGAGTCAGCCAGATTTTTTTTCAGTTTGCGCCCCAAGCGTCGGGACTAGATTTACGATTTTTAGAACTGTTTTTTTTTACTTATAGCACAGATAATATAATACTATACTAGTACTTATAGTAAGCCAGGCACAGCTCGCTCCCAAAGCCCCCCCCCCCCTTTGGGGCGAGCTGCCTGGAGGATTTTAAAAGTGGCATTTACACTCACCAGCTCAATAAACAGAGGGCGCAGAGCGAACGCGAAGTCACTGCGCGAGCTGATGAATAAGCGTGAACTTAGAAAGCTAGGTATTGAGCGAGCTGTGGGCTGTAGCGTGATCTAAAATTCACTGCAAAAGAAGAGGGTACAGCGTGTCTTTAACTGTGTAGTGTGACTATAGCAAATTTAGAAGTCACTGTGTGAGCTAGCGAGCGCCATATAAATTTAGAAGTTGAGCGTTGAGTGAACTGAGCCCCAGCGTAATCATAAATGTCACTGTACGATTAACTAGCGCAATTGTCAAAGTTACGGCGAAAGTAGAAGAGTACTACTTGAACTTAGACGTCATTGAACAAGTAGCGTGTAGTACAAGTAGCGTAGGAGTTTTTTTTTTTTTTGCAGGAGTTATTTTAATAACTAGGTGAAAGATAAATACATTACACAATACTTTTAAACTTACGCGTTGCATTATAAATACAATTTGACACGGGAATAAACGCGTTTAATCTAGGTAAAGTTAAGTCTAGGTAAGGTAAAGTTAAGTTAAGTTAAACGTCAAGCATAAGGTAAATAACTTTAACTAGATTAAACGCGTTCATACCCGTGTCAAATTGTATTTATTACACAATACGTTTATAAATATACTTTTATTTTAATATAGATACTCTATGTTTAAAAAGCCCATAATGACACTATCTGTTAAAAAATATACTTGATATCAATTTATCGTTGTAAATTGGGCTATCTTCAATTATTGTACAAGACACACTGTAATCAAAATCTAGTAATAATTTCTTTAACCATAACAACTCGAGAACAGTGGAGGTTAATGCCACATATTCTGCTTAACAAAATTGTTTCTTAGGTCCCCATGAGGTAGGACTATAATACCTCTGACGTATCTGAAGATTCGCTTATAATGTGCCTTGTTAGCGACATGCAAACAAAGGCCGACTGGCGCGTTTTGGATATCTACTCAAAAAACTTACAGCTACAGATAAATCAGGACGAATGCAGCATGCATAAAGCAAACATCCTATCAAACTTTTATATTTCTTTTCTACCCTTCTGATTCACACTAGTCCCTCTGTAACAAATCAAAATTAAATTGGTGTTGAAAACTTTTACAATTTGACATCTGATAATTTTAGTTTTTTCTAAACAGCTACTGTCTTCAGGGTACGAAATGTTGTCATCTTACTACAGACGCATAAGTGTTAGCGTCACAGTTTTTTTGTTCGAAGCCCCGTGCTACCAATCTCGCCTTATGTATTGTTTTCTTCTAATTTTTTTATTTCTTTCTATATACCTTCTTCCCATTTAAGGTTGTCCGGGCTATTCATTGCATTTATAGTTTATTGGTTTTACATACGTCAAAGTCAAAGAACTATCATCATCTGTTATACCTACTTATAAAACTTGGTTGGTAGCCTTCCATCAATACCGATAAGACTGCCTCTGTGGCGCTGTGGAAGTGTGTCCCACTGCTACGCAAGAGGTCGTGAGTTCGATTCCCGCATGGGATACCAATTTGTGTGATCCACAAATTGTTGTGCCGAGTCTGGGTGTACTTCGTGTCTGAGACTTGTATGTTTGTATAGTCCCGCGACACAGGGTTTGTACCCTACATGACAACTTTGTTTTTAATGCAGGAGTCATCTTTTATAATAAAAAAAATGTAGGCGTTCTTAAAACTCTTTGGTCTAGATTCTTTTTCCGATACATTAGCATCTCTCTATCTATATAGATCTTCACGTAGTTATTCCTATAAAGTTTTTTCATGTTCACTGAATGAATTAATCGCGTCGAATTGAATTTCTTCTTCTCTATTGGCTGCATCAATTCATTCTTATTGATATTTTCTTTTATACATCTCTTTTAATCTCCACGTCATTCTTCTCGGTTTAGAGGACAGATATATTCTGTATCCTTTTATATATTACAGCTGTCCCGCGCAACTTCGTCTGTGTAAATTTTCCCCTTTTTTTTATAATCCTGTGTTACTTCTAATACCTCCAAGAATATGTGTAGAAAGTTTCATGATGATCGGTTGAGTAGTTTTCGCGTGAAAGCGTAACAAACAAACTTACATTCACATTTATATATTAGTAGAGATTAAGTAGGGATTTACGCTTTCCCCATACCCTACAAAATAACCAATGTTTGCCTTGCTATCAAACTTTAGCCTTCTCTGTGTTGATATTTTTCCATTCCCACTTTTGAGCCAAATGTTTGCAACTTATAAATGTCGCACCTTTGTTCAACCAAAGTTCACATGATGAACACAGCAGTATTGATTGTTTTAGCTCATAGATTTTTATCTAGGTTACTTTTTAACAACATGGTTCTAGCAGACTCGACAATAGTATGCATTTCTCGCTCCACACACTCATTTTGATCAGGTGTTGTGTTCCAAAAGATTTTAAAATACTTTGCATTTCTTGAATGCAAAATTCCTTGGCATTATCCGATCTTATATATTTTAACTTATGGCCAGGATTGTTTAATGTTTCTGTGATAAACTCTTTTAAATATTTTATACTTTCATTCTTCGACTTCAAAATATATATTAGGTATATGTTCGTAAACTTTCGGGATTTATAGAACTTTATAAGCTACGGGCTTGCAACGGCCGTTGTCACGGGTAGACTGGTTCAGCTCAGTGTCGCCTCCGAGAAGCGCGGGTTTCGGAAATGGGTTTCGCTTGATTTTTATCACTCACTATTACGGAAGCGTCAGTACTTCGACACACAACACTAACGACATCTGCACACTGGCGTGTAATGTTTGTTCCACGGTGTGTACACTTGCTGATCACGAGATTCGACGATGTTGACAAACAATATCCATCTTCTCGGTTGAAATTGACGTGTTTTTTATTTCAACCGCTTCCCGCGCCATCCTGGGGTAATAGTGACGGTCAGGTGTAGAGGACCTGTGGTTTATGTAGTTCAATCCAGGGATTGGATCCCGCATCCAGCAAGTGTTCCGCTATTTCTGACTTGTTTGTCTGTCGGTTTTTCACAGCCGCGATATTTTCCTTAACTCTTTCCGCTATTGTGCGCTTGGTTTGTCCGATGTAGGAACTACCACAGCTGCAATCCACTTTGTAGACGCCAGGTGTCTGTAGAGGAATGACATCCTTAGAAGTACGTAGGTGCTTAGCTACCTTGGAGTGCGGACAGTCTTAATGAAGTATTTCTGCAGTACTGTTCTAACTTTATCCGTCACTCCTTTCACGTTCGGTAGGAAAGGTGGAGCCCTGTCAACCCTCGGTCGGGAGTCTCTCCTCTTCGTATGTCGTGTGCTTCCTCTGTATCCGTTTCCCTTTAGTACCTCCTGAACATGTGTGAGCTCACTTTTTAAACGTTCAGGGTCACAAATATCATATTATCTATTTGTCAGCGATGATACCACGGATTGCAGATGTCTTAGATGGTGGTGCGAGTCAGCATGTAAATACCTGTCTGTGTGCGTCGGTTTTCTGTAGACAGTGTGTGCCAGGGTACCATCCGCCTTAACCATTATTTTCTCATCAAGATAAGCCAGTGATTTATTTATCTCCATTTCAAAAGGGTACCGGATGTTAGGGTGTAGAGTTCAAGTAATCAGTAAATTGTTCTTTTTCTAATCTACCACCCTTCATGATGCAAAACACGTCGTCGACATACCTCTTCCATAGTTTGACCTGGGACGTTGCAGCACAATTGCTTCTTCAAAATGTTCCATCCAGATGTTGGGCATCACCGGCGCCACTGGGCTACCCATGGCCACTCCGTCGATCTGGAGGTAGTGTTGTCCCTGGTAAATGAAGAAATTGCCCTCTAGGCAGTTTTTCAGTAAAACAATATACTGAAGTAATGTTTATAGGCATTTCTTGCCAATTACTTTAAAAATGAAAAAAATATGCAATTATTGTATTTGTAAAACAATATACTGGTTAGGCAGATAGTTCGCGCTAAGCTTCGTCTTGAAGACAGTCCTGAACTGGTTTGTGAATAGTGACTCCACATCAAAACTCACCATCACCTCGTCTGGTTCCACTCTCATGGTCAAAGGAACAAAATGGCGAGAATCCTTCATAAACGACGCTGTTTTGCCCACTAATGGTTGCAGTATCGTGGCTAGGTGCATTGCCAGATCGTAAGTAGGTGAGCTGATTTGGCTTACGATCGGGCGTAGTGGCACGTTATTTTTATGGATCTTTGGCAAACCATACAACTTGGGCGGCTGGACGCTCTTAGGTCTGAAAAGGCGTTCAAAAACATCGTTCCTGAAGAGGTCTTCGTGGTCCCTAGCTAGTGCTCATATCCGTTTTGTGACTCTAGCAGTGGGGTTATATGACTCTGGCTAATAAATAGATGTGTCACTTAACAGACTACGTATTTTGGTATCATACTTACTAGAATTCATCACTTCAGTCGCGTTTCCATTATCGGCCTTTAGCACTAAAATATTCGTGTTATCACGCAGCTCTTTTAATGCTAGACGCTCCTCTGCAATGATGTTGGGTTTGGGCAACTTCGATTTACGAAGGATAACAGCTACATCCTGTCTTAGCATTTCCTCATCCGCAGACGGTAACTTGTTTCGCATTATCACTTCTTCGACGCCACTGATAACATTTTCATACGGAATCCGTTTAGGCGTTACAGCATAATATAACCCCTTAGCCAGTATGTTTTTTGTAGTGTCATCAATATTAGTACTCGATAAATTTATTACCGTCTCAATGTGGGTAGGTGGTATATAGCTTTCTTTACTTTGTGGAACCACCTATTTCAATTGGCTCACCTATGTCCATTCCCTAGGTATCACTTTACCTAGTTACTCACTTCGGCTTGTGCTCGTCGGAAACGGTACCTAATCTGAGTTGTTTCCCTATTACATATGATATGCATGTTGTTTCACTTCCTTTTTTATCATAGTGCAATATGTTACTTCTTTCAAGTAATTTTATTACTTGACTAGCAGTCCCGCGCAACTTCGTTTGCGTAAATTTTCCCCGTTTTTGCAGCATTTCTCATTGCTGCTCCCCTCCTATTGGTCGTAGCGTGATGTTATATAGCCTATAGCCTTCCTCGATAAATGGGCTATCCAACAGTGAAAAACGATAAACGGACTAGTAGTAGGTACCTGAGATTACCGCGTTCAAATAAACAAAGAAACTCTTCAGCTTTATAATATTAGTATAGAATAGAATTATGTCCTGCTGTAGTTATCAACTTGTAGCCTTTGTCGGATGCAGTACTCATAGAAAACAGATTTACCTTTAGATAGAACATTGTGCAATGTTGTTGGTATCCACCGAGTTCCATTACAAGCTTTAAGTGTTATGTCACCGCTACCAATAGCTTTAACCACTGAACCATCCCAAATAATCATCTTTATGTGTTTGAATCACCTTATAAGAAGTAAAGATTTTTCTTGATTTACACACATGCTCTGAGGCACCACTATCTAAGTACTATCTCTATATCTTTACTCTCATGTTTACAGTCCACTGACAGTGCGCTGTTTAAGATGTGCTTACATTTCTGTTATTTTGTTCATTCAATCTTTGGGGAACCAACAATTTTGTATTGAATGTCCATGCTTCTTACATTATTTTCAAAATTATTTACATTTAAACTTACAACGCACCTTTAATGACCTAGTTTACCACATTGAAAATAATTTCTTGATGGACTTTGTGCATTTGCTCTATTGAATGCTGATAGGTACTTTGATTTCTTCAGTTTGTGTGTTTCTTTGTTCTTCAATTATTAATCTCGCAGTTAATTCTGACAGTGTTCTCTGATCCCCGGGCACTGAGTCCCAAACAGATATAAAATGTCTAAATTTTTCTAAAATTTATGAGATTATTTCCGTGACGACCATACTGTCCGATACTGTTCCTTTGGCTTGTTTTATGCGCGTTACTCTTTAACTTTAGCAATGAAAGAGATTATATTTACATTTTCTTTTCTTTTTTTTTTTTTTTTTAGTTTATTTATGCAAAAAATATATACAATTTTATTTACATAATATTTTCTCGCCAAACTGTAATGTTTGATGGCGAGACGCGCTCTTGTTTAGTAATAATATAATAAAACGACATACTTAACCACTACATTACACACTAATAACTACCTACTGACGTAACAATAATTTAATTTTGTAATAATACAATAATTTAATACATAATACAATCAATCAGAGACACGCAAAAGATTGCGGTCACTCTGTGTACCGCCACCAGCACCTGCCGCATCTCGGCCATCGAGAAGCAAGTCTCGCAGTTTGGACCTCAGCACACCTTTACTTAACATAGGTTTCTGTCTTAATAACTTAACCTTATTGAATGTCTTTGGTACTAAATACTTTGACAGTCTTTTGCCATAATAGTTGGTTATTCGCGGTTGAATTAATCTATTTTCTCTGACTCTTCGTGTATTATATTTATTGTATACCATTTCTTTATATTCATCACTATAGTAGTATTCTAGTCCTATTAAGTATTCCACTTTTTTGTCTAATGGTAAGATTCTACAAACAGGAAATAACTTTTCATAATCTTTATTACAATTTTTCTTATCTTTTTTGCTAACTAGAAACTTAATTAATCTAATTTGTAAATCTTTTATATTCTTCAGGTATGTTTTAAAGGTTCTACCGTAAACAATAAGTCCATAACTGATAAGTGAGTCAGCTAGTGCATAATATACAATCAATAATGTGTGTTTATTTAATACTCTATTTAATTGATAAAACTTCCCTAGTACTGATCGCAGCCTGTTGCAAATATCAACAACATGTGTTTTCCAATTAAAGTTTACATCAATATTCAAACCTAGATATTTAAATGCTTCAACGTATTCTAATTTATTACATGTGCAATTATTTTTGTTATTATGCAAACATTCGTATGTATGTCCTGTCACAGCAAGGCTTTCCCTAGAGACTGTTTTAGCCCGTCGGCTATGCGGTGAGCGTATATGCATAGATTTGGTTTTTGTGAAGTTTAATATTATGCCATTGTCATGTGCCCACTTGGTAATATTTTCGAAGTCCTCTTGTATATACCTTTGAACCTCACATATATCTTTAGCAGCGTAAACCAGACACATGTCATCCGCATACATGTACACCCGACACCTGTTCACAACATTTGACACACTATTGACGTGCATCACATAACCAACGGGCCCAAACACTGATCCAGTCGGTAACCCTAGATCCACATCCATTTCATCACCGGACACTCCACATATGACGGTCCGAATTTTCCTATTACTCAAGTAATTTTCAAACCATTTATTAGTAGGTCCGCGTATACCGCATTCATTCATGGCCTGCAATAATATGGCATGATCCAGAGTATCAAACGCTTTTTTAAAGTCTATATATAATGCTATAAGTTGTTTACCGGCGTCTAGACTTTCATTAACATAGTCTGTAAACCCCGCTAGAGCAGTGGTAGTACTACGCCCCTTACGGAAGCCGTGCTGTGATTCTGACAGTATGTCATTACCTTCCAAGAAATTACTTATTTGACTAACAATTTTTTTTTCAATTATTTTATCAATGACTGATAATATGGCTATTGGCCTATAGTTGACATATTCCAAATGATTTCCAGACTTATAAATCGGACGCACAATTGCACTCTTTAATTGATCGGGGTAAATACCCTGTGACAAACACATATTCATGAACAAAGCTATAATAGGACTTAGTTGCTTTTTTAAATATTTAACATCCTTAACTCTGATTCTATCCAAGCCCGGTGCTTTTTCACATGACAACAAAGTTATTACTTTTTCAATATCCGACGGATTTACAGCAATATACCTAAAGCTAACCTGACTCGATATCACATATTTGTTCCTATCCAAAAACTGTGTGTTACACTTGTGTTTGATTGCTTTTATTTCTTTTGTAAATGTTTTACTAAAGTTTGTACAAATTTGATCTACATTTTCCGTTTTACCCAAATGTCTCATTATTACATCGTCTAGGCTATTTTTCTTTTGACCCAGCCATGAGTTAATTTTTGCCCATATTTTTCTATAATCCCCGTTACAGTTTTTTACTTCTGTCTGTCTATATTTATTCTTAGCTTCTTCTGATAACTTCATTTCAAAAAATCTTTGTTATAGCAGATGCAATGAAACTTCTAACTTTTGTTCATAGACACATGTCAATTTATGTCATGTCTCTCTCCCAGTTTCACATATAGATTACACTAATCACACATACCAGATGGTTGCATTCTCGTTATTAGCACACCTAGTGCTTTCGCGTCAGCTTGAAGCCATTTTGATTGTACATTTTTGTCCTCTTCGGCGGGCTGTGCTTATCTGGCAAATATTTGGTACAGATATGTCCCATCTATTACCCCATAAACATTGATCCTCTTCAAAATTACCTTGACCTTCAATTTCCACATGGGCCAATTTTGTGCTGGTTCTAGCCGGATTGCATTCACCATACGTTGCGTGTTGTCTAACCCAATCACGTTGGTATTCATCTTGATTCTTGCTTTACCACAAGATGGTATCTATAGCAGAAAAAACAAAGGGTACTATATAACAAGGCTATTTTTGGTACAGAGCGAAGCTCAGATACCCCAACAAGACTTCACTTCAGGAAATCGACTTCAGGAAATCAATTAAAAATTAGAAATTGAAAATATTGAAAACTTGCAGAGTTATAAGCCATTTAAGTTGCTCATTGCGTCCCGTAGTACGTAATCCATGGTTATTATTTAAAAAAAAGTGTTGATTATATTTTACATCACATTGTGAAAAGGAATTGAAAAATGAACTGTTAGAATGATTAATAAATTAATTAATGATTGATTAATTAATTCATCAAAAAAATATAACATGGTATAAAAACTACCCGATTGGATTGTGTTACTGATTCTGAGCAAAGTACTTTCAGGTTTGCACTATACCAAGAATAAGGTTGTTTATAAAACTACATATACATAATTACAGATTAAAAATAACTGTAGGTAGTCTAATTTTAATATAAGTACAGTTCAGTTAGAAGCCAATGAGCGAGTAGAAGCCGCAGCTCGATCTCAATAGTCAAAGCTCGAGGAGGAGGGCGCAGTGCGTGGGCACTTCATGGCACGATCAGAGGAGCTCAGCGCCAAACTTTAAGGTAGCAGAGTGTCTGTGCAGGTTCAGGCCCCAGGTCAATCTTAAAAGCCACTCCACCAGCAAAGAGATGCAACGCCAATTTAGAAGTCACTGTGTCATCGTCGTAGCGTCGGCTGAACTTATCCAACATCAAACGAACGGGCAGAACAAAAGATACAAAAAACAGACATAGAAACTAAGTTTAAGAAACATTTCATATGTTTAAAAAAACGTCTTGCAGAGCGTTTGACGCCTCCAATCATTGCCTCGAGGACCGGTCCTACCTTGCCCCGTCCAGAACCGAAACTGCTTATGTCGTCAAAATTAGCGCAAATAAAAAAAAAAAACTTTTCACTTACCTACTCTTATCTAGCAAATTTTTGGTACCTACAGAAAAAAATATATATATTTAACCTGACTTTGATCTAAATGATCTTGAACTAAAAATTTCATCCACAATAGTTGGTATGTATTCGCGTTCCAGATGGGGCTGCGCCCCTCTCACCCCCTGGGTACGCCGAGACAGTACCTACGTAAGTAGATAAAATCGATATTGCACAGAAACAAAATCTATACTAATATTATAATGCTGAAGAGTTTGTTTGTTTGAACGCGGTAATCTCAGGTACTACTGATCCGCATTAAAAAAATATTTTTCTGTTGGATAGCCCATTTATCGAGGAAGGCTACTGCCGTGGTATAACTAAAATGCCGTTATCCAACATCTGGTCGATTTTCAGTTTTTGATGCCAAAAGAATGAGAAAAAAAATCTCTATCGATCTGTATTTTCAGTTTATCGATATCTTTATTAGTTTTGGAATTAAAAATAATTAAAATGCCGTTATTTACCTATATTTCGCGTGTCAAATAAGCTATAATGCAGTTAAACAACATTGTGAGACTATAAAGCGGCTAAGTTACGTTAACTCGAACTTTTGTTTTAATTTAGTCATATGATTATTTCACAAGATTGCCGTTAACAGATTTTTTTAAACTATAAAGTTGTAAAAGTACTTTAACTGCATTATTGTTATGATATTATTATAAAAAAACAGTTTAATATTGATAAGCTATAATGCCGTTAACTAAAAAAACTAGACTAAAATGTGATTAAGTGCGTTTAACGGCATTATACATTATTATTACATATACATATTTTTATATTAATGCTGTGTTATAATCCAGTAACGATGATGTTATTACATATCTGTACGTCACGGGTAGGCTAAAATGTCGTTATCTCACATTGTTTCACAAAAATGCCGTTAAGTTGCTCTCGCGCGGGCTTTGATTCTATTACGCCATAACGCCATAACGCCGCGAGCGCTTACGGGTGAAGGACGTGTGTCGTTGCGGGTCTGTTCCCGCCAAATTTGCAACAATGACGGACCGTCGCTTTAGGTAAGTTTAGTTATGTTTGCTTAATATAATAACATTAATATAATAATAATATAATAACATTAATATTCTACCACATTCACATAGCGACTTAAAGGCAAACGCGGATGGGAATATATAATATAACTTTTTTGTAAATATATTCGGGTGTACCCAGACTCGGATCAATTCATTATCAATAAATAGGACTCGAAGTTATTATAAGATAATTACATTATACAAGCTTCTACATAGATTGGTGATGGTGTAGCCATTGTTGTGAATGTGGCACAATATTCTTAATATCTATACATATAAATAAAATTGGAGTTTCTCTTTGTTATATTAAAATAGCCGATTTTTATTCTATACATAATATTATGGATGTATAAGCGTAGGTACCTAACATATTTTACAACAATTTTAAATGTTGTTTAAGTATGGGTATACCTAAACAACATTAAAAAAAAGTCTATCTTTCTATCTGTTTGGTCGGGCGAATCTCAGAAACGGCTGTACCGATTTTGATGGGACTTTCACTAGCAGTTAATATTTGATTCCGATGTGTGTACGTGCGTGTATACGTGTGTGTACGTGCGTGCATGCGTGTTTGTTTGCGTGTGCGTGTGTGTGTGTGTGCGTGTGTAAGTGTGTATTATTAATTACGTATATTAATTATATTTGTGTGAAGGTATTATGTGTTTGTGTTTTTACGATTCCTATTTATAAAATTAATTATTTTATTACAGAAGCAGAAGCCAAAGTATTTAAGAATCAATTAATTATTCATCGGTGACCAGGAACACGGAACGTGAGCTGCATGTTCCAGCTGCAGCAGCTAACTATAATATTGAAAATTACTGTGAGCGACCATACTCAATGGTGGGCAGGATATTTGAAACATTTTGCGAGACGCAGACAACCAACAATTCATTTCATTTATGCAGTTTAGACACTAATAAATTAAAACAGGCTCTACTAAAAAACTCAGTTAATACAACATGTAGCGAACTTGACAAAAGCTCACCCATTCAAGTAGACTTAATGTGCAATGAAACAATGCCTTCCGAGGATTCTCCACTTAATGAATTAATAATTAACGATTTAACATTTGAAAATAGTCCAAAAGATTTTGATTCCGACGATTCAGTTAAAGATAAGGATTATTATCCATCAGATGATCCAGAAAGCCCTATATCTATTAAGTCAAAAACGAAAAACAAACCAAATAATAAGAAGCTACCTACTAAAAGAAATGAATTAACTACAAACAACATAATAACTTTATACCAGTCACGTAGAGTTTCCTTAGATGCTCCTTGCTTTAAAGAGACGCCTAACAGACCAAACTTCCGCAAGCGTAGCAATACTGTCGATGGTAATTACTGTTCATCATTGTCT
The DNA here is from genome assembly GCA_945859575.2 of Herminia tarsipennalis. NCBI lineage: Eukaryota > Metazoa > Arthropoda > Insecta > Lepidoptera > Erebidae > Herminia > Herminia tarsipennalis. Next base: position 14,496,896 of record OX243835.2, read on the forward strand.
GAGCTATCCCAACTACCCCACAAACGTAAGAAATATGATTTGCCATTACAACAGCGTAAACTAGATGCTAAGAATAAAATAAAAAGCAAGCATACTGTCAAACCTGGCTGTAACGAAAAATGTATGAGACAATGTATGGAAATATTCACCAAAGAAGAAAGAGAAAGAATTAATAAAATGTATTGGGATATGACATGGCAGGAAAAACATGCATTTGTTAAAGCGCATACATAAACTGCAATTCCGAAAAGAAAATTCACCAGCGATCCAAAAAGAAAACCGAAAAGGAATTTTACATTAAAAAAAGAAGACGGCACCTTAAATATAGTTTGCAAGATCTTTTTTCTGACTACACTAGGGTACTTAAAAAATAATGATAGAATACTACATACAACATTTACAGATTCTTCTACAGATCGACGTGGTAAGCACCAGAAAACACCACTATTTGATCGCGATTTACTGACGAAACATGTCGAATCTTTTAACCCACTGGAACCACATTATAGGCGTGAACATGCACCTCTGAGACGATACTTGCCAAGTGACATTACAATTACTCAAATGCATAAACACTTTAATGAGACTTACCCCGAAAATAAGGTTTCTTATAGTTTATACAGATCACACCTCAAGACATTGAATATATCTTTTACTGATCTTGGCAACGAGGAATGTGAATTATGTGAGGCATATAATTTTCACAAAAAGGAAACGTCACATGATGCCACTAGCCAGCTAGTTGAAGAGTGTTCAGCTTGTGTGAATTGGGATAAACATCACCAAAAATATAGGAAGGCTCGAGATCTGTACAAAGCACACAAAGAGGAACAACGAAATAGTTCAGAACATGTATTCTACAGCGCTGACTTAGAAAAAGTAATTATGTTGCCTAGACTGGAAACTTTTAAAGCAGTAATTTTCTGTCAGCGGCTCATAGCCTACAACCAAACTTTTGCACCACTTGGAAAGATTACCACAGAGCATAAACCACTAACAGTACTTTGGCATGATGGCATTGCGGGTCGGAAACAAGAAGATATAATGTCTGCATTTTACATTTTTCTTTTGCGCAACAGAGATGTTAGCCATGTTCACATTTGGCTTGATAATTGCAGCTCGCAAAACAAAAATTGGCTTTTATATTCCATGTTCATTCATTTGATTAATAGTGCAGTTATTGGAACTGAAAGAATTACATTATATTATTTTGAACCTGGTCACACATTTATGAGCAGCGATCAGGTTCATCACCAAGTAGAATTGGCTATGAAGAAAAAAGGAAAATTATATGATTTTACAGATTTTGAACATTGTGACAATTGTACCTAACTATGTGTCACAAAGAAGGATTCAAACATCTAACCCGAGAGCTTATTTAAAAAACATGGTTGAGGTATGTTTCACGCGTAACAGTTACGATCTTATGTATAAGAACAATTTCGACGATGCCACGTATACTTCACTCCGTTTCATGAATGACAAATTTTTAAAAAATCCCAATATATTGGTATTTGAATTCAAGACCAAACCAAAAGGTGTTGATGCTAAAAGAAAAGCTGAAATACAAGAAAAGCTATCAAGCCTAATGCCCCCACACAAACTGATATTCTGGAATAACTTGCCTACTTGTACGGAAAACGAAACTTCTAATTATAGGAATAATAAACATGACTGATTTTTATGATAAGTTTTTTAAGGCTGATTTACAAGTTTAAATAATTAGTTAATAATTAATTATTTTGTTTTTGTTAATGATTATATTTTAAGATTTTAGGTATAGTCAAGAAGTACAAGGACAAATTGTTTTTGTAATAATTTGAGTTTAAGTTTTTATTTAAGAAGAAAGTTTAGTTTTTTTTTTTTTTTTGTTTATTTGAAGAGTATTTAGATTAAACTTTTTTGTGATTCCTATATATTTAATAATATAATTTATTTGGTTTCCAGGAATTATAAGTTTGTAAGTCCGTATTTTTTTAAAAGAGATGTTTTTAATTATTGCAGACACAATGACATAGAAAGCTACAGAGGGTGATATTATTGATAATAATATTATTGATGTGATACTAATTAAGTACAGAACTAAAAGTTTCTGACAAATCTAATTTCAAGTGCAATTTTTGATACTCATTAAGCTTAAAGAAAATATTGTGTAATTTTGATAAGCATTTACTTACTTAATTAATGAAGACTGTGATTTTAAAATATTTCTGACAAATATCTAATTTTAAGTAAAATTTTTGATACTCATTAAGTTTAAAGAAAATATGATGTCTAATTTTGATAAGCATTTACTTAATTAATAAAGGACTGTGATTTAAAAATAGTGTTTTCCTCTTTCTTGATCATATTTTTACGTTTCAATATGTTTTGATATTGTTAGGCTAAAATGTCGTTAAGCTACAAGGTTTTCAGTTTAACGGCATTCTAACGTAACATAGAGTCCAGTTCTATCAACGGCTTTAAATCCGTAGTAGACTTAAAAGCAGTAAAGTGACGTTAACCGCACTACAGTCTGAAATAAAGTAGTTGAATATTAAGCTAAATCGACGTTATGTGCTTTGACGGCGTTAAAGTTAACCATAAGTAATAACTTTTTTAGGATTTTAACAAACTATTTTTTTAAATAAAAATGTCACACTATAATGCCGTTACTGTTCACGAAGCGGCATTATAGTCAATCATCTATTAGATTTTGGCAACACCGATGTTACACTAAAGCGCAAAAAAGGTTTTATTAAAAAAAAAAAAAATATTTACAAAATAATACGATAATAGTTCAAAAGTATCTAAATTTATCTACTTTTTGGTACCTTTAAGTCTCAAATAGGTGTTATAGTTATAAAGTGGCAGTGGTTTCAAATTTCCCCGCGGTTTTTTGGCGTTTACTCAAAACTATGATTTGGTAGATAACGGCATTTTAGTTATACCACGGCAGTATAGGCTATATAACACGCTACATCAAATAAGAGCGGAGCAGCAATGAAAAATGTTACAAAAACGGAAAAAAAATTACGGAGACGATATCTATACTAATATTATATAGAGGAAAGATTTGATTGTTTGTTTGATTGTTTGTTTATATTTAATAGGCTCCGAAACTACCGGACGGATTTGAAAAATTATTTCATCGTTGTCTATTTTTTACCTGTATTCCTACGGGAACGGGAACCACGCTGGGGAAACCGCGAGGCGTCCGCTAGTGTAATATAAAGCTCAATTACACAGTAAGTAAATTTATTTCGTGTCTTTTTTTCTTTTATAATAAAAAGACAACTCCCGCAATAGGGTACAAGCACTGTGTTGTGGGGGACTTTACATAGGTACATATAAATTACGGACACACCGTACACCCAGATTCGGAACAACAATTTGTGGATCATACAAAGTGATCTCCCGTGTGGGAATTTCGATACCCACGACCTATGACTTAGCAGTCAGGGTCACTAACCACTAGACCAACATGGCAGTGAATACAAACATACCTAGATCTGCGCGACACACGTATTCAATCGCAGCTTCGTGCTCGATACAAAAACCTTTGCGTAAAATACATTTTGCCAACGCATATTTTGCAGGCGTTATTAACGTATTGTCATAAACAATAGGTTTCCAACTAAAGAGTACCAAGATGCATTAAAAAACAACGTTTGAAAAAACACACATACTTAAACTGCAATGTGTTTTTTTTTGTTTCGTATTAGGTAGTTTACGGAATAAAATTTGATTGTTTATTTGTTATGAATAATTTCTGAAGCCCACGGCTATCTTTAATATGACATTTTTTTGACCTTACTGAGGGTATATTATAGCTTAAGAATAGATCCCCAAGCTATATTATTCATCATATATCTACCTAGATCTCGGGAACACATGAAGTTTGAGTATGTACAAACATGGTAGGTCTCAGCACCATTAGTTACAAAGTCAAATCAAAATGTCAATAAGAATTGGTTGAAAATACAAATAGGGTGATTGTTTAGAACAATGTTGTCAGTAGGTCATTGACCTAGTAACAACACTGTTCCCCCTGCACCTAATTATTTTTCTTCTTTTTTTAAATAATGGCAATCTAGCCGATTTATTACCTAAGTTTTGCTCAATGAGTTAACAATACTAGTGATAAAGGTCAATGCTTCTGCTAGTGTCAAATACATGGGTAATCATTTTTGTAATCATTAATGCACCTACCTCCTATCTACCTATACTTTAACTGCACAAAGACTCACTCCTCTATGGATTTATGAAGTATTATATAGTTCATGTATTTACACACGTTAAAAGCGGAACTGTGAAAATATAGATATGTGGTATTTTTACAACTGATCCGCATTAAAAAAATATTTTTCTGTTGGATAGCCCATTTATCGAGGAAGGCTATAGGCTATATAACACGCTACATCAAATAAGAGCGGAGCAGCAATGAAAAATGTTACAAAAACGGAAAAAAAATTACGGAGACGATATCTATACTAATATTATATAGAGGAAAGATTTGATTGTTTGTTTGTGAAAATATAGATATGTGGTATTTTTACAACTAATTGCATCGGGACGATTTAGTTACCTAGATGTACTGTTTTTTTTTTCATTTTTATGGTTCCGTACCTCAGAAGGAAAAAACGGATCCCTTATAGGGTCACTTTGTCCGTCCGTACGTCCGTCTGTCTGTCAAGACCCTTTATTATAACCATATACCCAGGTCTACAGTCCCTTGAAACTGTAAAAAAAAAAAACTTTTAAGTTTAACGTAAGAAAAGATACGGCCGTTTATTTTAAAAACTGCGAGACTCGATTCCTGAACTATTTAAAATATGTTACGTATACCTACAAATTAGTACCGGAACCTTGGAAGAAGGGCGTGTTGGACTCCAAATATCTATATTTCGTAAAACCAAATTAATGATTGCTTGAAAACGCCAAATTAATACATACTAAAAGAATAATAAAATTCTGATCTGTTTGAAAAAAAAAACAAAATGAAGTTAGGCGGCAGTTCCAAGTGTAAAGCTCATCAGAAGAAGCTGTCAAGCAACTCATGGGCCAGTCTTTTAAAATCATATTTTTTTTCTTAGATACAGAAATAATTTTATTGAACGAGCCAGTGTGTTTATTGAATGTAAACGTTTAAAAAAAAATCTAGTACCTACTTATTGTTTTGCCAAACTAGAAAAAATGCACTGTTAGGTACTTACGTACCTACGTAATTACCTAACAGTGCATTTTTGTAGTTTGGCAGTACAGGTATACAGGTACCTACCTAAGTATATAATTTCCGATATGTACGAACTACCGACATATAACTGCTTGGTTGATTAATTACGACATAAGTAATATTACGTTGGGCCGTGGCAATTTATCCTTTAATGTTTTTCTAGGTATAATCCAGACAGAATCAGACCACGAAACGAATCGAAAAACCTTTCTATACTTTTATAAGTTCTTACTTATTAGATACCTACTAACATATTTCAAACTGTGTCCGTTTCCATTGTAGTATAATCCATACAGAAGTAGGTATTAGTTCCTAGTTAGATGGGCGGTCGCTGTGCTCGTTGTTTCTACATAGTTGTCATCTTACGATTTATAGAACTGCGCTGTAGGCCAATAGGTCATAGGTGAGCCCTGAAGCCCCAGGCAGACGACGCTGACCTCTGTCAACTCCTATCTGCCTTCCCCTTACGCTTTATTTACCCACAATAGCCGCACCTACCCTCTGTAATTTAACATAACACCTATAAGTACTTGGTCTTCGATCTTTAACAGCTTTTCATAAGTGCAAGTTTTTTAACGTCGGCACAGATAATATAATACTACACTACGTCGGGTAAATAAGAGGTTTAATTAAACCTTTAATTATTTAATGAAGTGTGTAATACCTACCTACCTATAAAATCGCGAAAGTCCAAAATCTTTTTTTTTTCAAACGGCTCCCGAGTAGGTTACAAGCCCTGTGTCGCGAGGGACTTTATAAACATACTCGTACACGTCACGGACACAAAGTACCTACACCTTGACTCGGAACAACAATTTGTGGATCACACAAAGTGGTGTGGGAATCGAACCCACGACCTCTTGCGTAGCAATCGGATACACTCCCACCGCGCCACAGAGGCAGACAATTTAGTACATAGTGCAAGTATTGTTTGGGTAGGTACCATAGACTTAAGATATACTAACATAATGTCCTAAAAACAAAATATATTAATAAAATAAAATAAATAAATGGAAGGTACTTTTTATATTTAATACGAGAAATCAACTGTTTGTTGCATTTATCAAGAAAATATAATAGATAAAGACTATTGATTACTTTTTTCACTACTAACTGTTTTGCGTTAAAGTACTTTTTAGAGTTACGTTGCCAAAATGGCAAAAACGGAACCATTATAGTTTTGTCATATCCGTCTGTCTGTCTGTCTGTCTGTCCGTCTGTCCGTCCGTATATCACAGGCATTTTATTCAAAGACTACTTACTCAATGAATATTAATGAAATTTGGTGAAAAGGTATTTTGTAGTAGCCGCTACTTAGTTTGATAGCTAAATAATAAAAATAAATATTTTTAGGGGGCCACTCTATACATGTAACAGAAGCTGTTTTTTTTTTCAGCAAACATCAACGTGTCTTTGCAATAACATGGCGGAAGTACCATGAACATACGCTCTTGTGCTGATGCAATTATTCAAGGCTGTGAAACCCTACACTGAGCATGGTCCGACATGCTTCTTTTGTTTCTTGTTCAGTAATGCCATTGCCAACGACATTGCTTCTTTTCCCGGGCGGGTGTATTAATTAGAAAGTTTTTCTTTTGTAATGCCACATTGTAAAATATCAAATACACCATTACATTCATTGTTTCTAATAACATTATTAAGTGGAATATAGTGTTTTTACATTAATTTTACTTGTAAATTATAAAAATATCTTTGAAGAAAAACCAAACAACGGTGATAACTAATCTTGACTTCTACGTAGTTTGCACGTTTGAAGCATATAAAATGGCAAATTACTGTTGCGAATTTGCGATACATACAGTATAATGGATTAATTATAAATTACTTTCTATAATTTGCGGGATCCCCAGATCCGCGTTTTGAAATAGGTACGGGATCCGACAGATTAATAAAACCAGCGAGATCCTATTTTTAGTTATAAAACAGTAAGTAAGTACTTGACGGGTCTTTATGAAAATTTGCAGTTTTATAGTAGGTAAATAACCCTTTGATTATATAATGTCTAGATGGAGCATTCCCTCAGTAAGCCTATGGTAAGCCTAAAAAAAATGAAGCTACTATTTTTGACGTTTCACACTCGTTGAAAATGGCGCGCTAGAATAACTATGGGTAGAACATTTGATAGTATATGGTATAGGAATCTTCTTACCTCTCAAAAAGTACGTCCATTTGACCGTACTAGTACATTTTGACAGTTCTTTGCTTCAATTTTAGATGCCGGAATAGGAATCAAGACATTATCTAATCAAAGTAAATACTATAATTATTATTATTTACACTATGAATCTCTAACTAACGTCTATCGGAAACGAGCAGCAACGTATTTTTTGTCGAACCATAATGGTTTATCACAAAAAAATTCACAATTAGATACACAATTTTGTAACCCATGGAATACATAACTTCACGCTAAAACTTTATGGAGCTAAACACATTTTCAAGTTTGATGTGCGAAGTAGTGAACAAAATAGTCTCGAAGCTATGCTAGCGGTTCGAATCAGGATCGAATCTGATGTCTGGATATATCCTTTTATATTTTTTTAAATTGTATTTTTCCTTTTTTAATATTTTTCTCAATGTTATAGTTATTTTTTCGACCGTAGGTAACTTCTTTACTTTGGTTATCAATTTTTTATATTAAAAATCAAGTAAAATATGCACCTAGGTAAGATATCTATAGGTAGGTATTGCATGCACTGCTGAGAGTAATGAATTAATCGTGATAGAAATGAAAAACAATATTAAAATATAATTAAAAAGTAGGTATTCGACATTTTCTAAAAAAAATCGGTTGTCTGTAAAGTCGGTTTACTGACGATAGCTGAACGTGACAACGTCATAAAAAAAAATACTGATGGAATGGTTTCATTTTTCAAAAGAAAATTTTAATTTTATTTGTTTGATAGATATTTTGAATGGAAGAGAAGGAGGTAAATAGAAATCACAATTGAATTGATCAAGTTACATTTATTTGTACGCATAAATACAATTATGTCAATTTTTATTTATTTATTTTTACAATGTACATAGTTTTTACGAAAACATGTAAATGTATGATTGTATAGCAGCTGTCCACGCGGACGCATCGCTCACTCAAGTAGGAGAGACAGATGTCGAACGCTGCCGAACGCGGAGGCCGATTGTGCCTCTTTGTCGCTCGTTCCGCGCTCTCGCTTGCACTTAAATGGAACGCCTCAGAGCGAGGTAACGTCTCATGAGTGATGTTTTTCCGTGCGTTCAGCCGGCTCCATCGAATTAAAAGACGTTGTCACGTCAAAAAGACAACGTACATAAAAAAAACATGTAGCGCCATCTATGAAATCAAATTGTTCACCATGATCTAATAAATTTATTAGGTTATGGTGATTGGCACCATTGTTCTATTTAATGATGGTTTTAATGTACTAAAACCATCTTGCATTTAATTTTTAACAAGAATAACAACTATAAGTAAAGTGAATACTGTATGTACATATTACAAATTTTAATGTTGAAATCAGTTCCACAGAGAAAATAATCACTACGTTTTACTCAGTTCAACAACATTCTCAGTGCAACAACCATAAAGGAATTATTCAAGCCTGGTCGTATACTTTTTTTTAGATTATTTGCAATATATTGACTCCAGTTTTACAACAAATTATTTTTTCTAACCAAGTTTGGTCTTTGTTTTAACCTAAAGTTTAAGGTATAAACTGGCAGCACTGTATGAAACGTCATTGACGTATTAAAATGTGTATGATAAAAATGGTGCCCGTTTACCAGCTGGCATCCAGTCTGTAATTTTTAAGAATTGACATTGTGATGATAAAAATCGTGTAGCATGGCGTCGGCACGGGCGTCTGTTCTTGATTTAGTCAAACATTATCAGACAATTATAGAAACACATCCGCAGGATGAGGAGAAAGTGAGTTTTAGTTGTACTCATCTTCCATTTGGTGTATTCCCACAAATGATTTTAAATTAAATTATTCTATTTTATGAAATTGTGATAATGCAGCTTTTGAAAAAATAACCAAATGACATGTCATATTGCGTCGAAATATTAATTAAGCAGAATGGTATATTTGCGATATTTTGCGAAATTTGATGAACATATGTATGATAATGTAATATCGCCTTTCCCTTTGTAAACATCTTTAGGTCCAGAATTCAATTAACCATGCTTTTATTACAAAGATGATGAAGGATATTGTATTTTGTAGATTTTAAAATGCATAGACAAGTTGTTCAGCTTGGATGTGACAGTTCAACACCTTCAAGAGACAGGTGTGGGTCGCACAGTAAATGCCTTGCGCAAAGAAACAGGAGATGTTGGGCAGGCGGCGCGCTCCCTGGTCTATAAATGGAAGCTGATGGTAGCTGCTGAGGAGAGTGAACCAGAAGAACAAAACAATGACTGTGAGCAAGCTAAATTTTAATAAGTACTAGTGCATAATAATAAGACTAAATGTGATGTGATAAAATATTTCTACTTGTGAATAACATTCCAACTAGTTAGCCCGTTAGTTTTTAATTGGAAAATTTATTATATCTAACACTTACCTACCTCTAAGCTATGGATATCAAAATGTGCACTAAGCAAAAAATAAAGAAGAAATCTTCAATAAGTCATGAATCTTATTCATTATACCATTTTTAATATGCATGTGTTTTTATTTTATCACAGACACAATAACAAATTGTTGGATCCATTACAAATAACAAAGACTTCTTATTTTATCTAGTACAATATTATGATAAAAAGAGTTTATTTTGTTACACTGTTTCTTAACATGTGATTGAAACACTTCACAAGAAAAAAATTATTGATCTAAAACAACAAACCATTACTGACTAAAGATTCACTTTATTTCTAAACATTTGACATATAATCATTATCTAGTCTCTATATTAAAACTTATGCTTTATTTGCATAGCTTATATGAAAAACAATTAATAATAGACTATTTTTCCTGCTTATTACATATGTGAAGGACAGCATTATACTATATAAATGATGTTGGTTTTGAATGTTAAATAAACAACCATTGCTTGAATAACCTGAACTATAATGTAATTTTTAGGGTTCCATACCTCAAAAGGAAATATGGAACCCTTATAGGATCACTTGTTCTCCATCTGTCTGTCAAGACCCTATATCTCGGGAACATGTGGAGGTATTGAGTTGAAATTAAAACCATATAGTCAGGTCTACAGTCCTTGGTAGCTGTGAAAAATCAAACTTCTAATTTAACATAAGAAAAGAGATACATTTTAGGCATTTATTTTAAAAACGGCTGGACTCAATGCCTGTACTATTGATAAAAATATTATAATGTACCTACAAATTTGTAGGGATTCCTTGGTAACCAAGTTTATCTCGTACTTAATTAGTCTCGCTTTTAATTAGTCTAACACTATTTTAGCATCCACATACAATGGTCATGGAAGCGGGAAGGATTCAGATGATAATGCTCGGAGTCATTCAACTTCAAGATCAAATGAAAATAAAGAAATGAATGGAAGCTATAGTGGTGGTAAAAGAAAATACCATAGCAGTGAGGTGAGTATTTATTTATAGACTTTGCCAATATAGGCATATTAAAAAAATAACATTTTTTTTAAATATAAAATAAGAGTGCCAATTTGAGTTAATTTCTATGTCTACATTTGTTTGTGGTTTATGTTTTACAGCTAAGCTGCTGAATTGGGATTGGTTAGTTAGGATTGGTAAAAGCACATAGTAAAATGCTATGCTAATGAAATTAAAGTTTTAAAGCTAATTAAATATTTAGAATGGTATTCAATACAATGGCTTTACTATAATAAAGCAATATGTTTTTTCTGAATGAAATTGTATACCTACATTTTAAAATTCTTGCTTTGGAAACCTTATCAAAGATAGTGTAGGTATCATAATATATTTTAACTGTATAAAATACCACCGTAATAGTTGATAAAATAGTATAACGGGTGTTTAAAACATGCTAATGTAATTACAAAACACATATTGCAGAAACAATTTGTATGGCCTATGCAATTCAAAAAAATAAATTATATAAACTGAAGGCAAATTTATTCACAATTAGTAAGGGTAAAGACAGTTACTACATTATAAAAAAAGTTTGTACTAATCAGGCAATAGTAGGTCAAAAAATTAATGTTGATTCATAATCTGACATGTTATTGAATATCATCATCAAAACAAACACTAAAAGTTACTGAACTGATGATAAGAACTTATGACATCATAGTGATTCCATACAAATATCAAATGTTGTTTTGACATATTTCATAAAAGACTCATTTGACTTGAAAATCAACCCTATTTTAGCAAAACCTTGCACATACAATTAGAGAAGGACTAGTGACTCAGTAGTATATGGGAAACATAAATACTTCTCATACAGTATTACAAAGTTGAATGAATGAATATGAATACAATCATTGTCTTATTGGTGAGAGAAAATATCACATGAGATTCAAGTGGTCAAGTGGAACCCCATGTGTGATATTTTCTCTCTTCTTCAATCTTCAATTGTGATTACTTGAAGATTTTATCTTACATGGACTTAATCCAGTCTTGGGAACCAGGACTCCTCATGATCCTGCCTCTTGGATCTGCTCTATAATTAAATCCATAGGATACTATCTTCAAGTTTAACTTTCATTATACTCCTAAGGTTGACTTAATGAAATAATATAAATTCTATACTCTGTTTTGCCTTGTCAGTGAAACAAAATAAAATCATATGACTGGTCTAGTGGTTAGTGACCTGACTGCTAAGCATGAGGTTGTGGGTTCAATCCCCACCTAGGATAAAACATTGTGTAAATAGCACAATGGTTTATTTTGTGTCTGGGTGTAATTTATCTATAATATATGTATGTATTTAGAAATATATAAGTATGTTTATCAGTTGTCTGGTTTCCATAGTACCAGCTTTGTTTAGTTTGGGATCAGATAGCGTTGTGTGAGTTGTCCCAAGATATTATTATATGAAGCCATGACAAATTTTAACTAAAAAATACTTTTGAGCAATTTGAACAAGGGCCTTACTGAATCTTCTACTTGGATTATTATAACTTTCGCAACTAATAGGTCAAGAGTTGAATATCTATAATGTTTTATCTGTTTTCTAGCTACTTAGATAAAGATTTAAAAATCTATTTCAGGAAGAAGAACCTCACAAACGGCGGAAACAATCTAGTTCTAGTGAAGACAATTATAGGGAATCTCGAGGTAAAAATAGAAAACGGGAAGATTCAGAGAGTGATAGCAATGGAGACAGTGAGAACTCACATAGTGATGAGACAGACTCTGAAGCGTCAGAATCTTCATATGAAGAAATAAAAGTTAAACAAGAAGTGCGAGAATCTTCATATGAAGAAGTAAAAGTTAAACAAGAAGTGCGAGAATCTTCATATGAAGAAGTAAAAGTTAAACAAGAAAAGCGAGAATCTTCATATGAAGAAGTTAAGATTAAACAAGAAGTGCCAGAAATTAAAAAAGAACCTACAAGTAGTCATAAATCTACATTGAAACATTCGTCAAGCAGTGAGCACATGGATCCCAAAAGCTCAAGCTCCAAAAAACATCATGATGACCATAAACGTTCTACACATCACAGCTCAGAATCTAAAGTAAGGCGGACTTCTCCAGAAAAGTCTTCTACAAAGGAAAAGAGTCACAGTTCTGACAGACATAGCAGTCACAGTTCTGAAAAACGTAGCAGTCACACTTTTGATAAACATAACAGTCAAAGCTCTGACAAACACAAGAGTTCGAAAGAAAAAGAATCCAGTTCTGATAGAAAGCACAAATCTGATGCTGAGAAAAATCAGAAGGAGTCAAAGTCAAGCAAACACAGTAGTTCTTCTAATACAGACAAGCACAAGTCAAGCAGTTCTCACAAGTCTGACAGTGAGAAACACAAGTCAAGTTCTGACAAACACAGCAAGTCTGACAAACACAAGAGTTCCAGTCATCCACATAGTTCAGAAAAGGAAAAGCACAAGAGTTCTTCAGAGAAGGATATTTCTAAACACAAATCAAAAGAAAGTAGCAGCAATGGTACCAGTTCTGTGGAAAAGCATAGTTCTTCTAGTAAAGACAGATCAAAAGACAGAAGTAGTTCTTCAAAGGAAAAGTCAAGTAGTGAGAAGAAGCATTCATCATCTAGTGAACACAAATCAAATTCAAATGAACAGAAGTCATCATCAAGTAGTAGTAAGGATAAATCGGAAAAGAGTAGCGACAGGAGTGAAAAGAAAAGCCATAAGTCAAGTTCTTCGTCACACAAGAGTAGTATGAAGTCTAGCAGCAGTAGTAAAAAAGATGATGTACCAAAGAAGAAAGTTCAAATTAATGAAGGCGCTGACAGTGATGATGGAATTGATTGTGGATCAGGTAATGTAACAGTTCTTATTACCATACTATAGACATATGCTTGTACATTTTGTTTTAACTTTGACTTTATATGGCATTTCAGGTGCCAGTTTTGCTGAAGCCCTTGGCATGATTAGTCCTGCAAAGCCTAAAAAGAAGCCGGGCTTCCAACTAAAGGATACAACTTCACCAAACAGTGATGTAAGTATGCAAATTATTCATGATCCAAATAAACTAGTAAAAAGTATGTCAAGGATGATTAATTTGGTCAGAATGAATATGAATGAATGAATGATCATTGTTCAATATGCACTTTAACTCGTAAATCATTAAATGTTAATAAACTTTCGCCATTTGTCACGGGAACTTCCCGTGACCACGGCCGTTGCAATACGGTCGAAACGTCGGGCAATAAACAAGGTATTTTACCTTAAATTATTCACGCGATTAAGACCCTTAATATATATATTTTAATAATCGTAAATCATTGTTAAATGTATGCAACAAAGTAAACATTTTTTTTTGCTCTTGTCAATTCGCCATTATAATTTATATGTTTAATTATATTTATTCAGGTGCAGTACTGCAGCAACTCTATATATCTAGGCCGAATAATAGTCATTATCAAATATTATTCCAGTTAAATTGCGTAACTATCTTTTTACGAGTAGAAGTTATTCAAGTTCAATTTTTGGAATATAGACCTTGTGTTGAAGAAAATAAAATATATTTTCCAGTTAAGTCCAGCGGCATTACTCGCTCCTACAGCGAAGCTCGCTCCATTACCCGCGTTGGAGATATCGTCACTGCCGGAGATATCGCCCAACTACAAACCGCGACCGCCGCCACGACCGCTACCGCACTTCAGTGACGAAGATGCCATGAACCATGTCATATCCTCTAAAAACCAAAGGTTATTTTTTATTTTTATACTTACCTATGTAAACTAAGCAAATAAATAATATGTAAGACTAGCTTTCACACGCGGCTCCGCTCGCGTGATCTCAGTTATCACGATAGAGGATATCGTGTGTCCTTTGGGCCTCAAACTATTTCTATACCAAATTGAATTTAAATCGATTGAGTGGCTTAGACGTGAAAATGTAACAGGCAGACTTTCTCATTACTACTTTCACATTTATAAAATGTTATAGCTGTCACCCGCGCCACCTGTCATTGATGACTTTACTCTGGTAAGGGTTGATTTTCGCTTTCAATAAAAATGCTGAAACATGTGTATCTTTATTTACAAAATAAAGATACACATGTTTTTTCAATTAAAAATTTGAACTAACTTCAAAACTGACCGAGTTTCATGCCAACTTACTACCCCTGTTTAACCCTCTTAGCAGTTGATTTTCCAAAAACGCTGAAATCCGTGTTTCTCCATTTTCTTTACTAACTTTAAAAACTGACGGAGTTTTAAACAAACTTGCAACCTTTTTATCTAATTAAAGGTAGATTTTTAAAAAACGCTGAAATATGTGTTTCATTATTTTAAACCAAAAAGCCAAATATGAAATTTTATAGATATAACTTTTAAACTGATGAAGTAATTCATATAAACTTGCTATCTCTATTTTACCTCTTTCAGGGTTGATTTTACAAAAACGCTGATGTAACTCTGTCTGTCTGTTATCTTTTCACACTTAAACCGCTTAACCGATTTAGATTAAATTTTGTATGGAGATAATTTGAGTCCCGAGGAAGGGCAAGCCATCCATGCGGGCGGAGACGCGGGCGAAAGCTACTATAAGAAAAATATAAAAGACTTAATAAAATATTGGCTAAGCGTTGTTCGTATATATTCTTCTTGCTACTTCCATAACAAATTTCATCAAAATTACAGTAATATTTTCTGAAATTAGCACATTCAAACAAATTATTCTTTTAAGAATAATCGGACCGATTCCGGAATGTGATGGTTTAATAAATAATAGCAATAACAATATTTTCGACATGATAAGCATCGGAAATTCCCTACGTCCTCAATAAGGTTTTAATTTACCTAATATCGTATTTCTTATCTTACAGAACTAAAGTATATTCTGGGAACAAAGTTATAGGGAAAATACCAACGCTCTATGAAATGTGTGTTCATGTCCTTCAAGAACATATTGATGGTAAGTAATCTCTTTATAAAATACGAGTATTTTACCTTCATAATATTATCGTTATATTGTACTACATACGGTGTTAAAAAATTGACAGTTTTTATTACAAAATTAACACAACAAAAAAACACAATATTTTTTGACTTTAACAATATTTCATAATATTGTTAGGTACACTTTACGTGCGAGAGTTTTTGTAGGAAGCCCGCCTATTGTACCTGTCTAATTTGTGACGAAAGCCAAGATGCGGTGTAAATCCGGGCGTTAGCGAAGCCCTAAATTACAATGTACATACAGGCTGATATGTAATATACTAATAACCTGGCTTAACGTGGCTTCTTTACATAACACTAAATAACTTTGTAATATCAGTTTTGGAAAATATTTAATACTAGCTGTCCCGCGCAACTTTACGTTTTTGCAACATTTTTCATTACTGCTCCGCAACAAATGTTATGTCTTTGTTCTTCATTCTATTTTCAAAATAGGATAGGAGAAGACAAAACTTTCACACTGATAGTTGACTAGTATAATTAAATTGCTGAGTGCATTGTGAAGTAAACCAAATCAACTGAGTCTGCTATAATAAATGGTGAAATAAAAAACTAGACACTGGCTGAAATAGCCAACACTTGTTGGGAAGCCTGGTTATAAATAAAGTCCACATACAACCTTACTAGCTGACCCGCGCAACTTCATCTGTGTCGTTTTTTCCCTCCGCGCCTATTGGTCGTGGCGGGATGTTATTATAGCATAAAGCTGTGGCGGGATGTTATTATAGCATAAAGCTCTGTCGATCACTAAATTTTTCGATTTAGCGCGTTCAACCAAAAAACAATCCCTCACCTTTATAATATTAGTATAGATTCTCGTGAAATATTTAAGGGTACGAACCTATTATTTCGCATACCTAGTGTATCTAAGTATAGTATATCGACGATGAAGTATCAATATCTCCTATCTCAATTTTTTCGATTTTTTTTTTATTTCACCAATCGATGCATTTTTTCATTCTCTATCTCCTGATAAAAACACACGAATTTCAACTTAAAAACAACGTAAATACGGATCAAATGAAAATAATACTAACTCTGTTAGTTTCAAATCATGCTGGAAATACCTACTATCTGTATAAAAGAAATACCTCCTATCTCCTTGAAGCGCGTGCGAACCTGTTCGATGTTTCAGGGAGGGGGGTGTGTCTCACGCGGGAGTTTGCCCCGCGCGCACCTTGCCCCGCTCCGCTGATGCACTGTGACCTTCCGCCATTTCGAATTACCGCGTTACAATTGTTGCATCGATTTATTGATTACGTGCATAAATTATACTAATTATAGTGAAATAGTGCTTTATTTTGCTAAATTATTCCTGGATATCACTGTAAATGGTAAGTACTATGGAACTAGTGTACTAATATGAAATTAATATTATGTTTTCAAACAGAAAATAGACTGATTAGATAGATTTGAAATAGATAGGAGATATTGCTTTTGATTAAAATTTATTTAGTGGGATAGAAGTGTTTGTTGCTCGCTAATAGATAATTCTGTTCATTTTTAGCTAAAATGCCGCGTCCGGGAAGTTCGAGATGGAAAAAAATTGTAAATGATATTAATAAAAATCAGACAGCAATGGCGACTACCACCAAAAAGACACAACCAACGCTGGATAATGAATCTCGTAAGTATCATAGTCAAACCTACCAGACAATCTAACATTACAAGTAACACGCCCATACCTACCTACTTCAAAGGACAGTGTAGGTACTTACAAAGTACGTACCTGCAGAGTAGCCACCTACTATGTTTTTCATGTCAATCGTTATGTTGTGTGTGTTTTGTTTGTGCGTAGGTACATGTACAATACGCAACTATCACTTACTTGTATGTAATTTATTATTGTTTCTTCAGGCATTGGGACTAAAGAAAATGAGACAGGAGTGGGAGACCAGGAACCGATTAATAAAAATGTGGATGAAATACAGCCTGGTAAGATTACCCTCTTAAGTAAAGTGATATTATTAATCGGTAGGTACTCGGTGTGTTAGCTTTTGGAGCCTTAACTAACGGCATACCTACTATTCATGGCATTGACCAATATTTTTTGTGATGAAGGGGTTAATTTGTTCGTTAAGTAGGTAGGTAGGCTGTGAGGCTCCTGTGTTAACCACTTATCAAAACCAGACACATTTACTTTGTTTTACTTACTACCTATCCATGCTTCACGGAGTCCCTGATGGTGGCAGGGCGCGGGTTTCCTCTTTTTTTTTAAAAACCCCCTTATGGTTAACCTATGTAATGTTAGCTACCTCTTCTTAAGTAATGTTATAACTACCCACATTTAATCAATTTCTTTTTGTAGCTGGCTGTCTTCGCACCGCTAATGAGAAGGATCGCAGGAAATCGTCAGAAATTGAAGAGATGTCATACCAGGTCCCCTTATCATCTGTTGTAGCTAATAAAACGCATACAGAGGTTGTTGGTGCAGATGAGGGCACAAAATTTTATAAAATTGTTCGCTCTCTTTCACTATCCCATCTAACAGTAGATACCCAAAATAATTTCAGTGTACTCAAAAAGAGTTCTTCTCTTCCTAATCTAAATGACGATCGATTTAATTTTGTAGACAGTTTATTTCATGCATTTCATAGAATTTCTGCGGGTGATAATCAGGAGTTTATACCTGAAAGTACAAATGAGGAGTTTTTTGCCGATATAACCTACGGTAACGTGAATGAGGGCAGAAAACGAAAACATACAGCTGAACCTAGCTCTTGGAAAAGAAACAAGGCTAAACAGCTCCGTATGCGTGGTGATGAATACTTGGGATATAGGAAACCTAAAGGAGAAAAGATGGAACAAGACACAGTAAGATCTGCCAGGGAGTTACAGGAAACTTGTAAATCTAAATACTGTGAAAAGAGTAAGTTTCGGGGATGTAACCGTTTCACTGAAGAAATGCGTAATCAGATACATACTCACTTTTGGAAGAATATGTCGTGGGACCAGAGAAAAATTTATGTCAATGGACTGGTGAAAAGCTTGGAAACAACTCAAAAGACAAGAAAAGTATTAGCAGCTGGTGATGATGATGATAAGTCGAGGCGACAATGTACGCTGTCGTACTTTCTACCTATCAAAGACCAAAGCAATGTTCAGGTATGTAGAACTATGTTCCTAAACACATTATCTCTTGGTAGTTTTACTGTGCAGTCATGGGTAAAGAAGTCAGTTTGTGGTATTACTCCTGATAGACAAACCTTAAATGAATCACGGCAAAGAGCCATAAAACCCAGAGACGAAAGAAAAGTTCATTGTGCGAATACCTTTCTCAACAATCTTCCGAAACTGCCATCGCATTACGCAAGGAAGGACACCACAAAGTTGTTTATAGAACCTACTTATCACACTCTTACAGATTTGTTCAATGCTTACAAAAACTATTGCATGTTGAATGAAGAACCGCTAGTGTGCAGGTTCACATTTGAAAAGATGTTTCGTGAAAAAAATCTATCACTTTATACCCTTAAGAAAGACATGTGCGATGTTTGCTCGAGCCACAAAGCTGGTAATCTAAGTGAAGCCGATTTTCAAATTCACACCATCAAAAAGAACAGAGCAAGGTCTGAAAAAGAGGAGGACAAAAAGAAATCTGCCAATGGGGAATACATTCTCCTGACGTTAGATTTAGAGGCCGTTAAGGTGTGTCCTTATCTCACTGCCAGTGCATTGTATTTTAAAACAAAGCTGGTATGTCACAATTACACCATTTATAATTTGACCTCGCACCATTGCACTTGCTACTGGTTTGACGAAACCGCTGCAGATTTAACAGCGAGCACCTTTACTTCTTTCCTCCTTGATTATTTGGAAAAGCATTGCTTAACACTGGAAAAGAAGCCGATAGTTATCTTTTCAGACGGTTGTACTTACCAAAACCGTAATGTTGTCCTTTCCAATGCGCTGTTACTGTTTTCTCAAAAGAACGAAGTAACCATAACACAAAAGTATTTAGAACCCGGGCACACTCAAATGGAGTGTGATTCTGTACACAGTGCAATTGAAAGGAAATTAAAAAACAGAGAGATACACCTCCCGAGTGACTACGTTTCCATCACGAAAGAAGCTCGAACGCCACCTTATGATGTCGAACACGTTAATTTTGATTTTGTCAAAAATTATGCTGATCCTGACACTTGGGTGTACAAAAGCATTCGTCCAGGACGTAAAGCAGGTGATCCTCAAGTGGTCGACATAAGAGCAATTCAGTACAATCCAGATTTAACATTATTGGTCAAGTTAAACTTTGATGACGATTGGATGGAGCTTCCACAAAGACCCAGACCACTTAGACAAGTAAGTTATTCGCAGCTTAATGCTAGTCCTCTCCCGATCAAAGACACAAAATTTAACCATCTACAACAGCTAAAAACTGTTTTGCCAAGAGACTGCCACCATTTTTACGATACATTGCCACATTTACAATAAGTAGCTTTATGGGAAAGCGTCAAAATATATTTTATACTATTATGTGTGTTTTTTCGAGAAAATATTATTTTGTTTTTGGTATAGTTTATCTATTATTGTTAACTTGAAAAGTATTAATTTTTCATGCGTAAATGCTAAATCTTTTTAGAAAGTAATTTCTTATTTTTGATAGTTTTAACATGACTGTGACTTTTTTATAACTTTACTGCTGACACCTACCTACCAAGGCAAATATTTTGTATGTTTGATGTTTATGAGTCGCTGTATAAATGATTATAATAATTTAAAGATGTTTAA
Source organism: Herminia tarsipennalis (assembly GCA_945859575.2). NCBI lineage: Eukaryota > Metazoa > Arthropoda > Insecta > Lepidoptera > Erebidae > Herminia > Herminia tarsipennalis. The sequence goes on from OX243835.2 coordinate 14,517,401, forward strand.
TGTGTTAATTGGAAATAAAACTACTTTTTTAATAAAAATAACTCTTTGTAATACCTCCTATCAAAATCTAGTTTATCCTAAATAGAATCAATACCTCCTATGTCTGATTATCTTCTTAATTAGATATCCTACTCATAATTCACCAATAGTAATATAAATTGCCTCCAAATAAGCTTCTTTTTGCATTAAAAATATCTGAAAATTGTAAACAAAATAAAAATTATTATGTTTTTTTTGCTTCCTGTAAAGTTACTGATTTTGAGATAGGAGATATTGATACTTCATCGTCGATATTTTCCGTGTAACGCACACACGAAAAATATACTATACCTAGTGTGGCACACACTAGGTATACTTTACCTACCTACTTTAAAAAAAAAACTTTGCTCTTATATTTAACATGCTACGTGAGGTACCTATACTTTAGTAACAGTATTTTAACTAGAGAAAATGTTTATCTTCTTCTATCAAATTTTAAAACAATCACAAACCCTTCGCTACTAATATATATAAATATATATACTATAATAGTCAATTTTCTCTCCTCCTCCTCTCTTCCTCAATCTCCTCCCGAAAAGTGATCTTGGTTACGCATACGCCTTCATTAAATTACAGCTCTTGAATTCACGGGTGGTGTGCCATATGAAATCCTTAAGCCCGTTGTTGACAAGGCCACTGCGAATCAGCTTTACTTGCTAGAACATTATAACAATTATTTGATGGAGGACACTGACCACTTGTGGCAAGGCTTCTGTCAGAAGAAATTCAGAAACAAACAAAGGCAAGAAATGGAAACTTGGAGGGAAATGTATGCGGTAAGTTGTTTGACATGCAAACTTTTTTATATTATAGTATCTAATCTGTCAAATACTGCGTGATAGTTTAATTTTTTGAATTTAGTAAAACTTCATTTAAATATAAATAAATCGTTACATTTTTGCCCATCATATTTGTCCGGGAAAAAAGGTAATTTCCAGGTTTGCATATCTAAAAAATATGTTTTACTTATATCTATTTAGGCGAATCATCATAAGGAAGCGCTCGAGGTCCGCAAATCATAGTAGGGTCCGTACCTGAAAAAATCTGGGAATTATTATTTGTAGTTAGATCTGTGGAAATTTATAAATGTGGCTTGGCTTTGTGGTTGGCCAAACATGCACGCGGGTGAGGCCGTGAGCAACAGCTAGTAAATTATAATGTACAGTACGATCAACGTAACTTGACCGGATTGAAGTTAGGTTCATATCACTTTCGCGCATACGCTTACGAAAACGACTAATTATGTTTAATCAATTAAAAATACTAACAACATTTTAATTCAACAATATAAAAACACTATTTTAATGAGTTCTTAAAGTTTAAATTTAAAACAGTTACAGTAAATACTAAAGAAACTTTGAAAAACAATTTCTTTACGAAAATAATCACAAAAAAACATGAGTTAGTAAAACTAATTATGACAATGTAATGCGTAATCGCATCTCTAATTCTCTTGGTTTAGTTACCGCCTCCGCCCACGCTTCCTGTCACCATTTACTTCCAAAAAATCTATCTGTGCAACCACTTGTCGCCTACTTTAGTCCCGCCTAGTTACGTTGATCCAACTGTATTAAATGATTCAAATACAATTATCGAGAGGGGTTGTGATAGGTTTATCAAATCACATTGACAGCAAGGATCAGTCAATTTTATATACTGTTGCCTCAGCCCGACACTTTTACGACGTTTTTTATTTTATTTTCAGAGATGTGAAGAAGAACAGGAACACAAACTTAAGTCTCTCACAGCAAATATCAAAATAGCTCAAGAAGCAAAAAAAGCTCCTATCAAACAAACAAAGATGGCTTATGTGGACTCCATTGCTAAACCACCACGGAATGTTGCCAAAAAACAGGTATGATTTACTTCTATTTTAGTGTTGCCACTAATGTAGTAGAACTGAGTGTTTGGGATATTTTGTGCAGTAGATAAATGACAGGTAAAATGTCCACCGCATTAATATGTGTTGCATTGAAAACTTCGACAGAATTCGCAAGTATGGTCGTAACTTATCAGTAAATATTTCGCCAGACAACGTATTTGTCACAGTCGGCTAGAATGACACGTTTATACATGAGTTTATTATTGTTATTTGATTCGTCTAGAACAAGGATTCCCAAACTATTTTGGGCAAGAGACCTCTTTTCCAAAATGAAATTATACCTCAGACCCCCCATAGAAAAAAAAAAACAAGCACGCTTATCGACTTGAGTGAGAGATCGACTTTTAAAAGTGTAACAAATACTTATTATAATATTAGTCATTCTTATAACAAGTTGATACGCGTAACACAATTCATACAGTACCTATTTAGAGTTTCAAAAAACTTGTGTTAATTAATAGGAGTCGATTTTTAGACCTCATTGGCCCCCAAAATCAATTTTGTTTATGTCGACCCCTGGAAAACCATATCGGGAATCCCTGCTCTAAAAGATTCCACTCGAAGAAGAAGCTGACTGTCGCACTTGCGAATACTTCGAAATTTATAACCATGGGACATGTTATTGTTTTAATTCTTGATAGTGTCTGCTACAATGTTATAAAATAATTTAAACCGCCTAACCATAATCAATATATACTTAACTAGCGGACGCTTCGCGGTTTCTCCCGCGTAGTTCCCGTTCCCGTGGGAATACAGGGATAAAAAATAGCCTATGTCACCCGGGGTTAGTGTAGCATCACAACGATGAAAGAAAAAAAAATGTATAATTGGTGTATTACGAGTAGCTTAGCTTAGGAGCTACAGAGTAGCTTAAAAGTGCAAAAATCAGAAAAATAAAAAATTAAATTAAAATGCAGCTGTTTCAATGTGGTTTGATTAACATATACATTTTTTTTATGGATGCATCTTATGGTATATAATTATACATTTTAGCTAATAAGCATTTTTGACATTTGGAGCTAGCTAAAATACTAAAATATTAAAAAAAAAATAGGGTGGTTCTCGTCTTTCGGCATTTAGAGTAACATTTATACCGAATTTCAAAAAACTACGAATTTTCTATAGTTTTGGGCTTTGGCAACCTAGTCTTCCAATGGTCGTAAACCTTTTGTCGAAACTTTAGATTTCGGACTGTTCGTTCCACTGTTATGTTTCACTAATGGGTCCAACAGGATTTGCAAGTTCTCATGGACCCATTTTGATAGTGGAACCAATAACACTATTTTTATGAAATATATTTTGGACTAGTGGCCCCACTTGCCATATTTTACTAAAACCTCTATGGTTTCAAATAAAACTTAAAAAAGTAAACACACAATAGCAACTGCCTCTGTCAAATTCATGCAATGTACGAGTACTATGCATTCAAAAAGTGTTATTTCACGATAGATGGGTTTTCAATTCCGGGTTCGCAAAAAATCAATGTTTGTAATAACTATCAAAATATACCTGGTGCTACGGTGGGTCTTTTATAGTTAAACGGTACCACTGAATACTAGTGATGATCCTTAGAAGCGGGAATTTTTTTCCGATTGCTCCGATTTAATTTAATTCATCAAAAGTACAGTCTGTACTTTTTTAACCCTCTCACTATGGGTATTGAAAATAAAGCAATAAAAAGCCCATAACCTTCTTAAGGCAATTATTTTGGTTGGTTTAGCACAAATCAAACTACACATGTTAAGTTAAAAAAAAAACATTTTTTTTTGAAATATACAAAAAAGAAAACAAAAGACTATCTAGACTATCTACTACTAGTAAGTGATCAGCTATCGATAAAAATTATGTAATTAATTAATCATCGAAGTTGTTCCAAAAAATGACCAATTGTTATTTGTTTATGGACTAATTTCATTTGTGTGTTTAAAATAAATATGTCCTTGTCTTTCTGCATATTTCGCCGCTTATTACCACCATTGGCTAATGCTATTTTGTTTATTGATAAATCGTTTTTTTCTTGACCAAAAACACATTTTAATGTGATACTCCTCGAATCGTGAAGAGAGCTGTTATGCGTATTTTAGGACCCTATTATTAAATCATCCAAAAAAATTAAATAACAAATCAAAACTTTATAAAACTGTACGTTGTTTATAACGTTGAAAACTTTGAGAACTTTTAAACGAAGAATAGGAGTAATGATAGCAGTCTTTTCTATATCTCTTTCTGCAAGAGGAATCCATTTATATGCTCTGCGGACATCGATTTTAGAGAATATTTTCTTATACATATTAATATTATAGTTTGCTAATAAATAAGTAAAGTCTTGAAGTCGGGGAATCGGATAACGGTCAGGTTCTGTGAGTGCACTTGGCCGACTATAATACCACAAGGCTTAATACCACCATCTTTCTTGGGTGCAATATGTCAAGGACTGGCCCATGGGCTATTACTCGGTCTACAAATTCCTAATTCCTGGACTATTTTGTATTACCTGTCGGGTTGCAGTTGTCTGGCTTTCGCATACACTGGGAGTCTGGGGGCTGTAACACCTCATGCATCAGTATCTCCATAAATAAAACAGGTTTAGTAAAATCAGGGAATGAACATTTTTCCAAAATAGTTTTACCAGTAGTCGGTGTTTTAATAGTAATCGGTTCAGTGGAGTAGAAGTGGTACCTACAACCAATGATGTTTTAAGTAAAAAGGTGTAGTTAGGGTACAAGCGGTCCCTTAAAATCTAGACAGTTGACCAAGTTTTTATATGTCAGTATCGCATCATCGGCGTCAACAGGTGAAAGCAGCGGATTACATTTTTCTCTTTTTCGCTCATAGATAATAATTAAATCATGCTTTCCTACTTTTACGACTTTTTATAATAGTGTGAATAGTTAATACAATCAAATGTTGTTTATGTAATCTATCTACACCTTCTTACTTAAAACATAATTGCCTACCTAGTTTACGGCCATTGAAATCAATTAACAACTTATAACTAGCTAAGAATTATAAAGTTAATTATTTCAGATAAATTACAATTGCCACGACTTTTGGTAACGAGGTCTATAATTATGACGACTGGTTACTGGTTTATACATGACTGCAGCGTTAGAATCTATGCGACACGACGTAGTACTTAAATGTCAGTGTCAGGATTGCCATTACACTATTTAGAGCAACCATACTCAAATCGTGTTTCGCGAAAATACTAATCAAAATGAAAAAAAGAACTGCAAGCCATAAATGGTTATAAGAGCCATACGATTTTTTTATTGTTATGTGATTGATGAAACGTAAATATATTAACAGAATAAAGGGAAATATTTAAACAGAATCAAAAAGAATACAAAAAATAAAACCAATTTTTGATTATTTTACCCAAAAAGGTCCATCGCCGAAAATGTTTGAGATTTTTTTTTCAACTCCCGCAGTAGGGTACAAGCCCTGTGTCGCGGGGGACTTTACAAACATACAAGTTACGGACACAAAGTACACCCAGACCCGGAACAACAATTTGTGGATCACACAAAGTGGTGTCCCGTATGGGAATCGAACCCACGACCTCTTGCGTAGCAGTCGGACACACTCCCACCGCGCCACAGAGGCAGTAGAATGGATTTTTTAGAACAAATAATTTCATATACAATAATTGCATTTTGTTTTTAAAGATAGAAAAATTTGAATCCAGATTGAATCGAACCCGAGACTTCCGTAGCCAAACCGACGTTTGGCTACGGAAGTCTCGGGTTCGATTCCTACATATATGCTTATAAAAATTACTTAAATCATTTCATAATTATAATTATGTCTTTTCTCTTCGCTTGATTTTATTTAGTTATACTTTCCTCCAGTTTCAATTATTCTTCAGAAATAAATTCTCATAATTATAGTGAAAATCGTAACATAAAAACCGCTTTGCGTTGTTTAGATAGTTTAAAAACATAAACTTTTGGAAGACGAATTTATATAATGATAGTATTATTATTACCTTTTTTAAAATACTTAGACTTTAAAAGACGGAGACGATGTATAAAAATGACATGGATATTGTATGCCCGTCAGAGTACCTTATAAGTGCCTTCGACATGTTGACTGAAGAAGGTAAGTCTTATTTATAGTCTTATAAAATGTTAACAACAGTATTTTCATTTTATAAATACGATTTTGCTTGATGATTTGATTTAAAAAAATATTAACTCAACATGCGACATGTTACTATTAACTAAAATGATTGAATTCTGTTTTTTGCAATAAGGAGTACATTGAAGTGCAGAAACAAGTTTGTCTTGATAAGGCTGTTTCATAGTTATTTAGGCCAAGGGCTTACTATATCTGAGGAAAATATTATGTGTAGCATTGTATGAACTGTTCGTTAGTTTTAAGGGGCATTAAAGCGCACTTAGTTGTTTACGTAGATATCGTAGTGTGGTTAGGTTTACTCGAACAGTATTCCAGACATTAGGTAGGCACTCGGCGAAACGTAACATCAAATGGTTGGACTCAAGTGTTTTGTGGAGTAGGTATGCTGCGGACCGCTTGTCCGAGCAAAGTAAATAAGTTCCACTGTGAAGCCTCATCTCGTATGAGCACAAACTTTAGTAATAATAATAATAATATCTTGGGACAACTCACACAACGCTATCTGATCCCAAACTAAGCATAGCTTGTACTATGGAAACCAGACAACTGATAAACATACATTTATATTTCTAAATACATACATATTATAGATAAATAACACCCAGACACAATAAACCATCGTACTCATCACACAAAGTTTTATCCTGGGTGGGGATCGAACCCACGACCTCTTGCGTAGCAGTTGGACAGATGCCCACCGCGCCACAGAGGCAGTCAAAAAAAAAGTCTGTTACATAAAATAAGTTCATCAGTCAACGCTCGTCGCCTTACGTCCTACCTGTCATTCGACTGTGTAACATCTGTTGATGAACTCGTCCCCACACTGTCATCTTCTATGCTCTAGACTCGTGTCAATGTCTATTAGTTGTAAATAAGTGGAGTATTTTGTTGCAGGCTGTTCATGGTACCGCTCGCATGGCTACGGGTAGTCCAGCGGCGCGAGTGGCCGCCCTAGCCGCTGCGCCCAACGTACTGCGAGCCGGGGCCGGAGTCCGAGCAGGGGCCGCACCTCCCAGCACATCATCCTCCTTCCACAAACCTAAGAAAGCCCCACTCATGGCCAAAGCTCTACAATACATGCGAGGCCGCAAGCGATGATATCGTACGACGAGTTGGGAAAATGGCGGCAGACTGCTCAACGTTTATAGTATAAAAATACATGTACGACGTGTAAAAATCGAAATCATAAGTCTTTGGGCATTTCAAGCGTACGAGTAGCTGAAACATGGCCATGTCATCAATTCATAAGAAGAAATCATGCAAGGTTTGTCGTCTTCCTTACGCCCTGTTCGATCGTCGGTTAACCCTCTTACAGATCACGTACCGAAAATATGTGAGTGTTTTCCAAACGTTTTAGGGTTAAAAGTGCTCGGTTCGCCCCTAACTCTTCTCTCTGAGTGTAAAATTCGCCCGCGAATTTGGACCGAGCGTTTCGTCTCGGTCTCGACAAATCGTTATCTGTAAATAAGTTATATTAGTGATTTCTGTGTGATTTTGTATCATTTGTACCCGTACGGTTATCGCCCGAAACGTTTTATATTTTGACGTAGCCTTTAGTCCTTTTGTGATTTATTTTTAGAATAGTCTCGATTTCAAATTAAGTGTCTATATTACTGAGTGTTAATTTTAGAACGGTCTAAGTGTTAAATTGTAATTGTAGCTCCACTATAATCTTGTAGAACAATAATCGGTGTTTAGAACTATTTAAAGATATCTGTATAATGAATTCGCTGTAGGTTTACCTTTTGTCTTTGTCTAATTTATTTTTTAATCGATTTATATCGACACTACCTCGTAGCCAAATACACTATCAATTTTAATTGAATAAATTTAAAGCCTCTTAAGTCATATGAAATACAGATTTCTTTTCGCCATATTTAAATATTTTCTTACAATTACAATACTATTTTTAATTCTTTTATAAAATTGATGCACTGTCGCTCGTTCACTTAGCCGGATTTTATTATAATTGTTCCTGTTTGAAACCAAAAAATAGGCAGTGTACAAAAAAAAATGTAAAATGTCTAGAACAAATAAATTTTGAGCTTATCAGAATTTTATAGGAATTAAGTTAGTGTATGTCTTCACGTCAAGTAAAATTATCCTTGCGATATAATATTACATTGACACTCTCGAGTCGACAAGATGTTTGTCTCTGGGATAACTTTACTGGGACCGGCCATTAGAGTAATAATGTCGACACTATAATTAATTTTGATATAATGTAAACAGATGTGTACTTATAGCATTTGTTCGTGTCATCAGAACTTTTAACCAGAATGTTTTAACATAAGTATCTAAGCAATGAGTGGAATGTCAGAATTGTACCAAAAGAAGAGGTGTGCTGTGATATGTTTGAAATAGAACATAAGGGTCATTGTTCACGAGACAGGTTTTTTTCGGAGCTAATCAGGGTGACCTACAAAGTTAGGTAAAACATTCTGAAGACTCGTTTACTGTTGCCTTCTAATACAATGTGAAAAACCGGAGGAAAAACGTCTCATGAACAAGAACCGTAATTGTGATGTAGTGTTCTGTAAGACGCGAGATGAAGCGATTCAGGGATGTATTTTTAATGTATTAGAATATTTATAGATGTTTTAGAAACATTAAATTTTTACTTCTGATGTCGTTCACAAGGGCCAAACACATTTCTACGAAGCGACGTATTACATCACATTAACTAAGAAAAATCATTCTGCGACGCGCCGCCGCTAGTCGCGTCGTAGAGGTGTGTAAGGACCCTTATGCTAAAGGGTAACGAATTATAATTTCTTAGCAGTACACGTAGCTCAATTGAGGAATAAATGTAAAACAATTTGTTTTATAATGTATTTTTAAAATATCACAGTGATTTATTGACACAAACTGGTACATTGAAATATATGCTTTACGGATTATTTATAGTTTGTTTATTTGTTTCGGTATTTGAATATAAAAACTAAAATTTTTGTATATTTTTAAACGATTTTTGTCCCAAAATGTCTCAAATTCCTTGACAAAGTTGGATAAGTTAAAATAAAAAGAAATCTTTTCAATGCATGTCCTACCCAAAGAATCTGAAACTTCGTAATTTATAAATTAACACCGTAACACGCCAACACCAATAAAAGTAAAATAGTGATCTGTACCATCGACGCGATAATTCAGCATGCTTGTAGTTCACCTTGAACCTATTTCCAACATTAATTATGTACCTATTGATTATTGATTTTTACAACTGAAAAAAATCTGACAAACACATCTGAAAAATATATCAGAAATTATATCTGGTCGGATAGATGTTTTGGCAATCCAGCGGTCGGATTGAAACAATTATGCTCTAAATCCTAAATAAAAAAAAAACTAAATTACACAGTGAGAAATAAGTATGTAAATACGTGATACTGGCCGAAATTATCTGAAGAATTTGCTAGATCGCCATTAACATAGAAAATCATACAGTGAATTGAGTCTAGAAATCCCCTATTTGAATTTAGAGTTGTCATCCTAATATTATTTGCCTTGGTGGGTTCAATAACACACGAGACAGACACCCCAGGGAATAAAGACTCACTTCGGAATAATTAGGGGAAAGCTGGATTTTTGCATGAACTCTTTTTTAATTCTAAACAAAATCTCAAAAGTCCCCATCGATACGAGTGCTGCTAATAAAGTTATTACGGGTCAAAATTCATAAAAACTGTTATTCTTGAATATCTTGTTAACGGTCAGTGTTATCAAAAAGTAGTGTTGATAGGATTTGAACTACAAAAAGAAGGTTCGTGCAAAAATCAGCTTTCCCCTATTAATTCCGAAGTTTGACATTTGTGAGTGCTATTTTCTCTGGACTAAGTGGTTTATATATGATCCGTAAATGTCGGTCCCGAGACTGGGTTTTATGTTTATAAAGTCGTCACGACTCAGGTTATTCCCTGTGCTGGTTGCTAGTTAAAATAAAAAATAAGTATTTAACTAAAAAAAACAATGAAGTACTTAATTAGGTACAAAACTCCCTCGATGTCGAAGTAGGTGTGTACGACTGCAGTGCAAGTTTGTGGTTGTGATTCCAACATGGAACACCACTTTGTGTAATCTTCTTTACTTTATATTCAATAAAGTATGTTTGTGAAGTCTTCACAGGGGTTTTACCCTAATCCGCATTAGGGTAAAAACCCTGTGGAGGTGTCTTTACAAAGTTGTCGTTTTTTTAACAATTTTGTTTCATATTAATACATTTCCAAATTCGAATGGTATGTTGATAAACGACTTGATATTTGATACACTGGAAACACGTAAGTGTAACAGCTGTTGTGCCAGTGTGTCTGCTCCGATTTATCATAGACCTTGTGCTCGTATTTACTCGGGGACTTTATTTACACAGATAAAGAAAACATGTTGAATTTCGAAATTATAACTTCTAGCACACCTGTAAGTTGGAGTAAAACAAAAACATTTTTATAATTATTACTGTTTAAAATTTTTTTAAGACCAGCACGCCGTGTGAAAACTCAAATATGAATCAAATGAAACGCAAAATATTCAAACAATATAAATTTTAATTTATTTAAAAGTAAGATTAAAATATATTTAAATAAGTACCTAGTTACTTATTGAGGGTATGCCTCACGGCTATGCCACTGTATAGGTACTTTCCGTCAGTGTGGCAAAAATTGTATGTAACATAGAAAAACATACTAAAAGAAGACTTCATATTGATTTCAAACATAATTTGAAATGCATTCAAAGATTTCTAAATCGCCTGTATAAACCGCGAATCGTATGTGAAAAAAACACCTATCGAAAGAAAATTACGATGTTATTTAGAAAACCAGGAATTTTAACTTTATAAAATACGATCGGTGTTGTAAAGTTTTCTTTCGTAGGAACTTCCCCTAGTCCCTACGTATGGCATAGTCGTGAGGCCACCTGTATATTTAAGTCAAGATCATACATAATAATCATTTCATTACCCGTAATTCAGACCATTGCACATGGCACACATTATGGCGAACACGTTTTCAATTTCTTATTAATTACACTTTGTTACGTCCCTAAATTCTCTTACATGCTAATTATATATGACCAGATCTATCAAAGATTCACTATTTCCAAGAAAAGAGTTAATTTTGTAGCACATAGGTACCTACTCCATATAAAAATATTAAAGCATTATTCTTTGGTTTTATTATGTTGGTAAGTGGATTTAATGTAACTGTTTATGATATTTACTTAGGTATTATAATAAAGAAAAGACGCACAAACTGCCTTGTGGCTTAAAATAAAGGATACCTACGTAATTATTTAATACAAAACAACATCAATGTTCCTAAATTTCGATTTGAGCTGCTTCTCATAATCAGTGTTTATAATTCTAGGACACTGATAAACAGCAAGAAATTTCAAATTCTTGTAATATTCAGAAATTACATCAACTATCAGTGGTGAAATATTGGCGATTCTGGATAAACTCAAGCTCAGCAGCTTTACTAAAGACGGACTTGCTAAAGTTCTGCGTAAATTGACTTCGGTAAAATTTGAGTTGTTCCAAATTTGTAAATGTTCCACTATTTTTAGATTGGCCAAGTTGATCAATCCCGCGTCTGTAAGACCTTCGCAACGTATTATTGCTAAGTCTTTTAACAATTTACACTGTGACATCAAATGTAAAGTTTCATCGTTTACAGCGTCCCCTCCATAAATATGCAATGCTTGAATAATCTCCATTTTAGATCTAATCAAGTTATGCACGAATTCTAAATCCAGATTTTTTACTTTCTCTATGAAAATATGAGTCAAGTAATTGCAGCTGAGTAAAGTATCACGAGTCGTGATGGGCAGACCAAAGTCGGCCAAAGCCAAATATTTGAGATGCTTAAAATTATCGTAAGGAATCGTCAAATCTACGTTGCTCATTAACATAATGGAGTTTTTCAAATTAATTTTCTTTAAATTGGGCCATTTTATAACATCTTCTTCAAATTCTTTACTAATGCGGCACATCACCAGTTCCAATGATATGAGATTATGGCAATCCTGTATTATGGATTTTATCACGGGGTAGCTGTAAACGTACTGAAGCTTCAAGCAGCGTATGCAATCCTGATGAGTTTCGATGATCCCAAGATTTTTTTCACTTACTTCGCTTTGACCTGGTTTCCCTGAATACACGAACACAATTTGCCTCCAGAGTGCTGCGTCTTTAACCAACTTCCTCCAACGGTTGCTTACATTTTCACATTCTAGGATAGCTTCTAACGGCAGAAATTTAAAAATATTTATCATCAGTTCGTCTGGTAAAATATTAATTTGATTTGCTGTTTCATCATCTGTCGGGATGGTCATTGTAACAGATCTGAAAAGTAAGTTTAAGTGAATTCAAATAGGTACTAAGTTTATGTGATAGCAAATTAAACTGGCTGTAATTTAAAATAATATCTTGGTATTCGAAATTAATTTACTTACATTTTTAACTTTGTGTGTAGAAACTCAATAATCCCTCTAGAGTGAAACTACGACGCTTACACCAAAAATGCAAATCATTTAAGTAATTTATTTTCTGGCATCTATCCGTACTATTTTGCGTATTTTACCACTTATTTTTGTTCTCTTTTGTTTAAGAAAGCAGAGAGAAAGAGAGGGAATGTAGGATTTCTTACAAAACACGCGCAAAATACTTGCGATTCTATTAAGTAACTGATGTTGGTTTGTTTACATCGTATGTCGTATGTGTCTACTACGATGTCGAGTGGTTTAAAGACTGAGCGTTTGAAACAATAAAACTAGCGGAACCAGCGCTAGATAACACGATAACATTTGACATGTGGCGTAACTACAGAGAATTGGGAAATAGTACGCACTTTCCTATCATTTTCAACCTACCTATTTACCAATAAACACGCGCGGGAACTACATCGTGACAGCAACTGCAATACACCAAGAGCAATACAATTTGGTCGCGTATCTAGCTTGTCATTGTAGTCTATTTGAGGACATTGGGGTGAAGTTGTTTCAATGCAAAGCAAAGTTATTGGTGTTTCGTTGTTGGCATCACTGATACATTATAATGACCATAGATAAATATCCAACATTAAAAACTATTATGAAGTCTATAGACAAGAACGCAAAAAAAAACAACTTTATACTGCCTACTGTGTTTGTTACATTTTACCAAGCATTTGTTATGTACAAAACCTCCGGAGAACCTTAACACTTTAGAGTTTGTTAAGTGTACCTACCATTAGAAACGCAATCGTTTAAGTTTCAAATGTTTAACTTGCACCTATTGCGATTGGATTCTGCATAATAATGCACATATAACTGGCTTACCTATAACATTTTTCGGTACGATGATAATAAAGTAATTTTACAAAAATGACTATAAACACATTCATTGTTAGTGTCATGTAAATTAAAACATACATACGCATAAACTGGTCGATAGATATTATCCTAACAGGATGCAAATACAGATATATTCAGCATTTTTTTTAGTACCTACATTATCCTACATTGTCGCTCGCCAAACGCAACAATTCGATTCGATAAAGTCTTGTGACCAACTTCGTAGGAATACGTTATCTTTGTCCCAATGAGCAGGTTAGAGCGAGACCGACAATCCGCATCACATTTGGGGGCCTTTTATTTTTTGCCGAACGCCGCTTTACTCAGTGAGTCGGATTCCGTCGGGGCGGGTCGTCACTATAGTCTATTTATTGCATTATACAATTTGTGTATTATAAAATTAGTTTTAGAGTAGGGCGGCCCGATTTCCTCCCGACTGTACTTAAATTAAATTAATCACAATGCTCCACCTCAGGAATATCGCCAAAACGGTTGTACCGTTAAAAAATAGCATTCAGAATGAGGCAGTCAATAATATGCTTAAACTTGCGCCTGCTGGTGTAAATGTATGCTGCCGCACATATGCAAGCCATGAGATTCCAGACAGGCTTAAAGATATTCCATCCAGCGGAAACCCAAGATTTTTCGACATGGTGGAGTACTTCTTCCACAGAGCATGCCAAGTGATCGAAGACAAACTAGTGGATGACATTAAGTCCAGAGGATCCATCGAAGAGAAGAAAAAGAAGGTAGCCGGTATCCTGAAGCTTATGCAGCCATGCGATCACATTATTGAAATCCAGTTCCCTCTCAGGCGCGATTCTGGCGATTACGAAATGATCCTTGGCTACAGAGCGCAACATTCCTCACACAGAACCCCAACCAAAGGAGGTAGGTGACATATTTTTTCGATTTTTGCTTTGCTTACATCATCTGTGTAATACCTACTATTGTTAATAGGAAGTTTTATTTATAGCCCGCGCGACACGTGATGTGACTATACGTAATGTTATTTCTGCTAAAATATTGGACCCACATAATTAGATTTTTAACACTGTAACTATAATATAGTAACTAGGAAAAGTAGTCGACAATTTACCGAAGAAGCCATTTAAAAATAACATTGATTTTCTTAGATCCGGTGCGTACCTACGTTGTGCGGCAACTAACGCAATGGAATATAAAAGTATAACCTTAAATTTTTTGCCGTCACATGCCAAATTATCCCACCAGCGCTCTGTTATGCCATTCACCTTGATTTTATTATGTGTTAAGACCACCGCTGCTCATGTAACCTAAAAATAAGTATATAAGTACTCCTATTATTACTTCTAAGCTAAAATAATGTTCACCATAAACTCAATAAACTGTTTTATTATAAGCACTTAAAAAGAGATTTACATGAAGCTGTTTAACATGACTTAGTTAAAATACAACAATAAAATCTGGGTAAATGCATAATTGTTATGATGTAACGCCTAAAAGAATACGGGTTCTCTACGGTTTATGTTTTATCTCTAAAAAATACGCGTAGGTACCCACATTCCAGGCTAAAATGAAGCGAAAACTGAAAAATATAACAATTTTTTACTCGCTATTTACAATTGTACCTATGTTATGTTTCTTAGACTAGGTTGCAATCAAACGACAAGCCCAACCAAGGTCCATCGTTTAGAAAAAAAAATCTTACTGGAGATTATATATTTACCTATTATTCCAGACCTCGCTACGACCCAGAAGGGACAGATATACAGCCAAGCATTTCAGTAAATATTCCATGTTGAGCAAATTAGATTATAAATATGGAAAACTTAAAAATAACTAGGGAAACTCAACAGCATTTGATTATTTTTTTGGGAACTAACAGCTTCTTTCTATTTCGCTATGGATAATTTCATATTGAATAAATCAGTTGCTACTACAATCCCGTCACTATAGGATCGATGATCATATAGATCGATCGATTTGATATGCCTAGGTATTTCCGTATCTAGTGAGTTATCTAAGTAGGTCTTTTGTTTCTACTCAAATTCAATACCAAGGAGGATATCACGGAAGACGTGATCCTCTTTAGGTGGCACTAAATCCACTTATAGCTAATTCTTAAAAGTTGAAACCCGCCTTATCTACATAGCTAACACAATGCAACTCTTGATAAAATTACATAAGTCATTGACAGTAATTACGTGATTCTACATGTACACACAACCAACGAATTTATCTTCCTCTTGCATATTAAATTAAACTAAGATCTTTAGAACAGTTCATTTTGGCTGTTTTTTTAACTCCGAACAGCAATATACCTTAATAGCAACGGAGCTTTATTATGTTTGAAAATACTTTATTATTACATACACCGTCTCGTCTAGGAGTTTTGTAAGAAACCTGTTTAGTACAATACCATCTAGGTATAGTACTACAAAGTGACGCATCAATTGTTTGTGTACACCTGAAGCTGGAAGGGGGCCACTCTTTTCAAATTGCCAATTTTACAATGTTTGAATTTATAAACTTGATATGGGGGTATGGTGCTGCGACTAATATACTATAGGTACACCATATTATAGGACTGATGCAAATTGTAGGTATTATCAAAAAGTTGAAACATGAGATAAACCAAAATTAGCCTTAGTGGGTACAATATAGTAGGAGCATCTACTTACAACAAAGGTAAAAACTATATGTTTTATTATTGACTATATTAATTCTCTAAGAAATACAACTATTGTTAATCGAAACAACCTATATTAGGACACCCACTGTGTGTCTAACATAATCGAATATATAAACGTCTGGAATCGTCGCGTAGCTACATAAACATGTATTAGCAGTGTAGACAACAGTCAACTAAATCAACAAGTACCTACGTTTCAATAATACGACAATTTCGTGTTCCTTTTTATTACGACAAGGGTTCTTCTGAGCCGACTGGAGCGAATTAGTTATTCATGCGTGAATAAGTTTTTCAAACGAAAACCAAATAGATACCTATCTAAAGTTTTCCAAGAACTTATCACATTGACGTTTTTTTGTAATTGTAATGATGTTACACTAGAACTCTACGTCAGCAGTTAATGAGAGGAAGTAATTGTTAAACGTGTTAGAATGATGTCATCAACATGAAATTGCACTATATCTATCAGATAAAATATAAATGGCGAAAATAAAACCTTCGTTTTAGATTCAGAAAAGTTATCTAATTCGACACGAAGATACAAGTTTATTAGAGAAACTATTTCTTTTAGGGATTATAAGTTAAGCTATATGAAGTATGAGGTTGGGGCATTGATATATGGGTTGGGGGCACTAGTGGGACAGAAGAGGGTTGGTCAAGTCTTAGTTGTAATTTAGGTCAATAAAGTTCCTAGTACCTATTTGATAATCTATACTAATAATGAAAAGCTGAAGAGTTTGTATGAACGCGATAATCTCAAGAACTACTGGTCCGAATTGAAATAAAATAAAATATTATAATAATAATAAAAATATTTTACTGTTGGATAGCCCATTTATCCAGGATTATACAGGGTGTATTTTTGAAACGGGTCAGTAAGGGCAAGTACCTTAACCGTTGCAGTTACAGCAAAACGTTCTTAGAAGACCTTCCCTAACTTTTTGACATACTTTGAACTGCATTCACAGATTTTGTAAAAAACTTACAGTTGGCAAAAAAAATGCAAAAAGTCCAAAAAATTTTTTTTTATGCCAATCGATTCTATTTTATGTGGGGATCAAAAAACTCTATGAAACCATTTTAGCTTTCAGTACTAGAAAAGACAGAAATCTCCAAAAACGTTTCCCATACATTTCCTACGGAAATATGATAAATCAACTCGAAACTCATAGGACAGGTAAAATTTTAAACTTTTTTAAATAAAAAAAATCATTTAAACATTTTAGAAATTGGTTTATGAAATAAATTGCTCAAAATGATTTCCATTTTCACGAATACATAAGTCTATCCTTTTTTGCACTGAACGAATGGCGGCTAATAATGTTCTGGGATGAATATTACGTAAAATGGTCATTAATGCATCCTTGAGCTCTTGAACACTGGCGTACGTCGTCTTATACACCTCGTTTTTCACGAAGCCCCATAAAAAAAAATCAAGTGGTGTTAGATCGGGGCTACGAGGTGGCCACTGTGTTGGACCATGTGTACCTATCCACTGTGTACCGAATAGGCGGCTCAAATTGGAACGTGAAAGGTGACTGTTATGTGGCGGAGCACCATCTTGTTGAAAATGAACTTTTCGCAATTCCGACAGGGGCCAAAAGGGGCAGGGGGCAAAAAAACAGGGGCAAAAAGTAAGCCTTCGAACATCATCACCCGGATGTAACACTTGAACTATGCGCCCATATCGATAGCACTTGTAGCCGTATTTCTTCCATATCTTTATCACAAGGGAGTGGGATACACCTACTTCAAAGGCGACATGCCTGGACGATACCTCTGGATATGCTTCGACATAAGTCAGAACCGCAATCTCCGTGTCCATGTCCACACGAGGCTGCCGCTTTCTTTTGAAAGAACCCTGCAATTCCAGGTTTTTCAAAAGATTTCTAATAACCTTTCTTGTTGGCACATGTCGCAACGGATACTTATTGCGGTACCACACTAATGCAGCTCCCGCATTTCGATTATTGACAAAATACGCTTCTAATAAGTCAATTTTTTCACGATTAGAAGACATTTTAGCGAAAATCCTTAATTAATAATAACTCATACGAAGTTTCTCAGCTGACACACAGATTTTCGAATGAAATTCGAAATTTGAAGGTAAAAATTATTTTTATTTACTTTACAGTCAATTCTACCCACTTCCTGGCCATAACAAAAAGTTCGACCATCGTAGAAATTTGTTTCTGTTGCCGAAATGTATGGGAAACGTTTTTGGCGATTTCTGTCTTTTCTAGTACTGAAAGCTAAAATGGTTTCATAGAGTTTTTTGATCCCCACATGAAATAGAATCGATTGGCATAAAAAAAAATTTTTTGGACTTTTTGCATTTTTTTTGCCAACTGTAAGTTTTTTACAAAATCTGTGAATGCAGTTCAAAGTATGTCAAAAAGTTAGGGAAGGTCTTCTAAGAACGTTTTGCTGTAACTGCAACGGTTAAGGTACTTGCCCTTACTGACCCGTTTCAAAAATACACCCTGTATATCCTGGATCGGAGCGGAGCAGCAATGAAAAATGTTGCAAAAACGGGCAAAATATATAAATATATACGCAGGCGAAGTTGCGTAGGTCAGCTAGTTGAATTATAATTTGAATGATAATTCCGGGTCGCAATGTAGAAGGTCATGTTCTTTCGTATTAGATGAATGGAATACGATCATAAAACATTTTTACAAGCATTACCTATAAGTTAACGAACTGGAGCTAATAAATATGTAAATAAATAATTCGTGAAGTTGTTGCTAAACTGTTGCCTAAATAATCCTCTCGTTTTTTTTTACTTTTAGGATAAAGCTCTACATTTTCTATAGGTAGGTGTTTTATTTAATCAACCTAGGTATCTTTTAACAATCTAAAGCGAAATTAACTGTTGTTTTTCAGTGAGTAGCTACATACATACACATCCAAAATTCATTGTCAAGTGTTAGTGCGTAATACTACCAACGCACGTTAAATGAAATTATGATAACGCACTTATCTAGCATTAAATAGATTATGACTACTGCTTAGATAAATCCCAGCTATCGATGGCATGTTTTTATAATTTGTATCTAATCTTATTTGCAAAACTCTCACACTCTATCACGCCTCTACTGTTACTTAGCTACCACGGCCAAATATTAATAAAATTCAAGGTTGTTGTTCGGTGATAGTAACTAACATACCTAATAAAATGCATTAGAAGTTTACGTCACTAGGTACTTTGTCTACTGAAGTCTACCAGTGCCTAGGTACCAGTCAAAGAACAGTAGTTCGAGAAAATGGTCCATTGCAAAATAATGTAGTTGACGTGTAGTGGTTAAGATTTATTCAATAGGTATGCTGAAGGAGATAAAATGGCGACTAACTTTTTCATATCAATTAAATTTGATATCAAATATAAGTATGTAGTATGGTTCATATCATATCAGTTTCTTGATCTCACCGTAATCCCAATAATCGCTTTTGAGGCTTAGGTTGGCAACAAAACAAAATAAAAAATGGACAAATCAATCACAGTCGTGATACGTCAGACGTACTGGCGTGCCCCTCGTCACAGGGGAATTTACCTAGCTTTCAAAATATGATTAAGCACTTGAAGCAGCAAGATAATGGTCATAAAAGTTTTTAGCAGCTTGGCAACGGGAGGCGTGGTCGTGACGCACTCGCATCGTCAGACATTACGTAATGTTTAAATTTAAATAGATATCACTACTTGTTTTTACTTCGCGGACGACACCCACCGACCTCTGCCTAGATGTAACACCTTAGCGAAAATTTGAAAGGCACACATACCGCCATTCCTAGACAAAAGACGTCAACATTGTTATTTATTATTAACAGGTTCCCTGGTCATCGATGAAGGTGAAACCTTTCAAAAGGATTATAATTATATTGTATAGATATTAATATGCACATTTAAATACCTACTATTATTTCGATTTTTGTAGACCGGTCCTACGGAAGTTGTCGCCAGCTTTAAATCGTAGAACTCAAAATGAAACAAGCTTCTTATCGCTATAATGGCAGTAGATATTACAATAATCTATGTACCTCCCTATAGATATGTATTTATCCTGTATGGCCATTGACTAACTTCGAGAAGAGTATCATTGTATAGGAATAATGCGTTAACAAGATAGGCCTTGATAAAGTGCCCAGACAAAAAAACATTTCAACAAAGAATGTATTGAGTTGAATGTGTAAAACTAGCAGTTACTGTAAAATACAAGATGGTGTTGATTGATGACAGTCGCTGATCATTGTAGTATGTAGTCATGATTGAGACCTAAGTATTTATAAATATAATGTTAACTGAGCAGTCAGTAGGTTAAATATTTTAAAGCACGTTTCCTATGATAGGCAAAATTACATTTCGATCAATGAATTACTACTATAGACAAATTAATGCCATTCACTTGTTGGCTGCCTCCGACAATGCACTTGGCATGGCTGCGTTTTAGACCACATTCGTCTATGTAGTATATTTTTGATGCCTACAATGTTTGCAGTGAAAAGCTGAGAAGAAGAAGATTCGGTCAGGTCAGTTGAAATACTGAAATAGAAGCGAGATCGGCAAAAATAGTTTTTAAGCGTGACTCTGTCACAATACTGTATGAGTAATTGTACAGTGGCCAATACAGATCGATATCCTTTAAAGTATTTTTAATACTTGAGTTAGTTAATATGCATAATATTAATGACAACAATCAATTAGATCGTTGGCAAAGGTTATTTTAAACATCCATACAAATGGTTAACGGTTATTTTTTTCTATAAGCGTACCCATCTATGCAAATATTGCAATTAGGTAATTTATCGGATCTCCATAGTGTGAAAAGACCAGAAACACGGTTAATATATTTTTCACATCGACTAGGTCACGTGCGTGAGATGAGTCTACCTGTGGTATTCGACCGCGATGCCAATACGATTGAAATTCTAGAGAAAAAGCAAAGAAATCTTTTTAGCTTTATAGACATCGTAACTTATCGAACATTAGTAGGTCCGCGTAATTAGTATAGCAGGTACCTAAATAATTTCGCGAAGGCATCTGTTGCATAAAGTTATTTAAAAAGTTCCTACAGTTACGTAACTATACACAATGTACAATTATTATATAATCAGGTGACTACATGTTTGTGTTGCTATCTTGACATCTTTAGGTACGAATAGGAAAACATGATCAACACCTGATATTGCTCCATCAATAATAAAATTTGTAGAGTGATACTGAAATAAGACAATATTTTTTTATTTTTTATATGTTTAACATAAATAGCGTTTATAGTTTACGGGTCTCAATCCTTTTTTATTCCTTGATGTTTAGACCGAATTATATCTGCCGTACACTATAAGTGGGTTAGGTATCTTCAGTAATTAGTTTACTTTAATTTTGAGGTCTTAGGTCCACTGCTATCAAATAAGTTCACTGGCTTTTATGTAAGAGAAACAAGAGGACACAATCGCCAATGTTTGCTTATTATTCAAAAACTAAATTAAACACATTGTTATTTTATTTAGTTGCGTAGACATAACTACTGACAAGAACTACGTTCTTATATAATAGGTACGTAACATCTGTGTATTTAAAAAAATGGCCTACATTTAGAAACGTCTACGTAGAGTGTTTAGAATGAATTTTTCCGTCGTTCTCTGACAACACGTTCTCAAGCAATCCATTTTTTTCATTTGTATTAGTGCCAAAACTATCAATAGAGTTACACCAAATACCAAAATTTTACATCCACTCATTAAAGAAAAGCTACGTATGTATGTGTTCTACAATTCGGTCCTTCGTAGCACCTACGCTGTAGCACTGGTCCTAATAATGATTATATAAGATTTTAATTAATTTAAAAATGCAATGTAAACGAATTTATTTTATCCTCAATGGTATTTTCTTTGATTAACACCAGTTAATAAGAAATATAGAGTAGGTAACATACTTATGTTGTGTGTTTTTTATTCTGTTGTATTCGTTTTTATTGCTTACATACTTCCTTAGACTTATTTTCATTATATTTAAATTAATGCTTATTGACATCCATTGGGTTGATGAAAGACAATACATATAACAATAATAATTGTTATGTAGGTCCACTATGATTGTTAGGCACGTACACTACCAGCAGCCGGGTCGTAGATATATCCACGTGGAGAGAGAAATCAAAGAATTATTTCACTTAATTCCCACGCTTTAATTACAAATTTAATAATTATTACATTCAATGATTTTCTACGCCCATTCGCTCTGGCGGTCCTTTCAATTATCTTCTTTACTTTTATTTTCTCTTCTCCTTTTTCTATTTCGAATCCGAGTTTTAGAACGCCATAGCAAATAGTTTACAAATAAATGTTGATAAACTTTCGCGATTTGTACACATTATAAAATTATAGTACGACGTTTCGTTCAATACGGTCGAAACGTCGGGCAATAAACAAGCTATTTTACCTTAATTCTTTCACGCGATTAAGTATAATTATAATTTTATAGTTTACAAATATTACTGAGGTTTCATGTGGGGGTGATCGAATCCTCGATCTACCTGCCACAGTACCTACTCGTGAGAATTTAAATATTTGGTCCACATGGTGCTTTATACCTACTCTTTAATATGTTACTTAATCACAAAGCAGTACCCACACCCTCAACAGATTAAATAACATAGGAACACGAGATCAAAGATCGGTCAAAAGCAGAATAAAAAACCTCGATAATTCATTATTTTCATTCTCGTTGTTAATTGCTATCATACGTGACCCTAAAAAATTGTCGATCGAGATAGAAGTATCGCAGTGGTACTTACGATTGATTAAAGCAAATAATAATGAGTTAATGGTCATATTTACATAACTATCCGCAAAATACCTACCGACGTATTGTTTTTGATCAGGCAGGTACATGGCAACTGGTCACACATGTCAAGATTGAACTGATAACCTTGGTGAAATACAGATAATAGTGTAAAAATGATTCAATAGATCGTAGGTTGAGTGACACATACCTGATTATTTCTTTGATAATAATATACGTACATACCTACCTATAAAAATAAAGAGGCACGTTGGCACGTATAAAACTAGGTATTTGATAACTTCTCCCGCGTGGATTTCGGTTATCGCGTGACGAAAAATATGACTTGTATATTATAATCTAGGTCATAAATCTATCTATCCATTTACATCCAATTAGCGGGTTAACAAATATGTAAACTTTCATATTTTTTATCTAGTTAATCCGCCTGTATTACTCACTAACTGTCCCACGCAACTTCGTATGCGAAAATCTTCCCCGTTTTTGCAACATTTTTTATTGCTGCTCCGCTCCTATTGGTCGTAGTGTGATGTTATATAGCCTATAGCCTTCTTCAATAAATGGGCTATCCAACAGTAAAATAATTTTTCAATTCGGACCCTAAGTTCTTGAGATTGTTGCGTTCAAACAAACAAACTCTTCAGCTTTATAATATTAGTATAGATTTAGTTTAAATCTTGAAGTTGAGAATCAAGGACTTTTACGTCCAATAGATTTGAAAGCAAGTATGTAAAATCTGGACATCAACACAATAATTTTATGCCAAATATCAAAACCACTCAATGGCTACCTAAGCACCTTCGTTAAATTAATAAACCTTCAAGTTTGGTTTATTATGATTCATTTGATAAATGTCGTACCTAGCCTAGATACCTATAGCATTTTGGTAATATGAGGCTGAAATTGGAGGAGTGTGGTTGGATAAGGCGGGCGTGGTTTTTAGATTTTAAAATTACTTCAGTAGATAAAGGTATCCAGCTTTTAATAACTGTTCACTCTTCCAGAGTGCTCAATAAAAAACAATAACTACTGATACGCAAGAAAAGGCTAATTTATTATTTATACAATTAACAGTTGCTTTTAGACGTGCCTGACCTATAAATCAATGAGGAAGCAAGTTTATATAATACCTAAAGTATTACAGTTTTACGAATAGGTCTTTGCATCTTTCCTTAACTTCGTAGGTAAAGTTTACGTTACAAAATAACAGGTAAACCGTGTTCTGAGGGTAAACCGGTAATATTAGGTATACCTGAATCGTTTGAACGGGGATCGAGGATCAGTTATCCATATACCAGTTATTAAAATTTGATAATGGTCAATTGAGCCCACATCTGTTCTGCTTTTTAATAAAGCGATATTGGACTTAAAATTGTTTAAATGTTATTGTAGAATAAATTTACTAGTCAAGGTAACCCCGACAAGGTTTATATAAAATTAAATTTTTAAAAATCTACAGTGAAATTACAACCGTGCGAAGCAAGAAAATGTATTAAAATAAAATACTATCTGACCTCTCTGCTTCGAACGTTTGCTATTTTTCTTTACTTACATTTTTTTTAATTATTTATTATATAAGGCCCTTGGCACACTGCCACGCACAACGCTGCGGGGTGCGTGGCGACGACGGAGCCCCGCGCGTGGTTCAGATCAGTGCAAATCTATCTCAGTTGACCATTATTACATTTTAAAAGGGATAGCTGGTTCATGGTCCCAGTTCTAAAGCGGCCGAATAACCCCTAACCCATTCAATCCTGTCTGTTAGTTGTTACCTATACATATGTACAAGTACATACTAATATACTCTTTATGCTTATTGTGAGCAATTTAAAACAATTAACTCGATGTTTTCAACAAACATATTAACATTACCTACATTAACACATAGGTACAGACGTAAATGCAGATTAGTCTTTTAAAGCAATGTTATGTATTTGTGTACCTAATACAAGAAGAGATAAAATTACTTCGAAATTCTCTTCAAAGTGATAACATCTATTACGAAGCTATTTCAAAGTTCTGAAATGTTTTTAAAGGATTTTTTAACAAGTTGCATCTTGTCTACAGGTATCAGATTCTCAACGGACGTCTCCAGGGACGAAGTAAAAGCTTTGTCTGCTTTGATGACCTTCAAGTGCGCTTGCGTCGACGTCCCCTTCGGTGGTGCTAAGGCCGGCATCAAGATCAACCCCAAGGAATACTCTGAACATGAACTGGAAAAAATCACTCGTCGTTTCACTTTGGAACTCGCCAAGAAGGGCTTTATTGGTACGTATTATAATGTATGCCGTAAAACTTACAACAATAAAGCAAGACATATCATGTTTAATACTTCTAGTATAACCCTTACTTGATAATGTAAAATTTTACTGCATCGTAATGGATAAGTTTTAATATAATAGAGAAATTTATTTACTTATTAAATAGGCACGTCAACAATATAAAACACAATTATTAAATACATTACGTTGACTAGTACTAGTGTTTACATTCATAAATAGACATACACACAACATTGTTACAAAATACGACGTCACAATATAGATTTTGCATCATATTAAATTTGAACTGCAGAGAGAGTTGACACCTAAAACTAAACCTATTGAATAAAGTTAGGTATAAGCATTAAAGCTATTATGTGACCTACCTACTACGTTATTTCGAAGCGGGGCAAAAATTGATGATAGCGCCCTTTACCTTTGCGGAGAACGTGCTTACGTTTGGGGTGGTGCAAATCATTACTCCTCCCCCCCCCCCAGATCCGGCTCTGCCTACATAAAATAGATACCGAGTATTTGAAATTGTTCACTAGGAAGCTGCCATCCTAAATACTTATAACCAATCTGTGACATATTGGTATGTGTATCTTAGTACTATCACTGTTCACAAACACATCATTCCTGACATATCGCAACGGAATACCAATAGGCTGTAAACACGATTATTTGTTTTGTTTGTCATTGGAGTTGTTTATTCTGCGTTTAGTTACTTAAATACGAGCGTGAGTTACTAAGTTACATAGGTATGCGCAAATTGTTACCTCTCGGTATGACCTTGCTTGGTCATCGACTGTCAACTGTCGTTAGGTCGATAACCGGTGCAAGAAAATTACACTTGCGTGCTATTAATGACCCGGCAACAAGCTAAGTCTGTTTAACGTTGAAAAGCGAAATTCAGACATACCTACTAGTCTACACTTAAAGTATAGAAAGCAGTAAATAAAGAAAAAAAACCTTAATTTGTGGCACCTTTTACGTCAGTCACAACTAGGTCATCAATTCATTCAACATCATAAATATGAAAACATAGGTATTACAATATTGATCAAACTATAACAATAAAAATATTAAATAAAAAGTTATTTTAAAAAACATACCTACAACAAAAATAATATAGAATTATAATATGAAGAATAAAATAAAATAGAAGACTAAATAAATTGTATTAGGTATGAATTTAAAAAAAAAACAATAGGTAAAAAAATAACGCTGTGCCTGTTGCAACAAATAGGTGTCCAGTTCAGCATTTGCCAAACAGACTGCGCCTGGCGCTGGATTTCAACTGGAACCCACACAGTATCTATTTCTTTCTCCTAGTGCATCTTTCTTTAAAAAAAAAAAACATGCGTAGGTAGCTGTTATATTAGCTGCAGAACAGTAGGTATTAATCAGGATACTTTATTTACCATAAAGTCGTCACCTTTATCAGATAAATCGATTTGAAAATCAGGTTGACCTCGATTACCTATCCGTTCATCAGTTGTAATTTCATACCTACCAACCGATAAAAATGAAGTAGATGCTTCCTGTACCTATGCAAGATACCGGTCACGTGTTCAATTAAAGAACCGGTTGACTTTAACTGCTATGTGAAAATTTCAAAATAATATTTTAGATAATTGTTTATGACGAATTGAAGTTAACATGTCGATCTAATAAATAACACCTACTTACTTACCTAATAATGCATTTTTATTATTAGCCAATAGAATTGTTACCTGCTATCAAGAAAATTACCTAGCTACCATCTTATTTAATTTTCGTGTCGATGTGTAAATTTTTCCGGTCCGGGGTTTTCAGCCAAAATGACAATACCTTATATAAAGGAGATTTCGATAAAAATTCCTCGATTCTATCACTTTATCGTCTAAAAGGTGATGCGGTCAATAACCTTGATCTTTTACGTTTACGTCTATGATCATAGATTGACCTAATTTCTAAACGCCGGAACTCATAAATAACAGAGTTATCAACATGTTGACACACATTATTGTTCTTCATTATAAGCAGTAGGCACATTACAAAAATGCAGTTGTGATATTAGAAATCTCTGAGGATTTATGGGACGTTCATTTACAAACAATGACGCCTGCTATTTCAGTCATCCGTAGGTACTAAGTTTCTTGGACACAAACTTGCGGGCAGCATTGTCTATGCGATAAAACTAAACTTCTTCAATGCCAAATTGAAGTTTCGTATTTGCTACGGCTATGTTTTGAAAATATCTCAAACTGTCTACCTTTGTACATATCCTCTGAACAGTGTTTATTAAACTAAATTAAACTAAATTATCTATAGGTAGAGTATACAGAGTGGACAAAACCAATGCCCCCTGTAGGGAAAGTACCTACCCTAAATATTTGAGTTAACAAATTTGACTCAAAGGAAACATTCTTTTATTTTTAGAAATAAAAAGAACTGCATTCAAAGATTTTCTAAAAGTCACTTGGCAGTGCCGGGAATCGAACACGATAATATTCTCTGTGTTTTATTTAATAATTAAAATCTATAAAAAAATAATAAAAAATCGTTAACTCAAATATATGGGTTACTTTCCCCCTAGGGGGCATTGGTTTGGCCCCCCTTTATTGTAGATTCCCATAATTGATTCCTAGAGGTTATCACAAATGCGGTAACTCATTGTAATGGGTCTGCGGTCGCATAACATCGCATAGACAGATGCAATTTAGGTTTATTGAACTTTGTCTTGTACCATAATAGCGACCACAAACATCTTTAAAATAATACGGAAAATTAGGGATTATAAATACTTAATAATAAAATTGGTGATTTTGTAGGGCCCGGTGTGGATGTGCCCGCCCCCGACATGGGCACTGGTGAACGTGAGATGTCATGGATTGCTGACACGTACGCCAAAACCGTCGGCTTCCAAGACATCAATGCACACGCCTGCGTCACAGGAAAGCCAATCAACCAGGTGAGGATAACTACATTAATAACTATTCATCTAGTAAATCATCAAAATTTAATAAGTTTTCTTTCGTCTTTGTAATCTTCAAAGCATTTTTTGTTAGTACTTTGAGCGTACTTTGGCTTAACTCAAGCTTAGCATAAGTCAAACATGAAGAAAATCTCAACCAAGCATTTGCTGACCGTTAAAATTATTGGTCATAGCGCAAGTTAGTGTAATCTTAGAAGATTATATCCACAAAGTCTACGATCAGCACGTGCTTTGTCAAGTTTGTTCTAATGTTTAAACTAAGCTAAGCCAAAGTACGCTCTATAGAAAACTCGGGTGTAACATGGAGGCATAAAGGACCGGGTCAGGAGGTCAATTCACGTATTTAAAGCAGTACAGTTGCAATTAAGTTTCGATTAAAACGGCCATTTTCGCATTCTTGTAACTTTGGGATCGATCTCAAAAACGCTTGTGCACCGTAATAGAATATCGTTATTGCGCTCTCGTGACGCATACTTGACGCAAGAGATCGATCCCAAAGTTACAAGAATACAAAAATGGTGGTTATAATCGAAACTTAACTGCAACTGCACTGCTATAAATACGTGAATTGACCCGCAGGTGCCTACGAGTTGCATTCTCACATGAGTGTCATTATATTTTGTCTTTCATTGCTTACCATTAGGTATCTCGTGTTCATAGATTTGTAGAGTCCTTCTCAATCAGGCATATATTCTAATTTTATTAAATTATTTAAATGAAATATAATTTGTCCTCCAGGGAGGTATTCACGGTAGAGTGTCCGCTACCGGCAGAGGCGTGTTCCACGGTCTGGAGAACTTCATTAACGAGGCCAATTACATGAGCATGGTTGGTAAGTAAAAAACCGAACCGATATCATGTACGCTTTCAATTATTTTTTCATCGTCTTGTGCTATCTATATGCAGTTTATTTATTAAGATTATTCGTCAAAATCGGCAGGCAGTAGCAAAGTTTTGAAACTTTTTTATAAATATTTGTAGACAAATATCTAAAGGAAATTGTGTAAATGGGGGAAAAGTGAGGTGCAATATTCGTAAGACCATTTTTTGTGCAATTAAAATCTAGGTACAATAAATGACGCTCAGAAAATTACCTGAAAAATCGGGGAGATTACGGCCAATATACATTCAACTCAAATATTCGATAACAAGCTCAAATAAAGATCTATCCAATATATTTGACTGCCTCTGTGTGGCGCGGTGGGAGTGTGTCCGACTGCTACGCAAGAGGGTTCGATTCCCACACGGGACACCACTTTGTGTGATCCACAAATTGTTGTTCCTAGTCTGGGTGTACTTTGTGTCCGTGACTTGTATGTTTGTAAAGTCCTCCGCGACAGAGGGCTAGTACTCTAATGCGGGAGTCGTATTTTAAATTTAAAAAAAAAAACTAGTAATTTAGATACATCGGGGTGGGTCAGTTGAACACTGCATAGCATAGTGTTTTCTTCTGACACCTAGTTAGTACCTACTAACTAGGTATCTGTAGGAGCAAAAAATATATAATCATAATAACGTATGGTATGAAGCCTTAATTTACTTTATGATATAATAATATTACGTCATCGGCCACCAAATGATCTTACATGTAGCTATAATAATATTGCTCGCAACAAGTAGGTATAATACAACCGCCCCTTTACGATTGGGTTTACTTAACCTGATAACGTTACGCAGAAACGTTGATATTGTATCACCGAAACTGACACCAGCGAATCTCTGCCCACACAATAACACTGATAGTAACTCTTAAATAATACCTACTACAGTGGCAATGGAATGTGTCTGTAGGCATTTAAATGAAATTGAGATGCAACATAAGACCTACCAGGGAATTTATAAAAACAGCTTTTAAGTAAACTAGAAAAAAGTGCCATTCGCCTTCTTCATCTTTGAGGTTATGGCAATCTAGCCGTTTTAACGGCTAATTTCTGCCAGTGCCATTTTTTACAAGATAAACTCGGAGCTGTAAAAATAATGGCCGGTCAGTTTGCCGCCATTTTCACAACTCCATTCGCCTTCTTATTGTGAGTTGATGGCAAACTAGCAGTTTTTTTGTTTTTTTTTATACCACTTTCTGAAGAGACGAATGTGTAGGTCGTGAGCCTAATGGTAAGCTACACGCCAGCCCATAACAGTAGGTACTTCTTTCTCTTCTTTGAATTTATGGCAATCTAGCCGTTTTAACGGCTGTGTCAAGTGTTTATTGTACACGTTAGTTGCACAAAGCCTCGTTCTTATCCAATTATCACGTTCATTTTTTACAAGTTGTATTCGATAAACTTGGAGCTGTAAAAATAATGGCAGATCTGATTGTCACCGCACTGTGCTCCTCATTTGAGACATTAGTTCGTAAGTCTCATTTGCCTAGTAATAAAGATGTCTCAGTGCCCCAACCGAAACACGAAAGAATAACTGACACTATGGCAAATACCTACCACGATTTCTGCCAGTGTCAAGTATGTATTGTAGGTAAACTTTAACTTCATAAGACTTCCTCATATCGTTTTTACACTAAGCTCATGTAGGTATCTACATATTTGCACGTTAAACAAGGAGCCATGAAATTGAAAAATATTACATAGGTATATGATTTCTTTATTGTGCATTGTTGTATTTTTTTTTCTTTATTTTATAGAAGCAAAATATTTCAACACGATTTAAAAAATGTATCACTCTAAATAAAATTTAAAAAAAGATGACAGCTCTGTCTACCGCCATTTTTACGACAAGTGCCAAGAGTTTAGGGAGAATTGTTAGTTGTAAAAATGGCGGCAAACTGACCGGCCATTATTTTTACAGCTCCAAGTTTAACTCTTAAAAAATGATTTGAATACGTGATAATTGACTAAGAACGAGACTTTGTGCTTGTAATAAGCGCATAAATACTTGACACTGGCAGAAATTAGCCGTTAAAACGGCTATATTGCCATAAACTCAAAGAAGAAGAAGAAGGGAGAATTGTAAAAATGGCGGCTAACTGACCGGCAGTTATTTTTACAGCTCCGAGTTTAACTTGTAAAAAATGAATTGAATACATGATAATTGAATAAGAATGAGACTTTGTGCATGTAATAAGCGCATAAATACTTGACACTGGCAGAAATAGCCGTTAAAACGCGCAAGATTGCCATAAATTCAAAGAAGAAGAACAAGAAGAAGAGTTTAGGAACTGGAGATTTTTAAGAAATGGAAATGTAAATTGAAATCTTGCAGCTTATTAACTGAAGAGAAGAATAATGATTGGTATTAATTAACACCTACTGTTTATGACCTACTTACTAATAATTTATTACGTTAACGTTCTATTGTATTGGCAAAACAAAAGAAAATACAATCGAATTGTACATATCCGTCCTTTTTAAAATCTCTTACAATTGTTTTTATTTTTGTAAGTACTTTTTGACTACTTAGATACTGTTCTAAAGTCTTAATAGATTTGTCTCTTAGTACCTACTTATTTTTAGTTTGAAGTTCCTAAATCTTCGTTATAAATATTTTATCTTGGCTATTGTATTTGTTTTAATCCATAAGTATGACGGTCATGCTTTTGTTTTGATATCAAATCTAATCTAAAACGATTGAGACATAGCCAAGATCGTTAACTTATATTTTTTTTTATAAAGATTAGGTACCTCTGCACGTAAACAGATTAATTGTTCTCAACTGCTATAGTCACTGCCCAGGACTTAAAAGTCCATCACATTTTTTTCTCCTGGCTTCCTACTTAATAAATACATCTTTTTTTAGAGCTAATTAGGCAGATTTTTTTAGTAAATATTTAGTTAAGGCAGAAGTGGTAGCTAGTGGCCTGGCCTGTGTGTCAAAAGGCCAAACAAAATGACATCTATTTCCAATTGTATCGCGTGTCGCTGCAACCGCCAAAACATTGATGATATTGTAATAAACAACCATGCCTGTGACAGCTTTAGTCCACCTGGGCGCATGCGCCCTACGGCCACAACACTTCAGCCTATCAGCAGGCGGAATCGCCATCCCCGTTGCTTAGCTACAAGTACATAACGTGAGGTGAGGTGACGTCACACTTTTCGTGAGTGCAGTCGGTCATCGATTTATAAGACGTTGTCACGTCAAAAATAAAAGTATAGTGTAACATAGGCGGATCTAAGGGGGGCAGGCACTTCCCCTTCGGCTTCCCTCCAGACGTTTGTTTTATATGTTTATTGTATTGATTTTTTTTGCCCATTTGGCTCTTGTGTCGCTCTCCCCCAGAATATCCTATGATTATTTTGTTATTATTATTTTTACATTCAGACACAATTGTATAATTGTTTATTGAATAAATGAAATTGAAATTAAAATTGAATAAAATGAAACTGAAGTACAGTTGATTAAACAAGATTTATTTGAAAGTTCCGTACATTTTTATTATCTTGATGCGACAGGATGTAGTGCAAGTGACATAATAACGATAAATTTGCACATATGAAAGTGTAACCCATCTGTTATTATATCGTTTGGTGTCATTTTGATTGATGATAGTTAGATATCCACAGATTATGTTTATTCAAGACTTATTTTTAGTCATATAAGCACCTAATAACTTCCAATACGAGATTGAAATAAGATAGATTGTTATTACTTTTATAAAATGTTCTTGAGTAGTTTTATTAAAGTCCTCACAGATGTTAAGTTCGGAGTTGTCTTTGAGCTTGGTTTCCCAACCTGGGTAGGTATTTACCCTTGCGGGCGCAAAATAACTATTCTTTGGGAGTAATTACACTGGTATTAAACCCCCCCTCCTCTTCGGTGTCCACTTAAACGCGTTCATGCGTCGTGCGTGCTGCTTACACTTGGGTGGCTAAAATGGGTTTTAAAGTATGTCCTCAAAAGGGAACTAGACCATAAAGGTTGGGAATCAATGTCTTAGAGGCTATTAAATACTAAGACCTGTAATGCATGCATAAGTCCACAGTGGTTTAATAGTATTATTGTACTTAGTACGTAACCTACATACTATAAAAGTACACACTTAATTCAATTCCAAAAAAAAAAGATAAATTAAATTACATCTACCCATTAATTGTTTATCTATTTATTGGAGCATTAATAAAACTAGATTAGATAAGCACAAACTGTAGGTAGTGACTAGATTAAGTGATAAGTACGTAGGCTTAGGTTCAAAATATTATAATCATCCTACTGCATTTATCCCAACTTGCACCAAAGCCCAAATACCTACTATTTAGCCGTAACCGTCAATTTATACTTTTTTTTATACTGTCATAAACTCTCTGCCTGCTTCTTACATCGTACTCGTCCGTGGGGAAGTGTACAACCCTTGGCCATTGGTCACAGTTGGTACCGTTTGCTGCATGCAGGGTACGCCTTTGCTATGTCGCTATCTGATCCTCCTTAAAACATCAGGGTCAGACTTTATTTCTAGGGGTGGGGGGCCTTAGTGCCTTCACACCGACCAGGGCACGGGCTACGATATCGCCGACATTGTCCACCTCTGGAACCGGGACTGTAAAAACATATTACCTACTACCACTTCTGACTTGGGCTAGAGATTTAAAATGCGTACTTATAGGACTCGAAGGAACTGCATATAGATCTCGTATACTATGTTCGATGTCTTGCTGTTCTACATAGCCTTTATGAATTATGGAGGATAAAATTTATGAATATCAATGTTTCTTTCTCCAGGTACAACTCCCGGCTGGGGTGGCAAGACTTTCATCGTCCAGGGCTTCGGTAACGTAGGGCTGCACACCTGCCGCTACCTCGTCCGCGCTGGAGCCACCTGCATAGGCATCATCGAGCACGACGGTGCCATCCACAACCCAGAGGGCATTGACCCCAAGGTAACATTACACTTTAAACAAGTACTTGCAAACGTTTCAGACAGGGTTGCCAAAGCAAAAATCAACTTGGTCAATTGGGATGTAAGATGGTCTACTAACCATGGTGTCAATTAAAAAAAACATACAGACGAATTGAGAACCTCCTCCTTTATTGAAGTCGGTTGAAAATTAAAAAAAAAAACAATCGAATATTTCTCGAAAATCGAATTATGGTTTTTTTACTTAAGGTTTCAGAAAGTTAACATTATTTGACTCTTCATTTTACAATTTTATTAATTAAAAAGCCATTTGGTTCAAAACAAAAAGGTTTCAGAAACAGACTAATTTAGGTAGTATTATTAGTATGTATGTAAGAGTCTCAGGAGTCTCTAGTAAATTATCAAACATCGGTTACCTTATCAGCTTTGAGTTAGTTGAATGTTTAATCACTTGCAAATATTTTGTTCTTCCTGTTTAGTTTAAAACAGATATATGACTAACTAAAGTGAATTATTGCAGTTCGCGCTTTTCCGTAAATTTAGAATATCCGTTTTATCCCTCTAGGGGTTTAATTTTCAAAAATTTGTTCTTACTAATTGATTTCCTACTACCTCGTTGATACCTGACCTATCATCAGTCACTTTATCTCTATAGATAGATTACTTATTTATTTATCTAATTAATAAAATTGCAAACAATGCATATTTTATCTGGCTGGCCAAGGCTAGGTGTTTGGTATTTAAATACGGATTCATTTTATTATTCGCGCTAAAAAACAGTTCAGCTTGTTACGTAGGTAAAACACGTTTTCGTCCAAACTGGCATTGACACGCTATCGTATCTATCTAGAATAATCTAGATAAGATTAGCTTTTTATACATAAAGATTCCGACGAATCACATTTAACGCAGAATTCTCACAATTACTTGAACTTTCCTAATCATACTACTTACTAGCTACTTATTAACAGCTTTACTTTTTTTTTTTTAAGTAGAGTAAAATGTAATCTGTGGTAGGACCTCTTAAAAAAAAGTAAAGCTTCTAGAACACATGTTAAACTCATTGACGTGACGTGGACCGTGCCATCCCTTTCAATTAAAAAGTAAATATTGACTGCAAAGCGTGAAAGAGAGAAAAAACTCGTCGTGTCAGGTATTGTCGACAAAGTAGCGTTGTCTCTTTCTAGAGAGTGGACAATTTTGTGAAGCTGGTGGTGTGTCGCAGTCCT
Source organism: Herminia tarsipennalis (assembly GCA_945859575.2). NCBI lineage: Eukaryota > Metazoa > Arthropoda > Insecta > Lepidoptera > Erebidae > Herminia > Herminia tarsipennalis. Next base: position 14,552,537 of record OX243835.2, read on the forward strand.
GGTGGTCCTCTACGTCAATGATTAAACTGGACTAGCCAATAACCAGTCCGTGTTCTTTTTCTACTTGGAAAAAAAAATAAAAAAAGATAATTTGCAATAGACACCGTCGATGGCTAGTCACTTAATTGAGCGTAAAACTATTAGGTATATACGTCGTCATCTGATTCATCCGTCCATATCGTTTTGAATTTTAGATCCGCATAGTAATACAGGTAGGTGTGTCTGTCTACTAAGTCTAGATAATAATAAATAGTCAATCGTATGTATATTACACTTAAAACTACTCAAACTCGTCTGACAGCTGGCAGGTCTACGTGTTTATAATATTATAATAGTCACTTTTTAGGGTTCCGTAACCAAAATGGCAAAAACGGAACCTTTATAGTATCGTCTTGTCCGTCCGTTCGTCTGTCTGACAATTTACTCAATAACTACGCTATGTAAATTGAAAAAAATGTGTTTATTGAGTATATAATTATAGATCTCTTTTATATACCGCTACTTAATTTGTTTGATAATTAGGTATATAATAACAAACGCAAATATCAACGTATGGCACATCATTCGACTGGTCTTTTAAAAACACTATAAGATCACAGAGTTTTTTTTTATAAAGTGAATATTTTGGGAAATAATCGCCTTGAAAGTTCCATAATTTTTCTTTTAAACCGTATAGCCAAAAATCTTACTACTTAATAATTACTTTCAACTAAAATTATTTTCAACATAATCTCTAATATAAGTACTGTTTTTAAGTTATTGCAAAACTGCGCTTCTCAACAAAAGGACGTATGTGCCACGGTGATACGCTCTGACATGCTATTAACTGTATTTTTTTAACAAATTACATCCGCATTATTGTTTTAATTTTGAAATATATGTAGGTCGGTACTAGGTACCTACTCTGAGGACAGAATTCTCAGCTAACTTTTCCTGTTTATTATACAATGTGTAACAGAAAAACAAACAGGTGTGGTAAAATTTCATTACCGATAAGTTCTAAATGGCAATAATAATATATATATCATTATTCCATATTCGATTAATTAAGGCATAGCGTTTTATTTTTGTCAAATTTCAGCAACGAACATACGGCATGCACTGCCGTGGTACTAAATCCGCTAGCATTAATATGACATATTAGTCATACCACTTTATAATTCATATTTTCTAAAATTGATAATTCTTTTATTAAAAAAACAGTTTTGACTACTCAGATTTTTAACAACCCTCAATTTTGACCACACCTTTCTGTTATAAAATGCGTAATCGTATAACTGCGATCTACTGACATCTGTCTTTCAAACAAATTATGACCATCAACACAAATGCCCTGCGTTTACGCTTATTTCTTTGACATCCTCGCCGGCTTGCTTGGACTTCATTAGCTGCAGTAAAAATTATGCACCGACATGCACGTGTAGTCTAACTCGCAATAAATGCTAATGAAATCATTTAAATACAACACTGATATGTCTCATAGAACCTTGACGTTTAGGTTTATACTGAAGTAAATGAGTACCTAAGCCAAATTGTAGTACCTAAACAACTTTTCAATGCACTTTCATACAAATACCTTTACCGGCTATTACATAATCAGAATACAATATAAATCACAGCGTTTTTAAGGCAATATTATCAGCAAGGTTAAAAATATTCGTCTCGCCCTACCTTGGCAATGCCACATTATCAAATCTTGATCAAACGTTACACAACCAAGCATAACTAGTTATTTTCTTTTTAGGGTTCCGTAGCCAAAATGGCAAAACGGGACCCTTATAGTTTCGCCATGTGACTGTTAGTGCTAGAAGACTGTAATTTTGCATGAATAACAAAGTGAAAGAATAAAATCTTAAAAACATTTTTTTATTTTAGGGGAGGTCCCTATATGTAAAGTGAGGATGTGATTTTTTTTTCTCACTTACCATATCGTGTGGGGTATCATTAGATAGGTATTTTTATTAAAAACGTTCAGGGTTTGTACTTTGTACAGACCATTTTCAGATTAAGTAATCTGTTTGTGAAATATTAGGCTTTAAAGTGCAAAATTTTTGTTAGAGTCAGTGTCCCCAGTGACTTTACATATAGGGGAGGTACCCTCAAAAAACAAGTTTCAAGATTTTGTTGACCTGTTTTAGCAATTAGCATTTCCGTAATCCATCTGTACATTATTTGTTGATGTTATAATTAGGGGTAAGTATAAATACCTATTATTGGCCCCTGTACTTACCTACCTAAACGTAACCTATTATGTAAAAATTAAAGGAATGATAGATTATGAATTAGCTGCAGTCTGTTACCCTATTGGGTCGCCTGTTGTCCTGGGTCTGCATAGTCCACACACTATAGCGATGTCGGCAGTTGTTGAAAAACGGCAGCAGTCGACAACCGGCAGTTTTAACTGCAAGATCACGCGACAGCAGTGGCCTCTGACGTCTTATAGCCTGACTAGCTGAACGGTTGCCGGCCGGGTACTTGCTAGTGTGTTTTCGATTGTCGCGAACTGTCCGGCCGATAACTAACGTCGCAGATCGCACCGGGATAGCTTGGCCGTCAGTCCAAAACCTTTAATAGAAAACTGTTAGTCTGTGGTCTGTTGCGATTAACTGACAGGCAGATATCCGGCCTGGTAGTGTGTGGGAGCCTTAATAGTTGTGTGTACTTACAAGTAAATAAATAAATTAATCAATCTCAAATTTGTTGACTGCCTCAGTGGCGCGGTGGGAGTGTGTCTTACTGCTACGCAAGAGGTCGTGGGTTCGATCCCCACCCAGGATAAAACTTTGTGTGATGAGCACGATGTTTTATTATGTGTCTGGGTGTAATTTATGTATAATATGTATGTATTTAGAAATATATAAGTATGTTTATCTGTTGTCTGGTTGCCATAGTACAAGCTCTGCTTAGTTTGGGATCAGATGGCGTGGTGTGAGTTGTCCCAAGATATTATATATTATTATTATTATTGTCCACATTCTAAGTCATCATTGCAAAATTCTGTAACATACCTAGTCTGGCCATAAATACTGTTACAATTAAAAATAAGAAAGATATTACATTTGAATTTGGAATCTGTCATTTTTATACGATTGTTCATTGTATTTTCTAATTTTGGCGCCAATACATTGTACAATATTTTGCTATATTAAAATGGAGTGGGGTGATAAAGAAAACCGAATCGCTGTGATTGCATTACACAAAGTTGGTATGGAGCCGAATGTAATTTTTAAAACTCTCCATACGCTTGGTATTAGTCAAATGTTTGTGTACCGGGCTATTAATAGGTACAATGAGACCTTCTCTGTTTGTGACAGAAAAAGATCTGGCCGTCCACGTAGTGTTCGTACGAAAATGGTGGTCAAAGCAGTAAGGGAAAGAATTCGAAGAAATCCTGTCCGAAAGCAAAAGATTTTATCTCGGGAGATGAAGATAGCACCCAGAACCATGTCACGCATTTTAAAAGATGACTTAGGACTTGCAGCCTATAAGAGACGCACTGGTCATTTTTTAACTGATAATTTAAAAAAGAATAGGGTGGTAAAATCGAAGCAACTACTGAAGCGGTACGCAAAGGGAGGTCACAGAAAAATTTTGTTTACGGATGAGAAAATCTTTACAGTTGAGCAACATTTTAACAAACAAAATGACCGTATTTATGCTCAAAGCTCTAAGGAAGCTTCCCAATTAGTCGACAGAGTGCAACGTGGGCATTATCCGACTTCAGTGATGGTTTGGTGGGGTGTTGGCTATGAAGGAGTGACTGAGCCATATTTTTGTGAAAAAGGTATCAAAACATCGGCACAAGTGTATCAAGATACCATTCTTGAGAAGGTAGTTAAACCCCTTAACAACACCATGTTCAATAACCAAGTATGGTCCTTCCAACAAGACTCAGCGCCGGGTCATAAAGCTCGGTCCACGCAGTCTTGGTTGGAAGTGAACGTTTCGGACTTCATCAGAGCTGAAGACTGGCCGTCGTCTAGTCCCGATCTTAATCCGCTGGATTATGATTTATGGTCAGTTTTAGAGAGTATGGCTTGCTCTAAACGCCATGATAATTTGGAGTCCCTAAAACAATCCATACGATTGGCAGTGAAGAATTTTCCCATGGAAAGAGTGCGTGCTTCTATTGATAACTGGCCTCAACGTTTAAAGGACTGTGTTGCAGCCAATGGAGACCACTTCGAATAAGCTTTTTATATTTTGAATTGTTTTTTATTTATGTATTAAACTAACACACTGTAAAAGTAATAAATATTATTTGCAATAAAAAAAAATGTTTTTTCTTCGTAACAATATTTATGGCTAGACTAGGTATATATTAAATAACGAATTTCTTGTTTATAGGCTCTGGAAGACTACAGAAACGAGCACCAAACCATCGTTGGGTTCCCCGGAGCGAGGCCCTACGAAGGCGAGAATATGCTGTTCGAGAAGTGCGACATCCTCGTCCCCGCTGCCATTGAACAGGTCATCAACAAGGAGAATGCCCACAAGATCAATGCTAAGGTATGTGCAGATATTATACCTTTCTACTCAATAGCTACTGCATACATAGTCGTACCTATATTACCCAGGGGATGTTTGGAGGTTCGATGCCCCCTTACCCGTAACAGAAACATTGTATAACTCTGTTCTTCAGACCTGGACCTGGAGTGTAGTAGATACTAGGGTTAATGAGGATTTTCATTTTTCTCATAATGAGGAAGTTACTCATTATTTTGAGCTACTTCACCCCCTCCCGCATCATCAAAAAGTGATTTCAAATAATCCTCTTTAAATTCCACTTCCTCGTTTATTATGGGGGATTTTTGAGGAAATGTCATTACTATCGTTTCGTTTAATAAACAAAAAGCACTGTTGTTCACTGATTTAACTACTAAGGTATTAAACGTAAATTACGTAAAAACTTAGTTAGGCTACGTTTACACTCCCGTATGCACCACAAATGAACCTGTCAAAACATGTCTCTAGGCTTGCAGGACATTTCGTTGTGTAGGTACATCTTGTATTTACGTGTTTGTTCTGTTTTAGTTAGTGTGTTGATATTTAAATTGATTTTCTTTATTTGTTAAAGTTTATAGTTGTTGAATATACTATTTCATAGAAAAAAGGCTTTGCTTCAAAAATATAGAAAACTTCGTTATCCTCTTCCTCATCAATATATCCTCACACTACACTACTCATCAACCCTAGTAGGTACGCCAATGAGTTTATAGTAAATACGATAACAGTCATTTGCCACTTAACTGTAAAAAAATCTCATCAACATCTGCTATTTCTACAGTTATTGAATGTCTTCTGATGTAGGTATCCTGATTTTTATAATAGTATTACCTATACATTCTTCCTTTACATATTGGAATCACCAAACAACATTTTGATTAACTTGTAAAAAGGAATAATGAGACATTTATAATTATGAAATGAATTGAGGCAATTGATATTAAATAAACCAAGCTAGTAAATGTTAACTAAGTCTAAAAATAAGTGAGAATTAATCTTCACCTTGCTCGTACATGAGTACCTACCTACATAATTTTACCTATGGGATACAAGGCCACATACAAGCAAAACTTCACAAGTTATCTATACTATCTATACTTCTATACTTAATATTATAAAGAGGAAAGATTTGATTGTTTGTTTGTATTGAATAGGCTCCGAAACTACTGGACGGATTTGAAAAATTCTTTAATCGTTGTGAAGCTACGCTAACCCCGGGTGACAAAGGCTATTTTTTACCCTGTATTCCTACGGGAACGGGAACTACGCGGGTGAAACCGCGAGGCGTCCGCTAGTACATTATAATTACTTAAAAAAGGAGACACCACGAATAGCATACTTACTTCAGAGTTCATTGAGTTTATTGATTTACACAATTGTAATTATTAAATTTATATAGATCATCGCCGAAGCCGCCAATGGCCCGACCACTCCGGCGGCCGACAAGATCCTCATCGACCGCAACATCCTGGTCATTCCCGACTTGTACATCAACGCTGGTGGTGTCACCGTCTCCTTCTTCGAATGGCTCAAGAACCTCAACCACGTCTCATACGGACGTCTTACCTTCAAATATGAACGTGAATCTAACTACCAACTTTTGGGTAAGTCATTGGTAGAAATCCCTGAATATTACATATTGGCAGGCTTACAAAAATGTAAAATGGGTAGGTTTCGAATAAATGATTTATTAAAAAAAAAAAAAAAATTAAAATGATGTGTTCTTTCGAGTCGTGCGCAAAAATATTTCTATCACCACTATTCATCTTCAAGTAAATACCTACCTAGTTTCGAGCTTAGCTACATTTACAATCATGCCTAAATTAATAATAATTTGCCTCTGTGGCGCGATGGGAGTGTGTCCGACTGCCATGCAAGAGGTCGTGGATTCGATTCACACACGGGACACCACTTTGTGTGATCCACAAATTGTTGGTTCGAATCTGGATGTACTTTGTGCCCGTGTCTTGTATGTTTGTTATATTTAAGTAGGTAAAAATGACTAGCTAATTATTTACACATTTTGCAATACTTATGAGCATTAATAGTTAGGTATATAATTCAATTTCTTTACTAATATCATTATAATTCCAAATCTTAAGCGTTCATCTTTCACATTTGTTAAAATACTAAATAGTTGTGTCGGTGGAGAAACGTCGACAAACACTGCTTGCGTTATCTGTTGATTTTATCTGAATAGAAGGTCAATTTAATTTTAAAGTTTTCTATAGACGACTCCCAGTAAATTTCCACACGACGAAGGAAAAAAATAACATAATCGTATTGTAAAAAAGCATTTGGCAAGTCCTTGTTGATTTTTATAAAAAGTATAGCATGTTTATTACGTAGACACGCCAATGATAAATTATCATTGTAATAGAACTTTATATTTAAATTATTATGGTTTATTATTGATTTACCTTTTGCTGCTAATAAGTCGAACCAACATTACTGAAATTGGTCAAGGCTGAATATTTTAAACTTGATTACTTAAGAAATAATATATACAATTGCTAACTAGCTTAATTTATTTCCAGAATCCGTACAGGAATCGCTTGAGAGGCGTTTCGGCCGCGTCGGAGGCCGCATCCCCGTTACTCCCTCAGAGTCCTTCCAGAAGAGGATCTCTGGTGCCTCCGAGAAGGACATCGTACACTCTGGTCTCGACTACACCATGGAGAGATCTGCTAGGGTAAGTCAAATCTTGTATAATAACTCCGCCGCTCCAGGCGCCGTAAGTCAGGAGGCGCTGTAAAACGAATCTAGGACGCTGAACGCAATGAACTTAGCCGGTATCGGGGTGCACTCCCCCCTCGTACTTGACCAATATTGGGGCGCCAGAATTAGACATCGCTTCGACCACAATCTGGCTACACTGGTTACACTTCTCGATATCTCAATCGAGCCACAAATAAGTAGATAGACTTATTTCTTAAGTTTTAGAACTTACCAAAAATGCAGAGGTGGTCGATTTAGGGATCTCGAACCTATTAATAGTGTCGTAATTTTAAAAAATGCCCAATCAATGGAAGTTAGCATTACTATACCATAGAATGACGTCAAGAATTTTCGAGATGTATTACTTACTTACACAATCGTTTTTTTAACAGGCCATCATGAAGACTGCCATGAAATTCAACCTGGGCTTAGATCTTAGAACAGCAGCGTATGCGAACTCCATCGAGAAGATCTTCACCACCTACGCCGATGCCGGTCTTGCATTCTAAACACTCACTAGATAAAATTGAAGTATTTGTCTGCATTTTATAGACTTCCTTTTAGTCCCTATGCACTTAAGTGTAACTTTTAAGACATTATTAATCACAGTATTTTTTGTTTGTTGAAATCATGGCTTTTTTACTTTAAGTGAAGCATTGTTATACGTTCAAGTGAAAATTTAATTTTCCAATAATGTATGTATGTCTTGAATTTCGATTAAAATTGTTTTACTGTTATTTTTATGTTGTTTTTTTACGTTTAACTTACAATCTTACAATATAAATATTATGACTAAAATCATCTTATTTTATTTAACTTAGATGTCTATTTACCCAATTATAACAGGATTATTTTACAAGAAGCTCTAGTGTATATAGGAACCTGTTGCATCTTGGTCTCATTTTTTGTTTGAATGTTTATTTCAAAATCTACTAATGCATAGAAAAAATAATATCCTTCTCCAGCTTCACGATTAGTCCAGGGTCTCCATGGAATATAGCACCCACAAATGTCAAACTTCGGAATAGTTAGAGGATAGCTGGATTTTTGGATAAATATTCCTTTTGTCCTCTCGGACTCGGATCGATGGGGACAATACGGGTCAAAGTTCATAAAAACGTTTTTCGGGATAAGATTTCTGGCTTACAAAATTGCCTATACATAGATTTATTTTTTTCGTAAAAATAAAGGTCTTTGAAATAATTTGATTCTGAAAAAAATTGTGACGTGTAACATAAACTCTTCAATGGCATGTAAGGAAACGTTGAATATGTCAAAATATAAAAAAAAATTGTTAAAGTTCTAAAGCCTAAACAAATTGTTTTCAGGGTTCAAATGATGTAAGTATGTCTGTGAGTTTCTTTATTCCGCTATGACTATTATAGGTGTACCAGAATCTCATGAAACGAAATAAATAAAAACTTTGGATTGGGGTGTTAAAGAAAATAGGATTGCGGTGATCGCCTTGCACAAAGTGGGTATGGAGCCGTCGGTCATTTTTACAGATACTTCAATAGCTTGGTATTAGTCGTATTTTCGTATATCGTACTATCAACAGATACAACAACACTTCCTCTGTTGAAGACCATAAAAGATCGGGGCGGCCGCATGCTGTTAGAACTACAAAGGCTGTTAAAGTCAGAATCGGTCCAAATTCCATTAGGAAGCAAAAAATCTTATCCGTCTTCTGTCGCTATACGCAGGTGAAGGGCACAAAAATATCCTCTTTACCGATGAATAAAAATTCCCGATTGAAGAGCACCACAATAAGCAAAATGATAAAGTGTACCTACGCTCACAGTTCTAAAGAAGCTGCTCAATTGGTTGGAAGGTACAGCGTGGTCATCATCCTGCGTCAGTGATGGTTTGGTGGGTCGTGTCTTATCAAGGCGTCACAAAGCTACATTTTTGTAAAAAAGAAGTTAAAACTTCAGCCAAAGTGTATCAAAAGACAATCTATTGATTGTCATTGACAAACGTTGCGGGCTTTATAAGAGCTGAAGACTAGCTCTCATCTAGCCCAGACCTCAACCCTTTAGACTACAAATTATGGTCAGTTTTAGAGGACATGGCTTGCTCTATACGACACGGCGACATTGAGTCTCATAAAAAATCTCCGGAGCAAGCAGTGGCGAAATTTCCCTTGGAAACAGTGCGTAAATCCATAGACTCGTGGCTGTTTATAAGCCAAAGGTGGTGGTGGTATTACCATCTCCTAATTATAATTTACTAATTTTTAATCTGATTCTGGTAGGTACACCTGGTTCACCACACTCTCGTACCACGCATGTGGGCCTCATCGACTGGTGACAAATTGCCCTCCATGGCGCTTTGAAGCCACTGCTTACATAAGTTTAAAGACGTGTAACTTGTAATGTACCATCGATAGTACCGCAGTTTCAAGCGGTACTAGCGATGATTCTTTATACCCCTGCTCGAATCCTGCAAGAATCACTCCGCCTATACAGAACGTTTTGTCAAGGTGTACGGCGCCTGCCGTATCCTCACTCGCAATGGTGACATTTGACTATTTGTTTCTGACCAATGCGGCCCAGATACTTTCCGAAGCAACTATGGCTCGTGCACAGGCCGTGAGTACCTGCGATGCGTCAGTCAGAAAGAAGCCAGCTGTGTCTTCTTTCCAGCCAATCTTTCCTGATGGACTTACTGCCGCTATCGTTACTTGCCCCACGATATCTACCTCTGCGTACTAGGTCTCATTTCCAGGAGGATAAGTACAACCTCATGAAGTCATGACCCATTGACTAATCGGTTACGGCGGCTAATATCATTAGAGACTAGCCAACTACGCAGGAGATATTAAAGTGCACTGCACTATCTATTTTCTCACTGTCATAGTCCGATGGGACGGGAATCCGACACGACTGAAGAGAGATTAGGCGCAGGGCCGACGGCTTAACGTTCTCTCCGAGGCATGGAGGGGTGTGACAATGTTCGAAAACGGTCACCCATTTATGGACCGACAGTGATAACATTGCATAACCTCGCACATATCTTGATCTGCTTTGCTAGGTCGCCGTTAAGTCAGGCACCCCTCAAAATAGAGTATTTTTATAATAACTGAGGTTTACTTAAGAAACACTCATTTTGTGAGTCTAGAGCTAAAGTACGTAGTACCTAGGTACATATTAATAATATGTGGTCTGGAGTGAGCGGTCTAGATTCTTGACCTTATAATAATCTAAATAAGCAAGTGAAAAAATAGTTTCAACCAAGTTTCTAAATCAAAAACCCCGTGCGATTTTCATAGTGATAAAGTATTAATATCTACGTAAATAAAGTCATTATTTGACGATTATTTAGGGCTTTGCGTTTTGAGTTGAACAAGTGCAGTGAAGAATGGTACTGATACTGTTGTGAATAAATTATTATTTTTAAAATAAAGGACCGGGCCAACCTGCCAGACAGACCTCGATGAGCTTATCCCTTTCAGACCTGACGTCCACAATTGAGGACACAAACTTCACAAAAATGTTTTACCTTTAAATCTTATAAATTTGTTAAATAGAACGAATGCACTCAATTGTCCACATAATAAAATAACGAAAACGATACTAGCAACGCCATCTTTTTTCACAGTTTAGTAGATTTGTTCAAGTTTCGACAGGTAGCCGGCGAAGTTTTGAAGTAGGCAGGTAAGCTGTTTAGTTTATTTGTAAATAATATGTTATATCAAAAAATACGTTATGAAATAATTATAAATAAATTTGTTATACATCGTTAGTTATGTGTAATGTATTTGTTGTTACGATTTGTTGTTTTTTATGCCCCAGAATAGATTTTTTTGTAATGTCTACAAATGTGCACAACCGGCGTATCTGCAAATTTTACGAAACATCCAAATATTTGAATTTAGTTGGTAAAATCCACGAATTATTTCATAAGTGCAACAAAATAATGTTTAATATGTTTATTTGTTAATTATATAATAAAATAATATCAAATTTTTATGGTGCAATAATTATTTACGTGTTTTTTTTTTGTTTTTAGGTGATTTTCTATGTACAAAATGTTCGATCCAGACGCTTGGGTCGCTTTGTGCGACGGACATCTATCTGACTTGGAATTATCTTCAGGCGATGAAGATGGATATGGAGGACCAACGAACGGACCTATGCAAGAACATAGGTCCGTTCGGTTTGGTGGAGACGAAGTTAGACCAAGCCAAAGAGAATTATTTCCGCCTGATTCCGATGACGAAGAACCGGACCGTGATAACGACGCAATACCAGCAAATTTCGATGCAGCTTCAGAAGTGGAGTTTGATTCGTCATCATCGAATAACCGCATTGTTTTTGAAAATCTCACCGCAAAACCAAGCATTAGGTGGAGACATAAAGAGCTCCATAACACTATTACAACTGATTGGATTCCACCTATAGCAATAGAGCCTATAGTGCAAGCACCTATTGACTACTATTATAGGTATGTCCCCAAACGTTTATTTGAGGTGATGGCGGCAATGACAAACTTATATGCTGTTCAGTCAGATAGGCTCCGGTTTAGACCTACGACTTCAGAGGAAATAGAGGTATTATTTGGCTTGCATTTAGCCACAGGGGTATTTGGTTATCCTTGCTTGAAGATGTACTGGGAAACTGGAATCAGCATTCCCTTATTTACGGAAAACATGGCAAGAGATAGATTCTTTGAACTCCGCAATAACCTGCATCTCATTGACAATACACAAATGCCTACCGGCTGTAGCGATGCATTTTACAAAGTTCGACCAATTTATAATACAATAAGAAGTCGGTGCCTGGAGCTACCGCTAGAAAAAGAACTTTGTGTTGATGAACAGATAATTCCATTTACAGGAAAACATAGTGCCAAGCAATATATAAAAGGGAAGCCATGCCCATGGGGCCTAAAATTATTCTTTCTGTGTGGCAAAAACGGTCTGGCTTATGACTTCGTTATTTATCAAAGCTCTTCTTTAGAACTGGATAAAAACTTGATAAAAAAAATTGGTTACGCTGCATCGATAGTACTACATCTACTACATCTGGCACAACGAATCGGAGACAACAAAGGTCATGAATTGTACTTCGATAATTACTTCTCGTCCTATCATCTGCTTCAGATACTGAAGCATAAAGGCATAATGGCTACGTGTACGGCGCGTGTCAACCGATTCGCTAATCCTTCATTGCTAAGCGACAAGGAAATCAATAAAAAACCAAGGGGCTTCGCCCAAGAAGTAACCAGCTTTGATGGCGACGTAACAGTGGTCAAATGGTTAGACAACAAGGCTACTAATTTAGCATCTAACTTTATAGGTGTAGGACAGAAAGATATCGTCAAGCGGTGGTGCAAGAAAGAAAAGCGCTATGTTGAAGTGGAAAGGCCAGAAATCGTAAAAAAATATAATCAGGCCATGGGAGGGGTAGATTTACTTGACCAACTTATGAGTTACTATCGAACATTTATAAAGTCCAAGAAATGGCCTCTCCGCATGATTTTTCATGCTTCAGACTTGGCGGTCATACAAGCTTTCCGAGAATACCAAAGAGATAATGATTTGCTAGGCATTCCGAAGAAAAAGCAATTCACTTTACTTCATTTTCGCCGACGCTTAGCTGAGAGTTTGATTATGCAAAATAAAATGAGAGCAAGCAAAAGAGGTCGTCCAAGTAGTAGTAGCAGCCCTACACCTCGAAAAATACCGAAGAGATCAGGAGAAATTAGACCTGCTTCTGAAATAGCTCAAGATGGTGTTGGTCATTTTCCTGCACATGATGATGGAGCTGGAACACGCTGCAAAATGATGGGTTGCCATGGAAAATCCCGCGTGAAATGTATAAAATGTCGAGTTCACCTTTGTCTAACTAAAGATAGAAATTGTTTTTTAGCATTCCACACCTAAATACTAAACTTATTTTGATTATATCTTATTATAGTTGATTATTTACATGACTGATTGAATTATTTGTTACACCAAAGCAAACCAAATTAAACGACTATATTTTGTTATATTTTTATAATAAATATATAATTTAAAAGTACCGTTTTTCCTTGTATAAAAAGCTTTCCCATATATTACTAAAACTATTATCTAATACGAATGTCATCATTTGTGCACATAACGAAAAACTGTTTTTTTGTTATGAAATAAAGTATCTGGAATATTATTTTTATTTTTTTCATATTACTTTTGCTCTAATCTTATCATAAAAATTTAATTACATCCGTACGAGAGAAAAAAATAATTCAGGTCTGAAAGGGTTATACTGAATCCATCATAACGCTACGTTTACAAAAGTAACGTTAAAATGGAACGCAGCCAATTACGTGGTGAAATGTCAATTGTCAATCGATGCGAATTGGGAATTTTACTACGATACCAAGCAGTATTTTTGTACTTACGCTATTTGGGAAGTTATTAATGATAAAATGTATATTACTCCATTAGTTATTACCACATTATTAACATTAATAAATGGGATATTTTCTAAAAGCGTCGAACTTACTTTTGAATTACCTGATAGTGCAGTAGAATGTTTTTTCCAAGATATAGAAAAGAATACTTCAGCGGCTCTAGAATATCAGGTAAATTACAATCGTAATAGTCGTAAATGCTATCATTTTTTAGTCTCCTAGAGGATTGAAAGCTAATTTCTAACCTCTTTCATCATAGTCAACAGCATCCTATCTTTGTTTCAGGTTATTACTGGAGGTCAATATGACGTTGATGTGAAAATAGAAGGTCCTAATAAGCAAATAATTTACCAACAGCAAAAATTACAATATGATTCGCATCAATTTACTGCACAACAAACAGGTAGATAACCAATTTCATACTATTCTCACTAATACCTCAAGTAGGTATTACATTATGAGGAAGAAACTCGCTTTTTATTATTCAAATAACTCACTTATTATTCAATTCATGACAGTCTACAAGTATTGTTGGCAATCCACAGTCACTTAATTAGTGTTGCTAATTACTTTAAGGTGCAACTGTTTTATAAAAATGTAATGTTGTTTACTTCCCTATTTAAAGTATATGTTGTATATCCACATTCTCTATAACTTTCAGGTGTATATAAGGTGTGCTTTAGTAATGAATTCAGTACATTTTCCCACAAGCTGGTGTATATGGAATTTAATGTGGGCCCTGAGACACCATTGCCAGGCCTTGGAGATCATGCAACTGTTCTAACACAGGTAAGGAGTGTGTTTGATTTTAAAAAGACTGCATAAGCCCTGTGTTGTAGTAACATAGAAAACTCAAAACACAAACATGGTTTTGAGTCAAAAAGGCTTCACATCCTTTATGCACAGTTATTATAAATAAATATAATCTATACTTTGTTTGTTTGAATGCGGTAATATCAGAACCTACTGGTCGGAATTGGAAAATTCTTTCACTGTTGGATAGCCCATTTATCGAGGAAGGCTATAGGCTATATAACATCAAGCTACATCATTGAGAAATGTTGCAAAAACAAGGAAAATTTATGCAAACAAAGTTGTGCGGGACAGCTAGTTTATAATAACTGTGGATAAAATTAAAAGGTTAACATGTGGGTCTCATAAGTGGATTTATCTGACAAATACCTATAAAAGTATTTGTCATAGACAATAAGTCCATACTGCACTGATGTGATGTGTCAAAGCATTAACAATGGATTGCAAATTGAGTATGTCATAGTAAACCTTTGTATATAAAAACAAAAAGCCAATATAAATAAAACTTGCTGCATACAATGGCCTTGTTATAAGCAAAGAATTTCATATGTTGTTAATTTTTCATGAGCTATATTATTCTGTAATATAACTCAATTTTCCTGTACATTACCTACCTTATCTTAAACAAAATGATAAGAGACACTTGTAACAAATATACAATATTAACACATACATTGTTACAATAAATAAAACACCTTGTTTGTGAATGTCAATGTCTCCATCAGAAAGATTATTTAGAAATGATACTAGAAAACAAAATACATTTTCTATTTAGTATATATACCTGTTTTGTCCCTAAAGGACAGATGTTTATCCAATTTAATTAATTTATAGCTATTAACTGGCCAGTTTATAGGATATATATTGTTATCTAAAGCAACATAAGTAATAAGCAGTAATGATAATAGTGAATAAAAGGTTTACTCCACCTTGTTCACCTGGGTGAACAAGGTGGACATAACTAGTGTCCTCATTTCACCTTGGAGTTGTGACACCCAGGTGAACAGTGACATTATAAATACTTTGATGAACTCAATTCATGAATTCTAGGTTGCAAAACATTAAAAATGAGTCATTCGAGTATTTTGTATCAATAAGTTTAGTCTAAATAAGAACTGAATGATTTGCCACATTGACAGCACAAAAGCTTATTCTTCACTGTAGATCACCTGGTTGGATTTATAAGACAAAAACATAAATAAACATAAAATTCCAGTCATATAAATACAACCAAGGGTGCATGGGCATGAAAACATTTGACACATAAATCCAACTGGGTGGTCAAAATATTAATAAATGATCTACGTATACATGTCATTATTGGTGGCATGTAATACATGCACCCTCTTAGCTCTTAAAATAAATAAGTGTCATCATTGTTGGACGTTTTCAATGTTTAAACTTTATCATTCAATTTCAGCTGGAAACTTCTGCAGAAGAAATTCACTCAGCCCTCAACAAAATTATTGACCATCAAACTCACCATCGGCTAAGGGAAGCTCAGGGTCGAAAACGAGCTGAAGATCTGAACGAAAGAGTGTTCTGGTGGTCAATGGGCGAGACTTTAGCTATTGTCTGTGTCGCATTTGCACAAGTCATGGTACTAAAGAACTTCTTCAGTGACCGACCAACGTTATACAATCGAATGTAATAATATAGTTAATAAAATAGTTTATTTATTAAAAACATCTCTGGGGTTACTGTTACAAGTTTTATTTATATAGTAATGTACAAAGTATTCAAATTATATCTTATACAATATTGGTCTTCAGTACATACACATTGGCTTCAGTAATAAATAAAAAAAATATCCTCTCCTAAATTTGGAATTGAAATATACATTAAGTTTTACAAAATTAACAGTTTTTTTATAATAACTTAAGTACCTTTGTGAAACAGAAGACCCAATAGCTTGAAGCTGTAATCATATACCTATCTTACAGAATACATAAATAGTATCTACAATTTGCACCACGGTAAGTTTGCGTATCTGAAGTTACATTTAAATGTAGTTTGGCCCAGGGACATCATTCCCCACCCATATCCTTCATCCCCTCCAATACCTACATTTGAGTTGTGCACAGCTTACACGCCAACATCAGACATGGAAACTTAGCTGAATAAACATGATTTCATGTGAAGGATCACGACATACTCAAATAAAGTAGAGCAACATTATAACAAATTGTTAAGTAGTTTTTAACCTACCAGTGTCAGAAAAATTTCATTCTATATAGGTAGTTAGTCTGTCTATTATGCCATTATTCAAATAATAAGAATGAATTTTTTAATGTTAAAAATTACAAAAAGAACGTTAATTAAAAGAGTACTAACAGAGCAAAAACTCCATTGACTAAGGCACAAGGGTAGGCAATCAGAGGTCTTTGTTCAGAATCTCCAGACATGGTAACAAAAAGTCTACTAGCAGAAAGAGCAGACCATATAACTGCAATAGCTGATAAACTCAAACCAACAGACCCATCTAATGAAATGAATATACCTAGTCCCGCTAACACAACCATAGGCAACATACAATATCCTAAAACACTAGCAACACTCAACATAGTAAAAACACCTTCAGTACGACTCATTAGAGCAAGTAAGCAATACATAAGAATAACGGACATTACAGATAACCCGTACACATAACCAAAGTGTGCTTTGTTGCCGGAGAGGAACAAACATACTGCTAGAGCTAAGCAAAATGCTATTGGTCCAGCAATATCTGTATCTCTGAGCAGGAAGTTAGCATCATCAGCTTTAGATTGTCCATGAAATGGATTTAGCACAGCTAATGTTTTCTCTAATATTCTATCAGGATATATTTCCAGTTCGTCTAATAACGGCGGTTCGTCGAAGTCGTTTGCTTCTATGGTTTCTCCAGGCACTGGAGCTGGTGTATATAAAGTTGGATTGTAGTATTGGTTATTGTTGGCAGTCATCTGCCCCTGTCCCTGATCGAATGAGTAGTTCTGTTGGTCAGTTGGAAAACTTTGGAAATCTGAAAGCAATTATTTATCATTATATTCCAAAAGTTATAAAGCTATAAATGTAAAAAGTGTTTCATTTAATGTCCATTGCTCACCTAACGTCTGCGCTGGATCGGCAAACGTATTAGAAGTATTAAATGAATAATTTTGATTGCTATTTTGCGTCTGCCAATTATAATCGTTTGGGTTGTTAAAATTAGCCATGTTTTGTACCTTCTGGACTCACAATTTGAGAATATACAAAGTAAATCACAAATAGACAAATTCCATGTCACTAACTAGCTGTCAAAATTGACAACTTACAATTTGACACAATTCCGATACACGGTAACTATTTTTAAAAATTGTTGAATGGATTATATTCTGTCAGAGAGGGTTACTTTATATTTTCAAAAATAATAAGCAAGCAGAAGTTGAAAAGATCTTCCAGTGATGAACCAAGCAGGTCCATGGGATGTTGTGATCTTTTTCGTAGCCGTACCATCCTATATTTAAACTTTATTTACTTAAATTAATATTAACCCTTAGCTGGAGTCGCTATTTTAGGCAACGTAGTTGGAGTCGGGGGTCAAAAATGACCCCAGCAGAGTTGCAACGTATCATATTAAAACCATCAATATATTTTTAATTATTCTTTTTATTTTATTTAAAGCAACTTATTGACTAATTAATTATCAAGTTTTTAACATAATTTGTACTATAAACTATTAATTTTTTTAACAGTATGAACTTTAGTTAAGTTTTTAAAATCATTTTAATAGTGTCAACTTCAGAAAGTCGTTATTAACAAAATTATAATAATAATATAGATTTTTTTTCTTATATCGCTTTCTTACATAATCTAAATAACAAAAAAAAGGAACACTTCTTGAGATCAACTAAAATAAAAAAAATGACAACATAAAACTAAACTCCTCTAAAACTCTAAAAACTTCTAATCGGTTTTTTTCGGAATCGGTTTTTACCTCTGTAAAAATCCGACGTTCGTATTACTTCTTCTTCTTCTTCTTCACCGCTTGAACTTGAAGAGTCAGTATCACTGTCTGTCTCCTGTTCATCAGCCTCAGAACAGGTGAGTTCTTCCGCTTCCTCACAGTCGCTGATGTCTTCGTCTTCACATGTAGGCATTGCGGTATTACGGACGGATTCTGAGTCTGATCCATCACTTTCGTCTTCTAGTAGCTGTGCAATACGTTCGTCGCCCAAGAGACCAGCCATAATGTTAATAATTTACTGTAAAAAATAAAAAACATGTCAAAATGAAATAATAATAATACAACCATTATCGGAGTCGGGGGTCATTTTTGACCCCATGAGAGCACATACCTTCACTTCCAGTAATGTTAGAGTGACGCGCGTCCGTCACCCGCCGCACCCCGCGACGTAATGAGATTACTCGAATGCGCAGGATTGCAGGGCCTTAGAACTCAAAGTTATAACGCGAAATTCGACACGTGGGGTCAATTTTGACCCCCGACTCCAGCTAAGGGTTAACCTAGGCCGGCGCGGATCCATGGGGCAGGGGGTGGGGCAACAGAGGCAATTGACCCCCCAAGCTCATAAATTTTCTAGTGTTCGTCATATATTTGGTCTGTCACACGACGACGAATGACCCACACTGGGCCGAGAGTATAATCCTGGATTCGAACCTAGTCTGGGTTTAAAATATTTTATAAAAAATCACAAGTATTATTTCGTATTATTATGCTAGTTTGCCGTGTGGTGCCGGCTTAAGAATAGTACCACCCCATCTCTACCCGTGGGTGTCGTCAAGGCGACTAAGGGATTTCACCCCAGAGGACGGGCTGCAGCGTCCTCTGCTGTATTTAAAGCCTTACTGCGATCGCCAACCCGCTCGCCAAGCGTGGCGATTATGGCAATTACCCCCAGGATCTACATACTAGTAGTATCTACTGGGGAGACCCGTGTCCAGCAGTGGGCCATCATATGGGTTGATATGTATGTATGTATGTATTATGCTAGTCAGACGCTTTTACTCCGGTAGCGTCACCCCATCAATAAAGCTGAACTGATTGAATAAGTGGATGAATGGACTCCCGAAATTATAAAAATAAAGTAGTTTGCACCGGAGCTAAATTTTGACAACCGATTGAATTCACCGGATAATAAAAACATGTTTCGCAAAGATAATAAATGCTGATTTTGATTGAGAAAACACAACATATCAATAGCATCATGGCGTAACATATTTCTTCTCTCTGATCGAATAGAAGTTGCAGGCACAGCTAAGTTTAAACAAGCTATTTAGTCCAAAGGTTTTAAATGGCAATTAAATTTAAAATTACACCACATCATTCCAGTTGTGACATTTTACTAGAAATAGTGTTTCTGTATACATTTACCAATTTATTTGCCAATTGTCTAAAGCTATTTCTGAAAACGGGATGCAGTATGGTGGCGATTCGGCAAACAGTTCTAGATTCGTAATTTTATTCAATAAGCGATCGTTCATACTTTTTAATAGATATTATTAAACTGGATGTTGGGTATTGGTCTCCGGTTATCATCTATGTAACTTGCTCAAATACATTTAGCAAAACAACAAATCTTTTAATATTTTTTTTCTTCTGGGCTAATAATATGAAGTGCTTGGGGCAGTTTTCTTTGTGCGGAAGATAAACTGTCAATTAATTTTAAAATTATTTTTAACATTATATTGAACGCTATTCCAGCGTGTTGGAACTGCCTGTAATGGTTCTACTACTGGGTTTCTTTCTTTTTGTTCTTTGCAAAGTGTCAGTGTGGCAATGTTTTAATATTTTTTTTTACATTTCTTTATTACAATATTTAATTCAGGAATTTTCAAGGAATCATCTACAACCAAATTTACCGTGTGTGCAAAACAAGGCATGCTACCTACCTATTCCTAACAGTACAACCATTTTTACTATGTTGGCTCTGTCGTGATGCACATAACTTTATCCCGGATTTCCCATTCCGTCAATAATTGATGAACAACATCTTATAAGTGATCAGCTGTGCGCGTACAGTAATTGTGGTAATTGTGATGTATGACTCCATGGAATTACTTCTCCAAACATCTGTAGTCAGTGACACGTTATCAACTTCAGATAAAATTATTTTTAGGCTTGTCTTTGCTTCGTTAAATAATTTGGGCAATAATTTAATATAAGTTTATCTGGGATTCGGTAGCACGGGTTAATATGCAAAACAATTTTTTTTAAAAACCCTTATCCACCATTGAAAAAGGTTGAAAATCTGTCGCTAACATCAAAGTTAGTGCCTCGCCCACTTTTTTTTAAAATTTGGTCTAGGAGACTGCTCCATAGTAGGTAGGTACACATAATATCATTTGTATCACCAGGTGACTTAGAAGAATCTGGTAAACTTATAATAACGGAATGCTTTCTTTTCAAATGTGAAAACATATTTGATGTTCCGCCATTTGATGTGTCGATGTTCAGTTGGAACATCATTTACGTCGTACTTTTGCACCGCTTTCGTCTACTTTGTCAAAGTGGCCTTTAGTTTTTGACTGAACTTTCGGCATTCTGAAAATTTATATACAAGAATTACTTTTAATACCTACCGTAATATTTAAAAATATCAAAATTGATTTATTTTGTAAGTACCTACGTACCTACTTACAAAATAACGTTGTACCCTACCTACCTAGGTAGGGTACAAACGTCGAACAGAATGGTAAAAAATAAAATACATAGCTTCTTACCTAAAAGCTGATGTTCGCTCTTTACACTAAAGTGTAAAGTAAACTTACGTTTATCTAATAAATCGATCGATCGAAAGAAGACAACAACGAATAAATAATTGAACGAGTGAGTACCTACGGTAAGCAACGAATAAATTAAGTAGGTACTTTCGGTAGATACCCGCCGTAGTTCTAGTTTAAAAATACTTTCATTGTCTTTGACTACGGCACAGACAATGAAAGTATTTTTGTTTTTATCTCCTCAATTATTACGAGTTTAATTGGATTTACTAAACATATGTTTCAAATACTATTTAATATTGTAGAGAGTAGTAGTTAAACTATGTGGTTATATGCTCTTTGCTATTAGGTATTACTTTTTGCCTATCATTATCAAATTATCAGCTCAAAACTAATGATATAAAATTAAAAACGTAACCAAAAACTACTAGGTATTTATTTCGCCTCATTGGCCAAATCTATGCGTAAATCGAACTGTCTCACTCAGTCGTTGAATGTTCATTAGTAATTATACATTCGTATTTCATAATAATGTTTACCAATATTATTAACAATTTACTTGTCTTTAAGATGGATGCCCAAGGCACAGTTAATTTAATACTATACTAGTACTCAAGGTAAGCTAAATTAATGTACGATTTAAATTTTATCGGTGTGTAGTTTTTATACGTAGGTATGATACAATCCACCTATTTAGAATTTATTTGACTTTTTTTTCTATTTAGATCTATTTGAAGAATATTCGTAAAGGATGACAGGTTCAGATGACGAACAAGAGGGTTGGGGTTCTACGAATATTACAAAAAAGCAACATATTGTACATTACGTGTATCAAAAAACATAACCCTTCTTTACAGTCGGGTAAAAATGACACAGGAACTCTCACAGAAAATAAAAAAAATATTCATGCAAATTGCAACGAATTCTTTGGAAGGCTGGGTGGCAAGTGAAATTAATAACCGCTTTGAAATAATGACCGAAATAATTAATCTCATTCGAAAGAAGCAAATTCGTAAATAGTTATAATAAATGTAGTTAAATAATTAAAAATATTGATTAAAAAATCCTTCTTTGATTTATATACCTAGTAATAACATTTAATATTTTTATTTATTTATTCAGCTAATCAAAAGATTCATAAAATATGTGATATGATCACCGGAGTTTAATCGATTAATCTCCGATTGTTTCAATCGAGTACTTTTTCCGGTAAATCACCGGTGATTCTCCGGTGCAAACCACTCCGTCTAACTTTCAGTGTCAATATTTCAGAATAACCGTCGGAATTTGAAAACTTCCTGCAAATACATTGCAAAAGGCGGATTTAATGCCATAGGTATTCTCTACCAGTCAACCTTTGGGTACCTACCTAAATATATACCTACTTATCTGCTAAAGAAGGTTGAACGATAACTCTGCTGAAGTCTACTATTCTGCCAGTGGAGTAAATTTGAAGGTCATCGGCATACAGGTGATACGTGTACATTTAAGTTCAGAAGGTATAAGATTAATGAACGTGAGACCAGACGAGGAGAGAGGATACCGCCTTGAGGAACGCCAACATCGACATCAAGCCAATTTGATGACGATTCCTCCGTTCGTACGGACTGCTGGCACCCCTGATGATAAGAGGAGAACCAACCCAGCGCATCGTCGGAGATCATTAAGTAGGGGAGAATAGACTGCAAGACTGACGGTGTTAAAAGCGTTAGAAAAGTCAACGAGAACCAGCACAGTAGTTTTGGTATCCTCAATACCTGCCTGAAACATCGCCAGTCACTTTGAGCAGTGCAGTGACTGTGCTATTCCTAGGTCAATGCCCTATAGAAATAGGCCTGAAATGAGAAAGAAGAGAAGGATTGGTATCTTTGGCCAAGGTTCCATGAAAGCTTTCCTCCACAACTTTGGAAACTGTGCGGACTCGAACGAAAAGTTAACTAAATGAGTGATTGCAGGTGATTACCTTTTACCTGCAATCTCTCATTTAGTTAAATTTTCTTTATGATATAACGACTAATCTCGTCACACCATTGCGATAGTGGGATTGTTTGTCCCACTATTTATATTGCAGTTTCGTGAGGCGTCGGCCGCGCTCAAATTTTAAGTGGAAGTGTACAAGGAACGATGTCTGTTCCTCTTTAGATAAAATCACTTAATCAAAGTCATTATTACGCTCTCGAAAAATTAAAACGCCTATTCTCACCTTTAGCGAACCATATGTATTGTGAAAACACCCCTATAATTTGCGATTTGTCGTAATGCTAATCATATCAACTCATTTGATGTTTATCGACGGGACCAGGATTGCCGTTTTGAGAGGGGCTTTGATTGCCGTTGGCGGGGGGGGGGGGGGGGGGCTTGAACCAGATAGGGCCGTTATTACACCACACACGAATCGAATGGGTGAATGATTTTGGGAGGGCTTGAGCCCCTTGTCGCGCTGTTGCCCGTCCTCCGGTGTGACATCTCTTAGTCGCCTTTACGACACCCATCGCTGGAAGATATGGGGAGGTACTATTCTTATGCCGGTACCACACGGCAATGCATGCTTATAATGGGATATAATTAGGAAAAAGTCTCACATTTTCCATGAAAATAGTGGGTGGGATACGAGCGTGGCAATATCATGATATTAGTATGACACTTGAAAAAAACCTTATCTTAACTTTGAGGTCTTGACCTTTGACTTGGCGGTCATGATGATTGAGCTCGATAGATGTTATGAGTGTGACCCTTGACCTCGAGGCTGTATAAAAACAATGTGATATACTTTTAGATGTGACATTTTCGGTGCTTGACATTTAGGGTGCGTTTCCACTGAGGCGGAGTGGACCGTCAATTGACCATTCAGTGCCGTCCGCTCCGCTTCACTCCTGGTTAGTGGAAACGCTACCTAAGCCACTGACACCGTATCACATGCTGCTGAAATGTGTACTTTTGCGTGTAGTAAATAAGTTCTACATTGTATTATTATTGTCGTGTTTCGAGGTGACGTAGTAAAGGTAAAGAAGGAACAAATAACTAAGTTTATTTTATTATATGGCATACTTTATTCCATTAAATATATTTAGTCACCGATTCCATTAGTATTATGGAATGCTTTGAGTTTGTGTCAATATTATGATACATACAGCATAATAGATAAGTGGCGACCTCAACATAAAATTATGTGCAGTGGGAGATAGGTATTTGCTAGGCGTAGTGTTAACATTGGTCTAATACTTTTCGCAGTCCCTCGCATGCGTGCAAAGATTCGTATGTATACTAAATGCAATGTCATTCGCATAGTCATCGGCAAGATCATTTGCATATTCCTTTTTCCGTCCTTTCACATCTGAAGGAAGATGCGTCCGGCGTATCTGTAGACCTACTCTTTCTTTAAAACGAAATTCAAGAATTTTCGATTACTTAAATTTCTTAAGTTTACAGGGACTATTCTAATTAATTTTTGGATAAGCACAAGAAGTCCGAACCCATAAACAATTTTCAGGAAAGAGTGGATTGAATTTATATTGCTAGCTCTGCATATCATCACCTCATTTTTGATCCAAAACTTCGTTTTTATTAGTTTAGAATAGGCCTCCTGTTCAGTATGGTCGAAGTGCTAACGCATTATCGGTTCAATGTGTAAGGTTGAACACTTTATTACTGCCTTGTCCGCTCTGGCGTTACGCAACTGACGATACGTGACGTAGCATCCGTCATATGTGCTAGAACCCTAAAGTTGGAGAATTTTGCAGCTTGGAAAACCCGGAATGTTTTAAAATTTTGGAAAAAAAATAATTCGCGAATGTTATCTAACACTTGGTCGAGGTTCACGTATGTATGCTTTTATTAATATGGAGGATCGACATTAGAATAGTATTATAAAGGTTTTATCAAGTTAGGCATGCAGTAGTTCCAAACATCTTTGTCTAAAGGCTCTCACACATTTCAGTCCGCCTGCAGCCTGTCACCCTGCCATGTTGTCGTCTTGGGTCTGCATAGTGCACATAGCGTTTTTCAACAATACCGAAATGCCCGTCGGCAATTGTTGAAAAACGGCTCTGGGTACCTACACAGACTAGCAGCCGATAGCCGGCAGTTTTAACAGCAATATCACGCGCCGGCAGTGGCCTGTGATGTTTTGTTACAAGCTGACTAGCTGAAAGATTGCCGACCGGGTACTTGCTAGTGTTTAAGATTGTCGCGGACTGTCCGGCCGATACCTGACGACACAGTGAGCACCGACTCGCCGTCGGTGCTCACACATTTTATGAGTTGGATTGGCAGTCAGTCCAAAACCTTTAATAGAAAACGCTTATAGTGGCTACACACGAACACTTTTAACTGTCAGTTTTTTATTATCAGTTGCAAGTGATTATATTGTGGCCACATATTTTTTAACTGAACTGACGGAACTGATCAGTTTAAAATGTGCTTGTGTCGGCGATGGTTCTTCAGTCATGTTGCCATTGAAACGTATCTATACTAATATTATAAAGCGGAAGAGTTTGTTTGTTTGTTTTGTTTGTTTGTTTGTTTAAACGCGCTAATCTTAGGAACTACTGGTCCGATTTGAAAAATTCTTTTTTTGTTGGATAGCCCTATTATCGAGGAAGGCTATAGGCTATATTACATCGCGCTACGACTAATAGAAGCGGAGTAGCGACGTGAAATGTTGCAAAAACGGGGAAAATTTACGCATACAAAGTTGCGCGGGACAGCTAGTTGATTATATTTTGGTTTTGCAATCGCGAAAATAAAACTGCTCTATACATTTTTGTCCTCTAATAATGACGCAAAGCCAGTGGTTGGCCGAATTATTCTAAATTATTATTAAACCAAGCACGGATAATGCGTCGTCGTCCGATGACATCTTGAGAATAAAATGGTATTGTCTTCAGTCAAAAGTGAACGTGTGTGGGCACAAGGGACGTTTTGACTGTCAGATAAAACTGTTCAGTTAAAAATGATCGTGTATAGGCACCATTAGTCTATGGTCTGTTGCGATTAAATAACAGCGGCGCGGAGGCCTGGTACTGTGTTGGAGCCCTAAACTGCCTGGCAAGTATTGAATAGTTTAGTGATGGTCAAAAGTTCCGTAGATATAAGTTTTGGATTTTATTGACCTGGTCGCTTGGACCTTTAAGTCACGTCTTATTTTATTTTACAAAACACTGCATTTACACTCGTAGAGTATATTTCTTCGGTAGTTTTACACGATAAACGCGGAGCTGTAAAAATAGAGACATGTTAGTTTGCCGCCATTTTTACGATTCCCGTAGATATAATGTTGGATATGCTAGGGTCGCCATTTATACATATTATTAAATAGGTGTAGTTATAGTAATACAACAATACAGTCAATTGATACATGAAGTTACATTTGTAAAATGATGTTTTATATATCACTTAAGTTAAATAAAAGCAAAGTAAAAAACTATACGTAAGCAAAACATATAAATAATAGTATCACTGCCTGTTGACAGCGCTTTTATTAACATTTTTACACATAACAATAATCAGAATAAAATAGCTTTGATTCATTTGTTTTAGTTCTCAAGACTTTTCTCGCATAATATCATAAGGTATAGTATAGACATACATCATAATTCACTATAATGGTAGGTTCGTGCAAGTATAGCTCATAAATCGACATAAAGTTGAAATGTGCAATTTTATCCGAACGCACGAAACTCGTAATAAAGACGATTTGGAAAATTTAAAAAACGAACACATAAGTACCAGCCATACCATGCGTTCAGTGCTTGACACAAGCAGTGAACATTAAAAACCTTATCTTTGGTGCACCATATAATTAGTAGTACTTTCGTTGAATAGCGTATGTGATCGTAAAATAATATTTTCAGGTACTTATTTCTCTTAAAAAGTGCAGGCGACATACAAAAAATACACTTTGTAATTCATTTTGGAATGAATAATAAATTGATACTTGTTCAATTGCGAAACTAAATATATCTAGGAGTTATTCACATTCACATGTTACACTGTTTATAAACGACGTTTTCAAAACATGTAATTAAAAACAGCAAGTTAATAACAAATTAACAACAAAATATAAAACAAAAGTGAAAACTACGTTAGATTTTTAAATAAGTATTTTCAGACCCTATAAACTACAGAATGTTTTAAAAATATTTACGAGTCCATTAAAATGGTGTATAATATATCAAACTCATACACGACAGTCTTAACCTAAAATGCAGGCTCCATTACTTATTAATCTTCTCAAACAGGCGAAAAAAGTGTCAGCATTTGAAAAAGTATATTATCAGATCCATGGGATCCAAGTCTTTATGGTTCTTGGGTAAGAATTATGAAGCACCTTTCCTCCTATAAATTAATATATTTTACTAATAAAAATAAAGACAAAAATGCACTTAAAGTGAAGATTCTATGTAAGTTTAAAGAGACTGACACTTAGTTCTAACCTGCATACTTGCTCAAATTGCGTAAAACGATATACCTACTCACAATAACACTTCCGTGACCAAAGTAAAGTCCGTTCGTTTTCAATGAAATATAGTTCATAAAAGTTAGTCATAAATTACTTAAAATTAAAAAAAATATGTACAATCTACATTTTGTACATGCAATATATAATACACGCATTCATTTTATTAGCATATCAAAGTGTAAGTAATTCGATAATCACACATTTGAACACAATAATAAACGGAGATTTCGTAACAAATTATTCTATTTTCAGAATAATAATAATTGTCTATCAATGCTCATATAAAAATCTTACGGAAATAAAAACAAAAATCAAAATTTTATAACATACATATATCACAGATACCTAAGGAAGATATTACTTATTATATCTAACATTGAGGTGCTGTTTACAGTCCCTAAAAATATTCAATAAATAAATAAAAAGCACTCAATCTCAAAATCCTATGTGAATACTGTTCAAAAATATTCATGTTAATAGATTTCCTGTTTTTCATTGTTCATAAACAAAGTCAAATGTAATATTCTTTACACTTACACTTGAAAGTAATCACTGACAGTGGCGTTTCCACCGTTATTAATACTGCTTTTGGGCTCGCTACTGTTTGGTACATTTATCTTCTCGTACCCCGCCGATGAGTCCGACCTCTCCACACTAGAGGTCGCTGCCATCTCACTACTGACCTTTTCGTAAGGCGGTTCTTTCTTGGACAATTCAAAATATTTGACACTTTCATAGTTCGGATCCTTTTTGGAACGCACCGAATCGTACTTCGGGTCTTTAGATCGAACTGACTCATATTTTGGATCTTTGCACCTTAGCGACTCGTAGTTAGGATCTTGTGTACTCACACTCTCATAATTAGGGTCCTTGGGCCGAACAGATTCGTAATTTGGGTCCGATTCACTGCCTGTATTGTACAGCGGTTCGTGCGGCATAGATTCGTAATTTGGCTCCAAAGTGGGTTCGTCGTTGTTGTTGCCTGACCAGTTGTTATACTTTCCAGGTCTTTTATTGACCGTAGAATATGTTGGCTGGACTTTATAGTTCGGCGCGATAGTAGCGTAAGGCGGCGTGGGAGGTTGATTTCGCAAAACTTCGTAATTCGGATCGGAATCGGAAGCGTTGTTGTCTGTCTTAGATATGTGTTCATATCCTGCGTCACTACTGACGATGCTGTTAGGACCGCTGTCTGCAACCAAATGGTTTAGTTTCAATAAATTATTGTTTGAAAAATTCGTGTGGGCGGAAGCGTTGTTCATATCTTTGACGGTTTCGTAACCAGGATCCTGATTTTGGGACGACTTTCTCTCCTTATGTGCAATAGTTTCATATCCGTGGTTGATGGATTTTTTCCTGTCGATAGTCTCGTAGCCTGGGTCATCACCACGATATTTCGATGTATGGGGCTCACCCTCTGTACCAGAAAAGTCTTTTGATCGTCTCACAGACTCCTCTGCTCGGCCTTTAGTCTTCTTCATAACTTTCGCATACATTTCTTCTACGTTTCTTGACGGACTTTCAGTTACTCGATGGTCAGAATTCAAACTTGTGTTGGCGTCTGCTGATGAGTAGTCACTGTAGTTAGGACCATCGATAGAGTTGTACAGGTTGTCGGTTTGACTGTCACGTGTATCGATATCAAAGTTTAGTTCCCTGGCAACGAGCGGTCGGATGAGATCACCGGAGCTAAACCTGTGCTTCTCGACTGGATAGTTGCAGCCATAGAAATCAGAGGAACTAACGCAACTGTTATTTCTTTGATGTTTCTCGTTTAGACTTCGCCGTAGCTTGTCATGGTTGAAGGGAAGGTCACCTGTAAACAACATCAAGCAGTTTATTTAAACGCGTTAATCTTCGAAGACCCTGGGTATTGATTTAGATAAATATGGAGGTAGCTTGGTAGCTCGCCCCGGGTAAAAGCTATTTTATTTATATTTCTAACAGGATAGTAGAGACTGTTTTTTATTATAATATATAGTATAATAATATTTTTTTGTATAATAACTGTCTATATATGATAGAGAAAAAACAACTTTTTACCCGGCTTATCGACTTTTTGAGTCAGGTTTATATACAGGGTGTAACAGAAAGGTGTGGTCATATTCAAGGGTTGGTATGTGCCCATGATACAGAGTGCACATACTTACCTAATTTTATCAAAATCGGAGTACCCTAAAAAATATTTATATTTTATTTCATTCGTTTATTTATGAATGAAAAAGTTATTAATTAAAAAAAGTATGACTTAAAAAGTTCTATGCCATAATAATCCAATCGAATTTTGTACCAGTGGAGGTATAATTCTTATGCCATACGCATTTCACTACTGAATTTTGACAAAAAGAATATGCCATAACTATGTAATAATCGTGCAACCAGCTATGGCACCATGGTAGGTGCAATACTGATAACATACCCTATCCGCTGCTGAAATTTGACCACACCTTTCTGTTACATTGACCACACCTTTCTGTTACACCCTGTATATGTATATTTGTATATTTGTTTGGCACGCTCTAGAGCCTTAGGGGGCGTTCAAGTATTACGTAACGCAATTTGGGGGGAGGGGGGGTCGTGTGAAACGTTATGATGCGTTATGAGAGCTTGTTCGAACTATGCGTTATAAAACATTGTTTTTTTTGTGAAATGATTTTCATCTATCATCCCGTCGTGCGAGGGCTTAGGCGGTATCGGGTGAAATGATTTGCACCCCCTCCCCCGTCGATGGTCCTTTGGGTGTTACGTAACGTTTAGGGAGGGGGAGAAGGTACAGTAAAACGTAAGGGCACGTTACATGGGGGGCGGAGGTCAAACATTTTCAAAAAATGTTGACCTTCCCCCCCATGTAACGTGCTTAGTATTGCTCAATAACTTGATGGATTTTAGCTTAAGAGGTGTTGTTAGATACGTCTCAGTTGCGAGAGTGACACTAAGTACATCAAAATTAGAAAAAGATAAAATGGCAGATTTTTGATGCCAAAATATTTCAGTTAATAATTTTTAGCAGTCGTGTTTTTGTTTTGTAACAATTGAGCTTGTTTAATGTTTTAGTAATACTTGTGATTAATATAATTACCCGTACTGGACATGCGTTGATGTCGTTGCGCTTGTTCGATGGCCGGCTGTCGCGGAGCTGCGTGTACCGTCACGTGCGACGTTGTGTGGGACGAGTGCGACGAGTGGGACGAGGCGTGGGACGAATGAGACGAGGCGTGAGTCGCATGGGACGGGCCGTGGGATGAGTGAGACGAGGCGTGAGTTGCGTGGGACGGGCCATGGGATGAGTGAGACGAGGCGTGAGTTGCATGGGACGGGCCGTGGGATGAGTGAGACGAGGCGTGAGTTGCATGGGACGGGCCGTGGGATGAGTGAGACGAGGCGTGAGTTGCATAGGACGGGCCGTGGGATGAGTGAGACGAGGCGTGGGTCGTGTGGGACGGACCGTGAGATGAGTTATGGGACGGGCCGTGGGACGAGTTGTGAGCAGAGTTGTGGGACGAGCTGTGCGACGTGGCCTGATTAGCATGTGTTCCAGCGAGAGGAGGCGGCGGGAGCGGTGAATTTGCTTGACGTTTTTCTGGCTTCGGTGAACCCAAGGCACCCGTTGAGTTTGAACATGATGATGATGACGCTGTCAATATGATTAATATTAAATATAATGCTTTACCTAATATTAGACATATACGTCACTCTATAAGTAATGGTCTCCTGCCTGTAATAAATGATCGTTATAACAGCTGTATACCCAACTGTCCAAAAACCAGGTCGCCATGTTAGTCTCCAAATGAATTATAAGTATTTGGAGTTGATAAGTATAATACTTAGGGTTTATAGTAAGACAATGATGACATAATATACTAAAGATAAACATACCTTGTCTCGAATGGGTGCCGCGTGCATGAGATGTTGATGCTCCAATCTCTGGAGGAGCACTTCTTCTGGAAATATAGCAAAAGTATTACGATATAACACTTCGACTAAAAGTATTCGGTCAATATTCGTCAAAGTTATAAGAAAGCGACGGGCTTAGAGTTGGGAAAGACGCATAAAAAATCGACTCTTGACTTCAACTTTTAGTTCGACGATAAGTCGATTAATCTCCTCTAAAAGAACCTTTTAAGAAAATTAAAGTCAAAAACCATCGAGTGAGAGATGATTCTAGTCAAGTTAAGTCGACTGAAGTCGATTGTAAGAAGTCCATTATTTTTAATAAATAAACGATTCTTGACTAAAGTCAGAGGGTTTATAAAAGACTGACCTGGAAATATGCGTAGGATCTGTTTGCAACAAGTCCGGTGTAGGATCCCTTCGTCTCGGCTCTGTAGCGATTTGCGCGTACGTGTCTGATCCTTCGCCGACGCTTGCTTCTTCGATCGCTGCGTACGTCTCGTCTAAGTATACGAGATATTTATATATTTATAATCTATCTTACAACCATAATTGTAGGTGGTAGGTTACAATTTGACAGTGGTATACATTATTTTTTAAACCTAAAGTTGGTAGGGAATATAAAAAACATCAGAAAAAGTTTTCCGAAAATCCGAACTATTGAGAATAAACTGCGGCAACGTCAGTACAGTGTTGGTACCAAAAAACGTAAACATTTGTGTTAAATTGTCTAGCTATAAGATATCACATAACATAATAAGTTCTCACTGGAGTTCTTTAATTAATGTAAATATAAGGCCAAAGCCAATTATTCAGACAGTGAATTTACTATGGTGGCGACAAACAAGAAACACTTTTTTTGGAAATGAGTTACACATTACATTTAAATTTGCATAGCTTTCTTTTAAGA
Source organism: Herminia tarsipennalis (assembly GCA_945859575.2). Classification (NCBI taxonomy): domain Eukaryota; kingdom Metazoa; phylum Arthropoda; class Insecta; order Lepidoptera; family Erebidae; genus Herminia; species Herminia tarsipennalis. Next base: position 14,584,936 of record OX243835.2, read on the forward strand.
TATGAAAATCAAGGTAATCCAATTCAGGTGTCCGAAAGTGTATTATCTAAATCACATTATTGTCGACTTATAAATTTCCTATAATTATAACATTAATGATTGTTTTTAAAAAAGTAAAATGTATTTCCCAACAATTTATTAATCGGTTTATCATTATTTAGTAACTGACGTTTAACTATTGATGTATTAAAATAAAAATTGAGAAATAAAATAGTATTAAGATAACAAGTAGGCGCCAATTTATCGCAAGTATCAGAATTACTACATCTAAGATTATATTAGGTATAACGGTATTAGGTATTGCGGTAATAACGCAAGTTATTTTTCCCAACAGCAGGTACCAACTTTTAATTAATAGAATACATTTGTTACTATTTTTATTGATATTTATTTAACTCACACAGAGTCATTTGATCCCAAACTAAGCAGAGCTTGTACTATGGCAACCAGACAATTGATAAAAAAAAACTAACTTTTAAATATATCCATACATATTATAGTTAAATTACACCCATAACCCAAACCATCGTGCTCATCATACAAAGTTTTATTCTGGGTGGGGATCGAACCCACGATCTCCGGCTTAGCAGTCAGGATCAATAATAACTAGATCAACAGGTCAGTTATGTTTGTGCAGTAATGCAGTTGCGTAGATGTGGAAGCTATAATAGTAACTTTGATTTTAAAAATAATATTTTTTTAAATTTTGAGCAAAATAGTAACATAAAATAAAATTGACATAAGGTTTTTTTTTTTTAAAGATAACTAGCAATGGGGGATTGTGTCCCACATTACTAGCAATCTTGTTAACCCCTCCAGCTAAGCTCAAAGGCTTGTGTTAGGGAGTGGGTACACGTCGGTAGTATAATGCGTAGGATTCGAACCCGCGACCTCACGATTGCGAGTCCGATGCCTTAGCCATTAGGCTACCGCCGGTTGTCTTGAAAAAATGGTAAAAGATAATTTTTTCAGTTAGTTCGCTCTAGGGTAACTCTTTCGACTGACATTAACGAACACCTAATAATCGATTATTAAGAATCGAATTTGAAAAGAAGTCGCGACGAAGAGGAATGAACATTTTGTGTAGGTACAAAACTTGCGATACCATACTTTGAAAAATAAAATGATATACACTGTCACTGTATACGATCTCTTTAGTGAACAAAGTACGAGTATATAAACTCACCAGAATCATCGGACACGGTGGCATAGTGAGGCTGCGAGGGCGGCTTAGTACTGTGATGTTGCTGTTGTGCTCTGATATTGCTGAGTGGTTCGCGAACCGAAATGCTAGTGTAGCCCTCTGCAAATAACATACATTTTATATATTTCTAAACTCCCAATGAATTTACAGAAAATAAACATACCTACGTTAGGTGGAAGAAAAAAACATTTTCTATATTATAATGAGCTTTTATTATTATGGGTGTGGCCAAGATTATATTTCTATCAGTCCAGGTGTTAAATGGGTTAAGCGTTGTGTTGTCTGAAATCAGGGCGACGTGCTTGCCTATGTTTATAATATTCCTTCTCCTCCTTTCTGAGAGTGTATCTGAGGGTTGCAATTAACGCGGCTAGGTGGATTGTTTATGTAGAGCACAAGTTTAATCAATTAATATGAATTCTTAGAAGCTAAAATGGGATTGCAATCAGCAGGGCCAAGGAAATATTTCTTTGAGAGAATCATTAGATAGGACGTTCTTCGTTAAATCGGTCTATCTAATATATAAAATGCTCGTGTCACGGTGTTTGTAATTTAACTCCTCCGAAACGGCTCGACCGATTGTCATGAAATTTAGTGTACATATTGGGTAGGTCTGACAATCGGACAACATCTATTTTTCATCCCCCTAAATGTTAAGGGTAGTCCACCGATCAACCCCTATTTTTTTATTTACCCCTATTTTGCAAAACCGGGTTAATTTGACGCAGACGAAGTTGCGAGGGTCAGCTAGTATATTTATATACTATAGACATATTGGAACATCATTAAGTGAACTATTTAATTGTCAAGGAAGCCCTGGATACCTAGATTGGATTTTCTTCTCCCGTGAAAATAGTGTTGTAACGTGATAATGTCTGGGCAATAAATTTAATCTACGTTACATGGAATTTCTTACTAAGTCCATCACTATATTGGGCATTTAATGCAGGCTACGATACAAAATATGCATAATGAGATAAATGTCATACAGATAATTGATTAACATGTTATTGATAATTTAATTTGATTAATTTACATATCCTAATATCATAATTAATAAATTATCATTATAGAGTCGATGAATCGATTTCAAAGAACTGCTGCATTGATTGAAATGATATAATTAAGAAAAACGAGTTCCTGTTTGATGTCCTGTAGTATAAAATATGACCTTATCCATACTTCTTAGTACCACTATTTATATTATTTGATATTCAAGATCAAATATAAACTCTATGCTGATTGCATACAGTTATTTTTTCTTTAATACTTATGGTCTAATATAATTCGACAAATTTATTTGCAATAAATAATTTCCAAGTTATCGTGTAAGAATCTAATCAATTATTTAATGGGAGTTTCGAATCTACATAGACATCTAGAATACTTTAAAGATGCGGCATTGAATATTGAACAATAGTGATATTTTAAATTAGTAGCAATACATAACAACGATTTTACTACGTAGGAAAGCGTAATTTGAAAAAAAAAATGAAATTGCGGTGGAATTTTAATCGTCCAAGAAACTATTTTGAATTTAGTTATTTTTTCTTCTTACAAACTACACTTCCGCACTAGGGTGGCCGTATAATTAAGCCCGTATAATTAATGGATACAAAGAACGCCCAGACAAGAAACCAACATTTATGGGTCTCATCAAGCTCTGAGCAATGTGGGAATTCAGTGCCGGCCCGAGGCTAGATTTAGGTTGGAGCAAGATCAAATTTTGGTGCCCCAATATTTGTCAAATATGAGTCGCACGTACGACGCGTACAAATATTTCACCCAATAGGGATGTTGACTGTCAAGTCAAATTAAAACGACAAGCTCTATAGAAATGTGTATGGAATAGGAACCTATGACGTTATAAGTTCCTATCGTCAAATCATTACTTTTAGTAATCGTTTTCATGCTTTTAAATTCAAAAACAAGTTAAAAGGTAAAAGAACAGTTATTTTCAGAGCATTTTAAAATCTACTATTACCTGATTAGTATAAAATAATTTATTTTTATTGTAATGAACTACCCAATCGATACCCAATGACCGCCAATGTGAGTTAGTACCTCGCGCGACGGGGCACAGTGGGACGGTTTCGCAGACATTAGAATAGACTTCTGAAATCGTATGATAACTATATGCTATTTTATTCTTCTAATCATTCTATTAAATAATACGTAAGTCCGGCTACGAAAACTATTATCTAAAAAGATAAAAGGAAAAGTTTTTTTTTGTATAGAGCGAAAGACTTAAAAGTCGTTTATCTTCGGAGTTTTCAGTATTCAGTTCAAGCACAGTAAGTCAGTAAGTAAACAGTTCAGTTTAAGATATACAGGGATTATAAAGGGAATCTAGAGGTACCCTATGCTTACTCACCTTTTGCGAACTCGCGGTAATGAACGGGTAAAAATCGAAAAAACTCAAGTAGGTACTCAGAAATGGCACTATCTGAGGTTTGTCGAGGTGTTGCCACCACTTAAGGTTTCAATTTACTGCTAATCAAGTACTTTATCACCCAGGTGTAGCTATTGAACCATACTTAATTATGTAAACTTTATTATTTATCTATACTAATATTATAAAGAGGAAAGATTTGATTGTTTGTTTGTATTGAATAGGCTCCGAAACTACTGGACGGATTTGAAAAATTCTTTCATCGTTGTGAAGCTACGCTAACCCCGGGTGACATAGGCAATTTTTTATCCCTGTATTCCCACGGGAACGGGAAATACGCGGGTGAAACCGCGAGGCGTCCGCTAGTAGTATATAAATTCCAATACTTAAAAATTATCGTTACACACAATAGAGCTCTCGAGCAGATAATAGTTTTTTGTAAGCCGTATCTACATTTTATTCAATAAGATGATTAGGAGACTAAAATAGCATATAGTTATCATACGGTTTCAGAAGTTGAATTTTAATGTCTTCGAAACGTAGAATCCGTCCCATTGTGCGGGAGGGCGAAACATATCATATGGCGCCATAGGTGGCTTTCGGCGCTCAGAGATCAATGGTGCCCGGAGCGGCCCCTCGGGCCCTGTGGACGGGCCGGCACTGTAGAAATCCTACCTACAATATCTTCCACGGCATTCGCACGCATCTGGGCAGTGGAGTCATAGTTTATTACTAACAAACACTTATTGCTAATAGGTAATAATGACAGGGACATTGGTCATATTTGATTTACATAAAGAAACATGTTTTTTTTTTAATGAAGCACAATTCTTTTGAAAATAACGTATCTAACCATACCATTCTATTCAATTAAATATAATATTCTAAAAGTCACATCAAATCAGCTACTGGGACAGAAGTCAAATTTAAATTTTGTACGTCAAAACTAATTTATATCAATTGCCTAATTTAATGGGATAATCGTGTCTCTGATAAAAAAGCGGCAAACATGATTCACCCGTTCCAAATTTAAATAAAGTTTGTTTAGTAGAAATACGATAAACAGTGTGCGGCCATGAAAGTGGGATTACGCTAAGAATTTAAACACCCGACGATGTTTATAATTCGGATATAAGTAGGTACTTGCCTAAAAAGATAAAATTTGCATAGATTATTCCAGCTCATACACACGAGTACAAGGCCTAAAATAATAGTTGGTATAACGTGGTAGTAGGTATATTATAACGCTGAACAATAGAACTATGAACATAATTCAAATTAAAACACTGGCAGAAAACAGCTGAAAAAGGTCTAGATTAAAAAAAAAAGTTAGAAAAATATAAACATAATAGAGGCAAAGGAATCAAAATAAAATCCAGTAAAATGCGAATCAGATTTGCGCACTAAGGGTTGCATAAAAAAATGTTATTTTTTGTGAATATCTTATGGTTTTCGGATTTTTACTTGTGCTTTACCTAAGTCATTGCTTTTTGCCAAATTTCATGGTCAACGGATAGCAACCTATAGGTTTTAACTACCTTAAGAGCGTCAAAACATACTGTATAAAAGGCCTTATCTATAGCGTGAGTTGTCATTACTGCTTGAAAAAAAAAAACTTCTTGACAAACAACAACGAAGTGATTCCTTGAGAATTCCTTATTAAATACAGAACCTAAAAAATAGTCATTCAAACATTATGGAAGACAAAATTCAACGCTCAGTGGAGTCGAACCCACAACATCTTGGTCTTCCGTGCGTTCTTCGTTCGTTCTGAACAACCGACGTTAAATTTTATCTTCGTACCCACGCAACTTTGTCTGCGTCAATTTTTCCCGTATTTTTCAACATTTTTTATTGATACCCAGCTCCTATTGGTCGTAGCATGATGTTAGGTAGCCTTCCTCGATAAAATGGGCTATCCAACATATATGAATATATTTTAAATTCGAACCAGTAGTTCCTTAGATTATCGCGTTCAACCGAACACACAAACTCTTCAGCTTTATAATATTAGTATAGATTCGGTTTAGGCAAACCTTTCAAAGTGAGAAAAGGAAATAGTCAATATAACATACTAGCAGAATCCGTAGAATCTCCACTAAAATGCGTGGTATTGTCTGTATTTGGGCGTGGTGAGGGTGGCGTAATATAAGGCAGCTCCTGACTCGAAGGCAATTGTCCGCTTATCGCCACCGAGGCTGATATCACCACCGATTCTGAAAACAAATCGTTAGTATTTACATTAACTAATAAAGTGCATTAGTGTACTAAGATAAGTGTATCTACACAGGAACGCTTGTTGGAAGATTAATTCACTAATTGATACAGATATTAATCTATTGGGTAACATCTCGATCGGCATTGTTATTTATAATTTATTCGTAGTTAATCTTATCGCTGATATTGTAGTATACATGGTGAGTTTTTTATTAAATTATAAGTTTAAATAGTAATAAATATGTCCGTTATTTTTATAACGTGCACGACTGTGTTGCACTATGGATTTTCTGCCAAACTGGCCAAACTAAACAAAAAGGCAAAAAAGGCAGAATAAACATTGCCTCAAAAATTGAAAAAATATTGTAGTTACAAATAACAAACCTGCAGGATTTTGGGCTACTTCTCTCTCATCTATTTGTATCTCTCTTTCAGATGTCTCATCAGTTGGCACTTCTATAAGTCTGAAAAAAAAACAATGAACTTATAAACACATTAACAGGAAAATCAGCTTACAGTTTGAAAATAAACTGTGTAAGCTGTGTGTGTTCAAAAAGGTTTATTTTGAGAGATTTGTTTTGCTTATGAGTTACAAGAGAGGCATTAATTATACCTGTCAGACAAAACACCTCTCAACAATCAGGAAAAAGTATGTAAGTATATAATATGTAATCTTAAATGTACAGAGGGATTGTGAAGTTTCAGACTTTAAGGCTGATTTTCCTCTCACGCCGATCGTCGGTCACTCAGAAACGTGACATCTATACTAATATTATAAAGCTGAAGAGTTTGTTTGTTTGTACGCGGTAATCTCAGGAACTACTGATCCGAATTGAAAAATTCTTTGACGGTTGGATAGCCCATTTATCGAGGGAGGCTATAGGCTATATAACATCACGCTACGACCAATAGGAGCGGAGCAGCAACGCGAAATGTTGCAAAAACGGGGAAAATTTACGCATACGAAGTTGCGCGGGACAGCTAGTTTAATTATATACAGCGTCAGTAACTCAGCGTCGACGATCAGCGTGAGAGGAAAACTAGCCTTAAACATGGTTGTTATATAATTATCGTTAAATAAATAACAATCACAATATGATTAATTAATCTTCTTATATATAAAAATCTCGTGTCACGGTGATTGTGATCGAACTCCTACGAAACGGTTCGACCGCTCGACTTAATCAACTACGAGGCAAAATTGACACAGACGAAGTTACGTGTGTCAGAAGTAGGTATATTATGAATTTTCCTCAATTTGTAATAAAATATAATATTATTAAATTGACCACCATCTTGTGTATTTGATCTACTTTCATACTCCTGCGTTTAAACGATTTGTGATGATGATCAATGATCTATCTCATCATTAGGCCAATCGTTTTGATGTTGTTATTAATAAGTTAAAATAACTATACTCACATATGGCTTTCATTCTGAAGTTTGGCATACGCATGTTCATATGGATGGTCGCGACTTGTAGATGGTGCCGCAACTGTCTTGTTACCTGTGATAAACAACATTGATTCTTTAAAATATCGATGATTGAGCGATTACTGCATATTTATCGAGAGTTCCGAATATCGGCCGCTTTGTTTCATATGATTGACTTTGATAACGGGTTCTGATTGTATCTCTCAATCTGATATTTGTGGGTACACACACAGTAGCCATGAACATTTTAAATTAAGCGAGTAAGTGCTAGGACAAATGACATATGATAAAATTATATTGAACAACAATGGATTGAATGTATGGTGTTTATGTGTATGAATGGAAAAATCTCTTTTAAATTCATCGTTGAAAGGAACAATTGACTATCCATATATTCATTTTTTTTATAAATTTGTATTTCAATTTTGATACGTTGATGCATTAAGCATTGAGTTGATGCATTAACATTTATACATAACCCAGTAGCTGACCCGTCCAAATTCGTTTGCGTAATTTTCCCCGGTTTTTACTGCAACATTTTTCATTGATGCTCCGCTCCTATTGGCCGTAGCGTGATGTTATATAGCCTATAACACTCACAAATAATGTAAATTTCTATTGGTAAAAGAATTTCAAAAATCGGTTCAGTAGATCCAGAGATTATCCCCTACAACGTCACAAACTTTACCTCTTTATAATATTAGTATTAGTACTAGTATAGTATTATATTATCTGTGGTATTAGTATACATATTTCAAAACAATAATTTTCCTCTAGAAACCATCAAGGTAAAGTTACGACTAACTGTATAAAGTATTAAGTAATATAAATCATGATTTAGTTTACGACGTAATTTATTAGTCAGTAATGTGGTCTGTTGGACGTGTCTACACAATGAGTAAGTTTCTATGAACTATACCGAGTACTAGTATATTAGTATTCTATATCTTGAATGTAAAATGAAGAAATAAAAGAGAGACTTAAGGTCCTGTAGGCCTGTTTTGATGGTATAATTAGAATCGTTCGAAAGCGCTGTTAGACTGCGCTAGAAGAAGATAAACCAAGGCGTTTAACCAAGAGCAGCCATTAAGTGGTGCGACTGGTGATGCACATGGTGCCTATCCGAACTGGTGCCAAGTTCGGATAGGGCATCGAAAATGACGCAGAAACAATGATAAACAAAATCTAGCACTCCGATGAAGTGGCTGCTAAACTTCTGCGTACCCTTACTGGCAATACGGGGCCTCCAACCCAGATCTGGCATCACCCGAAAAATTGCTAAGGGCGCCTCTACGATTCGGTTAATCTGATGAGTCTGATTTACCTATACATATTTGTTGCATCTACAAGATTAGGCATATTTCTCACAAGAGTTTGTAAGACATAAACCGAATTTAAAAAAAAGTAGGCTATATCCTGTCGGACCATGTTCAGTGTAGGGTTCCACAGCCGTTATTACAAATAAAAGCACTACATATGAAAAAATACGATGTAAATAATCGCACCAGTAGAAGGTCTGTTCATGTGATTTACGCCTTTTAAGTTGAGAAACACAGTTTTTCAGCAATAACTCAAAGACGGTTTTTCGAATCGTGTTGAAAATAATTTTAGATGAAAGTATTTATTAAGCGTTTTGGTTGTAATTTTTTTTTCACATTTTTTGGTGTTATAGTTTAGAAGATAAGGACATAATTTATGCAACTTTCGGAGGAATTAATTATGTTTTTGAAATGTAAAAGACCTGTGGAATGATGTACCACAGATTGATGTTTAATGAAAATATTATTTTTAGCATAAATAAAAATATTATTATTAGCTTCTGTTACACGTATGGAGTGCCCCCCACCCCCCAAATATTTATATTTATGTATTATTTAACCATTAAACTAAGTAGCTGCATCTGCAATAAAAGATTATTCATGCCATCTTGGCTACGGAACTCTAAAAACAAGAGGAAGACAATGCTTATACAAATTTAGCTAATCATGTAAACATGACTTATAATAATATCTTGGGACAACTCACACAACGCTATCTGTTCCCCAAACTAAGCAGAAGTTGTACTATGGAAACCAGACAACTGATAAACATACTTATATATTTCTAAATATATACATATTATAGATAAATAACACCTAGAAACAGAATAAACCATCGTGCTCATCACACAAAGTTTTATCCTGGGTGGGGATCGAACCCACAGCCTCTTGCGTAGCAGTCGGATACACTCCCACCGCGCCACAGAGGCAGTCGAATAATAATGACGAACATACGTGTTGTATTAATATTCATTCAACGATTGTTAAAAGATTTAAGCTACTGTCACAAACCATACAGGATTAATCATTGATTTTATAATTATTGTTTTACAAGACTTAGGGCGGCTTGCACAACGTTCGACTTAAGTAGCTACTAAACAAAATTAGTTACGGTTTAAGATATTTATATTTATTATTTATATTTACAAAATTAGTTAATTTCAATTAACGCCTAAACACGTTTAACTTAAACATATTTAGCGCCCTCTTGCACAATGACGACAGCAGGCATAATTAGTTAAATATGTTTAGGGGGTGGGTAAAGCAGTTTCTACGTTCCGTTCCATGTCATAACTGTTGTTTTGATGAATATTATCGATGAAATACACATATTTTTGCATAAAACGAAACTCGTTGTTATTGTTTATCAAAAAAATAACACGAATGAAAGCTCCATAACCTCAACGACGAGTTAACTTGTACGAGCTCCGATATTTTTTGCGTTTTTATTTTGAAATAAACATGAGTGATAAAATAACAAGATCCAGAGCACCTAATTTTAATAAGGAAGAACAGTTATTATTGTTTGCTGTAATGAAGCCCTATACAATTATTATTGAGTGTAAGAAGACTGACTCCGTCAAGCAAATTGATAAACAAAGTGCTTGGTCGAGAGTTACGGAGATATATAATGCCAATACAAAAGGTGTAAAAAGAACGACTGAAAACCTAATTAGCTGCTATCGAAATACAAAAAGCAAATTCAAAAAACAACATTCTGAGGCCAAGATGCTGTTAGAAGTTAAGTGTTACTTAATTTGGTTGTGGTATTTTCTACATTAACACTGTATTTTAGAAAAATGCAGTTAATATCACAACTAAATAGTACATACCTTAATACAAACTACCAGTTCAGTCTAAAGATAAATAGTTATATCAAATTCTTATTTCAGATCCAAGTAAAAAGGAGGCTCTGTTGAATGCTCTTGAAGAACATGGCAAAGATTGGACAGCCATGTCCTCTTCAATAAATATACCAGCCGATGTGTGCCAGAGCACTTTTACAGAATTGCAAAATATAGTGTTTAACCAAACAAATATAATATCGTGTTTAACCTTTTTAAACGCATTTAGTACGTCCTAAATGTATTTATGTTATGTCACGCAAGTCGCCCTTAGTAATAAGTACCTACGTAGTAGTAGGTAGCTACTAGCTGTACGTCGTACGTGTGAACACATACCTATTTAAAACTTCAGTTTTAAACACCTAGTCGAAGATAAAAATAGATCAACAACCAACTGTTTACCTCGTCTTTTGATATCCCATTAATACTGGGTGGCGCAAAAGTAAAGACCCTATTTGGTTCAGCTATAACATTTTTCCTAAATTAGAAAACTAGATTTAGATTTTTTTAAATGTATATTTGTGCCATTAAATTTCGTACCATTAGGATTTAAAGATGATGTCTTTTAAATGGTGACCTCCAGAGTTGATACACATTTGAGCCCTATTACATTTTGCATAACTTGCCGTAACACTTCCTGCGATATGTTCGTTATTTCTTGACGAATGTTTTCTTTTAGAGCTGCGAGAGTCTGTGGCTTGTTCACATACACCCGAGATTTCAAAAAACCCCAAAGAAAGAAGTCTGGACTGGTCAGATCGGGTGATCTTGCAGGCCAAGGCAAATCGCCAAAACGAGAGATAACTCGGCCTGGAAAAGCGTCCCTCACTAAGTCCATAGTGTCGAGCGCTGTGTGTGCCGTAGCGCCGTCTTGTTGAAACCAGATGTGCTCCAGCCCCAATTTGTCCAAACTGGGTATCAAAAACTCACGTAACATGGTTCTGTAGCGTTCTCCAGTGACAGTTATCGCATTGCCTCCAGCGTCTTCGAAAAAATAGGGTCCGATCACTCTGTCAACACAGATGCCACACCATACAGTAACTTTTAGTGGGTGTAGAGGTGTTTCTTGAATAATGCGCGGATTATCAGTGCCCCAGAACCGAGTATTCTGCTTATTGACATGCCCTGAGAGATGGAAATGCGCTTCGTCACTCATAACCAATTTTGAAGGAAAATCATCCTCTTCAAGGTTGAGGTTTATGACGCGCTGGCAGTAATCTAGACGAGCTCGGTGGTCAGCAGGCAGCAGCTGATGAGTCATTTGAGTTTTATACGGGAACATCTTTAAGTCTTTCACCAAAATACGCTGCAGGGTCCGTCTGGAAATGCCCAATTGCGTGGCACGTCGCCTCGTTGATGTTTCTGGACACTCTTCCACATCTTCGCGCACAGCATCGATATTTTCAGCTGAACGGCCTGTTCTTGGTCTCCCAGACTTAGGTCTATCCAATGTTGAGCCAGTTGCTTCAAGGCGTGTGGCAAAGCGTCGAATTGTGCGACCAATCGGTGCCGGACGGTGGGGAAATCGTCGACGAAATTCACGTTGTGTTCTTATCACTGATGAATTATTCCGTAAGAACATTGACACAATTATTCCACGTTCTTGGGGAGTAAAACGGTCCATGTTTATTTTCAGTGTATTTTACATTTGTTCACTACACAATTTTCAACAACAGAATGACAGAAAATGTCATATAAAAAAAAAAAAAGTATTTTCTTTAGTGCCACTACTTTTGCGCCACCCAGTATTATAAATCCGAAATATTGTGAGGATGAATGTTTGTTATTGTTTCACGCAAAAACTGTTGAAAGGAATTTTGCGTGAAACATTACATAACAAACATCCGAATTGCACTTTGACTATAAAATTAAACACCGCGGGCGAAACCGCGCAGAGTAGCCAATCATATTATAAATTATGTAATTTTAAATGACGAGATAATGCGAGCACATAATAAAAACCCCAATAAATGAGATGAAAAAAATAAAAACTTGAGTATATTTTAAGAAAGTTAAGAACCAATTCTATTATTGTTAGCTTTCTAATAAAAAAACTGCATCCAAAAAACACGAGACAGGAACACAGCTACCTACCTACACAATTAATATCGCCTCTTCGTTTACGGCGGGGCCGGGGGTTAAAAATGTTTCCTATAGGAGGTTTTTATTATATAAGTAACTGCTTCTTTCGCTTACATTTTTTGTGGGGGGGAGGAGGGGAAACCGATTTTTTTAAATTAAAAGTAGCCTAAGTTACTCCTTACCGACCTTTGGAAGAGTACTATATGAATCGGTAAATATCGAACAAACTTACAGACCAATTTAAACAAAAAAATCGGGCAAGTGTATGTCGGGCCACGCACAATGTAGAGTTCCGTAGTCCCCCCCCCCCTTCCCCATTCGAATAATGCGGCTTAAAAAGTGGGTTTTCTGTTGTATTTATTTCATACTTACAAAGTACCCACTTAATTATAATTTTCAAAGGAATTTGTACGAAAATGTTGTTACTTCTCATTTATCAGCTGTTACTCGTAAACTAGAATTTTTCACATACCCAACATCAATCATTTAGCTGGCAGGAGGGGTGGACAATTGACTCTAACAAAAATGTGCACTTTAAAGCTTAATATTTCACAAACGGATCCCTAAATCTAAAAATTGTCTTAACAACCCCGAAACGTTTTTAAAAGACCTATCTAATGACACCCTACACGACCCTACACCCTACGGTAGATGAGAAAAAAGGAGTAGAAAAAAACTGTTTAAAATACCCACGATTTTAAGAATAACACTTTTTTTTTGACTTTGCAATAAAGTCACTTTTAAGTATGTGTATTAAATTAACTGAGGGGCCTCGTTGTTAGGTATAGGTATATATACAAATCTTTACTAATATTATATAACTCAAGAGTTTGTTTGTTTGTAACTACTGATCAAAATTGAAAAAAACCTTTCACTGTTGGATAGCTATTGCTAAGATAGATACTGAGGAAGGCTATATAACATCACGCTACGACCAACAGGAGCGTAGCAGCAATGAGAAATGTTGCAAAAACTGGGAAATTTTACGCAGGCGAAGTTGCGCGGGACGACTTGTGCTTTAATAAAACTATTTAGACAGTCAGCCACATAATGAGATGCAACATTACAATTTGAAGCTTGCCCATCTAAAGATAAGTCACAAAATCGAATGCAAAATGTAGGGTGTCAGGGTACTTTCGCTCTCGACCTTTGAGAGCGAGACATGTGTCGAGGTTTCGTAGGTCAGGCCGCATGTTTGTCTAACAACTTATGACAGTTCTTACAAAATGCAATGAATGGTACATTCTTACTACATAGCTCAGTTTTCACTTCGCAATATATTGCGCTGTTGGTTATTTTAACGCCTCAATTCTCAATTACTAGAGCATTATTCATTGACTCATCAACGTCAATCAACTTTCGTCAATAGACGTGATTAGTTGATAATACTTCATATACCAGTGTTGAGTATACTTATCCAACTGGCTACTATAGTATGCATGATTACTATGGATTGTTATTATTATTCTGGTATGGAATTTTGGATGATTAATAATTCTTTCATACTAAAACTTTATAGTTATATACCATAGGCTACTTTTTATCGCAATATCTGACATCTACGCGGGCGGCAAGAGCGGATAGTCGTAGTGGTCTAATACTTTATCATAGTGTATGGAGTGGAGGAACTTTAAGCCTATCATTAACGCGTTGGCGACTAAATCCTATATGTCATGTATACTCATTATAGCTGTAACACCTATAACGTCTCCAAATATTACTTTGAAAGTCTGACATTCAAATGGCATCTAGAAACTTTGACCTTTTGAAGCAGAGCAAAGAATTTAATCTATTGTTCTTAATCAGGTACCTACTATGGATTAAATTCTTTGCTCTATTTCTATATCTAAAATTCATGACTCCGTGGGAGGTAGCCACCTATGGATCCGCGCCTGAATAAAAATAATGACACGATTATGTTTCAAATTCATCATGCTGCCAAATTGGGAACAAAATTAAAGGAAACAAAAGTGGTCTCACGTAGTGTCGTGTCAGTGTGTTGTGTGCTATTCATAATTAATCATACTGCGCAAAAAACAAAATAGGACTGTTTATTTTAAGACAAGTAGTAAAGATCCTGCAATAAGGTACAGTACGATCAACGTAACTAGGCCGGACTGAAGTAGGCGACAAGTGGTTGCGCAGATGCATTTTTTGGAAGTAAACGGTGACATTAAGCGGGAGGCGGGGGCGGTAACTAAACCAAGAGGATTAGTTTGGTAAAGAAATTGTTTTTCAAAGTTTCTTTATTATTTACTGTAAATGTTCTAAATTTTAACTTTTATGAACTCATTTAAATAGTGTTTTTATATTGTTGAATTAAAATGTTGTTAGTATTTTTAATCGATTAATCGTTTTCGTAAGTAGTTTTAGGGTCGCATCTCTATGACATGCGCCAAAGTGATAAAAACCTAACTTAAATCCGGTCAAGATACGTTGATCGTACTGTAGGTAGGTACTCCGCAATTCTCTAGCTGACGTTGAGTTGCGTCAATCTTGGAACCCGAAACCGTAGTCGATGCAATTCAGTTAAATTAATCGCCAGGGTAAGTACCTAAGAGATGTTTGAAATACCTATTTCTTACGCGATTACTGTATGTGTGTGATTACAGTATGTGTCATTAATTTTATTTATCGACGAAAGAGTTTAAATTGATGTATTATGTGCTGTGGCCTCATTAGATAAATTTTATAGCCATAATGTGAGCATATTAAAAACCTGAAATGTTTAAATCGGCTGAAAGGATTTTCATCTAATAAAGAAAGCTAGTTTAATATTAGGTTTCTAATTTTAAAAACCAGCAGTGTCATTGTATTCACGCCTTTTTGGGTTACAAACAGACACACAGATACACACATTCAACTTATAACATGTCTCCTTTTGCAACAGGGGTTAAGAGTGTATTTACCGTAGTTGTTGTTTACCTTCATCCAAGTTCACAGTGGCATATATTTCTGAGGCGGTATCACCACTGTCGTGTCTGCCGACTGGATGCGGTATCTCTGGTAAGCTTCGTTGGCTGTTTTGTGTAGACGCTCTGTCAAGGAAATGTCTAATTGAGTAGAAATTTACAATATATCACGACTGTAATACATATAACATACATTTTTTGTTGTTAACATTGAATAAATACTAAAAGATATATATGTAATTTAACCCATTTTCCGATATACATACAACAAACATCTAAAACATCTACTTTAGTGGCATGCCAATTTAATATTTTCGCATGCTGACTATCGTAACATCTATGTAGGGCTGGTTGTGGTAAGGAAACATATAAAAGCATTCACAATACGACAGTTCCGTAACGTCTCGAAACAAAGAACAAAACGACTTGCGTGCATCACGCAAGATCTAAAGGCCACAATGCCGCTACACCTTCCAACGCTCCATAGGTAATTCGTTACTATTTCGGAACACTATAAAGTTCTAGGTCAATGCTCAGCATTACAATAAAAGGTTTTCATAAACAGTATTACGTATAACTTGCTGTTATGGAAGAATTTAATTGCTGGAACATTACGCGTCTGTGTGATTCGCATTGCGATATTTTGAGATGCAAACTTACGATTTAAGTGTATGAACACTACTTATTCAGTTTCGTTTCTGCAACATTAATGGTCGGAGAACACAATACTCGAAATTAGAAACATTAGTAAGTACAGATCTATATGTAACTATTGAGTCATCGGGAGTATTTAAGCATTGATCAACGCGCTAACCAATTAAGACTGCGCAACTCCTGGCAAATATGTCTAGCCTATGGTATGAAGTCGGAGCGTACGTAATGCTGTACCATAAGTTTGTAACCACATCAAGTTTCACAAGACATCGAGGAAATGCGTTTTATGCCAATCAGATCAATATTCATATCCATCTAACATGCACGAAAGTTGATCTAACCAATAAAGGCATATAAACGTTTCAATCTAAATATTCATGTCAATATAGGGAAATTAATAGATCTGTAATAGATCATTTTCTATTATAATGCCAAATGGAGAATCGGACACCGTTAGCGTGACTCATCGTCATTATAACTTTCCAATCTGTTGCCGAAAATCGAAAGAAATATCAAACGCGAGACACTCTTTCGCTTTAATTCTGTTAAGGAAATGTAAATGGCAAAATAAGGTAAGTAGATGGATAAACTAGGCTTGGGGTTACATGTGCGCATCATTTATATCTATACTAATATTATAAAGCTGAAGAGTTTGTTTGTTTGAAAGCGATAATCTCAGGAACTACTGGTCCGAATTATTTACTTTTGGATAGCCCATTAATTGAGGAAGGCTATAGGCTATATAACATCACGCTACGACCAATAGGAGCAGAGCAGCAATGAAAAATGGTGCAAAAACGGAAAAAAATACGCAGACGAAGTTGCGCGGGTCAGGTAGTGCAAGATAAATGAAGTAACACAGTACCCTACCTACTAATAACATTAATTTGAAATATTATACATGCATTTAGCCAGTTTCCATTTATGTAGGAACGAACTAAAGTATGTAGTAAGGATAAAGGAGTAGGTATGTAGTAAGTATAAAAACCTATGCAGGGCAACTAAATGGCTAGGAAGGAAGTAAAGATGTTCTCGTAAATTCAATTTGGTCATGATGGATAACAAACTGCACATTGCGTGAGGAAACACCTCCCTACTCCCGGGCGCCCACGATACCTAGGGAAGCCGTACCAAACCGTACCTAAAGACTAGATGCGTAATCGATGGTATTACGTATTCTTTCCAAGGTATAAAATGTAGTGGGCTTTTTTGAAAAACATTCTTCTAGACTTCGTAAAATATGTTTTAACAGCTATACTCTAGTCTAGACGACAATCGGCTTTAGTAGGTTTGAGCACATTGAGTCATACATCCTACACTTCCTGAGAAGAATGTGTTATTATTCAGATTTTATCTTTCAGATGTATGCAGCTACCAACTTTCCCGACACGATACGAACAACTTTTGCATACGCTTTTATTTGACTTACAAAAGTTCTGCAACTGTATTCTCGGTTTCGCACATTTAGGGCCCGGCTACACGCTCAATCTTGTTCGTTTGTGCAAATAAACATGTGCGTTAAGGTGGCAAAACGGTATACCGCACAAATGGCTTGCACAAACCGCGAGTTTGTACAAAATTGATTTGCACAAATAAGCTTCTACGTGAAGACGGTACGTAAACGTTTGCACCAACCGGTTTGTGCAAATAAGATTGTGAACCTTGAACGTGTAGGAGTCTGGCTACACGCAGCGACTTGCAAGCGCAAACAGTTTGTGCCAATTTTTGCACAAACTGTTTGCGTATGCAAGTAGTTATCGTGTAGCCAGACCCTTAAAGTAAGAGGTTGAGATGAAAATGTATGTCTGACCAGACCACTTATAGCTTTGTGATGTAGAATAAATTTTGTTCGGATTGCTATCTCCTGATCCTACAGGAGGTCTCTATATTTTACACACAATATTGAAATGAGTTTTTGTGTACACATATAATATTGAAATGAGTTTCATACTCTTGTAATTACGGATAAAACGTCGTCGTCGAGATGCTTGTGGCCTGGGGGTTATGACTTTCGCTAAGTTGGGCCTAAGTGAAAATATGTACATGTAATTTGTGTGTATATGAGCTTGACCAGACTGGATTCTATTTATGTATTCTCCTCCTTAACATTACTGTCAGTTAATCGCAACAGAGCACAAACTTAAGGCTCCCACACATTACCAGTCCGCCTTCCGTCCGTTACCCTATCGGGCCGCCACATACTACAGCGATTATTGACAGTCGGAAATGGTTGAAAACCAGCTCTGGGACTACACACTAGCAGTCGACAGGCGGCAGCTTTAGTAAGATCACGCGCCGGCAGTGGCCTAAGAGGTCTTCATACTAGCTGAACGGTAGCCGACCGGCTACATGCTAGCTAACCTGACGACGCTGTTCGCAAGTATCGGCCGGACAGTCCGCGGCTCACAGGCCACTGCCTGCGCTGGATCTAGCTGCCCGATAGGTCAACAAACTGCAGGCAGACTGGTAATGTGTGGGACCCTTTACAAAAGTCATCCTTATTATTACTAGCTGTAATGTGCTTGACTAAAATGAACTTCAAATAATTTCTGTCCCATTCAATCATATTTTAATATAGAAAACTGAAACATATTTATTAATACCATATCAAATAGGAAAAAGTATGTTTAAATATTATGCAGTCTGTAACTATTGTTTAGGTATTTATCACAAGGAAAATGTTATGGTAGCCAAGAAATATGATTATGATGTAGTGGTTAGAATAGTTATTAACATAGTGCCCAAATTAAACATTAGTTCTAATAATAAATATATAGGTACCACAGATACTACATAACAAAAATAAAATTAGTTTTAATTCCGATTAATATATATCAGTCAAAATGGTTAAATTAGACCATCATGTTAGTCCATTGAGTTAGGTAAATAGGAATGTCTAGTCTAGGTCATGCTAGAACTATAACAAACCGCTTAATAGAGGCGGGAGTGGTCGGCGTTGGAGATGGAGCCTCTTCCTCAAAACGTATTTTGACTACACCAGCCGTACCAATCAACTCACTTCTGTTAAATATAAAAATTTATACTAAATAAATTATTATAACAATTACTAAAGAAAGTACAACTAGTATTGCAAAATTGTTAAATTTATTTTATACCTCCAAAATTGTTATATAATTAAATATGATATCAGAACTTAATTTTTCATGTGCATATTTGGAGGTACAATACCTTTTATTTACTCAATATTACCTGTGGTAGGTCAAAGGCATAGGCCCTCTTGATGGGTACCACAACAGCATCAGTTATTTTTCTGTGCAATAGTGACGTTAACACACCACTGTGTTTTGGTTGAAGGGCACTGTATCTAGTTTAATTACTGGGCAAATGAGACTTATGAATGCATGTCTCGAAAGTGGAGTATGGTGGTCATTCAAACGAGGATTTGTTTGTCACTGATGCTTACCATCACGCACATGACCGACGTCAGTAGTCTCTTCATTTTTTATTAATAAAAAAAATATATGGTCATCATCAAGGCTATTTGATCAAAGTTCTTTATAAATAAAGGGTATTGTGCCATTAATATTTTATGTTACTAATTCCAATGTATCTATTAGTGTCTGGGACATTCTTATCTATAAATATAATATGGGGATTGAACCCACATCATTTGTTGTGTGTGAAACTATATGGTAACCGTAATTGTAACACCATTTTATGTTTTGATAGACTTATAATAATATCAAATACATCTGTTACAGTTTACCTGTGTGTGAATGAGTCAATACAATGCAATATGTTTTAAATAAATTTGCATTTTACTATAATGTGCACTGACTGCAGTAAATAAATATGAATGAATATGTTCATTAGGAATTTGCAGAAGTATTATAGAGGACAAAACAGTTGCAGTTATAAAATATTTGGATTTAAAAGTTTGCAAAGTATTTTTTAATATCATTTGGTGTATTCATCCATACACCAAATATGAAGTGTACTATACTTTCAAAAACACTAACTATATTTTGGAAAAAGCTAGCAAATGTTTGGCTTTGTACATTTTATTTTGAAAATAGAACATAAAATATTCCCCAGTTAAACTGCCGCAAATAATGTATCATCAATAAAAAAAAGTGATGGTTTAAACAGACTCGTTAGATTTATTAAACAGTAAATTGAGGAAAATAATCTATCACAGATGGATACTGTTTACTTGAACTATTAAAAATATTAACTAAATACACATCTTCAATAACATGATAAAGATCTACAGAAACTAATTTGTTGAACTAAACAATTTCGATTTAGAAGATCTTATATCTAAGCTCTCAGTTAACTAAGTAGTGAAAGTAAATAATTCATTTCAAATTATTAAATAAAGTCTCAAAGGCTTTGACATCTAAGTAAATCTAATTAGAATTAATACAATTAAATTAGGCAATCGAGAGTAAATAAATACTTACTTCTGGTT
Organism: Herminia tarsipennalis; assembly: GCA_945859575.2. NCBI lineage: Eukaryota > Metazoa > Arthropoda > Insecta > Lepidoptera > Erebidae > Herminia > Herminia tarsipennalis. The sequence goes on from OX243835.2 coordinate 14,605,426, forward strand.
AGAGTTCTTGCAGCCACAAACACATATTGAAAGTGCTGTAATGAGAGTGACTAGCACTCCCGCACTTAGAACTATCTCTACTAAAGTATACATAACAAGAGTTTCTCAATCAATAGGAATCCGATCACAACGTATTTTAAAAAGAGATTCCATCACATACTTATACATTAAGTCACTCCCCTAAACAGAAACACTATAAGTACACAACTCTCTTCCATTTGAATAAAAAATGTTGAAATGTAGGGCACTTGACTACGCGACCACATAGACTGAATTAAATAAGGAACAGAAACCAATAGAAACTGTTGTAATTGTAATATCAAACGTAACGTTTTAGGTATTTCGTCTGCCAACAATCTTCAACTCATTATTTGGTTATCAATACAAAAATAGAGAGAGAAGCGAAAGCAAAGCACGACCACCAGCACAGATAACATGCAATATTAGTATTAGTGTTGGACTGGACATGTCACACGCTTTATCGATATTATAATTGACATTTCTCAGACAGAATCGAATTGGTCATATAAGACTCGACATTACGGTATATTAATAACATAAATACTAACTATATATTAATAAACAACTTATTTAAGTAAAATAGTTGTTCATATGTTATTAAGCAACACGTTACTCCAGCAAAACATTTTCTTCTTTCATCATGACACAGATTTTTAGTGCAATTTACTTAACAATGAGATAACAATTAATAATAATACAAATTGTACAATTGTATCCATGCTGTGGAAACGTGAATAACTTTTAAATTTTGGGACTCTAGTCGTCTTTGTGATAATGACGAAAAATAGATTTTGCTGGAGTAATGTCACACTACACCACTAGATTTTTTTAAATGTTTCAAGAAATAAATTATCATAAAATATTAATACAAAATAACCAAAAACTGCAAACTGTTTTTTGTTTTTGATCATAAAGATGGTAAATTTCTGAATTTTAGTGTGTACCTACCCACAGTGACATTTTTTTTAGTATGTACGGAAATAATAGGTTCCAATAAGAAACCAATACTGTTGGTCAATTTAGGTACAATCAATATGAATCAATATTGAAATCAACAATTACAATAAATTTTAACGTTTAATACATTTTAAGTAATAATTTATTTGTTTTAATATACGCTAGTTTACTCATGCTTAAAGATGGATTTTACCCGGTAAATATCCAAAGTAGGTAAAAACTCAAGAAGCAGCTAAATAATTTTTAGTTACGTTTTTAATTAAAAGACTTTAAAAACACTTTACTGAGATACTAAATACGACTAAATATATTTAAAGATTTGTACATTTTTAGATTTGTACACAAGATTGATAATATTTTATTATATGTTTAAAAAAAGAAATAAAATGAAGTTAGGTTACGTTAATTTTAATCAACAGACCAATAAGTTTGGTGAGTGTAACCGTTTATAAATCAAGGATAACTAAATAATAATACTATAAGAACTCTAAATTAAGTAAATTTAAACGAATTCAGCAAACACAGTAGTTCACTTCTTACATAGTATATATAATCCTAAAGAACATTTTTGAATATCCTGTGAGAGAAAGCAGTTCAATCCCAGGCGTTTTTCTCTTCCATTGATTCAATTATTGAGTAGTAAATTTTTATACATAATTTTTATTAATGGTAGGTTTATATTTATCAAGACCTAATTTCTGATTATAGCTAGGTATTTTATTGTAGAAACGTATACATTGGGCTCGAAATGATTTGTTTACTTTTTGTAACCTTGACGTTTGTGTTAATATGTATTTTTGTAAACTTATGAAAGTTTTCATTGTATATTGACATGCAACAATCGTGATATTAATTTCTTTATATTGTACCCTAAGTCGGTGTCTGCTAAGTAGCAATTTAAGTAAATTGTAAAGTGATCGAGTAGCACTCTTCTGTAGAACGAAAATAGTCTCAACGTCGGCACCATTCCCCCACAGAAGAATATCGTACGACATTACACTATGAAAATAACTAAAATGAACTAATTGCGCTGTTTTACTGCGTTCGCTGCAGAAATAAGTCTTGAACTTATATGTACCTAGAATCTAAAGTTATTCTGGGTTCCACAAGGTTCAACATAACTTCTTTTATTTTTATAGTGGTTTTTACTGGTCTCATGTTAGAAATCTAATACATTCAGCCTTGCCTTCGTTTATGAGTAAATTGTTGACATAAAACCAGTTAACCACTTTTGAGATATTTACGTGTTATAAGTCTTTATTTATCAACCAGTTTTTTTGAGGTTAGTCCCCATTTACAATTTGCGCGTAAAGCGCAAGGAACTCGACTAGAGCTATGATTTTTAGAACTCTTTTTTTACATAATTTACACCAGTCACAGTTTGACAGAAAGAGAGGGGGGTAGGAAAAGAGAGCTAAGATGTACTGAGTCCGATCTAGAGGTGAAGAGCATTTGAAAAGTAACATTTACGTTTGCCAACACGCAGCATAATTAATTAGAAGCCATTGAACAAGCTAGGGAGGGTCTAATCAGTCGCGATGTCCCCATCGCTCTGCTGATTGGACGCTCACTAGCTTGTCAACGTGGTCTCACAAATCACTCAGGAAAACAGAAGGGCGCAGCGTGATGGCAGAAATCATAGCGCAAGCTGATGAATTTGTATGTACTTAGAAGCTATTGAGCGAGCTGTGGGCCGCATCGCCATTTGCGGGCGGGTTTGGGGGGGGGGGGGGTAGCTGCCTCTCCTTCCCCCTTTTGGATACGCCTATGTGTGTACCTACGTTGTGAGATGGACAAATCGTGTTTGTACTAAAACTTCAATATTTTGGAAAAATATAAGTTTTATAAGACTACGTGATTTAAATGCATATTATCTTAGAAACTCATACCCCCAACGCAAACTCATCAAGTCAAATTTCTTATTTTACCGAGATCTATGTGATAACGTGATCAAAACTTATAATTATAGCAATTATAAGTTTTGATCACGTTATCACTAGTAACTTACGGAGTAGTTTAAGAGAAACAATAACTAGTATACCCATCGTGTTTGTTTGTAATCTATGTGATAAAAACTTAAAACATTTATATCATAGAATCTATAACATAGAATCTATAGTGTTTGTACTGAAACTTCAACATTTTGGAAAAAATGATTGATGATTTAAATGCACATTATCTTAGAAACTCATACCCCCAACGCAAACTCATCAAGTCGAACTTCTTATTTTACCGAGATCTATGTGATCACGTGATCAAAACTTATAATTGCTATTATGTAGTAGTTTAAGAGAAACAATGACTAGTATACCTATCGTGTTTGTTTGTAATCTGTGTGATAAAAACTTAAAACATTTATATCATAGAATCACACACACATGTTTTTACTCAAACTTCGTATTTAAGGGCGGGCTTTGTGACGGTGTGATCACATAACATTATTCTTGGAAATTATAGTTGGCAGACCCGGTGTATTTGAACTCAAAATTCATATTTTAGCAAGATCTAAGTGACGAAGCAATCAACATTTTGAATGCTGATACAACTAGAATCAAACTACAAGGCTACTACAACATTAAAGCTAATACCTTAGAAACTATGAGACGCAGACGAAAACGACGTATTTTGTATGTTTTTCGTTTAAAGTGAGTGAGTTTGATAATAGCCATAGAGACACTATATTAAATCCATGTTGCGCAATCTTTGCGTACGCAGATATGCAACAGTTTTTAATATTTAACATAAAGGGTTCATTATTGAAGCCTAAGAAGAGAGTAGGACCCAGCACACTGCCTTGTAGTACTCCAAAATCTACTAGTAAGACTTCGCTTATGTTCTCCTATTTTAACGCATTGCTAAAGGTGTACCTCATATACCGTGGTCTTCTTACTTTTGTAGAACACAATTACACTCATCGTGCTCATCACACAAAGCTTATCCTGGGTGGGGATCCAACCCACACGACCTCATGCTTAGCAGTCAGGGTCACTTACCACGAGACCAACAGGCCAGGACCAATGGCGGGAATGTAAACCCGTAACTTTACCATTTCATTGTAAATGCAAGACAACTGTTACGGGGGGGTAACAGGGGGTTACGGGGGTTAATAATCAATAAACTACTTATTAGGTATTTCTTTTGACATATTTTTAATTACATATAAAACGTTTTATTAGTTAATGAGTTATTAAAACTTTGCAATGGCAAATCGGCACTTGTGCTGCATCAACGTACATGGTCCATTAATTTTCACTTTGACAGTTTTTATCGATAACATTTCTGTGTGTTAGCATGTCTACTACGATGCTCATAGATTATAGATGAATAATCAATCTGATTGACATTTAAATGTTGCCAGAAGTCATGATTGCTGAAAATTTGCAAACCTTGAAGTTAAGGTAAGACGAATGCAATTTAATTTACGTTAAATTTACAGTAAATAAACTGGTTTAATTTGAAGAATTTAATTTAAAACGTAGTAAATAATCGCAAACGGATTGTTTTGGTTTTGTAATTTTGAAAGTAAATAAATTTGACATTCATAAAATTGTCTCTGGTACGGCGACAGTTGCGTTTTGCTGTTGATCGTTCAGCGTTTGAATGGCGCAATGAAGAGGTTAAAATTGTAAAAAGAAACAGAAAACGAACGAACAGTTTAGTCAAGAACAAGAAAACCTTATTTGCACGGTTAACTATGATAGCCGGCTTTGTGTTACGGCATTCCTTTGTATGAAATAACACCTGAACTTGAAAGTGATTTGAAATATTGTGATTGCCGGTATGGAGACAAAAAGTGAGATATTTTCACAAAGACTGATTATAGCTGTACTATGGAATATAGCACTGCAGACGTTTCTTGCTGTTGTACTAGTTTTTCTCATAAACATCGATATATTGCATCCAGTGTCATGGGTTACTTCAACACTTGATGATACATTTGGATGGAAAATGAGCCTTAACATTGTGCTCCTTGGACTGGTATCGTTCTTACAAGCTTATGTTTATGGAAATTATTATATGTTGCCACTGCCAAAGTACTACACAAGATTTTCTATGTTCCTGAATCTGTTTTCATTTCAGAACATAATGTTTAGTGTTCTGTATGCTCTTAGTGGTTATTTTACTATGGGCTTATATTCATCATTGGCTAAAAGTAACTACAACATCTTGAAGAAAAAATGTGAATATTATGATGGCCAATGCCTTGTGGAACCTACACTATTCCTGCAGTTTGGTGGCATGTGGATGGGCTTGTACTATTTTCTTAACATTCATATCTTTGGCAGTGCCATGCTATTGTTTCCTCATATTTATCAAGACAAATTTCAACAAATCAAGTTAGCTGTTAACAATATTTTATCATTGGGTTTTAAAAATTCCATTATGCCTGTTGGTTATTATTGTATTTTTTATTATATTTGGGGCAACAAACCAAGAAGTATGATATCAGATGTCTACAGTTTATATCTTGAAGATCCTCCTTTAGATAACATTTTGAACTTGGCTTCGTCTGGAATTTGGATCGGGCTTTGGTTTTATACCAGCCTGTTTTTTGTCTCAGTTTATACAATGAGAACTATCTTCAACATAGTACTTACCGAACCTATGAAGTTCCCTATCGATAGTGAACATGGTCTGACACTCCACAATGCATTAGCTCAAAGATCACAATTTAATGGGTACTTAGGAGCACAAGATTTAAGAATTATGTCTATGACTGATCCAGCAAGGAGACAAGCAATTTTCACTCTTTCACAACCTGGAGGACATCCAACAAATTGGAATAACTTGCTAGAAAAATCCCTGAGTCTTATAAATGATTTTAGCAAAGAATTGGACACTGTTAATGGAGATGGGAAAGCAACAGAGGCTGAAAATACTGCTCTTAGGAACAATAATATTGGGAATATGTCATATGGTAATGGAGCTACATATTCTGGCAACTTGAGAAACTTGGCACAGTCCCCACGGCTGCGGGAGTTGAAGGAACACAATAAGAATAAAGAAGATACATTAGCTGATGCCATGAAAAATGAATTTTATATTTTCATTAACAAATTGTGTCAAAAACCTGGCATAAGTTATTTTTTTGGTGAATTAACTGACACTAAATTGAAATTTTTGTTAATGCAAGCCCAACCTGTGATGTGGACTTCAGAAGGTCTGGCATGTATTGCTGCAGCTTCATTGAATGAAGACAAGTATGGAGTTGTGCAGAATGATTTGCCTAAAGTAATATCAAGTTTGATCAATCTCAAGCAGAATTTAGATAAGTTATCAAAACCTGGTCTTGTACCCAGGAAACACATACTTAATGATACTTTTGCCATTAAAATGAAGACTGCACTAATCTCATCAGTTAAGAGGAGTATTTATAAGATTGCCATAACATTCTCTAAGTACATTCATGAGATACCTTTAGATCCTGATGTTCAAGTAGCATTACAACCATTTTTGTTATGTAAAGAAGCATGAATTGTGATAATAAACTTTTTACTAATTTGAATGTGTGGGTTTCTATTTTTGGTTACAGGCCAATAAAACAAGGTCATCTAAAGAAAATTATCTATTAAAACCTAACAAAGGAACATTTATAAATTATATTGTATCACATTTCAACTAGATGACTATTTAATTTATTTAATCTAGGTAGGTACCTAAAGTTTTACTATAAATGCATAGAAATTATTAACTAATCATAGTCGGCATAAAATTACTGGGACTTTAGCATAATATTCCTGTAATTATTGAAAATAGTATCAATAATTGCATACACAAGAGATTGAAAGTTTGCCATCTCAAACAAAAGATTATCAGAATTAAAATTTAGTTTAAAGTAAAAATCTAATACATAGAAATAACTTTTCTATTTGATAGGTATAATTTTAGATTGTTGACATTTATTTAGACATTAGTATGAGTATTATACTATTTGATCATGAAGATACAATCTATAATGGAGTCTATGCTATCAAACACCTTGAAATCAAAATATTTGACCTAATTTATTATGAAGGGTCAACCTTACTCTTTCTATGACACATCTACATCTGTTCAGGCTACAGAGACCTTTAACAAATTTACAATAATATTCTTTGTGGGAGGCGAAAGATGGTGCGACGATTGCCTTAAAATCGAATACCTCTCTATATATCTTTCGGGCGTGGTCTCGGTGCCGGAGTGGTAACGGCGTATTGACAGATCTCATATGATCGCGAGTTCGTATTACGCCCGAGGCAAATTTTCCTTGTTTGAAAATTACAAAAAAAACATTTTGAATCCAAGTATTCATAGTATGGACGCCATTAAGATACTATCTTTATCAGGGACGTAGCTACCGCCATAGCAGCCGTATCAGTGACGGGGTCCCCAAAGTGCGTTAGCAACTGCACATCTCCCCCATGCCAGTTATACTCAGCCATCAAAATTTGATACAGGGCCCCTCCCTGGCAAGCTACGCCCCTGATCTATAAGTAAGTTATAAGTCATAAATCGTATTTAAAGAAGAGTATCTTCATCACGAAGATCACTACTTAGCAGCAGTGAACGCTGGCTGGCGGCGCCCAACAGTGCAGTGCGCTCGGCTGAAGACGTCCCGGACTCGCAACTTAGTGAAGCTGGTTGAAATGTTAGCATACAATTAATAACTTATCTTATAGGTTAATATGTAATAGGTATATTGTAAAGCGGTAACAAGTAGAAATAGATAAAAGGATACTGAAAATCAACACCACAACTAGAAAGTGAGACTTGTTATATGGTTATGTGAAAATAGGCACAGTACTATAGGCCGACCGCTTAACTCGTATATCGCCTGCGCGGTGGAAGGGAGCGCGGGGTGATGTTAACGGGTGGGTGAGCGGTGTGCGCGGGACAGAGAACTCACGTTCTCTGTCCCGGGCACCCCGCTCACCCACCCGTTAACATCACCCCGCGCTCCCTTCCACCGCGCAAGGTTTTTGTTTAGAAGGGACTTCACCTTGCCGAGCAATCAAGAATAGATAATAGCAATGTGAGATTGGATCCCACATTACTAGTGAACCTGTTAAAGCTAAATAGATCCTTGAAGAGAGAGAGAGAGAGAGAGAGAGAGAGAAATCGAATCTAACCCATTTTGGGTAAGATTCGAACCCGCAACCTCACAAATACGAGTCAGCCTTGACCATTAGGCTATTTTGGTTTAGAGAGAGAGGGTTGATAACGCCTCTAATTGACTGCCTCTGTGGCGCGGTGGGAGTGTGCTGGGTCTGGGTGTACTCTGTGTCCGTGACTTGTATGTTTGTAAAGTCCCCAGCGACACAGGGTTTGTATACTACTGCGGGAGTCGTCATTAAAAAAAAAAAGCCGTTGTAATCGAGGTAAATACTCAAAAGACCCTTGCAAAAGACCTTTGGATCCGCCACTGGAAAGCATCATTTCAAATTTCAGAAAATATCATCAAGTTTAGTTTTCGCTGGCATTGATTCTCATTTCAAACATAAACGTCATGCAACAAGTAGTACAAATAGAAATAGCAAAGAGTAGGTACATTGAACAGTAACTTACTAGAGAGTAGGAACGACCAGTCAGACAGAAGAGGCAGAAAGAGGACAGTACGGCCACATAATACATAGGTACAGAAGGTCGGCTTCCTACAGCCAGCGAAAATAGGCGCGCCATCTTGCGTAAAGTCATCTTGTTCGAATCTCAACCAAAACTTAATAGAATATTTGGAACAAAAATCTTTTTGTTTTTATAGATAAGTAATAGTTTATTTGCTAAATTTTCACAAAATTTTAGTTAAAATTAGCTGCAGCAATGCTAAAATAATAATGAAGTATATTACCTAGTTAGACGCCTAACTATTGAAACATGCAGCATTAGATTGCTTACTTACGGGATCATTTTCTCGCGACCAAAATAAAAGTAACATCGGGGTGTTTAGGCGTTTTGTACATGGCAAGACTAAAAGCGTTAAATACAATCGGCACCTGTTTTTGGCAGAAAAATAACTTCGCGGTGTTGCCTCTATATGTGTATATAGATGGCTTCGAAAGTGGTCTATCAATTCTGACTAAGCTTTTGACCAAAATAGAGTTAAGGTTGAAATTAGTAGGTAACTGACTGAATATAATTGCAAGGGAAAATTAACCTTATTGTTTATGACGTACAAATTAATTTTAACCGTAGGTACAGTGACATACCATATTTTTGGCCGACTGCACCTATTATGTTAACCGCAATTTGAGATCGTCCATACATGCGCGTGGACGCCGTTGAGCTGTAAGCCGTCTTTCTGTACCTATATAATTATGTGGTGTTGTCGGCGGGGTGGTTGCGTATAAGTTGAGCGGTACATACGAAGGGTTGTTTACCGTCGGGGCTGGCGTGAGGCGTGGCGCTGCGCGTGCGCTGCTCCCCCCCCTCCGGGGACGCGAGCGCCGCGCGCGTGCTGCCGCCCGGGGACTCTGTCATGGACGCCTGCAGGCTGTAGCTCTCCCTGGAACATGTGCAAGCTGGACATACATCACGCAGGGGGAAACAATCAAACTCCCCCGCGAAACAGTGTATTGACGGTTTTGACGTTAAAAACAAATAACCCCTTCCCTCACCCCTCCCCTCACCCCTCCAAAAACTAATTCTGAATATTATGCATCACATTAAACGCACTTCGTTGAAAATGTGATGATGTTGTCTAGGCGAGATTCATTTTTTGCGTAAGACGATTTTGGCCAGAAAAAATAAGAATCGGCCGACCCTGTCCCCCTGTTTAACATTTATTACGTAAGAATTTAAGTTGTAATTTCATTGAGTAAAACATAAAATCAAGTGTGGTCGTGCCGTATCCAACTGGTATCCAGTTGGATATTTGTACTGGTACCGGCGTTGAGGTGTACCTACATTAGTTTTAAGTCGCTCAGCGGGCTATGTCTCGGAGTTTCTCTTAGGGAAAAAATGAGGTGATTCGGTAGAGAACCAAAGTTACCAAAATAGCCCACCGGATTAGTAAGCTGAAGTGGCAGTGGGCTGGCCATATTTCCCAAAGAGCCTAATAACATACCCTTGCAAACATTTTTTTAAAGTTTTACCGAAAACTTTTTTGAAAGACTAGGCAGCGATATATTAATACTTGTCTCGTTTCCTTTAACCACGCTACTAATACACCTCAAGTTTCGGTGCAGCTTACTTTATAGTAAATGATGAGAGAAAAAATGACATAATCTTTATACAAGTTAGTAATACATAAAGTGTGGTTTTTAGCGTTTGTTCACTCCATATTGTGCAGCCGGCGGCCGTTAACGGGTGCAAGATCGCTGTATCCAATTGGTGGCGGCGGGAGTTGAGAGGTGAATTTGTGTACTTTAGGCTCGTTTTAATTTTTATTTAAGGCTCGTTTTAACGTTTTTTTGTTATACATAATAAACTTATATTTTATTTTAAAGTTTTTTTTCTTGCACCTACGTACTAGCGCGGATTCGTGCATTTAGCACGTTTTTCAAAGTATAATCTTTATTTTGTGATCTTACGTATCAGACCACCTCGCACTCTCTTGTAAGAAAAAATGAGACATGGTCGACCCATCTCCCACCTAAATCGTCTTACGAAATATAAAAATAAATGAGTGGAGCCCTTGTGTCTACGCAGTTTTAATGAATGGGTAAGGATAAGGTACTCTTTTATTAGACTTCGATACATGCATACTACCGATTTTTTATAGTATCTTTATAGGTATTACTTTGAAGTTTAGATTCAGGAATCGAGCCTGAAGTTGAAGGAACATACTTCAGGTCACTGAAGTCGTTCGCGGCTTAGATTATTGATATATAATTCCTGAGTCCGAACTTGACTTTTTTCTTTCTTATCTTTTTTTCTTATCCATTATTATTTATTATTTTATTTTTTTCTTCTTATCCATTTATTGTACTATTTTATTGTCTACAATAAATATTATTTTTTGAATAAACTATAGAAATATACCTTGTGGTGAAATCTATATTTCAAGAGAACACACCATAGAATTTCCTGTAAATATTTTACTAACGAAATTCACCAAAATACTTATTGTTAATATTGCCGTTCCTGAATATCCCTGTAAAAGGGTAGGGACACACAAACACCGTACAATAAACGTGTGCGAGGATTATTTTGTGGCATGCACATTTGACATAATTGGGTATTTGACTACTAATAACAATAGCCGCGTTTTACCTGAAATAAAACGCATTTTAAATTACTTACCTACTGGCTTAATAAGAGAGTGCATTTCCGTTTCCGTCCATTTCTTACCAATTTTTCGAATATTTATGCAACGATTTCCGGTCCAGTCGTGCCATCTGGCGGGTGGCGAGGTTTCGTTATTGGTAACGCGCCATTTTGTTTCATTGGGTTGAATTTCACCAGGCAGGAATTAAATGGAAGCCTCCGGTAAGGTATTTATTTCAGGTAAAACGTGGCTATTAAAACACCTGATCGTTACCGGAGGTTTAATATGTTTCCTGTTTGTATTGCCTGGTGTCGACACGTAGAATGTACGCCAATATGACGTATTAAGTAACAGTTGAATAGTTGTAATTTAAGATTAAATAATTAAATATAAATTTACAATTAGTAGGTACGTTATTCAAACTAAAGAATATTAACTTTCGTGAATCAATTTAATGAAGTATGTAATTGTGTAACTTCAACACTTGAGATAAAGCTTGTAGCTTTATGGAAAGCTACAGCGAAACGTAAGAAGCGGGTGGTTCTAAAGGTCACTAAAATGTCAAGTGTCCTAAAACAAAATACCTATAACGCGGGTTTTAAAATTTCAAAGTGGGTCTAGCAGGACCTATACTTAATAGTGAAATACATTGGACAACTTAAGAAATAAGTGTTTCTTAGTAATAGTTTTTCTGAACAGACAAACAGGGTTGAAATTAGTTATCATTTCTAATAGCAGGTCTCACCTTAACCATTTTCACTGTCACTTTTGGAACTATATTGGGCTGAAATTTATTTATTGACTTTATGCACAAAAATATTGTACAAAGGCGGACTTAATGCTAAAAGCATTATCTACCAGCCAACCTTTGTGTGATGTAACATAAAATTATATAGGTGCAGATTGTTGACAGCCAATGCTAGTTATTTAAGATAAATACAATCGATTATAAAAATAAAATACACACACATACGTATACTTAAAAACATAACATACATACAAATATAAATAACTATACTCAAATACATTATATACATACAAAATACATATACCAACTTAAATACTATCACTAAAATATATATCACTTTAATAGGGTAACATTCCTGGTATTTATTCGCGAGGTAAAGTCACGTAACTACAGAGAGGCGCTCTCTAGTATAACAAAGTACCTAATAACGTTGTATGACCTGCAATTAAATATATTTATATCTATTGATTTCACACGAAAGCTTCACTCATTTGTATTAATCAATTAGAATAACGACATGCAAACGTAAGTGTTAGCATAGGAATTGGTAGCAGCGTTATAACCATATTATTGACGTATAGACCTGGAACGTGCCATCCCTTTAAACTAAAAAGTAAATATTGACTCCAAAGCGTCAAAGAGAGATAAACTCATGCGGGCCTGTCTCTTTCACAGGCATTGTCCACAAAGTAGCGTTGTCTGTTTCTAGAGAGTGGTGAATTTTATGAGGTTATGGCGCGGTCCAGGTCTATACGTCAATGGTAAAACCCAATTCATTGTCATCTGTCACTTCTGTCTCTCAAAATGTCAGCGGAAAAAATGCGCATTGAAAGTGGCGCCACCTAGTGTTCTCGGAATATAAATAATGATTACGTTGCTTTTTAAGCCAGCATAGATGGTATTGCCGACACTGTATTTGACGCTGACAACACCAGGGCCGGTCCAGTGTTATATCAGGGCCGGGTCAAGTGCACGTGTTGTTCCGACGGAAAACGAAACGCCAATGAAACAATAATAAAATTACCAATAACGAAACCTCGCCACCCGCCAGATGGTGACACTGGACCGGAAATCGTTGCATAAATATTTTAAAATCGGTAAAAAATGGACGGAAATGGAAATGCACTCTCATAAAAAATATCCGGTAACGGTTTAGTGTTTTAATACATTATTTTATACTAAAAACATTTTTCACATCGATGTAACGTGTTTATATTTATTTCAAATCATCAATAGAAATACTTAAAGTAAATGATTTTATCATGAAAAATTACGTCACAAATTTGCATTGCATACAAACTTGTAAGAAATGTAGTTTTCTACCTTATTCACAATACGTTTAGAACAGTATTTTTAATATCGAGTGTTTTATCTTTGTTTCATCTTAATATTTAAATACATAAGTAGAATAGAAGAAGACAAAACATTCGTTTTAGTTGACTGGCCTGTTGGTCAAGTATGTAGTTAGGTACTGTGGTAGATGGATCGGAGAATCGAACATCTCACATGAAACCTCAATGAGAATTGGGTAGATGACTACAATAACAATAAATTATTTTACACTATTCAATAAATAGCATTTGCAAAAATGATCTGAAAAACAATGTTTCTCCACAATTTTATGTGGTCTTGAATTTATAAACATTACGAGACGTTTTTTTAGAAGACTATTTGAGAATTTGAAAGTTAGTATAACAAAAACAATTGGAAGAGAGAACCGTCAGAGCCTGAATGGACTAATTGCAAAAATAAATATTCTTTTTAAGTTGGAAATCTGTATATTCAAATATATCTAGTTCAACGGGGAATTATAGTTTGATTTCTATTATATTGCAAGGAAATACAATTCTGATTTACGAACCCCCTACGAGGATTGGTGCAGTTAATACTGTACCCTGACCGTTCTTACACTGAGTCCAGGTATACTTTGAGTCTGTTATTTATGTGTATATACCCAAGCTCTTTGTTGACAGAGAGCTTGGGTTTGTACCCGTAAAATTAAAATACTGTTATTAAAATATTATGAATATGGTTTGACGTATTGTAAAGAGACTGATTTGACTGTCAAATACCCTATTGAGAACGCTCGCGACCAGTTCTGAGAGGCGTTCTTGACATAAAGACGGCATGCTGACGACACCTAACACCTATATTGTCATCTATTTACTGATTGTGTGGGGGTAATGCTAGCCTGTATCCGGACGTAGACGAGGTCTGGGAGATCTCGCTGTCGTATGACGTGTCGGTGTTGATGTTGGACGGCTGGAGGAAGGGCGGTTGAGACCACGCGCGGCGAAGAGGAGTTGATTCTGGGCCCGGCGATGAGCCTTCGTCTGATTCCAGGCGTACGTGGGACATCTGTGATAAAAGTAAATTAAATTCAAGCAGCTATAATACAATACTCATACGTCATTAAGCTTTCAGACACTGTGCTGTTAGTTAAAGGTATAAATAGTAGCGATTTTATTGTATTTGGATAGAATAAAAATCAAAGTATCTGAGACCTAAAAGATTCATTATGATGTTTCACCTGGTAATCGGGTAGAGAGGACTTGTTCATGTTTCACCTGGTATTCGGGGAGAGAGGACTTGTTGATGTTTCACCTGGTGTTCGGGGATAGAGGACTTGTTGATGTTTCACCTGGTATTCGGGGATAGAGAACTTGATGTTTCACCTGATATTCGGGGACAGAAGGCTTGTTGATGTTTAACCTGGTATTCGGGGATAGAGGACTTGTTGTTGTTTCACCTGGTATTCGGGGATAGAGGACTTGTTGATGTTTTACCTAGTATTCGGGGATTGAGGATTTGTTGATGTTTCACTTTGTATTTATGAAGAGAGAATTTATTGGTGTTTTACCTGGTATTCCGGAATAGAGGACTTTTTGATGTTTTACCTAGTATTCGGGGAGATTGAGGATTGGTTTATGATTCACCTGGTATACGGGGATTGAGGATTTATTGATGTTTCATCTGGTATTCGGGGATTGAGGATTTGTTGATGTTTCACCTGGTATCCGGGGATTGAGGATTTGTTGATGTTTCACCTGGTATCCGGGGATTGAGGATTTGTTGATGTTTCACCTGGTATCCGGGGATTGAGGATTTGTTGATGTTTCACCTGGTATCCGGGGATTGAGGATTTGTTGATGTTTCACCTGGTATTCGGGGATAGAGGGTATTGATGTTGCACAGTACCTCAGGTTTAGTATGTCTGCTGCGTCTAAACTTGAATGTCTTCTTAGAAGGTCCGTGTGCCCGTTGAAGCCGAGGTCGTTCAGCGTCAGGCGAATCCACTCGCTCGGGCACTGCGCTCGAGCCGTACGACGCCTCGCCCGGGGACATCGGGGATAGAGGACTTGTTGAGGTTTCACCTGGTTTTAAAACGTTTTCAGAAGGGATCAGTGTATGTGATCAAGGTGAGGTAGACGTGTGATATATAATTTTATTGGGTAACACCAGCCGAATATTGCCGTTTGAATGTGAGATTGATTTTTATCTAAAGTCAGTGCAAATTGCCGGCAATCGTGAACCGTAAATTTTGTTGGGCAGCTAATGCTTCACAATATCCAAATTGATCAAAGTTTGGCAAAATCTATCTTTCAGCACCCTGAAGCAGTGTGTACAGCGGAATAATACTATTTTTCTGACGCAGGCCTTGTTTATGAAGGCAATAACATAGTTTGATCTTGGAGTAGTACGAGCGAATACGAATATTCTAAGTTGTAAAATGAAAATTTTGCCATTACCGATTGTATTTGTTAGGTGATATAAGCAAAGTACTAAACAAAATGTTATATTTTGCATTTTTTTAAATCTGGCATCCGGATCTCCGCTTGCGGTATCCGACCGGATACTAATTTTAAGCCGGATACCGGATAATTACCCTATATCAGTTCCATCTCTAAAATTGTACTCCGAAAGTCGTTATCGTGATTTTAAAAGTCTGAATTTGATACAATAATATAGTTTTGACTTACCAGTCGTGAACTTCAATTCAACGGACGGCACAAATCTTAGTTTAGTTTGAGTGCTGTTGTACGACGGAGTACTGACTGTCGGCTTCGTATCGCTGCTGCCGAAGTTTATAGAACCTGGACAAATAAAATAAGATATTAATATTTTTAACATTTTCTCTATCACCCTAAGATATATTGGCAGAGAATACTTTAAATAAATCAAACTAGGATCTGTTGTATTTTAGTTGTTTAATAGACTTACCAATATGAGAATTACTACTGGCATTATTGTTACTGTTGTCACTTAAACGGCCGCTGTTTAAAACCGCTTCGAAGGTTGGCATGTGTTGACTTGTTGTGGAACTACTCGATACCGATTCTACAATATTAGAATAAGTCTCATTAAAAAAAGACAAGTTTTCTTTCTAGAATAAAAGATAACCAACTTCAATAGATCAAATTGGGTACTTAGTTGACTAAAGTAAAAATAAATTACTTCATACTAATCAAGCAATAGTAGGTCTTAAAACGGTTTGAAAATTATTGTTCGTTCGCAATTTAACGTGTCTTTTGAATTTATAATCATCAAAACTAATCAAGAATAATAAAAGTAAAAGATTTGAAATAGCACCTAATGCCTTCAAATTTCTATAGAGCATGTCGTTTTGCCTAATATACTGTATCTCTTTTGTTTACACTGACGGGATCTACAATATACATCTATTGTACGTTTATTGAACAATAAAATCGCTACACGCTTCTCGCTCATCGCCGGCGGTGGGACAGGTACCTAATGTTGCAATACAGTCGAGACGTCGGGGAATATATCATAGCTATTTAACCTTAAAATATCTACCCGATTAGTACCCGTATTTACCTAATCTATAAAACTGTATAATTCGTATCGTGAAGTTTAAATTTAACAGGATCTATGAGTATTTTCATACGACAGAATAAGAATACAAATACCTCTTTGAGCAGACAAAGGTGCGGAGGGGTGATCAGGCGTACGCGGCAGTCCACCAGCGCCCGCTCTTCCGACCAACATTGATATCAAAGATGGCCGATGTTGTTGGTGCTTGTCGGCCATTGTTGTAGAGCGAGGGAACACCTCTGATGCGCGCTTACCACCGCCCTGACCGAGATTTTCTGCTATTTGTTCTGGAACAAGCAGTCAAAAACGCTAGAAGCAGTAGTTAAGATATTTTTAGCAACGAAAATTGATTTCATTTTCCCTACAACTGTTCTTTTAGTAATTACCAGCTCGTTTTTACTTCGGAAATCATATTTATTAGGCGGTGTTTAACACAGATATTGCGAATGGTCTTTTAAAAGGTCCAAAAGAAGTGACAAACAAATATTTTAGCAACAAGTGGGTAAAATACATTTTAGAGCTGTTGCGACGAACCTTGTAAACACCCACTGCTTTTGTCGATAATGTTTTTTTTTTCAGAAATTTCACGACTAATTTATTATTTCCCTACCTAGATATAAAATATTATACAATTTTTTAGTAATAAATTGAAGCCGGTTTAAAATTTTCATCGTTCGTAGCTTAATTCCGAGAGTTATAAGAGATAAGTTATAAGATTATTTTCAAATAAATGCGAAAAATATTAAACAATTAAATATTAAACAGTTCAAACGTCAGCTAAAACTATACCTAATCGATAAAAGTTTCTACACTGCCACTGATTTCTTGACCGATTCGACATAATATAATTACTATCGTGCACCTACCCCGGAACCTACAACCATGACCTACAAAATGATTATGACATTTCGTATACCTCTAATTTTTAAGCTTAAGATATTAATTTCTAAATGTTGACTATAATTTTACAATACCACTTATCTATGTGACTTGTGTTTATAATTTATAATTTAAATATTCTTCTAATTTAATTTTCCTATTTGACATGTCTTTATAATTTAATAATGATTTTCTAAATGCTTTTATAATTACATTTTTATAACTTTTTCTTTTTCTAAATAAAGTTTTATATTATGTTATTATTAAATGTTTAAATTTATGATATAATAAGATTTGTCATGCATGTCATTTACAACATTTTTAACATTGCCTTTTTGTATGCCTACAATGGCAAAACATGTAGCACACACACAAAAATAACACCTTGCATGCAAGTTTTTATATCTTGTACTGTATACACATGTTTTATACAAAATAAAGAAAATCTTTAATCTTTAATACTGCCTCTGTGGCGCGGTGGGAGTGTATCCGACTGCTACGCAAGAGGTCGTGGGTTCGATCCCCACTCAGGATAAAACTTTGTGTGATGATCACGATGGTTTATTCTGTGTCTGGGTGTTATTTATCTATAATATTTATGTATTTAGAAATTTAAAAGTATGTTTATCGGTTGGCTGGTTTCCATAGTACAGGCTCTGCTTAGTTTGGGGCCAGTTAGCGTTGTGTGAGTTGTCCCAAGATATTATATTATTTATATTAAAACAATTATTCCAAAACTCACCGAATTTATACTGATCATGTGTATCCCTCATGTTCCTCAACTCCCTCGCTAGTTCAGCTAACAAGGCGCCCCTCGCCCTCGCGGCGGGTAACTTGAGCCCTCGCACTCTTTCACGCACTATGAACTGCATGTGACGCTCGTTGTCTCCGATAGGTGGTTGGGACAACTATACACAATACAATTACAATTAGAATTATTGCAACAATCAGTTAAAAAGTGTACATTCCGAGAAGTTTAACCATCTGGGAAAATATTCCTGCTGGGCATATCAGTTCGATCAATTTTTTTTTTGCATTTACGATGGAAAAGGGCAAAGGGAAAAGGCATGACATGCACCTTATGCATGCAAGCAGCAAAACCTTATTTGTTGACATAATTGCAAATAAAAGTAACAAATCCAAGTTTGTAATAAATATAAAATATTGATTGAAAAAAATAACTAAAGAAAATGGCTGTTTCGTTCTTGTTTAGAGGGCTTAATATCTGTCACTAATATCGAGAGGCTTACATGGAGTAGGTATTATTCAATGAATACCAGTATATGTGCGAGTACATTTACTTGCGGATCGCACTGGCGGACCCAGAGAGGAGGGAAGAGGCTCCTAAGTCTTTTCTTGTACAGGAGCCTTTCCTTGATGAAATGTACTCTACTATATCGGGGTCAAGAATCTCCCAACTTCACCGGTGGATTGCTGCGTTATACCATCGCCTTGCGTATACACCTACCATTCGTTCAGCAGGATATACTAGAACAAATGTACCTTGTGCGCGATGAACTGATGCAGGTTGCAGCAGTATGTACAGCGGCTGTGACTTCCTCCCTTGTATATAAGCTTCTGTTTTACAACGAGGTCAAGAATCTCCCAAATTCACCGATGAATTGCTGCGTTATACCACCGCCTCGCGTTTATTACCGTTCGTTCAGCAGGATGAGCCTGAGCAGATGTGGTACCTTGTGCACGATGAAGGGTTGCAGCAGTATGTAGAGCGGCGTGCGGTAGGTGACGACGTGCTCGAGGAAGTCCCACAGGTGGTGCGCGGCCTCGTTGCGGCGCCCGAGGTCGCGCATGGCGCGCGCGATGCGCCCCCACTCCGTGCACAGCTCGCTCGTGAAGCACGCGCACATCACCTTCAGAGCTGCACGCAAACAGGCACATTCAGTGTTTTGGTCGCGAGGGTGTCGCCAGCCCGAAGGGGCGGAAGGCGAGGTGATATAAATAGAGTATATGTTAGGGTTTTTCGCGCCTGTCTTGCCCTACACGCGCGTCAGAACCAGGTCTACGATTTTTGTGGAGCGTGGTTATCTTGGTATAAATTATTACTTATCATGAAATTCGAAGACAGGATCTGAGCTTCATTCGCGGTAAGGTGTTTATTTCTTCGAACATCATATGTTTCAGCCCCCCATTACACCTATATATCGGGCAGTTGAAATGTATAATTTTCTAATAGAAAATGTATCTACATTCATGCAATAGAAATTACTGTACTGCTTAATAAAATGCGAAACAATCTATAAAGCACTTAATGCAGATTACCACAAATTTATATTGTTATCAAGAACGATGGTGACTACCATAAGCATTGGAAAAGTACAGTCATGTGTGACTTTGCATATTTTTCTGATTTGTTCTTGGATGTATTACATATTTCATCCTAAAAGGCATATGCAACACAGTATCTAGATGCGGATTAATGTAATTGGTGTCGTGTGTGTAACTAAAAAAAATAATTTCACTATGTAATATCAAAATGATCACAAAGCTGTGTTAAAAATATGGACACTTTCATTACTTAACATACTTACTTTTGATAAAACGTAAACACGCAGGTTTCAAAACCCGTACAATCTAAGTTGCAAGAAGTGCAAACACTATCGCAATAATAAGAATGTAGTAAAAAGAAATAATACTTGAAGAGGGAAAGCTAGGGGTACCACTTCGTATCTGAACCTACCCGTGTACGTAAGCGCTTTTTTCTTTGATGAAACCTAACCTCAATGGGTTCGAGAAAAATCAAAATCTTAGATTTTCGATCGAAGTCAAGACGCAAAAAAAAATATTACAAAAAAAAAAACCTATACAACTGATTAGAGAGCCTTGTAGTGTTCCTAGTGTTTCTACTGCCAGTAAAGTAGTAAGAGAGTTTGCATCGGACGCGTTGAACTTAGCGTAAAAATCTTACCCCCATAGTCATAATACATTAATAACACCATTTTAAGTATGTTAAAAATACTAAAATATTATGTTTTCTTCAGGTCTCATTTTGAAAATGGAAATTTACAATGTAACGCGTGCAAAACCACAGGGAAAATAAAATAATCTCACTTACCTAAGTACGCGATCCGATGCAACTGATTAGAGAGTCCTAGTGTCTCTACTGCCAGTAAATGTAAGGGAGTTAGCTCTCGCATTGGACGTTTTGAACTTAGCATTAAAAGCTCAAGCTATAAAATCAAACATAACGCGTACGGAATCACGGGAAAAAGTTAATCTATACCAATATTATAAAGTTATTGAGTTTGTTTGTTTGTTTGACGCGATAATCTCAGGAGCTATGGGTTCGAATTAAAAAAATATTTTACTGTTGCGTAGCCCATTTATCGAAGAAGGCTATAGGCTATATAACATCACGCTACGACCAATAGGAGCGGAGAAGCAAAGAAAAATGTTGGAAAAATGGGTAAAATTGACGCATACGAAATTGGGCGGGTCAGCTAGTTTATACTAAACTGTTGACTTACCTAAGAATGCAATTCTATACAACTGATTAGAGAGTCGTGTAGTATTCCTAGTGTCTCTACTGCCAGTGAAGGTGAGGGAGTTAGCTCTCGCATCGGACGCGTTGAACTTAGCGTTGAAGGCCGCCAGTTGGTTGGCGGCCGCCGGAGGACATAGTGCGTTCAGTACTACTGATACTAAGTAGCTCACGTCTGACTGACGGAGGGGGGGTACGTCTGGAATATAATAGAATTATTATTATTTGCCTTTATTGGATTACAAAAGTGAATACATAGTTTTACATAGATACTAGCTGTCACGGCGAACTTCGTCTCGACTCTTTTTTTTTTGTAAATCGGGGTTCAATTGTGAATCTAAACCATCCTCGAATCCCCTTGAACTCACACAAAAAAAAACATCAAAATCGGTCCAGCCGTCTAGGAGGTTCAGTGACATACACACGCACACAAGAAATATATATATATATAAAGATGAGAGTCGAAATAAAGCATAATCATGATTATACCCTACTTGATGTGAACACATCTTGCTATGTTATCTGTAATCTCCCAATATACTAGATGTTGGAATATTGTCTGATGCCTCAGAGCAAAATAAAAATTAAAAAAAATCTTAATTCACTTAGGATACTAAACAACTCTTGTGATACGTCGGGATTCTACATGTACATGTAATGCCAAGTTCGCAAACAATAGGTAAAGCCGGAAAAAAGAATCTGGCAATAAATACTCGCGGCCACTCTTTTCAAATTGCCAATTTTACAATGTTTGAATGTTTATAAACTTGATATGGGGGTAAGGTGCTGCCACTAATATACTATACACTATGTTAAAGGACTGAGAGCCTTTAATAAGTTTGGCCGAAAATTTCGTTACTTCTCATATTTTTTTTATGTTGTTGTATAAAGATAACTAACAATGTGGGGTTGAGTCCCACATTACTAGCAATCTCGTTAACCCCTCCAGCTAAGCTCAAAGGCTTGTATTAGGAGTAGGTTCTCGTCGGTAGTATAATGAGTAGGATTCGAACCCGCGACCTCACGATTGCGAGCCCGATGCGTATTTGATAGATCTATCTGTAGCTCATAATTTGACATTATCAACATAAGTAGTTTGCATGCATATTGACATGATCAACAATATAACAAACGCCATCTACTTGTAGCTTTTCAGATTACACATCATTTAATTTGCATACAGTAAAATTAAGTATAGGATAGGTACCTTTTCTCCCACTTCCGACACGCAAACAAAGCGGCATGAATAAATTCATCAACATATTCTCCGTCTTCTCAGCAGATTGGAATATTGCGCTGCCTCCACACATTTGCTCTAACGAGTAACTATCCTGTAAACAATTATTACAGTTTAGGGATTAGCTCAATAATGATACACAATGTAATATTAGACACCACAACAGTAGCGAAGGGATCAAAAAATTCTAAGGTACCGCGACACCATTTAACTATCTTGGTGGACACGGTTCTTTGTACTTATCTAAAATATTAAGTAACTACAATTCACAGGGAAATCGAAAAAAAATGGTGTTCTAAAGGCTCTTCGCCACTGCACCACAATATAAACTCTAGACGATAACTATTTGCTCATGATTCGTGCCGGACGCACGAAACTGTATCTACTTATCATCTTAGCAGAGTACCACATCAAAAGCCAAATAAAATCAGGAGTTTTGTATCCTTTTTTAATGTGATACAAAAGAAATAAAAACAAAGAATGTATGTACAATATATGTTCGTAAACTTTTGCGATTTGTACACATTATAAAATTGTATATGTCTACCCGTGACCATGGCCGTTGCAATACTTTCGAAACGTCTGGCCATAAAACAAAGGTTTTTTTACTTAGCCTTAAAATAAAATATTTACGCGATAAGACCCGTAGCTTATAAAATTCTATAATGTATCATCACAGACATAGGCCTAATATACTATGCGTTTCAAATGAGTTGATAACTGTCATGATGATATTTTGTTTCGCAATACGACTGCAACTTTAATATGTAACGTAAGGTCAGCAATAAAATATTCGTAAAAAGGTGTCATTAGTATTATACAGAAATTCCTACCTACTCTAATGAACTATTTATAAGCACTGTATTTGACTATTTATTATGTTTTAGGTAAAAAAAATATTACGTCTGACTGAAAGGCCACTAAAGTGTAGAATATTCTTATATTTTACCTATTTACCTACTTATTTCAGTTTCGTGTTTATTGAATAATAAAGAATACTAATAATATTATAATAAAGAAAAATGTTAGGTAAGAAAATACATAGTTCAAAGAAAATAAATATTACGTCCGTTCCATTACCATAATACACATACGTACTTTACCCGACTTGGGAGTTTTTGCTGCTAGCGGTACAATTTTGACAAGTACAGAGTGAAGTTGACGCGATCGCGATTATTTTGTCATTTGAAACGCATAGTATGTATAATGTTAAACATACCCCCGTATTGATAACTTGCAACGCGATGAGTCTAACAACAGTGCTGCAGAAGTGCGGAGGTGGTGGTTGAGACATTAATGCTGCGGTTGCTGAAGATAAATTCTCTCCGCAGTTGTTGTCTGATACTATGAGTGCCTATACAAAATAATAAAGAGGTATTATAAGCCCATTATTTAAACAATAATTGCATTACAAAGTGACATGACAATTTCAGACTCAGGAATTTAAACCTTACACTTTCGAGTGATATACTGGGCCAGGGGCCGTTAAAGTGGAACCAGGTGTTCAGGACAATGTCGTTAAACTTCAAATTTATTTTTGTTTTTCAGGCGGGTTAGGCCCCCGCTCGAGAAATATATCCATAGGCGGGTAGGGGCGGGGGAAGGGCCACTGGAGCACTTGTACCCCCCCCTAAGACGGTTGTTTTGTTTTCTAAAAATATTATTTAATTTCTTTGACCATTTGTCTCTTGTCCCCCCTAGAATAAAGTCCTAGATCAGCCTATACATATATCCCAGTCCTTAACAACTTTTTTTTAAGTCTATAAAAGTTATTTAAAAATAATAGGGAAATTGTATGTAGTTTCATTCAAATGTCTTAAAGGACAGAGATCAAAAGAACATTATTGAACAGAATACTAAATACGAAAAGTTAATAATTAAAAACTCACTTGGACAGTGTTAAGAAGAGTCTTCACTTGTTGCCAGTGCATTATGTAAGGACATCGTATCATTGTTTCATACACTCCTTTCAGGAGTATGGCCGCTGAATCCCAGTCAGTATTTCTCTATAAATATATAAAAATCAAATTACAAATATTTGCTAAGATCAGTGCGGAAAAAGATGGATCATGTTTCACTTGTTGTAAATGTTTTGCCATTTCATCATCAGCCTCTGTCGCTTCACTGTTAGATATAGGTCTCCTAATTTACAACACTCGTTTTTGTGCTTAACGCATCCAGATCCATCCCAGCAACCTTCTGTGGTTCGTCGGTCCATCTGACTGGAGTGTCTTCCTACTTTTTTTTTACTCTTTCCTTTATTCGGGAGGATTATGGCTCGCGTATTATGTGCATTCGCCAGTTTCAAGTTTATTACCCGACTGCCTAAGAAGGAGGGTTATGTGTTTTTCTTTCTAGATTTCTTCTTTGAATTTTCTCGAACCTAGCCAGTTTATCGGCTAATTTCTGTCGACTTCTATACTTTTACTACACGAAGTCTCGTTTTTATCCAGATATCACGTATTTCAAGTATATTTTACACATTAAACGCGGATTTTGTGAAAATAATGACATGTCAGTTTGTAGCCACTTTCACAATTCCTCCTACTTCACGTAACGAAGTTAACCTTACAGTAAAAAAACCAAAGAAAGAAAAACGAATATAATTAATACTGCTTACCCTAATACTAGGTTTCTTCGCAATCTTCAAGAAGACCTTATCAAGTCTCCTCAATATCATGATGAGAGCAGGTCGTAAAGCATCGTCGGCCCAGTCCGCTGCGGGAAGCACTTGCGTCATGTAACGCTGTAGGCCTCGACAGCCCATTGACTCGGGGTCGTACGGGGATACCTTCAGTAATGAGTGCGCTATGTCTGCTAGGCGCTGTTTATAAAACAGAAAAAAAGTTAGCATAGATACTTAAATAAATTATATTTGCAAGTTTAAAGGACAAAACTCAAGATATAATTAGAAGTGAAGTGAGTGAATAAATATCGTCGTCAGGGGCGTAGCTAGCGCCGTATTAATGAAAGCGTTAGCAATTGGGTATTTGACTACTAACACAATAAAATATTTTATACTAATAATGTAAAAATATACATAAGTGTTCTGAAAAAATATGTTCCTCTATAATTTTGAGTTGTCCCAAGATATTATTATTATTATAATTGTTTAGTAATTTTTCATCATAAAAGACACTAAAAGTAAATGATTTGACTATAGAAAACATGACGTCACGTCGCTAGCATTTGATACAAATTTGTACGGAGCGGGTCGTTTTTGACGTTGCTTAAAAAGATTTGACTTCATTTTCATATCGTTAATGTTATATCCGTTTGGGCCTTTGGGCACCACCGGGATCGTCTAAGGCAGTGTTCCACAGACTGCTTATGACCGCGGCACTATAGTGTGGCGTGATCATAAGTTGGTGTGCCGTGAAAAATGGCAAGCTTTATCAAAAATATATACCTACTTAAAAATAATACCTACACTTAGTTGAGAGTTCACGAGAGAAGGACTTCATCGCACAACACGTGACCCATCTTAACTCCGCCCGTATGACTGCCTCGTATTGCCCTCCTACTCTTTTTCTCCCCCTACATTCTATGATGTGTCTGTAAAACTTTTTGCAGGTACTCTTGCCAAGCCAAAAAGTTTTAGAGGTTCACGGTACACCATGAACACAGACCGCCTTATTCCAGAAGCTGGACTAAACCTGGTTTGACGAAAATCCTAGTTTAAACCATGGATCTACGAAAATCTTTATTACAAAACGAGGTTCATCGCTTAATCGATGATCATCTTTGGTCCATAGCTTAGTCTTTCAATCACCCTAGTTTAACTATGGTAATAACCTTAAAATGTCAAAAACTTAACAATTTGAAAGTTAGACCATTTACAATTTTGCGTATTTTAGTTTCAAATATTAATGACGAATAATGCGTGTTTAGTGACTTTAAATTATTAACTAACTAAATATGGTGTGGCAACAAAATAAACGCAAAAATCGAGTGAAATGCAATGTGTGACAAAAGATTTAATAATACATGCATAATATTGTTTTTCAAAACATTTATCACAGCTTGGAATTGAGAGAGAAGATTTAACATACAGAACCCAGAGATGTCCTAAAATTAAAGTGGTCTGTGCAATGTTTGGGTCAACCAGACTCGGCGTGAAGTGTACCTACGCAGTGTGGAAAGTTGAAGGTCCACACAGATTATTTTTGTTCGACAATAGTATCATTAACTGGTGCTCTATGTAAAACAAACTGATGCATTCCACTTATATGTCACATTATTAGATTGAAGTTGGAAAATCACATTTGGAATGTCTGATAGGTGGTCTGGAGTAGTGCTGCAAAAACCAATGTTGAATATACTCAAAATGCACAAAACAAAGTAATAGAAACATCATCTTACCCAAAACTTACTAGTGAACTATATAGTGGAACTAAATAAACATTGATCAATTTAAAATTTAGTTGGTAAAGTGTAACCATGGGTATACCTGTCACTAGAAACAGATGTAAACTTAGGTTATAAGTAGGTACCAAGAACTGAATATTATGTTTATTGGAGCTCAGCTAGTTAATACATTGCTACAATGTTCCTTTAAACATAGACAGAGAGTACAGATTGGTTACAGGTTATTGAAATTGTGATGTAATAACTATTATGCACTACTTAACAGTTTAGATAATTATATTTAAGATTCTCATGAAAATGAACTAACACTGTTTATATAATAATCAAAAAATGCATACAATTTAAAATTTATTGTAAAATAAATAACTATACTAATATTATAAAGCTGAAGAGTTTGTTTGAACGCGGTAATCTCATGAACGACTAATTCTTTTGAACTTTTTACTGTTGGATAGCCCATTTGTCGAGGAAGTCTATATAATATCACTCTACAACCAATAGGAACGGAGCAGCAATGAGAAATGTTGCAAAAACAGGGAAAATTTATGCAGACTAAGATGTGCGGGAAAGCTAGTTATGTATAAAGAAATAGGGATATCAATTCAATATTCCTTTTCAAACATAGTTTGAACAGAGAGTACAGATTGGTTACAGATTATTGAAATTGTTAACATCCATTTTGTTGTCAAATGGAATCCCTTTTTTTCCGTAGTTCCATGGGACGTTCCATTGATGGGAAACTAATAAGTGCTACCTAACAGTTTAGATAATAATGTTTATGATTCTCATAAAAATGTACTCTGTTCTTAGGAAGAATAAATGGTATCTAATAAATAATGATTCTATGTAGTTATTTGAGAATTTCATTTCATAGCAAGCTCACTGATATTAAATAATAAATATATTCATAAAATTTGTTTCAATTGTTTGTTGTGCTTCAGCCGAAGCTTCAGTACCTATGTTGAATCTAGGCATACTTTCCCCCAATACATTCAGAACAACGAGTGCAACAAAGAAAACAGTAAGTATATTAAAAATGCATTATCTTATTGAGTAAGTATCCTTAAACTATTGAACGAATTTTCATCCAACCATGCTAAGAACTGTTCCAATGAAACTAGCTTTGTAATAAAAACTCGCATCCAAGTTCCTCTAAGTGTTTGGGCGCTATAATTACTCAGATTAAACTTAAAACATCCATAATAATGTCGTGAGTTAATTACATTTAGGTTATCATCATTTGTTTACATTTTTAGTACTACTGACAGCTATATATGTAACGTTCCGATCCTGACAGAATCTATTTTATTATTCGTAAATTGCAATCCGAGGACTTTTATGTCAGGTTTATATTTTGAAAATTACGTAGTCCTGGCGAATAATTTAGCTAATAGAACGTCTAAATATTTTTTTCTCAATGAAAACTATACTTTCAAATTATATTGGCTTAAAACGGAACGTTATTTTTGAATGATAAGAAAAATGAATGAACTAAATTGATTAATAATCTGTGGCTGATTGCAAGATCCTTTGGTATCAGCTGGTCCACGGATTATCTAAGCTTTGTAATAAGACCAATAGTACAGTACTAAATCCTGGACTTGAAAGTCTTGGCCTAAACCTTGATTTAGTCTTCTCTTTGTAATAAGGCGGAGAAAGTTTGCTGAACACTGGTCTAAGGCAAGCTAGACCACTGATCTTTGTATACTTGAAGTCTTGTTAGCCGTTATAGATCATAATAATATTTTTTTTTGCCAGTTTTAAAGCTTTACAATTTCTAATTTTAGATGGCTAGTTGGTTTAAGACAGCCTGTCCTCACAAACCGATACTATTATTATATATGTTTAGATAGAGAGCAGTTTGGCAAATTAAGTAATTGGTAAAGACTTTACAAGACAAGAGCAACTTAGGGAAATGATGGTGTGATTAAGTCTCTGTTGAGTTCACGACCAAAGCATATGGCTGTATTAGTTTTTAAATCATAATTTATATTTTATTAAACATCGTTTAGACACATTTGCTTATAGTTATATCTACACTTACCGCATGCGATTTGGAATCAAGCAGTTCAACAGGTTTCCCTTCAGTGCCGCCACTACCTTTAGATCCGTTCAATTCCAAGAGGCGGGTAGTAGCACGGCCTATAAATTCGCCGACTAGTGACAGTAGAACATCTCGTGGTCTTCTATATTCGGCTCTCACTAGCTGCGATACAATTGACACTAAGTACATACAATGTATTTTTACTAAATACATTTTAATGCGACTTACAGTCGGTCTACAGCTACACTAGTAGCGAAACTCACATTTGTGAGACCGCCCATTAGTAGTGCATACGAGAAGAGGTATCTTCTAGCAAATAAACTATTCCATTATTAGTAAAGTCAAAATTCACGCCTAGTTGCGATTTTTTCTCTTGCTTTAAATTATAATTAATATTAAGTATCATTTATCA
The DNA here is from genome assembly GCA_945859575.2 of Herminia tarsipennalis. Classification (NCBI taxonomy): domain Eukaryota; kingdom Metazoa; phylum Arthropoda; class Insecta; order Lepidoptera; family Erebidae; genus Herminia; species Herminia tarsipennalis. Next base: position 14,634,607 of record OX243835.2, read on the forward strand.
CAACTCTCACAGCGCTTCTGCCTCAATCTTTCTCCGGCCGTGTCGGATTTCCGTCTCTTGGGCTTTGAGAGTGAGGGAATACAATACAGAGTGCACGTCTTGTGTCTGCGCACACACTTGTGCACTATTAAATCTCCTGTGTAAGTAGGCTACGGTGGGCTAGTCCACAAATTCAAAGTCACGCAGCGGGTTATGGAGCGAGCTATGCTTGGGTTTGTTTGAATGATAAAATTCGCGATGAGGTCATCCTCAAGCATGATGTAATTACCTCAGAATCTTCAGCACCAGTATATTCCGGGACAGGCATCTTGGAATTGTCATATTTGGAGTGGGACTCTTCAAATGCGATTATAGTAGCGGCGGTGGTCCGAGGTCCGGTCCGCTGCGACGAGCCTTTGTGCTCCGGCGATGTTCTGTACGGTCCGTTGTAAGATCTGAAGATCATTTATATGATTCACAAAAGAAAATAAGGTAGGGGTACGTCGAGTTTTGTCACTGAAGTTGATCAGCCCGAGTGGAGTACCTCTACCTTACAAAAAATAAACAGTCTACCCGTGACCACGGCCGTTGCAATACGGTCGAAACGTCGGGCAATAAACAAAGGTATTTAGCCTTAAAATAAAATATTTACGCGCTTAAGACCCGTAGCTTATAAAATTCTATAAAAAATAAACATCTTGAAGTATTAAAACGATATCCCCACAAACAAATAATAACAATAAGATGATCTCAAAAGCTATCTTGGCGCGTCAATCTTTATAGACTTTGATGTCCGCCAAGCTCGCCAACAAACAAAGTAGTTACGGTGTTTTTATATAATCGAGTTTTTGTTACGAGACAAATGTAGGTATATTAAACATAATAATATATTATGAAATCACAATAAAACTAACTTAATCCCAAATGTCCGTCCGTCCTTATATGTCACATTCGATGTGGCCAATAGCGTCGCATTTCAATTAGTTGCTTTAAATTTCCTTCTCATTTTTAGATTCTTTAACATTTTATTTTAATATTGACATTACTCTAAAGCAATAAAACAAACGTTTGAAAATAATTTGGAAATTATTTGAATCACACACTACTGATTATTCGGCTAGTTAAAGTAGTACATTTGCATTGTTCTAATTGTCGCTCGTTTTTAAAAACTTACTTGGAAAGTCCTTCACAGTTGTTAACAAGGGTCTTGATAGCAATGGCCAGCTGTTGAATGATTTCTTTCTCTGTCTTTCCTTCCCTGTTGTATGTCGGCAACTGGATTTGCTTCACGTAACATGGAAGTATTGCTTCTAATATTATCTGTAAAGTTCATATTATTTTAGAAGTTAACAGCGTTCACTATACAGTTGTTGAAAACTGGCAATAGCACCATTTTAGCGTATTCTACTATAAGTTGGTAACGTCACATACCTATATGTCCGCGCATAATACACGCTTCTAATGAGATAATTAGATAATTCAAGAATAATAATAATGAAATTAGTTAAATACGGTAATTTTAGTATGAAACTCCCGACTCATTCTTTAACTTATCAAACCCAGCCCTAACTAACCTAACTACCCCTTGGAATTAGAAAGCCGATATTTTGCAAAGAAGTTTATTGTGCCATGTAGACAAGGTATAAAAAACCGGACAAGTGCGAGTCGGATTCGACCAAGGTTTCCGTACAAATTATGTAGGTGCATATTTTTTTAGAAGGCTATATTTTTATGATTTAATTACAAATGTAATTTTTTAGATTTTTTACTATAGTTGTAGTATAAGGCGGGATTCATTGCCAAATTTCATAGTTCTAGGTCAACGGAGAATACCCTATAAATTTTTATACCCTTGTGAGTGTCTAAATATACGTTTTTTGCGGCTTATACGGCCATATCTTTTTTACGTTAACTTAGAAGTTTGATTTCAACTTGGTATTTCCACACGTTCCCGAGATAAAGGGTCTTGACAGACAGACGGACGAACGGACAACAAATTCAAACATCCTATAAGGGTTCCGTTTTTCCTTTTGAGGTACGGAACACTAAAAATGATTTCAGGAAATTTGAACCCTAAGGGGGTGAATAACCCCCGATAATAAGATATCCTTAAATCCTACCGGCTTTGTAACGTATGCAAAGGATTTAAGGATAACTTAAAATGGAAGTCAGTTCAAACCTTACCAGCATCTGATATCCCCGCATGCTTTCAGCAGAATAAGACACGACCATCACACAAAGGCTGATGCAGTCCAGTACATTGACCATTTCTTCCTCGTCTCTATAGCAGAAGTCTATTGGCTTTAATGGCTTCTCTTCTTTAATCAGTTCTGCGATGTGCAGAGGATCGGGTGAAGGGGTTTCCAAGCTTAGTAAGAGGTTGAATAGGCAGCTGGATTGTACCTGTGTAAGACGAATTGTGAATACAGATTTGATTATAAATCGGTACGGATTATAATTTTGATTTCTCCAGAAATTGTCTTCGATATGAGGCAGACGAGTGATATATAGTGATAGTGATATATATAAGATATATGCTACTAATATAAGAACGCTGAAGAATTTGTTTGTATGAATGCGCTAATCTTAAAAGAATCTGGTAGATGCAAATGAATTTAGGTACCAAGGTAGGTAACTTGTACCAACGGCAACAGCTCTGCTGGAAGGGGTGCGTCTATTATATTTGGGGTAGAGAAATGAAACTAGTATTTCCCTTTTAAGCTGTGTATAAATTAGAACGTCAAAGCAAATAGTTCACAAATATCAATGAGATTTCATGCGAGGTAGTCGAATCCTCGATCCACCTGCAAGACTGCATTAGGAATCTCTATATATTAGTAGACTATTTAGTTACGAAACGATCGCAAGTATATTTTTCAATTTAGCGATTCATTAGCAAGCGGTTTATTGCAGTTCCACTTGCGTGGATGTTGGCTATAACGATAAAAATCCTATATTCCTCCGATCTACAATCTGTCTTCATTCTCGATAACAAGATTGGCCCAATAGTATAACAAACTCTTCAGCTTTAAAATACTGTTGATACAAACCTTGCTGGCGTCTCCATATGTGGACTCTTCATCCGTATCCAAAATGGCGGATACAGAGCCGAACATTTGCAATATAAATGGTTTTCGATTCAACAAATAGAACTGTTTCACAGCGTACTCTATCGTTGTCGTTACCAACTTATTTGTTTGGAAGTTGGAATATATTTGCAGTAATGTCGGCATTATTAGTAGATAACTGAAAATGCATTACATACAGTTTAAATAATGCTGCCTAGTTATTTGTGGATCTAGTAGTTCGTATCGAAATTGATTTGAGTCTTTGAGACATGTTTAGAGCAATTAAATATCGTTTATTTCTTTATGCAGGACATTAAAGTTTCCCAAAATGAACAATAAAAGGAATCTCGTTGATTAGGTCAATTCTTCGCTTTTAATGGAATAAAAACATGACGAATAGAAATGCTTATATGTACTTTATTTTTAATTCGTAATATCTAAAATATTTCAGACTGAAACTTGGTGCAGAGAATATCGCTTACCCATTGGTAGAGAAAATGCTTTTAAAGTTGAAAGCAGCATTAACGTATGTGGCGATGACGTATCTCAGAATGAGGGAGTCTTCACTGTGCAACATGAGAGCGCCGTTCAGAACGTTCAGGAACAAATGTATGTCTCTCGACGAGGTGAAGTTACCCGCCATCGCTTCGAACATGCGAGCTATTAGACGTACCCACCTACAATATTAATACATTGTAAGTATACAGAGTCAAGTGAGTCATTAAAACTTTTGTTAACTCTATCAAATATATCTGAGATTATTCTAGTCTTCAAATATTGTATAACTAAGAATAAATAATCTATAGCGTTAGCAAGTTAATTCAAGAAATCACATGTACTATGTTTGAGCACCTTAGTTTTTTTTAAACATAACTTTAGACACAGTTTCTACAGCATTTTGACTGCCTCTGTGGCACGGTGGGTCAGACTGCTACGGGTTCGATTCCCACACGGGACAGCACTTTGTGTGATACAAAAATTGTTGTTCTGGGTCTGGGTGTACTTTGCGTCCGTGACTTGTATGTTTGTAAAGTCCTCCGTGACCCAGGCCTGTAACTTACCGTGGGAGCCGACTTAAAAAAAAAAAAGAAATAATAGTATTGCCGTGAAAACAGATGACAGTAGTGCGCCAATTTATTGTATAATAAATTCTTGAGCTTATCTCCCACTACTGTCAAAATTAGGTGTATTCAACTGTGTAGTTTAGCGGTATTCAAATGACATGTAACACTCCAATAGAGAACGAGGATTCACTGACGAACTAATCATAAAACGCACGACTATAAAATGCAAACGGTTCAATATAATCTCTACTAAGCATTTACCCACATTTAGCTTAGCTTAGCTTTTTTAATATAAAATACTTACATGAATTTATGAAGTACATCTAAACCAAGCAGCGTAGAACCAAGAGGGCCTCGACTATACAGTACTAAGTCTGCTTCAAGCGCTTTACGAGGGAACGATGGAAGCTTCATTAGTTCATCGTGTAGAAACACTACACGTTGGACCACCTGTAAACATAGAAATTAGAAATATAAGTCGTAAAATTATGTGATGTAATGTAAAAACAGTTATTTCAGAAATAGACTGGTAAAAAAGAGACCGATAAAGCAGGAGAGGTGGCAGAGAGAGAGAGTGTATTCAATGCAGTGAGGTAGCGAAAGGAGGTGGGAGGTAGATTGAGAAAGTGAGATGGAGTATAAAGAGGCGGAGGGAGGAGTGAAAGAGACAAGGAGAGCAAGCAAGAAAGAGGAAAATCAAGCGAGAGAGGAGAGGGGTCTATAGAAAGATAAATTTATAACACAAAGTAATAGACGTACCATATCAACATTTTTCAAAATCGCCCACGTGAGTAATACTTTTCCGATTTCAACGAATTTCTGCAGTAGTTCTTGTTCCTGTAGTTTCTGGAACGCTTCATCAGGTTCCATGTGGACTAGTCCTAATTGCGGGTATTGGGAGCGTTTGAAGAAATAGTGGTCTCGGACGTAACTCTGAGGATTGTGTATTTGACCTATAACAATGGCGTAATTAGTTTATAATTTATTGGCTCACCAAAACGTACTCTATTTAAAAGGATATATTTTGTTAGTCTAAGGAAACAAATGCTGACAGGTACGCAACACATATACCATAAAATATTGTGGTTAGAAAATGAAATTGAAATTAAGTATGAATGGTGTAAATAAACAGCGCTACTAACTAATTATATACAAAAGCAACAATCAGCAAAAGCAATATAAGTATTCTAAATGTTATAAACGCAAAATGGTTTTTCAAAGGCAAGACAAAAGGTAATGAAGTTCATAAGAAGCTTGAATATTATTTAAATATTTGAGCGCAAAGTTATATGCTTGCGTGTATACTATAAATAAGCAAATGTATGGATACAATAGGGATTGCTTACGTGTTTTGAAATCAACCAGAAAATGTTCACGGTGCATCTTCTCTGGAATACCAAAGAAATCCAGCGATTCCTTTAGTATTTGACTAAACACAGTGTCTTCTTGGACTGGGAATTGCGACGGTATGCTTCCATCGTTGTCAGCTAAAATTGAATTAAAGTAAATTATTTTTGTCTGCAGCTGTCTCCTCATAGGATGCGAGATAGGAGACTCTGAATACACAACAGCAACAGTCAAGAATATTATAAAGGCCCTTTTAACATAATTAATATTTGCGACGAACAAATGAACGCTTTTTATATTACGTTGAAATCATGAAGGTATAATGAACTATCTCATTTCTCACATTCTATCCCTTTCTCGTTAACTTCGTAAAAATATTAATTTCAAGATTTATACTTACATAATGGTTGAAATATGTCAAATCTTGAAATAATTGACTTACCCGGACCGTGAACTATAATCTTCTTAGCAGCGGGAACGTTCGCCGTAAGCAAGATAGACGCATCGCATTGCTCTTTACGTAATATTTGCTTTAGATCCTTGAACATTATGCCGTGTACACTGTGTACCACCTACAATAAAACATATTGCCCATAAATTAGAATTAAAAAGAGAAGAACATACTAAAACGTGTATTGGGACATGTCTTTTAAACTCTTCTGTGCTAGTAAGGGACGTAACTCATACCGATGCATATAACGAGGAGCACTTCCATTGAGCCCATTAAGTAATATAAATACTAAATAGTAACTGTACTGGGATTTATCTTATTTGCGATAGTTGCCTCTGTGGCGCGGTGGGAGTGTGTCCTACTGTAGCAAGAGGTCGTAGGTTCGATTCCCATACGGGACACCACTTTGTGTGATCCACAATTGTTGTTCCGAGTCTGGGTGTACTTTGTGTCCGTGATTTGTATGTTTGTAAAGTCCCCCGCGACACAGGGCTTGTAACTGCGGGAGTCGTCTTTTTTAAAGGACAAAACAAATTATGACCCGCCGATGGAAGTTAGGAGTTATCATAGCCTTGTTTAGACGCATTTTCATCGAAAGTTCAGATTTTATTCACTTTATTAGTTTGAGTAATACATAAAGACGTATTAGACCAACTAACAGTTGGTCTAATACGTCTTTATGTATTACTCTTTAAATATTAGCCCAAAAATAAACATTAGCTCGACAGGGCAGTGAAAACGCAGATGTATAAAGATATAACTATCAATTAATTTATGAACTCACCATCCACAATATAGACAACGCAGCACCAACAAGCCGTTGACCTTCTTCGTGAGGACTCCTCACATAAAACATGACGTATCCTATAATATAGTTGTATAGAGCAAAGGCGGCTTGTTGAGGCAATCTCGGAATGAACCGGATTAAATGACGAAGTAGTTTGAACATTTCGTCTTGATGATCCCGGGTTAGACGTTCTAAAACGTGGCGTAGGAATAGGGCTGAGTCTTCGACGAGGCAGCACCATATGACCTGTAGATGACAAGATATGATTATGATCTCTTTGCCAAGATTCCAATCTGTTTCAATGTTGAAAGTTGGCGAACCTCAAATAACACCTAACACGATGAATATTTTACTATTCATATTACATTTAACTGGCAGTCTATGACCGTTCTGTTTTAGTACAGTAGCTGTGTCGTCGGTAAATAGTGAATGTCGTCGTTGTATCAGCCATAAAACCTTCCAAAACTTATATCCTATTGTAAGGCTCCAAAAGAGCGGCGATTTGCTTTATCCATACTTTATACTGTATAATATTATAAATGTGAAAGTAACTTTGTCTGCCTGTCTGTCTGTTATGCTTTCACGCTCAAACAGCTAAACAAAAAAAAAAAAACAAATTTAGATGAAATTTGGTATGGAGATAGTTTGAGTCCCGGAGAAGGACATAGGATAGTTTTTATCGCGTTAACCGACATCCACGCGGGCGGAGCCGCGGGCGAAAGCTAGTGATGAAATAAATGGCTGTGAAAAGGAAAACAAGCTGTCTGGAAGCAGCGTTATTATCTCTTTCAGTCTTATCAAATTAAGGTAGGCTTAGAAAAGACAATTTTTGTGTGGTCTCTACACAATGTTTCTTTGCATATATTGCAAATCTGGCCGATAATATTAAATGGAATCATTTTGTGATTTAAACATTTTTAATATATATAAATTATTTTGTTTAACTATTGTTTACCTGGTAAGCAACTTCGTAAACCGAGCAGCCATCTTTGGACACAGCGGCATCGTCCAACAACGCCACGATCTCTGCGACCGCGAAGCACAACGTCGACGGGAATAATGCGGATGCCACTTGTGTGTGATGAGAGCCTCGAACGCCTTCCACCAGTTCTTCATCTGCTGGAGCTACGGCAAAAAATCTAAAATATTATATATTTTTCAATCAAGGAAAAAAGTGAAGCGTTGTGGATTGGTAGAAGATAAGTAGAGGTAGCGAGGTCGAATTCAAAGACAGGTGACCATAATCACACCTATTGCAAATTTTGGTTAATAAATTGAAACTGCAACTAATTAATTATTAAAAGCTCCGCACAAAGTGTATGACGGAGGTGGAGTATGACAGTTTAGCGGTTTGAACGTGTTTTACTTTATTGAAATAAATATTAATTTTACACTATATAACAAACGTTATACTGTACGTACAAGTATGTTTGTCACAATATTTACAGTTTTTATTTTAATTTTCGCGATTTTAAAATATTATCAGGACTTAATCGCGAGAAATATTAAAATTTATGTTTACTAAAGTAGTCAAGCCTTGGATTTTATTGATGTAAATTTAGTATTTTTGATATAAATATTTGTCCAATCCAGAATACTGCAATTTACACCGAATTGCAGTATCCAGCAAATGATTCAAAATTTATTGTAGCTCTAATAAAGGCAAGGATTCTGTAGCCAAAATGGCAAAACGGAACCCTTATAATTTCGCAATGTCCGTCCGGCCGTCCGCAGCTTAGCTCAAAGATACACATATTACTTATGCCGACAAAGTTAAGGATTAAAATTTAGAAAAAAAAATGTGTAAAGGAAGGGATGTGATTTTTTTTTCTCATCTACCCCATCATGTGGGGTATCATTAGATAGGTCTTTTAAAAACATTTAGAGATCGTAAGTATTTTTTTTTGTTTTGTTTTTGTTTGTGAAATATTAAGCTTTAAAGAACCAATTTTTGTTAGAGTCAAGTGTCCCCCCCCCGCCAGCTAAATGGTTGATGTTGGGTATGTCAATAACCCTTCTTACAGTCGGGTAAAAAAATCACGGTAGTAGTATATATAGTGAAATTAAAAGGAAAACTATCACAGCTAAGTAGGCTTTACAACATAACGAGTAACAGCAGACCAAGTGACAAGTAACAAAATATTCATACAGATTCCATTGAAAAATACTAACGTTTGTTAGTAGTATGAAACAAAAACAACAGAAAAACCTACTTCTTAAGCCGCATTATTCGGATGGAACTACGGAACTCTATATTGTGCGTGGCCCGACATGCACTTGCCCGGTTTTTTTGTTAATAATAAAGAATTAAATAAAATTATTCTAAGCTTACGTTCAACATGATCATCGGCTGCATGATCTAACGCGGGTTCTCTAGCAGCCTGCCTCGTGATCGGTATTGTAGTGATGAGGAAACTCTCCCGCTCAGCTCTCTTCTTGTCGTTCCGTTGTTGTAGCGCCCTCTTTATCGCCTCAGTCTGTTGTTTCTTGCGGGTCTTTGTTGCTGTTACTAGCGACCGCTGTCATTGGAAATCGCGGGTTTTATAATGGTTTGGTTGTATTGGTCAACGACATAAGCGGCATTCCATTAAACAACTTCTAATTACGTAATTCGAGTATTAAGCGATTTCAGTCACTGAATTTACTTCAATAAAATTATTATAAAGTTGATATAGGTAAAACGGTTTTCATATGGCAAAATGTTGAATAATCGGAAAAAGATAGCCGTATGCTTCTATCATTCAATGAGCGGGACTAAACGGTAGCAAGATGCGATACGTGCATATTAATATCGAGTCGAATATTCATACAATATTTCTTTTGTGATAAAGTTTAGTTAAAAAAAAATAAAAATATTAACATTGTATAAGGAAATAATAAAACGCATCTACAGACAGTCTTTGTATTGATATAAGACAAATTTATTGTTTAGTTGGATTGGAGCATTATATTGCTCTGTTATCATCAAAATGGTTTATTTTCCAACTATTTGTAAACGCGCTTCGCTAATAAAATATGAAAGTTTAGAGCAATTTTAGACCATCACTAAGAAATTTGTGTGTGGGAGTTTATTAGAAGAACAATAATTCAATTCAGCCAGTGTCTGTACATAATCCCTGTACTAGACAAGGATGACTTGCGTAAGTGAGACAAAAGCTATAGCCACAAAGCAATAGGAAAGGTGAGCTTAAAGCATAGAAAAGAGTGTCCAAGAAACATGTATATTGCACTACAGACATATAATCCACCAATACCAATATCTTCTAAAACCAATATTCACACGTTAGTTCTTTTGTCACTACAACAATTTTAGTTCAAATTTGGCCTTACATGTCTCTCCTGATTCAAAGTCATCTCCATATCTTTGTCTTTAACCTGTGGGCTCCATGGCGGGTCAACGACCGCGAGCGACTCGATGCCGATCTTCGGTGACGGCAGCGTGAACTCAATGCCTGGAGGTGGCACTTTGAACGTCACTGAAGCGCCTTCTTCCATACGCGGCCACACTTGGTAGCGTAGCTTCCACATTACTTGAAACCGAAGTATGGCGTTTATTCTGTAACATAAAGTCTTTGGTCGAATCGTCATCTAAAGTAAAGTATGCAGTCCCGTGATCGTAAATAATAATAATAATAATAATACTGCGATTTGGTAAACGTAAGGTAGGACGACCCCCAGCCAGATGGACTGACGACTTAAAGAAACTCACTGAATGAATTGGATGCGGAAGGCGAAAGTTAGGAGAGGCCTATGTCCAGCAGTGGACCGATACAGGTTGATTGATTGATATGCCTACATATCTTTCTAATTTAACTAATATCTACGTTTTTAAACTTCAGTGATTTATAAAGATTATACAATTTTATAGATAACTTTTGAAATTTAATGACTGATGATAAAAATGTGAAAATGATAAAAAACAAAAATGTTTTCTTCTATTATTTGACTATAATATGTAGATTGGCAAAAAAAATCCTTGAATTGATAAAAAGATTTACCTTGTCCCTGGTTCAGTATGCTTCAAGTCGTTATGCATAATCTCAGTAGCCGTATGAGGAGCTTTAACCGCAGCAAGTATGAACAGTGCAGCGGCACAAGAGCTCATCTCGCGGTCTGGTTCTAAGAGAAGTTGCCAAGCCACTGGAGCACATTCAGCGAACATTTCTTCACTCATTGTAGTTGCGCCTTTGATTAGTGTCGCTAGTGGGGTGTGGTATGCGTCACGGACCTATGATCAACATTATTGTTTTAGCTAGGCTCATGAAAGAAATCCTCCTAATCTATTCTCGCATTTCTGTAATTCGTGGCATCATTTAGATGTAGACACACTTGCGTCCTGATTGATTGCCAATTTTCGAACATAATAATCACGCAGTGAGATTTCGTTGTGCAGGCTAGGTCATTATCTAAAACCGTCTATAGGTTCAGACTTCTTTCTTTGTCCAAAAATGTATTAGAATAGAATAGATAAACTTAAGAACTATAAGTATACGAAAGTTTATGAATTTCGTTTTGGAAAAAGGCAGTAAGCCTACAGGCCTTATTGTGAACTGAAACTCAAGGATAACATTGATAAAACAATAAAACGATGATAGGCTCGCTTGAGTTGTAAAACTTGCGGCAAAGTGAACTGTCATCATTTTCGCAGGTCCGCATTTAAAAATACAAAATCCGAGAAGACCGAGCCTTTGTACAGTTAAGAGTGTACAATAAATACTTGACATAAACAGAAATTGTGACTAGAAAATCGACTAGATTGCCATTTTAAATTAATGAAAGAAAAAAGTCGCTCGGGCGTAATCCCAACCCATGAATAAATACCGTCCCTAAACCGGTACGCACCGAGTCTCTCTTCGCGTTGGCGAATTCGGCAGTTGACTACAATGAAAGTAAATTATTTTGCTAATCAAGTAATAGTAGATCTTAAAATGCTCTGAAAATAAGTGTTCTATTACAATTTAACATGTTTTTGAATTTAAAAGCATTAAAACGAATACGAGACGATGTTCGATACACATTTCAATAGAACCTGTCGTTTTGACATTTCATAAAAAGAGATTAATTTGACTTGACAGTCAACATCCCTACTGTCCTTCATATTTTATGATTTAAGGCGATTTCATTGCATTTAAGGATTTTTTTTTGCCAGATTGCCATAAACTCAAAAACATTTAAAAGGTTTGATTACCTGTCCTTTAAGGTATTTAAGTATAGGCGGCGGGTCTACGGGCGGGTACGGCACGGCGGCCGGTTTCAAACTCGCCGCAGGATCGCCGGGAGTAGCCGCCTGTTCCCCGCACGCTGCTCGGTACGCTAACCCCGCACTCTCTATCACAGACCGCTCGATCCTACAATATGTAAATTTGCTATATTGCTTGATATTTAGTGTATCTTGTCATTAAGCGGGTATAGCAATAATTACATAATAATGATTTTTAAATACAGCTTCGTGCACTTCATGTCGTATATACGTACTCATGGTCTTCCTGTCGGATGGAAACATTTCTCTAGTTGGGGCATTTAATTTTAGAAAACAAATGTTTAATTCAGCCAATTTACTCGTAATAGATGCTGGAATAATAAAGTTATGACTTTTTTTTTATAGAAAAAAAACGATATTAAGGCTATAATTCCTTAAAAAATAGAGAGGGGGACGAGAGGGTTTATAATAAGTATAGCAATAAAAATGGCACCATACTGAGTATACCTATCTGCAGAATGCTCAGAGGATTTACGCGTGCGTCTTCCTCTACGAACTCCACCACTGCCCTCTTCCGAACAGGCCGTGATTATTTCTGGACCGAATTTCTCCCCATAAATCTACATAAAAAAAGAATATAAACTGCTTTGTTCTATGTACATCTTGAAAATAATTTCCAGTTATAAAAACAAATATTACAAACCTTTTGCACAGATTTCATGAGTCTCACACTAGCTCTCATGTTTCGACGGAAACAGTACGGATGGCAGAAGTTCTGATGACAGCATACGTAATTGAAGGAATTTAAAAACTTCACCATGACCTGTCATAAATAAGTAAGTACATTATTACTACTAGAGATGAACAGAAAATAAGTGATATGCTTGGATTTCCCAAAGCTGCTATAGCTTCTGTTTAAAATAAATGTGCATCTTATTTTAAATAATAAACCTTCCATCTTCATGTCAATGAATAGGGTAGTATTCCTTAATATGAGGATGGAACGAACAGTCATTCCAAAACGAATTTTCTTTATCTTAGAAAACAGTACATCTTTGTGACGTTAATATTGACAATCTCTTGCGTTTTGAAACTTATGCCCTTATTCATAATGAATTAGCAGACGTTTTAACAGCGTTTTAAATTAGCAAATGTTTTGTCTTTGTTTTTCATTCTATTTTCAAAATAGAATACAAGACAAAACATGCGGAAATTAAAATGCAGTTAAAGCGTCTGCTAATTTATTGTGAATAAAGGGGATAGACTTCAACTTTTATGGGAAGTCGTATGAACAAATTCTCTTGAGCGCTATAAAATGCAATCTAGTAGACAGATTCTTAGAAGGCTATAATTTACCAAGCTGAATAAAATATGACAAACCTTAAGCCAAGGGAATCCTTTGTTTGTGTCAGGTGGATCTGTGGAGTTACTATCGGGACTGTCTGGGGGATGGTCGTGATCATCTGACAGAACACCTGGACTCTCTTCACCACCGCTGTCCACTTCATTCGACATTATCACTGTGCCACCTGTTTGAATAAGGCAAGTTATAGACTACTACTTGTTGGAATGTTAAGAAGTATAATAGAGGAGACTTTCTATGTAGCATAAAATATAAAAATATATCTTTAAGTTCAAATCACGCCATGTACACCTTCCGACATATAGTCGGGTTCCCCGACTAAAAGTACGTCGTTCCCCTGACTCCGGGAAGACATCAAAGTGCGCAAAGTTTTCGTAGATTATTATGCAGGACGGTTTTTTTTTTTGCTTTACTGAAATTAATTCTATACGTCCCATCAAAAAAGTGTGTCTTCTAATTCGTCCTAATGGTAAAAGGAAGGAAAGTTGTGACAGTTTATAGATAGAAACGTTATGGGTTCCAAATTAGCATACCTGTACCTGGATAAACTTCTGAAGTATCACTTCTGTCAGACAAAGAAGATACCTTTCTTCTACTTTGTATAGAATCCGATCGTCGAGTCACGACTGAAAAAACAAAGCACTTCGATTGATATAATGAGCTTGTTTTGCCAATTTAAACTCTATTATTGGGCGTTAAAATTGATTTCAGGATGTGCAGCTTCGAAGGATAGATAGATAATATTGACATACATTCTTCAACTTCTCTAGTATCCTTCTGTCGCAGTTTGATGGAGCGTCGCTTGAAGGAGCCGTACGCGGAGTGCGTCTGCTGCGTGTTGCGTCGGTGCATGCCCTTGCCGCGGGAACCTAGACGGCCTTTCTTGTCGTCAACCGCTGGAGGTATCGCGTCTGCTAACTAATGCGTACACAATTGGTTGAAAGATATATTTTCTAGTAGAATAAAATAATGTTTTATAATAAATTGCGAAGTAACTTAGCAATAGAGAGATAAAAGTTTAGGCACATAAGTAATATGTTAAATTGAATATTAGGTCAGTACTCACTGTGACATTACTGCCACCAGACACATTTTCTGGTTCGTGCAAAACAAACGATATCTTTCTCTCAGTTTCAGCGCCAGCTATTGATTGCAAGCTTTGTGCCGACGCCTGAGAGTGTCCCATGCTCGACAGAGCCATACTCCAGCGACGATTCGCTTCCCTGTGATCCAAGTTAACAATATTTCATATTATGATACACCATGAGTTACAAAGAAGAGTCGAGTTGCATATAACTAGCTATATTACTGAATTAGCTTCTATGTATCATTGCTATACAATTTTGTTAAAGTTTTTACAGGTCGACGCATGCCAATGTAGCAAAAGCATTTTTACTTTATCACTAATTTATTCTAAACTATCTTATCATTTATCAAAACTATTGGATAAAATTTCGAAAGGGTGTATTCCACAAAATAATTTTAATATTCGTGTAAAATAATTACTTTATAATAGTTTTAATCGATAGCAATTTTAAGGTGTATTATCTTACAACATTCCATGCATTTAATTGTGCGTTTGCACGTTTTACCGAGTACTTATTTGAACTTCATTGTTATAAAAGAACGTGGAGAGGAGATCTTCACAATCGTTGCCACATTGTATACATTTTTGAAACATACGTCACTTTAATTTTCAATCTTTTGGCACTTGTCCCACCGCCGACGAGTAGCGAGCAACTATCAACTACACACATCAAAAGTGTCTAGGGATCAAGCATTTTTATGCGGATTTCTTGAGATTGAGATGTGGCTTTGTAATAAATTTATGATTTTATAAATTTATATGGATCCTTTTTGGTGCATTTCATAATTTGAATCAGGAACTGTGAATCAAATTCGAGTAAAAGATGAAAATCAGCTGTCAATATTTTCCCTATAAAAACATACAACGCATTGAAGACATTATTAGTGCTACTGTTTCCCTACTACTGATTAAAACCAACGTTATTATGGAGCGGCGACGTCATTTAAGCAGGGAAGAAATGCTCAGAGCCGTGGGAATGATAGAAGCTGGTTCCCGGCAACGTACTGTGGCTTTAGCTCTGAATACAAGTCAGAGTGTTATCAGTCGACTTTGGACACGTTACCGAAGCACTGGTACCGTGGCTGAGCGCCATGGAGGACGGTATCGCTGCACCACACGGAGACAAGACCGATACATTCAAATCTTAACTCGAAGAGGTCCAACAATAACCGCCATGATGTTAGCCGTGAGGCTTCATCACTCTTCAGGGAACTTAATTAGCGACCAAACAGTCAGAAACCGCTTGCATGAAGTGAACCTTTATTCCCGAAGACCGCTACGGGTACCACCTATAGCAATGCACAATCGTAGGATTCGATATCAATGGGCTCTTGAACACAGAAATTGGGCAGAAGAACAATGGCGTTTCGTGTGCTTTTCTAATGAGTCTCGTTTTGGTATGAGACCGGATACAAGACGTATACGGACACTGGAGAACCCCTGGACGCCAACAGCGATTAAAATCCTGCCAGGACGTCCATCCTTATAGTGGTGGAACCATCATGGTATGGGCGGGTATTTGGATCGGCGGAAGAACTGAGTTGATTTGGATCAGAGGCAACCTCAACGCTCAAATTTATGCTGAGACGATTGTATCAGACGTCATCGTTCCTCTACAAGTGCAAATCGGTCCCTTATTTCAGTTAATGCATGATAATGCACGACCGCACACCGCAAGAGTTGTAAGACAGACTCTCGCCGCAGCTAACATCAATGTCCTGCCCTGGCCTGCTCAGTCGCCAGACTTGAACCCGATTGAGCATGCATGGGATATGCTACAGAGAAGAGCTCTGCCGAATATGGAGGGTATCCAGTCGCAAGAAGACCTTTTTTTGTTGTTGCAACGAACATGGGCGGCCATTCCACAGCGTGATTTGGATGAACTCATTTTGAGTATGCCAAACCGATGTTCTTGTGTTGTTAGTGTTCGCGGTAGAAACACGGATTATTAATTGTTTAAGTTACCCAATAAAATTTTAAAGAAAACTGTTATTTCAGTCTTTATTTCGAACTTTAATGTTAGTGGTTCAAATGTCAAAAATCCCTTTATTAGGAAAATGGCAAATTTCTTTATTAATGCAAAGGTGACTTGGTTTATCGTTACTGTGACAAACGAAAACACTTTATTTGATGAATCCTTAAAGAAATAAAAAAAAAAAAATCAATCAGGAGAAAAGTTATTGCAAAAATATATGTTGATCCCTAGACACTTTTGATGTGTGTATTTTCTCTCTCAAGAAACGACAAAAAAAAAAAACGTAGGTACAATAGATGACAATCCCATGTAAACAAAAGAGATACAGTACAGGTGAGTTCTCGCCGGCAGTGTGAACAATCAGCGATCAACTATGAATATATGTATCTCTTTTTTTCACTCGGGGTCTACATTTATTGTACGTCTCTTGAGCGAGGAAATCATTTCTATATACTCGTTTTCTCGGCGTTGATGGGACAAGTGCTTTTGGCAGATTTAAAAATAAGATGATTCTGATTGTTTAATCTTGAGATTGCAAAAGTATAAACTCAATGTTTTCTATACCAGGTTTAATTTGGAATCGGAGTTATAATAAGATGTGTTAATTTAGGTTGGCACATCAGTAGCGAAGGGTTTACATTTTTCTGAGGTAATTCGATACAAAAATATATCTTGTTGGTTACGATTCTTTGTATCTATAATATTAGTAACTAGAATTTAAAGGGAAACCGAAAATAATGGTGTTGGAAGGACCCTCCGCCACTGTGACATATTTATTTTTCCGTGGCTATGAAAATTCTAGCTTCTTAACTGCGCCATTGTGCATTTAGGTTGGGATATGGCAAAGATTGTGAAGAATCTCGAGTGCCAAAATTGTCAATAAGTGAACAATATTTTCTATACGAGTCACATTTGTCCAAGTGATTTGCACATAATACTTCCATTTTAAAAGTGTACGTAATTCAATATTATGTACATACTACATACGCATGCACGCTGAGTGCCGTATGCAAGAAAACATGCATTATTTCTTTTGAAAACATACTCGACTGGCATTAATGTGTGTTGACTGCTAAGAGCCCTGTTAAAATAAAAGTATTGTCAAATATATGCACTCTCTTTTAATACATTTCAATGAATGAACGGAACATAATGAACTCACTTAGTCTTACACAAAATACGTCGTTTTTCCATCCATCTTCGCATAACATAATGACAAAAAAATAAAATTGTTTTACACCAAGGAATTAATCAGCTACTTACCAAAATAATCTTCTAATATTATGATAAGGGAATTTGGTACCTGTAAACTCTGTCCCAAGGTCCTCTTTCCTTTAGCGAGGATCGGCAAGTTTTTGGTAGGTTTTGATAGCCTTCGCGTAGAAAAGCTGTGATTTCAAATAATAGAACGCAGGCGATTATACGTAGAGCTCGGGGACATTCTGCGCCTATTGGCTTTCCAGGAACTCGTATGCTTGCTATAAGAAAATGAATACTGCTTTTAACCTATATACATAACAAGTTATAGGAATGTGCTTTGATATTTCAGTACCTTCATCAAGGAAGTCTTCTTCCTCATCTTGTTGCAAGAGCTCCCGTTGACCGTCCGGATCGTTTACTAAATTGACAACTGTATCGATGTGTTTCTTGTCTTCCACTAACATTTCCTCCAGTCTATTTCCTATAGACTAAAGAACAAAAACATTTAAGTCTTAATAATAGTAAGCAAAAAAAATATTATAAATCACACTATAAAGGCGAAAGTTTGTGAGTGCGTATGTTTGTTACTTCTTCACGTCTAAACGGCTGGAGCGATTTTAATAAAATTTTGTATGAAGTTAGCTGACACCCTGGATTAATAAATAGGCTGATAAACCGTGGGTAACACCGCGCGGCACAGCTAGTATAATATAAACTAAAGTCACTTTGGAAGTTTGTTTGGACCTAAGATTACACTTCTTTTCGGTTTCTCTTTGTATTCTAGCCCCACCTCCTTATTTATAATAAATAAATAAATTAGCAGACATTTAGGAGCATTTAAATTCTCGAGCTTTTATTCAATTTTGAAAATGGAATGAAATGAAATGCTCTTAAAACGTCTGATAATTAATTATTTGTTTATTATAAATGTAGATATTTAATATTACAGGTACAAAGAACAGTGTCCAACCATCTATATTTTTTAATGTGAAAATTATACTCCTAGCAAGTGAAAAAAAGTCGCGCGAAGCGGGTGCCGAAATTATGAATTAATATACTTATAAACTGTAGACTGAGTAGATAAATTACTAATATATAAACTTTCGCGTTGCATGGTCATTATACGGGAATTATAGTATGACCATTAGTGCTGTGCACTCCCTGAGGTATGCGCGCGGTGAGACGGGGGGGTTAGAATCGGCTGCTGCGCTGTCAGTGCGCCGTCAACGCTTGTGACGGCAGGTAGTGTTATTTGTATCGGACTGTCTATGTCAGACGCACACGAGATAAATATTCAAAGATGGGTCGTGCGTTATCTCGTGATATGAAGACTGTCATTTTTAAGGTGGCTGAATATTTTAAGAAAAGAAAAGCAGACAAAGAAAGCTTTGAATTTAAAAATGACGTGAATATTGCTAAAATCGTTGCGGAGGCTACGGGATACAGCAAAAGAACCGTACATAATGTGATTTCTGCGGGCTATTTATCAATTGAAAATTCAAGCCAATTAAAATTTCAATCGCCAAAAAAACCAAAAGTTCTAAAGAAAAAACACGTTGTGGATGATTTTGACCTTGGAGTTATCAGAAGAAAAATTCATCAGTTTTACGAAGTTGAAAAAAAAATACCAAGTGTCCGTAAGTTACTATCAAGTTTGAGACAGGATGGCATATTGAATTGTGGACGGGAATATTTAAGACAGCTTTTACACAAAATGGGCTACCGTTACAAAAAATGCAAATCAAAGAGACATCTCCTTATAGAGCAGCCTAATATTACAGTGTGGCGGAAAAAATATCTTACACAAATCAGAAATTACAGAACGGAAAACCGAAACATATATTTTCTTGATGAAACATACATCAACGCCAGTCACCATGCCAGCAAATGTTGGCAATCATCGTCAGAACCCGGTATTCATGCTGATATTGGGAAAGGACGGCGACTAGTAATACTCCACGCTGGGTGTCGAAATGGCTTAGTGGATGATACATTGACTATATTCAAATCCGATGCTAGAACCGGTGACTATCATGGAGATATGAGCGGACCTACTTTTTATAAGTGGGTAGATGAAAAGTTAAAAGATAAGTTGCTGCCGAATTCTGTGGTTGTAATGGACAACGCGTCTTACCACAGCGTTCAGATTGAGAAGAAACCAACTATATCAAGCCTCAAAAGTGAAATGCAGAACTGGTTGCTACGCCATAATGTAGAATTTTCAGGAACCATGTCAAAGGCTCAACTGCTACTTCTTATCAAAAATACACAAAAAGAACCCGTGTATAGAATTGACGAACTCCTGAAAGCCAGTGGACACACTGTTCTGCGTTTACCTCCGTACCATCCAGATTTAAATCCAATCGAGTTGGTCTGGGCTGATATTAAAAACAACATAGCCCAAAACTATATTAATTCTTCTCTAGACGAAAAGATAATCTTATTGGATAAATTGTTTTCGGAATTCACGGCGGAAAAATGGCAGAAATGCGACGATCATGTCCAGAAAAATGAAAATGATTACTGGAGTCGCGATAGTAGGTTCGATAATGTTATCGATTCATTCATAATAAATTTGCAAGACTCTGATTCAAGTTCCGGTGGCGAAGAGGAAGATGAAGATGATGACGAAATGGAAGATGAAGTTGAAACAGAATCTATGTCAGAATAACTTTCGTTAGAATATATAATTGTTTGTAAATATAAAAAATGTTTAATAAAACAAGTCCTGTTGTGAATTATAACTTTCAATTCTTATTTATCACCTGCATATTTTTAATAAAATATGAGTATATTTGGGTTATATTTTAATCAACAAAGTAAGTATATATTACAGATAGATAGCCTCCGACCAACGCAACGTCCCGCCACAAGTCTTGCCTTAGAAATGCAAACTGATATCGTAAGATCTGTCCGACATGTATCGACCTCATGTGAACTCATGCACTTTTTTCTTCGCCCCCCACCTCGCCGTGCATACCTCAGGGAGTGCACAGCACTAATGGCCACACTATAACACGCATTATTTACATTAAAACTGCTTAACGTTTCGACCAGGTTGCACGGCCGTGGTCACAAGCGGAGTTAATTCCCGTATATCGAATAGTTGTAGATACATCATTACTTACTTCTGCCCATTGGTAAAAGAGTTTTCCAGCTAGACGCTGTCGTCGTACTTGTGGACTCAAAGACACTGCAAACAATAAATTGTTTTTTTTTTTTAAAGTGCAATACATACTAATAAGTATATAAAATTGGACAAATAAATAAAATTGGACTGTTTGTAATGTCAAAATAACAGTTTTTTTACTAAATGCATATCTATACTAATTTTATAAAGCTGAAGAGTTTGTTTGTTTGAACGCGATAATCTCAGGAACTATAGGTACGAATTAAAATAAATCTTATACTGTTGGATAGCCCATTTATTGAGGAAGGTATAGACTATATACCATCACGCTACGACCAATAGGAGCGGAGCATCAATGAAAAATGTTGCTAAAACGGGAAATTTTACGCAGACCAAGCTGCGCGGGTTAGCGAGTGAAAGTACACTGACGGACTCATAAACTGCATCAAAGTTCAGGTTTACTCTAAAAGGATTTTTTTATAATAAGTATGCAAACTTTTTAGATTAAATTATATAAATATGGAAAGACTGGCTCTTAATCTTAAAAAAAAATTAAATTTAAAAATAGAACTGCGGTAAAACAAATGAATATAGCCGGGAAAAGAAAATTTACTCGTAGTATCAGATTTGCGTGTTATTTATAGCAAAGTTTTAAATTAATTCTCATTGATTTTTTTTGTTTGGTCAATTGAATTATTGTTACCAGCATAATTGTTGGGTTAGTTTTTTAACACATCGAGAGTTTTTGAACCATAATATGGATACTTCGTCCGAACAAGCGGCACAAATTGTAGCATTGGTGCGGGAGGGCTTGGATCAACGAACGATTGGTAGAAATTTAAATTTAAACCAGTCTACGGTTTGTAGAATATACAGAAGGTTTGTAGAGACAGGTTCTTATAGGAGGAGACGTGGTACAGGCAGAACTCGAGCAACCACAGGTCGTGATGACCGATTTATTGTTACAACTTCCCTGCGAAATCGTTTCCTCACGTCAGTTAACATCAAAACCGAGCTTAATGAAGTGCGTGGAAAAAACGTGTGTGCACGAACAATAAGAAGAAGGTTAAAGGAAGCGGCTATCACCCCTTTTAGACCAGCAAATGGTCCAAAGTTGTCTGCAGCTCACAGACAAGCTCGCTTAAGATTTGCGCGTCATCACCTGAATTGGACAGAAGAGCAGTGGGCCTCTGTATTGTTCACGGACGAGTGTAGGACATGTTTATATGGTGCAGATGGTCGCAGAAGAGTCTATCGTCGACGTGGGGAGCGATATGCTCAAAGTTGCATTGAGGAGCGTGTTCCTTTTGGAGGCGGTTCATGTATGGTCTGGGGTGGCATATCGATGAACGGGCGAACAGAACTTGTGTTCATAGACATGGTCCGTCAAAACGGTAATAGAGGGGGTTTGACAGCACATCGCTACATAACAGAGATATTAGAAGATCACGTGGTGCCTTACATGGGATTCATAGGCGAAAATTTTACTTTAATGCAGGATAATGCCCGGCCGCATGCAGCTGCACAAGTTCAACATTATTGCGAAGAGGTTGGGATACGTACAATGAATTGGCCAGCACGCAGCCCGGATCTTAATCCCATCGAGCATGTTTGGGACAATTTAAAAAGAGCTGTATATGCGAGAAACCCTTCGCCTACGACAGTGGCAGCACTAAGAACAGCACTTTCAGAAGAATGGGACAATATTCCGCAAGATCTTTTAAAAACCCTTATAAAATCTATGCGGAACCGATTAGAATCCGTAATAAGGGCACGTGGGGGTAATACACCTTATTAAAACACAAATAAACCCTTGCATAAAGTTTGTGTCTATTGTTAAAACCAATTTTTTAATTAAACAATTTTTCCTTAAACTTCTGTTTTTTCTTCAAAAAAGGTCTTAAGGTCCTTTCCAGTACATAAACTTAAACTTAAAGATATGATCCTACGCTGTTTTAAAGTTCACGAACCAATCTAGAGGTTTCAATTTAAATCTGTGTAGAAAGTTTGCATACTTG
The DNA here is from genome assembly GCA_945859575.2 of Herminia tarsipennalis. Taxonomy (NCBI): domain Eukaryota; kingdom Metazoa; phylum Arthropoda; class Insecta; order Lepidoptera; family Erebidae; genus Herminia; species Herminia tarsipennalis. The sequence goes on from OX243835.2 coordinate 14,657,276, forward strand.
GTTAAAATATTTATTTCAAAGTCGTCTATTACTTTGATGCAGTTTATAAGTCCGTCAGTGTATATATGGTACTCATAACTAAAGCACAGTTTTAATTTTTTTTGTCTGTCTGTTTGTTCTGGCTAAACGGTTAGACGCATTTTAACAGGACGGACTTTCACTATCGGATAGCTCATGATGTAAGGAGTAACGTCTATAGGGAGTGAGTAGCACTGCAACTTCACGCGGATAAAGTCGCGGGAGCGGCTAGTTAAATATATTGGTACGTTGTAGTATATTATGTACTAGCTGTGCCCGCGACTTCGTTTGCGTGGAAGTTGGGTTTATATTAAGGTAGTTTATGTTACAATTTAACTTCTGTGTAAAGCATATTGGAAACATGCTCCACAATGCTCTGTGGCATCTATGGATATTAGGGCCTAGCTCTAATCAGGGCCCGACCTATGGCAAGGCAAGCCAAGCAAATGCCCAGTGCAGCAAAATGAAGGGCGACAAAGTTTATGGCGCCAGACGGTTAGAAGACAAATTATAATAGTATTTTACCAAAATGATTTGCATCACATCAAATATTACTATTATCGGTTTCGGGTTAAATGAAGCCCGAAACCGCCCAAGTACTCGCGCGAAATAGGGCTAGTGTGAGATAAGTTTTTAAAAAAATATCCTGGTTTTAAAACATTGCATTCCCGCGGTACTGTAATGCGTGTTCAAACAAACAGACAACATTCAAACGTTTCTAAAAGATATAGTGAATTAGTATATCTTTTAGAAACGTTTAGTTTAAATACTAAACTACTGTCGTAGCCGAGGATAGAACAAAGTGTGCAATTAGAGAGGCCTATGTCCAGCAGTGGACTGCGATAGGCTGATGATGATGATGATGATGAACCTGTCGTTAATTAAGATCATCATAAATTCATATCCGTAAATAATATATATATAATACATAATCGTAAGAATTTCAGATTTATTTTTTAAATCAATTTACCTGATTCTGTTTAATTTGTATTTAAACGCCATCTATTTTCAAAACTGGATAAGTTTATTTTAATACTTGATGACTTTAAATTAAATTATACTTAAACTATCATGCATATTAAACGTAGGTAAGCAAGGTATTTAACCTAAACGCGATTAAGACCCGTAATATATATATATTCATAATAGTTGTGCCCGCGACTTCGTTCGCGTGAAAGTCGGGTTTAAATTAAGGTAGTTTAAGTAACGAAATAACTTCTGTGTAAATATGTTGGAAACAGTCCTGTTGACTAAATACTTACTAAATAAAAATTGATCTGTTCTATTCTTTTAGATAGTTAGTTTGGTGTGCGGCTTAAGAAGTGGGTTTTCTGTTGTTTTTGTTTCATTCTTTCAACGTTATACCTACTTATTACCTAATAATTTTTAATAGAATTTGTACGAAAATGTTGTTACTTCTCATGTGATCGTAAACTTGTAAAGCCTAAGTACTTAACTGTGATAGTTTTCCTTATAATTTTAGTATTTATACTACTACCCTGAATTTTTTCACATACCCAACATCAACCATTTAGCTGGCAGGGGGACACTTGACTCTAACAAAAATGTTCACTATAAAGCCTAATATTATACACAAAGGAATCCTTAAATCTAAAAATAGTCTTCACAAACCCTAAACGCTTTTTAAAAGACCTATCTAATGATACCACACACGATGGGGTAGGTAGGTGAGAAAAAAATCACATCCCCACTTTACATATAAGAGAGGTACCCTTAAAAAAATAATGATTTTCAAGATTTTGTTCTTTCACTTTATCGGCGTTAGTAATTTATTCATGCAAAAGTTGCAACCTTAGCACTAACAGTCTCTGAGCTAAGCTGCGGACGGACGGCCATAAGGGAACTATAAGGGTTCTGTTTTGTCATTTTGGCTAAAAATGGGGTGTATTTCATATAGTGTTACAACGCAATACTAATAATAAAACTGCTGTAACACTTTAGTAAGCAAACACAGAGCGTGTCATGTGTGTCATGCCCGCGAAAATGTCAGATATCCCTAAAGGTACGGTTGACAAACAACGACCCCCCTCCTCCCGTCACCCGAACTACTCACACTTGAACGATGTTGAGCCATTCATTATCGTTGAATTGATGAACACGTAATCTCCAACCATAACCCCAAAACATGATCCTCGATGCACCTGTGTAATGCGTGGTCAAACAAACGGACAGACAGACAAACATTTCTAAAAATCATAGCAATGTGTTTCTTTTTAAAACTTCTTTTACTAAGTATAGAACATTATTGAATACAACGCCATCTACTTTCAAGAATGTTGCCGTTGTTTTGTTGTTCACAATTTGATTTCATAGATGGCGCTACATGTACTTTTTTTTACGTGTGTAGTGTCTTTTTTTTAAACGAACACATCATTTCTGGAAAATGTCGAATACTTTTTAACTATAATGTAATATTGTTTTTCATTTCTACTACGATTAATTCATTACTCTCAGCAGTGCATGCAATACCTATAATTAATTGCATAATTTACTTGATTTTTAATATAAAAAGTAATAACCAAAGTAAATAAGTTACCTACGGTCGAAAAAATAACTAAAACATTCAGAAAAAATATTAAAAAAGGATAAAGACAATTTAAATAATAACAAAAAGAACATATTCAGACATCAGATTCGAGCCTGGGACTTCGTCGTCAAAGTCCGCTTGCATAGCTTCGAGGCTATACTGTTAGCTACTTAACACGTCAAATTGAGTGTTAAGGAAGTTGTGGAAATTTTTGTGATAAACCATTATGGTGCGACAAAAAATACGTTGCTACTCGTTCCCCATAGACGTTAGCGTAATGATTCATAGTGTAAATAATGTCCTATAGTATTTACTATAAAACTGCAAATTTTCATAAAGATCCGTCAAGTAGTTACTGTTTTATAACGAAAAATAGCTACAGACATTATCCCTTACTGCTTAGCTCCTATGGGAAAAAGCGTGATAATTTATAGCCTAAATGTTAATCTGCATCTATTAGATTGCACGTGCAAAATTTCAACCGAATCTGTACGGTAGTTTTTGCGTGATGCGTGTTCAAACAAACAGACAGACAGACAGACAGACAGACAGACAGACAGACAGACAGACAGACAGACAGACAGACATTTCTAAAAATGCAGCAAAGTGTTTAAATACTCTTTTCGAACATTTCCTAATTTTTTTTTTCACTAAGTTCGGCCATGTACAGACACGTGAAATTTACAGTTTTATTATATGTACATATAGATTAGGATAAACTCACCCGCATTTTTAGAGGTATTTGATTTGAGCCAATATGGCCACTGGCCTTTGTTGCAGTTGTGTACAAGATGCGCACATTCTAAGAGTATCGCAGCTCTTCCGACGACTACAGTATTGGGCTGCAAATAATATGTATGGCATTTAATATAGGTTTTCTATGACGGTATGTTAGTATAGTTTATATAGCAGTTGTTGTCAAAGTATTTACTACTAAAAGTAATTATAAAAACCCTGATCTTCAAAAGATAGTTCTACAGAAACGGAAGAATAAGATTGTGTACCTACACCATTTATAAAAAAGTTTTAAATTTTAGCAATCCTGTTAACCCCTCCAGCTAAGATCAATGGTTTGTGTTAGGAATGGGTTCACGTCGGTAGCATAATGGGTAGGATTCGAATTCGCAATCTGACGATTGAGAGTTCGATGGTCCCCGGTTTGGCATATGGAAGTCTCGGTTTTGATGCCTGGGTCTGGATTTAACATATTTCTATCTTTTAAAAATGCAATTATTATGAAAATATATATATTACGGGTCTTAATCGCGTGAATAATTTAAGGTAAAAAACCTTGTTTATTGCCCGACGTTTTGACTAAGTAGAGTCTACCCGTGACCACGGCCGTTGCAATACGGTCGAAATGTCGGGTAATAAACAAGGCATCTTACCTTAAATTATTCACGCGATTAAGATCCGTAATATATATATTTTCGTAATGTGTACAAATCGCGAGAGTTTATCTACATTAATTTATTACCTAATAACACATTTTTTATAAGCGGCGGTAGCCTAATGGCTAAGGCATCGGTCTCGCAATCGTGAGGTCGCGGGTTCGAATCCTACCCATTATACGACCGACGTGAACCCACTTCTAACACAAGCCTTTGAGCTTAGCTGGAGGGGTTAGCAGGATTGTTAGTAATGTGGGACTCAATCCCAAATTGCTAGTTATCTTTTAAAAAAAAAAACATTTAATTCAAATTTTAATATTAATAAAGCAATTGTCAAGAAATGCCTACAAAATGAGTATAATGGTACACAAATGACATAACACTCACCAAATCCAAGAGCGCCGCCATAAACAAGGCATCAGGTATCCCGCCCGGCTGCGTGGCATCCAGCAGAAAGTTGAACCTGGCGAGTCCCGCGTACAGCGGCGCGGCGGCCACCAGCCTGCGGCGCTTCAGTATCACCACTTCTGACTCGCCGCCGCCTGAACCGCCTTCCGCTGACCCACGCCGAGACATGTCTGAAAGTTTATAACGGGACATCACAACAATATTGTTTTATTATTGTAGCCCCTATACCTACACCCAAACATTCTTGAATAAGAAAATGATTTCATTATTTTTGCCTTTATAAATAAAAGGATAGGACATTTTCAATTGCTAAGTCGAAAAGAAAGAAAATTGGAAGTCGTGGGTTCGATCTCCACCCAGAATAAAACTTTGTGTGATAAACACGATGGTTTATTTGGTTTAAAGATATATTTAAGTATGTTTATCAGTTGTCTGGTTGCCATAGTACAAGCTCTACTTAGTTGGGTATCAGATGACGTTGTGTGAGTAGGCCCAAGATATTATTATTATAGACAACTCCCATTTTAAAATTACATAAGGCCATCTGAATGCATCACTTACATCCACCGCTGGTGTCTTCAATGCTACCATCCCTCTTTTTTCCTTTTTTTAGTCCGAATCTGTTCAGCCTGTCCTCTACCCGTTTCCGTGCCCTGTAATGATTTTTTAATATCTTAATTTATTGCTAGTTGACCCGCGCAATTTCGTTTGCATCATTCCGGTCATGAACCCACCCGGTTTGGACGCGAGGCGCGGGGTCACGGCGCTGGTCGAATCACGGCGACACGAAATTTATTTCGTTGCGCTTTATTTTGATTTTGCTATATCTCCTTAGGTACTAAACATAATTTAACTGTCATAAGAATGCCTCGTGCAGAGGCGAAACACGTGTCGAAGTTACACTTCGTGCAAGCGGAATATTTCAAGTCAAGGGTCCGGAGGTCACTACTTTTCTTTGTTGCAGGTCTCTCTTTTTGAGTGCGGTCTGCCAATCTATTTCAATTGTCGTATTAAGAGCATTTCCTTACTACGTCAATCGATAGATCGAGGGTGGGTACTGATGGATCGAGGATGAGTGAGAAAAAAATAAACACATTCCCACTTTAAAATTGAAGGGTCTGTTTGTAATGTCAAAATAACAGATTTTTACTAAATGCTTAAGAAAGTATGTGGTACTTATCTGTAACAAAAACACGTTTTTTATTTTTTTGTCTGTCCGTTTGTTCCGGTTAAACTCCGGAACGGCTCAATGGAACTTGATGGGACTTTTATAAGGAGTAACATAGGCTACTTTTTATCATCACGCTAACGTCTAAAGAAAGAGAGCAGCACTGCAACTTCATGCGGATGAAATCGCGGGCATAGCTAGTTAGTGAATCAGATCAGTGTAGTGACACATACCTATTGAGTGTATAGCCCACTCTTCGTTTAACAGGTCGGCTTGCGTGCGGGAGCGCCATATGCGGTGGTCTGGCTAAAGATATCATGCTGCCAGAGATAGGAAGGGACTCGCCTGAACCGCCGCCGTTGCGGTTCAGAGACTGAGACTGATATGGCTTTTGACGAAACCAGTTCACTGTAACATAAGTTTAAGGTTTTGTTAGTTTATACTAATATTATAAAGAAGAAAGATTCGATTGTTTGTTTGTATTGAATAGGCTCCGAAACTACTAGACGGATTTGAAAAATTCTGTCATCGTTGTGAAGCTACACTAACCCCGGGTGACATAGGGTATTTTTTATCCCTGTATTATCACGGGAACGGGAACTACGCGGGTAAAACCGCGAGGCGTCCGCTAGTTATAAATAAACTTTAAAGTCTATTTAAATTAAATAACATATCCTTCTATTTGTAGATGTAACACTAGATAGTGTTAACAAAGTCTTCAAAAAGAAGTTAAAAACAGTGCATGCGTAACTAGTATTATTCATAAGTATCTTATGAGAGAAGTTAAAACAGTGTATAAATATAAATAAGACTATTTATATTTGTAAGAGGGAGTCAAGGGGATTATTGAGCAAAAATGAACTATTGCTCAAAAATGTGGTAAAACTTAAAATAGAATAAATTAAAATGAATCTATTGGCACTTTATGTAATTTAACATAATATATTATTTTATACATGAACCACAGCTCTTCTTTAATACACTTATTAGTCTGTGCACCATAAATCAAATAAATATTTAGTAATGTCACTTATATAGAGTTTAGAAGGGTATAGACTTGGAATGTGCCTTATGATGTGGCGTGATCGTTCGTTCAGGCTGTCGCGGGGTCAACTAGTATCGGCGCATTCGGATGACAGCGGAAGCTGACTCGCTGACTCTTTATTACATTTGGTCTCTAACGGCCGGTCTCAATAATCTAACTATCGCTGAATTTGGCTACTAGAGGTAGAATTTTGATATATTTTGTATTGAGCTTATGTCAAATATACAGCTCTAGTAGCCTAATCCATCGATATTTAGATTATTGAGACCGGCCGTAAGAGACTATAGTCTCTTATGCCTAGTTCCCACTAGGCTAGTAATTTAGTGAAGCGGAGAGTAATTTAGTTACTAAACGTGTATGAACACCATAAAATTTGTGAAGTAGATTAGTAAGTAATTAAGTCGAGTCGATTCATTTTGTTCTATTTTGACAAGCGATTAGTGGCGAGTAGCGCCTCCCACCACCCACCACGCGTCACTGCTCACTCGTTCAGCGGCTAAACAAGTCTGAACTGTAGAAATTAGTCGAGTTCATTAGCGGAAAAAATGCTGGAGCGAAGAAACCATAATAAAATTGATTTCGAAACATATTTTTTGTCTCTAAATAATAATCTAATGATAATTCTTTCAAGAGAACCAAAGAATTTCATCTTACACGTCTTCTCAAACAGCCATTATTATAAGCTTTATTAGGTTATAAATTTTATTGCGTTGCAGTCTATTCATCTTACAAAACACTCTCCACTTTTTTACTGTACACGGCCGTAGTTCGAACGGTTTTTGGGCCATAACGTGTATTTTCGTCACTAAATTACTCGCCTAGTGGGAACGGAGGCAGAGAGACCAAAGGTGGTAATGGCTCTTCACCGCCTACAGGCCATGAAGAGCGACTAATTTAGACAACAAATAATCACTTACCAATGCCACTGATATGGAATTTGGAAGGTATAGACTTGGAGTGTGCCTTATGATGTGGCGTGATGTCGGTAGACGATGCTGAAGGTATCGTGCGTTCCGACTGTCGCGGCGTCAGCTGGTAGCGGCGAGTACGGACTGATAGTGGAGACTGACTCGCTGACTCTTCGCCACCTTCGGTCTCCAGGAGACTCTGTGAATTGTAATGTGCAGTTAACTTGAAGTATAGTAAGTAAGTTGAAGCATCGAATCAACGGCTTCAGTAGTACTAATTAAACTAGCGAATTTTAGTAAAGGCAACATGGCATAAAAACTAGCACTCCGTATGCGAATTCTGAATTAAAATAAGTCATATTAAAATCGTCAATGATTTGGTTACAATCTAAAAATTAAAAGGAAAAAATGTAGGGAAAATTTTATCTATACCCCAGTCAGTCATAGTACTCAGCAAAAGGCTATCAAAAATGTACACAACAAATATTTTTTAGCAAAAATATTAATTAATCTATACTATCTAATATATAAAATTCTCCTGTCACAGTTTTCGTTGCCATACTCCTCCGAAACGGCTGAACCGATTTTGATGAAATTTTTTGTGCTTATCCGGTATCTATGAGTATCGGCCAACATCTATTTTTCATACCCCTAAGAGTTTGTTTGTTTGTTTGAATGCGATAATCTCAGGAACTACCGGGCTGCACTGAAAAAATATTTTATTGTTGGATAGCCCATTTATATAGTTTAATAGGAGCGGAGCAGCAATGAAAAATGTTGTAAAAAAAAGGAAGAAAAAAGAAAAAAGGGAAAATTTACGCAGACGACGTTGCGCGGGTCAGCTAGTAATATTATAAAACTAACTCAATTTGAACGCTATAATCTCAGAAACTACTGTATCGGAATTTGAAAAAATATTTTACTGTTGGGTAGCCCATTAATCAAGGATATATAACATCACGCTATGACCAATAGGAGCGGAGCATCAATAAAAAATGTCTGCAAAAACGGGGAAATTTAAGCATACGAAGTTGCGCAGGTCAGCTAGTCTACCCTAATATTATAAAGAGAAAAGGTTTGTATTTTTGTATGTAACGAATGGATTAGTTAGTAGGAGTTGGCTAGCCTATTTATCGAGGAAGGCTATAGGTTATATAACATCGCGCTACGACTAATAGGAGCGGAGCAGCGACGAGAAATGTTGCAAAAACGGGGAAAGTTTACGCATACGAAGTTGCGCGGGACAGTTAGTAACTAAATAAAAAAGAATAGACGAACATGTGCGCCAGTAGAAGACGTGCTCCTCTTCTTGAAGTTAAACTTCTTGTGCGATCGCTCGTCGGGCGCGCAGCCGGAGTCCGCCCCTGTGTCAGAGCCTCGCTCCTCTTCACTCACACGAGGTATGTGTCTACACGAATAACATAGAACAACAGAGTATAAAACCGGCGTTAAAATCTTTCCATTTTATGGCATTACAACGTTCTCATTGTAGGGAAAAAGGCATCCTGTCTGAGAGAGAGCCACAATCTAGTGTACCCAAGTAAGTGGGCATTACAAGAAATTATTATTTATCTAAGACTCAATACGGTGATTTTTAAATTATCGATACTTTAAAAGATAACTAACACTGTGGCATTGTGGGTTCCACATTGCTAGCAATCCTGTTAACTCCTCCAGCTGAGCTCAATAACTTGTGTTAGGAGTGGGTTCACGTCAGTAGTATAATGGGTAGGATTCGAACCCGCGACCTCACGATTGCGAGTCCGATGCCTGAGTCATTAGGCTTCTGTGGCAGATGGATCGAGGATACGATCACCTCGCATGAAACCTTCTTAATATTCGTGAACCTCGTTTGATTATAAAGAAATAAATGACAGTCCCAGACTGACATTTATTTATTTATAATCAAACGAGTTTCATGGCCGACCTATTCGGGTCGTAAATAATCTACTTTTATATAAAATAGAGATTAATATATTAGCTAGTAATACTTATATGTGCATGATAAGTTGTGATGTGCTTGTGAAACATTTTATTTTATTTAATCCTCATATTTTTTTATATTTCAGTAATAAACTTTGTTCGTTCTGTCTGGGAAATTATCTTTTTATTTGAACGCCCGATTCAAGTTCCTGAGGAACAGCCCCGGTACTTGCTCGACCAAGAGCAACGTCGTTGTTACACTACCGCTGCTTTTAAATAATTCATTATAATAATGTCATCATATTAATTAAATATTAGATAATAATTTACAGTAAAGGCAACCGTAAAAAAAATAGTAATGGTTTCCAAATTGAATTTGTCGTGCGTTTGTCATTTAAAATTAGGAGGATTAAATAAATAATAATATGTTTTATATGTATCTTTTCATTGTACATAAATATTTGGTTAAAATTATTCACAATAAAAACAAATCTTTTTATTCTGAGGCATATTTAGTAAGCTGCAACAACTGTATTCACATTAACAAATTGTTTAAAAATAAAGATCGTTCAAGGTTTTTGCTTTATTGCGTTTTTGTCGATTCATTGAAATATAAACCATTTTATTAGTATAGCATTATATTATCTGTGACATTACGTAATAAATGGTGAATATTTTCACATTTACCTAATAGTGCAACGGTATTTCAATCGTATCTTCGTAGCATCGGTGGTTCAGTGGTAGAATGCTCGCCTGCCACGCGGGCGGCCCGGGTTCGATTCCCGGCCGATGCAGTCTCTTTTTGAAGTTAAATTAACCATATCGGAATCTTAGGAACATTGCCCCAACTTTTTACTAAATTATGATCATTTTTTTATAGCATTTTTTTAAATAAAATTTTATTTTTTGTTTTTTTTTTAATCATTTAAAATAAGGTTTTTTAAAGTTATTTACCTTATAACTCTAGTAGTCTGCATATTAGAATCTTTCTGTTGGCTGTCCGGTCGTTCAGCGGTGTCTAGCAGCGCACTGAAGGCTACAACTCTGAATTCTCCACCGTGAGCCTCTCTCACGTAACTCAATAGCAGACGCACTTCTGTATATAACGTCTGTTAAAGTAAAATAGATTATTGTTTTCTTTAAATTTGTTATTATCACAGTTTATTTTGTAGTTACTAACGTTGCCTCATAGCTTTCTCCATGTAGGTATTGATTAATAAAAATTAACTTAATGCCAAAGTCATCCAAATCCATTCAGCTGTTTTTACGTGAATCTATACTAATATAATAAAAAGGTTAAGTTTATAAGTGTGTGAGTTTGGATCTACTCGATCCCTCGATCTATCAACGAAGTGGGCACGGGTCAGCTACTGAGTAATAAAAATCTAAATTCAAAAACTGTGTTTTATATTTATAATATGAGTAGTAGCACAGTAGACAAATCGATTTTATATCCAACTGCAATGAAGGAGGGCAATGTGTTTTAAATGTATGTCCGTTTCTTTGGCACACTCTACGGTCTAAATGGCTTGATGGTTTTTTTTTTTTTTCTTTAAAAATAGACTCCCGCACTAGGGTACAAGCCCTGTGTCGCAGGGGAATTTACAAACATACAAGTCACGAATACAAAGTACACCCAGACTCGGGACAACAATTTGTGGAATAACACAAAGTGGTGTCCCATGTGGGAATCGAACCCACGTGGGATCGAACACCTCTTGCGTAGCAGTCGGACACACTCCCACCGCGCCACAGAGGCAGCACAGCAGATTGCATCGATTGTGATGTGTCAATGCTAAGTAAATAATGGTTTGAAGCTTTTTATTTATTGATCGAGAGTTCCTAATAAATATAGGTCACAAAAAGACATAGCCTCTTTGCAACCTCTGATTTTGGATATGCTAGGATGGATTGGACAAGTCCTACATCCAACTACTTATTTCTTTAGGAATTGGTTCTCACCGAGTTATCAAGCATCTTTAATTCCTTATGCATCATAGCGAATCTTGTTACAAGAACTCTGAACGTAGTTTCTATAATGAATGTCTCTATAGCCCTGTTCGCATTAGAGCCTGTGCCGGCACCGAAATTTGTTGCGTATCCACTTTGTAAATGGCCTATATCTGGCGATTTTGTAAAACTACGTTTTTGCTGGTCTGAAAATAAACGAATACAATTTTACAAATGTTCATGACTTGTTTTTGGCTATTGGCGCACTTTATTGTGATACATTTCAACGTAAATTCTGACTAGGTGAAAAACTGCTAATTTATTTTTCGATGACAATTATATCTAAAGTGGCAGATTCAAATTATTTAGGGTCTGCTGTTTGGTATTCAAATGAAGTTCTAATTAGTATGCCTAGTCTACTCCTGTCTCTTGTCTTCTGTAGACAAATTACAATTATATTTCGTGTTAGATAAGGTTGGTATTTAATAAGCACAGGAATATATTTGACCAACCCACGATTATCCAACTAACATTTAAAGATATTTTCAGAACTATTTACTTTCACCACAATCCTTCGACACCCACATATATATTTTTTTTACATCATACAGGTAGGTTGGCTGAGCATGCTTTAAACATTAAGTCCGTCTTTGTATACAATTTGTAAATTAAGAATTAAATTAATTAATAAAATTAACTTGAAAGTGACAGTGACAGGATGAGACATAACAATGTCATATAATTGAGTTATATTTGAAAATTCTGCCGTTAGCAATACTTACTCATAGGAGACACTAACGTAGCTGGTTCAGCGCAAAAACCTACAGCCGCATGCAAATTGTCCAAGACTTCTCGTATCGGTGAATATTTAGTCATTTCTTTCAAGCGCAATGTGAATTTAGGTATAGAGGCTGAACGTAATTGACGTAGAGAGTTCCGAGCCTGAACTCGTAGGCATTCGGCCTGAGGGCCGCGGAGTGCTGAGGTGCAACCGTGGGAACAGCCTAATTGGCGAAGTAATCTGTGAATGAAAATTAGGTACATGTCTATGAAAATGCCATATTCCACTCTAATTCACCAAACGAATTCATATAAGGACCCAATATTTAAGCGCAGTCGAATTGCAACTCGCATTACGATTGCGAACCAAAGTTTTGAAGGTTTGATCCCCGCAAACTACTTTATTTATTTATTTATTTATTTACTTTTAGGAAAGCTTACAGACTAATAACATACTAATCAACTGTGTAGGTAGTAAAAATGTTGCTAATAACAAGCTTCCACATTTAGCAACTATGTTAACACCAATTAAAAAGATGTAATCCACCACTTATTGTTGTTTCGATTCTCGACGTAGTTTGTGTTTGAAATTAAAATCCCTCGCTATAGAGGGAGTAGTATATTTTTTAAAAAGCGTTTTTCTTTGTGTCTGATTTAATAAAAACTGAGATAGGTAAAATTACCTACATTTTATAGTATTTTTTTAATAAGAACTTCTTGCCAATTAGGTATTTTATTAAAACAATCATTGCATTTTGTTATACATTGTCTTTGCCTATGGACAAAGTAATAAGAAACCTGTTCCTACCTGAGTATAATATGCATAACCATGTAATATGGGCACTCTATGTTTTCTTCGTCCTTCGTTTTATCTTTAGCATCTCCATCTACATTTGTTGAATCTTGGCTTTGAGCGCAAGGTATACCGGAATCTCTTTCCTACAAAAACACAAATATTGTCATATGCTATCAAACAAAATATTGAATACAAACGATTCTGTCGATTAAAACAATAAATCAATACCAAGAAGCAAAAAATATATAGAGACTTTGTTTATCCTTAATAAATGGGTGTCAAGATTTGGATTGGAAACATATTTAAGCACAACAACTGGGAACAAAACGACTCAACAATAGAAAGGATATTAATCTTCGTTATGATTCAGTAGGAGTGCATACGATTGCTGTGCAAAGGTTTCAGGTTAGATACCTACGCGAAGCAAAACTTTGAGTGATTCATATTTTGAGCTCATTAATTATCAACGCGGAAACCGCTAACAGTAATTAGCTGTTAGCGGTTTCCGCGTTGATAATTTTACTCCCCTTAAGGGTTGATTTTTCTAAAACGCTGAAACACGTGTTTCTTTATTTACAATTATAATACCAAATACGAGATTTCACAGATCTCACTTTAAAACCGACCGAATTTCATACTGACTTGCAACCCATATTTTACCCCCTTAAGGTGAGTATAGACTAGAGCATTTACTATTATTTTGTTTTCTCTATACTTCTTAGGAATTTGAGCATTCGTAAGAACGTTGCGTTACATTGTAATGCTCTAGCAAATGCTAAAGTCTATACTCACTTTTAGGGGTTGATTTTCCATAAACTGTGAAACACAAGTTTCTTTATTTTAAACCAAAAAGCCAAATACATAATTACATCCAAATGCAGGATTTGTCTTAAAATAAAGAAAAAAGGCTTTGGTAGCGCACTTACTTTGCTATCCTTATCTTTGTCTTTATTAAAGTCAGCTAAAGGATCAACGTTGCCCGGTTGCGTTTCTTCGGTAATATTGTTCTGCCAATTCTTGTGTACTCCAATTTCCATGAGTGTATCTACTAAGTTTAGCATAACTTCCATTACTCGAAGGGTTATGTAGAAACTGTCCATTGTCGATACGGAATATACGGCCTGTAAAACATACAGTTTATTCTATTACTACATCTAACGGCTTAAGTACCCTAGCTGTTACATAAGGTATTTTGTTTTTCCCTCTCCTATGTAATTCACAGCTAAGTAAGCATGGGCGCCGGCCAGGATATTTTTAGGGGCATCATGCAACAGCATTGACACACTACATTACACGGAGAGAAATTCTATTTAAAAATTGCCGTTAAATCCACAGTAATCGTAGAGCATTGTGATACTTCCGATCTTATTATTATTTTTTAGATAATTGTTAACAATAAAACAAAATAAATTCCAAACAGGATTAATATTACAATAGGGGGTTAAGTGCATTCCCTTGCACCCTGCTCCAGGCGCCCATGTAAGAAAGTGAAAGAAAACAATTTTAATTCTGCCTAATTTCACTTGGACAGTGTGGTTAGTATGTTGCTTTAATTTCGTCGAAGAGTACACTGATTGTAAAGGAACTGTAGTATAATGAAACTCGAAAGAACCGTTTACCATAAGGGGGACCGTATGCCTGTTTGCCACCATTGTGATATAAAAAAAACAACGAAACCAAATATTTTTTTACCTTGAGAACAACTTGAAAATCGATATCTCCGTCCTTCGTGATATAATTAATTGATCCCGGCGCCTCCTGTATTTCTTCGACAACATAGGTTATGTTTGAGTCGGTCTGTGACCGTGTGAGACTTGGTTTACGTTCAGGAGTTGGGATATGTTGTGAGCCTTGCATGCTTACTGAGTCAATTTGTGATTCCATCGAACCCTGTGATTTTAATTTTAAATAGTCAAACATCGGAGAATCTTTAGATAGAAAGCATCTAAAAAAAAAAAAAAATTCTGTTTGCAATAACAAAGTAGCTGATTTTTCTTTTTTAGATGGTCGTTGACACGGTATCTATACTCAAAACAAGTTATTGTATTTCTACTTGGGCTAATAACGTAAAGGCTAACCTGTTTTGTTAGGACTTTCATTATTTAATGAAAGGCTTAACAGGTTAGCCTTTACGTTATTAGTAGGTATCTGATTTTATAAAGGTCCACAGAACTACAAACTAAACTACCTAACAATTTTGTAAATAAATTTGTCATGAAAGAAGTCTCTTATTGCAGTTAGTATTATAAATGTTTATTTTATTATTCACAAACACAATTTATACCTGTCCCGTCTTTGACAGATAATCTGGTGATGGAGCAGGAGTGTGTTCCGTGACAGTTATAATAGGATTCTTCTTCTTATGTATATTTGTAGGCATAGCACTCATGGGGCCTTGAGTTCGTTCAGTCTTCACTTCCCCAATGTACCTGAAATATACGACTTTGTACCAAACATTGACGGCAAACGATATATCACACGTACCGTGTGTCTATTGTAAGGAAAGGCACACATTTGGCGAGGTATAGTTTAAAGTTGAATTGTTTTGTATGTAATTGTACATCACGCCAAATATGCTCTTATCCTAATAAGTGTATTTGTATTTCAAATCCGTTTGTAACATTAGTGCTTGGACTATATTTTATTATGTAAGTTGCACATTTCTATGTATGATATAGTTTCTTAACGTTTCACATTATATATGTGTTTTGTCGTATATTTTGTTCATGCTAAATATTAGTGTTTTAATATTTAAAGTCATGCTAATTTACAAATCGAGTTGATGAAATTTCAAGAAAACTATTAAAACTTGCATTTAAATATCACCCTTAATAAAAAGCAATACAGTTTGAAATTGAATGCAATTATTGCTGATAATTTTTGATGATCGATTATAAAAGTATGAGTAATCGCGTCAAATGAAGCCTCAAATCAGATGGCATAACTACGTATAGCAAGTATAGCTATGTAACTACGTTAAGTTACTATTTGTTCTACTGCATTTATTTGATGTATGAGTTTGTGTGTCAAAAATCTAATGAGGCTTGTGCGTGCATACAACTACTTTGATCTTCTGTAACGTCGTGATATGTAACTATGTGGTGTATAGTTTACTAGCTGACCCGCGCAACTTCGTCTGAATTTTTTTTTCCAGTATCGCAACAATTTTCATAGCTGCTTTGCTGGTTGCTTGGTCGTAGCGTGATGTAATATAGCCTATAGCCTTCCTCGATAAATGGGCTATCAAACAGTGAAAGAATTTGTCAATTCGGACCACTAGTTCCTGAGATTATCGCATTCAAACAAAAAAACTCTCCCAGCTTATAATATTAAGTATTCATTCTATCAAAGTAATTGTTGTGTGTGCTGAAACAAGCTAGACAAATGCAAATATAAGGCATTTCAGAAGTATTATAACTATAAGCTATATTGTAATACTAGTTCGTGTATTACTATCCGGCGTACAAGACTAGCGCTAAGTTACGAAGCTTCTAATTTCTTTGTTAATTTGCTCACTTACCCATTGGATGCTAGCTCATCAATCAGACAGCTAGCGACCATACCGTTCGTCCATTACAATAGTAGGGTACAAGCGTTAACAAGACCGGAGAAAGAGAATAAATTTAATTTTTAAACAGGAATTATCACCCAGATATTTGTGTTGAATAAAGAAACATGCTGTGCTTTGATATGAAGAATATGAAATATATCGTGGCTGTGTGACTAAATTGAAGACATTGTATATTTAATATATATTAAAAATATATCGTTGCTGCTTTGATATATGCTTAGCGGTTTATTTGAAATAGTAGAGGGGAGAACCGAACTAAATAAAAACGAACAGATATACTACTTCATAAAAAAACTAAGTACACTATTTTTACAGTTAAATTTCTCCCCCTCTGTTGATAACTAGGAAGAAAAGAAATATCTTCGCTCTACAGCTATATACCTACTTATTCAAAATCGTACATAAAAAGTAATACGTAAAAATTCAATTACATACTGCGAATTTATCCAAAGAGATTACAAATTAATATTCTACAACTTTTGTAATTAAAAACCGTAAGAATCTTCATCAATAAATTACAGTAACTATAAAAATTTAATGAAAATGCCATGAGAAAGGAAAAAGTATGAGATATATGCTCGCGAGCGAGGGCAACTCACCTTAGACTGGGCATACTTTTGCCTTTAATAAGATTGCAGTGGAACAAATCACCCGTAAGTCTCGGTGCCAAGGGTGGGAAGTTGCTTCCTAACGCAGAATTAGGCCTTTCATCGTTATTGTCTAAGCTTCTGTGGTACTCCTAAAACATCATAATCAATTATAAATTTACATTCATCACAGACAAATAAGCCCAAAAGTCGTTATAGAATCTGATTTGAATGACCAAGCTTATACTACTGTGTAGTAGTTGGTAGGTCTTCATAAGTTTATATATGTTCTGTGACACACAGAATATATAAAACTTATAAAGACCTTGTGTATATATTTAAGTAAGATTTACGTTATCGCGCATATCAACATTTGTGTGACGTCAGTGAAATGAATATTTATACGCATTGCCATTTATTGTCATATAAAAATGTGAATTTTTCGTAGATATGAATAAAATGTAATGTGGCCTCTCTCCAACCCAATTTTGGTAATTATAATTTCATATTTAGGCTTATTTATCTGTGATATTTGAAAAACACATTAACACAACAGCAATGAAGAAAAAAAATATAGCTACAGATATCATCCTAACTGCAGTATGAAACGAGAACTTCGTGTCTTCATGTCCAATTTTTTCAAGCGCTTTCTCAGACTTTGATAAAAGTTTCGTTTCAACAAACGCTTTTAGGTCAGCCATTTTCATTTTTCGTTTTATTTTTTCACTAGCTCTTCTTGTCATGACATTCTCTTCTTCTTTTGGTGGTGATGGGAAGGGCATTTCCGCTAAAGGGGACATGTCTTTTACTTCTGGAATTTCGATAAAATTCTTCAGTGAATCGCGTTCTTTCATATCAGGACTTTGGTAGACAGACACTTCAATTTTGGGTATTGGCAAAGAATTACTTCTTTTTCTTGGTTGGGTCTGTTTTGACATGTCATCACATATATCGCGTAACCTGAAAAGGAGGACCTATTTTAGTTGTATTACTTATGTAATAAATTCACTCTATTTTGATAGATAGTTTGTGGTCATGTAAAAGCATTATTGCTCACAAGTGGACTTCTAAATTTTGTTGTTAGTAGACCACTTGTGGGCAATAATTTTAGCTTAGTTACATAGGTATCGTACCTGTTGTATAAATAGTGCAACGCCCAATATACGCCTTCTTCTTGCCATTGGGATGTGAATAGACAGCGTAATGTGGCGACATCCAGAAATGTAGCCGCTGATACCTGAAAAAACCAGTTATTTCCACTAAATAAAGATCCTTAATTAGTATGTTGTTATTGTAACGGACAAGGTCTTTTGACCCCTTGAAGAGGATCAAATGTGCGATCGTAAACTTACGTGTCCCTGTTTCGCAGAGGGTGCTTTCTCCGCAGTAGGCGTGCCTTTAGGACCTCCACCACCACCGCCGCTGTCCGATAACGATTCTTTGTCTGACGAACTGGAAATAAATATTACATATTACTTACCTACCTAAAATAGCACTCCGTTGTCAATTAAAAGGAATTGGATAGCTAGTTGACTACAGTATCACGTTGGCCCCAACGCAATACCTCCAATGTGTGGATCTAGAATAACGCTCGTTCCAACGTTGGCGCCAATGCTATATTTCAGATTCACATGTTGGACGAAGGGTGGTGGGACCGACGTTGGGGCCAACGTGCGTTAGAATTATGACTTGACAGTAGGAATTTATGACGTCATAGTGTATTATTCCACACAAACCACCTTCCACTAAAGAGCGTGTCGTTTTGACATTTCATAAAAAGAATTTGATTTGACTTGGCAGTCAACATCTTTATTCAGAGGGCTTCTTCTAATTCTTCTAACTTTTTTAAAGATAACTAGCAATGTGGGATTGGGTCTCACATTACTAGCATTTTTTTTCCCCCCAGCTAAGCGCCATAGCTTATGTTAGGAGTGGGTTCACGTCGGTAGTGTAATGGTTTTTAGGATTCGAATCAGCGACCACACGATGGCGAGTCCTATGCCTTAACCATTAGGCTAAATGAAAAGACTTGTATTATTCTAGTTCCTAACCTCATCTTAGTGATCTGTGGCAAAGGCTTGATCCCTGGTAGAGGTTGCTTAGTGGGGTCTGTTTTCCTCGGTTGAAATATACTGGGGTCGGCTGCGTACACTGTGTAGGCCTCTTTAACTGCTCCGCCAAAGTTTTGTTCCGAGGGCAGACGGTATATGAACTGTAATAAAAGAAATATCTGATTAATATTTAAATGAAATAAATTTATATGCCAGTTTTATTATTTTTCGGTTTGAAAATTATTGCAAATAAATCGTCTGTTTGTAACAAAATATACTTGAAATAAATACTTTACATTTACTGTGCATTACAGTACTTTTTAAATAAGTTGACCTGTTATTAAACTCGAATATCTTAACTGTCGTTTAATATCAAATTTCTGAATGAAGACAGCTCAAGTTATTTGCCATGTTGCTAAAAACATTTGCATCTCACCACATGTTCCTCCTCTGTGCTAGAACTCTCTTCAGGGATAGTTTCAGGGAATATAGTGTCTTTAGGTGAAGACAGCCATGGTTCTTCTTCAGTGCTAGCTTGCTTAGAAGTGACCTCAGACTGAGGCATAGACACATTCTGACTAGGAGGACTGCCAGTTCCATTCAAGTTGTTTGCTTCCTCTTTTGATAGCTTACCTGTAGAAATAACAAATTGTGTAAGTATATTTATATTGAAGTTTTCAAACTTTTTATAATTTAAAATAAAAAATGTTTGAGAGTAAAATGGAGACATAATTAGTGTTATTTGAAATTACAAAATTGATTTAAACAAGAAAAGCTTATTCCTTTTTTTATTATATTTTGTCTCGTTCCTTCTATTCAGACTTTAAATTAGATGGAAGGAGTAAAATATAAATAAATGCAAGGAGCAAATGCGTGAAAAATTTAGAGTATAATTTGTTAATTATTAAAACCGAGAAATGCAAAAGAATGGGTGGGGTACAATAATAATGAATAATGCCCATTATCATGCATAGGTATCAAAGTTGTACCAAGGTTATAGATACCAAATCGAAGTCCAAGATTTCATGCTACATATCCAAGCCAAGAAAAATACCATAAGTTATAGTCAATAGTAATAAGATTACTAAAGATTAAACATGATAGGTTTCTCTACATACGCCCCATGAACACGTCGCCTGGCTGGTGCCTCTTGGAATACTTGCCGCCAAGAGGTTTGGGTTTGGGCTTCACGAGTGTGGTGAAACAGGGCGCGTCGGGATGCCTGAACTCCCACATTGCTTGCCACATCTTAAGTCCATTCTCTAACCGGTAATTGTTTGTGAAATCTGACTCCTTTAAGTGATGTGACAGTGGTGCAAAGAGGAACACAAAGAGCTGAAAAAATAAAAATAAAACTATTTAGTAATAGATCAATTTTTTGCTACTTAGTAAGTATTTTGAGACCTACCATACATAAACTACATGCATCAAAAGTGTCACATTATCAGTAGCATCATCAATAAATCTGTGGTAAGCATGTTAAGGTGTCCTTTGCCTAATTCTTTTTCGATCGAGTCGGAATCCCTATATCTGACTCTGAGAGTTAGGGTACAGAGATTTTACCTACTCATATATTAGTGCACTATTACCTTGTTTCGGATTCTAGGAGGGGGGGGGGGGGGTGTCAAGCCCAGGCCCGCGGCGGTGGGGGCGCCACGTTTAAGGGGCGCTGACGGCGGAACCCAACACTGACCAAGTGTGAGTAGTTTCGCCCGTTAACGTGGACCAAATGTATGGCGAACATTTGAAAATTCATGACTTGAGGGGGGGGGGGGGGGAATTGCCAATGTTGCCGCCCCTGTACATACTGCTATGTTGAAGAGGGCACCAAACGCTATCAAAGGGCCTAATTGGGTGAAATGATTTGCATGAAAGTCAAGGGTGTTGTCATCAAGTTTTTCACTGCCTCAAAATAATCCTAGATCCAGCACTAGTAATACAGAATACTTACAGTCATAGCAGGTATAGTGAACAAGTAATGGAATGGATTTGAAAAGAAGATTCCATTCTCATAGTCAGCGTCAGCACACTCATCAGATGCATCAAGTATGATCCAATGCAATGTGTATAGCAGCTTTGTTTCTACATTGCCGAGTGATTGCATGTTGTCTTTTACTCTACAACAGATAATATAAGTAAATTAGGTTATTATTTTTTTATTTGTGAAAACTTTTAATTGTTCTTTCTTTTGTTATAAGTATTTATTTTCAAGTTTATAACATAAAAATTAAATAAGGACATCTATGTCAAATATATAAAAATTAATCCCTATTTCCCTAGGTCATGAGCTAACTAGAGAACAACTTTACCAATTTCAGGGTATGCGGTACGAAGTTCGCTGGGACAGCTAGTAAGTAAATAATCAATCAATCATAGATATAGAAGCAAGAATAGGTCATGAGGGTCTTGATCACCTTTTGGGCTCTACAAAGGTCTATTATTAGATCCTCATATTTAGCAGTAACATTTAATTTTATTAACATCCACACAATTATGGAAGTTATGCTTGGTGTTGCATCAACACTCACACTTTAATTTATATATACAATTTCTTGAAATGAAATTGCTCTTTCACAGCAGTGCCCAATGCCTGAAATTATTCATTGCAGACAAACAAATCATTTATCTTCAAAATATTGGTATAGATAAATTACTAAAGTTACCTGTTGTGTAACAAAGCAGCTAATGCATGCATCACATGTGGCATGGCTGCTTGTATAAGCCTCCATCTTGGTATGGATTCTATAGCTTCAGTTAAACTGATAGATAGGCCGAACCTGAGGTTTTGTACCAGCACTTTTTCAAATGACTGAAATTATTACAGTAAATATTTGTATTATACTTAATATTTACCAAATTATTATAATCATTTAAGTTACTTGTTTAGAATAAATGTTAAAATATATTCAAACTAATATAAAAGTCACTGCTTGGTGTAGCCACAATACTTTATATTAGTTTGAGTACCTACATAAAGAACAGAACTAAGCTAGAGTTTAATAAATGACTTAAAGGAAACAATTTGTGCTAACGGATGGCAGCTTAGTATTATTCCTCAGCATACTATTGAACTATTTAAAATAGTACTAATTATATATTATAAATTAAAAAAAATATATTGCTTAGCCTGAATATTATTAAGCTATGACGATACGGATGATACTAACTCAAATCATTCAAAATATTGGTTTATTATTTTAAATGTAGCCTACTTTGTCTAAAAATTGTTTAAAAAGAGATTAAGATTAAGAATAACAAAAAAAAAAACAAAGTAATCGATGAGAATTATTATTCTTACCTTACACGCCTCTTTAACTTCCTGAGATATTAGTGAAAAAAAGGTAAAACATTTGTATTAATAAAATATAAACCGTAATAAAACTCAAACTAGCCAAATATTGAAGTTTTATTTAAATTCAAAATCTCAAACTTTGTTTTGAAATTCAATTCGAAATGTAAACAATAACATGTCAATATGAATCTTTGAGTTGCCATTACTCATACTGGACTATTGACAGCTGTGTGTTGCAATAATCTAAATTCTAGTTACGATTTTAGTTTGAAAAATTGTAAACCTCTTTCATAATCAAAAACAAGGTTGTCTTGAGGGGTATTTCGAATTAATCTCTATTTTTTAACGAGTGATGAAACCAGATAAAACCGTCTTATCCAAAATGCTCGCAAACTGTTAGACACATTTACATAGTTCTTAGATTTTCTATTTCATATTATTATGATCAAGATGGATTCACCATTGGGTATGACTCAACCCAGTTTTACGATTCGAACCGTGGCTAAACGAAAAAAGTCTATTTACAAACAATAAAGCACAACAGTGCGAGTACTTACATGGTGTCCGGGAGCACGTTGACAGAACTGCGTGTTGTCAACAAATAAGGGTGATTTTTACAATAAACACAATTACACAAATAACAGTCAATAACTACAAACATTTAAAAAATATATGATTAAAAAAGTCAGCAAAAAGAATTTCCCGTACCGGGAATCGAACCCGAGCCTCCTGGGTGAAAGCCAGGTATCCTAGCCACTAGACCATACGGGATGTACTTGGTCGTGTCAAAATATAAAGTATTTCCTCAGACGAGAGTTTTGTTCAGGTTATATTATTATCATTTCAAAAATATGTTTTATGTACGGCTACGTACAAAGTGTTCCTCATCGTTAATCGTCATTAATTTACTCTTTGATGTAGGTAATAATAAAAATACCTACCTATCGTAACTTGTCACATGTTATAAGTAAGTAGATACTTTAGTAATAACTTTTTAAATCAGATTTATTTTACAACTGAATTAATATTGCTCTTGTTTATTATAATAAGTAGGTATCTACATTTTTCAAACAACTGATACAAAAAGAAAATCCACACACATGTCTTAAATAAATATCTAGAAGAAATACAGTTATGTAAATAGCTATGTACAGTTGCAAACAGTGCAAATTTAAAGAACCCTGTTATTTGAGGAATAGGGTATTATTATCAGAGAATCACATACCATACAAGCAGCATCGTGAACTTTCCCAAGGCGCGGTCTTACGAACGGTGTCGTCTGTCTCCACAGAAATATCTGGACAGGTATGGGGACCACCTCGTCGGCATTGAGGTCTTCTTCCATTGAATCTTTTATTTTCATCATTGTGAAGCCTTTCTGTCAAAGCATCATGTACAACTTTAAAGTTATCAGCCTATATGTACCTGAACCCCTTAATATCTTCTTTTTTTAAGGAATTTGTAGGTATACAATGACTCCTAGCTACTCAGTTACTAGCTAGACGCGTGTTTTAATACCAATGGTGTCCTTTATTCCCTCAGGAAAATTATTATAAGTACTCTGTTGTCTGCATCACCATAAGGTTGGTAGATAATGCCTGGTAATATGTCTGCCTTCGTTCAAATTTTCAGTGCATTAAGTTAGATAAATAAATTTAAAAAAAGTATACCTACCCAACAATCTAGTTTCCATTAGTTTGTCTAAATATCTATTTACTTACCTACTTAAGTATATTGACGTAGAAATACAATTTGCAACACAACACTATACAGATAAACAACTATTTCACTTATAAAGTGATTAATTACATAATAAAATTTAATGGATCGAATTCCAATTAATGGTATATCGTACCTTATTTAGTCACACTCATGGCAATCAACACAGCGCATGTTCGTTATGAAAGAAGTGGTGTTTACATTCCGATGGTTTCACTATAGGAAATAAGGGTGAAAACGAGGACCTCTTCGAAGGGACGCGAGACAGGGAATGAGGTACCGCGCATTTGTGTCGAGACTGAATCATAGGGTTGTCGTATATAAGTTTTTAGATGTATATTATGTAAGCAAGGCCCGATGGTCTTTGTAATGTTAGATTGTCGATTTTAGTAACTTTGGATGTTTGTCATGCTTTAGCTCATAAATAATATTAAAAGTAACTAATTTCACGAAGTAAATTATAAACGATAACTCATACATTCCGCGAACTGTACGCTATCTTGAATAAGTGTTAGATTAAACAATTTTTCCTAGATACCTAATTTAAATGATATACCTACTTGGTAGTTAGGCCATTAGACAATGTAACAACCCTATAAAACTTTCAGCATTGATCTGTGTGCGCGGGTCGAGTGGCGGAGAGGCAGCCTCCGGTTGCTATAGTAACGGCAACATGGCTGCTCTCCCAGTGTCTGAAAATGTAGGCCAGACATTTATTCATCTCATTTAATACGCGCCTGTTAATCTGAAATAGGGATTCGTTATTTGATATAGATATGTACTTACCTATTAAAAAATGATTACCTACGTCTTGGAAGTAAAGCATTTTATAATCTATTGTTGTATGTATTTATGTTAAATAAAAATCAAACCTACATAATATATATATATATATATATATATATATATATATATATATATATATATATATATATATATATATATATATATATATATTATGTAGGTTTGATTTGCCCAGTTTTATATATATATATATATATAAAACTGGGCACAATGTTGGGTTCCGTAGATACCCAGCACAATAATCTAAATTATTATTATAAAGCTGAAGAGTATGTTTGTTTGTTTGAACGCGGTAATCTCAGGAACTACTGGTCCGAATTGAAAAAATCTTTTACTGTTGGATATAACATCACGCTACGACCAATATGAGCGGAGCTGCAATGAGAAATGTTGCAAAAACGGGGAAAATTTAGGCAGACGAAGTTGCGCGGGACAGCTAGTGCGTTATAAGAAGTGGGTTTTCTGTTGTTTTAATGTTTATTTTTAACAACGTTAAATAAATATGTAACTTTCAATGGAATTTGTATGAAAATTTTGTTACTTCTCACTTGGTCGGCTGTTACTCCTATACTTGGAAAGCGTAGTTAGCGGTGATAGTTTTCCTTTTAATTTCACTATATATACCTACTACTACCGTGATTTTCTTACAACTCAACATCAACCATTTAGCTGGCAGGGGGTGGGGGGACACAAACGGATTCCTAAATCTAAAAATGATCTTTACAACACCTAAACGTTTTTAAAAGAACTATCTAACAATAGCCACACTATGGGGTAGGTGAGAAAAAATCACATCCCCACTTTACTTATAGGGGAGGAAGGATAAAAAGTTTTTTCTAGATTTTTTTCTTTCACTTTATCGGCGTAAGTAATATGTGTATTAATGCAAAATTACAACCTTCTAGCACTAACAGTGCGGACGGAAGGACATGGCAAAACGGGTATAAGGGTTCCGTTTTGCCATTTTTGCTACGGAACCCTAAAAACCAATGTTTGTATGTTTGTCCTCTATATTGTGATGAAACTTTGGTAGGGTGTTCTACGGAATCTGAGGACGTCCGCGACCCACAGCGGGTTTCAGCTACAAATTTATAAATACTTAACTTTTCAGCCCGTAAGCAAGCAGACTGACTCATCCTATCGCCATGTTTGATAAGTGACTCTGTTTTTAAGACTTTATCATTTATTATTATTTTTATATGTAGGTACATGGTTACCTTACAAAATAACAAGTTGTCCCACAAAACTGTACAAACAGTTTGATTGAAGTAGGTGTACCGTTGCCCTCGTATTTTATTTGGTAGCTTCCAAAACAAATAGTAAACATAAAGACATTGAATTAACGAGATTGATGTAGATATCACTGTTCACTTTGTGGCAGGCAATTTACTTTATAAATAGAGACAGTGTCGGGGAGCGGCTGCACTAAACAGTACCATTTTATAGATTGTTTCCGTTACTTATGTCCACATACATTGTATAGTTGTTTTATGTCTACACCCCTAGCACTTTAACGTTGATTAAATATAAGTACCCGGATGACCTGGATTAGCTTAGCCTTTTTTTAAACGACGATTTCTTCAAATTAAACCTGGCTAGATCGATTTATCGCCCCTGAAACACAGTGCATACTAAATTTTATTAAAATTTTTGACGCCGTTGCCGAGATTCAAATTATATATATGCATACATATATACAAGAATTTAAAGTATATCGTAAAATATAGTACCTGGATGACCTAGCATCGCTCAGCTTTTTTTAAACGACGATTTTTAAAAATGAAACCTAGCTAGATCGATTTATCGTCCCCAAAAGTCCCTGCATACTAAATTTCAAGAAAATCGCTGGAATCTGTACGGATGTTAATTTTATTTAGTAGAAGTTTAAAAGAGTAAAATAAATTAGTAATTTGACGTATGACTGACATCAACAGACAGACCTCGATTTAGGTTTCATTCTCACTTGAGAAGACCTGACCACGTAAAATGTTTTTTAGATATATGACGACGAGAAGAACGAGAGTGACCTACATACCCGTATTATCTATATTCATATGTTGTATGTCGTTCATAAGCGTTGCATGTTATAACCTAAGTAAGATAATATAATACTATACTTGTGTATAAAGTACTTTGACTTTACCTGTACACCTATAATCTCTCGACTAAGCATAAGTAATCAATGTACGCTTGCTAAATTACTGGCATAGGCATATCTAATAATGCTCTTCGAAGCGATTTCGGTTACAGCGGCCAATCTCATTGGAGACTAGCCAACTACGCAGGAGATATTATAGTGCACAAGTGCACTCTCTATTCTCTCACTCTCATAGTCCTATGGGGCGGAAATCCGACACTACAGCAAAAAGATTAGGCGCAGGACCGACGGCTTAACATGTGTCAATATTCGAAAACGGTCACCCGACTATGGACCGACAGTGGTAACATTGCTTAACCTCGCAGATATCTCGATCTGCTCGGTCGCCACTCATATATTTTGGCTACGGATCGCTAGATATGATAAACATACATAGTTGCATCTGCATTTGCAAACATAACATTGCCAGTTTGTGAGATATAAACGTTCAGAATATATTAATGGAAATCTTAAACATCAAAATCTGGTATAATTTTTGATACACGCCCACACTCTTCCAACGAAGTCAAAAATTATAAATACAAATTGCGTAATGCGTAAACAGTATCGTCACCTGTTTACGTCATCTTGCTATGATTCATACATAATATTTTTCCAGTGCAATTATAGTGAAACATAAACTTACTTGAACTATTAAAATATACATACCTACACTTATCTATTTACTGTCAAAAGAATAAATATTGAAAAAGATACCTATTTTACTGTACCTACCTATAATATAATTTTCGCCGAGCTGTACCTACCAATCTAAAAAGTTATTCAATAAAGTGTAGGTATGTCTATCTTGGCTGCCTCGGTGGCGCATTGGCATGGTGTTCAACTGCTGTGAAGAATGTTATGGGTTGGTTCAATCCACACTCGAAAGTCTAGGTATTTACAAAACTCTACAAATTGAATTTCCGAGTTGGGGAGTTGTGTGAGTAATAAATTTGTCTTAATTTCAGAAAATAAATTAAGTATACCAGACTTTATTTATTCTGTTATCTACAAATAACATAAAAAAAAAATATATACTTGCCGGTGACTTTATTGCCATATTGTTTTAATGCAGGCTCTACCTGCCGAGGGAGAGCCATCGGAAAAATGCTTGGGGGCTATCTTCGTGGGACATAGTAATTTCTATGCTAGCCGCCTTTAACTACTAGATAAACGTCATTTTGAATTAGTTATTTCCTAGGAATCGGAAGATTTAGGTACAACATTCGATAACTATGCAATAAGCGATAGTTTATAAAGATTTCTGAATTCTGGCTCTAGAAGTTTACCTCTGAAGTATTTATCTACTCACATTATTGTCTATTAAAAAAAAATAACTACTTACTAACTAGACAACTAAGTAGCATAATCTGCAAACTTTGGCGTAGGCTATTAACAGTTATATTTAACTTGCCTGTTATATTTAACTTGTCTGTTATGTTTACATCAATATTTGATTAATTCTATTCCCTTTGTTTATTAAAGAACGTAACACAATGTCATTGGTTGGCCATCCATCTTAGTGATAATGTCAAGGGTATAGCAATGTGTGTTGACCTAAGTAATCTAAAGGATTGAATCTATTTTTCATGCAAATCACTACTTAAAAGTATACAAGTATACATAGTTGTCTACGGGGGAGACCCGTGCCCAGAAGTGGGACATCATATGGGTTGATATGCAACCCATATGATGTCCCACTTCTGGGCACGGGTCTCCCCCGTAGAACCTACTTATTATAGATCCTGGTGGTAATTGTCATAATCGCCACGCCTGGCGAGCGAGTTGACGATCGCAGCAAGGCTTTAAAGTACGCAGAGGACGCTGCTGCCCCTCCTCCGATGTGACATCCCTTAGTCGCCTTGACAACACCCTCAGAAAGAGATGGCGTGGTACTATTCTTACTTAAAAGTGTTAGGTACCTAATATGCAACGCATTTGCATAGTAGTGCATAAATTCAAATATTTAGCATGTTACACTAAACCTATAGAATTTCACATTTAATTTGCACCTCTGACACACCTATCTTCCTTGTTTAAAATTAGTCCAACTCGTTAGTGTGTCAGTAATGAAACTAACACCGCCTTAGACAATCAGTGTAAACAGATCTTGTAGAGATAAACCCACTTATTGTGAGATTTAAACTACTCCTGGTTCTACAGATTATTCTGTGATACAATCATGAAACTTCAACTAAAATAGATCGAGGTTGAAGTTTTAGAATATATGCAACGTACTATAGCTATTGGCTGGGCGTTACCGAAATAGCGACGTTGTGTTTTGAATGGAAAATGCTTTTTATGTATTTGTGAAACTTTATTACAGCATACAGTAGTAATTTTAAAGAGTAATGACGCAAGCAGGAAGAAGACTTTTCCAAACTGAATTAAAATTCTTATACATATATACCTTTAGTTTCTATTAAATTAACTAACACACCAGCCTTCCATATTCAATGAATTAAAAGTAAAAACTGATCAAAAAGTGGAATGATTCACTATGTTAGGATTTGCCATTGGAAACATATTACCTATTATTTAGTTTGCTCCTTGGGTTAGTATCATATTAGTTAGAAAGGGTCATAAGTATCTACGTCTCACGTATAGAAATTAGAATATTTTCATTCATTAAAATTATTATTAAATGAATTGTACGAGTACCACCGTTATTGATCGATATAACCAGTTAATAAAAGCTATGTTATCTATGACTTTTAATAACTAGGTCCGAAAAAGGTGTAAAAAGTATTAAAGTTAAGCGGTTGAAATCTTTCGCAAAATAAATTAACACTGGCTGGAAAATTCAGTAGCTCAAAATAAACAACTGTCATTTAAAACATCGCCAAAATGACAAACAAAGAAGGTACTAATTTTCTTTTTCTGTATATTTATCGGATTTTATCGGAGCATCTAAACAATTACTTGTATTTTTTATGTAGATACAGATGAGAACCCATCTTGCGATTCCCGGTTCGCGGCATTTTTGGCTGTTCATATGGTCAAACAGATTTTAGACGATGCATATGTCATTGCAAACTCCGCTGCAGAATCAGGTATCTATCTACCTGTTTTTTAAAATTTAGATCTGCATTGTCTTAAGCTTTTATCCGCCATGAAACTAGGTAGGTATAACTAAGCAAATTTATTTATACCACCAGTGGTCTGTCTTATGGTACAAGTGGTCTGGTGGGGTTGTTAATGGGTACAAATTTACTTTTATTTTCTAATAGATGTATTATAATATAGAGCACAATACTTTGGCTTGGAGTTAATGTAGAGGAAAGGTTCATTTTGAAGACAATACCTATAATATTTGTATCTAAAACACTGGGGAACACTGATTTGGCGGCATGGGTTTTATTAGTCAATCTTTGGTAAGTTGGGTCTGCTGATTACGAAAATAATAATATTTTTGTTGAATTGGCCCTAGTTTTTGAGATAGTCAATGCATTTATGTAGGATATTACGTTTTCTAAGTAAGAGAATAACTATATTTTAAAGGTTTTTAAAAAATATAAAAAAAATCTATAAAATGATGCAAAGAGTAATAAAATTTATCTTAAAAAATAAAAACGTCCATAACAGCTAAGAGAAAGTTTTATATTATGTGAAATTGTACAGTGCTTTCGGTACGAGTAGTCTTTGTAAGCTCCAGCGTGGTCTGCTATCTTATGGCAGTCCCAACGACCTAGATATTATTTTTTCCACAATCCTTAGGCCCTGATCAAGAGTCCAAGATGAAATTATTGTTTGTTTTTCGCTACTATCGCATTAGCTTGATGGGTGTTAAGCTACGAATTACCTACATATTATGTACCTACGATTTATTTATTTACGAGTATTATTTATTTTACAAACACGAGCCCTTTTGTATCGGTTTATATCCTTTATATTCACCATTTAAAAGTAGTAAGAATCAAGGTAGTTTCTTATCTTTGTGGGTGATAGTGGAGCCCTCGTCGTCCTCGTCTCTTTTTATACGAATAACGGCTCATACTTATATTATTACATTAAACAATAATAAATATTTGTCTTCGAAAAAAAAAATACCTTATTAAGTGTAGATAGGTAAAAATCGTGAAGTGAACAATATCGTAAACAATATTATTATATAATGATAACTTGAGTCAATTCAAACAAAATAATTTGTAGGCTGAGTGTAGAGAAGTGTTCACTGATATGTATGTATCAAAATTGACTCCATAAACTTATTCCACAAAATAAACTATTACTAATCTAATCTATTTTTTTTTATTCCCAATGTGCACAATAGATAATATGCACCTGCCACACATAGATTGAGTGGTAGAGAATGTATATGGCATTAAGTCCGCCTTTCTTTCTGCAATGAAGTTGCAAAGAAATTTGAAGGAAGTTTTTAAATAACTAAATAAATATTAAGCTGGTTACCGACATCTGAATTTTTTTAATCATAAAACATCTAGAGTAGCATAAAAATATAAAATGAATTTCAGCACAGTATGCAGGTCAACCATGGCTTAATCAGTCAATGGTGGAAAACATCAAGCTATGTGACACTGATGGCGAAGATGTACTGCCTAACGACGAGAGCGATGTAGTGAATGAAAATAAGATGGAGCTTGGTGCCAACGTAGTTGCTACATCAACGCCACAAAAACTTGCAGGTATCTTTAACTCAGGTAACATTTTAAACGCCTGCCAAATTATTTGAAGTAACTAAAACAATAAGACGAAGCTTTTGAGTTGTGATTCAGTGTTCAATTAAGTACCATATTATACCACGAATATTCATCTATTTCATATCATAGAGCTTAATAATGGTTTTAGCTGACTTGACACTTAAAGCCTACAGTTTGCTTATCAGAAGATGTTAAGCCGAAATAAATTTATTGATAAATATATTTTCAACCCATTAAAAAAAATTACGAATAGAAAGTTTCATCTGCCCTACTTACCTTTTTTACATTGCTAGATAAAATAGATATGAACAGTCAAAAGTTTACGTAAATTAGTTTTTAGCAAAATGTATTTACCTGGGCCCCTAGATAAATGGCATTCTATTCGATTAAAATTTACGCTAATCGAATAGAATGATGTAGTTGCGCGCGCACAATTGCTAATCTCAAATTACCAATTTTCTGTATTTACGGTGTTGCTCGTGCAACGACGTCATTCTATTCGATTAGTGTAAAATCTAATCGAATAGAATACAATTTGTTTAGGGACCCTGGTAGCTAGAAGAACATCTGTAGTCTGAAATAAATGCTAGGAGGAAAATTCGACTGAAGCTTGACACCCCGCAACAAGGGAGATCTGTGTCTACGTACAGAATGTCTTGGGTTCGAATGAGAGTACTTGTTACGCCAGAGCCTAATATAATTTAGAGTCTAATATAATCGTATTTTTTTAGCTGAACTTCGAAAAAGTAAGGTGCAACCTACTTTTATTGGTCAAGGAGATGAAGAACAAGAGCTTGTAAGTTTAGTACTAATTGATAGCACGTTTTCATTTATTCAATTTTAATATTTTATATATATTTTTGTAATAGAATGAGTTATCGACGTCGATGTTCATAAATCATCTTTTCGATATGAGTGAAGTGGAGACAATTATCGCTAGTGATGACAATGAGACCATACAAAATATTGAGAACGAAGAAAATAATGAGAACATACAAAATAATGAGAATATACAAAGTAATGTAGAGTCTAATGAGCTGATTACTGAGACAATGACAAAGATTATGGAGACATATATCAATGCAGCGCTGGGTATAGCATTGGAACATACGACTGAACTATTAGATAGTGCCATTCCTGTTGAAAAAACTTCAAGTGGTGTAAATTCAGAATATTCATTACTAAGCGATGCATTCGTTGGTGATGCTGGTAAAGATATTGCATTTTACATTAATGACACAGAAGATGCAATTGAATGCGAGGTTCCTAAAATCGTTCCTGCAGTACAGATAACAGAGGTAAGTTGTAATATTACATTTAATTCATTAATTTTGCAGCATGGAAATTTTAGAATCAGCAATACTAATAGCAATTACTTAATTCCTTTAAATTTTAACCTGTTTTTTTTTTTATCAGACAAATGGAGAGAATACTGAAGAAAACATCCGAAAGATTGATGTGACTCGTTTTGAAAATGCATATCTATCTTTAAATCGTAAGTTATACATACAAATTTAAGCCAGTTTTTAATCTATGAATTAAATAAAAAATCTTATTAGAGTAATCTCAATCAACACCAGATACAATGTCTGTTTAAAATTTTATTCAAATGTGTTCAAAGACTGACTAACAAACATTCAAAGTTTTTTTTCTATTCATTTAATTAATATCAGTGACTACTACGAGACCACTGGCTTCGTTTACCAACGTTCTTTCTTAGACAAATCACTCTTGTCTAAAATAGGTACTACTATTAAATTTTGTCTTTCTACTTGACAAAAGCAATTTTTTAAATTGTAGGTGATGATGAACAATGTTCGGAGGACGATGAAAATGTAATACTAGAAGATCCAAAAGGCATGACACTTCAAGAAGTAGAATTGATGACTGCAGAAACTTCCACCGAAGACTCATCTCCCGAACGTGATGAAGAAGAATCTGAGGCCACATCCGAAAGTAGTGAGGTAATTGCTCATATATTATGGAGAAAATTTATTTAGAACTAGCTTTCGCCCGCAGCTCAGCCCGCGTAGGTAATCGCGATAAAAACGAACCCATGTCCTTTTCCGAGACTTAAGCTATCTCCATACATACCAAATTTCATTTGAATCGTTTCAGCGGTTTAAGAATTACTTTCACATTTTTATAATAATATTAGTTTGGCTTAGTTTTTTCCCGCGGCTTTGCCCCCGTTAACTTTGAGTTTGGAATATGGACTCATAAGGATTTTTACGTTTTTCCCGATATTCCTTGCACTTCAATAAAAATAGACAGTTGGTTCAGCCATTGTCAAGTTTTGTGCTTAGCAACAGATTTGGCGGCTCATTTGTTTTTTTAAATAAAGAGCTAATCTAGCTATCGTTCGTGGCTTCGTCAGTTTCACTTTCAAACGCTTAAAAAACCTGTTTCTTTATCCATAAAGCCAAATTTTCCCAGATTTAACTTTAAACTGACGAATTACATACAAAATTGCAACCCCTTTTTGAATTTCCAAAAACCCCTTCCGGATGCCTACATTATATAAGAAATACGTCCTCAAAGTTTCATGTCTCTACGATCAGCGGTTTAGTCTGTGATCCATCTTTTAGTCAGTCAATCAGTCAGGACAAAGAATTTTATATTCACAATTTTTATTATTCAAATATTTTTAAGGAAAAAACAAAGGGGTTAACAGCAACGTCAGCGGTATCCGCGGCATCGAAAAAGAGTTTAGTCCACCGATGTCGGTCTCAAGGCGCCAAACTTCTAGCATGCCTTCGAGGCTGGTGGCGTCGTAAAGTACCTGGAGTTCGCAAGGCATGACAATTTATTTATTACTTTTTAATAATATAATTTTCGTTCAGGCCCAGTAAATTTCCGTTTAGAACCTAAAGTATGATTAAAAATGATAAGGTTTTAAGAAGAAAATATGGTTTGGCTAAAACTTTGAATTAATTACTTGACTACTTTTTCAGATATATTTTTATGAATGAATTATGAATAAATAAATATAATCATTTGTTTACGTTGCGATTCGTCCATGTTTGGGTTACTGAAGTATATACGTTTAGGAAATTTCAACTCAATCGGTTAGGTAGATTTGGAGCAAATTGGCTGTGACAGACTGATATGGGTTCCGATTCTTCCTTTTTATGTACGGCACCCTAAGAAGCTCTTCAAATTAAAACCCTTGTAACTTAAAACCTATTACAGGAACATCATTACCGAGTTTCGGGCAAAGTTAGTGGAATGTGTCCGTTGTCTCCGGATGCAAGACGTCGTGCAGCCAGTCTGGTGGACCAACGTCTTCTCCGATCACCAGTGCCCCCACGCGGTGACATGTGGAAGTTCAATACAGTTAATGAAGGCTTAGTTCAGTCCTCACGCTGGAAGGATTATACGTTTGAAGTAAACCCCGAAGAGTGTGGCGAATATTAATCAAACTCATATTTTTACATGATTCCCTTTCTGGCAATAAAGTTTTAGGTAACCCTTACTTTGGTTTCATTTATCTAAATTAAGAAATTTGTTTAAATATAAATAATTATTTCTGCATCGATTGTCTGATCAACTGCCGACTATAAATTATATAGATTCCGAACACCTTAATTCCAAAGAGATATTCGATCGAAATAGTTGAGCATAAATGTAGATTTACTATTACAATTGGCGTTTGCACGATATCTACACACGGGGCAGGTGGCAAATCTCTTCGTCTCTTTTTCACTTGTGGTAGAGGTATGCGTTTGAAGACGCCATGGAAACGGATCGACTCCGCCGAAAATAGAACGGTCGCGGATTCCTGGGCTAAATCTCAAATATCCAGACGGGTGCGCCATCTAAGCCAGTTAAAACAGTCCCGCGAAAAGTTACCGAGCCCCACTTCTTGTCTGAACGTCTGCCAGTGAAGACCGGGAGGGAACCAACTAACACCACACAAAATGGTGAGTCACTGACGGCAGTGAAAATGTGGAAAGGTGTTTAGTGAGAAAATGGACTGTTAGCTTCTCAAGTGATAAATAAAATCTTATGCGTGGTAATTCCTCGTGAAATATATTCCGCTGACCGGATGCTCGCGAGCCACATGGATGTGTTTAGTACATCATCCGAAAAATAAATAAGTGTTGTGCCTAAAAACCAGTGAAAGAAGATGATATCGTATAACCCGAATGCTAATACACAGACAGGGCAGCGCAGCTGTGAATACACACCGACTAATACCCACACAATGCATGGAATCAGTTGTACACAAGGAAATAACGCAATATTTTTGGTAATTTTCAGAGCGACCTCAGCAAGAACGACATTGAAAGTGAGTACACTTTACCATTATTTACTAATTACTTAACAAATAACTATATCTATCTACATCTTTCAACGAAACCCAGAAATATGCGACTGAATGGCAAAATGTTAACATAGAGTATTTTTATCTATTAACTTTTATTACAAATCTTTTGTCTTCTCTAAAACTCAAGTGACTTAAACTCTTTCAACCATAACAGTAATTAGTTCTCGTAATTAACTCTTATGTCAAATAACGTAACTTTACTTAAGAAACGAGTGTGAGTATAATAATATCTATGTTTAGCATCGTTTCTCATAAAAGGTGCGCGTTACTAAGAGATGCCGGGTAGCAGGACCAGTGGCATGGCCACGCTGCGCGCGCGCTGCGTTCCAAATTTAAACTCGTGCGTCACGTGATCCCGAATCGCCGCCCGCCCAAACAGAGAAACTCCACTCAGATTTCACTGCAACGTGCTGCGTATGTTTTAGCGTGGGATTGAAGTTTACCTAAATAGTTGCTGTATGTAATATGCATCGGATATGTCACCTCATATGCATACTCAACATAAATCAGCTGACATTATCAAGGTCGGTGAATGATCTTGAATCAGCTGATCCTTATGCATTTTGCGTTCGTGCCGCGTAATTAACATGATATTGTTGAATAAATACTAAAGAATATTCTAAATTCATATTTAAATGTTAATATCCGGCTTGACGTAAATATTACATTATATCCGGTATCATAACAAAAAAATAAACGTTTGAAATTTTAAAAAGCTTCGATCGAATATTTATCTATTAGAACTTATCAGTTATAATTGTGGAATAAAAAAAAATGACGGAAATGTAATGGCAGGCAACGGGTTAAATTTAGGACACAGTTTCAATTGATCTATAATTAGAAAGTGACTCACGAGTTCACACCGAATATATTGAAACGTATCGTGGAAAAGTATTATTCTGAGCGAAGAATGTCCGCCTACGCCGCCCGCCCTGCGCCCGCGCCGTACCTGAGATATACAACGCGTATTTTCTAGAACATTGAAACTGATTCATTTTGAACATAATTCTAATATTTATTTAAATTAAAATATGATGATTCTTATTAAAGGAATTCCGCGTACAGACAAATGGATAGTTACAATACAAAGATATGACCATGTCTACCAATTTACAATAAATATAATGTTACTTTTAAAGTTAACCAATTAACTTCAAGTTTATACGGAACCATGGAGTTTTTGGATGATAACCACCTTTTAAATTAGTAACTTGGTAAGCGGCATTTAACTACCAACTAAGTATTATAGATTGTAGGGCAATATTCAGCATGAAAAGTTTTGTTCTTCAGGGGCATCCTTCGCCTTCTCCATCTACGACTTCGAGGGTTGCGGCAAGGTCGATGCCTTCAACGTCGGAGACATCCTCAGGGCGCTGAACTCTAACCCCACATTAGCTACTATCGAGAAACTCGGTGGTACTAAGAAGAAGGGCGAGAAACAGCTCACCGTAAGTTTGCTTTTTTCTATATTTCTCAGTTTTCTTACCTCATGGATATTGTTGGAAGAAACATTTATGATCATTACTTTAGTTCTGTCATCTACCTTTTTATATTGTTCGACATTATTTATATTTTTTTCAAGTCTTAAGGCTCCCTTAGTTCTTATAGTTTTAATTTTAAAGGTTAATTGGAATATTTTTATTATTACCTAAGACGTCAAGATTTATATATTTACATACTATGTACTACAACTTGAATACTATATCATGCTGTAAGTGTAATCGATAGTAAAATAGTAGTTTACTGCTACTATATTATTTACTAATTGCCACTAATAAAGTGTAATAACAGGAAAGATGTATAGAAAAACCTAAATAAAAACTAGTCTAAGAAAATGTTGTTCTATTTCAGCTTGAAGAGTTCCTTCCCATCTACGCCCAAGCAAAGAAAGACAAAGACCAGGGATGCTATGAGGACTTCCTGGAATGTCTGAAGCTGTACGACAAGGCTGAGAATGGTCTTATGCTTGGCGCTGAACTTACACACACCCTCCTCGCGTTGGGTAAACATCTGTTTATTTTCTTAAACAACGAATCTTTTAACTGATCGTAACTACTATCGAAAAGATTCTCCCTTGGTTTTATATCTGATTTTAATAGTCTGTTACCGACATGCAGTAGAGTATCTATATTATTGCTTTTAGTAAAACTATCACATGCGCCATTGTCATTGATTTTCTAGTTAGTTGCACTAGATACAGCTGGCACCGTTGGTTATTTGGGACAGAACCCTATTTTTATATTTGTAAAGCTTGAACATGTCAATAAGATAAATTGGCATCGACTACATTTCCAGTTGGACGTCAACTGAAGTCATTTGGCTGAAAGCCATCGTTCTCAATGTTACTTTCAGTATGCGTGACTAATTTGATTTTGTACTCTAGTTTTACATTCTTATGAGCTTCGTCTTCTTTCTATCTTCATTATTTACAATTGTGATCAGTATGAGCGTTTCTTGTCTTGTAGAATGCCATTTTACGATCCAAAAAGATGAGATATTTTAGGGATAATTATCAATACATTTGAGACCAATGGACTCAATATCTAGTTCTAAGCAGAAACGACACTGAATAATGTGTACATTACAGTTCATAGTTATTGTAGCATCAATTTATAGTTAATTGTAGCATCTCTGTTGTTTTTGATAATGGCAATGTTTTTACTTTAGGAACTACTTACTTATCTACTATATTATACAATTTGTAATCGGCAGGTGAGAAACTAGAAGACACTCAGGTCAATGAAGTCGTAAAGGACTGCATGGATGCCGAAGATGATGAGGGCATGATCCCTTATGCGCGTAAGTACTCTTACCATTTATTTTTTTTATTACACAGGTATAGGATCCTATTTGTAGATTTTCCCTAAACCTATGTTATTTTAAAATTCGTTGTTTGTTGCCCATTGGTTGAAATTTGTAATAAATCCTGGGTACAAAAACTTTGCTCTCAAGTTCACCGTAGACCACACCGTAGAAAATGCACTGTATTACGCCCCGATTGTACCATTTTTATACCTATCAGTGTTATTTCAAATACTTAAATCCTATTTTTGCATGTACCTATTTACCTCATTATTTCTGTAAAGATTCAAGGCAAAAGTTCTGCTAAAATACCCTGTAAATTTGACCCCAATTGAAAAACAAACCGAAGTAGCAACATTTTATTCCTTGTAAAAAAATTGGCTCTTTCCAGCTATATGCTACGTGATTATTTTTGTATATTTGGTAGAACCCTTGTATTTTTCCCTGTTCGAATAAGCATGAGGGTTAAATCCTACGGTTTGTGTGTGACCCCTTGTTTTACCTTTGTTCCATTTACAGCATTCCTGAAGAAGGTGATGGCGTAGAAGGCAACTCATCTCCTCATATCTTTAGTTATAAGATCGTAAGTGGATTAACGCTAAGGACGTTACAGTATTTTTCTTCGTTTCCGTTCTTTTTCAATTTCAGCTTTATAATATTGCCTACTTATAACTTTTCTATCTGTGTTTACTTATTTTATCTGTGTAATCGATTTACTGCTTTACATACTACTTATACTTATTACTGTCTTCTATATGTTAACATTAATAGTCTATAACTTCGTAGAAAATTTTCAAATCTCATTTCCATTCTTGAACTTCGTCTTATAACATCATACCTACATCGGCAAAATAACTGATATCTCGATATTTGGATTTACTTATTGCTAATGATTTTAATGTATGATTTCAGCGTTCCTCCGAAAAATGTGCGACGGGTGGCAGGGACCTAAGCCTAAGGCCAAACCAGCGGCGGAAGAAGCACCTGCGGAGGGCTAAGCGTCCTTTGCTGCGCCGGAGTTGCGCGGCGGACGCCGCTTGGCGCAAGTTCATGTGCGCCACCGCCGCCCGCCGCGTGTCCCCACGGTCACCCTTGACTACATCGACACCCCGTATACGCCATCTTAGATACGGACTACCCCTTTTTATACGAATATAACATCAAATGCACAACATTTTGTACAACTTTCTACCAATGACTGTACATACTAAAGTAAGATTAAATTAAACATACTGTAAACACACGTTGTACGTGTCTTTTAAATTTATTATTATTTATTTATTAAGTACATTTATAATGACAAAAATACAAAAACCGTTAATTATTTTATAATAAACTATTAAAAGTTTAGACTGGTGTTATCTTCAATCAGTTCATTGTAAGTATCTTGGCAGTCAAATAAAAGTTTCAAATTATCAAAATAGATAGATGAATATTTTCAACATCCCAGAATTAAAAATATGCCTAAGCAAGTACTTATACTAAAAAATCTAGTTATACCTACTAGGTACTTGCAGTCTTAACAAAAATGTGCTTACATTAGGGTTGCCTAATTCCCTGGTGGGATGTAACGATGATCAGGTCAGAAAAGATGTCTGGTAATACAAATGGGTTAACACCAACTTCTCCCATTCATAATAATTTTATAGGGGGATACTAAAATATTGTTAAATTATTGTATTAAAGAAAAGATAACCCTATATTTAAATCCATTGGATTCCTCCATTGATGGTTCTGTAGTACTCTCTCTATCACTGAAGGAACAGTAAGTATTACGCTTTGTTCCCAGTAGTACCTAATAATGGGAAATTGCATTCCCACTAGTACCCCTACAGGCAACTGACCACTAGGTAGGTACAACTAAATAATAAGTATGTAGTGATGGATAAAGGATAAGTAGGTAGTGAACTCCTCCGGATTCCGAGTACTGCTACACAACCTAGTCTAGTATCAAAATCCGAGTAAATTGTTTGTATTAGATACCAATAGAAGCAATTATATACAAACGATCACAACAAACATGGTCTTAATCTATTAGGTAGCACTGATATCTCAAATAAAAATAATATCGTTTTGTTATTTTTGATATCAAATAAAACAATGATAAGATAACATCGAAAATGTATATCTTGGATTAAAGATAGAAGTTTACTTTGAAAACTACTGATAGAGATTTTGTCTATCACATCTACTTTTAAAAGTGATATCATCTATGCACTGGCAATAGATATAGTCTTACATCATAGTGTGTTTATTATGCAGAGGTTCATTTTAATTTAAAGGGGTGAAAGCATTGAACCGATGATAAGGTTTAATTAAGTTGTCATAGGAGTGTCCCAAAACTATGCCACACGGAGGGAAAGTATCTTAAATATTGTAGATAGAACTGTTTCACTGAAAGTCTTTTTTTTAGGAAATAGTAATGTAGGATTGTGGCGTTACTAGCAATCCTGTTAACCCCAACAGCTAAGCTCAATGGCTTGTGTTAGGAGTGGGTTTACTTTCGCCGAAGATATAACTCGCCGAAGATATAACAAGTCCTGGCGGCCTGTCCGTGATAGCGGCGAGTAGGTACACGGCCGATTTTTTAGTGGGGGCAGGTCCCACACTACCTCCAGCGTCTGCCCCGGGTGCTGGAGGTGTGCGTTAGGCATTTTTTACGGCCATAAAAAAAAAAAAAAAAAGGAGTGGGTTTACTTCGGTAGTATAATGGGTAGGATTAGAACCCGCGACCTGACGATTGCGAGCCCGATGCCTTAACCATAAGGCAGTATAATTATTTATAACTTAAATGTTAAATGTTATGGTTTTCCTTCCATACACGATACTTATGTTATTTAGTAAAAAATAATCGTAATGATTGACCTGTGTTTGTTTTTTCATATTTTGTGTTGCGTATAGAATCGTTTGAGTGCAGTTCGAATTATTTTTTAAATCAAAACGAGGTCTTCTTTCAGTAAAATGTTCTATCTACAATATTTAAGGTACCTACGTAGAAATAAAACAAAGAGTAAACCAATACTACGGAAATAAAATATCAAACTATTTTCAGGGCGGAGAAAATAAAAACCCGTGACAAATACATAGAGCAAAAGTTTTCTAAACTTATTTCATACTTAATGGATATAGAGTGATCGAATTTACAAACCTACACTCAGATTAGTTCCCATTTGTTCTATGTAATAGGGCAAAATAAAACTTTCTTTCTCATTTTGTACTATGGAACATGTAGAAATACTTTTAATTCCTAAATTGTTCTATGGAACCAGAAAATATAGGAGAGAAAAATTGTTATTATATTGATAATAACAACAAGCCATATAATATATAATGTCCTAGAAGATTTTGGGAAATATACTCGTATTAATCCCAATTTGTTTTATACCGGTAGACTCGGGGAAGAGTTAGTATGTAGTTCTATGGAACAAAAAGGGAAAAGGTGTGTTGTTTTGTCCTATGACGTCATGTTCCACAGAACATTAAAATATGAATATAGAACTAATCCTACACCCATACCATACCCTTATATAAAAAAGACTATATAAATAAGTAAGGTGCTTCAAATGAACGATTGTATTGCGGAGGCGCTGAGACGGTAGACAAGTAAGTATATATATTTTTTCTTTTATAATAAATATTGTCGCATAACTTTAAAATACAACCAAATTGTCAAAGAAAACTCTAAGTCTTATTAAAATTAAATTAAAAAAATATTTATTCACTTAGGAAGCAAAATACTACATTAGTGAAATACGGTCAAGTATTCAGCGACAAAGGGTGTTCGCTGGTGTTCGCAGCTTTATAAGAAGATTGATCGATTTAAAGAGGTCAACTCCGTCTGAAGCTGCGGTGACTTCAAGTCTCACAATGTAAAAAGTGTTAAGACTTTGTTTCGAATTGTTGGTGATTCAATTCCCAGAAAAATAAAAGTATATGTGACTTACGTACTTTAAGTTCGTGATTTGAATTGATATAAAGTTCGGTGTGACGCCGAATCATTCGATAATATAGGTCAACCGAAGATACTGACAGAAATCGCAATTAAGATTATAAAAAAAAATATAGATAGCCAGGTATAAAGTAGTAAATTGGGGAAATAAGAACGTTTACAATAATAAAAGTCTGAATAGTCAAACACAAAACAGTAAAAATATTGGTTTCCCTTTGTCATTTTAAAAACAAGATATCTCAGTTTTTATTATACTCGTATTCCTAAAAACACACAACAAACAATATTGCCAATAAAGTAAATTGACTTGCTATGCTTGAGGGAACGCTAGGTATGTAAATACATATATAGAAGAAGAAGAAGGATAATAAAGTTAGTTTTCGGTTGGGCTGCGAACAAGTATCATATACTTACCAAGGTCACAGCCTCACAGGGATTATATAGCTACTTGTGTAGTAAAATACAATCTGTTTACCCTGTGGATCTACCTCAATTAAGTAAGTATTTAAAGTATTCAAATAAGTACAGTCTTTCTGCTACTGAACTACATCGATAAGTTCCTCTTTTTCTTATATCATTGCTATTAATTATATAAGAAAAAGAGGTTGTGTAATTATGTTTCTATAAACATTGATACAAAGAGATCGGATAATCGGATGCATATTTGCCTAAAGTCAAATTTTCGGCTAACATATTACCGAAGCCGCTTCTGAGA
Source organism: Herminia tarsipennalis (assembly GCA_945859575.2). Taxonomy (NCBI): domain Eukaryota; kingdom Metazoa; phylum Arthropoda; class Insecta; order Lepidoptera; family Erebidae; genus Herminia; species Herminia tarsipennalis. The sequence goes on from OX243835.2 coordinate 14,700,829, forward strand.
ATATATTTATTATTTATTAAAAATAAATCGGGATTGCTTTACTAGTCAGATGTACGTTTACATTAAATTCTAATTCCTCAATCAAGTATGTCTGTATGTAGGGGGGGGGGGGTTTGGTATATAAAGAAATTTAAATTACTTACCTTATTATGATTGAACTTAGTACTACTACTATTTATTTGTTAAGAATATCTTACAAAATATTTATTTATTTTGTACATACACAAAATACATAGAAAAGATAGTAAAGATTATAATGTTGGAAACAAAGAAGTAGGTCGGTATGTAGTCATCCAATTTACGAGAAATAAAGTTATAAAATAATATTAAAGAGCAAGATGGTAAATAACGCTTCAATTACTCGGGTACTCGGGTTTGGTCGACGATTTTTGCGACAATAGAGTAAATATTTCAGTTCTTTGTTCTTTATCGGTATTATTTAAAAAAAATAGGGGCATCCAGGGGCTTTGTCTGCCAAAATACTCCCTCACATTCGCGCCAGAGAAAATGGCGCGGAAAATGTTTTCCCGGCATCAATACGAGCGTTCGGTTACTATCGGTCTTCGTTCGGATACACTCGGCACTAGTTTAGCGCGAAGCTGTTGAGTAGTGTGGCCAATTTAAAATTATTGCCCATTTTGGTGTAAAGTTCGAACTGCCGTGGCGTTATCATCCAAAGTTAAACAACAATAAAACAAATGTATTATTTGGGTATTATCTTATCTAGAATTTATTTATAATCTTGGATTCCTGGAAATCTATAGTACCTACGTATCTATTTTTATGGTACCTACCTACTATATCTTTAGCAGATAAATAAATTCCGACATGCAATGAAATGTAAATATGTATACATTAGAGCTAATTATTGATAAATCCAGAAAGAAGACTAGGTCTTAAGTTTTTAATAATTATCACGACCAGTTTCAGGTCATTACGACTACCTACTTACCTACTACTAGATACATTGTGGATACTTGATAACAATTGCTACTATTGTAATATGGGTAATTTAGTCGTTGGAGGGTGGTATCACTGCGCGGGACTCGCTCTACGGAGCTCTACGAAGCGAGGCAGTCTAAGCCAGTGTTGATCTCGTTGCGAGCGTCTCGCTCGGTCTCCCAGTGTTTACGTTGTGTGTGTGATACCGTTTGCCTAGTGATAACGTGAATTGTGCCGGCGTACACAACCTCTTATCAGGTAACAACCAATATTACTTTAAACAATATATCTAAAATATAAAAAGAGATAGATTGCGTATGAGAGACGTTGCCAAAAAGTTTCAAAGTTGACAAATTAAAAACTTGTTCTATTTATTTGTGGTGTCTGAATTGTTTCTATTGCACTTATTTACGGCGATGATTACTAGCCATTATTTTGTTATGGACCTGTTTATTATCTATCCCCTCGGCTTTCACACACCTATTTGCTATCTAGTTTACATACGTTACGTTCGATGTATATTATTGATATATTTACATTAGGCATGCATATACATATGTTTAGGTAGGTATATATATTATACATACCTACTACATGTATGCAAAATGGTTAACAATATATTATCGCACACGTAATTAACCTTGATAAATGTTTTCCAAGAATTGCTGTTTTTTTTTCATATTAACATAGTGTTTCGAACTGAACTTGACACTAATATAGCAATTCCTTGCTATTGGAGCCTGAAATCGAGGCATTACATACCTAATTAGGAGGACAATTTCAGCAAAGGTCCAAATCACAAGATATATTTTTTTAATAGACGGCTCTAGCAGTAGGGTACAAGCCCTGTATCGCGGGGGACTTCACAAACATACAAGTCATTGACACAAAGTACACCCAGACTCGGAATAACAATTCGTGGATAACACAAAGTAGTGTCCCGTGTAGGAATCAAACCCACAATCTCTTGCGTAGCAGTTCACACCCACCCCGCCACAGAGGCATTTTAGGTCAAAATCAACGCAATCTTACTTCCTTCTATCCCTTCTATTGTACTCGTATCTATACCAGTATTACCTACTCTTTTGATTTCCTATCCCAGGTGAAAATCATTGGAGTCGGTAACTACTTATATTCTGAATATTAGTACCTACACTGTATCGAGAAGTGTTAACAAGTTATTAAGAATATTTGTCAATTATACTATTTAGACATACCTTTAAAAATAAGTACTAGAACATTGATGTCGTCATTTTTAAATGGAAGTTGATCCTATACTACTAGCTGTTTATTCATAGGTTTTACATCTATGAATAAACAGCGACATCACCTGCCTACAGTTTTTATTTGTTTATTTGTATCGAATGCAATCACTTAATAAGTAACTTCTACGTAGCTGTTAGCGCATTAATAGTCGTAGCAGACTCAACTGCGAAATTATACGGCCAATTAAATACATAGATTTTTGATGGTTGAATGTGAACTAAATTAAATGGCATTTAACTATAATAAGTCTATATTTAACCCCTTAAAAATGTCAACCTGGTTTTGGAAAAATATATTATACTTTTTCAACCCCTAAGGGGTGAAATATGTAGGTACTTTAATTTGTGAATTGTTCTCCGCAACTCCCAACGTGTGTCAAGCCATCCCCAAAAGTATACTAATTGACAAACTTCTATCCTTATTTTACTTAGGTAATGAATTTTGAAAATTCTTTTTGTGTTCATATTATACGTTCATAAACATGTTTTTTTTTAACATTTCAAAACACTTGCTGAGTCTAGAACGATTAAGTTTCGGATTCTTCTGATCCATCAGTTACCTAGCTAGCGAATTTGGAGTTTGGCGAATTATCCGTGGACGAACGTTATTAGTCTATTTAACAATCGGAGAATTCAAACTGTAATTGTCACTTAGCACTTTTTAACTTTCAACTAACTTCATCTGGCAGCACTTTGAAGCACTAATTACTACGAGGACGGATGATATAATTCAGTACAACGAGTAATACTAACCGACACATCCTTGTATAACAATGCACATTGCACATTTCCTATTCTCTACTATAATATTATAAATACGAAAGTTTGTGAGGATTTGATTGATGTTTTGTTGCTCTTTCAAGAAAAACCACCAAACAGATTTTAATGAAACTTTACCATACTGTTATACACTACAGTATGGTAAATTTATCATCGGATAGCATATAGAACAAAAAAAAAGAAACATAGCTGGCGAAGCCGTGGAAAAAATTTAGAAAGTATGTAGGTACTTAAATATATTTCTAAACATTTCAGGTGTTGGTGTTGTGAAGTCCCAAAATGGCGGATATTAAAGAAAATTTGGGGGCAGGTGAAAAACACGCAGATAAGCACATCACAGGTAGGTAAAAATGCTAAAAGATTAGATGAGCTAATATTGTCACATTATCTACTATCTCTCCTCGTGGACGTCGTTAAGGCGGCTAAGGGATTGCACACCGGAGGACGGGTGCCAACCCGCTCGCCAAGCGTGGCGATTATGGCAAATACCCCAAGGCGTATAATAAGTAGGTTCTACTGGGGAGAGCCGTGCCCAGCAGTTGGACATCATATGGGTTGAAATGACGATCTAATACCCTTCGACACATGAGATAAACATTAAGCTAATTAATATGCTGTTTAAAACATCGGAACGAATTTTCATTATAAAAAACTTTTTTACGAAAAAATATTACCGACTTCAAAATTAAATACAAAGCAACTAAAAAGCAAAAAATAATATACCTATAATAACAAAAACCAATTAAACATTTTGAAGTTGGTGCCATGAAATAGTAGTCTTTATGTTTTATTCGGCATGTTTAATATTTTTTCGTAAAAAAGTTTTTTATTTCTCACTTGTTAGTGGGTTGGTATGTAATTCGCTTAAGTTACAATATGCTTATGTCAACTGCTCAAATCCTTTTACAAAATATTGCTTGCCCCAATGCAGGGCTGTTAATTGTTGAGGAGTTCACTATCAGCTCTATTACATTGTGTAGTATAACGAGAATAAAGTGCTACTCAATACCATATTAAAGTAACTGAATCGCAAACTGTGAAATATTGAATAGGTTTGCTCGTCATTTGTGGTCTTCATCATCAGTTCCACTGCACCAATTGGTGTTTTTTAAGAGTAAATGCATGAATCACTGTGAAATATACCTAAATCACTGTAGGTGCGCCTTTGATATTTTAAGAGTTCCCTCGATTTCTCCAGGATCCTATCATCAGATCGTGATCGGATCACAATGGGACCAACTTGGAAGTATAACCTTTCAAACACAGAATTTTTCAAATCGGTCCAGCCCTCTTTGCGTAATCGGTGAACAACATACAAAAAACAAATAACTTACAGACGAATTGAGAACCTACTCCTTTTTGGCCTCAGTCCTGATCGGTCATATTCGGTAGTGTGATGGAATAGAGAGTGCACTTCTACGCTAGTTGGCTTGTCTCTCATAAGGTTAGCCACCGTGACCAAAATCGTTTGGGATAACACAATCATCAATAAAAAACACATTCGATTCCATAAATCCGCTTAGCAACTACAAACAGACGTAGATATCAAACTTGAAACATCGACTTTTATAGTCGAGAATTCAAAATTCGAGAGGATTCCTTCAAAGCAACAATAAAATCAAGTTTCGTCTAGAGAACCCACTGGAGTGTACAGACTACAGACACACAGACAATAGTACTCGTATAAAGTGTCTTCAAAACTTGAAACTGGTTTAAAAGATTCAACCGCTACAGCTTCTGCCATTTTACTGAACATCTGATACTTTCTGAAAAGAGTTTTTGTGCAATGCTTGAACAACTTTTCAACTAGAGTTGTTTGACTAGGGTGACTTAAATACGAGGGTCGTAGTTATTTTTAACCGGTCTAATAAAACTTTTTAGATATTTTTTTACTTGTTTGAGTTGCTTAATCTTACGCTAGGAGAATATTTTGACTTAATAAAAGAAGGTATATATTTTTTTAACTTTCGACAAAAAGAGAGTCGTGTAGGTATATCTGTGAATGCAAGTTTTTTTGTTAGAAAATTAGATTTCCATAATGGTTCTTACCTTATAGTCCAATCAACGGGGACAAAAAAACCGGACAAGTGCATGTCGGGCCACGCACAATAAAGTGTTCCGTAGTTCCACCCCCGGATAATGCGGTATTTTCTAAAAACACCAGCAAACCCACTTCATAAGCCGCATTATTCGGATGGAGGAGGGGGGGGGGGGATGGGTGACTGCGGAACCCTACATTGTTCGTGGCCCGACATGCTCTTGCCCGGTATTTACATAATGCTTTAACAGTTGACTTTATGACAAAAATGTATATTAGAAGAAACACCACATAATTTAAAAATTCCATTTTTTTTTGTAATTACATTATTTTCTCCCTTTTTTAAAAATTTTATTGTATTTATACTTCTCTACACATTTATGTCACAAAGTCGAAAACTTGCCTTTTTCATGACCAGCCTATACATAAGCAATACAAATAAAAACATTTTCTAGACCACCTGTTGTAGGGCAAAAATACTTGCTTCCTGTACAATTATATCTATACTAATATTATAAAGCGAAAGAGTTTGTTTGTTTGTTTGTTTAAACGCGCTAATCTGAGGAAGTACTGGTCCGATTTGAAAAATTCTTTTTTTGTTAGATAGCCAATTTATCGAGGAAGGCTATAGGCTATATAACATCGCGCTACGACTAATAAGACCGGAGTAGCGACGAGAAATGTTGCAAAAACGGGGAAAATTTACGCATACGAAGTTGCGCGGGACAGCTAGTATAGTCTAAAATCTTTTAATCAACTTTTTATAAAAGGGCTATTTTAATGTGTATGCATTAAATATAATATATATTCATAAATCTTCACTTAATTTTTATGTCTTGTTTTTGCTCCAAAGACTAATCTGTCTTTGCGTTTGTTTATCACTTAACTAATATAAAAAGCGACAAAACGTCTATTGAGTAGAAAAACTTTAAATCCGTAATAATCTTTATGTTTTTCTTTTTATCAAATTGATTGACCTTTTATTTCGTTGTTAACACTTAATAACAGGTTTTGAGCATAAAACGAACAAATTGAATATTAATAGACATATGTCACTGTAGTAGCCTAGTAGTAGGTACTTAACATGGTTGATCTAATGAAATTAGGTCCACCTCCACTATCAAGATCTTCCAAAATATGGAAGATGTTGCAGCCTTCTTCTAATCATTAGTATAGCAACACCGGACATTTTTATTTGTGTTGTTTCGTACACTTATTTAAATAAGTTAAGTTACATAACGTTAAAAAAAAACTCCTACACTTGCGACTAAAAGTAGTTTATGTTATGAAATAGAACTAAGACCGATTCCAGCAGTCTGTCAACACAGGCAAAATACAAACCTGAAACGTGAATTCCAATAATTTTGTAATTACTAGTTTTCGCCCGTGGCTCCTCCCGCGTGGATGTGGATGTCGGTGTTTCGCAGATCTAACTTTAAAACTGACGGAGTTTCAAACCAACTTGCAAACCTTTTTTAGCCTTTAGGGCGTTTTAAAAAAAAATCAGAAGCACGTGTTTCATTATTTAAGATAAATACAACATTTTAAAGACTTAATCTTAAAACTGACGGAGTTTAACACAAACTTACAACCACTATTTTATCCCTTATGGGATGAAATTCATCCCATAAGGGGCACATTTCGTCCCATAGGAATCCTCCTACGTTATATAAGGAATAGCACGTCCTTGAAATTTAAGTCTCTACGATCAACGGTTTTGGCTGCTCGTTGATTCATAATGGCCGGTCTCAATAATATATCTAGACTTGGCTACTAGAGCTATATATTTGACATAACCTCCATACAGAATATGTCAAAATTCTAACTCTAGTAGCCAAATCCATCGATAGATAGATTATCTAGACCGGCCGTATGCCATCAGTTAGTCAGTCAGTCAGGAAAAATTAAGTACAGTTACTGAAAATAAATAGTTTTATTTAAGAGCCATCCCAATTAGCTTTAAAAGTACGAAGCCACAGACATAGATAAAGATCTACATAAACACTACAAACACACATTAAAAAAACTAAAAATATAGTACTAATTAATTTTAAATTTTTTAGGATTATCTCGGTAATATACGACTGGCAGTATGTTTATTATTATGTTTTGTTTTTACGCCTGGTGTAATGACATAATCATGTTATCACGCCATGTAAACGATAACTAAATTATAAATACAATATTATGTCAACGTATGTACGTATACAGATGCAGCCATTTTAGGGTTGTTCTGGATTCATCCAATGACGTTTCAACCTATACTGTTTTATTTACCTAACTGGTTGAGTTAGGAAAAAAGTCCAGTATGGGATGAAAGATCTACACGTCCGTCGTCGTCAACGTAAATACGTTCCTTACCCAATCGCAACAATTATTTCTTTATTCATCGTGTAAGTATTTCTAGCTCAACCGATTACGAAATCCCCCAAAACCTTTATGGTTTGTGTTGACGGTCTGAACAAAAAATATTGTTTTAGTAATAGGTAGGTAATAAAATAGTTCAAAGTTGGTTAACTTTAGCTTTTACATTGAAATCGAACAAATCGTATGGACTTATTTATTTGGACGTCTTAATAATATGGACGTGTTTATTTTTTATGATAAATTTTATTATTCTTTGCATTATTTTATAGCATTTAGTTTCTTTGATTTGTTTTGATAATTAAATAAAAATCAATATAAAAAAATTATATAGGAGTAAAAATATCCCTTTTGTGACCTCACAAACATATCAAGTATCTTCGATAACTAAATAATATCTGTTCTATAAAGCTGGAGAGTTTGTTGCATTTATCGAGGAAGGCTATAGGTTATTTAAGCGTATTTTCGATCTTACACTGTTCAGAGGATAACATCACGCTATGACCAACAGTAGCGGAGCATCAATGAAAAATGTTGCAACAACAGGAAAATTGACGCAGACGAAGTTGCGAGGGTCAGCTAGTCTTTTATCAAACCATCATTTTTTTTGTGAACAAATGTGTACATGTAAAACAAATAACTAAGTATTCGTTATTTAATATTCTGGTAAAATATTAAAGATTGTTTTGCTATCATAGGTAGAGCAAGGAACACATTTCGGTTGAATAAAGATAGGAATTCTAATATTTAGCAGGAGTAAAGAAATAGGATGAGATGTCATGGGATGAATACGGAACAACCCCTATTTTAGATTTATTACACCAGTTTAATTATTTTTTGTATTCTAATTGTAAAAGTATCTAGGGAACCAGGTGCTCGGAGACTATGAGAAATAGCCCTACTCTACCCCAAGAGTAGGTACCTATGAGTTCTCCCACATACCTACTTATGCTTTTTAGTGTTAGCCTAAAAGGCTTGATCCGCCATTAAAGATTATATAGGTAACATAGACAGATTGTTGCTTAGTCGGATACTAAAAGCGAGGAAATATACAGAAATGTGCAGTATATTAATCTTAGTTGAAATCAGTAATCGTGACCGAGAAGAGGATAATGACTTGCATATAACATCCCATGTTTTTGGCAAACTCGTCAACTCCCGTATGGTCTAGTGGCTAGGATATCTGGCTTTCACCCAGGAGGCTCGGGTTCGATTCCCGGTACGGGAAATTGGTTTTTGTCTTTTTTTTATTGATCATATATTTTATTGTTATGAAAATTTTAATTAAGTTTATCAAGGACGTTATGTCATCTACGCAGCTAAATATAATCAATAAATGATTCATCAGTGGCCGGTTTAAACCAATTAATTGCTCGCAGAGGACGATATTAATAGCTAGTAACTATTATTGCATCCGTGCTGCCAAATTAAAAAAAAAAACGGGCAAGAGCATGTCGGACCATGCTCAGTGTAGGGTTCACTCTGCATTTACGCCCCTTTTGTTGAGAAACGCAGTTTTTCGGCAATAGTTCAATGACGGTATTTCCGATCGTGTCTCAAAATAATTTTAGTTTAAAGTATTTATTAAGTAGCGCTTTGTGATTTTTTTTTCATGTTTTTTGGTCACACGGTCAAGCGATTATTTTGAAAAATATTCCCTTAATCAAAAAAGTTTATTAGTAACCTTAAAATATTTTTGTAAGAACTGTCAATTGGCGTGCCACACGTTATTGTTTGCTGAAAAAAGAAACAGCTTCTTTTACTTGTATGGAGTGCCCCCAAAAATATTTATTTTAATTATTTAGCTATCAAACTAAGTAGCGGCTATTACAAGACACCTTTTTACCAAATTTCATAAATATTCATTGAGTAGTCTTTGAGTAGAATGCCTGTGACATACGGACGGACAGACAGACAGACGGATGGTCGTGATGAAACTATAAGGGTTCCATTTTTGCCATTTTGGCTACGGAACCCTAAAAAATACATATTGAAGAAGCAGTAAGACAATTTTCGTAGCATTCATCTCGTTAGATGAAACTTACTATTCAACCTACTTGCATTTTTGGAGATAAGAGTAGGAAGCTCAAATTGCTGGTCATAAACCTGTAAATTAGTTGCCTCATCCCGTTGACAATAATCACATATTAACGTAGGCGCTGCCGCATATCAACGTCAATCCACTATCTTGAGGAACATTCCTAGATTATTGCTCTAAATGCCTACAAAGATTTATCATTCGTAATATAAATGTCCTAGTTTACTACAGCAGAATGATTTAATATTAAAACATTAAGCGTATACGGTCTTGCACTTGCATTCAATCGGGCTTTGACTTGCATCTAGCATGATGCTACAAAGCTCATTCATATGTCTTAATTTATTAACAAATGATGGGACATTTTTATTGATATTTATTTGTATGTACAACTCAGTTATATTGCGAGTGATTTATCGAATCAAACATTCACCAAACACGCCTGCGTTGTTTATCATTGTTAGGTGCATTATCGATACGTCGTCTTTATCGATACGTAATCAAGTTTTTTTTATCGAATAATGTTTTGTAATCATTTTTTCTCGGGTAGGTAACCGAAGAAATTGAATTTGTAAAATTGTGCACTGATGGTCCTTGCACAATGTGTTCCTTAAACACACACAAACATTGATCATTGGTTTACTATAGTCTTTTAATTTCTTGACTGGATTGCCAACATTGTACTCGTAATAAATATTGAGCCAATATTATATCAATAAATTGTAGATAATCATTAAGGCAAACAAAAGCCAAGTACTTATTTATTTATACAATAGGTATCTAAAGATTAAAGATTTTTACATTGGAGTACCTTTAAGTAGAATTTGCCAGTCTCCATTTTTGTAAAATGGAGGTATTGTATAAATAAAAAAAAGAAGAACAAAAGGGGTCGTTTGCGATGTATTTTGTGTATCTACATTTTGGTTCAGCAAACAGATTCAGCACGTTGACCGTGCCAGAGTTCCTACAAATAGATCAGGTGTAGGTGGGTTTCTAAGAATACTTACAATAAATTGACACATCGCATGTATGGATCCCCTTGATGCTGCACCGTAGAACCTTGACTTCATTTATCTAGAACTCCTATTATTTCAATTAGGTCCTTCCTCCTGGACCTCTATTTCGTTGCACGAAAATGGCACGAATGGTTAAATGCCTGCATGTTTTTCGATATAATGTTCAATTGGTTTAACCATTTTTATACTACAAATTCTTATAAAATGTATTTAAATACGGTTCAATAATATACATAAGTAACCTAATAATGAACATCAGGATATTTTAATCTAAACGCTCTTGCTTTCTAGATTCTAGAAAATAAACACGTCGGCTCTCATTTGGTTTATAGCTATTCTCAAAAACACAATAGATATTTCTGTTAAAAAAAAAAAAAAAATTGCTTTATTTAATCACATGCCTAAATGTTTACGTACTAGATAGTCATATTTTGCCTTGCCGACATTATTTATAGAAAGTTCATTGAAAGTAATTTCTGTTTGTTTACGAAGGGTTTATGGTAAATGCCAAGCGCTATTGATTATAGTGTTGACAGTTACGGTAATTAGGTATCGGGGTTAGTAAGGGTGTTGAAGGGCGCGATGACGCTTCCTAGAAGAACTCATTCGGTGCCAGACACCAGCCGCGCCTAGGTCTAGTGTCGTGCAAAACTGGTAACAACAAAATTGTAATTAGCTTCGGCATTTATAATGTTATTAGTGCTTTGTTTTAGTATGAACCTAACGGCAAAAGGTAGACTAGATGTAGGTACTGTATTTTAATTCGTAGCTTGAACATTAGCAGGCAAAAAAGTGTCCTTTCATCTTTCTCTGGCCATCTTCTCCCCACATGACACAATAATATTCAAAGAGCCTGCTTCTTTTGTATTCTAATGTCGATAAGTGACTCCTGGTCCAACGCATCGATTGAACATCCTTACTTTCTTATTTACATCTGCTGAGCTAAATAATAAAAATAGTTAAGTAAATAGTTTAGCAATTAGGTACATACGTATGTATTTTGCAAGTAAAAAATAGGGAATTCGGTTACTGTAGCCATGTTCTTAATTGACGGGGGATGATTTGCAGTTTTGTATATAAAGCAGTTTGATTGATGAGTTTTTGGCGAAGGTTGAGTTTAATCACATTTTGATAACTTGTAAACTTAGTTGAGAGTTTTTTTTTGCATGAAATAATGCCAAGCCATAACTTTCCCCAGTCAATCATTAGGTTCATTAAGAATTCTATTGGTTTTTTAAACAACAACACTTGAAAGTAATTATGGCAACGAATTCAAGTTCCCTCTGTTATACGTGAATTAAATTAATTAAACGATTTCCTACAAATGATTCCATCAGCAATAGTTATGAAAAAAGTATTTAACATAAAAAATAAATTGATGCTAAGAATGTGCAACAAATCATGGCAGAAAAAAGTACCTACCTATATAAATAAAGCTCATAATAGTTTTATAATAAAAGTTATCCTGTTCTATTGAATTTTCTGTAGAGCGTTACGCATTTAAAAATAAACAACACAATAACGATTTGTTAAATTTGACTTCATGATTAAATCAGAACTGGGATTGGTCGAGCCAACTGGGTCTATTGTGTTAAGTAATGCCATAAATACAATTAAACTCACTTATTCTCGTTAGTGTGATAATGCGCAGTGTCTTTGCCCCCGAGCGCCAGCAGCCGGCGTCAAGTCTTTGTATTGTGCTGAGCTCACGACCTATTGTCTTCTGAAACCAACTGGGCGAGAATTCAACAGGGCATTGCATACTCCTTCACAAATGACAAATTATAACAATGGATTACGCAAAAACCTTATATGTACCTACCTTATTAGTTTGCTTTGCTTTTCAAATGCAATGAAAAGGCTTATACAATATCTTTATGGTTATATCACGAGCCAACAATATTAATAACACAATAACGGGGAGAGTTGTTTGTGAACTAATATTGAAACTAAAAGTTTTGCAATGTAACAACGTTCCACATACTTCATAGCCGTTCGTTGTCTGCACTAAATGACGCGGCGGCAACTGCCAGCTAAATGAACAATTAGGTCGAATGTAGGCAAATGCCTATCGCCTAATAAATGGTCAGGAATTTGCATAATGTCTTTCATAATGTACAGCTCAATGCAACCATACATGATCAGTTTTGGTTCGTAGAAATACGCTAATACTCGTACATTATACTTTAATGAGAAATACAGATTGTCAGATTGTTAGTGACTGTGTCTTAATGATTCTTACTGCTTCATGCTCTATTGATCAAGAGTCATGAGTTTACTTCCTGTATGTTTATTGTGAAAACAATCTGGAGCTAAACGAATTTCAGTTTAGTTTGACCAGATGACCTCTCAATGGGGGGTAGATTCAACTTCGTAATAGCTGAGGAGGAACAAAGTTCTTATTAGCTGTCTTTGTTTTATGTCTGTTCTTTTATTACTTTCGGTTGAGAGAATGTAGTTGATCACCAAGATTTATTACCTCTTCCTAATGTGACGTATCCGTAGCTTCAAAGGATCTCTCGCTAGTCCCTTTTCGGGAATTGTATATATTTTTATTAATATAATGTTTTAGAGAAGATTACGCAAGTGTTGTGTGTTTTTAAATGAAACTTGTCTGTTTTTTAAACTACTAATAGCATATTTCATCAAAATTATTTAATAAGGCACTTGGATATAAATATGTATATATTTTTACTAAAAATATATCAATAAATTATCATTAACAACTTACCCATAATGCACAGATCAGATATTAATTGGAAATAGTATGAGATGTTTTGTTCGTGGGTACTGATAATTCAATAACGGCGGCATTCATGTAGAAATCACTTTGTTTGAGAACAACGGTGATTCGTACTTACTAAACAATACAACTCATGCCGTGTGGTGCCGGCTGAAGAATAGTACCACCCCATCTCTTCCCGTGGGTGTCGTCAAGGCGACTAAGGGATTTCACTCCGGAGGACGGGCAGCAGCGTCCTCTGCGTACTTAAAGCCTTACTGCGATCGCCAACCCGCTCGCCAAGCGTGGCGATTATGGCAATTACCCCCAGGATCTACATACCAGTAGGTTCTACTGGGGAGACCCGTGCCCAGCAGTGGGCCATCATATGGGTTGATATGTACAACTCATGACTTGAGTAACAATCTGAGTAAAACATAAACTTACTGTAATGAGTTATGAAGAAGTAAAACAAATACTTATTTTTAATGAGTTTAGCAATGAGAATAGTCTAGGAAATTGTTTATGAATATGCAAATATTTGGACCTGAAAGCTCTTATGAGCTAATGGAGAATATGTCAGCTTTTGCAATGGTAATCAGTTGTACGTTAAGCTATAAGGCCAAAGGACCTAAGGTATCTTTTCAGATAATGGGCAAGATTACCTAGGTCAGAAAAAGGTTCAATCGCGTTTAATATTTGAATCAACTAATGGCTTTTGTTGCCAAAACGATTGATATCAATCGAAACCTAAGAGTAAGTAAAAGTATTTGTTTCCCTTAAATATTAAATGCGGAAGAACCCCGTTCCCTGTATTTTAATAGGTGAACCAACCTCGTTTTGAATGATTTATGCGTATTTCCTGATAGGGAAACCCAATTTTCATTCTTCTTCCGAAGCGGCATTTAAATAAACTCTGTGTATATTTTTACATAAGATAAAAACTAAATAAATTATGGTTCTTAAGAAAAAAATATTTTATTATTATAAAAGGTTGGGCACTGGGCATTATAGGGCGCGGCAGGAGCCCATCCTGAAACTTAACACAATGTCGTTGATTAATGAACTGTGAACCGAACAATGGCGAAGGAAGCTACACCACTAACTTTCTGAACAATATGAATCAATATCTTAACAAATTATACATAATAAATTTATTTGATAGAAAAGAATAAGCTTAGTAATTTAGTTTAGAAGTTGAAAATTATTAATCTATGGGTTCAGAACATTTTCAATGCGACGAAAGTCTCCCCGTATCATTAACTATGTACTACTAAAATAACTATCAAAATACATAAATAATAAATAAATAATAAATAATATCTTGGGACAACTCATACATAATTTTGATATGGTTAATAAATCCTAAAATAAACAAAACATATAATTACGTAAGTACAATACTGGCTTTATCTTTTGCGACTTGTTGACGTTAAATTTTAATGTAGAGTCTCTATACCAAATCCTAATAAATAATGAGACAAATCATAGGAATCATAGAACCCTTGTTGCCCGTGGTCCTACTGCGTAGTTCTAAAGCATCCAGGATTATTTTCGGAAGGGGTCTATACAGTTGGAAAAGCGAATTGCCCTTGGTACGCCTATCTTCAGAAATCAGAAGTATTATTTGGTTGGTATTTAATAACGACACTAGATTCTAATAGTTAATGGAATAGATTAATTGATTCGACGATATGCATCATTGGTTTCTGTGTGTTAGTGGGAGTAGAGCATTGATATACAAAGTGGTCATTGAAAAATTAATTAGAAATTTGATGGCCATTATTTTGTTTGTTTGCGGTTCTTACTGATTCTACAAGAATTTCTACTATAGTGTCACCCTTCAAACACGAAATGTCAAAACGATAACTATTTCAGAAATCCGTGACGAATTAAGTATATTGGAAATAGAATATAGGAGTTCCAATGATCATCTTCTATTCTCCTAAGTTAAGCAATACTCAATAAAATAGGTAGATAATCTACTGAGATTAGTAGAATTGAAACTTATGTGCGTATTAACTAATAACTAAAAAGTCAACATTTTCATTAGTCAACACCATAGTGTAGGTGCAGGAATTAAAAATAACGACAGAAGATTAGATTCCAACAGCGATCAGTGGACGTTTCCCATATAGACACGTCTTGCGAGTGATTGGTAAATTGCCGGATGAGTTGGGCGCACACGCATCACTTCCCACCTCCTGTCTATCCAGTACATTACGACCAGACTCCACGATTTTAATAGCCCAGCAATTTACCATATTCGAACATAATGAATTAAGAAATACAATGAGATAAAATTGCTTTCCATTTTGTTACATTTTATACAACCACAACTTAAATTCTTCGTCTGAAGTAGTATTTTAAATTTCTATATTTGGATTTAAGGATAACGTTAATTCGTTTAAGTCTTTATCGGTTTTAAATGAAGGCAGTAACATCGCCCACGGAGCAAATTTTAACCATTACGTCAAATAATTGTAACGATTAGTACAATTTAGTCGCGACATTGCGTGCGATTCACCAATTAGATGGAACCACCAATTAAAGCTAGTCTACAAAAATAAATTACAAAACGTTAGCAGTCGAACTAATTTTTCCATTGCAATGCCTTATCGCTGAGAACTTTTATTGCAACAAAATATTGTGGGGACAATTTGCAGAGCAGAGAAAGAGATAGATACTGAAAACATTACAATCACGAACTTCTAACAACTCAAAGAATGTAGACACGAACCTGAAATGTTCCTAATAACTCCATATTTTATTGTCGATTGTCAGGGCATTTTCAAAAATTTGAAAAAAATATGACATTAACTTAACAGTCAGTCAGATTTAAAAAAATTAAAAACTTTTTAGAACAAGAGACATGCAAAAGGATTCAGGTTGTTTTTTTCTTCCAGTCTTTGCACAGAGACGATTCGATTTTCTTTGATACTACAATATTACTAATTAATGGAGTCTTGTAAAGGTTGGATGAACTTATAAAGCATTGGGATAATCCATTAGACCGCGTCAGGAAAGAAAATCAATTTTAGGAAACAAAGCAGGTACCAATCCATTTTGGATTAGCTTACTTTACTAGTTTTGGCAGTTAAGATGGCATTGGAGATCTAGCCTTGAGATCTAGACTAACTAAATTCACGCACACGTAGCACAGTAAACACAGTAGGCAACTGAACAAAAGCATAGCGAGAGATTTGGCCCCTGAGGTGTCACTGTAAGCGTGAGGTCGCATACAAATTAACGTTGCGTTGCGCACGCACAGATAGCGATACTTACATACTATTATATCATTATACAAGGAAAGTATAATACATGTATGTTACTACAACTGCAAGTATTCAACTGCTCGCAATTCAACACGGATCTCTAAATGTTGATAAGCTTTCGCGATTTCCACACATTACAAAATTTTATATTCTATAGTCTAGTGAACATTATATTTTGTTTGTATTTAGTTTTGGACCGCCCAAATATTTTCCGTTAAAATCTTCCAATTAGGTTTTATAAGTGATAAGTGACAGAGAGAGATAAACATATTCTATGTACGTCCCTAAGATACAGTCTATTTCCTAATCCGTTCAGTAGTTAAGTCGTGAAAAGGTAGAGATATCAGACAGACAGATTGACCATTTATAATAATAGTATGAATAAATACAAGCGAAACGTAAGGCTTGCTGTAAAGATAACAAGGCATGGTGTCTACACAATACGCATTTTTTTAAAACCATTTAGTAGATTATTTTCAAAAACCTAGTTGATAACGTTTTAGTAACCCCAATAAGCTTAGTACTATTGCATACTAGCTTGCATGGGTTACGGTGTAACTTGCAATCGGGTGGGTTGATGGCTGTATGCTTAACATAATTCTATGTTTATTATAGTTTATTTATGACTGATATGAAATATTATATGAGATTAACAATAAATCCCCGTTTTTCGTAAGCAGTTGCAATAGGCCTAAATCTTACATAGATAACACTATCAGATTATCATCTTAAAAGTCACCGTTTATGCAAAGCAAAGGTGTATCAGTTTTGTTACCGATGACCCGTATCTTTACGTGTCAAGTAAATATTATTTCTAGTGATGATGTAACTATAACCGCTCTAGCAAGAATCTAATGATTACGACACTTGAAGGTCAGGTGTTCTGTCCTCTTCACCTGCGATTGTTTTGCATACAAACTTTCGATTTTAAACCACAATTGAGGGTATGAACTCTAAGGAAGAACGTGTTTGCTTTTCTTGCCAAATGATGGACAGTAATTGTTTAGCGTTGTTATTGATAAGGCACATCCTACGTGTAAAAGGTACAAATATGGTAATTTGGCTAGGCACCTAGAATAAAGTTACTTCATTATTCATTTCATTATTTTTCAAATGCCTTCTAGTACCTACTTACTACAAAAGCGCAAACAACGTATATAAGTCCACCCGTATATATACGTATTTTGAAGATTGCGGTGGACTTTGTATGATCGTGATTTCCTAGAACAATAGCTTTAAGCTCCTAGTCCTGTCCTTTGATACTTTTATTTAGAAACTAGATTTGAGTAACTCGAACGGAAGTAGATGTGTTTAAGGTTTCCGAATACCTCTTTGGTTGCACTGAGACTCAAAAATTACTAAAACATATTAATTTTCAAATTGGGTAACCGGTAGACGAATTTGCTTCCTTTCCCAAAGTTTATAAAATCAAAGTAGTTTATATCACTGTAGTTAGACAGATACATAAAATATCAAAAGAAAACTGTACTTAATAAAGACAAAGTGCATTAAAAGAAGGATTTAAAGTGCATGCGAAAAATAAACTTTTCCAACTTTGAATGTACTTTTCAGAGATTTTCTAAACAGGTGCCTTTGGTCACGCTATGACGATGGCTTACTAAACTATGCTGTTTTATAATCTATGCAAAACTAGTTTAAATTGTGACTGTAATTTACATAAGGTACTCGTAAATGTACAATTTTATGCGATTTACTTCTGAAGTAATGGTTTCATTAATCGCAACAGTTAATTTTCCAAAATTGGCTTTTAGCGTCACGCTGTATCCATTATTAAAGAATAATATTTAAATTGTCTATTAATAACAGTTTTTAGAATAATCCATTTCTTTTATTGACTGGCCTAAGCATACAACATGGCGAAACTATAAGTATAACTAGTCCGGCCGTAAAAACTGTTACATAAAAACTTTTCTTTTTTTCAACTTTTTAATTACCTTGAATTTGGAGCCCTTTATTATTTTTAAAAACTCTTTCGATTTCGCGCCATTTCACATATTTTTTCGTGTTCATTATCAAATTACAATAAGGATTGGGGTGTTAAAGAAAATAGCACAGCGGTGATCGCCTTGCACAAAGTGGGTATTGAGCCGTCGGTCATATTATAGACACTTCAAAAGCTTGGTATCAGCCGTATGTTCGTATATCATACTATCAACACTTCCTCTGTCGAAAACCATAAAAGATTGGGGCGGCCGCGTGGAGTTACAGCTACAAAAGCTCTTAATGCTGTTAAAGCCAGAATTCGTCGAAATCCCATTAGGAAGCAAAAAATCTTATCGTGAGAAATGAAGATTCCCGCTAGGACTCTGTCGCGTATTATAAAACAAGACCTGAAGCTCGTCGATGTACAGGACATGCCCTAAACCAGTCTTTACAATATAAGATTTGGATCGATTAAAACGCCTTCTGCAGCGATACGCTGATGAAATGCACAGAAATATCCTCTTTACCGATGAAAAAAAAATCACGATTGAAGAGCACTACAATAAGCAAAATAATAAAGAGTACGCTTACAGTAATAAAGAAGCTGCTCAAGTGGTCGGAAAGGTACAGCGTGGTCATCATCCTGCGTTAGTGATGGGTTGGTGGGGCGTGTCTTATCAAGGCGTCACAAAGCTACGTTTTTGTGAAAAAGGAGTGAAAACTTCAACCAAAGTGTATCAAGAGAGAGTCTTGGATCTTGTTGGGAAACCTCTTATCAATAAACTTTTTAAAAATGTACCGTGGACTTTCCAGCAATATTGTTTTTATTTTTTGCCGAGACTTTCATTAACACGTATATATAACTTTTAGTAATATTACATTACTTATTTAAAAAAATGCATTTTCATTTGCAACAGAACTTATGGCCGGACTAGGTAGTTTCAAGTGAATTTCAGATTCAGATTCAATGTTTTTACATCCATTGATAGGATATGTAAAGTAAAAGTAGGTACAACGTACAATAACGTACAAAAACAATGTGTTAATCACTTCTACAGAAGATAATAAATGACGCCTCGGCCAGAAGCAGAATGATGATAAAATGACTCAGTCTCTGCAATGACATAAGCCTGGTCCACATTTTAGTATAGGTACTGTGACGTGAACCTCTTGCTGGCTTTGGGGTGCGCAGCCGGGATTATTGCTCTCGAGGATGAGGAATCAAACAACTTCTTAAGCCCAGAACGATATTATATATTGAATAACTTGTACTATGATTTCTTTACATATTAATTCTTTTCCTTGACCATTCGTCTTGACGCTTGGTCCAATTCTCTCCATTGTTTTTCGATCTTCTTCTTCGTCATTATTTCATAGTTTTGGAACGTCAAGACAAACAGTTCACAATTAATGAGGCTTTATGCGAGTGGCCGGTCGAGTTTCCGACGCACCTGCCACACGCCGCCGCCTTATGAAAAAAAAAAATCTTTACATTTGACTACTAAGTCAATTTTTTTTTTTTTTTATAATATAAAACAACAAATATAAACCTAGCTGTGCATTTACCTATGCTGGCGATATAGATTTTTTTTTTTTAATACCCCCCTTAATCTGTCTCTATGCAAAAGACAACGTGTAACTGTTATACCTAATCTAACAAAATTTATGTCAACAAACACTTTACATAACAGTTATATAAAAGAAGCACCAGTATCAGATTCATTACCTAGCTAAACTTATGTATAACTAAATTAAATCAATCATTAAACACCAATTGACCCCAGGCAACAAATTGGGTGAAAGTCCTGCTTTGTTGTAACTGGAAGAAAATTCATCTTTAAGTATTAATCTTATATCAGTTAAATAATTGGTCAATCAAGCTATCGGTGACCATCTGATCACATCTATTGATTATTTAGATAAAATAATCACAAACGAACTTCCCAAGTTCGATTGAACCAAATGCAAAACTGTCTGCTTAATCACAGAGTTATATTTATAATTCAAAACAATAATACACCCGTTTTTGTTTGCCTAGTGCTCTATGGCATCAACATTGTAGGACATTTCTTCGCCGTGTGGTTGTACATGCAAAAACAAACAACATTTTAGAATCAGATCTAAAACCATTAACCATCCCTAAATATACAATTGTTTACACGTCAGACTATTAACAACGTCGCCACTTCTTTTCTGGCATCACCTACTCCTAAAAAAATAATTCTCATCAACTACTCATGTTTATCATGACTTAATTATAACATATGTTCATATAATAAAAATTCTCAACTACATAAAATTAAATACTAAGATATCGATATCTATTCGCATTATTTAACGGGCCTATTGTATCCACTTCTACCTTTTCAAATAACCTGTTTGTAACAATCGGTTGCAACGGCGCCACCCTATTTGACGTGCGCACTTCTTGACATACTTTACATGCTTTGATATAATTCTCTATTTTCTTATATGACTTTGGACAGCAGAATCTTGAATTAAATTTTTCTACTGTCTTCATCAAACCTAAATGACCTCCATATAATGGATCATCATGAATCTCACGCATAATTACTGGAAACAGTTCATCCGGAACTACCAGCAATCTTTTAATAACATTATTTTTTGTATTTAATTTATATAACATGCCGTTGTGTATAAAGAATCCTTTATATCTTTGTAAGTTTTCATCTATGATTTTATTTCTTAAAGATGAACAAAAATTATCGTTCATTTGAGCCCTTATTACTGAGTCTATTTCTAATTTGCAGATTTGCTCATTATTCTCTGTACATCTCATCCTAAATATTTGTAACCCGTCAGTGACTACGTGATCATCTTGACTTATTAACGGATTTCGACTCACGAACTCCGCATCCGAATCCGAATCCTGTTCTACAACTACTGAAGAGGAACTATCATTACAGGAAGGACGAATGCTACCAACATTCACTAACTCACTCACTTGTTGACGACTGATCTCACTCTGTTTAAGTGAGACCCGATATGAAGGTTTTTTCACAGGAACCTCGTTCGAAGTTTTTATTTTAATTGGGTTATTTCGGCACCCACCTGGCCTAACCTTACCAAATGAGAATTGTGGCTTGTATTCTTCCACTAAGTCATGTAATTTATTATTATCACCTGTACTCAGATTTTTATCAATATTCATTTTATCTTTTGACACATTTAAATCAGGAAGAATACAAGTGTCATTCTTATTTGACTCACAAATATTACTAACAAATAAATGATTATGTTTAAAAATATTAACAGACATTATTTCCTGTGTATCGATACCAGAAACTTTGCCTGTCTAGCAACAAAACATATTTCATTGTAGTTTCTCAATGTTATTTTATTATTCACAAAATCTAGGGATGCCCCATTTTTGATTAAGAAATCTTGACCCAAAATCACTGGCCAACTGACATCTATTACCACATAAAAAAGTGTGTTATACACCACATTATTAATTATCACGTTGAGGTATGTTTTTCCTAGGACCGGTATAACTTTGCCGTCCGCGGCTTTTAATATAATATTATTGTCTATATCTAAAATTGCTTTATTCATTAACGCTACTTTTTCCGATAGCAAGGACACTGAAGCCCCACTATCTAATAAAGCAGGAATAGCACCCGAACTTAATTCTACTAAAATGACTGGTTCGGACTGACCATAATTATTCTTCTTGACGTCTTCTATGTTTGAGCGCCGCTGCGTACTCATTGCTGCGACGTGATGCTCGCCTACTCTCGTTGTCGACGACGCTGCATCACCAGCTGATTGAACCGGCATCGGCAGAGGTTCTCTGCTCCTTAAAAAGTACTGGCGGGGATTTGACTCCCGCCTTGGTGTTAACGAACCGCTTGGTGAATCATTGTGCGGAACCCGAGACACCGGGGATCGGTATTTACTATACGGAGTCGATTGATTGCTCCGAAATGGACTATTGGTCGGTCTGTTGGAGTCTCCTTGCTGCCCAGACCTCACTGCTACCGCATTCTCAACCTTAACCTTAAGATTGATTTCCCTTTCAACCTCTTTATCATATACTGAATGTAATTGTAAAACTGTGGCCTTTAAAATATTTTTATCAGCACATACAACTGCAGCGAGCTTTGATTTGTAGAAACTATTACATTTCTTTGGAAAGCTCCTTACGAACGTATTGTCGTCAATTTTTCCCTTTTTGGCTATATTTGAGAGCTCGTAGTAAAATGAAACAATATTCTCCTCTGGCGCCTGTATCCTTTCATAGAATTTTTCCGTATAATTAGTACGGTTTGGGAACTCTGCTTTTAATGCAGTGATGAAGCTCTCGAAGCTATCACAATCTTCTATGATTGCTTTGTATAGGTGTAGCGCTGGTCCAGCCAGATACGCCGCCACAAATAATTTTTTTTCCTCATCCGAAGTGATTTTATTAATCACACAGATGATCTGGAATTGGTTGACAAAATCATCTACGGACTCATACAATCCCGTGAATTCACTCATTTTTAATTAATTTTACATAGAAATACGACTTAGCTCTTTAAATGACTTCCTCTGAAGAGTTCGGCGCCTCCACCATGTGACGTGAACCTCTTGCTGGCTTTGGGGTGCGCAGCCGGGATTATTGCTCTCGAGGATGAGGAATCAAACAACTTCTTAAGCCCAGAACGATATTATATATTGAATAACTTGTACTATGATTTCTTTACATATTAATTCTTTTCCTTGACCATTCGTCTTGACGCTTGGTCCAATTCTCTCCATTGTTTTTCGATCTTCTTCTTCGTCATTATTTCATAGTTTTGGAACGTCAAGACAAACAGTTCACAATTAATGAGGCTTTATGCGAGTGGCCGGTCGAGTTTCCGACGCACCTGCCACAGTACCTAGTAATAAACACCTCTACTACTCTGTAAGGAAATATCAGTATATTGAAGGTCCGCATGTGATATAGCATTGTGACTCCAGCCTTACATTAGGGTTAAGCACATGTGATTTTTAAACTTTACTTTTGATAGTATAGATATCTATCTACTCTACACTTTTTTTATTTTTCATAAGGCGACTTCCGCAGTAGGGTACAAGCTTTGGTCACGGGGGACTTTACAAACATATAAGTCACAGACACAAAGTACACCCAGACCCGGCACAACCATTTGTGGATCACACAAAGTGATGTCCCGTGTGGGAATCCAACCTACGACCTTTTGCGTAGCCGTCGGACATATTCCCACCGCGCCACAGAAATTGAAACATATATTGTAGATACCTACTTAATAAATAAATAAAGATTGTTCATTTAAGTTATGTTTTGAGACTTAACTTGTAAGTAAACTCGAAAACTTATTAAAATGCAGGTTAAATCAAACTCGATAGCAAAGTAATATATACCATTTTAATCTTATAATAGGTGTCGTCAAAATTAATGAAGAATTAAAATGATGTCCATTTTCCTTTAACGTAGGTACACAAATGATACGAATAGGTATGGTAGCCCTAGGAAATATGGAGAGTTTCATATGCACCTATAACGTCATTAAAATACTAACCAAATAACACTATTTAATTACTGAGATATTGCTACCTGAGTATATAAAGCGATTTATAAATGTCGTTAACCGTACGTTTTAAATTCCAAAGAAGTGTTTACCATTAACGTAACAAAAAGTTGTAATCAGTAATTGTAGTGAGCTTTTGCAATACAACAGAGAAAAGAAACAGCGTCTCGTTAGAATATAACAATGCTGATTGCTTTTCTTGTGTGGCGTGAGAATGTGATTATACAGGATGACTTGTAATTTAATCGAAAAACTTCAAGGGGTAAACCGTGTAGTCTAGGTAAAAAAAAAAGTTTATTACACATATATAATTTTGATTTTATATCGATTACACCAGGTAAAATATATAATTTGGATGGAATGGAATTGTTTAGGTAATATCGCTTGTCAAAAATAATAAAACGTTGTATTTTCAGTTTATTTGTTAATTTTAACCGAAGAGGTTAAAATTAACAAATAAACTGAATATATAACGTTTATATTTTTTTACTGTGTTACTATAAGCTTAAAAACTGTTTATTTATTTTTGTAATGGACAAATTTTTAATGTAAATCGAATATATTACAGAAACTGAATCGCTTCTATCAATTTGTCGACTCGCCTTGCCGTGTGGTACCGGCTTAAGAATAGTACCAGTCTGAGGTACCACCCCATTACTTCCCGTGAGTCTCGTCAAGGCTACTAAGGGATTTCCCACCGGATGACGGGCAGCAGCGTCCTCTGCGTATTTTAAAGCGTTACTGCGAGGAGCAACTCACTCGCCAACCGTGGAGGTTATGGTAATTACCCCCAGGATCTATAATATGCAGGTTCTACTGGGGAGACCCATGCCCAAAAGTGGGTCATCATGTGGGTTGATATATAATTTGTCGACTGTTTTCAAAGTCACCCTGTATACGCGAGTTAAGAAACTTATACTGTCAACTGTCTTCGTAGATATAAGTGAAGGTATATTATGCAGTTACTTGGCTTTTCTGACATATTTACTACTAGACCACCCAGAGTAGGCCCTTACTATGTTATAAATCGTTTAACTATCTGACAGCTCGCTATCCAAAGTTGTCCCTTGGCGAACTATTCTCCTGATAACGCTCATAAATACCTACCTTATACTTCATTGACCGCTCTGTATAAAATGCTGTGCCTACTACAACATGCAACACTATGATTTTGGCTATGTTTATAATAATACTTAATATTATAAGAAACATTTTAAAAAAATACGGCTTCCTGCCTCCTGGATAGGTAGGTAGTTACTGCGATAAGTCGCCTTAGTCCTTTCCTAAGTTTTTGAATTACAATTAAGTACCTTTCTAATAATATGGGATCCAAATCAGCAAAATTAAAACATATATATATATATTTATTTTTATAATGTTAGTGTAGAAATTCTGAACAGAATACTTTTATAATACTTACAAGCAGAAGTTTCACCAAAATCCGAAATTGTATCCAACCGAAAGTGTATTGTATAGAACAAACATCAATTTACTTTATCGAGATAATGGAAATAAACTAATAAAGCATCTTCATATTTTTTAAATGTGCTCAATAAGTCCATTTCATAGGTTGCTAAGACTAACCTAAGACGGCATTTACAACTAAAAAAAACCATGCTTACGAGCTATCAATATGTCATGTGGCAAAAATATATGTAGGCCTATGTCACACGGACCATAACAACTAAATACATACAAACTACTGTACTAGTAGTTTAGGCGCAATGATGAAATACACGAAAATACAAACACACCTAGACTGCTAAAAACAGAACCGTTCCTTTTGGCTTCGCTGTAGTCGGGTAAGAATTTAATATTACGCATAGGTGAGAGTAAGAGGCAACTTCTAACAATGTCTAGACGTTATTTTTCTATCTAAATGACTTTCCCCAAGCCCCAGGCTAGCAGCGAGGTTATGTATATAATACATATATGTATAGAATCTCTTCCAAAGGGCGAGTATTCTATTATTGCCCGGTCACAAGTTAACGCTCTAATAAGTAGCTGTAAATTTTGTTTCACATTTTGGTGATTGATGTAGGGTTCACTTCAGGTGTCTACATCATTTTAATTGGTAAAGTTATAGGTAGTATGTAGGAATATCTACCTACTCCAGTGATAAATAAAATTAATTTATTAGGAAGTAGACGAGTTAAGGAAAGTGGACGGAGTCGTCCAGAGGGATATTTACATACTACCTATTTAACTCATCACAATCACAATCGCTATTCGGAGTCTAATAACTATACAGGGTGTACCGTGGCGATGCCACACGGAGGAAAACTACCTTAAATATTGTAGTTGGAACATTTTACTGAAAGAAGACTTCATTTTGATTATAAAATTATATATACTACGGGTCTTATTCGCGTGAATAATTTAACGTAAAATATCTTGTTTATTGCCCGATGTTTCGACCGCATTGCAACGGCCGTGGTCACGGGTAGACTGACACAGAGTAAGTAATCACTACGTAGACTGACTTAATTTTTATGTTAAAAATCGTTCGAACTATATTTCAAGATTTTTAAATAATTGCCTGTCTTAACTGTAGGTACTCGTAAATCGAACTCACAAAATTTGAAAAAAATAAGTATTCAGTAAAAAGTTCTATTTACAATATTTTATGTAACATCGCCGCGAGACAGCCTATATAATATTGTAGGCAATTGTTAGACTGAACTGACCAGCTAGAGAGACCTTTAGAGTGGGTACTTTCTTGTGCTCCACCTGATACTGGTGGTAACTGATGATATTGTTGTACACTCATTGAAAGAAGTCATTTATCATCTCTATACTAAAATTGTACTACAGTTTTATAGACAACATGCATTTTTGAGACGGAGAAGATAATTATTGATTAAAAAAAAAATAATAATAAAAAGTTTTTTTCATTGTTAATTTTTTCAATATACATTTGGACAGCTGTCATCCGAAGTTTTTGTATCTGATTGTTTACCATCCATTTACTTTTTCGATATTCATATCTATAGTTCTCCACCTGCGTAGAAATGCAGGTGGGCACAATAGCAACTTTTTTCACTTAATAGTACTTGACAGTAGTTGGAGCACGAGGACATACAATAGGAAGTAGGTACCCGTTAGAGTGCTGTCTTGAACGCTTCAATAAAGTCCAAAATCCTTGATCTTCGCTTCCCTTCCAATAATTCCCAATTACTCTAAGAGCCTAATAATCTAATAGCAGACTATTAGCGGCATAGGGCTTGATTATTCCAATTACAGATTCGATTGGTTAATATTGATCATAGTCGTTATTCCCCTAAATGTCTGCCTAACTAAATGTACCTACCAGTCTCCTTGAATAGATTAGCTCCATAATTCCGAGCAAATCGAGATATCTTATCAACATTACCACTGTCGGTCCATAGATGGGTGACAGTTTTCGAACATTCTCACACCCCACGCCTCGCAGAGCATGTTAAGCTGTCGGTCCTGCGCCTAATCTCTCTCCCCGGACTATGAGAGTGAGGGAATAGAGAGTGCATTTGTGTTTGCGCACTATAATACCTCCTGCGTAGTTAGCTAGTCTCTGATGAGATTGGCTGCCGCAACCGTAATCGGTTAGAAGACTATTATTGTTAAAATGTTCTTAAAATGGAGCATTAGAACATGTGAAACTTTTAAACATCATTAACATAAACGAAAACTATTAACAAATCAACATTTGTTAGGTAACAGATTCCGATTTGAGTCTCCAACGCAAACAGCGCATTGTAGGTATCTGTGTGTCTGTCTGTGAGAACGTAATGTCTTAATAGATAAGATTTTAGTCTTCTTCTTAGAAATCTTTCAGAGCTATGATTGAAGAAAAGTCGTTTAGCCGAGTCGTTTTAAACATAAAGAACTGTTCATCTCACGTGTCAGAGTGTTTTTAATGTGCAACACATTTGTAAACCAGGTGTAAACTCTTTAAAAAACAGCTATCTCAAAATTGAATTCAACGTACGTAACGCCGAAAACACAAAAAAGAATCATGAAACAGAAAAAATGAGTCGATATGATCATATAATATTCTCTTTGTGATCCAAAGTGCTGTCTCGTAGAACACTTCAATATTCACAATCAAAATAGGTATTCCTTTCTCGAATGACAACGGAAGATCGCTCTCAAAGTGACATCATAAAACTTAAAATATATCCCCCATTTTAATAAATAGAGTTTGTCGACTGAAATAGATACCCGCTGATTGTGTGAAGCCACAGCAATCGATACTTTTTGTTGCACCTCAATGTAATAAAACGTGTGGGTACCTCGTATCTTCAGCCGGTATTGTAGTACCTATTAGCATTTTGATTACTGCAACGTTAATTGATTTTATTGTCTAACAACTGGTTTGGTTTATAAAAACAAATCATATTGTTTCTTTCGATTTTATTTAACTTAAAAAGAATGATTTAATTGCCACAAATACAATATTGCAATATCGTGACTAATTGTGTTTACTACTTCTTATTATTTTTGCACGTATTCCGACAACGAGGCTTCCAATCACTATAAAGCAATGTTGTAGCATGAGAACACAGCGTAGTTTTTAAATGAGAACTCTTGTTACCTTTCTGTTTTTTGTTAAAAAATAAGTAACTCTACTTACTGCGACAGTCTCGACATCGAAATTTTACTAGGATTGTTACTTTAGATGAAACCATCCAAATAATCGCTAAACACAGAAATATTTTACAACCCTGTTCATTCGACGGTAAAACTGAGATTGTTTTACCCTTCCGAGCTATTAGCAATGAGAAGGGTTTCGCTTTCGAGGGTGCCAGGGAAGGTACTCAGCCACGAGCCATTGTTAGAGTACCTACACACTCATGACTCATTACGCTTTGAGTCTACGGTACCTCGTGTGTAAGTATTTGTAGTAAACATAATTGTTATGTTTGCTTACGGTTCTTATGTTTGCAATTTTGAATTAACTACTATGACACGAGTATCTGCGTGTAATGTACTTATTGAGAATTTATCGCTTAAGTAGAAGATTGGATATAATTCAGGTTCATAATGTTGTAAATTGTTAAAAGGGAATATATCATGAACTCGCAATTTAATTACTATTTTACTATGTTGTATAATTTCAATTGATAAGGTACAAAGAACTTTCGTTCAAGGTTTATCAAACATTGTGGAAATCTATGAGTAAGTAGGCAAATATCTCTTTTCTAGTCATCGCTCTCTCTTCATACTAATAGCTTTCTATTTACAGATCACAAACTTGGTGTAAATTGAAGTCATAAACAACAAGCAACAAAAATAACTGATTGAAATTGTTTTTCAAAAATATCTCTCAGTGGTGCCAGTAGCGCCATCTAGCGGAAAATGGGTGAAATAGTTGCCGCTTATCGTGTGCGAAAATAGTTGCCGCTCTTGACTCGCGCTTTACAAAACTGTGGAAAACTGATGCTCTACTAGTTTCCTAGTCTTTCGATAGATGGCGTTTTGCTACGAAGTTACAAGTACATAATTCGATGTAGAGATGTCATTGTGGTTTTAGAAACACTAAATAAGTCCATCTCCTTTCCCAATAGGTACCTATGCAGGGGCGTAGCTAGCCTTACAACAACAAACTGGTTCCAGTTGTTGTATATATTGTATACCCAGACTAGAAGATTAGAAGGGTTACTAATAACCCTTTTAATACTATGTCTGGGTCTGGGAGGAATCGCACCCAAGAAAAACTCTTGGAAATGAGTTTTTGATTACATCTTATCAAAACAGCCGTCTATTTACGTTGAAATCTTCATATGCTATAGCACAGAAGACATTAGCACTACAATCTACTGGTAATAGTAGTTTATTAAACATTTAGATGAGTATGCTTATTGATCGATCATATTAAAGTGCTGTCAAATCGAACCATAGGTAATTAACACCATTATTTTACTAGGTAGGTAGTATTGATTAAAATGTCAATGAACTTAGATCGAAATCCTTTAGTCCGTCAAAAAACTATTTAAATATAGAATGAATATGGTATTGATTGACTGATAAAAAGGTACGGTACAGATTACTATAGACACACATTTTTCAGTCGAACGCCTAAGGACGCGACACGCACCAATTGCTAGTAGGTAATGTAAAGAGGCACGCGATCGTGGCCTCACTTCCTGGTTGCGACTGAAATCGTAACCTTCAAGGATTCCTCACAAACAATAACTTAGAAGTTTTTACGAGATGCGCTTACCAACTAATAAACGCATAAGCATGCGACCTCACTGCCTCAGGTGTCTTTAGTATGTTTCGAAATCAATATAATAATGTCTTAACTTCAGATATCAGGACATTTTTAAACCGTATTATCACTTTTACGTCAATAATGCAGCCAAATAGACGTCAATAATTCTACTTAGTAATTGTAATGCGTAAGAATGTCCGTGGGTTCGTCCTACTTTTATGCAGTATATTTTTCAAATAGAGATAGTAGCGTTACACATTGTTCGTGGAACCGTTGTTGGAGGAAATTCCCATTCACAAAATTTGACTTTTTCCGTCATGAATTCGTGATGCATCAGGTGCAGCTCAGGCGGTTTAAATGAATAGGCATTTTTTTATCGGAAAAAATATTGAAATCATTTCTGATATTTGCGACTGGTGGATTCTATAACTAAGTACTTTACACAAATCTCTTAAAAAAACAATGCAAGGATTATTAAAATGTACATTCTGATTCTAGTTTGTTTACCATATCAAATGCGAAAGTCAATGTTTTCCTTGTGTTATCATGTTATCCTATAATTACAATTTGTTTGCTCTACATTGCTCTACCAGATTGTAAGTTCTCCCCATGTTGATATCAAACTCTCGACGGGCCTACATGTTTATTAAATTTTCACGACTATATTACTGTATCGACTTGAGGTATCGACTAAGTATCGGTAGTGTGCAAATTTTAGTTCCTGGTCTGGGTTTACTTTGTGTCCGTGACTTCTGCCGTGTCAGGCCTATCTACGTTAACTTAAGATACATGAGTTACGTGTAACAAATGTAATTTGTATTTTTTTAACGTCCTTTATATCCAGAGCTAACAATTTTTTAAATATATTGTACCAATTATTAGTACGACCCTATCACATTACTCACGTAACTACGATTTTCGCCTAATTAGTAATGGTCAGTTGCTGTAAATTAAGATACAGTAAAACGCTTGACAAATTACAAACACTTATGTGAAATCATAACTCCGTTATCTAATAGATACATGACATCGCCGTGACAGGTTCGTACAGGTCTTTTCGTGGACGTGCATGCAAGTATCTTCCCGGCCGTCCGTCGCTCACGCGCCGTATTTACATTATGATTGTTTATTTGAATTCTATTAGCGGTCACGGTCATTATGTGCTCCGTAAAATAAATTATAACAGTGCATTATCATTAAAAATACTAAATATTGTGAATTATACATATGTGAATTGATTAGTTTTCTACAAAATGAGTGAAAACAGACGTTTATTAATGGTGAATATGGCAAAAAGACAAAAAATCATAGAAAATAGAGGAAATGTTATCAATTTTCAAGATCAAAATTTCAAAACTCAAGTTGCAGTTGATTTGTCACCTAGATCAGGATTTGAAAGGTCAGTAATGAGCCCACTATCAGACAACATGCAAATGCATTGCGAACAGTCACTACCATTATCACCTAAGCAATACACAGAACTTCAGCCCGTCATACCAAAACCCAATATTTTACCAGAACTAAACAAAGACGATTTAGCTGAATTGAATGAAGATGTGCCATTCTCTGATCTGAGCATCAGCTTACACACTACCAATTTTCCTAGTTTCGATACTAATATATTGATGCCTTCTGAAATTAGTTTTGTTAATACACCAGAACAAACCTTTTTTCAAGAACCTTTTATTTTGAGAAATGCATCCACACCATTACAAACTTGTAATAATAACTCTGATCAACCATGCCATAGTCAAGACCATTCAAACGATGCACAAAATCCAAATCTATCACCACAGATAAATCAAGTAACAAATAGTGAACATGTCACAAACAATTCTTTTGAAAAAAGCACCGAAGAACTGATACACCAGCTTAGTAACGAAAACTTTTCAAAATCGCATGATGACCTACCCAGCAATAAAAAAAATACAGCTAAAAAAAGAGAAAGGGATCCGACTAAAAGACTTGAAGTAGAGAAAAAAATATATACTTTAAAACCACCATGCAGGAAAGAATGTCGTAAAAGATGTTATGAAAAATTCAGTGAACAAGAAAGAGAGGAAATTTGGTCAAATTTTAGAGGGCTTGACAAGCAAGAACAAAGAAATTTTATATCTAGACATGTAAAAAGATCAAAGAAGTCAATAATAACCAAACAAAATTCAAGACGAAATAACACTTTAACATGGACACTTCGGGATACTATAGTATGCAAAACATTTTTTTTAGGTACGCTTGGGTTTAAAAATGATCAAACGGTAGTAACTGTATTAAAAGCCAATTGTAAGCACAGAATTAAAAATGTTCATGAAGTACCAGCAGCCCCTGAACAGCGTGGTCGAGCTAGACCATGGAACTCATTTCCTGACCATTATAAGCAGGACATTATAGAGTATATAGAGAAAATTCGTCCAACAGTTTCACATTATAATTTGGCTCATGCTCCAAATAGGCGTTATTTGCCATGTGGAGTGTCTTTCATGGATTTATATAGATCATACATAGCTTTCTGCGATGAAACTCAAACTAGAAAATGCTCCTGGGCATATTTTCATGGCATCATCAAACAAATGAATTTGTCTACATCTCTTCCTAAACAAGACATTTGCACATTATGTCAAAATCATAAAGAGAAACACAGTGAAGAAGAGCACCATTGTGACCATTGTGATTGCCAGTTTTGTAATATTTACCCTACGCATTTAAAAAATCGTAATTTATCAAGACAATGTTTAGAAGCAGACGTTAACGACGCCGATATTACAAAAAAAGTATTTACAGCAGATATGCAAAAAGCTATATGTATGCCAAAATTGGAAACCAAGGACTATTATTTTTCACGTAAGTTGGTATTATTTAATGAAACTTTTGTATCTCCAGGAAAAAATGAGCCAGCTTTTTGTATGGTATGGCATGAGGGAGAAAGCGGCCGTAAAGCCTATAATATAGCCTCGTCTTATGTTCACTTCATCGTTAACTATGCTAAGGACATTCAGGAAATTATAATTTATTGTGATAACTGTACAGCCCAAAACAAAAATCGTATTTTATTTACTGCAATGATTCGGCTGATAAATTCCAAGGAATTGATTACCGCTAAGAAAATAAGATTTGTTTATCTGGAGCCTGGTCATACTTATATGGCAGCTGATGCAGTGCATGCGTGTATTACCAACAAGTTTACAAAACAAAAAAATATGTATGATCTGATGGACTATGTTAACACTATGAGAGCTTCGCGTAAAAATATGGTCATAGAAATTATGAAACATGATGACATGATTGTATTCAGTGATCAGTTGAAAAAGAATGCGTTTCCAAAAAATTACAATATTCAATCTCTAAAGGTAGTGGAATTTCGAAGAGATTCCACTCGCATGTTTGTGAAGAATGCATATGATGAGGATGACTTTAAGGAATTGGATGTGTTTCGCAAAAATATATTGAATATGGACCAGTCCGAATTCTTGAATGAAGTACCACGTGAAGCAAAAATGAGGGGTGTAAGCAAGGAAAAGAAAGAGGATTTGTTGAAATTATGCGATTCCTTGCCTATTGCCTTCCGCAAGTTTTTTGAAGATTTAGGAGAAGGAGATGTCTTGGATTTAGACGGAGAGTTGGACATTTGAGAATTTTACTTAGTTTCTACTTTTAACTTTGATTTAATTTTGTTAGTATTTTTTATGAAGACTGATTATAATATGAGTATATTTTAATAATATTTTGATTACAGCTTTAAATTTAACCATACAGTTCCTTTGATATAATAAGAGTTTAATTTTGTTAGCAATTATGCAAACTGATTACTTATGTTTGATTAAATGTTTAAAATTTTGCAAAGCGTTTTACTGTTGACCACACGCCTGTAATCAGACCAATTTCAGTTAACTTATAAATAACTGAGTTTGGCATAATTCACCTTAGAGGACTTGTCACAGCTAACTCCTGTATCATAACTTACGGGGGATCGTGTAACAGGTAATGTATGGACAGCTTGTCGTGCCTACCTCTGTTATTGAGTTTATTTTAATAAGTATGGGAATTAATAAAAAAAAAACTACATCCCGGTATTCAGCACTATTAAATGTGTTATATTATTCAAAGATATCACAGTGTTAATGCAATTAACTTTCTAGAAAAACGCAAATATCTGAAAAAAACTTCGAAATGCGATATCTCAAAACTATGATTTTTAACTTAACGTAGATAGGTCTGACACGGCAGACTTGTATGTTTGTAAAGTCCCCCGCGATACAGGGCTTGTAAGCTACTGCGGGAGGCGTCATAAAAAAAAAATATAATGAAATTGCTAAAGCAGATGGTTTAACTATAAAACTTATTTAAACACATAATTTTGTTTATACCTAAATGACTACTTTATCCTCATATTTACACATGACCAAGCACGTGTGACAGTTTTATCAGTTCGTATGTTTATAAAAAGGCGTAACAACAAGTTCAAGGTTTTAATGATAGTTTTCCTTGGTTTTTACGTTTGGACAATAAAAAACGTAGGTATAATTTATGCATAGCATTATGTAAAAAGTGAGTTGCACACTTACAAAATGTATTGGTTTTATTCAGGTTTTTATTGACCTTTTTTATTAATATATTAATTAAAATATAAATGTTATAACTTTTTGACGTCATTCCAAATGATGATGAAGAAAATCTAAATATATTATTTTTCTAAAAAAGATAACTAGCAATGTGGGATTGTGGTCCATATAATATAAACTAAAAAGCAAAGGTAACTAAGAAGTTGGTGCCTAAAACATAAAACTACATTTCCTGACACCAACTTCTAAGTGTTTAATTATTTTTTGTTGTTGTGCCTATATCAATTTTTTGCTTTTTAGTTATATTTATTTTTATTTATATTTCATTTTGAAGTCGTTTTTTATTTTTTGGTAAAAAGTTTTTATATTAATATAACTATTAAAAATGATTTTCACGTGGTAGGTAGTGATATATATATATACATATATATATACATATATATATATATATATATATATATATATATATATATATATATATATATATATATATATATATATATATTGTATTCGAACTCTTTCAAAACGACTCAACCGATTTTTATGATTTTTTTGTAAATTTCGTAGGTATGAGTATAGTAGGTCGTAAAGTAGTTTTTTATCAACTGACTTTAAAAAGGAGTAGATTCTCAATTCGACTGTATTATTAATATTTTTTTAAATGTTTTTTTTTTAATATAACTTATATAATGATTTTCACGTGGTAGGTTGTGCACAAGTATGTGTGCAAGAGGTACACTCGGTTGTCTCATGATTTAATTTAAATTATTCGGTATGTCATTAGTCATTCGTATTAATGTCAGGTGCTTTAGCCAAATTGTTGATTAAGTTAAAATCAATGTCATAATTTTGTTGCATAATAGAAGATTAATTAGTTGGAAAGATGTTATGCTTTTTATACTACTTAAAAATTATTTATGTTTTTCCTCAAACCTTAAATTTTTTAACCTCTACGTGACATTATGCAAATTGAAAAAAAAAAGTTTTTATTTAAATATTATAATGTCAGATGGAGTTTGTATATCAATACTTCTTAGTATAGGTACTACAAAGAAGTGTCTACAAGCATCTACTCCCTACTATTAAGTACTGAAAACCTGTACCTACCAACATAAACAATTAACTAACGATAAGCTACAATTTTTAGATTTGCAACGGAAATAAGGAAATAATATCAAAATTAGAACTTTTGAGGAAGAAATTTAAAACAATTCCTTCAAACAAATCTTGCGTTCGCTACAAAAAAATCTTTAAATTTGGTCGAATTGTCACAATCAAATAATGATCCGTCATACATACGACACTTTTTTTATTTATTTATAGAAGATAAGATAAAGATTTACGTAATTCATCTTTTTACAGATATAGGTACATTATGTCAAGGAACGTAACGCATATTTAGTCTTAGAATTTCTACATAGGTAAAAGTGAGTAAAAGCTACAATCTAAGTACTAATCGTATAAACAATCAGTGGAAATCTCGTTATCTTTTTGACGTGACAACGTCTTATAATTCGATGGAGCCGGCTGAACCCACGAAAAAACATGACGCGTGCGGCGTTACCTCGCTCTGAGGCGTTCCATTTAAGTGCATGCGAGAGCGCGGAACGAGCGACAAAGAGGCACAAACGGACTCCGCGTTCGGCAGCGTACGACATCTGTCTCTCTCCTACTTGAGTGACTGATTGAAATGTATTATTGTACAGCAACTGTGATTGAATAAAATTAAAATTTTTTTTTGAAAAATGAAACCATTCCATCAGTATTTTCTTATGACGTTGTCACGTTCAACTATCGTCAGTAAACCGACTTTACAGACAACCGATTTTTTTTTTTTTAATATATGGGCTTGCTCCCGATTTCGATCATGCATTCATGCCTGATGAAAAGCACCCAGAAGATGCTTATGCACTCTAGTCTTAAAAGTGTCCGGGTTATAATTAATTGGAAATGCCGGCAGGGAGTTCCACACTTTAGCTGTTAGCATAACAAATGTAGAAGCGTACCGCTTTGTGCGACAGGTGGGTATAGCCACAACGTGTGGATGGAAGCCTGCAGTACGCCTAGATGTCCAATGATGGAAAGGAGACGTCTGGATCAGTACATGGAGTTTTGTGAACTCTCTCCGTGGAACAATCTGTAGAACACCGACAAGTAGGCCTGTGGAGCTTCGTCGTTTATAAGTCTAATGGTTCTGCGTTGAATTGGGTCTAGAGAGGTCAGTTGGTACTTAGACGAGCCATTCCACAGATATTCCATGCGACAACAGTACACCATGCAAGAACTGACTTGTGCTTTATATAAAGTAAAAAGCTTATACTTTGGTCACTGTCTTGACCTTTTCCTTTACGCACATTATGATATTGAAGTCCTTCTATAAAATCTTTTTCGGACCCTCAGCGAATAACATAAATAATACTTCTGTTTTAAGAATCATTCAGTAAAACAAATCTGGACTGCTATCAAAATTAGACATTCTGAAAGTAACGTTAAGTGATTTGTCCATAAGCGGAAAATTGCCTACTGTTCTTTGCTTCTCTAAAACGTTCATAAAAAGTGGTGTAGAACAATTTGCCAAACTACGCGGGTATACCCTATGCTCTCATTAGTCTAGAGTGAAATCAATAGGTTTGCTTCTATACCGAAATAGGTGTTAAAACAAAAGAACTTTTATTTCTCAAGAACCTTGCTTGTAGCGAAGTTTTTGAATGCTGTGGCGTAGAAGTGATAGATAACAAATTTACTGTTGTGTGCATTTATCGTATGCCTAAATCACATGTGAATATAATCTTTGAACGGTCAAATAACTTGTTGTATAAACTATCCGCTACTAATAAAAAGATCATAATAGTAGGTGACTTAAATATGCATATACTAAAATACGACTAAATTGTGCAATAATTTCTTGAAATTATAAATAATTACAATCTTACATTTTATATTAATCAACCGACTAGACATAAGTCGTGTGTTGACCACACCATAGGCAGCCAATTTCGAAAAGCTCATGGAGAAATACAAAATTTGGGTCTATTAGATCATGATACTGCCCAGGTATTAAATATACCTGTTAAAAAAGTGTTGAAGCAAACAAATCCCCTAACTATTACAAAAAGAGACTATGGTGGAAGTAATGTTTCAAAGTTCCTGAAATGTATAAACAGCCTAAATTTTAGTGAATCATTATTAAAGACAAACAGCAATATAGCATTTAATATCTTCTATGACGATTTTCTTTTGTTCTACGATCTATGCTTCCCCCTAATCAAACAAAAAATAAAGTTTAAAAATGGAAATTTAAAATGGATTTCCAACGGCTTAAGAAATTGCTGCAAAAAAAGAGTTTTACGCTGCAAATTTTACACAGAGAAAAACAGAAAGAGTAAGGTTAAATACAAAATATATTCTAGCATTTTAAGACGCTGTTTACGTCAGTGAAAAAAATCTGCAACCGCAAAGTGATTTCAAAGTCACAAAATACATGTAGAGCCGCTTGGGGTATTATAAACGACACAAACTAAAGTAACTCGGTAAACTATAGTTATAGATGAAATTATAGTTGATAATTATTCTATAAAAAACCCTCGAGAAATAGTAACATAATTTAATAATTATTTTATTAGCCTGACCCAAGTAACACAAATAAAACTTTACTGCAGAATAGCTTGTTCTTGGAACAGTTTACAATAACAGAAATACAAAAAAATATAATGGGATTAAAAAAATCTAATTCGGTCAGTTATGATGGAATTACCACAGACATTCTAAAGAAATGTTCCCAGGTAATTGCGCCTGTACTTTCATACTTGGTTAATTCTTCTTTTGAACAAGGAATTTTTCCAGACCGGTTAAAAACTTCGATAATTAAACCGTTGTATAAAAAGGACGAAAAAACCGATATGGGATACCAAACATTTTTGAAAGAGCTATGCACAGCAGAATGACCTCTTTTCTCAACAAATACAATGGCAAGTCTAGTACTCTAGCAGCGTTTAATCTAGCTAATGAAATTATCTAATATATAAAATTCTCGTGTCACAGTTTTCGTTGCCATACTCCTCCGAAACGGCTTGACCGATTTTGATGAATTTTTTTGTGCTTATCCGGTATCTATGAGAATCGGCCAACATCTATTTTTCATCCCCATAAGAGTTTGTTTGTTTGTTTGAACGCGATAATTTTAGGAACCACTGGGCCGCATTGAAAAAATATTTTATTGTTGGATAGTCCATTTATCGAGGAAGGCTATAGGTTAAAACATCACGCTACGACCAATAGGAGCGGAGCAGCAATGAAAAATGTTGTAAAAAAAAGGAAGAAAAAAGAAAAAAGGGAAAATTTACGCAGACGAAGTTGCGCGGGTCAGCTAGTAATAAATATAGATAAGAATTTTCCAACAACGGTCACTTTCTTCGACATGTCTAGGGCATTTGATTTCGTGTCTTATAAACTATTATTGCATAAATTACAAAACTATGGATTACAAAACTATGGAATTAGGAGACAAGTTTTAGATGGTTCGAATCATACCTATCAAATAGGCGCCAATGTGTGGAAATACGTTGTAAAGAGAAAGATAACTGATTATTAGTTCAGTTCAAATCACCGTTCGCCATAAAAAGTTGTAGAGTACTACAGGGGAGTGTCCTGGGCCCACTATTATTATTATTATGCCTAGTCTGGCCATAAGTTATGTTACAAATGAAAATGCATTTTTTTTAATGAAGTTATGTGATATTACTATAACTTTTATGTAAATATTTACTAAAGTCTCAGCAAAAAATAAAAACAATATTGTATTCAAATTGGCCACCTTTTGCTTTTATACAGGCCTTTAATCCGTCTGGCCACGAATCTATGGATTTACGCACTGTTTCCATGGGAAGTTCCGCCACTGCTTGCTCTAGAGTTTTTTTAAGTTTGGGTAAATTTCCAGGCTTGGGTAGTTCGTGCCTTGTGAGCAGGAAACTCCACAGTACATTTTTAAAAAGTGTATTGCTGAGAGGTTTCACAACACGATCCAAGACTGTCTCTTGATACACTTTGGCTGAAGTTTTCACTTCTTTTTCACAAAATGTATCTTTGTGATGCCTTGACAAGACACGCCCCACTAAACTCTCTCACCAAATTTTTATTCAATATTTATCTTTTTATTGACTGCTTCTGTGGCGGGGTGGGAGTGTGTCCGATTGCTGCGCAAGAGGTTGTGGTTTCGATTCCCACACGGGACACCACTTTGTTTAATCCACAAATTGTTTTTTCGAGTCTGGGTGTATTTTGTGTCCGTGACTTGTATGTTTTAAAGTTCCCCGCGATACAGGGCTCTACTGCGGAAATGTCTAAAAAAAAACAAAAATCAAAATTAATTATTTGACGAATTATCATTGTATCTGAATGAACTCTAAATGAATGAAATCTAATATTATTGTTTTGAATTATGTTTCTTTTATATATTTTATTACTTTATCATTACTTTTTGTTATTTATCTTTATTACTTATTAATTTTTACAATTATAATTTATATCACAACTATTGTAATGAAATTTTTCACATACTATTTTAAAGCAAAATAGAACATGCAGATTTAACCTGAACACTACCACTACCACCAATGTATTTACTCTATTTTATGTAAAATAAATGATTTCTAATTCTAATTCACTAAAGTGTTTTTCTCAAGGGAATAACGAAGTCAATAGACGTATTTGAACTTGTAGGTACAAGTACGGTGTTAGCCCAAAATATGTACAATTCAATGTTATGTTACGAGTATGTGTCCTCTTAACCCATTTTAAACCCTTTCTTCTTTTGTTCCAGGTACTGACCGTGGGAAAGACACACGACCTTGTTAACCCCTAAACAAAGACGTTTGGCTCATCTTAAATTATTAGTACTTACCTACCTACTGAATTGTTTACCGTATTCAAAATAATTATATAAAAAAAATTACCTACTTTACAACAATTACATATAATTAAGACTTTCTTATAATCTGAAGATTATAAGAAAGTCTTAATTATATGTAATTGTACAAACACTTAAAGAAATATGTGTTTTTTGAGGAAAAATGATCATAAAAGACATATGCGTGCGTTATTTTCGTAGAGTAGGCAGGTAAATAAATCCCGGAGAGAAATACGAGTAGACGGGTCTTCATCAAGGATGGAATTCTGCATGTTAATAGAAAGTATTGTGATTCACCTTGAAATTATGATTCAAAACAAATGCGAGCGAAGATTGGGACGCATATACTGGCGATGACATCATTACCTATAATTTCTATAAGTATATAAACCAAAACTAAGTACATAATATATTATTTCCATGACTTAATACTGCATTTTGTGTTAAAAAACAAAGTACAAGAATAATTGATTAAATATCTACGCTGATTGTAAATGCTTGTAAATGCGTAGATATCAAAAGTGTTACTGTTATCGCTTATTTTGAGTTTATTAGGATGTGGGGTACTTTATAGATATTGACACTCATTAAAGGATTACAAACTAGCTACATAGGTATATTGAAACTGACTGCCCTGATGAATAATGGACATTGCGTCTTGGAAAAATAAACATTTTTTTCCAGCGATACAGAACGGGGCACTATTCCTGAAACCCTGTCTTAAAATCACGTTAGGATATAGCGGCCATCTTTTTCACTCAATAAGAGCGAGAAAGGGACGCGTATGTTACGTTTTGAATGGGGATACGTGCGTGATCTTTAATAGTGTCCCTCTGAAGGGAAGTGGCTGGTGGTGGTTGCGCGCGCACAATTTTCAGGGCGCAGGACGCTTTTCTACAAGAACTATGAACTTTTAGACAGGCATAGGCTCAAATTTCTAGAGATTTAATCAAACAATTTTTACGACGACCATTCAAGGAAAAGATAGAAGCTTATCTTAATTTAACTTCATGATAACTATTGCTCTTATAAATTAAGTCGCCAATAAAAACTGTACCATTTCGTTTCGGATACAATCTTCCGTAACTGTACAGGGAAAGTAATGCCTAAATATATTTTTGGAAAGGAATCATATTTATGTAATCAAAATTAGGCTTCATTTTTGTCTACCGAAAAAGAAAAATAGAACCTGCCCTCTCTGAACTTTTGTACAACCTTCACGTACTTCGGCTGCCGATAGGGGCCGATGTATAACGACACTTCAGGTTTTGCCGGCGTCCATTGCGGAACGCACCCCTTGCTATATCTTTCAGTATTATTATAAAGTATCTCAGTCATATTTCAAAGTAAATTCAAAGTGTTATTCGTTCGTCTCCGACGAGGTAAGTTTTTAAGATGATATTTAATCACGAGCAATGACACGGCTTCTCGCGAACGCACTTGGAACATTCTAGTATTCTTCAATAATATCATTTAACGTCCACGGAGTAGTTGTCCAACATCTAGTTTTCTAAATATTGATCGTGTACACTCTAATCATTTATGTATTCGTTGTATTGAAATACATGCCGCTTATTGTTCTCACTCCCATCATGTTGGAAGCACTGAAAGCGTAAAAAGGGTAACACAAATTACTCTGATTTGATTACGCGTAGAACTATATTTTCACATTCAATATAGGCACATGAACGTTCGTACTTTTACGTATTACGCATCGAAGGAGGTTCTGCTTCTTTTACTACCACGGTATTTTTAAAAGCTTACCACGTTACTTACCTACTTTATATATAAACAGTTTAAAGTTTCCCTCGCCAATTGCACTAATTAGTAGATAAGAAATTAACTTCAATTAAGACGATTGATGCCGAAGGCTTTGTTGATTTATTTGATAGGAACATTTATTAGCGTTGAACGATTGATCTTTGATGAAACGGCTCGTTTAAAGAGAAATTGCATTGATAACATAAGAATTATCGGTTTGTTTGAGACAGCTGTAACACGATACTGTTATCAGCTACGTAAATAATAATAGACGACGTTATTAATGACGACTTTCGAGTAGTATGACTCTATTTGTATTGAGATTGGTCCTGTGTTTAGTCGTTAACTATGACGATACAAGGAAATTTTCACTAATCAGACCATTCATGCATGAATATTTTCAAACGCGTTAAGATTACTCATACACAAGATGGAGACTTTAAAATAAAATCAATGTTTTTATAGAGAAATAAAATGTTTATTCAAAATCTTTTATCGTATTTGCTTACGTTGTTTGAAAAAGCAAAAAGAATTATGTTGTATATTCATATTGAAAACTGGATGACGAACTCCCCACATCTGCTTCTCATCTAAATGAAACGGCAATGATCTAACTTCAAGGTCTTATTGGCGATGAACGTCATAATAATCAACATTTTCAATAATTAGACTGGGGAAGTACGTCTACCTAACAAAAGGCTGTAGTTACTGAAACAAATTGATGTGGGTATTCTGCGTCTGTATTGTATTAATATACAAGTAAAAATGATAAAAATAAATGTCAATAGATCGGTTTTCTATTGGGCAATCCAGTCATTAGGCTCACTTGTGTAAAAAGATCATTAATTTTGAGAGCAATTCAATGAGTCAATCTAGCAGCCCGTGTAGGAAGGCACTCAAGCAATTGGTTCATTTGACAGATCCGCCGACACACAGACGCCTACGACACTACGACTAATTTCTTTTTCTTCCAAATCGTTGGCTAAAGTATTGTGTAATGTCCTAGAGTAAATAACACTAAGTAATTGTTCTTGTTAGTTGTTGTTACATGTATCAAGTGTGTGGTAGGATTAATGGAACCTATAATGCAAGGCAAGTTTTGGTAGGGACTTAATTGTGTTTTCGAAATTTTCATTCGCTAAGTACGTTTATTTTTCCTGACTCAGTTGTGTAACAGAGAACAGTTAGTTTAATAATGATATGACTCATGATGTGCACTGTAAGTGACTCAGAGGCTATTCCATCACTGTTTCAAAATGTTTTAAATGGCGTTAAATACCGCGTGTTACCACATATTATTACCCTTAACCACTGAGGTGCGGTCTCACAGACACCAACGGCTACTATGAATGGAATATCATAACGTATCCTATAGGTAGGATTTTGGCCTTCCCGGTACCTTTCTAATCCCCAGTGACACACTAAACGCAATGGTGATTGAATATGCTAGGTTACTGCAACAGTTAAATATTTTCGTAGTGGGGTCTGTGAGACCCCACGTCAGTGTTAATGTAAGTTTTTTGTATGTCAAAATAGGTGGGTAATAACCAATCGATGCGACGGACAACCGTGTGTTGTCTATTGAGATTCCTAAATAACTCAAAAAGGGTAATTTGACTTAGGAACTTATTAGGTACCATGAATGAGTCGATTATGACAGTAGTTAATTCCTACCATTTTAATTTTACTGTTTACTCCTACTAAATAATGAACTGAAAACAAATACTCTTTCTTGGAAATTTTCTTTATTGGAGATATATTCATAAAGCCAGTGTCGTTTTTATAATTGAAAAATGAGCTATATGTAGCAAACAATTAGGTAATTATTCAGTATTCCTACCTACTTATTACAACAATTCCAATGGTGAGACTATGAGACTACAAACCTCCATAAATGGTTAAAACAGAAATATAATTCGTTAAAAAGTAGTTTATTTATCAGAAAAATATTGTTTTTTAATTTTAAATGTAAAATAAGTTAAATAATATTTTATAAGTTAATTAAACTAGAAAATACAACCAATATAATTTATGCTTTTAATTAAAACAAGAAGAGTTATACTCCCTCGGTTTTATAGGAACTTAATATAAATGTAGAAATACAAACAGAAACAAAAATAACTCTTATCTTTGATTTTAGTTTTAAATTATTAAAAGACAAAAAACCATTGCTT
This sequence comes from Herminia tarsipennalis, assembly GCA_945859575.2. Taxonomy (NCBI): domain Eukaryota; kingdom Metazoa; phylum Arthropoda; class Insecta; order Lepidoptera; family Erebidae; genus Herminia; species Herminia tarsipennalis. The sequence goes on from OX243835.2 coordinate 14,745,363, forward strand.
TTAAAAGTAACTGTTTATGAGAGTATTTTAAAAAGTTGGGGTCTAGGAGACCCCACGTCAGTAAATTCACGTCAGTGGTTAAGTATGGTTACTACTACTATACCTAAGCTTTCCTTCAGTGACGTGGAATGTGAAAAGCTTTCACCTCTAAGCTTTAGGTTTTTACTCTCTCTGTCGTCTGCTGATATGCCATTGCCATTCTGATCAGGGTCCGTCCACAGAATAGGAAACATTCATAGAAAGCGTGCTCGACGGACGTTTACATAGACGTCGCTTATGAACACCTCCGAGCAAAGTAGTCTAAAGTGGCATAATATTTTCGGCCGAAAACGACATCAATGTGTGTTGTTCGAGAGAAGTACGTATTAAGCTTACCTTATGTTCGCTTAATGTTGCTGATTCTGTATATCACCACCAAATTTTTAATCGAAACTTCGTTTTTATTGAATTAGAGTACTTTAATCCAATGAAAACGAAGTTTCGATGAAAAATGAGGGAGTAATATACAGAGCCAGCAACATTAATTCAATATCCTCGTGCCCGAATTCATTGAAAGTCGGAATTAATTAAAATAGTCCCCGCAAACTCAAGACATTTGAGACTACGAAAATTCATGAACTTCGTTTTAAAGAAATTGGGAATTGGTGAATATGGTATTAATTTTCAACTTAGCTAGAGACTTTTGACCTTATAATTGAAAAACAACATTTTTGTTGTTATTTTTTAAGTAATTAGGTCAATCAAGTGACAACGGCACTCCAATTGTAATTGAGGGGCATTGAACTTGATCATTAGGTATTCAATTGATACCGTGTGTACAAAATACGGATATTTTAATGCATAGGTACCTCATGGTATGTAATAAAAAATAAATGAGCGGAAAGTGGTTCACTTTGAATGATATTGGCACAAGAAAAAACAAACATTTGGATATTGACGTCATACATTCTAATATAATGCAAATGGATGTTAATGTTATGTAAATAATAGTTTTGTTATTCCATTTATTTTGTTTATTTTTATTGTTATAATAACATTTCAGTAATATGTTAATACATTTTTATATTATGATATTAGGAACTTAAGTCTGCAATCATACACTACTTATTTCAAAACAAGGTTCTACTACATCTAACTTTTCTCTTAGTACCTAATTAACAAATAAACCTTAACAACACAGTTCAATAAAAAAAAAACATTTTATCAATAGTTTATCGCCATGGAAATTGAACGTGATGCGGTTTTATACCAAATAATACAATTATAAAATAATAAATGCTATCGCTTTAAAAGATATTAACCGCACTTTGTGTTTGACGCACTTCATGTACTTGAAATTGCTTTATTGAAATTTCCCCGATTTGTCTCCGACAGTTACGTAGTTTCGGCTTCGACGTAACGAGGCGTATTTTTACATGACTTTCTTGAAAAGTCCGTCCAACAAAATGGCAAGTTGCCATTTATATTTCAATATTTGTGTTTGTCGTCCAGAATGCGAAGCTATCCTATTCTTTGTGGGAAGAATTCGAGGGGTTGTGGGTCGGTCTGTGGTGGCGGGGTGGGCGGGATGTCATGTTGAGGCTTCAAAAGCCATGGATTATTATTGGCGCCTTGTTGGACTCCGTCGGTTCGCTTTTGTCCCCCGCCGGATGGTGTCAAATATAGTTGGGGTAGTTTACCCTTAGGGCACATTGGTGGTCTCTCCGTTTTTGGCTGCATATTGGTTTCTGTAAAAGAAATACACAGTTTTATTAGGACACATATTTTTTGAAACAGTTGAAGTAATGGTAATCGTGCTTAGGACAGTTATTTATTTGCCGTGGAAGTTAAGAATTACTTTAAAGTATGAATATAAACACTTGTCTTACAAAACATGAAGTTTATCTTTGCGGTATGGAATTTTCCTAGAATATTTTAAATCATAATAATGTATGGATATAATAAATTGAACAAAAAGTGTAATTGAATCCTTGACTCTCTTATCACTTTTCACATATTTCAGCCGTTCATAGTGAAAATTCAATTTAAATAAAATTATAAACCAAGCTTTTAAATGTATTTTTCGAAAATAATAACTTTTTTTAAGAAATAATACTTGAGAAATATAATAAGTTTAAAAGTTTAAAATGATGTACAGTTTAAATTAAAGTAATTATTAGAAAAACTAGATCGAAAAATTAATACACTAGGGACAGTTTCACACACAGCACTTTCACACAATACTTACTTTCTGTGTTTATGCTGATATTTTCCAACTTAGATGTAATTACTAGTTCACCGTTTACCAACATTAATAATGAATATTTGAGAATAATTTTACGAGCACACAGCGTGGGTTGACGGTTTGATACTAAATGTGCTGTAGTTAGATTGGACGCGGGTTTTATATCGCTACTGAGTCACATTTGGCATAAGAAACTCTTTACATTGACCACGTCACTTCGTCTCTGACGCTCGATGTTATGACGGCAACACGATTTCCTCGCTGAGTCTAACCGCGTCTATACGTCTCGTCTGTGCGTACGATCAACCACTTTTGTGAATAATTTAAAACTCATCATTAATTATTAAAAAAGTATTTAAATAGATCGAATTACTCATCGTCTATATTATCTTTATATGACCTGCGTCATTCTCCTTTTGTTTACTAATGGATTTTTTTATATTTTTATTTTAATGGGTAGGAAATATGGGTGAAGGTTTTGATTGACCCTATTTATTGTAGAAAAATAAATGTCCTAACATTTTCCCCGACTTTAATAACCTCATTTGTTTTTCTAGAATATAAAGCCAAAAATAGTAAACATATTTGAATTTTAGCCTTATTATAACGTATTGTAGGTGACTAAACTGTCGACCTATTTATATTCAATTTATTTATGGAAAACATTAACAACCAGTTCTGGACAGACTGTCATTAATGACAGTCGCTACGAAGAAAAATGGTCGGACAAAACCTCAGATCAATTACTAAGACCATTGACGTAGAGAACAGGACTGCGCCATAACCTCACAAAATTGACCACTCTCTAGAAAGAGACAACGCTACTTTGTGGACAATACCTGTCAAAGGCCGCACGAGTTTTTCTCTCTTTCACGCTTTGCAGTCAATATTTACTTTTTGATTGAAAGGGATAACAAGGTCCAGGTCTACGTCAATGACTAAGACAAAATGGCACCCTTACTTAGACAAGTATAAACTAGCGTATAAGTCTATGTACATAAAGGAATAATTCTTAATTAGGCTATCAAAAATAACATAAACATAAAAGGAATCATGGATACCTATGTTTCAAAAATGTTTGTCAAAATGTCTATCTTTAGAAGGCGACATTGATGATACACTTCCTGTAACTACTTTCATAAATTTGTTTTAATCGGCGACATCAGTCGTAGTCCTATTTACGGTTATAAAAATACAAAATAAGTACAGTTGGTAAGAAAGAACTATGTCAGGGCCATGTACTTATCATAATTTTTATACAATTTTAAAACGAATTGCGAATATTTATGGTACTCGTGTTCTTGTGTACCTGTCGATCCGTGTCATTTGATAATAATAATAACTAATCAAGATAGCTCGTGCTGGTTTAGATAAATTATAAACAATAGTTATTGATTGGAATTTCTTCGTTGTAATTTTGTAAACAAGATTCAACCTTCTTCAAGGTTTAGGTAAACAGCTCCACATCAATTTCTGTACTTGCTACAATTAAATTATGCGGATGTCAGAAGATGATAGACATAATGTTTTATTTATTATTAAGTAATTATAAGTAATTAATATTATAATAATTATTAGGACGCAGCATAAGTTATTAATTAATAACAATCATTTGATGAGTTCCTAGATTACGCCAGACGCCAACTACTGACCAAGTAGGTTGCATGCGTCAATGCTATAAAAACAATAGTTTAGTCTAATTATGGTAAAGCATAACGGGTCTATTCAACCAGCATCTAGGATTTCCGTGATAGATTAAAACCAATTGTTCTAATGGTTCTGCAATTAAGCAGTGAAAAATTGACAAACTGACAGTATTTTTGTATTACAATACTATGGGGTCTTGAAATTGCTAGTCAGTATATTTATTTATTGCTAGCTTATTATATAGGTACAAAGTCACGCCATCGAAATTATTTTATCTACGTATGATAACACGTTTTATTTATTTACCTTCGCAAAGACGCAAGTCTTATCTATATATGTTACAATCGTTGGGCTTTGCAATAATTCCTTTAAAGTGCGTTGTAATATTCCAAAGGATATCATTATAAATGTACTGCTAAATAAGGTTGAGTTACTTTTCACGTAATATAATCACACAATCATGAAATCAGAATGACGCAAGCGCGAAACATTTGTCGTAGGAAAATTTACTTACAGTTTCATAATACACGTATCAATCTTCTATTGCCTTGGTGTCAGTAAAGAACTGGGTCACTATTGGTGATCATCATCTATTGGTGACGTGTAAGAGGCAACTAAGGAAATTTTAACAGGTGATACACATCCACTTTTAAGTGAAGTGTCTACGACCAATAGGTAAACTTTCCACAAGTCAGTTTTGGCAAGTCTCTTGCAATGTATAACGCTCGTAGCAAATCGATTTCATGTTTCTTATTGGTTAATTTACCCACTGCTGCAAGAAATTTACAAGCTGATACTGCAGATTCATGACTGCGATTACCAGTTCCACTGCTACGTGTCATAGCAAATCCTAAACAACAACTTTACATTATCTGCTTACATAATATTGTGCATATTATATTGCAAAACATAATATTAGCTTAAGATTTGATAACGAAGACATGAGCAGAAAATTAAGATCACTCTCTCAATTCGCTAACTCATCTGAGACCATCACTTTCATGATTTAACATAAACGTGTTTAATATAGAAAAGTTCGTATTTTTACAAGTACGACTTAAAAAATCTTAAGACTTAAATACCTCTCTTCTAGTGCGGCTTTTAGAGAAACGCAATTATTTCTACAGATATAATTATTGCATATTCTTACCTTGGGACAGTTCTGGCAAAGGTGCAAATTTATTAACCTTCCTTCATCTCCATTAAAATTGTGGTAATAAATCTCATTCTGTTGTGTGTGAATCAGTTCGGACAGGCTTTTATGCCTATATCCATTCCCATTAATCTGAGCAATTACGATATCATTAAGAGCCCGTATCTGCCATCTATTGAAATTGGCAGTAGGATTGAGTTTTGATTGAGATACATTTTGATGTAGACCATGTAATAATTGTGTGTTAGTTTGACTATTTATTAATTGTGGTTGGTACCTACTTTTTTGTGACCAATCATACATGGCTATTTGATCCCAAAGTAGACAGAGACTGACCCTACTATGACAACCAGACAACTGATAAATACATTGACAATACCTGGGACTGGTCTGTCGGTCTAGTGGTTAGTGACCCCAACTGTTAAGCCAAAACACGTGTTTTCGAGGCTGGGAGGGGCCAGGATAAAACTTTGTATGATGAGTCTGGCTGTAATTTAAACTTAGTTTATCTATCAATTGTTTGCTGGCCGTCGTTAAGCCAGTTTTTAAGATATAATGATTAAATTATCTATATACATACATATTATGCAAGCACACAATAGTAACCAGTAAAAACAATGTCAGTATTACGCAGCGTTCAAACGACATACAGACTGAACTTAGGTCACCTTCAGTTTAATGGACAAAGGGTAATGGGAGGTGAGAAAGCGTAATCAACATGATGAAGGTCGGTCCCTCCCAATGGCCGTCCCATGGGAGTGGGACTGCCGGTATGACGGCAAAGCGGAGTGCCCAATCACTTCCCATCAGTGTCTGAACACGTGTTTATTGCGTGCCAATGTTTGTCTGAAGTTTGTACGACAATATAAATAACTCTGGTTCAAATTAGAGCTATTTTTCCGACTAATATAATGTTCTCCAAATAGGTTATATCTATATACCTACTTACTCGTAGGTACAAACGTTTCTTCTGACACATTTCAAAACTGTCTGTATATTTTGGAGTAAGAAAGACTTTCTATTAAGCTCTGTTGGAGGGGGTGATGACCTCTACTTAACCCATCTACACCTACTTAAATACATAATGGAAAGCCTAACTCGGTTATGTCTCGGGTCTCGACAATGTAACTTCCAACGAAAACGATGGCTGCATCCAATGTGGATATTCCTTGGAAAATTATTTAAAAGAAATACGTATAGAATATTTTATTTCTTACGATAAACGGAGATAGTAGGTACTATACTGTGAGGAATTTTTATATTATGAAATTGACAGTTCAAGGGGTGATGGAGTGCCTAACTGATAAGGCAAAATTGGCATTATATGGAATTGTGCAAATTCCACATGACTCCGCAATCTATCAGTAGGTACCTAATCTGTAAACAGCAATTCATCAATTTAAATGACATAGGTACGCTTCTTTACCTATTTCTACCCAGTTTAGGAATGTATAATGTCCTTATATTTACATATCTACATATTAATCTATTTCAATGACGTCATAGAGCCAATGGAAATATCTAAAGTAAACTGAATTTATTTATATCGGCGCCGTTTATTTACATTGTTTACATAGAAAATCCAAGTTCCCGTTTTATGACGGTGGACCTACATATGGAAATAGAGTGTTATATTATATTTTGGTCTAACACACACAGTAGCACCTGTCTTCAACTGTCCATGTGCATGCGCATACAAATGAGTCTTAATCTCGTCAATGCTAAATTTAATCGTCATTAGTATAAAGTTATAAACGTATTACTCACATTACAATCTTAGCACTTACGTATATAACAACATACGTTATTTTACCAAATGTATCTACGCTAACATATTCAAAAATCTGATAAGAAACAGTTACTAACTAGGTAGCTACACATAACTGTAATAAAGCATGATATGTGCGACAACCCATTTCAACAAGCTAAATTATTACAAAACAAAAACCCAACTGCTTAAAATTAATTATTAAAATATTATGGCGCCAAAAATTCGCCATTTTATTTTTTTGCTAATTTTGATGTACCCAGTATCACTCTCTCAAATGATACGAATCTAAAGACACCTCTCAAGCTAAAACCTATTAAACCATTTGGACTCTACAGCATGCCAACGTGCATACAAAAAACACAATTCTCCTTCTTGCGCAGTTGGCTAAAAATAGACAAACACGTAAGCACTTTTTATACAACTATTCAGGCTGCTAACGACAGAAACTTCGATTGTCGTAAGTAAGTTTACACAGCAATGATGTAGATTGAATCATACGATAAAATCATAGGCTACGTGCGTCGATTCAAGACATTGGCGTCGGGTGATGCCTGTGATAGGAAACAAGGCGGTTCTATTATTAGAAAACCACACATCTTATTAAGTATTAAGCATACGTGTAACTTAATACCAGCTAAGTGCTCGAGTCAAGTGGTTTACGTAAAATGATTCAAGGTGTCTTTCTAATTCTGAGTTCATTATCGTAATTGTTTTGGAATGACGTGTTTTTATTACAATGATCTTGTGGACTTTGTAAAATACCCTCATAAGAGTATTCACTTTGGTTTTAATATTGGTTTTCGTGACTCATGCTATTTTATAGAGAATTAGTAAAAAGTTTTATTTTGAGTAGGTACAGTACGCTAGTCGTTTAGTATTTGTAAATATTGAAACCCACTCAGTACAAATATCGCATAGTCACAACTATTCATATTACCTACTCGGGCACGGATCCAAGGGGGGTGAGTTTAACAGGGGCAATAGCCCTGGCAATTGCATATTATCTCGATGATCATATGAGAGTTGCTACATGCATGTTCGATTCGGCATCATTTGGCACAGATGAACGTTCGGGAAAAAAAACGCTCGGCTTTGTCGAACGGCTTTTTTGAACTACCCGATCGGCACTTGTTAATCATACCAAACATGTGTAGTATATAGGTACCAGAATTTCATAAAACGAAATAAAAAAAATCATGTGATTTTTATTAACTACTATCAAAGGTCATAATCGTAGTAGGAGCTACTGCGATATTGATAGCTTTTCTTTGAAACATTCACTTAATTGTTCTCTCTCTACCGTGTTTTATTCATTCATGTTCGAGTTTTGTTATAAGACTTATGTAGCTGACTGTACTTACATACTAGAAACAATGTGAACGTTGTATGGTACAAATAAAATTCAAATGTCATTTTTTATTTTGTTCGAGTTTTTGGAGACGTCTGAGTAAGCACGTTAAGGTGACTCATGATTTCATGCCTTGTGTCTCAAAACCGTAACATAAGAAGGCACATGACGTACTTACAACATGAACACGTAAGCCCAATATGCCACACAAGTTCGTTGTCATTTAAAAACTAGTTTATTACTTTTTAGTTAACTTTGGACATCTTGATTGATATTAACATAATTTTCTGCTTATGATTTTAATTTAAAACAGGAAAAACTTAAAACTTTTTATGGTGTTGGTAACTACGGTTTAAGCTCGATTTCCTGCTTACGGTTTTAGTTTTTGTTATTGGGAAATCTCTTTTACGCACAAAATGATACAATGTACCTATATGTATGTACCCCATCTCTTTCCGTGGGTGTCGTCAGAGAGACTAAGGGATTTTAAACCGGAGGACGGGCAACAGCTTCCTCTGCGTTCTTTAAAGCCTTATTGCGATCGCCAACCCGTTCGCCAAGCGTGGCGATTACGGCATTTACGGCAATTACCCTCAGGATCTATATTAAGTAGGTTCTACTGGGGAGACCCATTCCCAGCAGTGGGTCATCATATGGGTTGATATAGTAGTAGTGTATGTATGTATACTGTATATGCTGCGATAAAGTATTATAATAAAGTGTCTTTATAATGAGAACGTAAATGTCAGTTACGTTGTGCCACAATTTTTGAGTAACAACTTTTTTACTGTCTCGATGGCACAGCGGGTTTGTTTACGACTGCTGTGCAAGAAGTCGCATCTTCGATTCCCACATGGCACACCACTTTGCGTGATATACAACTGTTTTTTAGAGTTTGGATGTACGTGTTGGATTATAAAGTGTTACACAGGGCTTACACATACCCTAGAATAAACGAAAAAAAGGAAAAATGAGTTCAACCTTGCCTCTTTGAGAAACAGGAAAAGAAAAGGAAATAATAAATTTAACTCATCACTATTTTGACAGTAGGTACATAACATATATCAAAATTGCTGATGATCTAGTGATGTTGATACCAAATGAAAAAAAATGTATTTTATGTAGCTAAACTTTAATTTATCGAATTAAAATTTACTTTTTGAGTCTGTACAAAGGAGTTTAGCCATCGTGTTTTCTTTCATAACGTTGACAAGTCTGGCATGAATGTCATGCCAGAGTTTATATATTATCTATTGTCTCTAGCTGTCAATCAAAACAGTCCAATAAGTGTAAGGTGATTTTATAATTTTGTAAGCTATCACAGAGTACTTTTTAAGCTATTTTCATTGTTGGATGGTACATAATGGTAGGTATGTACTTCCTCTAGATTAGGTTTTATTTTCAATTAAATTTTAATAGAATAGGAAAACATTGTGACATGAACATTATAGAATTACATAATATAGGTACAATAGATGAAAATAAAAACAGGTTTTGATAAGGAAGATTTTAAAATATTATTATAGGTTTATTTTAAAGAAAAATAAACCTATAATTATAATTAAAGGTTTTTCAAATCATCAATCATTCATATGAAACGAAAACCCACCGGTGGTTCATTACAGTCTAAGACCATTCATTTTCATAAAGTTTAGAAGCTAATAAAAATTATCATATACGTCAATTAAAAGGAAGGGGATTGTATTATTGGTAACATTATATTGCAGAGAAAAACCCTGACGTAAAAGCAATCAGCAGTTATATAGATGTACTTATGTAGAAGTAGTTAGAAACAACAAGGACTTTCTTTAAATCACCTTGACTTTATAAGGTACATAAATCGGAAGTTATAGTACCTACATAGATAGATAATGTATCGATTGCTCGTAGTGACGCCTTTAATCGATATGCCAGACATATACCTATGTACTTAGGTACTGTACAAACCGTGTGTAAAAGTCGTAAAGCAGTATGCCGCACTAGACGTTGATACAAGACTATAATCTTACATAAGTCACTTGCGTATTAGATACTCGTTCACCATAACACTTGAACATAATTGTGTAGTTTCCACAGTTAAATGCGTCATCAAAGCACCACAGCACCTTTATAGCATCAGATAGTTCTGCGTGAAGGCTTCATGCCTAATAAAATGTTTATTATCTTTTATAGTTTCAAGGAGACATCGCAAATAAGCGATTGCCTCGTCGAGCGAAGAAATATGACATAGAGACTACTGTTAAACTTTGAAGATTGTTAAAGTTAATTCTTAGTAGTCAGCAGTATGGAACCGAACAGCGCGAGCAGGGTAAGCCTCGTGATTTCACGAGAGCACCACATACATGCTGCACTAATGCACTCACCAAATTGTTTGTGATAACAAGTTTCAATGTTATCTCACCATTCGGTTCAATTAAAACTTTCAAAGTTATCAATTTCATCAGTTTCAATCCACTTTTGAAGCTGTCGAGTGTTAAACGAGCCTATAATTTTGTAAAAAGAGCTCTACCCTCCAATAAAAAGGCTGTTTAAGCTATTAGGTAGTAAATCGAATCACGGATTCTCGTGATAACTTAAACGATACCACTATTAAACCCAACCAAAAATGACTGGCTCATGAAAACTTTGGCATTGAACTTCGCAACACTAAAATGTAATGAACGAATTGAATTAGTTTCGGCTTTGCAAAACTTTCATAATATTGTCTTCGAGATTAGTGTTTTCACTAACTTTGTTGTCTTGTGCCATGTTCGTAAATTGCAAGCAATGTATAGGTAAAGTGTTTATGAATAATAAGTACAGAGCCATGCAATGTTACGCCAAAGTTAAGGTTATATTTGCCAAATTTTACAGTCTTTTCATGTAAATTTTGCCAAATTCGTTGACAATCGCTATAAAATATCATAGCAAAATCACGCGATTCAGGACGTCTACCTTTGTCACAGACAATCATAGATAAGATATATAACCCATGCATTGTTTTGATTAAATTATCAGGTATTCGACTATGAAACAGAAATAAATTAGCGAAAGGGTAGGTATTCTGTTTGAATTGCCTAAGAATTTGGCAATTCAAAGAGAATACAACTGAACAGAATTCTTGGTCATTATAAAGCTGCCGCCCGGCACAAAGTAGTATTTAATGACGTCATTACTTTTTTAAATTAAGGAATAGTTCTTTTTTTTAATCGACTTCAAAAAGGAGGTATATAAGGAGGTAATGTTTTTTTATGCATATGTATAATTCGGGCATTATAGACGGATTTGTGCAATTAGTTTTTTTTTGTTTAAAAGAGGTTTATTTCGAAATGGTCCTATATAAATTACGTAAAGTTTTCGTAAATGAGTTTCGGAGACAGACAAAAAAAAATGAAGCAATCAAGCCAAGCCAACAAAGAGCATACATTAAGACGTGAAACTGAAAGAGGCTTTGCGTGCCAGAGTTATGTTTCAGTCTGAATAGGCATGTTGCTATGTCTTTAAAATTCAATTTATTTTTCTTTATAAATAAAGTTTCTTGATTAGTTCTGCAATTTTCAATTATTTTAAGTAATTTAACTTTGCCATTACAGAAGATACAAATTAACAAATGCAAAGAAGACACTAAAATAAGATAAATTGTAAAAAGTTAAATAATGTCCTTACTCACCTCCTTACTTATCTATGCTCATTACTTTAAAATAGTTGAACATTCCAATAAATACAAATAATTTAACATTTTAATAGTTGAAAAAATAACAAAGGATCCATTTACTGTAGTTTGATCATCATTCATGACCAGTAATGCGTAAATACATAAGTTGGCAGCTAAACCTATAAGCGACGTACTATCCGAGCACATACGTATGGAATACGTAAACAAGTCATTAACCAGGAATTTTCCATATTGACCAAAACTATTTTTGTCATCACGACTTTATTCACTGGCGCCCTACAATCAAAAATTAGGATAATAACTAAAAACTATGATAGAATGCAGAATATTTTTGCGATTAAATTCAGTAGTGCGGAGGACGTATAGTATATATTCTTTAACTGGCAATAGCTCGTTGACCCAGTAGCCGAGTTCGTGACAAGTTGTATCTATTGGGCTTCGCTTGTTGGAACCACGAAATGGGGGACGGGAACACGGAAATAAGCCATTTTGTACATTTCTCAATTCAAAAAGTTCGTACTAAATTTAATGCAATACGATTCAATTTGGATTCTATACAGGGGCTGTTTAATACCTAACTCTATATAGGATGTCTACAGTAAATTAAATCTTTTAATTAATACTGAAATAGAAAAAAAATATATGGAAAATTACATAATTGTCATAGCCATTAAAATATGTCTTTAAACCATTTCATTTATATATATTTTTTATTAATTCGGATAGATAATGCTTATATTAAGATCCAGCGTTAGTTTGTTTTGATTGTGTCTGGTGAGGACTGGTGACGGCGCCGTCGTCTCCGCCCTGCACACGCCAGTTATCGTGTTCAATCACTCTCCATTTTGTGAGTTATTGAGCGAATTTGCAAAATATTGAGTGTTCACTTAGAATTATTCATGATATTCTTATTTTCCTCAGAATAAAAACAAACAAGAATATGATAATATAGTATTGTTCATCGACCTTGTTCACGTTAATACTTATGTAGAATTAAATTTCGTGATCAACTCAACTATCCGACACGATGCCAGTCAAGTTACAAAAGTTTGTTATGTAGATTTAATTTCGGAATTACACGACATAGTACTCGACTATCTAAATGAAAAATCTTGTTAATTACTTCTTCTTTATTGTTTCACACAAATGTTTTGTTAATGTAGTAATCTAGGCTTACAATAACAGTCATTTATTCTTTGTCAAGGGTGCGACGGAGACTCGACCTCCGAACACAGGATTTGATTCTGCAGTATCTTCTCAGCCACCACCACCTCCAGTTCGTCCACTTAATAGAGTTGATTCGCGGTCATCTTTTCCTCCACAACCGCCGAGACCAGTGGCACCGCAGTCTCAAGCTAGACCACAGTTTCAAACTGGAGGTCCTATTACTTCTCCATCACAATTTGCGCCAAGAGCAGGCGCCCCACCAGGTCCAAGAGGTCCAGCCCCACCTGGTCCTCTAGGCGCTCAGCAAGTTCGACCTATTGCTCCCACATTGCGACCATTGGGCCCACAATCGATTGGTCCACAGCCAGGCCCCAGACCAGCGCAGTTGCCATCAGGTCAACCAACACAACGAGCTCCTCCTCCGAACAATCTACAGTTCGGTCCGAGGCAGCCACCAATTGGTACGGCTATAACACCTGACGGTGGTAGGCCACAGATACCGCAGCAACTAAACGGCGCTAATAATAAAAACGGAGCACCATCTGGGCCTGGGCTTGTCGCGAGGCAATCATCACAAGGCTCTCTAAAGGGCTTTGATTCATCTAATTCACACCAAACTAAACCAGTCAACCTGGATAACCAAAGCGTAACGGTTGACAACCAAAATGTTATCAAAACTGAGAATGGTATTGAAGGACCTGGAGTGGCTAAAGGTAGGAGCTATAGTATCGCAGCTGCTCCGGGAGCTCCGAGTCCACTGAAACTTGATGATGATCGACGTAAATCTGTTAGTGCTATAGGAGGTCGAATCGATGATTTTACGAGCCGTAGTCCAGGGTTGTCATTAATACAGGAAAGTAAAGTGGACAGTAAAGAGAATGTGCGTGAATCTAAAGAAAGTATCAGATCAGAGATATCCAATGAAGGCGGTAGAGATATTCCAGATCGTCCAGAATCACGTCTATCGGGATCAAAAATGACAGAATCTTTTATAGGTGTCCTACCAAGCTCAGTTCCAAAAAAGAAATCAGATGACGACGATGTAGTGGTTTTGCAAAACAATTTACCAACCACAAAACATATTAATGAGGCTCCTAAGCCAAAGGAAGACTTTTCTGATCGTTCTCCATCTTTAACGCGAAGTGATGATTCACCAGAGCCTAAGCAAAAACAATCACCGAGTTCTGTATTGCCTAATAAGCCCCAAAGCGCTACTCCTGAGCTACAGCGACCTAAAACACCTAAAACTGAACCAAAATTTGAAACAAGATTAGATGCAAACAAAGATACAAAACCCGCAGTAGCACCAAATAAAATACTTCCACCGAAGTCACCGGTTACGGATGCTAAACCACCAACTCCAGTCCAGAAAAAACCTAATGAATTAAACACAACAATCGCTTCTTCAGATGCAAAGAAGTCAACGCCACGCAAAACCGCGTCTGCTCCTAAATCGCGTCCCAAAGGTAACTTTAGGGTAGTTTTAATGTAGATATATTGTAGGTAGAATCTTTAATTTAAAATGAGTCAAACGTCGAATTTGTCATCAAATTAGTACCTACTAGTGAAAAAAGAAATATGAAATCATAAATAAACATTATATATTTTTTCAGATGGCGATAACGACAGTGGTGTCGATGAATCTACTCAAGGAAATGTAAGATTCTTTACTGAAAATAAACATTTAAGTTCTTTGAAATATAATAAATGCTTAATTAATTACTAATTTTATGTTGTTAACTAGGATGTTAACGGATCTCCCGGTTCACCCAATAAGAAGATACCAAGTAAGCTGCCGATGAAAGAAAAGTCGAGCAACAGTCTTAAAACAAGTCTGTCAAGATCATCTAGCAAGAGTGCAGCAGCTAAAACGCCTGAAAACCCTCCACCTACTGACAAAAAAAGTAAGAATGCCCTTGATTTTCTTTCATACCTTACAGCACCTTACGATTTTTTAATACAATAAGTGGATACTTAGATAGTGCATTTTTCCTTATATTTTATTATAGTAATAATATTATACTTTTTAGGAATAATGCAATTTTTCTATTACGTTTTTATTTGCAGTATTGAAGATAACATTTTTTTATTTTATTATAAATACAGGTTTAAATAAATTAACGATGATTTGATATTAAATTTAACTGCAAAAATAACATAATAATTGAAAATGTTGGAAAATTTTAACAGTAACTTTAACTTATCGTGATTCATAACGAATATAATTTAATATAAGTACTCCTTTACAGAAGTACCGATGAACAAAGTTCAGGTTGGAAATGCTCCGTCGCCTAATATTAAAACTGTAAAATCAAAAATTGGCTCATTGGATAACGCGACATACAAGCCCGGTGGTGGAAAGATCAAAATCGAAAACAGGAAATTGGAGTTTGGTAACATTACACCCAAAATAGCTGCGAAAAATGATGCTTACACTCCGAGTGGTGGCGCTAAAAAGGTAACATCTTTGACATAAATGTGGTAGGCACTTAAGTTTCTCAAGACTGGTAGGTACTGAATTACTTTTGTTTCAGATAATAACCACAAAATTGGAATGGAATGCGAAGTCAAAGATTGGCTCTCTGCAAAACGCTGCATACAAACCAGGTGGCGGTGACAAGAAAATAGAAACAGTGAAATTGGATTTCAAGGAAAAGGCGAAGCCAAAGGTTGCATCAACAGTCAACATCACTCATAAACCTGGAGGAGGAACCGTTAAGGTAACTTGATAGTTTATTTTGATCCTGATAAGATAATAATTGATTAAAGATGACCTATGTAGGGTTTGCGGTCGTAGGGAGTACAATGATTACAACAGTACAACTTACGTAAGTATACTCTTAGATTAGTCAGACAGCACAGCCGAAGTATTTAGGTACAACTATGTAGAGCTTAAGTAGGTATTCGATAAAAGCACTAAGTGTAAACAGGCGACACAATCAAACATCATAATGAAGCAAATACGTTACATCAGTTCACTTATTTTAGCCGCACTCGATGTAAAACTAGAGTTGTCACTAATGTACCTCAGCCGAGTACAATGTTGAAATTAATTTTATTCTTTTAGTCAACAGTTGCAAAAGATGGATCAAGAGCAGTGAGTAAAAATCTATATCTAAGTTTGTGTAACACCATCACTTTCTTGCACATCTTGTTTGTATACAACCTGTGTTATAGGTTAAATCTGCGGTTGACTTTGGCTAATGTACGAATGCCGAAGGATAAAACACTTGAAACTAAGATTTTAAGTACTTACCGTTGTTATTTCTAGTTGGTAAAGTGGGCGTTACCGCGTTGGAGAGCGTCCCATAAACATTTTGCTTACCACAGTTTGTGGCATAAGGTTGGTGAGATGGTGCAGTTTTATACTGAGCGTGATAGTTTGATTGATAGAGATCGAATACTGTGTTTATGACTTGTTAAGTTAGGCTGCGGCTGCTTTACACACGCTAAGTGTTTTGCTTGAATATGTGCCTAAGTGTTTGTTTACACATATTTGTAAAAATATACCTTAAATAAGAGCTAAAAATGCGTCTGCCTGAAAGATAAATGCGAATGTTGGTAGTAAAAATGTCACACTTTGTAAGTTTTATTTCTACACGGAGAATGCCAAAATCCTATCGACATAAAATGATATGATTAAAATTACATAAAGCAGTAAGAACGAATATACGATAATATGTTAACCCTGTACACACGACTTACACGAATATCATCGACAAGCACGCCATGGAAATCAATAACGATTATGCATTGTACTAGAAACAGTCGCAAATATACACTCATACATACATGTTAAACTATTTGTTTATGAAACTATTACTTAGCAACAGCACCGACAAAATACAATATGTTATCGTATTTATGTGTACATATAAGTATTTATGCTATTTTGGGTTCCGCAGATATTTGATAACATTTTGACTAGTTTGTAATAATATAATAATCTCTGATGAAATACGTGATAGGGATAAATTTAGAAGTAAAAGACCCCGGAGTATAAAATTGCCTTAGATATAAGTTAGCTGTCATTTCACAATAGCGATGTCTCTAATGGTTTCCGACCGCCATGGGCTCTTAACGACGTTGTATATCATCGTGCTTTGTTCCAAAAAAATAGTCATTCCATTTCAAAGTAACGTTCAACAGCAGGTAGGTTTAGGACATGCATGTCAATGAGGTAAGAGATTTATGTTTTTTTATAGAAATTACTTCTCGACGGTTTTGGGGTGCAATTGGTCCAACATTGTTCAAGTGTGAGTCGCTCGCACGACGATCGGTCTCGCAATCGTGAGGTCACGTAAACCCACTTCTAACAACAAGTCTTTGAGCTTAGTTGGAGGAGTTTACAAAATTGCTTGAGTTATATGGGACCTTAAAAAAAAAACTATTGTGCTGTGTCGTGAACTTGTGACGAGTTAGAAGCATAACAGTTTCATAAATGAAATATGATTAGAAACACATTATTAAAGCGTGTTGTGTCGTCATAAACTCACAACACTGCAATAATGTTATAGTAATTTGTATAGGCATTTCTTGCCAATTACTTTATTAATACAATAATTGCATTTTTAAAAGATAGAAAAATTTGATGTCCAGACCCAGGAATGGATCCCGAGATATGTAAAAAATTTGCATAAAAATGCTTTAAAAATTACAAACAGTAATGTAAAGTTTGTTAACATAATGATAAATTTCGCAAAGACAACAAAAGAGCAGTTATCTTCCACATTCTTGAATTTATATTATTTACTCTGTTAGTTACTTTTAAATATTTATTATGATTTATTCCGTGTTTAACATTTACTCTTATTATATTATGTACATTTTATATTTGTTTGATAAAAGGTAGACAATATAATCTCTCCTCATGTAAAAGTAAAATGCTTGGCAATGTTTCATGGTTTTTACGTTACATTTTTGAGTTATTATTAGATTGACGAGTGGCAGCAATAATTTATCAGAGGCTTAAAAATACTTCGAATTTGTTTGAAATTTATTCATTGTTTGGTCCAAAATCTGCGGAACCTGTACTATTTATATTTACATATTGTATGTATTATTATTTTATTTGCACACTGACTTTTTGGAACAGATCGAAAACCAAAAATTGGATTTCAAAGCACAAAGTAAAGTGGGCTCCCTGGATAACGTAAAGCACAAACCAGGAGGTGGTGACATCAAAATATTCGATGACAAAGAATACATCAAGCAGCTGAGTGGACAGTCCCCGGTACCTGATAGCCATGGTCACTCGCGGCAGGAGGTGAGGCCCTTTCTAGCGGCTTGGCGGGCCTTTAACATTTTTTGTCGTTTGCTTTTTTTTTGTTCTGGTGAAGGGCTATATCGCACTCTTTCATTTTTGTTTCAGCCAGAGTATTTGTACACATTTTATTGATTAGGTAACACTATGTTCATTTTACAATGGATTGTTTTCATTTTCTAACAAATTTCTTGTTTTGTTGAAACTTTTCATTTGCGTGTGTTAACCCTTTGTTTTATATGATTTGCGTGTGTTCACAAGAATGTCTTTGAATGTTATTTGATATTATGATAGTATTGTAATGTATTTCTTGTTTACCGTAGAGTCCAGTACCACCGGCAGCGGCACCTCCCAAGTCGGATGAAAACTTGAATCAGCAGCAATGTTAAGAATTCGCACGGAGAGACTGCGAGTTCTTATCGAACAACAATATTTTTTATAATCAAGAGTCCAAACTTGTTGTATAACATTTTTATATCTATTTAATTTTATTCGATTCGATACCCAGTTTGAGTGATTTATCAAAGGTACGTTTGTTTTGACAAAATGGATTTATGAGTTTTGTAAATCGATGTCAATCATTTATTGCATATCTTTTCGGACAATATGTTGAGTGTGTTATATAAGTGTTACATTAAATTTTTAAATTTAATTGTTATATGTACCTAATAATAAATTTGAATGTTGTATTTGTAGCATAATAGTTGATGAATATTTTTTACGAGTGATCCTTTTGTCCATTCATTACGATCCGAGTGATGTTAGTGTCATGAGTGCCAATTCATAATAGAACCGTAGACTTATACCTTGGCCAATTCAGTAACATTGTCAAAATATGTAGCCTCCACCTTGATCTGTACAGTTATTTGTGCAAGCATGTTTTTAGTAGGCAATACTTAAAATTCAGACAATCGCACCATTCATTTCATTAGCAAAGCACTAATATGAACTTTTTCTTATACAATGTGTTAGTATAGTATTGGTATTTCGAGCGATATTCATATAAACCTATTATATAACTATAACTACTTACATGTGTATATTTATTTGTACTACTCCTAGGTAGGTATAGGCTTTGTTATCCACTATGTTTTGTTGTTTCCGGTACGTATTTTAGAGATTTTTATTGCACTGATTATTACAATGTATTATATTTTGGGGCGTGATATTGAGTAGGTAGGAGTTCTTGGCACAGCATTCATAATAGCGTTTTCACACTTACAGAGACTTTCAGATTTTTTTACTGCTTATTGTACCTAATCTATTAGTGTGAGTACTGATGAATTCAAAGGGGAATCGTTGGTATATTCTCTCCGAATATTTTATGTAATGCGATTTTGCTGTGACGAGAACAGGATTGGGTACTAGATTGACTGACCAGATTTATAATAAAATGTTTTATAATTATATGTAACTATGAGTAAGAAATGATTAGGTTTAGATAGCGTATATTAATTCAATGTTTAAAGCTTGGTCACAAAACTTTATTGCATTGTCATTTTTATTGTAAGATAGATAATATTCTGCATTTGTTTAATCATATTTTAATATGACTAAAATGTTGGTGCGTATATCTCACTATTTCTTTGCAAAATTTATATTGGTTGGTTTACACGCAAGCTTTTTAAAATAAACTTATATAAATAAGTTATAACTAAACTAATTGAGCTATTTACCTGTAGACAGCTATTGACACCAGAGTTTTTGAGACATAGAACGTTTTACGGAAGCAAAGGACATATTGTATACCTATTAGGTAATCGTTTAATACAGTTTAACACTATAAGAGTTGGTTTTATTTTATAGAATAGTTCACAAGTCACCAGACGACGTGTAGTAGATCTATTTGTTGAATGTAGTCAGTTACAGCCATTAATTCACCCTGCACATTCATAGTTTGAGAAAATCATACTCTTGGACATTTTGGTAAGTAATATATTTTCTATTAACTAGCTAAGTATTAGGATTTACTATTTACTAACTGTAGAATTTTCTAGGTTTCAACTATTATGACCTATGCATTTGGATTGATTGGGTACTTATTGTACCCCCCGCAGACTACAAACTTTTTGCCGACCGATAGTTTTTGCAGACTGCTTAATCAGTACGGCGCTTTACACACGCGCACACTCGCCGATAGATAGTCGGGCGACTATTGCCCAAGCCCAACCGGTCAACCCGATCAAACTATCGCCCAATTAAAAAGTTTGTAATCTGCATGGTCTCTTTATAAGTAATCAAATTCGTGCTGTGATCAAAGAAAGATTCAGTACATGCCTACAAATTGGATAAAAACAATCTAAGTCGGGAAACAATGTCAGTGGGTAATTTGTAAATAACGAAGCACAAACGAAGTCACGAATTCTTTAACAAAGTTCGTACAAATTTATTTCCCGTCACACATTTTACCATAGAGTTGTTGACGTCGGAGAATTTTTCTACACATTCATTCACGAGAGCTTTATCACTCTATAGCCTGATTTGGCTCAGTCTAGTCTATCCTTCTTACTTCTCCTAAATAAGTAGGTACCTACCTACATAGACTTGATTCAAAATGTCTGTTTAGTGAACGAATTTGGGAAGACCTGTAAGGCCTACTCTCTTTCTTTAAGACGAAATTCATGAATTTTCGATTACTTATAAACATAAGAAGTTTGAACCCGTGGCCGATTTTCTTGAACAAGTGGATTAAATAGATGTTACTGGCTCTGTATATTACCTTATTTTTGATCGAAACTTCGTTTTTATTGAATTAGAGTAGGCCTCCTGGGCTCAAGCTGAGAGAGGCGAATTGTCTTGATCTCTAAAACCCTCCTGGATCTAACCTTGCTCGTATAGCAGCAAGCTAGTAGCTTTTGGGCAAGGTTAACCAGAAATTAAACCCAAATCAGCATTGTAATAGTTTTGTTTATGAGAAATATGTTTAGCAGCCGAAGAACTAAAACAATGTCTCTCCTAATAGGCACTGTGATTGATTTACATATCTGATAAAATGGTTATGGTTGACTGGCTTTCTGTTACCTTCTATCACTCTAATGATAGCTAATCAAACTTAATGGTATGGAACTCCTAATGCACGTGACCAACTAAATATGTAGCACATGTCCCAGTTTTAACAAACAATGTCCCAATTTCTGCCTACTTCCGCCTTTATTTATCATTTGGTGGTTTTTAATAGACATTATTTATACAGGATCATTATTACATGTCCGTCCATGAATGGAATGAGGAGGACCGTCCGAAATCTCGGTGCTTGTCTGCTAGAGCTCCCCGCACGCCTCGAACTCTCTCACCCCGACGCAAAGTTCATCAAGCCATGGACGAAGAAGATATCATGGTGCAGAGGAACAATGAGAGGAATCGTCGCAAGTCTATTGCCAGGCCTATGAGCGCTCGAGACCCTCCACTCACCACCTGCTCTCGGCGTACTTCACTCACGCAGCGCCCAGCTTTCTCTATATATTAAGATGTAGTAGTATCACAAAAGTATATTCGTGAATTGCTCTAGGCTCAATGTGTTGTTCTGTAGTATAGAGAGATGTAATAGTCAGTTGATTTTTAAGTGTTCTACGTAATAGCACGAAATTTACAATGTCTTAGTAGTGTTTTTACAGCACATGAGTGCACAAAAATGTCAAGAAACATTGTAACGAAAAGTATCGTCTTTGTTTAACTGAAGTATATAGGTTTATAGTAGGTTCTTCTTATATACGTATTGCATTGTTAGTAGTTATTAGTTTTGCGGTTTCTTATAGTTTTCATGTGGAACAATCGTGTATCATAAATGTTAGAATGTATAGCTCTAAAAACATGTAGCTTACACACTGTTTTAGAAAGGGTATACACAGAAAAGTGTACAAATAACAGTATTCGGTTTTCCCACTGACAACAGTGTACCTATTTAAGAAAACCAAGCCAAACATAAATAGTAGGTAATTAAACTTTGAGAGTACCTATTATGATTTTTCTTAAGATATACACATAGCATACTCGTAAATTAAAGATTAAAAGCTGAGTATGGGGATTTCTTTCAAAATCGTGTGATTCTAAGAATAGTCCTGAAAATCGAGATCTCTACCTAGCTACGAACCTTATTAAAAATATCGTCCTAAGTATTTAATTGAATAATGATTATTTAAAATAATTTAACAAGCTTTTTCGGGAAGAACATTGTAAGCGACAATACAGTTTAAGCCTGTACCTACGCCTTTTCTGCATCTTTATTTATATAACACTTCTGTGCGTATATATGTCACTAAACTCCTCCTAAACGGCGGTACCGATTTTGATGATTTTTGTGAGTGTTCCAGTGGATTTGAGAATGGTTTAAATTCACAATTGAACTCGATTCACAAAAAAAGAAGGGCGGTACGAAGTTTGCCGGGACAGCTAGTTTAGTATAAAATCAAGATAAGTGTAACGAATTAAACTTAATACGTGTATCTGAATTTGTATAAAAAAACTTATATCTACATTTACTCCTACTAGAGTAACTAAAATAGCCTCACTCTTTTATTTCCTATTGATGGCGCACAAACAGGATGTTCTTTCTGAAAGCTTTCGATAGTCGGTTCCTTGTTCATGTCCTTTTTATTTTCGTTTTCGCGGCAAGCCCGCGCGATCTGTCGAATCTTGTCATAATGGTAAATAGAGAGCGGCAGACATCTTTAAGACATCATCAAAACAAAAAAAAAGAACGTGAATAAGGACACGGGTAAAACACGGATAGAGGCCCCATTAGGATAGTTGTCCCAGTTTTGAATACATAGTATAATCATAGTTAGGGATGTTGGTGGTGAAAGAGCTTTACTATGGTTGGCAGTATTCTTCTTCATATCTTTTATATCTTCTTATTCTTCTATTGCATGCATGTTAACCATCAGAGAAGGCGCTAGCAACTAGCAACTATCCGCCACAGTAGACACCTATCCTTTTTTAAAACAGAATTTACTCAAAACTTATTTTAATTATGTTTACATTAAAAGGCTGATGGCAGTAAAGTTAAAATACCTACCAATGTTTTGATATACAAATAGTATAATTCTTAAAGTGTACCTATTTTGTTCATTAGAACTATTTTGAAAAGTGGGGCACCTCTCTGGCTTTTACCCTATCTATTGGTATCTATAGGTATAATATGTCTGTCATATGTTTAATATATGTAATAGTAACACTGTAACACAAATAGGTGATATAACACTCTACACCTTCACTCTTAAACAGGTAGAATGCAGCTTTAGTTGTTATATATTTATACGAGTTTATTTATGTTGATTAAAGTATATCTATTCACCTTATATGGAGTTTCATTAATTATTTTCCTCAGGCTTTGCCCAAATTATTTAATTTTAATGTCTAGGTACCATATTTTGCCCGCGGTTCCGCCCGTGTGGATGTCGGTTATCGCAATAAAAACTATCTCGTGTCCTTTTTCGAGATTCTATTTCCATACCAAATTTCATCTAAATCGGTTCAGTGGTATTAGCGTCAAAACGTAACAGACAGAGTTTAGATGTACTGTTTTGATGTATAAACTATTACTATGAAGTTTTATCAAAATCAGTTACGAAGGTATCTAGTTTTTACATAAAATGAGCAATAAATATCACTCCATCCCATCCATCCTCGCAAAACATTGTTGAATCTGGATAGGATTACCTTGACCTTTGTGAGTCATTGTTTACTGGCAACTGAAAAATCTATCTATAATATCAGTCAATGTATACCTAGATGTTGCCTATTTAGATAGATAGAGCACTGTGGAATAGGTGTACGTCAAGGTGAAGGAACCAAATCTTAGATTTCTAAACTACTTAATACAAGTACATACATATCTACAGATGCAGTAGGTATCTTTTTTCCTAATTATGCTACTACTACTTAGATAGATAAAGATGCCATATGCGTCTTGTATCTTGAATGATGTTGACTTATGTATCTGTATCTATAGATACAGATGCATATGTAGAAAAAAAAAGGTATGTAGTTTGGAAATCCATGACTACGTTCTGTCATCTTGACGCACAAGGGAATAAAGAAGTGCATTATATTCTAATTGCAAAGAAACTGAAGGTATGTTTGCAAAAGTATTAGAATAAGGAGGTACCTATGTCTTACAGGTAAGTACTTTTGAACTAAAAGTACTAACACTATCTATATGAGATAATAATTTCAAGATCAATGGAAAATACCTTAGAAATGTCGGAAATATGAACTAGAGTTATCTCTTAAAATACTGTTGTGTATTTTATTATCTACAATAGTACTGAGATAAAAGAAAACATTTCATTGGGTAGGTAAATAACAGTATACGAGGGAAGGTCCAAAAGTTTCCGGCCTACATATATTCACAAATAATTTTTTATTTTTAGATATAGTCTTGCTCTATTTCAATTCACTTTTCCGATCTTTAAATAAGCATATCTATCCCTTTATAAAAATACTCAGAAATTTTCCTCAAAATGAGCGTAAACCGCACGGGTCACTTCATCATTCGATTAAACTCTTTTCCCCTTAAGTGTGCCTTAAGTTAAAAAACCAATAATAGTCTCTAGAAGCCAGCCAGGTCGGGACTATAAAGTCGGTGGCGAATTTCCTCGATGCCACATTTTGCAACAGCAACCTTGGCAATTGAAGCCGCGTGAACGGGAGCATTGTTGTGGAGAAGCTAAACACCTCTGTTAAGTTTTCCATGACGCTTCTGCTTGATCGCCTCACATAACTGCTCAATAAGGGTGACGTAGTGGCTGCCATTTAACGTGGTATTAATTTCTTTTATGTTAAATTCCGTGACAATCCCAAAATACCGTAGCCATTATGTTTTTGGTGAATTGCGTTACTTTGGCCTTCCTAGGCGGTGTTTCTTCAAGACGAGGCCACTCCATTGATTCCCTTTTGGAGAGTGGATCATAGTTCGAAACCATGGTTTTGTGTCATCTCTCGCGCTCATGCTTCTGAAACTTCTTGAGAACGCGCTTTTCGCTCACTTCGCTGCAAGCTCAAAAAAAGTTTGGGCACCAACCTCGTACTAACTCATGAAGAATCCCAAAAACTGAAGTTTTCGAAAGCCCAGTTTTTGCCTCTATTTCTTTACTTTTAAGTCTTCAATCACTCAGAGTTTCCTCTCCCACTAATTTAATGCAGTCCATGGTGAGTGCCTCGACAGGTCGACTAGAGCGAGGTTCGTCGTCAATGGACTTCCGCCCTAAACGAAACTGCCAGACTGGAAAACCAGAATAAATGACAATGACATATACTTATATCAACCCATATGATGTCCCACTGCTGGGCACTGGTCTCCCCGGTAGAACTGACGTATTACCTTAAGTTTACCGAGTCGTGGTCTTAACTCTGGGACTGGTTTGCTCCATCTTCCACCGGTTCTTCGACAAATATGGCCAGCCCATTGCCACTTCAGCTTGCTTAACCTGGGTGTTATGTCAGTGTTACGCCGTGTGGTGCCGGCTTAAGAATAGTACCACCCCATCTCTTCCCGTGGGTGTCGTCAAGGCGACTAAGGGATTTCACTCCGGAGGACGGGCAGCAGCGTCCTCTGCGTACTTAAAGCCTTACTGCGATCGCCAACCCGCTCGCCAAGCGTGGCGATTATGGCAATTACCCCCAGGATCTACATACCAGTAGGTTCTACTGGGGAGACCCGTGCCCAGCAGTGGGCCATCATATGGGTTGATATGTATGTATGTATATGTATGTCAGTAACTTTAGTTCTTTGTCGGATGCAACACAATATTCACTACCAAAAAAAAGAAAGAAAACTGGTCGGGGTGGCATACCATATACGTTGACTGGTGTGGTAATGTTCCCAGAAGACTGGAACATAGTCACGTTGGGTGACAACCGTAATTAAAAATACCCATTTTATGAAATCTCCAAGTACATTAGGTACCATATTAATTGTAAGGTTTATGAATATCTGCCGATGCAGCACTAGCACATGAAGTCACAGGTGTCTGAAAGATGGGATGGCAAATCGGTATAGGAAAATACCGCCATATAACTTACTACTCTTACACTTTGAAGGCTACAGCGTCGGGCGACTTTTCTCCACTAACTAAGTATACCTACATATAAACCATTCCCAAGAAATTAACTGAATTATACTGAAAATCGTTTAAAATCTATTGCGTATTTTACATATATTATAAACTAGACAGTGGGAAGCGAAGAGTTTATTATATACCATGTAAAGTTATTTTTTATAACCACTAAATAAAAAGACCAGAAGGTCGTGAGATGGTAAGCGTCACACTAGTCCATAATAGTATCAGTGCCACCCCAATTCTTGTTTGGCAAAGATCTGATTGTCACCGCACTGCGCTCCTAATTTAAAACGTAAGTCTCAGTGCCCTTCAACCGAATCACAGTGATTTGTTAACATCGCGGTTTCACGGAAGAAATAATAACTGACACTGTGATGGGTGGTACCCACCAAGACGGTCCAATATCATCGAGAAGATAATATGAGAAGACGATAAGTATATATTTTTACTATTTCTCAAGTGATCATCTCAGAATGAAATGAGAAACAATTAACATTTCACAAGTAGGCACTTGTGAAATGGTAAATTGTTTCTCATTTGATTCTGAGATTAGCGTTTCTTTTTCTAAATTACAAGCATTACAGAAATTCAATTGACAATAAAACAATGATTTATTTTATATATTGTTTAATTGGTGTACATGGTTATGCATTATAATAATATTTATCAATTGTTAATTCATTAAATTATGGCACTTAACACAAATAAAATAATATTGTAACAATACATACATTGAATAATAAAATGTCGCCAGAAAACAATTGATACATAATTACCTACATCATTTTCATAATTTTCGAAATAAACTTATAACAATATTCGGAATTAGTTTCTCAGTCGTTCGTTGACATTTCGTAAAATAACGAAAGCCTCTTTTTCATTTTACGTTTTTTTTACGAAAATAAAGTTTTCAACACAAAATTCAACTTATTGATCCCAATCGTAAAAATTATAAATAAAATCTTACACACAAAATCGTAATAACTTAACCTTTTGTACCCATAAGGACAACTGACTCACCACATGTATCCAACAATACCTTAAAACGAACGCGCAGGATGTCATTTTATAAAAAACCTGTTCAACATCATTCAATAATACAAACTGTTGATAAAAACTTACGACTAACAAACTCCTATAATGGTATTGCAAAAAGATACACGCGCTAATGCGAAGCGGATACTTGTGAAGCTTTCGCGAAGCGAACCTGCCTTGCCACCTTCGCTCCTCTATTACTTTACTTTGATTAAGGCATGTTTGTTCGACTAATACTTTAACGGCTAGTTAGGAGTTCGATTACTATAATAAATAATTTGTGGAAGCATTACCCATGCTATTAAACGTTAAGAAGACGATACAATGAATACTCGACTGATGCAACAAGCGCACACACACAACACAGTAACATTATATAACTTTAATTACATACAAAGGCCACAACACATCATTCAGTCACAAAGCGCGAATTAACTCTAACTTGTAATGAAATGTTTACTTTACAAACGTCCACTGCTGCATGGAGGTTACGATCGTCTTTAGATAATATTTCAACTATAATTTAGATAACATTATTATTCTAGTTATTGTATAGATTATTTCTATTGTACAGTTCTAATTTGTGTCAACTTACGTCCACTCTAGTTAAATGAGATAATGTCGTCGACGAGCCTCTAACATCTTTGATATGAACGTAGTTGGCAAGAGTCGATACTCCGCCGCTGCCGGGAGAGACGCACGCGTACTATAATTTTGTTCACTACGAGTATATCGCTACAATTTCGCCAATATTGTGACTCGATAGCACGACGGACTACAAGAGGAACTGTATCGTGCATTCAAAAGGTTTTTGTTACAAATTTTGACCTCTAAAATCACTACTAAGAATAAACCTCATAATATGTACAAATTACTTTACACCGATAAACGAATACTGATATTTATAAAAGGTATAATTATATAAGAGTATCGTCTCGAATATTAATATCAATCATATCATCCGATAATGTTGCGCTTCCAACTTGAGCAATAAAACGTTACATACCAAAAATATCATTTCTTTCCGCATCATAATAGCAGTGATATGACCATTATATCACAATAATATTCGTGACTAAGCAGACATTATTTATATATGACGAGTTAATCGTTATATTTGCTAAAAATTTACATGGAGATAGGTACGGCGGTTTATTTGTTGAATATGAAGTGCTGGGCGGAGGATATGTGAAGAGGATGGGTGCATGCAGTTAGTAGATACTGGTAGTTATGCACCAACACCGTATTAAAAAAACTGTTGAAGAGTTTGCTAGTTCTAGGAGAGGTTTAGTGGGTGAAGGCCATGCGGTTACTGAGATTAGACATGTTATCCCTAAACCCTGAGTTATAGAACCGTCACCACAGACCGATGAAGGAAGGTGCTTGGGAAGGACGCGTGCAGTTAGCAGCTAGATATGTTAACACAATCTGTGGGTACTCGTTTTCCAATTTGTGAACGCCGATCGAATCGTACCCCTCTATATAAAATGAATAAAACATTTACAAATATTAAGTACATACTTAGTTAGAATATTATAAAATTTTGCTTTAAATTTATACCTACCATGTTACGCCACTAAATACCAATAGGTAGTAATAAGTATATCATACACATATTGTTAATATCAATGGGTAATTTTAGACATCAAATTCACATTTAAATAATTTATCTAAACACCGAGTTTTGTGCGTTTTCCTCTCAGCAGCGGCGAATTGATTTACAATGGATGATTTATTTTAGGATACGAAGGAGTTTGCCCTTAAGGTATGAGATTGTTCCTACCGTAAAAGTAAATAGTATTCTATATATCACATATTATTGAGATAAATATTTACTGTTAATGTATTTACAAAGTCTCCTGTCGAATACGTGTTGTCACTTACAGTAAATATTCTCACAATTTGTGTTACTTAAAATAAATTTATATACAGTCCAAGACCTTGTCGTGCCTTATATCGTAAGACTAGATTTTACTACAATAATAATAATAAAAATGTGAGAGATTTAATGACGTTAAGATTCCGCGAAGAAGTTATGAATATTGCTTAGTAAGGCAACATCAAAATTAAATACATTTAAATAATTATTAAGACATAAAAATAACCCTTTAGATGAGTAAAGGGCATGAAGAATATGAGAATTATATAATAATATTCACAGAGTCTTTGAACAGCATAGTTCCAAACACGTTTCGCACATATCAATTCTAAGACAACACAAAGTTCATCACATGCCCGAACGAAATTGTTCCACATACACATACACACCAAGACCTATTGCACATTTTACAAACACAATCTTCGTATATATTTTGCTGCTGTTTAGACGTATCATAAAATTTATCAAGAGGCTCAAAGGACTGTGCTCAAAATGTATAGACAAAAAAAATTAGAGCGAACTGCAAGAGCTACAAAGAACGAAGTTTAAGATTTAATGGCTAATTAAATTTGTGATTTTGCTATTTATGCTTGTTCAGTAACTTTAACGATTTGGCGGGATCGATGCAATTCGATGGAAATGTCTCGTCGGGTAAATGAAAGGTTCGTACCTTTAAATATTTCACGCGATTATCCCGGCATATATGTAATATGTTTTTCTTAAGTAGTGATTTTTTCATTACATCTTGTGTCTATT
The DNA here is from genome assembly GCA_945859575.2 of Herminia tarsipennalis. Lineage (NCBI taxonomy): Eukaryota > Metazoa > Arthropoda > Insecta > Lepidoptera > Erebidae > Herminia > Herminia tarsipennalis. Next base: position 14,775,321 of record OX243835.2, read on the forward strand.
CTCTCGGATTCTATCTTTTTTTGAGCATTGTATTTTATGATACATCTCTGAGAGCCGTAAAATATATATACGGAGAAGCAATTTTTCTCTCTGCCTTCAATGTTTGGGGTTCAACCTCAGCGGCCGCCAGCACGGCTGCCAGTCGTGCTAGGGCTGCCAATATCAGAAGTCCTCCAACAACACCGCGTCGCGAGGCACTAACCCTTTCTGTTCGCCTCGACAACACAGCAGGTGCTGGTCGTCTACCTCCAGGATCAGGCGAAGACGCTCGCCCTCGTTGAAGGCGAGGTGTCCCGAGTCGGAAGGTAGTCGGTGCCAGAGTGTTCTTACGTATCTGGAAAATATAATTCGGAACATTAGATGGAAAGTTACAAACAACATTAGAAGTTAAAATTGTAGTAATCGTCTTAGGAAAGCTATTGTTGGGACAATGGGTTGTTGTACTAAGTTTTTTTGTCAATTTTAGTTATCATTTAGAATCTAGTGGGTTTTTTATTCGTGATGCTGACCGGCATAATGAGAAATTTAAAGCTGCGAAGTCTTTACGATTTAGATCCTAAACGATTTCGTCAATACGATATCTAAATGCATGTACCTACTAAGGGATAGAGAAATTTGAGGTCTAGTAACATAGTCCATATAGGTGGTTCGCTTCTGGCCCCGGTTTGGCTACGGAAGTCTCGGGTTCGATTCCTAGGCCAGACCTTCAAATTTTTCTATCTTTCAAAAATGTAATTATGTATTGTATATGTACCTACTGTCTCCATACCTTTATACGTAAGGGAACTTGTCTACTTGGTACCTTGTACCAGGGTGATTTGACCTATGATATTCCAAATATGTGTAATCAAAGGGGCCTGGAGTGGGTAGATACTATTATTTATACTACTGCGCACTGGGGTATATACAAGTGGACAGTGTTGCTGCATCCAGATAACGTCAACTTTCTAGTTTTGTTTAGTTTTACAAACTAATAACCTGGTTTTTTTTTAATAACAATATGGCTATTATCTAGCTTTCACATTTTAGCTATGTTTGGAGAATAGCATCGCATGTACTTGCGTAGACTCTACACTACTACAAAGGGGCACATATCGCACGCTGAGAACTAAAGTGACCGATTTCAAAATTTTGGTGAAATGACTTAAATATACAGAATGACACAAAAAAGTATATTCTATCACACTATTATTAATAAACGGGCTTATTGTTGTTAGAGAAAGATAGACGAAGTTTCGGTCTCTTTTTATTGAAGCGCTTCACGCCACCCGCGCCCGAGCGTAAGAGACGCAATTAGTATTGCACCGCGAGTGATTGTAACAGGTCGTAACGTGTTTAGTGCCGCAGTGACCGATTAAGCTTTGAGTCAGTTTTGTATCAATCAGTGGGGTAAGTTTTGTTTTAATATTTAATCATAAAGTGACCGATTTAGAATTTAGGTCACTTTACCGTTTCTTTTGTAAACAACTTATGTGACAAAAATCAAATTCAGTCACTTATTTATTAAGACATAAGTTTATCTTAAAGACTCGTTGTGAATTAGGTCATTTTTATTATAAACAAATACTGTTTTTGTTTGAACTATTTTAAAAAAGGACTGTTTAATTTTCTTATGATGTGTTTTATGACTGACATATTGATTGATAGACCACTTTATTGTTTTTCAGAGTTTCATAATATCCTATTGCGTCGGTTATCTAAAAAGATAAAAATGAAAAGGAGTGCCTTAATACTTCAAATGGTGAACACCAAACAAAATATCGAGGTAATTAATTAAAGTATTTAAATGATTAATTATAATTATATTCAATTATTAGTATTTTACTAAGTATCTCTTTTATAAGTATTTACTAGTAGCGTTTTCTATGCTCATTTTTTATTTTTAAGTGTGTACAGAATGGTTGTAAATAAAGATGTTATTTGCAGAATAGCAATGAAGCTTGCGATATTGATAAGGAAAATATTCCGTCTAGCCCCTCTATTATCGAAAATACTCCACCTCGTCAAGACCAGGACTTTCAAATAGTACTACATGAAAAGAACAACCTGAAACTGGTAGGTGTAAGTGATTCTCCATTTTTGTTAATGTATGAAACCTCATACTTATATAATTAGATTATTTTTAATCTTAATCATTTTTCAGGACATTCCGAATGCTCAGCAAGAAAAGAACGATGCACTTGAAACTACCGAGAACAACCCAAGCAACGTGTTTGCCGCCCGACCACGTTCAAGAATTTCAAGTACAAGCAGTTCATCTTCATCCTCATGTAGTAGCAGATCTTCATCTTCCAGTAGTAGTAGTTCCTCAAGTTCTAGCACAAATGAATATGAAAATGAAGCAGTTCCTGGCCCAAGTACTAATTTAAGGCCTCAAGCAGATGTTCCACTTTCATACACTCAATCACCAATTAACGCGCATGAAAGTGATGTAGATCTAAGCGACTCAGATCCAACATATCAAACTGAACACTCTAACAATCAAAGAAGTAGACGTATTTCCAGCTCTTCATCTGCAGATTCTATAGTCCCACGGGAACCCTCAAGAACGAGAAAGCGAAAAAGGAACCCTACAAACTGGAAGCAAAACCAGTCCAAAAAATCAAGAAACACTGGAGAAAGTTATAGATCTATGGCAAAATCTAAAAAAATAATTCCGGCTAGACGTATGAAAGAAACTTGTACAAGTAAGTGTAGGCTTAAGTGTTTTGATAACATAAATGAAACTGAGAGATCTCAATTGTTTAAAAACTATTGGGCTTTGTCCAATTTGGAATTACAGCGTTCTTATATTAGGGCGTGCATGATGGAAGTACAACCTAGATATAGGTATTCTAATGCGCAAAATCCTCGCCTGCCAAACAATGCGTTTTATTTTACAGTAAATAGTAATAGGATCCGTGTTTGTAAACTATTTTTTATAAATACTTTAGACATATCGGATAGACAACTAAGAACAGTCAAGAGTAAAACTAATATTCTTGGTTTTGTAGAACCCGAGTGTAGGGGTCGTCATGAAAATAAAAAGAGGGTAGACCCTGAACTCCTACAATGCATAAAAAATCACATAAATACGATACCGAGAGTTGAGGCCCATTATTTAAGAGCTAGTGCCGTGCCGTGCTTGCCGTGTGGTGCCGGCTTAAGAATAGTACCACCCCATCTCTTCCCGTGGGTGTCGTCAAGGCGACTAAGGGATTTCACCCCGGAGGACGGGCAGCAGCGTCCTCTGCGAACTTAAAGCCTTACTGCGATCGCCAACCCGCTCGCCAAGCGTGGCGATTATGGCAATTACCCCCAGGATCTACATGTATACCAGTAGGTTCTACAGGGGAGACCCGTGCCCAGCAGTGGGCCATCATATGGGTTGATATGTATATGTATATTTAAGAGCTACATCTAGTAGGGAATACATATCAGACAGTAAAACTATCAGAGACCTCTGGACTGATTTTAATAATGATCAAAAAGACAGAAATCTGCCTCAGTGCGACTATTGGTTATACTTGAACACTTTTAATAAAGATTTCAATATAAGCTTTTTTCAGGCGAAAAAAGACAGATGTGAAACGTGTGTTGCATATGAGCTTGCCCCCCCGAATACAAAAATACTTCTAAAACCTAACTATGATAAACATATTATAGAAAAAGAACTGTGTCGCAAAGAAAAACGAATGGATCGTCAAAACATAGACGAGACACACATTTGCGCAATATATGATTTACAGTCCGTTATGTTATGTCCTAGTCCTGATTATTTTTACTACTCTTCCAAAATAAACTGTCTTGATTTCACAATTACAGAATTGAAAAATGGAGAGGATGATAAAAAGTCTTATGGAGACGTGTACTGTTATTTTTGGGACGAAACCCAAGGCCAAAGAGGTGCGAACGAAATAGGGTCATGTGTTTTTGATTACCTAAGTACTTTAAACCGAAACAACTCACATAAGAAATTACATGTAACTTTTTACTCTGATAACTGCACTGGTCAAAATAAAAATAAAGTCATTGCCAGTTTATATTCCTATGCGGTTACTCATTTTGATAATATTGTCAGTATTACTCATAAGTACTTAATTAAAGGACATACTCAAAATGAAGCTGATAATGTCCATAGCTTGATCGAGAAAGAAATTAAAAAGAACGTAAAAGCTGGGCCGATATACATACCTGTTCAATTTGCTACATTAATTAAAAGTGCTCGTAAATCTGGAAAGCCTTTCATAGTCAAAGAACTAAATTACGAATTCTTCTTAAATCTCAAAAAACTCCAAGAGCAATGGGCATACAATTTTAACGAAAATATAAATAAATTACCAGTATTGTGGAATGACCTTAAAACCATACAATTTATGAAAGAAAAGTTGTTTTACTTTTATTATAAAATATCATATTCTGATGAGGAGTTTTCTGAGATTGATATGAGGAATAAACGCAAAAAAATGTTAAGTTATAATGAAATCGTAATTGAAAAATTGTATGAGCAACCAATAGAGTTAAAAGAAAATTAAAAAAGAGATCTTAAAGATTTGGTAAGAAAAAATTTGATACCTAGCGTATACACTAGTTTTTATAATTCTTTATAGATTAATAGTTGAGATAACAAAGCCAAATAAACAGTGATTCTTATAAGAATATACTTACTCTATAGAGTAAGTATATTTTAATGGTAAAAGTATTAGTGGAAAGTAAGTACAAAGTTCCTAAGTTATGTTTTGAAAGACTGTTAAGTTTTATTTTACATTAGTTTTGATTAAGGAAAAGCCTGTTTTAATTTGTTACAAAAATTATAATTATTTTCAGTTACATTTCTTTAATTTAAGAATAACTTTATAATTAGTGTAAGGTTGAAATGACTGTTGTGAGTTCATACTTGAATCATGATTAAATAAAAGACTTTTTTTACTTAACCACTTTAAGGTAGGAAGATACTCACTGTGTATTATGATGATACCTATTTTTGATAATGTTATTTTAAATTTCTTATTGATTCCAAGTGTTTATTGTCTTAGAAATGACTCAATAAATACCAGTTACAATTTTTTCTGTGTTTTATTTTGTCCTTTTGTGGATGACTGCAGAATTTTTTTAAACAAAAACTGACACATTTTGAAAAAGGAATAATATTTTTTAATACTGAAAAAAACAAAATAGACTTTAACCAAAAAAAGTCAGCAGGAAATACAATATTTTTATTAATAAAGTGACCTATTTTTTTCCAGTGTAATTATTAATTAGAAAATCTAATATTTCATAAAATATATTTTGGTAGATTTATAGTAATATAGTCTAATAATGTTATACAAAAGTTTTTTTTTACTTCTGTTGACATAATAAAATATTATTGATGAAATAATAGAATATCGTCAATGTGTCTGACACATTTTCATCTCTTTCCAAAAATCTAAAATTTTGAAATGAGTCACTTTCATTCTCAGCGTGCGATATGGCCTTCTACAGTGTAGTGTACGTACTTGTGTTTGTTCTGCGTGGTGGTGCGGTGCGTGCGCGCGGCGGAGGAGGAAGCGGCGCGGCGCGGCGCGGCGGGCGGCGGCGCGCGCCCGTACGGCAGCGACGCCGGCCGCGCCGACACGCCGCCCGCGCCGATGCCGTCCACGCGCGACGCTCTGTACCAATACATGCACATTACCACGTGTCGAATAAAACACTAAAGCCCGCGAAACACTGATCAACGGGAAATGGCTTAATTGAACGGCCTCCTTCCTTTCCTTGTCCATTGCGTTTCCACCAACAAAGACTTATTTAAACTTGATCTCTAGAACTGATAGGATTCATTTTTACCCTTTTTACTCGCCAAGCCCTTTTCTCGACTATTAACATAAGTAACACAAGTTTACTCTGCGAGTTAAATTTTGTCATTAATGGATCTGTTCCGGTTTTGGTGGAAACCAGGCTTAAGTACCTGTTAGTACTTCAAATATGAAATAATACTAGGTACCTAAGCACATAAATATTAATTTAATAAGAGCAAGAAGGTTGTGTAATATCATATTACACACTCCTTTTACTCTTATTCAACAGTCTTCTTAGGGTTTCGACAGCAAACGTAGACGGCAATAAATGTTTTATTTCATGGTTGAGGCAGAAAGTAGGCATGTGATGTACATTGTTGGAGGCAGTGATCAAGTTCTCCGTGTGCATGTATTCGGACACATGGGACAAGATGAGCTATTGTCAGTATTGCACTTTTTTATTGTACCACTTTAACAGTCATGAGTAAAAACATTGGCCTTTACAAAACAAAAACTCGATTGCATAAAATTACTTGACTAAAAAATTTTGTAAAGTCCGTGAAACCGTGAGTGTGACAGAAATTATGGGAATTTAAATTAAGTTAAATATAAAATTCGGTTTATCATACGATATTTTTTGATAAACAGTTTCGGTTATCGTGTGACTAAAATAGATAAATTCAGATCGTCAATTCGTTGGTAATTTTGCGAATGAATGGCGCCTAAAAATCATAGTTTCGTAATGTTTATATTCCCATCCTACATATTATTTTAACCTTGTACTGTAAATGCGTCATTAACATGGGAAGGTACTATAAATTTATAATTATAAGTAACCACAATGTGCGTCAATATTATAATTGGTACTGTGTATAAAGTAGATAAACAAAAGGCTCTGGAAATATCGGAAATTGACAATTCAAAGCCAACTCAAGTCAATATACTTATAAGTATTTCTATTGAAATGTCTAATATTGGATAAAAGTATTGACGTAAGTATCTCTTAGTAAACTGATTGTGACAAAGACTGACTCACAAATTCAATTGTGACAAAGACATAATTATCATGCCCTCTAAATGATCACTCATTATCACATACATTAAATTTATTAACACGATTGAAGCCCACGCCCAAGAAATTGCAACTACCTGTAATTAAAATTACCTATAGTACATAGTTTTTCTAGTCATTATAATGAGTAATTTTCCATAGTCAGATACCCCATGCACATGCTGTTAATATAAAACTCGCCATAACATTGTTAGTCAATAATTCCCATCTAGTACATACGGCGTTTTCTTAGCATTGTTTGTGATTTTAGACACAGCATCGTTTTGCGCTCTCGGTTTGTTCATGTTGACTTTCTTCACAGTCGTCTCGGGTATAACTCTGAAGATATTGTGCGATATAAGCATGATAAAAATATAGCAGTGCTATAGAACATAAATTATAAAAGCTCTACTAAAACATAGAAAAAGAAAACATGTTTTTTCAACAGAATTAGAAGGTATAAATAAAATTCCCGCCACCTTTAATGTACTACATAGCCTTGAATAAACTGGAAACATAAAAAATAGTTTGGTGGATAAAAATAATACGAATAAAACGAAGTTTTCCTACGATATTTTTTGATAAATGGGATACTTTGTTTCACATAAAATTTGCATTTCCTGGTGTAGATATTCTTTGTACGAATATTGTAGTTAGGTTTGGTTTAGACAAAACGTATCAGATATGTTTTCCGACAAACAATATCTACTGTCACCTTGCTCAATAATAAATTGTTATAGTTTTATGAATATGATATAATAAAGTGTGTGAAATAGAAAGTTACCTGTTTGCTGGTTGTGGCGGTTTCTTGATCGTAGTTGTAGTTCTAGCAGATGAAGATCTAGGTGTGGATGTTGTAGGCGAAGAGCCTTTGCGTACTGGAACTGGGATACCCCTGTAGTATCCAAAACAATCAAATTAGTTCAAAATTTAGTCATAGTTGAAATCCGGGACGTTAATAATATTGTTAAATAAAATATGGTTAGAGAAAAAAACAAAAGAGTTCAAGATAATGCTGTCGAGGGTCTAATTCTTTATTAACCAGCAACTACGTTTTGCACACCAGATATTTTTGTGTAAATAGTTGCTGACACAAGTAAGAATTCTAAAATAGAAGTTCATTAATATTTGTAATACTAAATCGAGAAAATGTAAATAAACAATGACATAAAGCGACCCACGCAATATTCCTATCTAAAGTAATGCCTATATGTCGTTCTTTTGAATAACTACGAGTAGGTATACTAATAAGAGGGTAGGAATATCAAATTCAAACAAATATTAGATCAGCGAACATGACTCTCAACTGATTTGTCATAGTCGCAAACTGTGAATTATATAAATTGATGCAATCTTTTTGCAAGGCCACCGTTGTTTGTTTGCCAAATTGATAAATGACTGTAACTCGAAACTTCAATTATTATTCCCCTAACATATGTGTCGTGGCTGGATAATTGAATTGATCACTTCATGATGTGGTTGATCATATCATGGCATATTTAGTGGCATTTCATAATATATTCCGCTGGCCACATCATGATCAATGTCAATCATCACGAGATGAATGAAAAGTCAGCGTTTGATGACATGAACAGTTAACGTGCGGCTATTTTAAGACATGACTAAGTACTCGTATTAAGTTATAATATAAGAAGCGCTGATAGTATTTTCGTAAAGCGTCATGGCGGCGGACAATTAACAATCCAGATCACATCAAGATCATTTTAACCTATATTTTAAAGTAATTAAAATTGTTATGAATCGTCTTTGATTGATATCATTGATCATGATAATTCATTTATGAAATCTTTAATTTCACAAATGTTAGATATTATTAAAAACATAATGACCAATTCTAAAATATAAAAAAGGTTATTCATCGTATCGATATTTATATCATTTTCATCAAAATTAGAATTATTATTTTCAAGAAAAGTCGTTCAAAATTAGTTTACGAAAAGTCTTAGATCACACATTTTCATTTCAATTAGGCAAGCAAACGTAAGCATATAAGATTATGGCTGACCATTCACTCAGACATCACTTCAATCTTTTCAATCGATCTTTATTTAACATCGTAGTTGTAAATAGATTTATTCCAAAAGCATTGTTTACCGATGGGTATTTTTGGCTGGTGACTGCAATGCAGGTGCCTGTGGTCGAACGGGCGATGACACCGGCCGAGGGATCTTTGAACCACGTGCTGCAGCCGGCGATGTTTCTCCTGAGAACATTAATGCTAACAATCAATAATATATCAAGTATCATAATTACAAATCGATAATATATCAAGTATCATCAGAATAAACAGTAATAGTAAATAACTTGACACCAAAAAATTATAACGTCATGATGTTAAATTCCATACAAATTTGTACGGTGTTTCATTTTGACGAACTTATCAATAAAAAGACGGATTTGACTTGACATTCAAAAACCCAGTTTGTTATTGAGAATGTTGTATCACAGAAAATAATGTTTTTAATTTAATTTAATAAACATCTTAATATGGAGTTTAACATGTCCGTTAACAAGTACAATGACGTAATTCGTGACTGTAAAATGCATTTTGTACAGCTGGTTTTGTAGGGTTCCCTAGGCAAAATGGCAAGAAGGAACCTTTAAAGTTTCGCTGTGTCCGTCCGTCCGTCCATCCACATGCTAACTCAGAGAAAATCTCCATACTGTAATTTGTATGGATACAGAATCATATTATTTACGCCGACAAAGTGAAATAATAAAATCTTGAAAAAAAAAATGAAGTTACCTATATGTAAAGTGGGGATGTGAGTTTTATTTGCACCTGGGGTAGGCGAGAATATTTATCGTGTGTGGTATCATTAGATAGGTCTTAAAAACGTTAAAGGGGTTGTGAAGACCATTTTTATTTTAGGGATCTGTTTGTGAAATATTAAGCTTTAAAGTGCAAATTTCTTTTAGTGTCAAGCACCCTCCTCCCACCTAAATGCTTAATGTTGTGTATGTGAAAAAAATCAAGGTAGTAGTATAAATACTGAAATTAAAAGGAACACTCACAGCTAAGTTGGCTTTACAAGTTTACGAGTAATAGCTGAAAATTATTAATAAGTATAACGTTGTAAAAATGAAACAAAAACACAGAAAACCCACTTCTTAAGCCGCATTATTCCTATGAGGGACTACGGAACCCTACAATTTGCGTGGCCCGCGAGCTCTGCGCTAATGAATAAGTAGGTATGCAGTTTTGTTAATTTTGTTTTAGATTTTGCGGATGTTTATGCTTATATGCCTGTATTAGTCAGTGTAGACTAAACATTCTACGTACCGCGTTATAAGAGCTAAAATGATTAACAATAGACTTATTATACGAAATGTATAGTTTTGTAATATGTGGCAGTAAACATTTGGAATATTTTAGTCTACACAAGTTAACCTGTAATAATATAAGATTCAAAACAGACAGTATAAAATCGTTCATACAAACGTTCTGTATCTGATACTTATTTAATTACTAGCTAACCCACGCAACTACGTCTGTAAGTTTTCCCCGTTTTTGGAACTTTTTTTCATTGCTGCTCCGCTCCTATTGGTCGTAGCGTGATTTTATATAGCCTATAACCTTTTATCTTATATCCAACAGTAAACATTTTTTTCAATTACGACCTAAGATCATCGCGTTCAAACAAACAAACTCTTCAGCTTTATAATATTAGTATAGATAGGTATACCAACCTGAGGGTGTTACGGGGCTCTCCGCGTTGCTTAGCATCTCCCACTTGAGTTGCAATCTCCTAAATTTGCCTCCAGAGTTACCACTTGCGTTGCCAGTGTTGGCACTTGCCCCACTGCTGGCAGAACCAGGTCGCCACTGTTCGTCCCCGCTGCACTCCAGCTGAATAATCATAAAATATTATTGGTATTTTCTTCAAAATCAAAACTGTTTTGAAAGGATTTTCTAGTTTAATAACAGATACACTCAAATTTTACAAAAAAAGTTAGGAGATTATCAAAATGATTACTCATTCTAAGTTCAATTAAAACAACACAAAAAAAATATTCTTAAAAAGTAGAAACAAATTATAAGGTACACACATAAAAATTGGTTGCAAATGCAAAATTTGTTGCAAATATATATGAACGCGTGTCGTGAGAAATCAGCAAAAGCAAACATAAAATTAATGTTAGTAGCTATAAGCATAACACTAAACAATCTGCAAATTAAAACAACGAAGGCCGCAACAAAACCATTGTCAAAGCACATGTATGTAATGTCCACACAAATCACCGCCGAGTTTACCTTCGCTTCATTGCTGGACAGTTTAGCGGAGGGTTTATTGTTTTCTAGACTATCTGTGTAATCATCGCTGTCATCAAACACGAGTCTATCAAATGCCTGCATCAATTTAGATCCCAAATGTACCCCGGACCATCTGCGGTTTGTTTCCAATTCTATTCTGCTATTGTTAGGGCAAATATCGTAACCAATAGCAGTAGGATTGACACATGAACGTGGTCTATTCTTTTCTACAGTAGTCTTAACGTTCGCAGAATCGTTTAGCAGGTCAGGGGTGGATGGTTCTCTGTTTTTGGGCTCTTTATGTCTCATGATAACGGAGGTTTGGCAGTCGTCGCTTGAGAGTCCGCTCGATTGCATGGAACGCACCAGCTTCAGCAAATTCCGCTGGTTCAGTGTTAGTGGTGGAGTGTTAATTGAAGTGGGCTGTTAAATACACCAAATTTTTAGCATCATGCATCATGCCATCCAACGTTAGTTTAATACAAGTTAAGTCCTTGACAAGGTCATCGATCGAATTCGATCGTTCGACCGTACCTTTATTTGCATTTTATGGAAGCTGTGCACGAAAGTATATGCTAAAATATCGCGTTTGTACGCCGTGAACTGTGATTTAAGCACATGCAGTAAACAATAAAATGCAAATAAAGCGATGTTGCTTCGGCAGGCGGCTGTTTAATAGTAGGCGATAGTGGCTTCGAAACACGAAAGACACGGAATATTGATCAAGTATTTTCAATATAGGCAAGTTCATATTTAGTGTCAGTCTTGTAAATATCTGGTATTAGTTTCTGAATATATTTATTGTAGGTACACTTACTCGGCTTGCCGCACGCATGTCGCTTTCAATTTTCTTAAAACTTCTGTGTAATTCGCGCATTTCAAACATGAGGTCCAATGAGAAAGGCAGCAGTTTCAAGGGCTCCAAGCTGGCAAGTAACGTATCTAGTAGAGCTCGGCATCGTGGTTCACCCACGCAACCGGCCAGGATCAGAGAGTCAGGGGTGTAGTGTTTAGCAAGTACAGATTCCCTCGTTCGAACAAACGATACCCATGCGTCCACAGATTGCGCGCTGAAAGTAAATAAATACGATTTTAAATAAATTCTTATGCATATTTTTCTATATTAAGTTCGTTTGTTGTACTTACTTTAGCAATCCTAGGATAAATGCATTGAATTTGACTAGTCCTTCCGTAACAGCATCTTCACTGTTAATTCTTAGTACCAGCTCGTTAAGGGATTTTGTAATGGGTCCTTGTCTGGCAGTAGCCTCAACCATTTGCCAAACTGAGTTGTTCACAGCTCCAAATGAGGTTTCAATATTTTCTTTGAGGCCGTCTCTGAAGATAGCATACAAAGCTGGGCATAGTGCATTTAACGCTATCTTGGCGCAAGCTGGAGATTCCTTTGAGTCTCCCAAGAATGCCAGCTCTGCTTGATCTGTAGCTGGAGAGAAATGTTGAATCAACATTTCAACGGCGTCGGTCACATTTGAGACCAAAGCTGTAATAAAGACACAAGACATTAAAACTTTGATTAACGATAATACCACAAAAGTAATAAGCAATGACTTCAATTTAATTTGTATATATTACCTCTCTTTTGTGACACATCTATGATATCATATTTTCCTCTCGCGTCATGATGGACGGGGCTTCCAAATTCATCAGGACTCACTTCGGCTTCTTCACAAATTGGTATTTCTGCCAAATTCTTTCCCTAAAATGTGGTTATTACGAGTATGTTGTTTAGTATGCGGAAAATAAGCAGAATTCCACTCATAATAATGTACATTATGGTTAATGATTGACAAACGCAGATACAGTGAACAAAACAATGCGCTACCAAAATTAATGTGCAAAATAATATTATGTAGCTATGTAGCACACTATTATACAGTCAGTATAGTCTCTATAGTATGATATAGTAAAAGTCAATCGTAAAAGCACAAAGAAAACTGCCAAATAAAGAACATAACATAAACAGAAAACATAAGAGCAAAAAAAGAACCGAAGGTACTCACAGAAATTAACGGGCAATGATGTGTGTGGGCAGAAGAAATTTATTAGCAAATAAAACTTTACCTGATAATGCCTTTGCGCTATCACAGCGGAAATGTTGGGCGAGTTGGGTGGAGTTGTGAGACTCACACCCTTTATCTCTTCCATAGGCTTTAACTGAGTCTGTTGATTATCGGCTCTGTTGGCCTCAGACTTCTGTGCAAAACTCACTGACTTCTTACTATTACAACTACTGCCGCTTGATTCTGTGGACCTTTGATTCTCCTCCTGAGACCGCTTCATTTGGAGGAATTTGGTAACCTGACTCCTTACCTTTTGTACTTGATTTTGGTCCCATTCATCCATGTTTTGACAACTAAAACCACTGTGCTTTAAAAATTCTTCTAGTTGTTGTAAATCTGCACTGCTGATAAGTGCACCAGGAGGCGGAAATTCTGTATATTCCATTTTCTTTGTTCGCGGTTTAGGCATAGGGGGAGTATGAGGTCTATGAAACTTAATCTCATTAGACTTCCCCGACTCTAGACTACTCTCGGTTCCCACTCCTTCATCTACGTAGTATTCGTTGTAATCGGCATCTTTTTCTGCTGCATCGAGGAATTGTTGTGACAATCTTTTAGCTGCTAGATCATTATTTTTTCTGTAGTCCGCATTTTGGTTTTGTAGATAATAAGGTTCTTGTAACGATCTTCTTTTCGTTTTATGTTCTGTTGCGGCCGTTAAACATACAACTGGATCTTGAATGAGATCATCCATTTCAAACATACTGTATCGCTTAGTGTGTGTGCTAGATTTGCGAGTTTTGTCCATTGACTTACGTAATATGCTTTTTGGTAATGGCGGCCTTGGAGGCGCTAGTTCTCCTTGTTTAGGAATACGATTTTGATCTGCTAACGAAAGCGATCGTTTTGGTAACATAGGATTTGCTCTCTGTCCATCATTATTAACACCACTGGCTTCAGAGCTTGTAGCGCTATCGTAGCGATAAACAAATAAAGGATTGAAATTACCAGCTGGTGCAGGACTATTTTGCGCAGAGGAGTCTGTGAGCATAGTGGACGAGCCGCGGTAGCCAGACGAAGGCTGTGTAGCTGTACTCGAACTTGATGATACTGCATTAGTATTGCCTGCTAAATTATTACAATCACAGCTCATTGGTCGTGTTTTGGACCTTGACGAAGGCGCTGTATTGCAGTATTTATCGCCACATTTATTTGTACCTTCTTTTTCTTTCATGTGCTGCATTAACTCCGGTACTTCGGATAGTAACTGTCTACATTCTAATGGCAGTAAAAAGTTAAGCGAATCCCAGTCTTTAATGTGACCAAGTCCTTTTTTCTTCAGCATTTCAAGATCATTGCATGAAAAAGGCCGTTTGCCTTTAGCTTGAAGCCTATTTCTTTTTGTTTCATTTGTCTTAGGTGAAATATTTACTTTCAAAGGATTCAAATAAATATTAGGTCTTCCATTCAAGAAACTAATGTCCGGAAGAGTATAACTGGGATATAAAACGAAAACAGGTTTTTCACAGTCGCCTTCTTTTAATTTTTCTAGGAAGGAAGGCTCTACTAGTTTGAACAATTCTCTTTGAGACATACTTGAAATCTGCATGCTCGATGTCTGCATACTTTTGTCTATGGTATCGGTGTCGAGATGGGTCGACGTTGACTTGTGATCACATGGCTCTCTTTGCAGAAGTCTATTCATTCTAGTAATCTGTGTTCCATCAGATTCAGAACAACTGGAAATACTAACGCTAGTAGCAGAAGATTGTGATGAACATGATTTCCTATTACTTCTTAACTTAGACGGACTGTTCATAATATTTAAATTTGTTCTCTTAAGATGTGGTTTGTTTACTGTGGCATACAAATTTATTTCACTGTCACTTAATTTAGCCCCATCTCCAGTTTCTTCTTCTTCAATTAAAACTTCATCGTATACTCTATAACTATGTGGATTAGTTGGTGGTATCTCTTCATAAACGATTGATGTAACCTCTTCAATCGCGTCACTAGGCAAGTCTATCTGAGGGCGTTCAGAAATTCCTAATTTTGAATCTCCTAATTTTTGCTCTCCCATAGACTCTCCGCTTTCACCTCCAGAGCTTGAAGGCCAGCACTCTGACCTTTCCAACTGTTCCATACTAACAATACCATCATTACTCATACTCTTTTGTTTCATAAATAACTTTACTAAACTAAATGTCTGTTTAGGTTGACTTTTATCAGAAGAAGTTTGATTATCAGTAGAGGAAGTGCTCATAGGTTCAGAATGTTGACTTCCATGTGTAGATCTATGTTGTGACACATCGTAAACTTTCATGCACATTGGAGTGCCTGTTAGTCTTTGATTGACTGTGAAAGAATCAACCTGTAAACAAAATAAGTGTTACATTATGTTTTGAAATTATCAACACCAACAATTACAATTTCTTGACAACATTGTTAAAAACGTAATCCTCATACAAAAAAATACATACCGTTGAATTACTCAGAGCAGCCGAATTTATGGAACTATTCATAAGTTTCCTTCTATACAGATTTGGCAAACTTTGGCTTTTAATGACTGAATTATTCATGTTGTCGTTTGTAGCATCAGACGTTTCATTTGAACCTTCATTATTGTTTCCAGACGGGTGTCTACAATGACAAAAATTTGTAAGTATATTTTGCTAATGATAAATAATCACACTATGATATGATGTGAGTATAATGCCTATATTTACCTCCTTAAGGGTGACTGACTTGTTTGTTTCTTAAGCTTACTCCAAGTAGTTAAACCTAAATCGCTCCTAGCCATAGACGTTGTTAACTTATTTGTTAATTTCTTACATCTCTCTAATAATTCTAAGTTCCTGCGCGTTCTTTCATCATTATCTAAAACTAAGATTTCTTCCTCGCCCAATTTGTCTGAAAAAATATCATGTACATGAGTCGTCATATGAACAAGTTATTATGAGTAATGATATACCTATGATTCAGTACAGCGTAATTAGCAAGCTTGTAAACTGAGTAAACATTATATCATTACAACGGTATCAAAGTTTCTAGGAAGAGATATCTAGAGGTATGTTACCATGTTTTTGATTGACGGCCGATTCAGCACACTCGCTGTCCTCAGAGTATGTGGTGAGACTGCCCTCGAAGGCGATGGTGTAGTTATCCTTATTGGCCTGGCAGGTGAGAATGAGGTCCTGCTCAGAGGGCAGCTCGCAGTCAAGGCTGTCCACACTAAAATGAACGCCATGCGCACCCTCTTTTACAGGTGAGAACAGAAGTTCAGACTTGCATATCGACATTGTGTTGATCGAACCGACGGATTCTTCACCCTAGGGGAATAATTGTATAGTTGTGAGATACTCGATCTTTGACCCTAGATAGTGTAATCATTGTTAAGTATTTTATACATATTGTTATTGCTTTCGTATTGATTTCTAAATAGAATTATTTGATTGGAAGTTTTGCCTACCTATTCATATTTGAGAGGACCTTTTACCAGGCGGAATAAACTCAGCATTAATGTTAAGAAGAAAAGACAATAAGGTATTTATAATATGGTAATGGTTCTGCAATAACATAATAAAATAGGTATACAAAAAGTAATATGTAACAAGAAGTGAATGTTCGCGGAAGATTTCGAAACCGTAACGCATGTAGAACATAAACATTTACGCTAGTTATAACTTTGGATACGGATGCAAGACGCAGCTAAAAATATAATGGACTGCAGTTACATAGGTACAGGTACCTATGAAAATAACTGAGTACCTATCTACGTTTGAATACAAAAAAGTACCAACCTAGATTCATTGTCTAAGATGTATTATGACATTTATTTTTATGAGGTACATTTTTTCGTAAATAACGGTTCACAAAGTTACAGACAATGATATTTTTAGTAAAAAGGTGTAGATGGGTTACTTAGACAACATTCGATTTTTAATAACGGCAATCGAATGCACACACCGATAATCTATAATATTGGACTGTCACATTATTTTAAAAAGTCGTAAAAGTAGGAAAGCATGATTTAATTATCACGAGCGAGAAAGAGAAAAATGTTATCCGCTGCTTTCACCTGTTGACATCGGCGATCGACACTGACATATTAATTTAGTCAATTGTCTAAATTTTAAGGTGCCTCTTACTGAGCGCTTGTAACATCTACACCTTTTTACTTAAAACATTATTGATTGTAGATGTATTTGTTTCTGAAAACCATTAAAAACATTGAAATGACACGCCCTATCGGGTACAGTCACTACATAGTGTCAGAGAAACGATCCAAAGTGACAAAACAACATGGCCGCCGACAAACTTTATCATCAATTTAATTCCCTTTCCTGCGACAAATGAGGTCACAAATCAAACAACTGCACATAACAATGGTTTTGTTTAATATATTTGATGTGAATGTATAATAATAGGTCATGTTATATCAAATGAGGGTAGGCGAATAATTATTGTAGGTAGAATTGTATGGTAGCAATAGGTATGTGAGTTCAAGAAATAAGTAGGTATGTCAATATCGATAACATAAATGCTTGTTTTGTTAGTGTTGATAAGAACGAGTCCCGAGAAATCGATGAAGTAATAATAAGCTCAGTTATGAAATTACAAAACCTCTTTGAGGGACGCTGATTTATATTTGATAGATCTCGATAAAATAGTTTGTATATTGCCAGTGACAATATATATTCTTGAATATTTTGTTCCGGGATTTTGTTAAGATTCTTGGTTGAGAAAAAAAAATATTACCTACATCTGTTTAATCTGTAAGTAGTAGAAGGTACGCGTAGCATTCCGTTGTTTAAAAATACTAATAAGTTAATAACTACCCACTAAAAGATTGAATAAAAAAACACTAAGTAAAGCAAGTAAGACTCACGGAATAGTATCCATTGTAAGAATCCCAATCATCCGTCACACCCATTTTTAACAACACTGTTATAATCCCACTGTCTCTAATAGAACGGGATCACGGAACCACTAAATCATCCAGCAACTACTTGTAGCGCACTGTCTCTGCCATTATGCTAACACTCACACTATTAAAATCGATAAAGTCTGAGCTGTAGGCTCAAAAGTGTTATCTAACACAAACACAATTATCTATCAGGTTCTTTGAACTATCACATTTATTGTAAAAGCAACATGTGATCGAATTAATTTCAAAAGTATACACAGTACAGCACTCCCGAGAGCCCTGGGCGCGACTGGGGCAGCGGGAATATTAATTTTAATATTAGCCACAGCAAGCGGTACTCAAACTTTATGCACTACAAACATGTTGTATACTCAGAGCTTTGAACAACACTGTTATCAAAGCGTAGCACATGCTAATAACAAGATTAATGAGGCCAACAGATGCTCATTAGCTGTCCAGTAATTATTCATTAGCAGTTTTCAATTATTAAAACTCCAAGGTTGGTAACGGTATGGGCTGAATACTGTGCTTCCTTTGCTTCGTGGGCCCTTGTTAATTGGTAGATTACAAAACCATTTTTAATTGGTGTAGTGTGAAATGTTTGAGAACGACTGGACTAGAGGATAGACTTCATTGGCAACGCACACATGGTGGCAGCATGAACAGGGCCGCACATAAGGATGATTAAATATAGCGCACTCACACATGCGAAGTAGAAGAGGGAAAGACTATGTGACTGGGGGAATAACGAGCGTGGTTAAACTGATTGACGCAACACAGAGCGTACAATACACACACACATTGATGTTGGTCTTATTTCGTCTTTACTACTGGTACATCCCGTGGGACCAACGGACTTCACTATAAGGAACTCAGAACTCTAGTTGTGAATGCTAGCCAAGCGTCTGGACTTTCCAAGTATTGTTGTGGTGTGTGTGTGTATATGTGTGTTCTCTAGGGAGTCATTAACTGTTATTTGGATTAGCATAGCATGGCAGTTTGTATTTTTTAGCAACGAATTGCTCTGAATGAGCGGCAATTGAATTTTAAATTGGAACACCTCAAAATCTAGGTCAATGAATAAATACTTTTTAATTGAGAAAATGCTCTGAATATTACATTACTACTTTAGAAACAAATGAATACGGACTGATTGACAGTTGAACTCTTACGTATTAACCGCAATGATGCGCCATAGACAGAACATAATTTTATAAGGATAATAAGTAGTAGATTCTTGTTTCCTTGTATTTATTGCTATACAATAACATTAAACAATTGGCACCACTTAAATAATTAACTAATTGATGTCAAGGGTGTTTACGCTGGTCTAAGTATCGAAGAGCTTTAAATAAAGGCTACAATTTATTACATGCTGAATAGCCTACTTTGTAAACTAAAACATTTAAAATTCCTACATATAAAATTCTATTGATTCTCTCTACTGCCAATTTTTAATTCTATTTAAAAAGCTGCTGGTAACATAGCGCCATCTATCACAGTTCAGGGGCATAAGTATAACATTTAAATGTATTTCCTACTAGATGGCGCTGTACCTATAAATATAAAGATTTCAAAGCCAGCGTTGGCGTTGGCACTGCAGTGAATTTAACGTGCTATTAAATAAAAAAGTAGTGCTTAGCAAAAGTGATAAAAATGAATGAAAATTTTAAAGTCCTAGAGTTTTGATTATTTTTATAGAAATGAATGAAATGAGACATTGATCAGCATTACGAGGCGAACCTGGAAACTACTGTCGGCACTGATACTGCTGTCGAAACGAAACCTTGCCATGAGAGAACTAGAGATGCTCGCGAACATCTCGCCTCGAGGGTTACTCTGCAATACACCATGACACATCATCCACCAAGAAAATAAAGGTTATAATTATGGAACTGAAAAATAAACATACATAATAATAATATAATTAAATAGAATAAACATATAGATGATAATGATATGATGAGATGAGATGTCACCTTCATAAATAAAGAAAGAGTTAGTAAGTGACATTTATTCCTACATTTACGACATATACCTAATTAATTGCTCAGTTGCAAGAGTTTGAGTTTGAAAATTTAATTTTGCCTCAGCTTTAACTTCAAACCCAGAAAGTAATTTCTACTTAATGGCGTTTATAATATTCTTCCTGCATAGCAAGATTTATATCTTAATCTGAATAATTAATATCTTAACTTTGCTGACAGCTTAATGATCATAAACGGTTAATTTCTTTTTCACAACTTCCGTCTTCCTCAATACCTATAATGCGTTTTGCGGCCTTAGATATCGTTGCCGCACATGCAGATTAATTTCTGCAATGTTTCTATGAAACAATAATAACGGCTGGGCGTCCATGCTAAGAATAACCAACATCATTGCCAACCGTGAGTCAGAGCTCTCACGGCTCGTGAGACTGGTAACAGGTGATTAAAAGATTAAATCAGGAGATGGATACCAGCATCTGTGTACAAATACTGCCTATTTATTTGCAACGATTGTTTGGTGAAGATTGGGACATTGTTAGCTTCGTATGGTGATGTGGTCGGCTGGCGTTGTCAGTTAAGATATATTAATTTTTTGTCCCTGTTTTCTTGGTATTGGCTTTTGTGAAAATTAGAACTAGATTATGTTTTTTAGCTTGATCAGTATTTATCAGAACTACTCACCCCCTTATTCATACTAAATTAATAAAGGTTTCAAACAACAGAAACACAAATAAAATGTAATTTAAAAAAATACAGACTTCAAAAGTTAACTAAAAATAAGAAAATAGTGCTTCTTCTTTAAAAAATTTAGGTTAGTTTCGTGTAGGTATTTCCTACACGAAACTAACCTAAATTTTTTTGTGACAAACATGACATTTTGTGAAATTTATGACAAACATGGTTAAACTTTTTGTGTTTGTCGACATTACGGATTTTCTTTTTTTAAATTTGATAGGTATTAGGTACCTGCTGTTGATACATGCTGGCACCGATCTCAAAAAATGCACCAAGGATAATTTCGTATTATTTTATTATTTAAAGTTAACTTTTGAAGTCCCTTTAATTTATTTTAATTACTTTTCATTTCATAATTTTCAATTTCCACGTTAACTAAAAAATATTTCTTATACCTGTGTACTATGTGACCAAAGTTTTAAGATGTTTTTCCTTTGAATTTTCAGTAAAAATACAAGTCAGGCCATCAAATTTATACGTTTTTAAATTTAACAAACTATTTAACCAATTTGATAAAACTTGCACAGTTCCCTAAGATGGAATAAAAAAAAGAATAAAAAAGAATGATCACAATGCGATGTCTACTTTCGGAGAAATAATTAAAACAAAGAAACAACATTCTTTTTATTTTAAAAATCTGTATAGAATCCCTAATCGATCATCATACGTGAAGATCACGCAATTCCAAGAATATTACATATTCACGCATCGAAATACCTACATACATAAAATACTTTTTTGAAATCTGAAAAAAGGTTTAACTAGAGAATGTTTTGTATTAACTTTACATTCCATTAGCAAAATCGAATAGAAGTTCACAAAACATTCGGTAAAATTTATTGCGCATAAAATGTGTTTGAAACCTATATTCATTTAATATGAATATGGGGATAATTCTTGAAAACGATCGAGACCAATCGTTCTTTATTTTTTGGAAATTTTTTGGTACTTTTTGCTCCCATCAATGTTTTTAACGTTGTAGTCCGTCTGGTTAATTAATATTGAAATAATGGTATTTTAAGCGACTTTGTGCCTGAATTCAGTTTATTTATGCACCCATCATATTAAGTATGGCAATTTTAATTAATTGGATCCTTCAAGTAATTTAGTCTGCAGCTGACCAAGAAATATGAACACAATACACCTGTAAATGCCTCTGATTACAGACGTAAAATGATTACGTATACTTTAATTAAAATTGTATGTTAATTTATACTTAATAAGCGAATAAAAATAAACTTTATTTCATTATGTTGTCTCTCGAAAACTTGTCCTTTTATGTCTATATCATTGCAACACGGCGCGGCGCCTTAATGAATTCACAGCTGCTTTTGAAACCACAGCGAGGTAGGTTGATTTTTTAAACAATTTTGTTTTAGATTTAAGCTTATGCTGTACGGCTGTATGTACTCTTAACAAAAATCCTTGTCCGTATAACTATATTCTTTTCATATTCATAACTTGAACATTACCTACACAGAAAAAACAGAATTTAAGATTTAATGAATAAGGATTACTACTACCTAACTGTACCTTTTATTTATTAATTAATTTTTAAATAAACATAGTTAAAAATTAATTAATAAATATCCCAATTTCATTAATATAACATATATTCTTATCGAAAATAATTACCTGCACTTGCCAGAAAGTCTGGGTAATTTTGTGCATTTGACTATGTCAATTTTATTTTTGTACCTCTTATTTAACAAACAAAATTATAGGTAGGTTTAAACCGCATCTAACTACTCGTGCATTGTGTATATTTTTCCGTGACCATGAGACAGTCCTTTCATGTAAGAACTTGACTGTTCCATAGATCGGCAGGCATATTTCGTTATCCCCAGCATTTTCAAAGAACTTACAAGTATTCTACTAAACCTACCGATTGCTGTATGCACTTCCGAAATGAAATATTGTAGGTATGTATCCTAAGTCTTGTTGTTACAGTTAATTAACAGTCGTAAAAAGCTGTCGAACCTTTAAACAATGCAAAGACACGCTCAAGAAACGTTGACTTATCATACGGGAAAGTCAAATATTTTTGGCCACAGGTTGCTTGGTGTTGCAACAATGTTGACTATATGATTAACATCAATTTGATGCAGCATTTCATTATCATAAAAAGGATGGAGGTAATAATTTTACATCGGAACGATAAAAAATAGTTTTTGATTTTGCTCAAATGCTTACAGGTTACATGCCGTTACATATTAGACAGACGGTAACTAAAATAGTTTAACCGCTTAAATGCGGTAAAACTATTTTAGTTACCGTTTTTAAATTTAAATGGCAAATTAAAAGGCACCATTTTTAACCATTTAAAAATGGTGCCTTGCT
The DNA here is from genome assembly GCA_945859575.2 of Herminia tarsipennalis. Classification (NCBI taxonomy): domain Eukaryota; kingdom Metazoa; phylum Arthropoda; class Insecta; order Lepidoptera; family Erebidae; genus Herminia; species Herminia tarsipennalis. The sequence goes on from OX243835.2 coordinate 14,798,415, forward strand.
ACCAATATCATGGTAATCCATGATATTGCACTCACCTTTATTACAATCTGAATGAGTATTTTTTATTTCATATTATGAACATGAACCTTACAAGGGTTTTAAAACGTCAAATTATTTTATGCAACGAATCTCAACGTGGCCTTTGAATAAGTAATTTATGTTCATATTTATAAGGTGCCTATATTATAAACCAGACTTTTAGGGTTTTTCATTTGGATATTTCTTACTATACGGTTATGCATTATAGTCCTGTTCGCCATTGTAATCCTATGTATTGAATATATAAGGCCTTTCCCGTACGGTTTAGCCCTTCATAACATTTCAATTTCACTTCATATCATTATAAGGAATCTAGATTTACACCATGCAATCCCTCCTTTACTTACATCGTGCGTTCTCTCATCTATGATGGTGTCGTGAGGCAAGTTGGCGGTCATCAACAGTGCATGTATGTCTTCAGTTCGGAAACTTTCCATGTCAGCCTCGGCGAGGTTAGCGTCGAGGTCCCGCGCGATGTCGTTGTATCGGGACGTGAATTCGAATCGAGATGTTAGATCGCTTATGCCTTTGTATGAAGCTGAGACTGAGGACAGCACTGAGGTGTGGTGGCAGGAGCCGTCTCGAAAAATTGGGCTGAAAAACGAAAAATACAATATTTTAGATTCGACAGTCAGTACATAATAAATTTAATTTTGGCTAAATAAAATGGATCTTTGTTACACAAAGGGGCTAGTAATTTGAAATACCTAAAATCAAACAAGTTAAATTAAATAAGGAGCTATTTCCAACGTTATTTAATTAATGTTATTTCGGTTGAAATTGGCAACGGATTAGGGCCATTGTTAACCCAAATCAGATTGTTTGGCATTCCCAGTGGTTTGAAATTACCTTACTCAAATTAATGTTTTAGGCCAATTATTTATAAACTTTGTTTTGAAATACAAAAAGAACATTTCTGTCGTTAATTTCACAACGGGTTTCCGAGTTATTTCATATCGAGTTTGGGCAATTTTAACAAACTCAACATTTTAATGTTTGATTTATTATAATAAAAATTTTATTCATAATGAGTCGATATGTACGTTAGAGCTAATGTCTTGTGGCCCTATTGTGTGTCTTATGTACTTATTACTTCGGTATAAGACAAAGGGGTTATTCTACCGCGAAGACGTCATCTTTGCAGAAAATTGCCTCTAATAAACATGCGTCAGCCTATTTTAGCGGTTTACTTATTTAAACTAGATGGGTTTCAGTAAAATGATCATTTTTCAGAACAGAAAATCTCTTGCTCAGAACGACGTGAATGACAATGAAAGAAGATCAAAATTTTAATATTCGTGGATTTGCACGCGCAACAACGATTTGTTATTCAATTGGATTAGCGTTTATGCTACTTGTCTAGAGCGGCTGCTTAGAACGATGTGAAAACAAATGAAACTCACTTGTAGTCGAGGAACCAAAGGTACCCGGAGTTGTCGCAGTGTGCGTCGATTTCATCTTGTGCTGAGTGCTGGCTCCCGGTGAGGCTGGTGTTGCTGTTGCAGTCCTCGTCGGCGCCTGCCACCCCGGGGCTCGCCGCCTTCAGCCCCAGCCGTGGCGGTGGCCCTGGAATTTACAGAAGGGAACATCTTAAGATAAGCTGAATGTGTTACACATAATCATGGAACTAAAAAGATATAACAGTGCGTAGGAAGCTCGGAAACACTCACAAAGTATGATGAAATAACCAAAAAGTAACTACTCTGATTCTCATCATTATCTTTAAATAAATAGCAATTTCATAAAGAAAGTTGTTTTAGATGAAATAAGATAAAATTCCTTGACTAATTCATGCAAACAGGTTGCTTTTTAACATACCTACATGTACTTAATCAACCTCACCAGAAATCAATTTAATGACCGTTAGCCAATAGCAGACATGTGTGGTAGACATTAATTAAAAATTGATGTCCGTCCTTCAAAAAGCCCAATTAAAAGTCAACTATAAAAACTATATTGGGCATCGTTTTCCAAATAAACAATAGCGTATTAATTGGAAATGTCAAATAAATACAATTTTATTATTTTACTTCCATATGTATACAAACATTAACTAAGAAGGTTCTCTCCATGGCGCCACATTAGGCCGCCACGATCAAGGCATTGGAATACTAAAATGTAGTGGTAAAGGTTGTTTATCCAGCCAGTGGGGCGTGGGTGGGCAAGCTCGCTGGACAACATGCCTTCTAGGGAATGTTGATGTGCATCCGCGCTAAGGAAAACTGCGTAATATGCCGCTTTGAAATCAATTTCTATAAGACAAGTTTCAATCAAAGTATTATATCGATGTAGCTAATGAGCATTTACATGATAGTTTAGTAATCGATCTGATGTGATCGAGTAACGGGGTCAATAATCGTCACGCTATATAATGTAAGCAAGGCTGTGAACTCCCCAGTGTGGCCTTAAGACATTGTGACGCAAGTACCTACATATTGACTCATCAACTCAATGATGTGATACATCGCTCCACCGAGAAACGGCTATGACTGGTCAGTCAATTGTTTTATAACAATGTTAATGGAACTTGGAGCCATAACTAAGCGCTTATTGACTTTGATTCACTAGTTAAACATTACGACTAAAACAATTCACTATAACTACGTTTATTATTAACGTCAAAATCGGTAGTTATTAATATAGCTCTAGTTTTCACCTTGGTTAGATAAAAATGTAATCGTAATTATTTAAATAATCAAATAAAATAAATGACAGAACAAAAACAAACAAGCGAGTGATTAAAGATAGAATTCAGAAGTCATGTAATCCTTAACTAAAAATAGTATAGCTTTATTGCATTTGTTGCGGTGCGGGGTCCGGGTAGACGCTGCTAGTGGGCGTACTGCATACTTCATAACCTTAATTTATTGCCTCAAATGAAAGGAATTTTAGCTTTGTTATAAAAAGGATTCTTACTCAAATTTCCACATTTTCATTGAAGGTCCTATCTTATCTAACTTGTAATATTGTCATCCTGCTTTCAACTGTAAGAAATTTATTACTCGGCTTATTAGCACGATAACTAATTAGCTGTCTACCTTTAAATTAATTCGTTAGATTTACTACTTTTGAAATAACTCATAACTCTTTCCAATCTAAGAATTAACATGAGAGCCAAGTGTCACACATTCGAACATCAATTTAGATTAATGTTAAACAGAATCGTTAACAGGAATGTGTTAAATGTTTGAAATATTCGTGGAACGTGCGGCGAAGAAGCCATTTCATCTTGGTTTTGATTTGGTAATGCACGTCCCAAACAGCACAACGGCACGGTGCCAAAAAGACTTTTCCCCGTTACTGGTTGTATAGAAACTGTGTTTTTTTTATATTTAGCAGTGAGGCGTGTCACCGCGAAAAAACGTGTAATGTTGAATTAACCGTGTTTACAATATATTTTATGTGGTAGTCGCTATTCGTGTCGCGGACGTGATGGTTGCTTGTTTCAGACGATCCATTCTGCTCTGCTACTGCCGGAGGTGTCATTTTTCAAAAGGGATTAAGTCGCACACTCCTAGCACATGCTCACTGATAATCTTTTTATTAATAATACAGCGGATGTCTTGGATTTAATGGTTTCGTTTTTTATACATAACCAGCGCTATGGCTTTGCACTGACTATCCAATTTCAATACATAATCATCAGGAATTAAACATATAAACCTCGCTGAAGAAATTATGTGAATTATATGTAGTAAAACCGCATTGAAAATAATATAGTACAGACATGGTATAGAAAAACTATGCTCATGATAAAGCGGATGCGCAAGGCGACTTTATGTCGATACCACTGCGTAATAGAGAAGACAAAATTACAGAAATTAAACCCAAGTTTCCAACATCCTTCAAAACAAAACAATTGAAATAGTTTCAACAACTATCTGAACAACCGTGAGAAACATTGCACTGTGCTTGAAAATAAATAAGTAGTCTATTATTGTGACGGGTATCGGTGAATTAACGTTTTAATTGCATTTACACAATTGGCGATTCAGAATTTGCAGTGACTTTTTGCAACACTCAAGAGACAATGAAAAATGCCCGTGAGATTGCCGGCTAAATTGGCCGTGAGCGGCGGATGGAGGTCGACTGGCATTTACTACGATACTGAACTGCAATTCGTTGGTTTCAGAAAGAACATACTTCACTACATAATTGCACTACATGAAAATGTAGACGAAGTATACAAATGGCTGGTTTGGAGTTGGTACATGGTAGGGGTTCTCGGTGCTTCTCAATGCCTGACGGACGGATGGACGGACGATTGCATTCATTTAGTAATTAACTTATTGCGATACACTCGATATGCGCGTATCGAAAGTCTGAACGCGATCTACACATACAGATACCAGTAATATTCGTTTATGCATTCACTTCAAAATGTAAAAGAAGCATAAAAATGATGGAATGGTAATGATTGATTTTTTTATTTTCTGTCACCGTTTGGAAATAACGTTGGAATAATTTTGTCTACGGATAGATACATTTACTTCCTCAAAACATGAAAAATTTATTTAATTAATGATTTTTAACTTTGAGTCTCGTATAAAGTTAATTTCTATCGCTACTGATTTACCTTTATGATATAGTGACAGCATGAGAATTAGATAGCGTCATCAATGGTGACATTTGAAAAGACAAGAGCAAGACCAATATCTGCTTATTATGCATTCGAACTGAAACATATTTGACTTGTATTTCACAAACTATTAATGATTGCAAGCGTGAGAATTGTAACACAGTGCCAGGTAACCTTTCACCTCCCGGAGGCTGCCTGTCCTTATACGGCGACCGACGACACCGCGGCGCCCACAGACCACACGCAAACATCGATTCAACAAACCAAGATCACGTTCTAAGAAACAACGTCAATAGTCTAAACAATGAGAGAAATACTACCATTGTAAAAAACGCCAGAACTGACTTTTCTAAGACGTCCATACTTGCATACCAAGAAAAGTGATAACGTTAGCTTATAGCAGTTACTAAAACTACTAAATTGTATACTAACGAACTGCAGGTTAGTATGCAGTAAATTTTATTTACTGCATTCAACTGCAGCAATTCGAATGGTTTATTTTAAGAATACATTTTATGGCACAGTAGGCTTAATTATGGTGTTTACTGATTTGTACTGTAAATGTGTTAAGAGTACGACAAATGGTATAAAAATAAACGAGTCTGTAGCACGAATGAATGTTCTGAGGGTTCTAATAAATAAGTTTTTTTTTAAAGACGGTTCCCGCAGTAGTGTACTAGCCCTGTGCCACGGGGGACTTTACAAACATATAAGTCACGGACACAAAATACACTCAGACTCGGAACAACAAACAACAAAGTGGTGTTTCGTGTGGGAATAGAACCCACGACCTCTTTTTTTTTTAAAAGATAACTAGCAATGTAGGATTGTGGTCCCACAAACTTATTACTTACTTACTTATTACTTATTACATAACTAGCAATCCTGTTAACTATTCCAGCTAAGCTCAATGGCTTGTATTAGGAGTCGGTTCACGTCGGTAGTATAATGGATAGGATTCGAACCCGCGACCTCACGATTACGAGTCCGATACCTTAACTTGGCTACCGCACACACACTCCCACACAACCTGTTTGTATGTCTGGCTATTCATATATTTGTTAGGGGGAGGTATCAAGTTGAAGTTAATAAAATCGAAACAATGCGCCTTGAAACAGTTAGAACCGAGAAGAAGTGGCGATTCCGTGTCGGTGAACGATATCTATATGTGTCGCTCGAGAAGTTTACCTTCTGTGATTTTGGTATTATTTGCTAAGTGGTCTTTAGAGTGCAGGGTACAGTGACGAGCACCAATATGTATACAAGCATAAACATTCTAATGGTATTTTTAACATCATAAGTTTTCTAGAAATATTTAAAATTTTAAATACAAAAAGCTAAACTGAAAATAAGTAGGTAGGTAGGTTCCTATAAATTTGGCAGAAGATTCAAACGGATTTATTTCAATATGTATCTATATAATATTGGTGTAAGTGCTAGTTTGAGCTTATAACTGTACTAGTATTCTCTTTACCCACGTACCTAGTTGGAGTGGTACCTGATTGACTTGTTTGTGCAACGTCTCTATGTAGATTCTCCTACTAGTCGATTCAGATTTAATACATTTTATTCATATTTTTTTGTAATCCAACAAAATGTTTCATTTTCCTGTTAACGTAATTCATACATAAATAAAAAGTCCTATACAAATAAATGATTATATATTTGTAGTGCCGTAAGCCGACTATTAAATAGCGAGGACCTACAGCAAACATAGTCTACGCTTTAAAGACTTTGGTGCTACAAAAAATAAGGTCGTTTTGTAAGATTATGAATATAATAAAATTAAAAAAACACCACAGCTTTCACGAAGAGTTGTGTCACGAAGAGTTTCACGAAGATATTGTTTTAAAAGTTACTACTCTAGAAAAATGACACGACGATAAAGAAATGTATAGCCATGTTAAGAATTAAAATTTCCGAAATAAATAAACGTGAGGCTGTAAGTTGATGACGACGTATATACGATGAGTTACATGTACTAAATGACCTCATAAATAATCCATTAACTCGTTTTAATTTCAAATCAAAAGCTATTTTTAAAGTTTTAAAATGAAAATTATTGCAATGCGTTGGTGCGTCGACACGAGTGCTAGGTTTACAAAAACATCTTCCAGCACAATTTTATCAATTGATACACGAGCCACTCATAATCTGTAGGTTCCAAACAGTTTTTTTACTAATAATAAAGTTATAAACAAGGCCATAAGTAACTTGCAAGATGATGTTTAAACATGGTAAGTGAGTCATAAGAAAATCAAACTGCAAAACTCAAGAGACGACAATAAAAGAAAACATGTCAGGCGCCGGATAATTTCACAGCGACTCCACGACACGAGTTCAGCTCAAAATGGAAGAAAACCAACCCTTATAAATAGAATTACTCCGCGGCACACTGCATGACCAATTCTCTAATTTTGTAGCCAGTTACTGGCCAATATAGTGCCTTATAAATAGATCCCATGTTTATGAGGTATATTCATATATAAAGAGAATTTTACATAAATATTCACATGAATAAATTAACTGATGCAAGAATGAGTTTCGCAGTTTTAACAAATGTTAATAATTGACTAACTCAACCCATTTTTACCAAAACATATTTTAAGTAATGGATGCAAATATAGTGTTTTTGACTGACTGTCGTAATAGTTAATTATTTGTTAGTTTATTGAGATGAGGGACATTAAAAATTCCGCAGAAAATTTCCTTTCATGCAAATGTTTGGTGTTTTATATAACTCTATGTGAGATAGATTCTCCCACACAAGTTACATCAGAAACGCGGACCGAATTATAATTATTTTCGCATACAGGTTTATACAGTTCTAGTGTTGACTGTTTTTTAAATCATCGACCATCCCACGCAGAATCGGAACAACGACCGTTGTGAGGTCACGAGAACCTTGATACTTTTGAGAGTGACTTTAACTCAGACAGGTGAACCGGTGACACAGTATACGAATGCCGAACAATCGTGTAGTTATAAATCGAACACATTTTATATTATCAAGCCAATGTATCGATGATCGTAATACGATGGGCGGATACTGATGAACTAGTGAATGACACACTGATAGACCAACAAGTATGACTAATCGAGTACCAATCTGTGTGTTGTAGGAGTCAGGGCCACTTACATTACATCGATGTGGTGACGAGACCATTTTAAACGGCAATTTAGATGCTGCGCTAACGACAACTTCCCTTTTGAAATGGCGAATTGTAAACGCCTTTGCCGTTCCGCTGTTGAGTTGAGAAATGGTGCCTACACTACACAGATGTTAGCAAACAGAGAATAGAAAAAACTGTAACGCTAACATGTGTAACTGTTCACCTCCTTTCTTTGACATAATGCATTACGAGATACAAAAGATTTTTATTATCTAGAATGTAGACTGCAATATTGTTCAGTGAGAATTACAACATAGAAATAAATAACCTCGAATACGATCTGCACGTTCGTTGCACCGCCCACTCAAACTTCCATATTAGAAAAACTGATATTGGTTCACTTCAAAGCGTCAACATGTGCCCCTGATCAATTATCTGAAATCAAGATGTCCTCTGATAAAATGCACACTTGCTTGCTATACATCAGGTACAGAGTGCATTATACCGTATTACGAGTATTAATATCATATTTCATTTAATATTACTTGCCATGTTGTTTAAAATTAATATAGAATTACTTTCTTTATCCTTGCAAATTGATCGAGAGGTGTACCATTATGGGTATCAAGCGGCCAGTCACCGCGGTGTGATGCATCAATTACATGGTTTAATGCATGCCCTACCTTCGTTAGAATACAAAGAGCGCTATCGAATCGCTTTTATTGTACTCGTACGTCTAACGAATGACATTAAGTGCGTTATTCACGTGCATAATGACAATACCATCCATTCTATTGTTTAATATTCCCAATTCTTGTTCATTAGCGTCTGTTTAAAATGTATTTTATTGGTGCCAATGAAATCCATTCATTAGGTCAGGTTTATCGTGAATATAGTGTGTGCATTTTGCTTTATTTTTTTAGCAAGAGTTTTTTGTCTGAAACGTTACGTATGTAAATAAGGCAAGCATAATGCAACGTATAAGAAGTAATTGTTTTTATTACCTTTTTTACATTTTTCTCTTTTTCAGCGTTTATCACTAGAATAAACATTCTCATTCCCATGAACGAAATAATTGTTGTAATTAACAGTATATTTTTTTAAACATTCTTAATAGTGTCATTAATTAGTAAGCATTATCTCATTTTTATTGTTTATACTATCTGCTTGGTCATTTTATGTCTCATTAGCAATTGAAAAGTTACACCCACTTAGAACTTCTTAGAAATTAATTTGTAATGTAAACATGTAACCAAAGCTTAACGAGCAATAGAATGCTAATGTTTTCATACTATGAGAAGGCATACATAAATAGAAAAACAAATAAATATCTAAAGTAAACTGGAATCGAATTGTATAATAATATCATAACATAGAGCCGATTCGATGAATCAGAATCGGAAAATCGAATGTTTACTACCGCGATTGTTATCCCAAGCCGGTATAAGCGTGACTCATTCTAGCGGAGACGATTGTTCAAATACAATTTTGGTACAATATTAGCATCTATCGATTATAGGCAACGATAAACTGGTTTTTGCTGTTTTAACTTAAAGATCACGCCTCGAGTATGTTATATAAACATTGAAAAGCTTCGTTTACACAAGGCAATCACAAAGCAATCTCCTATCAAGGAGATTTTATAGTATTAAGGAAACCTGTTATCACTTCATTGTAATTTATTTACATTTTAGTTAAAAATAACGACTTGTCTCTTTTAATCTTGCCGATTTCTCGTGTTATTTCTTTACAAACATGTCGAAGATCATTGACCAGCCCCTTAGCAAATCTGGAATAAACAAGTAAGCTATCGCGTGGGTGTCTTTTGAGTTTAATTGCAGAGAAATCGGTATAACAATACGACAGAACGTTGTCGTCCTTGACTTGCTGGCTGGCGCCACCACGCGACATTACCTCTGAGCCTGTACCACGAATTCTTAAGCCTATTGCCTATTTCGGACGGAAAGAGAAAGGCTGCTATGTAAGTGTAACGCCAACCTATTCACTCGCGAAAACCGCAAACGATTTTGATGACCATGGTATGATCGCCCACCACCTCTCTCACCGATCACTTATATTTAGAGCTGTTTCTAGAGCGCCGATTCTAACCGTAGTAATTTATGGTTTGCAAATTACCGTGGTAAGGGCCACGATGGATTAGCTTTTCAACAAGTTATTTAAATTGTCGGTTTTCTTACGTCTGGTCTCAATAATCCAACTATCGATGGATTTATTTGACATAAGCTCTTATCTACACTAATATTATAAAGAGGATAGATTTGTATTTTTGTATTTTTGTATGTAACGAATAAACTCAAAAAGTACTGGACCGATTTTAATAATTCTTTTTTTGCCCATTTATCGAGAAAGGCTATAGGCTATATAACATCGCGCTACGACTAATAGGAGCGGAGCAGCGACGAGAAATGTTGCAAAAACGGGGAAAATTTACGCATACGAAGTTGCGCGGGACAGCTAGTGAGGTATATATTTGACATAAGCTCCATACAAAATATGTCAAAATTCTACCTCTAGTAGTATCCATCGATAGGTAGATTATTGAGACCGGCCGTTAGACATGTAATGTCAACAAATCATTATTTTAAGACTGTTTCAGTTTCAACGTTGCTTGATGTATATTATTCGTTTTGAGACCAAGAAGATAAACGAGCATATCTTAAGTTTGAGTAAAATGACTTGCTTAAAAGCCGAAGCAAGAATAACAGGCGTAACATTCTTCTCAATTATCTTTTCACTATGCTAGCATATCTTACCAAAGGTTATATTTTGAATTAGTAGCAATCTCGTTAACAGATCCAACACGATTCAGACCCTTTTTAAAATTCCGTTCACATAGTAAATATTATTCTATACGTGTACTATTAACTCAGCTAATAAGGTTGTTTAATTTAAAAGCGCAAATACTTGTTGTTGTAACACCACATGTGCGAAAACATGTTCCACTTACAGACATTGTAGCGTGAGACTTACGAACTTATTTTGTTTGTACTATGACCGAATATTACTTGACACTAAACAATAGTTTTTGGAACAATCCCATCGTGGTAAAACGGTAAATGAAAGTCAATGACCACAAATGCAACATGTCACGAATCAAGAATACCGTAATGAGAGGCTTAATAGAACCATGTTAGCATCGTCAGATTTAGGACAAACTTGTCTGCACACCAGGAATCATAAGCGGTCCTACTACATTGAAAAACGACTATTTTTATTCTTTTAACACATTTATTTTTATTTTATTATTATATCAACCCATGTGACATCCCACTGCTGGGCACGAGTCTCAATAGTAGAACCTACTTATTATAGATCCTGGGGGTATTTGCCATAATCGCACGCTTGCAGAGCGGGTTGGCGATCGCAGAGGACGCTACTGCCCGTCCTCCGGTGTGAAATTCATTAGTCGCCTTGAACACGACACCCACGGGAAGAGATGGGGAGATTTATTTTATTATTATATTTAATTCCTTTAATATTTTAAAATCTTTAAAAGAAGTGAACGAACTGAATTACTGAATTGAATTTTTAATATTAGACATATCTAATTGTTTGGATAATAATATATTTATAATGAAATAAAAAAAATAACGAATAATTAACGATCGTGAAATAAATGCATCTAGGTGTTTCCCGAGTGCTAATTATTCGACAATTTTGGAACAACTTTATATAAACTATGAATCATGTTCGTTGCGTGCACCATGCGCTTTGCGTATAAAATGCCAAATTCACGTGACAATTTGCAATTAATCTCAAAGTTCTCTAACTTAGAACGTTATTTCGTATAGCACTGTCAACTGAAAACACAGATTTCGAACTGGTTGGTATAAGTATTTCATAAAGTTTTTAAGTAACTGGCGCAGAAATCGATTAATAAAACACGCACAGTTAGAAACATAATTTGAAAACTGTGAATAATATTTAAATATTTTAAAACGACATTAATATGTCTTGTGTTGTCAATAAGTACTATGCGTTTCAAGTGAGTTGATAACTGTCATGATGACATTTTGATTCGCATATCGACTGCAACTTCATTGTATGACGTAAGGTCAACAATAAAATGATTCGTAAAAAGGTGTCATTAGTATTACACAGAAGTACCTACCTACTCTAATGAACTATATTTATGCACTGTATTTTACTATTTACTAATATAGTTAAGAATTTGTTAAAAAAATATCACGACTGACTGAAATACTTATATTTTCCCTATTTAATTATTTTTGTTTGGTGTTTATTAAATAATAAAGAATACTGTTAATATTATAATAAAGCAAAATATTAGGGACATAGTTCAAAGCAAATAAATAATACGTCCGTTCCATTACCATACACATACGTATTTTACCCGACTTGGGAGTTTTTGCTGCTAGCAGTACAATTTTGACAAGTACAGAGTGACGTAGTCGCGGTCGCGATTATCTTCTCATTTGAATAAAGTAATATAATAATAATAAATTGGAATAAAGTAAAAATGAATGTACAATTGTAAAAAAGATGAGAAAAGCCGGAATATTGGACAGAAATGACATAATGACTCGGTCATGACAAAGTATATTCTGGACCGAATATATTGCACATTGTCACTTTATCACACGCGTGGGAGCTATTATGGTTTAGACAAACATCAAACAAAAGACTAGGTAGATACCTGTTAGAAAAGAGAGCCTCAATTAGATACTTAGCGTACTTTTATCGTTACCTAATTCAATCGTTAACATTTTTCAAAATATTATTATGTGAGCAAGTAATAAACTAATATTACTAGTTTGGACAAGTATAGTATGGGTAAGTCTATTATATAAGGTGATGTAGACAAAAAGTTGTAAAGGTAAATTTTCCGATGTGGGAGTTGATTGGGGCGTATAAATAGCCTGGCCGGCATCCCGACCGGGCCGGAGCCGGTCGGCGTGGACAATGGATTCCGTAGACGAGACGCGTTCCATATGGATGAACCACTAAAGGGCATACATGATCGCGTTCTAAATGCTGTTGCACTCGTTCGATGAGAAATTAAATTACGTAGGCACTATTTTAATTACTCATTGTTTTGTAAAAGGTATTCGTTATTTTGGCGTTGTCATTGTTTGTTTATGGGTTCAATTATTGTAGACGTATGTTTATTTCATTCATAAAAACACGATAAACCAATTTAATTATTTTTTTTTATTAAAAAGATAACGTGCGAGTTTCTACCACAGCGATACCTAGTCGATTTGAATAGAAGAACGCTACATTAACCAAATTACGTTTTAACAACGCTTGAAATTGATTGCGCTCATATTTCTTGCAAAGTGAAAGAGTAAAAGTCACTGTAGATCATGTGGTCCATTAATACATCAGAGCTATGTGTGATTTGTGAAACGGTTTATTAAGACGAGCTTGAAAGAGACAATCTGTATTTCCTCATTTTATTTTATTCGTTGAAAAGAGATAAAACAAACATCTGTGAGAAACATAAAACGCAAAGACATTAAGAATTATGATTCATAAATTAAAATCTTAACTATATTTTATCTAAACATGCACATTAAGGAAAATATAATTATAAGTAATAATTATGAAAGACGGATATTAGTTTCAAAGCGAAAATTTTCTTGCATATTGCGTACTTTATGTTGAGCCTGAGTCAGAATCTGAACAAGTAGACCGTATTTGTGCTATTCATGTCGATGGTTATGTCTATCATTATGCATGTCATTACATTGCTACATTAGATATTATTACCCAGCACCAATCTCATTTTAATGTTATGGCAGCGAAAAATGACAAGCTACCCAACTGTTTTATGTTCAGAAGTTTCCAAAGAGTGAAAAAATGAGTGCTCAATTTGAGATATCTTATTTTAATATTATGCCTGCGAAAACATTTACAAGCAAACCAGATGTTTTATGTTCAGGGGCTCCCCAAAAGAGTAAAAAAATGAGTGCTCAATTTGAGATAAGACGAAGTGTTGAAGGCAGCTGTGAAGATATGGCAATAACCGGCTTGCGGCAGATATCATGCCCAGACGTGTTATCTAGGCGGCGGCGTGTCGGCGGCGCGCAATGGCGTCGTTAGGAGTTGGTAGTAGGACCACGTCGCCCCTACCATGGTTATATGGCTAACTAATAGATTTAATATGCACATAATGTCGTAATCGCGTCGAGCACGCAACACTGCATAGTAAAAGTGTATGGCGGACAATGGCGAACTTATAATGACAATTGATAGTGTAATATTGGATTTGTTTGCAAGAAAGGGCCATATATAAATGTAAACCCAAACTTTACAAAAGTGAAATAAAAATAACAATTTTACCAAAAAACTAGACTAAAGAAGTTAAATCAATCTCAGAAGCAGAATAACTAACTAGTGTTAGATTCATTAACACATTCATCAAATTTAAGACACAAGTTTAACATTATAATTGCTGTTAACTCGTGTTTTAGAACGGCTCTGGAATATATGGATTTGCCTAGTCTTAAAATTAGATAGCTTTACGAGATGTCGCAAATTCCAGGAAGACTAAAATAAGAACACAGAATGCTGTAATGCTTCCAAAACCCTGAATTGTGGCGTTTTTGAAGATATCTGCTTCTACTATGAAGCCTCAGGCGTCATACCTACCTGCGTATCAATTTTCGCCAAAAAGGGAAACAATTAAATAAATACCATACCAACGACTTCAGCAATTAGGTGACTGTGCTGAATTTAAATTAACATTGCATTACCTATAATTGTGTCTATTTTTACATTCCGACAAAAAAATTCCATGCGTTTGAGCACTTCCTCAGAATTAAATGGTTTCATCAGTGACAACAAAATTAAATGTTTTCTTTCTTCTTTAATTTATTGTTCAGACCTTGACAGAATTTTGTGCTCTGGACCTTGGTATTCTTTTCGCCTTAATCTTATATAATTGCTCTCTTCTTTTCTCCGTTTTTCATATATTTTTACAAATTATGAAACCCCTGTCTTTACAATCTTGTAATAATATTCTGTATAATTCCGTTGAGAGTAAAATTTATTGTAAACTAAATATTTTGTAATAAACCCATTGTTAATAGACTGATAACCAGGAAACCATTGTAGCGTATTACAGCGTAGGCATTTTATCAAATGTTTTTGCATCACGCATACCACCCAGTAGAAAATCACGTTCAATTTAACGAACCGTTTCGTAATGTTGATTTTAAAGTATTGGATAACTACGTACTATCCACATAAGCACAACTATTATTATTCTGTGCGCCCCAAAAAAGAAAACGTTTATAGTGTGGTATAAGCAAGCCGATAAATCAGTCACCATTCTATTGAAAACAAATTAAGGCGAAAGGATTTATGATTATGGCATGATAGAAAACACCGATCGAGTAGTTGCAAGCATAACAATAACAACTGTCCATGAAGTATTTTATTACTTCTACGATAAGAATTAATATAACAAATGGCAATAGATGCGGCTTTATAAGAACAACAATAGTTTTTCTTGCATCAGTGGGATCTAATTTAAAGCTGAGATTTGAAAAACACTCAGTAATTTACCGTGGCGCTTTATTGTTTAATTTGCTGAATCAACATGTGAAACCTGGTATACATACTACGAAGTGTTAGGATACCTGTCCTATAAGAACTTCATCTCAGATTGCACCTTTGACATCAGTTCTAGCTATAAAATACTGAGTGGTGTCACTGTCAAAGGGTCAAACCTATTGAGAGGTTTCTTAGTAATTAGCAGTAGGGATGTAGGTGTACGTTTCAAGGCCTTACAGTAAATCTTTTAATCATTGGCTCCATTATCGGGTCTGATCAATTACCACGAGTCGACGAAACGTTGGCAACGCCTACGATCTGTTAGCTTATTCAACTTAAGGAAGAATTGTCTAATCTATTCTTTTGAACTTCATAATTAAGTATCAAGAGCTAGTTCAGTTTATTACAAATGGATTGTCAGGGGTAACATCTAAGGCAAAAGCAGCAGTATCGTGTCATTGAAATAAAATTCCATGATAATTATTGTTGAAGGCAAGTAATAAATAAGTCATTGGCCGCAAGCCCGCAAGCGTTGTATTACGGGGGACTTTACAACCATTATATTTAACGTACACAAAGATCAAATGGATCTTGTAAAGCTCTGTTCCTTGTAGGATTCGAATCTACAACCACAAGAGTCGTAGGCAAACAGTATGATTGTATAATTTAGAAGTTACTAGTAGTTACTTGTTGTGGTAAGATTTTTGGAATTTAATATTTTAACAATGCTTTAGTTTAAATAATGTAATTTCCAACATTAGTATTAACATATTTTATATATTCGTTTTGATTTTACATTGATCTCTATATTGTACACTGGATCTATAATTAATGCGTTTGAAACCTGAACATGGCGGTTTGACTAGCGATCGATACATATCTAATGACAATCCAAAATTGATCACGACTCTCATTTTTTGTTTGTCTAAAACAAGACTCAATAGAACCACTGTAATGGATTCACGATGTATGCAAATTATAATAACAGTCTCTGATTATATGTCTACAAAACCTTGTTATAAGTAGATTATACAACAAGGAAAAACTGTTAGGTATTATAAAATAGGCTGATCCTTGCCAACTGTAAATAAGCAAAAGTTTCCTTATTAAAAATGCATTTATTATGAAGGTAATGTTTGTTAACGCTAACTAAAATCTACAAATTTAGAAAGAAATAACTGGTTGTGTTCACATTAAAATCATTATTTATTAAGTTAATACGAGAGAATTAAAAATAATAAACTAGTAACAACTTTTTTTATTTTTTAAGATTCCTAGTTCTAGTAGAACTTGAACCAAACCTGTCAGTTCAGTAGCTTATTTAATAAATAACAACTGTAATTTGCGGCTTAAGTGTGTGGGCTTATCATAGATAGTAAAACCTAAAAAAAGTAAGTAAATTTACCAAATAAAAAATAATAATTGAAAATTAACTAGCGTATATAATAAGGCAGTTTAAGTTTAACGATACAATAAAAATTGTAAGTCCAAAGTAGTAAAGGCCTATACGCATTATAACTGGTTTCCCCTAGCGGTTTAAGAATGCAGAGTCGGGATTTTAAGTAGGGATGGCAAAGTCGACTCTGTCAAGAATCGATGTTTCACTTATAATAATCGACTTTTTAAAATCGACTGCCACACAATGTTTTTTCGAGTATTTTTTAAAATAAATTTCAAGAAGTTTTGGTCGGTAGGTACCATTCAAGCTTGTGAGCCAAGCGTGTGTACGGTACCTAGGGAGGTAACGTCGTAAAGGGGTACGAAGAGGGGTGGGGGTATGGGGGGTGCACGTTCTCATAAAACTTTGATAAAGTTGTCTATTGCTGATGTTAGTCGACTTTCAGAGGTGAATCGACTTTTGTAATCGATAAACTAAAAGTCGATATTGCGCGCGCCTTTTACAACACTAATTTTAAGCCGAATGGACTCCTGTTTTTGCATGGCACAGGCTCATATATGTGGGCGAACCAGACCGATGACTATTTGTTTAGTTTATACGACAGCAATAAAACGAATCGATTCCAATTATATGTGTAATTGGCGAAAGCGACGTTTGATATAACGCGTCCCACGTCATATGCTGTTACGACACATCCTTTTAGACCTAACACTTAAATAATAATAAAATAAAAATATTAGTACGTTTACGTGTAAGGATTTCAAAAAATGGTAGGGAGGTGTCGTTAACGTCTCCATTTTATTTATAGCTCCGTATAAAAGTTGACTGTGAAATATTTTACATAAAGTTGGAAAAAATCTATATTCTTGTGACACTTTAAGCCTATTTTACATTTATGTCTTAATGAATTTCTCGAACCTTTATAAAGATGACTCACGAACGTTGCCTATTAAAAAAATACATAGAGTAAGAAGTGCTTGTAGTGCATTGAATTGGCAGTTGACTATTTTGTAGTTTTGAGTGCTTTTCTTTTTACTCTAAGAACAATGAGGATAATTTTAAATTAAAGCAAATCAGCTCTCTTACTACCCAGACAGACATGCGATACGAAAATTAGTATGATGTCTAAAACAGAATGTGTCTTACTACCATGTAATTGATAGTCCTTCACAAATCGCAGTTTAACATCGGGTGCGCTAGTTTCAATAGCATTTCACTCTTCACATGCCACATAGGTGGGAAGAGTGGCAACACATCAACCGACGATTGTCACGGCTTCAATAAACGTGGTTGATAGTTCCCGGACCCAGTGGACGCCCACAGCGCTACCATTTTAATAACACGTCGTAAGTGAAACTTCTGCGAATTATATATTGAGTTGGGTTGTGACACGTACGAATTAGAGAGTATGGAATGAGAAATTAAGTTAGTGAACAAAAAGTATGCAATAAATTGTACGGATTAACTGAATGGATCTTAGCATAATCACTCATCAACATCTCCACCACTCGTTATACATATACCTCCACTCGTTGTCATATACAATAAATTACCACAAAATATGAAAGAGGCTCAACTAAATATTTTTAAAAGTAGACTAATAAAATTGTTAATTGATAAATGCTATTACAATATACAAGATTTTTTAAATGATAATTTGTATTTGTTCAGCATACTAAGTCTCTGAACATCATTTATAATTTCATTATAATTGCATAAGATTAATTTGTGTCTTAGTTTATAAATATATTTGTCTTCTATTTTTATTTTTTGATTATTTGATTACGTTGTTGTTGTGTATTACTTTATATTTTATTTTCTTAAAAAAAAAAGGTTTATTCTTTTAAAAGTGAAAACTAGCATATAAGTAATTTTTTGCAATGCCCTTTATTATTACGGTACAATGTATTGGGACTAATTTGTGTTAAGACTTTATTTTGTATACCTACATTGTTAGCAAATAAATGATTTGATTTGATTCATTACACTGGACATAGGTACCTAAGTTTCTTTCATAATTTTAAAGGATCGCAAGGTTTTGTCTCTCTGCTTGTAGTAACTTTAATAATTGTGATCGTAAATAGAAAATATACGATAATAACAATGGTGGCGTATTTTTGTTCAAATTAATAACAGCTACGATTTTACCACTAGGGTCTTTATTCCCTTTTTTTTCGTTTTCGCGCCATGCCCGCGCTAACTGGCGCATGCGCGGTGTGCTCAAAGATGTCCGCCGCACATGAGCGTTGATGCATTTCTAAGCGCAGCTCTCCATTTACCATTATGACAAGATATTGACAGTTCGCGCGGGCTTGCCGCGAAAACGAAAAAAAAGAACGTAAATAAGGACCCAGCAAAATATATTTCAGCAATGATTCAAATGACCCAAAACTGAGATTAAGGGGACTAAAACTGATGCTTCTATTTATCTAATATGGCTTTTAAGCTTTCTCGATTGCTTGCGTTTGATACTTCGCCCGTCTAGGGAATTCAAATTAAAACACTTTAAATAATTATAATTTAACCTAAAACGTATGAATAAATCTAGCTAAAATATACAGAATAATTGAATATCAAATACGAATTGAACATTTCCGATAGAAAATGAAATGTTTAAGCAAATGTGATGCGAGTTATCAACTCTTTGGCGTCAGTTCGTGACTAATTAATGAGTGAGCTAAGACACATTGAAATTACTGTGTTTGTGTGTATAGTATATTGCAAATATTAATTTAAATAGCAAAAAGACAATTGTATCTATTGTTGTGTGCCTATAAATTAAGCTAAATAAATAAATCCCAATAGAGTACATATATATGTATAGATGTATGCTATTGGGATTTATTTATTTAGGTTTATTTGTATGCATACCTAGCAATAATAGGCTACATAACTGTCAAGACACGCTGCATACAATTTCGATGTCAAGATGACGTCGTATATAAGGGGTTTTGATGACTAAAATTCTTAAACACGTTAAAGTGTGGCCAACCTACTTATTTATGCTAGGTATCTACTTTAAACGTACTATTGGTTAATAGTGTATAAAATCACTCCTAGGTCCTAGGTTGCCCTCTCTCAGAGAGATGACTTATCTCCCAGCAAACTAAAAAGGAGTTTACTTACGTAGCTTCTGACGTCTTTTCGTAATAAAAAATAGCATCAAGTGGAACTTACCTGTAAACAATGAAATGTATAATTAAATATTGTACAATACAAACAAACGATGAGACTCCATTTGTAAGCATTCAAAATTAAAGAATTAAAAAAAACATTTAATCCGATAGGAGACATAATTAATCATGATGTAATCTCGAAAGCTTAGGAAAAGAACAGCATTAAATTATTAGAAGACATTACATAATTATGAACCATCAGATATGTTAACCATGCGATGTTGAATTGATAATGTCGTTACTATTCTGTATCATTGTTCGCACATCACTAGGCTTCTGATTCTTATATAATAGCCTTTTAGCTACACGTCAATTTGCCTTATGTAACTCATTATTATCTAGTAATTCGATGTCCCCTTAGTTTTTATGACTGATGAACATCAATGCACCACGTTGCCGCTTGATGTAAACCAAAAAGAAATAACTTTGAACTTTCTGTAGCATTCTAGGGTTGCGCCTCAACTCTTGTGTCGCAACTCGCAGCCCTTAGGGTTGGGAATTTCGCTACCTACTAATTTATTCGAGAACAATTCTTATTAGAACTCAAGTACCTATCGTAGAAGCACAATATAAAGAGAGTAACGTAAGTAATTTCGTAGACTGTAGAAAATTGAATGGACACAAGAATATTTAATATATTTAAACTGGATCTCATAAGATAATTATAATATTAATTGAGATTTTCAGAATTGTTGTTGATCGAAACCAACAACGATTCTGAAAATCGTGTAGCTTCTTTATTTTTGTTCCAACTATTCAATTTTAGTATTATTTCAAATATCTTGATATAACATTCCGTACATTATGGCTGCCAGTTTCATACAAAAAGTGTACAAATATTTTCTTACTTGGTTTTATAGCTACATAATTGAGTTGAGATAATATCAGTTTTGCATAATAATATTATATAATAACCGTCTGTAACAAAATCATCAGTACAATAAGTCTAATTAAATTGTAATTCGTAATGAATTAAGACAGCGTATTAAATATGGAATTTTTAGTAGACATAATGATTTGTAAGCATCATAATTTAGACTTTGCGATTAACTGATAAAGGCAGAACGCATTACAAACATCTGCTTGATTATTATGTAAATTATTAATCACAATTCACATCTGAATAATAAAAATCATAGCTAGTTTTTAAGTTGACGTTTCGTAATAATCATTCATTTGTTTCAGCTAATTAAATGTTTTTTCTTCCATGTACCTACGTATAATTATTCTCAAAACAATAATAGGTACTCACGTGCAAAATGAACGTGCCTTAGGTCTTTGTTCTTCCACAAATGAGATTGTTTAGATAAATTACACTATAAATATACAAATGTTTAAATGAAACTACGTACTTTAACTATTAATTAAAATGTTGTAAACTTGTGAACTAATTAACAACACAAATGAGGAAAAATTGTTTAATTAACCTACAAGCGCGGTGACAGTCCGGATGACGACTGAAATGAGGATTCACGAAGCATATCCTTCCTCTGGAAACTACTAATGTTGAAGGACACTCTCCTTTATGTTCTACTTGCTCACCTCGTCCGTACATCACATAACCGCTACCTTGACACGCGATTTTGTAATTAAACATACCACAAATAAGGGCGGGATTCAAAGGAACCGTACAATGACGCAAGAAGATTCAGTGAATGTGACTTCCAGCAGAGCATGAACCATGCAAAGTTGTACTTACTCGACACTAAAGACTAAGGAAGTTTGTACTATGATATAATCTGGATTATACAGTGACGTTGATATCCTTTGTCCCTTCAAGAACTTGTCTCAATACGTGTTCTTATCCAACGATTAAATGAAGAAGCTAATGATAACTGCGTAAGAGCAAACAGATAGATAACAGAGTTTTAGGCCCCCGTCCTAGTTTTAAAATCATTTATAAACGTAAACATAATTTGTTTATTGTTTGATTAGTCGAAAATTAGGTTAATCACTATAGAATAGCGAGCAGCTTTTAGCAGAACACAATGGGAAAATAACAACAACATTTAAATTACAAAGTACATACGAGTATACTAGCTGACACTAGAGTTTTTATGGAAACACTTTCAAGCCAATTATAAGATAATATTAGAGAAATACCTATAGATCATCACATTTCAATTTGATTTTCAAGTAACAATAATCCTTACTGAACCAATACTGAGTACCTAAAAGAAGTAATGTTTATTATAAAACAGGGGTCTTGTAAAAGTACCTACACATTATAAAGCTGTCGAGCAATTAAAAGGGCAGCTCATGCGGGCGAAGCAGATGAATGGGTAGCATTGATGCGTCCACGCATGGCGCCAGTGTCGCAGGCGTCGCCTTGGACTCGCATCCGGACAGAGTTCACATTCACACAACTTAATGCATGTATTTATTCATTGTATGCACAGAGCAGAATACAGTAAGAATACTTAGTAGGCCAGACATTAATATAAATGAAGAAATTGGATAACGGATTACGTGTTAAGGCAATAAGTGATATTGCTCTGAAGAAAAATTGTAGGGAGTCTTGAATTTTGTCTTTGTGTCTAGTTATGTATATTGAATTTATTTTAATTTACAGAACTCAATGTGCTGAACCATGTGTCGGTGTATTAATGACGTTGGTGTTGCATCCCAACGTTGAGGTTGCAAAGAAAGAAATACTTACTGCTAGACCGAGTAGGAGCTGAGCCATTTGGAAGGCTCAGACACCGAAAGAGGAAGTACTTTAATGAAATAACAGTCCTGACGCTAGTTGCTAGATCAGATCGTAGAATACACTTCTAATCGTACACATCCTACTCGAGTGTGCTAATAGTGTCTTGGTACGATACAGGTAAATGCACAATGCTAAAATAATTTGGACCCACTAAGTATGTTTTGACACACGACCAATTTATGTTTAGAAAAGATACAAGCATATGTAAAATTATATAATATACCTAGTTAGGCACAGCTACTATAGTAGTAATGAATACGTAATTCAATGATTACCTATCGACTTAGTTAATTCATCAACTTTACTGATAAATTTACAAGCATATTAATTGTAAAATTAGCCACCCATTAAAGACGCCGAAACAATTTCGGTGTATTGATTGGTTGTAAAATTTAATTTGTAATTTTAATGACATGGAAATCTTTAATATAATTAATTAGTAATTTTGTACACTTGATGATGCGAATTAAAAAAAAAACCTTGTTTAATATAACGAACTGTTTAGTAAATTGCAAAATTGATTAATGTTGTAACAGTAGTCTTCGCGAATGTTGATCGCATTTCAAGCATTTCAACATTTCTGATACACATTATTATCTAAGTGCACACTCGTATCGAGTACATTACAATACAGTATCCTTTGAAGAGCGACTGGGCTGTCTATCGACTGGTATTCTGCACAATACTTGTCAATTCTAACGATCTGCAATATCATTGTTCAACCCACATCGAATCAGTTTCGACAATGGGCGGTTTTTGTACCATTGAGCCACTGCACTATCATACCGAAATACTCGGTACTACTATAATAATGAACGTATCATTTGCAATGCAATTAATTCAGCATCGGTATTATTTAATAATAGACCTTATGTCTACAGAGGATGGTTATGCAACCAAATAAAATAGGTTGAAGGTCACATAATACAATACCGGTGTATTCAAATTCAAATTGAAATTGCACGAGATAGTAGATATATGAGCATATTACAGTATACCCTATTGTAATTGAATCCTGCATAAAGGAACAAATAAAATTAGTTGATACAACATGCGGGCTTGAACGACGCCTCCTATGTAAATATTGACCCTGGGGCCTTTTGAAGAAACTGCGAACAAAAAGTTACTTTCGCCTTGTTGCTGGCTAGAGTAATGTAATTGTGACAGTAGTCAACTACTTTCCACTGTGAGTGTCACTGTCCGCCCATTATGTACAGCGAAAGCCGATTAAAGACAAAAGGTTATTAGTTTATTACTTGTGGTAGCTTTTAATGTCATATACCTAGATACCCTATTGGGAATACCACTACTCTTATATTAGATCCTGTATTCCTTTGAGCTTTGTGTTATAATTTCTAATAAAAGCAAAGGTTTCGTTTGTTATTTACAGAGCACTCCTTATGTTGTTTAATTTACTTCAGCGCGATAAAAAAAACAAGTAGAATGTAGGTACATCTAGTATTACCACATGAAATATGCCGAGGTAATTACAAACCAGTTCCCGGAATTTAGCAAAATAGGTTAAATATATTTAGAAACTTGCCGAAATACGGTCTAATTAAGGATGTTACTTATTGATTATACAATCTAAATTGAGATAAATGAATAAAATCTAAATGATTACAAACATTTTTGGTATTCGATAACATAATATAAATTTATAAACGTATTCAAGATACCGATGGATGAGAGATACCTACTGGTGCAGACAAATCATCTTCGAAAGTTAAAGAAAGTTGATGTTTTTCTTTTCTAATGTCATCTGCGTACTCAAATTTTTCAACATGTTCGTATATCTTTATATCGAGACAATAGAAGTAGCATACCCCCGTGATTATGTCACTGCATAAATTTTGAAATGGCATAAATTCGACAGCCTGTACTTGTTACTTTGTAATTCAGTTGTATTGTAACACAGATTACCTTAAAAGTATAAGTTGTACAAGGAAATTCAGATGCGAAACGGTGGATTAAATAACAACAACTTCCAGCACTTGTAGGTAGGTATGTATATTATGCAAATAAGGGATTTCAATCCTTTGGTTGATTCTGTACTACATGTTACAGAATGTCTGGTTACTCTATCACTAAGATTTTTGACCGCCATATTTTACATACATACGTATAATAAGTTATTACTTATATAGTATGTATGTGTATGTACTTTTATTATTATTTTATAATAATAATAATAATCTTTATTTGCAAGAACATTGTTACAAAGATGGAAGGTCGTCTTAAAATTAAATGTGTACATCATGTTCTGCCTAAATCGGGCATGCAAATGTCAACAGAAAATATACGTTAAAGCATTTACCTAATCTGCCTATTTATTATTTAAGAAATTCTTTTACAGTATAGAAACCTCTATCTATTAGCCAAGTCTTGAGGCTTTTTACAAATTTATTATAGGGCAGGTCCTTTATATTGTTAGGTATGCGATTAAATATATTTCACGTATTGTTTATTTATTATTTAAATAGTTTGGCTGCCAACAAGTTTATTGCACCTACTTCTATTTTTATCTCTACATTACCCTAGGGTTGACTGGTAGAGAATGCTTTTAGCATTAAGTCCACCTTTCCTTTGTACAATAACTGTGCATAAAGTTTTTTAAATATAAAATTAAATTTGTTTAGATGAATGAAATTCATCGTGGCAAGAAAATAAGTTCGTTGCTTGTAAGATAGACTGTCACAAAATTTGAAGAGCACATGCTTTAAAGTACTATCAAGAACATAAATAAACGACCTAGTGTAGGTATGAGACAAATGAGAAGACACTTAATAAAGTTGGCACGTGACGTGCATACCAGAAGTAGCCACATATTTAACATATAGCAATTGTAAATGTTATGAATAGAAACCGCTTTCCCTGATGATTGAGGACATCGTTCAAGGTACAGTTAGTTACGTCAGCGTCCGGATGTATTTCTCGAAGTTTTTGCAAATAGTAAAACTAGTTTTTATGCGACCTACATAGCCCGTTAACCCATGCTTATACAGCGTTGAAATACTCAAGCGTTTCGGTACTTTTTTCTTTAGTCTTCTTAAAAATAAATGGCGAGAATATTTCGAAATCGTTGATTGCCATAACTGCTGGCATTGTTGTAATGATTGAGTACTTTATTTTGTATGAGCGACGTACGATTGGTATTGCAATAATGTCACTAGAAAGTCGTATGGGTAACTTTTTATCTAGACATCATGTAAATAACATGCCGTAGCGAGCTAGAACCAGACTTGCGTTATCACCTGTCTCCCCTTATAGTATGACCATTGACGTGTCGAGTCACCTAGCTCTCTCCTTTTAATGAGTTTCCAAGAAAGACAGGTGTATTCGTCTATCGCTCCATTGATTTTATAATACAATAACAATCATAATTAACCGACTCAAATGCAAGTTCACGCACTGATGATTCTGTAGGTTATGTCATTAGAATCTTTTTTGGCAAACATTTATTACGCAAGAAATAAGTCTCGTAAACAATATAATGATCTCTGCTAGGTCTGTATAGAACAAGGGAAACAAGGTTATATTCCAGATAACCTTTTGTTTCCAGGGTCTTTATTCACGTTCTTGTTTTCCGTTTTCACGGCATGCCCGTGCGAACTGTCCAAATCTTGTCATAATGGTAAATAGAAAACTGCGCTTAGAAATGCATCAAAGTGCATACGTGGTGGACATTTTTAAGCGCACTGCGCATGGGCCAATTCCTTGCTTGCCGCGAAAACCGAAAAAAGAACACGAATAAGGACCCAGAACCAACCAGTCCTTAAGAATCATCTCAAAAATCAGTCGTCAAAAGGTTTAATAATAACTTAGCCTTGGCTCATGAAATAATTATACTCGCCGCATTCAACCTGGGGCACACCGCCAAGTAATGATTTCAATATTTCCTTCTTATATGCAGACATTATAATGACAGTGTAGATGCAATTCGCTACAATTCGTTCGGTAATACATATGTACGTGGAATTGATATCAATAGTAGTAAAATTTTAAATGAAAATACATCTCTAGAAAATACATTAGGAATACGAATTCCCAATGTATTTTCTAGAGATGTATCTAAGTCTATAAAATATCAAGATAGTGCAGTGTGGGGTACATAAGTTCATAGTCATAACTAAACACGAAACTCCGCGAATCGTGCATCCAAATCGATACGCCCCTCGGCCGTGTGGCATGATATGACCGCGGCAGACCGCGCTTCGGCCAATTCTGCACAAAAACACTCGGAAACAAATGCTTCATGGCCGCTCAGTTTTTGCTCACGCTTCATACGGGCCTGAATGTTATTCAAAAACTGCTCAATTGTTAGGTCACGGCTGTAATAATTTCCACATAAGTCAGATACATTGTTAGCTCTTAAATTTGTAATCACTCTGTGAGAACTAACACCAACGCCGCTCATTTATAACAAATACGAAAAATATGAATGATCATTTAATTTCAGATTGTTCTAAGGCTTGAATATAATTATAATTGCTTGTTTAGGATTTTGTATAAATATTATATTTGGATCGACCTAGACCTCCGTCCGTAATATCTAATGTATATCTAATCGATTATGTAGGGTAATATCACGTTTTACTAGTTACATCTTAATACTATACAAATAGTAATTATGATATTATACGAGTAGGTAGTTTCTATATAATTAATAGGCACTATAGGAAGTGTAAGTAATTGAATTTCCTTATTTCATTTTCCTTAGGTATCTATCTAATAGAGTTGTGGATACTTACCTGTAATAACGATAACTAATCATGTAATACTAATTGAATTTTATAACGGTAGTATTTTATTCTCTCTTGGTTATAACAATCATTTTGTCATTATGGCCGCATTCGTTATGGTTGGTATTCTATTTTTTTTAAATGTTTAAAGGTAGGTATATTATAGTTTCTTTTGTGTAATTGACATTTTGAATTTTAAATACTTAACCTGTATCTTAAAAGTTTAATTGGCAACGCTTTCTATATAATACTTACTTTAGGTACCTACTCCTAAATAAAAATCAAACATAATCATAATTTATTTGATACACCTACAGTCATAGCAATATTTAGTAAGTACCTATTCGTACGAGTGCAATCGATTGAATCAAGTGGATATTACGTGAAGGAAAGGCAAACATCCGACATACGTTCTACAAAACTTTCTTTTGTTTCCAATTTGCCGTGCCGGTGGAAAGAGACAAAGAATCAAAGCAATAAGCCAATGCATTACAAACAAGAGCTATATTTAAAAATGTGGGTAAAGATGTACAACTAAATACGAAATCAAATATAACTAGTAGGGCTTTAATTATAAGCAACACTGTATTTGCGGTTTCGTACAGGTGGCTATAAAAAACATGAGTATCGATATCAAAGAGGAATCGATACTCGAATAAACCCGAGGTGAATAATCGAACAAGACAGTGATGTTACGGATATGTGAAACATGTATAATATATCTCCTTATCTTACGACGTAAGTTGTTAGTGTCGACGGTGAAAAATTGGTAGAGTGGGATATTTTTTTACACACGATAATAATAAATCTGCCAACTGTTTTAAGAGGCATCAACGTAAATTCGTTCCGCTTGAAGATTCTTTTCATCCTCAAAAACTGCAAATATATTTTTGCTCATTATCACATACTAGCTGACCCGCGAAACTTCATCTTCTTCAGCTTTATAGTATGAGTACCTATAAATTTGGCCTCGTCTGTCTGATTTCCTTGGCTGTGGATATAAGAGCAACCCAGGAAAATTAACTGCGTTCAGCAGTTTACCACTATTCATAGCGAATGCGCTGGTGTTGATAACATTAATAATGGCGGCAGTTTGTAAATATGATATTTTTATTGTCAAGTTTAGTTCTTCCGACGATCTAATAAGCGGCAAGATCTCGAGTTTTACTTATGACACACAAATCTTTGAAACCAACATCACCTTTTACAAAACTCAATACTACTTAATCAACAATTTTGTATCATCTTGGGAAAGTTATGATTAACGCAATCAAATAACCATTCATGACCGACGCCATTGTTTTGCAGGATATTTATGAGTGGATGCAAATGAAAGAGAAAGTGCTAAAACAGCAGCGGACGATAAACATCAATCCTGAGAGCCAAGCAAACATGGCAACCGCCTACATCGGGACTTACGTATTTTGTGCCTCTTCTGACGATTCAGTTATTTTTGCTTTGGAATGTCTTCTTAACCAGGTCTTCATGTTCATATTTATCTTTAGTTTATTTTGATTTTTGTTTTGATTAACCTAAGGTTGGTCGTCTTTTTCCCTTAATTTGGTTGTTCTATATTGTTTTCTCGCGACCTATGAGGCGATATCTCTTCTAATATATAAAATTCTCGTGTCACAGTTTTCGTAGCCATACTCCTCCGAAACGGCTTGACCGATTTTGATGAAATTTTGTGTGCATATTGGGTAGGTCTGAGAATCGGACAACATCTATTTTTCATCCCCCTAAGAGTTTGTTTGTTTGTTTGAACGCGATAATCTCAGGAACTACTGGGCCGCATTGAAAAAATATTTTATTGTTGGATAGATATAGGTTATGACATCACGCTACGACCAATAGGAGCGGAGCAGCAATGAAAAATGTTGTAAAAAAAAGGGAAAATTTACGCAGACGAAGTTGCGCGGGTCAGCTAGTCTGATATAAAATTACTCTGTATTTATTCATCGCCATAAAAGCATTAATAGACTCAATACTTATTTCACAACAACTCTGCAAATAAAGCGAAACTTGGGGTACTGCACAAATTATAACTATGTAATGAACAAGTGATTTAGCAGATAACTAATCTGAATTGCAGGCAATGTAACATTTTCGTCTGTCCAAGTGCCATTTATTAATAAAGCTGACCACAGTTTTGGTTCCAATTGTAGTAGGTACAGTGGGCTCGTGACATCATTCATTAGTGATTAAAGTGACATAGTTTCTAACCAAACAGCCGGCACACCACATACAGTGTCGAAACACGGCCATTAACGATAATTAAGCTCGACTTTTTACAGCAAACGCTTAAATAGTCATCCGCTGACATATCGTTAATAGACTAGTTGAAAAGTGCTATCGGAGTATTCAGAGTTAAAGCTAAAACTGAATATCCAATCACAGTAATCTTCGTATGCTAGATAAACTCTGGAAACGCGATAAGTTCCAGACTAATCTGACTTTTTCTGATTTCCAGATTCAATTTTACACCTGCGATTGGACTAATGTCTGGACGTATAGTCCGTTCTCGACATGGAAGACATGAGCAAAAGCTGGTTTAAACAGTTTTAGAGTTTACCCTTTTGCTAGCGGCATAATACTCGTGAGAATGTTTAGCCGACATGTTGACAAATAAAACTAGTCATTTAGATTTTTATAATTTAGGTAGGTACTCTTCCCCACTCTTATTTACTACTCATTGTATGATTTGAAATACAATACAAATTAGACATTCAATCTAACACTTTATGACTGTTCTGAAATACGTATTGCATTTGCCTTCCCAAACACTTAAAAAGTGGTTTGATCTCGAAATAATACCACCCAGCGCATAAGTTGTTATTCCGTCACAAAAATAAGGCCAAACAGTTTTAATCCGATTTTTGACAGACAAGTATAAAATGCACTCACAAAAATCATGAAAATTAAACAAGGCAAGCGGCTTTAAGTGTATGTTAATTTAATACAGCTTGTGTTATTTTTAATTTTATTTTTCCACAACAGAGTGTGACGTGAGTCATCTTCACAGATTTGACAAGTCATTTGTTGTCAATGATGCAGCTGTTGCCGCATGATTATAAATTTGTGGCCAACAAAACATTTCTACGTGTTTCATTGTCATAGAAGTTTTACTCTCTTATTAAATTTTACCACATTGAAACCATAGAGAGTCAGTTTATCTTTGCTTGTTATCACATTCTCTGTACTAAATTGCGATTTCCCAAGACTAACGAGTCTTGGTAACTGTCTTTATGATCCTACACAAAAGATTGTAATCTAATTATATCGCCTACACCGCTAAATTACTCACCAGCTCACTATACAAGTGTTTCTAGGAACAATTAGGCTTTATCTAGACTGTTCAGTAGTTTCATTCCATGAGAGCTCATAGTATAAATATATACATACCTTTGTAGTAAATAGCTTTAAAAACTTTTTCGTAATGTTGATATAATGCAAATAGACTATGAAATTGATTATTAGAGATCTGTACTATGAATGCGAAACTCTTTGAATCGGTGCATATGAATAATAGTCAAAGTAAACTAACGAATGTGGAAAATAAATATTCTCAGTTTAAAAATAAAGCTTTAAATCCAGTCACACACGAAATGGATTATATGCAACAGGTTATATTCTTACGAAGGTAACTAAAACAATTCTCATATTTTATCGAGACCCGCTGATGGTTAGGCGAAATTGTGTACAAAACAAATGCACTTAACATGTTTTTACTAAACGCAAGGTAAAATATTGCGTGTTTGAAACTTATTGATACACTCTCTCATAGCTGTTGTATAATCCATATTTTTTTATTATTAACTATTGGAAAGATTTTATGGCGTTGACCAACATTTTTATTGCTGCCGTGTAGTTTCCACAGAACTGGTTTCCCGAGGAAGTAACAAGGTAGCAGATAATCAACCGGAGGTAGAGCAATTTGGCATTGCATTGCCTTGATACCTACAGTAACGTACCTGCAACACGCTCGCGTCTGTCATATTAACTCTGAATTATTTTATGGTAAGTATTCTTTAATTATGCTTTTATTCAGTGTTGTAACTTTATGTCAAATACAACAATGATGGGGAGACTCTGAGAAATGGTGACAGGTGGTCGCCGTAGGAACCGTAGAGATATCAGTATTAATACCGACAAGGCCATCTCTACGATTGTTCGTAAAAAGAGCTTGTTTTATGCAGATTGTGTCTTTCTTGCCATGCGCCAGGGGAACGACTGTGTGTCATGAATGGGTTTTGTTTTGAAATTCCCTCTGCGGCGTAAAAAAGGTACACAAAACACCGAGAGTACACACTTCCCTCGGCAGTACATACACACACACATAGACATAATTTTTCAAGCGCGCGTTGTATGAAGCAAGCATACTTTTGTACTCTCGGGTGTTCTTATGATAGGTAGCCGCTAAGACAATACTGAAGATATGAATTTAAGTACCTACTTAATAATATTCATTATGACTCATTATACCTGTTTCCTCCCACATAGTTCAATGCACCATGAACGCCTAAACACCAGGTTGTGTGTCTGTCTTGTACCTACATGTAATCATCAATAAATTAGATTTACGCTACTGTCGGATTTACAAAGCTTTGGTTTCTGGAAGTTGGGTAAATTTACAAATCTGCGAAATTTCAATGTAATCGATATTGACAGTAGCGGCTATGTACAGATGCAAATTCAGGATGATGAACTAATAAATCGACCATAGACCGCATAAGATTTGTACCTACTACTTTTTACGTGTTACATTATTGGTATAAAATAAAATCCAAAATAAATGTTCATCTTACAATTTTTTACCAATTTCACTGCTCGCCTTCTGATATTCAACGAGCTCATTCTCTTACCTTGAAAATAATTTCTCTTGTTTAAAGCTATTTGCCGGGATTTTTTCAAAAGACTTCAAATGCATGGAGTTATTCAAAGTCTATTCAGTCAGTCAAAAGGTTACCGATATTGGCAATGCGTGAATGTTACGATGTCTGTTCACCTACGTTTGCTTGCAACCACAATTGAAAAAAAAAATGTTGTTCCCCGCAGTTTTGGTTATCCCGATAAATGTTGCCTATAACCTTGCCTAACTTTTACATAATTTTATCCAAATCTATCAAAGTCTTAAACAAATATTTCTTCTTTATAATATAAACAGGTAGTATCTATACTAATATTATAAAGAGGTAAGATTTGTAGTTTTGTATGTAACGAATAAACTTAAAACTAGTGGAGCGATTTTAAAAATTCTTTCACCATTAGAAAGCTACAATAACGGGGAGTAACATGGTTTATTGTCAAATAAAAACAGAGATCCCTACAAAAATTACAATAATGTAACTCAAGGTATAAAAAACTACGATATAACACACGTACGAAGCCTGGGCATTATAGTATAAAATATAGATGAACGATACATGAATGTAACTGATGGGTTTCATCGTCTGATTAACTGGTCTAGAAAAAATATACCTATGTATTAGGTAATATGAAGCAGAATTATTAAAAAATGTTACTAATTTTTCACAGTTTGATTTATCACTCTGGTTTGTTAGTAATTTTTATTTCCGGTTTATATGATTTTAAAATATTTATGGTTTTTAATTATAAGTTCCGCTTTATACGTAACCTTTGTAGGTCAATGTAATCGATTAAACTAAAAATATACCTATTTACTTGTTTCTTTTTATTATATTATGTACTTATATAAATGTACTTTGGTTATATAGGTAGGTAAATGTAGTAGACATGGATAAATCCAGGATGGTTTTAATTAATTTTAAATGTAAGTTTGAATGTGTTTGTTACTTTTTCATCAAAGTATAAATGGAGGTTTATTTTTTTATAAATTACAGATTGTAGCAGCATTTAATGAGCTCGATTTTTGCAGCAGTTGCATGCAACTGCCAAAATATTTTTGTGCCAATGTACCTAGGTAATATCAATATTATACCTACTTAAAATAATGATATAACAAACTAAGCCTTATTATTGGTATATAAAAGACAATCGTATCTGATCAAAGAAGAGATCTATAACAGAAAAAGAATAAGTATATATATGTATTTATTTAATCGTATATTTTTTGGGTCAAACCCATCTATAACATTTTACGGAGGTCAAAATCCACTACGAATGTACACTAGTGTCCATAAAATGCCAAATTAGATCGGAATCGGAACGAATGAAAGTAAAAATTAAATCCGGGACAATGGATTTACGCGGAAAGTCACCATTGGTCTTGTCTATTTAATTATAATACACTAGCTGACCCGCGCAACTTCTTATGCGTCAATTTTCCCCGATTTTGCCACTTTCATTAATGTTCCGCTTTTATTAATCGTAGCGTGATGTGATAAAGCCTATAGCCTTCCTCGATAAATGGGCTATTCAACAGTAAATTATTTTTTTAACTCGAACCAGTAGTTCCTGAAATTATCGCGTTCAAACAAACAAACAAACAATTCAGTTTTTTAATATTAACTTAGATATAGAAAATTTCTTCGGAAATGTATAATACAAAACATACTGTAAACTTTACTGTAACATACAATTATTAAAAGAAAGTAGTGAAAAGTCCATACGAACTGCTGGCTGGTCGCAAGATTAAAATATTAAATGCCCAAGAAATCTTGACATAAAGTTCGCCACAAGAGGAATGTCCACTAGCTTTACAAAGCAAGGTCTTCGGATTTTCGTACAATCCCTTTATGGAGATTAACAAAAAAGTAAGCATTTAATTTATGATGAGATTAGATACTGATCTCATTTCGGATGATTCAGAGTCTGTTTATAGCTGTGAACAACATCCCATCATAAATGGTATGTCCAACATATTTATGACACAGACCATATGGTATTTCAGAACGAAATACTTCCCACTATTAAAAATACCGTTTTGCCAATCTGCAGCAAAGTTTTATAAATAGAACTTCTGAATTCCTTGATATGAGAATGTTCTAGGAATGTTACACATTCTAAAGTTATGCAATAAGAGTTTCTCTTCAAGCACTATCAGAGATGTGGTATTTATCCAATAAATATACTTTATATTGTACTTTATGAACATGAAGTAATTATTAAATTAGAAAGATAGTATAAGTTAAATGTACAAAAACTCAAAAAATATTACATTCTATACGTAACATTATACTTTATAATATTTTAAGTTTAAGGATTTTTTTATTATTATTGTTTGATGGTTTTTTCATACCTTAACATAAAATTATTTAAGCCAAACCTGCCTAAAAATGAAAATTAGAAAAGAGTCAAATTTAAGTTGTTTTTAGTTACAACCTACATTATAACCTAACTGCAAAACTTACTACTTCAAAGAATTTCTGGTCACTGGTTTTTTTTTAAACCGTTTGTTTCCAAACAATAGCATTGAGCATCGACAAGCATTCGACAGTTAGCCAACAATTGATATTGTGTTCAAAAATAACCGTGGCTCATGGCGCCCCGCGGTGCGGCGACGTCACAAGTTGGCAGCATGACACTTGGCATCTGCAGCCAATGCATCGGCACTACCAGCCCAGGTGTATTGCGATACTCGTTGGACTGTCCACGCTAATGAAGCACAGTGCCAAGTTTACTAGAGAAGTAGTAGTGTGGATTTTTACCGCGTAAAAGGAAGGTTATGGAGACAAATTCTTTTCCTACTTTAGTCTTCCTGTGCATTAAACAATATTAAAATATTGTCCATGTGCTGAACTTAATCTATTAATCTATCTGTACCTAAAATGAAACCTAGAAATAAATGACTTGAACAATATGAGCCGGTATATAATTTCTATTTGGCCATTTTGTTGATAGTTTTAGAGCGATAAGAAATCAAGACTTTTTAATACTGGTAAGAAGAACTCTGCTGACTTTCCTTTTCCTTATTTTCCAAAATTTCATATAAATAAGTTATAAGTATCGCGCTATCTCTCTGAAATAACAATAAAGACTATTCTACATAAAGAGTAGAAAAAAGCAGTCAAGATTTATATTTTTGATTTGCACTGACAGATGGAGTGAACCACTTTCAACTGCATCAATCGGGCAGTCAGATAAAATTATTCACATCGTGTATCAGCAGCCGTTACTTTCTATAGGTATACTATATGAAGAGGTATTTCATTTATTTATGAGGAAAAAATTGTAAACCAATTCTTGGTAAGTCTAGTTTTTACAGTCAGGCTTTAAAGTAAACTCTTCTGGGAAGAGTGCAATAATAACTATCATTTGCTTAATAGCATATTTAATTAGTCGTATCTGTTTTTCGTTCTAGGTCGTTGAGTTTATTTTGGTTAATTCGCAAACATCTTTACTAATTAGTTAACATTCGTTTCCACGAACTGGTAATAATTTCAGCATCCTAGTTGGATGTTATCTCTTTTCCTTTACGTCTCAACCCTGAAAGCTATATTATTATTATTTTATATGTATATATGTTTACTTTGTAAGAAGTAAGTATTTACTAATTTCAGAGTTACATATACTGTTATTATTTAGCTGTCCTTGTTTTATAAACGTTTACATTTATTAAACACACTGGTTCGTTCAATAAAATTATTACTAATTAAGTTTTTCTTTACAAAATCTTAAAGATTTTAAAAAAGTGGGTAATAGAAAACTCACGAGTTTCTTGGCAGATTTTTCTCATGAGCTTAACACTTGGAACTACCGCCTAACTTTATTTTGTTTTTTATTTTAAACAAATCGTAAGTTTATTACTCTTTTAGTACCGATGTATTAATTTGACGTTTTCAATTATTTATTAATTTGGTTTTACGAAATAAAGATATTTGAAATTGAAATCTATTTAAGAATGCTGGTAGTTTTATTAAGTAGTAATAGTTTCTCAGAAAATTCACTCAAACTGAAATGTATTTATGTCCATAACACAAGAAAAATATTATGTTCTAGTCAGCCCGTCCGTAGCAGAGAAATCGTATCGAAACCGGAACAGATAGCTTCGACGGATATTTTATTATTGAAGAGCCTGTCACGGCACTGCAGTGGTCCCACTTTTCACGGAGATAATGTTGATATACAGTAAAATATGTATGGTCCTTCTGTAAACATTTTCCATGTACTTTAAAGGATGACATGTTTCGTTGTTGTTCGTATATTTTCTGTAAATAATGTTATGTTCAAAATTCAAAATATTAAGCAGTTTGTTTATACATTATACAAGTGATGGTGTCTATTAACATTGAAGGTTTTATTAGCGTTTTCACTTTCTACGAAGACATTGGAGAGGTAGTGTTTCTAATAACTAACTTTATATCATGAAAGTGACCTGTTAACATGTTGTAAAGTACGTAACTATGACCCTTGGGTGACAAGCTTTGCTGTAGTTTGTCCTTTCACGTAACATATGCAGAATATGAAGCTGGGTAACTTCACTCTTTAAATGTTGCTCTTATGTTAGATGGCATAGGTATATAAATAGTTATAAGATACTAGCTGTTCCGGCCAACTTCGTACCGCCCCGTTATTTTTTTTGGTTTTTTTTTACTTAAGAATCTTCTACAGATTTTATTAGAAAGCTAATAAAAATAATAAATTAAATCGGTAAAACCGTTCTCTAGTTATCGCTTGGTCACGAGATGGGACTGATGATGTTCTGTAGCCAAAATGGCAAAAAGGAAACCATTATAGTTTCGTAATGTACGCCTGTCTGCCTGTCTGTCCGTCCGTATGTCACAGGCATTTTACTCAAAGACTACTCTATGAATATTGCTGAAATTTGGTGAAAAGGTGTCTTGTAGTAGCCGCTATTTAGTTTGATAGCTAAATAATAGAAATAAATATTTTTAGGGCATACATGTAACAAGCTGAATGTTTTTTCAGCATACATCAACGTGCTGTAGGTACATCATTCGACTTTCAAAAACTTTTCAAAGTTTCTAATTTTTTTTTCATTGAGTGAATATTTTTAAAAACAATCGCTCCGAAAGTTGCATAAATTGTGCCCCCCCCCCCTTATCTTTCTTATCTTTTGAACCATGTGAGACATAGAAATACTTTAAACTAAAATTATTTCAGACATGATTGTATGTAAGGTCATTGAGTTATTGCCAAAAAACTGCGTTTCACAACAAAAGGGTGTAAGTGCCATGAACATATGCTCTGTCTGACATGCTCTTGCCTGGTTTTTTGTATAATATAGATTATAGTGTATAATATTATTGAAATTTTAATAAATAAACAATTTTTGACATAGTGCCTACCAGCATACATGACCACTATAATCCTCTTCTAAATATAAATGAATAACTAAATAAGGTAAATACTCCATGAAGCGTGGCCAAAATATTGGCACGAGCGTGGTACGTGCTAAATGCTTGTTTTCGGTAAATAAATACTTTGCCAAACAATGATTTCAACAGCTATGATTAATTATAAACAATAGAATATGTAAATTTTTATGCATATTCTCTGAAGATCGACATGGTTACAATTTTATTCTGGTAATAAATAAAAGGAATAGACACAAAATAATGTATGTACATACGATGACGACGCCTAGGGTAGAAAGAACTTACGAAGAAAAAACACGAGGAAGGTTGATCTCGCCACTATGTGAGATAAATAGTCGGAAAGAAAGAGAGAGAAGTAGTCTCATTGGTATTAGGTTATATACCTAGGTATCTATGTATTCAACTATTGCGAATATAGTTTAACGCAAAAATAAAACCAATCAGACGAGGTCAGAGGCACCCGTCTCCCGACATATTATATTAAGTTGTTCATCACGTTTCATCCTAATCATTCTAATGACTGTTGATGTATGAATCGATGTTTGTATGCTATGCGAGTACCTGCCCGACCCTGACACCATATTAACGAATGCCTACACTTACGGTAACTACACTTAACACATCTGGAGAGCTCTAGAATAGGAAAATAACTGTACTACACTAGAATTATTCTGTTTACATACACATAATATTATTATTGCTTTACTTAATTAGTTATTATATAACAGGAACTTTTCTGAATTAATTCCAATTGTAATTAAATGGAATGAAAATAACAAGTTATTGTTTACCTGTCTATGCTCAACCGCACTCAAAACTCCATTGGAATAACAAATGTACGTAAATGTTTTTCACAGACTTTTAAAAGTACTTATTTGTTTATGAAATTCCTCTATTGTTTATCTTTATATAATGCATGGTAAATATTTATATAGAATAATCTGAACAATATCTTTAGTCAGTCGGTCCTCTTGCCCGCGGCTTGGCCCGCATGGTTATCGATTCCTGCGTCACATGTGGGGCCGGGGTACGTTTAAGTAACAAAAAAGTTCTAATGTTTTTTTACTAAATCACGCGCAAACATATGATTTGGGATGAAACTAAATCACACAGATATGTATACTATCGTCTTAACAACAAAGATATGTGGCGAATGAAACTAAATGGGCTTGTTACTTTACTCATGATATTAAACTTTTGAATCTCGCGGATGAATGTTGGAACTAAAGGAGTTTGAAATGTAATAAATATACTTCCCTTATATCAGAAACTTCCGAATATTGTACGTAGTACCTATGTAGGTAGGTATGTACTCCGCCCAAAAATCGAGCTTGAGATTTTACATAGCTGCGCTTACAAAAAAAAAAAATCACATCATCATCACTATTGCATTCTAAGATTTTTTATATCAAGTACCTACCTAACTGTTGACTTTACCTAAATGAACTGGGCCCTAATAATTTTACGTAGTTTTCATTCAGTATCTACCTTATATAATAATTAGTAAAATACACAACACAATATTATTTTCCTAGTTAATGACGAAAAAAATATTTATCTACGAGTATTTTCAAACTGCATTGTACAAATTAAACGTTGCTTTGTTTTTTCACGGCTGACGAGTATCATTATCTCCCAACTACAGATAGATATACAACCTGACGCTTGGTGGGCCTCTGGGCACAACACAACCATATATTTTTTGCTACTTGTATTACCGTTTCTGTAGCCACATTGAAAGGTTCGCACCTAAAGGGGCGTCTAAATGAGCCATTTTTTACGGCAATTTGTGGCGGCAATGCTGTGGCCGGCAACATGGCAGTACTCTCCAATATTGATATGATGGTTGCCAAACGAACACTGAGCGATCTATTTTCCGCAATGTTGCCCGGACAATGTTGTTGTTGTTTCAGTCGCTCTCTATTTTATTGTTGCCGGGTTGTGTAGCCTGTTTAGGAGACTGAATCATGCGCTTTACAATTGCAGACGTATTGCCATTATTGGCCGAGCAAGTAGTCGCCAATAGTGCCGCCACAAATTGCCGTGAAAAATGGCCCGTTTAGACGCCCCTTAATAATAAGAGCTGTCAGACACTTAACACCGTGACGGTCTGTTTTCCATCATTACCGAGAGCAAGAGCGCGGGCATCGAATTCTTTCACAGTATTTTTAGTACGCTACATTCTTGTAATAAATATTATTTTTGAATGCGCTGCTGTATTTTTAGCGGTCTCGACTTTTACAGGAAATTGCTATTACTAAGTTTACTGCATGCCTGGATCTCGAAGAAGTAAACAGTGTTGAATGTTTAGTCTTGTTATGTCTGGCTATCGAAATAAACACTCGATTGAATCCAAAAATTGAGGCAAGATGTTCATTATACTTACGTTTGTTGTGTTGCATATTTCTAATGAACTCAACTAGTCAGATAAAACTTGTTAACAAAAGATATATTTATGCGCCTTTCAGACTTTTTCCGCTGATCAAATTTTACCTGTAACTTAAATATTTCCATCAATCTGGTATCATCTACAAGATGCAGTTTATGCAACTCGAAATTACTTCACAGAAACTGTTTTTTTTTTGCGGATCTCAGATTTGCACCACAGGAGGTCGAAAGTGAATTAGATGCACTTATATTGTACGGACAGACGAAAAGGAATGTCCATTATATAATTAATGATAAGTTATGTAAGTAGGTATATTAATTTGTAATCTTTTTCATAAATATTTTTTTCACGTCTTTACTTATTTCTGAACGCGTTTTCATAATGATTTGACCCGTGAAATGCCACCTTAGCTTAAAATTAACCTTCAACTTTAAAGGTCACGGTTAAAGCCCCATAATCTAGTTCATTTATACGTACCTAATTAGGTACAAAAAAATAATAATTCGTTGCTAACGTAGCTTTGCATATTTGATAATAATCGGATTTGGATAATAATAATATCTTGGGACAACTCACACAACGCTATCTGATCCCAAACTAAGCAGAGCTTGTATTATGAAAACCAGACATCTGATAAACATACTTTTAAATTTCTAAATACATACATATTAAAGATAAATAACACCCAGACGCAGAAAAAACCATCGTGCTCATCATACAAAGTTTTATCCTGGATGGGGATCGAACCCACGACCTCCGGCTTAGCAGTCAGGGTCACTACCCAATAGACCAACTTTATTTGATTTATGTAATCTAGGTATATTGTTGTACTATGCGTTTCAAATAAGAAGATAATCGCGATCGCGTCAGCTTCACTCTGTACTTTTCAAAATTGTACCGCTAGCAACAAAAACTCCCAAGTCGGGTAAAATACGTCACATACGTACTTTAACCCGACTTGGGAGTTTTTGTTGTATTATGGTAATGGAACGGACGTAATATTTATTTTCTTTGAACTATGTAGGTACCTACATAACATTTATCTTTATTATAATATTATTAGTATTCTTTATTATTCAATAAACACGAAACAGAAATAAGTAAATAGGCAAAACACAAGAACATTCTACACTTTAGTGGCCTTTAAGTCAGACGTAATATTTTTTTACCTAAAATATAATAAATAGTAAAATAAAGTGCCTATATAAAGTTCATTAGAGTAGGTAGGTACTTCTGTGTAATACTAATGACACCTTTTTACGAATCATTTTATTGCTGACCTTACGTTACACAATGAAGTTGCAGTCGTATTGCGAAACAAAATATCATCATGACAGTTATCAACTCATTTGAAACGCATAGTACATCTAACCCCCGTAGATGTAGGTACGCGCGGTGACGTGATGAGATATGATCATAATACGTGATTTCGCTACGCCCAGCCCTTCTGATAAGACATGATAATATTTTATCTCGAGGCGTTTTTCGCCGAACGTCATAGGAGATATCTATGACAAAATTGTGAAGTAAATGTTTTTCATTTGGACACGAAACTAGTAAAAGATACGAAAATACAAACGTATACGACACGCCGTTTATACACTTTGGTTCAAAGTTGAACCAAATGCTACAATTACTGCGATCAAGGTAGGAGCATTAGAATGCTCCGTAGATAAAATAAGTCTGACATAGTTTGAACGGTGTTCTCTGAGATAACCATGAATGCCGTTTATAATAAAGTTATTTTCGAGGTATTATGTTCATGCTCCGGCGCGTATTGCGAGGTGGAAAACCGGCAATACAATGACTTCGTTTTTATGCAGCAATAGATTAATCTGTCATCGCTTTCGTATGGTATCATATATATCATCATAATTACTTCTCTGGTCGTCTGTCACCGATCAGTTCCTACTTAGTCGGACTACCTGATTCAGTTAAGTATAATAATATATCTTGAGACTACTCTCACAACGCCATATGATCCCAAACTAGGTAGAACCTGTAGATACTATGTCAAAAATACAACTGTTATACATACTATCTATTTCTAAATACATACATATACCTATTATAGATAAATACATTTTCCAGCCACAGAGTAAACCATCGTGCTCATCACACAAAGTTTTATCCTGGGTGGGAATCGAACCCACGACCTCTGGTCTGACTTGGCGTGTGTCCGACTGCTACGCAAGAGG
The DNA here is from genome assembly GCA_945859575.2 of Herminia tarsipennalis. Classification (NCBI taxonomy): domain Eukaryota; kingdom Metazoa; phylum Arthropoda; class Insecta; order Lepidoptera; family Erebidae; genus Herminia; species Herminia tarsipennalis. Next base: position 14,840,561 of record OX243835.2, read on the forward strand.
TCGGGGTTCGATTCCCAAGTGGGACACCTGTGTGTGATCCACAAATTGTTGTTCTGAGTCTGGGTGTACTTTGTGTCCGTGCCTTGTATGTTTGTAAAGTTCCCCGCGACACAGGGCTTGTACCACAACTGTGGAGTTGTCTTTTTATAAAAATAAAAAAAAAATAAAAAAAACTACTACAACTAGGCAAAACGATTAATTTGGACCTTTTAATCACAATTCCTAAAATGGGTTTTTTATTATGCATAGTTCCTAGTGACTATATATGTATCATCACTAAATTCATCAAATTTACTGTAACATATAAAGTTTGTGTACTTATTAAACAAACCTTGCTCCAAATAGCCAACATATTTGAGGCTTTCGTGAAACAAAACAAGGCTGTGAACTCTACTACATACAGCCATTATCAAATATAACCCGACTATAAATATTTTAGCATGCATCTAGACGGAAAACTATAGACTAACAGATGTATATGAAGCCAAGGTTATTTATGTGAATTTATATGGTAGGTAAGTCAATATACAAACGAACTGTAAAGAAGACATCAAATGACATTTGAATAGCTAATAGAAATCTTTTTTTATTTAGACGATGACATCAAAGGAATATGTAGTTCAGCTTAAAAGGAGAACCAACGAGTCAAATAAAAGAAGAGTATATCTGAGTTAGTGGTAGAAGCAATAAAACTGATAGGTTATTGCCATTTTTGTCTAGAATACCGACTGCAAAATGGCCGTGTATCGAACTGAGAGAGCTGTAAAATTGCAAGGAAAAGTTGGCGTTGAGCCAAGCGTGCGTATAGTGCGCGGGCGAGCAGCGATTTATTGTTTACAGAAAGGAAACTCTTATTTCTTATTCATGTGGACACTACTCCGGGCATTGAAAGTGATATCGGTCTCGCATTACGCCTCAGCAATGTATTGGAAATGTGTTTAACATTGTATCGGTTTTATCCACAACATTGGCTTGCTAGCACTTAACTATGGTCAAAAAGAAAACGGACAGAATAAGAATTCTTGCTTTATTTTTCTGTTGAACCAACTATAAACTAGCAACACAGCGATTTTTGTTGGAAGTTCAAGTGGTAGCTAAACTTTTGAATATCGTAGTGAAATAAAGTTAGAATTGAAAGAGTTTGAAATGTAATAAATCTACTTCCCCTATAACAAAAACTTCCGAGTATTTGGAACTTACTTCGTCTAAAAACCGAGCTTGAGATTTTATTTAACGGCGCTTACGAATGTTCTAGCTACGACTGCATATTTAATAAACAGCAAGATAAAAAACGTAAATTATCCATTTTGCAGGACAAAATGGATGTTAGCTGTAGAGTTTCATATAAAAAAGTACAGTAATTCGAGTTAATGCGTCATTACGTAGACGTTTTAATGGGTGTAGAGAAGGGAACGGAATTAATTTAGCCGCGTCGGGCACGCACCACGCCCGCCCGCTGACGTGGCAGGTCTGCCTGTCTCATCAGAAGAGGGCCCCAATATTCTTCGTGACGGCTCTCAAATTTAGTAAATGGCAGTTCTTTAAATTTTGCAGGCGTTTTAAAACCTTTTACTTTTTAATAATGATTTATACATACATACAGATTTCCCTTTATCAAAACTCGGAGAGTTCTATATTTTTTAATTCTTACTAGGTACGTAAAATATCGGTCCCCTAAAGTTTTACTTCACTTCGAATACCGCTCTACATAGATAGCTATCTACATCGTCGCAGACGGCAAATGCACGAAGGGTCGGTGCACTACCCAACCCCGACGAATTCCTGGAAAATAGGCAGTCAAACAAGCATTATGAAAATTTATATCTGCGGCCTTTCTTCCCCGATTTCCACGATTCACGATAATAAATCAAATAGCTTGGCCTTGCGTAGTGATGCCTACCATTTACCTAGCGATCAAGGTATTGGCTAAGCAAGCATGCCCTTGAACTGTCAGTGTAATGGAGAAAACAAGAGTAATCAACACGAAACCTTTTCATATTACATTCTTAAGAAACTAGTAGTCTAGGTGGCTTTTATGTATTAACAGTCTAAAATATTTATACAATCCATTCGCTTTCTAGTATGACAATAAAGGTCACCACTAACGGTACATATACGTATCTAGATATACTTATTACTGCGGCAAGCAATCCAATAAACTCTTAGCACATTATTACTTATACTGTGTACCCAAGCCCCTCGGGCTGATAATCCTCGCTAGGTTTTCCGGTAAAACACGCACTGTGTGATTCATCGGATATTTTCAAGCAGGGTGGAGCCAACCCTTAGAAATTGGACCACGTATACGTCATTTATTTTCATACTTTGAAAATCCCAGACAGAAAAATGTACTTTGGCAAAAATGTTTTACATATCGCTCGCACAATCACATTGATATGTTTATAGGTACTTAAAACAATATTAACATAAACAACGCTAGAAGCAAAGACTAACTCTAGATTCATCCATACATTTGCATGAGTGCTAAAAAGCTTAAAGGTTTCAATGCAAGATAGAGGGGCGTGCTAGATAGACACGTTAATGAACATGTAAAAGTGACAAGAGTCGTTGAAGTGAAGGGGAACTTGAGGTGCTATAGTGGATTAGTTTATCTCACATAATGTACAATTATTATGTGTAGGTAATGAAGTAAAAGCAGTAGCCATTTCATAGCTAATTGAGAATACACGTTTCTTGAATATAAATTCGGAACTGATTTCGTAATATTAAATGTGAGCATAATTTAATATTCAATCATAACAGTTAATATTATATAGTATTTATGTAAACCAAAAATATTAAATTTACATAATTTGCGACAGTGTTAAAGTCACATTGTAGAAAGTGTTTTTTTATAGGTTTTAATGAAGGCTATTAATTTAAGCCTAATTTAGTTGGATATTCAAGAAATCATGTAATATTTAAATTCAACTCAATAAGTTATTGTGAAATTAACAAAAAAATATTATTTAATTTATAAAAATAATTATATAATTAGAAACACTATACACAACAAATGAAAAACATTATTAGGTACAGCGAAGCGTTACTTATAATACTGCTTACAACTGAAAACACGGTACAATAATAGCTTAGGTCGGAATTAGTGACGATTATCTATACAGTATTGAGCAAACGATTGTTTTTAATTTGTGAAAAAATATTGAGTTGGCTTAAATTTGCAAATGCAATCAGTACAAGCTGATTGCATAGTAGGTAGAGTACCTACTTTGCAATCAGCTTGTGCTGTAAATATAGGTTTCATAGTGTAAAAAGCTGTTGAATTACCTTATAATTAAATAAATACAATCCAGTTACCAGTTGGACTAACTATTTAAATTAAGTTTCACTGCATCTGTGGTTCAATCAACGATGATTGTTAAAATACCAATAATATGTTGACCTATTTGTTATACATTAGATAAACTAGATAACATTAAAAATATTACAAGATTAGATAATAATAATAATAATATAATAATATCTTGGGACAACTCACACAACGCTATCTGATCCCAAACTAAGCAGAGCTTGTACTATGGAAACCAGACAACTGATAAACATACTTATATATTTCTAAATACATACATATTATAGATAAATAACACCCAGACACAGAATAAACCATCGTGCTCATCACACAAAGTTTTATCCTGGGTGGGGATCGAACCCACGACCTCTTGCGTAGCAGTCGGATACACTCCCACCGCGCCACAGAGGCAGTCAAATAGATAGATAGATCACCGTTAGGTAGATTTCCTGTAAGATCTAGGTTAATTTTAAACAACGCTGTTTTTCATATTTTTGGCATCAGTTCAATTCACTTTATTTGCAGAATCGTAAAAGTAGATGTGAATAAATTTTCATGGGTGTTTTCAAACCTAGCAATCTGGATTCAAAGTGGATATCTTTATGTATTGTACTAGCTGATCCGCGGAACTTCGTCTGCGTAAATTTTCCCTGTTATTGCAACATTTTTTATTGCTGCTCCACTGCTATTGGTTGTAGCGTGATGTTATATAGCCTATAGGCTTTCTCGATAAATGGGCTATCCAATAGTAAAATATTTTTTCGATTCGGACCAGTACTTGCCGAGATTATCGCGTTCAAATAAATAATCAAACAAAAGGTGTAAAGTTGAGCGTGTGTGGAAAACTACAATGCATATATATATTATTACACACATACATAAAGAAAAATTGCACAGATAAGTTTGTAAACTAAAAATGTCACTGAAGTCATTTATTTTAAAATTTATTTTAAATTATTACCCACTGTAACGTCTTAATAAACGACGGGACGCTTAAAGATTATAACATGGCTAAATAAAATTGAGTGCCTAATTAAAGGAATTAAAATAAATTAAGTAAACAGCAGATGTGTCAAAACATTCATTTTTCACCTGGATCTTTAAGCACCTTGTAGGGTAAATTCATCTCCTGTCAGACCTTTTTTGGTGCTGGCTACATTTCATGTTCACCTTATCCTTGACTCAATATTCCTCCATCGTTCGAATGACAAATAATTTAATTTTTCAATTACTTCTCAACAGTTTTGTTGCCTCAAGCCACGGAATAGTAAAATTGTAAATATTACTTCTTGTAACGCTTTGAGGGTTTCGTGCAAATCAATTTTTTTCCACTATTTTGTATGTACCCAGTTAGTGGAACTCTAACTACAACATTGTTATTAATGTAAACTATCTATAACGTTGACCGAGTTAGAAACCCTATTTGTTTGTTTTTTTCTCATGTAGAACCACCTGTTTCTTCCATAATAACAATTTGTTTGGGAGTGTCAGTAGGATCTACAGTTTAGACAGCTGCTTTGTAAACAAAGTAAGATTTCGAATTCACTTTACCCTTTAAAGCCAAGTATTCTATACCGTGTGTATGTATTTGAAAATACATCGATTGATATACGAGTATGTATATTCAGTAGACATGCTCGTGAACTTTATAACTGAACTTCACCTTTAAAAGTCAACCGGGTTCATACCGCGACCATATCTATCCTTACGCATATAAAACTTAAACCATACATAAGCCTCCGTCCCTTCTAAATGAGGAAAGCCTGAATATTGTTTATGTAAGGCTCACGTCACTTTTATACACAAAATGCTATTGACGAATACTTGAGACTTGAAACGAAATATCCTCCTGGAAAAACCATTTTGAAGACAATAAAGATTAATTACTAACTTAATAGCAAGCTGTTTTAACATACTCTTATATATGGTAGACTAAAAATTAATCATTAATGATGCTCTTAATGTTCGGAGGTCGTGATATGGAACGAAAGGCCAGCGCAATGCCCTGGCCATGAAAATTTCGCAGAAGCGTACTAGTTGACGAATCTGTACTGTAGTAGGTATAACCATTATTTGAAACCATCGTCAACAACTATAAAATTAAATAATATAATATAATATCTTGGGACAATTCACACAACGCTATCTGATCCCAAACTAAGCATAGCTTGTACTTTGTAAACGAGACAACTGATAAACATACTTATATATTTCTAAATACATACATATTATAGAAAAATAACACCCAGACACAGAATAAACCATCGTGCTCATCACAAAGTTTTATCCTGGGTGGGGATCGAACCCACGACCTCTTGCGTAGCAGTCGGATACACTCCCACCGCGCCACAGAGGCAGTCTCTAACAGCAATATTTCACAAAAGTGTGCTTTACATTGTAAGCAGTATCTAAGGAAGTAAATTATAATGATTTTCATTAGGAAGTGTTTCAATCGAAACCACTTATAAAGGATGTTCAATAACTTTCAATCTTTTCCGACACGGTGACTGATTTGCCAGGAAGTCTCAGCACAATCATTGTATAGTTAGCAAGGTGAGTCGTATTATTATACTAATACAAGATATTATGTTCTTTAGTTTTTTACGAAAGTAAATATTTGTAGACTCTAATGCGTGCATAGTATTCTGTAGATTTGGTCACGTTTCAAATAAAGAATTTGCTACTTCTCCGGAGAATCGTGCGCTTTGGTACACAATCTTGAATTAATTTACGTGAGGATAAGAACGTTTGTTTTCATAGGACTCGACATATTTAGACAACACGATTTAGCTACAGTCAGCTAAACAAAAGGATAATGGGCGCAGTGGGAGTGTGTCCGACTGCTACGCAAGAGGTCGTGGGTTCGATTCCCACACGGGACACTACTTTGTGTGATCCACAAATTGTTGTTCCGAGTCTGGGTGTACTTTGTGTCCGTGACTTGTATGTTTGTAAAGTCCCCCGCGACACAAGGCTTGTAGCCTAATGCGGGTATCGTCTTTTCTAAAAAAAAAAAATTAATCATGAAAGCTTCAAAATGAATGGCAGCTTCAAAACTGCAGTATTATTATAAATGTTAATAAACTTTCGTGATTTGTACACATAATTAATATACATACTATGGGTCTTAATCGCGTGAATAATTTAAGGTAAAGACCTTGTTTATTGCCCGACGTTTCGACTGGATTGCAACGGCCATTGTCACGGGTCTACCCGTACTTTACACAGTATCCATACTAATATTATAAATGTGAAAGTAACTCTGTCTGTCTGTCTGTCTGTCTGTTACGCTTTCACGCTCAAATAGCTAAACCGATTTAGATGAAATTTGGTACGAAGATAGCTTGAGTCCCAGGGAAGGACATAGGATAGTTTTTATTGCGATAACCGACATCCACGCGGGCGGAGCCGCGGGCGAAAGCTAGTTATTTATATTTTTTTTATTTCTACGTTGAATATTTTGTACTAAACTGATTTTCGTGACTAGCTATGCCATAAACAATATTTGGGCTGAATCTGTTTGAGCCTTTGTAAATGGTAATTCCATTTATGTTTCTAATTGACTATGTTTTGTTTTATTTCTCATTTTTCTCAGGTTTGAACCTGGGATCATTCACAATCTTTATTTTGTGTCCGCTTCAAGCCCGTGTGAACTGGTGCTGCTTAAAGATTTCCGCGCATGCGCGTCGATTGTTTTCTAAGCGCAGTTCTCTATTTACCATTATGACAAGATTTTGACAGTTCGCACGGGCTTGATGCGGACATGGAAAAAAGAACATGAATAAGGACACAGCTTTCAAAATACCAAATAATAATACTGCATTTTTTTGCACTTTACTGTTTTATTACCTTGTAAAAGTTTTAACAATTAAAAAAAAAAAAACTAGGATATGTTACAGCCACAGACGTATGCATTCATTCATATTCTAATATTAACAGGATCTATGAACGTAACAAAATGAACGAGTTGATAATTCTCTCTATAGGTACTCCTCAGTTTAGTTTTAACTCGGCTCGTCTAGCTAACGTCTGCAAATGTAACTCAGAATAGAATATCTTCATGAGAATAGGAGCTCAAGACATTAAGGAAACATTATTATTACAGTAACTGGTCCGTGGCCACAGCACCAAAGGACTCAGCCGACTAATACAGGAAGTTAGAAATTAAACGCAATACTTATAATAATGTTTCTACTACGTAGAGCTACAACCATCTGCAATCCAACAAAAATGTGCCCATCTGCACATGTATTGTTTTATTAAGTCGAATACAATATACCTATTTCATTGTTAAGTTTATTAAGTTCTGAATTTTTCGTGGTAAATTGAAAAACACAAAGTATTGCCTATTCTTAGATTTACAGGATTTTTAGTTATTTTCTGCCAAATAATGCTGTATTAAGAAGATTAATTGCAGGTATAATTATATTTACAGCAGATTCTGTTGACGTCACAGCGTACAATGATTCACTAAATCCTATTGTGTGGTATTCTCAATAGATTATTTAAATTAAGTCTCCTAACACGACGGTGTTGTCCTGGTGACGAAGAAGTTTATATTACTCATGACTTATTCAGTTCGGGGGAACTTTTTGCTCGCTGTTGACTGCCACATGTGTGATTGTGCCCGACGATTACTGACAGGTTTATTTTGTTTAACATACAAACAGATTTTAAACATGGTGATTCGAGGGCTATATCCCGCTCGTGATAACAAACAGGAAAATTTGCTTGATATAATTTTTCCTGTATCCTGGCTTAGTCTATAAATTGCGTATTTAACCGACATGAAATAAGGTCGTAATATCTATCACCCAGTTGGACATTAAAGAACACATCTTTTAATAATCGAATGGAATCGTGGGTTCGATTTCCACACGGGACACCACTTTGTATGATCCACAAATTGTTGTTCCGATTCTGGGTGTACTTTGTGTTCGTGAATTGTGTGCTTGTAAAGTCCCCCGCGACACAGGACTTGTATGCTACTACAGGAGTACACATAGTACGCATAGAATGAACAGAATGTATACAGCTCGTAACTTATTGCAAATATTAGTCAAGGATGTATAAAGTACTCAACTTCGACAATAAGAAAAAGTTGAGAGATAATCCATAATATTTAGTTACTGGACATAATTCACGTTACACAATAACAGAGGTAAAGTCTGACATCACTTTCTCGTTTCTCCGCACACGTCCAATCTGGTATAACACACGCAACGTCATTATTACTTAGATCAATCAACTAAAGATAATGATCGAAGCTTGATTGATATGCAAAGAGCAGACGATCAAGAAGAACGGGGACTATACGCGTCATTACCAAAGTTATACAAGTTCAGTTTCCATAATCTTTTGTTGAATGAACGACGACCTACGTTGAGTAAAACTGACTTGGCAAAAATGTTTCTAAACGCTGAAATTTAGTGTAGCTCGAACTTTTTGGGTACAACGACCTTTTTTCTAAGAAGAATGGATATCATCCAAAAGAAACCAATGCGATGTAGGATTGAGGTTAATTAAAATCTGTAACCAAATCTTCGAATAACAAAAGACTGAATTATTGAAGGAAATTTGAGACCTAATTTATGAAAACAAAGTTATAACAAAGATTTATGAAAATATAATCATATCCACTGTATCATCACATTTTTTGATATCACTTTCGGAAGACAGGGATCTTCAACATTTAAAATTTGAGGAAAGAATGATAGAAGGGCAAAAAAAATTAAGATATTTTATAATACCCTAAATAGAGATAAAGTGTGCGCTGTCGTTCGTGTGGCAGTCACCTGAGTCAATAGTTATTTGTGTCGCGTTCAACGAGGGTGGATCGTAGAATCGATTGAATAAGGAAACCTCTCCCCTACTAGGGTGTCAAGGGTAGATTCTTAGACAGCCTCGTGTCGAGTTTTATCTCAAGCATCTTAACGAAGAATGCCTCTTATCATTGATCAAATAGATGTCACTGACGTACAAAGAAAATTTATGCTTTTCACTCTGCTAAATCTCACGGTCACATCTTACAGGCAAGGTTAAGAAAATAAAATTTATTTATAATAAGTTGCAGTCTTTGTTTCTTTGAGACAGCCTGAAATAAATGTAGGGCAAATTATTTTAAGATTTTTTAAGTGTATTAAAATTCATTTATTTCTTATTTACATAACGCGTGAATTTCAAAAAGGTGGTAAAATTATAACAAACAGGTTCTATTATATATTCATATAAAAAATAACAATAAAACAAAATCTTACATAACTATGAACAAATTGCTTCTCTTTCCAACTACTCAACATTCATTTTGTAAGACAATAGAAAATGTACATCGCGTGATCATAGGTTATTTAAAACAATCAAAGTTTTGAGTAGATAGACTTGAATATGTGTATAATTAAGATACAGAAATGAATTATCATTACCATATTAACCATAACAATACAGCCTCATAATGTTAAACATAATTGTCACCGCTGTGAAAAGAACAATGGGGAGCTGTTGAACAATGTACGAGTAAAACGTAACTATTTGTACTATGGAATTTTCAATATTGTTTGTGTAATGTTTCCTTTTCCCACCTCTAATATCCTGAGGGGTTTTTTCTTTAATGATTTGATGAGAGATGTTTTACTTGGTATTGATGCTTTAGTACGCAATGGTTGTATTAGAATAATTTGGGCATTTTGTCATGTAAATCATACACGCAACGTCCGTGAGGTTTCCGCATACAAGTCTAAAATATTCATTACAAAGCGACTTCGACATTGTTGGTGGTTTTCGTATTTGCCAATTGTAGGTACCATTATGATTGTATTGTTTGCTGGTTTCATGTTATAAAGTACTCAGACAATGAGATTTTGTGATAAATACGTACCTAGCTATAATTGAATAGGTACTCCTAGCACATGTTGTTATTTAGTTACACTATTATTTTGATACTTTAGTAAAATAAATGCTCTTATTTTTTGTGTTATCATTTTATGAAATTTAGAGTAAACGTTTCTTTCTCGAGGCCACCGAAGTCCCCCCCCCCCCTGATATATAAAATCAAGATAGGTAAGTCAGTCGTAAGTGTTTGTTGGATTACAGCTTACTGCAAAGCGCAGAGAAGGACAATTGATCATTTATCAGAGGCATCATTATCTAAGCAATTAACCTTACTGATCTACAAATTTGTTCGGTTATTATTGCAGGTCATTAATGTATATTAAGTAGTTGTCCTAAATAAAGGTCGTCTCGTACTACACAAAGCGCTAGGATAATATACAGTAAGCCAAGGGATACAACCATGAACCACATACAAACGGATCGTTGCTTTCAAAATCTCAGATGCCATGAATATTGTTCATCTCCCTTAAGAATCGCCATATGGAAGATGTTTTATTGTATGTATTTGTGTTCGTGATGAAACCGCGCCCGACCTCGACGGACTCAATTGCGCCAACGAGAGAACAGGACAAGTCATCGTAATTTAAGTCATTAGAACGTTTAAGATTCTTCTGTTTGTGAGTTTGGCAGCGTTTTCAAACAAACGGTTTTTTGCTTCAAAGTTCAATACAATGTGGTTTCTAAAATAAATAGGACTACGAATTTATTTTGCAAGGAATTACTGTTAGGTGTTGTCAACCAAATCGATAATCATTAGATTAAAAGCTAAATTGGAGGTCGGCAAATCTTATTCGGCAATAAAGGATTTGATGACCAAAGATGACCTATATTGAATTCTCTCTTTATATGAATCATTAAAGAACTACATCTCTATTATATATCACGAACTGTTGACGGCGCGTCAGTGACAGCTGCGTGTAATGAATGTGCTAATCTTAATACTATGTAGTGACTCGTTAGATGTAGAATATACATGGGTAACGTTGGTCACCACTTTAGAAACCAACCTGCCCCGAACGCAGAAAAAATGCTTGAAATCATCTGTGCGTTTTTGGCTGGTTTCATTGCTCCCAATTATGATGGTTGTGTATTTCTTACTTGAAAGATAATTCTAGTGTTACATTTAAGATATGTTTAGATTTTTAAATTGTTTCTGTTATAACTGGAATGATAATACAAGATAACTAGTGGTATCGGCCGTAAACTTGTGTGGGTTGATAATCTGCAACTTTCTATTGCTCATATTTTGTTAAGCTTTGTTCTCGAATGAGCAATGTATATATATTCGTTTATTCGCCTCGAGGTCTCGACTCAACAAATAAACTCGGCAGAGAGGATGTTTGTTTGTTCTAAACTTCTACTGCAAAAATATCCAGAATGAATACGATGTAAACTAAACATTTTTACTAAATAGTCTTTACACAAAAGAGGTAAAACTATCATAAAGGATGTGAGAAAACTAAGCTCAACAATATGACTAATTACTGACTAAACGACGACAATTCGTCAAACTTGACACTATGTATAACAATTACAATCCTAACGAAAGTTTAAGTTTTACATAAGAACAAACCGTAAGTTGGTGAAATTTTAACTTTCACACACTTTAACAGCACATTTTCATTACTATTTTAGCCGTGGCCAATGCGAAGACATATTGCGAATATTGTTACAACATCCACCCGCATGAATTGATGGAGTTAACTTCATTGTAGGTGTACGCCCAACTATTATGATGATATAAATGCTAATATATTATTATACGAAGGTGTTTAGATAATACTGTTATGTTAATCTTGTACCGGTACTTTATGTGGCGTGTTTAACCAATGTTTGCCATGGTTGGCCAATTTCTGCTTCCTTTAAACAAGTATGTAGTTGGTTAAATTGTGGTCAAATAGAACAAATATTTGTACAAATGTAATGTCCGAGTGCCAGATATTACAAAAAAGCAAGTGGGTACCAAAGTAAAATAATGAGGGTAGCTTAACATAGCTTCATAGAAGAAAGGAAGAAAATTTTATTAAAATTAGGAATTAATGGTACCTACTACCAGTTAGCCATATTGATAAAGTTAGAATACAGAACACAATGAAACGTTTGTTACGCGTTATGAATATTTATTAGAAAAATATTTACCATTCGGGCGAAAATCAGAGTATGTCTTGATCCGCATTTTCTTTTCTCAATGTATCCTTTATGTAGTGTTCGAATGAGGTGCACTATCGTAAATTAAGGGCCTTCATCACTTAACACTTCGACACATCGAGGGTAAAAACACCTCATATTTCGCGTCTCCAATAGATTTTATTGTGCAAATCAGAAAGGATACAAGTTACTAGGAAAATTTTATTAACAACCACTTTTCACATTGTTTTTGCACGTGACAAACACAAGTAAAGACACTGCAAAGTTAAATAAAAACAACATTACATTACTATTGGTTACTACTAGGGTTATGCCGCGTATCGCTTGATTTGACAGCTGCGAGCGCGCTATCCCGAATTCCCGATCGGAATATTGGATGAATCGCGTGAATGGGCGCGGGGTGCGGGAGCGAGATAGCAAATGTAGTGAACATAGCCACACGTGATAGGGACCGTGTGTCGGGAACGAGACGGGATACAAATAGCATCAGGATTAATTGGAGTATACTACGACCGACACGATTTAACACTTGAATAAAAACAAAACACAAAAGGATATTTGCAACAATTGAATCATCAATATTTTATTTTATGTGAGTGAGCTGTTAGTTATTGGAACGGTGGTCGATTACGCTTCATAAAATTTTGATAAGAATTTAATTTATCCAATGATAATGTATCCATGTGAGTCAGATCAAGCGGTACGATACACAAATTAACGTAGTAAACAGTATAATGTAGGTAAATATAAAAATAAAACTGACGTTGTTAATCGGATCACGACTACAACACCGCCGTGTAAAGCGTCAAACGCGCAGGCGCAGCGCCCGTAACTGACGTACGCATGCGCGGCAACTTCATTCCAAGCGCTACGTCACTTTTCACGGCAAAACTCTCGAAAGGTGGTAGGGTGCATAATAAATGGAAATAATGGTCAAACGAAGTTAATATTGTGACTGTCATGAATATAAATGTAACTAAACCTTAGTAGTAAGGAGCCAGATGCTACAGATAAGGATAATGCTAATGATACTATTGAAAGTCGATGCTTATCCATTCATGTAATTGTTGTTGTATACGTTAACTAGGTAGGTAGGTATCTACCTAAGTATTTTTCGTCCATTTCTAAATATAGGTAAGTAATTAGGTGAGTACCTTTCGTTCACAGATTTTTTACTAACAAAACCGTGTCTACCTACCTACAGAAATTTACAAACTTGAATAACTACAATTTTACAATTCATGAAGGTACCTACTACCTACCACCTACCTATTATAAAGTACGTGTTATCTAATTAAACAATGTTTTTGAGTAATGTTCTGTTTCTCGTTTTTTCGTAGTTATTTGTTTATCATATCTCCCCCTAACATATTGAGAACACCACCAGCTGTCATCAATAAACTGGTATGGGTTTCGTAATTAATGAAATATTGTTTGCCCTTATGATCATGATCACCCTATTTTTATGTTTGACTTCATTTTTTGCTGGTTCAAACTAAAACATTTTTATTCTCATCCAGATTATCAGCATCACACTGTATTATCATCACATACGTAGATACTTACCTACCTACTTGCCTTGCTTAAATTCTAAAAATTAATAAATTTAATTTAAAAATGAAATTATAATTTTATATTATTACAATTAAAATTGGTTAAATGTTTGTGGAATTTATGCACCAAGGGTCCACATTTTTATTATATAAATTGCAATTACATGTTTGAATTCAACTTGTGCTATCGAAAGGTGGACTAAGTTTTTGCCTTTAAACCGTAGCACTAAATTTGACAATATATCCTTAATATAAACTTCGTGATAGCTTTACGCGCTGCTATGAAACAAGTTCTTTGCAGACAGACGATGGAGAACGAAGTGATCCTATAAAAGTTTCTTATTCCTATTTGAGGTAGGAAATAAAAGCAATATAAAAAAAAAAGATTTCCAAGTTGTCTAAATGTAATAAGAACATCCTACGAATAAATCATACACATGTACAAACTTTGCTATTAGCAGGGAGCACCGGATGACTAAAAACGTAACGGTATGTTTGCCAAATCAGTCATAATACCAAGCTAAGTGAATGACCCCACAAATCGAGACACTAATGCGGATTGTTGGTTCCTCATTCCCATACTTCGTCTGCAGATCATACACAAAACAGATAATTGTAAATAAGCCGAATAAGCGGTGTTGGATGCTTCATGCTGTAAAATTTCATAACTAAATTGGCGTCCCAAAGAGCGAGGCTACAATTTAATTCTAAGAACATTAATTTAGTAACTCTATTACAAGGGATCTTAAGCCTATGCCTGAATAAATTAGTACGGTAAAGTACTTTTTATCTGCAGTAGAAAACATTAAACAAAATTCGTAGAAAATTGCCCAAAACTGACAATATTCTAGCCGTATCATGCAAAATTTAGATGGCGTCAATACGTTATTAAAATATCTATGACTGATTATTTAATTAAGTTGTTGGTACCTACATTTTTTGGTACTTACACTTGGCACATCCGGTCAAATATTCGTCATGCCTGCTTTTTACAAGAGGATATGAACAACATGAAAGCCGGACATGGCAAAGTATTTTGAAACTTATTTGCATAACATTTGACGTCTACTAAAGCAATTTAAGCTATCAATTTTGTAAGAGTTAATCTATAAATAAGAAATAGAAAGTCAATAAATTATTTTAATACTGAAATATTAAAACAGTCTAGACTAGATACATCTTCTGGACCCGGTGTTAATAGTTAGTCCTGCCATCTAGCGGCATCCAACTGTTCTTTTAGATCTAACTCTTGTTTTAATTCAAAGACTCAAGCATAGAGATTCATACCATAGAGTCAAATTAGTTACAATATAAAAACATAGATGTCGTTGCGTACAGTTTATTTTGTTATGAAACGCGACACTGTCTCAACATCTGGCATCCCACGAGGAATTACATCATTGTAATCTAATGACCTCGACACCTTATAATGTAAATGATTTTATTGTTTGCTACTTGTATCATTGAAACAAATAAAAGTTAATCAAATGGAGACTGATTTTATAATTTCTCAATTAATAAAGTATCTGTAAAAAAATATATATTTTCGTTTTGAACTAATGACATTAATATCAGAAACTTTACAGTTGTAAATTATTTATTGAAGTTTACCTTTCCGTCTTCTCTTTTTTCGCGGCCTTTTTATTCGTTTCCGAGTTTTTCGCTTCCTTGTTTCAAATTGATCTACTTCGCAACAATAAGCACTTTTTGCCACTTGTATTATTTTGCCAACCAAGCACAACACCAAAGCGATCATTTTGCGCAGTTATTAGACCTCTAGTAATAAAAATAAATCTATTATTTTATGTGTTATATCACGCACAGTCTATTTTTTCTCTTATTAATCTTTAGTTCGTGCAAAAGTTGTTTGTTTTTTTGTCGACGATTCTTTACTTTTAAAACACTTCTTAAACTGAATTTAATAACACTGTTAGTTAAATAGCACATAACCTTAACTGTTCTCTGCTCCAGCACTGCACTTACAGAACGTTCTCTGAATTGTCTCAAAGTTTATCTCTTGTATAGGAGTTATAAAAGTTTATCGAGAGGTTATCATTTCACTAGATACTAACAAGAATGCATGATTACACCTCGCGGCATTCTGGTAGTCTTCGCGTGATTTCTATATAAGGCTAAAAATATACACCACACACGTTCAATCATCTTTACTCTTGTCACTGACTGCGTTTAATGTTAGTGTTATTAAAATAAACAATATGAGCAGTAAACAAGTGTCTCGTATTGTTTTGAAAATGACGAAGGACTAGACAATCTTTGTTATGTTCTTATACTTGTATAACTACTTTATTCTACGAAGGATGATTGTGAAATGATCCTCAATGCAATATGCATCAGGGTACTCGTGGCGTAGCGGTTCATACTTACCATATTATAGGTACGTGCTTTCTCTTCAAAGTGTTGTGTGTTTTTAATAATTATTATATTAGCTTAGGTTATTGTAGAAGGTCAAAATAGAGTGTATCCTGAAAGATACCTGTTAACGTGGTATACATTTATATACAAAAAACCCGTGATACCTATAGTTTCGATGTTATTTTAGATTATATGATCTACTGTGCTTATAGTAGTAATTTTACGTACAATTAATGTATTTGTGTTTAATTAATACAAATGATTTATAATAAGCTTTACGTTGTCTACCGAATACCTAAGTAATATTAGACACTAGCTGTGCCCGCGACTTCGTTCGCGTGGAAGTTGGGTTTATATTAAGGTAGTTTATGTTACAATTTAACTTCTGTGTAAAACATATTGGAAACATGCTCCACAATGCTCTGTGGCATCTAGGGATATTAGGGCCTAGCTCTAATCAGGGCTCGACCTATGGCAAGGCAAGCCAAGCAAATGCCCAGTGCAGCAAAATGAAGGGCGACAAAGTTTATGGCGCCAGACGGTTAGAAGACAAATTATAATAGTATTTTACCAAAATGATTTGCATCACATCAAATATTACTATTATCGGTTTCGGGTTAAATGAAGCCCAAAACCGCCCAAGTACTCGCGCGAAATAGGGCTAGTGTGAGATAAGTTTTTAAAAAAATATCCTGTTTTTAAAACATTGCATTCCCGCGGTACTGTGATGCGTGTTCAAACAAACAGACAACATTCAAACGTTTCTAAAAGATATACTGAATTAGTATATCTTTTAGAAACGTTTAGTTTAAATACTAAACTTATTTCTTTATAATGTCTACATTGGTGAATTAAAAATAGGTGTGTCAACCTGTCGTAGCCGAGGATAGAACAAAGTGGCGTGCAATTAGAGAGGCCTATGTCCAGCAGTGGACTGCGATAGGCTGATGATGGTGATGATGAACCTGTCGTTAATTAAGATCATCATAAATTCTTATCCCTCTACGTAAGAATTTCAGATTTATTTTTTAAATCAATTTACCTGATTCTGTTTCATTTGTATTTAAACGCCATCTATTTTCAAAACTGTATCCGCCTTATTCCAGAAGCTGGACTAAACCTGGTTCCTAGTTTAAACCATGGATCTACGAAAATCTTTATTACAAAACGAGGTTCATCGCTTAATCGATGATCATCTTTGGTTCATAGCTTAGTCTTTCAATCACCCTAGTTTAACTATGGTAATAACCTTAAAATGTCAAAAACTTAACAATTTGAAAGTTAGACCATTTACAATTTTGCGTATTTTAGTTTCAAATATTAATGACGAATAATGCGTGTTTAGTGACTTTAAATTATTAACTAACTAAATATGGTGTGGCAACAAAATAAACGCAAAAATCGAGTGAAATGCAATGTGTGACAAAAGATTTAATAATACATGCATAATATTGTTTTTCAAAACATTTATCACAGCTTGGAATTGAGAGAGAAGATTTAACATACAGAACTCAGAGATGTCCTAAAATTAAAGTGGTCTGTGCAATGTTTGGGTCAACCAGACTCGGCGTGAAGTGTACCTATGCAGTGTGGAAAGTTGAAGGTCCACACAGATTATTTTTGTTCGACAATAGTATCATTAACTGGTGCTCTATGTAAAAAAAACTGATGCATTCCACTTATATGTCACATTATTAGATTGAAGTTGGAAAATCACATTTGGAATGTCTGATAGGTGGTCTGGAGTAGTGCGGCAAAAACCAATGTTGAATATACTCAAAATGCACAAAACAAAGTAATAGAAACATCATACTACATCTTACCCAAAACTTACTAGTGAACTATATAGTGGAACTAAATAAACATTGATCAATTTAAAATTTAGTTGGTAAAGTGTAACCATGGGTATACCTGTCACTAGAAACAGATGTAAACTTAGGTTATAAGTAGGTACCAAGAACTGAATATTATGTTTATAGGAGCTCAGCTAGTTAATACTTTGCTACAATGTTCCTTTAAACATAGACAGAGAGTACAGATTGGTTACAGGTTATTGAAATTGTGATGTAATAACTATTATGCACTACTTAACAGTTTAGATAATTATATTTAAGATTCTCATGAAAATGAACTAACACTGTTTATATAATAATCAAAAAATGCATACAATTTAAAATTTATTGTAAAATAAATAACTATACTAATATTATAAAGCTGAAGAGTTTGTTTGAATGCGGTAATCTCATGAACGACTAATTCTTTTGAACTTTTTACTGTTGGATAGCCCATTTGTCGAGGAAGTCTATATAATATCACTCTACAACCAATAGGAACGGAGCAGCAATGAGAAATGTTGCAAAAACAGGGAAAATTTATGCAGACTAAGATGTGCGGGAAAGCTAGTTATGTATAAAGAAATAGGGATATCAACTCAATATTCCTTTTCAAACATAGTTTGAACAGAGAGTACAGATTGGTTACAGATTATTGAAATTGTTAACATCCATTTTGTTGTCAAATGGAATAACTAATAAGTGCTACCTAACAGTTTAGATAATAATATTTATGATTCTCATGAAAATGTACTCTGTTCTTAGGAAGAATAAATGGTATCTAATAAATAATGATTCTATGTAGTTATTTGACAATTTAATTTCATAGCAAGCTCACTGATATTAAATAATAAATATATTCATAAAATTTGTTTCAATTGTTTGTTGTGCTTCAGCCGAAGCTTCAGTACCTATGTTGAATCTAGGCATACTTTCCCCCAATACATTCAGAACAACGAGTGCAACAAAGAAAACAGTAAGTATATTAAAAAAGCATTATCTTATTGAGTAAGTATCCTTAAACTATTGAACGAATTTTCATCCAACCATGCTAAGAACTGTTCCAATGAAACTAGCTTTGTAATAAAAACTCGCATCCAAGTTCCTTTAAGTGTTTGGGCGCTATAATTACTCAGATTAAACTTATAACATCCATAATAATGTCGTGAGTTAATTACATTTAGGTTACATATCATCATTTATTGTTTACATTTTTAGTACAACTGACAGCTATATATGTAACGTTCCGATCCTGACAGAATCTATTTTAATATTCGTAAATTGCAGGCCGAGGACTTTTATGTCAGGTTTATATTTTGAAAATTACGTAGTCCTGGCGAATAATTTAGCTAATAGAACGTCTAAATATTTTTTTCTCAATGAAAACTATACTTTCAAATTATATTGGCTTAAAACGGAACGTTATTTTTGAATGATAAGAAAAATGAATGAACTAAATTGATTATAATCTGTGGCTGATTGCAAGATCCTTTGGTATCAGCTGGTCCACGGATTATCTAAGCTTTGTAATAAGACCAATAGTACAGTACTAAATCCTGGACTTGAAAGTCTTGGCCTAAACCTTGATTTAGTCTTCTCTTTGTAATAAGGCGGTATAAGTTTATTTTAATACTTGTTGACTTTAAATTATATTATACTTAAACTATCATGCATATTTAAACGTAGGTAAGCAAGGTATTTAACCTAAAATTATTCACGCGATTAAGACCCGTAATATATATATATTCATAATAGCTGTGCCCGCGACTTCATTCGCGTGAAAGTCGGGTTTAAATTAAGGTAGTTTAGGTAACGAAATAACTTCTGTGTCAATATGTTGGAAACGGTCCTGTTGACTAAATACTTACTAAATAAAAATCGATCTGTTCTATTCTTTTAGATAGTTAGTTTGGTGTGCGGCTTAAGAAGTGGGTTTTCTGTTGTTTTTGTTTCATTCTTTCAACGTTATACCTACTTATTACCTAATAATCTTTAATAGAATTTGTACGAAAATGTTGTTACTTCTCATGTGATCGTAAACTTGTAAAGCCTAAGTACTTAACTGTGATAGTTTTTCTTATAATTTTAGTGTTTATACCCTGAATTTTTTTACATACCCAACATCAACCATTTAGCTGGCAGGGGGACACTTGACTCTAACAAAAATGTTCACTATAAAGCCTAATATTGTACACAAAGGAATCCTTAAATCTAAAAATAGTCTTCACAAACCCTAAACGCTTTTTAAAAGACCTATCTAATGATACCACACACGATGGGGTAGGTAAGTGAGAAAAAAATCACATCCCCACTTTACATATAAGAGAGGTACCCTTAAAAAAATAATGATTTTCAAGATTTTGTTCTTTCACTTTATCGGCGTTAGTAATTTATTCATGCAAAAGTTGCAACCTTCTAGCACTAACAGTCTCTGAGCTAAGCTGCGGACGGACGGACATAAGGGAACTATAAGGGTTCTGTTTTGCCATTTTGGCTAAAAATGGGGTGTATTTCATATAGTGTTACAACGCAATACTAATAATAAAACTACTGTAACACTTTAGTAAGCAAACACAGAGCGTGTCATGTGTGTCATGCCCGCGAAAATGTCAGATATCCCTAAAGGTACGGTTGACAAACAACGACCCCCCTCCTCCCGTCACCCGAACTACTCACACTTGACCGATGTTGAGCCATTCATTATCGTTGAATTGATGAACACGTAATCTCCAACCATAACCCCAAAACATGATCCTCGATGCACCTGTGTGATGCGTGGTCAAACAAACGGACAGACAGACAAATATTTCTAAAAATCATAGCAATGTGTTTCTTTTAAAACTTCTTTTACTAAGTATAGAACGTTATTGAATACAACGCCATCTACTTTCAAGAATGTTGCCACTCAGCATCTCAAGCACCTATACCCTAATAAATGTTTTCACAAATAAGGAATTATTTGATCACGTGATGTTTTTTTTTTACGTGTGTAATGTCTTTTTTTTAGACGAACACATCATTTCTGGAAAATGTCGAATACTTTTTAATTATAATGTAATATTGTTTTTCATTTCTACTACGATTAATTAATTACTCTCAGCAGTGCATGCAAAACCTATAATTAACTTACCTACGTGCATAATTTACTTGATTTTTAATATAAAAAAATAATAACCAAAGTAGTTAAGTTACTTACGGTCGAAAACATAACTAAAACATTGAGAAAAATATTAAAAAAGGATAAAGACAATTAAAAAAAATACAAAAATAACATAATCAGACGTCGGATTCGAGGCCGGGACTTCGTCGTCAAAGTCCGCTAGCATAGCTTCGAGGCTATACTGTTCGCTACTTGCCACGTCAAAATAACTGTTCTTATAAAACTTAACAATGTTGTGTTTAGCTCCTTTTACTTTTAGCGTGAAGTTATGTATTCCATGGGTTACAATTATAGATAATGTCTAATTGTGGAAAATTTTGTGATAAACCATTATGGTGCGACAAAAAATACGTTGCTACTCGTTCCTCATAGACGTTAGCGTAATGATTCATAGTGTAAATAATGTCCTATAGTATTTACTATAAAACTGCAAATTTTCATAAAGATCCGTCTAGTAGTTACTGTTTTATAACGAAAAATAGCTACAGACATTATCCCTTACTGCTTAGCTCCTATGGGAAAAAGCGTGATTATTTATAGCCTAAATGTTAATCTGCATCTATTAAATTGCACGTGCAAAATTTCAACCGAATCTGTTCGGTAGTTTTTGCATGATGCGTGTTCAAACAAACAGACAGACAGACAGACAGACAGACAGACAGACAGACAGACAGACATTTCTAAAAATGCAGCAAAGTGTTTGAATACTCTTTTCGAACATTTCCTAATATTTTTTTTCACTAAGTTCGGCCATGTACAGACACGTGAAATTTACAGTTTTATTATATGTATAGATAGATAGATAAACGTCGAAAGATTTGTTTTTTATTCACTTGCATCTATCATAATGTAGATGGACTGCCTGACCTTTAATTCATGAAATAACAAGTTGACTGGCTAGTCTTCGTATTCTTCGTACAACGTAGGTAAAAAATAAAATGTCCTAATTTTACTATTTGGATTTTTCAACAGTTCCTTCAGGGTTTTCCTAATTTTCTTTTTAAATAAATATTGATGTATGTACCTATAATTTAATATTATTTTTGTTTTTATACATTTAGTCCCCAGGATATTGCATTGGAACGTCTATAAATTCTAGTTGCAGTTTCATGCACTAATTGACAGTTTAATTATTATGCTCAATTCCAACACGCTTTTGAAGAACTACTAGAAAATGCAATACAATTAGTGATTATAGTCTGAGAACCGTTTTATTGTTAAGTATAATAATCCAAACATATATCTATACTAATATTATAAAGCTGAAGAGTTTGTTTGTTCGTTTTTTTGAACGCTGTAATCTCAGGAACTACTGGTCCGAATTGAAAAAAATATTTTTCTGTTGGGTATCCCATTTATTGAGGAAGGCTATAGGCTATATAACATCAATGCAGATGCAGAGCAAACAGCAATGAAAAATGTTGCAAAAACGGGAAAAATTGACGCATACGAAGTTGCGCAGGACAGCTAGTCATATAATATGTTCGTAAACTTTCGATTTGTACACATTATAGAATTTTATAAGCTACGCGTCTTAATGGCGTAAATATTTTATTTTAAGGCTAAATACCTTTGTTTATTTCCCGACGTTTCGACCATATTGCAACGGCCGTGGTCACGGGTAGACGAGTAGCTAGTCATAATTAAGAAAGTAACCATGTCTGTATGTCTGTTACGTTTTCACGCTTAGACCGCTGAGCCGATTTATACAAAATTTGGTTCGGAGGCAGTTTGAGTCTCCGAAAAGGACTTAAGACAGTTTATATTGCGAAAATCGATATCCACGAGGGCAGCCGCGGGAAAAGCCGGTCCAGTAGGCCCATTACTTTCTTAAAATTGAAATTCATTAATTTTCGTTTTCTTAAATATCTGGAGTTTACGGGGACTATTCTAATTAATTTTTGGATAAGCACAAGAAGTTCTAACCTTTGATTGACACGAGTGATAGATCACCACCTCATTTTTAATCTCTTTTTTTAAAATCTATACTAATATTATAAAGCGAAAGAGTTTGTTTGTTTGATTGTTTGTTTGTTTGTTTGTTTGTTTAAACGCGCTAATCTCAGGATCTACATACATACATACATATCAACCCATATGATGGCCCACTGCTGGGCACGGGTCTCCCCAGTAGAACCTACAAGTATGTAGATCCTGGGGGTAATTGCCATAATCGCCACGCTTGGCGAGCGGGTTGGCGATCGCAGTAAGGCTTTAAATACGCAGAGGACGCTGCAGCCCGTCCTCCGGGGTGAAATCCCTTAGTCGCCTTGACGACACCCACGGGTAGAGATGGGGTGGTACTATTCTTAAGCCGGCACCACACGGCTCTACTGGTCCGATTTGAAAAAATCTTTTTTTGTTGGATAGCCCATTTATCGAGGAAGGCTATAGGCTACGACTAATGGGAGCGGAAAAGCGACAAGAAATGTTTCAAAAACGGGGAGAAATGACGCATACGAAGTTGCGCGGGACAGCTAGTAATTGAATAAATACAATGTTAAACATTATAACTTAGTAATAGCATTAAAAACCACTAAGGTTTAAACCAGTGCTATAATGAGTCCGTATATAGGTAGGTAGTTAATTTATGTTGAGATAATAAAGACAAAACCTACCACAATAAAAAAGAAAAAAAAAATGGACAAAAAAAATGAAATTTCGTTTTCATTGAATTAGAGTAGGCCTCCAGTACTAGGATTGACGCGATCATGTATTATTTATTTTAATTTAAATTGCTCGACGTTACCAGTCCGCTTGCAACTTTTGTTATGTATTTTATTTATAAGAGAAAATCGTAACAATGTTGTGGCTCAATAAATATTATTATTATTATTAACTACGACCGGTGCAATCTGGGTCCTTATTCACATCCTTTTTTTTCCGTTTTGACGGCAAGTGCGTGCAAAATGGCAGACGCGCGGTGCGCTCATAGATGTTCGCCGCGCATGCGCGTTGATGCATTTCTAAGCGTAGCTCTCTATTATACTATAATGACAAGATTTTGACAATTCACACGGGCCTGACGCGAAAACGGAAAAAAAGAACGTGATTATGGACCTTGATCGAAACGTCAAGCAATTTAAAGCTAAATTTCATAATTACCTTAATTCCCGTATTTTATATATTTGTAGTTATAACGATGCAATTCAAACATTCACCGTTATAAGAACAGATCGCGGTCATAGAATAAATGTTGATTCAGTAGTCGGCAGTAGACTGTTGACTTTACTTATCGAAAGGAAACTTTGATGAGGATGATTCAATAATCTTTATCAATTAATAACTGACCGCTATTTTACTGTTCAATTAAATTCTTTTAATTCTTGAAGAAAATCATTGTAAAATTACCACTAGGCTTTTATAGTATGAGGGATATAGAAGCTATCTACCTATGATTATATTTCGGCAAAAATAGATGGCAGTTATGACTAGAGATCAACTTTCAGTTTAATTTTACAAGTACTTGCTAACTCACGCTACTTTGTCAGCGTCAATTGTCTCCGTTTTTGATTCATACTAAAATCGAGATAAAAAAAGACTATAACCTATTTTCATACCTAGTAAATAAAAAAAACATAACTAAAATCGGCCGAACCGTTTCGGGGAAGTTCGACCAAGGAGACGGTTAGAAAATTTTTAAAAATATATTAGAAAGAAGATAACCGAAGCAGTTGGCTTATGGTCGTGAGAAAACCATTTAGTTCATTAAATTAAAATAAATTATCTTACATTAGTCATAATCAGTTCCTAATTTCAAAACTAAAATACCTACCTAGTTGTTTCACTAAGGTAGAATTTAGGCACTTCGTGCTACCTAATTTGTGTGAAGCCTGAATTAACCGAAACATTAAAAAAAACAAAACCCCCAACATTATTTACGAGCTCTAAAGACATTCCAGACCTCCTTGAAGAAAAAAGTGAGAAGATTATCAACTGGGTTTATTTTTTTAGCCCGTAGATCAATTTACTCCGATAACCAGAGGGCTAATTATTTCACCGCTGCTTTTAGATTTCGGTTGCTAATGGAAGAATTTGGTTACAGTGAAATTGTGAAGCTTATTTTTAATCCTCTGGGACCGAAGTGTGGTTTCAACGTTCTAAATTTAAAGTTAATATCGAATTTTCTAGAAGTATCACCCTTTTATAAAGGTTTCACCTTTCACCTTAAGTATCGAGTTGCTATTTAATGCGTGTAAGCATTTCATTTTGAAGAATGAAGCACTAAAACTTATCTTTGATATTTTTTGATTGATCCACTTTGTTTTACACTAAGTTTAGTTGTAAATACATTTTGATAAACGTTAAATACACATAGGTACCTAAAACACCTACCATAAATGAAAGCAAATTGATCAATCTACTTCCATTTTGAGAATGCCAAATATATCATCTCCACATTTGAATTACGCTAGTTAATTCAGCAGAAAATTTCGTTGCTTGAGGTTGATTTTGAAAAAGCTATTTCTTTTCATCATCAGTAAATGTCAGTTGTACCTAGTCTGCCTGTCAGTAAATATTGATGTCGAAATTGTTTATGGGTGTAACAATGTTTCAAAAATGCTCTTGTATTACTCATATTAACAGAAACAGTGGAATCTACCACTAAATACTTAAGTTGGTCGAGGAAGCTAATTACTGCTGTATTAGCACGGTAATGATAACTCTTCAAGATAATACTCATTTTATGAACAAAGATTTATATGTACCTACTTTGAAAACAATCATGTAGGTGACTACCTGCATGATCGTTTTCGTACTAAAAATAGTTTGTTTTTTGTTCGTAAGAAAATTTGTTAAGTAGTTTATATTGTGAGTAATTGATTTACAGTGTGAATGATTCAGAGTTTTATGAAGATATTATGCAGAGGCAACAATTTCAAATGACCGTACCACATGTGTCTGTTAAAAACAGTCGCACCCAAACAGTGTGCCCACACAATACTCAGAGCGTTTCGGTGTCCGAGTCACACATGACAACTATTTAAAGACAATTTGTACAAAAAAAAATATACAACCAATGACTCACCAACTACTTAATTTATTGCGTGCATATGATAAAGGCGTTTAAATTAGTCAAAATTCTGTTAAATCGTTTTATTCTGTTCACGTTTCACTGCGTCAATGAAACAGGAATCGAGACATCCGCACTTAGAATTCCTGCGTTGTTTTATATTGATTACAGATGAGTACTACTGCGTAATAACCCTTAAGGATGTGTATCACGTATAAAAACCAATCCTTTGTACTGTTGAACCAATATTAATAGGTTCTAAATATATTTTTATTAAACAGTTTAATGACATTGCGAAATTGATTTAGGAAATCTTTTTGGAAGTTTGTACTATTATGATTTTAAAGTATCTACTGAAGGTAAGTACGGTAATTTAGGTGGGTATAAATGGTGTATATTTATATTATATTAGAATGAGGTGGACCTGTGAAAGCGACAGAACTTATTCCACCCATCTGTATACTGAGCACAAAATATTGAAGAACTTACCCAGCATCCTATTGACTTCTCCTTTTTCAGTCATCGTCGTCATCGACGTCTTTCATGGCTTCAAATCTATAACCAAAAGATATTTCAGGTTATTAAACAACTTTTATCATCATACAAAAACAATACACAAATGGCCAATGATACAACAAAAATTAACAGGATTCTGTATGACCTTTTTATACGTCAAATAGAACGCTCGTTTTTGCTTCAATCTTTACCTTAATATCGAACTTCTTTCTTCCCTTATCGCACAGTGTGTAAGCACAACAAATTAACTACCACTTGACACCAAACAAAACCATGTAACTCACAATTCAACAATGTCTTACATAAACTTCATTTACGATACGTTTCTGAAACCACATTTTCACTAAACAACTGCTAATTTTCCGAAAAAGCAAGGAAATATTGTAAAGATTTTCCAGTTTCTGATAGAGGCATTTCGACAAGGGTTGGAAAGCGAACGCCACGGAAATGCACGATCGTCTCCGATGGTACCCGAATGCAAATATTGCACAGGGATGGATTCGACGAAAAGTGACCCCTTTACAAGGCAACAGATTAAAGAAAAATAAGTTCGTTTTCTGTACTGATTTAAAAAAACTTTTAATATATTGTCAACAACAATGAATTCTAAAATGATTTGGTCACTGTAATAGGAATTATTTAGTTTATTTAACCTTTCTTTTCACAATATAAAATTAGTTCGTGCCTGCATAGCACGGCTACTACCGCCCTGCGGAGAGGTCGTCGTCGTTTCGCCATATTTTCCACGCATGCGCGTTTTCCACCACGAGGGGTAATCACTAAAACCTTGTTACGTATATTTAGTGTTGCCAGCTAGAATAATTTATTTTCTGAATTTGAACTATAGATTTTAATGTTACTTTCAATTTAAATAAATTAATAGTTGGCAATTTAGGTTAACAAGTGTCTAAAAAACATGATTATATTTTGCCAAAATGCTTGTGACGTAATAGCCCTGCTGCATTGACACTGCCCGTTGAAGAGAGTCGGATCAATAATATGACGTCACACCATTGAGAACTGGCTATAATACTGTATTGCACTTCTGCTACGGAAATAGGCGTGTAAGGGCTAAAAATAAATACCAAGTAAAGGTTTCATTTTCATTTGATGTGCGTAATCTCTGGTTTCAAGTTTTCCCTGATTTTCGTCTTGCAAAAGTAATGATGCCCCAATACTAATGAACGTATTATTTTCAGAATTATTATGCTCGTACTTTTGTTTTTGCAGTTAGCAAATGATACCCATAAATTTTAATATTTTGCAATTGTTATGTTAATATAAGCAACATTGTAATAAGTCTAAAATTATCTGAGAACTTAGTAGGTGTTCTACCATTCTCATACATATAAAATGTATATTAAACGGTTACTCATTACAATAGTCGAAGGCTGTTCCAAGGTTAGCCACACTCCGCATAAGGATGCCGCCGGTATTCAATCACTGTACCTATATAGAAAAAAGGCATACGCAGGATCGCGATTTGAAACAATTTGGCCCAGGAGAATCAACCTTGCTACTCCTTACAATAGTTATGAACATGTACCCTTATAGTAAACAAAAGATTATATTAATAGTCTATGGCAGTGGTTCCCAAAGTTTAACACAACGGAACACACACCTAATACCATTTATTTTATAGAACTCTAAGATCATGCCGGGACGTTGGGGCTTGTAGGTTTACCAAATATCCAGTTAAGATAGTCGATAGTCGTATGAGTTGTCCTTTTTACGCAGATTAAAACAAAAATATTTCTAGGAACCCTGGTAACTTTTCTACGGAACGCTTGGGTTCTGTGAAACACAGTTCGAGTAACCCTGGTCAATCAAAAAAATAATATATTATGTTCCCTAAAGTGCTTGACACTGCGTCGTATTTTGGTTACATTTAGTCATAGTTGACCTTTCTGGTTCTTTATTAGTCGCAAGTGCTTTTGTTATTCATGTGCTCTTAGGCTTGGAGCCAGAGTCGTATAACAAGTATTAGGTCTTTGCCGTTTGAAATTTTCGCTATCGATACCTATAATACTGATTAAGACGCAAGTATGTTAACAATTGGTGTTTGCAAGAAATAAAAAAATAAACCAATATATAAATAAATGTATATAATAATGAATCCCTGTTGCCCTTGATCA
Source organism: Herminia tarsipennalis (assembly GCA_945859575.2). NCBI lineage: Eukaryota > Metazoa > Arthropoda > Insecta > Lepidoptera > Erebidae > Herminia > Herminia tarsipennalis. The sequence continues at coordinate 14,869,490 of OX243835.2, forward strand.
CGGCATAACTATAGAACGACTATATTAATTTCATTAATTCTTTTTTTGTTTTCTAATACTCTCTATCTCTAGGATTGTTACGTAAAAGAAATACGAAAATGACGCAAAAAAATAACGGAACAGTACAAACTTCGCCGGGACAGCTCGTTGGTAGTAAAATTTATTCCTGTTAATCTGATAAGTATATATTTTGGATGTTCCATAAAATGAAATGAAATACATTTCATAATTCTTACGCATTCACTTGATATGTAATCTACAATACAAATACAAACCTTTTATTACTTAAATCTATTATATTTTAAGGTTTGCATTGTAGTGCCTATCCATATAAAACAGTAAAGCACAAATTGAATCTGGTATCCACCTAACTGGTCGCACAATTAAGGCACAAGGACGCAAAATTGTTATATGTAGATCTCTTTTAGAAAAACGTCTTTATTGCTTCTGAATCGACACTTCTCGAACGGGGTCACTTTTGATGAGAAGTAACTTTATGTGTAGGTATACCTACATTCGGTGTTTATTCAAAACTGATGGCCTTTATAATGCCAAAGGTGTCAGTTAGGTACCGTATTGTCAATTTAACTGACATTTTACATTTCCGCCCTAACCGTGTTGCAGATGTAATTTATTTTTGTACATAAATCCCGCCAACCTACTTGGTTGACAGTAACAATCAATAATAATATTAATATTTATTGAAATAAAAAGACAACATAGATCCACTTGTTAGTAAAACTTAAAACTTTAGTTAGTAAGACAACATAGACTTAATTGGTATTTGTATTGACGGACCAATACTTTGACAAAATGTCTCAGTATTTGTACCAACACTTATATTCATTGATATATTATTAAGCAGGTTGCCGGGTAGTACCAACTTGGTACTACCCCGCAACCTGCTTAATAAGGATGCGGTCTTATTCCTTATTATGGCATAAAAGTCGTTTGTTCGTGCTTCTCAACATGCCCGACGTGCTACAGTAGCGGGGCAGTCCCATCAACATCCTGAAACCATTATTATATTGCACTCTAAGTGCTAAGCAGAATGCCTTAAACAACAATATTTTGACCTCGTCACTACAACGGACAAATCTGTGAGCCAACATGTTTAGGCAGCTAACGCTCTACGTTTGCGTTCCATGTCTATATGATCCTTGAGGTCCTCGGTGACATATGCCCTAAGTATTTAAATAGACTCACCCTTTAAAGCGGCTTATTATTAAGGGATATTAGAGGGTCATAATTCATTGCCTTCTGGGAATCCCAAAAACCATGTATTCGCTTTTTGTAGTGTTGTACACCAGACCATGGTTAGACGCATACCTACTACAAGAAGTGTCTAGCATTACTCTGATTGAACCCGCCGTGGGTCCCAGGAACACCATATCATTAGCGTAGTTTATGCTATTGAGATTGATACCATCTATTTTCCATCCGACTGGTAATTCATTGAGACCCACGACTAGTTCAGTAATGTACATATTAAACGATGGCGACGATAATCCACCCTTTATTCATATACTAATTTTATTTTAAGTAGGTAACAAATAATGTTCAATGAATATTTATCTTCTATTTTACCTGATGTGGATTTCAGGTCCTCTCTTTTTGTAATAGTGCACCGATATAATTTAGATTCTAAATAATGGTATTTGTTAAGTTGCATTTTTTTCGTGATTAGAGCGAAATTGATATTATTAGTTTGGGACTGGTATCAAGAGAGTTCCATCTTGATGACAATCAAATTAGGGAGTTATTATTCTTTGAATGTTTATCCACTCAAATCGACCTTACATTTAAGTCAAAATAATATTAAAGTAAATAGAGTTAAGATAAATGGTTGCTGAATTCAATAAAACCGGGCAAGAGCACGGACTCTCGCTCAGTGTAGGGTTCCGGAGCGGTTTCTACAAAGAAAACGCATTACATTGCACTACCTATGAAAAACTATGATATGAAAAGTGGACCAGTAAAAGGACGTATCTTCATATCACTTGGGTACCGTACCCAAGTAACATGAAGATACGCTCTTTTGTTGAGAAGCTCAGTTTTTCGCCAATAATTCACAGATGGTATATCGGTTTTAACTGTTGATTAACTTTCGCGATTTGTACGCATTATAATATCATATAGGTATATTACGGGTCTTTATCGCGTAAATAATTTGAGGCAAAATACATTGTTTATATGATAACGGCCGTGGTCACGGGTACACTTTCTACCCGTGACCGGCCCTTGCAATACGGTCAAAACGTCGGGCAATAAACAAGGTACTTTACCTTAAATTATTTACGCGATTAAAACCGGTAGTTTAAATAATTTTATAATGGCATATCCGATCATGTTGAAAATAATTTTAGTTAATAATAATAATAATAATAATAATTGTAATTTTTATCATATTTTTTGGTCATTCAGGTTAAAAGGTAAAGGCGAAACACATTTTTTTGCTATTGTCGGAGTGGTTATTTCCAAAAATATTTTTATAATAAAAAAAGTTTCTTAGAAACTTGAAAATGCCTTTAAATGACCTGTGAAATGATGTGCCACATGCAGATGTTAGCTGATTTTTATGGAGTGCCCAAATATTTTCTGGTAAGTAGGTACAGAGGATGTTACAAAATATTAATTAGCTCAGCTATGTCCCGCCATTTGGGCATTTTATTTCAAAATTACATTAAATTTATTTTTATTATTTAACTATCGAAGTAAGTAGCGGCTTAAACAAGACACTATACTCTAAATTTCGTCCAAACATTGTGTAGTTTTTAAGAAAAATGCACATGACGTAACTATTTACCGTTTTGTCATAATGGTTAAGTAACCCTAAAAATAAAGTCTTAACACTACGAGGTAAATACGTATCCATATGTTAACCCTTCTGGTAGAGAGGGTAAAGACCGGCTTACGGTAAGCCAGGACCTCGCCACCGGCTGAAAGGGGCGATAAAAATGGTCTTAGTTATCACGTGTAGCCAGTTGGGAGCTCCAGTTGATCTTCTCAGCTATTTCTGAACAAAACAAATTAATAAAAAAAACCGGGCAAGAGCATGTCAGATCATGCTCATTGCAGCCTCGAATAAATGCATCAGCAGAAGAGCGTATGTTCATGGCACTTACGTCCTTTTGTTGAGAAACGTAGTTTTTCAGCAATAACTCAATGACGGTATGTATCATCATGTCCGAAATAATTTTAGTTTAAAGTATTTATTAAGCGCTACCTTTGTGATTTTTTTCATATTTTTTTGTCACACGGTTCATAAGTTAAGGGGGGGGGGGGACACAATTTATGCAACTACTATGATTTTTAAAAATTATAACTCAATGAAAAAAGTTAATTAAAAAAAAAATGTTAATAGACCTGTCGAATGATGTGCCATACGTTTATGGTTGCTGAAAAAAAAAATTGTTATTTAGCTATCAAACTAAGTAGCGGCTACTACGAGACACCTTTTCACCAAATTTCATCAATATTCATTGTGTAATCTTTGAGTAAAATGCCTGTGACATAGGGACGGACAGACAGACGTTTTTTATTTTGTCTACAAAACCCTAAAAAGGCATTACGTATGTCTGGGTCTTTATTCACGATCTGATGAGCTCAAGAATATTCGTCACGCATGCGCGTTGATGCATATCTAAGCGCAGATCTCCATTTACCATTATGACAATATTTTGACAGTTCGCACGGGCTTGTCACGGACAGGGAAAAAAGATCATGATTAAGGACACTGCTATAAATGTTTTGTAAAAGAAAGAAAAAAATGGCCTAAGTTAATCGTTTTCTTTACAAATACCTAAGTAAAATTATCAAACGACGACATCAATATTCTCCTAAGTAAAATACAATAAACTGTACAATAAAATACATTAATAAGAAGCAAATAACTATCCATTTATCTTTATCATTAAATAATAATATCCATTGATGGGTAAATTAAAAAATTGAAGATATTATTATTAACTAGCTGAACCGCTCAACATCGTCTGCGTAAATTTTCCCCGTTTTTGCAACATTTCTTATTGCTGCTCCGCTCCTTATTTCTCCACTATTTAATGGATGTTATTATACATATAAACCTTCCTCTTCAATCACTCTATCTATTAAAAAAAACCGCATCAAAATTCGTTGCGTAGTTTTAAAGATTAAAGCATACATATAATAGGGATATAGGGACAGAGAAAGCGACTTTGTTTTATTATGTAGCGCGTATCTCAGTCATTTCATTTAATCAAAGGATCTTTCAAGAACAATATTAACCTTTGCAAATTAAACATGAAGGTTACGTTTGTGCTGTAAACATATTTTTTCAGAATACTGCCTCGATGGCGCAGTAGCAGTGTGAACGATTACTGCGCAAGATGTAGTGAGTTCGATTCGACGAGACAACACTTCTTATTATTTACCAATTGCGGTTCTGTGTTTCTGCTATTTTCGTGATTTCTATGTTTGTAAAGTCTATCAGGACTAGTGGCGATACAGAGCTTGTACTCTAGTGCAGCGTTTCCCAAAGTTGGTTTGAAAACTAATTCACGTTTACCTGCGTAGAAAGAACAACAACAAAACACGTCGGATAATTCCAATGGATATTTGGTAAATGTACTAAGATATTTCTCAGATTCACCCCCCCCCCAAAGTCATGAATTTGGGGTTCCATAAAATAAAAGGTATTTGGTGAAGGTTTCGCTGTGTTAAAAGTTTGAGAACCCCTGCCCTAGTGCGTAATAAATACATAATTAGGTAAGTGCTTACATTATTAAACAATAAGTAGGTACTAAGATGCTCCCTGTGTTATTAATAAGTAGGTATTGTAAAACTAGTTACCTACCATTTACTGCGCATTTTAAAACACCCGCTTACAATAAATAGGTATCCAAATAATCATCTTTTTAAACTTGCCTTGACTCTTCGTGATGAAAATACAATACAATCCAATTATGAAGGAACGCACGTTTAATTCATATCTATGTTTTCACACTTTATCTATAAGAAGTGGCCAACTGCCAACTAAATAAGACTCACAAACACACCACTTTCATAACAGTCTTTATGTAAACTTTTCCAAATTAAATAGGTAACGTGTATAACAACGAACATTTTCAACCAACTGACTGATTAATGACGTTTTGTAAGACTTTGAAATTACTTTACTTCCAACGTAAAATGTTTCGTAATACTATTCTTTTAAAAGTGTTTTTGGCGTAAACATTAATTTCCGACTGAAATATAGGCAGTATTAAACTTGTTTGGGTGATGCAGATAGCATTTAATTAACGCTAACTAGAATTTTGTTTATTTGGCTAATTTCATATAGTTCATAATCATATAGTTCATAATCAATGCACGTTTGTAGATAATACCGACATTAAACGTACTTACTTACGTGTAGTTAACAGTCCATACGGCTCTTTGTTTAAGTACCAAGTACTAGTGCAATAATATGGACCTAAATATTTTACCAAATTCATTTAACAACCAAAAAAGATCTATGGCTGTTAATATCACATATGAAGATGAAAATTGATCAACATTTTTGTTCTTTGTCATGTACATTTGTGTATTTAATAACCCAATTAGAAAAACGCCTGCTAAACTATGTAGATTCAGAAAAAAATATCACCATTTATGGTCCCGTTTGTATGATAGACGTTTAGTCAAACTACAATTGCAACATGTGTACAGCATGCGATAACATTCGCTGCAAACAAGCGATTAAAACGATTAAACACACTATAAAACTAGGAACACTTGGATTGATGCCACTCGAATTGTAGATGTAGATTATAAAACGATAATACTTTTTTTTTATTGTTTATCATAGATAAACTTACGTTTTAGATCGCCTATCAGAATTGACCTCCGAATAATCAGTGATAATTGAACACGTAATGACCGCGTAATGTATTGTGCCGACGCGTGCCGACCACCGAGCGAGATTCTCAACTGTTTTATTTTAAAGCTGGCTGGCACACTTTGGCCGTGAAAATTATTGCAAAGGTGTAGAGCTCTATTCAAAATGGATGAGCAATAGTCTGTCGTTCATTGACTGAGAAACAAAACCTCTGTCTAATAAATTAATTGCTTATCATTTTTTTGAACTAAAGCGTGTAATTAATTTTTGATGCATGTCTACGAGTACTTTTATAGTGGTCGTTGGAAAATATGGGCGTTACTAGACCTAGTTTTTTGGCAATCTTATTGCAGTTTTGCAAACCCTGAAAATTGTTGAGCTAGTTTCCTTAATCGCCCTTATTACACATGTAAATAAGACTGTTGTGTGCAAAATTATGTACAAACAAAGTCGTTTGTGTTGAAGCGGTGTATGTGATCCCTATCACGTCCACTAATTTAATGACTGGACGAAATGATATGATAGACTGTATCTATATATAGTACTAATAAATTTCCATATAGGTATTGATATAGGTACGCTAAAGTGATTAAAAGAGATAACCACGTGGTAAAAAAATTTAATTGTTTTGCGCTGTTCACGACTTAAAAGTTAAGAAATATATACCTAGGTAGGTTCTTAAGTATCTACTGACCTAAGCTACCTATATACATTTGCTTCTTTATATAAATCGGTATAGGTAGGTACTTAAATAAAAATGAATCACCAAACGTGTTGCTAAGCATAAACTGGAGAATAACCGAACTAATTCTACTATATTTTTAAAATAAAATTAAAATATTCGTAGAAATATTCCTAAAAACATTAAAAAAATGCCTGGAAAAACTATTCAAACTCTAGGTTGAAATCGAAATCAAACTTCACGCCGACCAAGCCACGGTGAAAAACTAGTTGAAATGGTTGTATAATTTTTGACACTTAAAAATAAATATAACATTTCAGGTTGTCCTTAAACCAGTTACCGGTTGTTATATTTACCTATCAGTTACAACATCGTTTTAGCGTTATCGTAACGCTATTGGTATCAGTGAGTGCGTCGGAGCCAATTGCTGTAATCGAACCAATTTGGTCTGAAACGAACCAAGCGGGTAACCCTCTCCGGGTCGCTTGCCTCGTCCTCTTAAACGTGCATTGTATATTAACAATAATGCACCATATCCAGTTCAAAAAGTTATCTTTCTGTTTGACTAAGCACTTTGTTTCCAATTTACAGAGCACAGAGTACTATCTTATCAAGCGTTATTAGTAGAGGTTGAACATTACTGGATACAAGTCTCGTTGTCTGTCTAAGAAACAAAAGTGATGTGAACCCAGTGTTGTGTACATAATTTTGTGATTATTTATGTCAATTGTAATTGTAACCAACGCTGTTTTGTGAGTGACAATGAATGAAGGCACAGTAGATGTTCACGAGTTGGAAAAATTGAGGTTTGTGTTTTTAAAAAATGAGTTATTTTGTTATTTTCTTGGGTATGAGCATTAAATTTATTTTACACAGTTTATGTTTGTAAGATTTATGTAATTGTACTGCATTGCAGATATACGTAATCTATCATAACTGAAAATAAATACAAGAAATATGGGCACCAATCTTTTAATGTCTATTGAATCCTCGCTTTAGTGTCAATTTTATCATATGACGGTGATATCTTGATAACTTATCGTAGTAACTTGCAAATGTTACAAACTAGGCCAATGTTAATTTGTCCTAACTACCGTACAGGTGTTGAACGGATTAAGATATAATTAGAAATTTAAAACAATATTAAACACGGGTGCCTTTGTAACTAACTCTCTCACTGCCGCACTCACAGTCGTTTAATGCTTATTTAAACATTCCTTTTCCAAAATTCTGTCATATAAAATCTTTACTAATGAATGAATAATAAGCTTTTACCTACTACTACTAATACTGTTTAAATGACCAGTACTTTGTTAAGTTGCTAATAACTCCTCAATCATCTAAATCGATTCAGATAATCAGAAGTTATAGTCAAAATAAACCTCACAGCATTACACTCCTTTCTGGGGCATTCACGTTTCAGTAACCTACTTTTAACCTGACTGCGCAAGAAGGAGGGTTATGGCTTGATGGATTTTAGCTTGAGAGGTATCGTTAGATTCCTCTCAGTTGTGAGATGGACACATAAAAATAGCAAATTTTTGTCGCTTAAAATTTTTCAGTTAGAACATATGAAAGTAGTTATCAATGTTGTAGATACTTTACTTATTTGTATAAATATTCTCTTTAAAGACATGAAGAAAAAGAAGAAAATAAGCCTGCAAGCGAGGCCGTTACGCCTGCAAAATATCGAATCCTGCTCGAGCCGGCATTGGTGGGTGCCATGATAGCAATCAATCTGGGTCAAACCTCGCTACAAAACTTCTACCTAAGAACTGCTTGCACAGTTGATTTAGGCTATTCTTTAGAAGTTTGTGACAGGGGAGTCGGCGAAGAGTTCCGACAGGCGGAGGTAAACCTTTTTATGTAAATTTATTTCTTTCTCTTTCTTTCGATCGATTGTGCCGACTTGATTCCAACCACGAATTCGGGTTCAATCAGAATATAAAATTTAAAACTGAAAACAGAAAATAAGAAATTTGAAGCGTTACCGTTCTACCACTACTATACAGGTTGTAATCGTTAAGTGTGTACAGGCAATTATTTCTTAATTATACAAGATATTCAAAAAAAGTTAAACCGTCAACATTATATTTTTTTATTACTTTAAGCTCTCTCCATAGTCATTAGTAAAAAGGTTTTAGTTTCCTTATTTTAACTAATTTAAATAATTGTATAATTAACAAACTATTCATTGTTGTTCCCTTAATCATACGTCATGAATTTTCATAATTTTATCAAAAGTTTATTATTATCTCTCCACAAAAGACTTCAAATGATACATGACAGTTTCCATCCCACTATCTTTCGAACTGGCTGAAAAGCTACCTACAATATAGCTTGTTTTAAAAAAATGTTTCTTTTTAAATTTTGGTGACTGTTTGAAATTCAAACCTCACGAGAATCGTTAAATTAACAGACTTAAAAAAGGAGGCGGTTATCAATTCGTAACTTTTTATTTAAGTTGCTCGATTACTCGATCTCCAACCCCTTGGCTTGCCAGATCGCCAAATATTACACCTTGTGGGGATTTATCAAAGAGAATGTGACAAGTTGAAAGATTAAACAGCCTACAAGAATTACATAATCGCGTACGTCGTGCAATTGATTCAGCCTTTAACTGCACCACAAAATAAGATGAGAAAAATTTGAAAACCGCGAATTTTATCGGTGACAACAAGGCCAGTTTTATTATAAAATTAGTTTTTAATTTAAAACTGCTGCTTTATTTCGCTGCTAAATGTACGAGAGAGTATAAAAAAAATGGTTGTCTGTAAAGTCGGTTTACGGACGATAATTTTATGTGATAACGTCATAAGAAAACATTGATGACATTGTAATAAACAACAATGCCTGTAGACCCGAATGCGCCCGACCTATCAGCAGGCGACAGACCTATTAAGCAATCAATCAATAACATGACCGTTGCTACGTGACACTTTTTCGTGCATGCACCCCGTCATCGATTTATAAGACGTTATCACGTCAAAAATTGAGATATTTCTTGTATTAATTTTAAAAAGTTATTGTCGTCGTTTTACTCATTAGGTGAAGTACGTTCAATATCAGTCTCAATGTTTTTTGATATCTCTTAAATTTACGGAATAATCGCCTGTACACACTTAACGTAACGTCGCGCAATCGTGAGGTCACAGGTTCGAATCCTACCCAGTCGTTGTGCTTAGCTGGAGGGGTTGACTGGATTGTGGGACCAAAATTGCACATTGCTAGTTATCTTTAAAAAAAATAGAAATAAATTACACCCTGTAAGTAAGTACCTATGTACTTACTTTCACGTATTTAAACTCCCTATGGAACTAAGGGAAACTGTGGCGCGATGGGAGTATGTCCGACTGCTACGCAAGAGGTCATGGTTTCAATTCCCACACCGGACACCATTTTGAGTAATCCACAAATTGTTGTTCCGAGTCTGGGTGTACTTTGTGTCCAAAAAACGTACCTAAACGTCTCTTTGTACCAAAAAAATCGTAGATTTCTTTCCAGTGATGAGATCTGAAATAACCAAGATACGGTACGTTTATTAATAGTAAAATACCATTTATCATTCCTATCAGTTTCTATTTCTGGAGTTAACAAACAATGTTAGTTCTTGTTATTAATGGATAATCCTCGAGTCAATGATAATAAATATCTTTGAATTTTCAAATGGTTATCAAAGTACCGACATGATTGATCTATCTAAGAACGTTTGACAAGTTTGATAATGTGTTTTTGGTGAAATACCTAAGTACTTAGGACTGCTTACTATAATAATTCGTAGTTCTTTTCAAGTAGGTAGTAGATAAGTATTATAAGAAGATAACAAATAAAAAATGTTTTAAAAGAATATGAGAGCGCGGCATTTGAAGCAATAGACAAAAAACTGGCCAAGTGCGAGTCGGATTCGCACACAAACAGAATTATTTATATAATATTAGACACTATTATTAAAATAACCAGCAAAAACGGCAAACAAATAACGTTTGTTGTATGGGACCTAAATATTAATTTTATTCCATTTTTACCCGAATGAAAAGAAGGGTTATGTTTTTTTAGTATTTTTTGTTATAACGGCAACATAAACACATCATATTTGAAAATTTCAACTACTTGGCTATCACGGTTCATTAGCCTGGTGACAGACATACGCGACGGAGAGCCGAGTTTAAATAATGGGGTCCCGGTCTACCCTTTGGGGACAATTAATAAACACCTATTTTGATTTCGCTTGTGTGAAATGTGTTAGTCTAGAATGTTAGTACATAGGGATTTTTTTGGTCCGACAAAATGTAGAGTTTTTTACCGTACATTTTTCCGGAACAAAAAAATCCCTATGTACTATTATTCTAGACTAATGCGCTTCATATACTACACTGAATTAAGACAATCTAACTCTACATAATCGACATAGATTGCTGGTTGGAGTAAGGGTATTGGATGGAAGTAGCACCAAGCCAGCAATGTATTTTGATTTAGTCTTAATTCATCATCATCATCATCATCATCAGCCTATCGCAGTCCACTGCTGGACATAGGCTTCTCTAATTGCACGCCACTTTGTTCTATCTTCGGCTTCTCGCATCCAGCTCCTGCCAGCCGTTTTGCGTAAATCATCACTCCACCTGGCCTGAGGGCGTCCTACACTACGTTTGCCGTGCCGTGGTCTCCACTCAAGAACTCGTTTACCCCAACGGTTGTCGGTTCTTCGGCAAATATGGCCAGCCCACTGCCACTTCAGCTTGCTAATACGGTGGGCTATGTCGACAACTTTGGTTCTCTGCCGGATCACCTCATTTCTGATTTTGTCCCTAAGAGAAACTCCGAGCATAGCCCTTTCCATAGCCCGCTGAGCGACTTTGAACTTGTGGACTAGCCGTACCGTCAGTGTCCACGTTTCGGCTCCGTATGTCATGATGGGTAGTACGCACTGAGTAAAGACTTTAGTCTTTAGACATTGTGGGATCGACGATGAGAAGACTTGATGTAGCTTACCAAACGCTGCCCAACCCAACCGAATTCTCCTGTTCACCTCGTCCTCGAAGTTGTTTCTACCTAACTGCAATGACTGCCCGAGGTACACATATTTTTGAACAACTTCGAGAATGGCGCCGTGCACCGCTATCGGTTCCGGTAGTACATGTTCATTGAACATGACCTTGGTTTTATCCAAGTTCATCCGTAAGCCGATGCGTACAGAGGAGTCAGCCAGGTCATTCAGCATCAGTTGCAGGTCCTGCAGCGTTTCCGCCATAATGACAATGTCATCTGCAAATCGCAAGTAAGAGATGTATTCACCATTGATGTTGATGCCCCGCCCTTTCCAGTGCAGCGTCTTGAACATATCCTCTATTGCATTTGTAAACAGTTTAGATAACGTCCCCTTGCCTTACTCCTCGATGCAATGGTATAGGTTTTGTTTCCTGATTCTGTACTTGGACGGACATTGTTGCGGCTTCGTAGAGACATCTCATCACTTGGATATATCGCCAATCTACTTGGCATCGCTGCAGAGACTCCAGAACGGACCAGATTTCAATCGAGTCAAAGGCCTTCTCATAGTCCACGAATGCTAGACACAGGGGCTGACTATACTCTTGGGTCTTTTGTATAATCTGCCGCACTGTGTGGATGTGGTCTATGGTGCCATATCCGCTCCGAAATCCAGCCTGTTCCGGTGGTTGGAATTCGTCAAGTCTTCGCGCAAGGCGGTTCTTGATGAGTCTTGAGAACAGCTTATAGACGTGGCTTAGAAGAGAAACAGATCGGTAGTTCTTCAGCCGGGTCTTATTTCCTTTTTTGAAGAACAAGACGACTTCGGTTCTACTCCACGCCTCCGGAGTTCTCCCTTCAAACAGGACAGCATTAAAGAGCTTTTGGAGCTCCCTCAGTACGGGTTTACCTCCAGCCTTTAACAGCTCTGTTGTAACGCCATCCTCTCCAGGGGCTTTTCCATTTTTTAGCTGTCTAAGAGCCAGCACGATTTCGTCAATGTTGACTTCTGGCAGGTCTTCGGTGTAGTGGCGTGTTAGAGTGGCTCTAGGACCCTCATCTTCAGAATCAGGTCGAGATGCATGCGAAGTCTTAATTCAGTGTACTATAATAAGCGGTTATAATCTAACTCTGTGCCATATTTCATCCAGATCCGTTCAGCCGTTTTAGCATGATTGAATAACAAACTTTTGCATTTATAATATTAAGAATGTACAGATTTACTAAAAATATCCTTATTATATGTTTCACATTAAAATTGGATGAGCCTATAGTAAATAAGTAGATATTAATAATCCGTGATATAATTAAAACTGATAGTATTTATCTGCTTTGTAGTAGATACTAAATGCAGTCAATAATCTAGTATTATATAATAACTACGTGTAAATATCGATTCGAATATCTTATGTCATTAAGATTTCGAAAAGTGGTGTAGGTTATTTCTTTGTTGTATATATTGAGTTCAGTACCTCGTAGTTCGTAGTTTGTTGTGCGTCCACCCGTCTGCTTGTCTATCTCGGGAATGCGTGGATGTAGCTATCCATTTGATCACCGTTGATGATAACCATTTACCTGAGTACCTCTATACCTACCTCCACGCATTCCACCTAATTAGACCTGCCATTCTCTAGACCTGAGTCTACAGTCACTTGAAACGGATGTTTCGAGACTCGATTCCTAAACTATTTATATTATGTAGGTATTTAAAATTTGTACGGAACCGTCGGTGGGCGAGTCCGACACGCACTTGTCCAGATTACTTTTTTTATTTTGTAACAACTCACACACGGCAATCTGGTACCAAACTAGGCGGAGCCTGTACTATGTTAATCAGAAATGTTTTTATATATTTCTAAATACATACATAATATACATCTGTGTCTGGATGTAATATAGATAAATTACATCAAGACACAGAACAATTATTCGTGCTCATCATACAAATACTTATCATGGGTGGGGATCAAACAAGGCCTTTGGTTCAGCAGTCAGTTACTGCTAAATTAGGGATCAGGTTTTCGATCCCCACCATTTTAAGAACAGCCTATCTCTACCTATCTACTGTGCTACGAAGCGCTCATTCCTTAACTTCTGATATTGTTTAAAGTAGAAATTGATTTATTTCAAATAGAATTCTCGAGGAATCCCGAATCGATTTTTACCACATTAGTCAAACCTAATCTAAGTTGGTGGAAAAATACCGACTACTCTATAGTCTCTCCTCTATCTCCTATTATAAGTATTATTATAGATACTATTAAACCATTGTAAAGCAGCCGTTTGTGTATATTGAAGAAACATAAAAACTTATCTAGGCCAAGCAATTGAGGGAATCCAAAACTATTCTTTGTTGTTTTTATATCTGTTTGTTTCCGACTCCGAGAATAGATTTGATTGCAGTTTTTAAGAAATTACTCTAACTTAAATATAATTTGTTGTTTCACGTTTGGTGTTTTTGAATCACCACGATTGAAGTAGTAAGGAAATGCCCTTAATACAACAATCGAAATAGATTGACAGACCGCACTCAAAACGAGAGACCTGTAACAAAGAAAATTAGTGACAGGTACTCTCACCAAGTCGAGTGGTAGGCACCTCCGGACCCTTGACTTGCAATATTCCGCTTCCACGAAGTGAAACTTCGACACGTGTTTCGCCTCTACACGAGGCATCCTCAGGACAGTTTGGCAGTTTGGTGTGTCGGTGTCTTAATAATATTATTATTACAAATACGAAAGTAACTCTATTTATCTGCCTGTTACGTTTAAAACACGCTTACACCACTGGACCACTTTAGATGAAATTTGGTATGAAAATAGCTCAAGACCCGGGTAGGACATAGGATATTATCGCGATAACCGATATTCTTCCGCGAACTAATAATATCTTCTTTTAGTAATATCTTGGGATAGCTTACACAGCTCACACAGCGCTATCTGATCCCAAACTAGGCAGAGCTTGTACTATAGAAACCAAACAACTGATAAACATACTTATATATTTCTAAATACATACATATTATAGATAAATACACCCAGACACAGAATAAACTATCGTGCTTATCACACAAAGTTTTATCCTGGGTGGGGATCGAACCCACGACCTCTTGTGTAGCAGTCGGTTACACTCCAACCGCGCCACAGCGCAATAGATTTTTGTTTGCATTAAAAAATATATAAAAGAGGAAACATCCAGGCCTACTTCCATGATGGCTTACCATGCTTACGTGTGTTCTATAATTAGATATGGGATAATTGTTTGGGGCAATTCCTCAGAGCTATCACGTGTTCTCTTAGCCCAAAATAATGCATTAGAGCGATTTTTGGTATGGACTGGACCGACGCAGGCGATAGCTCATACGTAATAAAGATCGTCGTTAGACATTATCTTGCGTAGACATTCCAGTAATCAACACAATTGCTAGTTATTTGTTCATTAATCGAACAAACAATTGGTCCGGGTATTCACCTACGGGACCCCATAATCTCCTAATCTTACTACCCTTGCCATACGGGAAGTAATGGGGCTGCAGATTATGTGATTGTGTCCATAGCAATGCCAACGATCCGGACATTAAGCCCTTTGATTAAATTTCATTGTTATTTGGCGCACAGTTGCTATATTCTCTTTTATTGTTTGTTGAAAATAAAGATTAGAATATCAAAGCGTCAGTCAAATTCTGATGAATTTATTTACATCATCTTAGTTCATACATTTGTGACATAATTAGTTCATACATTGGTAATAAAAACATTTTTACAAAAAATAAAAACCTTCTTCCAAAGTAAATACAAGGTAACTAAAAAGCAAAAAGTAATATAGGTACCTACAACAACAAAAAATAATTAAACGTTTTGAAATTGGTGCCTGGAAACGTAGTTTTATGTTTTAGACACCAATTTCAAAATGTTTAGAAGTCGGTTTTTATTTTTTGTAAAAAAGTTTTTATTTCTCACTTTTTAGTGTATTGGTTTGTAGTTTATATAAGTTGACATAGCATAATCCAAACTGCTCATTACTTTTTACAAACTGTTGTGTTTTGCGATACAAAGCCGTTGATTTTTGAGGAGTTTACCTGATCTTAGATCATCAGTTCCATTACATGATTTGGCGAATACAAGAGTTCCCTGGATTTCTCCAGGATCTCATCATCATCACACCAATCTGGAAGTATGCCCTTTCAAACACAAAAATATTTTTTCAAATCGGTCCAGCCGTGTGCGAATAATCGGATAACAAAAAAACAGTCGAATTGAGAACCCCCTACTTTTAGAAGTCGGTTGAAAACAAGCGATATTTTTAGGGCAGTTACAGAATAGTGCTTTTTGTGCCTGTATACGGTCGTTTCAGAAAACTCGCTTAAACGCGCGCTACATTTCGCGCGTATAAAAAAACTCGGACGCGCGTATACAGCGCGTATGTCAGTATACTGAGAGAGACGAGCTTATACGCGCGTATTAAACGCTAATCTGAAACCTTGATAAAGAATGTTTGAAAAGAAGTGGTTGGTCGAAACTTCTTCTTCTTCTTTAAGGCCTGTCTTATTAAAGAACCTATCTAGTATTAAGTATCTGGAACAGTTCACAAGTAATGGCAGACCTAGCAGAATTGTATCCCTTTAAAATCGTGTTGCTTTTCATCACCTGCCTTAGTTTCATCTCGGATAAAAATATTGTTTTGGCTTTTTATAAAATATTATTTTAGGAACTGAAATAAATTAAAATACAAAGTGATCATTTATTGCACGGTTAATAATTTCAACAACTAATTTCGACAGTTACAATTGAGACTTTTCAACGTAATTAAAATCCTTTTCGATTTTAGCGAGCACATTCGGTTTTATTTTTGGAACGAAGTTCCTTATCGCTCGTTGCGAAAGGGGGCTAGACGGAAACAAATAAGACCAAAAGTTGTAACGACACTTTTTGCTATAGTTGTAAGCCGTGCGGCGTGTGCGTGTTTCTCTCTCTCTCTCTCTCTCTCTCTCTCTCTCTCTCTCTCTCTCTCTATCTCTCTCTCATAGAAAGCAAGCCAGGTATTTTCGTTTCGTCTTTCTATTTCGCATTGAACAGTGTGGTGTCACGACGATTATAAATTTATATATTATATATATATATATATATTACAATATATATTATATATTACAATTCCTTCACTAATTAATCGAAAACCTCTCAAGCTTTATTTATGATGTGGTTTACTTTTAATTTTGTTTTTTTTTAAAAATTTCAGGCCGCCAGTCAAATAGTAGTATCAGGCGTAAACGTCAGTAGAAGTTTCATTGGATCTCTTATAGCAACCGTAGTTTTACTCTTTGTCGGGCCATGGAGCGATTGCAGTGGTCGACGGAAACCCTTGCTTATCTTGCCTCTACTTGGTATGAGTGTGATGACAACAGGAGTCATACTGATGGTCATATTCCCGGGAGCAACAACTGCTCAAGTACTGTATGCTGTACAGCTGCCTATGTCTCTAGGAGGGAATTTTGGACTACTGTTAGCAGCTGCTTTTAGTCATATAGGAGATGTAAGTAGCTTTAAAAATAGTGAATTAGAAATAAGTTTCGCGTATATTGGCTACCGCAAATCTGTACAGCCTGCTTGAATGATAAGCCCAATTAATCAATTTACAAAATGCACCTTAAATTGACTAAATAAACAATACCTACCTAGTTATAAAAGTTGTAATTTTGTGGTTGCCTACTTAGCGTGACATGATTATGAAAGTTATACCTACTTTCAATATTGTTACAATAGTAGCTGCATTTTGTTTAAAAGGAAATCTATCCCTTTAATATTTATAGTCATCTGAAACTGGATACGTATCCAGTGTCAGATGACTTAAAGTCAGCATGTACCTGGTATATCTACCTGCTATAAAAATTGAAGTGTATAAGTACTTCAATGACAGTAACAAATACCGAAACTAATTATTTAAAGCATTTAAAATACGATGAGCATGACTATTTACTTTATTAGGATGTTAGAAATGACTTTGTTTTTAGTTAAATCTTATTCCTTTTAATTTGTGTATTGCCTTTGTCTATTCTACTCTAATACACACAACAAATTCAATAATAGATCAACTAACAGAATAAATAAATATTATTGACCACGACATCTTCAGTGCAGCAGTCGTACATTAATACTACCTACCTACTACTACAGCTGCACCGAATCGTTTATTTTTTTAATGATAACTAGCAATGTGAGATTATGTTCCCCACATTACTGTGTTAGGAGTGGGTTCGCGTCATTAGTTTGCTCTGCTCCTATTGCTCGTAGCGTGATGTTATAAACTATAGCCTTCCTCGATAAATGGGCTATCCAACAATAAAATATTTTTTCAATACGGCCCAGTATTTCCTGAGATTATCGCGTTTAAACAAACAAACAAACTCTTAGGGGTGTGAAAAATAAATAGTAGCCGATTCTCAGACCTACTGAATATGCATATAAAATTTCATAAAAATCGGTCAAGCCGTTACGGAGGAGTATGGTAACTAACATTGTGACACGAGAATTTTATATATAAGACTAGTTGTCCCGGCGAACTTCGTCTCGACTCTTTTTTTTTTAAATCGGGTTCAATTGTGAATCTAAACCATCCTCGAATCCCCTTGAACTCACACAAAAAAATTCATTAAAATCGGTCCAGCCGTCTAGGAGGAGTTCAGTGACATACACACGCACACAAGAAATATATATATAAAGATTTTGAAGTAATACTCTTTGTATTTCTTTTCAGGTATGCTACGCTACGGGTCGTGACGTCACGCGCACCATGGGCACCCACCGCGCCGCTATACAAATAGCCCACGTGATCGGCGCCGTATGTGGTCCACTCCTATACCGATATCTTGGATTCTTCGGTGTGTTTCCACTTGTTTTATTTCTTCAGGTATAACATTCAATTTATTCAGTACACTCGTGTAAATCGTGCCTCGCTAAATGGCCTATTATCACTCTTAATTCTGTCATGGTTATGCCCAGAAGGAATTTTGGGTGTTCAAACCCTCCCAAAACCGTAAATATAAAGTAGGTAGATAATAAAGTATAGTACTTGTGTACGATATAAAGTACAGTACCGTTGGGGTACGATCCCAACAGAGATGTTTGTTAGAATGTTTTGAGTCGAAACTCGTAATTTGTTATTGTTTATGTAAATTGAGTAGACGATTAGCACGTTTGATAATTTATTCGCTACTAAACTTAATGCTATGTACAATGTATGTATGTTATGTATTTTATTGCTACGTAAGTGTTCGGTTGCGGTGAAAGAGGTCAATGTACAGCGTAGCTCGTACAGTACTATTCGGTATCCACCCCAACTTGTAAGCGAACTCTTTAAAATGGACAACGCTCGCAATAGGGTAGCCTTGTGCCGCAGGTTAAAATCATACAACGATTACACGATTTCATTCTGGGAGCACGAGATACAAATGGCAGTGCCGGATCTAACATGCTTACGACGCATTTCGTTACGCCCGACATCGGTCAAATGAGTTGCATGCACAAAAGGCGGGGGGGGGGGGGGCTTAGGAGGCAAAAGGGCAGTGTCCGACTGCTACGCAAAAGTCGTGGGTTCGATACCCACAGGGTGCCCTTTGAGTGTATCCGACTGTTACGCAAGAGAAACCACTTTGTGTGACCCACATATTGTTGTTCCGAGTTTGGATGTACTTTGTGTCCGTGACTTGTATGTTTGTAAAGTCCCCTGCGATACAGGGCTTGTATACTAAAGCGAGAGCCGTATTTAAAAAAAAAATATTTCCCTTCTGCGGGGGTCGTTTAAAAAAAAAAATAGTACAGGAAATTCTTTACACAAAACAACTTCATCGGAGGGGGGGAGCGCACGCCCTCCCTGTAACCACCTATGCAAGTAACGGATACAAATTACACCCACCAGACACGGAACATTCACTTGGGGATCATAGAAAGTGGTTTGTGGAATCCAAATATTCACTCTAACTTATTATTATTCCTACAGTAACATTCCCTTAGCCATCAGTAGCGCCCTGGTGTTTAATAAAGCACCTACGTTACCCAGCTACTTACTATCAAATGGTAATAGTATAAATAAAATCCCCAACGTAACACGAACGTCATGAGAAACACACCAAGCAATTAGTTACAGAATTTCTGTGTGCCAAATTAACTAAAACGTGTTCGTTATCTAATGTTTCAGCTATCATCGCTAGTTTATGTAATAATCGCGGTGAAAGACGTCAATGTGAATACGGAGAATAAAGTGTCTGTATTCAACTGGAGGCTGCCACTTAACGCTGTGCAGTGCCTGGTGAGGCCCAGGGATGACCACAGACGGATCATAATATTTCTTATGCTTGTAGTCGCGTTAGGAGACAGGATGCTTTTGTCTGGTTGGTACCTATTTCTAATATTTTAGTTTTCACTAGCGGCCCACCTCGACTCTTCTCCGGTATCTATACACATATTATTATTAATTAAATCATTCAGAAGAAATTATCTGAATAAAAAACCAGCCAAGTACGAGTCGGACCTCCGCATGAAGCGTTCCGTATCTATATACAAAATTAGACACTATATTATAATATTGAGCAAAAAAACGGCAAAAAATGACGTTTGTTGTATGGGAGCCCCACTTAAATATTTTGTTCTGTGTTTAGTATTTGTTATTATAGCGGCAACAGAAATACATCTGTAAAAATTTCAACTGTCTAGCTTTCACGGTTAATGAGATACAGCCTAGTGACATACAGACGGACAGCGGACTCTCAAACGGTAAAAACAGGACCCTATTACTAATCATAGGGTCCCATTTTTACCCTTTGGGTACGGAACCGTAGAATGGATATACCGCATCAAAACCCGTTGCGTTTTTAGGGACAGACAGCGATTCTGTTGTTGCTAGCTGGCTACGACAAAAAATCGGGGCCTAATAAAAAAAAATCATTATAAATATAAAAAAACCCGCCTGCACAAAAATGATGGAAACAAGATCCCCTACATAATTTTATAATTTCATGCAGTCGGATACATTTTTAATTTTGATGAACTTAGTAAAGTGCCTCCGACTGCATGAAATTATAAAATAATGTAGGGGATCTTGTTTCCATCTTTTTTGTGCAGGCGGGTTTTTTATTTTCATAATTTATTTTTTTATTTAATACTTTTTAGTGGTTATAGGATGTAACCGATGTAACAAGTAACTTTTATCACAGCTATTGACAGCCGCCATGTTGGTTTTTTCAAACGTCACATAACTAAGAAAACTTGGGCGATCAAGACGAATACTCTCACCCTTGTAAATAAAAAGCTTGTAAAAATGGACGAAAGACCTACGAAAGACAAACTGAATGCTACAAAAAATGTCTCCTTTTAATATCAATAGATGGCGCTGTATGTCATAATGTACTTTAGTTTGTACGTTTTCGAAGGAAAGGAGAGAAGGCGTTTGTATGAGTCAGTAGTTACGACCGATTTAACTAGGTGGCAGTACCTATATCTCTATACTCTTTTTCATTCAACTTATCTTTAGTCTTTAGCAATGCTTATCACAAATAAAATCAACAAAGATACATTTTGTATCTAACAAATATATTTTTGATTAGAAGATACAAATGTATCTCACAAATCAAGGGACAGATCAGAGCAAAATTTATTAATTTAGGTACATAATAGACTGAATACGAAAAATACTTTACCAAAGATGTAGCTGGAAGTCTACACAGTCTCTCTTGTTTTTGTTTTGTACTTATAATGTTATAACTACAATAATAATTTTCAATACAATTTGTACGAATTTTTGACCCTTTTCATTTGATCAGCTGTTACTCATAAACTTGTAAAGCCTTCTTAGCTGTGATAGTTTTCCTTTTAATATTACTATTTATACTACTACCGTGATTTTTTTCCCATACTCAACATCAACCATTTAGATGGCAGGGGGGGGGGGGGCACTTGACTCTAACAAAAAATGACACTTTAAATCTTTTGAATTTTTAAAAGACCTATCTAACGATACCAAACAGAGTTTAAATGTGTACCTATAGAAATCGCCAATTTGCAATGTACGGACTATAATGCGGTTTTCATTATAATTCTGAATTTCTTCTGAATGGTTGATAATGTGTAATAAAATTTGTCGTGTCTTTATTTACTTTTTGTACAGTTTCGAATCGAAAGCCTTCTAGGTATCCGTTGTTTGTTTTCTATGACTTTTCCCAAAAACTGATAAAATTTGGCTAGGTTGTGGAACCATCGGAAAAAATAATTTCCTATTTAATTTGGTACACCCAGGTGAACTATGCATGCTAACTTCCCCATAGTTGTGAATTGGGCAGGAGGATCACGGGCAACAAAGGATCCATCCTTTCCTTTGATCCTGATCCTGATCCTTTGTCCTTTGATTTAACGGTATCATTCTTCAGTATACCCTATGTCAGTATAAATTTATATATATTAAAGATACTACTCTTACAACATAGCTTCCTATTCTAAATAGTGTTTAAAATGAACCCAAATCAACTCTAGTAAAAACTCTCAAAAGTCCCCTACTACTAGGATCCATACCTAGATCCATCCTTTGTTGCCCGTGGTCCGAAGCTGGAGCCTAGTACCCATTTTACAGATATTTTCAAATATTTGTGACCTAATTTCAACAATGTCCCGTGGCTTATTTATAAAAGGGGCTACCCATTTTCCAGTGACTGCAGGCAGTTGATAAGTATCACCCCTTGGGTTAAGTTAATACCTTTGTCGCCTACATACTGTTTTATTTGTTTAACGAGGGGCTATAAAACCGCACATAGTTTCTTAAATTGGGCTATTGTGCGTGTGTAGTCAACTTAAAAGTCCTCTATTTTTATTATCATGTAAGTAATTTAGTAGTAGGGGACTTTTGAGTTTTTACTAGCGTTGATTAGGGTTCATTTTAAACGCTAATTAGAGTAGGAAACATTGTTGTAAATATTGTTTTCATAATCCTTAAATAAGTTTATATTGACATAGGGTACACTGAAGAATGATACCGACCAATGAAAGGACAGCGTCTTAGCTTCTGCACTGTACTCGTATAAGTATAGTGCTATTTAATATTAAGTAGGCTTACCTAATTATTTTTATGAGTACATGTATATGTTTAATATGGACCCTAGTAGCTTAAAATGAGACTATAAAATGTTATATACTTAGGTGTGCACACATTCACTATCTTATTAGATTTAAGTGTTAAACTGATAACGATACAATACATTCTAAGCAATATGTAATATTTCTATATTTATAAAACATTTTTGTTCTTAAAAATTGTTGAGTTGTTATCAAACAAACAACAAAATCTAAAATTAAGTTTTCTGTCATTTGAAAGTGGATGACATCATTTTAACGAGTTAAATGTTGTATTCAATTGAAGAAATAAAATATACACTAAGTAACTAAAGCGAACTAAATAACTATACAGACACGATATACTTCTCCGGTATTCTGTGGACGATGTCCTTTACCTCTCTTCGATCCTTCTGTATTAATACATTACGTCTAGTGAAATAACTGTAATCTAGTCTTGTTAAAATATAGTCATAAATCAATAATTATAATATTTTTTATTATGATACAGGGCAGAAGTGGCAAAGGGTTCTTAGAAAACAATTCTTTTCGGTTCCGCTTTGAATTCCGCTAGGTACAAAGAACCATCTCCAGCTAGCTATATATTTTTTGTTTCGAGTTACCTAAGGAAAGTTCCTGTCCCTTCGCCTCCAGTGCTGTCCAGCCCGAAGAGATATATAATCAATTAATATTGTTTGTTGCAGCTGAAGTTCTGATCGCGTACATGTACTACAGATATAAGTTTCACTGGGATGACGTCATGTTCGGTTCCTTCCTTGCATATCGAAACGTTATTAGTTTTATTGGTAAGTTTATTATTAATTTATAAATAAGTAGAAAGTAATTATATACAGCGTGTTACAAAATATTTATATAACCTAAAAAAGTGCCTACCCTAATGAAACTTGTCACGTCACTCAAACTGAATTTAATAGATTATTTAAACAGAAGGTAAAAATAGTTTATTATTTGTACCTATAGTATTATATTATCTGTGATTTGTACCCACTTTCATATTATTTACTTAAGATATATTTACACCCATTATAAGAATAGGTTTCGGATTAAACTTTTTAGAAAACCTGAATATGATCGTCATTTTCGAGTCTACTCAACTAACTAAGAGGAGCGGCTTAAAGTGGGCTCTGTCTTTCTTGATAACTTAATCTCACTCGTCGCAGTTGCAATTCGATGTGTTATTGTCGCGAAAATTGACCTCACGCTCTGCTCCAGTGGGCAGTGGGACTGCGATGGGCTGATGATGATAATATGAAACAAAAAATAACAGAAAGCCCACTTCTTAATTCTCATTAATTGGATGGGGGACTACGGAACCCTTAATTGTGCGTAGCCTGACAAGCACCTGCACGGTTTTTTACCATAGCTTGTTTTTATTGCGATTGTGAACTTTATGGTGAAATTATTTAATTATTATGATAATACAAATGATAAACCAGTTATTACTTTTGGTTAAAATAATCTATGAAAATTCAGTTTGATTGACGTGATTTAGGTTTATAGGGTTGGCACTTGTAACGGTTAATAAAATTAAATATTTTCTTTTTCAATTTCATTTCGTGAAAATGCAAAAGGCAAAAAATATTTCTAAGATACGGCAAGCCTTTATTTATTAATTATGTATATCAACCACGAAGCAGACAGGCTTATACATGATGTAGTGGTACAGAATAGTACCTAGGTACCCGCTGGGCATATCATGATGTTGTCTGCAATGATTTATGAATACTCAGCTAAACGCACACGAGTACTTCATGACATGGTTCAACATTAGTCCACACATTGTCACAAAGTTCCATCAAGCCACCCGGTAGATGTTGAAAAAGTGTGACGTCACCGCTCATGCCGCATTCAGCCTGCTGATAAGCTGAAGTACTGTAGCCGTCGGGCGCATGCGCCCGGGTCCACTAATGCTATCACAGGCTTGGTTGTTTATTCAATGTCATCAATGTTTTCTTCTTTCCGATATCCGACTTTACAGACAACCATTTTTATTTTGTTATACCTAAGTAAAGCAATAATTTGCGAATGGAAGATAAAATAAGCAGTAAAATATCCTTACGAAACCAAACTTGATTATCGTTCGGAAAACTCTCTTCCGAGCTACAATCAAGCTTAGTACCCATGATATTTGATGAGATTGGCATTTAAATGATATCATGGTTAGTTTTAGCTTTATAATAAAGTACCTACCACTATTTGATGATAATTATGGTCGGCGATAACATAAAGATAACATACAGCTACGACATATTTAATTATAATATGGTTTTTATAAAATAGGTAGTAAAAAGTGGTCCAACCATAACGCACGATATTAATTGTAAATAAAACAAAGAGTTTTCAGAAAATTATCCTTATTTTTTATTATGATAAAAATCTATCAAAATAATGTGTATAACAAAATATCGACCAAACGCTGGCCATGTATGTATAGACATTCTCTACCTACAGCCCCAACTTCTTGATAAATTTAATCTTGCAACGTATCGTTGGATTCGTCTCTATTAAAAGAGTGACGTAGACTATATAATTTTTAGTTGATTAATTTTAAGCTGCCGGCTTTTTTGTTTTGTGATAATTTAGGTTATTGGTTTGTATTTTTCCCTACTTACTTACTGAATGCTATCGACATAAATTTACAATGATAGATAAATAACTAGATAATAAAATGCATTCCTTCTATTTTTAGAATTCTTGGAAATCTGGTTTTATTTGCACTCAGTATTTAGTAAGGTTAAAGGACTTCCCCAGTGGCGTTGCACCATTTTAGATAAACTAATGTCATAAATTATTGATAAAAACCAAATGTCGAAGGATCTATATATTACGAGTATATTATTATTACTTAATTTTAACATCAACATTATCTTTAATGTTATATGTGTGAAACGTCATTGATAGGAGTCATTTAAAAGTAACAGTTTTATAATTTATTATTACATTCTATAGCAATTGGATAATAACTTTTATTATACATGTCAGCTTTAAATTGATTAGGATTTACAAGCTTATAAAGACACATTTTATTATATTTAGAAATTATGTCATCATTATCAGACATTGAAGGAGGGAACGGCCAGACGCAATTTACTGCGTATGCTCAGGGTGGTGTGATATTAATTATGGCATAAAACTGTTTTATGAATTTAGAGAACAACTAATGAATATTCAGACAATAACTATTGTCTAATTATTCATAAGTTGTACTCTAAAGGCACACTTAAGTACAAAATGTTGTTACTTTTCATTTGATCAGCTGTTACTCGTAAACTTGTAAAGCCTACTTAGATGTGATAGTTTTCCTTTTAATTTCACTATATATACTATTACCGTGTTTTTTCATATACCCAACATCAACCATTTAGCTGGCAGGGTGGGGGGGGGGGCGCGGGGACACTTGACTCTAACAAATACTTGCATTTTAAAGCAAACGAATACCTAAATCTCAAAATGGTGATTACAACCCCAACGTTTTTAAAAGATCTATCTAATGATATCCCACACGATGAGGAGGGTGAGAAAAAAAAATCACAACCCTTCTTTACAAATAGGGGTACCCTCAAAAAAAATGTTTTCCAAGATTCTTTTCTCGCACTTTGTCGGCGTAAGTAGGTAATCCACGCAAACCTACGCACTAACAGTCTCTGAGGGAATACCTACTTGAGTGGGAAAGCCGTACCATCGAATTTTGTTTCTTCGAAAACCTTTCAACGACATCTCTATACTTCGACGCCTTGTTCAGTTCGATTTTATTGCGAAAATATCATAGGTCTTGTTACTGGTATGTTTCGTTACATCGAAAAACTACACTGCGAACGATCATACTGCGAAGCCTTGTTTAATTGACGTCTTGTTACTGCGATGCTATGTTACTTTAAAAAACTTACTTCTGTCGATATTACGGCGATAACTAAATAGCCGTTTTTAAAACTTGACAGCAATTAATTAATGTCGCTTGAGGTTGCCGCGGTGGTTTTATGAACATAGGTGGGTAGATTGAAAATTGTAACGACAAGAAATATAATGCACTCAAGTAGGTATTCCGTCTCTGAGCTAAGCTGCGGACGAACGGACGGACATGGTGAAACTATAAGGGTTCCGTTTTGCCATTTTGGCTACGGAACCCTAAAAACCACAGAAAACCTACTTCTTAAGCCGCATTATTTGAATGGGGGATGGGGGGGGGGACTACGGAACCCTACATTGTACATTGTGCGTGGCCCGAAATGCAATTGCCCGTTTTAGTTACTTTGGATTCGATTTAATATTGAAGATTTCATATTTTCGTTTTAAAAAAACTTTTATTTCGCTAACCTTAACCACTGAAGAGGTACATAGTGCCTTAAGCCTTGTTATTATACCTACTTTACTGTATCAAGTTTCAGCATGTTATCTACATAAATAATTGTTTTTGGGCAAATGCGTTTATCTGTTTTGGTAGTAAATATTTAATCATTGCAACTTTATCGCTGATCACAGATCACTGATTGTCCATGGACAGAGTTTTTTGACAATATCAATTGGATCAGAGATTTTTATCTGATAAAGGGAGGCAAGAGTGATCGATAACTACAATTCAACTGCTCTATTGTCAGATGTAATTAAATTACACTTTTTTGTTTTGAGTTGTGGATATTTCCCAGACCAATCGAGCGTCCTGTTACTTGGTTTGGTAATTACGAGTACTTACGTTCCGTAATAGTTTTTTTTTTAAAAGACGACTCCCGTAGTTGTGTATAAGCCCTGTGTCAGGGGACTTTACAAACATACAAATCACGGACACAAAGTACACCCAGACTCGGAAAAACAATTTGTGGATCCCACAAAGTGGTTTCTCTTGCGTAACAGTCGGATACACTCCCACCGCGCCACAGAGGCAGTCAGTTGTTTAGTTCACAGTTTTATACAGGCACCTCTAATTCGCAATATAAATTGGCAATGCCATTGGTTTAGAAATAGGTAGGTGCTTCCGCACTCAACCCACGAATATTTTATTCCGATTACTACGCAAAACTTATCATGTTTATATACTAGCAGTACCCTGCCACGCTTCGCTGTGGCACATTGTGATTGAATAAATAAAAACAATCCTTGATGCGGATTATATATCATGCTAAAATTTCAGCTCGATCGATGCAGAATTTTTTGAGTTTTTGAAGCGTACACAAACCAACATAACATTTTTATATGTATAAGATATATATATTTTGTATTCTACCTAAAATATATTCCGGAGTTTCATATAAATCGATCAAATCTGATGATTCATTCGATCGACTTCAAGTGGCTTTTATGGATGAAGGACCTTCAAAAGCAACCATCTATTATCGGTGGCCTTACTTTGAGGGATGAACAAAGGAGTGTTCCTCCTACAACGGCTGTCATGGAAGAAAGTGTGCTGGCAATAAAAAAATAATACAAGAAAACACGCGAACTTCATACAAAGACATTCAGCATACACTGCGGAATGGTTCGGGAAGCGTTCACAATATTCTACACGAGCACCTTTGCGTGAGGAGGATAGTTTCACGCGGGGTGTCGCACAACCTCGCCGAAACTCAGAAGCTGGCCTGTGTGAAGTGGTGCCGTGATATGATTCAAAAATTTGAATTAGGTTCGTCTCGGTGTGTATACGACATTATGACAGGTGATGAATCATGAATTTATCAATACGACCCAGAAACAATAAGTTTGGCTGTTTCAAAATGAAACAAGTGAAGCGATCTTGGGAAAATTTTGATCGTTGCCCAACAAGCATATAAAAGCTCTCAAGACGGTTTTATGACTACACTTAAGAGCAACTTCATGTATGCTTTAAGTTCAGGTTTTGTTCACAGTTATAGAAGCGTTTATTTCTGTAACTGTCTTATAATCAACTTAATAAACCCTTTAATACTCTATCTTTCTTCCCGTGGGGGTCGTCAAGGCGACTAAGGGATTTCACATCGCAGGACTTTAAAGCCTTACTGTGATCGCCAACCCGCTCGCCAAACGTGACGATTTTGGCAAATACACCCACACCTAGTATCCTAGGTAAGTTCTACTGGGAAAACCCATGCCTAGCAGTGGGATATCATATGGGTTAATATGATACATGTAGAGAAATTAACATGTTTTCTAGAATGGAAAGTCTTATTTATTTATAGGCTTTATGAGCAGTCGATTCAATAATTAGACATTATTGACTCGACGGGTACTCCGGTAACTTAGTATGTGTACTATTGTTCTGATACAGGTTTATGAAAAAATCAAGGCTAAAAAAATAATCAAAGACAACACCGATTTATATAAATTTCACTGACTTTCTCTCATATTTTAGTTTATAGCTTATGGCATCTTACACTTTAGAACAATGTAAACATTGTATATGCTTACAATATTATTTTTCTAGAAACATAAGCAATCCAATACCGTAACCATTCAAACCCATTCAAATCGCATCAGTAGTTTCTTGGGAAAATCGCAAACATATATGATAAAAAGGGACAGCAAAATTTTGCCACGACTTTCTAAAAGTCTTGTATTATGATATATTATTATTTTAGTAAATGAGATAAATTTATGTAAATTATAATTAATAATGGGTTAAAGTGTTATGGACACGCATAACATAAGGCAAGTGTAGTAACCGTCAAAGTGAAGAAACTATAGTTTCTTTACTTTGATGGGGTATTTGGTTTCAACATTCCATTACGAGATCAAAGCAGCATCAACGTCGAATAGTATGCCACAAAATGCTTGCCAGAAGTATTGTCTACATTGAGCAACAAGCGACCGAACACCGGGATCCGCGGGGTACTGCCTCACCATGACAATGGGCCCGCGCACTCAGCGCTCAAAATGAGGGACTTCCTGGACACCACACCGGTCAGAGTCTTGTGTGGTATGACTTCTTCTTATTCCCAAAAATAAAAAATCAGCTGAAAGGGATACAGTTTTCATCGCCGGAAGACGCGCTAGCAGCGTTTGAGAAGGCCGTGGAAGAGGTGTCTGCGGCGGATTTGAAAAAAAAAATTCAAAAATTGGTTCAGACGCATAAAAACTTTGTATGAAGGCTGGTGGAGAGATCTTATTAAAATATTTTATCCATAGAAGTTAGTTTTTTTGTTTCTAAAAACTTTCTGAGTGTCCCACGTAATATGTCTATTGATTATGTTATTGAAGTGTGCGCAATACAATTACCTAAAGAAAAATTGTTAATCATTACTATGTAGGTACTGGAACAGAAGAGAGGAAGATATATTTTATAGGCAATCAAAACTAATTCTAAATTATATAAATAGTAAATTATATAAGTACAATACAATCTCAGGGGGAGACTTTAACATAAATATTATAGAAAACACATCCAAAACAAACTTATTTTTAGATATTATAGTAGAACACAATTTTACTCAACATATTAAGAAACCTACCCGTGTGACGCAAACGACGTCATCATGCATAGACCTAATATTCACAAACTTTGTGTACGCTACAGTAGAGGAATTAGGTTTTTCGGACCATAATGGCACGATTATACATATGAATTTACCGGAACATAAAAAACCTACTCTATGGTATGCCTACAAACGATTATATACAAATAAAAATATGAAACAATTTAAAAACAAGCTAAGGTTACAACATTGGAATGAAATTATAACACCAAATAAAAATATCAACGAAAACTATGAAGCATTCAACAATTCATTGACAAACATTTTAAATGAATGTATGCCTCTACGCAAGATAAAATTAAAATCGAAGTATAAAAAATATTGGTTAAAACCAAGGGCATAAAAATATCCTGCAATCAGAAAAGGCTTTTGAAAATTTTGTCAATAAAATCCAATAATCCCATACTTACAAAACACTATAAACAGTATGAAAAAACTTTGAAACAAGTACTACTGTCAGGAAAAAAACAGAATTACATCAAAAAAATTAAAAACTCGAATAACAAATTAAAAGCTATGTGGAGCATAATACATGAACGGACAAACAAAATAAATAAAAACGAAAAACAAAACATACAATTGGAACTAAATGAAACTAAAATATGTAATCCTAAGCAAATCGCCAATATTTTTAATAATTTTTTTGCATCGAATGGAAAACAAAGCACCATTCCTACCGCTACCACTCTTAAAGGTACGCCAGGGGCCAACCCTAGTCATAACTCTATATATCTTAGTCCCGTAGACCCTTACGAAGTAATTAAAAGCTTAAAAAATAAAAAAAGCCATGGTATAGAAGAGCTCCCAGCTATCCTATTAAGACAATGTGCGGACGAACTAACCTTACCGTTTTGCAATCTAATAAATCAATCTTTTGATGACGGTGAATTTCCTGAAATGCTAAAAAAAGCAATAATAATACCAATACATAAAAATAACTCCAAAGTAGATCCTAACAACTATCGCCTTATTGCACTCCTGCCAACGGCATCAAAAATCTTTGAAAAAGCCGTCTGCACTCGTGTCAATTCCTTTTGCGAAAAGTATAACGTATTTGATGAGTGTCAAAATGGGTTCCGCAATAACAGATCTACTACTTTAGCAGTCTATAAGTTTATCCAAGAAGCGCTTAATATAATAAATACTAGAAATTACGCAGTTGGCATTCTACTAGACATGACCAAAGCTTATGACAAAGTACAATACGATATTTTGCTTAACAAACTGTATGGAGTAGGTATTAGAGGAAAAGCACATGATTGGTTTACTTCCTACTTAAGGAACAGAGAACACTGGGTTGAAATTGAATTCTTTAACTACAAAACTATCGAGATACAAAAAATTCGCTCAGATAGTAATATAATAAATGCTTCAATACCTCAAGGCAGTGTTATTTGATGCCTGCTATTCCTCCTCTATATAAATGACTTGCTGAAAAACATAAATAGACCTTGTGTTCTCTATGCAGATGATATTTCATTACTAATCTCATCTAAATGTGCTACGAACTTAAACGAAAATCTCAATAATTTACTCAAACAAACTACAACATGTTTAGAAAAAAAAAATCTTGAAGTAAACTTTTCAAAAACAAAAATAATATCTTTTCACCCACATCAAAAACCACCTCTTCAAATAAACTTTAGTTTTAATAGCACAAAAATAGAAACTGTGAATAAGTTCTCACTGTTAGGACTAGTTGTTGACACACATATAAATTGGAAATCACATGTCCAAAAAATTAAATCAAAGCTTAATAAATTTTCTTACGCTCTACGTGAAGTGAAAATTACCACTGACATCAAAACTGGGCTCGTCACCTATTACGCTTATGCATACGCGTGGCTGAGCTATGGCATTATCTTGTGGGGTAACAGTACTGATGCAACAGAATTATTTATTACACAAAAAAGGCTTATAAGAATATTGGTTAACATACAACAAACGGATAGCTGCATGCCCCATTTTGTCAAATTTAATATACTAACTCTCCCTTGTATATATATTTTAGAAACGTGTAAATTTGTGCGTAACCATAAAGATTTTTTCAATACAAGAGAAGATAAATAAACAAAATACACACTAAGGCTCAAAACCAGATTAAACCTATCAACTTCACATTTAAGCATGCACTCAAATAGCCCTTACGTAATGTCTATAAAATATATAATAAATTACCCGAGAAAATTAGAAACGAATCTAAATTAAATAGCTATATAAATAAAATAAAAACCCTGTTACTACAAAAATGCTATTACACCGTAAATGATTATCTAAATGACAAACAATTATCTAATTATGCTGCATAGATAATATCCTCCTCTCTTCTAATTAGATTTAAATATAATTATTTATGTTATTTTGTTGTGCCCAACGGGGTCCACTATGGTCTAATTTTAAGCCTACCACCTAAGTATACATTGTGGAATGCAAATAAACGATTGAATTGAATAGAATTGAATTGAATAAATATCATTTAAATCAATTTTTCATAAAAAAATGCGCTTTGGCTTCTATACGTGTCATGTTCCTCTGTAGCGCCCAAATCAATCGAATTTAAAAATTGAATCGATACTATTGGACTTAAAGTTGGTAGGTATAATCGTTTTCGCAAACCTTGTTGTCAGTTCTGAAGATTAATTAGCTTTTTAAACGTGTCGGGGTTTTATTTAATGTGTAACTCGAACACGTCTGGATAAATTCAGCTAATTTTATTGTTGTCACCTGAAGGTTCATAAAAGGAGAAAAATAAAATTTAAAAAAAACACAGGAAAAACGTCATTATTCTCTTTTCCTCTTAAACTATTCCAGCTTGATCTCTATTTTACTGGCCGCGTTATACATTAGACAGCTCAAGAAAGCTGGTAGCAAAAACGGTCCCAGCCAGTGCGCCAGGCATAAGCTAGTAATTAACAATTATTTTGAAATATCTCTAACAATTATTTTACCTTTACAGGGACGTTGATCATTTTATCAGTGCTGAAGCGGCGGCTTCGGCTTGCGGATGAAACTGTGGGTATGATGAGTTGTATCTCCTACATGCTGGCTACTTCGGGACTCATAGCTGCATCTACTACTATATATGTATTTATATGTAAGTACGCAAACATACCCTTCTTTTAAATATTATTTGTGTGAGATAAAGAAAATGTTTAATTCTCCAACAATATACAATACTATCTAATCTTCCTTGATCAAAATAAGATACCAATGTGCAAGAGACACACATTATTTCTTTAAAAAAATAAATTATCTAAATGGAATTTGGCACAGGGGTCGTACAGAGTTAAAAGCTTGTAGGTATTATATATTTTTATGCTATGCTTTGGTGATATGTTGCGGCAAAGATATGAAAATAAAATTATAGCCAGCTATCTTTAGTTTTTATTTTCAAGGAAAGAACAGTATAAAGTTCGATAATTATCAATATGTCGAACAATAGGTTCGACATATTGATAATTATCGAACTTTATACTGTTCTTGAGCTTTAGGTAGGTACATTTATCTTTAGCCATTGATAAGCTTTATATTTATTTTGCACCAGGCATCTGTTGCTACATAGAAATAACCGTTCTTATCTTTTAATTCTCTTAGAGTATAGGCAAACGTAACGTTACGTGAACCTCAACATGTGGTTTCTAATCAAAGCTTTGACGTGATAAATGAATGAATCAACAATTAATCACGATTAATATAATTATTACGAAATAATGAAGGAAATCAAATCATAATCTGATTCTAGCGTTAAGCAGGAAAGGAAACTATTTTTTACAGTTGTCATGCTTCTTTAGATTTCGTTTGTACCTACGTAAACTTCATCATTTTAATCTCTCACTCACTGATAATAAAAAAACAAATGTTTTTTCCTCGTGACAATGAGTATATACCTACACCACTATGCATAATAAGTAAATTTAATTCTAAGAAACCCTATGATATACTGACTGGCCTGTTGGTTTAGAGATTTGTGGCTCTGACTGCTAAACTGAAGGTCGTGGGTTCGGTCTCCACTTAGGATAAAACATGTGTGATGAGCACGACGGGTTATTCTGTATTTAGGTGTAATTTGTCTATAATATGTATGTATTCAGAAATTTAAAAGTATGTTTATTAGTTGTCTAGTTGCCATAGTACAAACTCTGCTTAGTTTGAAATCAGATGACGTTGTGTGAGTTGTCCCAAGAATATCTTGGGACAACTAACACATCATCTGATTCCAAACTTTACTATTCTCTTAACTTTATTATTCTCTTTATTAAAACTTAACCATATAAAATTTTCATTTTTAAATCTAGATATAAAAAATAAATACATTTAAAAATATAAAAAATAGTTCGGATACAGGGACCAGGGCTACCAATAGTTAGGGCTCCAGAGAGAGAAAACGCCACAGAAAGAGATGTCGAGGAGTACCGCTTTTGCATTAGGCCCTTGATCCAACCGCTCAAACCGAACCTCTCTTGGTGTTGATACGAGTACAGGAATTATGATCGTCGGATCAACATCCCACTTTCGGCTTTCACGCGATTCTCGTCATGGAGAAGGGTAATGTCAACGATCATTTCACGACGCTCTAATCGATCTATCAGCACAATGTCAGGCTTATTGGCGACAATAATCCTTAATATTATAACAAAATTTGATGCCCAATATACTAGGTAGGTAATTTGAATAATTGTATCCCACCCAACTTAAAAAGTTAAACTCCTAATTCAAAGACATCCATTCAAAGTTTCAAAAACCACTGAAAACTCACGAATAAAGTTGCTTTCCAATATTAACTATTCTTGGCGTACCAGGTGAAAAAAGGTCGCGAAATAGTAACAAGCATCAAAAAAAGCTAAAACGACTAGCAGACTAAAAAAAAAAATATCACATAATAAAGAAATCAAATTTAACATCGCACTAGATTCTAGATTTAGTAACGTGAATTGCAGACAGAATTTAAAAATATTGACCAAATACTTTTCATTTATTACAGTGCCCTTGGTAGGAATAATATCACAAGGCTCGCAAGTGGTGCAAAGACCTATACTGAACAAGCAGATA
Source organism: Herminia tarsipennalis (assembly GCA_945859575.2). Taxonomy (NCBI): domain Eukaryota; kingdom Metazoa; phylum Arthropoda; class Insecta; order Lepidoptera; family Erebidae; genus Herminia; species Herminia tarsipennalis. Next base: position 14,904,617 of record OX243835.2, read on the forward strand.
CAACCAAACGAACAAGGTAAATGATATTATCAACATCAGCCCATTGTTATACTGTACTTTGATTTCAATCTTTGCGTTATACGAGTAGTGGTTAGTTCCTGTTTTTTGTCCACTGTAAAATATCATGTCACATACCTATTTTTATTATTCATATCATAAGTCACCTTGTTGATTCCATATATTTGTTGCTAATTGAACGTATTTTATAGTGAGTATGAATAACTCAGTAATCCGATTTTACGTAAAAACAATCCTTTGATTCAATAATAGCGTAGCTATTAATAGATTTATCAGTGTACTTAGTACTATCAGTTGTTCAATCTACATGATAATTCTATTTTTACAGGTAAAATCTACAGCGTACTAGGGGCCTTCGAATCAGCGGTACAAACAATGTCGTCGCCTCTATATTCTTTACTATATACAAAGACTGTTTCCAGTATGCCTGATGCTTGGTTATTGCCAGGAATCACTTTAGCCTTTTTCCAATTATTTGCTTATCTAATAACAAAGAAGTTAGTTCAGAAAACCAGTTTAAAAAACAGTGTTACAACCCACAGAGACACAGAAAAAAATATAGAAAACAAAACGAATTCACAATCTAAAATATCTGGCCAGTAATCATTCATCAGAGACTAGGTGTTAATTTTTTATTTTTGGTATGTAGTAGAAAGACTTATTTTAATAAAAAATAATATGCATATACAAAACTTGTATACCTTTATTTTAGCCTTTGTCTAGAAACCTACCAAAGAGTGTATATACGACAAATATTTTATATATTATGTCTATCAACTATCCCAGGACAACCAGGATACAGGGCTTTCGTGTGCAATAATGATCACTTCTGACGCCTTCGGCAGTGTGAAATAACTGTATATACCAAATATCGTGTTAAACAAATTAACTACAGTTGTCGTTAAAATAATCTTAATGAGGGACTGTGCTTTGTGGATACTAATCTTATCAGAATATCAGAATAACATCTGGCATCAAATTGTTTCTAGTAATAATTAAAAGAAAAAGTATCCGACCACCAGGTGTTTCAATTTTGAATAAAAGCCCAATTTGATAACGAGATTTCTTTGAATAAAGTGATAGCAGCACTCAATTCTTATTAAGTGTGTTTATTCTATACAGATTAATCAAATTTATGACTGCCAGACAGTCAGACCGACTTACGTGAAAAAATTATTGACCTATGTCCAACACTAAATATATATTCTATACCTGTCTACCTTTTAATCGAATTTCGTTTTATCCATCTCTTGCTGTTATACGTACCTATTATACGCAAATAACTACAAACCTCAATCGATCTTTGATTCACAGTTACATTCTGCTTTTCTACATCTTCTGCTACTTACTCGTTTTAATTTGATTTAACCCCACTACTCCTTTATAGTGTAAGTACTAGGCATAATTATATCATACATTTAATCTAAGTAAATGTAATTCAATTATTTTATCTAATTAATTCCTTCATGAATTTACTTTAAAACAAGTGTCCAAGTAGAATTGATTTATTATCTTATCAAGTCTAGGTGGACACCTCATAGACAAAATCGATCATCCTTAGCTTATCGTTGACATAGAAACTTTCCGTCTATTTGTCACACCATCTCATTTTCGCCTTTTATTGTGACAGTCAAAGACCTAGTTTTGATTTTAATGATTGATTGTTATGCACCACCGGTACCATTGTTTCCGTAGAAAACTTTGTTTATTGGAATTTATTGTTGAATTAGTAAAACATACAGGAAAAAACAAAACAGATAGTGAGGACAGTTGAGTGATATTATCTAAATTTGAAAAATAAAGTTGGTACCTAATGGAAAAATGCGTACAGTATGACATTCAATATATTTGTGACAAAGAAGTGATTGCTGAAGCGATTTTAGGTGATAACTTGACTCATGCAAATGCGATAAACGATAAAAAAAAGTATAAATGAGTGTCAATGTTAGATTTCAGATCATATTTGTGAAATCGTTCAACAAGAGTTTTATTTATCTGTTTTTTTTATATTTCATCAATAAAATACGTAAGTACTTTTATAACTATATTTATTATTATGGATAATTATCAACCATTAAAATTTGTGTTGGTATTACTTCTTCATAACGATAGTTCATTGTAACGTTCATAACTAATTCATTTAGATTGATATTATTTTTTTAATAAATTGCACATAAAACCTCCTTTAATTATGACAAATATAATTGGCAAATAAATCTATACTTATTTAGTTATAGTTTAAAAGTTTTGTGAATAGGTTTTATTTTTAACTTTGTTTTCAGAATGCAGCGTCCTCCATACGGCAACCAAGGGTACCCAGGGGGCATGAACAACGGCATGCCGATGCCACCTGGTGGACCTGGATTACAACATCCCGCGATGTACAACAACCCTGGTGGCCCTCAGTACGCTCCTGGTTATGGTCAACCACCGTTTGGCGCCCCTGGAAGACCCCAACAGAACATGCAACCCAATCCTGGCTGCTTCATGCCTGCTGCTACCATCCGCAAGATCAGTAACACAATGCCACCTCGTTTCGACCCCTCCCAACAATAACCAATCTACTGATCGAATCTCCTGCCTGTACATTATTTTAGCTTTAAGTTATGTATAATTTAATTTTAAATAAACTGTGAGAAATCGCTATCAATGTATTTTATTCGCAAATGATCGTGGATCTACAGGCCCATGTTAGCCTTCTAAAGATCCGGTATGTTTTTCATAATCTAGTTTTAAATCATAGCATTGACACAGACCCTTAAATTTGGATGTGCAATATTGAACAAGTTCAATTTATGTGTAGGTACTTTACCGACAGTAAGGACTCGATGAGTATCCATTTTAGATTATGCACTCTATATGTAGATGCTCTTATTTTATGAAACATATTATATAATTATAATCACAGACCCTTTAGTCTGTGGACGTGCAATATTGAAAAAGTTCAATTTATGTGTAGGTATTTTACCGACAGTAAGGACCCGATGAGTATCCATTTTAGATTATACACTCTATAGGTAGATGCTCTAATTTTATGTCAAAGATTGCAACACAAAAGGTTTACCCTTGCAGAGTGCAACAAAACTTTAGACGGCACTTATGGAACTGAAACTTTAGATTAGGGGGAGGAGAATTGGTACTAGTATCAAGCGTAGTCAAGCTAAATAAAGTTGAAAATGCTTAACCAGATTGCTATATCCCGTGACGCCGATTCAAATTCATATCATTCAAAGAGCAGATTTATAAAATTTACTCTTATCATTTTGAACGTAGATTGGTTTATCTAAGATCGACAGATAAAAGTCCACTGCCGTCAGTCGATAGGTACATGTATTTTATCAGAAATTCCATTAAGATATTGCAAATATACCTACACAACTAAATAATAAATAAAATTGAATAAATAAAGTTACATGTTACAGTTGGTATTCATATACCTACTGTAAAGGTATTAGTAGTTAGTTAGTAGTAGGTATTCATATACCTACTGTAACATGTAACTATATTTATTCAATTATATTTTGTTTTTGCTTTTTCACTTAACTGTAAATCATTATTTAATAACGATTTACAATTAAGTGAAAAAGCACAACAACATAGAACATACACAAGTAAATATGCCAGTGCATATTTACTGGTTCCATCGTGCCTTTTTTCATCAGTATGAAAAAAAGCACGCTGAAACCAGTAAATCATATAAAGTCCCTGTTAGTAGTATAACTTTGTCTATGGTCTTGGTTCCGCATCTTAGACAATGTTAGCAGATCAAAAAGTCTGGTTAGTGAGACATCCTGTTGGGGGCTACTCAAGTTCTACTTCTGACCAAGCAGAGAAAGAATCAAGCAGAATTTGAATCTCGTCATCAACCTGTATCGCGTGAGAACGCAATAAGGAAACCCGAAACGTTAGGCGGACCAGACCTCTCCAGAGCATTTACTACTTACACTATTTCAAAGACATCTATCCTCTTCGGATAATGAAAAGAATTGATATTAGTATACCTGGTCTCCTATTTTAACACCGTATCCCCAATCTTCTAGAATGTGGCGTACAGTCAACGGCAAAAGTTCATGATCAAAAACGGAATTTCAAAACTATTGAATGACATTTGTGGCAAATCTAGTTAATGCTACAATGTACCTAAAGTAAGTGATTGAATAAGTTACCTGTAAATTGTCTGCTTGTACTGTCGTCAGAACTTGATGATGATTTTTCATAGATTTTCAAAACTATCATTTACTTTTGAAAGCCAGCTTCCATTTAAACGAGAACACAATAGTTATGATTTTTAGGGCTATCATTTACTTTTGAATGTTAGTTACGATTCGCCAAAGAATGTCGTAATACAGGTTTTCATAAGGTTATGACAATCAGACAATTTATAGGAACTTATCGAATCACGTACTTTAAGAATATTGTTTCATTAGCTAGATTTGCCACAAATGTCCACAAATTTAAATTCCGTTTTAGATCATGAACTTTTGCCGTTGACTCTACTATGTATTCCCCATATGTATTAAAAAGTGTGAGAAACATGATGCATCATTAGCATAACCCTTCCGGAATTTAAAGTTATTCGATGTTACGTCTCCGATCGTCACAGTGCTTTATAAAAACTCATAGAGATTCCGTACTAATGCTATAAGGCAAGTTGGGACTTCAACTTCAGACAGTACCACCCATTGTTTATGCCACCTGATGCAGTCAAAAGCTTTCTGGTAATCAGAATCAGAATCAGAAATATTTATTTGCAAATAATGTAGGTGACAAAATAATGATGACATTGAAAAAGATAGTGGTTCCAATATATTCTACCGTAAGGCATGCAAATTTGTTACATAATATAAAAATAAAATCAAATAAAATAATCATTAAAATTTTAAAAAAAAGTACAAATTAAATAACATAGCTTAATAAAAATATGAATTGTAAATTAGTAAACCTTAAATTAAATAGTATTATCATTAAAAAAACCCATAATAGTATAATAGCACTTTTCAATTATTAGTAACTCTGTTAAATTCTTTCTAAAAATATTTATTGTCACGACCATAATATTGTGAGGGATTTTATTATAAATAACCGGTCTCATATGCATGTTCCTCTTTTTTGTTTAAAGTAGATATTTGTATTGGGATCTTATTTCTCTATCTTAGAATGATTAATTCTTGATTCGAACAGGTTTTGGTTCGTTTTAACAAACATTGCGTCTTCCAAAATATATAATGATAGAAAGTTTGAGGAACTTAAATATAGGAATGCAACTGTCGGTTGAATTATTACCTGTCATTGATCTTATACAATATTTTTTAGGCTCTGAACATTCTATCCCTTTCACAACAATTACCCCGTAATATCACCTCATATTTTAGGATTGAGCCAACCAGACCATGATAGGCTATAATGATAGTTCCAGTATTTACTGTTTAGAATAGGTTCTGCAGAATATAGGCTGATCTACTCAGATTCATACAGATGCATCCCGCGTGAGGTCTCCATGTCAGTTGTTTGTCAAATCTGGCAATAAACGTCGATAAAATGCATAACTTTGGTCTTTTGTAAATTAATTATTAAATTATAATATTGAAGCCAATTAATTATCGTTTTTAATATGTCATTAATATCTTTTTCATAATAATAATAATAATTCTTTTATTTATCATAATAAACATTGTAGTAGGTACAAATTAATTACAATCATATTATTATAGTATTAGGGTGTACAAAGACTACAATAACATGTTGGGTGAGGTGCTGTATTCTTAGCTAGGCTATATAAGTAACCTGTATTAAGGAGTACAGTGCCGATTCCCATTCGAGGTGAATTTAAAAAGTACACAGTACATAAATGGTATAAATTTATGCAGCAATGAGATACTACTTAATTTATGTGACATTAAATAATAATTGAATGGTGTGGGTAGATGTGTAGTGTAAATGGCACCGAGCCTGATTAAATGCGTGTGTTGTGAATGAGTTCGTTATTGTGTAGTGTGATGTGTGTGTGTTTGTAGGTGGTATATGTGCGTGTTTGTGAGTGTCGAGTGTGCGGAACTGTCGCAGCGCTCGAGTGTTTGTAGATTAAGTAAGGTTGTGGTACAAGTTGTGAGCGTTTGCACCAGTCAAACACTCTAAACATTTATATGATGAAATAAATTAATTATTCATAAATTCATAAATTGAAATAAATTTGTTAATATTTTTGGTGGCAAAGTATTTTTATTATTGTTATTTTTATGGATCAAGTAGGTAAATTATGGGTACACTAATATAATTTTATAATTTGATTGTAGTTATAACAGGGTCATAATAATTTTTTCCGTCTCATCATAACTTTTATTTTGGAGGAATGCGTAAATGGCCTTCTTGCATTCAAAGTATGCCAAACCATTTATGGGGAATTGCACACTCATTTTATTGTATAGGGACGGACCTTGATAGTAGTAAAATCTCTTTATAAACGATCGTCGCACTCGTGGTATTGTGCAAAGTTTGTCTTTCCGGCGTTTAGATAATTCTTGGTAAGGGGTTAATCGATGTTGTAGTAAAATGGTTTGTAAAATAAAATGTTGCCTTACATTAAGGACGCCCCAAGAATCATACAGTTTCTTAGTGGGAAAGATAATTGGGCGAAATGTTGCCACCTTCAAGATGGCCCTGTGTGCGATTTCTAGTGGCTTGAGAATAGTCTTTGAAGCCCCACCCCAACAAGATATGCAATATGTGACAATAGATGTGCATAAGGCAAAGTAGACAATTTTAATAGTATTTAGGTTTGCAACGCATCTAAGAGATTTAAATATGTAAATTAACTTGCGGACTCTGCTTGTAAGTAGGTTAATGTGCGATTTGAAGTTTAGATGTTTATCCAAAATAACACCTAAGTATTTGGCACTGTCAACTGAAGCTAAGGATTTACAATTGCATATGGTTTCTGCACGGCAGGAATGCGCTTTTAAAGTTATTGCAGTTTGTGGTTGCGAAGCTTTGCTAATTGAGTAAGCAACAAAATTAGTTTTATTGGTGTTTAGTGTAAGAGTGTGAGCAGTGAGCCATTCCAATACTGTGTTAAGGCCATGCTGTGCTGCGTCTTCCAATTTAGGCCAGGTATCAGCAATAAAAGTTATGGCAGTGTCATCTGCAAACACTACAATTTTGGCATTAGGTATGTTTATATTGCACAAGTCATTGATAAACATAAGAAAGAGGGTAGGCCCCAAAATGCTTCCTTGAGGCACGCCGTAACAAATAGGGAGCTCGTCGCTACTATGTTCACCAATCCTTACAACTTGTGTACGGTTAGTTAGGTAACTCTGCAGAAGGCCCAACTGTGCTCCTCTAACGCCCATACTTTCAATTTTTAATAGAAGAGTGGAGATTGGGACTGTGTCAAACGCTTTCGCGAGGTCTAAAAATATAGTAAGTTTTTAGTTTTTATTATGATTTAGGTTTTGCACGACATAGTTTGTAACTTGTTGAACAGCATCACAAGTGGATTTATTTTTACGGAAACCAAATTGTTGTAGCGATAGTAAATTGTAATGTTCAAGGTAGTAAATAAGCCTCCCATTTATCAAGCGTTCAAGTACTTTTGATAAAGTACTTAGGACCGCAATCGGGCGGTAATTGTTGGGAAGATTCCCATCTCCACCCTTAAATATAGGATGAATTATTGCCTTTTTCATAGAGTCAGGAAAAACTGCAGTTTCAAAACAGAGATTAAAGATGTGGCATATTATGGGCGCCAAAATATTAGCATATTTGTTTAAGAAGAGAGGTGAGATATTGTCCCAACCAGTAGCTGCACTAGATCGTAATGATCTTATGATGGTTATGATTTCATCAAGGTCTGTTGGATCTAATACAAAAGATGTGGCTGGAGACGATTTAGGTGGGTGTATATGTGTATGTTGTGATAACTGGCCACCAGTTATATTGTCCGCTAGGTTTTTGCCGATATTAACAAAAAATGAATTTACCATATTACACGACTGGACTGGTGTTGTCGAACATGTTAAAAGTTGTGTGGACGAATTTTTGGCTTTTGTGGTATTTGTTATGCGTTTTATAGTGTTCCAGAGTATTTTCGGATTATGACTTGCTTTATTGAGTTCTTGTGTATCGTATAGTTTCTTTGCTTTTTTCAATAGTCCTCTACAAAAGTTTCTGTATCGTTTATACGTTATGTTTAATACTTCGCTTTCCGGGGAAAGTTTAAATTTTCTGTTTAGTGCGTCCCTGTGTCTTATACACCTTAACAAACCTGGAGTAATCCAGGGTTTGAGGATTCTCTTTTTTGCAGGCACCTTTTTCCTTGATGTACTTTGCGAGATAGTGGATGCTAGTAAACCTATCAGACAGTCTGAGGCAGTGTTTGCGTCCGTCATACACATTATATGACCAAAGTCTATCTCAGACATTGATTTGTCAAGAGCCTCGTAGTCAATTTTAGCGATGCAGGCGTTTGCAGTTATTTGCTTACATTGCATATCTAAGCAAAACAAGGACGATTGATGATCAGTTACCGTAGTATCAAAGACTAATGAAATGGAGGGCAATTTTGTTTTTAATATTATATGATCTAGGCAGTTGTTGCCCCGGGTTGGTAGGGTATGAGCAGGGAGAAAACCGTGATAGGCCAGGCAATTCAGATATTCGTGAGAGCGTGTGTCGTCAGTAGTAGGTTTTATATCTAGGTTAATATCACCTGCAAGAATAACAGATTTAAAGTTGTGCAATGATGAAAGTATTGTATTTAAGGCTGTTAAAAAATTATCAATATTATCGTGAGATGGTGAACGATATATACAGACAACTGCCACGTCCGATTTTATTTTAATTATGAGGCCAGACGCGGATAATCCGAAGTCTGGTTCTTCACTTGAGACAAGTAATTCTGATTTGATATATACTACCACTCCATCGCTTTGGTTCAGGTGTTTGGTGCTTTTTAGTGTGGTATAATTTTGCAGCATTGGAATGTTAGAGTTACTTGAACAGGGCAGCCAACATTCAGTAAGGACTACCAAATCACAGTCCAATGATATACGGTGCATTAGGGTTTGTATGTTCAAAAAGTTACGATTTATTGAACGAATATTTTGAGATAGTACTTTTAGAAATCTGTTTGGGTGTTTTAGTATTGATTTAGTGTTCTCCGGGGCACACGAATGTGTAACAGATACAGAAAGTTCATCTATTTGGTCAAGTAACATGTTTACGTTATTATTCATTTTTAAAAGAAAATACAATCAAAGTTATGGGGAAGGTTGGGTGTCTAGTAAAATTTTCTTCGGGGTATCTGTGGGTGAAGTAGGAGATATTTTGACTAATTAAGTAAGCAGCAGTATAATAATATTTCTGATACCACGCATTATGAAGCTTGTTTTTTTCATTAATTTGAAACATTATCGAGCAAAGCAAGGCAAAAGTGTTGTGTGTTGAGAATGTGATGTAAACATGTAAAGAGTATTGTGCATTAAAAATGTAATTTATGTTGTTATTTTGTAGTTGTGTGTGAAAATTACAGCTATTTAAGTTACATGCATTATAAATCACATACTTTACTTGAAGTTTAATGAGATTACAAATAAAATTAAAAAGATAATATAAAAAATACTTATTAGCTAGTCATGAATTAGTGGAGGAGGCCAGTTGTTCCAGCTGAAGTTCACTTTTTATGAGGATTGCTGGACTATCGGGATTCTTTTTTAACATGATCCGTCCATTTGTCGTCCAACAGAAGCAAAAGTTGTTTGATTTTGCGTAGGTCCTCGCAAGGTAGAATAGTCTTCTAGTGTGCTGGGTCAAATGTTCGGCTATATATACAGGACTTTCGGATGTAGCTTTCAGACCCAAATGGGATGAGCACACTTTATTTTTTGGGTTTAATTTGTTGTATTCCTTAACTGCTGTCAAGAACTTGGACTTTTAAAGCGTATTAGAGAACTCAATGATTATATTCGATGTCGCATTTTCTTTTTTCGATGGGAGCCTGGTAACATCACGAATGCTGGTGGATTCTGTTTGCACCTTAAGATGGTTCGACAGATGCTGTATCATGTCGTATAGCATTGTTTTTGTCTCAGTTTGTAATTTAGGCACATTGCGAACTTCGATAGAAGTTTTTAGAAGATTACGCTCGATTTGTTCGACTTTATCTTCTAGTGTAGATAACTTAATGACCACTTTGTTGCGTTCTTTTTCTAAGTTAGTAATTTTGTTTTCAACCGAGGATATTTGATCAGAAACAAATGTTAACGATTTTTCCAATTCACTATTTATATCCTTTAATTCCGTATAATGTTTCTTTATTTCTACAAGATGGTCTTCTAATTTCTCCAGGCGTATATTTTGAGCGCACATCATCTCGTTTATCATCTCTCGCATGTCTTTTTTGAAGCTTTGCAGCTCATCGCTCGTAGTGTCATCTGACAAACGTTTGCGTTTTGACCGTTTGGAAGTATTGTGTGGCGCGGGGTCATTTATACAAAGTGGGACATCTGAATCAGAGGGTTCGGTTCCCATTGGAGGAGTCCTAGGTGGTGTTTTAAACATTTCAAGTTTGTATTTATGGTTCCCCTGTACGCTTCCGCTTTTAGATTGTGGCAAGCGGTAAGGATGACGTCACTTAACGTGTACGTAGTGCAGCGACGCGATGCGGTGCGAGCTATGTGCAAGTGCGTAGCTTTCGAGAACCATGCGTCTCACCTGTTGCTGTCCTGTTTCTTAGTACGATGAGTCTCCACAACTTTATGCGCGCCTAGTACTTCACAGAATTTATTTTTAGTATTTATTGGTAAAAATATATATTTTTTATTATAATTATTTTCGGAACACACTTTACGTGCACACGTCTATCAACTTTCGCTGTCCAGAGGGAGGGGGATAATATACCTTGTCTACACATTTTACCTTAGCTGCGCTATCTTAAGCAAATAATATCATAGGTTGTTTAACTTTTTTAGGTATATCGTTAATGTAAAGCAAAAACATTAAGGGACCGAGGTCACTACCTTGTGTTACTCCAAATTGAACTTCTCTGCTATCAGATCTATATCTGTATTCTAATTTACGTCGCAGGCATACTCTTAAAACTTCTGTGTATTGTTTTCGGTGACTGAGATACGATTTTATAAGATTTAAAATGTTTTCTCTGATCCCTTATCTGTATAGTTTCTGTAGGAGAATTTTATGATTAACATAGTCAAAAGCTTTAATCATGATCAACATAGCACATGTACAATCAGAGCTCAAGAGTACTTGATTTCTGCTATGAGCTGAAGGTTTATGATTTACTCGCTGACGCCTTAACAAAATCCTTTTGTTCTTGCGATGTTTCTTTACAAAGTTTTATAACATTCCACAGTCAAATACGGACCAGACCACGGACTTACTAAATTTGGCATAATTATAAGGGTTTAAATTAATTACCGCTACAAAAGAGGCAACGAAAGACACTAATATTGTCTATGAAGACTTGACTTCTTTTAAAACTACACTATGCAAGTTATTTTACGGAACTAAGCTCGGTAGGTTCTCAGCGAGCACCGTTATAGATATGATATAAAACAACCAAAACAGTTAACAACTCGTCGTTTATGTATTTAGACATTATTATATTATCTTTCTCTTATACTATTATTTTAAGGTAGTGTTATTTACTATTTATACTAAACTATATTACTTACATAATCTTTTTTATTAATCTAAGCAGTCTGGTTATTGGCCTAAATAGATTATCAAAATCAAGTTCCGCTTATTGCAAATGAAATACTTGTTTGTCTGTTATTAACAGTAATCTGATACAGACCCTAATTAATTATTTTCCTTCTCATACTCTTCATTATCTTATCTTACCTACATACGTTTTAATTGTTTAAGTATTCTACCACTAAATTTGTCATAACCTAACATAGCTTGTTTGTTCAATTATTTCAATAATATTTTTCAGATTGGGTTTTCCCAGAAACTCATGCTGACCATTCATAGAATATGTAGCAAATGTTTACGTATTGTTTATTATTTGGTGAAAATTTTTAATATGTTAAATTTTATAAATAAATATGTAGGTTCTTATGTTCACCTTTAAATTAATTTGACAAATTGGTTGGAGCTCGTATTAGTAGACACTCCTACCTACCTAGTAAATACCATAGTGTTGAACCTAGGTAATGTCATAATGACGCATATGGATCAGCGTAATAAAACTATGACATCTTATTGCGTAAGCGTACAATGATTTCAGATAAAATGATAATAATTAAAAGATTAGTGAAAGATTAATATAGCGATGAATGAATCCAAATTAATTATTTCATCAGACTTCGTAATTATATGCTGTGATTGCTGACATGGTATGTTCAACACTGCGACAAATAAAACTAGGATTTTTCTACATATTTTAAGATTATTTTCTTCTCAATAAATCTCATAGTTATTTTCATTTTCTAAAGTTTGGTTCACACCGACGACTACGACGCACATCTTAGGGGGTAAGAAATATGAAAATGTATGTAAATTTCAGACACAGGCGAGTTCTCCGACTCATAAACGTTTGAATTTGCAGTCAAAAATATAGTTGCAAAATTACTCGCCAATATTAGTCTTCGATTCTATGGGTTGCAGCCGAGGTCGGGGCAAATGTATTTTCGAATTTTTCATACAAAGAAAAAAAAAGGTATAATTTTTTATTTTAGATATATTTCGGGACTTAATCGCGTGAATTATTTAAAGGTCATATATCTAATATGTATAAAAATCGCGAAAGTTTAAAAATAATATTTTTTTATTTATTATTATGACGTTTTGATGTATGACTTGTTGCCATGATCCCATCCCATGCTGTAAAAATTTAAAGGTTTTTGATTAAAAAAATCTGGCAGATAGTTTTGCAGTGTTCTTTTAATGTGGCTTTTAAAATGGCTCGCGAATTCTCCAAACCACATGTCCAAGAGCATTTTTTTATAAAAGCTAGAACGAGACACACATTGATGTAAGTGATGCGACGTTTGAAAACGTTACATCGAGTTAGTCGAGTATAGTCGGTTATTAAAGCGAATACATATATTAGTTTAAAAGTTATTCAAGCAAAACCATGAAAATAGACCCCCCCCCTTTATCTTCGAAGCTACTAAGCCTAATATTTTTGAAAAAATATAAAAGATAGGTTCTGTATCTAAGATATGAACATCTAATTTGAAGAAGAAGTCACCTGTCTATTTGGTCTAGTGGCATAAATTCGGTACACAGTATTGGTGACAATTGTGTAGCGGTGGGTTCGAGCCTATGGTATACAATCGTCTTTTTGTGAGTTATTTCAAAAGACCAATAGTTATTTTTTATTTGTAGGCCTAGGATATCAGTTCCTATTTGCATCAGTTATATTTTTTATCTGTTGTCCCTACCGATTTCCAGTAGATCGTAGGATCTACTGGAAATCGGTAGGGACAACAAAACAAAAATAGATAAGAATAATAGCCCGACCAAACTGGGCACCAAAAAAACTTTCTCAATATGTATCTGGCATTTTGAAGATGAATATATACGCAAAAGAAATATGAATACAGTTTTGTTGAAAGAAGCGATTTCTACTTTGTACCAGTAAGTACATTTTTTTAAATGCTCTATTTTACGTACCAAGCTGGAATTGCCATGGTAGCTTTGTTTTAATGAGATGCCTAAAATTAAGTCTACGACAAATTTATATAGTGGTCGTTTAGTAGAGAAACATGAGAGGTTTGTAATGTCGCAATCGTGCGTAAATCGAGACATTACTCCGCCACTGTCGTCATCTTTAGGCCAAGAAGATGAGGTTCAAGTTACAGATTAAAGCAGAAGATAAAGTAAAACAAAAGCAAATACGTTGTTTGGCAGCCAAAAGTAACAGACTGGCTCACAAGTAACCAAAAACGTTTCTGAAGCTTCGCCAGCCGCTATCGCAATGTAATTACGATGGAATCCTGACTGCCAAAACACAGGTTTCACCTAACTTTGGAGTCGAAGGGGGTCCTCCGATTTGGGAACCTGATTTAGTGTAATGTAAGTTTCTGGGTACTGAGACGAAGATCTCATCGCAGTACCTACCTACAACGATAGTTATATACGTTCAGCTAATAAATGCGTTCTTGTTTTTTCTTGTCTCGTTTTCTTGATTTTTGTATGTTCCACCGTTCAATGAAGGTTGTAACGGCAATTAGAGCCAATGCTAAAAAATAATCAGATTTTCAAATTGGTTTACTGATTGTTTATGGGTCGATTTTGACAGTTTATAACAGCTAAAGTAAGCTCTCAAAAGCGTTATTAAAACACTCTTTGTCATTTTTCGTTCTTCGGTAGTATTCTTCCCAAAGACAGATTCTGGTGTCTGGGGTTCGCTCTACAACGTTTTCTGACGCGCCATCTGCTTGATGTAAGTTCCCTCGTAGACGATGAAAATTCACATCTTCAAGTCTCAAACTCGCTTTTTAATAAAAAAAACTACTATATAGTTAGTTTTTCAGTCAGACGTTTTTCATCGGCTAACAGCATGATACAAAAGGAAAAAAATAGTCCTTTTTTAGTTTTATTAGTAAAAATTAAAAAAAAAAAAAAACTTTAGAGGTGTCAAGGAACACCCGGATGGATTTTTTTATAATCGTCGGGACACCACACTGTTCAATGCAAAATAGAAAGACGAAACGAAAATAACTGGCTTACTTTCTATGAGACAGAGAGAGAGAGAGAGAGAGAGAGAGAGAGAGAGAGAGACAGACAGAGAAACACGCGCACGCCGCACGGCTTACAACTATAGCAAAAAGTGTCGTTATAACTTTTGGTCTTTTGAAATAACTTACAAAAAGACGATTGTATACCAAAGGCTCGAACCCACAGCGACACAATTGTCACCAATACTGTGTACCGAATTTATGCCTCTAGACCAAATCGACAGGTGACTTCTTCGTCAAATTAGATGTTCATATCTTACGCGTACGCCGCTCGAAGTGTCGAGTGTGTCGAAAGTGTCGTAACAACTTTTGGTCTTAATTTTTTCAGTCTAACCCCCTTTTGCAACGCGCCATAAGGAACTTCGTTCCAAAAATTACCTACATTAGGAACATCACAGCGTCCCAGAATTACGGTGGTTTTATCGTTTTTTTTTAGAGAGAACTTACGATAGTGTAAGTAGATGCTCTTACCATAAACTTATTCCCGAAAAGAAATCCTGGCGGCGCGGCGCCAGTGGTTAATAACAATAAATCTGACAGACTATAATTCGACTTCTAGGAAATTCGGCTTAGTTTATATCTTAAAGGGTTATTATGTAGTTATTTTTAGAATCAAATACGACAATAAATATTAAAACCGATAATTTATGATTATATGTAAGTAACGTAAATTGCTTTTATCATTATGGTTAATAAAATACAATATCTTAGTATTGGTACGGTGTGACGCGTTAGAATCATGCATAGATTAAGTGGGACTTAAAACTGAAGTGTTTGTGGAGACAGGTGCTTATCCACAGACCGGAACCCGCCAAATAGTAGGATAGTTGAATCATACCAGAAGGTACATCTCTTTGTTATTTAACCCTGAAAGCAGTATCTACTTACTATAGACAATTATTTTAGAGCTCTTTCTTGGTTGAAGCTGGGCAATTTAACTAAAACTAATAGTTACCTACATTAGCTGTTAAGCCCAATGGTTCGCTGTTTATAAAAATGACAATCACAAAACAATTTATTAGAAATCAAACCTAACTAATGATCACAATCCACTATTTATCTAACTGATCCAATGTGTAGAAATCTAATTCATAAACAGTGAAAATTTATTGTAGTAATGTTTCCAGAAAATACGAGAAATTCATACTAAATTAACAATATAATAAAATAATACGGAATCACAATATCAACACCGTATTTACAATTGACCGACATTTCTGTATCATTTGTATAAAAATAGGTTATTGTGTGACCTCATCAGATACCTACGTAGTGGTAGGTGCAAGACTAATCTGATAAAATTGTCTGTATAAATAGCCATTGCGAGCTATAACACAATACCACAATCTTGTGATATTTACAAGCAAGTGAACTTGGAAATAAAGTGTTTTTTTAACAGTGCTTTCTTCAAATAATCCAAGTTAGTATTATTTTTATACCAGTAAAGTGGACCAGTTAACAAACCTTATCGTACCTCTTGCTAGGCGGTATGCAGTTACCGTAGCCATTGGGAACTAGCAAAACTAAGGCTTGAGCCCAAGGGTGCTGCAAAGCATGTTTTAAAGAAGCAGTCACTGCACAAAAGGGACTCGACATAGTCTGATCATATTATTGTTAGCCCAGCAACTTCTTGATAAATTCTTCACTCGCAACTCCACATTATCAAATTCTTACATCTCTTAAGTTGTCTACTGTAAGGTAGAATTACTTTATTTGAGTACTTGACCAACAAAACTTATTCTGTCTCCTTTTTTTCTCTTCCCCTTTCTTTTATTTGTTATATTTAACGTTAATTTGTGATTATATTACAGAATGCAGTCTCCAGTAGCATTCACGAGCAGCGTCAGAAACAACGGCGTTCAGAGCTACTGCATCGCACCAAGACCGTGCGTGGGAGCCGCTAGACAGCTCCCGCTGTACGCCGCCGCCGGCAGCTACCAGACGCGCGCGCCGCTGCCCTTCCAGCCAAACACGTGCTTCATGCCAGCCTCAGCCATCCGCAGCATGAGCAACAACTCGCCGAGGAACTACCCACACAATTATCATTAAACAAGTGACGCTAAGTGACGCAACTGGAATCTCGAGTAGTAATTCGTTTCGGCTACCGTTTACTGCTGGATTAGGTTAAAAATCTCGTAATGTGTTGTATGTTGTTATTAGTTCTAAGAATATTTAACGTATTTATCTATTTATTTCTTCTCATGTTTTTTAAGATTAATATGTTATGTTATAAATGCAATTTGAGAGTTTGGTACATACAGGTATTTAAATGTACCTACTTAATATGAATAATAGCAATGTAGTTTACTTCTCTAATGGAATAATACAATTATAAATAATGTCTATTTTAAAATTTATAATGTATTTTCATTACTTACTACATACATACAGGTAGATACGAGTATCTATAATTGCATACTTTTAGTAGGCGCATTACCACATGTCCACATAACGTCTTCTATTAAGGAAACAATTGACGATCGACCTAATAATATTACTACAAGATCACTCTGTAGTGATTTCAAAGTCTGAGATTGTCACAGAGTCTAGATATATTTATTTAGTAGTTCTTCTTCTTAGCGCTAAAACATTATTTATGCAACAAAAAAAGTTATACATATAATTATATTACACTAATTATTTATTCAAACTGCATAACAGTTTGTTGGCGAATACACTTACTTATTCATAAGTATAACATGTAACTAGTCCGGCCATAAATACTGTTACACAAAAACTTTTATTTTTTCAACTTTTTAATTACTTTGAATTTGGAAAGCGTTTATTATTTCTAAAAGTTCTTTCAATTTCGCGCCATTTCAGATATTTTTTCGTGTTTATTATATGGATTGGCGTGTTAAAGTAAATCGGATTGCGGTGATCGCCTTGCACAAAGTGGGTATGGAGCCGTCGGTCATATTCCAGACACTTCAAAAGCTTGGTATCAGCCGTATGATCGTATATCGTACTATCAACGGATACAAAAACACTTCCTGTATCGAAGACCATAAAAGATAGGGGCGGCCGCGTGCTGTTAGAACTACAAAGGCTGTTAATGCTGCTAAAGCCAGAATTCATCGAAATCCCATTAGGAAACAAAAAATCTTATCACGTGAAATGAAGATTCCCGCTAGGACTCTGTCACGTATAATAAAACAAGATCTGAAGCTCGGTGCTTATCGTCGATATACAGGATATGCCCTAAATCAATCTTTACAATTAAAGAGAGTGGATCGATCAAAATACCTTCTGTTGCGATACGCAGGTGAAGGGCACAGAAATATCCTCTTTACCGATGAAACAAATTTCACGATTGAAGAGCACTACAATAAGCAAAAGGATAAGGTGTACGCTCATAGTTCTAAAGAAGCTGCTCAAGTGCTCGGAAAGGTACAGCGTGATCATCATCCTGCGTCAGTGATGGTTTGGTGGGAGGTGCACGCATGTCTTATCAAGGCGACACAAAGCTACATTTTTGTGAAAAAGGAGTGAATACTTCAGCCAAAGCGTATCAAGGAACAGTCTTTGATCGTATTGTGAAACCTCTCAGCAATACAGTTTTTAAAAAAGTAACGTGTACTTTCCAGCAGGACTCTGCACCTGGTCACAAGGCACGAACTATCCAAGCCTGGCTTGAAACCAACGTTGCGGACTTTATAAGAGCTGAAGACTGGCCCCCATCTAGCCCAGACCTCAACCCTTTAGACTGCCAATTATGGCCAGTTTTAGACATAGCTTTGTCTAAACGACACGGCGACATTGAGTCTCTTAAAAAATCTCTGGAGTAAGCAGTTGCGAAATTTCCCATGGAAACAGTGTGTAATCCATAGATTCGTGGCCAGACAGATTAAAGGAAATATAAAAATATTGTTTTTATTTTTTGCTGGAACTTTAATAAATTAGTAATATTACATTACTTCGCAAAAATTGCATTTTCATTTGTAACAGAACTTTTAGCCGGACTAGATATACTTATTTACTATATATCCTGTTAGCAAAAGATCCTAATCCTATTAGTAGAAGAGCTGATGGTAATTTTTGGGTACCTAGGTATTTGAGGTACGTTGAAAGTTTATCTTATAACTCTCTTTTATTATCCAAGCACAGAACCACAGACTTGGCTGAGATATAACGGGGCTAAATCTATTAACCCTTATATTTTTATAAGGAAACCATTTTTTATAAAGAAAATATACTTTAAACATTTTGAGTTTTTTGTGACTTTAAATTTAATATTTAAAAATAAATAAGCCAGTCTTGTAAACCACAAGCGTAGTTAACTTTATAAAAAAAAGGAGTATCAATAACAAATTCACTAAAGAAACCGACCGCAGCGCTCTCCCCACCGCTCAGGTGACGGTGAAGCGATGCTAAGCCACACCTCCTCGTCTGATATTTCTAACACGGCCTATCCTGACGGCGAGTCGTCCTCGACCGCTTAATCTTGGGTGAACGGCTCCCTACAGTCTTGGGAAGTCACAAGGATCGTCATCATCTGTTAACAACACAAAACCTTTGTTAGATTTGATTCAGACATTAAGTCATTTCAACTTTTATGACAATTGTCAGCCCCGCCACAAATGTAAGTGTGCACACAGCGTGCGCACACAGCGAGGGTTGCGCCTGCGCTTACAGCAAGGGCGCGTGTGCGCACACAGCGAGCGCTGCGCCAGTGCCCACAGCAAGAGCGCGCGTCCGCACACAGCGGGAGCTGCTAGACCTTGTACGTGTCTCAAGCCAAAGTTGAACTTTCCGGAACTCTGCAAACCAACAAATACAAAATCATCAAGAGCAAGAACTCGTGACTGTTTACGCATTCAACTGCCATGACTATTATTTATACAACTATGAGGTATGTTGGACTTGCCTTAGCACCATCAAGGCCTTATGATTCGCAAGGAAATTTTCCTGGGCTACATACCTTTTAAGCGCCCTCAAATAAGTGCGGGGGCTTCGATTACAGCAGTCAACACTAATAAGTACGAGAAGTTCCTTCTCTAACAGAAATACTACCGGTTAGTTCAAGTTCAGTCGGTACTTAAAACAATTTGGTTTTCGGCCTATGCACTGGACCACCCATCAACTAGCACGCGTAACAAAATACATTGCTCACAATCTAAATTGCAATGTACTAACAGGTATGTTTTTACTTGATATTGAAAAAGCGTTTGACTCAGTTTTGCACAACGGCTTGCTTCATAAAATAATTAAGCATAAAATTCCCTTAAATGATGTGAAACTCTTGCAATCTTACCTAAATGCTCGCCACTTTGCTGTCTATATCGACACTGTTAAGTCACCATACTTTACTGTTCCCGCTGGAATTCCGCAGGGATCTGTGCTTGGGCCCTACTTGTTCATTCTGTTTGTCAATGACATGCCAATATAAAGACAGACTAGTTTGGCGTGTTTTACCGACGATACAGCCTCATACTCGTCAGATTTTGATACTGATTTAATCATTAGTCGATTGCAACTGTCAATCGAAAATCTATACAACTTTTTCACTAAGTGGAAATTAAAGATTAACGAGTCAAAGACTGAAGCCATTATGTTTACTCGTCATCGAAAGCCGCCTATACGTAATCTCAAAGTGGCAGGACCTTACACCATAAGCTTAACTGGACTCTGCACGTTACCAATGTCCGACTAAAAGCAGCACGAGCTCTTGGAGAGCTTAGTCCTGTTTTAAACCGCAGAAGCAAACTAAGCTGTATGACTAAACTAAGAATTTACACAACATTAGTTAGGCCTATATTATCTTATGCTTACCCAATATGGAGCAATACATGTATAACTAACCATATAAAATTGCAAGTTATTCAAAATAAAGCTGTTAAGATTGCATTTAATACTGCTTTTTGAACTAGTTTACATTATTTACATAATTAACTCCAGTTTCGCACTCTAAGAGAATTTATTTTAAAATTAACCGTAAGTTTCTACAACAATATTACCAAAAATCCTAACATCTTGATTGCTAATATATGCCCAACTAGCCCCAGTGATCGATCACATGTCGATAGATACGGTACGAACCGTACCACATCAGTATCTGTTGCACCGCTATAACTGGTTTCGTTCAAGCTCTCACCAATCACAGCATTGACGTTCTATTGACAACCAGTATGATGCGCCACAACTGTGACGCACTCTTCTCGTCTCTCGCCGTACAGCGATAGATGCGCTGAAGGCACGGCAGCGCTCGCCACTAATTGTAGTGGATATTTACAGGAATGCAAAATTAATATTTAAGATGTCAAGCAACAATTGTGTATCTACAAACTACCCACAAAACTTAATTTATGTTTTTTTGTTGTTTAAGTTTATGATGTTATATTTTTGTACACAATTGGTTTTTGAACTTTTGTAGGTGTTCGACCTGATAAAGTAAATATCACATCACATGTTAAATACTTATAGAATAATTTTGGGTATCTTATGTTCTGTAAAATGTTTATATTATACAATAAAGGACTTTGAAATGAAATGAATGAGTCGGTACTAAGAGAGTAGCCCAGGTTGGCATCCTATCACATTCCGATGATTTGACATATCAGACACACGCTTCCACTGACGATGTCAAAAACGAGGCAACCATGTACCTACTTAACCGACTTTGTACAGTTCACACAGTGATAAAACATAATGACAACACAAAGCTTCGACTGGACCTCGTGTCCAACCAATAAATTGTCGAACCTGGGTGACGACGTGAACAGAAGTCAAGTTGACAAGCATCCGTATCCTGGCAGGACTGAGCAGTACCTTACCACTCTCCATTATACATCCCAAAATTCCTGACCTTGACTTATCAGCCTAAATACTATTTATGAATGTAGGCAAAGCCTGTGTTTGGCAGAAAACCGTATAATACAGTCCAGTACCACAGTACCAAATTGGTCTACAGCTCAGGATAATGCTATCAGCGGAATACACCTTTTTCGTTTTCAACTGCAACCCAAGGTGGTAATAGCATTCGAAGTCACGACGGATAGATGCGCGTGTATACGGATATCTCTAAACTTAACAACTGCCATTACAAAGCTTAGTGGATTCTATTTCTTAGCTACTTAAACCACGCTTTAAACGATACATGGAAACCTTTTTACAAATCTGACGTTTAAGTAATAATAATAATATTATTATATTAGTAATAATAATTCAGAAATTAAAGAAATATCGAAACTGCCATCAATTAAAACAACTACAGGTACTTTATAACTATTATCAAGGTCAAGAGACCCTTATACAACGCACCGAGCCATATATATTATGGAACACCTGTTTACAGTATACTTATGCTGTCACTCCAGCAATTGAGTTCACGAGCCTGGTCTACCTTCGCACACTACACATCAAAATCTAAATACTAGGGTCAAAACGCAAGATTTAATAATAGTTCCAGTAATAATTCAGAAATTGAAGCAATATCGAAACTGCTATCGATTAAAACAACTACTGGTACTTTACAAATTACTACCGTTATAGTGATGCTGCGTCAGGTATACATTGCTAGTATCAAGGTCAAGAGACCCTTAAACAACGCACCGACGCGAAACACCTGGGTCCTTATTCTTGTGCTTGTTTCGATTTCGCGGCAAGCCCGCGCGTTTTGGCGCATGCACGGTGCGCTCAAAGATGGCCGCGCGCATGCGCGATAGATTTCTAAGCGCAGCTTTCTATACACCATTATGTAAAGAGTTTAACAGTTAAAAACGCGGGCTTGACGCGAAAACGAAAAATAGATAGTGAATACCGACCCTGTTTACAGTATACATAAGCTGTCACCCTAGCAATTAAGTTCACGAGCCCGTTCTACCTCCGCACACTATATATCAAAATCTGAATACTTTGTCAAAACGCGAGATGTCATAGCGACTGAAGTTAGCTTGTAATATGAAAAAGCCTTTTTTGAACAAAACATTAATAGTAATCTAAAAAATCCTCGAGCTCTATGCAAGAATTCTGTTCTATGCGGGACATAAGAGAGTCCAAAATAAAATGAGTTGCTGATTTAAAGAGCCTTTAATTGCTATACCCAAAACTAACGAGTTACTAGGGCTACGGCTCAATGACAAGTGATAGCCATTCGTCCCTACATTATTTAAATGACTAGAACGCCTAATGAATTTATGGAGCAAAACATAATACTTATGTTAACTAAAATATCGGTTGTAGGCTGTGAGTATAATAATATTTATGAATGAATTTACTAACATAAAGGCAAGCATTATGTAAATTATATTCTAAAGCTAAAACTATAATTATATACTATTAAGTAAAACTACATAGACCGTATTAGGCGGCAACAAATTCAAATTCCTATTTCCTAAACGTCCCTGGTAAGGCCTTAGTAGGGACGTTTAAGAAATTTTATCGCAATTGACTTTTTTGAGTATAACAGAGCTTCCACTTGCGAATTCTCTCTAAAACCTGTTGAGTCAATAGAGGTATTTAATATACTCAAAGAGCTCAAATCTAATGCAGCTTTAAGTAGGTCGTTGATACACGTAGTAATAAAGTTACTTATTTCACTGAATTCTGTCCAAGAAACATGAACTTATCTTCATCGCACTTAAACGTAAGTCTTATGAGTTTTGTTCACAGAAACACAACACTTTTTACATGGAATATACATCTCCATTAACACTGCTATCGTAAAAATATGTCAATAATTACTTTTATATTACGTATTGTATTGATAATACGATAAACATTTCAATTATAGTTAGTTTACCATAGCTGCAAATTTGATAGCACGGCAGTTCAATTTACGAGTTTCAAGTGTCAAAAGGTCTAGAATAGGCGCATGTCAGTTTCTAACCTGCTGTCAAATTCAAAGAATTGACAAATAAACAATAGGCCGCTCGCCGGCTTTAGTGACTTCATCGCTGACTCGCCTGCTTTTTGGCAGATTATTGTTCGAAATTAGCAGGACAGTTCAATTTTCGTCTAAAATTGACCTGTTATAAGAGCTCATGGTACGGCCCCAGGTGATTCTACGTCACGGTGAAGCGATGCTAAGCCACACCTCGTCTGATATACACTAACAACCTCTTCAAGTGCGGATGGTAGAAGGCTTATTGGTCTAAAATCACTAGGAGTTAACATCTCTGCATTTTTAGGTATAGACCTTACGATAGCAGTTTTCCACGAAGTAGGAAACTTACTTGTTGGTCTAAAATCACTAAGAGTTAACATCTCTGCATTTTTAGGTATAGACCTTACGATAGCAATTGTCTACGAAGTAGGAGACTTACTTGTTGGTCTAAATTCACTAAGAGTTAACATCTCCGCATTTTTAAGTATAGACCCTACGATAGCAATTGTCCTCGAAGTAGGAAATTTACTTGTCACTATAGACCCAATAATTATTGACGTGAGCACGTCTAGCGTGCAGGTGACCACCATAATCCACATATCCAGTGACACACCTTCAATCCCTGAAGCATTAGATTTGAGCTCTTTGAGTATATTAATATTTGCTTTAATGATATACGACCCACGCCCTTGTCTACTAACAGCTGCGATAGTCCCTGCGTAGTCTACACCTACATTGATAAAAGAATAACCTAGTGAAAATCGATCACGGGGTGAATTGCCCATTTGAGGTGCTATGACTCGTCCTTTCATGCGATTTAGACCAGTTTTAATAGTGGTAAATCTTTTGTTATATTGGATCTAGGGTTGTACTAGCGTCATTGCTACTAAGGGACGTAAAGATATTGTATGCAACTCCCACTCTGTGCTCACTCTCCCAATTTCAGGTAAAATATTGAAATAAAACAAGGTGTGCCTTGGTTAAAGAGAATTGTAATAATGACCTTTAACATAGGGGTCGAATAGCGAATAACAATCACATTTGAGCGTAGGTAGGATAAACTTATATCTATACTTAATATAGCACGCATTATTCCGCTAACAAGTTGCCATAGCATTTTGTATAGGCGTTTCTGAAAATGCCGCCGGGCGATGGGTGCGTTGCTTCCAACCCAACATAATTATGGGAACGTCAGGCAGCGGACGAATCTTGCTGAAGGCTCTTCTTACAATACCGCTGCTTGTTTTTTATATCTGCGGCTCGATTGATCCCGTCTGAACCAGAATAAACGGCGACAAATGCGACCCAACCGCCATTTCAATGGTGGTAAGTTATCGTCCTTAAGAATGACGACAGAATTTATTTTAGGGGTTCATTGACTGTCTGTCGTTTGGTTCGCTGCTGCAATTCCACGACGTACTCCCTACTTTATCGTGTCCAAAAGTGCTCACGAAGTTGCTGGATACGTTAGAAACGTCGGAGATGATTGTAAGAACCATCTGCGTAGCTTCGGTCTGGTAATGCGGTGAGCGGTCTCCCAATCAAAAAATGTCCGGGTGTGATAGTGGTCAAGTCGTCGGGGTCCGAAGAAATTGGAGTAAGCGGGCGAGAATTTAAAATAGTCTCGATTTGCACCAATGTCGAATTCAATTCCTCGTGTGTGAGATGACAATTTCCCAGCAATCGAACTAAATGGTATTTAGCTGACTTGACACCTGTTTCTCAAATTCCTCGGAAATTTGGTGTCCAAGCCGGGATAAAATGAAAGTTTAATTCATTAGTTATCAGGGGCTCCTAATATTAAAGGAATTAATCAATTACCAAATCCTCCAATTATAATAGGTTAAACTATAAAAAAGTTATAATGAAAGCATGAGCTGCAATTAAAGATCCAGGGTTTCCTAATTCAGCTCGAATTAGTAATCTTAAAGAAGTTCCTACTATTCCTCCTCAAATTAAAAAAATAAAATATGTATTAGAAATGCATCAACGCACATGCGCAGTGGACATCTTTTAGCGCACCGCGGATACGCCATCTCACTCGGGCTTTTTACGACAACGAAATAAAGATAACGAAAGGACCAGGCTCCAGATAGATTGCCTTTGTCGCGGAGCAAATAAAAATGGCAATATAGGCTTTAATGATATACGACCCTCGCCCTTGTCTACTAACAGCTGCGATAGGCCCTGCGTAGTCTACACCTACATTGATAAACACGGGGTGAATTGCCCATTTGAGGTGCTATGACTCGTCCTTTCATGCGATTGCAACGAACACATTTACGATAGCAAGACTTTGCTGAATTGCGGCTTCCTATAGGCCAATAAGTTTCATGAATAGTGCGTATGTAAACACAACTACCAAAAGCGCGCTCCGATGCATTAGTAAAAATATGTAATTCAATAATTGGCTATTATCGCAAAGAACATGACGTGACTGCTAACAATATCTGACCAAAGCTTACAAGTATCCAGTTACAGTGACAGTTGATCGTCCCAGGACATTTTTTCTCACCACAACTTTTGTAATATAATTTTCATACGTATGACACAAGGTGCTAAGAGACCAAGAGGATCAAATATTTGAGCGATCACTGATAGTATGCCGCGCTTTGAATTATGTACAGCGATCAAATTGCTAATCGGGAAACACAATTGGTCAGATGCTGTTAACCAACCGAGACCTAGCGTTTTACTTGGTTCAGCAGTGCCGATGCTGAGGTCTAATGACGATTGTGTACATCCACTAGCCAATCGTAAGTCTTTTGACCTCCATTTCCACAGGAGCATGCCGACAGCAACCATTAGTAATTTTTTCGCGAGTATCTAACATAGAATTTATTTCAGACCCAGAGGAGAATAGGTCGTCAGCATAAAAACTATTAATAATAATTTCAGAAATGTTTGAATCGATACAATCTAAACCTACTTGCATTAAACATCTAGTTGCAAGAAAGGAAGCACTAGCGTTAGCGTTCCATAGGTTACGGTATTTAAGTAAAAAGCCTTTAGTTGATCAGTAGAATTAAAACGCCATAATATAGTCTGTAAGTGACGATCATTAGGATGAACAATAACCTGACGGTATTTTTTTTACGTCAAAACGTATTTATGTTGCCTAAAACGAATTAGTATAGACAACAAATCATTCTGGACTTGAGGTCCTACCATTTGGATATCATTCAAAGAAGCTCCAGAAGTGGTCGGACTACTGGCATTAAAGACCGCTTTTAATTTAGTAGTTGTACTACTTTCGCGTAAAACACCATGGTATGGAATAAAATGAGAATTATTAATATCGAAAGCCGTACATTCAGTCATATAACCAAGTGAATAATATTCCATCATAAAATCTTTATATAATTTATCTAGTACAGATTTATTTCTGCTCTCCAAAGAAAGAAAACAATGCTTAGCACGTTGTTATGAATTACATAGGACTTTATAACCTTATAACTTCATCGAGCTGCCAAAACCGCGTAAGTTGGGTTTGAAGGTTATCATTATTGGAAGATTCGGGAGAACTATGTAACAAATAACATTTAATGCATTAGACGGCTCTGATGAATACCTGATAACAGAACTGGAAACTAACCACCCTAGTTTGGTTTCAAATAATAATGGCATACTATTGCCTAATCTATTTTTTTGTGTCTTTAATAAGTCCCAGAACACATCTGCGCCAGTCAGTAAGTCGATTTTACCAGGCATATGGAAGGTAGGGTCCGCTAAAACAATATCTGATGGAATGTTATTGTTTGACAAGTCTATACTCCCACTCGGAATTTAATCCTGTTTAAAATTAAAAATATCAATATCTTGCAGCACACATACTTTCTATGTAATACTCTCTTAGGATCTTGGTGGGTTTTTGGATTCAAAACTCCACTTTGATGTCCATATTGATCAAATCGTAAACAAAGGCTTCCAACTTTATGGTTTTATTAATCGTACTCGTACACTATTCAAAAACCATGCTAGTTATGTATAGTTGTACAAGGCGCTCATTAGATCGCAACTTGAATTTGCCACTCCTGTTTGGGATCCGTTTTTTAATAAATATAGCGATCAGTTAGAGTCAGTGCAACGCAAATTTTAAAATTTCTAAATTATAAGTGTTTTATACATGGTGTTCATACGAAACTTTGTTAAATAAATTTAAATTTATCACTCTCAAGGCGAGATGGTTAAACCTGGATCAAACTTTTCATTATAAAATTTGTCATAATAATTTTGATTGTAATGAATGAATGAACCAAATTCATATTCGCATTTAGAAGATATACCATCGATGAATACTCAGAAACCTTTCTGATAAGTAGTTTTGAGTCTATTTTACAAGATATAGGGGCACTTTGTTGATCAGGAGCTTGTGAAGGAGACCTTGGTGCCACACAGTATTTAATGATTTAATACGCAAGGTGCACATGTGCAGTATTTGTGTCGATCCATTGTTAATTCCTAAAACAGACTTATTAATGCGTACCGTCGGCAAACTTAACTTTTTAAACATAGCCTCTGTTATTAAGCACGCTGTGTTCCCGCTATCTAACAATGCGCGTGCGATATGCTCGCAATTTTTAGCATCATATAATTTAATCAATGCAGTGGATAACAAAACTTCACGGCACGCCCTACCAGTGTCAGCTGCGCAAGTGCCGCGCTGGCGCACACTATGCACGCTTGCAGACAGCGTCTGATTAGGTTGAGATGCGCTCGTCGAAGCGGTGCATTAATTAGCTGATATTATCATTGCGTGTATGCGTCGGCGTCGGCGCGCCCGCATTAACCGGTTTTAGCATAGGCGACATATCAGTTATGTGAATAATAGTGTTAAGTTTACGCTTGCTTATCTTACATCCTTGACGTTTACAACGGTTCGCAAAGTGTCCACCACTAAAACAATTAAAACATACTTAAATGATGGCATTAAATTATATCGTGATTGATAAGAGACAAAAATTGTGAACAATAATTAAGATTGTGTTTGTGGCTTTCACACATAGGACAGTGTTGTTAACGTGAACGTGAATTATCTTGGACAGAAACCATAGTTTTGTTTGACATTTTGTTTATTTGTCGAATCTGTATAAACTTGATTCGTACTTCAAGATATTTTTATGGTTTCAATTAAATCAGCCCGCTTCCTTAGAAAAGAAGTGAAACTTTCAAATGTGACGATTTTATTTTTATTTAATTCACCATTCAAATTACCTGTTCGCTTTGGTAGCCTCGGCGTTCGCAAAATTACTGATGTTAGTTTACCAGCGTTCTTGTCCTCACTTCATAGTTCTAAAGTCCGGTGCAAGTCTGAGGCCTTGAACGCTTGGAAAATGACTTGCCCAAACGTTGATTTGCCCACTAACCTCTTCGCCCAGGGATAGTGGGACGGCCCGTTCTGCAGTTTAGTGAGATAATACCTTTTAAATACTACATCAAATCTTTCAGAGCGAGCTCGCTTGCTGGCTGTGGGTGAATGGGAATCAGGTGTTAGGCTCCAGGTTCTTCCATCGTCCAACATAGGCCTGCACGCCTGCTTGCGTTTAGGTGCCCCATGTGTCTCTCCTTATCGATGCCACTGTGGAAAAGCCGTAGGCAGCCTTGGGCATCGTGGTCTATCATGCAGCAGGAGCGCAGATCGCATATCACGGCACGCTAGCCTTAATGACATCATCCGTCGGGCTCTTGTCAGCACTGGTGTGCCAGCTGTTGCTGAACCTAATGGTTTGGCACGCAGTGTTGGCAAGAGATCGGACGGTATGTCTTTGCTACCTTGGAAGATAGGGAGACCTTTGGTGTGGAATGCAACCTGCGTCGACACCCTAGCGCTTTCCCATCTTCCAATCACTGCGAGCTGTGCCTGCGCTGCTGCTGCATCTGCGAAGACTCTCAAACGGCGCAAATATAGTAATCTAGTCGGAGATTACATATTTGACCCGTTTGGGGTTGAGACGCTAGGGCCATGGGGTCAAAGTGCTCAACTTTTACTCAAAGTCACCAGCGACTTGTCAATGCATCTCGTGAACAGAAGGCTGGCCTTTTCTTTGCACAGAGAATAAGCATTGCCATACAACGTGGTAATGCTGCCAGCCTTCTAGGCACTATACCGTTTGACATCGATGGGGAGGAATTCTTCGACGCCTAACTCCTTTCTTTTGACTCCCTTTTTATGTAATCGTTTTTTTTATAGTTTACTAGGTAAGTTGTAAATAATGCTAATAAAGTATATAGTTCGTTCGCAGAGTAATTTAGCTTGTATGTATTAACATTGTAAATTTTCATTTTGCTATTTCTTTATCTTTATGTTCCTCCCACTCCCGAAAGGTACGTGAATCTAACTTCTTAGTGTCAATATAAATTAGAAGTGTGTCTCAATGTTTAACAGGTTCTTCTAAGGATTCTAATTCGAATATTTTTTTATTTTAATTGTCAATAAGTTGCTTCAAGCTAACAGAGAATTCTTTTGTTATAGGGTTGATGTTAAATATTGCCGAAATATGATTGTGAATGAACAATCGCTTGCTGTTAAACCTATCACATAACAATTTACAAGCATTCTCATAGTTATCGGCACAAAATTGTATAGATCGTATAACTACAGCACCCCTGTAACGAGGTTCTTAAATAATGGAATTTATTTATATCTTCTATCTCACTGTTCGGATGGATGAGGCTAGAAAACGTATCATGAAATTCCAACTAAATTTCGCATGATCCACTAAAAGTCGGTAGCTTAATGGTAGGTAATTTGACGAGTTTGTGTTTTTTAGAGGAACTTGAACTATTTTTGTCGCAAGAGGCAGAATAATAATTACTCACGATATCTTGCGCCCTAGCAAGCAACCTGTAACATGACGATTTAAACTCTTCCCTTTCAGAAATATTTTGATCTATATCTTCATTTTCGCATTTATTTTTTAATTGTACCTCATCGTACAGTTCAAAGATAGATTTAATCTTACCCATACGAATTTGTAATTCAGATGTAACTTTCTCGTTTTTTATTTAACTCTTTTAAATCGGTCATTATGGGAAGCAGGTGTCAAATGAACCTGTATCGGTGTAACAAACCAAGAGTTAATCATTGTTTTAACATTATAATAGGTACATAATATTCATTATTAACATTATCATAGGTACTTTTTGCCCTAACGATTAATTTTATCATATGTTTGAAATGTATAAAGCCACTGATGTATTTTTTATAATAAATGATTTAATAATTTTGATTTAATGGTTTAATTTAACAAGCACAAGTAGGTATCTGAGTTCTGTGTCGTTAATACTTACAACCCAAATAATTTATTGGTTTGGCGAGTCAATTTATAGTAATTGAGTTAACAACAATAGCTAATTAATTAAATTCAACAATATAATCTCGCAAACCACAAATCATTATAAAATATAACGAAATATTTGTTAACTTTAGTTAGGTACGTTAGACAATGATTCACAGAAAATAATAAGAAATGATTAAACACGTACATTTCTTATTATTTTTGTTAACACTATTTATAACTGTATTAGCTGAGTGCTGGTTGAAAATAAAGATAATTATAACTAATTATTGCAAATTTCCGCTAACACTCCGGATGAATGACCTTCACTTGACCCTTGCACGTAGCAGTGAAGTTGCTTAATCTTATTTTCCCAGTAAATCCTTATTGTTATAAATGTTGATAAACTTTCGCGATTTGTACACATTATTAAAATATATATATTACGGGTCTTAATCGCGTGAATAATTGAACGTGAACGGCCGTGGTCACGGGAAGACTGAGTGACTGAGAGACTGAGTCTTCCCGTGACCACGGCCGTTGCAATACGGTCGAAACGTCGGGCAATAAACAAGGTATTTTACCTTAAATTATTCACGCGATTAAGACCCGTAATATATATATTTTAATAATCCTTATTGTTTCTTGATATCAGAAATATTTGTAGTCCTCAATAATGATATATCCAGGTTCGAATGGACCATGTGCAGGAATCTCAGGTAAAATATTGAAATAAAATAAGGTGTACCTTGGTTAAAGAGAATTGTAATAATGACCTTAATTGGACCAATAGCTAATAACAATCACATTTTAACGAAGGTAAGATAAACTTAAATCTATACTTAATATGTAGTCACCGTAAGTGACGACGAATAAATGCACGATAAGTGGGCCCCATACAAGTATATCGATGTCTAGGTTCTCTAGCGCGTTTAGATTCTCTTTCGTTGTATCGTGCAGCTTTTTCAAGTTTTTCAGAGCCGGTTAACTTTTTTTTTTTTAATACAACTAGCAATGCGGAATTGGGCTCCATATTACTAGCAATCTTCTTGTCTTGCTTGTATTAGGAGTGGGTTTACGTTAGTAGTAAAATGGATACAATTTGACCCCGAGACCTCACGATTAGGCTACCGCCACCACTTAGCCATTAGGCTACCGCCGCTTATAATCGATAGACGGTTGGTTAAGAATCGTGTCAATGTAAGTGGTAAACTGCGATCGCCTATTGTTGTAGCTAGTTTACAGCACTGGAAGGTAAATGTTTTATTAGCGTCTCTGCATTTCCTCTCAACTTGGATTTCAGAAACGTCTTTTTCTGCGCTTTATATAGCGTAGGGTTGTTGTGAATCATCTCAATGTTCCGGCGAACTCTGGCAATTCAACTCGAGGTGTTTCAAAGATTTTTGTCCCTAACTGTTCCTTAAGGGGTTTCATAGACTTGCTCTCAACGTTAGAATTACTTATTACTCCTAGTCAATTCCTTGTCGATCGCACGGGATTGCCGCAAAAACGAAAAAAATAAATAAATAAGTAATCCCCACAAATTGTTTATTGTTGTTTTGTAGCAGTAGACGTAATCCTCGCAAATTGTTTGTTATTGCTTTGCAGCTAGACGTAGTCCCCGGTGGTGCTAGTATTCCGAGCAGCTGGCTTAAGCGGCTCAATGCTGCTGGTGAGACCCGCTTGTGGGAAGCCAAAAGCACCGATTTGCTTACGCAACCGAGATACATCACGCTAAGCACCAATTTTTTTAAAAGACCAAAATATCCAATAAGGCTTGAAGGATAAAAAAGTTGTTATGATACACCAAATCACTGTTCATGTTCCAAAAGAGTTTGTTGTAAATTAAATAGGTATTGTTTAGATATCTGAGTCGAACCGTTTGCACGTTACAGCTATTTTACTACGACTGGGTCCAAACGCGTTTTTTGTTTCGCGTCAAACCCGCGCTTTTAACTGTCAAAATCTTGACATAATGGTATATAGCGAGCTGCACATAGAAATGCATCGCGCATGCGCGCGGACACCATTGAGCGCATCGCGCATGCGCCAATTCGCATTGGCTTGTCGCGAAATCGAAATAAAAACATAGTGAATAAGGACCCTGCTAATGAATTGTCGATCTACTGATACCTTTAACAAATATTTGCGGTGTGAGCTATTGGCTCGTACAGATTAAAAAATAGAATATACACTATATTAACTATTCACTCTAAGCATCTACTTATTTAACATATCTCGGACTAAGCATGAATAAAATGAAAGAATTAAACGAATTCACCTGTAAGTAAAGTTCGATTCTGATTATGTGAAGTACATAGTCCGAGACAGAGATACTCCCACCCTCCCTTGGATAGCGGCGACCAGCTATCCAAGAGATAACGTTACCTGTTGCTCTGAATGAAATGACGTATCGAATTAATAACCGAAGATTTTTTTTTTAAATGTTTGTGCAGGAAGAGCCGACGGAATGGAACTACATACCTAGTTAATATAACTTCACTTAGGTATGTTCGTTTAATAATTTTATTATCACAGCGCGATATCATTCTGTGTTCTGCTGCGTAGAAGTGTTCAACCTACCTACTGATTAGATTAGCCGTTGTAGTAAACAAAAACCGGGGATCTCCCCGCGTACAAGTCTCCAACAACCGTTCGACCAAAATATCAAAATATCTCTGTAAAAAACAAAAAATAAATACCGACTTTAAAAAATAATATAATATAGGTACAATAATTGCATTTTTGAAAGATAGAAAAATTTGAATCCAGACTCAGGAATCGAACCCGAGACTTCCGTAGCCAAACCGGGGCCAGAAGCGAACCACCTATCTGGACTATGTTACTAGATATCAAATTCTTCTATCTCTTAATGCTTTCTATCTTTCAAAAATGCAATTATTGTATTTGTAAAGTCTTTGGCAAGAAATGCCTATAAAAATTACTTCAATATAATATAGGTACAACAACAAAAAAAAAATAAACATGTTAAAAATGTTTAATTATTTTTTGTTTTACCTATATTATAGGTACAACAAAAAATAATTAAACATATACCTTTATTATTATTTATTTTTGAAGTCAGTTTTTATTTTTTACTTTTAAGAGTTTCGTAGCCATAATGGCTAAACGCAACTCTTATTGTTTCGCCATATCCGTCCGTCCATCCGCAGCTTTGCTCAGAGACTGTTAGTACTAGAAAGCTGTGTAGACACACCATTTTACTGCGAGTACTAACCCGCAAGTAAAATGGTATGTCCATGCTCGTTTCTTTCCTCCACTACTGCAGTGATAGACCAAGACCAATAAACCAAGGTTCCGAAGCAGCAGCATTTATCAGCGAAAAGGCGGCCCAACGAGAACCTAGTGTTGAGATAACCAGCCTGGGATGAATCCTTTTAATATAAATTTGATCTAAACAACAAGAAAACACATATGCATCATTCACCAGACGTAAAAGAGGGACGGAGTTGGTGGGGAAAACGGTTGGCAATTTTGCTTCCTATTTCAGCCTTATTACTGACAAGAAAATGATATATAACGCTTTGAAGTTCGTGCCGCAATCAGAACGGATCAGTGAAGGCAGTCCTCTCCTAGACACAAATCGATCCAATGTGGCCAGAAATGCTTCGGTTGTGAGCAAAGATACCACTTCCAAATGAACGACCTTGGTTGAGAGACAAACGAAGACACATAAATAGACCTTGTTACTTTTACTGTTGCGAAGTATCGACGTCCTAACCATAAAGGAACCTGCAAGGTCCGTACTAACACCGGCAAATGTTCTCGTCTCCGTGACTCGATCGACGGGTAAATCTCCCATCAGAGGCTGCATCGTAGACGCCTTGAGTCGACAACAAAGACTACACTCCGAATTATTCTTATTGGACAAAATCCAAAACTCTCGCTGCAAAATGGCCAACAGTGCATTGCATCCAGCGTGCGAGTTCTCGATGTGACGATACATCACCAACAATCTCATCAAATGACCCTCTTTGGATAACAACAGGGGGTGGCGAGCCCCGTAAGAGAGGTTAGCGTTCTTGAGACGCACTCCAACACGCAAAAGGCCCGAACTATCCAAAAAGGGAAAACCTCAAAACACCCAATTCCCTATCAAAGTGCACCGTCTGTATTACACGAACCCAAGTGAGGAGAGTATACTGTCGTTCTTCCGGTGAGAGGATTGGTGCTGCACGTTTCTGCTGAGGGTGTCTACAATTATAACATTGGCGGTGACATTAATCAATTTCCCTAAGGAGGTGTGACGATTCAACAAGATGTCAGGGTTCAACGCGCATTCTTCAAACCCAACGGCGAGCGTTCGTAAGCCCGGTAGTGAAGATGTATCCAACACTGGCGTTCGAGGCTAATCAACCTCAGGCCGAGTTAACCATTCCGGTCCCCGCCACAGCAAATGACCAATCAAATTAGGGGCTTTGCAACCGCAGGAAGCGCAATCAGCGGGGTTGATATCGCACGGTACATGCCTCCATACTAGAGGGACTTCAGAATTATGAATCTGAGACACGCAATTGGCTACAAAGACCTCCAAAGTGTGGACAGATGTCGTCAACCAACAAATTAAAATTTTGCTATCTATCCATACATAGTTTGTGCGAATATGAATTGATTTGCCATGCGCGATAGTCAATGAAGTCCGAAGCGGGGCGACCTTGCTCTTTGCCATGATCAGGGAGACAGTCGCCTGACCCGTAGAGTCAACAGAACGCAAAAACACTACAGCAGCGTGGCCACGCTCCGAAGCGTCACAAAACCTGTGAAGGGCACATGTATTCTTACCTGGGGATAGTATAACCCGAGGCTATGAGAGCCTATTGACCTCGGGATAAGAGGGTTCCGAAAGGGGCTCATCCCAACCAAGTCTTGCAGTCCAAAGTTTCTGTAGAAAACATTTTGCTCAATATACTACAGGACAAAACCAACCATTAGGGTAAAACGTCCTCGCGATTGTTGACAGCACCAAGCGCTAAGTCCAGGCATGTGGCAATTCCAAATCGACGTTGTGCGTGAAGATGTCCTGGACTGGGGGCTTAGACAAATGCCACACACTTCTTTTTCCGCACACGCTACTGTTGGTTTTTGTTTACAAATTCAGCAACAGTCGCGTGACGTTTTGTCAACCTTAAGTCGAATGCATACATTTTTTCGCGTTAGCGTGTGTGAAAAGAGAAGTGTGTGGTATTTGTCTAAGCCCCCTGGTCTGTACTACACGCCGAGAATCGACCATCATGGCAGGGTTGTCAACATTCTCAAACAAGTGAGGGTCCTGCTGATGGTCCTCTGGTAGTCCTTCCAAAAGCGCAGGCGAGTTGGAAATCCATTTGCGCAACTCGTATTCAGCGAAAGCCACCAATTCCAATCAATTCGTTTCTCAAAAGTAGAGCTTCTCCTTCAGTGGAATCCCCTGTGCAAATATCATCAACATAGATGTCTTCCTTCAAAATGGCGGACGCGCGAGGGAACCTCAAACGATCATGGTCCGCGAGCTCCCAAAGAGAACGAATGGTCAAAAAGGTACTGGAACGAAGTCCGTAGGTATTCGTGTTGAGCTCGAAAACAACCATAGGATCGCGTCTTTCCTAGTAAACTACAAAAAAAGGAGTTAGGCGTCGAAGAATTCCTTCCCATCGATGTCAAACGGTATAGTGCCCAGAAGGCTGGCAGCATTGTTACGTTGTATGGCAATGCTTATTCTCTGTGCAAAGAAAAGGCCAGCTTTCTGGTCACGGTAAATGTCTTTGAATAAAAGGCGAGCACTTGGACTCTATGACCCTAGCATCTCAAGACACTGTTTGGCAGACTCTGTTCATTTTACGTTTTTGTGATTCCTTATTAAGATGTTTCCGTACTATAGTGTTAAGTATAAAAGCATGTCTTACAGTAGGGACTTTACATAGAGCATAGAGATCTTTTGTTGGAAAAAGGATTGGTTTACGTGTCATGCTGATGCAGATAATATAGAAAAAACTCCATCTTCATATAAAAATCGTTGTTATAGGGTTGATAGTTTTAATAGTTTGAAGTCCAAGCATTTTATAATAAACTAGCTGTCCCGCGCAACTTCGTCTGCGTAAATTTTTACACTTATTTGCAACTTTTCTTATTGCTGCTCTGCTCCTATTGGTCGAAGCGTGATATTATATAGCCTATAGCCTTCCTCGATAAAAGGCCTATCCAAAAGATAGAAGAAGGTCCTGAGATTACTGCGTTCCAACAAACAAAGAAACAAACTCTTCAGCTTTATAATATTACTAGCTGTCCCGCGCAACTTTGTCTGCGTAAATTTCCCCGTTTTTGCAACATTTCTCATTGCTGCTCCGCTCCTATTGGTCGTAGCGTTATGTTATATAGCCTATAGCCTCGCTCGATAAATCGGACCAGTAGTTCCTGAGATTATCGCGTTCAAACAAACAAACTCTTCAGCTTTATAATACTATTTATTATAGACTAGCTGTTCTGCGCAACTTCGTCTGCGTAAACTTTAGTATTTTTATTGCTGCTCCTATTGGTAGTAGCGTGATGTTATATAGCCTATAGCCGTCCTCGATAAATGAACTGTCCAACAGTGAAAAAAGATTTTAATTCGGATCAGTAGTTCCTGAAATTACAGCGTTCAAATAAACAAACAAAATCTTCAGTGTTATAATACTATTATAGATTATAGATGACAGTCAAATGACAACTGTCAATTTTTTTTCGATTATCCTAAGCTCACTTTCTCTAAAGTAATAGTTGTGAATTGTATATTTTAGCCGTCGGTCATAAAGGTTAATAATGGTTTATCAATGTTGTAATATGTTTATTTTTATGTTTACCCTTGGTTTATGAGGTTGATTTTCTGTAGGATAGTTTAGTAACGGTAGGTTATTATTTTTAAGGGTTAGATTTACTTCAAATATTTTGTATTTTCAGTTTTCATGCCTGATGAGCATTAATGGAAAGATCTGTACTGATGATGGCATCTATTACCGAATAAAGCAAACAAGTGTTGGTATTTTTTTCGGTTGGTTTCCTGTATTCCTGTTTAAAATTTTAAACAATGTATTTAAGGATGGTTTTTCAGTTAGCCATTGATTTGGAGTTCACTTTTGATTATTTTACATAATAATCAAGAGATGTGATCAGATAATCACCGATATCTCTATGGGCGAACTGTTTCACTAAAATAAAGTCAAAACATAAGCAGGAATTTTCTTCAGATGACAGTGCAAGTCAGGCTTTCCAGTCTGTTTATTGTCTGAGGTATGTTTAAAGATTGATTTAATTTAGTTTAAGTTATTGATCTAATACTGGAGCTTATTTACAGGCTTTTTGCCTAGCATCGTCGTGTGAATGTTATGTAGAGTATTTATTAGCTTAGATGTTTTAGGGTACGTTTGGTTCTTGGATATTGTTAGATTAAGACAGTCATACGATGTCTTTTGAATAGGGACAGATCAAGGGGGGAAAAGAAAAAATATCTTCGCCTGGTATAGGATAAAGTAAAAAATGTTGTGTGCATTGCCGAGGTCTCATGCAAATACATCATAAACGTAGGTCACGTAACCTCTATGTATGAAACTGTGTTTGATGTAATAGAAAGAGAATGAAAGACAGTCTAGGATTGTGAGTTTCATAGCCAACCAACAGTGGTGGGGCAACAGCTAAACTTTGTGTGGGCAATGATATTTTGCGAGGCCCTTTAGCGGCGCACGATTATGATTTATATTCAAATACAGTTATTTTGCAAGCGACAGTTCGCATGCGGCCTCGCCCGCGTAAATGATGTTACCCGCTTAAAGATCGATTTTTGCATTCGATCAAAACGTTGAAACATGTTTCTATTTAAACAAAAAAGACAAATACGACTATTTCACAGATCTAGCATTAAAACTGGCGGAGTTTTACAAAAACTTGTAACCACTATTTTATGGCTTTACCTCTGAAGTGCCGAGTGCCTCAAAATGTTTGCTCAAACGATAGCCGTAATCTGTCACCAGTCTGTGGCGCGGGCACCTGAGATACTCGTACCTTATCGTTGTTTATGTTTCAACGCTTATTTCATTTATTTCAGAAACAATTTTTACATTGTGTTTGTTTAACATATAAAAAAAAGGAAATACATGCACAAAACACAATAAATTAACAATTTATACAAACAAAGTAAATCGTCAAAGTAAATACAACTTAAAAAGTAGACTTACACATAATTCCGAGCTATGAAATTATATC
Source organism: Herminia tarsipennalis (assembly GCA_945859575.2). Lineage (NCBI taxonomy): Eukaryota > Metazoa > Arthropoda > Insecta > Lepidoptera > Erebidae > Herminia > Herminia tarsipennalis. Next base: position 14,943,676 of record OX243835.2, read on the forward strand.
ACAATTAAGTCATAGTCACCGTCAAAAATCAAAATTCATAATTCATCCACCGTTTATAGACACCTTTCCCGCAAATATGACCTTAATTTGTTTTTAAAAAGACTAACACTGTTGATGACTTTAAATTCAATTGGCAATTTAGTAAACATTGTAATAGATTGTTATAGAGAGAGCACTTTGACTCGCTAAACAAAATTGTGGAGAAAACTCAAACTCAAACTGTAAGTCTTTACGTCTTGTGGAGTGTCTTTTTTCTTTTTCTGCTAGGCTCTCCTCTTTATGTAGCTTTTTGATTAAATCTATTAGCAGTACAAGGATATATAGACTTGGAACGGTCTTTCAATCATGACTCCCATTATCATTTTCAACTGATCTTGAGAAATCACGTCCCTAAGCTCGCACTTACGATGAGTCCGTTTCCTATTCTTAGAAACTGAGACTATGGGCTTTGTTCTGTAAAATAAAATTAGACGGTTGTGTTTGTAATGTTATTTTATACAGCGCCTGGAACTTGTAGAAGAGTAAAAAATGCGTATTTTGTTGTGTAACTTTAACCGTTTACACAGCACGGAAGCTCTCAAAAGGAATATTTTCCCCGCTTTTGCAACATTTTTCATTGCTGCTCCACTCCTATTTATTATAGCGTCATGCAATATATATGCCTTTCTCGATAAATGGGCTATAAAAGCTCAACACGTGTGCAGTATGTATGCACTATGATTTCTGGGTTCAGCGCATTGAAAGTTTGGTAACGACGAATTTTCACAACATATTGATCCAGGCATGATCACCTCGCCTGGTCGGAGAATCCTCCCTTTGTGTTGGAGGGACTTAACACCTTGCCCTCCACAAGCGCGATGGTTTATTCCGTGTCTGGGTGTTATTTATCTATAATATGTATGTATTTAGAAATATTTAAGTATGTTTATAAGTTGTCTGGTTTCCATAGTACAAGCTCTGCTTAGTTTGGGATTAGGTGGCGTTGTGTAAGTTATCCCAAGATTATTTTTTTTTTTTTTTAATTGTGCTTCAAATAGTATTTTGTTTATAATTTGTAGAGCAGTACGTAAATAGATATTATACAAGCTTTGTATCTTTAGTCTTGTTTGCTTTGTCTTCCTGATATACCTACTACCATTTTTTTATATTTTATATTTTAGGTGTTATGCCGGCCACACACGCAAGGGTTCGCATGACGGTTATAAGTTTACAAGTTTGGCTGTAAAAAACCCTAGCATGTGTGGCCAGCACTAGCTCCCTTAGGTACGCGGGCACTCCATGATACCGGAGCGCCTCTCTGATGCAGCTGAATGGCAGAGAGTCGAAGGCGGTGGCGATATCAATAGATATCTCCAACAGAACTCCTCCACTGGCGACAGTCTCCTCCGATGCGGCCCTCAGACAGAGAATGGCCCCAATGGTCGAGCGCCCATAACGAAAGCCGTACTAAGCGTCCTAGTGATCGAGGCCGACCTCGTTCAAACGCCAGACGATGGGAGACCTAAGTCCTCACCGTATTATAGTGTAACATACATTCAATATTTTTTACATGGCTGGTGGTAATGTATGGTAGAACTACAACATTGTACTGTAACTTACATAATGTTTCCATATTCGCAAAAATAAATGATTTGATTTAATCTGAACGGGACGAAAGACTGGTACAGACAGAGTTTATTGGGTGTTTATAACACATATTTTATATCAATTTTACAAACTCAGAATTATACAACTCACAACATATTATTTTACTGTAGTAAATGGGTCTATGTGACAAAATTAAAAAAAAAAAAAAGATCAAACAGTTGATCGAGACTTATAAACGGGGAGATCCCCGGTCTTTATTTACTTCAACGGCTAATCTTATCAGTAGGTAAGTTAAACACTTCTACGTCGCACGAAATGATATCGCGTCTTAATAATAAAAGGATTAAACGTACGTTCACCTGTAAGTGAAATTCGATTCTGATTATATGATGTAGGTACTTAGTCCGAGATATATTAACTAGATATGTAGTTCCATTCCGTCGGCTCTTTCTGCACAAATATTTCAAAACAAATTAAATCTTCGGCTGGCAACATTCGATACGTCATTTCGTTCCGAGCAACCGGAGCAACAGGTAACGAAAACATTGAATGGATCACTTAGTGCTAAGTCCGTATCAATTTGGTTTTCAGAAAAAAAGCACTTCATCAGCAATTTTCAAACTTTTCGATTCTTTCCGAAACTTTTCTATGGATACATGAATAAAAAGTAGAGATGTATTGCAGTATTTCTCGATATGTCTAAAACTTTTGACTGTGTTTAATTTGAAATTCTCCTAAATGAACTCGATTGTACTGGAATTAGAGGTGTTGCCAAACCTAATAAATTCATATTTAAAACATAAGAAACAAGTAACGATTATTGAATCTTACGACAAAAGGACTAAAACACTCACTTCTGTGAAATCTACATTTGAAGACGTACTGGTAGGTGTTCCTCAAATGAGCATTCTGGGACCTTTGTTGGTTTTAGTTTATGTAAATAATCTTCCTAAAATAATAAACCACTTATGCGTTGTGTATGCCGATAATGCAACTATCTTTATTTGTAATGATAATTTAAATAATAATAAATACGAAAATAAATAATACACTTAAACCGGTAACTTGCTGGCTAAAAGCTAGAAATTTAAAGGACATTCTCACAAAAACAAAGCTGATAGAATTTAGAAACTACAAAACCAAACCATCTAAATTATATATATTGGAATCAAACACTACAATAGAAGAGATAGATCATATCAACTTTCTGGGTGTCACGATTGATCATCATTTAAATTGGAAGGGGCATTTAGGAAAGATAAATAAAAAAATATCAAACTACAGTTACGCCTAATTTATACTTGTAGAAAGAACTTTGGCTAACACTGCAAAGTTGGCTTAATATGGTTATGTATCCTCTACTGACCTACGGTATTATATACTGGGGCAATTCGTGTGAAATACAGTTCACCTTTTTCTAACAAAAAAATGCCTTCGTATTATTTAGATATAATATGCAAAATATCTAATCACTAAGATCTGTCTTTAGAAAAGAAGGTTACCTTACACTTACGGGCATTTACATATTGGAACTGTGTCTGTTTGTGAAAAATAATATTTCACATTTTGATCTCAAGTGTAATCATAAATCTAATTTAAGAAATAAGTATAAATATAATTTAATGTTACCACATATAAAAAACATGATTTATTACGAAAGTACATATCACAGCAATTAGAGTATTTTATTAAACAATTAGAAGGATTGTTCTTTAAAAGATCTTTAAAAAAGTGGCTAACTGATAATTCGTTTTACAAAACGCATTAATATTTTGCTGCTAAATAGGTTATGGTTTTTGTAATATCTAAAACCCATTATTAATTTACCTATATACCTATTAATTTAATTATGTATTGCAACGCCCGACCAGGTAGACTATTGAAACTAAATATTTGTAAACATCCTTTGTACACAGTTATGCAATAAATGTCTTTGTCTTTCGTGATTCGATATCGTATCGTATCAACCCAGGATAAAACTTGATGTGATGAGCACGATGATTTGGTCTCTGATTGAGTGTCATTTATCTATTTATTTATTTATTTATTTATTTATTTATTTATTTATTTATTTATTTATTTATTTATTTATTTATTTATTTATTTATTTATTTATTTATTTATTTATTTATTTATTTATTTATTTATTTATTTATTTATTTATTTATTTATTTATTTATTTATTTATTTATTTATTTATTTATTTATTTATTTATTTATTTATTTATTTATTTATTTATTTATTTATTTATTTATTTATTTATTTATTTATTTATTTATTTATTTATTTATTTATTTATTTATTTATTTATTTATTTATTTATTTATTTATTTATTTATTTATTTATTTATTTATTTATTTATTTATTTATTTATTTATTTATTTATTTATTTATTTATTTATTTATTTATTTATTTATTTATTTATTTATTTATTTATTTATTTATTTATTTATTTATTTATTTATTTATTTATTTATTTATTTATTTATTTATTTATTTATTTATTTATTTATTTATTTATTTATTTATTTATTTATTTGCTTAAAATGTAGGTTACATGAAGATGTTCAAATAATCGTAAAACAGTCCCGAATACATTTTATCATCTTGTGACATGCAAATTTCATACAATAATTTATTTTTATGAACTAAGAATTTAATAAAGTTAACAATGATATTCCATTACAAAAACAAATAATTAATAAAATAAAATTATATTCTATTACAAAAAACAATAATTACCTAATAAAATAAAATTAAGAATGTCCGAAATATTACTGAAATTATGTCAATTAAGTAATGATCGTAATTAAATAATAATATCTAAATGTCAAATGATAAACTAATTATTTCAATTTTACACTAAATTATTTAAATAGTTCTGAAACTGAATAGAAACATTTATCCATAAGCCATAATTTCAGTTTCTGGACGAACAATTGTTTTGGATATTTTTTTATGTCCTCAGGAATATTATTATAAATGCGACCACACATAGCAATACAGCTTCTACTATATAGACATGTTCTAGGGATCTTATTTAAAACCATCCTGTCTGGATCTCTAGTATTTCTGGGAAAGATATCTTTTGCCTTCTTAAATTGTTCCTGGTTATATTTAACAAATTTTGCCGCTTCCAAAATGTATATACAGGGAAAAGTTAGAATTTTAAAATTTTTAAACCATGGCTTGCAGGATTCCCATGGCGGTATACCTGCAGCTGCCCTAATACATTTTTTTTGGGCCAGAAAAACTCTTACTGAATCAGTCGAATTTCCCCACAGTACCACCCCATAACTAAGAACAGATGCTACATACCCGTAATACGCTGCTAGAATGGACTGTTGAGTGGAAGTCTTCCGCAGCTTGTATAAAACATAGACGAATCTATTGATTTTCGTACAAACTTTATCTACATGAGTCTTCCAATTCAAATATCTGTCTAAATTTAATCCCAAAAATGTCGTATTGTTGACTTCACTTATTACGATTCCGTTGTAATAAATATTTAAACTTTTATTACATTTATTGTAAGTGCTAAATTGTATATAATTAGTTTTTTTTAAGTTTACCTGAAGATTATTATCACTAAGTCATTTTATTATAGAATTAATAGAATTGTTAATATTATTATTGTAGTATTGAATGTCAGAATTATTTTTACATGTCATGATCAAGGATAAATCGTCAGCAAATAGAATACAAGGATATTTTGTAACATCCGGCAAGTCGTTGATGTATAATAAAAATAGGAGTGGACCCAAAACGCTCCCCTGGGGAACTCCATACCTATTAACTAAATATTTTGACCGATAGGCCTTTAATTCTTTATTATTATTAATATTTTTAACTTCTGCTGACTGTTTTCTATCTTTTAAGTATGTTTTTAGCCAGTCTAGTGCAGGGCCTCGGATGCCATACTTCTCCAGTTTGTTCAATAGTAATTCGTGAGAAACAAAATCAAACGCCTTACTCATGTCAAAGAACACAACAGTGACCAAGTTTCTGTCGTCAAGATTTCTGACAATGTTATTTATAAGATCAACACACGCCATTGTAGTTGACTTTCCTTTTTGAAACCCGTATTGCTGCGCTTTCAATATGTTGTGTCTCTGAACATAGCCAATCAATCGATTATACATTGCCGACTCAAAAACTTTTGACAAGACGGGTACCAGAGTAATAGGCCTGTAGTTCTCTAAATTTGATTTATCGCCTTTTTTATACAGGGGTTTAATCAGAGACAATTTAAGTGGACTTGGAAAGCACCCCTCAGTAAACGATAAATTAATGAGATGTGTTATTATAGGCGTAATTTCAATTGAACATGATTTTAAAACCTTGGTAGCTATTTCATCATATCCCTCAGCATTTGTGTTATTTAATGACATTATAATTTTGTGGGTTTCATTGTAACTAAAAGGCTGTAAGAAGATACTGTTGCAAATATTTGTTTTCAAGGTATTGTAAAGATTTGATTTACATGTGTTGGTAGAGTTAATAAAGTATTCGTTAAACACTTCTGCCACTACACCTGAATCCTTAAGAATGATGTTGTCTTTTTTAATATCTAGAATAAAATCGAATTGTTTCATACAGCCGGATTCATGTTTTATTAATTGCCATGAAGTTTTACAAACATTTTTTGAGCCAGATATAGTCTTATGGTTTTGATTTTTAATGGATTGGTCAATACAGCGGCGGAGAAGTTTTGAATAATTTTTAAACTTACTTCCCAGAAGTCCAAGTTTATCCATATAATATTGGTACCGTAGTTTTCGTTTATTTTTGCAACTTATTCTTAAGCCTTTAGATATCCACTTAGGCTTACGTATGTTATTTGATATTTTAATTTTGAGTTTAGGAAAGCACAGGTTGTAAAACAAACGGAAGGTTTCATAGAACAGTTCAAATGCACCTTCAAAGTCAGTTTGTTCATACACGTCTTTGAATGAAAGATTTAACATACATTCTTTGAATTTTTTAATATTTTCTATACTGTAATCTCTTTTATATATATAAAATTCTAATATTGACATCTCCTTTTTGTTTATAGGGATATTAAGTAACTGAGCAGTATTGTGATCTGAAATATGTAGTTGTAATAATTCACTTGTAGCATTATCAACGTTGGATATTATGTGATCAATACATGTATTTTTGCGAGTCGGTTGGTTAAAATGTAAGTTTAAATTGAAGTTTTTTATTAAATCTATAAGATGTTTAGTTTCTTTCTTATTTTTCTCTAAAGTATTAATATTAAAATCACCAGCAATAACCATTTTTTTACCGAGTTTGTGAATTATTCTATACAGCATAGTTTCCACTTTTGCAATGAATACATTAAAGTTAGAGTCAGGAGTACGATACAAACAAATGACAAACATGTTTTCTGATGGAATTTCAATACAACAGCATTCAAAATGCTTGTCCACAGAGTAATCATTGCTAAATTTTGTTGGTTTGTATTTTAGGCCTTTTTTAACCAAAATACAAACTCCACCCCGTTTTTGTTTAGCTTGTCTACAATAGGATGATACTAAATTATAACCAGTAACATTGACTATTTGTTCACAGCCTTCTTGAATAAACGTTTCCGATAAACATATTATATCCGGTTCCTTATGAACTTCAGATAGTTCGGCCAAATGTATTTCCAGTAGATTACGTTTGCTTAATAAACCAGCTACATTTTGATGTAATATTCTTAGAAATATCGGTAACCTGTCCTTATTAGTAACGAAAACAAATTTCTGTCGGTGTTTCCGGGGTGTCATCATGATTAGTCTTAGTGAATTGATTTTTCATAACTAATGTAGTGCGGGTTGTAGATTTGTTCAATATAAGACCACGGCAAGGCATTTCATCGCTTACATTACAAGTAGGATATGGCATATTTACATTATTATTTTTATAACTTAAAAACATTTCATTGTAATACTTACTATCTAGAATTAAATTTATTTTATCACATAAATCTAATAAATATAATTTTTTATTACGATGTTCTATTCCTGTATGCAAATAGGTACAATTTTGGAAATACTGGCAAAGATTTTTTGTTTGATTATAAATAATCAGTAGACATTTCTGTAAAACGAATATAATTATATTAAATGTAACCAGAAATAAATATTTGAATGAATTTATGTTAAAACATAAATTCATTCAAATATTTATTTCTGGTTACATTTAATAATATTTATTTCTGGTTACATTTAATATAATTATATTCGTTTTACAGAAATGTCTTAGCATTGTTATCAAATTTATCATATATTTATTAGGATGTTTTTCATATTCGCCTGGGCATAATATTATATAATTGCTCGAAGAGTCTTGCATATTGTTACATGATTTCAGCATGTCACCAGATGCTGCATTATATTTAATTATTGATGAAATTCTGTATTTTCCGTATTTGCTATTACTTCTTGTTTCTATTAGCTTAGATGAGAGACCTGCAACTTGACTTCCTCCGATTATTAATATTTCTGGTGTTTGCAGTGTTTTTTCATGACCTCGGATGTCGTTGTTAAGGACACTGCCCCGCGGTTTTGGTTTTAAACTATTGTTTTTTACAATTTCACCTGAGGAACACATTTGTGAGATACTTCCGCTATTTTTTTTGTTTTCTGTTTCATCTATTGCATTTTGGTATTCATCATCTGATTCGAGGCCTAAATCTGCGCTACTTACATTTAATATTGCATTTTGTTGTACTGCTTCCAAACGTTTATGTTTAATTTTATTCAGAGATCTTTTAACTGATTTTTTAGATATCGCAGGACTCGTACAGACTAATTTCAAATTGGTTATAACATTTTCTTGTTTGTCCGATTTATTTTTTAATGTGCTGTTTTCAAGCATTAGATTTTCTATTTCTAAATGTGCACTATCTAATTGCTTTTGTAATTGTTTTATTTGTGCTTTGTATCTTTCAATTTTTTCTTGGTATATTAATAAATTTCCCGTAGACAGATCAAAACTTCTCGCTATATTATTTTCATCATTGGAGGAATCCGATGTTAAAGACAGACTAAGAGATTTGTTCAATTTTAGTCCCTTTTTTCTCTCAGTTACATTACAATTATCGTCATCCATCATTTTTCTGTTTTATATTTTACTTTGACTACTTTAAAAAAACGTACTTTTGTGTGAAATGGAACGTTTTCCCAAAAGACTCGTATTCAGTTCTGGAGTTCGAGCGTAAATATTCAGTTTCTGAACGAAGTATGACAAGTGTCAAAATAAAATACTTGTTGTGATTGGTTAGTTTTCGAAATACACTTATTTGTTTACTTTCTGGTTTAAATGTCAACTGATTATTCACATTAAATGTTTTTATGCGTTAATTATTTCACTTATTTTATGAAAACCGTAGTCGAAAAGTTGTACATACCGTTACTTTAACAATTGTCCTCTTATTTATCAACACTTAATCACAATCATATCGTCTAATTCAGTGTTTTTGTTGTTATATGAAGTGTTCACTAAATCACTGATATATCATAAATTAGTTAATAGCTCACAAAGATAACGTTGTCACTTATTTTACAACATAAACTGAGCACAATTTTGTTAAATTTAGACGCACACCTACAGAAAATTTAGTTTATTTAACTTTAATTCGCGGAACAATGTTGAGATGGTGTTGCCGGTGCCGGTATCTATAATATGTATGTATTTAAAAATATATAAGTATGTTTATCAGTTGTCTGGTTGCAATAGTACAAGCTCTGCTTAGTTTGGGATCAGATGACGTTGTGTGAATTGTCCCAAGATATTATTTTTATATTATTAACACATATAACAGTAATAAATATTTAATGTTTTTTTTTTTCTATTGTGTGTGTATTTACAATCAGTCCTGGACTATAAGCAAATCTGATGAGCGCAGGATAGGGTCGGGTCATCATTCGTCAGTTTCCTCAATCTGTCAGTTTCTCTAACCGGTCAGTTTCCTTATTCGTCAATTTCATGATATTCTCAAAGTCGTCAGTTTCTCTAATTAGTCAATTTGTTAACTAGTCATTTTCCCCATCTGGTCACTTTACATAATACACCAACTTTTGTCAATTTGTACAGTTATGTTCAGATACGATATCATTTTTTTTGGTGTATGTAAGAGCCCTGGGGCAATAAGGTTCAAGGCGTGGTTTAAGGTTATGGTAATGTTATAGTTTAGTTATGAAACCTGTAACAAGGATATTCAGATACAAACTCGTTACTCTATAAATAACTATGCACAGCAAATAGATAGGTAATGTCAATGCAATGTCAGGTATAATTCATTAAGTACATCGTGAATTAATTAATTTCATATTATTTCAAATTATTTTTGCAAAATGGCTAGTGATTTAAAGTTTATTGTGTCTGAACGAAATAAAAAAGTTCTTTTGAAGGACGGATACCGCTACAATCTGGCGCAGACCAACAAAAATGGATCTACCTGGTGGAGATGCAAAAATAGGTATATGTGTAGCGGTAGCATTACATTTAGCCAAGAATCTGTCGTGACAAGGCACAGAGATCATGAATGTGAAGCCGATCCTTCTTCCAACATTGTAGCTGTTGCTATTGACGCTTGCAAAAAGAGAGTGCAGGAGGAGTTTGGCTCAATTCGACTTATTTATGAAGAAAGTGTGGATTACCTTAAAGACGCAGACTCGGAATTCGTGGACGATGTTCCAAAGTTTAATTGTATTAAAAATTCTTTATATAAAGCAAGATATAAAATGCATGGATTCAGTCAATCCACCTATAACACTACGGAAGAAATAATCGTACCCGAGATATTAGCCAAGGAGTTTTTAGTATTTCAAGATGAAATTCTAGTTTTCATGACGCCATTAGCGCGTGAAATATTAAACAGTCGGGACATTACTGATATATTTTTTGATGGAATTTTTAATACTCCGAAACCGTATAAGCAACTTTACACAATCCATGCCGATATAGGTAGTACAGCAACAGAAACCAATATTGTTCCTTTGATATACTGCCTTCTTCCCAACAAAACTGAAGATATATACTTACGGGTTTTCACATTTCTGAAAAATATTATCCAAACACCACAGCAAGTTCATGTTGATTTTGAATTGGCTGCTATAAATGCCATTAAAATCGTGTTCCCAAGTGTGGCGGTCATTGGATGCCAATTTCATTATCGTCAAAGCCTTTTGCGCAAAGCATCTGCTCTTGAACTTAATGCTACAAAAGAGGGACGAAAGCACATTTCTATATGCGCCTCGATAGCGTTTTTACCAAAATACTATTTTCAAGAAGCATGGCTTGCTATCCTACATCATACTCCTACAGGTGATAATTATCAATTATTTAACTCTTACATAGAGGAAACATGGTTGCAAAGATATGTAGATGTCCTCAGCGTTTACAATCAGCGCCATAGGACCATTAACCTTGTAGAAGCGTGGCATAATAGACTACGTTCAAGGTTGCCATCCAGACGATGCAATTTAAATCTTTTTATTTCTGTTCTAAGAAAGGAGGCACGACACGTTGATTTTCGAATCCGTCAGAATACTATTTACATGCCCGAAAGAAACCGAAAAAAACGATCGGTAGTAGTAGACCAACGAATTTCAAGTATCGTATCTGGTTTTGTAATAACGGACGTATTTGAAGACAATGGCCAAGATCATGCAGATATCTACGCTTGTTTATCCAAACTGGCACTAATAAATTTAGTGCGCAGGAATAAACGAAAAAACTAGATGGCAACATGATCAAAAAGGATTATTAGTTAGCAACGTATACCCGTCAACGGGTAAACACTGATAATAAGAATGATTTTTTGTTCAAATTTTATACTTACTCGTAGTTGTCCATTGGTTATTATAGCATATTTTTAGACCTGATTGTTTTTTTTTATCCTATGTATTTTTAGCATGATTGTACCGTATTGACGAATTGCATGAATTGACGTGTTAAGTTAAATGACGACTGAAGGAGAATGACGAGTAAGGAAACTAACCAATTAACGAATTATTTACAACTGACGAATTATGGAAACTGACCGGTTAGAGAAACTGACAGATTGAGGAAACTGACGAATGATGACCCGACCCGCAGGATATCATGTCGAGCGTGTATTCCACTGAGTGCAACTGCTCTTAGAATAGACTCCATTTAGTCAAGTTGCAGAATAGCACGCCATTTCAAACGCATTTCGCTCTGGTCTATTACTAACTGCTAAGTCATTGGGGTGATTAGCTAGTCTTGTTTTGTAGCGAATAATAGTGTTAAGAACCTCCTCTTTAATTGTTTTTATATTTAAGTTTTCACGAAATTCGATATTTGTAGTGTACCATGTAGCGTTTGATATGGTTCTAACAATTTGGTTCTGGAGTCTCTGCAATATGTTTATGTTGGAGTCGCTAGCGCTTCCCAGAGTTCCAGAGTTGAGCACCATATATGTAGGTCGGCTTTAAAATGCTTTCACATATTAATAGCTTGTTGTTTAAGGAGAGTTTGGAATTTCTTCCCATAAGCCAATAGAGGTTTCTGTACCGTATGTTAAGTTCATCCCTTTTACGTTTAATATGGGTTCTCCAAGTTAATCGTCGATCGAGGTGTATTCCCAGGTATCTGACGCAGTTTACGTGTTGCAGAGTGTTACTTCCGAGATTGACTGGAGGACAATTTTCTTGCCTCAAGGTAAATGTTACCTGGGCTGGTTTACTTGCGCTGGCTTTTATACGCCATTTGTTCAGCCAAGCTTGTATTTTGTCAAGCCCGTTTTACAGTGTCGCTGATGCTAGTTTGGGATCTTCGTTCCTTGCAAGAATTGCTGTGTCGTCAGTATAAGTAGCAGTTGTAATTCCTGGGGTTATATGTAAATCTGCAGTATAGATGGTATACAACACAGGACCAAGAATAGACCCCTTGGGTACCCCCGTCTTAATTTCATAGAAAGGTGATGTATGGCTCTCTTTTACTTGAAAAAGCCGATCTGATAGGTATGACGCAAGTAGTAAAACGTAACTGTGGGATATGTTCATTTTGATCTTATAAAGCAAGCCATTGTACCATACTTTATCAAAGGCTTGCTGGATGTCTAAGAACGCCGATGAACAGTATTCTTTATTTTCATAAGTACTTTTGATCACATTGTAAACTCTGTGTACCTGTTCAATTGTTGAGTGATATTTTCGAAAACCAAACTGGTGGTCAGGGATTATATTTTTGTTAGCCAATATAAACATTAGTAGTTGTAGCAATAGTTTTTCAAATAGCTTAGATAATATTGGAAGAAGGCTGATAGGTCGGTAAGATGAAATCTCATGAGCTGGTTTCCCTGGCTTAAGAATCATAAGGACCTGTACTATTTTCCATATTCTTGGAAAGTATTATATACGCAAGATGCCGTTAAAGAGAACTGTCAAGAATGTTATGGCTTTTTTTGGTAGTTGCTTGAGTATTTCCTTTGTAATTAGATCAAAGCCAGGTGCCTTTTTATCTTTCAAAGTTTTTATGACCCCCACACCTTTCCGGTACTTACAGGTTTTGGTGGTAGGTCTAATTGAAAGACTTGATTTGAGACGTTTTTCACAAGCGTTTTCAGAGTCAATCGCTTCATTTGGAGTGAACGAGTCGGAGAGGAACTTGGCAAATTCATTAGCTTTTTCTTGACCAGTTCTAACCCATTTGTTAATGCTTGTTTTTATGGGTGGTTTAGCTTCTTGTGGTCGATCCAGGGATTTTGTAAACTTCCATAGGGAATAGCCTGTGTTTGCATTGGGTGTTAACAACTCTAACTTAGATTGTAGGGTTTGGTCGCGCAAGTTTGAAAGTATGGTCTTTAATTCTTTGATGGCCCTGTTAAAAGCCGTTTTGTCCACCGGGTGCCTAGTTTGTTACCATATTCGTCTTAGTCGACGTTTCTCTAGAATTTTAAATTTTACTTCTAGTGGCTCATTTGCAGAAGTAGTTCTTATTTTTATTTTCAGAGTACATTTCCAACACGCCTCTTGGATAAGATTTGTTATATATATATATATATATTGTGGCATCCTCCATTTCCTCCGGTGACTTGAGTGCCACTTGCAGAGTGATATTTTCTTCAATATAATCTCGAAATGCTTGCCAATCCGTATATTTGTTACATAGCGTTTCAAGCGGTTAATACTCTATTAGGGTTGTGCTAATGGTTAAAATAACTGGAGTGTGGTGTGAGGAGCTGTCGATTCAGCTTTCAGCTTTGAAGTAATGTCTGGAGAGTCCCTTTATAATAAAAAAGTCCAATAAATCGGGCACTTTGTTTGTGTCTGTAGGCCAGTATGTCGGTTCTGGGGTCGAAATTGTGTGTATGTGGTTGATATCTACACTGAGTTTTAGCTGGCGATCTCTGGTTGAAATCAGTCGGGACCCCCAATAGGAGTGTTTAGAGTTCCAGTCTCCACCTGCAATGAACCTATGACCTAGGGTTAAGAAGAAGTTTGTGAACATTTCTTGGCTTATTTTATGTTTAGGAGGACAGTACACTGCTGACACATTGAAGTATCCACATTTGTCTTGCACTGCTACAGTAGTTGCTTGCAGATAGTTAGTTCTAAATTCAGTCATCTGATGGTGTTCAATGTTTTTTCTACTGATAACAGCTGTTCCTGCATGTCCTGTTCCATCGGGATGATTTGTGAGGTAAGTGTTAAAACCCTCAATTTTAATATTGCTGAATATCGGAGACACACTGCACGAACTGCAGTGTGTCTCCGATATTAATATTATATCAATATGATGTTCCTTTAGTAGAAGTTGTATAAACTCTTTGTTGGGTGCAAGTCCATTTATGTTCCATGCTGCAATTCTGATAGCAGTCATTTGGACATATTTTTGAGGAAAGTTGTTATGAGACCTAGAAGGGTGCTTAAATATTTAATGTAGAAAAAAGACCGTGCAACATATTTATGACAATACATACACTGATTCATAAACGCGGAGCCCAAACCGCTGGGGCTACCACCTAAAATTATGGCAGTTTATGGTTTTTATGTTGTAGGCATTCATTAAGAAAGGATTTTTAGATATTCGTCCCCTAAGGGGTAAAACAAGGGTCGTAATGTTTGTATGAAACTCCGTCAGTTTTGAAGCTGGATTTGTGAAATCGACGTATTTGCCTTTTTTTGTTTAAATAGAGAAACATGTGTTTCAACGTTTTGATCAAATGTGAAAATTGAAGCTAAACCGTGAAATCGTCGTATTTGCCTTTTTTTTGTATAAATAAAGAAACATGTGTTTCAATGTTTTGATCGAATGCAAAAATCAAACTTTAAGCGGGTAAAATCATTTACACGGGCGAGTCCGCAAGCGACAGTGAATTTAATATAAATCATAATCATGCGCCGCTAAAGGCTGCCACTGTTGGTCGGCTATGAAACTCAAAATCCTAGACTGTCTTTCATGTTATTTCTATTACAGCAAACACAAACGAGTTTCATACATAAAGATTACATCACCTACGTTTTATGCACATCATATGCCGGCGCCTCATGATTTTTTTATTTTTACATTTAATATAGAAAAATACGAATTTTATCCTATATCTGTCCCTATTCAATCTTTTATCGTTACCAGAACTACGAGACCCTGATGCGTTTTATGTATGTATTTGCAGGTGAAGATACTCATTACAGTACTTTAAATTAAATCAAGTATCAGGAGATGTCAGAAAGTGGTTTGTTTTTATTTTTTCCTTAAAGATTTCAAATTTAGTGGTCGGTCAGGATAGTAGCACGAGCTACTACAGAGTTATAATCTCTTCAGACAGAGCCTTCGTATAATTGGGATAGAACTTCACTTCAGGTAGGTTTGTTTAATCATCAATTATATTAATAAATGGACTCCACCAATCTTTATTATTGTTTTCATTCACATCTGCCATCACAGCTTTGTTCTGTTCAGCCTGTAGCACCTCCAGCTCACGACGTCTTTGATTTTGTGATTATTCTTGTACCTTGAACAGAATCAGGTAAGAATTTGTATCGTTATATGTAAATGGGCTAAGTCTTACCCGCCATGATAAATACTATGAATGAGGAGATTTTAATGGCATGAAATTTACAATCTCGACGCAGTACAGTTTTCTTCAATTGTTCTGCTTGAAAAAACTATCGCTGCTATCTTGTCTTCATAAAAAATATTGCATTTCATATAAAAAGTTTTGATAAACACATCATCTGTAATCATTCCTTTCGTGGCGATATAAAAAGCTCATAATAAAAATACATAATGTTCTCCTCTAGCGCCTGTTTTCTTTCATAGAACTTCATCGTATAGTCGGAATTGGAATGGTTCTGAAACGCAACAACTTTTTCTCCTCATCGTTTGTGATTTTATTAATCACGCAAAATAATCTTGAACTGGTCAATGAAATCGTCGACGGACTCTGACAATCCTGTAAATTCGCTCACTTTTAGGGTTCTGTAGCCAAAATGCCTAAACGAAACCCTTAAAGTTTCGCCATCTCCGTCCGTCCGTCCGTCTGCACCTTTTCTCAGAGACTGTTAGTGCTAGGAGGCCGTAATTTTGCATAGATATACATATTACTTACGCTGACAAATTGAAAGACAAAACAAAATCTTGAAAAAAAGTTTTTTTAGGGTACCTCCCCACTTCACATATAAAGTGTAAAAATCATACCGCCACTTTACATATAAAGTGGCGGTGTGATTTTTTTTCACCAACCCCATCGTGTGGCGTATCATTAGATAGGTCAAAAACGTTTAGGGGTTGGGAAGACACTTTTTAGATTTTGGGATCCTTTTATAAAATATTAAGCTTTAAATTGCAAATTTTTGTTAGAGTCAAGTGTCCCCCTTGCTCGCTAAATGGTTGATGTTGGATATATGAAAATATTTACGGTAGTAGTATATAGTGAAATTATAAGGAAAACTAACACAGCTTTAAGGGCCTTACAAGTTTACGAGCCAAAACGAGTTTCATACATAAACGTTACATAGCCTACGTTTATGATGTATTGGCATGAGACCTTGCCAATACACATCACAGTACCTATCTTCTTTCGTTTTTAACAACATTTTGTACAAGTAAGAATCCACTTACCTTTATTTAGGCAATCTAAATATATAGATTGTGATAAAGAAATTATTGCTGAAGCGATTTGATAATTTGACTCATGCAAATGCGATAACGATAAAAATAAGTATAAATGATTGTCCATGTTGGATTTTAGATCATATATTTTTTGTGAAGTCGTTCAACAAGTTTGTTGATCTGTTTCTTTTTTTTATATTTCATCAATAAAATACGTAAGTACTTTAAAACTATAATTTAATATTGTTAAAATTGGTGTTGGTGTTCCTTCTTCGTGACGGCGGTTCATGGCTAGTTAGTTTAGAGTCCAAAAAATCGTTAACCCGATACAGAAGGTGTTACACAAAGTGTTCCATGAAACTTAAGTGAAAATGAATGTACCATTTTCAGTATGTATACTTACCATTTACCAATACCGATAATTAGGAGCTAAGTTGTTGACTAAATATCCATAACCACATAAATATAATGATGCTACTTGCGTTTAATCAACAGTTATTACAAGTGTGGGCAAAAAAGATAGGAATGCCAGATAAGAACCTGAAGTTAAACTTAACATAAAAAACCACATTCTGGTTTAGCTTCTTCCATAAGCAATTTTTAGAGAATTTGTTTTAGTATAAATTTGCCATTACCATTCTAAACTCTATTTAGATTAATTTTAAATATTTTAGGTGATCTTATCTATTTATATAAAAATGAAACTAGGTGGTACGAAGTTCGCTGGGACAGCTAGTTAAATTATATAAATAATTTGAAATAAATTATTTTTATAATTTAACTAGCGAAGTTTGCTGGGACAGCTAATTAAATTATAAAAATAATTTGAAATAAATTATTTTTATAATTTAACTAGATGTCCTAGCAAACTTCGTACTTTTTACATTGAATTTCAAACAGAATGACAGCCATTCGCGGGTGGGCTAAAAGTTAACATTAAAATATCTCATTAGTCTGACGTGCTAGGAAGCTATAAAGATTTTTTTTGAAACACCAAAAATAGATCTTTTAAAAATTCAATTTTTTTCCTGGACTGAAAAAAAAATGTTAAAAAAAAGAGGTACATTGCACATAGAAACTGATATTAGTGTGATAAATTTTATTGGCTAAGAATAATTACAAAAACAAAATATTTATTATGTTAAAGTTTAAAATGTTTTTAAATAGGTTTTAATTTTGTTTTCAGAATGGGGGAAGGAAATGGCGGAAGTAGTGGGGGTGGAGGGGGTGGTGGTGGCGGAGGAAAGTGGGGGCAGACGACGTGAATGGCTGTGTAGGAGGCGTGGTAGTAGTGGTGACGGTCGCACTGGTTAAGAAAAATAAATAGAAAATAATTTATTATAACTGTTGCATGTTATTTCATTTTAATGGTTACCGCATATTATTGTAAACACCACGAGTCTGTAAATGGCCGACCTTAGAGAAAAAACAAAACAAAATAAAAGACTTTAAATATATATAAATCTAACCTAATATTATAAAGGTAAAGAGTTCGTTTGTTTATTTCAACGCGATAATCTCATTACTTACTGGTCCGAACTGATTTTTACTGTTGGATAGCCCATTTATCGAGAAAAGCTATATTATAACATTACGCTACGGCCAATAGGAGCGGAGCAGCAATTAAAAATGTTGTAAAAACGGGCTTAGTTTACGTAGACGAAACTGCGCGAGTCAGCTAGTATAATATTTATATACTAGCTGTGCCTCGCGGTGTTGCCGGTTTAATAGCCTATGTATAGTCCAGGGTGTCAGCTAACTCCATACCAATTATTATTAAAATCGCTCCAGCCACTTACACGTGAAGAAGTAACAAACAATCACCCCCAACATCTACAATAAATATTCGCAAATGATCGTGGAACTACAGTTCCATGTCGGACTTTAAAAGAGCCGGCAAGTTCTTTCATAATTTAATTTTAAATCATAACTTTCAATCATATTTTTAATCTAAAACCCAGAAGTTTGTGGATGTGCAAGATTGAAAAAGTGCAGTGGGTTTCAATACATACTTTACTGGCAGTAGGGACCCGGTGAGTATCGAGTTTAAACTGTGCAGCCTGTAGGCTGTAGACAGGCCTAATTTTATCTCAAAGATTGATTAGCAACGCAAAATGTATCTAACATAAATATGTATCCTCGAATAATGCTACGTAACTTTTGATCAGAAATTCCATTAGGATATCGAAAATATACCTGCAATATGAAAACCTACCCAAACATGTACCTAACTTATTTATTCAATTATTTATTTATTTAATGATTTTTCACTTATCTGTTGATTATTGTTAAAATACAACATATAATGTACGTACATACACAAGTAAGAACTGATGAAATTAAGCACGCTGAAGCCAGGAAATGATATCGAGTCCCTGTTAGTAGTAAAGCTTCGTCTATGGTCTTCCGTTCCGCACAATGAGAGCAGGTCAAAAGTCTGGTTTTTGTTAATTTGGGGCTACTCAAGAGTACGTTTTACTTTTGATCACACACAGAGAGAATCAAACAGAATTTGAATTTCGTCTTCACATTTCTTGAGGTAAGCAGTGTAGCACTCAGCCTCTAGGAGTTTCGCTCTTTAACGTAACAAAGAGATTTTTTTTTAATTAAAATTATTTATTTAATTGACCAAGACTCATTGGGTTAGTAATACTTAAGAACTATGTTAGTAAATTATAAAATTTAAATCACGGCCGCACCATCCCATGAGAGATAGCACTGCAGCGATTCATATATAAGCAGTCTAACCTGCTGACAATCATGCTCAGAATCCTGTTACCACTGCCCCCTACCCTGCTCACCAGAGATGCGCATCGCTTTCGCATTATGGTGTAAAAACAATCGACTTTAGCGTCCGCAAACATCCCGGAAGCGCTACAGTAACGGGGCAGTCCCACGAGCACCCTGAATATACGTCATAAGCTTTTCGAGTATATCTAGCCCATAGGCTGCATGTGTAAAAAGTAGTACAGTATGCACGAAAAAGCGTGATCTTTACGGCAAGAGAGCAGCGTGCAAACCTACGGGCTAGCATGTTCGCTCTCACGGACAACGCCCTTCGATCTCGCTCAATATCGGCATCGTCGTTGAGGACGGGCGTCAATGTGTGACCATGGTACTTAAATTTAAATCCTCGCTGCAATTTATTGCCATTAAATATTACCTGCGGAATATTCTCTATCTTATCTCCTCCCTCAAAGACCATGATCTCCGATTTTTTACAATTAAATGTCAGGCCATGCGACTGAGCATACGACTGACATTGAGAAACCAACTTTCTCAACCCACAGATCGACGCACTCAGCAGCACTATGTCGTCCGCATAACTAATATTATTGACGGCTATACCATCTATGTAACAACCGACCCTGGTGCTGCTGAGCTCCACGATTAGTTCGTTGATGTAAAGGATAAAGAGCGTTGGTGAACTCAATCCTCCCTGCCTTACTCCGCACTCTAACACACAGGGATGTGACAAAGCCCCATCGTAAATTATTGACTTGGTTTCCTTAAATATATTAATAAGCCCAGTGGGTATATTAATCTTGTATAGTTTTCTCCACAATTCAAACGCTTTTGAGAAATCTAAAAAGCAGGCGTAAACCGAAGTTCCACGCTGTGAATAATATCTGACAGTATGCTTTAAACACAGTACAGCACTTTCCGTGGATAATCCCCTTCGAAAACCAAACTGATTATCATGTAGAACAATATACTTATTTAATTGTGCATTAAGCATACTGTCAAATACCTTCGAAATGATAGGTGCTTTTGAAATAGGCCTATAGTTACTGTAGTCGGCGAGGTCACCAGTCTTGTATTTTATTATTGGAACAACTACTGTCCGCATCATCTCGCCGGGTAAGTAACCATGAGCCATGCATAAATTGTACAGCATAGTAAGGGCTCTGTGTAAGTGTGGGCCTGCATATCGGAGGTGCTTAATGCTAAGCCCGTCATGGCCAGGGGAGACCTGATTCATAAAAATACATTAGTCGACAATTAATCTGCATTGGTTCCGAAATTTCAATTTTTAAAATGATATTCAAGGGCCTGTGATGTACATTCTCGGGCAGAAGAGGATCATCGCATCGTGATATTTATAATAATTGTAAGTCAGTGTTATTTAACACTAAGTCGAGGATTCTGTTATTAGAAATATTGTGACAAAAATAATAAATTGAGTAAGGAAATAAAGGATAGAGTATAAAAAAAAATCTGCGATTCGCCAGTAACTCTTGAGTATTGCAGGTCGGCAGTAGTACACGGGAACCAGATAATGTTTGCCAGATTAAAATGGCCCATTATCACAAAATAGTCGTTGGGCCGTGAGTTGATATGTCTGAATAATTAGATAGTTGATTTTTAAAAGAGTTACCAAAGTTTTCATTACTTAAATAAATACAACATGAATTTTTGCGCTGCTGGTACGTCTGATTTTAAAAGAAACAGTAGGTAATCCATATATCCTCAGCTGATGATGACCAATCTCGTTGAAGATCGGTCTTGAAGTCGCGATGAACCGCAAAAAGAACCCCCCTGCCATATTTCTCCCAAGTAGCTTGATTGGGCTTGATAATTTCTATATCTCCGCCAAACAAAGCATCTGTTGTCAAATAATTCACTGTCACATAAACCCGAAAGCAACCAAGTCTCTGTTTTAGCATTATATTGTCATATGAATTATTAATTAAGTTTGTTTTAAATAAATGAAATTTTGCGTGTATTCCTTGAGTATTTTCAACCGACTTCAAAAAGGAGGAGGTTCTCAATTCGTCTGTTTTTTTTTTGTATGTTTGTTCACCGATTACGCAACGACGGCTTGACCGATTTGAAAAATAGTTTTTGTGTTCGTAAGGGTATACTTCCAAGTTGGTCCCATTCTCATCAGATCACGATCTGATGATGTGATCTTAGAGAAATCGAGGGAACTCTTAAAATATTATAGGCACACCTACAGTGATTTAGGTATTCTTCATAGTGATTCGTGCATTTACTCTTAAAAAATACCAATTGGTGAAGTGGAACTGATGATGAAGACCACAAATGACGAGCAGACCTATTCAATATTTCACAGTTTGCGATTCAGTTACTTTAATATGGTATTGAGCAGCACTTTATTCTTGTAATAGTCCACAATGTAATAGAGCTGATAGTGAACTCCTCAACAATTAACGGCCCTGCATCGGGGTAAGCAATTTTTTGTAAAAGGATTTCAGCAGTTGACATAAGCCTATTGTAACTTAAGTGGATTACAAACCAACCCACTAAAAAGTGAGAAATAAAAAACTTTTTTAGAAAAAAAAATCTCCGACTTCTAAAATAAATACAGGGCAACTAAAAAGCAATAAATAATATACCTAGAATAACAAACACAAATTAAACATTTGAACCCTTATAGTTTTGACATGACAAAACTATAATAAAAATAAAATAAAATGGGGGGAGGGGGGCTAAAAATATTTATTTTTATTATCCAGCTATCGAACTAAGTAGCGGCTACTACAAGACACCTTTTCACCAAATTTTCATTGAGTAAGTCTTTGAGTAAAATGCCTGTGACATACGGACGGACAGACAGACGGGCATGACAAAACTATAAGGGTTCCTATTTTGCCTTTTTGGCTACGGAACCCTAAAAATTAATACTAACATTTTAGATGACAAACATATGGTGTAACAAATTACAGTATTTTGGACAAATCATTATCGCACTTTATGAAAAACACTGGTGAAGTGTCCGACTTCCTCGCCATTATTTTGGAATTCTTGACCCACGCGTATTTAAGACCCTTCTCTTTTATTAATGTTTATGCCTTCCTTAGCAGGGTTTTATTGCGCTGTGTCAATTGGTCAGTGATGTAAACAGAAATTTGCCAGTATATCCCGAATTTGACAGTACGAACTCTTATTTAGCGTAATCGTTGTTGAAAGCGATCAGAATAGGTTTTTTAGCATCAAGTACATGGGTCGGGATGCGAGTTATCTAATTTGTTTCCTCTTTTCTGATTGTAATATTACACAATTTACTAATTTTATGAATTACTAGCTGTCCCGCGCAACTTCGTATGCGTAAATTTTCCCCGTTTTTGCAACATTTTTCATTGTTGCTCTGCTCCTATTGGTCGCAGCGTGATGTTATATAGCCTAAAGCCTTTCTCTATAAATGGACTATCCAATAAAAAAATATTTTTTCAAATCGGATCCGTAGTTCCTCAGATTAGCGCGTTTAAACAAACAAACAAACTCCGCTTCATAATGTTAAGTATATATTTCATATAAATTTTGGTTGTTCTTTAAAGGTATTCCCCTTAGTCCTGCATAGTTCGCCCTAGCCCATTGATCTCGGTCATTTATTGCCCGATGACGTTTTTATATTAATTACACGAGATTCCGAAGCTTTTACTGTTCCTGAAAAGTCACAAATCAATTGATGGGCCATGTTTACGGATTCTTTGAGTTTGTTCATCTCGGTCTTAATCGACTTGACGTCTTCCGCCAGTGATGCTATAGGTACCATCTGAAGCATGACTTTGTCAAGTTATTGTTGAATTTTGTCTTACTGGACGTGGGTGGTGAGTTCGTAATGGGGGATGGTAATGGACTGATGGTAGGGTTTTTATGCGTTTCTCCCCATTTGCAGTAGCTTCCTACAGCAACGCCGGAACATCGGTAGTCGAAATGCGGTAGTTGAAGTGTGCAGACGCTGCATACGGTATCGGTATGTTGAGATCCACAACCAGCACACATAAACATTTTCTGGAGAAGGTTTGAGAAACGTTGACCGATGCAGCAAACAAGCGTACATTCAATAACAAAACGTTGAAGTTATTATGACATTAATCTGCAACAGCGCATTTCCAGAACGCAACAGAAGTTCTCGTTACTGTAATTTAGACTAATTGCAGTTGATACTACGATTACTTTTCACTTGCACTTACAATTTTGCACAGTAATTAGACACTTTTTTCACTTTGATTACTTAAAGTTTGAGTACTTGGAAACCTTATTGATCAATAACAAATGCTTATAGGTCCGTAGCATAGCAAAAAAGCATAAAAAAAAATTTAAAGTTTTTTTTTTATTATAAAATATTTTTATTTTTATTTATTTTTTTCTTTTTAAATTAAAAAAAAAAAAGTAATTAAAAGTTCTGCTATTCATCGATAGATGGCAAAACTAAAAAGTGTCACCGCTGTGCCCGTCGGAGTGGGGAGCGTGAGGTTTTTTCGTTACGGAATTTCTGGATTCAGTCCCCGCGCTCAAGGCCCGCGATAGAAGCTATGCAATAGCTTAATATAAATATGTATTTTATAATGACTATTTTATGACTACCAATTAATTCTATTCCTAAATTCTCAACTTAATATAAGCGATTGAAAATGTATTTACAAAAAAATTTGCATTTCTGTTCACGTAATTTTTGTTGGTACTAATCTTGAACATTGGTGGTTCTTGAAATCTCAAAGGACTTTCGTCGTCGGAAAGAAATATATAGTATTTTGGTAGGTGATACTTAGTCGGGTTTGAAGATAGTGGTGAAGGAGGTAGTATGGTGGTGGACTTGGAGAGGGAGAGGAGCGCAGAGACACAAACTCCTATAGTAGGAGTAAAGTAGACAATAATCCTGAGCATAATCATAGACTTTGACTATGGTTAGGTAGCTAACTTTTCACGGAACACATGGTCAAAACTAGCACCGACGTCTAATTACGTAGCCTGATTATCTGTAACTATGATATTGCCCCATTTGTCTTTATTTTGTGACTTCAACTTCTCATTAGTGTAATATTTTATAAAATAAAGAAAAACAAAGGATACGTATCTTATCTTCCGGTATCTTACAGTTTTCATAAAGTAATCTTACCTTGTCTTTTTTTACTTAGAACGACAAATATAGATATTGTTATCATTATCGTCAAACATGTTTGTACTTTAAACATGTGGCGAGAGCGATTGCAATTTTAACATTGCACAGTGGGCAGTTCACGGCCAGCTTGAAAAATGTCTAATTTTTTTTAGTGAGCATTGTGTTGTAATTGTAGGCTGATGACAATTATTGATAAGCTTCAATATTTTAACAAGAATCAGTAAAATAATCACCTTAAAGTGACTATACCTCACTGTGTTCACTGACCACTTTGTATGAGCCGTCCTATAAAGGGTTAAACTTATACACACGCACGAAAAACATTACCTATCCTTTTACGTCAATCCAGTAACAAGTTACAGTCACAAAAGGTTTATGGTAAAGAGCACAAACATTTTTGATACGGATACTTGTTTTTTTATTTGCGAAATTAATAAAAGCTTTGTAACAATAACACGTAAAAATAGTGTAATTTAAACTGTAATGTATGCAAAGTACCTACTTCTAAACGTAGTAAAGCTCTTTCACCACCGACATCCGTAATGTATTCAAAACTGGTGCAGCTGTCCCACTTGTATACTGGTTTTTTACCCTATTAGCAAAGGTTAATTTCTCGGATGGTGAAGTAAAATAAGTTTACTCAAAAACTGGTCAAAATAGGACGACTTTTAAGTTCCGAGGCATATAGTCTATAAGGCAACATTATTTGACTTTATATTGCGACATAGTTCTTAAAAAAAAGATTGTTGTATGCGCTTACGTCTTTGAAGCGTCTTCTAGACGGTTGAAAAAAAGCGGGTAAACCAAGGTGACCTTGGCGGAAGCTTTGTATGGCCCACCGTTTGTGTTTTCGTCCAAACGGTTGGAAACCAAACGCAAACACGCGCGACCTTGGCGGGGCCCACCAATTGTTGGTTACAAACCACACCGATTACATTATTTCGTCAGTATGTACTTGCAAATTTTTAATAGGCAATTAATACATTTTTATAAATTTAACAAAACTATAAAGGAAGGGTAGGTACATTGCAAAAAATATCTTAACAATTCTGTGGCAATTTTTGTATGCCTGTGTGGAGGTTTGGTTTGTTGTTCGGTTGAAAACGCCGACACGGCGACAAACCAACAGCAAACCGCGTGCTGGTGAGAGCGCTCCCATCCGCCAAGGACGTTGGAGGTCAAACCATAATTTGGTCTGCAACAGCCGTCTACACTGTTGGAAACCAGCAAGGTCACCTTGTGGGGAAGCCTTGTTTCCAACCGTCTGGAACATGCTTAAGGTAGGATTCGTGCCTCCACGGGGGTGGTGCGGTCAATGGCTCTCTACGGCGCACCCGTGTGGGCGGCGTCCCTGACCGCCCAGAATAAGGTCCGCTTAGGGTGACCCCAGCGGACCATGGCGGTCAGGGCCATTCCCGGATACCGCACAGTGTCTGCAGAGGCGGCGTGCGCATTGGCCAGCACACCCCCGTGGGATTTAGAGGCAGAAGTGCTCGCTGAAGTGTATCGGCGGGCGGTGGCTGTTTCCTCACCGCGCCAAGCGCGAAGCTCCTCGGGCAGGGGCACCGAACCCCTTGCCCGAGGAGCTTCGCGCTTGGCGCGGTGAGGCCCACCGGGCAATCATGGCCCGGTGGCAGGACCGACTGGAGACTCCACGGGCAGGTGTTCGAACAGCAGGTGTTCGGTCCTGAAGGAGTGGGCGGGGCGGCAGCATGGGACCCTTTCCTTCCGGCTGGTGCAGGTCCTTTCCGGGCACGGGTGCTTCGGGAAGTACCTGCATACGGTCGCTAGGAGGGAACCGAGTCCCGTCTGCCACCACTGCAACTGCGGTGAGAACTCGGCGCAACACACCCTCCAACATTGTCCAGCTTGTGAGGGGCAGCGTCAAGTTCTCACCGCAGTGGTCGGAAGTGACCTCTCGTTGCCGGCCTCGGTTCTGTCCATAGTACGGGGCGAGGGATCGTGGAATGCGGTCGCATCCTTTTGCTAGGACGTCATCTCGCAGAAGGAGGCGGCGGAGCGCGTCAGGGAAGAGAGCTCCCTGGCGGATCCGCTCCGTCGCCGGCGAACCGGGCGGCGTCGGCGCGCATATCTGCGCCTGATGCCGCCTTAGGTGGAGCTGCGGGCGGGCGTACGGGGGTACGCCCTTCGTGTATCAAGGTGCCGCGTAGGTGTGAAATGCCCAGAATGCAATAACATCGCTTTCGGGCATTGCCACTGGGCGGACCGCCGACGGTATAATAAATTCCGGCGGCCCGTTCGCGAAGGTGGCGGGCGATACACGGCGGGTTTTTAGTGGGTGCGAACCCCACACTACCTCCACCGTCTTCCCCGGACGGTGGGGGTGTTCGTAAGGATTTTTTCCCGCCACATAAAAAAAAAGGATAATGTTCTGGCAGAGTAGGAGGTGGCCTTTTCCTGGGCTGCCCGGAGGGCATTTATAGATGGTGAACGCGGTCTGATGCAGACCACCGACCAGCCCGACCCGTAACCCTGAATGGACAGGAACGGGAGCCCACACTTTTGTGGGCTACGGGGAAGTTAACCCCTTTAAAAAATACCCTAATCTCACGCTCGTGGTGCCTGGCAATGGGATGAATGGCTGAGGGGATCTCAGTCCCAAGGGCTACCTAGACGCAGGTCTATAAACTGAAAACAATTATGTCGCAGGTAAATGATTTAGATAAATCTACCCAGGAGGGTCCCGAACGCACCTCGTTCGGGGAATCCCTTGCGGAGCCAGTCGGCTTCGTCAGTCTCACGTTCTCTCGGGGGGACAACCCACGACAAACCAGCCCGTCGCCGAGCTGTAAATCCGGCACCAAAAATGGCGCGAAAGTCGCGGCCCAAAAGAGGGCAGTACGTGTCCCAGGTTCAACGGCGGAGGAGTCTCAAGTATTAAGGTCGGGATCTCCGTTGCTCACCGGATCCACCGAGAGCCTAACCCGCAGGAGTCGACGTGGCTCAGTGTCCTCCGTCAGTGATTTAGAGCTGTTGGGGACGAGACTATGGCTTTTCAAGCTCTGACGAGCAGGAAGGGACGCGCCACAAAACAGAAAAAGCGCAGTCGCTCACCAGGTGATGATGAGGACTTTCCTGAGGTAGACTTTAGAGTCCCCCGGAAGGTGAGGTCCTCCAATAGAGGAGGTTCAGGGGCAAGAACCCGTTCATCAACGCCTTTCTCTCGCCCCCAAACACCAGCGCCTGAGGAGACTATCGAACTTGGTTCGGCAGGCGCGTCTGCTGTATTCTCCCGACGAGAGCTGTACATGCGCAGTCGTACAGAGGGGGAGATGGTTGCGGAAGAGCAAGTGGGGCAGATTCTAGATAACCTACGCGCGGTTGCCACCAAATCTAGGAACCTCAAGAGAACTTTCGCCAAGGGCCTAAAGGAGTCTGCCTCCGTGTTGACGGAGTTCGTGGAAACACTGGCTCAGCGTGCCACGGCCTCTGAGTCAGAAACTGTGTTGCGGCTTTTGGCGGACAACGCTCGTTCGTCTGAAAGGGCAGTTGGGCGAGCTGCGTACTGAACTGGCCCAATTGAGAGCCGATATACAATCGGCAAGAGTTGTCTCTACCCCGACTACATCATCCGCTTCGGTCCCAGCCGGTTCTGTTCTGACTCAGATCGGTACGCAGTCCTCCTTAGCACCAACCCATAATGACGTCCAGATCGCTCAGGCGACGCCGACGCAGCCGGCAGACGTCTTTTCAGATGCGCAATGTCGGCAATTAGCGCTCATATTTGGGGGGTTGATCGACGCGAAGCTAGAGACGATCAAGGAGCGTCTCCCCCCCGAACAAAGCTGCCGGCCTCCGCTTGCGGCGAATAGGCCTAAGAACCCGCAGGGGTACATGGCCACACCCCCTACGCCCTTACCCTGTTCCGGGGGACGCGTGGGGTCATTCGCTCTAGCGACCGTACCGAACGCGTTGCGGGTCCCGGCGGTTCAACCGGCCGCAAAAGTTGTGCAGCCGCCTAGAGCTGTTCCTGCTGGACAAAGGCGAGGTACTGCTCAGTTCCAACCGATTTCCCAACGGGCATCAAAGGGTACGCCTCTGGCTATCACCGGAGAAACCAATGCGCCGGCGACTGCACCTCGAACTCCCGCGCCCGCTCCTGCCCCCACAGCTTTAGCCCCCTCTGGCGAGGAGGCAAACGGCCGGGCGTAAAAAGCGTCGCGGGAAGAAAAATAATAAAAAGGTGCAACCCGAGACTGCTCAACCAGCCCAGCCCAAGAAAAAAGGCAAAAGGAAGCAGAAACTTACTCCGCCTAAGTCGGCAGCCGTCGTGGTGGCGCTGTCATCGGAAGCGCTGAAGAGTGGCAGCATTACCGACGCTGAGATTTTCCGCCAGGCGAGGGTGACCCTTAACGCCAACAATCTTGGCACGGGGGTCACCTTCCGCCACAGTCAGACCGGGGCCAGAATTCTTGAGTGCCCCGGTGGGACGGCGCGAAGGTGGCGGACTTCATGGCGGAGACGTTGCGGGGGCTTATCGCGGGGAAGGAGGGCGTAAAGATCGCCAGGCCCACGAAGTGCGCAGAGTTGCGCATTTCGGGCCTGGATGATTCGATCACGGCCGAAGAGATCCGAGAGGTCATCGAGTCAAAAACTCAATGTGCCTCCGGATACGTGAAGGTCGGCGCCTTCCGCCCCGGTCGCGGTGGAGTGGGTCCTGCTTGGGTTCGTTGCACCGTCGCTTCGGCCAAAGTCTCAAGGTCTCAAAGTCGGAGGCCGAAGCGGGCCGGCTCCTCGTTGGCCTTTCTTCCGCAAGGATCACCGTCCTGGAGGATAGGCCTGCGAGGTGCTTCAAGTGTATGGCTACGGGGCACTTGCGGCCCAGGTGCACCAGCGGTTTTGACTTCAGCACAATGTGCTATCGCTGCGGTCAACCGGGACATAGGGCGGTGGAATGCTCTGCCACCCTCCACTTCCCCATGTGTGCGGCGGGAAATTTGCCTGCCAATCATATGATGGGGCGGCAGGGATGTAAGCCTCCCAAGGCTTCCAAACTCCCGGGCAGCAGCCAATCGACCCAGGCTGCCCCCGGAGGTCAGCCGCCGACTGAGGTGGAGGTGATGGATGTAGTGCCGCACTCCTAAATAGACAGCGGTAACTCTTCCATCATCCTCGAGACGAGCCTCAACCACTCCGCCGCTGCCCAGGACCTTCTCCTGCAGGCCATGGCAGAGTGGTCGATAGGTGTCGCCGTAGCCGCGGAGCCCTACTTTGTTCCTCCCCGCCCGAATTGGGCAGGTGAACGGGACGGCTCCGTGGCAATTGTCATCTCCGCTGCGCTACATTCCCTGCCCTTGTCGATCAGAGACAAGGGCTCGGGATATGTTGCTGCCGACAGGGGGGGAGTCACACTCTACGGAGTGTACTTCTCCCCAAACCGGAGTTTTGCCGATTTCGAGGTCTTCCTTTCCAACCTGGAGACCTCGATACGGCGCTTGGCAGCTCGCCACGTGCTAGTGCTGGGGCACTTCAACGCCAAATCTACGGCGTGGGGGTCACCCAGCACGGACGTCCGCGGTTCGGCGGTTGAGGAGTGGGCGGCGTCGGTGGGTCTCTGTCTCCTAAACAGAGGCGCCACCGACACGTGTGTTCGGCGGCAGGGGGGGGTCGATAGTGGACCTTTCGTTCGCTACCCCTGTCGTCGAAGCGCGAGTAAGTAACTGGGTCGTCCTGGATGAGGTTGAGACGCTCTCGGATCACCGTTACATCCGTTAGGATCCAGAACCCAGGTAGGGGTCACACGGCGCGCAGAACGCCTCGGTTTCCGCGGTGGGCTGTGGGTGCGATGGACAGGGACCTGCTGGAAGAGGCGGCCATCGTTGCAACGTGGTCGTCTCCGCCTCCGACCGAGGAGGTGGACGTCATGGCTGGCCGCATTCGCGATGCGTTTACGCAGATCTGCGATGCGGCCATGCCCCGCTCACGACGTCGCACCCCGAGGAAGGGGGTGTATTGGTGGTCCCAGAAGCTGGCCGCCCTCCGTGCCGCTTGCATCAGTGCGCGGAGGTCCTATACCCGCAGCCGGACTCGTCACCGCGATGTCCAGGAGGAGAGGCAGCTTTATGAGGCGTATCGCCATCGCGCTGGGGCTTAGGGTGGCCCTTTCCAAGACGGAGGCCCTATTATTTCATGGGCCCCGTCACGGTCCACCTGCTGGCGCCTCGATTGCCGCCGGCTCGGTCCTCGTACAGGTCCGTGCCCAGATGAAGTATCTGGGCCTTGTGGTAGACGGGCGGTGGCTCTTCGACGAGCACTTCCGCATTGGCGCCCAAGCTCGAGGCTACGGCGACCGCACTGGGGAGGCTGTTGCCGAACCTGGGCGGGCCTAGTGCCTCGAGTAAACGGTTGTACACGGGGGTGGTGCGGTCAATGGCTTTGTATGGCGCACCCGTGTGGGTGGCGTCCCTGACCGCCCAGAATAGGGTCCGCTTAGGGAGACCCCAGCGGACCATGGCGGTCAGGGCCATACGCGAATACCACACAGTGTCTGCAGTGGCGGGCGATACACGGCGGGTTTTTTAGTGGGTGCACACCCCACACTACCTCCACAGTCTTCCCCGGACGTCATGGACGAATTCGTCACTCGTGGTTACGACCGTTTGTACGTCTTTAGGGTATAAAAATTTATTTACATGACGTTTCGATCGAATTGTACCGATCGTGGTCACGGGTTTGATGTCTAATAAGATTTACATTTAGTTTACTTTAAAGTTGATATGAATTTTAGTCTACTTAAAAAAAAAAGGAAGAAACCTTGAAATTGACTTAACAAAAAGAGCTACGGACTGAAGAATGAAAATCCTTGGAATCACGAGAGTCGAGTTTAAAAACTATGAGAGATTTTTCTGCTATCACAATTCATAATTTTCACATCACATCTTTGTAAATCCAGAGAAACAGGCTCAAAACTCAGCGAGAGCACGCTTCAGAAATAAGAGAAGCAGACTCGTCCCTTTCAAGGGATTTCAGGTTCCCTGCGACTACGCCTTTTTCTCGTCTCTAGTAGATAACAAATGTGTACTAATACTTTTTTAATTCGTCCCTGTAAAGTTGTAAATCTGTAATGGAATGTAAAAATTAATGTAAGAGTCTCATTTTCTAACCGACTCTGGCGAAACCAAATGGAAAGGTTTTTTATAATCTTTTTTATATTTTTTTTAAAACTTTTATAATTAAAAAAAAAACATAACCTTTCCATTTGGTTGTGATTTTTTTCATATTTTTTTGTCACACGGTTCAAATGTTATAATATTAAGGGGGGAGCACAATTTGTGCAACTTTCGAAACGATTGTTTCCCAAAATATTTATTTACTAAATAATTTTAGTTTAAAGTATTTATTGAGCGCTACCTTTAAGATTTTTTTCATATTTTTTGGTCACGCGGTTCAAAAGTTAAGGAGGGACACAAGTTATGTAACTTTCGGATCGATTATTTCCAAAAATATTATCTCAATCAAAAAAGTTTATTAAAAACTGTATATTGTTTTTAAAATACCTGTGCAATGATGCCACATGTTGATGTTAGCCGAAGTAAAAAGGTGTGTCACTCGGGGACTAATGCAATTTTTTTTTTCATTTTTCTTTAAATATTTCTGACTCTGATAATATGCCCTTTGACATTGACAATTTATTTTTCTTTTTAGCTCTTTAAGTTTTTGTTCTCTATAAAAAGAAAATAGCTAGGTATAAATAATAAGTATAAATAATTAGGTATAAATAGTGTAATTACACATTAAAAAAATATTCGAGCTATGCAATAGCTTAAAATTCAGCTTTTGTTACATGAATGGAGTGCCCCCCCCCCTCCCTAAAAATATTTTGTTTAAACTATTGCATACCTTTTATCGCGGCGGGCTTTGAATCAAGAAATTCCGTAACGAAAATAATTCAGTAACAAAAATAAAACCTAACACCCCGCCTACCATGTATCTCGGCCGAGCGTTCGCTTAATGTATATGGTACGACTGTACGAAGCTCGCACGGGTCGAGACGAGCTGCTCCGAAATGTAATGAAAAGAAAAAAAAAGTATTATTTAACTTCAATTGAGTAATCTCTGAGTAAAATGCCTGTGACATACGGACGGACAGATAGACAAACAGACGGACATGACGAAACTATAAGGGTTCCGTTTTTTGCCATTTTGGCTAAGGAACCGGGCAATCGGTCAAAGATGCCATGCGACCACAGCTTTTTTTATTTATATTACTATATAGTACTTGCTGGATACAAATATCGGCCAAGAATAATATTTTATTTCATACTTTTTAGATCACAGTACAGGGTTATAGTTTTTTAAACTTTATTTTATACTAGCTGTTCCCCGCGGTGTTACCGGTGGTTTATTAGCCTATGTGTTTATCCAAGGTGTCAGCTAACTCCATATCAAATTTTATTAAAATCGCTCCAGCCGTTTAGACGTGAAGAAGTTACAAACATACACACTCACACTCAACTTGTCGATCTACTGACGTCATTAACAAATATTTGCTGATTGAGCTATTGGCTCGAACACTATCCACTCAACGTTACCTGTTGCTCTGAACGAAATGACATATCGAATGTTGCCAGCCGAAGATTTTTTTTTTTAAATATTTGTGCCGAAAGAGCCGACGGAATAGAACTACATACCTAGTTAATATATCTCGGACAAAGTAAATCATATAATCAGGAACAAACTTGTCTTATAGGTAAGTACGTTTATTCATTTTATTATCACAGCGCGATATCATTTCGTGCGACGTAAAGGTTTTCAACTTACCTACTGATTAGATTAGCCGTTGAAGTAAATAAAGACCGGGGATCTCCCTGAGTTTAAAATTGTGCCACATAGACGCATTTGCTACAGCAAAAAAAATATTATACATTGATAGTATTGGGAGTTTGTAAAATTGATATAAAATATGTGTTTGAAACACCCAATAGACTCTGTCTGTACCAGTCTTTCGTCCCATTCAGCAGTGCTATTCCCAAAACATACAGCCACGACCACAGCGTTGTCACAGTGACGAAAAACCCATTATGTATTCCCATAAGTTAAACTAGCGCTCAAGGCTGGACGGGAGGGCGCACAACTACGCAAAATTGAGCTTGTTGTCATTTTTACATAGGTTTTTGTATTCCGATCAAAATTGTTTAGAGATCGCTTACAGCCTAGCCGTAAGCCACGATTTTGACTATAAAATTGAAAAGCTACATAAGCTAAATTAAGCGCAGAAATATGAGAAAACCTATATTATAAGTACATACATGGCAATACTGAAGCCGCAGCACAGGCTATTATATGCCCTTATCTTAAATTTCTAGGCTCTACGCCACGTCGAGTCGTCAACAAAACGGCTTAGCTAACGGCCTTAAACATAGCGCTGTTCAAAATGGTATTCCCAAGTATCCATGTGCTCGACGACGATCGTCTTTTGGTCGCTGTTTCCTAGACGAGCTAGGGATTGACAAAATGTATTTCAGAACATAATCTAATAATCTCGATTATGAGTTTTAAATGTTTTAAAAATATATTAAAAGTCTGAAATGACGTATTTTTAAGAAATAAGTAAAATATTATCAATAAATTTAATAAA
This sequence comes from Herminia tarsipennalis, assembly GCA_945859575.2. Classification (NCBI taxonomy): domain Eukaryota; kingdom Metazoa; phylum Arthropoda; class Insecta; order Lepidoptera; family Erebidae; genus Herminia; species Herminia tarsipennalis. Next base: position 14,977,809 of record OX243835.2, read on the forward strand.
AAAACTTTTATTCTTCATTTTGTGTGTGTCAAATGTGTGAAAAATAAACAGACCAGTCAAATACGCCGCTATTAACAACTTTTTCTCCTCATCCTTTGTGATTCAATCACGCAAAATAATCTTAAACTGATCAATGAAATCGTCGACGGACTCGGACAATCCCGGGAATTGGCTCATTTTTATATTTTTCTTAAAAAGTCGTTTTGTTTTGCATAAATCTTTTTGTGCCGAAGACGGCGCTACCACCAAATTACATTGACGCAGCTCTTAGACGAGCTGGTACCGGGGCTGTTCCTCAGGAACTTGTATTGGGCGTTCAATTAAAACACAATATTTATCGCAGAAATTTAAGTACTACACGCATTACTACTATAAAGTACTACAAACTGACTCTTATTAATTAATACTATTGAACATAATAAACACGACTAGATCGGTCGGCCATGAAATTGACAGTCCTAGACTGATTTTTATTTCCTTTCTATTACATCAAACACAAACGAGTTGTATACATAAAGGTTTTATCACCTACGTTTATGAGGCATTTGCATGAGACCTTGGCAATACACATCACAGTATCTACCTTCTTTTGTTTTTAACAACATTTTGTACAAGTAAGAATCCACTTACCTTTATTTAGGCAATCTAAATATATAGATTGTGATAAAGAAGCGATTGCTGAAGCTATTTTAGGTGATAATATTTGACTCGTGCAAATGCGATAAACGATAAAAAAAAGTATAAATGATTGTCCATGTTGGATTTTAGATCATTCGTTCAAAAAGAGTTTTGTTTAACTGTTTTTTTTTTTTATATATTTCATCAATAAAATACGTAAGTACTTTTATAGCTATGTTGATTATTGTTAAAAAAAAATATGCTGGTGTTCCTTCTTCATGACGGCGGTTCATGGCTACAAAAGATAGATCCATTGAAACGTTGATAACTGGTTCATTTAGATAGATAGATAGATGTTTAAATTACACTTGTTTGTCCTTGAAACAAACCATGTTCTTAATGAATGTTCTATACCCTACATTAAAGAAAAAATATTTAAAAAAAAATTGGCACGTCAAATTAAAGTAAAGGCACCTAACTCCGCGGTGTTTTCAACATTACAAAGGAACATTAAAAATTAAGTATTTTTTGTACCTTTCTGTAGAGTTGGCTATTTTTATAAGAAATTTTATCTAAATTGTGAAATATATTCAGTTTGACATTAAAAGTAAACTAAAAAATTTAAATTAAGCAAACACATGAAGAGGTCCGTGGGCACCTTATTCCGGTTTAAAAATCTTAATTCCGAGTATACAATATACAAAGAAAAGGAGGTGGGAGAATGATAGCGCTTATTGAAAACATTTAGATATGGTCTTTCTTATTTTGTAAAATTCTATTCATATCGGAAGAGATATGATATATGGTCGCGGTACCAAAATATGCGCGGGGTGGTAATACGTCTAGTAATATTCCTATGAGCCTAGACCTTATAAAGTTATTTTCTTTATTGGGATAAGAATGCAATAATTAATTAAAACGGATATTGTATAAAAAAAACGATATTTTTTTGTATATCGAATTATGAAAGTTATTTAGTTACAAAACTATACAAAAAAATTAGCCAACTGCGTAAAATAAGGAACACTTTGTATTTAACGTAAGTGAATACCGATTTATATATATCGGAATAGCGATTTATAACACTAAATCAAATTTTCTAATTCTGAGTGATAACAAATTAAAGTTTATGCATCCTTAACTGCAATAGCATTTAACAAATGTATATATCATTCTCAGAATTACATCAGAACACATTAAAAACTAAAGGGAAATGTACTAGTGACTATGGAATTAGTATCGCTACAAATTTTGTTGTGCCAAGATGAAAACTACTGATTTATGTAGACATTAATATATACTTTCAGAAAAACCAACAATGATTTACCTAATTTGCCGGGTTTAATTGATATGGGTGGATGAACTTCAAAAATCTAAATATTTATGTATATATTTTTTTTTAAATAGGACATAACTATGATATTGCGTATTAATTATGTATTACACATGATGTGTAACACTAGTTTATGGCTATGAATTCGGCTTTGCAGTGATATATAATCCGAACCTCTATCTCACAAATACTTCACAATTGTAACAATATTGGTACGAGTCTCTGTCTCACAAAATATTTCTGATTGTTACTATGTATATGGAGTCTCTATCTCAAACTCACGTAATGTAACCACAATATCATACACACCACGAGAAATAACAAAAGCTATTTGTTATTAATACTTTAAACTGTTTTCATAATGCACCGGCGCCAAACAAGCATTATGCACAGACAAACAAGTGACATGACATTACATTTCGGTGTTGACATAACTTTTGTCATATCCTATACAAATCGATTTTTTTTATTAAAATTCATTAATATGTTCTTATTTTTAATCGAGCCGCTTTATTCTAAAGGTATCAAAGAATGTTTTTTTTTTAGTTTTTTAAATAAAGTATGGTGTATGAATATTATCTTTCCTTACATTCAAACGGTGCAACAATTATTAAAGTATTTATAATTATAATATAATTACAAGAACCAAAATACATTTAGTGATTCTATGACTTTCTAATAATTATATAATAATAATCGTTAATAATCCTAATCGATATTACGATATTATTTTTGTAATAGTGTTGCCACCGTTAAAAATTAACTTCATACGAAAAAATACTAACACGGTTCAAAAGTAAAGGAGGGACACAATTTATGCAACTTTCGGAGCGATTATTTCCAAAAATATTCACTCAATCTAAAAAGTTTATTTAAACTTTAAAATATTTTTAAAAGACCTGTCGAATGATGAGCCACACGTTGATGTTAGCTGAAAAAAAAAATCTGTTACATGTATGGAGTGCCCCCCCCTAAAAATATTTGTCTTTATTATTTAGCTGTCAAACGAATTATATAAATATTCATTAAGTAGTCTTTGAGTGAAATGCCTGTGACATACGGAGGAACAGACACCATTTTAGCTACGTAGCCCTAAAAGATAACGTCTATAATTTTTTCGTAATTAAAAGGAAAAAATACTCATTTGGACTCGAACCGGGGTCTTCTGGTATCTAGACCGCCCGACTTCCAACCTGAGCTTATTATAACATTGTAGTTTACGGCGAAATTTACCTTCGTATTCTAAGAATCTTACGGTCACGTGATCCGATCACGTGATCTCCGGTCACGTGATTCTGACGCGAGTTTAACATTTTATAACCATATCAAAAAAAGTACACAACCCCGCTAAAGAAGTTTTCACTTCAACAATAATATCGGCTTATGTCGACAACATTTACCGAACGTTTACTAGATGCCATAATAAACATACAAGCCGACCGACCGATATTACTGTGTTACCGAATCAAATATGATTGTTACTAATTTAACTAAAAAAAAACTTTACCTAGATAAACATTAAATAACAAAAGCAGGTTATTACAACTGCTGACCAATGGATTGTGGATTCAATATTTGGATACATCAATAATTCTGTTTTTTTATTCCAATAGATTCTCGAACAAAAAAGTTTAATGAATTTCAGACTTTTATGGTGTCCGACAAATTCTTCCCAAATGTTCTATTGTTCGCTTTATCTATTTTTAGGCTTTACATGTATTGTTTTAAAAAATCGTTAATCCGATAAAGAATGTCGCCACATGTTACACAAAGTGTTTCATAAAACTTAAGTGGAAATAAACCTTACCAATACGGATAATTAAGAGCTAAGATTTTGATTAAATATCCATAACCATATAAATATAACGATGCCGCTTGCCTTTAATCTACAGTTACTCCAAGTGTGGGACAAAATGAAAAGTTTTATGAAAATTATAGGTATGAACCTAAAGTTACCAAAACTTATATAAAATGTTACAAAAGTTACATTCTGGTTTCGCTGCTTAAATAAGCAAGTTTTAGAAAATTTGTTATAGAATAATCCTGATTTATAAATATAAAATTGCCATAACCATTTCAAACTCTATTTAGATTAATGTTACTTAATTCAGACAATATTACCTATATTTAAAAAATGAATCCCTATTTCTCTTGGTTGCGAGTTACCAAAAAAATAATGAATTAATTTGGTAAAGTCGGTTTGTAGCTAAAATCGACTGTACCAAATTAATTCATTATTTTTTTTATTTTGCTAAAACTCTGTAGAAGGTTCTTATGTAAAAAAAAAAATAGTTTTTAGGTGGTACTAAGTTCGCTAGGACTGGTAGTTAAAATATAAAAACAATTAATTTAAATCCATTTTGAATAACATAACAGACATAACAGAATAACTGCAGCCAGTTGGCCAGGGTGGGCTAAAAGTTAACATTAAAATATGTCATTAGTTTGACGTGCCAGGAATATTTTTTGAATCACCATAGATCTTTTAAAAAATCCTGATTTCTTTTCCTAGACAGAAAAAAGAACTACATTAAAAAAAGGTACATTGCACATAGAACTGATATAAATATGATAAATTTTATGAGCTAAGAATAATTACAAAACCACAATACTTATGTTATAATTTGAAAGTTTTTTGAATAAGTTTTAATTTTACTTTTGTTTTCAGAATGCAGCGTCCTCAAAATAAAGTGAGCGCCTGGGGCAGTGGCGGTGGTGGGGGCGGAGGAGGTGGTGGAGGTGGAGGGGGCGGTGGAGGCGGAGGGGGCGGAGGGGGCGGAGGGGGCGGAGGGGGCCGATAGGGGCAGAGAGGGTTGCACTGGTTGAGAAAAAACTAAATAGAAAATCATTTATTTTAACTGTTGAACGTTATTTCATTAAAATGGTTATTATTTATCCCGTCTGAAAAGTCATCAACTACAATAAATAAATAAATAATACTATTACACTCTTGTTTGATTTGATGTGTAGGAGTACAGAGTTATGAGGTACTACCTTAAAACTCCACACTCCTACACCTCTGTGGTATTGCCATATTAACCGCATAATAATGTAAACATCACGAGTCTATACATGGCCGAACTATGTGAAAAAAAGGAAAATAAAAGAGTATTACAGACATACGTCTGTCTGTTTGTTTGAACACGCATAATAGCTAGATTGACATTTAGGGTATAATTTGCATTTTCCTATAGGACTATAGAAGGTCAGCAATAGCGGAGGATGGGCAAGCCTAAATGCAGAAACATATTATTGTGTTGAGTTGTGTTGTGACGCGTCAGAAGCCTATCGGTTCCATACATTTTGTATGGCTAGAGACATATTAATGCAGAGTGGTGTATTGCAGCGTCATCTGTCGTGACGTGGACCGCTCGCAGGTGGAGTGGTGTATTGCAGCGTCATCTGTCGTGACGTGGACCGCTCGCAGGTGATCGTGCCAGAACGGTGGTGAGAGTTCTGGCACGCCACGACACACTAGAATAGTGTATTTCTAGGATTGCGAGTCGTGATTAGGTAGCGGGCGGACTCTCGTGGTTCGTGCGCGCTACATTCAAAATTAACAAAATAGGTATTTAGGTACTCCTATCTACCGATTTTGTTTCTTTAGAATGTCTGATGAATCAATAGAACTGGTGCGTCAACGTAGGGTATGTATGGTACCAAAAATTAAAATCACAAGAACCAATTAATAAGAAATGCAGGTTGTAATATTAAATATTACAAATACAATACATACATACAAATTGTTCAGCCTGTAGGCTGTAGGCAGGCCGTAATTTTTTCTCAAAGATAGATTAGCTAAGCAAAAGAGATAAATACCTAAATACACACATCAAAAGTGTCTAGGGATCAAGCATTTTTATGCGGATTTCTTGAGATTGAGATGTGGCTTTGTAATAAATTTATGATTTTATAAATTTATATGGATCCTTTTTGGTGCATTTCATAATTTGAATCAGGAACTGTGAATCAAATTCGAGTAAAAGATGAAATCCGCTGTCAATATTTTCCCTATAAAAACATACAACGCATTGAAGACATTATTAGTGCTACTGTTTCCCTACTACTGATTAAAACCAACGTTATTATGGAGCGGCGACGTCATTTAAGCAGGGAAGAAATGCTCAGAGCCGTGGGAATGATAGAAGCTGGTTCCCGGCAACGTACTGTGGCTTTAGCTCTGAATACAAGTCAGAGTGTTATCAGTCGACTTTGGACACGTTACCGAAGCACTGGTACCGTGGCTGAGCGCCATGGAGGACGGTATCGCTGCACCACACGGAGACAAGACCGATACATTCAAATCTTAACTCGAAGAGGTCCAACAATAACCGCCATGATGTTAGCCGTGAGGCTTCATCACTCTTCAGGGAACTTAATTAGCGACCAAACAGTCAGAAACCGCTTGCATGAAGTGAACCTTCATTCCCGAAGACCGCTACGGGTACCACCTATAGCAATGCACAATCGTAGGATTCGATATCAATGGGCTCTTGAACACAGAAATTGGGCAGAAGAACAATGGCGTTTCGTGTGCTTTTCTGATGAGTCTCGTTTTGGTATGAGACCGGATACAAGACGTATACGACACTGGAGAACCCCTGGACGCCAACAGCGATTAAAATCCTGCCAGGAAGTCCATCCTTATAGTGGTGGAACCATCATGGTATGGGCGGGTATTTGGATCGGCGGAAGAACTGAGTTGATTTGGATCAGAGGCAACCTCAACGCTCAAATTTATGCTGAGACGATTGTATCAGACGTCATCGTTCCTCTACAAGTGCAAATCGGTCCCTTATTTCAGTTAATGCATGATAATGCACGACCGCACACCGCAAGAGTTGTAAGACAGACTCTCGCCGCAGCTAACATCAATGTCCTGCCCTGGCCTGCTCAGTCGCCAGACTTGAACCCGATTGAGCATGCATGGGATATGCTACAGAGAAGAGCTCTGCCGAATATGGAGGGTATCCAGTCGCAAGAAGACCTTTTTTTGTTGTTGCAACGAACATGGGCGGCCATTCCACAGCGTGATTTGGATGAACTCATTTTGAGTATGCCAAACCGATGTTCTTGTGTTGTTAGTGTTCGCGGTAGAAACACGGATTATTAATTGTTTAAGTTACCCAATAAAATTTTAAAGAAAACTGTTATTTCAGTCTTTTTTTCGAACTTTAATGTTAGTGGTTCAAATGTCAAAAATCCCTTTATTAGGAAAATGGCAAATTTCTTTATTAATGCAAAGGTGACTTGGTTTATCGTTACTGTGACAAACGAAAACACTTTATTTGATGAATCCTTAAAGAAATAAAAAAAAAAAATCAATCAGGAGAAAAGTTATTGCAAAAATATATGTTGATCCCTAGACACTTTTGATGTGTGTATGTATCCTTGAAGAGTGTAACGTAACTTCACAGGCTACGTAGGTACTAACCTTGATGGTTAGTACCTAGTATGCATAGTTAAGCAAAGCAAAGTAGAAATTGCTTATCCAGATTGTCTTTTATCAGTAAACAATTTTGTTGGCTTTATCACTTGCCAATGACTTTGGGCATTCGACGCATAATTATGATTAGCGCCATCTGGAGACCCACCCCGCAACTCTTAAACATTAAACTAGCATTTGTCAAAGACTAAAACAAATCCAGACGAAACTCAAAGAAAAATATTTCTGCCTAATATTAGTAGTATATTAATTACTTTGTGATGTCATGACAATGTTTTGTTACTGATCATTATGGTTCAAACCAAGTTCAAGACTAAACAAGAACGTGGTAGTTTATTTATGTACATTAAGTACCTAGGGTAGTCGCCGCACAGACTAAGTTTCTTTAAATCAAGTTAATGTAATTTCTAAAGAAAAAATATTAAAAAAAAATCTTACGCGTTTTTTAAATGATTTAACCTATTGCCCAGAAGTGCGTGGTTGTGGTGATTTAAAAAAAATACATCGCGCGATGCTCAAACTCAAGTTTGATTCGTCATTTCATATCGAAGTTAGATGTTTAATTAGTGAAACAGTTAAGTTGTCGTAATTATTTTTATAATTGATAAAATAAAACATAATATTTAAATGAAATCCAGTGGTCGGTAACATAAATATATATAGGTATAATATCAAAAACGCCGGGTCGCTACCATATAGCCGGAATTCAACAAATACAGCATTATTTTGTTTTGCTGGGAATAATTCTAATGGTTCATACAGGATTGCTACAACTTAGGGGGTAACGTTATAAAAGTCTAAGGATGCATTTTTTTGGTAAGCGAACACCGTTTCTTTGAAGGAACTTTGTGTAATTTACCTACAAAAAATGGGTGAAAGAATTAGTTTGCGGCCACCATAATTTAGTATGAGAGAAACAACAGTCGCAAACTGAAATAATGATGAGAGTTTATTGAGTATGCGACAACCAGAGATTTTTAGAAGCGGTTTAATAACTATTTTAACTAGCAGCTATGTGATTGGAATGTAACGAATACTAAAAAATACTATTTTTAAGTTTTATTACGTAAGACGACTTTTACCAGAGTCCTTCTCTAACCAATGTAAGAAAAAATAAGAATACTCTGAACCCCTTCCCGCTTGTTCAATATTTAAAGGAAAAACGAATATTCGTTTGGTTTGTATTCATCAAATTCATTAAAATTCATTAACTTTGATATTATTTTAAAGTTTTTCTTCTCTCGCGTATTTTTTTCGTAAGAATTATCAAGACTCCCTCCCACCTCCTTGTAAGAAAAAATAAGACATAGTCGACCCCCCTTCTCTCCTAAATCGTCTTACATAATAATTGTATGGCACCTTATACCATCAGAATTACTCATTAAAATCATACAAAACAATATAGCAAATATGGTTATTTTTATCTATTATACATGCAGTACTCAGGCTTTTATCTATGAATCTACTATCACAGACTACTTTTCCCTGTTATGTATAAAATATGAATTTCACTTAAAGGTACGTACGTTTAATCCTCCTTTTATTATCACAGCGCCATGTCGTTCCGTGCGGCGTAGAAGTGTTCAACTTATCTACTGATTAGATTAGCCATTGAAGTAAATAAATACCGGGTTTCTCCCCGCGTTTATACGCGGGGACATCCCAGAGAGACTTAGGTCTCGATCAACCAGATAAACAGATACAAAAAACAAAAAGCCTGTAGTTAAACAATTAAGACCTATTGAACAGATAATAGTAACCCAGTGACCAGGAAGATACAAATAAAACTGAGTGGCAGAGAGATAAATCCCCGCTGAACCGCCCCGCTGAACCGCCCCGATAAACCAGACCAATAAACAAAACAAACAAAAACAAAAGAATATTTCTGAATTTGTTATAATAACTCAAAACTGTTTTGACATACTTGATGATGAAACCATTTGTGCTCAGGAAACCAAAAAACAAGAAAGAGTTTATGTTCCATCGCATCCCTTAAGGAAGTACTAAACAAAATTTTAGACCATAACCCCACTCAGATCTGACACATAAAAAGACAAACATACAAAATTATTAGAGAACATTTCATCGCCAACAATATTTTTCACTACACTTAACAGTTAATAAAATAGCATACCTAGTGGTTCTACGAGGACTTCACGATTCAGAAGATACGACAGAAATAACTAGAGAACTGGGTCACATTGAGCATAAAGTAAGACAAATAGTCAACATTAGACATAGATCTTCACAAGAACCACTTCTTATATTCTATGTAGACCTGGAGCCACCGCAAAACAACAAAGAAATATTTGACTTCAGATATTTAAACCAAATAAAAAATACAATAAAGCACCTTATAAGAAAAAATAAATTATACAATGTAAAAGATGTTAAAAATTCGGCCTAACAAAAAATCAATGTTTCAGACCTTTTCGATGCGTATTGGGTTCCAGTTGAAAACCAGCGCCAGGTTGTCAACTTGGCAAAATGCTGAACTGGACACCCATTTGTTGCAACCGCGAGGCTTGGCGAGTGTTTTAATTGTAACTAACTTCTGTAAAGTTGTCGTGCAACAAATACTGCTTGCTTCTTTTCTTTTCAAATATGGTTATGAACATCCTACAACACAATATATAAAAAACCTGACACTGAGCGAATTCAATGAAAAATAACCTGCCAGCTACAAAGGATGCAAAATCTACAAGCAATATAAAGAAAGAATATTAAATGTTGCTTCTAAATCTAAACAAAAATAACCAATAATGAACCTAATTACGTTAACTGGAGCCGGAGGTTGCAGAGAAAGTCTATACATCTTAAATAAATTTAATTATAAATTACATTAAACTAAAATCTAAAACTAGTGATAAATGGTCGATGTATGTACCAAGAATGAATCGTTCTTTATTAAAATCTAAAACTACAACTATGGAAAGACGGTTGCGAAATCGAAGTGGCGAGATGTGGAAATCACGTAGCGCTGACTCGACGCCTCGTGCCGGTCCGCAACTGCACTGCTTCGATAAATGGTGTCAACGGTCCGCCTCTTACACCAAAGCGTAGATAAATGGTGTCGACGGTCCGTCTATAACACCGACGCGTAACACCTCCCCCCGAAGAACAGCAACTATTTGTCAAGCGGAGTGGCAAATATTGCTGCCAGACCACTGGTGTTCATCTTACTTCTTCTGGTCGGATGTTCCGTCTGGGTTCAATAAGTGTATAGTTGGCCCCTCTGCAGTATCGATGTCTGGATACGCCTCTGGCTTCAGCTTCCGAAGATCCGGATATTCGTTGAAGGTGCTTGGAAACCACCCGGGTGACTCGCGAACGCGGATATCGATTTGAGATATTCCTAATTATCGCGAACCGGCCCGCGAATATCCTACCGACTGCGCCAATTACGTTAACTGGAGCCGGAGGTTGCAGAGAAAGTCTATACATCTTAAATAAATTTAATTATAAATTACATTAAACTAAAATCTAAAACTAGTGATAAATGGTCGATGTATGTACCAAGAATGAATCGTTCTTTATTAAAATCTAAAACTACAACTATGGAAAGACGGTTGCGAAATCGAAGTGGCGAGATGTGGAAATCACGTAGCGCTGACTCGACGCCTCGTGCCGGTCCGCAACTGCACTGCTTCGATAAATGGTGTCAACGGTCCGCCTCTTACACCAAAGCGTAGATAAATGGTGTCGACGGTCCGTCTATAACACCGACGCGTAACAACCTCGACAATAACAAAATAGATAATTCCAAATCACAACATCAATTCCAAGAAATAAATTCAAACAAAACCTGTGCTGAAATTGATAAAACCGGAAAACAAACTCTACATGACGACCAACGATTTTAATAACTTCACTAATATTGTGGAGACTATGCTAGAAAAACTATAGCAAACAATGATATAGCAAACAATGATTAGAACAGAGGAAAAAAATATGGACAAAATTTTGGACCGCACGGTCCAGTTAGTCAGTAACCTTAAAAAACAATTCAAACACTATTTGATGGAAGAATATCGCACAGAGAAAATTCAGGCCCCAACCATAATTGTCCTAGAAAAACACAGTGAGACAGTTTTCTCTGCTGTCTACTGTTCCCCCAGACATACAATCTCAGTTCAAGATTTCAAAGATTACTTCTCTACTCTTGGTACATGATTTGTAAGTGTTGGCTGGAATGGGCTCCAGGTTAACTACTACAAGAGGACGGCAACTACACATAGTAACATAAGACATGAAACTGGATTACTGATGATGCATTTCTAAGCGCAGCTCTCTACTGCGCATGCGCGGTGAACATATTTGAACGCAACGCAAATGCGCCAGTTTGCACGGCCTTTTCACCTCAACGAAATAAAGATAGTGAATAAGGTGTAGAATAAAGATAGTGAGTAGGCCAGTAAGTGGAGGAGAACCCACTTACTGGCCTACTGATAGAGATAGAATACCTGACATGCTTGACTTTTTCATAACGAAGAACATAGATGGCAACTATGTAACAAAATAAAGTCCTGTACCGATCTCACCTTAGATCACACTTTTGTAATTTTGGCCGTTAATTCTACAATTCAATTAATAGAGCCTTCCTCAAAAATATATAACACTAAGACTACGAACTGGAAAATATACAGAAAAATAAAACAAAAATCGACACAATAGAGGGTGTAGAAGACATTATGATTGAGAAACTCAACATGCTTATATATAGAGCAGCCAACTTAGCGACCACTAAATGAAAGGGTCAGCCATAAAAAAAACCACTATCTAAAAGAAATAAAGGAAAACATCAAGAAAACGCGGCAATTGAGAGAGGTCTGGCAAAATACAGGATATCTAAATGATAAAACCGCGTTTAATAAACTCTCTGATGAGCTTAAAAATCTCATGGAAAATGTAAAGAAGACATAATCCAAAACATGCTTTCAAACCTCGATCCGACAGCTGACACAAACTATTCGCTGTGGAAGGTCACCAAAAACATGAAGCGCCCAAAAACACTTATACCTGCCGTCAATAATATTAAAGAAAGATGGGCTATGTCTGACCTAGAGAAAGTGACAACATTTGCTGAACAAACTTGAGCAATGTATTTAGTCGACACCCAGAGAGCTATCGTGAACATACAGAAGAAATAAAAAACTACTTAGAATCACGAAATCAAATATGCTTACCATAACAAGAAATTTTCTAAGAAATTAAAAACCTGAAGGAAAAAAAGAAAGCGCCCGGTTATGATTATATAAATATTGAAAAACTTTCGCGATTTGTACACATTATAAAATTATGTATACTACGGGTCTTAAGCGCGTGAATAATTTACGGTAAAATACCTTGTTAATTGCCCGATGCTTCGACCGTATTGCAACGGCCGTGGTTATGGGTAGACTGGTATAGCTCAGCTTCGCCTCCGTGAAGCGCAGGTTTCGGAAACTACCCTCGCTTGATTTATATCACTCACTATTACACTAAGGACATCTACACACTGGCGTGTAATGTTTGTTTGGCAGTAATCTATACACTTGCTGATCACAGGATTCCACGATGTTGACAAACGGTATCCATCTTCTCAGTTGAAATTTAAGTTTTTTTTTTTATTTTAACCGCTTCCCTCGACATCCTTAAGATCCTAATACTGATGGTCAGTGGAGAGGACCTTAGATTTGTGTAGTTCAGTCCGCTATTGCTGACTTATTTGTCCGTCGGTTTTTACAGCCGCGATATGTTCCTTAACCCTTTCCGCTATTGTGCGCTTGATTTGTCCAATGTAGGAACTACAACAGCTGCAATCCACTTTGTAGACGCCCGGTGTCTGTAGAGGAATTACATCCTTAGGAGTAAGTAGGTGATTAGCTACCTTGGAGTGCGGACTATATACAGTCTTAATGGAGTATTTCTGCAGTACTGTTCCAACTTTGTCCGTCACTCCTTTCACATACGGTAGAAACCTGGAGCCCTGTCAACTCCCGACAGTCTCTCTTCTTCGTACGAAGTGTGCTTCCTGTGTAACCGTTTTGCTCTAGTACCTCCTGAACATGTGTGAGCTCATATTATAAATGTTCATGTACATTTATGACTTAGAATATTACAAATGATCGAATTCATGGAAGTTTTGCTTTCTCATCTGAAGGAAGATCAAGGATTATCTATACCCAATCTCTTTAGCATCCAGTTGGTTTTCTTGACTTAAGGCATACGTAAACACAACAGGATCTGAAATCAAAACATAATGTAAGGTATAAAGGAAGAGTCAGAGTAACTCAGCCATTGACGGTCCCAAACCCGTATGAAAAAGGAGGAGGGTTGTTTGCTGCAGGAAAGACCAAACCAACCGTAAAAGGTCTACGTCGAGCCTCGGGCGATGGGTAACTAACCAGACCGTGCATTAGCAGAGGTAGGAAATGACCACTGCAACCCGCAAATTCGCATCAACTGTCCTAAGCGAAATTGGGGGCTTTGTGCCTAAGTGAATTTGGTCTTGGCTTAGCCGCCCGGGCCAAATGCGGATCCTTCATAAAAACTCTCCTCAATCCAACGGTGAGATACGCGCCAATAGGATGAACGACTGATGGGAAATCAGCCAAGAGCGCTAACCTCAATGAATCTGGCTCACATTGTTGTATAGTGCCTTCACATGGAAATGGGCGTCACCCCGTGTGTGATCTGTTTTAATCGACCCTACTCGTGAGAACAACATGGAAAATAAGTACAAACATCTCTCTTCTCTATTTGGAAAACTAAAAAGTAACAGAATAACTCAACAGATTTCTCACAAAACATTTTCTAATAATACAAGAACTCAGTCGCTGAACAATCTCGATAACGTTATAGTACGTACACATGACAAGGAAATGAAAATACCAACAGCGACCAATTGTGACCAATGGAAAATATGCCTGAAAGGAAAAGACTGTGCAAAAGCCCTGAAATAAACAAACCTCAAAAACATGAAACTCGACACTTACTAAGCCGAACTAGATAAAGACTAGCAAGAAGCAAAAACCGATGAAGTAGCCAAAAAATCTGCTAAGGCCACGCCTTTATGTGTAGACCGGGTCAGTAATATCCAACCATTATTAAAAATGCTTGAGTAGATAGCAGCAGATAACTATGAAGTGAAAGTCCACCGTTATGATCAAGTTAGAATACAACCCAAGTCTACAGAATTATATACAAAAATAATTAAAAACCTACAAGGGAAAAATACAGAATTTTATACCTACAAACCCAAACAAGACCGTTGTTTCAAAGTAGTACTTAAAAATCTTCATCCCTCCACTGATACGGAAAAAATAAAAGCAGAACTAGAAATAAAAGGACATAAAATCGCTAATTGGAACGTCAAACAAAGGAGCACTAAAAATACCACTGCCGATCACTTCATAGAAGTCGAATCCAATAAAAACAATACCTAATAATCTATCACATCAAAAGTATTTTGCACTGCAGAGTTGCTTTCGAGCCACCAAGACCTAAACGAGATAGTCTTCAATGTAGCTATTGTCAACAAAATGGACACACAAGAAAATACCGTTTTAGGAAGCCCAGATGTATAAAATGTGCTGGAGACTATGCATCATCAAAATGCAAACGTAAAGAAAGATCGGACTTAGAAAAATGTGTACTGGCAACCATCCTGCAAACTATAAAGGCTGCGCAGTATTTAAGGAGCTTCAGAAAATCAAGAATCCCACTCAACCAGCAAAACACCGGCAGAAAATGCGCCTCGAATATCAACTAGACCACGCAGAAATTGCTACTAGGCAACAGGACCAGCCATCATACAAGTAAGCATTAATACCCGATGAGTACTTTCACCCAAAGTCAACAACACGTTAGTCGAGCTTAAATGAATCAACAGAAGTCCAAATTAACAGCAATTATATGAAAGTTATCTTGAATACTATGACACAACTAATGCAACAATTAACCATAATGACAAATCTCCTAATGGAGATCATGACCAAACTGATTGATTATGTTAATTAAAAATAGCCCTTTAGAATACCAATGGGCTCTCACACCATGTCCTTTAAGTAGAGACATTTTTGAAAATAACCAAAATTGATATCTAAACACATTTTACAAATAAAAATTATCTCAGAATCTAAAATTACAAATTCTATCATACATCATGAGGCCCAACCATTTAAAACTCCTGTGATACAAGCCACAAGTGTAATTGTTGAGGATTGGCGTGGCCACCTGACTGTCACCCCACTGTATTAACCCCCAAATTACGTAATCAAAAAAGAAGACTAGGTACAATCAGGGACATCTGTGAGGTATCAGTCTGACAAAATATTCCTATGCGCTTACGATCGTAAGCACCGTGAGAAGCTCCACCCCCTTAACTCACCCTTTCACCGCGGAACTAATTAGAGATCGATGGCGATTAGTTTACTTGAAAAACTATGAGTAATAAATTAAATATCAAACTTCCAACACCGCAGTTATACAAAATGCTATTTTATTTGAAGTCTATAAAGACTGATAGAAATAAAATTAATATAAATTAAAATCACAATATATTTGATTGTTAATACGTAACTGCTGCTCTACAACGCAAGCAAGAGTGAATGCAAGGTCTTTCAAGCCAGGGGTCGGAGGTGTCCGGATTCTGTTCCACCTATAAGATTAAACTTAACCGTTTAAGTATCTCGGGCATAGCGTGACCTCAGACCTGAGGGACAATGCAGACATCGATAGGGAGCTCCAGCACTATTTTGAGCGTATTTGCGAACAGGTTTGATTGTCAGTATATTAACCATTGTTAAATGGTTAATGTAATGACAAACAAACAAATGATCCAGAGGCAGGCATGCTAATAATAAAATGTTGCTGTATTGTATGGTTTATGTTATTATTTTAATGATTATTTTAATTTGATAATTTTGACATTATTTAAACTATTTTATTAATTATTTATATAATATATTTTATTAATTGAATTCTAATTTATAATTTGTATATTATTTGTAACTAGCTGTGCCCGTGACTTCGTCCGCGTGAAAGTTGGGTTTAAATTAAGGAAGTTTATGTTACAGTTTATATACATGTTACAGTCCTGTCGGGTGAGCCGCGATATGATTCAGCAGCGGAAAATCGTCATATACTCATCTATTGATAGCTTCAAAACCCAAAAGCTAAGTAAAAATAAATAGGTACCAAACACAGACTCTCTTTTCTGTTATTTACTGTTGTATATTTTGTTT
Organism: Herminia tarsipennalis; assembly: GCA_945859575.2. Lineage (NCBI taxonomy): Eukaryota > Metazoa > Arthropoda > Insecta > Lepidoptera > Erebidae > Herminia > Herminia tarsipennalis. The sequence goes on from OX243835.2 coordinate 14,994,433, forward strand.
TTTTAACTTTTCCTGTTAAATTATAATAATGTATATGTGTCTTCTGTGTACTAAAAAAAATCTTTCTATTCTATTCTTTAAGATAGTTAGTTTGGTGTGCGGCTTAAGAAGTGGATTTTCTGTTGTTTTTGTTTCATTCTTACAACGTTATGCCTACCTAATAATTTTCAATAGAATTTGTACGAAAATTTTGTTACTTCGAATTTGATCAGATGTTTATCGTAAACTTGTAAAGCCTAAGTACTTAACTGTGATAGTTTTCCTTCTAATTTTACTATATATACTACTACCGAGAATGTTTTTACATACCCAACATCAACCATTTAGCTGGCAAGGGGACACTTGACTCTAACAAAACTTTTCACTATAAAGCTTAATATTTCACAAAGGAATCCTTATCCTAAATGCTTTTTAAAAGACCTATCTAATGATACCCCAAAAGATGGGGTAGGTAAGAAAAAAAATCACATTCCCACTTTACACATAAGAGAGATACCCTTAAAAAAAATGACTTTCACTTTATCAGCCTAAGTAATATGTGTATTCTTGCAATATTGCAGCCTTCTAGCACTAATAGTCTCTGAGCTAAGCTGACGGACTTAAAGGAACTATAAGGGTTCCGTTTTGCCATTTTGGCTAAAAATGGGGTGAACTTCATATAGTGTTACAACTCAATACTTATAAAATGTTTTTTCAGGATTTTCCTTTGTCTGCAACGATATACAACTGAAATGCTTATAAAACTGTTGTAACACTTTAGTAAACAAACACAGAGCGTGTCATGTGTGTCAGCGTATGGCAGCGTCAGTTATCTGTACATACTAATCTATGGGTAGCGTCCCAATAGGTCAAACATTAGCGATGTTATCAATGGTCTTTTAAAAATTAATTTGTACTCTGCGGAGAATTTTATGTTTTTTACGTTACAATGATGCAAGTAATAAAAAAAAGACATGCACCCACCCCTCCCCCAGGCTCATGAATTTTCAAGCCTTCGCCATATATTTGGTCCGTCTTGACAGACAATGACCCCCACTCCCCTCCTACTGTCACCCGAACTACTCACACTTGGCCGATGTTGAATCATTCATTATCGTTGAATTGATGAACACTTGATCTCCAACCATAACCCCAGAACATGTTCTTCGATGCACCTGTGTGATGAGTGGTCAAACAAACGGACAGATAGACAATATGTTTCTTTTAAATACTATTTTAAAACTTATTTTACTAAGTATAGAACATTATTGAATACAACGCAATCTACTTTAAAAACCAGTGAAGTTTCTTCTAATACTTACTGTTTTTTATTAATACATGCAAGATGGTTTTAGTACATTAAAACTATAATTAAATAAATAGGACAATATTGCCACTCAGCAAGAAACGTATCCGTCATCTCAAGAACCTATACCCTAATAAATGTTTTCACATTTAAGGAATTATTTTATCACGGTGAACAATTTGATTTCATACATGGCGCTACATGTTTTTTTTACATATTTAATGTCTTTTTTTTAGCAACGAACTTATAAATTCTGAAAAATGGCAAATACTTTTTAATTGGAATGTCAACAACAGTCACAATTCATTAATTACTCTCAGCATCTAGATGCATATTTCACTTGATTTTTAATATAAAAAAATAATAACCAAATTAAATAAGTTACCTATTAAAAAAGAAAAAAAGACAATTTAAAATAATACAAAAAGAACATAATCAGACATAAGACTCCCGCTAGCATAGCTTCGAGGCTGGGGGGCGATTCGCTTACTATTCAACATCCTTACATCCAAGAGTTCAACGATGAAACATCCGATTTAAAGCGTTTCGTAGTCTATTATAATGAAATTACAGCAAAGCGAAGCGATTATAGCGCTATCTCGTCGAATTTAATAATAAGGCTTAGATAAATGTATGGATTTGGTATTCGCGAATCCAAAAAATCCTCGCCTTCGCCGACAACCTCGCCCTCGCGCTTTCTTTTGGCTGTCAAATGGTAAAGCTTTAAAATAGTAGCTTTCTCTCGGATGTGCTGTAAGATGTGGACCAAATTTGGTCTTCATTTCACATAATTGTTCAATATATTATACGTGGGTGTTATTTTTATAATTGTATTGTCGTTTAATTTGTGGCTTGTTAAATAATAAAGTATTGTTTTCAGACTAGATGTCCAGCGCAACTTCGCCTGCGTAAATTTTCCCCTTATTTCCAACATTTTTCAATGCTGCTCCGCTCCTATTGGTCGTAGCGTGATGTTATATAGTCTATAGCTTTCCTCGATAAATGGGCTATCCATCAATAAAAAAATACTATTATATAATCTCAGGAACTACTAATATAAATATAATATTAATAGTACTTAGTTCCTGAGATTATTGCGTTCAAACAAACAAACAAACTATGTAGCTTAGCTTTAGCTTTATAATATACTAGGGGATGCCTCGCGGTTTTACCCGTGTTGTTCCCGTTCCGTGGGAATACAGGGATAAAAAATAGCCTATTTCACCCGGGGTTAGTGTATCTTCACAACGATGAAAGAATTTTTCAAATCCGTCCAATAGTTTCGGAGCCTATTCAATACAAACAAACAATATTTTTTTTCCTGTTTATAATATTAGTATAGAAGTATAGATGAGTGATGTAACTATATATGTGACATATATAAAGACTAGCTGTCGCACGCGGCTTCGCCCGCTTTTACACAGTTTACCCCGTTGTGGGTTGATTTTCGTTATCGATCAAAACGCTAAAATACGTGTTTCTTTATTTACAACCAAAAACAAATTTTCAATACACCCGAATACTAATTTTTACAGATCTTATTTCAAACTGACGGAGTTTCATATAGACTTCCAACTCCTATTTTACTTAATGAAAAAGCTAAATAGGAAATTTCACCGATCTAACTTTAAAACTCATAACACTCATAAAATCATACAATCTTGCAACCTCTATTTTACCCCCTTAGGGATTGATTTTCCAAAAAACGTTTGGAAAATCAATCCCTAAGGGGGTAAAATACGTTTCACTTTATTTTAAATGAAAAAGCCATATATGAAATTTAATAGATCTTAAGTACTTCAATCCTGACGGAGTTTCATACAAAAACTTGTAACCCCTATTTTACCCTCTTAAGGGTTGATTTTTCAAAAACGCTGAAATACTTATTTCTTTATTTTAAACAAAATCCAAGTGCGAAATTTCACAGACCTCACTTTTAAACTGACGGAGTTTCACACATACTTGCAACCTCTAGTTTACTCCCTTAGGGTTTGAATTTCCAAAAACGCTGAAGCACGTGTTTCATCGATCTAACTTCAAAACTGACGGAGTTTTACACAAACTTGTAATCCCTATTTTACTAATATACCCTACCCTATGTCCCGCACAACTTCGTATGCGTAGTACATTTTCCCCGTTTAGTAACATTTTTCATTACAGTTCCGCTCCTATTGGTCGTAGCGTGATGTTATGCCTATTCCTTCCACAATAAATGGGCTACCCAACAGAAAAATATTTTTTTCCGTTCGGACCAGTAGTTCCTGAGATTGCCGCATTCAAATAAACTCTTTAGCTATATAATATTTATAGATTTGATTTTTTTATTATGGGATTTCTAAAAATTCGTCCTCGTCAAAAGGGGACAGAGCCAACAACATAAAAGTACAAGTGAAATGAATTATATCCATACTTCTATACTAATATTATAAATGTGAAAGTAACTATGTCTGTTACGCTTTCTCGCTGAAACAGCTAAACCGATTTAGATAAAATTTGGTATGGAGATAGTTTGAGTCCCGGGAAAGGACATAGAATATGTATTTTTATTGCTTTAACCGAGATCCACGCGGGCGGAGCCGCGGGCCAAAGCTTGTATGAGGAGAATCTATACATATTATGTATAAATTCTCCTTACAAGAAGTTAACAAAGAAGAAACAATTGGATTATTCAAATCACAGCTTAGATTTTCAAACATTAAACGAGAAAAATTAAAGAAAGTAGGAATGTAGGCATCTACTTATAGATTAACTGAAGAAAGATTTATTACCTACATTGGCAAAAGATAAATGATATAGAGAATGCATTAACTAAAACACTATACTGAACATCACAAAATCTTAAGTAAAAATAACTGGTACTCAATACAACTCAACATAAGTAGGTACTTAACCAACCTAATGACTTAGCTAGAATACCCAAATCAAGCATAAACTAAACAATAAGTCATAAAATACAATACAACAAAACATGAAATATAATAATTCATGACATTTAATAATATTGGTTTACACACATTCCTTTTATTATAATTAACAATGTTTCAGAAATAAAAAGTTACTTATTGTAACGAACATTAAGTCAATAAAGAAATAAAATTATATTATAATCAGGGAAAGCTAGTTAGACTTAAAACAGTTGCTCTCACTCAAGATATTGCCTATTTAAACAATAATGGTGGTCATGAATTACTAGGTTCTTACAAATTCTAACCCATGTCCTAACACTTGGCTAGTCCACCTCTATACCTGATGTTATAACCAATAAAACAAGTCAATTTTAAAAGAAATGATTTATTTAAACACAAAAAAATCATTATGAAGACAAGGTTTTTCTTTAAGCCGTCTACCATCGAATTAATACTCACAGCTTAAATAGTAAATTAATAAGATCACTGTACCGCTCCACGACAATGAGGTGATTGGATTAATTGCTGTACAAAATACAGTAAAAAGTTACACTGGTAATAGATACATAACAGCTTTACAATGCATGTTTGTTTATCACAACGGGGTCACAATATTTAAATAAATCACAAGTTAACTGTGCAACATGTGATTTATTTTTTTTGCTGCTTAGTGATAGGTATAAATACCGATATCATTGAGGACTTCTTTGTTCTGGCTTTGATTTTAAGTACGTCACTGCATTCACACTATCCTCTATGACACTGTGTTATCTTTTTATATCCATCACTGCAAGTAGAAAAACATGTTATTATTACCACCATCACAACACATCATAATGTAAGAATTACACCTATAAATAGACAACAGGTAAATGCCTAAGACCAACTTAGTAATTTCAAGTTTCTACATTTCTTTCAATTCTTTTTTGAACTAGTTAATAGATAGATAACTAGCAATGTGGGACCAAAATCCCACATTGCTAGTTATCTTTAAAAAAAAAAAAAAAAGTAACAAAATTTTCGAAAAATATTATTACTTAGATATAACGTTGTTCTAATAATGTGGCTTAAGAAGTGGGTTTTCTGTTGGTTTTGTTTTGCATTTTTTTTGTGCAGAAGACGGTGCCACTACAACGTCACTTTGATGCAGCTGTTGGACGAGCTGGTACCAGGGCTGTTTCTCAGGAACTTGTATTGGGCGTCCAAATAAAAAGATACTATGGTCGAACACCACAATATTTATCGCTGAAATATAAGTACCTACTACACGCTTCCACCACTACTATAAAGTACTACAAACTAACTGTTATTAATTAATACTATTGAACATAATAACCACGACCGGATCGGTCGGCCATGAAACTGACAGTCCTAGACTGATTTTTATTTCCTTTCTATTACATCAAACACAAACGAGTTGTATACTTAAAGGTTACATCACCTAGGTTTATGAGGCGTTTGCATGAGACCTTGGCAATATACATCACAGTTCTTCCTTCTTTCGTTTTTAACAACATTTTGTACAAGTAAGAATCCACTTACCTTTATTTAGGCAATCTATTATTATATATATTGTGATAAAGAAGTGATTGCTGAGCCGATTTTAGTTGATAATTTGACTCATGCAAATGCGATAAACGATAAAAAAAAGTATAAATGATTGTCCATGTTGGATTTTAGATCATATTTTTTGTAAAGTCGTTCCACAAGAGTTTTGTTTATCTGTTTCTTTTTTTATATTTCATCAAAAAAATACGTAAGTACTTTTATAACTATATTTATTATTGTTAAAATTTGTGTTGGTGTTCCTTCTTCATGACGGCGGTTCATGGCTGGTTAGTTTAGAGTCCAAAAAATTGTTAACCCGTTTACGAAGGTCGCCCCATGTTGCACAAAGTGTTTCATGAAACTTAAGTGAAAATGAATGTACCATTTCCAGTCTGTATAACTTACCACATAAATATAATGATGCCACTTGCCTTTAATCAACAGTTACTCCAAGTGCAGGCAAAAATTATAGGTATAGTATACAGTTATGAACCTGAAGTTATCAAAAGTCACATTCTGGTTTTGCTGCTTCAATAAGCAATTTGTAGAGAATCTGTTTTAGAATAACCCTGATTACCCTAACCATTCTAAACTCTATTTTAATTAATGTTACATATCTTATGCGATCTTATCTATTTATGTTGATAAACTTTCGCGATTTGTACACATTATGAAAAGTACCTGGATGACCGAGCTTCGCTTGTTATTTTTTTTAAACGATGTTTTCCAAAAATGAAACCTAGCTAGATCGACTTTTCGCCCCCGAAACCCCCTGCATACTAAATTTTAAGAAAATCGCTGGAGCCGTTGCCGAGTTTCAGATTATATATAAATATATATATATACAAGAATTGCTCGTTTAAAGATATAAGATATATATAGGTATAACGGGTCTTAATCGCGTGAATAATTTAAGGTAAAATACCTTATTTATTGCCCGACGTTTTGACCGTATTGCAACGGCCGTGGTCACGGGTAGACCGGTCAGTTCAGCTCAGCGTCGCCTCCGTGAAGCGCGGGTTTCGGAAACTACCCTCGCTTGATTTTTATCACTCACTATTACGGAGTTCCGTAATAGTGAGTGATTCCGTAATAGTGACAGTTGTCAGTACTTCGATACACAACACTAAGGACATCTGCACACTGGCGTGTAATGTTTATTCGGCAGTGTATATACTTGCTGATCACGGGATTCCACGATGTTGACAAACGGTATCCATCTTCTCGGTTAAAATTGACATGTTTTTTTATTTCAACCGCTTCCCTCGCCATCCTTGAGTAATAGTGACGCTCAGTGGAGAGGGCTTGTGGTTTGTGTAGTTCAACCCAGTGATTGGTTCCCGCATCCAGCAAGTGTACCGCTATTACTGACTTGTTTGTCTGTCGGTTTTTCACAGCCGCGATATGTTCAATATCCCTTTCCGCCATTGTGCGCTTCGTTTGTCCGATGTAGGAACTGCCACAGCTGCAATCCACTTTGTATCTATTTCTTATCTATTTATATAAAAATGAATAGAGAACGACTTCACCAACTTTTATTCATTCTTTTTTTTCAGTTTTCTAATACTCTGTACTTCTTACGTAAAAAAATAAGTAAATGAAAAAAAATACTACTACTAGCGAAATTCGGTGGGACAGCTAGTTAAATTACAAAAATAATTTATTTTAATCCATTTTGCATTAAATTTCAAACAGAATAACTGCAGCCAGTCGCGGGTGGGTTAAAAGTTGACATCAAAATATCTCATTAGTCTGACGTGCTAGGAAACTAAAAGATTTGATTTTTGAATCGGCAAACATAGATCTTTTAAAAATTATTTCTTTTCCTGCAGAGAAAAAAATATTTGTAAACTAGTAGGTACATTGCCCATAGAAATTCATATTAATACGATAAATTTTATTGGCTTAGAATAATTACAAAAACACAATACTTATTACGTTAAAGTTTAAAAGGTTTTTGAATAGGTTTTAATTTTGTTTTCAGAATGGGGGAGGGAAATGGCGGGAGTAGTGGGAGTGGAGGGAGCGGTGGGGGCGGAGGGGGCGGAGGGGGCGGAGGGGGCGGATGGGGTGGTGGGGGCGGTGGCGGAGGGGGGAGGGGGAAATAGGGGTGGATTGCTGTAGACGAGGCGTGGTAGTAGTGGTGGAGGTCGCGCTGGTTGAGAAAAAATAAATAGAAATCATTTATTTTAACTGTTGCATGTTATTTCATTTAAATGGTCACTGAATATTATTGTAAACATCCATATAGCCGCCCTTAGTGAAAAAAAGGAAAAGCTGAAGAGTTCGTTTGTTTGTTTGAACGCAATAATCTCAGGACCTACTGGTCCGAATTGAAAAAAAATTTTACTGTTGGATAGCCCATTTATCGAGGAAGGCTAAAGGCTGTATAACATCGCCTACGGCCAATAGGAGCGGAGCAGCAATTAAAAATGTTGTAAAAACGGGGTAAATTTACGTAGACGAAACTATAACATTTATATATTAGGTACTAGCTGTGCCCCGCGGTTTATTAGTCTATGTGTTAATCCAGGGTGTCAGCTAACTCCATACCAATTTTTTTTTTAATCTGATAAAAATTTTTTGAACAACAATCCGTGGTCAAAAAATTTTTATCGCGATTTTTCAATAAGTTATCCATTAATTAATTAACATTTTTTTGTAGCATGAACATTAACATTGCAAGTGCGATAATTGTTAAACTACTATTCTGAGAATTTTTTCCTTTCGTGGAGCTATTTCTCAAAGGTCTTAAAATAAATTCCCGTTGGAAAAATTAAAAAATTGATAATTTTCGTTTTTTTATTAACAATTTACTAAGATAAAAATTATAAAGCTTTATTAAACATTGATTTTTTTTTTATAATGTTAGTATCGATCCGTTTTCTTGTGATCAGAAGCTACTTAAAAATTATTTTTAATAATTTTTATATATAAGATTACGGATCAATACTAACATAAAAAAAACAATGTTTAATAAAGCTTTATAATTTTTCAACCCCTTTTTTTTAGTTAATTGTTAATAACTTTTGCAATTTTTGCAAGCGGAACTTCATTTTTCAAAAATCATCTAGATGCCATTCCGAATCGAATGACATCTCAATTATAATTTTCGGAGACTGCTGAAAAAAGTTGACCAAAAAGGCACTTGTTGACTAGACTATAAGTAGATTATCAAAATCAAGTTTCTTTTATGGCTGCGTGATAACGTGCCGCCCCATGTCGTCCTGTGGGTATCGTCAAGGCAACTAAGGGATTAGGACGGGCAGCAGCGTCCTCAGCGTATTTAAAGAGCTTACTGCGATCGCCAACCGGCTCGCTAAGCTAGGTGATTATGGCAATTACTAACAGGATCTAATAAGTAGATTCCACTGGGGAGCCCCGGCCCAGCAGTAGGACATCATATGGATTGATATGTATACCGTGTATAAGTTATTTATATTATTACTTCTTAAATGACATAAAACATTTGAGCTAATAGGTTCAATAACTCTTCTTGTAAGTAGGTACTGAGACTTGAGGTTGCTAGTGCTGTGGTGCGTAGCAGGATCCATTTCTTCACGATGGTGAGGAATCAAAAGACTTATATTCCCGTTATTATTTAGTTTATTACAACAATTTATAATTACATTTCAAGCCTTTTTTAACCGTTTGCCTTGACACTTCCTTTAATTCCCACATTTTTTTCCATTTTCTTCTTCATCGCTATTTCAAACTTTTGGAACGTCAAGACAAACAGATAATAAATAATAAGGCTTTATGCAGCCGGCAGGTCGAATCCACGACGCACCTGCTACATGCCTTATAAAAAATTATAAAAAAATCACTAAAATTATTCATAACAATTAAGGTACATACAAACAGGCGATGGATCATTCAAGACGTTACGAGTACTATTATATCAGGGTTCACAAACATCTCTTAATAGTGGAAACGCAGTTCAACTTCTAAGTTTACCTCTTATGAGATGCCTGGATGTTATCTGGGGAGTTAGTGAAAAGGAAACCAAGTGTAAAGACGTTACGACAATCAGTTGTGCCTTTATCACCGGTAACTTTGAGTTTAAGGCCGACATCTACATAAATAACCGATTAGTTAAGAATTTACCAAATCATACATTCCAAAAACCTACATAGTATACTTAGAAAATATAACACTAGCAGATCCTGAATTCAACAGTAGTCGCACTATTGACTTCCTTCTTGGTAGAAGCATATACTCAAGGTAATTATTATAAGGAGTTTGTGGATAGTCTGATGACTGTGCATCAGCACAAAATGCACGCTTTGGTTGGATTTTAATCGGAGATATATAACCTGGATGAAATTCACAAATTTTGGCAAATAGAAGATATCACTGAGAAAACGTCATTATAATCAGGAGATAAGAAGACTGTAGATTTTTATCAGAAAACTATGACTCGGCTAGAGGATGGTCCATATCAATGTAGATTACCTTTAAAGCCCAATTTTAAAAATAATGGAGCGAAGGCATAAGCATCCTAGCATTTAGCATGAGTATCAGAAATTTATAGCCGAATTTATAGAATTAGGTCACATTCGACCAGCGAGCAACGGCTTTTAACCGGATTGTTTTCTAACCCACCATAGCGTTCAGCGTCCCGATGCAATCACAACCAAGTTTAGACTAGTGTTTAATGCATCTGCCACCACATCATTAGGTAACATCCTAAACGACCTCATGGAGGCTAGACCAAATTTGCAGCAAGACCTTTCAGTCTTTCTTCTTAATTCTCAGATGGAGACAGTACAAATTTGCTTTCACTGCGGACATCGAAAAAATGTTCCGCCAAACTTGGATACATGAAGATGATCAGCGTTTTCACAAGATTATTTGTTTAAACTAAATAACAATCCAGACACTTTCAGTTTTAAATAATCAGAACAAACAAAAACATTAGGGTTAATCTGAAACCAAAAAAACGATACATTTTTCGAATACGAATTGAAAATCAAGCCAACAACGGATCGGATTACAAAAAGATCATTACTATCGGACATCTTAAAATTATTTGATCCTTTAGGATGGATTTCACCACTATCTACTAAGTTAAAAATCATTTTTCAAAATGTATGGATACGTGATATCAATTGAAATAACCCTTTACCAACAGATATTTTAATCAATTGGATAAGCAAAAGAGACAATCTCTATAAATATAATCAATCTCATAAATCATTTAGAAGTACCGCGTTGGATGGGAACAAACAATCATCACAGTATAGAGTTACACGGTTTTTTTTTTCGTGCGTGATAAACTGTAGAGTCCTGTGAATCTACAGCATATAATAATAATAATAATTGTATTGTGCAGTTGTTGCGGCATGTCGTATAGCAGGTGCTAAGCTTTTAGCAGAAACCCCTGCTATACGACCAAGGTACGCCGTACCCGCGTGGCAATGCAGGATTGAACGCAATACGGCCTTCAATCCTACATTGGCACGCGGGTAGGGTGCTCATCGGCAAGTTGTCCTGCTTCAGGACCGGAAACACTCGCCCGAGAGTAATGCGCTTTGTGAAACGGGCATTCTTGCAAGTCGCGTGTCACAGAGCGCATCGACTTCCTGATGCAAAAAATCTATGAATATTATGCATGTTCCAAAGGGACCAAAGGTGGGTGTATAGAGACTGGCAGCGAACGGATCAAGGTGTGGATGGCGGGCATCTACCAAAAGCTGAAGCGACAAGCTCGTTTTGGCGCAACATTTGGTCGGTTGCTGTCACCCACACAGAGGGGGAATGGATGCGTGACGTTGAACGAGCGTGCGAACTTATTCCGGAAATGGAAGATATCAACATTAACAGACAAACGTAGATAGTGCAGTCCGTCCTTGTTCTAATTGTTTTCTTTTTTTTTTTCAAAAACATGTATACTTATTCATTAAGTAGCAGTAAATTGGCCAATATTTAAGCACATAAAGTTTTTACATCGTAAGTGGATGCTCCTACTATGTTGTGCCCATTGAGGCTGATGTATCCGATCTCGTGTACTCTTCTAATATTATTGACCTCTTTTTTTGCATCAGTCCTCTAATATGGTGTATAATATAATGGTGGCAGCACCTTACCTGCATATACAGTTTATAAACAGAAATATATAAATTGAAAAGAGTGGCCACGAGTTTTTATTGCCTGTTCTTTTCTCGGACTTTACCTATTGTTTGCAAACAGACATTACCAGTAAATATAGAATCGACTTTTCACAAGTGTAGTTTTTTGCTTCCTAAATGAATGAATCATTTTTATTATTTCCTTTATTTAACATTTCTCAAATTTTTTACACTATTAAATATTTATATAAAAAAACATTTAATTGTATAAAAATTGCAAACCCACCGGCGTCGGGTACAGGGACCAAGCCATCGGTGGTTAGGGCTTCAGGGAGAGGAACCTCCTCACTATACGTGCCGTGTCAAGGAGTACGGCCTTCTGCATCAGGCCCTTGACCCAGCTACCCAACGCGAGCTTCTGTAGATGTTGGTCCAGGCTCTTCGCAACAAATCCGTGGACTGATACAACTATCGGCACAATGACTGCTGAATCCACATTCCACATGTCAACAATCTCGCGGGCTAAGTCCAAATATTTTATTTCCTTATCTTTTTCTGCCTTCACGGGATTATTGTCATGCGGGATGGTGATGTCAACAATCATTGCGCGGTGCTCTAATCGATCTATCATCACTATGTCAGGCTTATTGGCGACAATAATCCTGTCAGTGATGATAGATCGATTCCAGTACAATGTGGTACGACCATTTTCGAGAACAGGGTCGGGTGCATACCTGTAATATGATACCTCTGTTTCCACTAGGTAATATTTCAGGGAAAGTTGCTGATGGACAATTCTGGCTACTTGGTTATGTCTATGCAAATATTCGCCGTTAGCAAGACGAGAACAACCAGAGATAATATGTCTGAGGGATTCTCCGGGATGATGGCATTGCAAGGCTTGTATTTTTGCTAGGTGCTACCGGCTTGCAGAAAATTTAGGAAGAACCTTGTCATTGACACAGAGTGTCAGTAAATAAAACAATTTCCTTTTTGATTGGTATTAGGTGTTGTTTAATGCAATATAAGTACACAGGATTACATGTTAATGGGTACCAATCTCAAGCGGATATATAGGGTCGTGTTATTAGATGGTTCGCGTGATGATATTATTACCATTCAATTTCTGCTATTAGCTCAGTAATGAGACATTAAAAACTAACCGTAAGTTTCTCTATCGCTGGTGGTTAACGAAAAAATGGAACGTATTACCTCATAAGCTTGCCTACTGCTAGCTTGAGTGATGGCAGCCTTTCTGGAGTTATATTTGTCTTAAACTGCTCAACGCTTGACCTCCTGCGGAAGGGCAGCCTCCAACGACAGCGTTAACCAGACTTCATGTAATGTATATCATGACAGCGACAGATGGTTAAGCAAATATATCCACAGATCCATACCAATTTGGATCGATTAATTCATGTGATGAATCAAATGATCATCACAAGCGAGTAGAGAGAAAATAATAAGATATAATCATAAAAAAAGAAAAACCCATCTGAAACAAAACAAGCTTTGTTTAGAAGATAAACCAATACTACCAATACAGCGCTGCCCTGCCAAGCCAACACACTGTAACTTTCAAAATCCGCTTTTGAGATATTTGACAAAATATTGTTTTGCTGATTATTTGCCTATTTTAAACGTAATTAATCAATATTAAATAATTTTATGCATTAAATAGCTAGGGGTACATCTCTAGCATATAGCCAAACAGTATTTTTTTAATAATTTTAGTAGGGAAAAAATATATTGCCACAAACTTGTATTGACAAGATAAATTATAAAATTTTAATAAATTCCTAACGAGGTAAAACACTGTAAAACATAGTACAGTGTTATAACTTTATGAACTAATTATACTATAACACTGTATCCAAGCATACAGTGTTTTGAAAAGATAGATGAGGTATATCAAAAATTAGATAATTTATAAATAAAACCGGTTATATGCCGTCATATCATCATCATCATCATCATCAGCCTATGGTAGTCCACTGCTTTACATAGGCCTCTCCAATTGCACGCCACTTTGTTCTATCTTCGGCTTCTCGCATCCAGCTCCTGCCAGCCGTTTTGCGTAAATCATCACTCCACCTGGCCTGAGGGCGTCCTACACTACGTTTGCCAAGTCGCGGTCTCCACTCAAGAACTCGTTTATGTCGATAACTTTGGTTCTCTGCCGGATCACCTTATTTCTGATTTTGTCCCTAAGAGAAACTCCGAGCATAGCCCTTTGCATAGCTCGATGAGCGACTTTGAACTTGTGGACCAGCCGTACCGTCAGTGTCCACGTTTCGGCTCCGTATGTCGGGTAGGACGCACTGATTAAGACTTTAGTCTTTAGACATTGTGGGATCGACGATGAGAAGACTTGACGTAGCTTACCAAGCGCTGCCCAACCCAACCGAATTCTCCTGTTCACCTCGTCCTCGAATGTGTTTTTACCTAACTGCAATGACTGCCCGAGGTACACATATTTTTGAACAACTTCGAGAACGCCGCCGTGCACCGCTGTCGGTTCCGGTAGTACATGTTCATTGAATATGACCTTGGTTTTATCCAAGTTCATCCGTAGCCGATGCGTACAGAGGAGTCAGCCAGGTCATTCAGCATCCGTTGCAGGTCCTGCAGCGTTTCCGCCATGATGACAATGTCATCTGCAAATCGCAAGTGAGAGATGTATTCACCATTGACATTGATGCCCCGCCAGTTGCAGTGCAGCGTCTTGAACATATCCTCCATTGCATTTGTGAACAGTTTCGGGGAAATAACGTCCCCTTGCCTCACTCCTCGATGCAATGGTATAGGTTTTGTTTGCTGATTCTGTACTTGGACGGACATGGTGGCGGCTTCGTAGAGACATCTCATCACTTGTATATATCGCCAATCTACTTGGAATCGCTGCAGCGACTCCAGAACGGACCAGATTTCAATCGAGTCAAAGGCCTTCTCATAGTCCACGAATGGTAGACACAGGGGCTGATTATACTCCTGGGTCTTTTGTATAATCTGCCGCACTGTGTGGATGTGGTCTATTTTGCCATATACGCTCCGAAATCCAGCCTGCTCCGGTGGTTGGAATTCGTCAAGTATTCGCGCAAGGCGGTTCGTGATGACTCTTGAAAACAGCTTATAGACGTGGCTTAGAAGAGAAATAGGTCGGTAGTTCTTCAGCCGGGTCTTATCTCCTTTTTTGAAGAACAAGACGACTATACTTCTACTCCATGCCTCCGGAGTTCTCCCTTCAAACATGACAGCATTAAAGAGCTTTTGGAGCTCCCTCAGCACGGGTTTACCTCCAGCTTTTAACAGCTCTGTTGTAACGCCATCCTCTCTAGGGGATTTTCCATTTTATAGCTGTCTAAGAGCCAGCACGATTTCGTCAAGGTTGACTTCTGGCAGGTCTTCGGTGTAGTGGCGTGTTAGAGTGGCTCTAGGACCCTCATTTTCAGGATCAGGTCAAGATGCATGCGAAGCGTATAGCCGGTCATAGAAGCCTTCCACTTCGGAGAGGACTGCCGGCTTCGAAGAAACGACTTTTCCACTTGGTCAACTTCGTCAGGTGGCTTCTTCCAAGAGATTGTACGAACACTTTTGACCCCGGTTCTGCTCGATCGCTCTTTTAATAAAAAGAGTGTTGAAGCACCGAAGGTCGTGTCGTATAAGCTTGTTGATCTCTTGGTTGAGAGCGCGCTTTTCGTGGGTTTTCACGTCGTTTTTTCACTAGCCCTAAAGTCTTTTCCGAAAGCTTTGACTTCTTGCCCTTACGCTGCATGCCACAAAATCTCGTACCTTCTTCCCTGAGTATCCGAACCACATTTACGAGCTTCTGGTTTACGTCTGTTGTGGTTTCCATGGCAGAAAATCGGTTATTCAGGTTTGACTGGAACGCTTCGGATCCTATCATGGTTTGGAGCAAAGTAGGTCGAAGCCTGGACCTCATCAGACGGGCACGTTCCGGCTTGAAGTCGATATTCAGAGAGCCTCGTATAAGTCGGTGATCACTACCGGTATTAAACCTGTTGATCACGGTGACGTCTCTGAATGTATGCTTTTTGTCCGTCATGATGAAGTCGATTTCGTTTTTCGTCATAGTGTCGGGGCTTTGCCACGTCCACTTCCTTTGGGGCCGTTTCTTGAAAAAGGAGTTCATCAAGAAGAGCCCCTCCCGACGAAGTTGACTAGCATTTGCCCCCTATGATTTCTGCTTCCAAATCCATGGGATCCTACTACCAATTCGCTGCAATTTTGTACTCCCACTTTAGAGTTGAAGTCCCCCATAACAACGTTGTAGTGGGTCTTAGTGGTGGAGAGGAGGGCCCTTGATATGTCATCGAACATATCCTCCACTTCGTCGTCTGAATGTGCCGAGTTCGGTGCGTACACTTGCACTACCTTGAGGCTATACCTCTCGGTGAGCTTGATAATGAGGTACGCTACCCTGTTCGACACGCTAGACATTTCCACAACGTTGTCAGAAAGGGACTTATTTACCAGAAACCCAACACTACCTTGGGATTGTTGGTCTCCCTCGCGAAAGTACATAAGGTTATGGTGTCCTCTCCCTCTCTTCGGACTTCACTTAACCCGAGGATATACCACATAATTTTCCCAAGTTCCACCTCAAGTTGTGCCAGATGCAAGTCTAGCGGTAGCGTGCGTCCGTTATATGTCGCCAGGGTCAGTCGGTTGTGGTGGCCTTCCGTAGCCCCGAGATTCTTAGCACCCCCGCGCCACGCCGTCCAGGTGCAGGTCCACCATGTGAGTGCCGGGAACTGGGGGCCGTGGCTTTTGTGCTTGGTGCATATGGGGGTAATGCCCATATTCGCCACGCTGGGCAGGCGGGTTGGCGATCGCAGGGCGTAGCTCTCGCATCAGTGACGCTGCTGCCCGTCACTGACCTATTACTTTAGCTACGCCATAAATTGGGATGGTTATACCGCCACCAGCCGGTCGCCAGAGCTTCGTTCGTAGTACAGCAGGATGTACCGCGTGCAGGTGAGGTTGGCTTGGAGCGAAAGATGATGATGCGCCCCCTTACATCCCTCCCCAGGTGCATCTGATTACTCTAATTAAAGCAAATAAAACACGCAATCATCCGATCAAATCACAACCGCAACTAGCGGTCTCAGCGCGCGGCACACAACTGACGTAAACCGAACCGCCTTCAACGTGAAAAACAAGGAAGAGGAGTCTATAATAGCGCATGAAAGAGCGAGATAGTAATACTGTTGTCAACTCTACTTACGCTGGTTGGCTAACATCAACGCGCAAGCACGCGACACTGTATTTTTCTAGCGACGGGCGTAGTTTGTTTTGACAAAACACTGTATACTATGTTACAGTTTTTTTGCGTGTTTATACCTTATTTTAAACGAAATACAGTGTTTTTTTACTTGATTTATCTTGCAAAATAACCGTTGAAATGAAAAAAGAGTCAATCAGGGGTACTAAACAGACATAAAGAAATTGATTGGGCATTGTTAAGCTAAAATACTGTAAGTCGACTTACAGTCTTTTGGATTGGCACGGCAGCGGCGTGTCGAATAAAATAAGTTATACTCACGAGGACGTTATGCACAATATTTATGGCATTGATCGCCTCTCCCAAATCCCACCAACAAATTAAATAAGGAATCTCTGAAACGAAAACAACATGTGAGGTTACGCTGACAATGGTTTTGGAAATAACTATTTCCGAAATATTACAATTCCATTATCACAACTCACCTCACGAGCAGAACAGGATTAAATTATTTTAACATCACTTAAGATGTATAAAATTTAGTTCGATTACATCAAACTTTTACTTTGGGATCGTACATCTCATAAAGTGTTCGAAGACAACCAACGACAATGACCTCTTCATTGACCCAATGACAATCTACGTTCCGATACAACAATATTGGCATAGAAACTTTAAGCGTCTTCTAGACGGTTGGAAACAAGGCTTCCCGCCAAGGTGACCTTGCTGGTTTCCAACAGTGTAGACGGCTGTTGCAAACCAAGAACAATGTAATTTGGTTTACAACAGTCGTCTGCACGGTTGGAAACCAGCAAGGTCACCTTGGTTTGTTCGCTTGTTTCCAACCGTCTAGAAGACGCTTTACAAGATAATATTTAAATATTTAAACGTCTTCTAGACGGTTGGAAACAAGGCTTCCCGCCAAGGTGACCTTGCTGGTTTCCAACAGTGCAGACGGCGGTTGCAAACCAAATTATGGTTTGACCTCCAACGCCCTTGGCGGGTGGGAGCGCTCTCCCACCACGCCGTTTGCTGTTGGTTTGTCGCCGTGTAGTCGGCGTTTCCAACCGAACAGCAAACCAAACCACCGCACACATACACAATACAATCAGTTGGGCTGCGGCAAGCGGCGAGTGCGCACGTATCGGTGTCCAAGACGCATCACCGACGCGGACGCGAAATTATTATGATATATATGAATGGATCTCTATACAGATTTCATTGCGTTTATATTATTTAGGTATATTGTCAATTTATTGAATTGATACGATATTTATTGCGATGTACAACTTCTTTTATAGTTTTGTTAAATTTGGAGTGTCATTCATAATCTTTTTGTAATATACACGTACTGGCGACTCAGGGATTTCACCCCGGAGGACGGGCAGCAGCGTCCTCTGCGTACTTAAAGCCTTACTGCGATCGCTAACCCGCTCGCCAAGCGTGGCGATTATGGCAATTACCCTCAGGATCTACATACCAGTAGGTTCTACTGGGGAGACCCGTGCCCAGCAGTGGGCCATCATATGGGTTGATATGTATACACGTACTGATAAAATTAATATGACTGTAATGAATGATGATGAAATAATTATGTAACACTAACTACTAATTAATTAGAAGCTAACTTTTGGTCTATCGGTTAGTGACTCTAAGACGTCGCGGGTTCGATCCCTACGGTGATGAGCACGATTGTTTATTCTGTGTCTAGGCGTAATTTATCTATAATATGTTTATGTATTTAGAAGTAAGTATATAATTAGTAAGCCATAGATTATATACTTATACTGGTAGTACAAGCTATGCTCTGCTTAGATAGATACTTTGAGATCGATGACGTTGTGTGAGTTGTCTCAAGATATTATACAATTTTTTTTTTTTTTTTTTTTAAAGACGACTCCCACATTAGGGTACAAGCCCTGTGTTGCGGGGGACTTTACAAACATACAAGTCACGGACACAAATTACATCCAGACCCGGAACAACAATTTGTGGATGACACAAAGTGGTGTCCCGTGTGGGAATCGAACCCACGACCTCTTGCGTAGCAGTCGGACACACTCCCACCGCGCCACAGAGGCAGTCATCATACATATATGTATTAAGCATAATACAATAGCACACAAAACTGCCATACTGAAGCCCAGCTTCTGAAGTTTTGATAAATTAGGAGCCATTCCTACAACTATAAATACGTCATTTCACTATGACGAGCGCGGTCAGAATGAAAGTGTGAGCTTGTGTGCGTAGCGCGTGTTTGCGTGGTTTGCAACCAACAATTGGTGGGCCCCGCCAAGGTCGCGCGTGTTTGCGCGTGGTTTCCAACCGTTTGGACGAAAACACAAACGGTGGGCCACACAAATCTCCCGCCAAGGTCACCTTGGTTTGTGCCCTTGTTTCCAACCGTCTGGAACATGCTTAAAGCATGTTCCAGACGGTTGCAAACAAGCGTACAAACCAAGGAAATAGAAACAAGGGCACAAACCAAGGTGACCTTGGCGGGAGATTTGTGTGGCCCACCGTTTTTCCTTGGTACTTGGTTTGCAACCGCCGTCTGCACGGTTGGAAACCAGCAAGGTCACCTTGGTTTGTACGCTTGTTTCCAACCGTCTAGAAGACGCTTTAGTAATAAATATTTAAATAATATTTCAGATGCTTTCTATAAATATAGAAAAGAATTCAAATCGATTATTGATTTGACAAGATACAATACTAATAAGTTTTAAAGGATTTACGCTAGATGGCGTTCTCCAATTAATTGAGAAAGTTGGGGATAGATGTCGCGTGAAGCGTCAATAAAAATGATCTCAAAACATCATTTTTAAATAAGACTTGAAACGCAACGTTACAGCATGCCCGACAGATGTCGACTGTCCCATCCTTCATTATATATCTCCGATAGTTATTCGTCTTAGTAAATTCATCCATAATCGCAAAAACAAAATCTTCGGTTTCCCCAAATAGGTCACCAAACCGTAGCCAGGACACAGATGATAATGTGTCTACATCTTGTCCATTTAAGGCCCGATATAAGCGTCCATGCAGTTCCTTACCCTTCCATATTTCCCGGCGGTCATCAATACCAAGTATCACAGGTTTGCGCCAGTTCTCTTTTGCCAGAGCAAGCGGGGTGAGCCCGTTGTCCACGGCAACTACATCTCGGTGCATATCAGCGTCCACGTGAAGGAAATATTCCTTGAGGTTGCACACCTCGCGGTTGTGGAGGGGTTCAAGCATGTGAGCTACGTAGCCACTTAATCCAGAAGTTGTGCAATCCACCGGGGCCCGGTGACTTCCAATTTGGTAACTGTTGGCTGCTAGGGCTACATCTTAGACAACGATATTAGTTGTCGGCATTTCTGCAATGGGCTCACATGCTCGCTCAACAACTCGCATCCAATCACCTTCGGTGTGGGCGACGGGTACCGACCAGATGTTGCGCCAGAAAGTCTCCATAGCATCATCATTTGGCAAGCACCCATCGTCACCACCGGGATCCGCTCGATCCCATGTTCGATAAACCCACTTCTGATCACTTTTGAACATGCGGTTCTGGGTGTATCTCTCCACACGTCTCTTGTATCTACGAATACGGTTTGCCCACGCATATTTTTTTTGTTTGTAGTAGTCAATGCGCTCCGTGACCCGAGTGGCATATTCGTGGGGCTCAATGCCGGTCCCCATAAACGCTCGGTTCACATAGCGCATTTATCTTTGGGCGTGTATTGCCCGACTTAAAGCATATTAGCTTGCCGATGAGTGCCCTAGACTCGCCGCGTAGGTGTGTCCTGGGTAAACTTGACACGAGCTACGCGACATGCCGCAATAGCGGTGCATTACATAATTGAATGCGCATCAGCCAAACTGTTGCACGAGTCAAAATAACTATTCAACTGTGAGTCCAGGGCACACACCAGCGCTATATTTTTTCTATGTGTGGGCAAACAAGGTAGGCGTGGCCTGTTTGACTGCGTGGAGCGATATTCCCGAAGCGCATCCTCAAAAGAGCTCCTCAGTAAATCATTGCAATGGGTACTCACAGTGGTAATAACATCATTCACTTCCTCATCGGTGCACCTAGGGGCCACTGGAGCTGTATCGGCTGCGGTTTCAACTACATCCGATGAGGTAGGTACAGGCGGTTGCACTGTGCGTCCGAGCGTAGCCTCTCAAGTACGTCATCCCCCAGCATACGATTCCGCTGGATGACACGCACTTGATCCGACAGTCGTTGAACTGAAACGTTGAGAGATGGTTCAAAGGTCTGAAAGAAAGCAAGTATCTGACTATGATACGCAGTGAGGTTAGTGCCTCCCTCTGTAGCCGCAAAATATGCGCGCATGACGTTTTCGTTAATGGAATCCGTCCATCGCATGCGCTGCACATTACCATCGATAGCGGGGGCCCTATTCGCAGCCGGTGAGCCACGGGGTCCCAAGCCTGCCGGGGGCCGGCCTCTTCCTCGACGACGCGCAGGTGTTGGTGACGCCGCCGGGGAAAAAAAACTCGTCGCTCGAGCTCGACGCAACTGCAACCGCAGCTGATGTACTGTCTGACCTTACATGATCCTGGCCAGGCGGCTACAAGGCGGAGCTGAGCAACGAGCCCGGAGATGGAAGGCGTGCCTTTGTTTTGGCTCTTGTCTACATCGTCTAGTAGGTATAAAATATTTTAAAGTAACACGGTTGTTATTGTTACACATTTATCCACATCACACTTTTTTTTGTAGATCTTCATTGTGTGTTTAGCGCTTATTTACGCTGTTAATCTATTGTGATGTTTAATAATGCAATATTAAAATATTTTCTGATGATAAATCTGACTGACGTGTTTGCGGTTGCCATGGTTATTATTATTATTATTATTATTATGTATGTCGTTCCCATATCACGGGACTATGGAGTCCCTCCCGGTCATTTGGGAGGCGTGCGTGGGGCCGAAGCCAACACGTAGAGGCCCGTTAGACACTTTAATCTAAAGGCTATGTGACACAAACCGGCGAATATCATTGTATACACTATATAAATGTACCCAACGACATTCCACGGCTAGTGTAAAAACTATTGTCAAACAGTGACAGCTAAGAAACTGGGTTATGGAGGTGATGTGTTACGATTATAGTGGAATGGTTAGCTGGTACTATTGAAGGACTATGGCGCCTGCCCTGCAAACACATGGTAAAAACACACGGACAAATGGGCAGGCGGTGACTCGCCACTCACTAAATGGGCATACATATATATATATATATGTAAAACACAGTAGGTATTGATATAAATAAAAGTTTATGAAGTACTTTGAAACTGTTTTATTTTAATTGTATTATAATGTAAATCAACATAAGCTTCGACGCTTGTAATAATAGACAAAGAGAGAGAGAGAGAAAAGACAATGGTGTAGCCAACTTAAAAATTAAAATGCATTTACATTGTACCAATATTACAACATTACAAATTACAACGCGTAACTGAGCGCTTCGTGTCGTCGCCGCTCCGAGCAGCGCTCACAGCGCTCCCCCACTGCTCAGGTGATTCTACATCACGATGAAGCGATGCTAAGCCACATCTCGTCTGATATTTCTAACAATATATATATCGATAGCTCTAAACAGAGCAAAAGGAATGGAGGAGTTGTTGAATGTCGACTCAACAGAGGAGTATGTAAAAGTCTTTTAAAAAAAATAAACTGTTAAAATTGTCTGAATAAAGGATAATATTATTATTACATAATTATTGTTATATTTTCACAAAGTTTTTGGGTGAATATGTTGCGAATGGTTTTTATGCTCACCAGTTGGCGCCTATATTAAATCATATAAACCGTACTGTGTGTGTATGAGTGCACAATGGTATCTTCAACACAGCGACAAATTAAGCTGGAATTTCTCTACATATTTCAAGATTGATAATTTCAGCATCATAATACCGTTAATCACGAACTTTATATCTACATCAACCATAGTTATTTTCACCTTCTAAAGTTTGGATCAAACCTATGTCTCTTCATTTGTCACATGTGAACTGCCATGATGCTGGAGGACTACGATTGCGCCACGTCTTAGGGGTAAGTAATATGAAATACACGCGAGTCGTACGACTCGTAACGTTTGATTTTTTTTTTAACGCAGTCAAAAATATAGTTCCAAAATTACTTGCTATCGTTAGTCTTCTACTCTATTGGTTGCAACCGACTCCGGTAGACGCGGATACAAAACACTTAGACGCAGGCATAAGCTAGTACTGTTTAATTAATTAATTTAACTTACTGTATTCCAATTATGTATTTTAACAATTTATGGCCTCTACTTAAAAATTTACAATCAATCAAAAATTGTATACCGACAATCAACGCTTTTTCAAAGTTATCACACCTAAAATATTAACAACTTATAATTATAAATAGTAATTCAATGTGGTATAACTAGTGCTAATGGCCTACATTTTGGCAACTGTCAAAAGGGAAATAATTGGAATAGAGTTTATTATAATCTCGCGTTTCTTCAATACTTACGCTGCCAATGTGAGCGATGCCTAAATACATTGAACAGATAAAACAAGGTTGATGGCACTGCCAGATTATAAAAATTGTGCCATGGTGATTTATTTATCAATCTCTACTTCGTACTTATTTCTCTTTTGTTGTTGTTATTTTCTTATAAAGATATTGGACATATTTATGACTTAGTTCTTCTATCTATTTATCAAAACAATAATAGATAAATAAAATTAACAACGTCGGAATAGCCAAATTCATGTTGACAGATGTTGAAAGTCGGATTTAAATTAATGTACTTCATGTTACGATATAACTTTTGTAAATCACTTTATAATAAAATAATATAAAATCTAATTTGCGAATTAATAAAAATTTTAACAATTTGACTTTAAATTCAATTTTCATGACACCTATAATAATGACATAGAAAAAATAATCTGCAACCTAAAAAATACTAACACAGTTGGATACGATGGCTTGTCTACAAAAGTAATTAAATTTACCAAAGACGAAATAGCCCCAGCATTACCTTGAAAAAGTTATTATTAAACCAATTTATAAAAGGGATGATAAAACAAACTTACAAAATTATGGATCATTTGTTCCTATTTTGTTGAAGGTCTTTGAGAAGATCATCTACAACTCTCTATGCACCTATTTCGAAAATAAAGAATTATTTAGTATGGAACAAAAGGGGTTTCGGCTGAATTGAATTGTTAATATGGCTTTATACGACTTACTAAGAAACGTCATGTCATGTGTGGATAAAAGAAACCCAGTATGTGCAATCTACACAGACATGACCAGTGCTTTTGATTATGTAGATCATAAAATTCTATTGCGAAAACTAAATACTTAGTTACGGAGTCTGACGAAACATTCTTCAACTAATAGAATCCTACTTAAGTGATAGAATTTAATGTACAGAAATTGCTGGGGTATGTTTTAAGAATAAATTCAAAACAGTATATCTCTCCAAAGCTAAGCAAACATAGTGTCCCACGGGGTAGTATTTTGGCCGGTTACTATTTTTGATATCTGTTAACGATCTCCCGAAAACAACATCACACAAAATGGTCCTATTCGTATATATATGATAGTAAAATATTCGAATAAAAATGATTATGAGAATGCCATTAATAGTTGTTTAAGTGACATCATACATTGACTACATAATCGTGTCGACGTCACCCGGCTGTTGAAGGACATCATGTTCTTGAAAACAAGCCTGGCCGAGGTACAGACCAAGCTGGAGGTGTCAGAAAACACCATAGGTGAACTACGCGCCGAAGTAGTGTTATTACGCAACGCTGTTTCTGCAAGTAGGTCACCTGACGCCTCTAAAGTGAACAGTTGTCGCGAGGCGCTAAATGCATCGGTCAGCAATTTTCAGTCGCCGCGTCAAGTTGCGTCACCGACTGTACAAGTTGACAACAACGCATCACGTGCCGTCACCGTACGCGTCTCGACTCCGAAAGAGGTCAAGACAAGCGTAAGTACGTCTACTCATAGTCGTGCTTATGCCGATATTGCCGCGAAGAAGAAACTAACAGCGGTTCAAACAGGGGAGAAGAAGAAGAGCGTGCCCCCAGTCCCTAAAAAAGGGCAAATAGACGCTGAGGGCTTCATAAAAGTCGAAAAGAAGCAGAGGAAGCCCTCCAGCTGCAACCAGCGTGGTACCGGCGTGACGGGACCCAATATGTTGCTGCGTCCGGCAACACCTACGACGCAGCTATATGTGTCTCGTCTGCATCACACTACAAAGACTGAGGAACTTGTGGAGTACCTCAGAAAAAAGACCAAGTGGACCTTGAGGGTGGAGAAATTGGAGTCGCGCCATAACGTTGATTTTAAGTCGTTTATGGTGCGAGTGCCCGCGGAACATCTGTCCACCTTCATGAAGGAAGACCTTTGGCCGAAAGGTGTCGCATACCGACGATTTCGTGGCAGGTTACGCGACACCTCGCAGCGAAACAGGACGCCGTCGCCGCTGTCTCGTGCTCAACTTTGTGTTTAGTTTTTTATTAAATATGTATTAGTCTAATAAGTTTTCTATTTATGTATTTGTATAATATGGGCCTTAGTAGCCTGAAATAAATGGTTATTATTATTATTATTATTATTATTATTATTATTATTATTATTATTATTATTATTATTATTATTATTATTATTATTATTATTATTATTATTATTATTATTATTATTATTATTATTATTATTATAATAATAATTTAGTAATAAATTTAAAAAAATAAAATCAAAATCATGAACTTCCATCAGCGCTGTGAAAATCTAAAAGTTAGTATCACCTATGAAGGCTCTAATATTGAGGAAGTTCATACCGCTAAATTCTTAGGTGTCATGATTGATAACAAACTTACCTGGAAGAGCCATATTGAAGAACTATGTGAGCGACTTAATAGATCCGCATATGCGCATTTTCAACTTTCAAAAAAAGTTGACATGAATGCCTTATTAACGGCATACCATGGACTAGTTGCATCTATATTGCATTATGGCATAATTTTCTGGGGACAATCTACAGATAAGGAACTAGTATAGCGATGTATAAGGTCAACGTGTGGTTTGAAGATGACAGATAGCTGTCTTCCTTATTTCAAATCTTTAAAGATTTTAACCCTACCATACATATATATAATAAAACGAAACATAATTAAACAAAACAACAGTTATTGAACGGCAGAAAAAAGATGAAAATCTCTTAAATACAATAGAAAACATAGTGTAACAAAATTGGATATTCGTTTCTAAAAACGCAAATAAATTACATATCAAGAGTTCCTTCCTAAAATTCTAAGGAGAAATCTATTATCGTGAGTTTTATAAACCGTTATATCAAAGAGGAGTTCATAGCGTCTGCTCGTACACTCAAAACACTAAAAGCTAATGAAATCGGATTTCAAGATTCAACTCAACGCGGATCTTTGTCAAATCATCTAAGCTCCGATTCAAAAATATTATTGAATAAGGCTCGAGAAGCGGCAAAAATTAATAACTATAGTTACATATGGGTAAAGTTTAGTAAAATTCACGTCCGTAAAAATATACATCTCGTACTTTCATAATAAATAAGGCCAAAGATTTAAACACAATTTTGTAAACTTTGGCATATTATATACTATTTTATTCACTTACAAACTACTACTTTATAAGTTATAACTTTTATATTGTCATTTGAAATTAAATGTGAATTACGAAGTAAAAGCTTGTAAAATGTTTGATACCTCTGCCCAGGACTTAGTACCCACACTTAGGTACATTGTCGCGATATTTATGTGCGTTTACCGATTGGATCGTTCTCATTCTAATAAAAAATGAAAACTATACCTTTATCTCGCTCACTCCTCACTGTCTGCTATTGCCACTAAATCGTAAGACAAGAAAAGCTGAATTTATGCATAACTGCTCGTTACATTTCATTCTACCAATAAATTGCAGTTTTTACTTATCCAAAATAATATTAATCTACCGCCGAAAACAATATTATGAAAAAAATAATAAACGCTTACTTTGTGAGTTTAATAGAATGTCGTTTTCGCTGTATTTGATAAGTCGACCGCTCAATGGCTATAAATGATTGCAATATAACTCAAGGCGGGGAGTTAAATATCTACTACCAGAACGTACAAGGGCTTTGTTCCAAAACAAATAACTTTTATAGAAATTTGTGTATCGCTTCATAAGATTTGTTAATTTTAACGGAAACGTGGTTAAATGACAGCGTATCTAATTCTGAGTAATTTTATATTCGGTATATTGTGTGGCGCCGAGATAGTAACTGCGAACTTACAAATCAAACACGTGGTGGCAGTGTACTCATTGCAATACGAATAGAAATTTGTGCTAACCTATCATCACAATTCAATTCTACGGCAGAAGATTTATGGATTTCACTTTCTCTCAGCATTGGCTGAGAGAAAGTGAAATCCATAAATCTAAAGTACGCATACATGTTAGCTGGTATAAACCTTACCTATAGATTGCTATAGGTAAGGTTTATACCAGCTTACATGTATGCGTACTTTATTTCTGTGGACAAAACTCAGGATTATCTTTTTCGAACCAATTAAAGAACTATCTATCAAAATTAGACGAAATAATCGTAACTCACCCTGAAGATAAATACTTAATTATGCGCGACTTTAACTTAAGCGGAATCTCTTGGCAGTTAGATCATCACACCGCATCTTAATTGCCTTGTAACGCTAGATATACAAATGATGAATATAGTTTTATAAATTCTCTACATACTCACAACCTAACCCAATATAAGAATGTACTTAATATCAATGGTAGCATATTGGATTTGGTATTGTCTAACGAATACTGCACTGTATCCGAATGTACAAATCCCTTGGTACCAATTAATCCACATCATAAATCTCTTACTATTACATTAAAACATATTGATCCCTCATACTCAAGAGTCGCCCCACGTATTAAATATATGTTTACGAAGGGTGACTATGATGCCATTAATACGGAGAAACAGAACCTAAATTGGAGTCAATCTTTTTCTGGTAAAAGTATAGAGGAGGCTGTTATTTACTTTTACTCATTTGTTACTCAATTAATTAATAAATATATACCTACGATAAAAAAACATAACAATAAAAACTGTCTAACTTGGTATTCCATAGCGTTAATTAAACTAATAAAAGAAAAATATAAATACTTTAGTAAGTTCAAGACTTCCGAAAATCGCTCAGACGAGGAAACGTATAAACTATTAAGAGAGAGAGTAAAAAGGTTACAGAATGAATGCTATTCCACTTACATATCTTTTGCAGAATCTTCTATTAAAGTAAATCCTAAACATTTTTGGTCCTATGTCACGCCGATATGCCTCAGGCATACCAAGCACTATCAAGTATGGTAACATAGTAGCTAACACGGGCGATGCAATATGTAACGTATTTTCTGAATATTATAATTCAACTTTTTCTAAACCCACCCAAAATACAGCCAATAATCAGCTTAGAAATAGTGGCTCCCCTTCTTTAATCACTAAACTGCACAGTCATTACACCAACTGGCAAAATGTATCTATATACTAAACTGTTCAATTACATGGATGAACTGTCCATAACTTTCACGTCACGAATGACCCAATATGAGGAGGACCTGAAGAATGCCAGCAGTGAACCAGCTGTCCACAAGACCATAGCAAGTTTATCCCGGGAGTTCATTGACTTCAATTACCTTATCTGAAAGACTGAGTGCCCTAAAATCTCGAATGGAGTTGCTGATAGTAGGATTGAATCGGCACGAAATGGCATCCCGTGGCAAAGTTCTTCTTCTTCATGGTCTTACTGAAGGGAGTACTGGTGATCTACTACCCAGTGTGATCAAGATCTTCTCCGATAAGATAGCTAAGATAGCTTGAGAAATAACACCAACTAACTGTGGCCAACATTAGTAAGGTTTGAAAACCGAGCATTGCGGAACGAAGTATGGCGGAGTAAATCTAAATTAAAAGAATCTGGCATCACTATGTCGGAATTTCTCACAAAGCCGAGGCATGATATTTTCTCGAATGCACGAAAACTATATGGTATACGGCGCTGCGAGACAGCAGATGGGAAGATTGTGGTATAGGTCTCAGACAAACTCCGTCAAAAGATCGAGTCTGCAGGTGAGTTCTTACACTTTTCACTTTCTTTTTTAACTTTAAATAATTGTGGGTCAAATCATAACTTTCACTTGATTATTTACATTAAAAGTACTTAACGTAAGTACGTAACGTAATTGTACACGAATCTGACAGTATAACTAATATTTTAGTATTAAAATAATTAAGTATGTTGTAAAATATATTTGGCATTTGTCTATAGTTTAATATTTAATTACCTATTACTTAATTTAATTATACAAATGTTTGTCAAAGAGTTTCATATTGGTATATGATGACAACCCTGGCTAATGTGTCACAGTGACATTTATGGCGGGAGATGTTTTTGATTTTGTATTTTTTTTCATTATAAGATCTAAAAATAATTGCGCAACATTTATTCAAGAATGGTGCATGTTTTGCATAGTGCAAGATAGCAAAAGTGAGTGGTACTCGGAATGTGGACTCTCTTTTTATTCATGAGTATAAAAAACTACGTGTGATTCCAAGAATTAAATTTGAACCTTTTTATGTATTAATGTGTGTACAACAACGACTATAACTTTGCTACGACCGCTTATGACCATAATAAACTGTATTAATATTTATTGTTATTCAGTTTAATATTATGTTTTCTTTAATTCTTTGCTATAAGCGCTAGATGAGAAGGATGAGCATATTTTTCGGCGGAATTTATAATTATTTTAATTTTTTCATGAATTAATTGAAGTTTTAGGTATAAAATTGTAATAAATCTTTACTCGCTTTATCTTTTTAGCCAAAAGAAAATAAAATCAAACCCAAGTTAACAAAAATACGTTTTAATACCTACTGAACTATAATTTATCAAAACTTGATTTCCGTACTTTTTTAAAATGTACAGTTCAGTAGATTTTGAAATATATAGATAAGTTCCATATAAGTAAGTAACTCGTCATTTAACATTTTTCTATAAAGTAGTCGGCTCCGTTGCTCTAAATTTATTTATTTAGAAATGTCCAGAAGTACAAAAAACATGGCAACCCTATTTAAGAAAGAGAACACCTATTTAAAAAGAGATGGAGAGGACAACAATATTTTCAAGGTCATGTCGTTTCACTTTAATTATTCGGCCAGGATGTGGCCTCCATTATTTACTCTATCTCCATGAGTATAACAAACAGTTTTGCTTTAACATTGACACTCAATCTTTTTATCCATTTTTTAACCTGCAAGTGCATAGAGGGTAAACTGATTATCAAATCTTTTTTTATTTAAGATTCTAGGTATTAAATATTATATATATGTCGAAGCGTCAAGATGGCCGTATAATTATGCTATTATCGGCTCAGTATTCGAATTAATATTATGGATAAATGCTAAACGATTAAAAGAGCGCAGATACCTCGAGCAAGGTAAAGTCCGCAAACTGTTCTAATTATTTCGATTACACAAATAATATCTAATAAATGTATTTTTACATGAATGTTTGCACAAACAAGTGAGTATCATCGCTAGTGAAGGTCAGGTTATTAAATAAATATTATAGGTACGTAACAATATTAATTTACAGTTACCCCTAAAAATTTAATTGTGTTTTTAAAAGCCACGAAATGAAAAAAAATAGTATATCTATACTAATATTATAAAGCGGAAGAGTTTGTTTGTTTGTTTAAACGCGCTAATCTCAGGATCTACTGGTCCGATTTGAAAAAATCTTTTTTTGTTGGATAGCCCATTTATAGAGGAAGGCTATATAACATCGCGCTACGACTAATAGGAGCGGAGAAGCGACGAGAAATGTTTCAAAAACGGGGAAAAATTACGCATACGAAGTTGCGCGGGACAGCTAGTATATTATATTCATTGTAGAAAATTAAAGAATAGCTGATAACTTCGTAGATATATACTTTTTTTAGTGCAGGATCATACGAACAATTAGTAGAAATGTATACAAAATATAGATGGTTTTTGTTTCAAATTTCGTCGTAAGTATATGTAAAATAAATCTACTTCAAAATCAAATCTACGGCAAATCTATTTTCTGAAGTATCTGTAAATTGAGGAGCCAGTTAAAATGTGTAATATTTCCAATTCATTCACTTTATGGGTTCCGTAGCCAAAATAGCAAAACGGAACCCTTATAGTTCTGCCTCTGTGGCGCGGTGGGAGTGTGTCCGACTGCTACGCAAGAGGTCGTGGGTTCGATCCCCACCCAGGATAAAACTTTTTGTGATGAGCACGATGGTTTATTCTCTGTCTGGGTGTTATTTATCTATAATATGCATGTATTTAGAAATATATAAGTATGTTTATCAGTTGTCTGGTTTCCATAGTACAAGCTCTGCTTAGTTTGGGATCAGATAGCGTTGTGTGAGTTGTCCCAAAATATTATATTAATATATATTATTATAATTTCGCCATGTCCGTCCTTTCGTCCGTCTGTCCTTCCGTTCGTCCGTCCGCAGCTGAGCTTAGAGACTGTTAGTGCTAGAAGGCTATAATTTTGCATCAATACGCATATTACCTGCGCCGACAAAGTGACAAGATAAAATCTTGAAAAACATTTTTTTAGGGCATCTCCCCTGTTGTGATTATTGAGGTAGGGTGTTACATGGTCTCGACGTGGTATGTTTTAGCAAAAACGAGCACAGGCGTTTTGCACCCTTTGTATAATATTAGCGGTTGTAGCTAATAGTCTGGGGCCATAAGCTACGTCAAGGTTATTAAACCTCGATAGTACAAGCGATTCAAAAGTTCCGATAACTTAGTTTATACAAAACTTTTAGACGGTAATAACAATTTCTGACTACGTCCAATATATACTGCTTAAATCGCAGACCATCGTCCATCATCAGTCCTAGATTACGAGCAACTTGAACACGTTCAATGAGCGAGCCATTCTGGGAAATATTTAAGTTAGTATTAACAATTTTCGTGATTTGACTTTTTGACCCGAAGATGATGAATTTGGTCTTTGCTGGATTCAGCACAAGAGAGTTACGATGCGCCCATCTGGCAATATTGCTTAAATCCTCGTATAAGTGTTGCACAGTCACTTCATTGTCGCTAGCTTTGAAGGAGCGATATATCTGAACGTCATCCACGTACAAATGGAAATTACATAATTTAATTTCATTTATGATGTCAGCGCTATACAAGATAAAAAGTAATGGACCAATCACTGATCCTTGAGGAACCCCTCTGCCGATGTCAGATCGACTAGAATGTGAGACAGAACCATCAGGTGCATGAAGCTCCACAAATTGAGAACAATTTCTTAGGTAAGAGTCGAACCACACAATCGAGTTGCTATCAAAGCCGTAGTACGCTAACTTATATACGAGTAATGGTATATCAAGATAGTCCAATGCTCTTGAAAGGTCTAGTAAGACCAAAATGGCACCTTCACCTCTATCCAGAGCACTCAATATGTTATCCATCACGTCTAGAATGGCTGTTATAGTGCTACGATTCCTCCTAAACCCCGACTGGAGGTCAGGCAGAATATTGTTCGTTTCAAGATACTGGATGAGTTGGGAAGAATACTTAAAGGTCTCAGCCACATTTAACAAGTGATTATTTGTCATGTTTGGGTCATTAAGGTGCACGGGTAGTTTAGCTTTCTTAGCTGGCAATATTTTACATATTAAATTTTTCCACAGTTGTTTTGGGTTTTGTATTTGATCATTTATATGAATCTTAAAGTAGCTCTGTTTTTCACTGTATATAGCAATTTCCACCTGTTTTTTAGGTCCTTATAATATTGTTTGTTTGCTTGAGATTTAGTGAGTCTGTATTTGTTAAGGGCCGCGTTACGCAGCCCCATCATAGACTTGACATTATCAGTAAGCCAAGGTGCAATTCATCATGGCAATTCTCTAATAACCTTTGTTTGAATTGGTGCATGCATATCATAAATAAAAGTAAGAAGATTGATGAAATCGGTGACAATATCATCAACGTCTTTTTGAGAAATAATCAAGTTAAAATAATCTATGTTAATATCGGATAGCGGCCTGTAAGTTACCAATTTAGGCTTTACTTTGGGCTTTCTTATAGTTAACTCGCATGTGACGAAAGCGTGATCATAACATCTACCCATGCAGTCGACACAAACATCTCGCACCAGGGCATTAGTGCAGATCACATCCAATAACGTCGATGAATTTTTCGTGAAGTGTGTAGGTGTTGATACAATTTGCCTTAAGCTAGTACACGATAATAATGTTCGTTAAATACTATTTTTGCACTTTATCGGGTCTAGTGCATCAATATTAAAATCTCCCAGCAATATCAGATAGTCGTATGATGCAAG
Source organism: Herminia tarsipennalis (assembly GCA_945859575.2). Classification (NCBI taxonomy): domain Eukaryota; kingdom Metazoa; phylum Arthropoda; class Insecta; order Lepidoptera; family Erebidae; genus Herminia; species Herminia tarsipennalis. The sequence goes on from OX243835.2 coordinate 15,027,915, forward strand.
CGAGCCTATAGTATCCATTAGTGAATTGATAAAAGTTTGTGTATCAAGCCACAATGGTTGATAGGCAGTACCAATTATGATGGTGTTAGTGTTGACCCTAAGCTTAACTCACATTTGCTCAATTAATCTAGACTCGGGATGCACACATGTTCTTACACTAAGGCCACGCCTAATATAAAAGCCAACACCCCCACTACGGCCATTTTTAATCCGAGCAGGACGAGGTATATGTCTTAGACGATATCCCGGTATAGAAGGAGCACATCCTTCCTCTCCCCTTTGTCAACGTTTCTGAAGCTTCGCCACCCACTATCGCTATGTAATTACGATGGAATCCTGACTGCCAAAACACAGGTTTCACCTAACTTAGTAGTCGGATGACCTACGTTATACCTACGTTACTACCTTAATAATGTTACTTAAATTATTTAGTTAAATTAATATTTTAGATTTAAGGTTTTTTTTATATATGGTATTTTAATGTTAAGTACTAGCTAATTGTATGTGATTTTTGTAAATGAACTATAATAACATAATGGTGATTATAATTATGATTATAGTAAAATATGGCATATTGTATAAACTTAGGATATACTAGGCATATTTTATATTTTATTTATTTATCTATAATATGTTTGTATTTAGAAATATATAAGTATGTTTATCAGTTGTCTGGTTTCCATAGTACAAGCTCTGCTTAGTTTGGGATTGGATGACGTTGTGCGAGTTGTACAAAGAAAGATATATATTTTGCAATAGTACTTATCGATTTTTCTCGACTTTAAGACATCTCGTCACAAGCTCACGCATACACTGATAAATAATAAATCTTCACCCGTAAATGAGCTCTTAATTCGTCTATTAAGTATATGCCTACGATGGTTCGAATCACTCTATAATAGATAAGTAGACTCGAAAACCAAAAGTTTAAAAAAAGGTTGTCCAAAAAGTTTCCAATGAAAGCTGTTAATAATCTTTCTGTAAATACTTTTTTATGAAAGTGGGCACGAATGATAAACAGTTATTACCTTCTGTTTAAATAATCTATGAAAATTCAGTTTGATTGACGTGTTAAATTTTCTTTTTATTGGGATCTTTCTAAAAAAAAATCGACTTATTTATAAAATAATAATAAACTCACCAATAAAACTAATAACGTTTCTATATCGATGGATGATCCATCGATATAGAAACGTTATTAGTTTTATTGGTAAGTTTATTATTACACGTATAATATAATTATGTTTAAGTGAAAATTCACTGTTTTGTTCTAAATGCTTTCTTTTACTCTAGTTTACAACGTGTATTAATTATAGGTGAAAATACATTTTTTTGCTGCAGTAAATAGGCCTATGTGGCACAGTTTTAAACGTATAAAGGTCAGACGGTTGTTCGAGACTTGTACTACGCGTGGAGATGCCGGTCTTTGTTTACTTCAACGGATAATCTAATCAGTAGATAAGTTAAACACTTCTACGCCACACAGAATGATATCGCACTGTGATAATAAAATGATACTTAGTCAAAGATATGTTAACTATGTAGATGTATAGAGTGAATAGTTAATTAAGTGTATATTCTAATTTTTCTACCTCCAAAAACAATAAATAGGTTAAACACTTCTACATTTTTGTTGGGGGAGGCCTTTACCTACCGGCAAACGGACTTACGGAGACTAAAGAAGCACCTAATACGGGAATAATTTTATTTTTAATTATGTATTATCATGGCTGTTCAGCTCCTATTGGTGCGCCTTCTCGGTATCTTGTCCTTATATGGGATACACGTGATATACCTCAGATTACCTTAAGGCTGCTTCAAAGATACTCCCACACTACAAGCTATCCAACAGTAAAATATTTTTTAATTCGAACCAGTAGTTCCTGAGATTATAGCCCTCAAACAAACAAATAAATTCTTCAGGTTTATAATATTAGTATAATGATTAATATATAATGATTACAAAACATTTTGTGTAAATAAATGTAGTAAATATTAAAGTAACTATAAATTATATAAATTTTATCAATTTTTTTTTCATTTCATTTCCGTGCATCGCTGACGATCGCGAGCCGCGCGCGGCTTACGACGAGTGGCTGACGCTCGCGGCCGATGCGACAATATTCAGAGTGCGCACGCAGCCTACCTCAGTCGTCGGCCGCGCGCGTCTGTCGCATACCTCGGAAACGGCACCATACATTCTCATACTCTGACTATTGTCGCATCGGCCGCGTGCGTCATCTGTTCACCCTAAGCTGATCGCGGCGAGACGCCTGGCTGACGGGCGCGGCATAATGCGACTATGGCCGCGATGCCTACACGGAAATAAACCGATTATTGAGAAGCGACGAGCGGGAGGTTATTAGTACGAGTATATTACAAATCACTTTTTATATGAAATTCAAAAAAGGTAATGCACATTGCATAAGAGGTAATGCACATTGCATTACCTTTTTAGAACATCGAAAAGGTTATTTTATTTTAAAAGGTCAGATTTTTTTTTAATTTATGCAGAGTGACTAAGAAACATCACCGATTGCAAATTTCGCTGACTTACTTCTTTGTTTTAGACTATGTCTCTAGTGTTTTATGAGTTAGGATAACGTTTAATACATTAAAACCTTCCCAGAAAAATATGCAATCGAATAGTTTACTATTCGATTGCATATTTTTCCCCCATATACCCTGCAACCCCATCTAAATCAGATTACTAGTTTTTTTGAAAATTGCGAACATATAGGAACGGAGAACCACTTTTTTGCAGGCGGTTAATTCACCCTTTACCACTCTTATCACATGTTTTTGGAGTTATGACCTTAACCACCTATATACTATTTTACTAACTGAAGTAAAATCGATGAGATTTAGGCCTCAACCCTGACTAAAAACTTCTTACAAAACTGATATTACAAAGTTATTTGATGTAATGTTAAGAAGCCAGGAGTGGGAGGTTATAAGTAATCGTATTTATTATAAGATTCATATAAAAACCGGGACCATGCTCTGTTTCCGCTGGTTCCGCAGCGGTTTCTCAAAGAAATGTGCACTACATATTATGAAAAAATACCCTCTGAAAAAATGCACCAGCCATCGAGGGTATCTTCATAGCACTGAAAAAACCTGCGCTTTTCAACAAAAGTATGTCTCCTTTTGTTGAGAAGCGCAGGTTTTCCCTAATATACAGTAAAATAATTTTAGTTAAAAGGATTTATTATGCGTTACCTTTTCATAATAATAACTAACTCAATTACAAAAGTTTCTTAGAAACCATTTTTTTTTATATGACTTGTTGAATGATGTGCCACACGTACCTACATGTTTGCTGAACCAAAAACAGGTTCTGTTACATGTATAGTTTTTAGTTTAATTTCATTCATATACATTGTGTAGGGCAGACATGATGAAATTGGGTTGCGTATTTGCCATTTTACCGCTTATTATAAATGAAAAGTGGATCGACTTCATTAAAAAGATTTCTCGTTTAAATGCGTAATTTATTTTAGGAAAGGGACCTTTTGAGAAAGGGGTCTTAAGAGAAATTATTAGAAAGAGATATAACGGATAAGTGGAATTCAGGGATATGATTGTTTTGGGAAAGGGGCCATTTGAAACAAAGAGACATTTTGGAAAAGGGACATTTTGAGCCTGATTTGACTACCCTAACTTTTGGTCTATTAATGTTCGTCGATTTACTGACTGCCTCTTAGCGCGGTGAGAGTGTATCCAAATGCTACGCAAGAGGTCGTGGGTTCGATCCCCACCCAGGATAAAACTTTTGTGTGATGAGCTCGATAGTTTATTCTGTGTCTGGGTGTTAATTATCTATAGTATGTATGTATTTTATAAGTATATTTATCAGTTGTCTGGTTTCTTTAGTACAAGCTCTGCTTAGTTTGGGATCAGATAGCGTTGTGTTAATGGTCCCAAGATATTATTATTATTATTATTATTATTATTCTCTTTATTTCGTTATTTTCTTATAAATTCATTTTTGTTATTTTCTTATAAATGATTTTCATTACATCATGTGTGTGCTCATTGTCAGATTAGTCCACTAGACTCCTGTAACACAATAAACAAAGCTAAGTACAAGAAAGAAAAAAGTTTAATCAGTCAAAAGAAGGGGGTAGGTAGAATTTATATAAGATTACAGAATAAATGCAGAGGAAACTTGAAATACAAATTAATTCAACTATAGAATATAAGCAAGATATTAAAATAATAAAAATATAATAAAGACTAAAAGAAACACAAAAGTGGATTCACAATTCTAGTGGATTTTTAAGTTTTTGGGTATGAGGTAGGTATGTACCTATTTCAAAACTTAGTACCTAAACTATTGAAGACTAACCATACAAAGTTTTATATCTAAATAGTATTACTATAGTGTTAGTTGCCTAATTGTACAGTAATTTTGTGTGTAATCGAGTGTGTGGGGCCAATTTAGTTTTATTTTATTCTCTTTATTTAGTTTTTTTTCATATAAATTACATTTTTAAATATATATATAAAAAATACATTTAAAAATATAAAAAATAGTGTCCCACCGGCATCGGGTACAGGGACCAAGCTACCGGTGGTTACGGCCCCAGAAAAAGGAACCTCCTCACTATGCGAGCCGTGTCCAGAAGTACTGCCTTCTGTATCAAGCGCTTGATCCAACCGTCTAACGCGAGCCTCTCAAGGTGTTGGTCGAGGCTCTTGGCAATCAAACCATTAACGGAGACGACTATCGGTACAATGATCGCCGAATCAACATCCCACATGTCGACAATCTCGTGCGCCAGATACAGATATTTTATTTGTTTATCCTTTTCGGCTTTCACGAGATTTTCGTCATGTGGGATGGTGATGTCGACGATCATTGCACGACGCTCTGATCGGTCTATCAGCACAATATCAGGTTTGTTAGCGACAACAGTCCTGTCTGTGATGATAGAGCGATCCCAGTACAACGTGATACGACTATTCTCGAGAACTGGCTCAGCAACGTACCTGTAGTATGGTACCTCAACGTCCACAAGGTGGTATTTCAGAGCAAGCTTCTGGTGGATTATCCTGGCTACTTGATTGTGTCTGTGCAAGTACTCGCCGTTAGCAAGACGTGAACAGCCGGAAACGATATGTCTGAGGGACTCACCAGGTCGGTGACATGCACGACAGATGTCAACAGTGCCATCCCTCAGTATATATTTCCGGTAGTTATTCGTCATGATAACTTCGTCAGCAATTGCACAGACAAAACCCTCGGTTTCCCCGAAGAGGTCACCGAACCGTAGCCAGGCCACAGATGCTAGTAGGTCCACATCGGGCCCATGAAGAGCCCGAAAGAACCTACCGTGAAGCTCCTTGCTCTGCCATACCTCCCTGCGTTCGTTGACTCCAAGTACTACAGGCCTGCGCCAGTTCTCTTTAGCCAAGGAGAGCGGGGTAAGCCCGGTGTCCACCGCGACAACATCCCGATGCACACCCACGTCCATATGGAGAAAATATTCTCTGAGATTGTATATCTCGCGGTTATGAAGGGACTTGAGGTTCAACAAACCCCGGCCCCCACACTTCCGTGGGATATACAATCTCATCACAGATGAACGCGGGTGATGCATTCGGTATGACGTCATGAGTGTACGGACTTTTCGATCCAGGGTGTCTAATAAACCGAAGAAACGTTTTTGCAACAGCTGTTTCATGTCAACCTCATTAATGCACAGTGCCTGCGATATACCCAAATACTTATAGGTCTCGGTTGCGAGAAGTGATCTTAAGTGAATGGAATCCGAGAGTTGAGTCCCTTCGGATTCCACTACCCGCCCTCGCTTTATATGAACGACTGCACATTTGTCAACACCAAACTCCATTCTAATAGAATTACTAAAGGTTTCAGTTACCTTCAGTAACGCTATTAGCTGTGAGCTGGTGGGGGCAAAGAGCTTCAAGTCATCCATATACAGCAAGTGGGATATGACCTGACCACCACGTCGCAACCTGCAACCTAGCCCTGAACTCTTTAGTAAGGTACTAAGTGGGTTCAGTGCTAGGCAGAACCAAAGGGGACTCAGAGTGTCACCCTGGAATATACCCCGCTCAATCCTTATAGGTACGCCGCGACTTCCTTGGATCCCTCGGCACCCTGGATAGGTAAGAACCGTATTCCATTGTCCCATACACGACTTCAAGAAGGTGCATAAAGTTGTATTAACTTTATACCGTGTGGTGCCGGCTTAAGAATAGTACCACCCCATCTCTACCCGTGGGTGTCGTCAAGGCGACTAAGGGATTTCACCCCGGAGGACGGGCAGCAGCGTCCTCTGCGTACTTAAAGCCTTACTGCGATCGCCAACCCGCTCGCCAAGCGTGGCGATTATGGCAATTACCCCCAGGATCTACTGGGGAGACCCGTGCCCAGCAGTGGGCCATCTTATGGGTTGATATGTGATATAACTTTATACAACTTCAGCACCCTCAGAAGCCATGTATGTGGCACGGAGTCATACGCCTTCTTATAATCTATCCAACATGCCGATAGATCCTTTCGGTTGCGGCGAACCTGCTGGCTAATAGTCATATCAATGAGGAGAAGCTCTTTAGTACCGCGGGCCCCACTTCTACATCCATTCTGAGAGGTACACATGATGGAGTTTGTGTGTATATGTTTATTTATTTTAGCTCTCAGAATGGATGTAAGAAGTTTATAGATCGATGGTAAACAAGTTATCGGCCTATAATTTCTAGGGTCCGAGGTACTACCGGTCTTATAGAGCAGGTGGGTCACTCCTTTAGTCATAAAGGCTGGCAGCGACGCAGATTCTAGGGCGGACTGGAATTGCAATGCCAAACAAGCGTGCGAACTGCGTAGCTATTTCAGCCAAAAGTTGTGCAGTCCGTCTGGGCCTGGATATTTCCAATTAGAAAAAGGACGGACTGCACTGGCTACGTCTGTGCTGTTAATGTTAATATCTTCCATTTCCGGAATAAGTTCGCACGCTCGTTCAACGTCACGCATCCATTCCCCCTCTGTGTGGGTGACAGCCACCGCCCAAATGTTACGCCAAAACGAGCTTGTCGCTTCAGCATTTGGTAGATGCCCGCCATCCACACCTTTATCCGTTCGCTGCCAGTCTCTATACACCCACCTTTGGTCCCTTTGGAACATGCAGTTCACGTTATACCTGTCCACGCGTTTTTTGTACCTGCGTATTCGGTTTGCCCATGCATAGATTTTTTGCTTCAGGAAGTCGATGCGCTCTGTGACACGCGACATATAATCCTGAGGTCTGATGTCAGTCCCCAAGAATGCCCGTTTCACAAAGCGCATCACTCTCGGGCGAGTGTTCCCGGTCCTGAAGCAGGACAACTTGCCGATGAGTACCCTTGCCCCGGCAATACGGCGCTCAATCCTGCATTGCCACGCGGGTACGGCGCACCTTGGTCGTATAGTAGGGGTTTCTGCTAAAAGCTTAACACCTATACGACATGCCGCAACAGCTGCACAATACAGGATTGAGTGGGTATCGCCGAGATCTTCGTTATTGTCTAGGTAAGTAGGCAATAACGAATCAAGAGCACACACCAGCGAAATGTTCCGTCTATGCATAGGTAGCCGAGGCAGGCGTGGCCTAATATTGTGGGGCGTGGACCGATATTCACGAAGCGCAAGTTCCAAAGCGGCCTTAATCTCCTCATTGCACTGAGTACTTACCACAATAGCCGCGGTATCCGGCCCCGTAGCTTCACAGTCAACTACATTTGTAGGAACCTGTACCAGGGCAGGGATCTCGCGGCTAGTCTGGGCGTACTCCGAGCGTAGTCTCTCAAGTGCGGCCTCATCTAGCAGATGACAGCGCTGAATGGCCCGCACTTGGTCCGATAATCGTTGTGCCGAAACGTTGACAGTCGGCTCAAGCACCTGAAACAGAGGCAGCATCCGTTCACGGTACACAGTAAGGTTAGTTCCCCCCTCTGTAGCCGCATAATATGCCCGCATGACGTTCTCGTTCATCGATGTCGTCCATCGCATGCGGCGCACATCACCACCGACAGCGGGGGCCCTGTTTGAGGCCGGTGGGCCTCGGGGTCCTAAGCTGGTCGGCGGCCGGCCTCTCCCTCGCCGACGTACAGGTGGTGGCGACGTAGGCGGAGAGAAATACTCGTCACTCGACGAGCTCGACGCCTCAGCAACGGCTGGTGTTGAATTCTGTGGTTGCGAGGCGGAGCGGAGCGACGAGTCCGGGGGTGGAGGGTGTGCTTGTAGATGTAACTGGGCTCTGCTTCGAGTAATCATAGTTTAAATCGTGCATTTCTGTTGTTCATGTGGTTTCATCTTGACAGATGTCATTTTCCTGTTTTCTATTTTGTATGGTTTTCTTGTTATGATTCTGATTTATGGCGTTTTTATAGTTTATTGAATGTAATAAATACTTTACTGGGTTGATATAATAATTTATGTGTGATTTAGAGGTGATTTATTTAAAATTAATCGAAAAAAATATTGTATTCAGAAACGACGTTTGCACTGCTCGGTGTTGCCCGGTTATTCATTATTTTTATTATTATTATGATTATTATTATTATTGTTTTGATGTACCTATTAATGTTTGATTAAAGCTTTAATTTATCTATTTTCACTGTTATTCATTTTCTAATAATAATTATAATGACGGTTACGGAAACGTTTCAAGTCAGTGTTAGTAGAAACTTGCCAAAGGTGGACTACTGCGTGTTTTTGGAGTACATGCATTTGTTGGCGTGATATTCGGTGATATATATGTACTCATTAGCTATGCCCTGTGGCTGTGCCGCGGGGCACAGCTAATGAGTGCACACAGGCACAGTTAGCTTTTATTGTTAATCCAGGGTGTCAGCTAACTCCATACCAAATTTTATTAAAATCGCTCCAGCCGTTTAGACGTGAAGAAGTGACAAACATACACACTCACACACTTACAAACTTTCACCAGAAAGAGTAAACCACCGATAATGCTGCTCATTAAACAAAAGGCTTGTTCTGTGTTGCAGTGCAGATACAAACGTTGAACAAACAAAACTGATATACAAGTACCTACCTACCTACTATGTGGCGTACAATGAAAATTATATTAAAACATTGATAGACGAGGCTGAAGTAATCGTTTATTTCTAACAGCGTTTCAGAAAAAGCTAAGTAAAAATATCAGGATTACTAAACATATTTAATCATTTAAATAATAACTATCATATCTGTACGCTGGATTAATTTAGTGTGGTTCAATAAATTATTAACTCTTCTTATCACCCTTTCAATATCGTGTCGGGTCATTGATGTATTAATGTACTACGTACATGAAGATAACGTTGGAGCAATTCAAAAAAATAAAAATATATTTTTAAAGTCAGGATTAAAAACTGAGAATGATATGAATTGTCATCAATTGACAACATTTCAAAATTTATAAGTAATGAACGGAAAAAAATCTTTATCATTGAATCCTCTCTTTTAAAAGAGGTGGGTAGGTATTATATTCAGCTCATTTCGCTCAGAGTAAAACTATTAACTAAGAAAAATAAAACGTTACAAATTAAGGTCAGATGTTATCATCATCAGCCTATCGCAGTCCACTGCTGGACATAGGCCTCTCCAATTGCACGCCACTTTGTTCTATCTTCGGCTTCTCGCATCCAGCTCCTGCCAGCCGTTTTGCGTATATCATCACTCCACCTGGCCTGAGGGCGTCCTACACTACGTTTGCCAAGCCGCGGTCTCCACTCAAGAACTCGTTTACCCCAACGGTTGTCGGTTCTTCGGCTAATATGCTCAGCCCACTGCCACTTCAACTTGCTAGTCCGGTGGGCTATGTCGATAACTTTGGTTCTCTGCCGGATCACCTCATTTCTGATTTTGTCCCTAAGAGAAACTCCTAAAAGAGCATAGCCCTTTCCATAGCCCGCTGAGCGACTTTGAACTTGTGGACCAGCCGTACCGTCAGTGTCCACGTTTCGGCTCCGTATGTCATGACGGGTAGGACGCACTGATTAAAGACTTTAGTCTTTAGACATTGTGGGATCGACGAAGAGAAGACTTGACGTAGCTTACCAAACGCTGCCCAACCCAACCGAATTCTCCTGTTCACCTCGTCCTCGAAGTTGTTTCTACCTAACTGCAATGACTGCCCGAGGTACACATATTTTATTTTATATTTTTGAACAACTTCGAGAACGGCGCCGTGCACCGCTGTCGGTTCCGGTACTACATGTTCATTGAACATGACCTTGGTTTTATCCAAGTTCATCCGTAGGCCGATGCGTACAGAGGAGTCAGCCAGGTCATTCAGCATCCGTTGTAGGTCCTGCAGCGTTTCCGCCATGATGACAAAGTGATATATATATTTATATATAAAGAGGTTGATATAGATGTTTATAGTCGTTGACTGACATGTATCGATACAAGCTGTCATTAGGTTTTTGTTTTGTCAATGATTAAATGACCGTGCTAGCTGCGAGTCGGTGTTTTATTACGTTGAACAATTCATTTGGCGATGAGGATGGCGAATATCATTGGAAACTTGACAAATTTTGATCACGATTCTCAGGAGTGGCCTATATTCAAAGGTAGGTTACTACAATATATTAAATTGAACAACGTAAAATCTGAAAATAAAAGTGCACTGTTACTTACGCATTTTTCGGATGAAAGCTACCGTCTTGCACGGAACCTACTTCATCCTAAAGTACTCGAAGAAGTTGAGTTTGAAGAGCTAGTAAAACAATTAGATAAGCATTTTACGCCGAAGCGCTGCACTTTTGCGGACAGAGAGAAGTTTTATGAGGCGAGAAGATCGGCAGGCGAAAGCGTTGAAGAATGGGCGGCACGCGTAAGAGGCCTAGCCGTTCATTGTGAATTTGGTGAAGCATTGGATATGTTACTGCGAGATCGTTTCATACTGGGACTTGCAGCAAGTCGAGAGCGTGATCGTTTGTTTGAAGAAGATGCCACCAACCTCACTTTCGCAAAGGCGTTGGAGGTAGCTCAACAGGCTGCCTATGCGCGGTTGGCTCGGGCAGGCGCGGCCGTTGCCGCGGCGGTCACCGATCCAGGGGCATCCAACACCAAGGCTGTGCAGATCAAGGAGGAACCTGTCTACCGTATGAACGGGCAGTGCGGTTTTACCGCGGCTACTCGCAACCTAGATGGCGGCGAGGTGGCGGAGGTCCGTAGGTGTTCAGTGTGCGGTCTCAGAAATCATGTCTTTGAAAAGTGTCGTTTTAAAAATTATCGGTGTCAAGTATGCGGAGAAAAAGGTCACTTAAAGAAAGTATGTAATAAGAAGAAGGGTGGATCGCGTTTAAACTGCTTAAATATGGAGGACTATTCGGATGAGAGTAACTATGAGGAATGTGAGCTATTTAATATGAGGTATGTAACTAACTTACCAATCATTTTAAATGTTTTGATTGATAACGTGAAATTAGGCATGGAATTGGATTCTGGATCGGGAACAAGCGTTATTTCCGAGACACTTTACAATACTTATTTTTCAGACCGTTGTATGAATAAATCTAATTTAAAGATGTGCCTTTATAATGGTCATAAAATCTCACCTTTGGGATACTTTACAGCCAGAATAACGCATTTAAATAATACGCACAATATTAGGTTATTTGTTTTACCAAACGGAGGTCCCCCGTTGTTAGGCCGAGATTTTATGACAAAATTTAATATATGTTTTATGTTCAACAACAACAGAATTGAGTCTTTGTCAATAAAACCTTATATTAGGAAAGAAGTGCAACAACTTTTAACTGAATACTCTGACTTATTTACTTCAGAGCTGGGAAAATTCAATAAGTTTAAAGTTAAATTAGTATTAAAAGAAGACGCTATACCTAAGTTTTTCAAGCCGCGTACTGTACCTTTTGCTTTAAAGGCAAAAGTTGAGGAGGAAATAGAGAGATTAGTTAGTTTGGGGGTACTGACACCGATTAATTTTTCTTTGTATGGTACCCCGATTGTGCCAGTTTTGAAGGATAACGGGAAAGTCAAAATAGCAGGCGATTTTTCTATTACATTAAACAAAGATTTAAAAATAGATAAATATCCTATGCCGAGGATTGAGGAAGTTTTTGCGAAGTTGAGTGGGGGAGAGTCCTTCAGTAAAATTGATTTAAGCAACGCATATAATCAATTTTGTCTAGACGACTCTTCACAGGAACTTACCACTATAAGCACATCTAAAGGACTTTTTAAATACACAAGACTCGTTTATGGCTTGGCGAATGCGCCCGCTATTTTTCAGAAAGCGATGGAGTCACTATTAATTGGCATTGAAGGAGTTAGTATCTGGTTAGATGATGTATGTATTACTGCGCCAACAGATAAGTCGCATTTAAGTAGGTTAAAAGAGGTACTTAGTAGAATTAAAAATGCTGGTTTAAAATTACAAAAGGAGAAGTGTTTCTTTTTTCAAAATAGTGTATCGTATCTGGGTTTTATTATAGATAAACAAGGATTAAAGACGTGCCCTGCAAAAACGGAAGCTATTTTAAAGGCGCCACGGCCTATTACCGTTACGGAAGTTAAACGATTTTTAGGGGTAGTCAATTACTATCGTAAATTTATTCCGAATGCGTCTGCTAAGCTACAACCGTTGCATGAGCTATTATGTAAAGGGGTGCCATGGGAGTGGAAAGAACGTCATGAACGTGCATTCCGAAGTGTGAAGGAGGAGCTGTCTTCAGAAAGAGTATTGGCCCACTTTGATCCTACCGCTCAGTTGGTATTAACAGTGGACGCCGGTCCGGGAGGACTCGGTGCGGTATTGGCCCAGCGAGACTCCGCGGCCGGTTTTATGGGTACAGAACGACCTCTGGCGTTCGCGTCGAGGTCGTTATCAGCTAGTGAGCGAAACTACAGTCAGATTCACAAAGAGGCAACTGCTATTGTTTTTGGGGTGAAATATTTTCACCAATTTTTATACGGTCGTCAAGATCCATTTATTCTTAAAACGGATCATAGACCGTTACTTTCGATTTTCGGAAATAAGACAGGCATATCTGTTATGACAGCCTCTCGTTTACAGCGATATGCAATAATTCTCTCAGCGTATAATTATAACGTACAATACATAAAAAGTGAAGACAATGTCACTGCGGACTATTTATCGCGCTCGCCTTTACCTGTTTCTAGTTGTAGTTTGGGAGAAATGGACGAAGATTTGTCGTTTTTAAATTTCTTAGATGCCAATATTGCTCCCCTTACATTTTACGATATTCAAACTGAAACTGATAAAGATGATATTTTGCAAACGGTAATTAAATATGTGCAAAATGGTTGGCCGCGTAAAATTAGTAATGAATCGATTGTACCGTATTTTAATTGTAAAACCGATCTAGAAATCGAAAAAGGTTGCATATTTCGCGGCCACAGAGTAGTGATTCCACCTGTGTACCGAAATCAATTATTAAAGGAATTACATTCCGGGCATTTTGGGATAGTTAAAACTAAAAGTGTAGCACGCAGTAGGTTTTGGTGGCCATCTATAGATAAAGATATAGAAGAGTGGATCGGTTCGTGCCACCTGTGCGCGCGCACTCGCAGTGCTCCGCCGCGTGCGCCGCCCGCGCCTTGGCCGCGCGAGGTGGCACCCTGGAAACGCTTGCACATTGACTACATGACTATGAATCAGCAAGTATATTTGATTGTAGTAGATGTGTATAGTAAATGGTTAGAGTGTTTAAATATGGGTTGCGGCACTTCTAGTAAGGCCCTTATTGTTAAATTAAAGGATCTTTTTTCTAGGTTTGGTATACCGAGCGTTATAGTGTCCGATAATGATGTAAAAATTAAATCTACAGAATTTATTAATTTTTGTAAAAATAATGGTATTCGGTATATCACATCTCCTATATATCATCCTTCCAGTAACGGACAGGCAGAAAATTCTGTTAAAACCTGCAAAAAAATGTTAAAATGCATAATAAATGATGGTTGTCAACAAAATACTGTTAATGAGAAACTGTTAGGATTTTTATTTAATTATAGAACTACTCCACATTGCGTAACAGGCGAATGTCCTGCTAAGCTTTTATTTGGTCGAAATTTAACAACAAGGCTGGACTTATTGTTGAAAGAAAGAGCAGTTTCAGAAATTGCTGATAAAAGTTTTAATTTCAGCCGAAAATTGTTTGTGGGGGACATTGTTTGGTTAAAATGGTACGTAGCAAGAAAAGAAACATGGGTGTTAGGAAAGATTATTAAAATAATAGGAAAACGTTTATTTGAAATATATGTTAATGATTTTAATATAAATTGTAAAAGACATATCGATCAAATCAGAAAGTACACTGGTTTAACAGCGAATGAAAACGAGATGAGTAGCGGCGTAAGAGCTCCGGTTCGGTCCGAGTCGCCTCCGCTAACGGCACACTCGCGTGCGCTAGTGCCTCCTGGCCACAGTCGGGATGAAAAAAGTGATACAGCTGCTATCGTTGCGGAAATAGATGAGTGGGCCGAGGCTCAAGAGGAGGTGACCAATGAAGAGGGCCCTGTGGAAGGTCCTCAACAAGTTTTAGAAGAGATTGGTGACCCTCCTGTTGAACCAAAGCCCACCAGACCTATGCGCGCATGTAGAAACAAGGTCGTTAGTTATAAGTTCTAAAACTAAGGATATTATGTTTCTTTATGTTCCGTTTTTTTTAATAGTTAGGTCTATAAATAGTGGTGGAGAAGTGGTATATATATTTATATATAAAGAGGTTGATATAGATGTTTATAGTCGTTGACTGACATGTATCGATACAAGCTGTCATTAGGTTTTTGTTTTGTCAATGATTAAATGACCGTGCTAGCTGCGAGTCGGTGTTTTATTACGTTGAACAATTCACAATGTCATCTGCAAATCGCAAGTGAGAGATTTATTCACCATTGACGTTGATGCCCCGCCCTTTCCAGTGCAGCGTCTTGAACATATCCTCCATTGCATTTGTGAACAGTTTCGGGGAAATAACGTCCTATTGCCTCACTCCTCGATGCAATGGTATAGGTTTTGTTTGCTGATTCTGTACTTGGACGGACATGGTGGCGGCTTCGTAGAGAAATCTCATCACTTGGATATATCGCCAATCTAATTGGCATCGCTGCAGAGACTCCAGAACGGACCAGATTTCAATCGAGTCAAAGGCCTTCTCATAGTCCACGAATGCTAGACACAGGGGCTGATTATACTCTTGGGTCTTTTGTATAATCTGCCGCACTGTGTGGATGTGGTCTACGGTGCCATATCCGCTCCGAAATCCAGCCTGTTCCGATGGTTGGAATTCGTCAAGTCTTCGCGCAAGGCGGTTCGTGATGACTCTTGAAAACAGCTTATAGACGTGGCTTAGAAGAGAAATAGGTCGGTAGTTCTTCAGCCGGGTTTTATCTCCTTTTTTGAAGAACAAGACGACTACACTTCTACTCCACGCCTCCGGAGTTCTCCCTTCAAACAGGACAGCATTAAAGAGCTTTTGGAGCTCCCTCAGTACGGGTTTACCTCCAGCTTTTAACAGCTCTGTTGTAACGCCATCCTCTCCATCTTTTTCATTTTTCAACTGTTTAAGAACCAGCACGATTTCGTCAATGTTGACTTCTGGCAGGTCTTCGGTGTAGTGGCGTGTTAGAGTGGCTCTAGGACCCTCATTTTCAGGATCAGATAGAAGCTTTCCACTTCGGAGAGGACTGCCGGCTTCGAAGAAACGACTTCTCCACTTGCTGTGGTCAACTTCGTCAGGTGGCTTCTTCCAAGAGGTTGTACGAACACTTTTGAACCCCGGTTCTGCTCGATCGCTCTTTTAATCAAAAGAGTGTTGGAGCACCGAAGGTCGTGTCGTATAAGCTTGTTGATCTCTTGGTTTAAAGCGCGCTTTTCCAACGAAGTGATGGGTGGGTTTTCATGTCGTTTCTTCATTAGCCCTAAAGTCTTTTCCGAAAGCTTTGACTTCTTGTCCTTACGCTGTATTTTACAAAATCTCGTACCTCCTTCCCTGAGTATCCGAACCACATTTACAGTAAGTGTGTAAAGTAAGTGATGGAATAAGTTACCGATAAATTATCTGATTGTACTGTCGCCAGAACTTGATGATCAAAAAAGTTCTAAACTAAATGATAGATTTTATTTGTGACAATTAAATAGAAATATAATAAATAACAATCACAAGTAAAAGACTACAAATAATAAACTTGTTCCAAATTGGGGCCCATGGGCATTGTGCCCAGAAGGCTGGCCGCATTTCCTCTTTGTATGGCCAGGCTTATTCGCTGGCCGAGGAACATGCCGGCCCTCTGGTCACCAGAGCTATCTCTTAGCCGCTTGGCCAGCTCCTGGTATAAACGGTGCGTGCCTGGTCCCCACGGTCCCAGGGTCTCGACCCCAACGGCTCAAATATGCAGGTGTTGCTGAGCCCTGCATATTTACGCCGTTTGTTGGACTCCGCCGTTGACGCAGCAGCTCCGGCCTCTAAAGAGGTTTGTCGAAGATGAGAAGGGGCCAGGGTGTCAACACAGGTAGCGTCCCAGACCAGGGGCCGTCTCATCTTCCACGGCACCAGAGTCATACCCTCAGGGCTCTTGCCATCGTTCCGTACTAGGCCGTTCGGTTCCAGAACAGCCGGTACAAACACGCTAGCAAGGATCCGACGGATGATGTCATTGAGGCTGGTGTGCCGTGGATTTCGCCCAGAACTTCTGCCGCATGAAAGGCCGTGATGACTCAGCGCGTTTACCGCCTCCTCGCATAGACATCGGTGTGGAACGACGCAGTTTGCCCCCAATCGAAGAGATGTGGCAATGCGGAACGTTTGGTTATCTAGGAGCGTACTTAGATGGGGGAGGGCAAGGTTTGTAACCACAGCCCCGATTCCCATTTAGCACCTGCAAGGAGACTAGCCCGATCTGTAGGACTGGTTGTCGTATTTAGTAGGTTGTCACGTACCAGTTTACAGATCGGTTCGTCCCACAGCTTTTGGGATGCAGGGTTGGTTGGCAGGTTATTAGCATGAACAATGCCCAGTGCCCTCCCAGGTTTCGATGGCTTCCGTTTGATCGGCTACTGGCAGGTTAGTGTGAGGATGAAGGATTTTGGCGGTAAGGCTGTATGTGTTGTGGGTTGATGACAGGAAGACTGGAAGGGCAACATCGGAAATTTTGCGGATCCCGAGCCCTCCAAAATGAATGGGGAGTGAGGCTTGGGTCCAGGATCGGTCATTTAAGGAAATGTTTAGGATTAATGACAGTAAATTTTGAATTGATAGTGATAGAATTGAAAATCATAAGTTAATGAAATCTTGCCATTTGCATTCCTGGATTTTGTTTTTTTATATTTTGGCGAATTGCAACTAACATTCAAAAGTGAGCGATAGTCTTATAAATCAAAACTTAATGAAAACCTGTATTTCGACATTCTTTAGTGAATCGTAACTAACATTGAAATGTAAATGACAGTCTTGAAAATCATAACTTTATGAAAACCTGTATTTTTACATTCTTTGGCGAGTTGCAACTGCCATTCAAAAGTAAATGATAGTCTTATAAATCATAACTTTATGAAAACCTGTATTTTTGCATTGTTTGGCGAGTTGCAACTGCAATTCAAAAGTAAATGACAGTCTTGAAAATCATACCTTGATGAAACCCTGTATTTCGACATTCTTTAGCGAATGGTAACTAACATTCAAAAGTAAATAACAGTCTTGAAAATCATAACTTTATGAAAACCTGTATTTTTACATTGTTTGGCGAGTTGCAACTGCGCTTGAAAAGTAAATGATAGTCTTATAAATCATAGCTTTATGAAAATCTATATTTGTGCATTCTTTGGCGAGTCGCAACTGCCATTCAAAAGTAAATGATAGTCTTAAAAATCATAACTTTGTGAAATCCTGTATTTCGACATTCTTTGGCGAATCGTAACTGACATTCAAAAGTAAATGACATGTTTATGTATATTCATCAATAAATAAATGAGTCTTAAAACACATAACTTAATGAATATTGTGTTTTTAATATTCTCGGTTAAATAGCAGCTGGCTTTCAAAAGTAAATTCTCAATTCGCTGTCGTCAATTTATTAGTTTTATTTATTACCAAAAAGGGCCATGTATGAATCAACCAACATTTATAAAGACATCAACCCCCAACATTAACAAGAACAACATCAACAAGAACAACAACAGAAATATTACATCATTCGAAATCAAGGATGCTGTCCTTGACTGGTCTGTTGGTCTAGTGGTTAATGACCCCGACTGCTAAGCCGGAGGTCGTGGGTTCGATTCCCACTTAGGATAAAATTTTGTGTAATGAGTACAATGATTTATTCTGTACCTGTGTTTCCATAGTACAAGCTCTGCTTAGTTTGGGATCAGATGGCTTTGTGTGAGTGGGCCAAGATATTATGATTATTTACGTAAAAGGACTAACAAAGAGAGATTTATGGAGGTGTCAAAACAAGATTATGTGCAAAATAGGCTAAAATATGGAATGGAAATATTATTTACTTAAGTGATAACCCACCCATTCTACAAAAACTGCATCAGAGAAGTTGATGCAGTTTTGCACAGAAGAAGAAGAAGAAAATATTTAAAAAATCCTGATACACTAGTCACTACTATAATGTCCTACTACTGAATATATATTATATTTTACATGATTATAGTATATGTTAACAATATATTGATTTAAATTAACAAGTAAGTAATATCCAAAAATATTAAATTGTGTGATGCATAGTACACTTCTGTAACTTAGGCATTGTTAGGATTTAGGTACAGCGCTTAATCTTGTTGCTTCTTATCTTAGTGAGCGAATGCTGGAGTACCTAGTCTAGCCATAAATATTGTTACGAAGAAAAAACATTTTTTTTTATTGCAAATAATATTTATTACTTTTACAGTGTGTTAGTTTAATACATAAATAAAAAACAATTCAAAATATAAAAAGCTTATTCGAAGTGGTCTCCATTGGCTGCAACACAGTCCTTTAAACGTTGAGGCCAGTTATCAATAGAAGCACGCACTCTTTCCATGGGAAAATTCTTCACTGCCAATCGTATGGATTGTTTTAGGGACTCCAAATTATCATGGCGTTTAGAGCAAGCCATACTCTCTAAAACTGACCATAAATCATAATCCAGCGGATTAAGATCGGGACTAGACGACGGCCAGTCTTCAGCTCTGATGAAGTCCGAAACGTTCACTTCCAACCAAGACTGCGTGGACCGAGCTTTATGACCCGGCGCTGAGTCTTGTTGGAAGGACCATACTTGGTTATTGAACATGGTGTTGTTAAGGGGTTTAACTACCTTCTCAAGAATGGTATCTTGATACACTTGTGCCGATGTTTTAATACCTTTTTCACAAAAATATGGCTCAGTCACTCCTTCATAGCTAACACCCCACCAAACCATCACTGAAGTCGGATAATGCCCACGTTGCACTCTGTCGACTAATTGGGAAGCTTCCTTAGAGCTTTGAGCATAAATACGGTCATTTTGTTTGTTAAAATGTTGCTCAACTGTAAAGATTTTCTCATCCGTAAACAAAATTTTTCTGTGACCTCCCTTTGCGTACCGCTTCAGTAGTTGCTTCGATTTTACCACCCTATTCTTTTTTAAATTATCAGTTAAAAAATGACCAGTGCGTCTCTTATAGGCTGCAAGTCCTAAGTCATCTTTTAAAATGCGTGATATGGTTCTGGGTGCTATCTTCATCTCCCGAGATAAAATCTTTTGCTTTCGGACAGGATTTCTTCGAATTCTTTCCCTTACTGCTTTGACCACCATTTTCGTACGAACACTACGTGGACGGCCAGATCTTTTTCTGTCACAAACAGAGAAGGTCTCATTGTACCTATTAATAGCCCGGTACACAAACATTTGACTAATACCAAGCGTATGGAGAGTTTTAAAAATTACATTCGGCTCCATACCAACTTTGTGTAATGCAATCACAGCGATTCGGTTTTCTTTATCACCCCACTCCATTTTATTATAGCAAAATATTGTACAATGTATTGGCGCCAAAATTAGAAAATACAATGAACAATCGTATAAAAATGACAGATTCCAAATTCAAATGTAATATCTTTCTTATTTTTAATTGTAACAGTATTTATGGCCAGACTAGGTATATTGAATTAAAGCTGTCATGATTTATGTAACCCTAATATCAAATACTATTTTTATCAAAGACATTTTATCTGATAGCTGTGATTTGTTAAAAATTAATATTTTGTTGGTTTATTAAATTAGTTTTATTTTTTTAACCCTTTATTTTTTGTGTCGACTGTACTTTTCCGACCCAAGAACTTTTTATTTTTTTATTTGTGGTTCCATATGACGAATAAAAATATATAATTCGATTCAATTCGCTTTTTGGGACCGCGGTCCCGGTCCCGAATGACGAACGACCCTCAAGTAACCAGTTAATACAATTAAAAAAACAAGAATGAAAACAAAGTATAATTAGAAAATTTGATAAACTTTATTACCTTAAAATAAAATTAAATACCTTGTTTATTGCCCGACGTTTCGACCGTATTGCAACCGCCGTGGTCACAGGTAGACTAGTTCAGCTCAGCGTCGCCTCCGTGAAGCGCGGATTTCGGCAACTATGTACCCTCGCTTGATTTTTATCCATTTCGCTTTAGTACCTTCTGAACATGTGTGAGCTCACTTTCTAAATGTTCAGGGTCACAAATGTCATATGCTCTATTTGTCAGCGATGATACCACGGATTTCAGATGTCTTGGATGCTGGTGCGAGTCAGCATGTAATTACCTATCTGTGTGCGTCGGTTTTCTGTACACAGTGTGTGTGTCTTATACCATTATTTTAACATCGAGAAAAGCAAGCGATCTGTTCATCTCCATTTCAAAAGTGAAGTTTAAGAAACGCGAGTGTTCGTCTCTTAAAACAATTAATACGGAACTTTCGGTATAACTTAAATAGTGTGCGGTGCGAACTATACTACCTACATAAGAAATGCAGTGCAGTGTTATCAGTGAGAGATTTCGACCGGTGTGACAGCATAACGTACGAACAAGCGCATCGTATCAATTATTGAGTACTGTACGACATAACACAAAATTCAAAAAGTTGCTTTGTCAACGTGAGGGGAGAATCGCTCAAAAATCACCAGCTACCCACATTCAAACGGTAATTAATTTATCAACTACCGCAATTGATGGCACTACACAGAACAAACTAGCTAAGGGGTTGAAATATGCAGTAACACCTAAACGGATTCCGTATGAAAGTGTTATCAGTGGGGTCAAAGAAGCGATAATGCGGAACAAGGTACCCGTCTGCGGACGCGGAAACGCTTAGTCCGGATGTTGCCGTTATCCTTCGAAAATTGAAGCTACCTAAACCGTATATTACTACAGAAGAACGTCTAGCGTTAAAAGAGCTACGTGAAAACCCGAGAGAATTATAATGTTTGGTCCAAGATTATTTATATTAGGAAGTGCAATTTTTTTATGTTATTAAGCGTAAACCATTCCGTTACCTGGGAAAGAAGTATTGTATTATTGGGGCTTCTGTATCCTCACCCCGCACTCACTCGGTTCGCGATACAGAAGCCCCAATAATATACTATCATGATCGACGATCAATCCGAGATCCGAGAGAGAGAATTATAATTATTTCATTCATCGATGCACCGTCATACCGATACCATAGTAACAATGGAGAACAAAATTATAGTTTGCGCTTGGGTGATATGACATAAAATAAACAACATTCACAACTTCGGCCGTGACGCTTTGTGCGTCTCGAGCGCGACGATGCAATGCAATCGTATTGATTCATATTTATCAGATCTCGCGTTGATAGATATATGATTATAATGAATTAAATAATCAACTTTACGTTGAGAACAATGCCATGGATACTTAACAATGATCTTTCTAAATAGGTACTTTTCGATAATAGGTATTCTTCGTAAATAGATACGGGATACAAGGACTATGAAATAATTAATCGTAAAAATCTATATCTGTATAAATCTAAAATTTGCTTTAAAAATGCGGCAGTATATAATGAGAACGAACCTGTTCGGAGTCTCCTGTTAAGCCAAAAAATGCCTGTATGTAAATGGCTCAACTCTTCCATAGCTTAAAAAAAATATATTTTTAATATTTTTATAATTAACCAAAAGTACATAAATATGGTTGGTACTTAAACCTATACTTATATTACATAATGTCGCGGATGTGCTCGTTTGTGTGTGTGTATGTGTGTGTGTGTGTGTGTGGGTGTGGGTGAGGGTGTGTGTAAGTGTGTAGGTACGTGTTCATCTATATGTGCCTATATGTATATCGTGTTTATCTTATTAAGTGTGTTATAAAACCAACTCAGTATCTGAATAGGTTAGTTCTTTTATCCTATTCATTAATGCTTTTTTACACTCATAGAGTTATATATATACATATATATATATATATATACATCTTTGTTTACCCTATTATATAGCCGTGCAGAGCGTTGTTCATACTGCATAGCAGCAAATTTAGTTTTAGTATTTGAGATAAGAGCGATGTTATATTTTCTTCTTATTAAAAAGTAGCTGTCCCGCGCAACTTCGTCTGCGTAAATTTTCCCTGTTTTTGAAACATTTCTCATTGCTGCTCTGCTCCTAATAGTCGTAGCGCGATTTTATATAGCCTATAGCCTTTCTTGATAAATGGGCTTTCCAACAAAAAAAAAATTCAAATCGTACCAGTAGTTGCTGAGATTAGCGCGTTTAAACAAACAAACAAACAAACTCTTCCGCTTTAAAAAACTAGTATGGATATACATTTATTTGAAAGCCTTTTGTGTTTTTTGAGACTATGATAGTAATAATTTATAGTATAATTTTCTAACCGACAGCAATCCACTAATTTGGTATAGTTGTTCAGTAGGATATCTATTTTTTTTAAAATATATAATCTTTCTCTAAAAAAATGGTTTTTGCCGCTCCAGGGAGCCTACCACCAAAACCTTTCGTGTTGTCGGCCGTAGACGGATCATATTCTTAGCTACCACCAAAGGCTTACGTTTCGACGTTCGGTCCGTCGACGGAGATTTGACATTGTGGCCGTCGGTTTAGCTACTCCCAAAGTACATTTGACGGTTTCGACGTCATCGTTTGACAGGTAGTACATCGAATTAAAACATCAATTTTAACGACAGCCTTGCACCTTTCGTTAGGCCATTCGGATTAATTTAAGAAATGACAAAATTTCTATTGCTCGCCGAAATTGTGAATGAGGAAACGACTGCGGGAAGCCAAAAAGCTAAGAAGTACAGAGAGTATAGGATATAAAGGCCCTTGATAAAAACCTTCCGTCGCTTGGAAGAGCTTGTTTTAAGATACAAATTCAGACATGGAAAATGTAAAGTCTACTTGAGGAGTTGTACGAATAACTTATCACATTTCTTCGTTTAAACAAATATTGTGGCCATTTGTGGCATAACATAGATCAATAGGAGTAATGTGAATATTAATTAAGTAGGTATTTAAAATCATACAGCTAATTCCTTAACAAACTAATTTAAAGCTGTACCTGCATCACTAATCTGCAGCTGCCTTTTTATGTGCAGTTACTCCTGTGACAACTTATTTAGGTATATTCGAAGCAAGTATGTATGCATAATATTATAATAATAAGTAATACAAATTCTTAAATCACTTAGGAAGTAAAATACTACACTTGTGAAAAGTCGTTTCTACATGTATATGTAATGCCTCCTCGCAAACAATAGGTAAAACCGAGGAAAAGAACGAGGCAATAAAATATTGCGGCCACTCTTTTCAAATTGCCAATGTTTACAATGTTTCTTTGTTTATAAACTGTACATATATGCAGGTAAGGTGCTGCCACACAATATTAGAGGACTGATGTAATAACAGGAATAAACAATAATAAAAGAAGAATACTTGAGATTGAATATATTGTGCAAGGCACACTCTTATAACTACTTACCTATATTGCTTTAACTAACATATCTTTGTTGTGGGTTCAATGCCCTATTACATATTATTTTTTAAAGAATGAAGTGTAGGTTCGAGTTCCTTGCACAAAATAACAACATCTTAGAACAACTCACACATCCCAAACTAAGAAACACTTGACATACTTTGGAAATGTGTAAATACATATATATTATAGATAAATTACGCCCATAGTCCCATACACAGATTTAAACATTGTGCCCATCTCACAGACTTTAATCCTGGGTAGGGATCGAACCCATGACAGCAGTCAGGGTCACTAATCACAAGATCAACAGGCCAGTCATTAATATAGTAGTATAATATCATGGCTAAATAGCCACATGGCTGAATCTGTTTCAAACTTACAACAATGGCTTAATAGAAATAAAACAACACCAAATAAGTTCAATATTTGTTTATTGCAAATTATAGAAATATAAATTTCATAGAAATATATAGGTCATGGATGACCATAACAACATTTCCTTTTTCATTTTCCAAGCAAAGGATGTGATTAGATAGGTCTGGCTGAACCACCAGTCGTTGCCTTCACCACGTTGGCTTCTCGAGTCTGTGAAGTTACAGAGAAAATAAGTTAAGATTTTAATGATCATTTCGAAGGAAATTTATACATATTATAGTTACTAATACCTATCCAACAAAATAGACCAGATTTTTTAGAATTTATATATATAGGAGATCTATTGCAGCTTGAACTTTATAATTCTACAAATGTTGAAGCGATGCAGGTAAACAGGCTAAATATCTGTGGTAAAAATCCCTTATTGCCACACTCAGAGCCATTTATTACTTAAATCGTTTTTTGGTATAGATTTTATATGACAAACTTTTAAATGGAATGAGTAAGCATTAAACAGTTATAAGGCATTAGGAGCCTTTGTACATAGGACCCATGATTTCGTAAAAGTTAAAATATTCTTTCAAGAAATGGTTACCGTGTTCTACTGCTGCACTGTTTTATCATCACATCCAAGGCTATTAAGGTGTTTTTTTGGAATATGCCCGTTCCTCCACACTCTTAATTAGGCTCGTTCGTCGCTGGCCATGAACTTTAATAATGCCTCAATTCGTATAGATAAAACTAAAAGATCCATCTGTAACATTCAATAAAAATAATATAAGTAGATAGAATATAAGTAGTGTGGCGCGGTGGGAGTGTATCCGACTGCTACGCAAGAGGTCGTGGGTTCGATCCCCACCCAGGATAAAACTTTGTGTGATGAGCACGATGGTTTATTCTGTGTCTGGGTGTTATTTATCTATAATATGTATGTATTTAGAAATATATAAGTATGTTTATCAGTTGTCTGGTTTCCATAGTACAAGCTCTGCTTAGTTTGGGATCAGATAGCGTTGTGTGAGTTGTCCCAAGATATTATTATTATTATAATGATTATTTCGACTCTAAAAGAAATATCAAGGTTGTAAACAACAATGATTTGTTTTACTTACATTTTGCAGAAACGTACTTGATTTTCCAGTTATTTTTTTATTAAATTGCTTCTCGAGTGCATACCTAATACACGAAACTTTATTGGTGATATATTTTCTGATTAGTAATTGTAAGATATTAAACTATTTGTTCCTTTTACCGCAATAAATATTTTTATCAATAAAAGTAAAAAAACCGCCGCCGAACTCAATCAACTTGACAAATTTGTCAAACATCTTATTCATGTCATAAATATGAAAGTAATATGGATCAAAGCCTTTTAAGATCCTTGACATTAAATAAAAATATTTTTTTGGTCGTAATCATTTTGTTTATATATACATAAAGGTATATTTACAGCAGAAAAGCTTATCCTTAAACTTATAAAGTTTTTCTCGTAAGATTACCAGCATAATTTTGATTTTTCTGTTGGTTATCGGTTTTTCAATGGTAGTAATCCATTGCGCGACACTATTACTCTAGATCCGACCGTTTGGCTATGGATCGACAACTAACGTAATCCGTCCATCATCATCGAACAACTTTGGTGGTAGCTATTGGGTTCCGTGTTCGGCGAGTGTTCGTTTCGACCGACACGTTCCCGATCAACTTTTGGGAGTAACCGCCCAGGCCAGACGGAGATACAATAGATCATAATTGACTGTGCAAGGGCGAAAAATATATTTCCGATATCATAATGGAATTTCTAATAAAATACATGTACCTACCGACTGACGGCAATGGACTTTTACCTGCTGATCTTAGATAACCACCAATCTACATTCAAAACTGAGACATCAATGAAAGACGGGTTGACAACAATAATGACAATTTACTTTGACAGATCGTTACATCTCTCCCCGCCAAACTTACGATTCGGTACATTACATAATAACAATTCATACGTATCAATAAATGCTATTCTAAATAATTAAGAAAAGCACGTTTAGCGCGTTGCACGCAGTGCTCGCGCTCGTTTGGCGGCGGAGCGAGCGTGGCGGTCGCGAGTTCAGCCTGCCCGGCGGGCGCCGGCATTGCTGGGGCAAGGCGGCGTCGGCGCTGTCTTAGACAAAGTTTGTTTCTGAATGCCCACGTCATTATCACCGCTTTCACCGTCAAACGCATCTTCAAACGCTTCCTTATGATTGGTATCCCTATCTATTACCTCAGGCTCGCGATCTTTGGGTCCAGCGTCGCACTTGCCGTCCCCATTGCCCATTCTCGATAGTGAGTAACGTGTTTTGTTTTGAGCCGTAATCATTTGGTTCGCACGCCTGCGCCATACTACACCGTTACCTAAATCAACTTTGTATGAGACTGGCCCCGTTTTCTTTACGATTGTAGCCTCGGCCCATTTGTCTCCTCCCGCCGTATAATCGCGAGCTAAGACCGCGTCCCCTACGTCAAATTGTCTATCGGTGCAGGCGGCACGAACGACTTGTCGTTCTTGGCCGGCTCGCACCTCCGCCGCCCTGTCAGGCCGTAGCGCGTCCAGACGACTGCGCAGTCGGCGACCTTGCAGCGCCACCGCTGGCGACACTCCCGTTGTCGCATGTGCACAGTTGCGATATTGAAAAAGGAATCTGCTTAGAGCTACATTAACCTTTTGACCTTCGTATATAATTCGTATTTTTAATTGCCTTTTTCACTGTTTTAACGGCATTATTTGCTGCCCCGTTCCCCTTAAGTCTATAAGGAGCCGACGTTGTATGCTTAATACAATTATAATCGCAATACATTTTAAATTTCTGTGAGGAAAATGGTGGTCCGTTGTCAGTTACAAGCTGCGACGGCAGACCGAAGCGTGCAAATATACTTCGCAAGACCTCTGTAGTACGATCCGCAGTTGTACTTTTCATGGGTATCGCCTCTATGCACTTAGAGTGTGCATCTTCAATGATAAAATATCGTTTACCCCCACAATCGGCGAAGTCCGCGTGAATGCGCTGCCACGGATGCAGCGGGAACTCCCACGGATGCAGAGACGAGCGTGGCGCCACATCCCGCACGGTGCGACATGAAGCACACGAATTACCAACTTTTTCGATATCCTAATCTAAATTCGGCCAGTAAATATAGTTCCGCGATAAATTTTTCATTTTAGTAATACCCAAGTGACTCATGTATTTCTTCAAGAATCTTATTTTGTAGAACGTTGGGTATCACTATCCTGTATTTATACACAATGCAACCATGATCAACCATAAAGTCGTGCTTCCTAGCGAAATAAGGTTTCTCCGCCTCGCAGTTTGGAGCCGATGGCCACCCAAAAAGTACATAACCTTTTATCTTAGATAACAATGTGTTCCGCTCTGTTTCTTTCGCGACATTCTTGTAACACACGGATAAAAATTCCGGAGGAGTTGCTTCGCTTTTATAAACGTTTGTTCACACTGAGAGTCCCATTTCCACGTGACCTCTTTTTTAAGTAAGTTGTGCAAAGATTGTAATAAAGTACTCAAATTAGGTAAAAATCGTCCGTAATAATTTAACATGCCTAAAAAACTTTTTATATGATACGTTCTGAGGTTTTGGAGCGCTGGAAATCACCTCCAGTTTGCTTGGATCAGGCCTTAAGCCCTCCTTAATAATGATGAAGCCTAGATATTTTACTTTGTCTTTTAAAACCGACATTTGTTTAGTTTAACAGTTAGACCCATATCACGTTAATTTTCGAGTACGGCTATCAGATTTTTGTTATGGTCGTCAATAGATTCACGCAGATATCATCAAGGAATACCACGCACCCAGATACCCCGCGAAGTGTTTCCTCCATCATTTTCTGGAACTTTTCGGGTATACACGATAATCCGTACGGCGTGCATCTATACGCAAACGTACCCATGTGTGTGGTGATAGCGGTATACGGTTGTGAGTCTTCTGACTAAAGACACTGTTCATACGCATGTGTGAGGTCAATTTTTGAAAATTTTTCACCCCCGCTAAGATTTGCAAACAATTCCTTAATACGCGGCAACGGGTAATAGTCTCGTTTAAGCCTAGGGTTAATTGTTATTTTATAGTTCCCACATATACGAATATCACTGTTTTGTTTAACTACGGGTACTATTGGCGTTCCGTAATCGGAGTAATCTACCTTATATATGGTGCCATACGCCTCAAGGCGTGCCAATTCGCGCTCAACGCGTGCGCGCAACGCCAGCGGCATCGGTCTCGCTCGAACGTAAACCGGTTTGATATCCAACAGTTGTAGTAGAATAGGTCTTTTACAAGTGCCTAGTTTATCACAAAATGCTTCTGGGAATTCTTGACATAATTGGGTCACGAACTTGTCCTCACTGATATCATTGATGTTTATTTGTGTTATTTTTAAAGCGCGCATTCATTCACGTCCGAATAAAGGTCATGCACCACCTTTTACGACATATAATCGCAAAGCTTTAGCTTTAACTTCTCCTAAATGAACATCTACTTCAATAAAACCTAGTGTGTCAATTCGTAAGCCTCAATAGCAACGTAAAACTATATTATCCGTGGTAATATTTCTATTCTTAAATAACCGCTTATACATATATCTTCGCTTATAGCTGAAATACGACTGCCGATGTCCATTTCAGATTTCACAGTAACGTTATCTATGCATAATTTGATGAAATAAGGATTATTACCTTTAGATGCAACCTCCATATTGAACAAATTATCATCATCCGAGTCCTCACTCAAGTAATTTTGTCGACCGGCACTACTGCGCACTTGCTTACACATCCCCTTTAAGTGACCGCACTCATCACACGTGTAGTTCTTAAACCTGCACCTGTCCGGTCCATGCGCCCTGCCACAGCGCCAGCACGCCCGCGCACCCGATGTTGGTGCCGCGTGGCCGCTGCCTGTGCTGCCGGACGCTTGCGGCCGGACGCGTTGTCCCGCTCGCCCGCCGCCGCCGCGTTTATAATGCAGGCCCTTCCCCGCTCCACCACGCTCGGCTGCAACCGCATCTGTCATTGTTGAACCGCTCACCTCCGCATGCTTCTCAGCCGCATCTAACGCCAAGGCTAGCTCGACCGCCTCCTTGTAGTCGATTTTTTTCTCTGCGAAGAGTCTAGATCGTATCGCGTCATTCGCCAGGCCTGACACGAATTGATCTCGCAAATTCTCTTCGAGCGATATACACGATTTACATTTGCCAAAGTTACACGTAGCCGCGAGATGTTTCAACGCTTGCAAGTACTCCGTGAGGGACTCGCCGGCATGTTGGCGGCGCAACCTAAATACGTGGCGCTCGGCAATCTGGGAACGTTGTGGCTCCAAGTGTTCGTTGACTAATTTCACTAACTCATCGTATGTTTTGTCTTCTGGAATGCTACGCGCACACAAATCACACATTAAAGCGTACGTTTTTTCCCCTACGATGATTACTAACATAGGTACCTTCAGCTTGTCCTCGATGCCATTCAGCGTTACGTATTGATTTACGCGACGGATGTATGCTGGCCAGTGGCCAGCATACATCCGTCGCGTAAATCCATTAAATACATTACCACTTAAACTAAATGGTTCAATTTTACCAATCTTTCTCGGTTAAAATCCACGCTCTATTTATTATAACGGAAAAAATATATTTTAATATATTTTTGCCAATGAGACATCAATGAAAGACGGGTTGACAACAATAATGACAATTTACTTTGACAGATCGTTACAAAAACAATTAGAGTAAATAAAACAAATCTGCTTGTTATATGGTAGGAATTTAAAAAGCCGTCACAGGATATACCTAACCATCTGGATAAGCAATTTCTACTTTGCTTTGCTTAACTACGCTTGATAGTTAGTACCTATGTAGCCTATTTACGTGATGGTACTAGGCCATCAAAAGTTCATCGCGTTAAGGCCTAAAGTACGCAGAGTCCGCTATTGCTTATTTTTATTTTTTATTTTATTTTATTTATTAAAGTACAGCCACATCACATACATTAAACCTTATTAATATTAAGTTACAGTTGGTATTATTCCTGATGTTCATGACAATAAAGGCGTACATAGCACTCAATTACAAATCAGCTGGTTGGTTAGTAAATCTAAAATTAACTTAAACTATGATTAAAATACGAGAAACAATGGATTGATTAAGAATAGGTGTGTGATTGTCGATTAGGACGAAGTCTTATGCTGTGACTTTATTATTTTATTTTTAAAACTGCGGAAATTATCGTGAAATACATCCAGATCGGGTATACGTGTTGCTAGCGTATTATATTTATGGACAATTCTATTGAGGCCAAGGCGATTGCAGGCCAAGGTTGCTTTTAACGGACAGGACTTTGAAGATATTCTTAATTTTGTGCCGAGGATAGTTATGGGGAACATTAATTGAAATATTGTGTAAAACATACGTACAATGGTTTACACCATTCATGACTTTATGAAAAAAAATTGTTAAAATAAAAGCGCAAAGAGAGAAGAAGAGTTTGCATATGAAACTTTTTAATCTAATATTATAAGGGTTTCTATGAGAAAAACCATTTGAGTTGTAAGCCAAGTATCTGGTGAACGCTCTTTGTATACTCTCGAGCCGTTGTGAGTGTATTGCGTAGAAGGGGTTCCAAACAACACTCGCATACTCTAAATTGCTGCGTACCAATGTATTATAGAGCATGATTTTGGTATGTTCATGTTTAAAATCCCTGTTGTTGCGTTTTAAGAACCCAAGCATCTGTGCTGCTTTTACAACTATTTTATCTATATGTGAGGTAAACTTGCTTACCTCCTATATCAAATTTATAGCCTAAATGTAAATTAAATGCCTATGAGATTATATGTTAAAGTTCGAACCAAATCGGTCCGGTAGTTTTTGCGTGATGTGTGTTCGAACTAACAGACAGACGTATGTTTAAATACTCTTTTATTTTGTTTTTTTTACTAAGTTTGGCCATGTACAGACTCGTGATGATTCCAATATTATGCGGTCAATATGGTAGTACCACAGGGTTCTATAACTCCATACACAACAAATCAAACAAGAGTGTCATGGTAATTTTATATTTTTAAAAAAATCAATGAGCTTTTGAGACGGAATAAATAATAACCATTAAAATTAAATATCATTCAACGGTTAAAATAAATGATTTTCTATTTATTTATTTTCTCAACCAGCACGACCTCCACCACTCCCCACAATGACTCCTCCACATCCAACCGCCTCTTCAACCCTATCTGCCCCCACCGCCCCCTCCACCCCCTCCGCCCCCACCGCCCCCACCGCCGCCTCCGCCTCCAACGCCCCCTCTGCCCCCTTCATTTATAGTAACATTAACATTAACATATATATTGTGTCCAAGCTCGGATGGGTCCTCCATCTGAAAACAAAATTAAACTTAAAACCTTTCTTAACTTCTTAACCTACCACAGGCACCAGTCTCTCATAATTTCTGTTACAATTAAATTAAAGAATGTGATACTGTATAATTTTATTATAAAAACATTGAGAGAAAAAAAAAAATAATACATAATAAATATTGTGTATTTGTAATTATTCTTAGCCAAACAAATTTATCAAATTTATATGAATTTCTATGTGCAATGTACTATCACGATGCTCCGAGGTGTTACGATGAACAGAAAACTGCTATGAATGCGTTTGCACAATAATAATAATAATAATTTCTTTATTGCATCAAATATGGTAGGTACAGAGGTCTTATAAAAAAATAGAAGTTTCACATATTTGGCAGTATAAGCATGCAATAGAACAAAATCTGCATTCTAACATTAAATATTTAAGTACTCTTACGTAATCTATACACTTTATTTTATTCATCTATGCCTATGAAACTTACAAGGATATTTTTTTTAAAACTCATCAATAGAATGAAAGCATTATTTTAACAACCATTTCTTTAATTCTAGAGAAAACTTTTTAAATGGTAGTTGGGTAATAACTTTAGGCAAAGAATTATAAATTAGGGGAGCCATATAAACGCAGCTCCTTTGAAAGACTTCTAACCTAGGAATAGGCATTTCGTAATCTAAATGTATGTAGCAACTTCGTAAATATAAATACAGGGGACTGTGAGAAGATTGTGCACTTTGAAGATAGGCCTGCATGAATCGGACCACTGCATATCAAACATAGCATGAATACACTTCTTTTGTGCAAGAAAGATTCTCTCTATTTCAGAAGAGTGACCCCACACGACTATGCCGTAACGGATTACTGAGCAGACGTTTGCGTGATAAACTGTTATAAAAGTATGCCTGTATGATATATTTTTAACCTTTTTTTAAGGCAAATACGAACTGATTGATTCTTTTTGCAATTATTTCAATGTGATTCTTCCATGTGAAATGCTCATCAGTAGTTACGCCGAGGAACTGTGTATTACGTTCTTGTTCTATAGACACTTTATTATATTTTACATTAACGTTCACAGGTTTACTTTTGAATGTTTTGAAATGAAGTACGCAAGTTTTGGAAGTATTAATTTTTAATTTATTTGTATTTAACCATTTTATTACATTATTAAAAGTTTCATTAATTTCAATTTCATAATTTTGCATATTATTGCACTTTATAATAATTGTAGTGTCATCGGCGAACAATACACTTTGATGTTTTATTGACTGTGTCAATAAAACATCAAAGTGTCAGGAACTATAGTGGCCCCAAAATGCTACCTTGGGGTACTCCACAGTGATTCGTTCTAGCTTCGGAATCAAAACTTTCTAGGCTATTTTGCAATTTTTTGAACCTTGTCACCCTTGTTATCTGTTAAATATTTAGGTCTAATACTAGATAGACACACTACTTGGAAACCGCATCTAAATAAAATAAAACCTTGAATAAATTATGGCCAAAGAAATGTTAGGTGTGACAGTGCAAAATGTATAACAATCTTCCGTTTTTTTTTATTTTTTTTATAGATGGGAAATCATCATATGACTTCTCCCACTGTGGGCACGAGCGGGAGGGCGTGCCAGACTCCTACTGACTAAAACCCACCTGTGTTCCTTCTTTCGCCTTGGTGTTCCGGGAGCACGGTAACTCTTTCGAACGATCCCGCACTCCCGGTGGGCGCCGGCCCAATGGGGCCCCGTTTCTTGCTGACACCTCTATAAGGCGCGCGTGGAACACTAGCGCCTAATAGAAGTGGACCTAGTCCTAAGCTGGATGGCAAGCTACCCACTGCTCGTCGTCCTCAGGCCTGCCCCTAGGGTGGCTGGATGTCTCCCTTGTCACCCGTCGCCCGGGGCGTATCGCGGGGCGGCCGGGCGTGAGGACCGTCTATCTCTCAGGCGTTCCGCCGTCTCTTTTTGCAGCATCACCTCCTCGCAAAAGGAGACGACTGCCTCCCATTCCCTCTCACTTCGCAGCATGGCTCGAATGAGCCCCGGACGCAAGAGGTCACCACTTCCGATCGCTACCACAAGGGCAAGTCGCTGCTCGGCCCAAGCGGGGCACACCTCCACGATATGCTCCACCGTGGCCGGTCACCGCAATGGTGACACCCGGGAGTTTCCTCCCGCTTAATGAGAGGCAGGTACCTCCCGAAACACCCGTGTACGGTGAGTACCTGCGTCAGGTGGTAGGTGAGGATGCCATGGCGCCTCTCCAGACACTCCTCAAAGAGAGGACTTACCGCCTCTATCGCAGAGTGGCCTGCATGTGGCTGCGACAGTCGTTCTCTCCACGACGCCATGAGATTTGTCGCGGCAGCGGAGTTTCGCCCCCGTGTAGCGCCTCCTCTCGTCACTCGTAAGCGAGTGCGAGGGCTATCGCCTTCAGATCCCACGGCGCCATTCCGGCGAGGAGACAAGCCGCCTCGCGGGAGACCGTGCGGTATCCCCGAATGACCCTGTTGCCTGTCACCTTTTGGAGCGCATTTAGGAAATGGGCGGCTCGTCGCCCCAAAGAACGTGCCCATACTGGAGCCCCATATAGGGCCATCGACCGCACGATTCCCGCGTATAACCTTCGGCAGGGGGCGTTTGGACCCCTCAAATTGGGAAGGAGCCATTTTAACGCAGCCAGAGCCCATTCCAATTTTGGAGCCAAACGTCGGAAATGCTCTACGAAGTTCGACCGGCTGTCGAGGACGAGTCCCAGGTACTTCATCGTCAACTCGACGCCGATGTGACCCCCCCCCCCTACTGCCACCTGGAAACCCGGGGGTGGCCCGTTCCGTTGGCCATAAAAACACATGGCCTCGGACTTGTGCAGAGCCACCTCGAGACCCAGTCGCCGAATTCGGTTAATGACCGTCGCAACCCCGCATGCTTTTGCGGCGGTCGCCGCTGGGTACGACCTCCCCTGTGCTAGGACCAGCGTGTCGTCGGCGTAGCACACTACGCTGACACAGCTGGGGAGGTCAGCACGCAGAACCCAGTCGTAGCCGATGTTCCACAGGAGCGGTCCCAGAACCGAACCCTGTGGAACACCGCACGACATCTCTCGCCGGTTCCAGTCCCCGTTAGGACCGGGTTAGATGACGGCCCTGTCCGTAAATTAGGTCCCGACCACGCCACGGAAGT
This sequence comes from Herminia tarsipennalis, assembly GCA_945859575.2. Taxonomy (NCBI): domain Eukaryota; kingdom Metazoa; phylum Arthropoda; class Insecta; order Lepidoptera; family Erebidae; genus Herminia; species Herminia tarsipennalis. The sequence goes on from OX243835.2 coordinate 15,062,841, forward strand.
AGATCGGCACCCGGAAATACCGGAGTGCCTCCTCAATGCAACTCCAGGGCAAGGTGTTGAAGGCATTGGCAATGTCTAGAGACACCGCCAAGACGACCCTACCCCGGGACACCGCATCCCCCTTCGTAAGAGCACGGATGCGCATGATGGCATCGACCGTGGAGCGCCGCTTGCGAAAGCCGAACTGCATCTCCGATAGGTTCGGTCCAGCCCCTGACATATGCGCGACGAGGCGGTCCGAAATTACTCTCTTAAAGAGCTTGCCCACCTCATCAAGCAGAACTATGGGCCGGTATGCCGACGGAGAGTCCGTAGGGCGTCCTGGCTTCCGTATTAGGACCAGCTTCCCCGTTTTCCAAAGAAGCGGGAACTGGCCCCTCTCAAGGCAGGCACTTATAAGCCCCCTCAGTCGAGGCGGCAGCAATGTGTGCGGCAGAATTGGCGGCGGCGCCGTCTGCAGCGGGAACTACGGAGGCGGCGGGGCGCCTCCCCCTGCCCCTGGCTTTGGCCGAAGAGCCTGAAGAGGCGCAAGCCCCACTCCGTGCCCGGTGCTCGGCAGGCTTGCCAGCAACACAGTGTGGCGTGAAGTTACACGAGCCGGCCTTGTGCCCGGGCTGACCGCAGCGGAAACATAAGTCGCTGCGGTCCACCCCCTCGGTGCACCGAACACCCACGTGGTGCCCCACGTGGCACCGTAAGCACCTCAAGGGTCTGGGCTCGAGTAGTTTAACTTGCACCGATATCCAGCCCACCAAAAGCCTACCGCGCTCCATTACGGCTTTAGCCGCCGTGACGGGGCAGCTCACCGTAACGGTTCGCATGCCCGTGAAATTAGAATGTATGGTGCCCACCTTAACCTGCTCGGCAGGACACCCACCCACCCCGGCGACGACTGCGACCTCCACAGCCGTGACGGAGTCGTCCAGGCCCAGAACTCGCATGTCTGCGCGCTTCGTGGGCCTGGACACTCGGGCCTCTTCCGCATTTATGGCCGCCCTGAGCTTTTCGGCCAGGGCGTCAGCGGTGGGACCGCTTTCGGCACCGTAGACCTCTAGCATTTGGGCCCCCGTTGCGGTAAAATTTAGCCGGAGACCCTTATCATAGTTATCCCAAGCTCCCGGAGGTCCACCTCCTGCCGCGCCTAGGAGATCACGTCACCATAGGTCACGCCTCGTTTTTCTGCTTCTGGCGCGAAGAAGAGCCGCGACGCGTTTCTCCTTGCGGCGCTGTCGTTGCAGCCGCTTTCTCGCCGCTTTGTGCACCCTCTTCTTCTCCCCGACCACTTGCCATTCGGTGTCGGTCGCGGGGGGCTTTCGAGTCGGGAGCTGGCAGCTCGCTACCTGGTTCGCCTTTTGGCCTTGGCGGTCCCGCTTACCTGACGCTGCGGGAATCGGGTTGGCTGTGGCGGGTGGAAGCCTGCGTGCAGTCTGGACAGATTGCTCAGAGCCGGCTGCAACAACCGAGGTGTACGACCTTCCCCCAACCCCAAGCTCTTGTCGGAAGGCATCCAGCTCCCGCCGCACCAGTTCCAAAATTTGGAACTGTGGAGCTGGTGCCGGCTGGCCCCGTTTCTGATGCCTCTGCTGCTGCTGCGGCTGCCACTGCCGCTGTTGTTGGTGCGGGCGTGACTCCGGGGAAGGCTGACTTTGGGAGCCAACATCTCGCAAACCGGCTTTAATAAATACAATAAACACTACTAAAACTAATTACATTCTTAAAAACAAAAAAATAGTACAACACAAACATCTGTACATAAATAATAATATCAGAAATAAGGTAGATCACGAGAAATATTTAGATCTAATACTAGATAGTCACCCTACTTGGAAACCGCATCTAAATAAAATAAAACCTCGAATAAATTATGGCCAAAAAAATTTTATGTGTGACGGTGCAAAAATGTATAACAAGCTACCTTGAAACTTAAAAGAAGCTACAACTCCGCAAAACTTTAAAAAACTACTAAAACATCACATCTATCTAGCTACGTCCGATCTATGTATTTCTTTATGGACGCGTTATTTAATTTTGAGACAAAGTATTCACATCTACACCTTTCCGTGTCTATTGACTTGATTATGGCGCTCGGTAATTTTATTAAAAAGTGTATTTTGTAGTTAAATTCTCATGTAAGTGAATGTAATTCTTTATGAGAATAAAGCGAAATTTTGCCCATATATTTGGAGTAACTGTTGATTAAATGCGAATAGCATCATTATATTTACTCAACAACTTAGCTCTTAATTATCGATATTTCGATAAAAATATTATATCATCATACATCATACGTGGAAATGGTACATTCATTTTCACTTATAATAATAATAATAATAATAATAGCCTTTATTTAACAATCTTTTTACAATAAAGTTATAATAATCTTATTTAATTATTTGACACCGGTGTGTGAAGATTGTCTTGCTGTCCAGCATAGGCCTCCCCTAAAGTTCGCCATAGAATGCGATTCTGTGCTAGTCTTTTCCAAGTATGTCCCGCAATTTTTTTAATATCGTCTTCCCATCTACGACGCTGTCTCCCTTTCCTTCTTTTGTATTGTCTCGGGCACCACTCTGTTATGTCCTTAGACCATTTATCCTTGGTACTCCTACTCATATGTCCTGCCCACCTCCACTTTAGTTTTTTAATACAGTAAGTAACATCTGTTAATCTAGTTTTTTTCCTTATAGTATCAAGTTTTATTTTATCTTTTAATTTGATGTTAAGTATGCTTCGTTCCATATTGTGTTGGCAAGTTTCTAATGTATTTAAGTTATGATTAGTCAAGCTCCAGGTTTGGCAACCATATGTCATGACAGGCAGAATACACGAATTAAATATTCTGCTCTTCGCTTTCAGTGGCACGAGTGGGTTTTTCATTATCTCCTTAAGAGACCAGTATCTTTTCCATGCCAAAGTGACTCTATTGTTAATTTCTTTCGTTGTTAGGTCTATTGGAGATATGATCTGTCCGAGGTACGTGTATTCCTTCACATATTCTATCGTTTTTTCATTAACAATTATAGGGATGCTTTCCGAGTTCGACATTATCTTGGTTTTCGCAGTATTCATTGACAGTCCTACTTTATTACTTTCAAACACCAGTTGTTCTAACATCTTTTGTAAGCTTTTTGAATCTTCAGAAATGATTATTAGATCATCTGCAAACCTTAGGTGGTTTAGTCGCACTCCGTTGATATTTAATCCGTAGTTATCCCACTCGAGACGTCTAAACACGTGTTCGAGAACAGCTGAGAAAAGTTTGGGTGACAAAGGATCACCTTGTCTTACGCCTCTTTTTATCGGAAAAAAAACTCCATCTCTTTCAGTTCTTATTTTTGCTTTCATGTTCTTATATATGTTTATAATCAATCGAATATACTTTTTCTCCACTCCTTGTGTTTCTAAGGCTTCCCAAATTTTTGCGTGTTTTAAGGAGTCGAACGCTTTATTATAATCCACGAACGCCAGGTAAAAGGTAATATTGTATTCATTACACTTCTGGATTACTTGTTTTATAGAATGGATGTGATCTATTGTTGAGAATTCGCTACGAAAACCTGCTTGTTCTTTGGGTTGGTTTTCATCCAAAGTCTTTGTTAAACGATCTAGCAGTACCTTTGAAAATACTTTGTACACATTGGACATCAAGCTGATGGGTCTATAGTTGGCTATATCATCTTTCTTTCCTTTTTTGTGAAGTAATATAATAGTTGATATAGTCCACTGTTGCGGTATATATTCTGTGCGCAAAATTTCATTAAATATCTCTGTGATAGTGTTTAATGTTACTTTGTATGATCCTATTAGCAGTTCGTTAGATATGCAATCTCCTCCAGGCGTTTTTCCTTTCTTCTGTGATTTGATAGCCTTATTGATTTCATCTCTCAGTATACAGGGGGTCTCTTCTTCGTCAGTTTTGGCATAATTTACTAGCTGGTTGGATTCCTCTATTATTACCTCGTTGTTGTATAATTTGCGGTAATATTCTGTTGCTACTTCTAATATTTCGATTCTCTTTGTATTATTTTTCTTGTTTCTGTGGTGTTTCATGCTGTCGATCCAAGTTAGAGTGTCTCTTAATTCGACCCTTGCTTTCTTGACTCCGCCTGATTTTTCTATATGGTAATTTATTGTCTCAGTTCTTAATTTCTCTCTGTGTTGTCGAATTTGCAGGTTTATTTCTTTGCTTAGATTTGCTATTTCTTTTTTGTTGTTTTTCCTGTGTCTGATTAAAGTTTTTCTTTGCATGATCAATTTCCTTGCTTCTGGACCTAGTTTGTCTTTTTCCTCTCGTGTTGTTCTCAGTTTAGTTTCAGTTTCTTTTAATTCCTTTTCTAGAGCGTCATACTTTACTTGGACTTCTTTAAGATTTTTAATTGTTTCTAGATTAGTGTGTAAGGCCCCTAGAATGTTTTCCGAGATTGGTAAAGCCACTGGTTTCGTATTGTAAATATTTGTTTTTCTTGCTGTTTTTGGTTCTCGTGTATACAGTTGTCCTCTAAGCAGTCTGTGGTCTGTATTGTAGTTAAATTGGTTAACAATATTTATGTTTGAGAACAATCTTGGTTTATTTGTTATAATGTAGTCTATTTCGTTTTTTATCATACCATTCGGTGACACCCATGTCCATTTTCTATTAGGATTCCTATTGTAGAAGCTGTTCATGATATGTAGGTTGTTTTCCAACGCGAAGTTTATCAGTCTTTGTCCATTGTCGTTCCTTTTGCCTGTTGTATATGGTCCGAGTACTTTGTCCTCGTTGGTTCTTCTCTTTCCTAATTGGCCATTGAAGTCACCTAATACAATTATTGTTTTATACAAAGTTGGCATTATTTCGTTAAGTTTGTCGTAGAAATCGTTTTTTATTTCCTCTTTGGTGATATCAGTCGGGGCATATATTTGAACAATTGAAGATGCTTGTTTATAGCAAGGTAATTTAATATTCAAAACTGCTATTCTATCCGATATGCCTCGAAATTCTATTATTTCGTTTTTGAGATATTTTTTAACCATAAATCCTACGCCAGCTATTACGTTTTTGTAGTAAAATATATATTTATCATGTTCTTCAATTCTCTCTTCAGATTTTCTCACTTCGCTTAAGCCTAAAATATCCCAGTGTATGGTTTCCAATGCATTTTCTAATTCGAGTAGTGATTCTTGGGATTTTAACGATCTTGTGTTTAGTGTAGCTATGTAGTCTTGTTCTTTGTTTTAGTTTATTTTTTTCGGAGTAGTAGTATTTGTTAGGATTATTGGATTTATTAACTGTAGGCTCTTGGGGGGTACGGTCTATCTCCCCGCGGTGACCAACCGTGTTGGGGATCTGTTTGTTTTTTGGTAGAATAGTATTATTTTTTAAATTTTGATTTTTCACGGATCCGGTGTCAGATAATTCCTATGCCTTATGAGGTTGTGTTTGTTTCTCTGACAGTGAGAATGATCTGGCTCTCATTAATGCAAATGCATCAGTTTTGTGCATTTTTGACGGGGCAATAATATTTTTCCCCTCTATGGAGTGAGGTTTTTGTATGTTCTTGGGGGACATAGAAATTTCTCTTTTTCTCTTTTCGGCTTCTGGTTTTCCTTTTACAATAAGTTTATTGTTTTTGATGAATGCTTCGTTTCCTTTCTCCCTTTCTTCTTTTAGTTGTTGTTGTAGATTCTTACGTAGTTCAAGAGTTTCTTTTGAGAAATCTTCGGTAATAATAATTTGATGCGGCATTTTTGCTTTATTTTTCATTATTTCTGCCTTCCTTTGATATGACGTAAACGAAATAAGAATGGGTCTGATTTTATTTTCATCTTGTTTCTTTCCCAATCTAAAGTATTTATTTATTTCGAATTTTTCTATTTTAACATTAATTTTTTGTAAAATATCCTTTATTATGTTGAATAACTCTGCATTATTATTCTCGGTTTCCTTGACACCGTGTAGTATTATATTATTCTTTCTGTTCATATCTTCTAAATATTTTATTTTTCTATTTAATGTTTGCGTCAGATTTTAGGTGCTTATTTTCTTCAAATAATGGTTGTATTTTATCGTTTATAGTGCGTAGTAAAGTATCAGTTATATTTTGTGTAATCGTTGTTGTTTGTTTTTCTAATTCCATTTTCATTAATTGAAATAGTTGCAACATTTCCTCTGACATACCTTTATCCATACTGCAATAACTAAACGTATCAGTATATGTGTATCCGAACGTTAATGTTTCTTCCGTTTAGTTGGTATTACTGCGATTGTTTACGTCAGTGAGACGCGTCAAGTGTCAAGTTGATAATTTGTTTACAATGAGAAAGGAACTCTGGTACCTCCGAACTGTGGTATTGTTGGTGATATTTTTCAATCTGATCCTATTTTAGTCAGCTTTTGTCGCAATTCCAATTGTTTTGGCTTTGCTGTTGTGATTTTTGCCAATTCGGATTGATTTTTGCTGGTTTTCACTGGTTATTAAATAAGAAACTCGGGAGCACTTTTAACGCACTGTTACTTTTATGACAGCCGGAACCGGAAAAAAAATTTCAAACATTTTCACTTAAGCTTAATTAAATAAATAATCATAAAATGTTCATTTATTTAGCTTGCCAACAATTGGTACAATAAACCAATCATAAGAATGAAAACATTAAGGAATTATTACTAAATGTACAACCAATTACAGGCAAGCATGACTTCCGCAGTTTACATAAATACTTCCATACATCTAGTTAAAATTAGAGGAGTGCTTACTGCTTATATATACATAGAATTAATGGAGTTTGAGTACTCGATTTACCTAGAGGAAAGCAATATGTGCGTGTCTTTGTTCATGAGCGTTTTTGAAATTGACGCGGCGCCTACTATTATTTAGCCGCAACAATTCTCATAAAAAAAGTACACTTAACGCGCTATTACGACAGCGACTAGTGACACTTTCAATAATAATAATATCATTTTTTTTTGTTTTTATATAACTTGGCCATCGATTTGATATAAATACGTGTTCGTTGTGCATCTTAAACAAACTTTTTAGGGTTCCGTAGCCAAAATGACAAACGGAACCCTTATAGTTCGTACCTCCCCTATATGTATACTCATCATGTGGTGTCTTTAGATAGGTCTTTTAAAAAAGTTTAGGGGTTGGGAAGACGATTTTTAGATTTAGTGAGTAAAATTTTAAGCTTTAAAGGGTTGATGTTGGGTATGTGAATAAAAATCTCGGTATAGGTATAAATAGTGAAATTAAAAGGAAAACTATTACAGCTAAGTAGGCTATACAAGTTTACGAGCTGATCAAATGAGAAGTAACAAAATTTTCGTACAAATTCCATTGAAAAATATTAAGTATTAAGTAGATATAACGTTGTAAGTATGAAACAAAAACAACAGAAAACTTCTTAAGCTACTTTATTCGGATGAGGGCGGGGGGACTACGGAAACCTACATGGACTTGCCCGATTTTTTACTATATCAGTTTTTGGCATCTGGGGTTTTCTTTACATCTTCAAAATATAACTCGCAAGTGTCTACTAGAAGACATTCCTTAACGGCCGATAACACGACACAACGGATTTAAACAAGGTACAAATGTTTGGAAAACACGTCGAAGAGTGTCAGGATCCGGCAGTTAAGCAATAAATTAGACTACAGCTAAAAACAAATTATCGGACGCGGCTGACGGATGCGGCCGCAACTTAAAGGTATCTAGTTAAGTTTCGATTATTTCCACAGCGTCATGTCGTATGGCATTCTGCTTTGGGATATTTAAACAATTTTTATTCTTCAAAAACGTGCAGTGATTTACAAACTAGGTGCACGAGTTTCCCTTGTAGAAAAGTTTAAAGAGGTAGGTATTATGACAGTTGCATCTCAGTATATACTTGCAATCATTAATATAATAATAATATAACACAAAATATGCATTTATATTACAGTAGTGACGTTCACCCGGTGAACACGAGAAATAAGCACAAATTAGTAGGTCAATATATTTTTATAGCTACATAAAACTCATAATTCATTTATGGGTCTTTCTGTGAGAGTATTTAACAAGATACCAGCTAGTATTAGGAGTCTATCAGTGATTCAGTTCAAAAATGTAATTAAAAATCATCTTATTCGTAGAGGTTATTATACAGTGGATAGTGGTTTAAATAATTGCATTACATATTTAACATATTATTTCTAAATACATTTTAAATCAAAAAAGTTTTCCCGTATAAAGTGAAAAATGTTTGTTATTGATTTGATTTATAATATTTTGAAGTAACGCATTAAGGCTAACCTAATTAGGTAAAGCTACATAGTACCTAAATATGTAGATAAATAAAATATGTTTTTGTATAGTTTTTAGGGTTTCGTAGCCAAAATGGCAAAAACGGAATCCTTATAGCTTCGTCATTTCCGTCTGTCTATCTGTCTGTCTATCCGTATGTCACAGGCATTTTACTCAAAGACGACTTCATAAATATTGATGAAATTTGGTGAAAAGGTGTCTTGTAGGAGCCGCTACTTGGATTGATAGCTAAACATGTAACAGTAGCTGAATTTTTTTTAGTAAACATCTATGTGTGGCACATCATTCGATAGGTCTTTTTTGACTTTTCACCCTTATCATATATAATACCTTAAGTCTTTAATAATTAATAATCATGGCTATTATACTTGCAAAGCTTTATGTTCTTTTAATAACTCTTTAATAATATGCGCATCATTTTTAATAAGTATTCATCAAAATAACTTCATTAATATTAAGTCGTTTGCAAAACGATTCTAAGTCTCTCCTCGCTAACACGCTTACGGTAAGAAACGATTGGGATGTTAGATATATTGCCGTCTCTGATTTTATAAAATAAAAGTAACCACTGTCACTGTCTATCAATTTACTAGAAAAAATACTAGTCTTGTTCTTCGAACTCGAAACTAAAGCCGTTTGAGAATTTCTACAATTTTAGGACGGCCTGTCCTATAAATTGAGGGATCCTCAAGAGAGAAGTTTGTTTTGTCGTTGTCCGTCTGATTACGGAGTTTTTGTGATTGTGCTCTTGTCATAACTGATACTACGTTTTCTCTCATATTTTTCAACAGATTTGAAAAATATGACAGAAAACGTAGTATCAGTAATACTTAGAGGAAGGCGACTTAATGCGTCTGCAGCTGCTATTATGTCGACCTGGAAAGTACTCAATCTCAAAGTCATATTCTTCTAAAAACAATCTAAATTTTGTTAATCGACTCGAAGGATCAGGTCAGTGATAACTTTGAATTTAAGGAATTCAAAGTTATCACGGGCAATAAATATATAAATAAGGTTTAAAATGCCTAATAGCCCACCCTATGGCTAATAGTTCTAACTCAATGACTGAATATCGAGTTTCAGCGGGTTTTAAGTTACGACTGGCGTATGCTACTATTTGTTCGTTACTGTTAGACAGAACGGCGCCTAACCCTATCTTTGAAGCATCAGTATGTAAAGTAAATATGTCTACCTCTGAAAAATTAGAACAACTTAACACGGGTGGTTTACACAGAGCTTGTTTTAATGTATTAAATGATTTCTCATATTCGGGAGTCCAACTGAAAGTTGCGTTTTTTTGACATAATTGATTAAACGAGTATGCTAGGACTGCAAAGTTATTGATAAAATGATTTAGAAGGATCTGGATAGATACCATCAGAAGTGATTTTATGACCTAGATAAATAATTTTTAATCGTAAAAAACTGCATTTAAGAGGGTTTAACGTTAATTTAACTTCTAGGACACAAGTAAGATTTTTATTGTGATGAATCAGCGATTTCCCCTTGACTATGCAGTCATCTAAGTAGATAAAACATTTATCATAATTCAATCCTGACATTGCTATAGTCATTTATCTGGAAAATACATTTGTGCTTGTTTCAAGTCCCATTGAACATCGTTTCATCTGATACATCTTATCAGTTGTAAATGCTGTGTATTTTCGTGAGTCTTTCTGTAATGCTAATTGGTACATACGATCAAAATTGAAAGATGTGTATTTTCTAAAGTTTTCGGAAAGGTTAATTTGATAAAAGCTTTATGATAAATAAAGTTTCGAGTTATAAATGCTACCAGAAATTTGTCGTCTACAATTCTATTATTTAACTGACGATAGTCTGTAACAAGTCTCCACTACTTCTTGCCTGGTTTATTCGATTTTTTGGGCACCAGAAGAACAGGGCTGGTCCACTCCAAAGTAGACTCTATAATATCATTTTCAAGCATCTCTTGTATTTGTTTTCCACTTAATTATGTAAAGCATGTGGGATTCTATAAAGTTTATGGTACACTGGAGTAGCATCGCTTTTAACATAATTTTACGCTCTAATAAATTATTTGTAGTAAGTTTGTCTCCTGGTAATTGAAAAACATCGGAGTATTTAGCGCAATTTTTTCGATACTAATTTGCTCTTGATCATTTAAATATTTATTTCAGTTGAGTAAACTGAATAAAGTTTTAGCTCTGTCAGCTTTGAAGGCTAACTTCATGTTAAGAATTTCATAACTATTTACGCTATGTATTTCTAATTCACATAGATTTACTTCTACCTCACTGTTCGTAGTATTTAAAATTCGGACTGAGATTTCACCATTTTTAAGTTTTCAGAATGCCTGTGCTCGTTTTTGTTTCGATATACCACGTAGAAGTCGTGTAACACCATTTTTTTAATGTGTGTACAACAGTGTATTAATAATGTCTTACAGAAAACTCTACCTTGCCACTATACTTTTCGGAGTTATATCTGAACAATCTCCTAGATACCTATATGATAAATTAACAAGGACGATCAATTTATTTATATCTCTTTAGAACATCCGTGTACGTGTTAAATATACCCAGTCACTGTACGTCAGCTTTCAGAGGTAGTTTTAAATACGCTGCTACAAAATGTTGAAACAATATTCCACCCCCAATCAGAAAACTACCCTAACATTTAAAAAATAAGATTTAAACATTACATCATTAAAATACAATTTTAAAAGAGTGGCCCATGAGTTTCTTGGCAGCTTCTTCTCATGAGCTTTACACTTGGAACTGCCGTATACCCACATTGTGTTTTTTTTTTTTCAAACAATCATAATTATATTTATTTTTTTAGTATGTATTATTTTGACGTTTTCAAATAATCATTAACCGGAGATTATGTATTGGATTAATTAGAAGCAGAATAGATTAGGGGAGTTTTGTATATGACAATAGTGCTAATGTACATTTATATAAATGAGATAAAGTGCAGAATATGAGTTTAAAATTGTTGGTGGATTTATAAGAAGTACCCCTATTCACACGATGGAATGTGAGTTATGTATCTCCCCACTATTTATAAGGCGGTACTTTCTAGCATGTAAATACATTTTGAAACCCAATCATTGTCAAATAACAATACAATCCGTTATTGAACTACGCGCTCATTGCACCAACAGGTATTGGCAGAAAAAGAAAATCCCATTATTGATTACAGTATACGATAAAACCAACAGCGAAGTTATAAGTTCTAGTAGTACTTGGGTCACAAATATACAAATTGATAATGTTATAAACTGTAATTTAGAAGCAATTAAAGATGGTAAAAAGGAATATAATCCTGTTATTCTTAAATATGCAATTTTATATGAATTGCATACTAAGTATGACGATTGGTATACAATATACACCGATGGTTCAAAGAGCGCTAATGGCCTTGGGGCAGCCTACTATGACCCACAAAGTAACAGCAGAGGTGGTTTTAGAATCAATAATAAGGATATATCTATAATGACACTGGAACTTACTGCAATTTCAGAAGCTCTAACCTACGCTATGGCCAGAGGACACAGTACAGTAGTTATACTAACAGACAGTAGATGTGCCTTACAGCATATTGCTCAATGCGCCTTTGGATGCAGAGGTACATCGAAAGCTTATGCCATTTTAGGCCAAATTCATGAATTTAATTGTAACAATAGAGGTTTGAGGTTCCAGTGGGTTCCGTCTAACATTGGCATACCGGGTAATGAGAAGGTTGATCTTCTGGCTAAAAAATCCGCTTTAGAAGGTTTGAACACTGAAATTACATGTCACTATTCGGAAGTATTATTTAAATATAAGAACAATTGTTACCAAATATGGAAGGAATATTATAATAAAAAGTCGCAAGAAAAAGGTATTTGGTACAAAATCATGCAAAGTGAACCTCTTCGTATCCCCTGGTTTGCCAGTGTGAGAATAAGTAGAAAATATATTATAATAGCTCATAGGTTAAGAACAGGACACATGCCACTCAACAAGTTTGGTTTCCTAATGAAAAAAGTGAATAGTCCAAATTGTGAACACTGCGGGATAATAGATGATGTGCACCACTTGTTAGTGTAATGTGTCCAAAGCTTAGATTTGGGAGCATTTCAGGTTCTCTTATCCAACCCAGGTAGCGATATTTGTTTTAACATCTTTAAGTTTGTGTATAACTCACTAACTAAACGAATGTCTTTTTAATAATAAAGTTTATGTTTAGTTATTGGTTAACTAAAACACTCACACACTAAGTTTCACACTTTTTTATTCATAAGAACACTCAATTTTAGAACGGTATGCTCAGCCCATATAATCGTCAAGGAACAAAACGCTTGCGACTTTTAATTTGGCTACTGGCGCCATCTATTGATAAAATGTTGGAACTAAAACTTTAAATTTCACAATGAGTTAATGAGTCGAACATACCGCCGGCCAAGGACGACTAATGTCCTTTTAGAACATGTGCAATAAAACAATAAATTCAACTAATAATAAAAACAAAACTTAAATAGACCTAATTCACTGGGAGTTAGACTCATCCAGGGGCAGTGGGCAGAGTTTGGAGATGGGTCTCTTGAAAACGTTGTCCTTATATTTTAAGGTAACAACTCTTGTGATGCCATCTGTGCCTGGGTGTTTCTGAATAATACGTCCCAAAAGCCATTTTGCCGGTGGGAGCAAGTCATCCTTTACTAAAACAACAGTACCAATCGGTAGCTCTGGTTTGTGAGTATTCCACTTGTAACGATGTTGCAATGTCGTTAAATATTCGTTTTGCCAACGACGCCATAAACATTGAACCATACGTTGAATTATATGCCAGCGATTCAATGGGCTAAGTTTGACATCAACTAAAGACGGCTCAGGAACACCGATTAGAGGCTCTCCGACAAGAAAGTGACTAGGTGTCAAAGGGGGGTCGTCTAGAGTGGAGTTGAGAAGTGTGAGTGGACGTGAGTTCACACAAGCTTCAATTTGGTATAAAAGGGTTGTTAGCTCTTCGTAAGTAAGACATGATTGGCCTATGACACGTTTCAAATGCCCTTTGACACTTTTTACTCCGGACTCCCAAATACCTCCAAAGTGTGGAGCACGAGGGGGTATAAATTTCCACTGTGTGCGATCATTGGCAAGAAGTTCAGAAATCTCAGTGACAAGCTGAGATTGTGAATCCTTGAACGCTAGATCAAGTTCACGTGACGCACCTACAAAGTTCGTTCCATGATCACTCCAAACCTCCTGGCAGTGACCACGTCGAGCAGTAAAACGCCTAAATGCGGCAATAAACGCAGCAGAAGTAAGGTCGGTGACTAACTCCAAATGAATGGCCTTTGTGACGGTACAAACAAATAAACAAACATAGGACTTACAAGTTCTCTTACATCTACCAGGGTACAATTTCATTGTGAACGGTCCACAAAAGTCTACTCCACTTGTGAGGAAAGGACGGCTAGGCTTAACTCGATATTTAGGTAAGTTTGCCATAAAAGGTACCAGTGGATTAGCCTTTTGTTTAATACAAGGTATACATTTGCTAATTACAGTCTTTACAAGATTCTTGACTCGTACAATCCAAAATTTCTGTCGAACGTAATTTAGAGTAAGTTGGTGTCCTCCATGCAGAGATTTCAAATGTGCGTTAGAAACGATAAGTTTAGACAAGGCACAATCACTACTCAAGAGAATAGGGTTTTTTACATCGTTTGGAATCTCTGCATTAGCAAGTCGACCACCAACACGTATAATACCTCGAGAATCGATAAATGGATGAAGCACATAAATGTTACTCGATTTATGAACTTGTTGACCATGTAACAAGCGATAGATTTCATCTCGAAACGAAATGGATTGTGACAATTTAATACAACGATCAAAAGCATCGTCAAGTTCAGTAGTGCTCAAATAAGTGGGTTCGATAAACGGCTTCTTAGTAGTCCTAGATTTACATATCTTAAAATAACGGCAACAATAAGCAGTAACTCGTATTAATTTAGACAAGGTGGAGAATCGTTTCAGATAGGAAATCGCATCATCATTTGCGACAAAGTTGACATTGGATAGGATCTTTACAGTACTCTTCATTTCCAAATCTGTACAAGGAATTTCCACAGAAGAATGCTCAAATTTATTCAACTTATACAAAAACGTGGGGCCACTCCACCATAGTTTTGACTTCTGTAGCTCATACGGATAAATACCACGTGAGGCTAAGTCGGCAGGGTTGTCAGCGGAACTAACATGATGCCATTGATTACTATTAGTGAGTGTCAAAATTTCGGCAGTGCGATTGGCAACAAAGGTAGTCCATGTCGTTGGGGTTTTACGTAGCCATGCCAAAACGATGGTAGAGTCGGTCCATGTATATACATTATCATCAGGTATGTTTAAAACTATCTTAACATGTTGTATCATCTTAGCCAAGAGTACTGCACCGCAGAGTTCAAGGCGTGGAAGAGAAACCTGTTTCACCGGAGCAACTTTAGATTTAGCAATAACAAGGTAGACTTTTATATCACCATCTTCTCCCAAAACTCTGAGGTACACCACCCCAGCATAGGCAGTGCAAGAGGCATCACTGAATCCATGCAGCTCCCGTTTAGTTGTGTCCTCAGAAACTCCAAGCCATCGTGGGAACTGAATGTTTTCAATGTGCGTGAAACGATCAAGGTAAGTAAACCATTCCTCTTTAAGGTCTGTGGGTAACTCTTCGTCCCAATCTAAGCCAGCTAACCAGAGCTTTTGCATAAATATTTTAAGTAGTATAATTGCAGGTTGCAGCCAACCTAGTGGATCAAAAGACTTGGCAATAGTGGACAATACATTTCGCTTAGTAACTGTGTCGTAAAAATCATTTAAAGTAAAATTAAGTTCAAAATTATCTGTTTCAGAGTTCCAAGTAATACCTAAGGTTTTGACTGTATCTTCAACTTTAATGTTTACAGCACTTTGACTGTCTTTATCAACACTTGGGATTTGTGATAACACCAACTTACTGTTCGAGGACCACTTATGTAACGGAAATCCACCACGCGACAAAAGTTCAGTCAACCCGTTTTGCAAACTCACAGCCTTTTCTGTAGTGGGCGCGCCGGTCATCAAATCATCCATATAAACATCATTTTTTAGAATTTCGGCTTCAGTGGGGAAATCCTTCTTTTCGTCTTCAGCTAGTTGATGAAGTGTGCGAATAGCCAAAAATGGGGCACAAGCAGTTCCATACGTAACGGTAAGTAGTCGATATTCTTTTATCGGTTGGGTTGGAGATTCTCGCCATAAAATTCTTTGATAGTCAACGTCCTCTTTAGAGACTAATATACATCTGTACATCTGACGAATGTCGGCGACTAAACATATTTTGTGTTGTCTCCATCGTGTGATTAAATCTCTGACGTCTTGTTGAAGAGGTGGTCCGATAAGAAGTTCATCATTTAATGATTTTCCTTTTTTAGGTGCAGCACTTCCGTCGAATACTACACGAAGCTTCGTACTTAGACTCATCGGTCTAAGAACCGCGTGGTGAGGTAAATAATAGACTTTCTGTGTGTTTGTTTCCTTTTCAGGTATCATAATCATATGACCTTGTGATTCATACTGCTTCAAGAAGTTGTGATATTCTTCCTTGAAATCAGGCTTACGGGTAAAACGTTTCTCCATTTGTTGTAAGCGGCTGATGGCAAGAGATTTAGCATCACCAAGGTTTGTGGGTGGATCATCTTTGAATGGCAACCGTACAATATAACGACCGACATCATTGCGGGTGTGAGTATTTTTGAAGTGTTCTTCACATTGTATTTCTAAATCAGTCATCGGTTTTTTGTGAGGTAAATTCTCTTCTATCTCCCAGAATTGTCTGAGTAACTGATCTGTCTCAATCTTAGTTTGCATAACGACCATATTGTATGCGATCGCTGTTGAATCAGTTTGTGAAACTCTGCCTGAGATTAACCAACCGAGGCGAGAGTTGAGTGCAATAAGAGAATTACACTTGTGTAAGCCTTCCAGTAGAATGTGTGCATGCACGTCGGCACCAAGTAAAACATCAATAGATCCTGGTTTGTGAAAGTTTGGATCAGCCAGATCCAACTGCATAGATGGCGGCCAAGTATCTTGTGGAAATTCACGTGAAGGCAACAATGAAGTGAGTTTCTTTAAAACATATGCATTGACTTTGAAGGATGATGCATAATCTTTTGTGGAGTGGACTGTAAGTGTGACCATAGACTTTGTAGTTACCACCGATGAGTTTGAAATTCCAGAGATTTTGCCAGTAACTGGAGTGCGATTAAGATTTAACAGTTGTGCAGCTGCTTCGGAGATGAAAGAACCCTGGGAACCCTGATCAATCAGAGCTCTTACTGCATAAGTACCACTGTTTTTTGAATCCACATGAATCACAGCAGTCGCTAAAATCACCAGATCATTTTTTGTTCCAGATTCATTAACACTGGTGTTGCAAGAAGTAGTTGCAGTAATGTTTTCTTTCGAGGGAGTTTTCTCCTTGATAGTTTCAATAACTTGATCATTATTAGAAGAACTCAGATGCAGTAAGGTGTGATGACGACGTCCACACTTTTTGCAAACGGTACTCTGTCTACAGTTGAATACGGAATGACCTTTCACGAGGCAGTTATAACATATGTTGTTTTTCTTAACAAAATCTTGACGTCCAGGAACGGAAAGTGAAGCAAAATCTTTACAGTGGCAAATATAATGATTCTGTGAGCAGTAAGTACAAGTGCTTTCGATTTTAGTAGCAAAACTTTTTACAGTATTTGCTCTAGGGGATTGTTGAACGGTTTTTGGAGCATTTCTTTGTGAAGGTTGTGAAAGATTGATCATTTCCATGGCACGGAATCGTTTTTCGAGAAAACTGTTTAAATCTTCATAGGTAGGAATGCTTGTGGAATTTTCTAATGATTGCTCCCAAAGTTTGTGAGATTCAATGTCTAACTTTGAGACCAGGATGTGCACGACTATGGCATTCCAGGAGTCGATTTTTAAATTTGTTAGAGAGGTGAGACATTGGCTTGAGGTATCTAAAAGATCCTTAATACCTTTTGCAGATTCCGTGGTTAATGTCCTTTGACTTAGAAAACGACTAAGTATATTATTGACTATCATTCTCTTGTTTTCATATCTCTCATTCAGTTTTTTCCAGGCGTCATCATAGTTAGCTTCAGTTAGTGAGTAATTTTTCAGTAGTTGTTCAGCTTCTCCAGATATACTTGACTTTAGATAATGATGTTTTTCGATTTTAGTCAAACGCTCATCATTGTGAATAAGAGAGCTAAACAAATCTCTAAAACTCATCCACTGATTATAATCGCCAGAAAATTGAGGTATTGCTATCGGCGGAAGCTTTGGCCTCACCTTTGGATGTTCCAACTGAATATTAGACTTGGAAGTTTCACCTTGTTCCTGTTGTAGCTCATATAACTTATCCTTAAGCCAAGTCATCAATTCCAAATAATATCCCTCAGTTTGTTCAAAGTTTTCCTCCAAAACAAAGTTGTAATCTTTTTCTATAGTTTCAACATCGATCGATCCAGACAGTGTCTCATAAGTATTGGTATAACTTGTCCAATAATCATGCAAGGTCTCCAAACGTGAATCCAAAAAGCCTCTTGTTCGTTTATCCTTAGCACATTTTTTCGAATTGACAAGCAGCTTTTCAATCTTCTTTGAGTTCTGTATCATTTGTGTGACTTGTTGTTTGATTTTCTTATCAGCCATGGTAAAAAAATTACAAAGTATATTGCGGGTAGGTAGCAAATAAATTGTGTCGCGAGTAGTCTCTTCTGCAGCAAACTATTACGGTTAAGTAGCGGTAATGTTCACCATAACACATTAAGTTCAGCTATAACAATATTACAAGTCCTCACTCAATGTTTATCCACAAATCATATTATTGTTCACTTGTAAATTTTTTTTTTTTTTGCCACGAAATATTCTAAGTCTTTTTTGAAACGAAAATATTCTAAGTGTTTTTTACTCACGAATTCGGCTAAGTCTTTTTTAACACTGAATTTTCTAAGTCCGTTAACACTGTTCACTAAGTTATATTTTTTGCACTTTACTCACTGTTAATCCGGTTCGAAAGGACCATTTGGTTAACTAAAACACTCACACACTAAGTTTCACACTTTTTTATTCATAAGAACACTCAATTTTAGAACGGTATGCTCAGCCCATATAATCGTCAAGGAACAAAACGCTTGCGACTTTTAATTTGGCTACTGGCGCCATCTATTGATAAAATGTTGGAACTAAAACTTTAAATTTCACAATGAGTTAATGAGTCGAACAGTTATAGTTTATTTATTTTGTAATTGGTACGATGGGACTGACATGGTCATATGATGACTAAAAGCCCCTAAATAAATAAAGATAAAAAAAAAATTGTTAGGTAACCCTGATTTTACGAAATAAAGATATTTGAGTTTGAGTTAATACAAAAAAAATGAAATTTTTGACTAAAAAAAATGAATATATTGTATTTTTGGTTTTCATATTAATATTGAACATAATTAATTACCTCCGATCCAAATTGTATTGTTTGGTTTAATATAATATTTTAATTAAAATCCAAAGTTATTCTATTATAATAAAATTTACATAATTTTATTTTTTATTCCTTTAATTTACGAGTATCAATGATTTTCTCTTACTTTTTTTTTAAATGCGTTATGGGTAATTTTATAGTGAAATTGGAAATGACTATTGACTTGTAGAACGATTTAAAAGTAGAAGTACTAGAAGTAAGAGTTGTAGTTAAATGTTGCTGAAAATCAACCCCGCTTTGCGTGTGTACCTTAAGGCTGAACAACAACTGTTTTTGATAAGTGCATTGCCGCACATTGCAGGACTTTGTGGTACCATCTTGTATTTTTTTATTGTTTTTAAATTGTATATATATACATTATATTTAAAACCTATTATAAAATTGATCGCTGAATGATTTGTTATTGTTATTATTATTATTATTGTTATTTTATTACTATCTATTGTCATTATTACTTGTTATATATTTATTGTTTTATTGTACCTAATGTGTGTCAATATTCTATCATAATAAATATTTATTTTCTTTCTTTTCTTTTCTTTTCTTTTCTTTATATTAAAGGCAAATCTATTTACTGAAGTATCTCAATTGACGAGCTAGTTAAAATGTGCAATATCTTCCAATTCATTCATTTTAGGGTTCCGAAGCCAAAATGGCAAAACGGAACTCTAAAAGTTTCGCCATGTCCGTCTTTTCGTCCGTCCGAAGCTTAGCTCAGAGACCGGTAGTGCTAGAAGGCTGTCATTTTGCATAAATACGCACATTACTTACGCAGAAAAAGTGAAAAAATAAAATATTGAAAAACATTTTTTTAGGGCACCTCCCCTATATTATGTAACGTTAGGATGTGATATTTTTTTCTCACCTACCCCTTAATGTGGGGTATCGTAAGATAGGTCTTTCAAAAACGTTTAGCGTTCGTGAAGATTATGAATTTAGGGATCCGTTTGTGAAATATTAAGTTTAAAAGTTGAAACTTTTGTTAGAGTCAAGTGTCCCCCCTCCCTACCAGCTAAATGGTTGATGTTGGGTATGTGACAAAATTCACGGTAGTAGTATATATATTGAAATTAAAAGGAACACTATAACAGCTAAGTAGGCTTTACAAGTTTACGAGTAATAGCTAATCAAATGATAAGTAACAAAATTTTCGTACAAATTCCATTAAAAATATTATTATTAAGTAGGTAGGTATAACATTGTAAGTATGAAACAAAAACCACACTAAACCCACTTCGTAAGCCGCATTATTCGGATGGGGGAGGTTCTACTAAATGATGAAAAACTTGCGCATTAATTGAACTACAGCTTCTTTCAAAATTTACGAATCATTTAAGTATAGTCTGAGGAGCCACATATAATGCATGTTAATATTTTTAATTTTAATACTACCAACCTCAGATTTTGTCTACTAACTACTATCAAAAGCTACAAAATCATACTAAATTATGATAAGTATTCATCCATGATATTCCTAGTTCTGACGTGCCTCCTCAATCGAAACATATAGTTTGAGGTGCCACCTTTGTGTTCATATAACTTTTGAAGTATTATGCTACAAAACCGAGGAATGATTCTACAAAAAAAATAAACTGACTATTTAATAAGTATATCATTTTCATTAAGATACGAGAAGTGGCTCTTCAATCCAAACGGACTTAAATCTTTTAAGGGATGAATTGGCAGTTCAAAATAAACGGACTAAGCCACTGGCGGAAGCTAGTAATAAATATAGTTATTAAAGTACTTACGTTTATGTTGATAAAATAATATAAAAAAGAGATAAACAAAACTCTTGAACGATTTCACAAATATGATCTAAAACCCAACATTGACAATCATTTATACTTTTTTGATCGTTTATCGCATTTGCATGAGTCAAATTATCACCTAATCGCTTCAGCAATCACTTCTTTATCACAAGTACAGTACCACCAACCTCAGATTAAAAACTACTAGATATGAACGACGTGACGACATCATGAAGATAGACAAGGATAGTTAATTGCGTTACCAATTAAAAAGAAAAGGATGGCAACTTCTTTTTTGCCCTTCTTATCGTAGTCGGTTTTTTTCTGCTTGGCAAACAATGAAACGAATGAAATTAATCGAATAAACTTATCTCGTGTCAACTCGTTTGGCCCAAGTTGACGCGAGATATGTTTAGTGTCGCTGATTGAAATAATATTATTGCAGTTAAAACCTCACAGTAAAACATTGTAGTGATGCCCACTTTTCGGGCTTAGTTTTCCTTATTCTTAGTCTTTAATGAGCTTCAGCATGAATTTGGAATTGAATAAATGTCTTATTATTTGAAAAGCTATAGTGGAGCATAAGGTTTACTAATAGAACAAGATCCCAGTCATGCCAGACCTATTTTATTTTCTGACAAATGTAGGGCTTCGGGTAGTGCTTAGTTGTATAGACCGCCAATTTTCAGGTACCAGTTGAGAAAGGTAAAAAAAATCCGACTAAGGTAACTTATTTTCTGACAGTTGATTTTCATTGGTGTAAAATACTATAAAAAAAATAATATTCATCCATATAGCCATAATTTCCGCCAGATACTTTTAAGTAGCCAAAAAAAGGTGACAACTTATCTTATTTTCTGATGCTTGATTCTGATATATGTTACTTAGGTTATGATTTTATGTAACATATATTTGCTCAGCCAGACGGATTATATGGGCCAAAGATTCTCCCAGACACCAAATAGATTCAGCCTTTAATATGATCGAGAAGGTATTACAATACTTAACTTATTTGATGATGCTTGATTTTTATTATCTTACTTAGGGGATTATAAGGAATATATATTTGCTCAATCAAAACATTTTGTACGGGCCAAACCTTCTCCCAGACATCAAAAACATTCAACAGCGCTAGAGATTGTACGGAACAAACATTTGCTCAGCCAGATAAATCGCGAGACTCACGCGATTTGTCTGGCTGAGCAAATATTTGTTTTAATGTTGAATTATGTTAATTTTAATGTTAAAAGAAATATAAAAAGACCTGGCTTGTAATTGTTCATTTAATCAACACACGACACCTTATTTAATAATGATAAGTAGGTACATATATTTACACTAAGTCAACAGGATGACTTTGTTGTATAATGTATCTATGTCTCTTTTGCAGAATATCTTTTTCGCAATATCCCTTTCGCAAAATGTTCCTTTTGCAGAATGTCGCTTTTCCACTATGTTTTCGCAAAATGTCGTATAATATTTTAAAATAAATCATCGAATGTGGAAAATAATAAAATTAGTGTTATTATTATTTATCAAATTTGTAAAACAAACGAACCTTGAAAATAATGTATTCATTTTGAAAAAATAATGATTTTCATTTAGAATGACTTTGACTGCCAGCCGTTTGTCAGAAATGGTGCTGATTGGCAGTCGAAGTGTAAACCACTGTCCACTTTAAGTACTCTTTTAATAAAAATCGTAGTTAATAGCAGTGAGCGCTATTTGACCTATTAAGCAATTAATCATTATCTATATCTATATATATACGTATTATAAAATTATAAATTTCACGTGCCTGTACATGGCCGAACATGGTGAAAAAAAAATAATTGGGAAACGTTCGAAAAGAGTATTTAAACACAATGCTACATTTTTAGAAATGTCTGTCTCTATGTCTGTTTGTACGTCTGTTTGTTTGAACTCGCATCACGACAAAACTACCAGACGAATTCGGTTGATATTTTGCATGCTTATTTTTATAAGACTGGATTAACATACAGGATACAGGAAAAATTATCACGCTGTTTCCCATAGGACCTAAGCAGTAACGTATAATGTCTGTTGCTGTAATGCGTTATAAAACGCAAACCACTTCACGGAACTTCATGAAATTTAGCAGTTCTATAGTAAATACTATAAATCATTATTATCACTCTGAATTATTACGCTAACACCTATAAGGAGTGAGCAGCAAAGCATTTTTCGGCGAACCATAGTGGTTGATCACAAAATTTTCCACCGTTACACATTATTCACAATTTTATTGTAATCCATGGAATAGATAACCACACGCTAAAACTATAAGGAGCTAAACACAACATTTTCAATTATCATAAGAACAGCTATTTTCACTAATACCGTTTTGAAGTCAAAGTGGTCTAAGTGGAAAAAGCGCTTTATTTCGACTAGTGTTGCCCAAAATCGGTATTGGTCTTGCAGTCTTGGTCTTGTTCTTGCATTTTCGCAAGACTGACCGAGCAAGATTTAAGCAAGAATAAGACAGCAGTTAGGAATGAGTGTCGTTTCAGGGAGTGTAGATTTCAGGATATTCGCTTAAGGACTTTGTGAGACGCAAAAAAAATAAATAAAAAGATTTGGTAAATTGGACATACCTTAAACAGAAAGTAAATAAAAACAATTATTTCACCAATTTCAAAATGTTAATTTGTTTTTGTTATTCTAGGTAGATATTATTTTTTGCTTTTTAGTTGCCTTGTGTTTATTTTTGAAGTCGTTAATATTTTTTGTCTAGCGTGATGTTAAATAACCTATAGCTTTCCTCGATAGGTACATGGGCAATGATATCCAACATAAGATAATGTTTAATTGTTCTACCAAACAAATTCTTTACTTTTATAATATTACTATACAATATAAACCTTAATAGACAATTATTATTTATTATATTTTATCGATACCTACCTAACCACAACTAAATTTTATTATGCCAATCTTCGGGGTAAAACCATCTCGATTAAGGTAACTCTGCTTTGTAAGTAATACTGCTTTGACCTCTTTACTACAAGTATGTAGTATAGAGGCCAGTGACATAATGACTTTCCGTCCCTTACGGTGCACGGTGGCACACGGAGTTATCGTTTATAGGTTTCTCTCTCTACGTTTACACCTGTACGTTATTGAATACAGTACCACCAACTTATCTGTGAACAGAAGGGTGTCGTCACCTTCGTTTAGTGTTGCTACATAACTTAAATATGCACTCAATTCGGAAAAGTTGGGCAAGTAGATAATTATATTAGTAAAATCTATTTATCAAATTTAAAATAACTGTTCTGTACCCACATAACATAATTTAAAATTTATGCTTTTGTCTACTTTAAGTCTTATTAAAATTAATGTTATGTGCCCTCTGCGGGTTGGCTTAGAATGTAATCCATACCTTCTCCTTTAACGAAAATTCCATCTAGACATTAATAATTATGCTACAGCCTAGTAAATGTAAGTAATAAAAAATTAATTAGTGTAATTATAATCATGGTGGGATAAATAAAACACACGTTGAAAAAAGAATGGATGGTGAGCGTGTGAGTGACCGATTCAGATATTACAGGTCAATTATTTTTATTAATATTGTGAATATTAATAATTATATAAACTAAGAAACTTAGTAAACTTCATTTAGGTAAAACATCAACAAGTATTATGTGAACTTCATTTAGATAAAACTTCAAGAAGTCAACTGAATTATTAATTTTACAACACTAACTTGCAGCGGCCGAAATCCGTTTTTGTTTAGGGTACTATTTCAAAATAACACAGTATTTAGGATAAAGTAAGACGAACCCTAGGGTCATCTGAGAATCTGACGGCAACACTGCGTAGTTCCAATTTTGGGATTTCACAGATAAGTTGGTAGAACTGTAATCGACGGTATGAGTATGACATTCAATAATATACTTTGTTATAAAGAAGTTACTGCTGAAACGATTGTAGATTAAAATTTGACTCATGCTATTTGCAAATGCGATAAACGATAAAAAAAAGTATAAATAGTTATCAATGTTGGATTATGGATCATATATGTGAAATCGTTCTATATGAGTTGTGTTTATCTATTTTTTATATTATTTCATTAATATAATACGTAAGTACTTTTATAACTATATTTATAACTGGTGACAATTATCAGCGAGTATTTGTTTTGGTGTTCCCTCTGGATGACATTGGTTCATGGCTTAAAAAGATAGATATATTGAAACGTCGATAACTGGTTCATTTAAATAGATAGATGTTTAAATTACACTAGTTTATAAGGTTTTTGTCCTTAAAGCAAATCATGTTCTTATTGAATGCTCTATACACCACATTATAGAAAAAATATTAAAAAAAAATTGCCACCACAAATTAAGGTAAAGGCACCTAATTCCGCGGTGTTTTCACCTTAACTTGAAGGAACGTTAAAAATTAACTATTTTTCTACCTTTCTGTAGAGTTGGCAATTTTATCAAAAGTATTATTTATTTATTTTTAAAAATATACTTATAGTTTGAGTAAAAATATTTGAAAGTCCAAGGCACCTTATTTCGATGCATTTCATTTCTAATTCCTAGTGTACAAAATACAAAAAAAGGAGGTTCAAAAAACAAGTCTATATTCAAGAAAATATACCTTTTAAGAGCGCTAAGGGTAGTCCTTTGTATGAATCTCTTAATGAAATAGGAAACCGCTGTTAAATAAAGCACTAATAGCGCTTATTGAAAATATTTGCACATTGTCTTTATTTGTAAAATTCGATTACTATCGGAAGAGATATGGGTCACGGTACCAAAATATGCGCGGGCGGAGGCGCGGGGAACGTCTAGTAATATTCCTATGAGCCTAAAAAGTTATTTTCTTTAGTGTTACACAAAACTGATATTGTATATAAATATTATAGTTAGGTACTATTTATTCAGAAACGATTTATAGTTATGTTAAGTTTTATTAGTAAACATGTAGGTATGTATATTATATGTATAAGTACATCTAAGTATATCTAAGTATATCTATAACTGTTTATTATACGGGACTTAACACGCATTATTTACCTCAAAATTGCTTGACGTTTCAACCAGGTTGCACCGGCCGTGGTCACAAGCGAACTCAGTTTGTTTATTAAATAGTTATAATCATGCAACGCGAAAGTTTAAATATTAGTAAGTCTATCTAATTATGAAAGTTATTTAAATAACAAAATAATTATAAACTGTAAAAAAGTAACAAGCTGCGTAAAATAATGAACACTCTGTATTTTTAACTTAAGTTTATTGACTTATGTTAAAATAAAAACACGGTATACTACGTACTCACAGAACCTTATTTTGACTTATATACATCGGAATAGCGATTAATACATCTTAAATAGCGATAATAAATAAAATTTTCAAATTACGAGAAATAATAATATAAATAAAAGGAATAAATAAAAAGCATTCTTAATTGCAATAACATTTAAGAAGTATATAAATCATACTCAGAATTACATCAGAACACATTAATAGCTTAATTTTCTGTACTTAGCTTTTCTCCCTACACTACATACATTTGTATCCGTGACTTCTATGTTTGTAAAGTCCCTCGTGACCCAGGGCATGTACTCTACTGCTGGAATAGTCTTTAAAAAAAAATACTACGAATTAATAAAGTAGTCAATCTTTCACCTGCTGTAATTAGTAACACACAACGCCACAGTGTTATAAATATTTTGAAATCTTATTTTCTGCTAAACTTCTGAAGAAAATACCCGATAGTTCATTGGTTTTGGTAAAAAATATTTAACACTTATTATCTGCTTTACACCAGCTGCTTCACAAGCAGACTGAACTCTTCCTTAACTGACTTATTTTTATTTTACTAGAAATACTGCGTAATTTTGTTATAGCGGTACGTGAGTCACCAATTGGCGCATATTCTTCATCTTCCTCAGTTTCGTCTTCATAGTCTTCATACTACTGTTCTTGTCGGCAATTGTCACTTTGACTGTGTAATGCTAAGGTCTTTAATAAATCTTGTACACCAAGGTTCAAAAAGTGAGCAAAGCTCCGGAAATGTTGATTGTCTAAATTAAAGTGTGGCAGCTGTTTGCCCAGTTCATACAGAAATTTGGTATTTACAGTTAAGTTGACAACCGTGATACCCTGTATTTTATCAATTTTGTCAAATTCCATTAAACATTCGTGAAATATTGTTGCTATGTTTTCCCCAGTATGTTGACCGCGTGATGGTATAAAATCAAGGACTACAGATCGATACTTCCATTCGTTGTCTTATATAGTGAATAGTGACCCCGTAGCAACTCCCACCAACAATTGACGTCCATCCATCAATGGTAAATGACATTTTAGATGAAAATTGTTGTAGTCGTTTCTTAAGAATCAATTGAAGCTCTTCAAATCGTTTTTTGAAACACCATATTTAGACAAATCGATCGAAAATATACTTGTGAGGCTTCGTCATCGAAAAATGAGACGGGAAGATATTTTTTCACCATCCAATAAACTGCAGCTGCCATGATGATCATGTGATTTTGAGACTAAAATAAAACAATAAATCATGAGTTAAAATCATCAATAAACCAGAGCATATTATCAGCATAACTATAACAAATATATTAAAAATAAGACCGACTTCAAAACAAACTAAATAACTTTTAGATTCTTAGAAGTCGGTTTTAAGCCTTAATGAGGAGGTTAACGAGATTAGAGCCTCGAACAAGATCGAGAGAACGTACAAAACAAAAACATTGGAACTGAATTGAAAACATCCAAAAGTCAATATTTTTAGTGGTACTCAAAATTAACTCCCTAACCTCATCCCCATCCCTCTGACATTTAGGTACATACACTAAATTGTTTCTTAACATAACATAGTCTCACATACTACCTACATAATGAATACAGTAATTTACCAAAATAAAGCAGCTGTTACTGGCCGAAAAAAAAATGTGATGATAAAATATAAGGGTTATTTATTATTACATATTAACAAATTAACACTATAATTACAAAATATATTTGTTAAGTAATTGTGTGATAAGTATATTTCTTACCTGCCCACTTTTTCCAGCGGCACTTAATTATAGTTTTTGAGGAAGAAATGTTTGTGATTCCTCTTTATGGAAAGATATTAGATGCTTTCTTATGAAGTGTTTCGGTTTTTTATTTTAATTTCAACCTTTTTATGTTGACATAATTTACACAAAGCAATTTGGAATGCACGATATTTGCTTTTACATCTTTTAGATCTAACTCCAACTCTCACTACTCCGACTAGAACTATTTGAGTCTTCGTCACTCATGTCAAATTGTAAACGTTGTTGTTGATAAGTTTTCTGAGAACAACAAGGATGAGAGTAAAAAGAACATTAGAATAGAAGCAAAGCTCAATTAGGAATGACTGGAATTAAAATAAATAAATATTACTATTTGTAAGTACACACCGAAAGACAGACAATGGAAAGTTCGGCATCCTAAGATAAAAATAATGATTCTTTAGAAAATTAATAAAACAGATGCGTTACCAGATAGGTATAGTGTGCCTACGTAACAATGAAATGTAAATATGGAAATAATATTGTGTATAATAAATTCTTCCTGTGATGGAATTAATCTACATTAATTTAATTAAATTTGCCCAGGTACGTTACTTGATGTATTTATCTAAGTACTTACTAACTACTAAAGTTCGATAGAAGTTAATAATAATAAAAAAATAATCAAGTTAATAATGTAGTTTCAGTTATATTTTACTTTTTATATAAACCAAACCAATGAGAATGCCAGACCGGGGCCAAAATCGACCCACCTATCTAAACTATGTTACCAGATTTAAAAAGAAGGCAATCATTGTATTAATAAAATAATTGGCAACAAATGCCAATAAAAATTACTATAATATTCGGCCTGTGACATAATAATTTGTTAAAATGCTCTCTCTAACGAAGCAAAACAAAAGGTGCAAGACGCAAGAGTCTCGCAGGCTTAGTCTTGTTTTTGCTTAAATCTTGCACGGTCAGTCTTGGTTTTGATCTTGCTAAACTAGGTGGTTTTGGAACCCTAAGAAGTAGTCTTTTTTATTTATATTGCTAACTATATACCCATACTAGTATTCTATCATATTTTGATACTGTATTTTTTAAAATTTTGACGTGATAACGTCTTATAAATCGATGATCTGGCACGCATGAAAAAACTTACGTTATGTACTCGTTGCTAAGTAACGCGAATAGCGATATGTCATCAATGTTTTCATATGACGTTATCACATAAAATTATGGTCCGTAAACCAACTGTACAGACAACATTTTTTTTTCTTTTTCAGTGGTGGATCACGGGGCTTATGGGGTACATGGGTCCGGGAAAAATTAAAAATAAAATATCGGCTTATGTCGACAACATTTACGAGTAATGTACGTTTACTAAATGCCATAATAACATACAAGCCGTTCCACCGACACTGTTTTACCGAACCAAATATAATTTGTTACTAATTTAACTAAAAAACCTTTACCTAGTTAAACATTAAAAAACAAAAGCATTTTATTACAACGGTTGACCAATTTATTGTGGATTCAATATTTGGATAGATTAATAATTTGGATGGAAAAAATTGAATGAATTTCAGAATTTTATGGCGTCTGCAAAATTATTCCCAAATGTTCTTTTGTTCGCCTTTTTTCTGTTTTTAGCGTTTACATGTACTGTTTTATTAGGTGTAGTGTAGGTGAACTCCATGCCAGAAAGAAATATGTATCACACAACGTGCTGTTAGACAGGAGCTCAGGCTCCTTGATACCCAGAAATCGAGCGGGCCAGACGGTATCCCTGCAGTGGTACTTAAGACATGCGCCCCTGAGTTGACCCCACTCTGACGCACCTCTACCGTCTCTCTTATAAAAATGAAAGGGTTCCATCTACGTGGAAGGTCGCCAATGTCCACCCTATTCCCAAAATGTGACCGGTCGGACCCGTCAAACTACAGGTAGATAGCGGCAACATCCTTGCTATGCAAGGTGATGGAGAGAGTTCTCAACACCAGACTCTTGTGGTATCTTGAAAAACTCCAGCTCTCACCAGTACGGCTTCCGTCAAGGTCGCTCAACTAGTGATCTTTTTGTGTACCTCACGCACCGCTGGGCTGAAGCCTTGAACGGCAGGGGTGAGCCTCGACATCGCCAAGGCGTTTGACAGGGTCTGGCACAAGGTCTTTCTTTCGAAGTGTTCTTCTTATGGAATCCCCGAGGGGCTCTGCCGATGACTTGCTAACTTTTTGGAGCATTACGGTTTTCGTTCACGGTACTTGTTCCGGTCTGAAAACTATTAATGCTGGCGTCTCACAAGACTCGGTGCTCTCCCTGACACTGTTTATTATGCATATCAATGATATGTTTTACATAGATATACATACATTGCTATGCTGATGACACTACGGGTAATGCGCGAAATACCAGCCAACTGAACGTCCCTCGGAACTTTGTTTAGGAGAGAGGGTTGCAACTTGTGTCAGAAGTTGATGACTCTCTTGGGCGGGTCTCCGAATGGGGTAAAAATAAACTGGTTCGATTCCACCCCACAAAGACATAAAAATGCACGTTCACTGCGAACAAGGACCAATTTGTCTTAGTACACAGTTTCAAGGAGTTACACTTCGTGTCTCCGAGAGTACTGGGATCCTTGGCGTCGAAATCTCCAGCAAAGTCCAGTTTGGGAGTCATTTGGAAGGTAAAGCTATATTGGTGAGCAAAAAGGTGGGTGTCCTCAACCGAACGAAGCGGTATTTCTCGCCGGCACAGCGACTTGTGCTTTATAAAGTGCAGGTCCGGTCGCGCGTGAAGTACTGCTCTCATCTCTAGGCGGGTGCCTCCAAATACTTGCTCGATCCACTTGACTCCCTTAAAAGGCGAGCTGTTCGGATCGTTGATGATCCCAATCTCACTTTGCGTACACTACCGTCTTTTAAACGGGGAGTGCTCTGAGGAACTGTTTGACATGGTGGCACCGTCACCTATCTACTATCGCACCACTCGAAATCGTAGTTGGGTTCATCCATTCCACCTGGAAACAATACGGTCCTGTACGGATCGATTCCAGCGTTCTTTTCTTCCACGTAAGACGGACGGTCGGACGGACAATGAATCCCTATATCCCTTGGTCACGAGTTACTTAGCTAGAGAACGAATGTACCGATTTCATTCATTCTTTTTTTTTAGTTTTTTTAATACTCTGTAGAACTTTTTTTAATACCTTCTACTACCTTACGTAAAAAAATAACTTTGTGGTACGAAGTTCGCTGGGACAGCTAGTTAAATTATGATAACAATGTATTTCAATCCATTTTGCATTAAATTTCTAACTTATAATCTTAATAAGTAATCCGACGTGCCAGGAAACTAAAAAAAATATAAAAAAAATATTTTGAATCACCTAACATAGGTCTTTTAAAGAATCCATGACCTTTTCCAGGACAGAAAAATATTATTTTTTGTAAACTAGTATGTACATAGCACATAGGAATATAATTTATCATCATAGTTAATATAATTTATCATATTTATATGAGTAATAATAATAATTACAAAAACACAATACTTTTTATGTTAGAGTTTCAACGTTTTTTAATAGGTTTTAATTCTAATTTTGTTTTCAGAAGGCAGCGTCCTCCATACGGCAACGAAGGATAGCTGGAAGACAAGGAAAATCCCAGTGTCGATTCGTTACTCGATAGACGCGATAGAGTGACTGACAACTATCGGAACGCTTTTGGTTATGGTCAACCACCAACTGAACATGCAAAGCAATCCAGCTACCGACAAGGTCGAAAACGAAATATATAAAACAATATATCTTAATGTAATAAAGAAATGGTACGGAGAGGGCGGAGAGGGCGGTTGGGGCGGAGGGGCCGGTGGGGCCGGTGCGACCGGTATGTACGGAGAGGGTGGTAGAGGCGGAGAGGGCGGTTGGGGCGGGGGGCCCGGTGGGGCCGGTGCGGCCGGTAAGGACGGAGAGGGCGGAAGGGGCGGAGAGGGTGGTAGGGGCGGAGGGGCCGGTGCGGCCGGTAGGGATGGAGAAGGCGGTAAGGGCGGAGAGGGCGGTAGAGGCGGAGGGGGCGGTTGGGTCGGATGGGGCGGCGGGGGAGGAGTGACCGGTGGGAACGGATGGGACGGCGAGGGCGGTAGAGGCGGAGAGGGTGGTAGGGGCGGAGGGGCCGGTGAGGCTGGTAGGGATGGAGAGGATGGTAGGGGTGGAGAGGGCGGTTGGGCCAGTGCGGCCGGTAGGAATGGAGAGGGTGATAGGGGCGGAGAGGGCTATAGAGGCGGAGGGGCCGGAGGGATCGGATGGGGCGGTAGGGGAGGAGGGAGCGGTGGGGACGGATGGGACGGAGAGGGTGGTAGTGGTGGAGAGGGCGGTAGGGGCGGAGGGGGCGGTTGGGTTGAATGGGGCGATAGGGGAAGAGGAAACGGTGGGGATCGAGGAGCTGGTGGGGCCGGTGCGGCCGGTAGGGGAGGAGAGGGTGGTAGGGGCGGAGGGGCCGGGGGACCCGGTGCGGCTGGTAGGGACGGAGAGGGCGGTAGGGACGGAGAGGGCGGTAGGGGTGGAGAGGGCGGTAGGGGCGGAGAGGGTGGTAGAGGCGGAGGGGCCGGTGGGGCAGGTGGGGGCGGATGGGGTGGTAGGGGTGGAGGGGGCGGATGGAGCAGTGGAGGCGGAGGGGCCGGTGGGGTCGGATGGAACGGTGGGGGCAGTGGGGGCGGTGGGGGCTGTGGGGGCGGTGGGGGTGGTGGGGGCGGAGGAGGCGGGGGGGGCGGTGGAGGAGGATGGGGCGGTTGGGGCGGGGGGGGCAGATGGACCGGTGGGTACGGATGGGGCGCTAGGGGCGGAGAGGGCGGTGGGGGTGGCAGGGGGGGCGGTTGGATGTGGTGGTAAAAATAAATAGAAAATCATGTATTTTAACTGTTTAATGTTATTTAATTTTATTGGTTATTATTTATCCCGTCTCAAAAGCTTATCGATTTTATTAAAAAAATAATGTTACTATTACGTTCTTCTTTGAAAATGCATTTGTTGTGTAGGAGTATGGAGTTATAGACCCCTGTGTTACTACCATATTAACCGCATAATATTGTAAACATCACGAGTCTGTACATGGCCGAATTTAGTAAAAAAAAGAGAGTATTTAAACATACGTCTATCTTTTTAACTTCTGTAACTACCGGACAGATTCGGTTAGAATTTGGTACACATAATTTCATAGGGCTGTATTTACATTTAGGCTATAAACTTGATTTTTCCTTTAGAAGGTCAGCAATAGCGGAGGACGGGTAGCAGCGTCCTCTGCGTACTTTAAAGCCTAACTGTGATCGCCATCCCGCTCGCCAAGCGTGATAATTATGACAATTACCCCCTGGATCTACAATAAAAGCAAATGATCGTGGAACTTCAGGTCCATGTTTGACTTTAAAAGAACTGGCGTGTTCTTTCATTTCATTTTGGTCTGAACGGTTTGCAACGGCTCGGTCACACACACAAACGCAAAAACCACTCCCAAATTTTACTTTCAACCAATTAGGACGGGGCTAAGGTGTGGGAACGGGAACATAAAACATTTTTGTTACCTTAGTTGCAAGTTTCACTTCCTCGTATGATGACGCGCGCGCATGTTTACGGTATTATGCTGACAATAAGTAGTAATTTCTGATATCTTGCCACTTGGTATTTTCTTAGACTACTGATTGAACTCTCGTTGACCTGTGGTGTGAATTACTGGGCCGTCTTCTTTATCTGTTTACCTACAGTGGCTGTGTTTTATTAAACTGTTGGGTGCTTTCTTGCTGACCTTTGCGAGTCTCCACAATTAATCGAAATTTAAACCGTGAATACAATTATCGCGGGAGTTAAATGTTAAGGTAAGTCAATTTTTGTAAGTATGTATATTATTGTATAGTTATATTGTTTTATTTGTGTATTATGTAAGAATATTAAGGAAGTTCTTATTTTACAATTAGGTTACTGCACCTACACATTCCATTTCTACATCACCCTAAGGTAGACTGGCAGAGAATGCTTTTAGCATTAAGTCCACCTTTGTACAACTTTGTGCATAAAGTTTTAAATAAATAAATAAATAAATAAATAAAAATAAATTCATTTCGTTTAAAATTAAAAAAAAAAATAATAAGTACTAAATGGGTTTTAATAATAAACGGTGCAATGGGTGAGAAAAATTTAAGTGCTTAATTTATTAAAATTGTATGTAAATATATTCAAATATGACGATGATTGTCGAAAAATCATTCTACTAATTTACTACCGAAATAATAAGAATATATATTAATAAGTAATTGATATTAAAAAAGAAAAATATATTTTCTATTATCATCCATAGGTATAGAACTACTTATAATTTATTCAACGAATATTATAAATGATTTATTATAAATGCATATACTCTTAATGTCTTTTTCATAAATCAATGTAAATTTAAAAGTTCATTTTCATTTTTTGATGTCCATTAGTACCTATTAAAATTTAGTTTACTTTAAACGCAGTGTTCTGTCTGAGTCACTTGGTTATTCGTATATTTTTTAAAGGTGAACTTCTTGGAACTAGACTTTTGCTCGATCAAAACTATTTTCTAGAACGAGTGGCAACATAAAAAGGTGGGATATAAAAACTTTTACACAACACTTTTTACAAGGCAACTAAAAAGCAAAAAATAATACACCTAGAAAAACAAATTAAACATTTTGAAGTTGGTGCCATAAAATAGCAGTCTTTAAGTTTTATTCGTCACCAACTTCAAAATGTTTAATTTGTTTTCGTTATTCTAGGTGTATTATTTTTTGCTTTTTAGTTGCCTTGTAGGTATTTATTTTTGAAGTCGGTAATATTTTTTTATTAAAAAGTTTTTATTTCTTACTTTTTAGTGGTTGGGTTTGTAATTTACTTAAGTTACAATTGGCTTATGTAAACTGCTCAAATCCTTTTACAAATTATTGCTTATCACAATGCAGGGCAGAGGAGTTCACTATCAGCTCGTATCAGTAGTAGGTATAACGAGAATAAAGTGCAACTCAAAATTAAACTAACTAAATTACAAACTGTGAAATATTGAATAGGTCTTCATCATCAGTTCCACTTCACCAATTGGTGCTTTTTGAGAGTAAATGCATGAATCACTGTAGGTTTGCCTTTAATATTTTAAGAATTCCCTCGATTTCTGCAGGATCCCATCATTAGATCGTGATCTGATGACAATAGAATCAACTCGGAAGTATATCCTTTCAAACACAAAAACAATTTTGTAAATCGGTCCAGCCGTCTTTGCGTAATCGGTGAACGAACAAAAAAAATAAAAAAACATTCGGTCGAATTGAGAACCTCCTCCTTTTTGAAGTCGGTTGAAAAGGCTGTCTTTACTGATATGGGAAGAGAAGAAGTTCGTGCTTTTATCCACTTATATTTGTTTTCTATAATTCACACTTAATACACATTTATAATACACACCCTTATTAAATCAAAGTGTTTAATTTCTATTTTTCTCATATTAAATGTATAAACAAAATAATTTATGTTCAATTTTCTAAAGTACTATTAACAATCCTCATGCTTATAACCAACTTTTGACAAAATAAATTGTTTTCTTTCCTCCGTTTTAGTAAATTTTCGGGATCACAAAGCGTTTGTGTTGATATAACAATAGCTTTGTGATCCCCATAGTAAAAGTTGTAAAACAGTTTTTTTTTTGGGTTGTAACCCTTAAATAATTATTGTCTTTAAATCGTAACACAAGAATTGAAAATAGTTTGCATGCAATAAGTTTTTGCTTACCCACGGTTCGGTAAATTCCAGGTACCATAAATATGTTTGTCAAAAAATGGGTTCATGATACCTACGCACAGAAACGCTTAAGGCAATTATCATCTTTAAAATCAATAAGAAAGAATAGTTTGCAGGCGAATTTGTTTTCGCTAACGGTAGCTTCTCATATTAACGTGTTAGAAGCTTGTAGGGAACGTAGAGGTTGTGGAAGGTGTAAGCTGATAATTATAAGAAAAGCTTTGATAGAATTGCTACGAGTATGTCGTAGCAATTGTATGTATGTAAAGCTTGTATAGATATAAAACTACAATATACTATCTCACGTCAGGAATATTGACTACTTGTGTGTCATTTGAGAATGTAATCTAATGAGTCATAACCAGTACTTACTGAGGGATAATGGTTCTACAGAACAGTATCTTAATTAGAAGACTATTTTCTGTTTAAGAAATGTCAGGATGTAATGTGTGTGTCTGTATATTGTTTAAGGTTCCTATCACTCAGTTCAGTATTGTTGGGGTATCTATTCAGGGTAGTATAGAATAATACAAAGTAACAAATGGCAATCAGCATTATATTGTCAAAATACAATTCACTCTGGTTATATCAAGGAATTGGAGTAGGGAGGTATGCTAGTGTCACTTCCAAGAGGACCTATTGCCTAGGAAAAGAAGTGATAAGAAAACTAGGCCGTCTCCTAATAAAACGTTTGCCATATACATATGCAATATGATATTTACATAAGGAATCTGCAATGTAACCAATTGACTGAGACTTAGATATACCATTGCAATATCTTACTATATTACTACAAGGCAGATGATTCTTAACTTACAGGACAATAGACAATTGAACACATTGCAATATCTTTTCATCAGTCAATCAGCTTAATATACACAAATATTATACACAGTACAGAAAAACACTATTTATACAATACAATAGAAACAATATAAAGTAACTTTGAATAAGGATCGTACCTTCGCCGTCGAATGACACCAGAGAAAAGAGGCTAGGTCAGAATGTTACACTGCTTATAAAGGCTCCTCTCATATTTTTATCATGTGGGTAGAATCCCACAGTTATAACTAATTAGGTACATTATTGATATTAGCAGTGTTTTCTAACATAATTCAACATTTAGATCGTTATACAACAATTTATATGAACAGATAGACACTAGATTACATTATCCAATTAATACAAATATTATCTGTAATAACAATATTGTTTCATCAAATACCTACATATGTGGGTAGGAGCCCACATTAGAGTTTGTTTAATAAGTACATCTGTGATAAAAGAGTCTAGTCTAATTCATTATTGATATTATCAGTTGCAATTACATTTAGTATATTCATTCCAACATCTGCAATGCATTCTCATATCTAATATCATAAGCATCATAATCAACTGACACAGTATTAATCACAATACAAACATCATCCTAAAATATCTGTGGGTACATCTATAATATAAATAATTGGTTTATTAGATCTTTGAATTGTTCTGTGCCACAAGTAGGTATTTCATACAGTATAACATAACTACCAAACATAGTTTTGCAGACACGGATGATCTTATAATCATCGCTATGATAACCAGTCAATACATTGTGATGGTTACACCGTCATCAGACTCCAGACCACCTCTCAAACTTATAAAACAGTTCCGTCAAACCTTCGTTCGGTTTTATACAACATCACATAAACTGGAACAATCAATATTCCAAAACACATCTACATAGTAGACATCAATATCCAACACATGGATTGATTATATATATGGCTATTTACATAGCCATATAGCCCCATATCTAACAAACGCATATTCTATTTTCAATCATATTTTAACTATTTAAGAACTATTATCTAATTTTATCAGTGGCAACTCGTTCATTGTCTGTTGATTTGTTAAAAAATAATATTAGGTATAATAAATAACACATTTTTAAAAATGTGCTTGACTTAATGTTCTATTCATTCAAAATTGGGAATGTAATACCTGTTCTTGAACAAGATTAGATAGAAACCTGCGCCGTAGAGCTGCTATGTTGGATACAGCGGGATGCTGAGGAGGACTCTCTTAACGTCGGATCGCGTAGCGAAAATGGTCAGCACATACGAAGTGCAGCCATTAACCAAGACGTCGACGTTCGCTAGACTATTAGACTGCGGCATGCAAGCTGTGCACAATGCGCTTCATTGTGCTGGTATGCATTATAGACGCTCCGCTACAAAAATTAGGACAGTGACTAAAAAAGTAGGAGTGTGTTTCGCTCGCGAGTACAGAGGTTTTGATTTATCACACGCCAAATTTTCAGAAGATTTTTTTTAATCAATTGCACACAGTCGTCAGAACTTATGACGTGTAAATAATACTCGATACGAGCCCAGAAACGTGAAGCCGGAAGTGTGAATGTGAGAACGAATTATTGTTAATATGTGGGGGTATATGAGTGCTGATGGGCCAGGACAGTTGACTGCCTCTGTGGCGCGGTGGGAGTGTATCCGACTTAACCAATATGATTTTGGCTTATTGTTTTAGTTTGAATACCTCATCCACAATTTAAAAGTATAATTAAGTATTAAAGGATTTATATATCCACAAATTTGTTATAAAATTGTTTAACTGATCCATAAAATTAATAAAACAATTTACTCGTTTCTTTATTTCTTGCCCTGTGCTAGTTAATACATTTATTTCTATTAAAATAATGTGGTTAAAAAATAAATATAACTTGCTGAATTCAAACAATACATATACTATTAATATTAAAGAGTATGGAAGCGGCGGTAGCCTAATGGCTAAGGCATCGGTCTCGCAATCGTGAGGTCGCGGGTTCGAATCCTACCCATTATACTACCGACGTGAACCCGCTCCTAACACAAGCATTTGAGCTTAGCTGGAGGGGTTAACAAGATCGCTAGTAATGTGGGACTCAATCCCACATTTCTAGTTATCTTAACAAAAAAAAAACAAAACAAAAAAAGAAAAAAAAGTTAACGTTGTATGAAGAGGTTCACCCCGATTTAAATTTTCAATCAATATAATGACTATTAGAAATTAAATTTAGATACAATACTTATAACATAGAACTTACAAAAGAATATAGGTTTACAACATAGGTTAAGGACATAGGATTCTTATCACTCGAATCAAGATATACGCGAGCGTAGTCACTGGAAACAACTATCTGTATTTGCGAACACATTACAATTAAATAACATATTAATCATAGAACTCATAGTTGCATCAAAATACCTCTTAAATACCTACGGAGGGCAAGCCAAAATAAAGACGTTAATAACTAAAATATCTGAAAAATATTTGTGATCGTTTTGAAATATATAATTTCTGTAAAATCATTTTGCATTTTTGAAATAAATATTATATGTTTCAAAAGTACAAAATAATTTAACAGAAATTATATATGTATTTTCGATAAACCCACATAATAGAATCATACTAAAACAAACGCACAATATAAAACATCGAAAATCTGTAAAAACAAACGCACAATATATCTATGATCTAGTTCATAAGTTCCAGGCACTAGTTTAAAACTCCTCTACTAACTCACATTTGTTAAAAAGATAGATCAAAGATTAATTCATAAAAATATTAAAAACTAATGGTTCCCCGCCCCTCCGTCTAAGCTTTAAACTACCTTTTTACTATTTTAACAACACTAACGATTAAACATATAAATAAACTATTTATAATATTAGTGTAGATTTGTATGTATTACAATAAAATAATTCATTTTAATTATATAAATAGTAATAATAATAATAATATCTTGGGACAACTCACACAACGCTATCTGACCCCAAACTAAGCAGGGCGTGTACTATGGAAACCAGATAACTGATAAACATACTTATATATTTCTAAATACATACATATTTTAGATAAATAACACCCAGACACAGAATAAAACATTGTGCTCATCACACAAAGTTTTATCCTGGTTGAGGATCGAACCCACCCACCGCGCCACAGAGGCAGTCAAATGAAAAAAAATAATTAAATGGTATTCATTGTTATTTCGCGCAAATGCAAAAAGCGCGCTTATACCAAAAGTCACAATCCTTTAATAGTATTTAGTTATTTACAACTGTCTAATCGGCTCGAAACATGCACAACAACAACGCCACGCACTAAAAAAACAAGGACCCCGCCCCCTTGTGTCCTATAAGGTGCAGATGTGTCTGTGTGAGTGCGCTTACGTAGAGAGCAAATGTTTCTCGCAAGCCATTATAACCGTATGAGTGTACGGCCAAGTAGGCCGATTGTACCTAGCTTGTACCTACCCTATACATATATTAACTTAATTTTAATGCTACATACTAATGTTAAAAACCATGTTTGTAAAAGCAACAAGTAATTACAGTGCCCCGCCTATTTTTCTTTCTTGCAGGTGTCTCGCAATATCTGCGCTATATTTTGAGTTCTTTGAAGACCGAGTGGTTTGTGCGATAGGTGGTCCAAAGGCTCCTTGGTACGCGGTGCTAGTTGGTAGTGTGGTGCTTGTTGGCACCACATTTCAAAGGCGTCTTCGGATTACGAAAAGAGAGTGGTGTCGTCTGCATACCGTAGCTTTGATATTAGTATATCTCCTATTTTAACATTGTATTCCCAACCTTCAAAAGTGTGGCGTAGTATGTACTCCCCATATATATTAAAAAGTATGATATACCTATCCATAACGATGTAACGTATACATCTATTTCATTATACCTCTATTATTCTCTGTCACTGATTGCAAGACGGGAAAATAATGTGTTAAAATAAGACAGATATAGCAGCGTTAGTTCCTTTGGTTCTCTTTACGCGAATCGAGAAGTAGTTGTTTATTGTTATTTATTCGACATTTTAAAATAGCCGAGCAATCATTCGAGTCTGTCAAGAAGTTGTCAACCAATTTTCTCAGTCTTTGCATTGTCTATTACCTTGAAATAGAAAGTTATGTCTATTAATTCATAATGAAAAAGGTTTTATTTCGAGTTTATCTATTACTTTATATTGTTGAATTATTAATTATTAATCTGAGTAAAACCTTATATTTAGTTTGACAACATTAACATGTTGGCGTTACTGTTCCTTTATTCGGTTCATACCTTTAAGCAAAATTAAAGTGACGAACATTTTCATTCCACGGCTGTACCTAGTTAATTTATTAGTTTTAAGATAAATAAGTAGATTAAGCATTACAAACGTACATTTATCATTATAAACATAAAAAATCCAATTGTCGTGTGTTCGATTGCCACGGGTGTAAATATTCCTTTGTAAACATTATCCTATCCTGTTCCTAATATTACTTCTGGGCAAACTAATTTAGAATTTTTATTTTAACTATTACTAAGTACTTAAAGACCTAAGGAATTAAAAAATGTTTTGGTGAAAACTTTTAATACAACTTATAAGAAAACATTTTATAAATAAATAGGTATATCTAAAATAGCAAAAATTGGCTTGAGAGCTCGTACTAGTAGACATTCTGCTTACCTAGTAAATACCATAGTGTTGAACCCAGGTGACTTAATAATGACGCATATCGATCAGCGTAATTATGACATCTTATAGCGTAAACGTACCCACTGATTTTGTCCAAAATGATAATAAGTAAAAGATCGATATTGGTACAAAAGAGGACACTCTGCATCAAAATATTTATACCAATCATCACTGACTTGATATCTACATCAATCATAGTTATATTTATCTTCTAAAGTTTGGTTCACACCTATATCTTTTCATTTGTCACAAGTGAACTACCATGATGCTGGCGGACTACGACCGCACCACATCTTAGGGGGTAAGTAATATGAAATACACGCGAGTCGCCCGACTCGTAACGCTTAAATTTGCAGTCAAAAATATAGTGGCAAAATTGCTCACTAATGTTAGTCTTCTATTCCATGGGTTGCAGCCAACTCTACAGACGCGGATACAAAACACTATAGAAAGACACCATGGAAGAGAAATACTTAGGTATACATACTGTCTTCAGGTAAGCGACCGACTTTTGTAATGGGGCTAATTTTCATAGTTATGCTTTCCTAATATTGTCGCCAAAGTCGTGTCGTTCATCATGCGTGTATGGCGCTTCAGCCGCTACACAGCAAGCACTGACGAGAACGCGACAGCATCGCTCTTGTCTCGTTGCAGACACGCAT
The DNA here is from genome assembly GCA_945859575.2 of Herminia tarsipennalis. NCBI lineage: Eukaryota > Metazoa > Arthropoda > Insecta > Lepidoptera > Erebidae > Herminia > Herminia tarsipennalis. The sequence goes on from OX243835.2 coordinate 15,104,432, forward strand.
GTCTTCTTCTTTTATATATAAATTATAGTCTTGTATGATTTAACTGAACGTCGACGTCGAGCTCCTAAACGTAGAGAGCTGAAACCATATACATTTTTTTCTGGGTTGAGATGTGAGATCTGAGATATAAAAATGTATCAGGAAACTCAAGGTGTAAGAAGGTGAACAAACTTCAACGCAGGAATAAGCTAGTATTGTTTAATTAATTATTTGATTGGTTAAAAAACAACCCTAATTTATGGCAGTGAGCCACTATTTCATTTACTATTAATCCCAATTGTACACAATTAACGCCTTTTCAAATTAATCACACTTGAAATATTCTCAACCTTAAATTATAAATAATTATTATATACTAGTGCTAATGGCCTACATTTTGGCAACTATCAAAAGATAAATAATTTGAATAGAGTGTGTGAAAGGCCAAAGCCCATTAAATTAAACTCTCGCGTTTCTTCAGAGCTCACGCTGACAATGTGAGCGGTGCCTAATTACATTGAATAGATAAAACAACATTGATAGCACTGTCAGATTATAAAATTTGTGCTATGGTGATATATTTATCAATACTTAGCACCTTTTTCGCTTTTGTTTTTGTTATTTTCTTTTTTATGACATTGGACATATTTATGACTCAGTTCATCGTTAATAGATAAACAAAATGAACAACATTCGAAATAGTCAAACTCATGTTGACTATTTCTAATTTTATTACCTACTAGCTGTGCACGCGACTTCGCTCGCGTGAAAGTCGGAATTTTCCTTATTATATTACACATAAATCAAATCATCGTTTTAAGCAAACACAATTTTTTTATTATTGCACAATACTATATCATAAGCCATAACAAACATGCATTCTTTCTACACAAACGTTTTCCAACAAATCTCACTCATACCTACCCTTGAATGATACTTCATCTTGCTTACCTTACTTACTTTTTATACAAAGGTCGTACGCAACCACGCTTCAATTTGGCTGTGTTTAATAAATGGTGATCCTAAATGCTGCCAAAACTAAACTCCTCCACATCAATTTTCCATACACTAGGGCTCAATTTCGTACTGATGGAAAGCTTGTGGGTCACGTGCATCTATGCTTACACAATACAGTCAGTGTCTGTAATTGCCCAAACATCGACTCTGTTGATGAACACAATTATTTAGGTTTCATTATTGACAGAAAATTCAACTGACTACCTTATGTTAATCGAACATGTGAAAAGCTGAAAGATATTTAGCCACTCTGTTCATTATTAAAAACCGGATACCTTTTAAGGTTAAGATTATGTTATATAATGCGCTAGCGGACTCAATGGCAAGACTTTTAAGTCCTATCTAGATCTAATCCAAAAGCTACAAATCATAATCCTGAAAAAAACTGTACCACTAGCCAATAAGGAAAAATATAAGGACAATTATATGCAACTATTTAAACACTGTAAGGTTCTTCCCGCAAATAGCAAAGCTATTTATAGTCTTTTAAAAGAACAGTTTACGGCTTAAGGCATTTATTTCTCAAAAGACTACAATAATCACTTATAGAGAAAAATACAATACTTTATAACAACAAATATTGGCCATTAACCGTTGTTAGTAGGGTAATTATAAAATAAAAATGTTCAAGGGTAGGTATAAGTGAGATTTGTTGGAAAACGTTTGTGTAGAAAGAATGCATGTTTGTTATGGCTTATGACATAGTGATATGCAATAAAAAAAATCTTGTGTTTGCTTAAAACGATGATTTGATTTATGTGTAATATAATAAGGAAAATTCCGACTTTCACGCGAGCGAAGTCGCATGCACAGCTAGTAGGTAATAAAATTAGAAATAGTCAACATGATTTTGACTATTTCGAATGTTGTTCATTTTGTTTATCTATTAACGATGAACTGAGTCATAAATATGTCCAATGTCATAAAAAAGAAAATAACAAAAACAAAAGAGAAAAAGGTGCTAAGTATTGATAAATATATCATCATAGCACAAATTTTGACAGTGCTATCAATGTTGTTTTATCTATTCAATGTAATTAGGCACTGCTCACATTGTCAGCGTGAGCTCTAAAGAAACGCGAGAGTTTAATTTAATGGGCTTTGGCCTTTCACACACTCTATTCAAATTATTTCCCTTTTGATAGGTGCCAAAATCAGCCTCTGTTGTGTGTTATAGGAGTGCCCCTCCTAAAGGTATTAATTTTTATTATTTAGCTATCAAACTAAGTAGCGGCTACTACAAGCATTACTTCTGTGCTACAAGACACCTTTTCACCAAATTTCATCAGTATTAACTGTGTAGTCTTTGAGTAAAATGCCTGTGACATACGGACGCACAGACAGACGGACATGACAAAACTATTAGGGTTCCGTTTTTGCCATTTTGGCTACAAAACCCTAATAAAGCCTTTTTTTAGCTCAGGCTTCAAAATTTAAAACGGAAAAGATTGATATACAAATAAGTTAAAAAAACTATAACCCGACTACGACTAATACCTACCGTGATTTAAAAAGTATGAAATAAAATATTATTTTTGGCCGATATTTGGATCCAGGAAGTATTAGATTATCCAGCAAGTATACGACTAAGTACTTCATATAATCAGGATCGAATTTCACTCACAGGTAAGTGCGTTTAATTCTACATTTATGTAAACGTCCTTTGTACACAGTTATGCAATAAATGTCTTTGTCTTTGTCTTTATTATCACAGCGCGATATCATTTTATGCGACGTAAAAGAGTTCAACTTACCTACTGATTAGATTAGCCATTGAAGTAAATAAAGACCGGGGATCTCCCCGTTTATAAGTCTCGATCAACCGTTTGATCTTAATACGTTTAAAATTGTGCCACATACCCAGAGAGATACAGACCCATTTACTACAGCAAAAAAATATTTTATTAAACATTGCCTATAGTATTGTGATTTTGTAAAATTAATATAAAATATATATTTTAAACTATCAATAGATCAGTCTTTTGTCACGTTCAGTTTAAATAAAATTAATTATTTTTGCTAATATAGTCACATTATGAAGGTCACGGTACAATGTTGAAGTTCTACCATACCACCAGCCATTCAAAAAATATTGAATGTATGTTACACAATAATACGAGGACTTAGGTCTCTCCCGCATCGTCTGGCGTTTGAATGAGGTCGGCCCCGATCTGTAGGATGCTCAGTACGGCTTTCGTTCTGGGCGCTCGACCATTGGGGCCATTCTGCACCTGAAAACCGCATCGGAGGAGGCTGTCGCAAGTGGAGGAGCGGTGTTGGCGATATCTCTTAATATCGCCAACGAATTCGAGTCTCTGCCATTCAGCTGCATCAGAGAGGCACTCCGGTATCATAGAGTGTCCGCGTACCTGAGGCAGCTAATACTAGGCCACACATGCTAGGGTTTTTCTGTAAGCATGAACTAACAAGCTTTGGCTATAAAACGGTTATAAAACCTTCATGCAAATCCTAGCGTGTGTGGCCGGCATAACACCTAAAATATAAAAATATAAAAAAAACGGTAGTAGGTATATCAGCTAGATAAAGCAAACAAGAATAGAAATACAAAGCTTGTATAATATTTGTTTACGTACTACATTACATACATACACACACGCGCGCAAACAAACACACACACACACACACACACACACACACTTATAGAGAGTCATACCAGTACCTACCACTTACTTTTCTTTTGATCATTTTGTATTTCTTTAAATTACCTAATTTAACCTAAAATAGTTTAATTATTAATGACCTATAACACTAACTACACCTTAATTATGTAGTCCTAAGGAGGAGCGGAACCACCCAACACAAGCATTAGTACATGCTTCCTGGGTTGTTCCAGCAACTGAATAATATTGTATGTGAAAAGTTACAGAAATAAACTATTTTTAATTTTTTAATTTTTTTAATTTTTTTAACATTACAATTGAAATAATTGTTATAGGCATTTCTTGCCAATTACAATAATTGCATTTTTGAAAGATTAGAAGAAGAAACATTTGAAGTCGAGACAGAAATCGAGCCCAAGATTTCCGTAGCCAAACCGGGGACAAACTTTGAAGCACAAAAAATATTTTATGAAGCAATGGGAACGATTTACAATTGTTGTGAAAATTCGTCGTTACCAAACTTTAAATGCGCTGAACCCAGAAATCATAGTGCATACATACTGCACATGCCTTGTACTTTTATTCGATGAAAAAGAGTCTCCTAAATTATCCACCTCCGTTTTTATGTCCTGATGCATTTCAATCAGTTTAATACAATCAGTGGACGCTAATACAAGAACAATAGATAAAACAATTGTTCTAACTAATTTAACATACTGTGGTGCTTCTATAATGTGTTATTATCATCTTAAATCATTTGCATGTTAAAGGTAAAGAGTTTGTTTGTTTGAACGCGATGATCTCAGGAACTACTGGTTAATATTGAAAAAAAAAATTGTGTTGGATAGCCCATTTATTGAGAAATGCTATATTACATTACGCTATAATAAATAGGTGTGGATCAGCATTAAAAAAATTGTAAAACCGGGGGAAAATATTCCTTTTGAGAGCTTCCGTTGCGTGCGCTGCGTAAACGGTTTAAGTTACACAAGAAAATACGCATTTTTTTCACTTCTACGAGTTCCAGGCGCTGTATAAAATAAATTACAACCAAAACCATCAAATTTTATTTTACAATATAAAGCCCATAGTCTCAGCGTCTAAGAATAACAAGTGGAGTTACCATAACTGCAAGCCCATGAGTGATTTCTCAAGATCAACTGATCGAATCCAAATTACGTTATAGTATTAGCCTCTGGGGTAATAGTTACAAACAGACAAAGATAATTTTATGCGTCTGCGAAAACTGATCGTTCCAAGTCTAAATATCCTTGTACTGCTAACAGATTTAATCAAAAAACTACATAAAGAAGAGAGCCTAGCAGAAAAGAAAAAAGACACTCCATAAGACGTAAAGACTTGCAGCACAACTTACTCCACACTTTTGTTTAATGAGTCAAAGTGCTATTTATCAATCTATTACAATGTTTAATATATTGCCAATTCAATCTAAAGTCATCAACATTGTTAGTCTTTTTAAAAACTAATTAAGGTTATATTTGCTGGAAAGGTAAATAAACGGTGGATGAATTATGATTTAAAACTGTGACTTAATTATGATATAATCTTATTGCTCGGAATTATGTGTAATTTAATAATTATTATAAATGATTTACTTTGTTTGTATAAATTATTAATTGTTACTATTTTGTGTTTACTGCATGTATTTCCTTATTGTTATATGTAAAACATTTCAACAGAATGTAAAAATAGTTTCTGAAACAAATGAAATGAGCATTGAAACATAAACAACGATAAGGTATCTCAAGTGCCCGCGCCGCTGACAGGTGACAGATTACGGCTATCGTCTAAACAAAGATTTTGGCGCACTCGGCACTTCAGAGGTAAGTACGTATAATAGTGGTTCCAAGTTTATGTGAAACCCCTCAGTTTTGAAGCTATATCTGTGAAATGGTCGTATTTGCCTTTTTTTTTTAAATAGAGAAACATGTGTTTCAACGATTGTGTTTAGACGAACGAACGAAAATCAACCTTTAACATTTTCGGTTAAAATCATTTACGCGGATGAGGCTGCGAGCGACAGTTAGTTTAATATAAATCATAATCGTGCGCCGCCAAAGAAATTCGTAAAATATCGTCGGTCGGCTATGAAACAGTCAAGCAAGGGAGATTAAAATCGCCAACGAGAATCGTTGAGTTAGTAGGATACAGTTCAGATAAAAATGCTACCTTGCGATTTAGGTTATCAATACGAGATGGAATATTAAAGGCTTCAGAGGGTATATACACTAGCTAAATATGCAGGTCAACACTAGTATCTATACCATGTGCTGGTAATGTGACACAGAGTAGCTCGGTTTGTTCACTTGTAATGGCACGGCAAATGTAAGCGGAGAGTTCGCGTCTGATACAGATCATCACGCCACCACCTGTTTTTTTACCTATGCTTTCAGATTACGGTCACGGCGAAACACCTCATATCTATTGTAACACAACTCTAAGCATAATATATCGTCTTGCATATAAATAAAAGTGCATTGTAGTTATTGCTATATGTATCGTTATATAAATCCGGACATTTTGTGCGCAGACCACGTGCTGGTTAGGTTAGCAAAGCAGTCTTTGTAATTAAAAAAAAGGATATTATAACATTTTACCTATTTTAAACCGGCAGTGTGTAATTTGCTTAAGTAAATCCTAAATTTGAAATAGGATAGGCTTTAAAATTTTGAATGCTTCTAGAGAGATTTCTTTATGAGGAAAAGTCGGAAGAAATGGCAGTGAAGCGACAGTTCTACGAGAATAAACATTAAGAAATGACATGAAAGCAAAACGTACACCTACCAATATCAACTAAGACATATTATATAGACTAAGAAAATCACGCCCTAAAATAATATTTTGACATAGATTGTGCACCACGAGAACGTCCACTCCATACTGCGTCAAGCGCCTAGTCTTTTGAGCACAGCAACTCGGAATTCCTCAGTCAAAGCTAACGATTCTAATTATGAATACGGTCTGTATTTTTGCAATTTATAAAATCAGTCTTCCATTAAATTAGTAACATCGACTCGTCCAGCATTTTTTTAATTCTTCGAAGTTATCCTCCTTATCCCGCACATGTTAGTCCTATCGAGCCTGATATTGATCTAGCGAATATTAGTTCTACTTTCTTGCTGATGATTATTGACGAACATCAAAAATATCGAAGATATTAGTTCGCCGATTAACCTTGACGGAGGTCAATGTGTCACTGGTGTGAATGTGTTCGAGATTTGGAAATTTTGGCCAAAGTCTCATGATGACATGACTTTGATGGCCGCGGTGCGGTGCGCTCTTTGTTGCTTACAAAGAGCGCACCGCACCGGCTGGGCGCCTTGTTGCACATATTTCTTTAGTAAGTAGGTAGTCAAATGTTATATTTTGAATAAAATGTTGCTTCAATTTAGATTTTGTTTTTTCTAGTTAAGTTGTCCTTAAGGTTCATTTCCGAGCATCGCGGCCGATCGCGAGCCGCTCGCGGCTTACGACAAGCGGCTGACGCTCGCGGCCGATGCGACAATATTCACAGTGCGCGCGCAGGCCTACGACAGTCGTCGGCCACGCGCGTCTGTCACTTACCTCAGCCGCTTGTCGTAAGCCACGAGCGGCTCGCGATCGGTCGCGATGCACGGAAATGAACCTTAAGGGGTTTAGGTAGTTGGTTTACTAAATAAGGTGAGTTTTTTTTTACCATACAAATTCGTGTATCTAGGAAATAAATTCTCGTACTACGCGTTTCCAACTTATTTCAGTTTTTTTGTGTAATTATTTTTAATTTATCGTTAAAGAATTCTTTGTTCAATAATGTTAAGTTATTTTTTTTATTTATTGGTAAAATTTCACATGGCTTCTGCAAGCTGCTACCGCCGGCGAGACAGAACCGTTCTGGAGACAACTTCTTAACGATCGCGATACATACAATATTTGTTATTTAAATGAACGCAAGGAATAAAACAAATATGATAAATTTAATTACAATACTTGGCCTAAAACGAAGTGATTACTTACTCTGTGACTCGGCCTCCAGTGTTATCTGTACAAATTACTTTTTAATTGTCAAATATTGACAATCGGTTTTTTCTTTTTCTCCATGTACGTTTTAAAAAAGGAATATTTTTTTTTGGTTTCAAAATGAATTTTTTTTTTGTTAAATTTATTGTTAATATGTTTACAATTTTACTTTCTTCTTAGAAATAAGTAATTGTAGACTTTAAATATATTTTTAAAACCTTTTAAACTCATAATCGAGATTATTAGATCGTTGTGAAAAAATTGTGTCAATCCCTAGCTCGTCTACGAAACAGCGACGAAAGGACGATCGTCGTCGAGCACATGGTTACTTGGGAATACCATTTTTAACAACGCTGAGCGAAAAGTCGTTAGCAAGGCGGTTTCGTCGACGACTCGACGTGGCGTACAGCCTAGAAATTTAGGTTATGGGCATAACGTAGCTGATAAACGTTGATAGTTGATTCTCTGCCTGTGCTGCGGCTTCACTATTGCCAAATATGTACTTATAATGTAGGCACAATATCTTCAACAGTTGTAGTTTCCTCATATTTCCGCGCTAAATATATTAGCTTTTGAATTTGACAGTCAAAGTCAAGGCTGTCAGCTAGGCTGTAAGCTAACTCGACGCTGTAATTTTGATCGGAATACAAAAATCTATAGAAAAATGACAAGAAGCTCAATTTTGGGTAGTTCTGCGCCCTCCCGTCCAGCTTTGAGCGCTAGTTTAACTTTGGGAATACTCAATGGGTTTGCTGGGCCCATAACCTGATGGAATATAAGTAAAACAAGAGGTTTTTTTATTTAACTTGAACTACAGTTTTATTGAAAACTTTAAAACACAATGATAAATGTAATAAATTTTGTACACATAGACCAAGCAAACTTATGTGTTGCCAACCTAAAGGTATTACATTGAGTTATACCAACACTTTTTTCGTTTTTAACAACATTTTATACAAGTAAGAAACCGCATACCTTTATTTAGGTAATCTAAGTATATAGATTGTGATAAAGAAGCGATTGCTGAAGCTATTTTAGGTGATAATTTGACTCATGCAAATGCGATAAACGATAAAAAATATATAAATGGTTGTCCATGTTGGATTTTAGATCATTATTTTGTGAAGTCGTTCAACAAGAGTTTTATTTACCTGTTTTTTTTTATATTTCATCGATAAAATAGGTAAGTACTTTTATAACTATATTTATTATTGTTAAAATAAATTTGAGTTGGTGTTCCTTCTTCATTACGGCGGTTCATGGCTACAAAAGATAAATCCATTGAAACGTTGATAACTGGTTCATTTAGATAGATAGATGTTACTAGTTTACTAGGGTTTTGCCCGTGAAACAATCCATGTTCTTATTGAATGTTCTATACCCTTATTTATAGGAAAAATATTTAAAAAAATAAATGGCACGTCAAATTAAAGTAAAGGCACCTCTAACTCCTCGGTGTTTTCAACATAACTTAAAGGAACATAAGTATTTTTTGTGGGTTGACGTATCCAATAGGATAAAAACCCTTAAACAATAAAGATTAAAAAAAAAAAGTATTTTTTGTACCTTTCTGTAGAGTTGGTTATTTTTATAAGATATGTTATCTAAATTTTGAAATATTGAGTTTATTTTTGACAGTAAAAGTAAACTAAAAATTTTAAATTAGGTAAAAATATGAATAAGTCCGAGGCACCTTCTTCCGGTTTAAAAATCTTAATTGTGATGCATTTTTTTCTTAATTCCAAGTATACAAATACAAAGAAAAGGAGGTGGGAGAATGATACATGACGTTCAAAAAACAAGTCTATAGCTACCAAGAGCAAGAGTGCTAAGGGTTGTACTTTGTATACCTAATCTTCTTTATGGAATGGCAAACGACTGTTAAATAAAGCACTAATAGCGCTTATTGAAAACATTTAGATATGGTATTTCTTATTTTTGTAAAATTCTATGATTCTATTCTATATGGTCACGGTACCAAAATATTCGTGGGGCGGGGAACGTCTAGTAATATTCCTATCAGCCTAGACCTAATAAAGTTATTTTCTTTATTGGGGTAAGAATGCAATAACTAATTAAAACGGATATTGTATAACGATATTATTGGTGGGTACTATTTATTCAGAAACGATTGAATGTTAATTTTTTATTAGTAAACATGCATATTGTAACAAATAAAATAACCAGCTGCGTAAAATAATGAATACTCTGTATTTAACGTAAGTGAATACATCGGATATAGTTAAATATGTCGGAATAGTGATTTATAAAATTAAATCAAATTTTCTAATCGCGAGTATCAGAAAGTAAAAGATTTAAGCATCTATAACTGCAATACCATTTAACGAATGTATAATTCATACTCAAGATTACATCAAAACACATTAACAACTTAATTTTCTGTACTTAGTATTTCCAAACTACGAATTAATAAAGCAGACTATCTTTAACCTGCTTTAATAAGTAAACACGACGCCACAGTGTCACCTCGGAAATAGATTTTATATTTATAAAATCTATTTCCTAAAATCTATTTCTATTTTTATATTTTTAAAACTATAAAAAACCGGGCAAGTGCATGTCGGACCGTGTTCAGTGTAGGGTTCCGCAGCCTCGAATAATTGTATCTGCAGAAGAGCGTATGTTCATGGCACATACGCCCTTTTATTGAGAAACGCAGTTTTTAAGCAATAATTCAATGACAGTATATCCGATCACGTACGAAATATTTTTAATTTAAAGTATTTATGCGCTACCATTGTTTTTTTTTGGTCACACAGTTCAAAAGTAAAAGGGGGACACAATTTAGAACTTTCGGAGCGATTATTTCTAAAAATACTCAATCAAAAAAGTTTATTATTAAAACTTACCTTAAAATGTTTATAAAACCTGTCGAATGATGAGCCACACGTTGATGTAAGCTGAAAAAATGTTGCTGGTAAAAAATATAACACTTATAACATTTCAATCTAAACACAAACTCGCATAAAACGATCATATAAACCACTATTTAACAAATCGTACGTAAGTAAGTAAGTTTACTTACGCACAAAAAATACTTATAATTTAGGCGAAATGTCATGAATGCTTTCATATGGCGTTATCACGTAAAATTATCGTTCGTAAACCGACTGCACAGACAACCTTTTTATCGAAACCGCTGTCTCAGTGACGGATCACTAGTAGGTACATTGCTCATAGAAATTCATATAAATATGATAAATTTTATTAGCTAAGAATAATTACAAAATATATACTTACTAGCTGACCCGCGCAACTTCGTCTGCGTAAATTTTCACGTTTTTCTTCCTTTTTTTTTACAACATTTTTTATTGCTGCTCCGCTCCTAATGGTCGTAGCGTGATGTTATAACATATAGCCTTCCTCGACAAATGGGCTATTCAACAATAACATACATTTTGAATGCGGCCCAGTTGTTCCTGAGATTATCGCGTTCAAATAAACAAACAAACTCTTAGGGATATGAAAAATAGATGTTGGCCGATTCTCATAGATACCGGATAAACACAAAAAATTTCATCAAAATCGGAGAAGCCGTTTCGGAGGAGTATGGCAACGAAAACTGTGACACGAGAATTTTATATATTAGACTAGCTGACCCGCGCAACTTCGTCTGCGTAAATTTTCCCTCTTTTCTTTTTTCTTCCTTTTTTTTACAACATTTGTTCTTGTTGCTCCGCTCCCATTAGTTGTAGCACGATGTTTTATAGCCTATAGCATTCCTCGATAAATGGGCTATCTAAAAGTAAAATATTTTTTTCAATTTGAACCCGTAGTTTCTGAGATTATCGCGCTCAAACAAACAAACAAACTCTTCTCTCTCTTCTAATATTATAGTATAGTTATAAATGTTAGGGGTGGACAACCCTTATCACTTAGGGGCATGTATAATAGATAGTAATTTTCCCTTTTTTCTTCCCTTTATTTTATAACATTTTTCATTGCTGCTCCGCTCCTATTGGTCGTAGCGTGATGTTATAACCTATAACCTTCCTCGATAAATGGGCTATCCAACAATAAAATATATTTTCAATGCGGCCCAGTAGTTTCTGAGATTATCGCGTTCAAACAAACAAACAAACTCTTAGGGGGATGAAAAATAGATGTTGTCCGATTCTCAGACCTACCCAATATGCATACAAAATTTCATCAAAATCGGTGTAGCCGTTTCGGAGGAGTATGGCGAACGAAAACTGTTACACGAGAATTTTATATATTAGAAGATATATTATATTATAGTTTGAAAGTTTTTTAATAAGTTTTAATTTTAATTTTGTTTTCAGAATGCGGCGTCCTCCATACATTCATGTAGAAAATAAACAAAGCGGAGGCGGTGGCGGTGGAGGGGGCGGAGGGGGTGGTGGAGGTGGTGGGGGTGGAGGGGGCGGGGGCGGTGGAGGGGGTGGAGGGGGCGGTGGAGGTGGAGGAGGGGGCGGAGGGGGTGGAGGGTCCTGGTAGGGGCAGAGGAGGTGGAAAAGGCGTGATGGTAGTGGTGGAGGTCGCACTGGTTGAGAAAATGATTTATTTTAACTGTTGAATGTTATTTCATTATAATGGTTATTATTTATACCATCTGAAAAACTCATCAAATTTATAAATAAATAAAAATTACTATTACACTTTCGTTTGATTTGATGTGCGGGAGTACGGAGTTATGTGGTACTACCATGTAACTCCATATTCCTACACCCCTGTGGTACTACCATATTGACCGCATAATTGTAAACATCACGAGTCTGTACATGACCGAACTTTGTAAAAAAATTAACAAAATATAAAATAAAAAAACCCGCCTGCATAAAAAAGATGGAAACAAGATCCCCTACATAATTTTATAATTGAATAATAATAATTGCATGCAGGCATTATTGAATCTCGATGAACTTAGTAAAGTTACTCCGCTGCATGAAATTATATAATTATGAAGGAGATCTTGTTTTCAACTTTTTTGTGCAGGCAGGTTTTTTATTTTAAAATGCATCCTCATCATCAATTCGCGATTGAAGAAATCGATAGCCTAAACATAAACATCATTACTTGTAGAAAAACGATAAAATCCCCTGTACCACGTCATTTATTTGTTGTTGTGTGGTTTAACCGTTTGAATTTCATTGACTACTTTCAACTTAATTATGAGACAATGACATATCACCTGATGACATCAATTGGAACCGCGACGTAATACAAATAGCGTAAAAATACGTCAATTCGAATTTATCGACGTAGTATCACTTAAAAACGTAAATAAATCATTTTAAATTAATTTCAGCATAAATATGGAGCAACAAAATTATTTACCGATGAAAAACTATCTAAATAAGCAATTTCTACTTTGCTTTGCTTAATTATGCTTGATGGTTAGTACCTACGTAGCCTGTAAAGTTACGTTACACTCTTCAGGGATACATATCACACTCTTCAAGGATACATAGTTATGTATATCTTTTGCGTAGCTAATCAATCTTTGAGATACATTTAGGGCCTGCTAAAGCCTACAGGCTGCACAATTTGAACTCGATACTCACCGGGTCCCTACTGCCAGTAAAGCGTGTATTGAAATCCACGGAACTTTTTCAATCTTGCACATCCACAGATTTAAGGTTTTAAATTAAAAGTATGATTGAAAGCTTTGATTTGAAATTAGATTATGAAAGAACATGCCAGCTCTTTTAAAGTCAAACATGGACCTGTAGTTTCACGATCATTTGCGAATATTTATTGTAGATCCTGGGGGTAATTGCCATAATCGCCACGGTTGGCAATCGCAGTTAAGTAGATTACGCGAAACAAGGTTTGGCTGAGTCAAAAAAATATATGGAAAACTTAAATATATACTTTTTTTTTGTGCTCTAAACACAAAAAAAAAATGTGAGTAGCCAAAGAGGTCTTCTAGTATGTGACTTAAAAAACATATGTTTTAATATTAACACGTAAAAAATCTGGAAGTTTCAGAAAAATAAAACATAAAACACAAACATAAAACGAGGTGTCATCCTGTCACAGTCATGGCGTAAGGATATAAAAAATAATTTTATTATGAAAGAACATAACATAACACCTTACGTAGGAGTTAAGTCATGTATATCATTAGATATGGATTTATACATATTCATACATATTTTAAGTAATATCATTTTATGTTCTGTGTCTTTATATGTTTTATATCTATTTACAATAATAATAAAAAATGTGTAATAAAACTTACTTACATGTTTATTCTTCTTCTTCTTCTTCTTTTGGCAATGTAGCCAATGTGTTGGCTAATTCTGCCAATGTCAAGTGTCAGCTGTTTTGTCACATGCTCTTTGGTTTTCTTCAGAATCTTCAGATTCGTGTGTTGATTATGATTTCCTAATTCGGCTTTGGTCAGTGGCACCCTTGTATACCCTTTATATGTAGAAAGTATTGTACTTAGATAGACAAAGTTGATAAACGTAAGAAATTGTAAATAAAATAAATAAATGGGAAGGTAGAATAGGATTATAGGATAGATATGATAGGAATAAATAGGAAGAGACTATAATCTAAAATTGTTATTAGTAATAAATGTTGATAAAACATTGCGTACTTGTGGAGAGAAGTGGGTGAGGAGAGTACGGAAGTTTAGTGGAAGAGGAATGGACAACTTGTATAATTTTGTATAGAGATTGAAGGACTGGTTTTTTAAAGGACATGAGAAGAAAATATGGTCTAAGGTACCTTCATCGAGACCGCACTCACATAGCGAGCTATCACGAATACGAATTTTATGTAGAAAAACTGGAGTGCAACAGTGTCCTAGTCGTAACCTGCATAGTGTAGAGACAGTGCTCTTCGGAAGTTGTTTCGCTTTAGAAAACCATGGTTTTGATGGGATGGTAGGTTGAATTGCTGCATAATGTGCACCTTTTTGTTTTGAGCTGCATTCCCAGGCAATTGCCCAGTTAGCGTGCAAGTTTGCTTTAGCTTGATTTATAAGGTCATAATTTTGGATTTCATAGTATTTTCTGTCAATAATAATATTTATTGCAGCGAATTTAGCAAGTGAATCTACACACTCGTTGCCACTAATGCCGCAGTGACTTGGAATCCAACATAGGGAAATATTAAGCCCTCTTTTAAGACATCTTAACAAAGCAAATTTTCGTGTTCAAAATAATTTTGCTGCGAGTACTACTATGAAGTGGACTTTGTGTTATTGCTAAGAGGCTACTACGCGAGTCCGAAAAAAATACCGATTGTCCCACATTATGTGCCTCAATAAATGATACTGCCTCCAATATAGCCACGCATTCGCCTGTAAATACAGATGTTTCAGGGGGACATTGAAATTGAAAACCAATCTTAGAGTTTTGGTAATAGACTGCCACCCCTGTGCACCCCGTCGGGCTTAATTTTGATGCATCGGTGTAGAATAAGTCCCACCCATGCCAACTCCTTAAAGTCAGTATTAATTGTAGCCGAATCTTTACTGAGTGTGGTTCTCAAAAAGGTATCTGGTGTATAGTGGATGGCTTCATACGAGGAGGCAAAGAGGGGAAGTATGTCATACTGTTTTATATTTGATTTAAACAAATTTAGACCTCTATAACTATTTACTAGGAGTGGAAGTGTCTTATGACGCCAATATGTATTACTACAGTAACAGTCAAGTTCTTCTAAAATGTCTAATAAAGGATGGGAAGACAGGTAAAAAACTTTATATAAAAATCTATCAGCTAAATATTGACGACGTATTTGTAAAGGGGGATCGACACACTCAACCAGCTGTGCTATTCACAAAACATACAGCCTCGACCACAGCGCTGTCACAGCGACGAAAAACTCATTAGGTATTCCCATAAGTTAAACTAGCGCTCAAGGCTGGACGGGAGGGCGCAGAACTACGCAAAATTGAGCTTCTTGTCATTTTTCTATTGATTTTGGTATTCCGATCAAAATTACAGCGTCGAGTTAGCTTACAGCCTAGCTTACAGCCTCGATTTTAACTGTCAAATTCAAAAGCTACTATATTTAGCGCGGAAATATGCGGAAACTACAACTGTTGTAGGTACTGTGCCTACATTATAAGTACATAATTGGCCGCAGCACCGGCAGAGAATCAACTACCAACGTTTATCAGCTACACTATGAACATAACCTAAATTTCTAGGCTGTACGCCACGTCGAGTCGTCGACGAAACCGCGTTGCTAACGACCTTCCGAGCAGCGCTGTCAAAATCCCTATTCACAAGTAGCCATGTGCTCGACGACGATCGTCCTCTCGTCGCTGTTTCGTAGACGAGCTAGGGATTGATACAATTTTTTTCACAACATAATCTATTAATCTCGATTATGAGTTTTAAAGGTTTTAAAAGTATATTTAAAGTTTACAATTACTTATTTCTAAGAAGAAAGTAAAATTGTAAACTTATTATCAACTAATTTATTAAAAAAATCATTAAATTATTCATTTTGAAAGGCAAAACCTCTTTTAAAGTAAAAGTAAATGGAGAAAAATAAAAAAAACCGAATGTCAATCTTTGACAATTAAAAAGTCATATAAATAGATAACACTGGAGGCCGAGTATTGTATTAAGATTTATCATATTTGTTTTATTCCTTGCGTTCATTTAAATAACAAATATTGTATGTATAGCGATCGTCAAGAAGTTCTCTCCAGAACGGTTTTGTCTCGCCGGCAGTAGCAGCTTGCAGAAGCCAATTTTATAGGCAAAACAAAGTTGGAAGCGAGTCTTTCCCAGCTTAAATACCTATCGCGACCTATTGAGAAGAAGCGGGCGTTTGGAAAATGAAAAAGCATGAATAGTGTTTTGAAGACGTATAGGGTAGTCACCCTACTTATCACAACAAACATGTGTAATAGTGGCTGTGTTAAGCGACACAAAAATAACTTTAGTTCATTCGTTTTAGCTGAAAGACGTCCACTGCTGAATAAAGGCCTCCCCCAAGGACACAACGACCGAACAAGTTGGAAAAACAACTTAATGAAATATGAATTAAAAATTATTTTAAAAATGCAATTGTGTTTATATATTCATAACATGGAATTCTGTATTTGAGTTGTAAATTCATTTGAATATATGATTATATCACCTTTTAAGGTACAACTAGGATAGGTTACCTACCTACATAAAACAAAAATGAAATTGAAACCTATGTGACTAATATGTATGTAATCAGTAATCACGTTTCTAATCTATCTAGGTATATAAATAAAAATCAACGTTTGTCCTCTATGCATTGCACTATGATAAGCGTATTTGGCGAAAGCCACAGAACCACTAACGTTCTCGAGGCGTTTCTCACTCCAAAATTAATAAGCGCATCAACAAAAATACTGTGACAATTATGAGATTACTCAAAGTTCTGGAGCACATTCATACGATGGAGATGGTTCCAAAAAAGAGAAGAAAGTAGCAAATCATTAATGACAATTTCATTACCAGCGTGCAATTAGAACTTGTAAATAAAGAAATTTCAATTTCTACGGCGTACATACTTTACATATTGTATAAATAATATAATAATAATATCTTGGGACAACTCACACAAGGCTATCTGATCCCAAACTAAGCAGAGCTTGTACTATGGAAACCAGACAACTGATAAACATACTTATATATTTCTAAATACATACATATTATAGATAAATAACACCCAGACACAGAATAAACCATCGTGCTCATCACACAAAGTTTTATCCTGGGTGGGGATCGAACCCACGACCTCTTGCGTAGCAGTCAGATACACTCCCACCGCGCCACAGAAGCAGTCAAGAAAAAGATAAAGGACAGTACTTTAAATATTGTATAAAGGAAATATAACTGGAAGAATACTAAAACTACAATTTGATAATTCTTTTTGTACATATTTTGTAAATATAAAATTTACTAGATGACAAAGCTATTATTAATTAATGTCACACAACACTATTAGTTGGGGGTATCGTTTGATTTTAAAAGACCCACGATACCACCAGGGGTATCGTGGGTCCGAAGGGAAAATATCAACTAATAAATTTCTATAAGTTAATACATTAAATTTCTACATAACTTTGACTCCAAAATGGTAGATTTTTTCTTTTTTAAAGAGCATAACGTTTATTTAATCTCCCTTTTTTTTATTTATTTATTTATTTGTGGATCATAGGTAAGTTACAGATGATATTAATTACATGGTGTAGTGCACTATGTCCTACCGTTAAGGTATACAAAATTAGCTCAAAGAATGTCAGAATTGAATACACCAAAATTTCAAATTATTTCAATTATTACAATTTCAATAGATTAAATTACAGGTTCAAATTAAACAATATTATATGCTAATATTATTATCCGACACATAAGCCTTAACAGTGTAGTATGCCTTATTTACTAAAAGATTAATTACATTATTCTTAAACAAATTTATATCACTATTTTCCAAGAAATTTAGGTAATTTATTATATATTTTTGGTGCCATGCCTAAAAAGTTTTTATCGTATATTGCCTTTTTATGTTGTCTATGTCTAATTTTATAGCTATTCCTTGTACTGTTTAGTGTGTCATTTAAGTGAAGATTGTTTTTAACAAACATTACTACTTCATATATATATATAGACATGGCAGTGTTAATATACTCGTACGTAACCTTATAAAGTGAGGTATACAGCTGTCTGTACTTTTTATTCTACATACTGATCTAAGACATCTCTTTTGGGCTTTAAATACAGTCTCAATATTTGTAGAATTGCCCCACTTGCCATATCGCATAGTGGATGTGACGTATGCATGATATGCTGTAAGTAGAGTCTCCTGGTTTACTATCTTAGACAAATTGTACAGAGCATATGAGTACTGACTTAGTCTTTTGGTAACATTATCCGTTTGAGTTTTCCATTTCATATCGCTGTCTAATTCGAGCCCTAGAAACCTAGTTGATTTTGCTTCGGAAATAACTCTATCATCATATGTTATCCGTGGTTTTACGTGATTTGTCTTTTGTTCAAATGACATTATTTTAGTTTTCTCTAGGTTTATCCGAAGATTATTTGCCGTTACCCAATCAACCAATGATTTAAGACAGTTATTAATCTCTCTTTCGAGTGTTACATAATTATTGGAACTAAATAGTACAGTACTGTCGTCTGCAAATAACACCATTGAATGATATGTTACTCTAGGCATATCGTTTATGTAAATTAGAAAGAGTAGTGGTCCCAGTATACTACCTTGAGGTACTCCGTACTTTGTTAGTCTTTGCCTGGAAATGTATGATTTTTCGGTTTTAGATTTAATACAGATCTTGTTGATGGATGTGATTTGTTTCCTATCTGTCAAATATGATTTTAAGAGGCTATGAGCGTTACCTCTAATGCCATATCTTTCTAGCTTATTTAAAAGTCTATTGCGGTCGACATAATCAAAAGCTTTGCTCAAGTCCATGAATAGAGCTGCTACAGGTTTTCTATTGTCTATATTGCTAATGATTATCGATTTTTTCATTTAATTTATAAATTGCCATGTTAATATTTTTGTTTTTTCTAAAGCTGTATTGTTCATTAACTAAAATATTATTTTCTTCTAAAAATGAGTACATGTTATTATAAATGACTTTTTCCAATATTTTTGAAAATATTGGAAGTAAGGCAATCGGTCTATAATTAACTGGGTCCTCTATGTCACCTTTCTTATGTAAAGGTTTTATTACAGAGAGTTTTAGTCGCTCTGGAAATACGCCCCATTCTATGCATGCGTTAAAAATGTAGCTGAGTATGGGCGCTATGATATATGATACAGATTTGATTATTTTGGTTGTGATACCATCGTATCCACAACTATTTTTATTATTTAAAGAACCAATTATTTTAATAATGTCGTTAGGAATTGTAGGTGTTAAGAATATTGAATTGCAATTTGTGTTAAATGTCATATAATTATTATTACTGTTAAAATTTGATATGTCAATTTGATCAATAAAGTAGTCATTAAAAACTTGAGCTATGCATTGTGGATTATTTATAAATTCATTACAAATTTTAATTCTGTTTATTCCTTCTATCGGCTTATTACTTTTATTAACATTTATTATTTGCCATGTTGCTTTGCTCTTGTTCCGAGCATTAATTATAAAATGATTTATTCGTGCCTTTTTTGTTAGATGAATTATGGTTTTTAGCTTTTTCGAATATATTTTAAAACTATTTTTATTTTTAGAATTGGGAGTTTTACGAAACTGCCAAAGCATTTGACGTTTGCGCTGGCAACACAATTTAATTCCTTTACTAAGCCAATTTACTTTTTTTTCTGCACTTATTTTTATTCTCATAAGCAGAAAACACATATCATAGTAGCATTTAAAACTGTTATAGAACTTGTTGAATGCTTCATTTGGGTCACTAATGTTGAAAATATCATTAAAGGACAAACTTTGTAAGCATTTTTCAAACTTGGAAGTATTCTCATCGCTATATTTCCGCTTTAATACGTACCAGTACGGAAGGACACTAGACGCCTTAACAGGACATCTTATAATTTGCGCGGTGTGATCTGATACACCCAACTCGGTAATTACACATTTACTACCCCGGATGTTATGAATAATATTGTCTATGCAGGTGCCACTACATAAACGTGTGGGTTCGCGAACTCCTACTGTCATGTTATAGCTATTCAATATATTTTCAAATTCGAGAGAATTATTACTATTTTTTAATATGTCTATATTGAAATCTCCACATATTATAACCTTCTATTTACGTACAAGGCATATTTCATTCAAAATACTATCTAAATTGTTAAAGAATGTACTTATCGATTTTTATCAAGCTTTGGAGGTCTGTATATGCATAGTATAACGATTGAATGAGACTGCAATTCAACTGCACAACATTCTATTAGGTTCGGTATGCACCATTTTTTTACGTCATAAACGTGGCTCTTATGACATTTTTTTAATAGTATACATGAACCTCCATGTCTTTCGTTCCTGGAATAATATGTAGAGAGTGTATAATTTAGTATGTATAGATGTTGATGATCATCATTTTTCATGTTTGTTTCTGTGATACATTAAACATCCATAGAGTTTCCTTCGTGTACGTAATTATTTAAATGTAAGCTTAGAATGTCCGATTTATTAATCAAGCCGTTTATATTTTGGTGCAAAATAGATATATGTATGTTTATACACGAAAAAGAGAATGATTATTAGTTGTATCAATATCTGTTTTAGTTACTGAATCATTTATTAATACTTCGGATTTATTACTATTAGTAATAAATCAATATCTGTTTTAGTTACTGAATCATTTATTAATACTTCGGATTTATTACTAATAAGAGGGAAATAGTTTAATATAGATTTTTGAAACATTTTAGTCTTAGGTGTAGCTATTTTGGGATATTTACCCTTTTTATTAATAAGTACTCTATTTGTTAGACAATTTTGGCTGTAAGTCAGATAGTCAATTTCAGTATTTAGTTTAAAGCTAAGTTGTTTCAAATAGTATCTGTTGTCTTGTCTAGGATAGTAAATACAGTAAAAGTTTGTATGACAGATAAATTTACAGTTTGAAAAGTTTTGAGTTATCAGTTTAAGACCTTGATTTAGAACATGCTCGTTAAGGTATCGATTACTCTTTCTCTTTATCACAACAAAACCACAGAAATGAGAAATAATTATTGATAAAATGCATTTCCTAGTAAAACACCATTTTTCTTGATTTCCTACTTACTCAAGGATAGACAATTTAATAAAAAAAACGGGGCAAGAGCAAGCCCTTAGCCAAGGTTCCGCAGTCTTAAATAATTGCATCAAAAAAGAGAAGAAAAGCAGTTTTTCGGCTATAACTCAATGACAGTATATCCGATCATGTCCGAAATAAGTTTAAAGTATTTGTTAAGCGCTACTTTTGTGATTTTTTTATATTTTTTGGTCACATGATTCAAAAGTTAAAGGGTCATATTTATCTCAGTTCAGACGTGTCGGATTTCCACTTCATCAAACAAAGAGATTGAAGGCATAGAGAGTGCAAGACCCAGATGTGCAGATACAGCTTGTACAGACACTTTTGTGTTTTTTGCGTAGTTGGCTAGTTGTATGCTGAGATTGGTCACCACAACCTAAATCTTTTAGGATACCATTATGTTACTTTTATAACCAGTGGTGATTGAAATAAAACAAATCATTATGTGACACGCAAAACAAATAATTATTTTGCTAGTTAGGTACTGGATTAATACTGCCTCTGTGGCGCGGTGGCAGTAAGTCCAACTGCAAGAGGTCGTCGGGTTTGATTCCCACGACCTCTTGACGAATACACAAATCTGACAACAAGCTCGACGTTGAGTAGTTCTGCGTCCTCCCGTCCAGCCTTGAGCCTCCTTGAGCGCTAGTTTGACAGCGGAACACCATACTCGTAATTGTTTTTTGTCACCGTGGCAACGCCGCATAGTGGGTCAGTCCGATGAAAATTTTGGAAAGGTTTTAGACATCTATTCTAATATTATAAAACTAAAGAGTTTGTTTGTTTATTTGTTCGTTTGAATTTTTCAATTCGTACCAGTAGTTCTTGAGATTATCGTATCTCAGGAACTATGGATTCGAATTGAAAAAATATTTTATCGTTTGATATACCATTTATCGAGAAGGGCTATAGGCTATATAACATCATGCTACGACTACGTG
Source organism: Herminia tarsipennalis (assembly GCA_945859575.2). NCBI lineage: Eukaryota > Metazoa > Arthropoda > Insecta > Lepidoptera > Erebidae > Herminia > Herminia tarsipennalis. The sequence goes on from OX243835.2 coordinate 15,126,737, forward strand.
CTGCTGTGGAGCAGCAATAAAAAAGGTTGCACAAACAGGGAAAATTTAGTTAGTAGTTTATTAACGGAACTAATGGGATCAGATTTCCCATAAGTTAAGTTAACGGAACTAATGGGATTCAGATTTCCCATAAGTTCAGTTAATGGAACTATTGTTTAAAATCCCACTAGTTCCGCCGTGGAACTTCTTCCACGCAACTACTGGAAATAAATCCCCTTTTCAAATTGCCAATGTTTTACAATGTTTCTTTGTTTATCTAATATATAAAATTCTCGTGTTACAGTTTTCGTTGCCATACTCCTCCGAAACGGCTTGACCGATTTTGATGAATTTTTTTGTGCTTATCCGGTATCTATGAGAATCGGCTAACATCTATTTTTCATCCCCCTAAGAGTTTGTTTGTTTGTTTGAACGCGATAATCTCAGGAACTACTGGGCCGTATTGAAAAAATATTTTATTGTTGGATAGTCTTTTTATCGAGGAAGGCTATAGGTTATAACATCACGCTACGACCAATAGGAGCGGAGCAGCAATTAAAAATGTTGTAAAAAAAAAGGGAAAATTTACGCAGACGAAGTTGCGCGGGTCAGCTAGTAATAAATAATAATGTCACCGTATAACCAAAAAATATGAAATAAATTACAAAGATAGCGCTACTTTAATAAATACTTTAAACTAAAATTATTTTGCATAACATCGGATAAACGGTATATCCGATGTTATGCAAAATAATTTTGAGTATAATAACATTGAGTTATTGACAAAAAACTGCCGTTTCTCAACAAAAGGGTGTAACTGCCATGAACATACACTCTTCTGCTGATGCAATTGTTCAAGGCTGTGGAACCCTACACTTAGCACGGTCCGACATGCTCTTGCATGATTTTTATTTACATAGATAGATTAGCGGCCCGCTCCGGCTTCGCACGGACTTTTCTCCACTAAACATTATCCACATATACGCAGTTTTCATAAGGATAAAAAAAAATAGTCTATGTTACTTCGAGATAATGCAGCTTTGTAAAGGAATTTTTGAAATCGGTCCATTAGTTTTTGAGTTTTTTCATTATATACAAAATAATCTTTCCTCTTTATAATATTAGTATAGACTGTTATTTTCCTCCGATAAACGCGTGCGATCACTGCTAATTATAAAGTGCTTTATGCGCTATAGGCACGCGCCTCCGGCCCCCCGGTCGGTGCCGCCGCAACCGCTATGTCCCTGCATCTTGAATCTGTAATATCTTCGAAAATATTTAAATTACCTGGAAAGAGCCATATTGATCTATATTAAATTCACAATGTATGTAAGGTACTCAATTGGATAAGGATTAATGCTGTATTGTCTAAAGTCATTACCTATTTCTCGTAAAAAAAAAAAGTAAAAAAATGTTATTGTGGGTTATCCTTAAGAAATAGACATATACCCTCGCGGACTTTTTTGGAGAGCTTTCTAAGGTGTTCTATAGTACATTATTTTGATCTATCTTGTAGGGTTTATCCAGGGTTTGCAATGTAAACCCGAAAAGTGTTTATGTTTATATATTTTATGTGTATGTTTAGAAACCTTAAAAATTATCAGTGTTTCTCTACTATATTATGCATGTTTTATACATATAAATCTCCCTCTTTTCCTCTATCTATTAAAAGACATTGCATCAAAATCCGTTCCGTAGTTTCAAAGATATAAGCATACATAGGGACAGACAGCGAGTAGCGATTTTGATTTATACTATGTACTGATAGTGAAGTGATAGTGATGTAATGATTAGGAACAAGGTGACTAGGTATATGTAAACACACATAATTAGTTGATTTAATGTTTTGCTTTTATGTAACCTACTTGTTGTATATGAATATTGCTACTGTTATTTTTTCTTTCCTCCGATCGTTTTATTTGGTAATGGCTCGCACATTCTGTACATCGGCATCAGCTATCACCTATTTCTTATATATATTTCACTTTACCTAAATGCGGAGCTGTGAAATGTAAGTATGCCGCAATTTTCACAACACATTGCTACTACGTTGTAGGTACCCTAAAAAATCATATATTCAAACCCTGACCCAGTTCAAATAAAGATTTTCATTTATACATAAATATGTCCATGTCATGGAAATATAAACACAATTGCATATAAAATATTAATTTTAATTCATATTTAATTAAGTTGTTTTATCTTGTCCGGTCGTTGTGGCGATCCTATATTCAGCAGTCTTTCGCTTAACACAGTCACTATTACACTTGTTTGTTGTGATAAGCAGTTCCTGTTCTCAACAGCTTGCAATAGGTATTTGAGCTCATCCCTATAAAATTGTCTTCTGTGATTTGTAGTGCAGATTAGACAGAACCTTTCTGAAGAGAACTTCTTGACGATCGCGATACATACAATATTTGTTATTGAAATAAACGCAAGGAATGAAACAAATATGATAAATCTTATTACAATACTCGCCCTCCAGTGTTATCTATAACATTATTTAATTTTATTGTCAAATAGTGACATTCAGTTTTTTCTTTTCACTAGTTAATACGAGTAAAGAGGAATTAGCCTTTGAAAATAAATATTTAAATGATTTTTTTATTAAATTTATTGATAATAAGTTTACAATTTTACTTTATATTTAGAAATAAGTAATTGTAGACTTTAAATATATTTTTAAAACCTTTAAAACTTATAATCGAGATTAATAGATTATGTTGTGAAAAAAAATGTGTCAATCCCTAACTCGTCTACGAAACAGCGACGGAAGGGCGATCGTCGTCGAGCACATGCGCTGGGAGGAACGTCGTTATCAAAGCCGCGTCGACGACGACTCGACGTGGCGTACAGCCTAGAAATTTTGTTTTTTGGGAATAGCACTGCTGGAATGCATTAATTGGTGTCGATTTCATAGCGCCAATGATTAATCTCAGTGCTTTGGCCTGAACCCTGTCTAGTCTACTTAATGCTTCTTTGTTGCATGGTTCTAGCAAAAAGGAACAATAATCCAATACACTTCTGATTACTGCATTATAAACCAGTTTTAAAGTATATGGATGCGCTCCCCACCAAACACCTGATAGAACTTTGAGGATAGAAAAGTTGCGTTCATATTTTTTAATAATATAGTTGATATGATTAATACCCGACATCTTTGAATCTAAAATAACACCAAGAAATTTTGCACTCTCTTTTACAGGAATTACTTGATCATCATACATTAAATTGAATTGAGGAATGATGCGCTGTCTGCTAAAAATAACAGCTGTACTTTTTTGTGCTGTCAGAGATAAACCATGTCTAATGTTATATTGGTTCAGAGAGGACAAAGATACCTTCATTGACTGCACAATATTGTGAATTGATGAACCACAGATGTATAACGCAATATCATCTGCATGTTGTAATATTTTGCAGTCGTAATTAAGGCAAGTAGAAATATCTGCAGTGTAAATATTATATAAAATGGGACTGAGAACCGATCCTTGAGGGAGGCCTCTCCATACCATTCTCCGTCCAAGCTCTATATTTGGAATTCTTAGTTCTAATTTACGATTTGAAAGAATGTTGTAAATTATTTGTATGATTAATGATGGGATATTCATTATGTGTAATTTATGTATAAGAATTGGGACGAGAACAGAATCATAAGCAGAAGATACATCTAGAAAAACTGCAATGACGGAATTATTCTTACTGAGAGCTAACCTTATGTCTGAGGTCAGAATGCTTACACTGTCAGTTGTACTTAATCCTTTTCTAAAGCCAAATTGGCTTTTAGGTAGTAATTTTCTGCTCTCAATTAACCACTCTAACCTGTTTTTAATTAAATGTTCCAAAATTATAAGTAGTATAGATGAAAGAATAATAGGTCTGAATCCATTACTATCATTGCAATCTTTTCCAGGCTTCAATAAAGGAATTACTATTTGTGTTTTCCACTCTGAAGGAATGAACCCATGCTTAAAACGGTAATTAGCCAGGTCCTAAAAGTAGAGACGGAGCTTTTGGGCTCCCTTGGCAATAAATGAGTAGGGGAAGCCATCAATTCCCGGTGCAGAATCATGAACAAGTGCTAATACAGTATTGAGTTCTTCTATGGTGAACGGAAGATTCATGGAAACATTAATGTCAATGGAAGAATGTATTAGGGGTCTTAAATTGCACTCATCCTTGGAGGGAACATAAGGAGGAGCCAATTTATTGAAAAAGCTGACAGCTACTGTCTCTGTAAGTGTATTTACATTAGGAGAAGTAAAACTTCTCCTAAATCTCTTAATTTTATCCCAGATTATGTTATTTGGTGTTTGTGGGTTTAAGGATAGACAAAAAGCTTGCCAACCTTCTCTTTTCTTTTTTCTAAAAAGTTTTCTGGACCTAGCAGTCACTTTTTTAAATGTCAGAAAGTTATCCATCGTCATATGGCTGTGCATTCACTGTCCCACCATGGTGGGGAAGGAATTTTACTGTTTAATTGTTTTTTTACAGAAAAAGTTTTGAAGCTCTCTTCTGCATTAATAACTGTGATTTTGGATAAAGATGAGATTTTATCTTCTAGAGACTTGGAGTATGAATCCCAGTCTGCTGTATGTAGTCTATATCTAAGCAAGGGAGGCAAAGTATCTATGGGGGTATGTTTAGAGGGAATTTTTATTATTATGGGATAGTGGTCACTACCATAAGAGTGCTCTAGAGTGTACCAATTGAATAAAGTAGCTATGTTAGTAGAACAAAAGGAAAGATCTATGCAGCTTTTATTTTGACCTGGAGCAGATACGCGTGTGCGACTACCATCATTGAGGACACATAGATCAAGATCATCTAAAATATCCACTAGTCCTTCACCAAAGCTGTCACAGTGACTTGAGCCCCACCTATAGTGATGACAATTAAAGTCTCCCATTACCAAAATTGGTCCACTTAAGCTACTAAACAAATTTTTAATTAAAATTAAATCCTGCATGTGAGGATGAGCAATATAAAATGAAACATAAGATATATCCTCTATCTTAGCGGCGATAACATTAATGTTGTCGCCCATAAAGGGTAAAGGAATAGGAGAGAAGGGTACTTTGTTATTAATTAACAAATCACACCCTCCATAACCATGTGCTCTGTCGTGGCGAATACAATTATAATATGGGACTCTAAATATGTTTCTGGGTGTGAGCCAAGTCTCCGCCACACTACAGACCATTGGTTTGTGTTGAGTAATTAGGAAAGCTATTTAATGTTTTTTATGAGGCGCGCTCCTCACATTCCACTGTAATAAAGTTATTGGATGGAACATGTTGAATTAAGTTTAAAATTGAGTTTAGTTTGTTGGCAACGTGGTCTGGTATTGGTTGTATAGAATTTGCTAAGATGTTTGTAAAATTAATATTATTTGATTAATAATGTTTTCTGTACTATTATTGATATTGGTCGTAATAGGTTGTGTGCCTCCTGTGGGCAAACCACAACCATTTTTTGATGGGGCAAAAGAGTAATTATTAATAACATTCTGATGTTATATCCAGGAGAAGAAGCAACACGTGTTTTGGGGTTACGGAAAGTAGTTTTTTTTGTAGCCCTTATGGGAGGGGAATTTGCAGTAGGGAAATATGGCAATGAATGTTTAATAGGGGAAAGTTGTGAGGAATGTGATATAGAAGATGATACTGATTTTAAAGTCTCTGAAAAGGATGTTGTGACAGGAGGAAAGAGTTTAGATGCTTCATAGTAAGATAATGCCTTTGCTGACATTGCTATTTTTATATTTTTTTGTCTACCTAACTCTGGGCAAACCGAGTCATTAGCAAAATGCTTGCCGCTACACAATATGCAAAAGCTTTCATTTTTTAACCTACTACAGCTTTCCCCTGCATGGCCATGTCCACATTTGTAACACCGTGGTTTAGACCTACACTGCGCTTTAGTGTGTCCAAACCGACAGCAATTGTAGCATTGTATGGTAGGGTATACATACTGCTCTACTGGTAAGGCTGAGTAACAGCAAAAAACTCGTTTGGGTAATACTTGTCCATCAAAAGTTAGCACTACCGTCTGAGTGGGCCTCCATTCAGTGATGCCTTCTACAGTTACCCGTCTATTCATTCTTCTAACTTTTAAAATAGGACCACAACCAATAGGTACATTTATGCTTTCAATTACTTCCTCATCCGTCCAATCAACTGGGATATTACGAATTATGCCCATACGAGAAACATTAAACTGTGGGACACTGGCAGTGTATTCCTTATTGCATAAAACAGGATGTATTAAAAATTAAGATAAGATAAGATAAGATAAATTTATTATTACGAAAATATTTTTTACAAAAACATATACATAAAATTAAGTAGCAGATACATAATAACGTCTATTAATAATATCTTAGAACAACACACACGGTCATCTGATCCCAAACTAGGCAGAGCCTGTACTATGGCAACCAGACAATTTGAAAATTGTTAGCATCTTGGTAAGATCTAAATTCTATGGATATTCTATTTCGTCCTATTCTTTTAACTCCGTCTTTTAAGATGTTATTAATATTATTACGCTTAAGAAGCAATCCAAATTTAATGGGGTGCAAAGTTGAGGCAGTCGTTTGGTCATCATTTACTTTGGATATATGGACTATAAATGGTGGGAGATCGCTATCTTTGTATTTTTGGCGTGTCATGGGATTTTTCGGTAATTTATTTGGCCTATTATCGTCTGTTTTTGCAGTTCTTTTAATTGTTTTCCTTTTATGACCTTCATTATCTACAATATCCATTTGTTCGGATTGGGATGCTGATGTGGTTCCGGAATCCGGAGGGTCAGGATCGGGTGGTTTATTAGGATCCATTATATGAAATTAAATCGTACTCACCGACTCGCTGATGTTTTATTTATATGTACAAATAGAAAAATAAACTAAACTACTAATTATACTACGATAAAATATTTAATTAAGAAAAAATGGCGGGAAACCCAACTACCCCGTTTCAAGTTCGCGCCGAAAGTCCAACATGTTTATTACTTACTATGTATTTTAAGCTTCAAATTTACTACTACTTGAACTGTCAAAAGTTCAGAAACTCATTCTTCAAACATTCAGAATGTCAATGTCACAATGACAAACATTTAGATACAAATCTTTTGGATTCCATTATTAATTTCTGTTTTGTGTTTGTACCGAATCCTGCCAATTATTTTTTTATATAAAGTAATCAATAACATGTAAAAAGTAAACATAAACATGTTTACTTTTTACATGTTATTGATTACTTTATTTTATTTATATATTTTTTTGTTTCTTTTTGTTTTTTTTTTTAATTTAAATGTTTTAGATTTCATATTTTATTTTTACACTCAAATAGTGGGTGGAGAGAACTTTCTTTTTGTTTTTGTTATTATTTTAAAGATATTAATTTATGGTTTTTATTAATTTATTATTGTAATCATTTTATCTCATATGACGGATATTGCTTCAAGTGACACTGAAAGTTTTCACTCTGTCGTCAGTAACGTCAATGACAGCTTTATCAGTATACTGTCTCTTAATAAAACACTTCAAGCCACGTTCTCCGATGTCCCTAAGAATCATAATGTGGTCCATATAAACGCCCAGAGTATTCCCGCCCATTTTTCTGACATGCTGGCCAGTTTTGACTGTAAGAATATCCATGCAATTCTTGTTACCGAGTCATGGTTAAAACCTTGTCTCCTATCTGGCTCTAACACTATACCTGGCTACCAACTGATCAGGAATGATTGTTCCGCGGGTGTCGGTGGTGGTGTTATTCTTCTCTATACCGGCGTACACAAATTCCTTACCGCAAAGTAGACATGTCCGAGCAACCACCTCCGACAACAACAGGCGAACAACTTTTTCTAGAACTGGAAATCAATCATATCTAGTGATTCGTAAAACACAACCTCGTATTCTTTCGCAGTCGGTTAACATGGACAAAATCAGTGTAGTGTGCAGTGACCCTAACTTTTCGAGAAGTACAAAAGTAAGGGTGGATGAAGATTCATCGGCCTGACGGAGTCTTAACATCGCTGCGACAGTCCGCTTGTGACCACGGCCGGTGCAACCTGGTCGAAGCGTCAAGCAATTTTAAGGTAAACAATGCGCGTTAATTCCCGTATAATAAATAGTTATAACATTGGATATTGGAAAACAAAGACAAGACACAATCCTTAAACCAATAGATCTCAATGCACTTAATATGCATTTCTCCTCTTCGTCTGATTTTAATAGTTCTATTAAAACGAAACATTAAATCATCTTTCATCTCTTGCATCACCCAACTACTCCTCTTTTGTCTTGTATCAATTTACTGATTGTGATGTTGCAATTGTTGTTGGAAGCCCAAGGATGATTTAGCCTACAGATTGGAACCGATTGCCTCAAATTATCTTTAATGGTACACATATAACGTTAAGGAACAGTATAAAAATTCTGAGTAATATTGATCGCACGTTATCTTGAGGTCTCCAGCTGAAGAAAGTTAGTCGCAAATTATTTGGATCTGCAGGGTCCTTACTCCTAAACTTTTTGGCCGATTACTACTAAAATTGCGCTGGCGCAGTCTCTTCTTCTACCTGTACTTGACTATGCTGACGCCATAATCTCGACCTTACCAAGGCGCAACTTTCTAGACTTGAGCGCCTCAAAAATTTCTGTATTACATTTATATTTGGTTTGCATAAATATGATCATGTTTTCGAATCCCGCAACGTGCTTAAGTGGCTCCAAATACAATGTATACTTTATTTTTTTTATATTAGTATACAAGGAAGTATATATATTATTTTTATTATTTGTATCTATGACAAATAAACGTTTTTTCTTCTTTCTTCTTCTTCTTCTCTCGCGATATCTCACCAGGGGGAGGCAGAGGGTCTAAAATTCGCCAAAATTGCCTCACGTAATTTATGGGAGATCAATTATCGCAATAAAAACTATTCTATGTCTTTTCCCGAATCTTAAACTATCTCCATACCAAACTTCATCTCAATCGATTCAGTGACATAAGCATGAAAAGATAACAGACAGATAGACAGAGTTACTTTCACATCCATACTAATATTATAAATGTGAAAGTAACTCTTTGTGTCTGTCTGTTACCTTTTCTGCTCAAACAGCTAAACCGATTTAGATGAAATTTGGTATGAAGATAGTTTGAGTCCCGGGGAAGGACATAGGATAGTTTTATCGCGATAGCCGACATTCACGCGGGCGAAGTCGCGGGCGAAAGCTAATAGCAAAAAAATAACATTGGTAATTTTGTATGGGAAAAAAATGTTCTGAAGATTGATTTAAAATTACCAATGTTGATTGTTTTGACTGACAGACAGACAGACATAGTTACTTTCACATTTATTATATTAGTATGGATTCCTTTGGGTTTTTTCTTCACCTGAATGAAGGCGAATAAAACAAAAAAAAGAATGATTAAAATCGGTAAATTTGTTCTCTAGTCGGTTCGTGTCATAAAAATATCTGAATATTTTTATGACACGAACCGACTTGCACGACGTGGCAACGTTGCTCACGAGACGACATTTACTATTATTTTAATACATAGGTACCTACTGTATTCATTGGTATTGTACCTACTCAATTGATAAACATGATATGGCATGACGTTTAATCATATTGACGTAGGTATTTTGACGGGAGTTTCACTTGTAAAATTACTTTTGTTTTATGGAGTAAGATGGGCTGCTTTTTGCCCCGGTTAAACGTCTAGGTACATCACGCGGGAACGGGAATTGATCGTACGAATTCGCGGGTGTCCACTAGTTTAAAAATCGAAGAAGTCTAAACACCTCGTCTGAACGATCCTAAAAACGAAGGGAACTAAACTCTACAGATTCAGTAAACACCCAACCTTACACAAATTATTATTCCGACACAGTATCAATTCGAATCAGTCGATTTAAAATCGATACCCTGTTGAATGAATGATGTCTTGCTATTCTGTTTACGGTAGGTACATCACTAAAACGCTCGCGTGATGTCATGATGGGGATAAAGTAGCATGGTCTGTTTTCACACTGTTACAGGTACATGTGGCATCTAGGTAGATCTAACGTCTTTGGGCTAGCGTCTCCTGTCGACAAAGTTACGATTGTTTACAGCGATTGGCGTTCAAGTATTAATGAGGCAGTAGACGTTATCCTTGCTTAATTGATTGTTGAGTACAGTTCTAGTTGCAGTGTATCCCCGCAAATTGTTTGTTATTGTTTTGCAGCAGTAGACATAATCCCCGCTGGTACTAGTACCCAGAGCAGCTCTTTCTTCTTTACGCTATGTGCAACGTCTCAATGCTGCTGGTGAAACCCGCTTTGTGAGAAGCCAAAAGCGGCGATTTGGACACGCAACCTGGATACATAGCATCAATTTTTTTTCAAGGACCAAATATCCAGTTACTCTCGAAGTATAAAAATGTCGGGGTTTTCCCAAGATACACCAAATTACTATTTGTGTTCTAAAATGAATTATTGTAAAGTAAATAGGTATTGTTTAGTTAACTGAGTCGCACCGTTTGCACGTCACAGCTGTTTTATTACGACTGCTAATAAATTGTCGATCTACTGACATCAATAGATTCCACTCGATGGATAACGTTATCTGTTGCTCGAAATGACGTATCGAATGTTGAAAGTTGCCATCCAACGATTTTTATTATATATTTGTCCAGAAAGAGCCGGTGGAATGGAACTACATACCTATTTAATATATCTCGGACTAAGTACTTCATATAATCAGGATCGAATTTAACTTACAGATAAATACGTTTAATCCTTTTAATATCACAGCGCCATATAATTCCGTGCGACGTAGAAGTGTTCAACTTACTTAGTGAGTGATTAGATTAGCCTTTGAAGTAAATAAAAACCGGGGATCTCCCCGCGTATAAGGCTCGATCAACCGTTTGACCTTAATACGTTAAAAATTGTGACACATAGACCCATTTACTACAGCAAACAAAAAAATATTTTATTGTACATTGCCTTGGTGAACCCATTGTATATAGCCTTCTCACAGGAAAGGTGTCCGACATAGACTTAGTTAGTATATCCCAAGTCTATGGTGTCCGACCTCTTTTTGTCCGTGCTCATGGGAATCAAATGAATAACACTCAAAATATAGAAAACCTCTAACACAAATAAAACACACAATTTAATACAACAAGCACTTCATCTCGGTATGTTTGAAAGAACAAGAAGCAACTCTCACGGTGCAATACCTACAGAAATTAAAAAGCTTATAGTTAAAGGTAGTAGTAGGACCTATTGAAAAGTTAATAGTAACCCAAACAGACTTCAGTGACTAGGAAGATACAAACAAAAATGAGTGGCAGAGAGATAAAATCCCTACTAAACCAAAAAAGGAAAAAAAACAGTCCAATAAAACAAACAAAAACAAAAGAGTATTTCTGAATTTGTTAAATCAACTAAGAACAGTTTTGACATACTTGATGATGAAACCATTTGGGCTCAGGAAACCAACAAACAAGAAAGAATTTATGTCTCTAAACCAAAGCATATATTTGTTACAGGCGTAATTAATATCGCATCCGTTAAGGAAGTACTAAACAAAATTCTAGACAATGATCTTTAAACCATGACCACACTCAGATCTGGACACATAATAAAAATCATGCCAAAAGACATCCAAAAATACAAAATTATTAGAGAACATTTCATCGCCAACAATAAGCATACTGAGTGGTTCTACAAGGACTTCACGCTTCAGAAGATGAAGGAAATAACTAGAGAATTGGGTCACATTAGGTATAAAGTAAGACAACATTAGATATAGATCTACAAAAGAACCACTTCGTATATTGAAGACTTGGAGCTGTGGCTCCAGGTCTTCAATATACGAAGTGGTTCGTACTTAAATAACTGAAAATTATAATTAAAGCATCTTATAAGAAAAAATAAATTATACTATGTAAAAGGTGTCAAAGATTGGACCACACAAAATCAATGTTTCAGACCTTTTTGACGTGTCAAATGTAGTAATGAGGTACACATATTTTTGAACAACTCCGAGACCGGCGCCGTGCACCGCTCTCGGTTCCGGTAGTACATGTTCATTGAACATGACCTTGGTTTTATCCAAGTTCATCCGTAGGCCGATGCGTACAGAGGAGTCAGCCATTCAGCAACCGTTGCAGGTCCTGCAGCGTTTCCGCCATGATAATAATGTCATCTGCAAATCGCAAGTGAGAAATGTATTTACCATTGATGTTGATGCCCCGCCCTTTCCAGTGCAGCATCTTGAACATACCCTCCATTGCATTTGTGAACAGTTTCGGGAGAATAACGACCCCTTGCCTCACTCCTCGATGCAATGGTATAGGTTTTGTTTGCTAATTGCGGACATGGTTGCGGCTTCGTAGAGACATCTCATCACTTGGATATATCGCCAATCTACTTGGCATCTCTGCAGAGACTCCAAAACGACCAGATTTCAATCGAGTCAAAGGCCTTCTCATAGTCCACGAATGCTAGACACAGGGGCTGATTATACTTCTGGGTCTTTTGTATAATCTGCCGCACTGTGTGAATGTGGTCTATGGTGCCATATCCCTCCTGAATCCAGCCGAAATCCAATGTTTGTTCGGCGGTGTATACACTTGCTGATCACGGGATTCCACGATGTTGACAAACGGTATCCATCTTCTCGGTTGAAATTGACATGGTATTTTGATGTCAACCGCTTCCCATGGCAAGGGAAGCGGTTGAAATCAAAAAACATGTCAATTTCCTGGAGTAATAGTGACTGTCAGTGGAGAGGACCTGTGGTTTGTGTAGTTTAATCCAGTGATTGATTCCCGCATCCAGCAAGTGTTCCGCTATTGCTGACTTGCTTGTCTGTCGGTTTTTCACAGCCGCGATATGTTCGTTAACCCTTTACGCTATTGTGCGTTTGGTTTGTCCGATGTAGAAACTACCACAGCTGCAATCCACTTTGTAGACGCCAGGGGTCTGTGGAGAAGTGACATCCTTAGGAGCACGTAGGTGCTTAGCTACCTTGTAGTGCGGACTATATACAGTCTTAATGGAGTATTTCTGCAGTACTGTTCCAACTTTGTCTATCACTCTTTTCACATACGGTAGAAAATCTGGAGCCCTGTCAACCACCGATCGTCTCTCCTCTTTGTACGTCGTGTGCTTCCTCTGTATCCGTTTCGCTTTAGTACCTCCTGAACATGTGTGAGCTCACTTTCTAAGTGTTTAGTGTGTAGTTGTGCTCTATTTGTCAGCGATGATACTACGGATTGCAGATGTCTTGGATGGTTGTGCGAGTCAGCATGTAAGTATCTGTCTGCGTGGGTCCGTTTTCTGTACACAGTGTGTGCCAAGGTACCATTGTCTCTAACCATTATTTTAACATTGAGAAAAGCTAGCGATCTGTTTATCTCCATTTCAAAAACAAGGTATTTTACCTTAAATTATTCACGCGATCCGTAATATATATATTTTCATAATGTGTACCAATCGCGAAAGTTTATCAACATTTATCGAAGTAGTTTCCCTCAAAAACGTTAATAAATAATTTTAAAACTAAATTTAGTTGAAAAAAAAGAAAAAAAAAATGGCGGCTGCCCAAATACTACAGCAGCAAAAAATAAAATAATATCACATTTAAATACACACGCTCAAAACAAAAATGCTGAAATTGCAGATAAAAAGGTATACACAGGATTCAATGCATTTTTTTATCATGGGAAACGCTCGTTTTAAGATGTGTTTTAAAAAAATTGGAAAACGTAAATTTCTGTGTTCTGCTGTAAGATTGTTTATATTTAATACAGCTGTGCTTATAAACTTACGTTGGTCAAAAAGGGTTTGTGCGAACTGTCACGGTTTAAATTCATACTTGCTACCTACAAAACTCTATATCCTAAGTTTATGACAAAACTATTTATATTATTAAAATCTATGGTGGGTCATGCGCGGAGTCCCCCACGTACAACGCGGCGGCGCGCGGCGCAGTGAATAGGTGCCAAATAATGACACACTTCCTTGAACGTTTATTTAGTGTATTGTGTATATTGTGATTTTTTTTTTAATATTTTGTATGTAATTAAAGTGTAAGTGTATTTTTATGTTATATAACCACAGCGGCAGTAACGCGGATGTAAGTCAACCTTCCATGTCCCTGTGCGTTGTCCTAACTGCCCCCAAGCCCAGTTCTTTAAAGGCGAACGGGACATTTAAAAGACCTCTTGAGCTCAGGTGCCGGAGAAGCCGGTAATGCTCTCTTAAAGGAGTAGACGGCTTTGATAAACCTAATGCTCTCCGGCGATGTAGACGATGGCATCGTCGATGTCTTATATGGCGTCAAAAGTGATGGTGGTATTCGTCCAATCGCCGTTGGGTGTACGTATGGCAACCAAAATGTGCTGTACGTTTTATAGAGACTTATTATCGAGCAAATTCCAGCCTCTTCAACCCCTGGTCTGTGCGCCGCCATATTGACAATATGGCGCGTCTGTGCAGCCGAAAATCGGTTGCAACACAGACAGGGGTTTTTCGGCGGCGCGCGTTTGGTTTTAATTGAATTACTCAGATTTTAATTGATATATATTATGTGTAATTTTTTTTTCCTACTTATTGTTAATACAATCAGTTACATATTAATATTTTTTTTGAAATTTTAATTCGTAAAATTATATTCAAAATTCGAGTTTGAATGTGAGGGGAGCTAAATTTTAATCATATTTTTCTCTTTATCTCAAAAGCTAGACAATATTTGCCTCTTACTTGTTATTTTATTTACACATAATTATAATTACAATAAGATACAAAAGAAACTTTACCTGCTCTAGAACATTTTTTTTACACAATACCTGAATATATCAAAGCGGACCGCGCGGTGCGGGCGCCACGTGCCGTCGGCGGCGGCGCGGGCGCTCGTTTGTAGTCGATTTAAAAAAAAACTATTGTTCATTTATACAAAGGAATATTTTATTTCAAAAATTCATTTTATCGTCTAGACGACAAAAAAAGCGGCACACCTGTGAGATCAAAGGAATTTAAGTAAGAATTGAATAAAGAATGCACAAAAAATTGGGTCGTTAAACCGGCGGTCAGCCTTTGATTTTTTAGAGGCCAAAAAACAATTCTTAGCAAAAAATGAATACGATTTTTAGCTTCTTTATAATATTATCTACCTATTACGACACAAAAATAATAATGTTTCTAACAAATATTCGAAATATAAGCCGACAAAGAACACCCATAATTACCTGCTTTTAAACAAAAGTTCGTGCAAAAGTAATCTCTATGTCAATGACGGTAGGGTTGCCGGTGGCGCCGCCAAACTCCGCGTTTGCGCGTTCGGCCGGTACCCTCGCTCAGTTTTATTAATATATTTGGCTATTTAAACCAATATTCACATTGGAAATTGTTTTAAGTTACTTGTTATTAGTAAGGGCTTCATTTTAAAAAAAGAACTAATGATTCTATTAACGATTTAATTTAAATATGACCAATATAAAATGACGTTCATGGTTTTTTTGAGGTTATGGTCGCACTTAACGACTGTTTTAACAAAAGATATATAATTATATTCGATTATTTATATCTAAAATGAAACTATGATAACCATTCTATAATGTCATACTATTCTTTTTATATAAATCACAATCAAAATATTCTAACCGTCATCGTATTTCGCCCGCGTTTTACGCCGTTTTTTTATTCTAGAAGTTATATTTATATGGTTTTATTAGCTTTCTTTATCTTTAATTCAAATTTAAGGCATAAAACATAGGATGGTTTTCATATAAAGTTATATAGAGAAATCAATAAGTATATACCGCGGGACAGCAACCGATTTTCGGTTGCTACACAGATGCGCGATGAACTGTCAAAACCGAATTTCGGCTTTTACACAGACGAGGGGTGCTTCGGCTCGAGGCTGTGAGGCTGCCGTACATGCCATGTCCACGTACATTAGCTCGGGTAAAGCAGAAGTCATTTTGAAGGTTGACGTGAATAACGCCTTTAATTCCGTCAACCGGGATACCTTGTTGGCACAAGTAAAATTAGAAACTCAGAAAATTTATAAATATCTTTAGCAGTGTTACAGGCACCCTTCAAAATTAGAATATAAGGACAACCTTTTGAGTGCAACGGTAGGATGCCAACAAGGTGATCCTCTTGGGCCAGTCATTTTTAGTTTGGCGATTCATTAAATAATTCGGCAACTAAATTCTAAATTTATTATTTGGTACCTGGATGATGGGACCCTTGGAGAAGACGTTGAGACAGTACACAAGGACTTGGATTTTCTAAAAGATAAATTCAAAGGTATTGGTTTAGATTTAAATTTTAGTAAATGTTAAATATTCATAAATGATAAAATTGATAAAGATTTGGTTATTTCTAAATTTCATTGTTTGGCTCCAAATATAAAAATTGTAGATAATTAATCTCTTCAACTCCTAGGGGCCTCAATTTTAGAGGAGTCCTATGATTCGTTCGTAGAAGAAAAATACAAAATTTTTGTACAATCTCGGACTAACTACAGCAGGGGCGCAGGCCGCATATCACGACACGCTAGCCTTACTGACATCATCCGTCGGGCTCTTGTCAGCACTGGTGAGCCAGCTGTGGCTGAACCTAATGGTTTGGCACGCAGCTATGGCAAGAGGCCGGACGGTATGTCTTTGCTACTTTGGAAGATGGGAAGACCTTTGGTGTGGGATGCAACCTGCGTCGACACCCTAGCGCCTTCCCATCTTTCAAACACTGCGAGCTGCGAACACGGCGCAAATATAGTAATCTAGTGGGAGATGACATATTTGAGCCGATTGGGGTAGAGATGCTAGGGCCATGGGGTCCAAGTGCTCGCCACTTTGTGATAATTCTTACCTCGTATATATATATGTCCTTGTAGTGTTATTTCGTGGCATTTCTGTATATATTCCATTATATTTCGCCATTTTTAACATAACAAATATCTCTGTAAGACTTATTGTAAACATTATTTTTCACAAATCAAATCTGTCATGTCGACAAATATTTTCTATGATTGCTATGACAACAAGATAAGCATAGAGTTATTTGTAAAGTATGGACTACATTGTGAAACTGGCTGTGCGTAAATCATAAATTTAAAATAAGATATGCTTTAAAATTTTAAATTGCTTCTAGAGAGTTTTCTCTATGGATAAAAATCCGAAGAAAGGTCAGTGAAGACCCAGCTCTTTAAAAGAGAAGGAGTGAAGAACCAGCTCTCTAAAAGAGAAGGAGTGAAGAAACAGCTCTCTAAAAGAGAAGGCAAATTCTCCAAAGGGAAATTAAGAGAAAGAGACCATTCCTACCGGCGCCGCCTTTCTACCTACCGGCGTCGCCTCTCTATCTACCGGCGTCGCCTCTCTACTTACCGGCGTCGCCTCTCTACTTACCGGCGTCGCCTCTCTACCTACCGGGCCGCCTCTCTTATATACCGGGCCGCACCTCTACGACGCGTCGCACCTCTAACTGCCGACGTCACGCCACTACTACCTACCGGCGCCGTGCCTCTGCCTACCGGCGCCGTGCCTCTACCTACCGGCGCCGCGCCTCTACCTACCGGCGGCGCGCCCCTACATACCGGCGCCGCGCCTCTACCTATCGGTGCCGCGCCTCTACCTACGAGCGCCGCATCTTTACCTACCAGCACCGCATCTCCGCCTGGACGCCGTACCTCTACCTACCAGCACTGCATCTCCGCCAGCATCGGTTCTAAATTTACTTTTAATTTTAAGTAGTCTTTAAGTTCTTGTAAATATATATAATTTGTATTTAGTTGGCGAAAAGAAAACTCAAATGTGTTGCTCTGAAAGAAGAACATTTTATTACAAATTACTCAACATTCAACATTGCACTTCAACATTTAATAACATTGCAAGTAATGAATGTATCCTTACCTGAAAGAAACAACATTTAAAGCTATTTCACCAGTTTCTCAATAAACAATTCTTTATTAATTATTATAATGAGATATATTTTCAGTTCTTCATCTGATAGGTACTCAATTACAAAGCGTTCTCTATAATGGCGGCAAGCGTCATAGATAAGTTTGAAAACTGTACTCTACTATGTCTATGGTGAAAAGGTGTTTACAAAGATAGGTACTTATTATTATCTATAACTAAACAAAGTATTAATTTTGTTTACATCTCCCCCCCCCTTATTTTCTAAATTAAAAAGGTTCACCGTTTTGCTCTACTACTGGAATAAGTTTTGTAACATGGAAGAGGTTTGACTCTGACTTTTTGTGACCCGTGTTCACTCTGTAAATTGAATTGGATATTATGTTTAAAATTTGATATGGCCCTATTTTCAGTTCATCTAATTTTTTTCGGTTTAACCGATTTCCGTTTTCCACATATACGTAATCTCCGACTTTTAGTTCATAATGTTTTCTATTTTTATCAAATCTTTGTTTATTGTAATTGTGGGATTTTATGCTATTTTCCAAAGCAATTTTTCGGTCTCGCAGTAGATGATTATGGCTTAACTTTTGTTTCAGTTCATTCGGGAGAATGTCAACATTTTTTCCCTCTAATAAATATTTTGGCGAGAACCCTGTTACAGTATGTTCAGTTTCGTTATATTTATCG
Source organism: Herminia tarsipennalis (assembly GCA_945859575.2). Classification (NCBI taxonomy): domain Eukaryota; kingdom Metazoa; phylum Arthropoda; class Insecta; order Lepidoptera; family Erebidae; genus Herminia; species Herminia tarsipennalis. The sequence continues at coordinate 15,145,339 of OX243835.2, forward strand.
GTACATTCGTGCGCAATCGTTGTCCAAGCAATTTTGTCCTTTGTTTCATTAATCTTGCAACGAATTTTATTAACTAAAGTTTGGTTCAATCTTTCATTCAATCCATTTGAAAATGGCGCATTTACAGCAGTGAAAACTATATGTATATCCTTTTGTTCCAAAAAGTTTTTGAAATCCTTTGAATTTATTCCTGGATATTGGTCTGATAGAATCAAATCAATTTTATAATCTTGTGTTACTTTTGTGACAAGTTTTATGAAGTCATTCGCGCTCTGGGTTTTGGATGTCAAAATGTAGGCGTAACGGGTGAAGTGATCTACCAAAAGATGTAAATATGTTTTGGTTGAACGAGCACCACCAAATCCCCCGATGGTGTCAATAGACACTATTTCGAACGGATAGGTAGCGGGACCTAAATGAGACATTAGTCCAAACTTGTATTTTCCTCTAGATTTATTTTTTATACAGACCTCACAGGTTTCGCATATTTTTTTTATATTATTTAATAAATTTTTAGCTTGATAAAAAGGTTTTATCTTGTTTTCCATTTGTGGTCTTCCTATATGACAGTAATAGTAATGTACATGTTTAATAATATTTTTACTAAACTCCTCTGTTAATATAATCTTTTCATTTTTCCCTAATTTTTTATAATATATTTTATGTTTGAAAATAAGTTTATTCATATTTTGTTTTATATCATCATTTTTTCCTTGATCATTTTGTATGTCTTCTAATCTGACAAAATTCACTACTTTTAAACTGCTATCTTGATTTTCATATGATTCTAACACTGGGTTTCTGCTTAAAGTATCTGCCTCTATATTATATTTACCTGGAGAATAAACTATTTGAAAATTGAATTGTGATAAATAATATGTTAAATCTCCTAGCTCTTCATCTGTTCGGGCTTTAATATTTAATTTTTCTAAAGGTTTGTGATCTGAAAAAACCGTGAATGGTTTTCCTATAAGCCAGTGTTGCCAGTATTTTACCGCCTCTTTTATTGCAAAACATTCGAGATATATGGCTTTTTTCTTTTTTTGGGAGTCGTTTAATTTTTTTGAGAAATATGCACAAGGCTTTTCATCACCATTGGGTTGAATTTGTTTTAATATGTCACCTACACCTTGTATACTAGCATCTGTATAAATTCTTATTGGTAAGTCTGGATCAAAGATGCCTAGAATAGGCTGTGAGCAAAGTCATTTTTTTATATTATCAAATGATTCTTGACATTTATTGGACCAAATGAATTTTTCTCCTTTTCTTAATAAATTATGTAAGGGATCCAGTATAATTGAAACATTTGGCACATATTTACCATAGAAATTAATTTTTCCCAAAAATTGGCGTACATTTTTTTGTGTTTTTGGAATTGGGAAATCTTTTATGGCAATCAAGTTATCCTTTAATGGGGTGACAGTATTGTTTTTTATTATGTGCCCTAGGTATTTAACAGAGTCCTGTGCAAAGTGACACTTTGTAAACTTTAATTTCAAACCTTCTTTCAAAATTGCCTCCAATAACAATGATATATGTTCAATGTGATTTTCGAACGTTTCAGAAAATACTAAAATATCGTCTATGTAATTGACAGTAAAATTTGACAATTTATACTTTCTTATAATGCTACTCAATATCCTCTGAAAAATGGCAGGAGATGTTTTTAGACCAAAAGGTAAGCAAGTCCATTGAAAGTGTGAGTCTTGAGTAACAAATGCAGTTTTGTGTCTATCTTCAATTTTAAGAGGTATGGACCAAAACGCTGAATTCACATCAAAAGTTGAAAAAAATTTACATTTCCTTGTTTTAACCATTAGATCCTCAATAAGCGGAAATGGTTGCGATTGAGGAACCACAATTTTATTTAATTCCCGGAAATCTATACAAAGCCTTGATCTCCTACCTTCATCTTTTTTAAATGCTAGTGTTACTGGAGCGGCAAAAGGGCTGTAAGACTCCTCAATTAAGTTATTTTCTAGTAATTTTGATACTTGATGTTCAATTTCCTTCATATCCTCAAAAGAGCACCTATATGGTCTTTTACAACAGTATTTATCTACCAACAATTCAATATGGGCTTCATAACCTTTTACAGTACCTATATCATATTTGTCTTTAGCGAAGACTGACTTATATTTAGCCTATCAATTTTTCAATAGAAGTTTTTTTGTCTTAATCTAAATTATTTGTTGAAATACTAAAGTCTTTGACTATAAGATTTTCATTAAAGTTTATTTCGTATTCACAGTACATGGTATCTCTTTTATATTTTTCTGTAATTTCCACATTTTCTTTTCCATAATATACACCTTGTTTATTCCCAATATCACTACCTGAACTGCCAGGAATGTTTTTTGTGTTTATGGGGTGATTTTCTCTATTGTTTATGTAGTTTTTATTATTACAGCTGAAGACATTTTGACTGATTTTTAAATTCTCATTTTGAGTTAACTGAAATTTTTGTATACAGTCTAATCCAACTAGAAAATCATAGTCGAAGTTGTCTTCATTAATAACAAAAACATTAATAGATTTTTCAATTTCAAAAATTTTAATTTTCAATGTTACCATACCTATTGATTTTTTTACACCATTAATTGTTTTTAAACCAGCATTCTTATCATATCTAGGTACATTTTTTAAAGATAATAACCTGGAATTTATTAAGGATACATTTGATCCTGAATCGTAGATTCCTGATGTTTCCAAAGTATCATTTATTACTAGTTTAACTTTTATTAATGGCGGCACTATTAGTTTTTTGGATCGAGTGCATTTAATTCTATCTCTAATTCAGAATTGTTAACACTTCTTAATTGATCTTTTTTTTGTCTATCATTATTTTTAGTATTGAACCAACATTGAGATTCCGGGTGGTAACGTATACCTTTGTTCTCTTTTTCACAAATTTTACACGGACTAACCAAAGGTTTCACATTTTTCTCTTTATTTTTACTTTCAGAACTTCCTAGCTTTTTATCAAATGTTTTTTTGTTAACCATATGTTCTAAACACCTTAAATTATTAAATAAGTCTACCGTTTGCTTTAAACTATTCCTATCAATCTTATCTGCAATAAAATTTGGTAATCCGGTGGCAATCAGATCAATTACAGTTTGTTTGTCTAAGGACTTATTTATTTCTAATAGTAATCTCTCTTTCTTTAACGCATACTCCAGTAATGAGCCCTGTCTATATTTAAATAACATTGCATACCTGATCGGTGACCAACCTTTATCTGCATATGTCTCACAAAAGTTCTTTTTCCACATTACCCATTCTGAATTTATTGTATGCTTAATAAGCATGGAACTATACCAGTCTAGACAAGAATCTTCTATGAATAACCTAAAAATTTCAATTTTGTTTACATCTTCTTCTATTCCCATACGGGCACATTCCGCTTCAAAGGTAGTCATCCACTGGGACACATTAGTGATCTTGCTGTTGAATTTATCAATAACAAACTTTTCTATCATTTTCTTCACATTGAAAGTTTTTGGTGGATCTCTCTTCATTTCAGCAAAGCTTTCCATAAATTTTGTTAGAGACTCTTCTGAAATTCCTGATTTAAAAGTTTGCAGTTGTGTTTGATCCTCCAATAGGTATCCCATAAATTGTTTATTTCCGTCTCCATCACAATAAGTCTCCTTCATCTCCGGATTCATGGATACCCACACCTGCCGTTTATCATGTCGTTTTTGTAATGTAGCTCTTACTTTTTGAAATATTTCGGTCTGTATTAATCCGACATGTAACTTTGCGGGTTGAAACTTTTCGGGGATCGCAAACACCCGACCATCTAAATCCGTGATTGTCGTTACACAAATAATGTTCGTTTTTGTATCTTCACCAGCTTTGATCATGAACTCAAATCTTAATTTGTCCATTATTGTCCTGATAGCTGTAGAAATGTTGTTTTATAATTTGTATTTAGTTGGCGAAAAGAAAACTCAAATGTGTTGCTCTGAAAGAAGAACATTTTATTACAAATTACTCAACATTTAACATTGCACTTCAACATTTAATAACATTGCAAGTAATGAATGTATCCTTACCTGAAAGAAACAACATTTAAAGCTATTTCACCAGTTTCTCAATAAACAATTCTTTATTAATTATTATAATGAGATATATTTTCAGTTCTTCATCTGATAGGTACTCAATTACAAAGCGTTCTCTATAATGGCGGCAAGCGTCATAGATAAGTTTGAAAACTGTACTCTACTATGTCTATGGTGAAAAGGTGTTTACAAAGATAGGTACTTATTATTATCTATAACTAAACAAAGTATTAATTTTGTTTACATATATGTAGTCCTATCTTAAACCTAACCTTTTCATTTCACTACAACTTATTCAACGACATTTTCCAGCGTCTTGTCAGTGCATCTCGTGACCAGAAGGCTGGCCCTTTCTTTGCTCAGAGAATAATCATTTCAACATAAATTTTATATCAAAGATTCTCCCAAAACTCATTCATTATGTCCTGAGATATATTCGTATCATATGAAATCTACCATAAAACTTTTAATGAAGTTGGCTTTTGTCCCTAATTACCCCATTTTTCACAACATTTTATACAAGTAAGGATCCAATTACCTTTATTTAGGCAATCTAAATATATAGATTGTGATAAAGAAGTGATTGCTGAAGCGTTTTTAGGTGATAATTTAACTCATGCAAATGCGATAAACGATAAAAAAAGTATAAATGATTGTCAATGTTGGATTTTAGATCATATTTTTTATGAAATCGTTCAACAAGAGTATTGTTTATCTGTTTTTTTTTATATATTTCATCAATAAAATACGTAAGTATTTTTATAACTTTATTTATTATTGTTAAAATTTGTGTTGGTGTTCCTTCTTCATGACGGCGGTTTATGGCTACAAACGATAGATCGATTAAAAAGTTGTTATCTGATTCATTTAGATAGATATATAGATGTTTAAATTACACTAGTTTACGAGGTTTTTATTCTATGTTCTTATCCAATGTTCTATACCCTATACACACTATATACATTTTTTTAAAATTGGACGTGAAATAAAGGCACCTAATTCTGCGACGTTTTCATCATAACTTAAAGGAAGATTATAATTAAGTATTTTTTGTACCTTTCTGTGGATAGGCTATTTTTATCAGAAGTTTAAAAGTTAAGTAAAAAAAATTTAAATCATGTAAAATATGAAGAAGTCCGAGACACCTTATTCCGATTTAAAATCCTAGTTCTATATCTATGCATGTGGTTTTAATTAACGAGTAACAGCAGACAAAGAGAGAACAAAATATTCGTACAGATTCCATTGAAAAATACTTATTTAATGTTGTTAGTAGTATGAAACGAAAACAACAGAAAACCCACTTCTTAAGCCGCATTACTCGGATAGGGTTCCCCATTTGCGTGACCCGACAGGCACTTGCCTGGTTTCTTTTTATTAAAACCGCTACTCCAGTGACGGATCGCGGGAGATCATGACCTGCCGAGGAAAAAAATAACTGGAAAAGATTGACTGGAAAAAAAAATATCGGCTTCTGTCGACAACATTTATCAACCAGTCAATACTACTGTGTTGCCACTAAGTTGTTAACAAATATTCATAACCACATAAATATATTGATGCCACTTGCCTTTAAACAACAGTTACTCCAAGTGTGGGCAAAAATTATAGGTATACAAGTTATGAAACAGAAGTTATCAAAATTTAACAAAAGTCGTATTTTGGTTTCGCTGCTATTTTTAGAGAATTTGTCAACCGACTTCAAAAAGGAGGAGGTTTATTATTATAGAATAACATATTTATAACTGATTTATAAATATAAATTTGCTGTAACCATTGTAAACTCTATTTAGATGAATGTTACATATTTTAAGCGATATTATTTAAATATATAAAATGAATCCCTATTTCCCTTAGTCACGAGTTACCTAGCTAGAGAACAGCTTTACAGATTTAATTCATTCTTTTTTTTTAGCTTTCCAATACTCTGTAGAAGGTTCTTATTTATGAAAAAAATAAGTAGGTGGTACGAAGTTCGCTGAGACATCTAGATATATAACTAAAACAATTTATTTCAATCCATTTTGTATTAAATTTCGAACAAAATAACTGCAGCCAGTCGCGGGTGGGCTAATAGTTAACATTAAAATATCTCATAAATCGACGTGCCAGGAAACTAATTTTTTTTATTAGAATCACACAACATACATATTTTAACAATTATTTTTTTTCCTGGACAGAAAAAAAAAATGTAAACTAGTAGGTACATTGCCCTTAGATAATCATATAAATATGATAAGTTTTATTACCTAAAATTACTTACAAAAACACAATACTTATTATGTTATAGTTTTAAAGTATTTTTGAATAGGTTTTAATTATAATTTTGTTTTCAGAATGGGGGAGGAAAATGGCTTGATTAGTGAGGGTGGAGGGGGTGGAGGGGGCGGAGGAGGTGGAGGAGGCGGAGGGGGTGGAGGGGGCGGAGGGAGTGGTGGGAAAGGTGGGAGCGGTGGCAGTGGAGGGGGTGGTGGAGGCGGTGGGGGCGGAGGTGCCGGTGGGGGTGGTGGGGGCGGAGGGGCCGGTGGAAGGGGGGGGAGTGGTGGGAGCGGAGGGGGCGGTGGGGGCGGTGGGGGCGGTGGGGGCGGTGGCGGTGGTGGGGGCGGAGGGGCTTGGGGGTAGAGGAGGTGGATGGCTGTGGAGGAGGCATGGTAGTAGTGGTGGAGGTCGCGCAAAAAAAAAAATAGATAATCATTTAGTTTAACTGTTGAATGTTATTTCATTTTAATGGTTACCGCATATTATTGTAAATATCACGAGTCTGTACATGGCCGAACTTAGTGAAAAAAAAGCAAAATAAAAGACTATAAATATATATAAATCTATACTAACATTATATAGCTGAAGAGTTTGTTTGTAATCGATCGACGCGATAATCTCAAGACCTACTGGTCCGAATTGAAATATTAGTTTAAGGCTATATAAAATCACGCTACGACCAATAGGAGCGGAGCAGCAATGAAAAATGTTGTGAAAACGTGGAAAATTTACGCAATCGAAATCGCGCGGGCCAGCAAGTATAATGTATAAATAAGTAGGTTATAAATTCTGGATTGGGACCCTAGGAACTGGCAAACAAAGAAGTACTGATCCTCCGTTACCAGTTGGTATAGATGAAATCATTACTCCGTTCACCTCCTTCGTACCTATTGATTATCTAACTAAGCGTCGTAGCTGTGTGTACTTAGCTAACCTTCCTTGCCCCAACGTAGACTTCTTTCATTTTTCTTCAGCCAGGCGAGATAAAAATAGATTATTATTTCTATTAAACCTAATGCTGTTAGTAACGATGGTATCAGCCGTCGCATGATTATACCTTTTCTTGATCATCTACTTCCTGTTTTAACACACATCATATTTTTTTTTTAGATTCAGGGACATACCCATCTTTATGGCGATATGCTTTTATTATTCCTCTACCTAAAATTTCAAATCCCAGTCTTCTTAATCATTTTCAACCTATTTCTATTCTTCCTTTTTTATCAAAAGTGACAAATGACACATTTTGTGTATCGAAACAATGAAAACTTACTTACATTATTAAATCAGATGACACAGACTGTGCCTGAAGTTAAATGACACAGATAAAGTAAACTTTCATAGAGTTCCGAAACTAAACTAAGAGTCCAGCCGCTGTATACGAGATAATGTTTTGGCATGGGTGCGCAAATTTAACAGAGATAACCCGCAGGATAAACTTCACTGTGGAGACCAAGGAATCTCTGGGAACAAGCAGGCAAAATGCTCTGCAACGTATTTACGTTGCAGAGCACTTGTCACCTGTTAACAAAAAACTTCATGCTGCCGAAAGAATTGCTGGTAAAGTTATTAGTTTGTCTGGGTGCGTGGCGGACGTGTTATGATGCGGAAAGACATCAACTCAAAATCATTTGTGGTTAACAATACAATCTTAAATACCTTGTAATAATTAATATCTTAATTGCTACTTTTTTTATTTTTAAGATTATGCATGTATAAATTTAATACAGTAAACGGTAGCGTTTACTGTATTAAATTCATACTCCCTGTATATTTACAAAATGTGACAGGTCTTAGGACCAAAACCTTTATGAAAAAATCCTATGCAATGACTACGACATTATTGTTTTTATAGAATCATGGTTAAACGAGACAGTATTTGATCATGAGATAATGGATAATAGGTATAACATATATCGTAGGGATCGCTCTGCTACCAATTATGGTAATAGAAAAGACGGTGATAGTATATGAGTGTCAGTATTGAAAAGTATAAATGTAGTGCGTATGACGTCATGGAAATCTAATTGTGATGAGTTGTGGTTATCAATTGCCCTCACCTTGTATGGGATTTAGATATGTCAACTCGTATATGCACGTCGTTACCAATCAGTCACATACTTAAAAATAAGCTCCTAGAAGAAATGGGTTTTCAAGGCTTAGAACAGAGTAATCACATATTCAAACAGAATAACCATATTTTGGATTAGTTTTCTCAAATTTTGCTACATACATTAAGGTCACCCATTCCTTTGTCCCACTCAATAAACCTGATATTCATCATCCTGCCATTGACATACAAATTCAAACTCCTAAGGACAATAATTGCCTTAGGCTGGATAGTAGCCCGTCGTTAAATTATCACAGATGCAATGTTGAAGCCATAAACAATGACTTAGAAGCAATACAGCAATAAGTGAGCTTTTTGCAAACCATTTTAATGCGGTTTACAACATTATTAACTTCACTCCCTGCATTAGTGACATAACAGATTTAAACAATATTGCATCTTTTTCTCAACTTATTATCAGCGAGATAGTCGTCCAGAAAGCTCTTTGCGACGTCAATGTCAATAAAGGTAGTGGTTTGGGTGGCATTCCTCCCATTCTTGTTGGAAGGTGCGCTGTTGTCCTGGCTATACCACTGTCATTAATTTACAATGATTCTTTAAAAATTGGCATTCTTCCAAGTCAATGGAGGTATATCTCAAACTATCGGCCTGTATCTATTCTCTCGTCATTTGGAAAGGTGTTCAAATCACTGGTAGTTAAAAAGATATACGGCCACATTAAGCAGCAGCTAAATTCTGCCCAACATGAGTTCTTGCCAAAAAAAATCTACAGCCTCGAACCTTTCATGTTTTGTGAGTAATATTTTGGAAGCCTTGGATAGTGATATTACTTTAGCTACGCGATGCTAAAGTAATAGGTCTGTGACGGGCAGAAGCGTCACTGATGCGAGAGCTACGCCTTGCGATCGCCAACCCGCCTGCCCAGCGTGGCGATTATTGGCATTACCCCAAATGCACGAAGCACAAAAGCCACGGCCCCCAGTTCACGGCAGTCACGCTATTCCTGGACATGGCGTCCACAGTAACGAACGTAGCGGGGGTGCTAAGAATCTCCGGGCTACGGAAGGCCACCACAACCGACTGACCCTGGCGAGGTATAACGGCCGCACGCTATGGCTAAACTCGCATCTGGCACAACTTGAGGTGGAACTTGGGAAGATTAGGTGGCATATCCTCGGGTTAAGTGAAGTCCGTAGAGAGGGAGAGGACATCATAACCCTCGACTCAGGCCATCTTGTGTACTTCCGCGAGGGTGACCAACAATCCCAAGAAGATGTTGGGTTTCTGGTAAATAAGTCCCTTTCTGACAACGTTGTGGGAAATGTCTAGCGTGTCGAACAGGGTAGCGTACCTCATAATCAAGCTCACCGAGAGGTATAGACTCAAGGTGGTGCAAGTGTACGCACCGACTTCGGCATATCCAGACGAAGAAGTGGAGGATATGTTCGATGACATATTGAGGGCCCTCCACTCCACCACTAAGACCCGAACGATGAACGTTGTTATGAGGGACTTCAACGCTAAAGTGGGAGTACAAAATTGCAGCAAATTGGTAGTAGGATCCCATGGATTTGGAAGCAGAAATCATAGGGGGCAAATGCTAGTCAACTTCCTCGAACGGGAGGGACTCTTCTTGATGAACTCCTTTTTCAGGAAACGGCTCCAAAGGAAGTGGACGTGGCAAAGCCCCGACACAATGACGAAAAACGAAATCGACTTCATCGTGACGGTCAAAAAGCATATATTCAGAGACGTCACCGTGATCGACAGGTTTAATACCCCGTAGTGATCACCGACTTGTCCGAGGCTCTCTAAATATCGACTTTAAGGCGCAACGTGCCCGTCTGATGAGGTCCAGGCTTCAACCTACTTTGCTCCAAACCATGATAGGATCCGAAGCGTTCCAGTCAAACCTGGATAACCGATTTGCTGCCATGGAAACCACAACAGACGTCAACCAGAAGCTCGTAAATGTGGTTCGGATACTCAGGGAAGAAGGTACGAGATTTTGTGAAATGCAGCGTAAGGGCAAGAAGTCAAAGCTTTCGGAAAAGACTTTAGGGCTAATAAAAAAAACGACGTGAAAACCCACCCGTCACTTCGTCCGAAAAGCGTGCTCTAAATCAAGAGATCAACAAGCTTTATACGACACGACTTTCGGCGCTCCATCACTCTTTCGATTTAAAGAGCGATCGAACCGGGGGTCAAAAGTGTTCGTACAATCTCTTGGAAGAAGCCACCTGACGAAGTTGATCACAGCAAGTGGAGAAGTCGTTTCTTGGAAGTCGGCATTCGTCTCCGAAGTGGAAGGCTTCTATGGCCGGTTATACGCTTCGCATGCATCTCGACCTGATCTGAAAATGAGGGTCCTAGAGGAGCCACTCTAACACGCCACTACACCGAAGACCTGCCAAAAGTCAACATTGAAGAAATCATGCTGGCTCTTAGACAGCTAAGAAATGGAAAACCCCCTGGAGAGGATGGCGTTACAACAGAGCTGTTAAAGGCTGGAGGTAAACCCGTACTGAGTGAGCTCCAAAAGCTCTTTAATGCGGTTCTGTTTGAAGGGAGAACTCCGGAGGCGTGGAGTAGAAGTGTAGTCCTCTTGTTCTTCAAAAAAGGAGATAACACCCGGCTGAAGAACTACCGACCTATTTCTCTTCTAAGCCACGTCTATAAGCTGCTTTCAAGAGTCATCACGAACCGCCTTGCGCGAAGACTTGACGAATTCCAACCACCAGAACAGGCTGCATTTCGGAGCGGATATGGCACCATAGACAGCATCCACACAGTGCGGCAGATTACACAAAAGACCTAGGAGTATAATCAGCCCCTGTGTCTAGCATTCGTGGAATAGTCCACGAATGCTAGACACAGGGGCTGATTATACTCCTAGGTCTTTTGTATAAATAATATGAGAAGGCCTTTGAATCGATTGAAATCTGGTCCGTTCTGGAGTCTCTGCAGCGATGCCAAGTAGATTGGCGATATATCCAAGTGATAAGATGTCTCTACGAAGCCGCCACCATGTCCGTCCAAGTACAGAATCAGCAAACTAAACCTATACCATTGCATCGAGGAGTGAGGCAAGGGGACGTTATTTCCCCGAAACTATTCACAAATGCAATGGAGGATATGTTCAAGACGCTGCACTGGAAAAGGCGGGGCATCAACCTTAATGGTGAATACATCTCTCACTTGCGATTTGCAGATGATATTGTCATCATGGCGGAAACGCTGCAGGACCTGCAACGGATGCTGAATGACCTGGCTAACTCCTCTGTACCCATCGGCCTACAGATGAACTTGGATAAAACCAAGGTCATGTTCAATGAACATTTACTACCGGAACCGACAGCGGTGCACGGCGCCGTTTTCGAAGTTGTTCAAAACTATGTGTACCTCAGGCAGTCATTGCAGTTAGGTAGAAACAACTTCGAGGACGAGGTGAACAGGAGAATTCGGGTGGTCGAAAATATGATATACAACCTCATCACTGACGATTATTGGTATTATTATAATGTAATGTTATATGTATTGATAGATGGCAAGATATTGCATTAGCCATTAAGATTATCTTATATGTATTGTGTATAATACTTATAAAACTGTTCTGCAGAATATATCTATGTTGTGCTAAATGTTCACATAAACCAAATTGGGTTTAATATATAACTTGTCCTTCATTGATTCGTATTATTTGAACCCTTTATGCAATACTAAGCTACATTATAGTCTTACAGTATGTTATATTACACTTAAGACTGCTTTATTATATTCTAACATAGAAGTTCTACATTTAGCCGTATCTGTTCCACTCTAAAAGCTTCTTCAATTCTGCTATAACTTGCTATAAATCCCAATAAGATAATAGGTGTACAAAACGAGCATCCGAATCACGAGGGCGCGGCAATCGCCATAACTCTGGTTTTACGCGCCTATGACACGTTTTTAAAGATAGATATGTGTGAGAGCATCAAAAAGGTTTAGTATGAAGCTTTATATCTCTTCTGTACGTTATATCACAGCTGCATCGCTACAGCATCTATAGCAAGGCACATAACAAGGTTTGCGCGGCGCTGGAGTGTATCTGATGTATTGCGCAGGCGCCTGCGAAATTCATGTACTATCAGCGCGATTGATAATGGTAATCTATGTAAGATAAGAAAGGACGTCAGAAAAGAGAACAAATTAATCATTCCAAAATTGCGCGCGCGCGGCCTCGGGCAATTCTAGCTTCTGTTACATATATTATTATACTAGCTGACCCGCGCAACTTCGTATGCGTCATTTTTCCCCAACTTTGCAGCATTTTTCATTGAATCTCAGCTCCTATGGGTCGTAGCGTAATATTATATGAGCTATCCAATACTAATAATTAAATCAAAACATAAATAATATTTCAATTTGAACCTGTAGTTCCAGTGATTGTTGTGTTTAACCAAACAAACAAACTCTTCAGCTATATAATATCAGTATATATATATATATATTTATTAGGTTCATCAACAATTATTTACACTAACAACACATTAAAAACAAAGGTGAAATACAACAAAGAGCTTAACAATCACTTATAGGAACACCACATGCGCTAATAAAAGAGAAACAATTAAAGACTAACCCTACCATACACACATACCAACATTGTAAAAACTATAGTTTTAAAATTAGAGAAAAAAAAGACATAGTTGAACATAAAACAAAAAAGAAAAATACTGCAAGGCTAACATATCTCTAGCTAACAATTCAGAATTCTAGATTTAAGATTTCGAATTGACTCGTGAATCGTGTGCAAGTTTCCATATCAGGTTAATAAGTATACATGAGTGACCATTCTTTGTAAAAGTGTCGCACCAATCTATGCCTCACGATAATGATAAAAACCGTTCCAACTAATCAAGTCAAAAAAACATTTTTACTAATCTGAGTGTTATCCTAGACAAACGTTTTTTTTCTTATTGAACATCACGAAAGGAGCTCATGAACTTATTGAAACGCATGCAAAAATATTTGACAACTAATAAATATGTCAATCCTTTTTTATTACTGACACTATTCTATATTTTTAAAATGTAAAATATGATATTATCCGAATATTGTGGATATATCTTGTCGCTTCAAAACCTAGTTAGGTTCTTTAATTTGAGGGGAGAGTTTACCATATCGACGGAAAAAACATTAAATGTTTGACAAGTACGAAACTTATGAACATTTTGTATTGGAATATTTTTTTCTATTATTTTATTTTTTGACAATTTTGAAATGTTTTTAATAGGTACTTATTATCCTATTCCGGACAAAGACAAATCCAAAAACACAAAAATCATAAATATTGGTCCAGGCATTCTTGAGTTATAAATTTACAAATGGTGTAACTAACACGACTTTGTATTATTACAGAAACGCATTTAACACTACTTATAACATTTCAGGCGACTCTATTCCTGATATATACAATTGGCTAGATAACAAACAATCTGCAAAGCCTTGCTGTCAGTTGGTGCCATTGATTGTTTTCACTACAGGATTATTTAAAGGATTTGACAATAATGTTGAGACTTATTTTTTATGTGAAAAGGATCCTAACAGCACCAGATTCCCTTACTAATGAATAGTACGAAAAATATTACGATATGACAAATCCATTGCAGTTACAATAGCTATAAATATGAACCAAAAGTACATACCTAATAAACAATTACTGTAACTGAATTAAAGATTTTAATAACTGCGTGTGTAATGCGTCGTAATAAATGTTATCTCATGTGGCGTCGTAATAAATGTTATCCATTACGTTAAATAGTTGTGAGTCACGAGACGGCGTTATTTTATTTCGCGATTGACATATTCTAGTATATTGTAATTATTTTTGGTAATGTAATTTAGACGCTGCTCTTAGCGTGGTGAACATTTCTGGCAAATCAATGTTACCGGTATTAAAAGCCTTAAAAATTACTAATAAATTCTTAAAGGGCATAACTTTAGCTACACGATAATTAATTAATTAAACTAAATGTATAATACATCTTTAGGGCGTATCCCAAACATCCTCCCACCTGTTGAATTACTTGTACTTCAACGCTACAACATCTATGTAGTGGGCATTTTGGACCTATGTCAAATCTAAAAAGCAAACGAATTCTTATCCATCAGTACTACAATATGGACAGCACTTATCAGGGGTGATAATATAAACATTTAAATTTAATAATGACACAAGAGGTAAGTTGCGAATTGCCACTAATAAGTAAATTGTTAAAAAAAAAAAAAAAAGAAACACCATGAGAGGATGGGTCAAAGAGATGGAGCTTCTCACGGCGGTTACGATAGCAAGCGCATAGGAATATTTCTTGAATGATCAACTGACATTCCCGAGTTGATGAATAAAATAGGCTTCTATATACCATCCAGATTCTTGCGTAATCCAAATCTTTTATACATACCTCGGGCTATGACTACGTATAGACAAAACTCATACCTAATTAGAGCATACCCTAATTATAACGCGACGAGTCGTGATGTTGACATCGATCTTATCAACACTAGTATCCCTAAGTTAAGAAAAACGTTAACAAACCACTTTTTGTCATGACACTTTATACTTTGGTTTTGGTTTCTCCTTTTTTTAGTATTTATTTTTTATGGTATCTTTCTTTTGTATTGCATAATTCACATATGTATTTTGTTTAATAGCCATGCATCCATCGGCACGGGTCGGTTTACACCTTGAATTGGGGTTTTTGGAGTCGAGGTTGCCTCCTCTGGAATTAAGAGTGGAGTTACGGGATTTACGGGAATAAGGAGACCAGGAGTAAACCTTCCCGGCTTTACCTGAGAGTCGAGCTCTTGGGCCGGGTTGTGACAGGAGAGGGTATGGGGAGGAAGGGGAGTGGGAACACGGGATTACGGGTAGAGGTTAGGTAACCCTTGCTTGTTATTTAGGCTAGGGCTACCCTTCCATTGTCTGGGGTCCGCACGTTGAGACATTCCCCATCCCAAGCAGCAAATTGCATGAGATGAGGCGAGCTACCCGCAACCCGGTAGCTTTGGAAGAGAGATATACTCGCGACAGGCCACACAGAACATATAATGCTCCCAAGGGAACATTATATGCAAAGCCCAGCCTACCGCAAGCGCCGGGTGAAAACCAATATACTCCATAACTATCACTTGCGTTGAGTATGCGCCTCGAGAGCGCAATAACGACATTCTAATACGGTGCGCAAGCGTTTTTAAGATCAATCCCAAAGTTACAAAAATACGAAAATGGCCGTTTTAATCGAAACTTAACTGCAACTGCACTGCTTTAAATACGTGTATTGGACCCGCAGATTGTGCAGCCTGTAAGCTGTAGGCACACCTTATTTTTTAACTGAAGGATTGATTAGCAACGCAAAACTTTTTATGGCCTAGTACTATCACGTAAATAAACTTCGTAGGTAATAACTATCAAGCGTAGTTAAGCAAAGAAAAATAGAAATTGCTTATCCAGATTGTTAGGTTTATCCCGTGAAGGCCTTTTAAATTCATTCGTTTTGAATGTAGATCGGTGGTTATCTAAGATCGGCAGGTTAAAGTCCACTGCCCTCAGTCGGTAGGTACAATCAGGGACATCTGTGAGGTATCAGTTTGAAGAAATATTCCTATGCGCTTGCGATACATGGTACATATATGTGCTTCTGGAGAAGCTCCACCCCCTTGACCCACCTTCTCACGCAGGGAACCAATTAGAGAGCGATGGCGTTTGTTTGTTTTTTTTTTAAACATTATTTCATTATTAAATTTAATAAAATGTCCTCTTGTGTCATTATCAAATTTAAATGTTTATTTTATTGTTATAAATGGTTTTTTTTTTCCTAATCAAATTTATCGAATAATGCGTCTGCATTTGCAACTTGCGTTTTGTTTTTAACACAAGTTAAAAATAAACGCAAGTTAAACTTCAAATTAATACCTAATATAAATGTAAAAGTAACTTTGACTGTATTTTACGTTGTCTCGCTTTTACCCCTGAACCGATTTAGATGAAATTTTGTGTGTAGATATTATAAATCCAGGGAAAGGACAAAAGATAGTTTTAGTGGCGATAAATGACATTCACGCGGGCGGAGCCGGGGGCGAAAGCTATTACTTCATGTATAAGCTACTGCTTTGATTTTTGTCATATACAAATAATACTACTTTATAACTTCATAAAGCTTTTTGCTTAGTCATTTTTATAATATTACGACTTATTTACCCAAAGCCTATGGCAGGCTCTAATTAACTGTCAGTGTCAAAGCATTTTAAACTTTATTTAAATACGTAAAAAACAAGTATCGCTGTACCACTTTGGTATAAATTGGCCGGTCTGTTGTGAGAACAACACGAATAACGAATATGACGAATTCTCTAAAACTTTATTTCTCGATGAAAATAATACAATTTTAAACCTTATTACGATAGCTGTAAGATTCATATGGTTTACTTGAAATCAGAGCAACACTTTAATTCGATATACAGAAGACAAAATATCCCGCCCGCCATCCTCTTTTTAATGAATAATGGAGTCTTAAATTCAACAGCGTAATTATTACACTAAGACATCTTTAAAAAATATTGTAAGGAGTGACGTGCATCTGCCTCAAAATATAGTGAGCTACTGGCGAACGAGACGGCCATGCCCAACCTGCGAGGCAAGAAATGTTCGTCAAGTGATTTTCGTCTTTATGGTGGTCTGAGACTCGTGCCCCCGGTTGTACATAATTATATTTTATGAAAAATTCTATTAGGATATCGGAAATATACCTATATACAATATAAATACTTTGTGATAATGGTACTAATTTCGTGGCTGCGGCCAAGGATATAGGAACATTTTTAAAACAGAACCATGTGGCTTTTAACTTACTCTGTAAGTTCAGAAAACATTAAATTTATATTTTCACCGGCACACGCATTTTACCCCAGCCTCCCAATTTCCCCCTCCCGACCCGTCCACCCACTGGACTTTCCCACCTGTGAGTGGACGGGTAATTCACGAGTACCCTTCCACCCACCACGCTAGTGTGAACAGAAATAAGAATCTAGTTATCGATTAAGTTAAAATTAAAAAGAAAATTACTAACATTTAAACTAGTGTGAACCAAAATAATATAAGAACCTAGTTGCACCTAGTTGTCGATTTATTTAAAATTAAATATTCAAATAACTAAGATATGTTGTTGGATATGAACCAAGCTATTAATTAACGAATCTTTTCTAAAAACAGGCCAATGCTTATGTCTCCACTAATTAGTTGCATTTGCGCATTCAGGATTTGGTCATCGCGAATTTTATAATAAGACTTTCTTGTATTTGTTAATGTGGAATTAGTTTTATAAAAAAATGTATGCAGTAATTTTGCTATAGTTACATAGTTTTTGTTTATTATTTTATTAAGTTTAGCATTGTAGCTCTCACAAATATTATTAGTTCGGTGTTTTCTATTATAAATGCACCACTCTTCAATAAATTTTTCTTTCAAATAAAAAGTTTTGAAGTATCTGATGAACCTTTTGACATTATCGCTTTCCACGTCATTGTATTCTTCATTAATGTATTCCCATCTTTCGCTTATCATGTTTTGTGGCAATAGAGGAAGAGCGCAACATAAGCTCACTAATCGACGGAAAACTTTGTTTATAAAATTTAAGTTTTTAGATTTTCGCCAAAGATTCTGGGTGTAGTGATAATAACACCGAAATATTTTTAAGTCTGGGAAATAATACAAGAGGGCATTTGTGATGGCCAACTCAAAATCGGCATGAACAGTTTTTGGCTTGAATTCCGGAACGGTGGTTGTTATGAGGTCAAATAATGTTTTATACACGCTCTCGGTTTTGCTGCGCATACATCAATGGTATTACTTTTGTTTCTGTGGTGTTACTCCCACCATCACCATGTATATGTACCAATTGATAAAACGGGGTTGGGCATGATTGGAAAGTCCCATCAACAAAAAATTCTTCTATATTACCAATTTTCATTAAATTTTCTGTTTTTCCAAAAACCAAAATCCTAATTCCATCGTCTGGGTTATAATAGTCTGCAATCAAGTAGCGTTTGTATTGAGTAGGGATTTCAACTTCATTTACTTTTTTATATGTAGTTTTTTGAACTTGAAAATAATTGTTCCGATGAGTATATAAAGCATGCTTAGTGCTGTCAAAAGAAGGAATTTTCGTCAAAATGTTAAAACCTTTATCTTGCAACGGTTCTATGTGCTTCTTATATATTGTGGTAACAGGTTCGACTGAAGTGGTAACTTCCCTTTTCGCATTTTCAATAGCCAATGCTACTTCATTTCGGGCTTCATTGGGAACAGAATTTCCCACATGTGGTTGTTGTTTTATGAAATGTTCATACTTTAACAAATACAAAGTAGGAAATTGTTAAGCATATGGATTATAAAAACAATAATTATAAGTACAATAATACAGTGAAGAAATACATCGTGAGGAAACCCATTCCTCCAGAGAAGAAATTAAAGAAATTACACATACACCATGTGAAATCCACCAAACCTTGTATGATGATAGTAAGACCACGGGACCTTTGAAATGGTGACGTAAAAAGACACTAGAGGGTTTGTGTGCTGTCAGTGGGAAAACCAAAGGCTTGTCCTCTTTCACACTGACGGCACAGGAACCCTCTAAGCGTACAGGGTCGGCAGCGCATGTGTGACACCCTTGGTGTTGCACACGTACATAGGCCACGGTAACCACTTTCCATCAGGTGGGCCGTGTGCTTGTCTGCCACCTAAGTGGTATAAAAAAAAAGGAAAAAAAGACAGCAAACGAACAAACGAACGCATACAAAGACTACATCAATTGTTACAGATCCATTACATTTCAGTTTTTGTTTCTGGGAACAAGTCCAAATTGACGATTTACTTTTATAAATTTTGTGCTTGTAAAACTGATGCCCATTCCAAAATAAGACCCGGCCATGTTTACGATTCACAATTTTTATTTCGGCTTTATTTTTGGGAATATTATTTTCCATTGCTCTTTAAATTATGCAATAAATGCACAATATTGCACAATTGTAGGAAATAATTGGAACGACATTAGACGTCATTGAAGTGATAGATAACTTATCATTAATCGCTTTGCCAGTGTTTTTGTTTTTTCTCATATAGGTTTTATGCAAAATATATTCTAATAAATCCAAACTCAAACACTTCTTGAATAAAGTGGAGGTATTTCTTTACATTAATGTGATAACAAAATAATTAATTTAATTTATTTAATTTTAAATAAATCGACAGCAACTAGGTTCTTATATTATTTTGGTTCACACTAGTTTAAATGTTAGTAATTTTCTTTTTAATTTTAACTTAATCGATAACTAGATTCTTATTTCTGTTCACACTAGCGTGGTGGGTGGAAGGGTACTCGTGAATTACCCATCCACCCACTGGTGGGAAAGTCCAGTGGGTGGACGGGTCGGCAGGGCAATTTCCGCCGCCCCCCATTTCGGCGAAATATGGGGTAAAATTAGCAAAACATCATTTAAGGAGAGTTATGGGTAATACCCGTCTTACATTTGAAGAGCATTCCACTTTAAACAGCCGTCCACTGTGGCCGTTATCTTCTTTTCCAGACGACTACCGTCCATTGTCCCCTGGTCATTTTTTTTAAATTTTCAGGCCTTACGGTCACTGCCAGGGCCCATTTTATTAAATTATAAGGAAACCAAGTTAGAGCGAAATGATCGCATACAAAACAAACAATTATGAATCTTACAACTATCGCAATAAGGTTTAAAATTGTATGATATTACAACGTGGTATGATTTGATGAATATTCTACAGCGATATGGTCGTACATTGCAGTAATGTTGTGAATTGGTGAGAAAGTATCTGTGGTATACTGTATTAAGGATGTATGAAATGTTGTACGGCAAATGTTAATTAGAAGACTGGCTAGTTTTCTTATTTCTCTTCCTAGCCAGTAGGTCCTCTTGGAACCAACATTAGTATACCTACTTATTACGAAACCCTTGATACAACTAGACCAAACAAGGTTGAAAATATATGATTCTTGCCATTTATTCCTTTGTATTATTTACATCCCTGATTTATTTTATTACCTACTACCTATCTGATTATACTATACTGATTGACAAGGTTAGATTGCAACTGATTGAGTATATGGTCCAAATATTCTGACACAGTAGTAAGTGTCAAAATACAAAAAAATACAAAAATATTTATTTCATTAACAACATGGGTACATTTGTTTGTTAAATTGTAATTGGAGCCTCCTTTTAGACAAAACAGTGTCTGTGTTAGGAGACTCCGCTCTTCCATAACTTCAATACAAGGTTAACAACACAATACAATACTTAAGTTAGTTTGTGTGTGTGTGTGTGTGCGCGTGCGTGTGTAAGTGTTCTATATCATAAGACTGACTGACACTGTGGCGCGGTGGGAGTGTATCCGACTGCTACGCAAGAGGTCGTGGGTTCGATCCCCACCCAGGATAAAACTTTGTGTGATGAGCACGATGGTTTATTCTGTTTCAGGGTGTTATTTATCTATAATATGTATGTATTTACAAATATATATGTATGTTTATCAGTTGTCTGGTTTCCATAGTACAAGCTCTGCTTAGTTTGGGATCAGATGGCGTTGTGTGAGTTGTCCCAAAATATTATTATTATTCTCTTTATTTCGTTTTTTTCTTATAAATTACATTTTTAAATATATATATAAAAAATACATTTAAAAATATAAAAAATAGTGTCCCACCGGCATCGGGTACAGGGACCAAGCTACCGGTGGTTACGGCCCCAAAGAAAGGAACCTCCTCACAATGCGAGCCGTGTCCAAAAGTACTGCCTTCTGCATCAAGCGCTTGATCCAACCGTCTAACGCGAGCCTCTCAAGGTGTTGGTCGAGGCTCTGGGCAATCAAACCATTAACGGAGACGACTATCGGTGCAATGATTGCCGAATCAACATCCCACATGTTGACAATCTCGTGCGCTAGATCCAGATATTTTATTTGTTTATCCTTTTCGGCTTTCACGAGATTTTCGTCATGGGGGATGGTGATGTCGACAATCAATGCACGGCGCTCAGATCGGTCTATCAGCACAATATCAGGCTTTTTAGCGACAACTGTCCTGTCTGTGATGATAGAGCGATCCCAGTACAACGTGATACGACTATTTTCAAGAACTGGCTCAGCAACGTACCTGTAGTACGGGACTTCAACGTCCACAAGGTGGTATTTCAGAGCAAGTTGCTGGTGGATTATCCTGGCTACTTGATTGTGTCTGGGCAAGTACTCGCCGTTAACAAGACGTGAACAGCCGGAAACGATATTCGTCATGATAACTTCGTCAGCAATTGCACACACAGATGCTAGTAGGTCCACATCGGGTCCATGAAGAGCCCGAAAGAACCTACCGTGAAGCTCCTTGCTCTGCCATACCTCCCTGCGTTCGTTGACTCCAAGTACTACAGGCCTGCGCCAGTTCTCTTTAGCCAAGGAGAGCGGGGTAAGCCCGGTGTCCACCGCAACAACATCCCGATGCACACCCACGTCCATATGGAGAAAATATTCTCTAAGATTGTATATCTGGCGGTTAAGAAGGGACTTGAGGTTCAACAAACCCCGGCCCCCACACTTCCGCGGGATATACAATCTCATCACAGATGAACGCGGGTGATGCATTCGGTATGACGTCATGAGTGTACGGACTTTTCGATCCAGGGTGTCTAATTCTGTCTGAGTCCACTTGAGTATACCGAAGGAGTACATTAGAAGTGGCATGACCCAACTGTTGCAAGCCCGGATCTTATTGCCACCTGCCAAAGGCTATTAAGCACTTTTTTCAGGCGACCGAAGAAACGTTCTTGCAACAGCTGTTTCATGTCAACCTCATTAATGCACAGTGCCTGCGATATACCCAAATACTTATAGGTCTCGGTTGCGAGAAGTGATCTTAAGTGAATGGAATCCGAGAGTTGAGTCCCTTCGGATTCCACTACCCGCCCTCGCTTTATATGAACGACTGCACATTTGTCAACACCAAACTCCATTCTAATAGAATTACTAAAGGTTTCAGTTACCTTCAGTAACGCTATTAGCTGTGAGCTGGTGGGGGCAAAGAGCTTCAAGTCATCCATATACAGCAAGTGGGATATGACCTGACCACCACGTCGCAACCTGCAACCTAGCCCTGAACTCTAGTAAGGTACTAAGTGGGTTCAGTGCTAGGCAGAACCAAAGGGGACTCAGAGTGTCACCCTGGAATATACCCCGCTCAATCCTTATAGGTACGCCGCCACTTCCTTGGATCCCTCGGCACCCTGGATAGGTAAGAACCGTATTCCATTGTCCCATACACGACTTCAAGAAGGTGCATAAAGTTGTATTAACTTTATACAACTTCAGCACCCTCAGAAGCCATGTATGTGGCACGGAGTCATACGCCTTCTTATAATCTATCCAACATGCCGATAGATCCTTTCGGTTGTGGCGAACCTGCTGGCTAATAGTCATATCAATGAGGAGAAGCTCTTTAGTACCCCGGGCCCCACTTCTACATCCATTCTGAGAGGTACACATGATGGAGTTTGTGTGTATATGTTTATTTATTTTAGCTCTCAGAATGGATGTAAGAAGTTTATAGATTGATGGTAAACAAGTTATCGGTCTATAATTTCTAGGGTCCGAGGTACTACCGGTCTTATAGAGCAGGTGGGTCACTCCTTTAGTCATAAAGGCTGGCAGCGACGCAGATTCTAGGGCGGACTGGAATTGAGATGCCAAACAAGCGTGCGAACTGCGTAGCCATTTCAGCCAAAAGTTGTGCAGTGGCCGTGTGGTGCCGGCTTAAGAATAGTACCACCCCATCTCTTCCCGTGGGTGTCGTCAAGGCGACTAAGGGATTTCACACCGGAGGACGGGCAGCAGCGTCCTCTGCGTACTTAAAGCCTTACTGCGATCGCCAACCCGCTCGCCAAGCGTGGCGATTATGGCAATTACCCCCAGGATCTACATACCAGTAGGTTCTACTGGGGAGACCCGTGCCCAGCAGTGGGCCATCATATGGGTTGTTATGTTATGTATGTTATGTTATGTTGTGCAGTCCGTCTGGGCCTGGAGATTTCCAATTAGAAAAAGGACGGACTGCACTGGCTACGTCTGTGCTGTTAATGTTAATATCTTCCATTTCCGGAATAAGTTCGCACGCTCGTTCAACGTCACGCATCCATTCCCCCTCTGTGTGGGTGACAGGCACCGCCCAAATGTTACGCCAAAACGAGTTTGTCGCTTCAGCATTTGGTAGATGCCCGCCATCCATACCTTGATCCGTTCGCTGCCAGTCTCTATACACCCACCTTTGGTCCCTTTGGAACATGCAGTTCACGTTATACCTGTCCACGCGTTTTTTGTACCTGCATATTCGGTTTGCCCATGCATAGATTTTTTGCTTCAGGAAGTCGATGCGCTCTGTGACACGCGACATATAATCCTGAGGTCTGATGTCAGTCCCCAAGAATGCCCGTTTCACAAAGCGCATCACTCTCGGGCAAGTGTTCCCGGTCCTGAAGCAGGACAACTTGCCGATGAGTACCCTTGCCCCGGCAATATGGCGCTCAATCCTGCATTGCCACGCGGGTACGGCGTACCTTGGTCGTATAGTAGGGGTTTCTGCTAAAAGCTTAACACCTCCTATACGACATGCCGCAACAGCTGCACAATACAGGATTGAGTGGGTATCACCGAGGTCTTCACTATTGTCTAGGTAAGTAGGCAATAACGAATCAAGAGCACATACCAGCGAAATGTTCCGTCTATGCATAGGTAACCGAGGCAGGCGTGGCCTAATATTGTGGGGCGTGGACCGATATTCGCGAAGCGCAAATTCCAAAGCGGCCTTAATCTCCTCATTGCACTGAGTACTTACCACAATAGCCGCGGTATCCGGCCCCGTAGCTTCACAGTCAACTACATTTGTAGGAACCTGTACCAGGGCAGGGATCTCGCGGCTAGTCTGGGCGTACTCCGAGCGTAGTCTCTCAAGTGCGGCCTCATCTAGCAGATGACAGCGCTGAATGGCCCGCACTTGGTCCGATAATCGTTGTGCCGAAACGATGACAGTCGGCTCAAGCACCTGAAACAGAGGCAGCATCCGTTCACGGTACACAGTAAGGTTAGCTCCCCCCTCTGTAGCCGCATAATATGCCCGCATGACGTTCTCGTTCATCGATGTCGTCCATCGCATGCGGCGCACATCACCACCGACAGCGGGGGCCCTGTTTGAGGCCGGTGGGCCTCGGGGTACTAAGCTGGTCGGCAGCCGGCCTCTCCCTCGCCGACGTACAGGTGGTGGCGACGTTGGCGGAGAGAAATACTCGTCACTCGACGAGCTCGACGCCTCAGCAACGGCTGGTGTTGAATCCTGTGGTTGCGAGGCGGAGCGGAGCGACGAGTCCGGGGGTGGCGGGTGTGCTTGTAGATGTAACTGGGCTCTGCTTCGTGTTATCATAGTTTAAATCGTGCATTTCTGTTGTTCGTGTGGTTTCGTCTTGACAGATGTCATTTTCCTTTTTTCTATTTTGTATGGTTTTCTTGTAGATATTCTAATTTATGGCGTTTTTTATAGTTTATTGAATGTAATAAATACTTTACTGGGTTGATATAATAATTTATGTGTGATTTAGAGGTGATTTATTTAAAATTAATCGAAAAAAATATTGTATTCAGAAACGACGTTTGCACAGCTCGGTGTTGCCCGATTATTGTTATTATTATTATTATTCTCTTTATTTCTTTTTTTTCTTATAAATTACATTTTTAAATATATATATAAAAAATACATTTAAAAATATAAAAAATACGGCTGTATTATTATTATTATTATTAAGTTGTAAAAGTAGTTCAGTTTCCTCATAAGAAAGAGGTTTGATCCAGTTTATCAGTGTTTTCTTGCATTCATATAGATGTTTGTCATGTATGTGTATCACTTTATTTATCGTATTATATAAAACTGCAGACCGTTTGTTATATTGTCTGTTTGTAAAATTAAATGTTGTTCTTGTTGGCGTTATTTTAGCAACGTTATATTTACGTCTTTTTATGATTCTATCCTTGTTATATGTCAAGTTTTTATGCTTTTTCAGGACAGTAGATGTAATATATAATTTTCTAACAGATAATAAGTCACTAATTTTATAAGGATCTTCAGTAGGATGCCTCTTTTCTTTGAAGTACATAATTTTAATCAAGGCACGTTGTGCTCGTTCTACATCTATAAACTTAGATTTAGCTGCACCTCCCCATATGGGGATGCAGTATGTTAGTACAGACTGTACGAGGGCAACGTAGATCTCATTTAAAACATTCCTATGTAGGCTATTTTTTTTACTAGATTTGTTGGAGCTTCATGTCTCAGCATATTAAATATCCAGCCTAATTTTCTAATTCTTCCAGTCATGTATTCCAGATGGGGAAACCAGGATAACCTATGATCAATTATAACTCCTAGATATTTTACTTGATTGATTGTAGCACATGAACAATTATTATCTGGTGTCATGGCACATGAGTGAGCTTTGATAATAAAATCGTCATTGGGTTGTGAGCGGTTAGTAATGCCAAAGCATACGTAGTTTGTCTTAGCTGTATTTAAAGTGAGTAGGTTGTCTCAAAGCCAATCAGCAATTCTAGCTAAGTCATGTTTGGTATAGTGTCTGACATCAGACCAGTATTTCCATAGAACACAACTGCAGTGTCATCAGCATAAGAGAAAATATTTCCATTGTTAGTATTTAGGTTACATAGATCGTTAATGTATGGTACGCCACCGTAGTTCTACAATGAGTCGTAGTACTTCTACGATGAGTCGTAGGACTTCTACAAGAAGGAGTCGTAGGACTTCTACGTAGTTCTACAATAACAGCTTTAGTATTTTATTACAACTCGCTACGACCCCTATGTAAAATCTAACATCAGAAGTGGGCCCAGTTCTCATTGACCACATTACTAATACAACTGTTGTAAGTTTCAGAATGGTTACTACTGCTTGGGATTGCTTCTTCCGAGTCGATCTGCAATGTTGCTGGTGTTGCTGCTTTTACTACTTCGGCAACGACCAGAGCTGATCTACAAAGCTGGCTGTTTTTGTTCCCGTGGTTCGCTCCCGATATTCCTCCTGTGGAATTCTCCAGTCAAGTAAAAAGCAGAGCAGACAACATGGATTAAGTTTGAGTATTAAATACTCGGAGAGATATTTACTATCATGTTTGCTTTGTTGAGGTAAATGTGTGAATAGTTGAAAAAGTAAGAATATAATCAAGATTGATTTTGTGCTATGAGTTAAGAAAGAATTTGCTTAAAGCTATTTTTGATATTTATATTATCATGGATAGAAGTTAATTAATTACTGTGACAATGTAATAACCTTTTGCCGAAAAGTAAAAGTAGACAGTGAGTATGAGACCATGTCTATAAATAACTATAAAATAAAGTCAAATTGACCGAACAACAACACTTTATGACAAGCGTAACAGTCACTAAATATAGCTGTTAATTTTCCGTATAAAGATAATAGGCCAATAGTACAAATTGACATTCATATCGACTCTAAAAAAATTACATTTGACAAAGACGTTAGTTTTCAAATGTCGTACGACGTACCTACGAATTTACTGGTGGATTCTGATTTTATAGTTAAATAATAAAACTAGCTTTGACAGATCGAATATTATGATTTGGTTTGTTATGCAGTAACAGAATTCTTATTCAAATATTGTTTATTCATGTACAATTTGTTTACAGTAACTAAAAAGAAGCCAACGAAATTAAGGTTACCTTAATTTTGTTGGCTTCTTTTTAGTTACTGTAAACAAATTGTTCATGAATAAGTACTCAAACCGTCTAACAAATGCGTAGTAAATCCCATCGCATATTGAGTTTATGTGATTTAATAGATAAAATTGATGGCTATTTATATAGACAATAGCCATCGTAATAAATAAATTCAGGTAGATATTATACCTACGTACTACGAGATGAATATGTTTGATGAATATGTTTAGCCTGTCAATAAATCGTAGACATAATGACCACCTTAATTAGGAATCCTAAATACCACTAATAATTTTAGAACATGTGACAGTATTTGTACATTAGAATAACAGAATACATTATGGCAGAGTAAAATAATATTATAGAAGAAGGTACAGCTTGTTTATATTATAAAAACAGCAATTGATATTCAAGTAGCCATGTCTGTTGTCTGTTAATTGTGTTACTGAAAACACAATTGCAATATAGACATGGCTACTTGAATATCCATTGCTATTTTTGACGTGAAGAATAATTTGTTCAAATTAAGTAATTTACATGTTAATTACAACAACACTTACAGTTTATGTTGTAATTAACATGTAAATTACTTATGATCATTATAATACATTATAAAAGCACCACTTAGTATTTTAAATGAACTATATATAAAACATCAAAGAAATATCCACTGGTGACCAGTGGATTTGACGTTTCAATCAGTACATTTGCGACCAGTGACTGGTCGCAAATGTACTGATTGAAACGTTAAATATTGTTGTTGTGATATTTTACTTCTTTTATTGAAAATTAAAATGTAGTGTGTTTTATCTGTGTGATAGTTTTATTATTATTAATTTATTTAAATAACATAATTCTGTGTATTAAATTATTTTATGAGTTGCAGTATAATAGGTACGAATATTTGCGAAGTACCTACAACTTCTTTAATATTATCTGTATTTGTTCTATAAAAGAACTGACAGATTGTGATCGAGGCTTAGTCTTATTGCATTTATTCCTTTGTATTATTTACCTCCCTGATTTATTCTATTGTCTACTACCTATCGATACTATACTGATTGATAAGGTTAGATTGCAATCTAACCTTATCTACATTATACAAATATCCTGACACAGTAGTAAGTATAGTTCTACGATGAATCGTAGTGGTCTACAATGAGTCATAGGACTTCTACGTAGTTCTACAATAAAAGCTTTACAACTAGCTACGACCCCTATGTAAAATCTAACACAAGCGTATTTGAGATCGATCCCAAAGTTACAAGAACACAAAAATGGCCGTTTTAATCAAAACTTAACGGCAACTCCACTGCTTTAAATACGTGAATTGACCCTCTGATCTCGATACTCACCGGGTTCCATCTGCTAGTAAAGTATGTATTGAAATCCACTTAAACTTTTATAATCTTGCACATCCACAGACTTAAGGTTCTTAAATTAAAAGTATGCTTGAGAGCTATTGTTTAAAATTAGATTATAAAAGAACATGCAGGCTCTTTTAAAGTCAAACATGGACTTGTAGTTCCCCGATCATTATTTCTTTGTAAATACTGGGGGTATTTGCCGTAATCGCCATGGTTGGCAAGCGGGTTGGCGATCGCAGTTAGCCTTTAAAGTACGCAGAGGACGCTGCTGCCCGTCTTCCGCTATTCCTCCTATATCAATTTTATTTATATGTACAAATTCGAACCGAATCTGTCCGGTAGGTTTTGCGTGATGTGTGTTCAAACAAATAGACAGACGTATGTTTAAATACTCTTTTATTCTGCTTTTTTTTACTAAGTTCGGCCATGTACAGACTCTTGATGTTTACAATATTATGCGGTCAATATGGTAGTACCACAGGGGTCTATAACTCCATACTCCTACACAACAAATCAAACAAGAGGGTAATAGTAATTTTATTTTTTAATAAGCTAATTAATATGATATATATATATATATATATATATATATATATATATATATATATAATAAATTTGATGAGCTTTTGAGACGGGATAAATTACAACCATTAAAATGAAACAACATTCGACGGTTTAAATAAATGAGTTTCTATTTATATTCTTCTCAATCAGCACGACCTTCACCATCTGCCACCACCGCCCCCACCGCCCCCACCGCCCCCTCCGCCACCTCCGCCGCCTCCGCCTCCACCGCCCCCTCCGCCGCCTCCGCCCCCACTGCCCCCTTTGCCCCCTTCATTTACAGTAATATGAAGGTTCTTAATATATATTTTGTTTCCAGGCGCGGATGGGTCATCCATCTGAAAAAAAAAAATATTAAAACCTTTCAAACAATAACAAAATAAGTATTGTGTATTTGTAATTAGGAATACACAATACTTATTTATATTTTTAGCCAAACAAATTTATCATATTAAAAAGCTTACAATTTTTTTTTCTGTCCTGAAAAAAGTAATGGTATTTTAAAAGAAGTTAGGTTATTAAAAAATATTTTTTTTAGTTTCCTAGCACGTCAATGAGATATTTCAGTGTTTACTTTTAGCCCACACGCGACTTGCTGCAGTTATTCTGTTTGAAATTTAATGCAACATGGATTGAAATAAATTGTTTTTATAATTTAACTAGTTGTCCTAGCAAAGTTCGTACCACCTACATTTTTTAACTAACAAAAAAGAATGAATAAAATTGATAAAGTTGTTCTCTAGCTAGATAACTCGTGACAAAGGGAAATAATAATAATATAATAATAATATCTTTGGACAATTCACACAACGCTATCTGATCCCAAACTAAGCATAGCTTGTACTATGGAAACCAGACAACTGATAAACATACTTATATATTTCTAAATACATACATATTATAGATAAATAACACCCAGACACAGAATAAACCATCGTGCTCATCACACAAAGTTTTATCCTGGGTGGGGATCGAACCCACGACCTCTTGCGTAGCAGTCGGACTCACTCCCACCGCGCCACAGAGGCAGTCAATATAGAATAAGGATTCTTTTTTTTTATTTATAGATATGAATGCCTGAAATATGTAACATTAATCTAAATAGAGTTTGGAATGGTTATGACAAATTAATATTTAACAATTTTAAGTAGCGAAACCAGAATTAACCTTGTATATTATGTTTTGATAACTTCAGGTTCATGGCATACCTATAATTTTCATAAAACTACATTTTGCCCACACTTGAAGTAACTATTGATTAAAACTGTTGCAAAGAAATTGGATGTGTACGATAACATTTGACGGAAAACGATAAACCAAAACGATCCAAAATTGTTGTAAAACCAATTAACTCCGGGATGACAGTAGTTACTGTAGAGATGGTCAGCAGGTAGGAGCGCAGGATGTCTCTGCTCATATTCCAATCCAGTTCGAGCGATCCGACCGCCTACCCTAAGCATTCCTTGTTCGTCGATAAAAGGGTTGAGTTTACTAAATGGTTTACAAAAAAAAGATTGATTTTTTAATATTGGACCGACCGACTTTCGTTTAACGATCGAGAACGTGCATCTTTAGCAGAAGCGTCAAATACGACACGAAGGCGAGGTGATTCTATCAGGAAGCACGATACAGTGATGGCGAATATAGTATTTCCCATTATCTACATCATCTGGGGAGACTAATGATATATGGCCCGCATTTAGATAGTCGGACATATCGGAATATTGACGATGACACTCGGGGTCGCGTGACAGTCGACGTTCAATTGCACAGAAACGACGAAATGCAATGTCGCATGAACCCGCGAAAATAGCCACGGACTCATCCCTGAACGGCAACTGCACGATGGTACCGCTCAGATGAGTCACAAGAATGAGTTGTGATAAATTGTTGTTCACATGCTATCTCATCTGGGGTTAGGGATGCTGCTTTTGGTAGTACTTCTAATTCCCAAAAACGTTGAACTAATGAGTTTAATTCTTTATCACTTTGTATGGAAGTTAAGTAGGGGATCGAGTTAATGAGTAGCTAAACAAGTTTTACCGAACAATAGCTATCCATAGAACGAGTCGACCGTGTTAGGTTAATGTGATTTGCTTTTGATATGACGATTAGTGTGCACGCGACCGAATAGTATCCGGCCAGGAATGTCAGAACCGGGAACGGCTAATAATAGTGAATTAATATGAGACCAACCCGATGTATTTATTTTAGCTATTGGTTGGTCGCCGCTAATTTTTGACATTGCATGCATATCTAAATGAAATAAAATTTGATCACCAGTATGAATGGAACAACTTACGTCTCATAAGATTGAAGCTGGGGCTTCACCGATACCACTTATAGTTGTGATAGGACCAGATAGTTTTAAATTTAAAATCTTGATAGCCGAGTCGCCCAAAAAGACACGAATTTGCCATTCGCATTCCGTACTTGCACAATGGCAGTCGCTAATAATATAATAATAATAATAATCATTTATTTCAGATTTCTCATACATCCATAATATTGTTAGTAGTACAATGGCGAGCTTATATACTAGTGTTAGTCATAATGAATAATAAACTAAGTGGTAGGTACGGGTGGACAACCCGCCGGTGCTGGGCGCTCACTATACGGCTGCGTGCAACCGTATCCAGCGAGCCAGCACCGGAGAGTCCCACCGGTCCGACAGCACACGTAGGATAACGTTGGGACTGTCTCGCGTGCGGCGCATGATTGAAGCACACCGTTTGCGCATGATGGCCGCAAAGCCATCTGTGTCTGCCGTCACGAACATCGCGGAGGCGCTGCAATGACGCGGCAGTCCCATCAGCACCCGAAACGCATTATTGTATTGGACGCGCAGATCACTGTATGTCCGCTGCGTATAGTCAACCCACAGACTGCAGGTGTAAAAGGACTGACAGTACGCTTTAAAAAGCGTCCTTTGCACAGTCTCTGTGCACCGTGCAAACCTACGAGCCAACATGTTGCAACGGACAGACAGCGCTCTGCGCTCCCTTTCAACATCTACATTGTCCTTTAGATTCTCAGGGACCCAGTGGCCCAAGTACTTGTAGTAATTTTTCGACTTTGTTTAGAGTCGTACCGCATAGATTGAAATTAGGAATAAATGTGTATCGTTTGTTATCCGGCCTGAAAATCATAATTTCACTCTTTTTCGCGTTGTACTTAAGCCCATGAGCCACCGCGTAGGACTCACAAATTTTCAGGAGCCTTCGTAAAGCACCAATCGATGGGCACAGCAGCACCATATCGTCAGCGTAACTGATGTTATTCACGCACACTCCATCTATATGACACCCGATGCCGGTGCTGCTAAGCTCAACTATCATCGGTTGACGTACAAGTTTAAGAGCGTGGGAGAGGTCAAGTCCCCCTGCCTCACCCCGCATTCCAGCCCGTACTCCTCCGAAAGAGATCCTGCCCATCTCACCGAGTTCTTTTGATTATTATACCAATGCATAAATAATAGTACAATCTCTCTAGGCAGACAAGTTTCATCCCTTAATTTACCCCATAAAATATTGTACGACACAAGATCGAAAGCTCTCGATAAATCAAGGTATATGCATAAATAGGTGTCTTTCTACTCGTGTAATACTGGACAGTCTGCTTGAGGCATAGGATAGCACTCTCGGTAGAAAGCCCGGGCCTGAAGCCGAATTGTGCGTCGATCAACGAGACGTGCTTTTCTAAGTGCTGACCTAACAGACCGTCCAGCACTTTGGCTACCACTGTGGCTAAGGAGATCGGTCTATAGTTGTCTACATCTGATGTATCACCAGTCTTATTTTTAATGATTGGTACGACTATATTACGCATTAGATTAGAATAGAACGGTTGTGTTATTGTTAATAGAAAATAATGAAGAGGTTGGGTTCGACTTGACCGGTTTGTTTTTGTGAAGTAAAGTTTACGGTTACACTTACGACAAGTAAAAATAGAAGTACAGCCTTTTAATTGATGTGAAGATCGAAGACAATTGAAACACCAACTACTTTTGCCTGCCGACGTAGGAGCATCACCGCTTGCAGTACTAACGGCTTCAGACCGAAGTTTAACCATACCACCAACGAGCGCATGAGAAACGTTAGCCCGTTTATTTGATCGAGATGATTTTACAGATTGTTGTTGTGGCTTACTAGAAGTTTTATTATTTGTTTCACAAAAATGAGAATCGCGTAATAGCGCTTCGCATTATAAGTGTAAGAATGATTTCATCGGTGCATATGAAGAAAGCTCAATATCAGGATATTTTTTCTCGAGATCGCAACGCAAGTTTGAATCTGTCCTAGAAAGAAGATAGAAGACTAATACAAAAGCTAGAATAATGTTTTTTAAAGTAATTAAATTTTCCTCAAACAGATCCAACGATATTCTAAACTCATGACCGTCAGAAGCTTCAAAATTAATGTTTAAAAGGTCCTTCCATGATGTATAAGCTAACGGAAACGACCTGTTCTTTGATAGCGAGTAAAAAGTGCCTGGTAGGCATTATTGTAATGCTTGTGAGTTAATGGAAATGCCGTGATGACAGATAACGCATCGCCGGTCAAGGGCTCTCATCGTGAAACTTCTCCATAGCAGTAAGACTATTAGAATTATGAATCAATTCATTAAAAGTACCGTGATATTCAGGCTATTTCTTTATGTCACCACTATATCTTGGAAGAACAATTTTCGGGAAACGGATATTCGACGATGAAGAACTTTGTTTAAAATTAACTTGAGGTTCACTTTTAGTTAAACTACGATAAATAGATAAGATTTAAAAATATTTATCGTCAAAGTTATCTTACAGCGTATTACCTACATGGTCAGGATCATCCAAAAGTTCTAAAATATTTTGATGAGCATCTTCAAAACTAACTAAAATATGGTCAAGTTCCTGGTAAAAGAAACAAATAAATTCTATTGTGAGCCATCACGCTTTGCTAATGTACCTATCTCCAATGCCTTATCCAACCATTTAGTAGCTAAAGTACGCTTTCTACGTAACTGCGATAAATCTTGAAACGTATAATTGGATTTCGATTATTAATAATAATAATAAAAATGTTTTATTCACTTAGGAAGCAAAATCGATTCTACATTTACTGGTAATGCCTGTTCGCAAACAATAGGTAAAGCCCGAGAAAAGAACAGGCAATAAAAACTCGTGGCCACTCTTTTCAAATTGCCAATGTTTACAATGTTTCTCTGTTTATAAACTGTATATACAGGTAAGGTGCTGCCACCATTATATTATACACCATATTAGAGGACTGATGCAAAAAAAGGTCAATAATATTAGAAGAGTACACGAGATCGGATACATCGGCCTCAATGGGCACAACATAGTAGTAGCATCCACTTACGATGTAAAAACTTTATGTGCTTAAATATTTGCCAATTTACTGCTACTTAATGAATAAGTATACATATTTTTCAAAGGAAAGAAAAGAATGGCCGTAATTTATCACGCAGAATCTTTACTTACAAAAGTAAATCGTTTTCTTAACTAGTACCTAAGTAACATTATCAAACTGTGACAACAATATTCACCTAGTAAAATGCATTAAACTATACAACACAATACATTAATAGGGAGCAACTACATCCATTTATCTTTATCAGTTAAATAATCATCGATTGAATAGTAAGCTCTTTGTATAAGATGTCTCTTGACTACATTCTTAAATTTATTTACTGGTAGACTCGATATGCTGACTGGGATTTTATTGAAACATTTAACACCTAGTCCCATAAATGAGTTATGAGTTTTATGAAGCCTATGATATTGACCTACCAATTTGTGCTTATTTCTTGTATTCACAGAGTGAATATCACTATTTTTGTAATATAAATGTAAGTTTTGTTTTACAGACATAACGTTTGCATATATATATTGTGATGCAACTGTCATAATGCCTATCTCTTTAAACTTTTCTCTAAGGGAAACTCGTGCTCCTAGTTGATATATCGCACGCACTGCACGTTTTTGAAGAATAAAAATAGTTTGTATATCAGCCGCCTTGCCCCAAAGCAATATGCCGTAGGATATGACGCTGTGAAAATAATCAAAATATACTAGTCGAGCTGTTTCTACGTTCGTAAGCTGTCTAACTTTGCTGACAGCATACGCTGCAGAACTGAGTTTTCCTGCGAGACATGATATTTGGGTGCCCCACTGTAACCTATTGTCTAATGTAATTCCCAAAAAAACTCTTGAGTCGACAAAGCTAATCACCTCATTATTTAAAATTATACTCGTATTAGTACTTTTTTACATTTGGCAAACTAAACTTAATACATTTAGTTTTTTTGGGATTTAGAAGTAGGTTGTTCGTTGTAAACCAATCTTGAACTAGCGCGAGTGTTCTATTTATTTTCTGAAAATTACTTAGAACAATTTTGTTTACGAGACGAATGTTTACTCAACAACGGCATGATTAAAGCAATTAGCAAGATCGGTTATTGATAACGAATAGTCGGCGATACAAGATTCCAACAGGTGAACGCTGTCGGTATGCAAAAATGTAAACAAGAATAAGTAACACGAGTACCTACGCAACAGATGACTGGGAAATACCTTAGTACAGGCAAGTACCTAGCAAGTACCCAGTCAAGAACTTGTCAGGACGTACGGTAAACAACAGATCGAAGGATACGTTACCAAGCGAAAATTACCCCTGTTACAAAGACATAAGAACCTATAGTGTATGCTGTAATGTGTTTTGACAGTACCTACCTATGTAAGTTTCGTAATAACGTTATATACAACATAAAGAAAAATTGTGTTAATAATGACACAATTTTTCTTTATAGTAAAGAATGTAGCAGTTAAATTTTAATACTTGCCTTAATTTTACTTTAGTCTCATGAGTACTACCACATTTTCCGAAGGCTGACTGTATTGGATGCGTACCCAAATGCAACCAAACCGTTACCGTTACGTTACCGACTAATAGCGCGATACGTTAACAAATTTACTCACACCGACCGTCGAATTAAAAATGTGAAACGAACAAAGGAATTTTACTTATGTTTGATCACCGATAATTTACGATAAAACGATACCGAAAATACCGATAGGCCGAAATAGTAATACTAAGTACCGAAAAGGTAGATTGCCTAATAAGATAGGCTAAGATCCTACAATAACTATTAAGGTTTAACTATGTTAAAATAAGTGGTAATGGCGGATTTCGGCATCATAAAAGTGTGTTGTCATGATAAATTCATTTTGTGGCGGTGAGTTAGATTCCACATTTGGGACAGACTGAGGGTCTGGACGATTACACAAAACGATGTTCCACGAAATGCCACAGTAACAGCCTATTTTATTAATTAGGTAGCAGTAAATTGGTCAATATTTAAGTACATAAAGTTTTTACGTTTTAAGTGGATACTCCTACTATGTTGTGCCCATTGAGGCTGATATATCCAATCTAGTGTACTCTTTTTTTAATATTTTTGACCTCAATTTTTGCATCAGTCCTCTAATATGGTGTAAAATATAATGGTGGTAGCACCTTACCTGCATATACTGTTTATAAACAAAGAATGGTAAACATTGGTAATTTGAAAAGAGTGGCCGCGAGTTTTTTTGCCTGTTCTTTTCTTCGGCTTTACCTATTGCTTGCAAACAGGCATTACATTTTTAAGTGAAAAATGTTTTTTCATTATTATTACACGAACAAAACAACATTTCTTAAATACCTGATTATAGTCTTCTTCATCACTGGAACTACTGGAACTGCTGGAACTACTGGAACTGCTGGAACTACTTTCATAATGGTTAGCAGCACGCCTTTTATCCATAGTGATTCTAAAATTAGTTATTTTTACATGAAATATCAATACTATTAAGCCAGAACTATTTTAGCTTAAATTCATATAATATAAATAGTATAAGTTTAATTAAAAATAAACGCGAAAAAGATGGAGACAAGATTCCCTACATAATTATATAATTTCATGCAGTCGGAGGCATTAATGAATCTCGATGAACTTAGTGAAGTGCCTCCGACTTATGCAGACGGGTTTTTTTGTTTTTATAATTTACTTTTTTATTTATTACTTTTAAGTAGTACCACCATGTTTGTTTTCTTCAAACGTCACATATCTAAGAACACTTGGGCGATCAAGACGAATCTAACGACGTTTTAATTGTATAAATCCGTTCAGTGGATTGTCAGATATCAGGTAATAAAGAATATTACATTCATACATACCTACATACATACATACAAACATACAAGATACGCGCGAAAAACATAACCCTTCCTAACAGTCGGGTAAAAACAGATACATAAACAAATACATGATAAAATTTCAAGATT
The DNA here is from genome assembly GCA_945859575.2 of Herminia tarsipennalis. NCBI lineage: Eukaryota > Metazoa > Arthropoda > Insecta > Lepidoptera > Erebidae > Herminia > Herminia tarsipennalis. The sequence goes on from OX243835.2 coordinate 15,182,853, forward strand.
AGATTACTTTTATATTTTTTAGGAATAGTTCTGTTTGCGTCAGGATAGCTTAGCGGACTTGTATTGTGTTTCAAGTGAATAGGATACCGTTTTTTTTTTATTCTTCTTCTCCCGCTGTGGGCAAGGCGTGTCAGACTCTTGCTGACTAAAGTTTATCTGTGTTCCTTCTTTCGCCCTGGTGTTCCGGGGCACGATAACTCTTTCGAACGATCCCGCACTCCCGGTGGGCGCCGGCCCAATGGAGCCCCGTCAATTCCTGACACCTCTTTGAGGCGTGCGTGGAACACTAGCGCGTCGTTGACCCGAGCCTGGTTCTAAGCTGGATGGTGAGCTACCCACTGCTCGTCGTCCGCAGGTCCGCGCCTACGGCGGCCGGATGTCATCCCTTGATACCCGTCGTCCGGGGCGTATCGCGCAGCGGCCGAGGTGTGAGGACCGTCTATCTCTCACGCTTTCCGCCGTCTCCTTCTGCAGCATCACCTCCTCGCAGAAGGAGACGACTGCCTCCCATTCCCTCTCGCTTCGCAGCATGGCTCTAATGAGCCCCGGGCGTGAGAGGTCGCCGCCGCCGATCGCTGTTACGAGGACAAGCCGCTGCTTGGCCCAAGCGGGGCACACCTCCGCCGTGTCTTCCGGCCAGTTGCTACAATGGTGACACCCAGGCGTTTCCTCCCGCCTGGTGTGATGCAGGTACCTCCCGAAACACCCGTGTCCAGTGAGTACCTGCGTCAGGTGGTAGGTGAGGATGCCATGGCGACTTTCCAGCCACTTCTCAAAGAGGGGGCTTACCGCTGTAATCGCGGCGTGCCCTGCTCGTGGTTGTGACAGTCGGTCTCTCCACGACGCCATGAGATCAAGCCGGAGCTCCCTCCGCCAAGCAGCAATTTGCCGCGGCAGCGGAGTTTCGTCCCGGCGTAGCGATTATTTAAATATATTATTGATCACTGTTTATATATTATACAAAAAATGCATACAATTTAAAATTTATTGTGAAATAAATTTCTATACTAATATTATAAATCTGAAGATTTTGTTTGTTTATTTAAACTCTGTAATCTCATGAACTACTAATCCTTTTGAACTTTTGACTGTTGGATAGCCCATTTATAGAGAAAGGCTATAGGCTATATAATATCACGCTACAACCAATTGGAACAGAGCAGCAATGAGAAATGTTGCAAAAATGGGGAAAATTTACGCAGACTAAGTTAAGGACAGCTAAAGAAATAAGGGATATCAACTCAATATTTCTTTTCAAACATAGTTTGAACAGAGAGTACAGATTGGTTAAAGGTTATTGAAATTGTTAACATCCATTTTATTGTCAAATGTAATAACTATTAAGTAGGTACTACCTAACAGTTTAGATAATTTTATTCAAGATTCTCATGAAAATGAACTCTATTCTTAGGGAGAATAAAGGGTATCTAATAAATAATTATTCTATGTAGTTATCTAAGAATTTCATTTCATAGCAAGCTCACTGATATTAAATAATAAATATATTCATAAAATTATTTTTTGTTTCAATTGTTTGTTGTGCTTCAGCCGAAGCTTCAGTACCTATGTTGAATCTAGGCATACTTTCTTCCAATACATTCAGAACAACGAGTTCAACAAAGAAAACTGTAAGTATATTGAAAATGGATTATCTTATTGATTAAGTATCCTTAAAACTATTGAACGGATTTTCATCCAACCATGCTAAGAACTGTTCCATTGTAATAAAAGCTCACATACAAGTTCATCTATATGTTTGGGCGATATAATTACACAGATTAAACTTATAACACCCCTTTTATTGTCTGAGATAATTAAATTTAGGTTATCATCATTTGTTTTCATTTTTAGTACTACTGTCAATAAATTATATATGTAACGTTCCGATCCTGACAAGAATCTATTTTAATATTCGTAAATTGCAGGCCGAGGGCTTTTATCTCAGACTAATATTTTAAAAATTATGTAGTGCTGGCGAATAATTTAGCTACATAGAACGTCAAAATATTTTATTCTCATTGAAAATTATACTTTCAAATTATATTGGTAAAAACGGAACGTTATTTTTGAATGATATGAAAAATTAATGAACTAAATTAATTATAATCTGTGGCTGATTGCTAGATCCTTTGGTATCAGCTGGTCCACGAATTATTTATGCTTTGTAATAAGGACCAATAGTACTGTACTATATCCTGGACTGGAAAGTCATGGTTTAAACCTTGATTTGGTCTGCTCTTTGTAATAAGGCGGTTATAGTTTCGCCATGTCCGTCCATCATCCGTTCGTCAGTCCGCAGCTTAGCTTAGATACTGTTAGTTCTAGAAGGCTGTAATTTTGTATCGATACACATATTACTTAAGCCAACAAAGCGAAAGAATAAAATCTTGAAAAAAAATCGTTTTTTGAGGGTACCTCCCCTACATGTAAAGTGGGGATGTGATATTTTTTTCTCACCTACCCCATTGTGTGGAGTATCGTTAGATAGGTCTTTTAAAAACGTTTAGGGTTTTTGAGGACTATTTTTAAATTTAGGGATTCGTTTGTGAAATATTAAGTTTTAAAGTAAAAATTTCGTTAGAGCCAAGTGCCCCCCCCCCTCCGGCCAGCTAACGGTTGATTTTGGGTATGTGAAAAAATTAGTAAAAATAGTATTTAAAGTGAAATTAAAAGGAAAACTATCACAGCTACGAAGACATACAAGTATACGAGTAACAGTTGATCTAATGATAAGTAACAAAATTTTCGTACAAATTCCATTACAAAATATTATTAAGTAGGTATAACGTTGTAAATAGAAAACAAAAACAACACAAAACCCAATTCTTAAGATGAATTATTCAGATGGGAGAGGGGGATGGGGTTAACTACGGAACCCTACTTTGTGCATAGCCCCACATGCACTTTCCCGGTTTTAATTACACACTCTTGTTCTACTACTAAATGATGAAGAACTTGGACATTAATCGAACCACTGCTTCTTTCTAAAATGAAGAATCATATGTATGGTCTGTGGAGTCACATTTAATGCATGCTAACTTTTTTAATTTTAATACTACCGAGCTAATTTTTTTTCTACCAACTAGGTATAGTACCTAGTTGGTAGAAAAAAAATTAGCTACTAAATCATACTAGATTATGGTAAGTATTCATCCATGATGTTCCTAGTTATGACGAGGCTCCTTAATCCAAACATTTAGATTGAGGTGCCACCTTTGTATTCATATACAAAGGTGGCACTTTTGAAGTATTATACTACAAAATCGAGGAACGATTCTACAAAAATTTTAAACTGACTACTAACTGATACTAGAAGTGGCTCCTCAATCCAAACAGACATTAATCTTTAAAGGGGTGAAATGGCAAAACGCGGATGGAAGCTAGTAATAAATATAGATATAAAAGTACTTACGTATTATAAATTGATGAAATAATATAAAAATAGATAAACAAAACTCTTGAACGATTTCACAAATATGATCTAAAATCCAACATTTACTATCATTTATACTTTTTTGGTCGTTTATCGCATTTGCATTAGTCAAATTATCACCTAATCGCTTCAGCAATCATTTCTTTATCACAAGTACAGTACCACCAACTTATCTGTGAACGTCGTCACTGTCGGTTTAGTGTTGCTACTTAACTTTGATTAAATAAACATTAAAAAAAAAAACTTTTTCACATTTAAAAAAGGGTTTTGCACCTACGTAACACGTAATTTTAAAATGTATGGTTTTGTCTAGTTTATGTCTTAACAAAAATAATGTCATGTGCCCGCTGCGGCCTGACTTAGAATGTAATCCATACCTTCTTATTTAACGAAAGGGCCGTCTAGATATTAGTAATAGTGCCACAGCCTAGTAAAAAATAAGTACTTAATAGAAAAACAATAAATTTAAGTGATGGGATAGAACATACGTTCTTAATAGAGTGGATGGTGAGCGTGTGAGTGGCCGATTCGGATGTCAGTGGACTTATTACATGCACCGCATTGGTGCTTAATTCATTGTGTTCCTCGAGCAAGCAAATAAAACAGGATCTTTCATTGTGTAGTTTACCTTTATAATGTTCCAATTATATACACGATGTAGCAATTAGCAAAGTGGGTAAGTTGAAATAAGACTCTCTTTTGATAGTTCGGTTATTACAGGTCAATTATATTGGTGTTGGTGTTTCCATACGCGATAATATCATGGACTTCGTTTCGAGAACGTATTAGATTTAGGGCTATATGGCTTTGCCAATAGCCATATACATAATAAATTCATGTGTTGAACATTATTAGATATTGGGCTGCACGGCTATGTGAATAGCCATGTAGGCCAATTGATTGATTATTGATATTATAATCAATCCATGTGTTGGATATTGATACCTACTATAGTATGCTTTATAACATTGAGTATTCCGGTTTATATGATGTTGAAAAAACCGAACAAAGGTTTAGTAAAACTGTTTTATAAGTTTGAGAAGTAGGAAATCTGATAAGGGTGTAACCATCAGGATATTCTGACGTAGCCTCTTTCTCTGGGTATCATCCGACGACGAAGGTACGATCCATATTCAAAGTTATTTGATATTGATTCTATTGCATTGTATATATTTAATATTGTATTTACTGTACTGTGTATAATATTTGTGTATATTGGCCGATTGACTGTTGAAAATATATTGAAATCTATGTGTCTATTGTCTTGTAAGTTATTATGTTAGCTGTCTAGTAATAGATGAACTTTGCATTAGTAAATATAAGTCTCAGTCAATTGATTACATTGCAGATTCTATAAGTAATATCGTATTGCAAGTGTATATGGCATATATATATATATATATATATATATATATATATATATATATATATGCATAATAAATTTCATGAAAATATATAGTTGCAAGTTTGACAAAATGTCGCATAAGGGTCCCACTGACGATGCATCCGTCAATCAAAATGGCGTGGACGTCTGTCAAAAACTTATCTTGGATGTCAAAAACGTAATTCATTTGAATGGACGTCGTTTGGTTTTGGAATTCCTAACTGACATTCGTCTATTCCAAATAGACGTGTATCACACCACACCATCTGGAAGTTAGGTCCTCTTGGAAGCGACTCTAGTATACCTCCCTACTCAAATCCCTTGATATAACCACAATGAACTATATTTGACAATATAATGCTGATTGCCATTTGGTACTTTGTATTACTCTATATTCCCTGAATAGCTACCCTGACAATACTGAACTGATTGATAGGAACCTTACCCAATATGCAGACACATTACATACTCACATACAATAAATACATCATGACATCTCTTGAAAAGAACAAAGTCTGTTCTAATTATGATACTGTTCTGTAGATCCATTAACCCTCGGTTAGTTCTAGCCATGACTCTTTAGGTTACATTCTGAGACAAACAAGTAGTCTATAGTCCAGACATAAAATAGTATACGGTATACTAACATTTAAACTTTCGCGTTGCATGATTATAACTATTTATTATACGCGAATTAACGCGCATTGTTTAACATCGCGGCGCTAGTCCGCTTGTGACCACGGCCAGTGCAACCTGGTCGAAACGTCAAGCAATTTTAAGGTAAACAATGCGCGTTAATTCCCGTATAATAAATAGTTATAACAACTGAAGGCGGGCATTCATACTCGGAGACGGACGTGTGCACTTGCAATATTTATATATTACATTAATATAAAAGTGACCTACTTTTAGTACCTACTGAGTGATGTCATGTAATTTTGCTTGTTGCGAGTGTGTAAAATTGTAACTATGCGCGCTTAATATGAAAAGTATTTTAATAGTTGTTACTAAATATGGATAACAAACCTGCTAAACTGACGGGGAGTGCCCAGCCCCCCCAGTCTCCGATGAAGGCGCAAAGCCCAGCCCAGGAATCGTCGGGTTTCTCGTTCGATCTCGTGTCCACGCCCGATATCCAGAAGTGGATGTCTGCTACCGACCAACAATTGGGCGAAGTATGCTCGATTGCTTCTGATGGAAAACTAAATAGCGAACAAAAAATGAAGATATCGAATCTGTGCCGAAAAGTCCAATACAACGCATCGCAAATGGCAGTAATATATCAGTCGCTGAAACAAAAAATGATTGAGGCCTCTACCATTATCAAAGAACTTAAAGAAAAAAGTTGTCTATCGGAGCACATCACGGTGCTTAAGAAGACTATTGAGGAGTCTTGTTCTGGAAATGCTTCGTTTGCAGATATCGTGAAAAAGAAGTCTAATACTATAGTTCGCCCAAACAGCTTAAGTACTGTTGCCATCTATCCACAGGACAAGCAAAAATCTAGTGATGAAACAAAGTCGCTTGTGCAATCAATAATTAGGCCTGACCAAATGAAGTTACATGTTCGAGGTGTAAGAAAAACTACGAAAGGAGGTGTAATTATTAGCACCGAATCAAAGGACGACGCTAAAAAACTCAAACAGGCAGTACAGTTGTCCTCTTCCGGCCTTACCGCCGGCGACCCACACAAGCGCAACCCACGAGTTATTGTTATTGGAGTGCCAGCTTCTTTGTCGGAGAAGGAGTTCTTTACATATATATACGAACAAAACATAGCCGAGAAAGTACCTTCAGTGTCCATTGATATGTTTTTATCAACTACAAAACTTAGCCACAAATCTGGAAAAAAAGGCGCCTCGACCTGTAACTTCATAATTGAAGTCCCAGCACAGGTTAGAAAAATATTAGTTTCGCAAGGCAGATTATTTATTAACTGGACTTCCTGCCCTGTCAGAGATTTCACGATAGTAACAAGATGTTACAACTGTCACCAATATGGCCATGCCGCTAAATCTTGCAGAGAAACTACCCCAACGTGCGGACATTGCGGGGAAAATGGCCACTCGATGACGGAATGTATCATGAAAGCAGACTCGCCGAAATGCGCGACATGCCGACGGTTCGGCAAGCCTCACACCCATAAAACGGGTGATGCTGAGTGCCCTGCTAAAAAAGCTGCGGAGTACAGGTATATCAACTCAGTTGATTATGAGGGCGCCTAGATCGCCGCTTTTTATACATTTAATTTAGCAGATAAACTAGTAGGTAACAAGTTTTTGTTTTTTTTTTGTTTTTATATCATACTTTAGTTTTATCATCAACCGCCTAGAATTGACTATTTTTAGTAAGCACATAAACACTATCTATATTGGCTAATTTATTGATATCATTACAAATTAAAAATTATATAAACCATCCATATCTTTTGTTACTAATTAATAAAAATCATCTTGACCTAGAAATAATTGTAAGCGCTGCATTATTAAAACCTTGAAATTCACATACGTAATGTAACAATTGTTGCCCTCATTTACAGTTCAAACGATGAAAATATTTTTAGTGTAATAGAATAGGTATACTTAGCATAATATGACATTTTATTTAAATTCATTTACTTTACTGTTTATGAAAAAATGTAGTTAAGTAGATATTATTAAGCGATTTAGAAACATTGATTCCTATATGTTTATAGTAAACACCTGAGATACAGGTTTATGTTTAACCTAGTAACTAGTATAGTACTATATTATCTGTGACCTAATTCAGGGTACAGCTAATTGCAAATAATTAGACTTATCACTATTTGTAATACCTATTGTAATTTTATTTTTAAGAATTAAGATTTTTCTGTGTCTTTAAAGCTGTATAAAATACTTTTATTTATAATTATATTTCAAAAATATGTATGCAAATTTATAATATTTTATAAGTGTGTTTATCAGTTGTCTGGTTGCCATAGTACAGGCTCTGCCTAGTTTGGGATCAGATGACCGTGTAGGAGTTGTCCTAAAATGTTTTCATATAATTTGATTTTATAATGTATTTACTGCCTAATTGTTGTATATTATTTTTTGTAAAAGATTTTTTACTTAATAAATTTATTATTATTATTATTATTATTATTATTATTAGTTATAGTATATGGTAATTATATATCTACACAAGCTTTACATATATATAATTGCTACGACAAACTCGTAGCAATTCTATCAAAGCTTTTCTTATAATTATCAGCCTACACCGTCTCCAACCTCTATGTTCCCTACAAGTTTCTAACAAACGCATCGATTGCTCTTGCCTCATGTGTCTCTGTTGTTCTTTCTTTTGTCGGCGCCTGTATTAATGCAGCTGTAGAAAGGGCATTCTCACTGTATTCAGTCGTCAAGAACTCTGCCCATCATACAGAGTATAATGACTGTAAGGTACAATGTAAACATCCTACTAATATTATAAACGTGTGATACGATAAGGGGTATATTGATGGCTATTTAAGTAGATAAATAGCCATCGTAATAAATAAATTCAGGTAGATATTATACCTGTGTACTAAGGGATGAATATGTTTGATGAATATGTTTAGCCTGTCAATAAATCGTAGACATAATGACCACTTTAATAAGGAATCCTAAATACCACTGTAATGTTGTTAACTGTAGAATATGTGACAGTACTTGTACATTAGAATAACAGAATACGTTATGGCAGAGTAAAATGATATTATAGAAGTAGGTACAGTTTGTTTATATTATAACAATAGCTATGGATATGCAAGTAGCCATGTATATATGTGTATTGTGTTTTTAGTAACGTAAAAAATAATTTATATCACGGAATAGGTTATGACAAAGTCAAAGTACTTACGTGTATGAAATATTGTATGAGACTGGCTAGTTTTCTTGTTTCTCTTCCTAGCCACTAGGTCCTCTTGGAACCAACATTAGTATACCTACTTATTACGAAACCTTTGATACAACTAGACCAAACAAGGTTGAAAATATATGATACTTGCCATTTATTCCTTTGTATTATTTACCTCCTTGATTTATTCTATTGCCTACTACGATTGATAAGGTTAGATTGCAACTGATTGGGTATATGCAAATATCCTGACACAGTAGTGAGTGTAGTTCTACGATGAGTCGTAGTGGTCTACAATGAGTCGTAGTGGTCTACAATGAGTCATAGTACTACTACGATGAGTCGTAGGACTTCTACGTAGTTCTACAATAAAAGCTTTAGTATTTTATTACAACTCGCTACCCCTATGTAAAATCTAACACGTGCAGTTTGTAACAATGTATGGATTTATGTTTGTTCCCCTTTTACGCAAAAACTACTGTATGGATTTTTAGGTAACTTTGCAATTATGTAGCTTATATATCAAATTAACATAGAGGCTATAATATATAAAAATATTGTGTAAATTGGCCGAAATATAACAAAAAGTGTAAAATTAATTGGATAAAATTCGGTCATCTGCGAGATATTTTGGCGTACGCTGCGAAAACCGTAAGAGTTACACGAATATAATATACAGTAACACAAAAGTCCGCGACGATATATACATATCTATATTTTATGAAAAAAGCCATTAATGCCAAGTGGCATGTACTAATGTAAACGGTGAAATGGTTATAGGGTTTGGGTGTACGTTGGATTGTAAACATGTTACTTGAAGTCATAGTGAGTTTAAAACGTTGGCTGCCTTTAATATTGTCTTGAGTTTTGAACCTTAGCACCTGGCACTACACTTCATTGTCATGTCCCTATAATAGGTGGCAGAACTAGCGTACATATCTTAGGGTATCGACTGGCAAGGCGACGGTTTATTTATCAGGCACTGGACTTGTTGTTCCACAATTAGGCGACCTATCAGAGATAGGGCGATTAAGGCATGACAGAGTTGAGAGTCCTTTTGGTATTTCACCAGACAATGTAGGCAAGCAAAGATGGTGCTCTGATAGAAACTTTTAATCGCACCACAGTGTCGCCACTCACTTTCTACTCACCATAAGCTTTCCAGCGATTTAGTGCCTTTTTTCTATAACCCTCGTGAGACAGTTAGTTTGTCCCGAAATTTGAAAAACTGATACCTCATAAATATCAAAATATTACAAGAAATAATGATTAGCTTGATTTAGCTTGACATCTCAATGCTGTACCTTTACTCCACGCTGTGACTTACATTACTAATACTCACACGTAGCGACTATTCTTTCCTCATTTGAAAAGCTTGCTACCCTCGCATCCTAAAATGGACAGTGAATGAACGTGAGCAGCGCCATATATTACAGAGCTCAAGTGCAAGGTCGCAGTAAGCAACATCCACACGGACCTAACCGCGGGCATTATATATAAAAGTAAAAAACCTGTCATTGCTTCACTCATTAATGTCCAGTCAAAATCCTTGGACTTAGTAAGCTGAAATTTAGCAGAGGTTTATTTTCAGGAATTATATCAAATCACCCTAGATTATATTTTTTTTAATTTCAAAATTAAACAGAATATAGGGTAAATTGATATCATCTGAGAACTCAGATTAAAAACAACAACTAAAGGTATATGAACGACGTGACATCATCATGAAGATAGACAAGGATAGTTTACGTTTACAATAAAAAAGAAAAGGATAAAACTTTTTTTGTCCTTATCATCGTAGCCGGTTTTTTCTGCTTGGCCCACTTTGGCGAACAATGAAACTGGGCCAAACAAGTTGACGCGAGTTAAGTTTATTCGATTATTTGTGGATAGCATTGTTTGATTGTGTAGGCACTGAGATAAAGGACTCTTAAAAAATAGTGTATATAAGTGGTGGCTGCAGCATCTTAGGCTGTAAGAGTCGCAGTGAACACATTTAATTCGTCATCATCATCATCAGCCTATCGCAGTCCACTGCTGGACATATGATTCTCCAATTGCATGCCACTTTGTTCTATCTTCGGCTTCTCGCATCCAGCTCCGTTTTGCGTAAATCATCACTCCATCTGGCCTGAGGGCGTCCTACACTACGTTTGCCGAGACCCGATCTCCACTCAAGAGTTCGTTTAACAAAACGGTTGCCGCTTCTTCGGCTAATATAGCCAGCCCACAGTCACTTCAGCTTGTTAATCCGGTGGCCTATGTCGATAACTTTGGTTCTCTGCCAAATCACCTCATTTCTGATTTTGTACCTAAGAGAAACTCCGAGCATAGCCCTTTCCCGCTGAGCGAATTTGAACTTGTGGCCCAGCCGTACCGTCAGTGTCCACGTTTCGGCTCCGTATGTCATAACGGGTAGGACGCACTGATTGAAGACTTTTGCCTTAAGGCATTGTAGGATTGACGATGAGAAGACTTGACGTAGCTTCCCAAACGCTGCCCAACCTGACCGAATTATCCTGTTCACCTCGTCCTCGAAGTTGTTTCTACCTAACTGCAATGCCTGCCCAAGGTATACATATTTTTGAACAACTTCGAGAACGGCGCCGTGCACGAACGGCCGATGCGTACGGAGGACACTCGTCATTCGTAAGTATTACAATCTAGTGCTTATCTACCGACTTCAAAAAGGAGGAGTTTCTCAATTAGACTGTATGTTTTTTTTTTATTTGTTTGTTTACCGATAACGCAAAGATGGCTAGACCGATCCGAAAAAATATTTTTGTGTTTGTAAGGGTATACTTCCAAGTTGGTCCCATTGTCATCAGATCACGATCTGATGATGGGATCCTGGAGAAATCGAGAGAACTCTTAAAATATTAAAGGCAAACCTACAGGGATATTTCAAAGTGATTCGTGTATTTACTCTTAAAAAGCACTAATTGGTGAAGTGGAACTAATGATAAAGACCACAAATGACGAGCGGACCCTTTCAATATTTCACAGTTTGCGATTTAGTTACTTTAATATAGTATTGAGTAGCACTTTATTTTTGTCATACTACTATTACACAATGAATGGAGCTGATAGTGAACTCCTTAACAATTAACGGCCCTGCATCGGGCTAAGCAATGTTTTGTAAAAGGATTTGAGCAGTTGACAAGTTACTCGTAACTTAAGTGAATTACAAACCAACCCACTAAAAAGTGAGAAATAAAAACTTTTTAACAAAAAAATATTACTGACTTATATGCGGGTAAGGTGCTGCCACCATTATATTATACACCATATTAGAGGACTGATGCAAAACAATAATCATCTATAATAATCTGTTAATTTGGTAGTCCAAATTAACAGATTATGATTGTCAATAACTATATCCAAAGTACTTTGGTAAATGATTGTAGCTAAGATTATAATATAATATCGATATGTTATTTATTGGTTTGTTTTTAACATGTTTGTTTTACTTTTACACAAAATTAAACATTTTGAAGTTGGTGCCATGAAATAGTAGTCTCTATGTTTTATTCGGCACCAACTTCAAAATATTAAATTTGTTTGTGTTATTCTAGGTATTTATTTTTGAATTCAGTAATTTTTTTTTTTATTAAAAAGTTTTTTTTTCTGTTATTCTGTTAATTTGGACCAAATGATTATTTTTTTGCATAAATCCTCTAAAATGGTGTTAATTATAATTTTCCATAACGATGTGTTCAAAATATCATATTGCATCGAGTATTATGCTTTGAAGTGGTCCTCTGATTGAATTGATAATATATATTTGCAATTATAACCTCAAAGTGAATTGAGGGTGGCAACACTCAGTGAGTAAACATCAGCTCCGTAATAAAAAGTATTTTAAAATAGTAAATCTTAGTTTTTAAGTGCTTTAGTCCAATTTTCTAGTGATTTTCTATCTAAAAGTGCCCATAAAGTGTTGGTGATAAATAATTATCCAGAACAAAAAAGTTATAAAGTTATAAAGTGAACAGTTGTACAATAATATGCAGTGTTTACAAACAAATAGTAATCTCATATAAGATAATAACGATTTACATTGAAAATTGAACACAATATCTAACCAATGATTTACTATACAATGTTAAAAATAATTTGTGTAAAACACATAAAAACTATTAAAACAATATGTGTAAAAAGTGGACCGCTAATTTAATTTAAATGTGGGTATGACACTCCGTTTTTGCTCAAGTATTGCTCTGACCAATCACAGTGTTTAATGTAATCTCTATATAACAGAACGATACAAACACGTATTTTAACACTTCCCACAAAAGTGAATTTGGTCTAGAAGCATAAATTCACTCAGCTTAACCGTGGCATTAAAGCGGTCTCTGGTTCGAGCCTGAGTTAAGTGAAAACTTTTTGTGATTGTTAAAATTGTGAAAATTAAAAGGAATGTTTGAAATGGAAACAGTTAACGTACCACAACGCAAACTGATAAGAACCAGTTCATTCAGCGACATTGTATCATCCATACTTGTTAAAAATATTTAACAAGTATGGATGATACAATGTCGCAACAATATTTATATCACCAATTAACACTTCTGACATAATTAATATCATTATAAATTTAAAAAACACCAACAGTACTGGTATTGATGGAATAACAACACATATTATAAAAAGAACCTCACATATTATCGCACCAGTCCTAACATTTATTATTAATTTTTCAATAGAGAATGGTGTGTTCCCTTGAAAACTAAAGACATCAATTGTAAAGCCAGTGTATAAAAAAGGTGACAAGAACTGTATGGATAATTATAGACCGATAGCAATAATACCTGTATTTGCGAAGGTGTTTGAAAAAGTCATGCACACGTCCCTTAATGACTATTTTGAAAAACACAGTGTTTTTGTAGCAAACCAACATGGATTTAGGAAAAATAAAAACATAAATCAAGCTATTTATATGACATGCTAAGCAAATTAATCACTAATGTTGATAAAAAAGTGCCTATATCAGCTATGTACATGGAACTAAGTAAAGCATTCGATTTTGTGGACCATCAAATCTTAATGAGAAAATTGTATACTTATGGCATTAGAGGTAATGTATATAATTTAATAAAATCATATCTTGTGGGTAGACAGCAAGTAACACAAATCGATAAAATTGATGTAGGGTCAGAAACTGAAATAGTACATAGATCAATGACTAGAAAAATTATATACGGTGTGCCACAAGGGACAGTTATGGGACCTCAGTTATTTCTAGTCTATATAAATGATCTTCCGAAAGCTGTAAATCATCATATAATAACTTTGTTTGCAGATGACATCACAATCTTATTTGAGGGGCGTCAAATTACTAAATTTGAATCAGAAATAAATAACACATTACACAAGGTAGTTGCTTGGCTGAAGAATAATAATTGAAATCTAAACTTTACTAAAACTAATATTATGCATTTTAGACAAAGAGAAAATAAAAATGTTATTAAACTTTTTATATCTTATCTTGGACAAAGAATAGAAGAAACAAATTGTACAAAGTTTTTAGGAATACACATTGACAGTAATATGACATTCAATACCCATATTAACGACATTATTAATAGAACATCACGATTCGCATATGCCTTATATATGCTGAGTAAGAAAGTCAATCAACAGGCTGTAATATCTGCATATCATGCATACGTTGAGTCAGTTTTAAAATACGGAGTTATATTTTGGGGAAACTCAACAGGCAAGGAGCAAGTTTTCATAGCACAAAAAGGTGTATACGAGCAATATGCCACCTACAAAAAACAGAGTCATGTAAACTACATTTCATCCGCCTAAAGCTACTAACATTTGCTTCGATATATATTTATGAAATTGCTAAGTTTGTCTGGACTAACTCGAACCTATTTCAAAAAACAAGTAGGAAACGCAACAAATCACGCCTGTGCATAGTACCTTCTAGAACAGCACTTATGCATAGTAGTGTAATGTGTATGGCAGTAAAGGTATATAACAAATTACCAATATTTATTAAAGAATCACTAAATGCAAACAGCTTTAAGTCTAATCTCCGTAATTTTCTGATCAAAAAATCCTACTACTCGATAAATGAATTTTTAACTGATATTAATACTTAAATTATATTATAATATACGATTTTGTGATACACTTTTATATTTATTAAATTATTGTAATACCTACTATCATATTAAGTAATAAAAATGTTTGCTTCTAATTTCTGTAATAGTTAATAGTATCTATGAGTTTTCATTGAAATAATTTGCCTAATAATTTGTAATTAGATATTTCTTAATATTTGCACACCATTGTCATGGTAAAATGCAGTTAATGGACGATTCATTTTTGTAACATCAGCATGTAACCTGTATTTAGCAAATAAATAATTTTGTATTTTTGTATTTTGTAAAGTAAAACAAGGTGAAGTTGACCTACCGCCTGAAATAATTAATATCTTTAAGTTCTGGTACGGGAACCAGTGCAATACGGTGAGATGGGCAGACGCTTATTCGGATGCATATAGGTTACAATATGGACTAAGGCAAGGGGGTCTGACTTCACCCAACTTGTTCAATCTCTATGTGAACGGGCTGATCGATGAACTCAGTAGTGCTGGGGTCGGATGCATGGTAGATGGAGTGTCTTTTAATAACATTAGCTATGCTGATGACATGGCGATACTGGCTCCATCGATCAGCGTGATCAGGAAGCTATTAAATATATGCGAATGCTATGCTGGAGCGCATGGACTAAGGTATAGTGATAAGAAAAGTGAGCTATTTGTCTTTAAGGCCCAAAATAAGTCACATGAGATGATCCCTCCTATATGCTGTGTGGTACTGTTCTTAACAGAGTAAAACAATTTAAATACCTTGGTCACTAGGTCACAGAGGATGGCACTGATAACTGTGATATGGAGAGAGAGCGCAGAGCATTGGCCGTCAGATGCAACATGCTGGCCCGCAGGTTTATGGGATGCGACAATGAAGTCAAGTAGCCTACGGACTAGCTACACGCAAAAGGCGTACAATGCTCTGCGCGTGCAATATAACAATGCATTTACCGGTAATAGCAAAGATCTTTGAAAAGGTAATGCATATGAGACTTGTTTCTTATTTAGATAAATTTAAGTTAATTAAAGGCAATCAATACGGGTTTCAAAAGGGGAAATCTACTGCGCTTGCTGCAATCAATTTAACCAAAAATATTGTATTGAATATTGATCAGCGAAAACCGGCAATAGTAGTCTTTTTTGACATGTAAAAGGCTTTTGACTTTGTCTGTCACAAAATTTTAATAGATAAGTTGGAAAACTATGGAGTTAGAGTACCAGCTTTAACCTGGATCCAAAGTTACATATTGGAACGTGAACAATGTGTTGAACTGACGTTCCTTGGCGAAGATGCAGTAGTACAACAAAAACAGTCGAAATACTTGGTAATCAACTGTGGAGTTCCACAAGGAAGTGTTCTTGGACCACTTCTCATCTTGTTATACATCAATGATTTACCCGACATAACTCACTATAAATGTATATTTTTTGCAGATGACATAATTATCTATTATTTTGACTTGTAATTATGATACTGACATTAATAAAACAATTGACTTGGTAATATTATGGTTATTTGAAAACAATTTACACTCAAATTTATCTAAAACTAACTTCATACAATTCCAAACGCGACACTCAAAAGTGATTCCTAAAACTCTAACCTACAAGGATACTATAATAAATGAAGTCTCACATACTAAATTCTTAGGTATAATAATGGATAAGTATTGCGATTGGACTAAGCACATTGAAAGTGTATGTCAAAAAATTAACAGCTTTGTGTATGTACTTAATAAACTCAGGACTACATCAAACACACAAACAGTATTATCGGCATACCACGGCTATGTAAGTTCCATATTGTTTATTATGATAAATAAAGAATTATTATTATTATTATATTACGTTATGGCATCATTTTGTGGGGCAACTCTACAAACTTCCATAGGGTGTTTTGTGTCAAAAGAGATGCATCAGGGCAATAGTTAGTATTCCTCCGTTTGAATCTTGTAAACCATATTTTAAAAACCTTAGAATATTGCCCGTACCTGGAATGTATATTTTTTAAATATCTGTTTTCGTTAAAACTCACTTAGATCTTTTTTAGAAAGCCAATGACATATACCCTAGAAATACACGGCGTGAAGAACGACTAGTTTTCGATATAGCTCCTAGAACTACCATGTTTCAAAAAAAATGTTACAACATATGCATCAAAGTCTATAATAAAGTTCCAACTACTATACAGGAGGTACCATTACAATTATTTAAACAAAAGTTAAAAATTATAATAATGGAAAAAATGATTTATAATGTAAGAGAATGGTTGAATTGAATTTTAATTGTATGTGATAATAATTAATTGACATGCGAGATAATATATGACTATTTACTGACAATATTAATTAATTCAAATTTCAATAATGTATTTTATCAATCTAATTCCTATTTTTGTAAGTTTATTCCAATTTGCAGACCTATTCAGGTAGTATAAGGTTAAATGGACATTATTATATTTAAGAACCCTTGTAAACCCTTATTATACCCTTACATTATCAAATAAATGAATTTGTATTTGTATTTGTAATACTGTTGTCACTGCCGCGATTCTGCAGCGCATCAGGAATGTTTGCAGATGCGCATACTGATGACTTTTTTGCGATAATGCGAAACAGATCGGCATCTCTGCTGTATCGAATGCGTCACAGTGACAACAGTCTTCTGAATGTTATTGCTAGCAAAGCTGAAGGCCACATGATCAGGCACCTGTGCACTTTACATATGTTGGTGCCGAGTGCTGCGTCGCGTGGCAATTAGTTTTATTGTTTTATTTTATTTTTTCTATACTAACATAGTTTTTATATGCTTATTACCGTAACTTACCCTTTTAAGCACATCTTCCATTACAGATTCAAATAAGTTAAAATCACGCAGTGGTGGTCGATATGCACAAACTATAATATATCTCTCCAGCTCCACACATGATAATTCTATAGTAGCTCAACAGACAGATGTACTATATCCTTGCGTTCCTTATATTTAACATTGTTGCATACAAATATCATAGACCCACCATGTATAGCCCTTTTTCTTATAAATGCACTAACCATACAATAATAACTATTATTAAATATCAGTTCATTAGTTTTCAACCAATGTTCAGTTAAGAAATATTATGAACAAGAGAATTCTTAATTTCTTTAATAAATATGAAATACTAGCTAAAGAACAGTTTGAATTTAGGAAAAAATATACCCTCTAGTGTTCTTTTTTAAATTTAAACAAAGCCTTTGATTTCGTTAACCATAATATACTCTTAAATAAATTAGACAAGTGCGGTATACGAGGTGTAGTTCTAAAATGGTTTGAATCGTATTTACATAACAGGAAGCAAATCACTCGCATAACCAAATTTAATACAACTACGAATACTCTCGAAAACTATGATTCCGATCCAAGGTACAATTATTACGGAGTACCACAAATTTGCTACGAGTTTTGTTGCTTCTTTAATTTCTTTATATTCCGTTCAGTCGTTTTAAGATCAGGTTTTATTCATGTGTTGTCGGGTTTATTAATTTTACACACGTTAGCACGGATATTAATTTTAATTAATTAAGATACCCAAAAAAAGTGTTACCGTAAACATTGCTCCGCTAATTTCATTATAATATAAAATTACTTTCACTATCTACGTTCGTAATTTTTTAAGAAATGACATCTTCAATTACCAAACTACTAGTGATAGTGTTATCTTGGTGATCAATAAGGTCATTCGATATTACAAACCATACTATTAGAACAGTGAAATTACAGTGATAGTGTCGTAAATAAATAAAAATTCCGAAGTAAGTGACTACCACTAAATTACCTATATTAGTGCATGGTCCAGTGACTTTGTCGAATGAAATCGAAATTTTTTATACAATTTCATTTGGTGAAAACAGTTGGATAATCGAAAATCAAATTGTAAACAAAAAGCAGCTGACTCATATCCAATCAGAAAGTACTAATTATATTATCTGACACGACATGTTTCGTTCGGATACCGAAACACTCCGAGTTTGAATATTAGTATTTTGTTGTGTTGTCACACGCTCGGTAAACATTGAGCTCCGTGTTATTTTGCGATAAAAAAAATATTATTATAATTATTCAATATGAGTATAATTCCTGAACTAACAGAAATACAATGGGGATGTTGTCCAGATGAGAGTTGTCCATCTGAACAGGATAGTTGCACTTACCTACAGTGTATAGCTTGCGGGAAACAGTTCCATCTTGAGTGTTTGGGTCTGAGCTCTGGTAGTGAGTCTGCCAAAACCTCTGGTCATAACAAATGGAAATGCCCTACCTGTTCTAACTCTAACAAGAGAAACCCGAAAAAAGACGGTACGGTTCGCACCAATGCAAACGTCACTGTAAGAGCAAGCAAAAGGCAAGCGCTTCAATCTCCATCACCATCTAATCATGCGTCTGCTGAACCGGCAGTGACGACGGGCGAAATTCGCGCAATTGTTGAAGAATTCACTGATAAAAGGTCTGAAATCTTATTACGCCAGCTTACTTAATCACTTCGTTCGATTTTAAAATCGGAATTAAAAATGATGAAAGACGAGATTGCCGGATTAAAAGATAGTTTTGACTTTATGAGTACTAAATATGATGAAGTAGTGGCCGAAAACAAAGACATTAAAGAAACTATGGGGGCATTGAAGTCGGAAAACGAGGGCTTGAAATCAACTATAACCAACCTCTCATCACGTATAAACAATCGATCCGATCCGATCATGTAACATTGAGGTGCAATGTATTCCCGAGAAGAAAGAGGAAAATTTAATTGGCATCTTGAAGAAATTACGACGTGATTGAATACCCATTATCCACCGAGAAGATTGCAAACTGTAAACGGATTGCTAAGATAAATGCTAATAGCAACCGTCCTCGCTCAATTGTTGTGCAGTTAATTACGCCAAGAGATCGTGACAATTTTTTAGCCGCTGCTATTAAATTTAACAAACCAAAACCAAAAGCGGATAAGCTTAATACAGGACATCTAGGATTAAGTGGCGCGATTCAACCTATATTCATCCAAGAACATTTGTCACCCGTAAATAAGGCGCTACATGCGGCAACAAGATCAGTAGCCAAAGACAAAGGATACAAACATGTTTGGGTACGAAATGGGCGCATCTTCGCAAGGAAAACAGATACATCGGAATACATAGTTATTAATAATTTGGATTCATTAATCAAACTTTAATTATATACTTTTCTTGTGGTAAAATCTTGTCTATCTATATTGTTTTTCTTATAGTAAATTCGATTCTTGACGTGTGTGCTACCAAAATGTTAGGGGTTTAAGCACAAAAACAGATACCTTCACTCAAAATTTATCAGTGTGCAACTATGATGTTATAATCCTAACTGAGACGTGGCTTAATTGTAATGTTCTAAGTACTGAACTATTTAATAGTGCATATGTTGTCTATAGACGTGACAGAGAAACGTCTCAGTTATATGGTGGTAAAGAGGGAGGTGGAGTTCTCATAGCTGTATCTACAAAGTATAATTTCAGTCGCCTTTGTTCATGGGAGAGTGACTGTGAGGATCTTTGGGTTTTAGTTGATTCGATTTTATTCAAAGATAAAAATCAAATTATATTTTGCGCAGTTTACTTGCCACCGCCGTTGAACAGTGCTGTACTTAATGGATTTTTAGACTTGAACTCCGAAAAACACACAAAAAATACATGTATAGTGGGCGATTTTAACCTCGGTGGTATTGACTGGCAGTCCTATAATAACTCAGTAGGTTACTACCATAGTTCGAATATTTGTCAGTGTTTATTGGACTTTTGTAACCTTAATAATTATAGACAATATAATCATCTTCTAAATTCTAAAGAGCGAATTTTAGACTGAATATTATCAGATTTACCTGTAAGTGCCGTAGTCGAAGCAACAGACATTTTGAGTTTAGTAGATGTATTTCATCCACCCTTAGAGTTTTCTTTTATGTTTTCAAAAACTGTTGGTTTAAGTAATAATACGAATAACGTAAAATATGACTATCGGAAAGTAGACTATGAGGCAGTAAATAATCGCCTTAAAAGTATAGACTGGGAAAAACAGTTTGCTAAATGTGAAAACGTAAATGTTGTATATTTTTTACAAAATTCTAAGAGATGTTTTAAAAGAGTTTATTCCGGTTTTAAAACAGCGCAGTAGGAAGTATCCACAATGGTTTACCAAAGAGCTTATAAATAGATTGAATGAGAAGAATAAATATAGACTAAGATATAATAAATATGGAAACCCCATGGATCATATTTCTTTCCGATTACTTGCGACTCGTTGCAAAAAACTTGCATCGGAATGCTATAATACATACATGAAAAATGTTGAGAATAGTATTATCGATAATCCAAAATACTTTTGGTATTATATTAAATCACTGAGAGGTGGTACTAGTAAGTACCCTTCTACTATGTCTGACGGTTCTGACACCTCTTCAGAGGGTGAAGAAATTTGCGACCTATTCGCAAAGTGCTTTGCCACGGTTTATCGAGAAAGTGAACATACGTTGCTTGATGTCGTTCGTCGATGGAAATGCTGATTATTTTGGGACTGTAACGGTCAATCGTAGTTTACTGTTAAAGAACCTCATAGGCTTAGATATAAACAAAGGCGCTGGCTCAGATAACATTCCACCAATTTTCATAGTTAAATGTCCTTCAAATCTATTAGAACCTCTTAAGAATATTTTTGTTAGGTCTTTAGATACAGGTACTTTTCCTGTACAATGGAAGTTAGCAAAAGTAGTTCCCATTCATAAGGCTAATGAAAAGCACGATGTTAGAACCACAGACCAGTCTCCATACTCCCTATCATAGCTAAGGTTTTTGAATCGATAGTTTGTGAAAACATGCAGAGTTATTTCATGAAATACATAACAAACAAACAGCATGGTTTTGTAAAAGGTAGATCAACGTGCACAAATTTAGTAAGTTTCACAGAGTATTTAAGAGAGGCAGTTGATAATAACAAAGAAGTAGACGTAGTTTACACAGATTTCAGCAAGGCATTTGATAGGATCCCACATTATTTACTTCTCAGAAAGTTGCATTATGGTTTTACTGGAGCTATACTGAAATGGGTGGAGTCATATCTGACTGATAGGCAGTTCTATGTTGTTGCTAACGGATATCACTCTGGATCATACCCAATTTCATCTGGTGTTCCCCAAGGATCTCATTTAGCGCCTATTTTATTTAACATCTTCATCAATGATCTTCCGTTATGCTTGCAATTTTCAACACCTTTTATGTTTGCTGACGCCTTAAAACTTGCTCACATAATAGATACCGAAAAGGATATTCAGTGTTTACAAACAGATTTAAATTTATTGTTTTCCTGGAGCGTACGTAATGGTCTTGACTTAAATGCAAATAAATGTGCACATATAAAATTATCAAGAAAACTTCAAAAGACAGCATCATCATATATGTTGGGAGATATCACTCTAAAAGAGACGGAGAGTATTAGGGATTTGGGGATCTTAATGGACGCAAAGCTCACGTATGTTCTTCACATCGAAAGGGCACTAAAGCAGTCTACCAAGATGCTGGGATTTTTAATTAGAAGTAGTAAAAACTTTCGAAACGCTAAGGCTAAGATAATTTTATATAACTGCCTTGTCAGAAGTGTTTTGGAGTACGCTGCCGTTGTGTGGTGGCCCCACTTTGCTGTACACTCTCTCAGAATAGGGCGCATTCAAAAGAGATTTATTCGGCACTTGTCATACTCGGTGGGAATGGGGGGCAGAAATGTGGATTATAAAACCAGGTTGGATTATTTTAAGATGATGGAACTGTCTAAGAGGAGAGATGTAACCGACTTAATATTTTTATATAAATTGTTAAGAAATAAGATCAATTGCCCGGATTTGTTACAAAGGATACGTTTAAGAGTTCCGATACACACTCCGCGTAAACCAATCACACCGTTAGTCCCTCCACTGCGTAGAACAGTACTAGGCTCAAGCTCACCTCTTTGCCGAATGACTAAATTATATAATGAATGTAGTGACAAGGCTGATATTCACCACGACTCATTGGGATTGTTTCGGAAAACTATCAATCGTTGTTTAAGGTCTTAGTTAATTAGCACATACAAATTATATAATTTGTAACGAATGGCTCATTATAAATATGAATGTAGTTGTAGTGAAATGAAAGGGTAGGTTTAAGATAGGACTATATATTTACAAGAACTTAAAGACTACTTAAAATTAAAAGTAAATTTAGAAAACCGATGCTGGCTGAGATGCAGTGCTGGTAGGTAGAGGTACGGCGTCCAGGCGGAGATGCGGCGCTGGTAGGTAAAGATGCAGCGCTCGTAGGTAGAGGCGCGGCACCGATAGGTAGAGGCACGGCGCCGGTATGTAGGGGCGCGCCGCCGGTAGGTAGAGGCGCGGCGCCGGTAGGTAGAGGCGCGGCGCCGGTAGGTAGAGGCGCGGCGCCGGTAGGCAGAGGCACGGCGCCGGTAGGTATTAGTGGCGCGACGTCGGCAGGTAGAGGTGCGACGCGTCGTAGAGGAACGGCCCGGTATATAAGAGAGGCGGCCCGGTAGGTAGAGAGGCGGCCCGGTAGGTAGAGAAGCGGCCCGGTAGGTAGAGAGGCGACGTCGGTAGGTAGAGAGGCGACGCCGGTAGGTAGAGAGGCGGCGCCGGTAGGAATGGTCTCTTTCTCTTAATTTCCACTTGGAGAGTTTGCCTTCTCTTTTAGAGAGCTGTTTCTTCACTGCCCTTTCTTCGGATTTTTATCCATAAAGAAAACTCTCTAGAAGCAATTTAAAATTTTAAAGCATATCTTATTTTAAATTTAGGATTTACGCACAGCCAGTTTCACAATGTAGTCCATACTTTACAAAGAACTCTATGCTTATCTTGTTGTCATAGAAACCATAGAAAATATTTGTCGACATGACAGATTTGATTTATGAAAAATAATGTTTACAATAGGTCTTACAGAGATATTTATTAAGAGATTATGTTAAAAATGGCGAAATATAATGGAATATATACAGAAATGCCACGAAATAACACTACAAGGACATATACGAGGTAAGAATTATCACTACATAGTGTTTACCTATAAGTAACTAAACATTTAGTTATAAGTAAATTGTGAAAGTTTGTGTTTAGATTATTGTTGATGTATTAGTTGTTGGAGAACCAAATAAATAAATAAATAAGTAAATAAAAGTATCTTAGGACCCTTCCTTTCTTGGTTTACGTTAATGATCTTCCCCAGGCTATAAATAAACATAACTGCGTTTTATTTGCAGATGACACCACAATTATAATTAGATGCGATAAAGGCAATATATAAGAAGACGAAATAAACAAGGTAAGAATTATCACTACATAGTGTTTACCTATAAGTAACTAAACATTTAGTTATAAGTAATTGTGAAAGTTTGTGTTTAGATTATTGTTGATGTATTAGTTGTTGGAGAACCAAATAAATAAATAAATAAGTAAATAAAAGTATCTTAGGACCCTTCCTTTCTTGGTTTACGTTAATGATCTTCCCCAGGCTATAAATAAACATATCTGCGTTTTATTTGCAGATGACACCACAATTATAATTAGATGCGATAAAGGCAATATATATGAAGACGAAATAAACAAGGCTTTGCAAGATATAACAAATTGAATAGACATAAATGCTTTAAAAATAAACATAGGAAAAACAAAAATATTTAATTTTAGGTCAGTCAAAGCTAATTACGTATACCACGATATTAAATACAAAAATCAAGCGGTGGAACAAATTCATAGTACTAGTCTAGGTATTACTGTAGACGAACACCTTACATGGAAGCAACATATTGATAATTTAAGCAAAAAAATCAATAAATTCGTCTTTGCCTTAAAAACAGGTCAAAGATGTCACGTCCACAGAAACGGCATTAATGGTATACCATGCCTATGTCTGTTCCATAATTCGTTATGGTATCATAGTTCGGGGTCATTCTACAGAAACCAAGTGCGTTTTAATAGCACAAAAAAAATGTCTTTACTCAATTTATAATATGCAATGGTCTGACTCTTGTAAACCCGTTTTTAAAGCACAAAATCTTTTAACTGTACCTGGAATATTTATTTATGAAGTAGCCAAATTTGTAAAAAATAATATTGAACTTTTTGAAATTAAAGACAACACTAATAAACGAAAAAACACCCACTCCTATTTAAAAATGCCGGTGCCACGAATATAGATGTTTAGGCTGAGTTGCGTTTATATGGCACCTCTGATATTTATTTCTTTACCAGTAAATATTATAAACTTGCCCTGCCATAAATTTTGTTCTACTTTGCAGAAATGGTTAATTGAACAGAGTTATTATTCTGTAGATGAATTTATAATGATACTCATTCCTATCACTACAAATTGCATTGAAATATAGGCAAAGCTACTTGAAATTATTATCTAAAATATTACTGTTTTTTTTATACAAATTTTATACATACCGTTTTTTATTATTAAGTACCTGTTTGTGTGTGTGTTTTAGTATTCAGTTAATGTTTCAGTAATTGTAGTAATATTTCATGTCTTGATTTAAAGTCAAAAACCGTTTAAAATACTTGCATGCTATTGTGATATGGCGGAATGGGTCTTGCTCATAATTAATTGTACTATACCATCTATGTAACCACCACATTTTATGCAAATAAATGTTATTATTATTAAATAATCTAATAAAATTCAGTTTGATTGACGTGATAGGTTATTAGGGGGCACTTTTTTTCGGCTAAATAAATGTTTTTCTTGAAAAAAAATCTTCTATTCACATACTTAAAAAATAATAATAAACTTACCAATAAAGCCAATAACGTTTCTGTATCGATGGATCATACGCATATGGGTGAGATATGTTAAAGTGAAAATTCACAGTTTTGTTCTATATACTTTATCTTACTCTGTGGCACAGTTTTAAGCGTACAATCTCGAACAACGGTCAAACGGTTGTTCGAGACTAGTATAATCAGCCAAAAAACCGGTCTACCTCCATTTGGACAAAAATTGCTAGCGCACGATGCCTGTGAGTGTGTAGATAACTCCTTAGTCGACATAACTATAACTAGGACTGGTATAGTACGCACGCACGTCACTTTTATACTTTTGTTTATGTAATTTCTAAGCACCTATAAGGTACAAGCAAGACACATGATAGTGTCTGTGCTGTGAGGGGAAAGATGGCGACCCAGCAGATGAAAATATCTGCGAAGTAAAGCAACGTTACCACTCTTATCGAACATTGTCACACTCCTCAGTACCTGGAGAGCACAGTTATGAGAGTGCAGTTGTGTCTGCGCATACCCTTGTACACTATAGTGTCTTCTGTGTAATTTGCTAGTCTCTGATGAGATTGGCCGCCGTAAGCAATATCGGATGAAAGACCATTATACCTACCACACAACCCGTGCGGTTACAATGCTACCGAAGTTGACATTTAGAATACTTACCTACCTAGTTAATGTGTTACCGAAACTCATAAAATGCTACCGAAGTTAACATTTACTTTAAAGATAACTAGTAATAGATAATATAACTAGTCCAGCCATAAATACTGTTACATAAAAACTTTTCTCTTTTTAAACTTTTTAATTACTTCAAATTTGGAACGCGTTTAATATTTTAATAAGTTTTTTCGATTTCGCGCCATTTCACATATTTTTTCGTGTTCATTATCAAATTACAATATGGATTGGGGTGTTAAAGAAAATAGGATTGTGGTGATCGCCTTGCACAAAGTGGGAATGGAGCCGGCGGTC
Organism: Herminia tarsipennalis; assembly: GCA_945859575.2. Classification (NCBI taxonomy): domain Eukaryota; kingdom Metazoa; phylum Arthropoda; class Insecta; order Lepidoptera; family Erebidae; genus Herminia; species Herminia tarsipennalis. The sequence goes on from OX243835.2 coordinate 15,209,424, forward strand.
CAGACACTTCAAAAGCTTGGTATCAGCCGTATGTTAGAATATCGTACTATCAACAGATATAACAACACTTCCTCTGTCGAAGACCATAAAAAATCGAGATGGCCGCGTGCTGTTAGAACTACAAATGCTGTTGAAGCCAGAATTCGGCGAAATCCCATTAAGAAGCAAAAAATCTTACGCGAGATTTGAAGATTCCCGCTAGGGCTCTGTCGCGTATTATAAAACAAGACCTGAAACTGGGTGCTTATCGTCGATATACAGTCTAAATCAATCTTTACAATTAAAGAAAGTGGGTCGATCAAAACGCCTTCTATCGCAATAAGCGGGGGAAGGGCACAAAAATATCCTCTTTACCGATGAAAAAGCTTTCACGATTGAAGAGCACTACAATAAGCAAAATGATAAAGTCTCACAGTTCTATAGAAGCTGTTCAAGTGTTCAAGATACAGCGTGGTCATCATCATGCGTCAGTGATGGTTTGGTGGGGTGTGTCTTATCAAGGGGTCACAAAGCTACATTTTTGTGAAAAAGGAGTGAAAACTTCAGCCAAAGTGTATTAGGAGACAGTCTTATCGTATTGTTAAACCTTTCATTACACTTTTTAAAAATGTACCGTGGACTTTCCAGCAGGACTCTGCACCTGGCGTGAAACCAACGTTCAAGACTTTATAAGAGCTGAAGACTGGCCCTCATCTGGCCCAGACCTCAACCCTTTAGACTACAAATTATGGTCAGTATTAGAGAAGATGACTAGCTCTAAACGACACGGCGACATTGAGTCTCTTAAAAAATCTCTGGAGCAAGCAGTGGCAAAATTTTCCATGGAAACAGTGCGTAAATCTACAGATTCGTGGCCAGACAGATTAAAGGCCTGTTTAATATGCCAAAGGTGGCAAATTTCAATAGAATATTGTTTTTAGTTTTTGCTGAGACTTTAATAAATATGTACTTAAAAGTTTTAGTAGTAGCTACATTACTTCATAAAAAAAATGCATTTTAATGTGTAACAGAACTTATGGCTGGACTAGGTATAACTTATTTTTTGCAAACAATAAAACTGTAACACATAAAACTGATACTGGACTTTAAAAACCCGCTGTAATAAAAACCACCGCGTTCCGTTATAGAGCTAACCTAATGCTAAAAAGGAGAAAACTGTTCGACCTTAAAGTGACATTATCATCGTATGAAAAATATTCTCATGCGTAAAAATATATACACGAGACGTGAACCATGCACCAAAAGCAAAGTGCAACTAAAATACTCCCATTGCGTTTCGTTGTTGCGAGAAAGGAAGGGGATGATTGGCTTAGGCGAATCATGGGCGGGGACAACGGTTCGAAGCTTGTGACCACGGTCGGCGTAACCCGGTCGAAACGTCAAGCATTAGGTAAATACTTTACCTAGATTAAACGCGTTTATTCCCGTGTCAAATTGTATTTATTAGGCAAACTCATTCACAGAAACTTTTTGTTTAATGTAACACCACGGAGCATCGTGATAGTGGTATGCGGGGAGATCCCGATATTTGTTTACTTCAACTGCTAATCAGTAGATAAGTCACAACACTTCTTCGTCGCACGGAATGATATCGCGCTGTGATGTTTAGAGTGAATAGTTAATAATTGTGTGTATATTCTAATTTGTCTAGCTTTTTTCATTTTTGTTGTGGGAGGCCTTTGCATACTAGCAAATGGACTTACAGAAAGTAAAGAAGCACCTAATACGGCAATTTCTTTGAAATTGTATTTTCATTGCAGTCTGCTTCTATTGGTGCGCCTATAGCCTTCCTCGGTATCTGCATCTTTTTTATTCGAATCAGTAGTTCCTGAGATTATAGCATTAAAACAAACAAACAAACTCTTCAGGTTTATAATATTAGTATAATGGTTAATAAATAATGTTTACATAACAATTTTTGTAAATAAATGTACTAAATATTATGAAACTATATAAATTTTATCAGTGCTTAATAATTTAAAGGTTCATTTCCGTGTAGGTATCGCGGGCGCCTAACGCGCGCGTCCAAATGAGACAAATCGGCTGCGCGCGTTAGACGGACGTCGTAAGCCACGATCAGCCATGATACACGGAAATAAACCTTATTGAGAAGCCACGAGCGGGAGGTAATTATTATATTACAAATCACTCTTTATATAAAATAGGTAGGTATATGAAAAAGGTAATGCACATTGTATTACCTTTTTAGAATATCGAAAAGGTTAAATGCAGATTTTTTTTAATTTATACAGAGTGACTAAGACTGACTAATACACATCACCAAATGCAAATTTCGCTGACTGACTCCTTTGGGTTAGACTATATCTTTAATGTTTTATGAGTTAGGATAACGTTTAATACATTGTTCGCAAAAATAATCGACTTAATCTAATCGATTGAATTGAACGTCGCGTCACTAAGTCAGGGCGCGATACCTGTCTATACTTGTCACTTGGTAAATTGGGTCATTGTACTTTGCCTTTTTATCGCCGATCTTATTTTATTTTATAATTTATGAAAACTTACAGCTAATACATAGGTTGTGTTGAAGAAGGATATTACCATAAGGTCAATTACAAGTTTTCATGTATACTCGTACATTACTACGTGTTTGTTAAATATTGGCAGACGACAACCTGCAAATGAATTTAAAAATAAAAACCAGAAAAAAGAAAGGAAACTTAATACAAAAAATGGAGAAAAATATATACTCATCTCAAAACAACATATCTTAAAACAAAATAGTTGGATACACACAATAATGCTGCTTCTAACGTTCACCGAAGAAAGCATAGGCCAATGTTTTCTTTAGACACTTAGACACTTTAGTACTAAACAGGTCACTGCCTTCAAAGTCCTCCGATATTATATGATGACAGTACTCTGATGATCGCTTTAGAGGCTTCCTTGACGACATTTTATATCAAACGTTATGCCCAGGTCTTTTACTGAGTTCCCTCTTGTGATCCGGTCAATGTATATTTATAAGATACAGGTACTAGTTTTTGGGTGAACGTACATACTTAATACTTAGACATGTTTCAATCTAGTTTATTTAATTTGCAATCTTTATATATATATATTTCTTGTGTGCGTGTGTATGAACTCCTCCTAGACGGCTGGACCGATTTTGATGAAATTTTTTGTATGAGTTCAAGAGGATTCTAAGATGGTTTAGATTCACAATTGAACCCAGTTTACGAAAAAAAAAGAATCGAGACAAAGTTCGCCGGGACAGCTAGGAATATCAGCATCAGTTGTAGTGCTTACCTTAGAGTTTGTGAAACAGCTAGAAATGTCATTTATAAAAATGATAAACAGTAACGGAGAGAGCAGGGATCCTTGAGGCACTCCAGATGGTACAAAAGATGACCAAGACTTGGACCTGTTATAATAATAATACCCTGGGACAACTCACACAAAGCTATCTGATCCTAAACTAAGCAGAGCTTATACTATGGAAACCAGACAACCGATAAACAAACTTATATATTTCCAAATACATACATATTATAGATAAATACCCAGACACAGAATAAACCATCGTGCTCATCACACAAAGGGTTGGGATCGAACCCACGACCTCTTGCGTAGCAGTCGGACACACTCCCATCGCGCCACAGAGGCTGTCTTGGACGTAGGAGGTGAGCCACCTGAAAAAGTTTCCTCTTATGCCAGCGGCTAGAAGCTTGCGAAGAAGTACAATATAATCAACACGATCAAATGCTTTGCTGATATCAGTGTATATAACATCGACCTGGAGTCGATGTGACATACACTGAGATAAATAATCACTGCAGATAAGTAGGTTTGATGTAGTGGAACAACCCCGAAGAAAACCGTGCTGATGTTCTCTGATGATAAACAATTTTTTCAAGGATCTTGACAAAAAATTATAACTTTGAGATAGGTCTAGAATTTTCAATATTATCTTTAGGGCCTGTTTTATGGATCGGCGTGACGTAAGCTGACTTCCAAAGCATATGCAATAAACCGTCGCATAAAGAACGTTTGTATAGGATGGAGAGAGGCAACGTCAGACTTTTTGAGCGTTTGACAATGAAAATTGAAGGCATGTTATCTCGACCCGCAGTTTTGTTGATATCAATGGTTGTCAGTAATTTAAAAACCTCATCCTCTTGTACGTCAATAGATCCTATGTCTGTTATGTCACCACTGTCGACAGAGGCTGGGACTATGTAACTTGTGTAGCTTGACAAAAGTTTGTGTTAAAATAGTCACAAAACAAATTACATATCCCATCACCATTACTTGAAGAGCGCTGACCATACTTTAGGACCGAGGGGCAAAACCGGGTTCGGCTCTCTCAAAAATTTATATAGTAAACCTAAATATTAGGACACGAAAAAACTTATGTCACTAGTCAAAGAGTTTTTCTAGTAGATAAAATAAAGAAATTTAAGGATATGTCTTAATATGATCCCGCAAATAAATCTTGAAGTTGCATTTTCGTATTGTCATAGTCATGGCGTTCGTAATCTAACATAAGTACGAACGAATATTCTACTTTATTTTGACCTGCGCTCCTGCGCACTGTGAAGTAATGGTTGTGTGCGGAAGGGCGAGGCCGTAGCGCTAAATAAATAATTCTCTCAGTGTAATGCCCCCTTAATGTATGGCAAGAAAGCTTTTGGATTTTTTATATGATAACTTCTATTTTTGAGATAAACTTTACAAACATATCTCTTTCAAGTTTCTTAGTTAAAAATGTATTTTTTTACAAAACTGATATTACAAAGTTACTAGATGTAATGTAAAGAAGCCACGAGCGGGAGGTTATACGTAATCGTATTTATTAGAAATAACCCTGTTTATTAGATTGATATAAAAACCGTGACCATTCTCTGTTTCCACTGGTTCTGCAGTAGTTTCTACAAGGAAATGGGCACTACATATGAAAAAATACTATCTGAAAAAATACATCACCAAAAGAGGGTATCTTTAAAGCACTTACATTTCCAAGCCAAGCCCAGTTTTTCGTTAATAACTCAGAGACGGTAAAATAATTTTAGTAGAAAGTATTTATTATGCGTTACCTATTTATTTTTTTCATGGTTTTTAGGTCATACGGTTTAAAAGTTACTTTCGGAGCGATTTTTACCGAAAATAATAACTCAATTAATATTGCCATTTTTCCATTTATTTTACATGAAAAGTGGATTGACTTCAAAAGATTCCCCGTTTAAATGCGTAAAATATTATAGCAAAGGGACCTTTTGAGAAAGGAACCATTTGGGGATATAAAAAGAAATATAACAGATAAATGGAATTCAGGGATATGGTGTTTTTGGGAAGGGGACTATTTGAAACAAAGAGACATTTAAGAAAAGGGGCAATTTGAGCCTGAAAGATTTGACTACCCAAAAATTTGCACTAACTCTTGGTCTAAAAATGTTCGTCGTTTTGGGGTAACTATTATTGTTTGATTAAAGCGTTGATTACTCTATTTGCACTGTTATATATTTTCTAATAATAATCACAATGAGGGTTACGGAAGGGTTTCAAGTCAGTGATAGTAGGAACTTGCCAAAGGTGGATTCCTGCATGTTTTTGGAGTACATGCATTTATTGGCGTGATATTTGGTAATTTATAATGTATAATTGTACATGTATGAAAAAGAGTAAATCGCCCATAATGCTGCTCATTAAACCAAAAGCGTGTTCTGTGTTGCAGTGCAGATACAAATTTTGAACAAACAAAACTTATATACAAGTACCTCCCTACGTACAATAAAAATCGTTTATTTCTAACAGTGTTTCAGAAAGTGCCAAATAAAAATATCAGGATTACTAACCATATTTAATCATTTTAACAATAACTATCTTATCTGTACGTTGGATTAATTTAGTGTGGTTTCGATAATTTTAAAACTCTTCTTATCACCCTTTCAGTATCGTTCCGTGCCATTCAGGTATTAATATACAGTCGCGTGCACTGAAATGTAAACGTTGTCAATATTTCAAATATATGTAAATAAGAAATATTTAAAAAAAGGCATTTTATGTTAAGTTCAAAATAATGTGATTAAAATCTTTATCACAATTTTATATAAATTGTTTCGTAAAATAAAGTAAACAAATATTGATCACTAATTACCACCCATTATATCATATATAAGATTAAATAGCTTGTCAAAGCTATAATCGGATAGCATGACATCAGATGGCATTTCCATCATTTTGTCTTCTATGATACCGTTGTGCAGGGTATTCATTACCACTGATCTTCATTTTGTCCTAATCATCGCTGAGCTGGCTTCCATTTGGATCTGCACGTGCAGAGGATTCAGGTTGAGCAGTGGCCTTCGAGGGCCGCAGTTTGAATAGAGGAAAGTGTTAATGTTGTCATTGTGGTGGCAATCCTTTGAAGGCTGGTGAGTGCCTCCTTGGATGTGACTTGGTCGGTCTTCTTGTGCCACACGACGCATGAATACGTCACCATAGATCTTACAATGGTCGTATATAACCACAGAGTTACCTTAGGTTTTAAGCCCCATTTTGTACCGACCAATCTGCAGGAGGTACCCATAGCTATTTTAGCTTTCCTGATAATCTAAGGTTTCCAAGTAAGTTTCTGGTAATGGTAATGGTCTTCAAGTAATAAGCCCAGATACTTGACTTCCTTGGAGAACTCGACTCTTTCACCAAACAGTGTTGGCGGTATTAAGTTGTCGAGTATCCTCTTTTTAGTAAAAGTAATGACAACCTTCTTGGACGCATTAACCGATAATTGGGTTGTAAGACACCAATTTTCAATTATACTAAAGGCTTGTCGCATAAGATTAATAATAATAATAATATCTTGGGACAACTCACACAAAGCTATCTGATCCCAAACTAAGCAGAGCTTGTACTATGGAAACCAGACAACTGATAAACATACTTATATAATATTTCTAAATACATACATATTATAGATAAATAACACCCAGACACAGAATACACAAAGTTTTATCCTGGGTGGGGATCGAACCCACGACCTCTTGCGTAGCAGTCGGATTCACTCCCACCGCGCCACAGAAGCAGATTGGAGATGGTTGTTTGACATTTACCAATGATGCTTATTACCAGATTATCAGCGTAGGCTTGTGTGTAGAATCCGGCATTTATTAGCACTGTCAGCCACCAATGACCAAAGTAAAGGTGATAGGACGCCCTCTTCAGGGCAGCCTGTCTTGAGTTTTACTTTGATGGTCGTATCTAGTAGGGAGGTTGACGCAATTCTGTTGCAAAGCATTAAGTTTACCCAACTTGTGGTTGTTTTATCAATGCATCTATTTTTTCAAACTGTTAAGTATAGTTTGTGTGTTTGTGTTGTCAAAAGTGCCCACTATGTCAAGAAATGCACAGAGGCCTATTTCCTTCTCTTCAACTGCATGTGCGATAAGCTCCACCAGATCCATTAGAGCGGATTCTGTTGATTTACCTTTCTGGTATGCATGCTGCTTTATATGCAAGGGTCTGTTAATCAGGTAGTTTTCCCTGATGTGCAGATTGATTACCTTCTCCATGGTCTTCAACATGAAGGAAGTAAAACTTATCGGTCTGTATGATTTTGGTTAGGACTTGTCTCTGTCTCCCCCTTTGGGTAAGAACGTGACAAAGCTGGCCCTGAAGATTTTAATTAGCGCTGGTAGGATGACTGCTAGCCTCTGCTGTAGCAGGGCTGGAAAAATGTTATCCTTACCGCCGGTTTTATAGGGCTTAAAACAGTTGATTGCCCATACGATTTGGTCGGGTCTGAATAGAAGGGAGGTCATTCACAGTCTTCCACTCTGGGTCTGCGATAACTGCAGGCATGACATGGGTTATCCCCCCCTCCGTCTATTGGGATACTGTTCGGGAATATATAATATAATAATATCTAATACCTCTTGCTGCAAGCTGTTGATAAATGTTGAGGTGTTACCCCGGTTAAGAACAGAAAGGTTATAAGAGATTAAAAAATCAAAAAGTATCTCACCTCGGGTGTTTGTGTCAGTGCTTCCCCAACTTGTGTGGTGGACGTTGCAGTCACAGACCACTAATAGTTGTTTTTCTACTCACTAATAGTTGACGGTCAGTTACGATATTTGCTAGAGATTCGGTAGGATTGGATCCTTCTCCAGGTAAGTAGGCTAAGCAGGCTAATATGTTCGTGCCTCCTCCTGATAGTTCCACATATGCGACAATGTGGTCGTTTTCACACTGTGATGGAATCGGTAAGAATTTTACGCTCTTCTTGAAAAGCATGCATGCCCTGGGTCTTCTCCCGTTGGTAAGTATATAACCGTGTTTCCATGGATTCACGGTTCTTGGACCAGAGCCATGTCAAGTTTTTCTTCTAAGAAGCGTCTGTTGAGGACCGCGGTTGCTGCCTACGCAAGTCTCAAGCTTACTTTTTACTTTTGTTTCATACTTACAACGTTATACCTACTTAATACCTAATAATTTACAATAGATTAGATTTAGATTTAGATTTAACTTTATTTGTAAAACATAGGTATGATATAAAAGATCGTAAATACTATTGGTTCACTATGTTTTGCCATTAAGGCATACAAATGTAAAAATGGGACATAAAAAATAAAACTTAAATTAATACACACACGAATACAAAACTTACAAATATTAACTTAAAAATTTAAAATATTGATTAAATTATCTAACTAAAATATAGTGCACATACAATATTAAAGCAGATTTTAGAGAGACTGGTCATCTAAAAACTCACTGACTGCATAATAACATTTTTTGATTAATAGCTCCTGAAGCTTAATTTTGAAAATGTGTTGGGGCATACATTTTATTACTTTTGGTATTTTATTATAAATTACGGGAGCCAAATAGAATTTGTACGAAAATTTTGTTACTTCTTATTTGATCAGATGTTTATCGAAGACGTGTAAAGCCAGTATCACTTAACTGTGATAGTTTTCCTTATAATTTTACTACTACTACTGCCGTGATTTTTTTCACATATAAAATAAATAAAATAGCCTTCATTGCTGTGACTAAATTAATATACTTATAATTCTAAACAATATCAAATATTTAAATTATTGGAAACTGGAGGTTTGTCTGTAACAGCTTGTCTGTTGACAAAGGCCTCCTCTAAAGCTTTCCATGTATTTCTGTCTGTTACTAAACGGGTCCATAATGGACCAGCTATTTTCTTGAACTCGTCTTCCCATCTTTTAATTTGTCTACCTCTATTTCTTTTGATGTCTCTTGGATACCATTCCGTTATTAACTTTGTCCATTTTTTTTTCCTCTTTACTTTCTCATAACATGTGCCCAGTCCATCGCCATTTTAGCAGTCTGTAGGGGGTGTGTGCATTTTTGAAATTTGTTTTTATTTTAATTTCTTCTAGTTTCATTCTGTCCCTTTTCTTTATACCTAATACTAAACTAATACACACAACACTAATAGAAAGGAGTATCCTTTCTATTCCATTTTGGCAGACTCCTTTCTATTCCTTTAAGTCTGTTTTCTTGTTGTACAGTTAATTTTTTTTCATATACCCAACATCAACTGTTTATCTGGCAGGGGGACACTTGACTCTAACAAAAAAAATCACTTTAAAGCTTAATATTTCACAAAGGGATCCTTAAATCTAAAAATAGTCTTCACAAACCCTAAACGCTTTTTAAAAGACCTATCTAATGATAACCCCCACACGATGGGGTAGGTGAGAAAAAAAAACGCATCCCCACTTAACATATAGGAGACCTCTCCTATATGTAAAGTGGGGATGAGTTTCTTTTCTCAATTTTTTTTTCAAGGTTATATTTTTCACTTTATCTGCGTAAGTAATAAGGTATATTCATGCAAAATTGCAGCCTTCTGCAAAATTGCACACTAATAGTCTCCGAGCTATATTGCGGACGGATGGACGTAAGGGAGCTTTAAGGATTCCGTTTTGCCATTTTGGCTCAAAATGGGGTGTACTTCATGTAGTGTTACAACGCAATATTTTTTTTTCAGACAATGTTTAAACAAATACAGAGCGTGTCATGTGTATCATGCCCGCGAATATGGCAGCGTCCATGGTATAATAAAATATCCATGGTTTAAAAAGGGGCAGATCCCCGAAACCTCTATGGGATTAGCGGCCGTGCCACCTTCCAAAGGTAGTCTATTCTCACGCCAGGTATATAGCAGGGATAGAAAATAAGCACAGAACTTTAATTCTGAATTTCCGTAATAGGATTTAGAAATTATAACAAATGAATACACAAATCAAACATTGAATTTAATCAGACTGACATAGATTCTACTTACAATGTTTTCACTCCAAAAGCCAGCAAGCAAGTGTCGGAAGTGTCGTGTGAACCGTTGATTCGGTTCACACGTTATTTTTTCAAAGTTCTCCCTACCAATACCGACTGTCAAACACTTTACACAAAACTGAATAGATGGCGTTACAATAGCTCGATTTTATTTTACCAGGATTGAATAAATTTGCTTATTTAGATTTGGATAATTCATAATTTGGTTTTAACAATATTTTAAAACAAAATTCTTTTTTTGTTTAAACAGTTTTAAAAATAAATAATTATTATTTGTCAACAGCAATTGTGACGAATAATTGAATTGAAGTTTAACAAATACGACGTTGCATTTGTATGTTGCAATACTTTAAGACAAATAAATAGATTCTGTTCTATTCTAAGATAATATTCTAAAAATTCGTCTAAGTATCGAAAACGATTTTACAAACCAATATTTCACCTTAACTTGATGATTTAAGTAAACAGAAAGTAACTATGATTTGTCAATTGACGAATAATCAAATAATGACAATATTTAAATATGAAATTGATTATTTGCAATGTAATTGTCTCCAAATCATTTTAATCAGAGATATTAATTTAATAAATAAATATTTTCAATTTATTTTTGATTTCTTTAAGCACAAGTAATCCTTGCGGCGACACGGCCATACTAATGTGCGATGAATGCAAAATACCTGAAGCCTAGGTAAAGTTATATTTTAGGGTATTTACTGCTCACTCCACTTGATCATGGTGGTCTTTGTCAGACACCCACCCTAAACAGAGGCGCCACCGACACGTGCGTTCGGCAGTGGGGGTGTCGATAGTGGACCTTTCGTTTGCTACCCCTGCCGTCGAAGCGCGAGTAAGGAACTGGGTCGTCCTGGGTGAGGTGGAGACGCTCTTGGATTACCGATATATCCGATTAGAGCTCTCCCGGTCTTCCAGCACCCAGGACCCAGGTAGGGGTCACATGGAGCGCAGAATACCTCGATTTCCGCGATGGGCTGTGAGCGCGTTGGACTGGGACCTGCTTGAAGAGGCGGCCATCGTGGCATCATGGTCGTCTCGGCCTCCGACCGAGGAGATGGACGTCATGGGTGGCCGCATTCGCGATGCGTTAACGCAGATACACCCCGTATTGGTGGTCCCAGGAGCTTGCCTCCCTCTGCGCCGCATGCATCAGTTAGCGGAGGTCCTATACCCGCATCGTCACCGCTATGTCCTGGAGGTGAGCCAGCTTCATGAGGCGTATCGCCAGGCGAGGGACGCCTTTAAGCTGGCTATCTGTCGCGCCAAGGAGAGGGCAAGAGAGAATATGCTGGAGGGTCTCGACTGTGACCTCTGGGGTCGCAATTATCGAGCGGCGCTGAACAAGTTCCGCTCGGCGTCCCCCCCCCCCCCCCCCTTACCAAGACTCTCCAGCCCAGCTTCCTTGCGGAAGTGGTCGAGGGTTTATTCCCGCTGCAGGCAGAGCAGACGCCCCCGGCGATGGTCTCCGAGAATGAGACCGATGACCGGGAGGTTGACGCAACTGTGCCGCCTATCACCAAAGCGGAGGTGGGCGCGGCTGTTCTTCAAATGTGTTCGAAAAACACCGCCCCCGGGCCGGATGGGATTCCCGCCCGGGTGTTGGCCCTGACCCTCGACCACGAGGGGGACGTCTCAGGAGACTGTTCGATGTGTGCCTGTCGTCCGGACGGTTCCCTGACTGCTGGAAGGCAGGGAAGCTGGTGCTCCTTCCGAAGCCGGGAATTGCGGCCTACAAGTTGCTAGACGAGACGGGGAAGTTGCTGGAGAGGATTCTCGCTACCCGCATCGTCTGGCATTTGAACGAAGTCGGCCCCGATCTGTCGGACGCTCAGTACGGCTTTTGTGCTGGGCGCTCGACCATTGGGGCCATTCTGCGCCTGACGGCCGCCATCGGAGGAGGCCGTCGCTGGTGGAGGAGTGATGTCGGCGATATCGCCAACGCCTTCGGAGCCTGTTGCCAAATCTGGGCGGGCCTAGTTCCTCGAGTAGACTGTTATACACGGGGGTGGTGCTGTCAATGGCTCTATACGGCGCCCCTACCTGTGTGGGGGGCGTCCCTGACCGCCCAGAATAGGTTCCGCTTAGGGAGACCCCAGCGGACCACGGACCATGGCAATCAGGGCCATACGTGAATACCGCACGGTGTCTGCAGAAACGGCGTGCGCATTGGCCGGTTCACCCCTGTGAGAGTTGGAGGCGGAGGTGCTTACCGAAGTGTATCGGCGGGCGGTGGCTGTTCGGGCAGAGGGTTCGGTGCCTCTGCCCGAAGAGCTACGCGCTTGGCGCGGTGAGGCTCACGGGCAATCATGGCCCGGTGGCAGGGCCGACTGGAGGCTCCACGGGCATGTGTTCGAACTGTGGAGGTGCTCCAGCCGGTCCTGAAGGAGTGGGCAACACAGAACCATTTCTTTCCGGCTGGTGCAGGTCCTTTCCGGGCATGGGTGCTTCGGGTAGTACCTGCACACGGTCGCTAGGAGGGAACCGAGTCCCGCCTGCCACCACTGCGACTGCGGTGAGGACTCGGTGCAGCACACCCTCCAGCGTTATCCAGCTTGGGAGGGGCAACGTCGAGTTCTCACCGCAGTGGTCGGAAGTGCCTCTCGTTGCCGGCAGTAGTTCCGTCCATGGTCCGGAGCGAGGGGTCGTGGAATGCGGTCGTATCTTTCTGCGAGGAGTTATTAGTTGTATATATTTAAATATATCAGCCGCACGTCGAAAGCCGCGATCGGCATGGGAAACAATGTTTCCCCTGGTTTCTTTTGCACGATTTTAAATTAGCATTGTACAAAAAGAAAGAAAGTTTTAGCTAGCTCCTCTAGGATTGTATTTAGGTTAGATTGTATTAGGATGTAGATGCCCAACTGCCCGCTCTCTCTAACCCTCTCTCGGAAGCTAGTATAAAATACTCTATTATTAACTCTCCTCATACTCCCTCTTACCTGTCATCTAGCTTTCATTTCTTGTCCTCCATCCATAACAGAGATCTCCGCTCTTCCAACAATCTTTTACTTTTATACCCCGCTCATTCTACTGGATTCGTGGGATCCTCTTTTTTTGCTCTATTCGTAGTACTCTGGAATGCGCTGCCCCCCGAAATCAGGATGGCACCTAACCGTTTCAATTTTAAAATTAAAGTTCGTACGCTACTCTTTAACAGCAGCTGAATCTTTACAAAGTTATCAACTTATTAGTTTATAATATATGTATGTATGTAAGTAATGTAATTTATGTATATTTTATATGTATGAATATTAGCATGTATTCGATTATGTATTTTTGTGTATATATAATGTTTTTTTTTTATTTCTCGACCTGTAATATACTTTTATTATTATTATGTTTATTTATCTAGTTTTCTACAGTCTGCACCTACATATTCTTAAGTTTACATCACCCAAAGGTAGACTGGCAGAGAATGCTTTTAGCATTAAGTCTGCCTTTGTACTCTATTTGTACATTAAGTGTTAAATAAATAAAATAAACGGAAACAAAAAAATCAGACTTCACTTACACCTGTAAGTAAAGTCTGATTTTTTTGTTTCAATTTTGTTAATTTTTTTTTGTTTTTAAGGGAAGTTAAATCCTTTTATTATCACAACGCGATATAATTTCGTGCGACGTAGAAGTGTTCAACTTATCTACTGATTACAATAGCCGTTGAAGTAAACAAAGATCGGGGATCTCCCCGCATACAAGTCTCCAACAACCGTATGACTTTTATACGTTTAAAATTGTGAAATACTGCCCTTGTAAATAACCATTTACTGCAGCAATAAATTGTTGTAAACTAGAGTAGAAGGAAGCAAGTTGAACAGAAAAAATGTGAATATTCTCTCTAAATCATCCATATACGTATGAACCATCGATATAGAGACGTTATTAGCTTTATTGGTAAGTATATTATTAATTTATAAATAAGTAGATATTAAGTATATGTATACCTAATCCGGCCATAAGTTCTGTTACAAATGAAAATGCATTTTTTTTAATAAAGTAATGTAATATTACTAAAACTTATATGTACATAATTAAATCTCAACAAAAAATTAAAACATGTTCTCTAAAACTGACCATAATTTGTAGTCTTAAAGGTTGAGGTCTGGGCTAGATGAGGGCCAGTCTTCAGCTCTTATAAAGTCCGGAACGTTGGTTTCAAGCCAGGTTGGGTAGTTCGTGCCTTGTGTCCAGGTGCAGAGTCCTGCTGGAAAATCCACGGTACATTTTTAAAAAGTGTAAAGAGAGGTTTAACAATACGATAAGACTGTCTCTTGATACACTTTGGCTGAAGTTTTCACTCCTTTTTCACAAAAATGTAGTTTTGTGACGCCTTGATAAGACACACCCCACCAAGCCATCACTGACGCAGGATGATGACCACGTTGTACCTTTCCAACCACTTGAGCAGCATCTTTAAAACATGAATAAAATTGTAATTTCCGAGTCTACTCAACTATTTTAAAGGAGTGGCTTAGAGTGTCCTCCGCCTTGCTCGATACGTAATGCAAAAGCAGTTTTTTTTTCGCAGTGGACCTTTCGGTATATAAAACAGGTAGGAAGATCCTTTTTTTTTCTTTTACTCCTTATCACCGCAAAGAGCTATCTTCCTACCTGTTTTATACCCGGAAAGGCCCTCTATTAAAAAGTGGCACACATTTCAACGGCATTCTTCAATAGAAGATAGAAAATCTGTATCATTCATATCCTGAACGGACACAACATTCTGTTGGGGTATGTATGACATAGACAACAAGTTGGGTCCCACTAGAACCCTGCCTAAATTGAGTGCGAAATAAACAAATTGTAAGTAAATATAATCGTATTCATATAAACTACTAGCTTTTCCTCGAATCTTGTCTACATTATGTTTATTTTTTTATAAGCTATGTGCTATTTTCATGTATAAACTATATTACCTATTGTAAAGTTTCATTAAAATCTGTTCAGTAATTTCTAAAAGAGCAACGTACACCCATCCATCCATCTGTGTGTCCTTACCAATTTTCGGATTTATAATATTGTCTAGCTTTCGATGTCAGTTATCGCGATACAAACAGACAAACTATCTCCATACCAAATTTCATCTAAATCGGTTTTAGCTGTTTGTTGTTGACAGACAGAGTTACTTTCACATTTTTAATATTAAATATGGATTACTCAGTCTCAAGTCAGTTTAAAAGTTATGTACTAACTTAGATGAATAGTATAGTACCACCTCATCTCTTTCTGTGGGTGTGCTTAAAGCGACTAAGGGATGTCACACCAGAGGACGGGCAGCAGCGTCCTTAAAACCTTACTATGATTGCCAATCCGCTTGTCAAGCATGGCGATTATGGCAATTACCCCCAGTACGTGCTGGGGAGACCCATGCCCAGCAGTGGGACATCATATGGGTTGTTAAGACAGCCTGGTAAAACTGAAATTAAAAAGTATATTGAATGGCTCGAAAACGACTGGATGCACAAATTTAAAAAGTGGCGCACATTTCAACAGCATGTTGCACTTAAAATCTGAATCATTCATATCCTGATAGGAGACAACATTCTGCTGGGGTAACCCACCCTTTGTCATATATAAACTTGATGTCTTTCCACCTTTATCCAATACAATGCCTTTTCTTTGATAATTATTTCAAATACTTTTAAGTAAGTGTGTAGAATCATAAAATATACTCATGTTCTCTCCTGCTATTTCAATTGTACCATCTGTAAAATATATATATATATTGTTTTAAACAAAATCAAGTGGCTACAAGTACAAAGTAATTAAAAAGTAATTTAAATCGCTAATACAGCATAAGGTACACAGAAAAATATATTTGTGGTAAAACTTGGAACTTACCATCTCGCCAATATCACAGTCACAATATTATTGCTTCCTTTCTTCTTGACCCAACTCCAAAAAGATATTGATGATGTAATTTGCTTCGTTACATATTAAATGTGGATTAAGTATTTTATGTTATATTAAAATGTTGATCTGAGAAGGCTTATAAAAGCTAGGATCTGCCAACTTAATGTATTATAGAATTTGAAACTTAAAATCAATGGTCGCTTTGGAAGTACACCAGGCATTTCAATAATTACAAGTAAATTCAAAGTTACATTAAAATTACTGCATAAAGACTTCAACTATACAGTACAGCTCTCTTTAACTCTATCTGTGGAATGATTCCCAATACCAATGTACATACGTACCTACAGGATTACGTACCTCAATTAAGGCTGTAGATACTTAGATAGACTTGATTACATTGAAAGCATGAGGCACTCACATTGACGACATCTGAATTACATGCAACGGCTGAATCAGATTGATGCAAGAGACGACTGTGTTTTTGTTTGCATTCAGGGCATGGAGCAATATTAGGAGCGCTCACAGAATGTCTTTGTCGAAGACAATTTGAATAAAGCTTATATTGAGATACATCTGACAATTTATCTTCTAAACATTTACTTTTGAAATTAGGACAATTGTATATCCGATGATTTAGACCACAGAATATACATATGAATGAATTATGAGTTTCCTTTTTTGTATTGGTAAAAGTTTTTATATTATGAGTTTTTTCATGTTTGTTATTTTGATCATGATGCGTATTGAAACACGATTGACCTTGATTATTATTATTGTTCACCCTTTAATTGTTATTAAACGCTTTATTTCGATTGAAAACTTCAAACACATTAGCACTATCAACCAGAAACCTTTTGTGATTTTCTAAGGTCGGTATACTTTCATAATTGTTTCCAAATTATTCTCATTTAATTGTGATGTAATGTGTGATTATCAAGTTAAAAAAATTGACTGTGTCCCAATGTTCAGTGAGTTGACCTAAACTAAACAATGCTCGAAGATTATTCACACACTTCCTTATAATTTCAGAAGGGACCTCTAAATTAGAGACTATGCGTGCTGCGTCACCTTAGTAGTGTAATTAATTTGTAACGTAATTTGCCTCTTGATGGAACTCCGCCGGAGGCATAGTACCCGCAATTTTAGCCATCATTTTCTGACATTTTGCTATAATAATGTTAAACCTACTCTATAAATACACAATGTGATATTGATAAAATTCACTTGGGCTCCATGACACATAACCTAAAACTGACGGCTTGAAATAAGTGTGGAAATATTTTTATTTTTATTGAAATTTGAAACTCATCTAATATTTCGCGGGTAATAATCTGAAATATGTCAACATTTTAACTTACTTTAATGTAAAATTTGTTCGATATCACAATATGACCGCAATTACTGCCGGTATAAAATTAACGAAATTAATTAATTGTGAACTCTTAAAACCGAATAATGTAGGTATTTGTGTTAAATATTATAATGTTGTTTGCATTGTATATTCTCAGAGTACCTAGATAATTGAAAATGTTAGTAACGGTAACTCGCGATCGTACTTCATTAAATGATTTAAGGTTATTTTCGTTTCAATGAGATGGAATGTCAGGGATCGTCATGCTCACTAAATGTCATTGCTCGTGGAGGCGGTGTGGGTCGGGTCGTCTTCCTTCCCTGCAATATGGCGAAGGGGATGATGGCTGACCCATGCGTTAAACTCGTGAACGTACTTGGGGTGCCTTGTCATTATCATTTTATAGGATTATTATTTTTTTAATTAGTGATTCATTAATAGTTGTATAATAAGTAGTTTTTCTTATAATAATCGATTCGCTTTATTTATTAAACTTTACCGATAAATAAAAACAATTATGTACCTAACCACAACCAAATTTTATTATGCCAATCTTCGGGGTAAAATCATCTCGATTAAATACAGTTCGTTATATAGTTATGTACTTACAAAGCAGAGTCTGCATTGACCTCTTTACTATAAGTATTTACTTACTACATTACTTGTAATAAATACTGACTTTCCGTCCCTTACGGTGCACGATGGCACGTGGAGCAATCGTCTATAGGTTTCTCTGTCAACGTTTACATCTGTACGTTATTGAGTACAGTACCACCAACTTATCTGTGAACTGAAAGGTGTCGTCACCGTCGCTTAGTGTTGCTACATAACTTGCACAAAAATCTGAAAATTTGGGCAAATAGATAATTAAATTAATAAAATTTA
Organism: Herminia tarsipennalis; assembly: GCA_945859575.2. Taxonomy (NCBI): domain Eukaryota; kingdom Metazoa; phylum Arthropoda; class Insecta; order Lepidoptera; family Erebidae; genus Herminia; species Herminia tarsipennalis. The sequence goes on from OX243835.2 coordinate 15,227,824, forward strand.
ATTTTCACATTTCAAAAAGGTTCTGTATCTACATAACATAATTTAAAATTTATGGATTTGTCTTGTTTATGTCTTATTAAAAATAATGTCATGTGAACGCTGCGGGTTGGCTTAGAATGTAACCCCATACGTCCTCACTTAACGAAAAGGCCATCTAGACATTAGAAATAGTGCCACAGCCTATTAAATGTAAGTAATAAAACAACAATAAGTGTAAGTATAATCATGGTGGGATCAATAAAACACACGTTGAGAATAGGATGGATGGTGAGCGTGTGAGTGGCCGATTTGGATATCAGTGGGCTTATCACATGCACCGCATTGGTTAAACTTTCGCGTTGCATGATTATAACTATTTATTATACGGGAATTAACGCACATTGTTTACCTTAAAATTGCTTGACGTTTCGACCAGGTTGCACCGGCCGTGGTCACAACACGAACGGACAGTCCGCTTGTGACCACGGCCGGTGCAACCTGGTCGAAACGTCAAGCAATTTTAAGGTAAACAATGCGCGTTAATTCCCGTATAATAAGTATTTATAATGTGGCAATTAGCAAAGTGGCTAAGTTAAAATAATACTCTCTTTTGATATTTCAGATATTACAGGTCAATTATTATTATTAATATTGTGAATTGAAATAATTTAAACTTCATTTAGGTAAAACTTCAAGAAGTCAACTGAATTATTAATTTTATTCTAATTGGGTATTTTATGTGTTGAAAACTTGACAACACTAAACTGTAGCGGCCGAAATCCGTTTTTATCTAGGGTATTTTGGTCATCTGAGAATCTGATGGCAACACTGCGTAGTTCCAATATTCGCCATTTCACAGATAAGTTGGTGGAGCTGGAATCGGTGATATGATAAAGAAGTTACTGCTGAAGCGAGTATAGATTATATTTTGACTCATGCTATTTGCAAATGCGATAAACGATAAAAAAAGTATAAATAGTTATCAATGTTGGATTTTAGATCATATTTGTGAAATCGTTCTATATGATTCTGAATCTTTATCTATTTTTTTTTTTATTTCATCAATATTATACGTAAGTACTTTTATAACTATATTTATAATTGTGGATAAATATCAACGTGTATTTGTGTTGGTGTTCCCTCTGGATGACAGACGTTTTATTGACACGTCGATAACTGGTTCATTTAAATAGATAGATGTTTAAATTACATTAGTTTACAGGGTTTTGTCCTTGAAGCAAATCATGGTCTTATTGATTGCTCTGTACCCCAAATTATAGGAAAAAAAATGGCACGTCAAATTAAGGTAAAGGCACTTACTTCCGTGGTGTTTTCACCTTAACTTGAAGGAACATAAAAAATTAAGTATTTTTTGCGCCTTTCTGTAGAGCTGGCTATTGTCCAAGTGTGGAAGTCCAAGGCATGTTATTCCGATGCATTTGGTTCCTAAATCCTAGTGTACAAAATACAAAGAAAAAGAGGTAGGGAGAATGATACGTGACATTAAAAAAACAAGTCTATATTCTGGAAAATATGCCTTTTAAGAGCGTGTGTGTTTATGTTGGTGTGTATATTTTAAGTATGAGTACATCTAAGATGCATTATTTACCTTAAAATTGCTTGACGTTTCGACCAGGTTGCAACGGCCGTGGTCACAAGCGAACTCAGTTCGCGCATAAATAATGCGCGTTAATTCCCGTATAATAAATAAGTATAAACCTGCAACGCGAAAATTGAAATGTTAGTAAGTATATCTAACTATGAAAGTTATTTAAATGACAAGATAAACATTATATTAGTTACAAAATTGTAAAAAAAAAATACCACGTAAAATAATGAAAACTCTTTATTTTTAACATAAATAAATAATAATATAAAGATAAAGATAAGATAAAGATATATTTATTGCATAACTGTGTACATAAGGTGTCATTATAATTATTTAAGTAACAACAGTCTACCCATATCGGGCAAGCAATAGACACGGTTAGTTGACAATGTTTATACAAAAAATAACAAAACATAAAAATATTAGAAAAAAAAGTATATCTAATATATAAAATTCTCGTGTCACAGTTTTCGTTGCCATACTCCTCCGAAACGGCTTGACCGATTTTGATGAAATTTTGTGTGCATATTGGGTAGGTCTGAGAATCGGACAACATCTATTTTTCATCCCCCTAAGAGTTTGTTTGTTTGTTTGAACGCGATAATCTCAGGAACTACTGGGCCGCATTGAAAAAATATTTTATTGTTGGATATTCCATTTATCGAGGAAGGGTATAACATCACGCTACGACCAATAGGAGCGGAGCAGCAATGAAAAATGTTGTAAAAAAAAAAGGGAAAATTTACGCAGACGAAGTTGCGCGGGTCGTAGGTCTGAGAATCGGCTACTGTCTATTTTTCATACCCCTAAGAGTTTGTTTGTTTGTTTGAACGCGATAATCTCAGGAACTACTGAGCCGCATTGAAAAAATATTTTATTGTTGGATAGCCCATTTATCGAGGAAGGCTATAGGTTATAACATCACGCTACGACCAATAGGAGCGGAGCAGCAATGAAAAATGTTGAAATATCGGGGAAAATTTACGCAGACGAAGTTGCGCGGGTCAGCTAGTATCTAATATATAAAATTCTCGTGTCACAGTTTTCGTTGCCATACTCCTCCGAAACGGCTTGACCGATTTTGATGAAATTTTGTGTGCATATTGGGTAGGTCTGAGAATCGGACAACATCTATTTTTCATCCCCCTAAGAGTTTGTTTGTTTGTTTGAACGCGATAATCTCAGGAACAGTAGTTCCTGAGATTCTTCCTCGATAAATGGGTTTTTCAATGCGGCCCAGCAGGGCCGCATTGAAAAAATATTGTTTTGTTGGCTAGCCCATTTATCGAGGAAGGCTATAGGTTATAACATCACGCTACGACCAATAGGAGCGGAGCAGCAATGAAAAATGTTGTAAAAAAAAAAAGGGAAAATTTACGCAGACGAAGTTGCGCGGGTCGGCTAGTATATATATATATATATACTAGCTGTCCCGCGCAACTTCGTATGCGTAATTTTTCCCCGTTTTTGAAACATTTCTCGTCGCTTCTCCGCTCCTATTAGTCGTAGCGCGATGTTATATATATACCTGTAGCCTTCCTCGATAAATGGGCTATCCAACAAAAAAAGAATGTTTCAAATCGGGCCAGTAGTTCCTGAGATTAGCGCGTTTAAACAAACAAACAAACAAACTCTTCCGCTTTATAATATTAGTATAGATTAGTATAGATATATATATATAAATAATAGGAATAAATAAAAAGCATTCTTAATTGCAATAAAATTTAGGAAGTATGTAAATCATACTCAGAATTGCATCAGAACATATTAATAACTCAATTTTCTGTACTTAGCTTTTCCATGCTACGAATTACTTAGTCAATCTTTCACCTGCTCTTATTAGTAAAGGTTCATTTCCGTGCATCGCGGCCGATTGCGAGTCGCGCGCGGCTTACGACATGCGACTGACGCGCGCGGCCGATGCGACAATACTCAGAGTATAATAATGTATGGTGCCGTTTCCGAGGTAAGCGACATACGCGCGCGGCCGACGACTGTCGTAAGCTGCGCGCGCACTGTGAAAATTGTCGCATCGGCCGCGCGCGTCAGACGCTTGTCGTAAGCCGCTCGCGGCTCGCGATCGGCCGCGATGCACGGAAATGAACCTTAACACACAACGCCACAGTGTTATAAATATTTGGAAACCATTTCCTGCTTAATTTGTGAAGGAAATACCGAAAAGTTAATTGTTTTCGGAAAAAAATATTGAACATTTTATTATTTCAATCTAAACACAAACTCACATAGTATAAAATTATCATCTAAAACACTATTTAGCAAATTGTAATACTCACGTGCATAACGTCCGAAATGTATGCATCGCGTATTCCAGTCACCTGCTAACGTCAAACAGACCAATTATTTTAAAACCGGCAAGTGCATGTCGGGCCACGCACAATGTAGGGTTCCGTAGTCCCCCCCCCACCCACTCTGAATATGCGGCAATATTGAAATCAAACAAGACCATCTGATTGCAAACTGAGGAGATCCTCTACTATAGCAACCAAACAACTGATACTCGTAGACATACTTATATAATTCTAAATACATATATGAAATCAGTCAAAAACTCTGGGCTAAAGTTATTTTATTTGTTTATTTACACATGCATTGCAAAAGGCAGACTTAATGTCATAGGCATTCTCTACCAGTCAACCTTTGGGTGGTGGCGATAAAAGGGTGGCAGATGCATATTACATAAATAATTACATTAAAACAAAAGAGAAACTAAATAAACACAAAGAAATAAATAATGTTTTTTCTTAAACAACTTTTAAACTAATTATTTTAAAATTATAATAAAAATATGTAAAATTTAACATCCTTACAACATGCCGTTTTATTTGATAGGTAACACGATATTGTTAGCGATACCTTTTTTTAAATTTCTTACTTGACCCCCCCAAAAATGAATCAAGTCAATGTTTAAAATTCAGACTTCCTATAATTTATAGGTTAAGAGCTATCTTTTGTATTTTTTCCAAAATATTAGGCCCAGTAGCTTCGGAGATTTTTCCTAAATAAATTTAAAAATAACTATATTTAAATTATAAAAAATATTTATTTAATATTCTTACAACAAGCTCTTTCATTTGATATATTATATGTAATATGTCAAATGAAAGGGCTTGTAACGATAGGGAAAGAAAGAGGTGTCACAATAGATCTTTTAGGTCACAGCGACTTCCGGGCTACACATCCCGGCCTCTATCCAGATACAATACAAAATACCGATAGCGGAACTTTTTTTTAATTTCCTAGTTTGTCTCCCAAAAATGGCTCCAAATTTTTTTATTTACGTTATGCGTCCATGTTTGCGTAACAGAAACACATACGTGTAACAAATTTGAAACTAATCGATCCAATAGATTCGGTGTAAATTGGCTGTGACAGACGGACATACAGAAATACGAGTGATTCGAGGGGTTCCGTTTTTTCCTTTTGAGGTACGGAACCCTAAAAAACTAATTAATAACATTAATTTGACTGTATTTTATAGAAGATTATCTGCCTTGAAAGAGTTTGGTAGACCCTCCTTATATAAAATGAAATAAAAGAGTTATACTATTTATACAGTGTACCATACAAATACAATACAAATTAAATTAAAAATAAAATACAAATTGAATTACAGAACTGATTTTGTTTGTTATTGTCAGTTTCACTGTGTAATGCTTCTGTGTAAGGTCTTTAATAAATCTCGTACACCAAGGTTCAAAATGTGAGCAAAGCACCGGAAATGTTGATTGTCTGAATCAAAGTGTGGCAGCTGTTTGCCCAGTTCATACAGAAATTTGGTATTTGCAGTTACGTTGTCAACCGTGATACCCTGTATTTTATCAATTATGTCATATGACATTAAACATTCGTGGAAAATTGTTGCAATGTTTTCCCCAGTATATCGACCGCGTGATGGTATAACGTGAAAGACTACAGATCGATACTTCCATTCGTTGTTTATATAATGAACAGTGACCCCGTAGTAACTCCTACCAGCAATTGACGTCAATGGAAATTACATTTTAGATGAAAATTGTTGTAGTTGTTTCTTAAGATTCAATTGAAACTCTTCAAATCGCTCTTTGACCTTCCTTCTACGTGTGGACCTTTTAGGAAACATCATATTTGGGCAAATCGATCGAAAATATACTTGTGAAGCTTCGTCATCGAAAAGGGATGATATTTTTTTACCATCCAATCAACTGCAGCTGTCATGATGTTGTCCAAAGATAATAGAGTTATACGAGTGTTCTGAGATGTTGTCACTGCTATTTTGAGACTAAAATAAAACAATAAATCATGTTTTAAAATATTTTTTTATGCTGATAATATTATCAGCATAACTATAAAAAATATATTAAAAACTAGCTTTCGCTCGCGGCTCCGCCCGCGTGTTTATCGGTTATCGCGATTAAAACTATCCTTTAGCTATAACTAACCCGGGACTCAAACTATCTCCATAATTTCATCTACATCGGTTTAGCTGTTTGAGCATGAAAGCGTAACAGACAGACAGAGTTACCGTCACATTTATAATATTAGTATGAATATGGATAAGACCGACTTCAAAACAAACTGAATCGCTTGTAATAAGTTTTGGATGCTTATGGGTCTGTTTCAAGCCTTAATGAGGAGGTTAACGAGACTGAGTCTTGGAACATACAAAGCAAAAACATTGGAACCGACTTAAAAACACCCAAAAGTCAATATTTTTAGTGGTGCTCAAGATTAACTACCTAACCTCATCCCCACCCCTCTGCAATTTGTGAGGTTAATATTTGAAATCCTTACAAAAAGTTCCTTCAATCGATATCACATTCGATATAAGTAGGTACATACATACCTGTATCTACATGCCTGTATCTCCGAAGAGGTAGCCAGAGATATTTTTACACACCCACGTTTCGCCAACTATGTTTTAATTCCCACGTAATACGGGACGAGCCTATTGCTGTCTACCAGGCACATTTCCAGACAACGTACTGCTGAGAATTTCTTAACAGAAAAACTCAACATTTTGCCTGACCCAGGAATCGAACTCTTGACCTCTCGACCGTGCGCATAATTTTATTATTACCTTCAATATTTATAGTACTTCCTCTTCATGTAGCAACTGTAGCATAGCCATGGGACAGCCCGTTTATATACACATACCTGTATTAAGGGCACGGCTGGATTTTTTTGGTGATAAGATAACAAACTGTAATCAGTTTATTTAAGTAATGCTAAGATGGTTAGCAAAATAAATGTTGTTAAAAATCTAAGCACTACTTTTAAATAAGAACCGGGCAAGAGCATGTCAGACCATGCTCAGTGTAGGGTTCCGCAGCCTTGAACAATTGCATCAGCAGAAGATCGTATGTTCATGGCAGTTACGCCCTTTTGTTGAGAAACGCAGTTTTTTGGCAATAACTCAATGACGGTATATCCGATCTTATTCAAAATAATTTTAGTTTAAAGTATTTATTAAGCGTTATCTTTGTGATTTTTTCCATATTTTTTGTTTATATGGTTCAAAAGTAAAGGGGGAGACACGATTTGTGCAACTTTCGGAGCGATTATTTCCAAAAAGATTCACTCAATCAAAAAAGCTTTTTAAAAAGCTCGAAATATTTTTGAAAAACCTGTCGAATGATGTGCCACGTACATTAAAAAAAACAAGCAAATATCAACGTTATTTGCTAATTTTTTTTTCTGTTACATGTATGGAGTGCCCCTCCTAAAAATATTTATTATTATTATTATTTAGCTATCAAACTAAGTAGCGGCAACTACAAGACACCTTTTCACCTAATTTCATCAAGATTCATTGAGTAGTCTTTCAGTAAAATGCCTGTGACATACGGACGGACAGACAGATTCGGTTCGATTCCGTCTTCGCCATTTTGGCTGCGGAACCCTAAAAACTAACTTGAAAAAATAAATAATAGGTTTTTAAATAAGCAATGTTAATCAAAAGAAGTTATTTCAAAATAAGTAGATACCTACCTCCTTAATTATTACAGTAATATCCCAAAATAAAGTAGTTGTTTCTCGCCGATTACAAAAAAAAAAGAAAATATCATATTTTCTTTTTTTTTGTAATCGGCGAGAAACATATAAAATATAAGGACAATATGATGATTCATAAATACATATTTCTCTACGAACGTACGAAGATACGAACCTTTTATTTACCCGACGTTTCGATCGAATTGCACCGATCGTGGTCACGGGTCGACTGAGCTCAGTCGACCTTTAAATAATTCACGCGATTAAGTCCCGATATATATCTAATATGTTAAATGGGATTCATCTACGTTAATTAAATTAAATTTGCCCAGGTACGTTACTTGCTGTATTTATCTAAGTACTTGCTAACTACTAGAGTACGATAGAAGTTAATAAAGCTGATATTGTAGTTTCACTTATGTTTTACTTTTTATATGATGTTTATAAAAAATCTATCACTAAGATAAAAAATGAATTATAATAGTAAGTAATTATTATAAACCCATATAGTTAATTATAGTAACTTTTATATGCATTTCTTGTCAACTACTTTATTAATACGATAATTACTTTTTTTTAAAGATAGAAAAAATTGAAGTCCAGATTCAAGAATCGGACCCGAGACTTCTGTATGCCAAACCGGGGCCGGCATCGAACCACCTTTCTGGACTATGTTACTAGACCTCATTTTTTTCTATCCTTTTCTGCACGCGAATTGGGCCCTCGCATGCCTTCTAATCAGCAATCAGGCAGGCAATCTAGCCGGTAGTTAAAGAACTAACTAGTTCTAGTTACTAGTTTTTTATTTATATTGCTAACTAAATACCCACACTAGTCTATCATTTTTTGATACTGTTATACTCAACATTTATTTTTTCAACATTTTGACGTTATAACATCATAAAAATCGATGATTTGGCACGCACGAAAAAACTCACTTATAGACAACATGTTTTTTCTTATTAAAACCGTTGGTTCAGGGGTGGATCACGGCAGTCATGGGGTCCATGGGGCCGGGAAAATTAAAAAAATATATATTATATCGGCTTATGTCGACAACATTTAATGTACGTTTACTAGATGCCATAATAAACATACAAGCCGACCGATCGATATTACTGTGTTACCGAACCAAATATTATTGTTACTAATTTTACTAAAAAACTTTACCTAGTTAAACATTAAAAAACAAAAGCATGTTATTACAACGTAAGCATGTTATTACAACGTTTGAATCTATGCAAATATTGAATCCACAATTTATTATATGATTAATAATTTGCATGGAAAAAATTTCAGACGTCCGAAAAATTATTCCCAAATGTTCTTTTGATCGCTTTTTTCTGTTTTTAGGCTTTACATGTATTGTTTTATTAGGTGTAGTGTAGGTGAACTCCATGCCAGAAATACGTATCACGCAACGTGCGGTTCGGCAGGAGCCCAGGCTCCTTGATACCCAGAAATCATGCGGGCCGGACGGCATCACTGCAGTACCCTCTCTCTTATAAAAATGGAAGGGTTCCATCTTCGTGGAAGGTCACCAATGTCTACCCTATTCCCAAAAAGTGTGACCGGTCGGACCGGTCAAACTACAGGTCGATAGCGATATTTATTATTCATCCGAGTTCTCAACACCAGACCTTTGCGTGATCTTGACGAGCACCAGCTGATAAGCTATCGTCAGTACGGCTTCCGTCAAGGTCGCTTAGCTAGTGATCTTTTTGTGTACCTCACGTACCGCTGGGCTGAAGCCTTTGACGGCAAGGCTCTCGCTGTCAGTCTCGACATCGCCAAAGCGTTTGACAGGGTCTGGCACAAGGCCCTTCTTTCGAAGTTTTCTGCTTATGGAATCCCCGAGGGGCTCAGCAGATGGATTGCTTGCTTTTTGGACAATCGGAGCATTACGGTCGTCGTTTACGATGCTTGTTCCTGTCTGAAAACATTAATGCTGGCGTCCTACAAGATTCGGTGCTCTCCCCAACATTGTTTATTCTGCATATCAATGATATATTGTCCGTAGAGAACATACATTGATATGTTAATGACAGTACGGGTGATGCGCGAAATACCAGCTAACTGAACGTCCCTCGCAACTTTGTTCAGGAGAGACGGTTGCAACTTGTCGTCAGAAGTCGAAGACTCTCTTGCGGTCTCCGAATGGGGTAAAAGGAATCTGGTTCGATTCCCACAAACGGTTACAGGGATTCCGTTATGCCATTTTGGTTACAGAACCCTAAAAAAATGAATCCCTATTTCCCTTGGTCACGAGTTACTTAGCTAGAGAACAACTTTACCGATTTCAATCATCCTTTTTTTTATTTTCTAATACTCTTTAAAAGGTGCTTACGTAAAAAAATAAGTAAATGAAAAAAAAATTACTATGTGGTACGAAATTCGCTTATAGTTAAATTATAAAAACAATTTATTTCAATCCATTTTGCACTAAATTTCAAACATAATAACTGCAGCCAGTCGCGGTAAAAAAATCTCATTAATCTGACGTGTTAGGAAACAAAAAAAGGAATATTTTTTGAATCACCTAACATATGTCTTTTAAAATATCCATGACTTTTTTCGAGGACAGATTTTTTTTTTGTGAACTAGTTGGTACATAGCACATAAAAACTCATATAATTATGATAACTTTTATAGGCTAAAAATAATTACAAAAAGAGTACTTGTTATGTTATAGTTTCAACGTTTTTTTAAATAGATTTTTATTTTAATTTTGTTTTCAGAACGCATCGTCCTCCATACGGCAAGGAAGGGTACTTGGGAGGCAAGGAAAATCCCAGTGTCGATTCGTTACTCGATAGACGCGGTAGAGTGACTGACAACGATCGGAACGATCTCGTTATGGTCAACCACCAATTGAACATGCAAGGCAATCCAGCTACCAACAAGGCCGCAAACAGACGGCCGGACGGACAGGGTGGAGAGGGCGGTTGGGGCGGAGAAGGCGGTAGGGACGGAGAGGGCGGTAGGGGCGGAGAGGCCAGTGGGGGTGGAGAGGGTGGTAGGGGCGGATGGGCCGGTGGGGCCGGCGCGGCTGGTATGGATGGAGAGGGCGGTAGGGGCGGTACGGGCGGATGGGCCGGTGGGGCCGGTGGGGCCGGTGCGGCCGGTAGGGACGGAGAGAGTGGTAGGGACGGAGAGAGTGGTAGAGGCGGAGAGGGCGGTAGGGGCGGATGGGCCGGTGGGGCCGGTGCGGCCGGTAGGGATGGAGAGGGTGGTAGGGGCGGAGAGGGAGGTAGGGGTGGAGGGGCCGGTGGGGCCGGTGCCGCCGGTGGGGACGGAGAGAGTGGTAGGGACGGTGATGGCGGTAGGGGTGGAAAGGGTGGTAGGGGCGGAGGGGCTGGTGGGGCCGATTCAGCCGGCAGGGATGGAGAGGGGGGTAGGGACGGAGAGGGTGGTAGGGGCGGAGAGGGCGGTAGAGGCGGAGGAGCCGGTGGGGCCTGTGTGGCCGGTAGGGATAGAGAGGGCGGTAGGGGCGGAGAGGGCGGTAGGGGCGGAAGGGCCGGTGGGGCTGGTGAGGCCGGTAGGGACGGAGAGGGCGGTAGGGGCGGTAGGGGTGGATCTGCTGGTGGCACCGGTGAGGCAGGTGGGGGTGGATGGGGTAGCAGGGGCGGAGAAGGTGGATGGGGTAGTGGGGGCGGAGGAGCCGGTGGGGTCGAATGGGGCGGTAGGGGAGGATCGGGCGGATGGGACGGTGGGGCCGGTGGGGGTTGTAGGTGCGGTGGGACCGGTGGGGGCGGTGGGGGAAGGTGGGGTGGTGGGGGCAGTGGGGGCGGAGGGGGCGGTGGAGGCGGTGGGGGCGGTGGGGGCGGTAGGGGCGGGTGGGGGCGGTAGGGGCGGTGGGGGCGGTGGGGGCGGTGGGGGCGGTGGGGGCGGTGGGGGCGGTGGGGGCGGTGGAAGCGGTGGGGGCGGTGGGGGCAGAGGGGGTGGATGGGGCGGTGGAGTCTGTGGGTGCGGTAGGTGTGAAGGGGCCGAATGTGGCGGTAGGAACGGAGGGTGCGGAGGGGATGGATGGGGCGGTAGAGGCGGAGAGGGCTGTAGGGGCGGATGGGGCGGTGGGGCGGCGGGGGCGGCGGGGGCGGAGGGGCGATAGGGGCGGATGGGGCGGTGGGGGCAAATGGGGCAGAGGGGCGGTAGGGATGGGGGTGACAGATAGGGCGATGGCGTGTGTGTAATTAGATCAACAAACTTCAACGCAGGCTTAAGCTTGTACGGGTATCACCGTACAGTATAGGTAACACGAGTCGAATAATTTTGCAATAGCGCATCGTATGACTCGATATTATTCATTAAGGTTATAATTTATTAGTACGTAATACGTTCTACATCTTACATACTCATCTCATCCCTTTAATTTGTAATTTACTTTGTACTGAAATATAGGTATCTTTTTAATCTTTTATCTTAGTTTATCTCAATCTTACGCTTACCTCGAACATTGGTCCTTCGAGCGATTCGAGATCATTACGCGTGTATTTTAAAGTGTACCGTGTAAGTCTTAATAAGAAGATAAACCAGACTTTGGAAAATATTGCCACAAGTTTGCCCAAGAATCCCATGATCCTGATTGACCTCGGTGCAGAAAGCATCTCAAGCTTGACGTTATCCTACGAACGTCATAGCTGCACAGGTTGTACTTGCAGCTATCGCGAGGACACCGTGCTGATCTATCTACAAACCAGAAGAAAAGTATCTAAGTAAGGTTCTTTTTTCTTATCTCTATATAATGACAAATATAGAAGACATTTTAGCTACTCAGCAGCTGAGCATTGAGGCCATAGATACTCTGTACATCAATTTTAACAAAGATGAAGCAGAGCGAAAGACTGCGGATTATTTGCGTCGTCGGTTAGATAACTTAGAACAATAGCTGAGTTTCATAATAATCATATGAATCTGTTGTCTTTTGAAGATCAGTCTCATACATATTTCTGTACCAATCAGTATGATATATTGTAAAGTAAATATTCCAATATTAAAACGGCTATTCAATGCTATAAACCTCCTGGCGTTAGATTTCAAACCCTTGAATTGAAAATTCCTACGTTTCAACCACCCTCTAAACTCCAAATAACTACCCCTTCATCTCAGAAACTCCCCCTACGTGAGAGCCCCAACGTCAGCAAGGCAGAAGATCTTCTTAGAAAACAAGCGACTAACTTCAAAGCATTCCTGAGAACTGCTTCAAATATTGAGCTTGATCATGTTACTGAAAAGTGGGTATTGATGAGATGCCAGCGGAATACTTCGAGTTGAAGGCCGACTTAAGCATTCAAACATAAATCCGGAAATGAAACATCCTATTATCATCCCAAATCAATCAAAATTAGCTGATCTCATATTAGAAAAATTTGAGACATCCTTGCCCTCTAACAGAAGATCCCGGAAACTTAGACTTTTTAACCCCAAGTCACTTTTTGGCAAGTGGACCTTATCTGACGATATTCGAAACGGAGCGCAACGGACCTCAGAACTAGGTGGCATTTAACTCAAAAAATCTACCAACATATTTGGGTTAAGTAGAAGAATGAGTACCTATCACAATTATCGTCCAGAGCCAAATGGAATCAATCTCAAAAAAACCTTGATCTCAATTACATAGTCATCATAAAGGACGAAAACCTAGCCGTTTAGTAGATCTCCATCCCGGTAGTGACGGCCATGTAAGAGTCGTCACTTTTAAAACCAAGAACGGTTACCTTAATCTTTCAATCGTCAAACTATGTATATTACCTACGAATAGTAACGAGCAACCCCTAGATGACAAAAAGGTCGAAGTTAAGGCATTTAAAACAAAAACAACTACTCACACCTCTTTTTCGGCTATGGTTTTAGCCCAAGCACTATTCTTTCTATCACTATTATGTACTTCCCAAGCATCTTACTATGCTACACCCATAAATAATAGCATTTACTTTGATAAAATGTCCAACATGCACTTAATTCGAGACGATTGGCGTCTAATTGTCTATTATGACACATATCCCTACAAAGAAGGTTTATTGCCTCTGGAAAAGTACATTCAATGCCTTGAAACAATATGCTCGACTCGGCGAAAACAAACACCTTGTGACGGTATCATTTTACAACTCTGGCACGAGTTCGGCGCATTAAAACGTTATGACAACATTGTTAAGATGAATGACTCCTTTGTAACTGGAGCCAAGCGCCGGCGCCGCGGCTTGATAGGCGGAGTAAGCTATATCGCTAATAGCTTGTTTGGAGTGCTGGATCAGCGGTTCGCAGACTAGTATGAAAAGGACATTGACCTTATAAGGTGTAACGAAAACCATTTGTACAATTTGTGGAAAAACCAAACTTCAGTTGTGGAAGCTGAATTTAATCTTATAAAAAGATTAGAAAACACTATCAGGAAACAACATAAATTGATTAATCTAAAACTCGCATACCTCCAGAACTTAGTAGCTTAGCAGGATCTCACCTTACAAGTGCAAAACATATCTATTACCACATATTTTATAACCTCGACGTTTACTGCCAATAACCTGTTGTATAGTCTTCAACGGGTACAAGACTCGATTCTAGATACGGTGACGGATACTTACAATGGAAAATTGGACTTTTATGTGCTATCTTCGAAACAGCTAAGATCGGAACTAAGCTCTATATCAACCTGAAATACCTGGAGATTGGCGATCCCAGTGGACAATTTTCGATTGACGGATCTATACTGTTTATTAAAAGTAAGAGCTAAATATTCTGGCAAATACTTAATTATAGAAGCTTACTTAATTATAAATATCTTGGTCGAAAGAGATCTCTATGAAATTTTCAACCTTATCTCAATCCCACGCAAATTGAATGACAGCATGATAAACCTTAAAACTATCGCAGAATTTTCGGCTATTAATGTGAAAAAGGACTCTTGTTTACCTATTACAGAGACTCAACTACATACAGTCATACGTGAGGCAGAACCCCGAGATCATTTTATGTTATAATAAGAGCCCATTCATCATTTATAAGACGATCATAGCTTATGTGAGACGATCCCAGCAACAAGAACTTGCAAAACTTTCTCTACGCCCTGCAACAATGTCTGGAAGGAGTTACACTCGAACAATGAGTACTATTACTTTTGTTGTAATAAGTGCCACATTAAACTCCTCTGCGAGAGTCAGGTCGCTAATATTAGGCTAACGGAGACTGGTCTGTTGCGCGTTGGGGTAGGCTGTATTACAAAAACAGACAATTTTCTAGTTTATCCTAATAGAAAGTTTTCTAGTCACATTGGTACTGCCCCAAAAATAGGTGCTTCAGTAATACCCTCTATCAATCATATTATGAACCTCTCTATGCAAACCTTCCCACACGAGATCGATCCAAATAACTCAGACAACATATGTCAATTTGAGAAAGAGATCAGAAAGAGTATAGAAATTATGAAACAAAGCGAACCTCTATGCGACAAGTTATCATACCACGACGTACACCACTACACTTTGAAATATCTACTGGTATTTGGCGCCTTGTTAGCCATTATAATCTACTGTTGGAGAAGATGGCGTCACAGAACGCGACAAGGAATCCCTGTTACCTCTAAAGTGGTACAGTCACCGGCGCCTATTGCTGAGACAGTGATGCCAAATCCCCGCGCTGTTACAAAAACTGCTGTGAGTGAGTGTTGTAAGATTAGGGCAAAAAGGCAATTTAGTAAGTGTAGCGATCCCAAAAGACTGGTGCGATCTAGTGAGTGTATACTGAAGAAGGACCGAGGTTCTTCCCTAATCTTCCGTGTGTTTTCTGTGCCACATTTAAATGACTCTGACACTTTGTGATTTTTTGTGTATTTATTTTCATCTTTACCTTTATATGTTATCATACTAACCCTGGTTTCATTTAATTAGTATTAATTGAAATAATGTTTTTACCTTGTACTTAGGTTTAATCTCATCCTTCATTTATCTTAGTACTTACTGACTTCATCTTTTCCTCCCGCGGGAGCATGTACGGGTCAATCACCGTACAATAGGTTACACGAGTCGAATGTGTCAGCATTTCGCAATAGCGCATCGTATGACTCGATATTATACATTAAGGTTAATAATTTATTAGTACGTAATACGTTCCACATCTTACCGGACGCGTTTCATACTCATCTCATCCCTTTAATTTGTAATTTACTTTGCACTGAAATATAGTTATCTTTTTAATATTTTATCTTGGTTTATCTTAATCTTACCCTCATCCCGAACAAAGCTAGTACTGTATAATTAATTATTACCATAGTGTATTTCAATTACAAAGTCCTTTTTGACTTAAAAAACAGTCTTAATGTATTGCAGTGAGCCACTTTTTTATTTACAATCAATCCAAAATTGTATACAATTAACGCCTTTTCAAAGTTATCACACTTAAAATATTGACAACTTTAAATTATAAATAATTGTTCACTGTGGTCTAACTAGTGCTAATGGCCTACATTTTAACTAAGTAGCTAACTCTCAAAAGGGAAATAATTGGAATAGAGTCTGTGAAAGGCCAAAGGCCAATAAATGAAACTCTCGCTTGAATAGATAAAACAAGGTTGATGGCAATATCAGATTATAAAAATTGTGTCATGGTGATTTATTTATCAATCTCTACTTAGCACTTATTTCCCTTTTGTTGTTGTTATTTTCTTTATTATGGCATTAGACATATTTATGACTCAGTTTCTCATTAATAGATAAACAAAATTCGGAATAGCCAAATTCATGTTGACTATTTTTGATTTTATTACCTACTAGCTGTGATGATTTAAATTAAGGTTGTTCATGTTACGATATAACTTCTATGTAAATATGTTGGAAACCGTCTTGTCTCACCAGTCGCTTTATGATTCAGTAGCGAAGAACCGCGTAATCCATCCACAAACTATGAATACTAAGCAAATTTTTTATTTGCTAAGCAAATAAAAATAAAATATAATTTACCTATTCAGCGCAATCTATTGATTTCATCATCTTAAAAGGGCTTGACTTAAAAGGGTTCATCAAATGAATTCGCCGTTAGAGGCTCTTGTGTAGAGTCAGGTCCCCGAAATGTCAAATGATTAGGCGAGTTTATTTCTAAGACTATTGTTGTGAATATTTTACAGTACCTGAGATGTTGTACACTTTTTTTCGAATAAAACGGAACGGCGGCGTGCAACTGCACAATAGTACGGCGTGCTCGATATTAATACAGCACAGTTATATGGTATTATACACGATTCAAATATAGGCGCCAACTGGTGAGCACAATAACTTTGTAAAAATATAATAATAATAATAATATAATAAAGGCCGATATTCAGACAATTATAAAAGTTTACTTATTTCTAAAAGACGTTCACAAACTACTCTGTTGATTCGATATCGACAACTTCATCTGTTTGGCCTTTGCCAAAGAACTCCTCCATTCTTTTCTGCTTTGTTTACAGCTATCGATATAAATACCGACTCTTTAGCTATTCGTTAACCTACTGTGTTTTAGATATTTATATTATTATTTACGAAATGACATAATACATTTAAGTTGATAGGTTCCATAACTCTTCTTGTAAGTAGGTACTTACCTACCTATATAACGAACTCAGGCACGCTTTCATTCAAACTACAAACCTTCAAGAACTTTTAATTGAAAAGTAAAACCGAATATAAACACAGCCACACAGAAACCAGCCGAGAGGAGATTGGGTGCGGGGGCGTATGCGATTAAACAAGCAGAAGTGCTAACATCACAGGTTTCGTCAATATAAAACCCACTGTACACATCTGACCCACAGTTTACCCAGTCACCCTACATCAAAAACTGAATTTCAATGTTAGGTTGGTTTTGAATGCTGCCGTTGGCAACATTTAGGTTGGGTATTCCCTAGTTCTGCTACTGTTAACTATTTTTACATAATTAAATAATAATAAAATTTATGTATGTTCTCCTTTGTTTATTTTTATCACTAATAAATAAGAAGTCCACTTTCTACCTTTTACTTATGTGGGTCCCGTACCTCAAAAGGAAAAATCGAACCCAGGCTTAAAGGCACACTTTATTTAAGTCTGTCTGTCAAATCGTACTATTTCAAGAACGCGTAAAAGAACTATATCTAAAATAATATCAAACAATTGTCTAAAGTTGACTGCATCTAAAGTTCAGTTGAGGACCTAATGATGGGATTTTGTGAGAAATCGAGGGAACTCTTCAAATATTAATGGCATCACTTTGGTGATTTAGGTATATTTTATAGTAATTCGTGCATTTACTCTCAAAAAGCACTATTGCTGAATTGGAACTGATGATGAAGACCACAAATGGCGAGCGGCACTATTCAATATTTTACGGTTCATTCAATTACTTTAATATAGTATTGAGTAGCACTTTATTTTCGTCATACTACTAGATATTACACAATGTAATAGAGCTGATCTGTGTGAACTATCATGTGACCTACTCAACAATTAACGGCCCTGCATTGCGAAAACAGTAGATATTCTGTAAAAAGATACTTGTTACAATTTATTATATGGGAATTAACGCACATTATTTACTTTACATTAATTCCCGTACCTATAATAAATAGTTATAATCATGCAACGCGAAAGTTTAAATGTTAGAATACTTGTTATACAACGTTATTCTTGGTATAGTGCAAACCTGAGGGGATCATTGGGGTAGTTTTTTGGCCCATATTATCTTTTTCAATTATTTCATTAATTATTCTAACAGTCCAAATCCTGTTCAGAATGTGATGTGAAATATCATCACTTATTTTTTAATAATAACTCAATAGTAGGTACTACGCGACGCAATCAGCACGATAGCGCAAAGAACAAAACAAAACAAATTGAATGGCTTATAACTCTGCAAGTTTTTAAAATTTTCATTTTCTTAAAAAATAAATGATTTAAAAATAATTTTATGTTGAATGTTGAACGGACAAGTGAAGAGAAGAAGAGCAATTATGTCTACTACATACCTACAAGATACTCTTTTAGACACTATATGTTTTAAATTATTTATTTATCTTATACTCTGCATTACGTTCTGGTGGGGTTGCACAGGCCGTTAACGAAAAAACTGATGAAAACTTCAAGCATTCGCATTGTTAAGATGATGAAGGTCCGTGAGCCAGTGGCGTTTAAGCAGATCGAGACATCAGCAAGTTTAACGAAGGTAGTGCAATGTATACTCATGTATATATGATATAATAATATAATATCTTGGGACAACTCACACAACGCTATCTGATCCCAAACTAAGCAGAGCTTGTACTATGGTAACCAGACAACTCATAAACATACTTATATATTTTCTAAATACATACATATTATAGATAGCTGTGCCCGCGACTTCGTTCGCGTGGAAGTCGGGTTTATATTAAGGTTTATGTTACAATATAACTTCTGTATAAAACATATTGGAAACATGCTCCACAATGCTCTGTGGCATCTATGGATATTAAGGCCTAGCTTTAATCAGGGCCCGACATATGGCAGGGCAAGCCAAGCAAATGCCTAGTGCAGCAAAATGAAGGGCGATAAAGTTTATGGCGCCAGACGGTTAGAAGACAAATTATAAAAATTACCATGCTTAGCACCTCGACAAAATAGTATTTTACCAAAATGATTTCACATCAAATATTTTAATATTAAAAAATTCCCCGTCACGCGAGTACTTGGGCAGTTTCGGGTTAAATGAAGCCCGAAACCGCCCAAGTACTCCCACGAAATTTTGTGTTAAGGAACTTCGATTCTGACTTCGAAAGGTCGAAAATTCCGATTGGTTTTAAACCTCCGACTCCAACTTCGGCTCCGACACTTTTAAATCAGACGTTTTAATCGGAGGTACTGTGACGTGAACCAACCTGGCTTTGGGGTGCGTAGCCGGGATTATTACTCTCGGGGATGAGGAATTAAACACTTTCTTAAGCCCAGAACGATATTATGTATATATATTATATAACTTGTAATATTATTCCTTTACATTTCAATCCTTTTCTTTGACCATCCGTCTTGACGCTTGCCTCAATTCTCCCAATTGTTTTTTTCGTTTTCTTCTTCGTCATTATTTCAAAATTTTGGAACGTCAAGACAAACAGTTCACAATTAATGAGGCTTTATGCGAGTGGCCGGTCGAGTTTCCGACGCACCTGCCACACGCCGCCGCGTGGTAATAGATGTCAGTTGGCCAGTGATTTTGGGTCAAGACCCAAAATCACTGGCCAACTGACATCTATAACCACGCCAGGTGTGCGACGTGATGCTCGCCTACTCTCGCTGTTGATGATGCTGCATCACCAGCTGATTGAACCGGCATCGGCGGAGGTTCTCTGGTCCTTAAAAAGTACTGGCGGGGATTTGACTCCCGCCTTGGTGTTAACGAACCGATTGGTGAATCATTGGGTGGAACCCGAGACACCGGGGATCGGTATTTATTATACGGAGTTGATTGATTGCTCCGAAATGGACTATTGGTCGGTCTGTTGGAGTCTCCTTGCTGCCCAGACCTCACTGCTACCGCATTCTCAACCTTAACCTTAAGATTGACTTCCCTTTCAATTTCTTTATCATATACTGATTGTAATTGTAAAACTGTGGCCTTTAATATATTTTTATCAGCACATACCACTGCAGCGAGCTTTGATTTATAGAAACTATTACATTTCTTTGGAAAGCTCCTTACGAACGTATTGTCGTCAATTTTTCCCTTTTTGGCTATATTTGAAAGCTCGTAGTAAAATGAAACAATATTCTCCTCTGGCGCCTGTATTCTTTCATAGAATTTTTCCGTATAATCTGTACGGTTTGGGAATTCTGCCTTTAATGCAGTAACAAAATCATCAAAGCTTTTGCAATCTTTGATCACTGTTTTATAAAAATATAGCGCTGGTCCAGCTAGATACGCCGCCACAAATATATTTTTTTCTTCATCTGATGTTATTTTGTTCATTATACAGATGATCCGGAATTGATCCACGAAATCATCAACGGACTCGTACAATCCCGTGAACGATTCCATTTTGGTTTTATTATTTTTTATCGATTTTTTTTTTAAATCTTATTATTTTTGTGCCGAAGACGGCGCCTCCACCATGTAACAATCAGGCCAGCTCTTGAGCAGGTACCGGGGGTGTTCCTCAGAACTTTTATCGGGCTTTTAAATTAAACTTCTGGATTTCCCCAAAGCGAATACACTGTTTATTAATTCAATTATCATCTATCACATTATCAACATTAATTTACATATTCTATAAAACACATTTCTTAATTCACTTATGTATTATTATTTTATATAATTCTAATCACATTTAAACGACCCGAATCGTTCGGCCATGAAACTCGCAATTTCAGAATGACATCTTTCTTTTTATTCTGTTATTGCGTTTCATCTCCTACAATGAGGTCTAACGTGAGAGAGGTGGATTATCTTCGACCCACCTGTCACAGTACCTAGCCGCTCCTCCAAGTTAATTTATACATAGGTAATAAAGGTATGATGGAAAAAACTCTCACAGATTCCCTATGATCGCAGGTTCGAGTCCTGCCCCAGCGATCTTTTCCGAGTCTAAAGTACACCCACTTTGTGTCCGTGTTGGTAAAGTCCCCCGCAAAATAGGGCTAATGTGAGTTATGTTTTTAAAACTCACTTGAAAATATTTAAATATTATTTTATAATGTCTACATTGGTGAATTAAAAAATAGGTGTGTAAACCTGTCGCAAATTAAGATCATCTTAAACTCATATCCCTTTACGTAAGAATTTCTGTAAGTTTTTTTTTAAATATATTATCCTGATTCTTTTTAATTTGTATTTAAACGCCATCTATTTTCAAAACTGGATAAGTTTCTTTTAATTCTTGATGATTTTATATTAAATTATTCTTAAACTATCATGCATATTAAACGTAGGTAGGCAAGGTCTTTAACCTTAAATTATTCACGCGATTAAGACCCGTAATATCTATATTTTCATAATGTGTACAAATATGTTGTTAACATTTGTAGGTAAGCAATTTTGACACTCAGAAGAAATCGAATCACAGATGGCGCCACGTGTTTTATTTTGATACAACACGGACTTAATCTTTTATTTTTTTTAAGCAACAAACATACATACATTCTAGAAAATATCAAGTAGGTACTGTTTATTTGTAATTTAATATTGTGTTTCATTTCTACATTCATAACATAATCACGATTCATGCAAAACAATAATAAAGGTGCCTATTGAAAGTGATTGATTAATATGCAAATTTTTTAACCAAAGTAAACATGTTAAAGTCGAAAATAAAAGCTTGTATAATAAGTATACATTTAGAAAAATACTTAAAAAAAGAATGAAAAGAATTTTAAAACAACACAAAAAGAGCCTCGCATAATTAAGACTCGATCCTCCGACCTTGCTTGATTAATACCCCTACTTGTGCCAAAAGACCACCTCAACCGATATAGAAAAGATTAAAATAGCTGATCTTAAGAAAATTGAAAATTTTGTGTTTAGCTCCTTATAGTTTTAGCGTGAAGTTATTGTTTCCATGGGTTACAATTGTAAATAATGTCTTATTGTGCCAAACATACGTTGCTGCTCGCTCCCCATAGACGATAGCGTAATGATTCATAGTGTAAGTAATGACCTATAGTAGCTATACATATAATAATTTACAATTAAACTGCAAATTTTCATGAAAATCCGTCAAGTAGTTATTGTTTTATAACGATAAATAGCTATAGACATTATCCGTTATTGCTTAGCTCCTATGGGAAATAGCGTGATAAATTATATATATATGTTAATCCAGACTTATTAGAATACACATACAAAGTTTCAACCGAATCTGTCTGGTAGTTTTTGCGTGATGAGTGTTCAAACAAGCAGACAGACAGACAGACAGACAGACATTTCTAAAAATGTAGGAATGTGTTTAAATACTCTTTTCGAACATTTCCCAATTTTTTTTTTCACTATGTTCGGCCATGTACAGACACGTGAAATTTACAATTTTATTATATGTATAGAAGATAACAACCAGACACAGAATAAACCATCGTGCTCATCACACAAAGTTTTATCCTGGGTGGGGATCGAACCCACGACCTCATGCGTTGCATAGCAGTCGGATACACTCCCACCACGCCACAGAGGCAGTAGGAACAAAATACATCATGAATCATCATCAAAAGAAGCGAATTTTCCTAAAAATCGATTTAAAATTATGTACATTTGTAATTATTAGAAAATTTTATTTTTGAAAATGTATACAAAGACGAAACTGTTTACTAGGACAATAGCCCAATAGGTAACAGCTTCACTTCATATAAATGAAGAAATAAATAATTATTTTCATTTTTTATTACAAAATGTGGAAGGCAGAGGACTGGAAGTTGTGGACCAGCAGTGGACCGATATAGGCTGATGATGATTATAACATATAAAAAACATAGAACACATCGGCAACTGCACTACAATCTATAAGACGTAATAATGTTCATTTTTCAGAACCATGTATACTTTAATAAATATATTTATTTGATTATTTAGTCTGAAAAAACTCACCGAGAGTATTTTTTTCCTTTCCGCAGTGGAGCCCAAAACGCAACGCTCTATATTACGTTAACCATGAAAATGTTGATATGTGACTTCGCGAAGCGTTTTTTAACCGCGTCGGTTGTGGAAATAAATACCTCCACTGTCCTGGTGGAAAACGCGCTGTTCACGGAATGCGCGACGTTGGCGGACATAGTCCGCGCGTGCCACGGATGCTCTGCGGACGATTTATCTGAACAGTCTAAGGGCATTTGTCCACCGCAGTCATCATGACGTTGCCGAAGTAGCGATGCATATAATATACTATAGCCGTTTGACCACCGCACATCCATCATCATCCTGGTTGCCGAAGAAAAATAATCTCGTTCACGGTGATTTCCGGTTGACAAATGGCGATGGACAAATGGCCTCAGGGGTCGTCCATCAATCACGTGAGGCTCGAAACGCTCGAGGTTCGGAAAAAAAATAACAAGTAGGAAAAAGGGGATCGTTCCCTATAGATACATAGTCCAGATCCATTTGGTTCCAGTGAGAATGTTTTCTTCCCGTTAGATCTATGGTATGATCGACTATTTTATAGTATCGTTTGGTCTTTATTTCGACCTCACTGTTCTGTTCACTGTTTTTGGTTTGTTTTATATTCGTGATCAATGGCATCTATATTATCCGAAAAAAAAAGTTTTCAATGATATGTCAATAAAGTAAAATATCGCTGGCACTTGTTTTTCTTATAATTATTCGTATAAAGATTATAGAAAGTAAAGAAAAGAAAGAAAAAGCGTTTATTTTTTACACAATACATATATGGAAATCTTATTTCCAATACTTAAAAAAAATTGACGTGTGTGTAAAAAATTGGAACTCACTCAGCATTGTTCAGTGAGATCCAAAATGTTGACGTTTGACATCATTTATACCTATTTAAATTATTTAAATAATTATAAATTTATACTAAACTTTACTTTATTATAAAAAACACATGCATGCAGTTATCGACCTTATTGACATTGCATAGTTTTCTATATTTTTCTTAAGTTCGTGATCAGCGACATCTATATTAACCGAAAAAGGAGTTTTTAATGATTTGTCAATAAAGCCGAAAGTCGACGACAAAAACCTTCTCACTAGAAAACCAACAATGTGTTCATGTATTTGATATACCTAGATCTCAGTAGAACCAACATCTCTATATTTGGTTCTCTCAATAATAGTTCGAATGGAAAGTAAACATTCTTCATCGATCCACGTACTTATCCATTCATCTCCATATTTGGTTCTAATGAACAGAAAGTGTCTCACTAGAACCAACATGGATCTAGACTATGGTTCTATAGGGAGTGATCGATGGTTTACAAAGTCTCGAGGTAGAACGTTTTATTTATGAACATTACATTTGAGTGTCACTACTGGTATAACTTTATCCGAACTAGGGTGGCTGTACCTTTACAGCTCGTTGTTCTATGGTGACGATTGACTTTGACCTGGTGGACTCCATTACTTTGGTATGAAGCCATGAGGATCCTTTAAGCTCTGCTTGTGATTTTTTAGCTCGGAATGAATAATAGACAGGCTGCTGGAAGCTATTATCCATCATATGGAGACAACCAACTGAACTTAGATCAGACGGAACCTGGCCAGAAGTAATCCAGCCAAATATCTCTTCTGAGCGACAGGTTCGTTTGGTCGACCCTGAATAAAACCTTGTCTAAGAGCTTTGGCGTAAATTTCAGCACCAAGTAAGAGGTCTATCTTATTTGGCGTGTGGAATTCGGGATCCGCTAAAGTAATAGCCTTCAACTCAGGCCATTCAAAATGATTAATCATTTTAGAGGGCAACAATGATGTGACGGTATCTTTAATAAACGCCTGGACTTGTATAGCGACACTAGGATCTAAGCGGGTGTCAATGTGTCCATTAAATCGACCACAACTAATGATACATAATTCTATTTCAGTGGTGGACGTTCACGTTTTCTCACTTTTTTTTAAGTCCTAAACTACTCACCTAACTACAGATAATATCAAATTTCTTTTGTCTTCCTCTTTTTGTATCTTGACTCGAACTTTGACATAATAAATGGACTTACAGTTTTTTTTACAAACTGAACAATTATCACAATTCAAACTTTCCTCCTTCTCCGAAAAAACGAGTCGTTGAGACGCTGGAACAGATCAACCGCAGCGTTTCCTCTGTCGTCACTGCCACCGCTCCTGGGTCAGCAGGCGCACCGCTGACTTCTACGTTAGTACTAAATCGATTATCCAGATGCTCCAATGGCCCGTGAATAAAACACTCCACTTTTCAGACTATGTATTGAAATTATTCCACTTTGAAATAGTACTGTTTAAAGTGTTTCCTTATATGTTGCCGCTTGTAACGAAACCATACCGCCATACCATAGTGAGATCTATTATTCCTGAACGACAATATATTTCAATACAAAATACAATATTGCCTTCAACAGATGCCTTTGAGAAATGATTTATCAATTATTCAAAAGACAAGAATAATAAACGGAAAATATACAGACAGGCGCCTGATAAACGCAGTAGAAATTTGTAACTACCTATATACTTGACAAGATGGTAACCAAAAAAATACAATGATATTATAGTAAAATTCAATTAAATAATATTAAATATATATACCTAGAACGTTATTTCTTGGTATAGTGCACAACTGAAAGTAGTTTGCTCAGAATCAGTAACACAATAATTAATTAATTCTTCAATCATTAATAAATTATTTAATAATTCTTACAGTTCAAATCTTGTTTACAATGTGATGAGAAATGTAATCGCTTACTTATTTTCGATAATAATAGTTTACGTATTATACCACGCAATGAGCATAATACTGCGACTAACATAATACAACTATAATATTATACCTACCTAATAATAATTTTTAATGGAATTTGTACGAAAATTATGTTACTTCTCATTTGATCAGCTGTAAACTTGTAAACCCTACTTAGCTGTGATTTTTTTCCTTTTAATTCGACTATACCTAGTCCGTCCATAGTAATAATAATAATAATTTTATTGATCAATTACATTTTTGATAAATACATTTTTCACAAAAATGTAGCTTTGTAACGCCTTGATAAAACAAGCTCTACCAAACCTTCACTGACGCAAGATGATGACCACGCTGTACCTTCCCGACCACTTGAGCAGCTTCTTTCGAACTATGAGCGTACACTCTATCATTTTGCTTATTGTAGTGCTCTTCAATGGTGAAAATTATTTCATCGGTAAAGAGGATATTTTTTGTGCCGTTCATCTGCGTATCGCGACAGAAGGCGTTTTGATTGATCTACTTTATATATCTCTTTAATGGTAAAGATTGATTTAGGGCATGTCCTGTATATTGGTGACAAGCATAAAGCTTCAGGTTTTGTTCTATAATAAGCGACAGAGTACTAGCGGGAATCTTCATTTCTCGCGATAAGAGTTTTTGCTTCCTTTTCGTCTGGAATATGACAGACGGCTCAATACCCACTTTGGGCAAGGCGATCACCGCAATCCTATTTTCTTTAACACCCCAAGCCATATTGTAATTTGATAATGAACACGAAAAATCATGTGAAATGGTGCGAAATCGAAAAAACTTTAAAAATAATAAACGTTGATAAACTTTCGCGATTTGTACACATTATGACAATATATGTATTACGGGTCTTAATCGCGTCAATAGTTTAAGGTAAAATACCTTGCTAATTGCCCAACGTTTCGACCGTATTGCAACGTCCGTCGTCACGTGTAAAGGTTATAAATAGTGATAGTTTAGCATTATAAGTTGATCGTTCATTGATAAGATCTTGAATTTGAGTCGACATTTGTTTACACTAATGAGTTAGCTTAGAAACATAACCATTAAATGTATTACCAAAATTTCCAAGACGAAAGGCCTGTGATTGTTTGTATTGTACTTAGTTCTTTACATTTGAACTTGGTGGTTATGGTTGTGGTGATTGTGATGATGATGATGGTGGTTATAGTAGTGGTGGTTATGGTGGTGGTGACGGTGGTGGTACCTAGTGGTGGTTATGGTGGTTGTGACGGTTATGGTAGTGGTAGTGACGGTGGCGGTGACGGTGGTAGTGACGGTGGCGGTGACAGTGGTGGTGACGCTGGCGGTGATGGTGGTGGTGACGGTGGTGGTGACGGTGGTGGTGACGGTGGTGGTGATGGTGGTGGTGGTGGTTGTGGTGTTGATGGCGGTTGTGGTGGTGGTGACGGTGGTAATGATGATGATAACCATCACCACCACCATAACCACCACCAACACAATCACCACGCCCACCACCATCACCTTTATCACCAACATCACCATCATCATCACCAGCACCACCACCAACACCTCCACTACCACCACAAATAAAACCTACAATATTTTTATTGTTCTGCATCGCACACAACTATTTGCGTAGGTCAGAGTTGACAGCCCTAGCGTGACCGCCGAGTGTAGGTCTAAAAATCGTGGTACATACATGAGTCTGACTTCTGTACTCTCCTTATTTTGTGGTATAACTCTCAAAACACACTGATGATACCTACAGTTCTTAAACCAAGTTGTTTTTCTTATTTTTAACTTGTGTCATGTGTCTTCGTCAGAGCCGAACCACACGGCGCGGTACGGCAGCGCTCCGGCACCACTCCGGTACCGCGCCGCAAACACTGGCTGGCGGTGCGGCGCCACACAACGCTGCGGAGTGTTGGACGTACAGTCTGTTAATAAAATACGCCCTTCGTTCTGCCCCGCAAACAACTGTAGCCTATATAGTTTAGACATCGGACTCGTAACGAAGAGGTCGCGGTTTCGAATCCTACCTATACTATCGACGAACCCACTCCTAACACAAAAATTTAGATTGCCAGTAACGTGCGACTCACATTGCAACTTAAAAAAGCTGGGAAAATGATGGAAGCTCAGTATGCCGCCATTTTTACAACTCAAACTGGTACCTTTATTGGTTGAGTCGGCCGAAGTAAATACGAAAAAGTCGGTTGGATCAAGAAAATAATTCATAAATGGTTGTTGAGCAACGAAACAATGACGTTTCTTTAATTCAAGGCAACTGTCGCCCGATCAGGGGTAACCGCGATTGCGATTGTTATCATAATGACGTGTCAACTGTCATTTCATTGTAATTTTTATCTGTGATCGAACAGTCTACTAGAAGTTGTTTCTATCTGAGGTGATTTTTAGTAGTACTACGTGGTGATCACTATAATGTGGTCAAAGAACCCTACAAGAAGAAATCTTTAATACCTAGGTACTAAATAATGACGTAGTTAGTAACGGTATCAACACGACCATAACGACCGTGAAACGTTTAAAATAACATTTTGATGAATTTGGAACGGTTAAAGTAACAATAAAAACTAGTGGTCTTAAATAGCTTTATGAATTTCGAAACCATTGATCAAATAGTGATGAAACTTTGGTAGTATTCTGAGGACGAGGGTTCCCGGACCAAAAAAAATCTTTCAGCTAGTTACTTATAAGTAGGTTTTACCATTTTTTTAAATAATATGTCAAAAAGACATCTTAGTAACCGTAGAATAATTTAATAATATGTAGGTACCTTTTAGTGCACAGGCTGATAATGTCAGCTATTTAGCTATTACTACAAAATTATTTTGTTGAAATTAAGTTATTATTTGAGGGTTTTTTGTACTAACAAGAAGCCTCTGTCTTTCCAGACCCAGAACGACTTTCTTCAGGCACGGGTTTAGTTATCAAGTAGAACTTATAACAGGTCTCCGCACTTCACTTACAAATAAATGTTAATACTAAGTAATCGCAATTGAAATATACGGTCCTATATATAGGCATAAGTATGCCGCATAGGATCCTTTTCAAGCAATATCTGACAAACTAAGTATAAGATTAATTAATTTTATTTTTACTAGTTTCGACAGATATTTAGTTTTGCGGATTTTTTTGTAGGAAATGGCCCATTTTTTTGCTCTAAACTGTCAAGTGAGAAAGACCGGTCAAACGGTGGGTTAAAAAACACTTGGCCATTTTACGATTTTGTATATCCATAGGTAAAAAGGATTCCTCAAATTATGACGCTACACTACGACTGTCTTTCACCCTTTTCTCAAGAACGCCTTGAGCCGTCAATAGTATCTAATATCAAATAGTTGACGGTTCTAAATTCAACAGAATAAAAACATGCAACCTATCAATCAAATTAAAATTCTTTTAAAATTATATTTATGAAAATAATGTTACCATCACTATAATAATAAAAGGTAATTTAATAAATTAAAGACTTTAAAAAATAACTCAAAACAATGAAATAAAGCTTTAAATACACAAAAATAATGTTTTTATTTTAAGATTACCTCAAAAAAATTTACATAAATTTTTAATTTTTATTTTTAGTTTTTACGTAATTAAAAAAATAATTATTATATCTATGTACTATTTGACTAAGGTTTTGACAGGTTTTTTTTTTAAATTTCCATAAAAATGTAAGCCACGCTGTCAAATTTATACGTTTTTGTTCATATCTTCCAAACTTCTTAACCGATTTTGATAAAACTTGCACTATTACTTAAGTTGGAGTAAATATAAATTATTAAAAAAAATTGTCACAATGTGATCTTTAGTTTAGGAGAAATGATTGGACAAACATACAAACAATATTGATTTCATAAATTTGTTTAAAAGCCCTAATCTATCATCATATGAAAATCACGCAATTCCAACAGTACCTACATATCCACGCAGCGAATACATAATATACTTTTTTGAAGTCTGTTAAAAATATAAGAATCTTCAAGAAACTTCAAGAATTAGACGCAGCCTACACGAGCGCGGTGCACTTGTTCAAATCAGTTTATGAACATAACTGCTACGCTTGACACACAAATCCACGTGATAAAAAAACAGTTCAATCTGCACAGATAATACTGGTTTTTACATAGGGAATTCCGTCGTAATCCATAAAGATTAGGTAAGAGTAAGGATGATACTAGATATAAATAGGTACCTACTTTAAGACTGAAAATATAGATTAAATTGCTTGAAACCAGTAGCGAAATGGATTTAAATATTCGTCATGCTACCACCAAAAAATAAGAAAATCGAATTTAGATTTAGATTCTAGGATAATTTACCCACACTCCACCAAAATATGCATATCTCTTTTTTTGCTGCTGCATATTATGCTACATTTTCTTTTAAGAACGTTATGAGTACATTTGCCAGTTATTTGCGATTTCTCCCAAAAAATACTGGCTTATTTGTCCCGCCTGGGTGAGAGACTTTACCCTCCAAATAGGGAGCCTTTACTCGCGTTTAAAATAGGTGTAATAGATAGTAATTAAAAGCAATAATTTTATTTTGTAATTATGACAAGGGGAGATTTGTTACTATGTGTGTAATAGTAAGTGTATTACCTACATAGTAATAAGAGAGAAATAAGAACTAGGAAACTTTTTTCTTCTTCTATTGTGAGTAAGAATTTGAGATATTTTAAACTGGTTTCCTTGTTCGTTTATTTTGGTTAATTTGTTTCTGTCCCATTCCGTAACGTGTTTCGATCTATATCATATTCCTAAGCAGCACCTCTTTCTTGTTGAATCTTTATTTTTATAGGTTCTTGAAGGGTATTTTAGCAGTTAATTTATCTAAAATAGGGGCTAAAGGCCTGCTAAAGGCTTCTCCCCACGCTAATCTGTTTTGTTGTTTATTTTTTTTTATTAAAATGTACTTCTAGTCCATAAAAACATTATACTGTAGGTGTTACTAGGATAAATACACTTGTTATTTATATATGTAGGTTACTTTTTGATTCGATGGCTACAAAACAACACTACGGACGAGGACGCGTGTGTGAAACGATCAAATTTTTTGTCAAATTTTACGCGTTTGTCAAATAAATTTGATAGTATACCGCTAGATTTGAAGTATTTTTCAAACGTTCTAGGTGGCCGACGTATTTGATCAAAAATGGGATTGACGTCATGTTTGATGGGTGTTTGACAAACATGTTTCAACGTGAACGTCGGTGTTTGTCAAATTAGATCTTAACATTTTTAAACGTTCTAGCACATTGTTTGACAAACTTTGTTTGTTAGTTTGTTTAAACATTTCAGCTATTGTTTGATAAAAACTTGAAGTTTTTCAAATACATTTGATCGTTTACAGGGCGCTTTAGATGTGCTGCAACTTCTCATTACATAGTGACAATAAGATTTTAAGAGCAGTGGCTATAGTCCCCTCTCCGGGAAACGCTCCCGGACTCCATCTACCTATATCTACACGCAATGATTTTTAACACTCATTTAAAAAAAAATAACGTTTTAAAATCTTTAAAAATTTGGTATGTATGACTGTCGCTGGAACCTTCTGGGCCAACAGCTTAGGGACCTATGTAGGCCAACGTAGGATCAATATTGTTAGACTAGAAGTTTCTTTTAAATACCTAATAAAACCTAAAAAATAACAAAAACGAGAAGACTCAGAAAAGTTGCTTATAAATGCCATTTATCATGCAGGTGTCATTCATCTGGACATTTTGTTAGTTCACATAATCAGCCTATTCAACCGACTTTAAAAAGAGGCGGAGGTTCTCAATCCGTCTCAATATTTTTAGGGTTCCGTGGTAAACAAGAAACCCTCATAGATTCGGTCTGGCCATCCGTTCGTCCGTCAGTCACTAGGTTAGCTCAAAGTACTACAAAGCAACTAAAATTAAATCGTAAAAATATGGTTTTTTTGTCTCCCTTTGGCTTGTTTGTGAAGACATGAGAAGTGGGGATGTGTTTTGTCTTTTTCGTCTACTCCATCGTGTGTGGTATCATTTGATATGTCTTTTAAAAATATTGCGAGTCTATTCAGAGCATTTTTCTACTTAAGGATCGGTTTGTGAAATATTAAGCTTTAAAGTGCTAATTATTGATACAGTCAAGTGTCCCCCCGCCTTCCTGCCAGCTAAATGGTTGTAGTTGGATATTTGAAAAAAATCACACACATACATATCAACCCATAAGATGGCCCACTGCTGGGCACGGGTCTCCCCAGTAGAACCTACTAGTATGTAGATCCTGGGGGTAATTGCCATAATCGCCACGCTTGGCGAGCGGGTTGGCGATCGCAGTAGGGCTTTAAGTACGCAGAGGACGCTGCTGCCCGTCCTCCGGGGTGAAATCCCTTAGTCGCCTTGACGACACCCACGGGTAGAGATGGGGTGGTACTATTCTTAAGCCGGCACCACACGGCACGGAAAAAAATCACGGTAGTAGTTTATAATTATAGTGAAAATAAAAGGAAAACTATCACAGCTAAGTAGGCTTTACTACAATTTTCGTACAATTTTCATTGAAAATGACATATGTATAACGTTGTTATAATAGTAGTATGAAACAAAAACAAAAGAAAACCCACTTCTTAAACCGCATTATTGTGATGGGCAACTACGGAACCCTACATAGTATATGGTCCGACATTCACTTGCTTGTTTTTTTTTTATATTGGTTTGTTACTCGATTACTCGAAGACGACTGGACCGATTAGAATTTTTTTTCATTAATAAGGTATACTTTCAAGTTGGTACCATTGTCATCATGTCGGGCTCTGATGATGGGATCCTGTGAAAATCCAAATCTTGAAATATTGTAGAGCAAAATAGCCCCTATGTATCAATAATCTAAGATTTATTACCCGACTGCAAAGAAGGGTTATGATTTTCTCGCGTATCTTGTATGTATGTATGTAATATTCTTTATTACCTGATATCTAATAAAGAATATTACTATAATATTATATATTATATATTATAATATTATATATTATAATAATATTATATTACTATAATACTATAATACTTTTTAGTAGTTGTAGTATGTGATCGATGGAACAACTAACTTTTATCACCGCTATTGTCAATTATTGAAGATTGAAAAAAGAATGGTTGATATGTGAGATCACATATCAACCATTCTTTTTTCAATCTTCAATAATTGTGTGTTCAATAGCTGTGATAAAAGTTAGTTGTTACATCGATCACATACTACAACTACTGAAAAGTATTTAATAAAAAAATAAATTATAAAATAAAAAAAAACCCGCCTGCACAAAAAAGATGGAAACAAGATCCCCTACATAATTATATAATTTCATGCAGTCGGAGGAACTTCACTAAGTTCATCGAGATTCATTAATGCCTGCATGCAATTTTAAAATTATGTAGGGGATCTTGTTTCCATATTTTTTGTGCAGGGGTTTTTAATTTTTATGTACATACTTTTGACAACACTTTTCGCAAATTCTCGTTAATCGAATCGAAATCGAGTATTTTTTCATGAATTAATATGAAATGTTTTCTAAACCCCGGGCAATCAATGTAATTTGAATCGTTATTCAAATTACATTGATTGTCCGGGGATTTATTTTAATTTAGTTACAATAGTTTTGCATTAATACCAGAGTTACTATGACGTGATATTGGTTAAAATACTAGGCAACTTGAAACCATGCGATTGCTGAACCAAAGAAATCGATTAACATTAAATAATCGGAAAAAGCTTCAAACATTAAATACAAGGTATTGTGTTATTTCTAAGGTTATTGATGGATACGTAGATAAAATTACAGTACAGTTGCACACTATTTTTTATTTTTTTATTGTTGTATTTTTTAATATTTTGTTTAAAAAAATAATTATTTATTTTTTATTTATTGCTTTTTAGTTTTAAGGCGGTTATATTTTTTTTTCATTTTTTTTTAACCTTGTCTATGATGTAGTTTTGATTTAGATAGGTGCCGTAAAATGATTTCAGAGTGTCGTAATATGCGGCAAAAATACTTGTACCTTGTATTAGAAGTTAGTTTTCAACCGACTTCAAAAAGGAGGAGGTTCTCAATTCGTCTGTATGTTTTTTTTTGTATGTTTATTCACCGATTACGCAAAGACGGACCGATGAAAGGGTATACTTATAAGTTGGTCCCATTGTCATCAGATCACGATCTGATGATGGGATCCTGGAGAAATCGAGGGAACTCTTAAAATATCAAAGGCACACCTACAGTGATTTAGGTATATTTCCCAGTGATTCGTGCATTTACTCTTAAAAAACACAAATTGGTGAAGTGGAACTGATGATGAAGACCACAAATGACGAGCAGACCTATTCAATGGTTCACAGTTTGCGATTCAGTTACTTTATTATGGTATTGAGTAGCAGTTTATTCTCGTTATACTACTATTACACAATGTAATAGAGCTGATAGTGAACTCCTCAACAATTAACGGCCCTGCATAATGGCAAGCTATATTTTGTAAAAGGATTTGAGCAGTTGACATAAGCCTATTGTAACTTAAGGGAATTACATACCAACTCACTAAAAAGTGAGAAATAAAAATCTTTTTTACAAAAAAATATTACCGACTTCAAAAATAAATACAAGGCAACTAAAAAGCAAAAAATAATATACCCAGAATAACAAAAACAAATTAAACATTTTGAAGTTGGTGCCGAATAAAACATAAAGACTACTATTTCATGGCACCAACTTCAAAATGTTTAATTTGTTTTTGTATATTATTTTTTGCTTTTTAGTTGCCTTGTATTTATTTTTGAAGTCGGTAATATTTTTTTACATGTTCAAAAGACTAGAAATCCATCAAATTAGGCTTCAATATACATACATACACACATTTCTTACGGTAACTGTTATAATATTCTTAAAGATATCAGCAGAATGATACTATCTTTCAAAATAAGTAGGTATATATACATGGTTTTTACGTGTCCTTCATTGATAGTACCTATTTGTTGGATGGTTTTAAAGGTATGTGCATAATAGTTAAGAAATCTACACATTTTAGTCTTCTTTAACTGATCAATTTGGGCACAATACTCAGGGCTGAATTTAAAGGTGTGATGACCCTGGGGAAAAACTTCATTGTTTTTCGATTTTCTTTTGTCAAAATTGATACGTGTTAATTGTAATTTCCGTTAATATATGACATTGTTAGATTAGGATTTAAAGTTAGATTGTTCAGTTCTCCATTATATCGTGTGAAACCAAACTTAATCAACATCAAAAGCTAAAGGGTACATAATATTTATGAAATAATATCACATTTTTACAAAAAATCTAATTATTTTATACATTTCTACAAAAAATCGAATAATTTTATTTAAAATAAAATGTCCCATGGATTTACAATAGTGTGCGCCGTGACCAATTAATTATATTTTTATGTAGTGGATTCGTGAATACCTACTCCAGTAAATTGCGTCAAAAAATCTTATTCCTTATTAAACTACTTATATACGGTTAAAAAAAACCAAGATAGAAAAAAATAATGCAAATTTTTTGTTTAGTTTATGAATGGAATAATAGCGATTGTTTAATTTAGTGTTGCTCAAAATCGGTCTTGGTCTTTGCGTCTTGATCTTGTGCTTGCATTTTTGCATGACCAAGACCAAGACTGACCGTGCAAGATTTGAGCAAGAACAAGACTATCCCTGCGAGATTCTTGCGTCTTGCAGTTAGGACTAAGTGTCGTTTCAGGTAATATTTATTACACTGGGAGTTCGGGGTATTTGCTTAATATAAAAGATTTGGAAAATTGGATTTATGCGCATTACGAACAATACCATAAGCATACATAGCGAATGAAAATATCCACTAAAAGAAAAAGAGTGCATCCCTAGTTTTGACCACCGGCCAACATTTGACTCTGTTTGATTGCCGCCACAGAGTACCTGTTCCAAAGAATAAAATAAGTTTCCGGGTGCTCAGAATAGACACGAATAGGTACATTATGCTGATCCCGCAAGGAATATTGTAATTGGATTTGTAATTGGTAATTCTAGTAAGTAATTATTATAATATTAACTATATGCGTTTATAATAATGATTTACTATTATTATTATTCACTTTATGCATTATTAGCTTCATTATTTTTATTAATTATGTACTAGCTGTCCCACGCAATCGTCTGCTTAAATTTTCCCCGGTTTTGCAACATTTCTCATTGCTGCTCCGCTCCTATTGGTTGTAGCGTGATGTTATATAGCCTATAGCCTTCCTGGATAAATGGGCTATCTAACAGGTTAATATATAATATGGAATAATTTTTAATTCGATCCAGTAGTTCGTGAGACCACGGCGTTCAAACAAACAAACTTCGGCTTTTTAATATTAGTATAGATTAACTACTATCGTACTCGAGTAGTAAGTAAGTACTTAGATAAATACAGCAAGTAACGTACCTGGGCTTAATTTATTTAACGTAGATTAATTTCATCACAATAAGAACTTAATATACACAATATTATTTACGTATTTACATTTCATTGTTACGAAGGCACACTATACCTACCTGGCAATGCATGTTTTATTAATCTTCTAAAGAATAATTATTTTATTAAAGGATGCCGCACTTTCTATATCGGTATTTCGGCGTGTACTTACAAACAGTAGTATTTATTGTAATTCCAGTCATCCCCAATTGCGCTTTGTTCCGAGTCTAATGTAATAATTGATTTTACTCTAATCTTTGTTGTTCTCGGAAAACTTATCACGTTTACAATTTGACATGAGTGACGAAGATTCAAATAGTTCTAGTCGGAGTAGTGAGAGTTTGAGTTATAGATCTAAAAAATGTAAAAGCAAATTTGATGAGTATTTCGAAGTAATTCATGCATCCCAAATTGCTTTGTGTAAATTTTGCCAACATAAGAAGGTTGAAATAAAAATGAATAACAGAAACACTTCAGGCTTAAGGAAGCATCTAATACACACATCAAAAGTGTCTAGGGATCAACATATATTTTTGCAATAACTTTTCTCCTGATTGTTTTTTTTTTTTTATTTCTTTAAGGATTCATCAAATAAAGTGTTTTCGTTTGTCACAGTAACGATAAACCAAGTCACCTTTGCATTAATAAAGAAATTTGCCATTTTCCTAATAAAGGGATTTTTGACATTTGAACCACTAACATTAAAGTTCGAAAAAAAGACTGAAATAACAGTTTTCTTTAAAATTTTATTGGGTAACTTAAACAATTAATAATCCGTGTTTCTACCGCGAACACTAACAACACAAGAACATCGGTTTGGCATACTCAAAATGAGTTCATCCAAATCACGCTGTGGAATGGCCGCCCATGTTCGTTGCAACAACAAAAAAAGGTCTTCTTGCGACTGGATACCCTCCATATTCGGCAGAGCTCTTCTCTGTAGCATATCCCATGCATGCTCAATCGGGTTCAAGTCTGGCGACTGAGCAGGCCAGGGCAGGACATTGATGTTAGCTGCGGCGAGAGTCTGTCTTACAACTCTTGCGGTGTGCGGTCGTGCATTATCATGCATTAACTGAAATAAGGGACCGATTTGCACTTGTAGAGGAACGATGACGTCTGATACAATCGTCTCAGCATAAATTTGAGCGTTGAGGTTGCCTCTGATCCAAATCAACTCAGTTCTTCCGCCGATCCAAATACCCGCCCATACCATGATGGTTCCACCACTATAAGGATGGACTTCCTGGCAGGATTTTAATCGCTGTTGGCGTCCAGGGGTTCTCCAGTGTCGTATACGTCTTGTATCCGGTCTCATACCAAAACGAGACTCATCAGAAAAGCACACGAAACGCCATTGTTCTTCTGCCCAATTTCTGTGTTCAAGAGCCCATTGATATCGAATCCTACGATTGTGCATTGCTATAGGTGGTACCCGTAGCGGTCTTCGGGAATGAAGGTTCACTTCATGCAAGCGGTTTCTGACTGTTTGGTCGCTAATTAAGTTCCCTGAAGAGTGATGAAGCCTCACGGCTAACATCATGGCGGTTATTGTTGGACCTCTTCGAGTTAAGATTTGAATGTATCGGTCTTGTCTCCGTGTGGTGCAGCGATACCGTCCTCCATGGCGCTCAGCCACGGTACCAGTGCTTCGGTAACGTGTCCAAAGTCGACTGATAACACTCTGACTTGTATTCAGAGCTAAAGCCACAGTACGTTGCCGGGAACCAGCTTCTATCATTCCCACGGCTCTGAGCATTTCTCCCCTGCTTAAATGACGTCGCCGCTCCATAATAACGTTGGTTTTAATCAGTAGTAGGGAAACAGTAGCACTAATAATGTCTTCAATGCGTTGTATGTTTTTATAGGGAAAATATTGACAGCTGATTTTCATCTTTTACTCGAATTTGATTCACAGTTCCTGATTCAAATTATGAAATGCACCAAAAAGGATCCATATAAATTTATAAAATCATAAATTTATTACAAAGCCACATCTCAATCTCAAGAAATCCGCATAAAAATGCTTGATCCCTAGACACTTTTGATGTGTGTATTTACAAGTATTTATTTCTGAAAAACCAAAATTAAGTGAAGATATCATAAGAACGTGTAAAATACAGTCAAATTAATGTTATTAATTTGTTTTTTTATATGTTTTTGCACATGTTAGTTTAATAAATGTAAACGTTTGTTAAAAAAAGACTGACTCTCGTGGGACAACGGTGGGTAGCTCAATTGGTTAGAGCATCGGCAAGGATCGCTTAGGTCATGGGTTCAAACTCAACCTGGTGTCAGTTGATTTTTCGAATTTTTCATTAAATGTTTAGGCATTTATTAATTTGGTTGGTCTTTACTACGGCTATGTTAAATCAAGCTCAAAATGTACTTAGTCTGTTACGTTGTTCAAAGATCTGTGGCGGTACCCAAATATAATAATATAAAATAAATTGACACTTGACAGCCCGCGTCAAATCCTGAATCGCGATATAGAAGTTTTCACAGCTGCTAACTATAAATAGGTACAAGTTCCCAACGTTAACCGTCGGACCGAGGCCCGCCAGGCATGATCACCTCGCCTGGTCGGAGGATCCTCCCTTTGTGTTGGAGGGCCTTAACACCTTGCCCTCCACAGATGTAAGGAAACGTTTAATAAATAGCAGTAGGCTGATAGGTTATTGCGAGACTTGCGAGACTCTTACTCAAAGACCAAGGCTGGGAACGCAATACCAAGACCAAGATCAAGACCAGGTGTATTGGCGCAAGACCAAGACCAAGACTGGCAAAGTCTCGTCTTGTTCTTGCATTTGGACAACACTAGTTTAATTACTGTTATTAAGATTTATGATTTTAAAGTGAAAAAACCAGGCAAGTGCATGTCGGGCCACGCACAATGAAGGGTTCCATAGTTCCCCCCGCCCATCTGAATAATGTGGCTTAAGAAGTGGGCTTTATGTTGTTCTTGTTTCATACTTACAACGTTATAGCTACATAACAATATTTTCAGTGGAATTTGTACAAAAGTTTTGTTTACTTCTCATTTGATCAGCACTCGTAAACTTGTAAAGCCTGATAGTTTGCTAGATAGCTGTGATAGTTTTTCTTTTAACTTCACTATATATATTATCACTGTGATTTTTTTTTCACATACCTAACATCAACTATTTAGCTGGCAAGGGGGTGGACACTTCACTCTAACAAAAATTTGCATTTTAAAGCTTAATATTTTACAAACGGATTGCTAAATCTAAAAATCGTCTTCCCAACCCCTAAACATTTTTAAAACGCCTATCTAATGATACCCTACACGAGAAGGTAGGCGAGAAAAAAAAATCACATCCCCACTTTACATATAGGGGAGGTACCCTAAAAATCTTTTACTTTGTCGGCGTAAGTAATATGTGTATCCATGCAAAAATTAGCACTAACAGTCTCTGAGCAAAGGTGCGAACGGACGGACGGACATGGCGAAACTATAAGGGTTCCGTTTTTGCCATTTTGGCTACGGAACCCTAAAAATCGTGACCAATTTTCGAATCGAATACTGATTTTTTACGTTTCTAAAAATATTGCCACATAGAGCTCGATTAAATCAAAAATGGACAGTTAGTGGAAACTTGCAATGAGATCTTTCTCTGATATATCGATGTTTTACGGATTGAAGTGAACAAATATGGATATATTGTTTTTAATTTTCAAGAACAATATTATTTTGACCTGACTACAGTTTTGGCATTTATCACGTATGATTGTAATGTAAGTATTGTATCTGAATAGAGACCGAGTTGTAATTCCCGGAAGTCGCTGTGAACTAACTCCCGGTCTCAATAATAGAATTTTGACATATTTCTTGGAGCTTATGTCAAATGTATACCTCTAGTAACCAAATCCATCGATAGATAGATTATTGAAACCAGACGTAAAAGATCTACTGTAACACCTCAAATAAGAACTTAAGAATAATGCGCTTACACTAAATCAAGGACCCTAAAAACTTAAAAAGAGAGATGTAATAAGAGGTAGGGCCCTAATTCTCTAACAAATTTTTAAGGCCACCTCGATTTAGGGCCCTGATTCCCCTGAATCATAATAGTATAGCTGTTTAAACCCTTAGCAGGAGTCGCTAAAAATGGTAACGTATCTGGAGTCTGTGGTGTATGCATATCATTAAAACGATCCAAATATTTTTATTTTAACTAAAATATAGACGCAGCCTAACAAGATGATTTGGAAAATACATACCTGCTTAACGTTCTACGTAGCAACGGCGTAGGCGGGGCGATGACGTTGAATACGATGATATCGAGATCTCTAGATAGTTTTTTTTAATCTGTTATTGTAATAGACGGACTGTACAATAGTCTACCTATACAGTATTAGAGGATCCTCGGGTGTTTCATAAACCTCCAAAAGAAATGACGATCATCCCTCTGCGGATCTGAAGATCTTTACAATCAGGGAGAATGCTATTTATGAGAGATAAACAAATAGTTGTATAAAAATGCCTCAAAAAGAGGGATTTTTATACAATAATAGCCAATAAAAGTACCAAATTAAATTTAAAAAAAATTATAGACAATTTTAAAGATAGAGAGATAGAGATAATAATAATAATATCTTAGGACAACTCACACATTGCTATCTGATTCCATACTAAGCAGAGCTTGTACTATGGAAGCCAAACAACTGATAAACATACTTATATATTTCTAAATACATACATATTATAGATAAATAACACCCAGACACAGAACAAACCATCGTGCTCATCACACAAAGTTTCATCCTGGATGGACAGATCCACAGAGTCAGTCGAATAATAACCTAAGTATAGAAAAGTGAAATGAAAAATATATCATAACATCTATTAATTATTGTAGGTTATTATTAAGTATATATTTAATTATAAACTCGAATTATTTTTTTTGCCTGACTGCCGAAGGATCTATGTACTCACTGGAATGCTTGAACAATAAAATCCTAAGCCGTGTGAACAAAGTCTCTATAGCGCAGAAACAATGCATTAGAGCACTTTGTAATGTAGACTGTACGATGTCATGCAAATTGTTAAACCCAAAATTAAATGTATTAACGCTACCGTCTATTTACATATACCAATGCTGTTTGTTTGCGAAAAAACATAATAGGCTATTTGAGACATATAGGTATATTTTTGAGATTGACATTGTGATAATAAATATTGAATTCAATTCATGTCATGTGTACCACCATCTACAACTTACCCGTGTTTTTGCAAATATACAATTTCATTTCATTTCCGTTTGTCATTGAAATAATGACATTGTAGGAATCATATTTTATCTCAGAAAGTGTCAATAATTTCGAAAATCTAATTGAAAAGTCAAAAGAATCAAATAGATTATTCTTTTGTAGACGGGAATAGATAATGGCGACAATGGCGACAGAAAGGACTATATCTAGGTATATATAAAATAGGTATATTTTTGAGATTGACATTGTGATAATAAATATTGAATTCAATTCATGTCATGTGTACCACCATCTACAACTTACCCGTGTTTTTGCAAATATACAATTTCATTTCATTTCCGTTTGTCATTGAAATAATGACATTGTAGGAATCATATTTTATCTCAGAAAGTGTCAATAATTTCGAAAATCTAATTTAAAAGTCAAAAGAATCAAATAGATTATTCTTTTGTAGACGGGAATAGATAATGGCGACAATGGCGACAAAAAGGACTATATCTAGGTATATATAAAAGTGTACGTCGAAACGGGATTTCGCCAGTGGCTCTACTGTAGAAACAGTGTAATAAATCTTCCAATCGGCACACTTCTTGTAGCCGTAGCCAAAATGGTAAAAACGGGGCTCTTATAGTTTCGTCAAACTACACAATGTTACATAGATACAATTTAGAATATAGGTGTCTCGTATAAGCCGCTACTATAGGTACGCTCTTTTGCTGGTGCACTTTTTGAGATCCTATGTTTTCATTGTGTAGTGCATTTATTTGTAGTAACAGCTGTGGAACTCTTCACAGAGCATGGTCCAACATGCTTTTTCCTAGTTTTTTAACTTCTCTCCCCATACATCATCATCCTCTTAACCTTATATACTAAGTCTGACATCGCGATCGAACAAGTAATCACAGATTCAGAGAACAGGTACCTATAAAAGATTAGGAGCAAAATCTAAATAAATATAATTAAGCTTTCTCAACAATATGTCATGTCATTTACTCTAACAAACGCCCTCCGGAAGTCAAAGTAGAGCACATCTCATCTACCTGACTGCCTGATCCATTTGAGCCGAAATATAAACAACTAGGATCAGTAAATTGGTCTCGACTGACTTTTTAGTTCTGAAACCGTGCTGTTTATTGCACAGATATTTATTAATCTGCGTGTAAATGCATTAATGTAGGACATGTTCCAATACTTTGGCAGAGTTTGACAAAATAGCTATAGGACGATAATTTACGATAGGAATTTTATTGAAACTCTTTGATATAGTGTTAACCCTCGAATTTTCTATTGGAGTTCCTATATCCCTAATCAGTATTAAATAAAAAATGTAACAAACGGGGTTACACTGAAATTTCCTGCCATTCTTAAGTAGAAACGGAGGAATTCCATCAGGACCTATGGAGCTGTTATGTTTTAATTTAGTTATACACTTTTGTATGTCAATGTACGAGAGCTCCGTTATCGCGATGTAATTAATTATAGTTAAGGCTACGGTCGGATCTGCTGGCGTCAATTAACATTGAACTTGGGAATTTCTGACGAAAATACCCTTGAAGAGTAAGCTGCAAATGCATCCGGTGCTTTAACACCCTTAAAGTTCTAATCCTCTCACCCACTTATATTACTGGGTTCGATAGTATCTACACAGTGGCTATACTATGTCGATTTTTACTCCAATTTTTAGAGGTCGGTGATATGCATCTGGGCCACCATACACAACGTCACTGTGACGAGAGTTTCACGTATATTCTCTTGAATCAACACAACATCTAACATCAGCTTTCTCTGACATGCCCATGTTAGACAAAGCTACGATTAGGGAGTAGACTATTCTACAAGATGCAAACAAATATTTAAATAAACCGTTGAACTATTGGAACTACTATAGAAACCATTTAGGATACCTATACTATAACCTAAGTCTGTGATTGAAACATACTTATACAAATTTAACAATCTTGACTGCTACACTAATACTGTTCACATAGGCGTTATTAATCTTTAACTATTCTGTGGTTCCGAGTCTGGGTGTACGAGTAGGTACCTACTTTGCATCTTCGTGGCTTCCGTTAATG
Source organism: Herminia tarsipennalis (assembly GCA_945859575.2). Taxonomy (NCBI): domain Eukaryota; kingdom Metazoa; phylum Arthropoda; class Insecta; order Lepidoptera; family Erebidae; genus Herminia; species Herminia tarsipennalis. The sequence continues at coordinate 15,271,532 of OX243835.2, forward strand.
GTAGGTATGTTTGACAAGGATTGAACAGAAAAATTAATGAGATTTTTTTATTATTAATAAAGAAAAAGAATACGTAGAGGCGTACCTTTTTACACATACATATAAACAATTTATTTTATGATTGAACAAAACATAAAATATTATTTCAATATGTTATTGAAAAAACCTAAGATAATTTTGAATATGGTCCGACTACCGAATCATCATTATCTTGGATATTCCCATAACCCTTATCAGTGTAATTTGCGTCTCATCACGAGACAAAACAGTAATTCCTAATGCATGAAACTTCCATCGATAACTCTTTTTCAAGATAAATTTGGACGGTTGTTATCTGCCTGTACCGTATTTAATAACTCCAGAAACTCAACTTGTTTTAGTTACCAAATAACATCTTGACGAGTTGCTGCCATAAGTGAGACTTTGCTGCCGAAATACAATCAAAGCAGGTGGGTAGAAGTGAAATTTAATTTAATACGATATGGTGAACGCTAACTTACAAGATTGATCTAATGTTGAAATTGAAACCTTGAACTGTTTTTTCTCCTTGTTATTTAGGTTATGGGGATTGAGACGATTTCTCAGTCAATTTCTGTCAATATCATGGGCTTATTATATACTTTTGCACACACACATATGACTAGAAAATTGACAACATTTTTATTTTGTGATCTTTATTGTTACCAAACATATATTAAAATTTATCATAATTTAATAGTGAAATTTAATCATCAAAAGTGGCTGTTTTAAAATTCCCGCGCAAATTTTTACAATGCAACACTATTGGTGGATCAAAACGTGACGTCAATTTACACTCGACGTCTTCAGTCAACTTATGTTATAAAATCAAATTGAAACCACAGATTTTTGTGTAAAAATCAACTTTTATTAAACAATCGTTGTTATACTTAGCAGTACAAATAACGGAGAACAAAGATAAACAAACAATTTCTTTGTCTATCTTTGTTAAACTTTGTTTATTACTGAATTATACGACTTTGAACATATATTTTTTGAAAATATATTTTTACAGGATGATTTTTCATATACAAATAACCTCCCTTTCGTGGCTTCTTTACATAACACTAAATAATTTTATAATATCAGTTTTGGAAAATATTTAATAAATTAACCTTTTATCACCTTGTTTTTACCTTAACCGCCTGCAGACTATTTTGCTGCAGTAAAATCATTGTTTATTGTGAGGTGATCATTGTTTAGGTGTAAGACCCTGGAATAAAATCGATGAGAGCAGATTTGGATGGTAATATGTATTTTTTTCCAAAATTATGTTACGAAGTTATTTGGAGTAATGTAAAGAAGTCAAGATAAGGTCATTAGTATAAAAAAAATACACTGTTTAAGTGTTTTTTTATAAATTGATCTAGTAGAATATAGAGTTTTTACATTAGTTGTACTTTGTACATTGTAAAAATATCTTCGATAAAAAAACAAACAACGGCGCTAACTAATCGTGACTTCAACTTAGATTGCACGTTTGAAGCATATAAAAGGGCAAAATTACTTGCTATATATATCTTTTTTGAAGAAGTTTGTGAACAAAAGAAGTATGTGTAGGTAAATAAGTAAAAATGATTCTCTTTGTTGGTACTTTATTACTCTTTTAATGTCCTTACTTAGGTTAAAGTGATCTTCACAACAGTATAAACAACTTAAACACGATACATTGTCTCTTTTCATCGCCTTGTGGGTGCAAGGCGATGAGAAGAGAGAATGTTATTAGGTTTTACATATAGTGGAGTTATAGGCTAACAAAACCACAAGAAAAAATGATTACGTTAAATAATATATCTATAGCTATGTGTACACACAATTACATACTACGAAATTAAAGGGAAGGAATATCAACGCGATATAGGCAATACCTATTTTAAGAAAGAGTTAAATAGAGGTTTTAAGGTAAAGCGAGAGCATAAAATTGGCGCGAGCAAAACATCGCTGCTAGGGGAGTATAGAGTAAAAAAAATTTAAATATACTCCTAAAAATTCGCTCAAATAATTAACAATATCTACTATATTTTCTTTCATTATTCTTATTCAATAGATAAAAAAACAAAGACCAAGTATCTATTGAGGTTTTCATAAAAAACGCGTTTTTGCGTGATATTAAAAAAAAAACTTTCTTAGAAACCTGACAACTGAAATACAGAAAAATATAATCAAGGCAAATTGGACGTATTTTCAATAGTATCAACTAATATATTTTTTTAATTGAACAAGATGGAGTACCTAAACGCTAATTATTTTTTAAAATAAGCGGATGCAATATTGTCCCAGTTTACCCTAACAGAGCACATCTCTTTCGCTCTTTTTTAGAGTTCTGTAGCCAAAATGGCAAAACGGAACCCTTATAGGTTCGCCATGTCCGTCCGTCCGACATGCGCTTGCCTGGTTTTTACAAGATAAACATCATTGCTTGAAACAATACAAACAACTTATTGACTGAAGACGTCGAGTGTAAATCGACGTCATGTTTTGATCCACCAATAGCGTTGCGTTTTGAAAATTTGCGAGGAAATTTTAAAACAGCCAATTTTTAACGCTTAAGTTTCACTATTAAAGTATGATAAATTTGAAAAATAATTATATAGGTATCTTTTTGTAACAATAAAGAACCACAAAATGTTTTTTTTTTTATCCATTTTGAAATCACATGCATATTCCCTATTGTGACTAAAATCATCATCGGATCATCTCTCAATAGATGTTGTTGTACTTACAACTTTCACGAAACTATTCTGTTTTAATCATACTGTTCAAAAGCATGTATCTAAGTTTCTTTATAATGGTGGCTTACACACCACAAAAAACAAAAGGTCAAGACTAATTTTTAAGTGAAAGTGACCACAGTCATATAAGAGTTTATTTGAGTTTTTATTGCCAGGTTCTTTTCTCCGACTTTACTTATTGTTTGCGAACTTGGCATTACATGTACATTTCATTTACATTCATTTTATATCCTAAGTGAATAAAGATTTTTTTAATAGTTAGGTATATTGATAAGCAAAACCACGTTTCTGAGCTTCTTTATTTTGATAGTGTATAAGGAAAACTTTTGACAAAATTCTAAGTGTAAATGATCACAGTCATATTTAGAGATTTGACTCTGATAATTATTAAATGCATGTTTCTGAATTTCTTTATTTTGATACTGTTTAAGGAAAAGTTACGGAAAGTTTTAACAAAATTCTGAGTGAAAAGATCACAGTCCTATTTTTAGAGTTACAACATTATTCAGAAACGTGGATTTGATGATAACCAAAACAACGTTTCTGAATTATGTTGGTGGAGTGAAGAGAAAGTATAGACAAAATTCATAGTAAACGCATCTATAGTCATTCTCCGAGAGATTAAATACAAGATAATATGCTTATTTGAATATGAATATGGTGTCTTAAAACTGCCCATATTACCAGAGGGCCCACTAGAAAGCATTCAGCCACAAGAAATATCAGATGTGTTACGGAAAATGCAATTCCACAAAGCTCTCGGTCCCGATGATGTTCCGGCCGATATTTTGAAAATATTGGAAGAATATGCGTAGCCCTGGCTTACGGCGTTGTTCTTTTCGAAGCTAGTGTACAAGAATAAAGGTGACGTTGCGGACTAAATTAACTTAACGTCACATACTCTGAAAACGTGGGAGAGTAGAGGTACAAACTCGCACAGCAGAAACTCAGTTTGGTTTCACAGCTGGCAGTTCAAACAATCTGCATTCTGATGGAGAAGTGCTTAATAAACAGAGCAAACGTTTATTGATTTGGAAAAAGTAGTCGACAGAGTCCCTAGAAAGTTGGTGTGGCAAGTAATGTGCATTAAAAAAGAATGTACCTGACAGATGTATACGTTTGGTGCGTGATATGTATGATGGTGTCACCCCACGGATCAGTATCCATTTCAGGTAATGGTAGGCGTTCATCAGGGTTATGTACTAAGCCCTCTTCTTTTTAACATAAGCATGGATTACATCACCGTACAGTTCGGAATTCCAAGGTGCATGTTGTCTGCCAACAAAATTGCACTGATAGCAAAGTCAGCATCAGAACTACAACAGCCCGTTAACAAGCTCGAAAAACACGGGTTACGCATCAGTCGAACAAAATCAGAATATATGAAATGCGATCTGGGTGGGACTCATGAGTGAAACTTAAACTAGATTCGATAGACCGAAAACATAATACTCCCAAAAATGTGAGAATGCTGTAAATCACTGAATAAACACGGCCTGGCTAAAACTAAGGGCAAAAAATTAAAAAAACGACAACCGTGCTATGCTGTACGGTGCGGAGTGCACAAGTAACAACTGCACAAAAAATAGACTTTGCAGATACGATCATATAATGCGCCGTAGTGAGAGCTACTCCGTGAAGATTGTACTTAACATCAGTACACAGCTTAGAGGAAGAGGCAGGTCGACAGCCACATGGCGGTTAAATTATCGAGAGGGACTTGTGAGAGCAAAACCATTTACCAGTGACAACCCGGAACAGAGTTTCCTGGCGCAAATGCACAAAAAGGGCCCGACCCCAGATACACTGGGATAAGGGCAGAAAGAAGAAGATCATAATGTACAATCTGTCACAAAATAAATTCTTGATATCTAACACTCAAAATATTTCTAGTAAAAAACTTCTCAATTAAATATTTCTTAAAAATTAAATCTCAACCTAAATGTAACTTCAGTACTGGGATTTTTTTTTGTTTTATAAACAGAATTACAAGATTAAATGTCAAATTGAATGACGATATATCATTCGAATCTGGCGCCACAGATAGTAATGTAACGATTTTAATCTCTATGCTCATTTTTAAATATAAGTAATACTCGTATCTACTAGCTAAGTGTTTTGGAGAAAAAAAATGGATAAATAGTAGCCTGGCCCCGACTATAATCTACCCATGTGCCTAGGTTTATTCTGTGTCTGGGTGTTATTTATCTATAATATGTATGTATTTCCAAATATATAAGTATGTTTATCGGTTGTCTGGTTTCCATAGTCCAAGATCTGCTTAGTTTGGGATCAGATAGCTTTGTGTGAGTTGTCCCAAGATATTATTATTATTATTATTATATTAATTACATTTAGCCGTTCTGGTGCAATTGTTACTCAATTGCACCAGACCATCCAAACTTTCACATTTTTTTTTTTTTTTTTTTTTTTTTTTTTTTAAAAGATAACTAGCAATGTGGGATTTTGGTCCCACATTACTAGCAATCCTGTTAACCCCTCCAGCTAAGCTCAATGGCTTGTGTTAGGAGTGGGTTCACGTCGGTAGTATACTGGGTAGGATTCGAACCCGCGACCTTACGATTGCGAGACCGATGCCTTAGCCATTACGCTACCGCCGCTTTACATTTATAACATTAGTAAGAATACCTCATATTTATTTTTGTTTTATTTTTTCAGTCATGTCGGGTTCAGGAGACAAGAATGTGCAGAAACCATACAACCCACCTCCATACGAAAGGCCTCACGGACCTCCAGACAACACCAAGGAGCGCCCTAGAGCTTGAACTACAGAAAATGTCTTCAGTTTCGTACAATTAATCATCTTGTCAGATGAGCTGAAGTAGTTTGAAGTATTATTTTAAAGGACGTGTGTGCCTTGTACTGATTTATTAAAATAACGCGTTTTAATATTATCACTAAAAAAAGTATTTGTTATCCGTTGTATACAGAGGAGCAATTTTTAAGCATGTTCGAGACATTAAACTAAATTCTACATATGCATAGAAATTTCTTTTTTTTACAATAGGATTGATTATGTTTTATTTGTACAGTAAAACCAATAAAAACATATTTTTGTTAATTTAGCAAATAGGCACGTCCTTATATTAGTTATCTCCTTGTGTATTTACAGAACACGAAAACATTTAAAAATGTATCTTCCTGATAAAGTCAAATACTTAATATCATACTCGTACTCACAAAGCCAATATGGTGTTTACTATAAGTATTTCTAACACCTGTAAATGCGTATAACAGATGCAATCTTGAGGTTCTCATTTTGCATATTCATGCCAATGACGTTTTTATCGCGACATACTAAGCAGTCTGAAAACTGGGAAAATCCGTGCCGGAAAAATATGATAACATTAGTCTGAATAATTTCATGATCATTTTATCAGCTAATAGATACAATACCTTCGTTGGCTCAACAAGTGTTCTGTTATGTGACATGAGTCTTATCTTGAAGTAGTCTAGTAGATGATGAATAGAATTTGTATATAATTGTGTTGGTTTTATTTTTATTGTTAAAGCATTTAGAAATACGTAATAAGATTAATTTATTGTAGAATCTCAAATAAATAAAAACGTGTAAGAAAACAGATGTATCAGGTAATAAAATATAAAAATATAATTCAGAAATGAAATAGACGCAGGTAAATAAATTGATCAACGAATTAAAATAATTATATATCATTTTTAGATAAAACTTCAAGTCAGTTTTATTTTTCTCTACTCACAAGTTTTATTTTACACTATACTATACTCAGACATGAAAACATGTTACTTTTCTATTATGACATTAAAAATATATTAATATCTACTGAGAAGGTTGCTACAATGATATTAGATACGGTATTATCAATACCTGTAACTATTAGTATTCCAGTTGTCTATTGTCAGGTGCAACTTGAATAATCTATTTACAGGGCAGTATAGTGGTGTTTGTGTTATTTTTACTAAGTACCTACATAATCAGACAATCGTTCGGTGCGATACCGGATCGACGCGTGCGCTAGTCGGACGAAACGAGTGTATTTGTGTGTAACTACCGTCGATCTACAAAAGTCAAAATGGTAAAATGTGCGAAGTGTACGAAAACGGTCACCAAAAAATGTCCGGGTATACAGTGCTCTAAATGTAACAAGTGGTTTCACTCATCGTGTGCTTCCATAAGTGCAGAACAGTTGAGTGCATTACATTCAACGGAAGATGTGGATTGGAGATGCCGATCATGTATTGGAGACAACAAGCCTAAACGTCTGTCATGTATTTTACCAGATGAAGAGGAAGAAATCACAGACTCAGAGCTGGTGGACAACAGCCTTACCCAGCGTATTCTAAGTGATATACGTCGAGAAGTACGCGAGATAATGCGAGAGGAACTTCATACTACCCTACAATTTTACTCAGACAAGATAGACGAATACGAGAAAAAAATACACATATACGAAAATAATATTAAAACTGTGGAAAACCAAAACTTAGAACTTAAAAACAAAGTTAAAAATATGAAACTGAAATACGAGGTATTAGAACAAAAAATAAACTCAGTAGAACAAAGCCAGATGTCAAACAATATTGAAGTATGTGGTATATCTGAAAAGGTTAGCGAAAACGTCAATAGTATCATAAAACAATTGTGTACAAAAATAGATCAGAACCCTGAGGACATCATTGCAGCGTATCGTTAGAAAAACAACCGCATTGACCCCAAAATATCAAATCGTTCTTCCCCAATTATTGTCACGCTCAAGGAGGGCCGGCGAGACCAATGGCTGATGGGTGCAAAAACACACGCGCTCACCGAAAGGGACATAGGACGCGACGAGTATAATAAAATCTATATTAGAGAATGTCTATCCCCCAACACTGCGTACCTTCTATGGGCAACAAAATCAGAGCTGAGAGCTACAAGTTTATGTAAGTTTGTATGGTGTAAGAACGGGCAAATTCTAGTGCGGCAGTATGAAAAGGGGAAAACATACAATGTTAGATGCGCCAAGGATATACAAAAACTAGTGGCAGATTTTAAAAACACCAAGGGCTCATCCACTTAAGGGAAATACCCCCTTCTATTATGTATTTGTTCTACTATATCAACATTCACAGCTACAAACATGGAGGACACAAATGATAACATCTTTGAAGATACGTATAACAACTGGAATGATTACATAAACGATATACCAAAGATCTATAATTCAACAATAATGTTACATGTGAACATAAGGTCCATGATTAAAAATTTTTCACAATTAGAATACATTATTACTAACTGCCCTTCAACAATTCATATTGTCACCGTCACCGAAGCAAACATATCGGATAACACGAAAACCCTTTTTGAGCTCGCGGACTATGATATGCATACACATTTGCGCAACAAGAAGAGGGGAGGAGGAGTTATTGTTTACGTACATAAGAGTGTAAGATTCACAAGGAGATCAACGACCACGCTGCACTTTGAGGGCATACTAGGCGAGTTGGAGACGAACCACGGCTCCAAAACAGGTTTGTGCGCCGTGTACAGACCGCCAGATTCAAATAAGTCTGAGTTTGTCAAGGAATTAGCATCTACAGTGAAACAGTTTAAACAAAAAAGTAATCTTGTAATATTAGGTGATATGAACATAGATTTAAGTCAAAAGTGCTCTATAACGAACCTATACCTAAACTCTTTTTGTGAACAAGGTCTAGATCCTGGAATTACAACGCTCACACGTATAGAAAAAAAAGGTGAGTACATTACAAAAACATGTATAGATCATATTTTTATACGTAGTGTTGACTACCGCGCGGCGCACACAGCTGTTGTACATAATGCGCTTGCCGATCACTTTATAACCGGCTGCGCGTTAATCGACAATACATTTGTAAACAAAACATCACAGTACAAAATTTTAACTAAATTAGACAACAGTAGGGTGCGCACAGAATTGAGTAAAATTGACTGGAATCTGGCCTTGAATTTCGATAATCCTAACGATATATTATGTTATATATTAGATAATTTTTCGAAAGTGTATAAAAAGTGTAAGTATAATGTAAAAATAAATACAGGTAAAAGACAAATTTGTAGATGGAAAAGTAATAAAATTGTACAAATGTGTGAGAAACGAGATCAGTTATTTAATATTTGGCTTAAAGATCAAAGTAATATGCAAAACAGATTATTGATTAAGGTATAGAAACAAAACAAATAAACATATAAATCATGTAAAAAACCACTACTACCTAAAAGATATACAAAATAACTTTAACAATTCTAGAAAAGTTTGGGAAATTATCAATAACATATGTGGTAAAATAAATAAATCTATAGACGACATAATTTGTAAACATTTTAAGTTACATCCAGAAGTGTTAGCTAACAAATTTGCATATGAGTTCAGGAATAATGTTAACAGTACAGGTAATCTTTGTCATACATCGATGCTTAACACTGACACCTACAATATAGAATGTAAATTGTCTATGCGGCTTCAAAAAGCCACAAACGAAGTTATCTTCCTAATTATAAAACACCTAAATGACAAAAAATGTCCAGGTTTCGATGGTATAAGAACTCAAGATCTAAAATGTATTAACAGCGACATCACGCCAATCATTACTCACTTAATTAACACATGTATTGCCACGTCTACATACCCAGATCAACTCAAAGTAGGAATAATAAGGCCTATTTATAAAAATGGGCCACATAATGAAGTGAACAACTACAGGCCAATAACTATATTGTCGTGCATCGATAAAATAATAGAAAGGTATTTAGGACAGGAAATTACAAATTTTTTAAGACACAATAGTATTATTAACGAAAAACAATTTGGCTTTCAAAAAACTAAAAATACATCTAAGTTGCTATCAAAGTTTACAAATGAAGTCAACAAGTACTTGGACAATCGTGAGCATGTGCTTGTTGTATTTATTGATTTTTCCAAGGCTTTCGATATTTTGAATTATAACATACTATTTACAAAATTACAGCAAAGTGGTATACGCGGCCCCTTGCTTGATTGGTTTAAAAACTATCACAAAAATCGTCATACCGTAGTGAGGATCGCCGGCTCGACGAGTGACATGATTCTTACCGATAAAGGTACGGCTCAAGGTTCGATTCTCGGGCCGACAGAATACTTACTATACGTCAATGATATGTGCAACATCTTCAGCGAGGGCTCGGTATACCAATTTGCCGACGACACATGCTTAATTACTGCACATAAAAACGTGGAAGAGGCTCAGATAGCAATGCAGAGAAACTTCGACGCACTGTGCAGATGGGCTCACGACGTAGGACTTGTAATTAACGCGACGAAAACTAAACTTATGCACATTCACTCGCCATTCTTGATATCATCCTGTGTACCAGTCATTACAGCCCACGAACACTTGTGTTTACATCGAGCGAAAAATCCATGTAGTTGTCAGTCGCTGCAGATGGTATCTCAACACACATATTTGGGTTTGACCATTGACAATAAATTTCATTGGGGACCCCATGTCGATCGCGTATGTGTCAAACTACGATCTATTTTGTCAAAACTATACGTGCTGAAAAGCAAACTACCCTATAATACACTTAGGACTATATATTTTGCACTGGCAGACTCGATGATTAATTATGGCATTAGTAGTTATGGACGTACATACAACACCTATATTGCAAATATTTATAAGCTACAGCTGAGCATACTGAAAACAATCGTACCCGCCAATATCACACTAATATTATAAAGCCGAAAGTTTGTGAGTATGTGAGTGTGTATGTTTGTTACTTCTTCACGTCTAAACGGCTAGAGCGATTTTAATAAAATTTGGCATGGAGTTAGCTGACACCCTGGATTAACACATAGGCTAATAAACCGCGGGTAACACCGCGGGACACAGCTAGTTAAAAATAAATTCAAAGACGACGAGAAGGGTTTGTTTAAATACTGTCGAATAATAAGTGTTTTTGATAAGGTGCGGTTGTCTTTAGTGTGCGAGGAAGTCAACAACTTAGTGAATATGGAAAAACACGTAAGACCCAAATCGTTGCGTTGCTTGTCATACTTACCTACTTATAAGACACCAAAAAATACTAACGTTTACGGGACGCGAACGTGGGAATACATGCTGCCTCAGATCATGAATGACATACCCATCAAAATCTGCAATAGTCTAAATGCAAAGAACTGTAAGTCTGTCTTAACCAAACATGTTCTAAATCATTATTAAACTAGTTATGTGCATTTATACTTAGTAAGTACCTATTTGTATATATTGTACCGAAGCGTTGTCTGACGTACCACTGTTAAACCCTCGATGGTTTGTGTGGTACGTATGAATCTACCCATTGTACTGTTTGTAACATGGATAATAAATTTAAAAAAAAAAAAAATAACAATAAAGGCCTCAGTATGATGCCCTAGGTAAACCATTTTTTCGTGCACTAAATTTAAGACAGCTACTGAGCCAATCGAAAATAGAAACTCTTAACTTACAGTTCAATTTTGGTCTTGTAATTTGCAAAAGGTTTGTCCAAATATTCACCACAGTAAAAATATGTATACACTATGGAAACTAGGCCTAATTGTTGAAGTTATTACCTACGCTCCATTAGAGCGCTAGGGTTGTCTGTCACTCTTAAAGTTTGTAGTAGTATTTTTGTTATTGGCAGACGAGCCAGCGGCCCACCTGATGGTAAGCGGTAACCGCCGCTCATGGACTACAGGAATGTCAGGGACACACCCACCCCGCTGCCTACCATGAAGTGAAAACTCTCTTTAAACCTCGTTTGAAGAAAGACATGTCATAGCGCTCGGGAAACACCACAGCAGGTAGTTCATTCCAGAGTCTACACGTATGTACGTGGAAGAAAAGAACGCCGGAATCGATCCGTACAGGACCGCATTGTTTCCAGGTGGAATGGATGAACCCTACTACGATGTCGAGTGGTGCGATGATAGAAAGGTGACGGTGGCACCATCACAAACAGTTCCTCAGAGCACTCCCCGTTGAACAGACGGTAGAGTACGCAAAGTGTACCAAAATCATGCCTCTGCTGTAAAGACTCCAGTCTGTCCGTGAGATTGGGGTCATCAACGATCCGAACAGCTCGCCTTTGGAGGGAGTCAAATGGATCGAGCAAGTATTTGGGGGCACCCGCCCAGAGATGAGAGCAGTACTCCACGTGCGGTCGAACCTGCGCTTTATAAAGAACAAGTCGCTGTGCCGGTGAGAAGTAACGCTTCGTTCTGTTGAGGACACCCACCTTTTAGCTCGGCAATTTGGCTTTACTTTCCAAATAACTCTCAAACTGGACTTTGCTGGAGATTTTGTCACCGAGGATCCCAATACTCTCGGTGACTCGGAGTGTAACTCCTTGGAACTGTGGCACTAGGACAAATGGGTCTTTCTTCGCAGTGAACGCGCATACTTGTGTCTTTGTGGGGTTCAATCGAACTAGGTTCCTCTCACCCCATTCGGAGACCCGCCCCAAAGAGTCCTCGACTTCTGACACAAGTTGCAACGTATAACTTGAGAGCGCTAGGGACTCTACAGGCGGCACGCGGAAATGTTTTTTTTTGCAGTCGCCATCTTGGACTTACATTTTGACTTCACTATCGGCTTTAGCATCCTAAAAAACTGGAAATTATTCTAATAATAAAAAAACCGCCATCTTGGTTTTATAAATAATTCAAGAATATTTTATAGTAATGTAAATTATTTTTTTCACCATCAAAAAGTAGAGATTTTAATGAACAAAAAGCCCCCCGACTTTTGGAAAAAGCTGATATTTTGACGGGAGAATTTTCGATTGAAATTAGGGTGCTTTTTTGATATTAAGTTACAGTGAGGCGAAAAAATAAATATTTTAAATCAAATAAATTACAGTGTATTTGGGACATTATAAGGTAAGTTTTCACCAAATTTCGTAGAAAAAAAAAATATTTTGAAAAAGATAAAAATAAAAAACCGAAAACTTGGTTATTTGAATTTTTCACCTAAATTTTGAGGTTACGTGAAATAATTGTAAATACAAAAGTTGTAGATCTTTTTATTACCTATAACTTTGCCATTTTACTTTTTTCCATATAACTTGTAGTTTTGCCGGAAATCGAAATAATCCATTTTTTACTCTCAAAAACTCACCCCCTCCCACTTCCCGAATTCGGATCGACCGTAATTTATTTTTCCTTTCATTTTTATCATATTCCCCTCCTTTTCTAATAGTTTTCATCCAACTGTAATTTTTTTTGGTTAAAAAAATTATCGACCCCAGTCTATACTGTGTATTCACTCCTCCAACTTTCTTTAATATAATTCTATGACATTATATAAATCTAAGAAATAGTTTTATTTTTATTCAATGAATGCATACTTTCTATTAATGTTTAATTCAAAAACATCTGAATCAAAATAATGCTATAAGTTATCACATTTATTACTGTGCCAAGGAGCATCGCATAACTTAGATGAAACAAACTGCAAGCTGTGAAATGAAGTCGATCATTGGTCACCAGTTGCTTGAACGTTTCCAAGGCAGGTTGCATTATTGGTACTAAAAACAAAATAATAAGTAGAACCTGTACAAATAGCAATCGGAAGAGTAAAAAACATACTTTTTAAATACAATAGCTAAATTTATACCCATACACAAAATAAGCAATCGTAAATCGATCCGTCATCTAGTGGTTAATGACCGAAACGCTAGACCAATAAACCAGTCAATGAACATTTCGACAGAAATGTTGGACATTGCTTGTTTAGAACTAAGAATAAACAGGCTTTTATTTCTTCAGTACGCCTGAAAAATAGATTGAAGCAATACTCACCACATCTATAGTCAATCAAACACTTGATAATTAATGTGGTTGTTTGATCTACTTCTGTACGTATCTGTTCCTCTATAAGACAACCAATAAATGCCCAAAAAAAAGGCAAAATACTTTTTACTGAAACTAGCCATGTAATCGCTGCCTGCAAGTGAAACATAAACGGATTAATTCAGATGATTCTAGTGAATATAACATTGTACGTTCGATAGAAATTAATTTTACTTTATTCCCGTTTACTAAGGAAACGACGCCATATCCAACTATTACAGCGAGTACCAAAATAACGAAAGTTACAGTCGAAGTGAAAAAGATGAAGAAAAATGTTCGCACTCAGACCCTTTGTTGTATTCATCAGGAATAAGACATGCAGAAATTTATTTAGTAATATAAACAAATAATTGCTTCAAAAGTATCTTTGTTCAAAAACGATGCGTATTTTTCATAAAACTATTTTACCTTATTGCAAACGATGAGAGTCATACCAACTACTCCGCTAGTAAACATCAGCCAGATCGACAACAGAATCTGGAAATGCAATTAACACTTTTTTTTTGTTTTGATTTAAGTAGACAAAGTAAATATGATTCATTTTATAGGTGTATATTTCATTTTATCTTCATTAATATTAATCCTCAAATAAATTATGTGACAGATAAGTAATAAGTAGAAGATAAGATAATAGTAATTATTCACAAAGAAGAGGTACATCTAGCTGGTCACGTCATTACTCTAGTCATCTTCTATGAATTCTATGAGGTAAAATAGGAACTTCATAAATCTCTAATAATAAATGTAGTTATATTAAATAAAACTTTGGTTCTAAGAAATAAATTAAGTACTTGTATTGTAAAGACCTTGTGGAAAACATAAAAGCGCTCTTTATTTTCATCATTTGAACTGCTACTTTACACGCACATTTGTATTAGCTCAACATTCACAAAATGTACCGAAAGCTCTAACACTAAAAAACTATTTGCTTACCTCAAGCCCATGAATCTGCTCTAAAAGATGAACACAGTTGCTCAAATTGTCATAGATCTTAGACAACAATTTTATTTCAAAATGAACATGCTCATTGAATGTAACAAACTTTATTGCTGGATTGAGAAGATACTTTGCACTGTTTTTTGTCCCTAACTCTTCTGAGTTAGGTATATTATCATTAGGAGACAATATGTTCGACAATTTGTTGTTAACAATTTTAAGAAGAGCCAGTATGATATACAAGTGCATAAATAAATGCATCATCGACAGAAACTTTGGTATTCTTATCAACAGATCGTATGGCGGATATTTACTTGCAAATTCCATAATTATCAAGGTTACGAATATTGCGGTAGGTATGATAAACCAAATGTACATTTTTGTGGCAAATAATTTCAAAATACGGGAATCAAAATTAAAATCTATGAAAATAATATTGAATGTTTTGTGAATATTGATGAGCACTCTTCCACTGTTAAATAAGTTGACCAATATTATAATAATATTTACCACCAAATCGTTTATATCAGATAGCAGTTCTAAATTATCTTGTAGTTTAAATTCTGTTATAGTTATTGAAAAATAATAACTGAAGATGTAAAGCAAAACGTGAACGAAACACCAAATCTTCATCAATAAGTAGGCAGGTATAGATTTTCCATCGCTCTTAATGTACGGCTTTAATATTCCAAAAGTATTGCAAATGAAATATAATGGACGAAAGTACTGATGAAACATTGTACCTGCTTACAATATTATTATTTGTTTTAAAATTTACAAATAGATGTTTGGCTCCAGATAAATTTGAAGTAAACGAACTAAATAAAGTGAAGACTGAAAATTCTTGTTAACGTTATATTTAAGTCTGTTGTCGATCATACGACATAAAATCATCATTTCTAACTTTCTAAAGTAATCAAAATTCAATCATACTTGTCATGACAATTAATTAATGTCATTACACAATTTTCCACTTAAATGAATTAGAAACATTAGACTATGAAAATCAGACTGCCTCTTTGTTGTTTTTAGACACTGTATTAAATATAAATAATACCTATATTATTATGTACAATTCCATTAACCCTTTTACGATTTTGGCCAGTTATTAACCCACTCCCTCCCCTATGTAAGAAAAAATAAGAATAGTCTGTTCCTGTCTATTACTTAAAATTCTAAGGGAAAAATGAATATAGGTACTGGGCTATAAATGGGTTGTTTTAATTATTATTTTTCAAAGAAACAATATTTAGGAACGTTTTTTGTAATACATATTTTTTTAATAAAGGTTTTTGTTTTAATTTAAAAGGTTTTTCTCTTGCACCTTCGTACTTGCACGGGTTCGCGCACTTTTACAAAGTAAAATATTAATTTTGCGCATTTTTGTGATCTTATGTAAAAATTGTCAAGACACTCCCTAGTAAGAAAAAATGAGAAAAGGAGAAGAAAGACATCGTTGATTACACTCCCCCTTATATCGTCTTCTATCTATACATATAATAAAACTGTAAATTTCACGTGTCTGTGCATGGCCGAACTTAGTGAAAAAAAATTATAGGAAATGTTCGAAAAGAGTATTCAAACACTTTGCTGCATTTTTAGAAATAAATGTCTGTCTGTCTGTCTGTCTGTCTGTCTGCCTGTCTGTCTGTCTGTTTGTTTGAACACGCAACGGTTCGGTTCGAATTTTGCACGTGCGATCTAATAGATGCAGATTAACATTTAGGCTATAAATTATCACGCTTTTTCCCATAGGAGCTAAGCAGTAAGGGATAATGTCTGTAGCTATTTTTCGTTATAAAACAGTAACTACTAGACGGATCTTTATGAAAATTTGCAGTTTTATAGTAAATACTATAGGACATTATTTACACTATGAATCATTACGCTAACGTCTATGGGGAACGAGTAGCAACGTATTTTTTGTCGCACCATAATGGTTTATCACAAAATTTTCCACAATTAGACATTATCTATAATTGTAACCCATGGAATACATAACTTCACGCTAAAACTAAAAGGAGCTAAACACAACATTGTTAAGTTTCATAAGAACAGTTATTTTGATGCGGTAAGTAGCGAACAGTATAGCCTCGAAGCTATGCTAGCGGACTTTGACGACGAAGTTCCGGGCTCGAATTCGATGTCTGATTATGTTCTTTTTGTATTTTTTAAAATTGTCTTTATCCTTTTTTAATATTTTTCTCAATGTTTTAATTATTTTTTCGACCGTAAGTAACTTATTTACTTTGGTTATTATTTTTTTACATTAAAAATCAAGTAAATTATGCATCTAGGTAAGTTAATTATAGGTATTGCATGCATTGCTGAGAGTAATGAATCAATCGTAGTAGAAATGAAAAACAATATTACATTATAATTAAAAAGTATTCGACATTTTCCAGAAATGATGTGTTCGTCTAAAAAAAAGACAATACACACGTAAAAAAAAACATGTAGCGCCATCTATGAAATCAAATTGTTCACCGTGATCAAATAATTCCTTATTTGTGAAAACATTTATTAGGGTATAGGTGCTTGAGATGAAGGATTGGTTTCTTGCTGAGTGGCAACATTATTGAAAGTAGATTGCGTTGTATTCAATAACGTTCTATACTTAGTAAAAGAAGTTTAAAAAAAAAACACATTGCTATGATTTTTAGAAATGTTTGTCTGTCTGTCCGTTTGTTTGACCGCGCATCACACAGGTGCATCGAGGATCATGTTTTGGGGTTATGGTTGGAGATCGCGTGTTCATCAATTAATAATGAATGGCTCAACATCGGTCAAGTGTGAGTAGTTCGGGTGACGGGAGGAGGGGGGTCGTTGTCTATCAACTGTACCTTTAGGGATATCTGACATTTTCGCGGGCATGACACACATGACACGCTCTGTGTTTGCTTACTAAAGTGTTACAGCAGTTTTATTATTAGTATTGCGTTGTAACACTACAATACACCCCATTTTTAGCCAAAATGGCAAAACAGAACCCTTATAGTTCCCTTATGTCCGTCCGTCCGCAGCTTAGCTCAGAGACTGTTAGTGCTAGAAGGTTGCAACTTTTGCATGAATAAATTACTAACGCCGATAAAGTGAAAGAACAAAATCTTGAAAATTATTATTTTTTTAAGGGTACCTCAGGGTGGGGATGTGATTTTTTCTCACCTACCTACCCCATCGTGTGTGGTATCATTAGATAGGTCTTTTAAAAAGTGTTTAGGGTTTGTGAAGACTATTTTTAGATTTAAGGATTCCTTTGTGTATAATATTAGGCTTTATAGTGAACATTTTTGTTAGAGTCAAGTGTCCCCCTGCCAGCTAAATGGTTGATGTTGGGTATGTGAAAAAATTCAGGGTAGTAGTATAAATACTAAAATTATAAGGAAAACTATCACAGTTAAGTAATTAGGCTTTACAAGTTTACGATCACATGAGAAGTAACAACATTTTCGTACAAATTCTATTAAAAATGATTAGGTAATAAGTAGGTATAACGTTGAAAGAATGAAACAAAAACAACAGAAAACCCACTTCTTAAGCCGCACACCAAACTAACTATCTAAAAGAATAGAACAGATCGATTTTTATTTAGTAAGTATTTAGTCAACAGGACTGTTTCCAACATATTTAGACAGAAGTTATTTCGTTACCTAAACTACCTTAACTTAAACCCGACTTTCACGCGAACTAAGTCGCGGGCACAGCTAGTACGTAATAAATTAATGACGCCCTAGTAACTTTTAATTAATACTTTTGTCATAGCTTGTATCTGCTTTTATTAGGGTTCCGTACCTCAAAAGGAAAAACACGGAACCCTTATAGGATCACTTTGTTATCCGTCCGTCCGCCTGTCAAGACCCTTAAATCTAAGGAATCGTGGAAGTATCGAGTTGAAATTGAAACGATATACCACCATCAAGTTCACAGTCCTATGAAGCTGTGCAAAAATCAAGCTTCTATGTTAACGTAAAACAAAGGTAGGTGCGGCCGTTTATGCTGCAATAAACGTATATTTCGATTACAGATTTTCAGATTCCAGAACTATACCAAGTCCGGTCATAAGTTCTATTACAAATGAAAATGCAATTTTTTAATGAAGTAATGTAATATTACTAAAACTTATATGTTAAATTTATTAAAGTCTCAGCAAAAAATAAAAACAATATTCTATTCATAACGGCCAACTTTGGCTTTAATACATGCCTTTAATCTGTCTGGCCACGAATCTATGGATTTACGCACTGTTTTCATTAGAAATTTTGCCACTGCTTGCTCCAGAGATTTTTAAGAGACTCAATGTCGCCGTGTCGTTTAGAGCAAGCCATGTCCTCTAAAACTGACCCGAGTCCGGAACGTTGGTTTCAATCCTTGTGACCAGCTGCAATGTCCTGTTGGAAAGTTCACGGTACATTTTTAAAAAGTGAGCTGAGAGGTTTCACAACACAATCCAAGACTGTCTCTTGATACACTTTGGCTGAAGTTTTCACTCCTTTTTCCCAAAAATGTAGCTTTGTGACGCCTTGATAAGACACGCCCCACTAAACCATCACTGACGCAGTATGATGACCACGCTGTACCTTTCCGACCACTTGAGCAGCTTTTTTAGAACTGTGAGCGCACACTTTATCATTTTGCTTAACGTAGTGCTCTTCAATCGTGATTTTTTTTTCATCGGTAAGGGGGATATTTCTGTGTCCTTCACCTGCGCATCGCGACAAAAGGCGTTTTGATCGATCCACTCTCTTTAATTGTAAAGATTGATTTAGGGCATGTCTTGTATTTCGACGATAAGCACCGAGCTTCAGGCCTTGTTTTATAATACGCGATAGATTTTTTGCTTCCTAATGGGATTTCGACGAATTCTGGCTTTAACAGCAATAACAGCCTTTGTAGTTCTAACAGCACGCGGCTGCCCCAATATTTTATGGTCTTTGACAAAGGAAGTGTTGTTGTATCTGTTGATAGTACGATATACGAACATACGGCTGATATCAAGCTTTTGAAGTGTCTGGAATATGACTGACGGCTCCATACCCACTTTGTGCAAGGCGATCACCGCTATCCTATTGTTTTAAAACACTAATTCATATTGTAATTTCATAATGAACACGAAATAATATGCTAATAGTGTTTTCTTCCTGTGATAATCTATTACTCAGGGGAAATAAAAACATAACAATTTTTTTAACATTTAAATTGGACAACTCCTCAAAATAATTTAAAAACTTATATTTTTTTACATTTTCCCTATCACCGACTAAAATAATTATAGAGCTGTCATGACTAAAATTAGATCTTAAAATATTTTCCATGATATTACTATAGGACAAAGCAGGCGTGCAATGATTGATGATTCTAGTTTGTCCCGTACTCAACTTTGACATTAGGGATCCAATGCCCTAACAAATTTGTACGGACCTCTCGGTGGGCGAGTCCAACTCGCATTTGTCTGTATTTTTAGGGTTAAGTAGCCGAAATGGAAAAGTTCGCAGCTTAGCTCAGAGACTGTTAGTGCTAGAAGGCTGTAATTTTGCAATTTTGAACCAACTACAAAAAAAAACACTTTTTTGGAGGGTACCTCCTCAATGTGTAAAGTGGGGAGTTTCTCACCTCATCGTGTGGGGTATCATTAGATAGGTCTTTTAAAAACGTTTCGGGGCTGAGAAGAAGATTACATTTTCTTTTGATAGTCTCATTATCTAGTCTTTGTGACCTCGGTACCCTTTTTGACTACTTTAGAACCCATTTTTTTAATTTTAAAACTAAATTTTACACTAATATCGGTTTAGTGTGCAACTAAACGTCGGAGATTTGTACCCTCAAAAATTAACCTTTCTACCCTCACTGGGGTACCTATCAGAGATATCTACCTAATGGTACAGGAACCCAGGATCTAGAGGTTGGTAAAACAATGCAACAATTGACCGTTGCTCCGTTTTACCAAGTAAAATGTTAGGTAGATTTATATATTTATCTCGGCAACAGATCCGATTGATTATCCTGTAACATTAAAACTTACATTTCTTTAGCATTCGTACTAACAATTATCTAATCATGAAATACGTCGAAGTATCGAGTGATACGATAATATTATGAATCAGATGATAGCTACAAATAAACGATAAACAACTTGAGTAACCAGTGAAGTGTATGTTTTAGTTGCAAACACCCGTAAATTAATTTGTACTTTGAGCAACAATAAAAACATGTCGCACAGTAAGTAACTAATGAATTTTGATATCTTGTACCGTGTTGTATTTTTAATTACTTAGTAGGTAATATTATTTTCTATCAAACTTAAGTGGTAAAAAGCTAGAACTTCTGGTGTCCTTTGTAAATAATCAAGTACATATAACGTATCACAAATACATACTAAATATTGTAAAATCTAGATTTACTTATTTTTGCACTCCTAACTAGAATATGGCCATAACAATAAATTCAATACGATTGCAAAATCTTTTGTCAATTGATAAAAACTTTATCTGTAGATAGACACTAAGTAATGGATGACTTTTATCGAATACCACTTACACTTATGAAAATACTTATTTTGCCAAAACCAATTTTATCTCAATTTCAGACCCACCAAATGGTCCTCCTCCTCCATACGGTTATGGGTATCCTCCCGGCGCATACCCGCCTCCAGCCGGTGTGGCTCCGGGGTATGCATACGTACCAGCTCCTGTGATGATGCCCATGTACCCCCCACCACCTCCGCAGCCCGAGCCAGCACCCTCCCAGCCCACATATGTCACCAACTACATATATCAGCAACAACCACCACCAGATCCCGTTCACATTGTGGAAGGTAAACTAAAAACTATATTTACTAAGAACTATTTTCGCTGAATCGCCAAATTCTTTACTTATTTCTTCCGTAAGGTATTAAAATCTCAAACGAACCATTTTTAGGAACCAAGATTGCTTGAATATTTGTTACAAAAAGATAAATGCCATTACTAAAAGCTGTGATGTGTGTCATTTATCTAATTTACCTTTACAAGGCCTTACATACAACTAAACCTCGCGACAGATACCACAACAGTGACAACGGTAACTCAAAGCCGCCCATCGTTATTCCCGTCTCTGCGGGAGCATCTAGCAAACGCGTGGTCGGAAGTGGATACAACTGTCACTAAAATTCTAGCAGGCCCGGGTAATTTCAAAATTAAATTATATTCTAATTTATCAAGAGTATTCTCATGCTAGAAGTAGTTAACTGTGATACCTTGAAGTGTTTCACAAAAAAAGACTTGTAAATTTGTACCTAAATACGAACCGTTTTCATCATTTACGCAAACTTCAAAGAACCTGTAACTTCTGGTAAGCAATTCAATTCATTCATTCAATGAAAACGGTTGTTAACCATGATTTTCATCCATCATGCTTATTTATTTCCAGCTCAAATGCAAATCGACTGGGCTTCTGCAACTCCTACCACAGCGTCATTATTGATGCACAAGGCTTTTGTTGGAGGTAAAGAAGGTTGGGACGGCAGCCCGCTCTGGATAATCAGAGCGCATCACAGCGGAGAATTTGTACCTGGAAAATTAGCTATCAAACATCGCGCTGCCTATATACCTCATGGTGGAAAAGAAGTGCCTGTACATAACTTTGAGGTAATTTTCTACGTTCAAGTTTTTGGTCACTACAATGAGGAAATAGTTTTAGCTAAAGAACGGGCTCTTTTCGCCGCCGATATACCTGCCATACAGGAACCCGTGGGGCAGAGACCTGATAGTATGTCGTTGTCAATTTGGAGGATGAACCGGCCTTTGGTGTGGGACACAGCCTACGTCGATGCCCTTGCGCTGTCCCATTTTCCAGGTACAGCGGGATGCGCCGACGCTGCTGCTGCGTCAGCGGAGGCTATCAAGCGGCGCAAATACTATTGTATTTACCTTGTCGGAGATTATTTATTTGTGTCGTTTGGAATCGAAACACTAGGCTCGTGGGGTCCGAGTGCACGTTCTTTTCAACCGACTTCAAATAGGAAGAGGTTCTCAATTCGACTGTATTTTTTTTCTTTTTCGGTCGAGCCGTCTGCGAGTGATCGGAAAACAAACATTTGTTATTCGATCACTCGCAGACGGCCGGACCGATTTGAAAAATTATTTATGTCTGAAAGGGTATACTTCCAGATTGGTCCCATTGTCATCAAAGTTCGGATCTGATGATGAGATCTTGGATAAATCGAGGGAACTCTTCAAATTTTAAAGGCACACCTAAAGTAATTTGGGTATATTTTGTTGTAATTCGTCATTTACTCTTAAAAACCACCATTGAGTGAAATGAACTGAAATAATAAAGACCGCAGATGACCAGCGAAACTATTCAATAATAAATATTGCGGGTTACGATCTAAGTACCGTGTTCGATACCTGTTGGTCTACTCTCTTTATTCGTAGTATATATAATTTTATAATGAATTTTAAGACGCCCGACTTTTGATCATTTATTTGCGTTTTATCTTGTACTAGCGGCCTGCTCCGGCTTCGCATGGGTATAAAATATATGGATGTTATTATACATATTAACCTTCCTCTTCAATCACTCTATCTATTAAAAAAAACTGCATCAAAATCCGTTGCGTAGTTTTAAAGATTTAAGCAAACATAGGAATATAGGGACAGTGAAAGCGACTTTGTTTTATAATATGTAGTGAAATCGTGTCAATATTTATAAGTAGGTTTATGTTTTGTTGATAAATGTTTTCATGTATAGTAAGTACCTTTAGTTTAGTTTATATTGCAATTTGCATATAGGTACTTACCTGATATGCCACCCATCAAGTATTTACTATACGATCACATTAAGTGACGCGTGTACGTACATGCTTGATAAGACAATTAGTTCTAGAATGACCTTTAAGTATCTGATAAAAATAAACCTCAAAGTCAAAATTTTGACAGCGTTTCACTATACCGGAATTTTCATACTCCATCTTTAAAAAGGCATAATATGAGTTTCTTCGAATGTTCTTATTAACATGATTCGTTTATGACCTAATATTGTTTATGGCAATGTTCATAGGTGCTGCTTGCTCAACCTCATATGGTTCGCTGGCTCCCAGGCAGCGACGGCCAGGTGCCAGTAGGAGCTATACCAGCAGGCAATACTCATCACGGTGAACCCTTGTACATCGCACGAGTCAGGCATCAACGTTCGATTACCCCCGGCAAGGTAAGAATGGTATAACTTACTTAAAAGTAGAAAATCTAACTTTGTTTAAGTAGTCGAAGACCAAAGACCTATAAAGCATAGGTACTTAGACTTATATCAAGTTTAGCTTGGATGAAAAATAATAAAGCACATGCTGAGCATACGCTTTGATTCGAAAGTTATGGACATAATCATCAGATTACGCTAAGCTAACGTTAAGGCAGATTAAACATTCTACTGTGGTTAAGGTCATACATACATACATATCAACCCATAAGATGTCCCACTGCTGGGCACGGGCCTCCCCAGTAGAACTTACTGGTATGTAGATTCTGGGGGTAATTGCCATAATCGCCACGCTTGGCGAGCGGGTTGGCGATCGCAGTAAGACTTTATGTACGCAGAGTAGTGCTTTATGTATGCACCGTCCTCCGGTGTGAAATCCCTTAGTCGTCTTGACGACACCCATGGGAAGAGATGGGGTGGTACTATTCTTAAGCCGGTACCACACGGCCTAAGAATAGTAAGGTCAATCAACAGTTACCATGTACTTTGTCAAGAATTACCTAACGTTAACCTAAGTAGGTACAGGCCAAAATAGTGCAGTTCTTCAATAAAATTACACCGCAGGTGCTTTTTAAAATACTAATAACCTCCCTGTCGTGGCTTCTTTATATTGAAATAACTTTGTTATATTAAATAATATTGTAATCAGTTTTGAAAATATTTAATATATCAACCCTTAATCACCAACCACTTGTTTTTGGAGTTATTGACTAAATTATAAAATTATTGTTCACAATGATTTTACTCAGGGATCTCATAGATGTGAGACGGTTGTGTGACAAAAGTAGGTTGTAGGCAGTGAAGGGTTAATTTGTATAATTTTTTTTCATAAATTTTAGCCAACCACCAAGTTATTTGGTATAATGTAAAGAAGCCACGAGCGGGAGGTTATTAGTATATAAAAAATCACCCTGCATATTTGGCCGCAACTACACTATAACACTACTTACCGTCAGTCCGATCATATGTAGGCTTCATTAGCAATAAGGAACAATAAAGTACTTAATACTCTTACGAAAACAAATGTATTTAACACTATATTGATGCTTTTATTTCAGGTTCATCCCAGCCACGGATGTTGTTACATACCTTTCGGCGGATCTGAAATTTCTTACAAAAGCTACGAAGTCTTATGCAAGATTGTCGGTTGAAGTTGAAGCTGTAAACATGTCATTTTATAAAAGCGTAAACTAAACGTTTATAAATGTATTTCTTATTCGATTCCTACCAAAATTTAAAAATGTAATGTATTATGTCTATTCCATCAAAATCTAAATTATGTATAAGTTATCCAATTATTTTTGTCAAACCTATAATCTCCCTTATATTCTTCTGCATCTGTTAGTTTATACACATCTAGTAATAGCGGAGGGCCCAGAACACAATCCTCTTCGGTTTCCCTTTTAAAACTAGTTACTTATTTATACCTATATTTTTTTATATAACGAGTTACCTCTGGTAAGATTGAACCTTATTTGCGCTTAGTACCTGCTTTGAAAATCTGTTGCATTGTCTGCCCAGCTCTCAGTTTCTTCAAGACACGCACCGAAATCGACGAGTATTTTGTTTTTCGAATTAGAAACGTAATTTTATGAAACACTGGTTTTTGTTAATAACCCTCAATCAAATTTATATTTGCATCATAATAATAAGTACATTATTATTATTGTACTTTTTCACACAATTTTAGGACCATTATTTACATGTAATAGTATATGTGTGTAAAAGTATTGAAAATTGAGTTTTGAATCAACTTAGTACAAATTTTGTTTGCTGAAAAATTAAAGTTTTAAATTATTAGAATTTTATTAAAAAGAAGAGTATCAAAAAATGATATTGATATGACAGGTGACAGGTATTAGTTTAATAACTCTAAACTGATTGAAATATCTACTTAAACGACGATATGACAAAGGTAGTAACAATAATGCTATCCTTTACATTGTACAATCAGCCTATTAGCCTAGCTATAGTAAAGAATACGTATAAAATAAAATCATAAACAATGTAAAATTAGAAAGAAAAACAATCAATACTGAAACCAAAATACCGCTGCACTCTCTCTCAGATTTCACGTAAGTTTAAGTTTAAAAGAGTAAACAGTGTTTTACCAAGATCAGAACTAGTTCCATTTAAAATAAAAGTTTTCTCAGAAACTTTCTTACTGAGTTATGAGTCAATGCCCACTTGCAAATGTTAAGGAAGGGCGTAAAGGAGGATTTGCCATCGGCTATTCTTCTTTTTATATTCTTCTCCGGACTCAGGTCGGCCGGAGCAAGGAAAACATAATTAGATAGGAATTCTCAGCGAGTACCAACCTGAGTAACTAATGTGCTGCAATACCAACAATCGCAAAACAATACATCTAGTTACGTATGCCCAATCACTTGCACAGATGAGACTGCTACTTATGAGATCTGGATTCGATTCCAACAAGAAAATCCACTCCTTTATGTGATCCGCAAATTATTGTTTCAAGTCTGGATGTAATTTGAGTTCGGTAACTGATCCCCGCAACTTGTACGGAGTTGTAAATAAAAATTCGAATCCAACGACACCTCACATGATGAAATCT
Source organism: Herminia tarsipennalis (assembly GCA_945859575.2). Lineage (NCBI taxonomy): Eukaryota > Metazoa > Arthropoda > Insecta > Lepidoptera > Erebidae > Herminia > Herminia tarsipennalis. The sequence goes on from OX243835.2 coordinate 15,297,898, forward strand.
CTTTATATTTATCTCTTTATATATCTGCACCTAAAAGGCTTGGCCCTTTAGGGTGCTGAGTGCGCCAAAGAAATTAAAATACCTATAAACATAGATGCGTTCGAAAAACAAGCACCCTCCTTCTTACGCAGTCGGGCAATGACTTGTCGAACAACGAAGTCGATAATAATATAGACTATCCTTACTTATACATGTACATTGCTTTATCTTCATTTTATAAATCAATTCTACTAATCTTTTGACCAGTCGTCGGTGCGGTGTTTAGCTTGAAGATAAGATTAGTGCTAATGTTTTTGGAACACCAATCTGTTAAGATTATGTAGCTAATGATATAATTATACAAATTATGAGAATTATGACCAATATCTACATAACAGCAAGAAAACAGAATTAGTCATTACATGGAATCTTCTTGACCGACAATTTTTTGATGGCCTCTTTTTCCTTATATGACGAATAATGATTTACGAACCAACCAGTGGTAGGCCTAAACCATAGGTCGGCTCATCAGTTATTCTTCCGTAAAATAGTGATGTTAATACGTCACTGTGTTATGGTTGAAGAGCAAATGAGACTTATGAACTAATGTCCCAAAAGAGCAGCACGATATGTTGACATTCAGATTTTTGCCAAACAAGGATTTGGGTAGCTCTGTTAATATCATGAGCTAGCGTGACGCTTACCATCAGGCACACGACCAGCTCGTCTCTTTATTTCGTAGTATAAAAACGAATATCTTCGAACTAAGTTGTGAAAATGACAGCAAACTGAGCAGTCATCATTTTCACAGATCCGCGTTTAACGTGTAAAAATAATGAAATATGTCCAAAGTATTTATGCACAACAGTTTTTGTGCAATAAATAGGTACTCTTGACACAATATGTGACCAAAATTTATTGAGATGATAATTCTTTGCTTATGCGTACGAGAAGATGTCATACTGTTGGAACGAATAACAGCCTTACAAAACAGATTCTTGGGAGGGGATGATCCCCGACTACACGACATCCCATGAAGAGACCAAAATAATGTGATAAAGGCCTTATACTGGACTCATCTGTTTCAGGTGTTAATCATACATTCATTTACCTAGTAGTAGTATAAATGGCAAGAAGTGGCTACAAAAAATGAAAAAATAGCGTTTAGGTACTAATAGATAACATTGATGGTAGATAAGTTTCCATAATGACCTTTGAATCTATAAAGTTTGAATACAAAAATGAAAATAAATGAAAATAAAAAAGCTAAAAAATCTCGCTTACAAATATAAAAAAAACGCTTGAAGTACTAAGATTAAAGTTGATCGCCAAAACCTATACATCCCTGAGGAGTTTGCGCTTCATCATCAGATCAGGTCCAACTACCAAATTATTGTCTTATCATCCGAACAACATTCACATACTTACAAAATTTCATTACGATACGATAAATAATAAGTAGGTTAAAATTGACTTCCAAGGTTTAACCACATTGTTAGTTAGATAGATAGTTACAAGGAAAGCTAACATAAGCGTTTCAAAAAAACATTAGTCTTAGACAAAACGAAGAATTGAATTTTTACTCTTTGGTTTTCTCTACGTGTACGACTCTAGTGGTCTACAATTTATACTTTGGATTAGTTATTTTAGTCTAATATTAGATCAAAAGGAATTTACAGCCAATTAGTTCAGGTCTATATTCAAATCCCTCCTTTATGTTAGGTTATTGGGAAAATGTCAAAGTACGCATTAAATTATCATAAATGTAGTTTATTTGATACAAACAAAATTACTTAAATAAATACAACTCAGTACGCGACACAAACATCCTATTTGTTGGAAATTACAAAAATTGTACATTAAACTACACATACAAACATATACTAGCTACGCAAACAGCTAGTACATTCACAAAGTATCTGAAAAAGTTAATACATAGTTGCCGTCTCCAGGACTGCCAATTTAAAGTCGTTCTGCACCAATCGCTTACTATTTTCGACATTCATCTTTAATGTCATTTCAGCTTGCTAAATGACACAGAGTAAAAATGCCTACATGGCTAAGAATCTTAACAACCCGCAGAACCATTGCGGTTTGAAAAATACTCTATTCTAGAAATACGTAGGTCGCAGACTTTGCATAATAGTTGACATTCCTTTTCTTTTTGAAACCGAGGATCATGAGAAATGCATTCTTTGTTTTCACTTCTAAAATGTTGTGCATACTGAGATATTCTTGTTATATGTTTCCATGGCGTTCTTAGTAGTAGTTCCTTTTTTCATCATACCTATTCTGGGTTTCTGCATTTCGTTCTTTGTGTTTATTGTAGGCATTTAATCAGATACTTTATGAATGCTTGTGGTCTTGCTTGAGGATCATCTAGCCATGCCCATTTCCATGTTGTTGTCAACCACATTGACACCAGGTGGTGGGTCGAACCCACTATTATCTACTACGTGCACTGGAGTGGGTGCATCATCACAGCATCCAAAACAACTGCAGCAAAGACCCATGTTTTTTTCCTGTAATAAATATTTTACAATTTAGAATCACTTTTGCGCTGCATTGTGTTAACAAGAACAGTCATCGTGCTGAGGCAATTGACCAAATAATTGATAGCAGTATAGCAGATCAATTATTTGAACCCAAAATTCTTCCCCAAATTAAGTCAAAAAATACCCTTTGCTTTGTTGGTAGAACCTTTATGGACTTTACAGACAAGGGTCCTATAGTAGAGAAACTATTTAGAAACACAATCAAAAATAAAAATTCAATTCAATTACGAAAATCTTTGTGTATCAATAAAAATCAAAAGACCTATTAAAGTAATTTGATAATACCTAAAGTCACGTAGCTAATACATTATATCTTTATAAATCTGTTTGATTTAGTATCGATTTTTGGCTATAATGGCAATTTAAATCACTGTAAACAAATTTATATAAATTATGTAACATTATTTAATGATCAAATGAATTTACAAAATAGACTTACCTGTTACAATTATGAACTATGAATTATGAGCAGTCGGTTACAACGAAGTCACAAATGTTTTATATTTTATCAACTGGCCTGTTATTAAGCGAACCTTTCCAACGCCATTGGTGCCAAGTCCGATTTAGATAAGATAAATATTGATAAAATTTTAGTCAACGGAATTCGTGATTCACTTATACAAGTTTGTTGATATGGTTCATGTTTCTTAAAAGTAGCGATCATTGGGTATATAACTTTAGATGAGGGGCTTCGTGATGAGTTTCTAGGTAAAAACATATCATCCATTATAATCCTGTTCTAGATAACTCAGTGAACTTTGTGCCCGCTAAAATTCAATAATACAATTCATCTATATATCAGGTTTTCAAGTACAAAAATATGACACAAAATCAAAAAATATTTAAATTGGTCCAGTCATTTTCGGAATTGGCGATACGAACTCATTGAAATTGTATAACTACTGAGAATTGGTTTACTTAAGGTATTGCTTTACATGAAATAAGAGTTCCACCGCAATACTATATTTTATAACTTACAGTTGGTGATGAGTAAGTACTTTCCTATACAATAAAAACTTAATATGTTAGTATAAAAAAAAAATAACCGTCAAGTGCTATGAAAACACAGATACAGATGATCTTTATATTTTACAAGAATAAGGAATAAGATCACAATAATCTCTCACTTTAAATTCTATACAGTTTCCTATCTGCTAGGAAATCATCATCATTAGCTTGTATCGGTCCACTGCTAGATACAGGCGTCTTATGCTTTACCAATATACGTGAAGTAGTAGGTAGCGGAAATTAGATTAGTTAAATTAACAAAAAAACGGATCAGACAAACAGGTACTGTGAAAAAAAAACTGTTGACGTTACAAACAGACATTTTAATTTTATACCTATTAATAAAATATTTTGGCTACAAGAAGTGAAATATTTTGTAGCGTTTATTTTATTTTATTTGTAATAAGAAACTCCTGGTAAAAGTTTTATATCATAGATACTCGTAATATGCGGTACTGATATAGCTTTTTCGGTGAAACCAAAAATAAACATAAAGATTTGTTTTCAGAAGATAAGGATCCATATAAATCGGGCTTCGCATTCTTTATTGATATGCACAAAGAATAAATAATAATCACAGTAAGTACCTACTAAATTACTTATTTTATCGCTTATATGCTTATATAACATGTCTTTTGGTAACTACTTAGTACATAGTGAACTTTAATTAATAGGCAACATTTGCAACGCAGTGGGACATCTTAAGGGTTGATATAAGTATAAGTATCGCTAAAAAATATGTAATGCTTATTTGAATAGGTGAAACTTAACAGTATTGAGGACGCAGTCACCATCTCGGAGTTCAATCATTATTAACTACAATCCACTAACACCAACATTCTAGGGCTCTAGAATTTCGAAAAAAAACCCCTTTCTTTGAGCATCATATAATAGGGTATTTGACTAAAATCAAATCAGTGTCTTTTTAAGAAACGTCAAAAATAACTCGCTCCGTACAAGTTTGTATGAAATACTAGCGTGTGACGTCACATTTTCAATGAAGAAATCAATTACTTTTAGTATTTCTTATGATGAATAAAAAATAATAAACACTTTAAATTATGAACTAACACGTATTTTCAGAACATTTTATGATTAATAAGATAGTAGTCAAATACCCAATTAATAAAATTCGTTTGTAATGACATCACTATTTATATTTTGAGAATTAAATAAAAATGCTGATACTTTTTTTTATTTAATTTTTATTTTAAACGTTAAGACCGTCGTACTGCCAAATATTCAAAGGAGACTTAAATAAAAAAGATCTATAATTCTCATATTGTTACTGTAATTTTAAGGTGAATTGTACCAAAATTTAAGAAATATAAACCATCATGCTCATGACACAAGGTTTTATCAAATTTTAAGGTGAATTGTGCCAAAATTTAAGAAAATCTAAAGTTCAATAACTGGCATTTAAAAATTCAAAGAAGAGAATGTCTCTCTCTATTGTTTAAAGAAGCAAGTTTACCTTTTTGTTAAATCTTTTTAGACCCACTCCCACGGACCACGTGCATACGCTTGTGGTAAGAGGTGTTGTGTGTGAAAGTGTGTTTCATTTTTCTCGAAAACGGCTGAGCAGATTTCGATACGGTTTGCATTATATAAGTCTCATTTCCGAGCATCTTCTAGTTAGTTTTGATGTTATAGAGCGCCAGGGTGCTCATATTTCTCCAAAACGGTTATTTTTTTAAATTTATGGAAATTCCTTGAACGATTTGGAACCGGTTTTTTGCTTTGTATAAGTAAATCTTAAACATTTAAGCATGTTCTTAGTTAGATTTTAACCTTACAGATCGCCAGGGGGCGCTACAGCACACGCGTTTGTTTCTCCAAAACGGTTATCAAGCACATATTTTCTTATTAAAACGGATAATAGATTAAATCCGTTACTTATTTTTTTACTCTCAACACGAAAACTTACCTACCTTGAATTCTAGGTCTCAACACGATTATCTATAATCGTATTGAGGGCATTAATTCTGTTAGTCGAGAATTTTAAAATGTTATTTAATTCTTTTTTATGCCAGTCGTGGGTTTTTCAATATCCCATTTGTTGAGGGCATAATAAAGGTATGTCAGACTCGAACTAAATAAAAAATCATTTAATTTGCCGTCATATCCCAAACTAATTGATTCCAAACCCAAACTTAGCAGAGCGTGTACTATGGAAACGAGACAACTGATAAACATACTTATATATTTCTAAAGTCATACATATTTTAAATAAATTACACCCAGACACAGAATAAACCGTCATGCTCATGACACAAAATTTTATCCTGGTTGGGGATCGAACACTCCGGCTTAGCAGTCAGAGTAACTAACCACTAGACCAACAGGCCATATTTATGCTTAACTAGTGGTGTGGGTTAACTTAGGGTGTCCCTGTCGACCTGCTGGAAGAGGCGGCCATCGTGGCATCATGGTCGTCTCCGCCTTCTACCGAGGAGGTGGACGTCATGGCTGGCCGCATTCGCGATGCGTTTACGCAGATCTGCGATGCGGCCATGCCCCGCTCACGACGTCGCCCCCAGAGGAAGGGGATGTATTGGTGGTCCCCGGAGCTTGCCTCCCTCCGTGCCGCTTGCATCAGTGCGCGGAGGTCCTATACCCGCAGCCGGACTCGTCATCGCGATGTCCAGGAGGAGAGCCAGCTTTATGAGGCGTATCGCCAGGCGAGGGACGCCTTTAAGCTGGCTATCTGTCGCGCCAAGGAGAGGGCGAGAGAGGAGATGCTGGAGGGTCTCGACCGTGACCCCTGGGGTCGCCCATATCGAGCGGCGCTGAACAAGCTCCGCTCGGCGGGCCCCCCCCTTACCGAGGCTCTCCAGCCCAGCTTCCTTGCGGACGTGGTCGAAGGCTTATTCCCGCTGCAGGCAGAGCACACGCCCCCGGCGATGGTCTCCGAGGATGAGACTGATGACCGGGAGGCCGACACAACTGTGCCGCCTGTCACTGAAGCGGAGGTGGGCGCGGCTGTTCTTCGAATGCGTTCGAAGAACACCGCCCCCGGGCCGGATGGAATTCCCGCCCGGGTATTAGCCCTGACCCTCGACCACATAGGGGACCGCCTCAGGGGACTGTTCGACGTGTGCCTGGCGTCCGGACGGTTCCCTGACTGCTGGAAGGCAGGGAAGCTGGTGCTCCTTCCGAAGCCGGGACGGCGTCCCGACTCAATTGCGGCCTACAGGCCTATCGTGTTGCTGGACGAGGCGGGGAAGTTGCTGGAGAGGATTCTCGCTACCCGCATCGTTCGGCATTTGAACGAGGTCGGCCCCGATCTGTCGGACGCTCAGTACGGCTTTCGTGCTGGGCGCTCGACCGTTGGGGCCATTCTGCGCCTTAAGGCCGCATCGGAGGAGGCCGTCGCCGGTGGAGGAGTGATGTTAGCGATATCTCTCGATATCGCCAACGCCTTCGGGTCTTTGCCATTCAGCTGCATCAGAGAGGCGCTCCGGTATCATGGAGTGCCCGCGTACCTGAGGCAGCTAGTGGCAGACTACCTCGAAGGCAGAAGGATCCTGTACGAGGACCGAGAGGGTGAGGTAATCCGCAGGGACATCTCGTGCGGTGTTCCACAGGGCTCTGTCTTGGGGCCCCTATTGTGGAATATCGGCTACGACTGGGCCCTGCGGTGCGGTTTCCCCCCCGAGATAGGGGTCATCTGCTATGCGGATGACACCCTCATCACGGCTCGGGGTGGGAATTTTGAGGAGGCGGCGCGCCTGGCCAACCTAGGGATTTCCCGAATGGTCGGGCGCATCGAGGCGCTGGGGCTTAGGGTGGCCCTTTCCAAGACGGAGGCCCTACTATTCCATGGGCCCCGTCGCGGTCCACCTGCTGGAGCCTCGATTGCCGTCGGCTCGGTCCTCGTACAGGTCCGGGCCCAGATGAAGTATCTGGGCCTAGTGGTAGACGGGCGGTGGCTCTTCGACGAGCACTTCCGCATTTTGGCGCCTAAGCTCGAGGCTACTGCGTCCGCACTGGGGAGGCTATTGCCGAACCTGGGCGGGCCTAGTGCCTCGAGTAGACGGTTGTACACGGGGGTGGTGCGGTCAATGGCTCTCTACGGCGCACCCGTGTGGGCGGCGTCCCTGACCGCCCAGAATAGGGTCCGCTTAGGGAGACCCCAGCGGACCATGGCGGTCAGGGCCATACGCGGATACCGCACGGTGTCTGCAGAGGCGGCGTGCGCATTGGCCGGCACACCCCCGTGGGATTTGGAGGCGGAAGTGCTCGCCGAAGTGTATCGGCGGGCGGTGGCTGTTCGGGCAGGGGGTTCGGTGCCCCTGCCCGAGGAGCTTCGCGCTTGGCGCGGTGAGGCCCACCGGGCAATCATGGCCCGGTGGCAGTACCGACTGGAGACTCCACGGGCAGGTGTCCGAACCGTGGAGGCGCTCCAGCCGGTCCTGGAGGAGTGGGCGGGGCGGCAGCATGGGACCCTTTCCTTCCGGCTGGTGCAGGTCCTTTCCGGGCACGGGTGCTTCGGGAAGTACCTGCACACGGTCGCTAGGAGGGAACCGAGTCCTGGCTGCCACCACTGCGACTGCGGTGAGGACTCGGCGCAACACACCCTCCAGCATTGTCCAGCTTGGGAGGGGCAGCGTCGAGTTCTCACCGCAGTGGTCGGAAGTGACCTCTCGTTGCCGGCCGTGGTTCTGTCCATGGTCCGGGGCGAGGGGTCGTGGAATGCGGTCGCATCCTTCTGCGAGGACGTCATCTCGCAGAAGGAGGCGGCGGAGCGCGTCAGTGAAGAGAGATCCCTGGCGGATCCGCTCCGTCGCCGGCGAACCGGGCGGCGTCGGCGCGCATATCTGCGCCTGATGCCGCCTTAGGTGGGGCTGCGGGCGGGCGTACGGGGTAATGTGCCCCGCCCGCGGCCTTCCGTGGAGGCGCGGCACCCTGTGTGTATCCAGGTGCCGCGTAGGTGTGAAATGCCCGGAATGCAATAACATCGCTTCCGGGCATTGCCACTGGGCGGGCCGCCGACGATATAACAAATTCCGGCGGCCCGTTCGCGAAGGTGGCGGGCGATACACGGCGGGTTTTTTAGTGGGTGCAAACCCCACACTACCTCCACCGTCTTCCCCGGACGGTGGGGGTGTTCGTAAGGAATTTTTCCCGCCAGATCAAAAAAAAAAAAGGGTGTCCCTGTCAAGACGGCGCGAGGGTGGCGGACCTCGTGGCGGAGACGCTGCGGGAGCTTACCGCGGGGAAGGGTGGCGTAAAGATCGCCAGGCCCACGAAGTGCGCAGAGCTGCGCATTTCGGGCCTGGATGATTCGATCACGACCGAAGATATCCGAGAGGCCATCGAGACAAAATCTCAATGCGCCTCCGGATCCGTAAAGGTCGGCGCCATCCGCCCCGGTCCCGGTGGAGTGGGTGCAGCTTGGGTGCGCTGCCCCGTCGCCTCGGCCAAAGCCCTGGCCGAAGCGGGCCGACTCCTTATAGGCTTCTCCTCCGCCAGGATCACCGTCCTGGAGGAGAGGCCTGTGAGGTGCTTTAAATGTTTGGCCACGGGGCACTTGCGAGCCAGGTGCACCAGCGGTTTTGACTGCAGCACAATGTGCTATCGCTGCGGTCAACCGGGACATAGGGTGGCAGAATGCTCAGCCGCCCCCCACTGCCCCATTTGTGCGGCGGGCAATCTGCCCGCCAATCATATGATAGGGCGGAAGGGATGTAAGGCCCCCGTTGCTTCCAAGCCACTCCCGGGCAGCAGCCAATCGACCCAGGCTGCCCCCGGAGCTCAACCGCCGACTGAGGTGGAGGTGATGGATGTGGTGCCGCATTCCTAAATGGACAGCGATAACTTCTCCATCATCCTCCAGACGAACCTCAACCACTGCGCCAATGCCCAGGACATTCTCCTGCAATCCATGGCGGAGTGGTCGATAAGTGTCGCCGTAGCCGCGGAGCCCTACTTTGTTCCTCCCCGCCCGAACTGGGCGGGTGACCGGGACGGCTCCGTGGCAATCGTCAGCTCCGCTGCGCTTCATTCCCTGCCCTTGTCGATCAGAGACAAGGGTTCGGGATATGTTGCTGCCGACTGGGGAGGGGTCACGCTCTACGGAGTATACTTCTCCCCAAACCGGAGTTTTGCCGATTTCGAGGTCTTCCTTACCAACCTGGAGACCTCGATACGGCGGTTGGCACCTCGCCACGTACTGGTGCTGGGGGACTTCAACGCCAAATCTACGGCGTGGGGGTCACCCAGCACGGACGTCCGCGGTTCGGCGGTTGAGGAGTGGGCGGCGTCGGTGGGTCTCTGTCTCCTAAACAGAGGCGCCACCAATACGTGCGTTCGACAGCAGGGGGGGTCGATAGTGGACCTTTCGTTCGCTACCCCTGCCGTCGAAGCGCGAGTAAGGAACTGGGTCGTCCTGGATGAGGTTGAGACGCTCTCGGATCACCGATATATCCGATTGGAGCTCTCCCGGTCTTCCAGGAACCAGGACTCAGTTAGGGGTCACACGGCGCGCAGAACGCCTCGGTTTCCGCGGTGGGCTGTGGGTGCGTTGGACAGGGACCTGCTGGAAGAGGCGGCCATCGTGGCATCGTGGTCGTCTCCACCTCCGACCGAGGAGGTGGACGTCATGGCTGGCCGCATTCGCGATGCGCTTACGCATATTTGCGATGCGGCCATGCCCCGCTCACGACGTCGCACCCCGAGGAAGGGGGTGTATTGGTGGTCCCAGGAGCTTGCCTCCCTCCGCGCCGCTTGCATCAGTGCGCGGAGGTCCTATACCCGCAGCCGGACTCGTCACCGCGATGTCCAGGAGGAGAGCCAGCTTTATGAGGCGTATCGCCAAGCGAGGGACGCCTTTAAGCTGGCTATCTGTCGCGCCAAGGAGAGGGCGAGAGAGGAGATGCTGGAGGGTCTCGACCGTGACCCCTGGGGTCGCCCATATCGAGCGGCGCTGAACAAGCTCCGCTCGGCGGGCCCCCCCCTTACCGAGACTCTCCAGCCCAGCTTCCTTGCGGAATTGGTCGAGGGCCTATTCCCGCTGCAGGCAGAGCACGCGCCCCCGGCGATGGTCTCCGAGGATGAGACCGATGACCGGGAGGCCGACACAACTGTTCCGCCTGTCACCGAAGCGGAGGTGGGCGCGGCTGTTCTTCGAATGCGTTCGAAGAACACCGCCCCTGGGCCGGATGGGATTCCCGCCCGGGTATTGGCCCTGACCCTCGACCACATAGGGGACCGCCTCAGGGGACTGTTCGACGTGTGCCTGGCGTCCGGACGGTTCCCTGACTGCTGGAAGGCAGGGAAGCTGGTGCTCCTCCCGAAGCCGGGACGGCCTCCCGACTCAATTGCGGCCTACAGGCCTATCGTGTTGCTGGACGAGGCGGGGAAGTTGCTGGAGAGGATTCTCGCTACCCGCATCGTCCGGCATTTGAACGAGGTCGGCCCCAATCTGTCGGACGCTCAGTACGGCTTTCGTGCTGGGCGCTCGACCATTGGGGCCATTCTGCGCATGAGGGCCGCATCGGAGGAGGCCGTCGCCGGTGGAGGAGTAATGTTGGCGATATCGCTCGATATCGCCAACGCCTTCGGGTCTCTGCCATTCAGCTGCATCAACGAGGCGCTCCGGTATCATGGAGTGCCCGTGTACCTGAGGCAGCTAGTGGCAGACTACCTCGAAGGCCGAAGGATTCTGTACGAGGACCGAGAGGGAGAGGCAATCCGCAGGGACGTCTCGTGCGGTGTTCCACAGGGCTCTGTATTGGGGCCCCTCTTGTGGAACATTGGCTACGACTGGGCCCTGCGGTGTGGTTTCCCCCCCGAGATAGGGGTCATCTGCTATGCGGATGACACCCTCATCACGGCCCGGGGTGGGAATTTTGAGGAGGCGGCGCGCCTGGCCAACCTAGGGATTTCCCGAATGGTCGGGCGCATCGAGGCGCTGGGGCTTAGGGTGGCCCTTTCCAAGACGGAGGCCCTATTATTCCATGGGCCCCGTCGCGGTCCACCTGCTGGCGCCTCGATTGCCGTCGGCTCGGTCCTCGTACAGGTCCGGGCCCAGATGAAGTATCTGGGCCTAGTGGTAGACGGGCGGTGGCTCTTCGACGAGCACTTCCGCATTTTGGCGCCCAAGCTCGAGGCTACGGCGACCGCACTGGGGAGGCTGTTGCCGAACCTGGGCGGGCCTAGTGCCTCGAGTAGACGGTTGTACACGGGGGTGGTGCGGTCAATGGCTCTGTACGGCGCACCCGTGTGGGCGGCGTCCCTGACCGCCCAGAATAGGGTCCGCTTAGGGAGACCCCAGCGGACCATGGCGGTCAGGGCCATACGCGGATACCGCACGGTGTCTGCATAGGCGGCGTGCGCATTGGCCGGCACACCCCCGTGGGATTTAGAGGCGGAAGTGCTCGCCGAAGTGTATCGGCGGGCGGTGGCTGTTCGGGCAGGGGGTTCGGTGCCTCTGCCCGAGGAGCTACGCGCTTGGCGCGGTGAGGCACACCGGGCAATCATGGCCCGGTGGCAGGGCCGGCTGGAGGCTCCACGGGCAGGTGTTCGAACCGTGGAGGCGCTCCAGCCGGTCCTGGAAGAGTGGGCAGGGCGGCAGCACGGGACCCTTTCCTTCCGGCTAGTGCAGGTCCTTTCCGGGCACGGCTGCTTCGGGAAGTACCTGCACACGGTTGCTAGGAGGGAACCGAGTCCCGCCTGCCACCACTGCGACTGCGGTGAGGACTCGGCGCAGCACACCCTCCAGCATTGTCCAGCTTGGGACTTGGGGCTGCGGGCGGGCGTACGGGGTTATCTGCCTCGCCCGCGGCCTTCCGTGGAGGCGCGGCACCCTGTGTGTATCCAGGGGCCGCGTAGGTGTGAAATGCCCGGAACGCAACAACATCGCGTCCGGGCATTGCCACTGGGCGGGCCGCCGACGGCATAACAAATTCCGGCGGCCCGTTCGTGAAGGTGGCGGGAGATACACGGCGGGTTTTTAGTGGGTGCAAACCCCACACTACCTCCACCGTCTTCCCCGGATGGTGGAGGTGTTTGTCAGGAATTTTTTACCGCCAAAAAAAAAAAAAAAAAAAAGGGTGTCCCTTACAGAATAGTTTCCTTCACCTCCGAGGGACTTTGGCGTAAATCACCTCTTCGATTCTCGCTCACGAGTTAGGTCTCGAGCTTGCCTGTCAATGAGACAGGCGGCTCAACCTTCTCGCTCAACCTTCTGGCTCGCAAAACAATGCTCAAAGAGGATGGATATGATTTTCTGCCCTATATCGAGCTCCATGGTGGGTTCGTACGAAGTTTTGTAACGTGTAAGAATCATTAATTTAATGTTCACATAAAGCTTTTTCTTCTAAAGAAAATATTTTATACAAATATTTACAGATGGGTAGGCCAAGTCCTCAAATTTATATGTCTTTGACATTATAACATCGTCAGCATATCGTTGCAGTTGAAGTGGCAACCGGCGACCGAGCATAACAAGATATCTGCGAGGTTAGCAACTTTATCGCAGTTGGGTGGGTATGGGTGAACGTTTTCGAACATTGTCAAACCCGTATTAAGCCGTCAGTCCAGCGCCTAATCTCTCTCTCCGGTCGTGTCGGATTTCCGTCCCATCATAGAGAATAGAGAGTGCACCTATGTCTGCGCATACACTCGTGCACTGTAATATCTCCTGCGCAGTTGGCTAGTCTCTAATGAGATTGGTCGCCGTAACCGATACCGGTTAGGAGACCATTACAAGTTGACCGCCATTCGCTTAGTGTTTTAGGGTTGATTAATAGAAACAATGCAAGTACCTACCTACCTGTAAGGTTTACGAGATGGCGTTGTAATCAAAAATCAAACTTTAATGAAAAATATTTTTAATAAAAACAATCTAAAAAAAAACAAAGCTTTATCTATGTACAAAATTTAATCAAAATCGTTGGAGCCGTTTCAAAGAATCTATACTCTATACTATACTTACTAATATTCTAATGCGAAAGTTTGGATGTATGTATGTGTGGATAGATTTTTGTTATTCAATCACACCACATCGGGTAAACGGATCTGGATGAAATATGGAACAGAGATAGATTATAGTCTGGAACAGCACACAGGCTACTTTTTGTCCCAGAAAAATACTCTCGTGGGATAAATTTGTTTTTCCAAATTTTCACAATGTCTAAACAGTATAATACGGCGTTATACAAATGGCGTCGGCATTTTATACGTTTACAAAAAGCCTTACGCCGTATGTAAACTGTCGATGTTTTGTAAAACATATACTAGATATTATTTACCGCCTTTTACAAATAGCTGCGGCATAACAATTTGCCGCAGCAATTTATCATATGCCACGGACAAAATATTGAGGGTGTCTATGAAAACTGATGTCCGCGGAATTTGTGTCACCCGATAACTTCTAAGAAATAGTACATAGAAATAAATTCCGACGCCGTTTGTCCACCGTTTTATGCTATTTGACTGCAATATATACACACACAACTATTACTCGTATATTATTAATAATTACAAAAATATGTACCTAATAATTAAAAAACCAATTTCAAAAACCGATAAAAACACATTTCATTGATTAATAAATTGGCATACAATTTTAAATGGTTACTTATTATAGTTATTACTAAACTATAATATACAATTACATACTTAGGTACTACTTAAGACTAAACTATATTATTGTTTCAAAATCTTGTATTTATACTCAATTACTCTCTAAAATACAAAATGTAGTTACATTTTAAATTTATTTTCATTGTTATAACAAAATATAAAATATTTATGATATTGTATGTACAATCAAATCAATTTTAAAGAAGAGAAAATATCGCGAAATGTAATGTTTTAAAACTAATGCTAGCCCCAAAAATATATTTACATGCTTGAAACAATGTCATGGTAATTAAGGGTCAGTTTCCAATCTGAAATAATATTATCACACGTAATATCCCATAAAGGGGTTACAATTAGGTTTTCAAATAGAACTTCTTTCACATACATACATATCAACCCATATGATGGCCCACTGCTGGGCACGGGTCTCCCCAGTAGAACCTACTGGTATGTAGATCCTGGGGGTAATTGCCATAATCGCCACGCTTGGCAAGCGGGTTGGCGATCGCAGTAAGGCTTTAAGTACGCAGAGGACGCTGCTGCCCGTCCTCCGGAGTGAAATCCCTTAGTCGCCTTGACGACACCCACGGGAAGAGATGGGGTGGTACTATTCTTAAGCCGGCACCACACGGCACCTTCTTTCAATATTTATGAATTATGTTTTATTTATATATAATATATCTCAAATTAATAAAATGTTGTATCAATAAAGCTTTTATCAAAGTTAGGTAGGTATAAGCTTAATTCCAAGGAATATACCAAATTATTACCACAAAATGTATTTTATTACTTAATCGCCAATTAACCCGTAAATAAAGCGATATTAAATCAATTTTAATGATAGCTTTATTCTTAAGAATATTTACGAAACCAATGTTACTTTTTCCCCAACATCAAAGTTACATTTAAACTATTAACATTAGGTACCTACCATGCCATAGCGAAATAAACTTTAAATATAAAAGACAACTCTCGCACTAGGGTACAAGCCCTGTGTTGTGGTGGACTTTAAAAACATACAAGTCATGGACACAGAGTACACCCAGACTCGAAACAACGATTCGTGGATCACACTAAGTGATGTTCTATGTGGGAATTATATCGTATCGTAGACCAACAGGCCAGGTTAATTCTATTTGACACTGTAAGGCGGTGGTAAAGGTGGTTCTGGGTGCTGTGATTGATAGATAGTAACTATGTGATGCGGTGGAGCTGTTGGTGCTACTGGTGACTCGGCCGCTGGTGCTGGCTGTCTGTTGTGGGACATGTGATGATGCACCATGGAGCTGGGCGGCGGCGGAGTGCCGCAGTCGCAGTGGCAGCACGAACAACAACATGGCCGACACGAATACTTGCAACCCATTCTGGAAAATATAATACAGATTTCTTTTTAGTTTTTAAATTAGAGCTCTAAATAATATTTTGATTTTTTGACTGCCCATTGAAAGGAGAAAGAAATATTATTTAATTGTAACAGTTACAGGATTGAAAATCGAGTATAGAGCTTAAAAAACGTATGGTTTTTTCGGCTACGTATCGCAGCACTAAGATTATGAACTCTCAAGTCCATAACCTTGGGCGGTCTAGAGACAGTATTTTTAACATATTATTTGCCGAAAAGACAGAAAGTTGCCGAGTTACCTACACCAAAAAAAAAATTTACATTTCTTCAAAAAGACTCACAAAAGAAAACTCTGTGTTTTACTTTTAATGCATTGTAAGTAAAGAAATACGTATAGACAATTACATAACATAAATTATAAATTATATATAAGTAATTATAGTATGTTCATAATTCTTACCTGAAGTAAAAGCCTTTAAAATAAACTTCTGTTTTTTTATATATATTTTTTTTATTTAAACTTAATCTACAAATAGTGTACAAAGGCGGACTTAATCCTAAAAGTATTCTCTACCAGTCTACCTTTGGTTGACGTAGCGATTTAAAATGTAGGTGCAGAATGTTGACAGATTATTAACTTAACATTAATACAAAACAGGGATGCTAGTTCATAAAATAAATACTTAATCAGGTAAAATATACACAACGGGGCATCCAAAAGGAGGTCAATGATCGCGCTAGGATATAGGATAAACAAAGTGGTTAATAATAGATACTGACTAATCACCCGCGCGTTTAAGTAATGGCGTAGTCTTATCGCTTCACACAAAATTTTTCAGCAGATTTCGCGGTCAAGACTTTCTCACACCGCTCTTTTAATATAAAACAGATAGCAAATACTTCCCTAACTGTGAGCACTATCGACTGTGTTGTTGCTTACAAAATGGTGGATAATTACCAACATTCTCTTATCATGACTTGTTATCTTTGATATTTTTTTTATTTTTGATAACATTAGTCATCAAATGTCGCTTATATGATCAAACCCAACTAATGTAATGGACCTTTGGTATTTTTAAAATGTCTAAACTTGCAAAAGATCCCAGCCAAGTCAAAATTAATTTATTCCGTTTTTGACATTTGAGAAATCGCGGTAGCGATTATCTCAACATACCTAAAACTCACCATGTTTAGATTCGTTCAAAAAATCTGACCTAAATGTGACTTAACCACGTTTTTAAATAATTTTGGTAATAAATACATGCTTTGGTAAAAATGCAGGTAATTTAATACATCACAGAGATCTTTTAGTCCAGTCTTCTATTTTAAAATAAATTATGTCAGCCGTCATCCATCGTTGTAACGAAATGGCACACGAACCAACATGACTAAAATGGGATATAAAAACCGGAATATAATTCTAAAAACTTGGTTTCCAGTTAGAACTTACTTCTTTTATTAGTGAAGCTAGTAAAACTTGGCATTCTTACATAGATTCTATTTACGATAAGCCGGCGGTGGTTGTGGTCGAATAGTGATTATTTGATGCGGTGGAGCTGTAGGCGCTGGCGAAACTACCACCGGCGCTGGCAGAATGTTTTGAGACACATGATGATGATGCACCACAGTTTGAGGCGGACGCGAAGGGCCGCAATCGCAGCGGCAACAAGGGCAACAGCAACAGCAACATGGTCGACAAGAGAAGTAACAACCCATCCTGAAAAGTATATGGAAGTTTAGGACAAATCTCAATGTTTCGTAACTCTTTAAGGTCTAAAGTCTAAAAATATAAGCACATTATTTGTGGAAAAGAAACAACCTACGAAAACATATTTTCGCAACTTATTTTTCCACCTATTCAAGGCCAATGCGCACACAAACGGACATAACAAAAGGACGTTCATAACAAAATGGCATATCGTTAATTACATACTAAAACAGCTTAAATAAATTATTGTTTATATTAATTACCTTAATTAAAATCGTTTAAATTATCTTCTAATCCCTCTTCTTCTGCTCAGGAAAAATCATTGCTAATTAATGATAGGAGGCATTAATAAATACAGTGGTTGTCTAATCATACGCTTACAGGCAAAGGCGGGGACTTATCGCCGCACACCAGCTGGTTAAGCAGATTTCAAATCATGAAGATACAGATAATAACTTCTTCGCACTGTTCTTTATATGTAGCTTCCTTTACAGTGAACACCGTATTGTTGCTCACCAAATGGTGGATAATTATCACCGTTCTCTTATCATCACTCGTTATCTTTGATTTTTTTATCGTATTAGTCACCATAATGTCGCATACATGATCATATCCAATAAACACAAATGCACCTTTGGTTCTATAAAAAGTCATCATTTACAAAAGATCCGCTGTCACATACATATAAAACTTAGGTAGGTACTGGATAAAGATAGTGAACATCAATGTATTATTTTGAGGTTCCTATTTAGCAGTCTCTATACTAAAAGTGTCAGTGTCAGGCCAGGAAAGCCACAGAAGCAGTAGACGGGGCTGATACGAGTATACAAGCCAGTTGTGTCGAAGTTGAAGAAATTATATCGAACCTGGTGAGTTGCGAATAGGAAAATTAACAGAATTATTAAAAAGTAGACAAGTATGACTCGCAGTCAAGTCAACTAAACGAGAAGAATGGAACTAAACGGAAAGATATTATATTCAATGAAAAACTACCACTGAGGAATGGTTACTGCATATTTTCCAGATGGCCAAATTGTCACTGATGATGAAAAATACAGTCAAGCATAAAATTACTTACTTAGGTACTTAGATTATAATTCTTAATTTTACAATAGAAATGTGTTTCACGTATATATCAAGAAAATGTCCAATACTTATTTCGTTATAGATTAATTGAACTGGAGCGGCGCGGCGGTAGCCAAATAGCTAAGGCAACGGTCTTGCAATCGTGAGGTCGAGGGTTCGTAGCCTATCCATTATGCTACCGACGTAAGCCCACTCCTGACACAAGCCATTGAGCTTAGCTGAAGGGGTTAACAGGATTGCTAGAAATGTGGGACCACAATCCAACATTGCTATTAATCTTACGAAGTTTTATATTCTCTTTGGTACTCAATTGCACATGACAGTTATAAAAAGAGTACATTATCCGAGAAGTTTGATCATCAGGAAAAAATATTCCTGTTGGACAAATCAGTTAATAGTTTGTCCGAATAGTTTGACCGACATGAAGAAAGGAAATCACCCCGTAAATTAGTACCTAAAGTCAAGCACCTAGCAAAAAGCGATGCTTTAGGAGGGCTGACGAAATTTTCTACCAAGTAATATTTTTTAAGACAGTTGTTTAAAGATAATTCGATTTTAGCCCCATTTTTTAACGGACTATGGCGAAGCCAAATAGGAAGGCTAATGTTTTAGCAGTCTACATAATTATGTTTGTATGTTCCACTGTAGCGCCTAAGCTACTTATCCGATTTCGATGAACAAGGTGTCAATTGATTTGTTATTATAATAATAACATAGGATACATTTTTTTCCATTATGATGGTCACAAAAAGTGTGCTAAACATGTAAGTAGGGTATTATTTATTTTAATATGCTTGGTATTAAATAAAAGGGCTTAATTAGCACATTCATTTGATACCAAACACATTTCTAACATAGTTTGCGTTAGCTAAATAATTGTGTAATATCTCCGTATATTTTCATAAAATACAATGACATAGTAGAGACGTCAAAATAATGATGACTTTTTTGTTTGATGGATTAAATCCATATGACATTAAATAAACAAGTCATCGGAAATTCAGGATAGTTTTTAATGAAAAAGCCCGGGTAATTAATATGGCCTAATAAAAAAATAACTCAAATCTCTCGAAATAAAAAGAATTAATGCTGTCCAAAACAATACACCAGACTGTTATTTATTTCAACTTTACAACGTTATAGAGTTACTATAGCAACCTGTTTTGGTCTCTGGTTTGTCTCTTTAAATAACTAGGTAGTAAACAAAATGTTGAATTATCTTTGTTGAATTCTACAGATGACTTGAAACTATTCTGACCTTAAAAAAATGACTAAAGTTAAACATTTGCATAATTGCACATTCTTTTGTCCATTAAACAAAGATTTTTGCCTTTTAAGAGCACCTATTAACGAATCTCCATCTTGTGCGCTAGAATGGTATATCACTATGGTATCGATCTTGGTTTATACGGGAATTAGTTATTATTATTTATAAAATGTTGTTACTAATCTAAAACATTTATAAAAAAATAAAACTAAAGATATAACATTTTTTTAAACTTTGAATCGTTTTCTTGTAAACATTGATTTCTTTTGGTTTATCGATCTATCTAGGTGCATTCTTAGGAGCACAAATATTATATTAATCTAATTTATGGTGGCTCCGCCCGCGTGAATGTTGGTTATCGTGATAAAAACTATTCTATGTCCTTTCCCGGGACTGAAACAATATTTAAACTAAATTTCATCTAAATCAGTTCAGCGGTTTGAGGGTGACAACGTAACAGAGACAAACAGAGAGAGTTATTTTCCCATTTAAACATCAACAAAGTGTAATGATATTCCATATTTTGTTGATTATAAAAAAACTATAAATATTTTGTTAAAAAACTAGGTTTGTAAGAATCCGTATTTTATTATCTATAATTAAATAATAAAATGAAAGGTATTTAATATTATACTATTCAGTAAATTATCAAATTTGGTATAAAAAAATTACGTTGTATTGTATTAAATCTAAAAATTTGATAAAATTGACTAAATTTAATTACAATAATTTAAAAAAAACATTTTTTTTTATAAATTTGTTATCCGTGTTCCCTGACGTTATTAACACACATACAGAAATGTTGGAAGTCGGTGCTGTCAAACGGTGCCTGGTGCTCGTTCAGTGTCAAACGGTGCCTGGTCACGTGCTGACGCCCTGAGCACTAGCCAAAACGTGATTTCCAGGTTGTGGTCACGTTATCGTGTAACTGGGAGTGTAGCAAAGCGGCACAATGGGAGGAATCGTGTTACCACCTCTCGGTAAGACCGATATCTACAAAACACCGCGAGGAGGCCACCCAACATTACGGCGAAGCAACTAGTGCTGAGGCTCCAGACAGACCACCAGCAGTTAGTAAGTGGCCAAACTATCAGGAGAAGGTTGTATAAAGTCGGTCTTCATGCGCGCAGACCGCTTCGAGTTCTAGCTCTATGGCGTGGCATTCGCGGAACGAGTTAAGAAGGAGAAGGCGCTAACATTTATTATGGACTAACGAGTAATGGTCCATGGTGCCATTCACAGCCGTCTGCAGCACACACAAGAAGTCCATTCGTACCAAGGCGGCACCATCATGGTATGAGAGGGCATTCGTATGGGAGCGCGAACGGACCTCATTTGGATAAGCGGCAGCATTATTGCATAAAAATAGAATGACGAGATCATTGAATTTATGATCGTCCCAAATAGAGTCCAAATAGGACAAACATTTTTCAGTTCATGCCTGACAATGCACCTTCTCACACGGCGTGGCTGGTTTCGGCTGCCTTTCGGGAACACGACATCGAGGTTCTGGAGTGGCCTGCGCAGTCACCCAACTTAAACTTGGGACATGTTACAGCGAAGAGCTATGCGTAATTGGAGCTGTGCCAAATTGGACTATTGAAAATCATTTAAAAAAATTTCAGCATTTAAAAAAACCGGGCAAGTGCATGTCGGGTCACGCACAATGTAGGGTTCCGTAGATGCCCCCGCACTTCCCCCATCCGAATAATGCGGCTTAAAAAGTGGGTTTTCTGTTGGTTTTGTTTCATACTTACAACGTTATAACTAGTTAATAATAATTTTCCACTACTACCTTGATTTTTTACCCAACATCAACCATTTAGCTGGTAGAGTAAATGCAAAGTTTTGTTAGAGCCAAGTGTCCCCCACATTTGGCTCTAACAAAAGTTTGCATTTCAAAGCTTAATATTTCACAAACGGATCCCTAAAACTAACGTCTTAGCAACTCCTAAACGTTTTTAAAAGACCTATCTAATGATACCCCACACGATGGGGTAAGTGAGAAAAAAAAATAACACCTCCACTTTACATAAAGAGGAGATACCCTAAAAAATCCATATCCATGCAAAATTACAGCCTCCTGGCACTAACAGTCTCTGAGCAAAAGTGCGGAAGGACGTTACTCAAAGACTACTCAATTAATCTTGATGAAATTTGGTGGATAGGTGTCTTGTAGTAGCCGCTACTTAGATTGATAGCTAAACAATATTAATAAATATTTTTAGGGGGCACTACATACATGTAACAGAAGCTGTTTTTTTTTCATCAAACATTATGTTGGCGTGTGGCACCTCATTTGACAGGTCTTAAAAAAACATTTTATGGTTTTTAATAAACTGTTTTTATTTAGTGAATATTTTTTGGAAATATGACAAAAAACACAAAGGTAGCGCAAAGGTAGGAAATCTTTGATCTGCTCATCTTTGACCGATTGCCATGCGATCACAGCTATTTTCTTTATATAACTACCTAATACTTGCCGGATACAAATATCGGCCAAGAATAACATTTTATTTCATACTTTTTTAGATCACGGTAGGTATTATGTCGTAGTTGGGTTATATTTAATAATCAAATAATTATCGTGATATATAATATTCTGAAACTAATTCACAAAATATATTTACATAGTTGCTTAAACCATTTCATGGTAATAAAGGGTCAGTTTTCAATCTGAGATAATGTTATCACACGTAATATCCTTTACAAGGGGTTACATGGTTACATAGAATTTTGTTTAATATTTATTTTTTGTTAAATTAATATAACGATGAATGAATCGCATTTGTAGGTACAAGCTTAATTCTAAGGAATATACCTAATTATTACAACTTAAACTATTTATTTAGTTAATCGCCTTTTAACCAGTATTAAGTCAATTTTAGTAATAGCTTTATTCTGAGGAATATTTACCAAAGTAATGTTACTTTTTTCCCAACAATAAAGTTACGCCCTGGGTAAGTACAAAAAGTTGGGCCTATGAATGGTATAGCGCAATAACCTTTAAATATAATAGACAACGCCCGCACTAGGATACAAGCCCTACATACAAGTCACGAACACAAAGCACACTCAGACTCGGAATGAGCGCATGAGCGCCGCACCAGCGCAGGTGCACCGCCACCGCCGCCAATATTCCCGCACCGCCGCCGCCATGAAAAGTCAACGGCGCGCTGACCTAACTTGGTATGTGGCATTGATGATGGCATTCAAGCAGTAGACAAGTGTGAAAACGTATAAATATCGTTAAAAAATAACACATCATCACAACATGATTCTTGAACAGGATTTCGTACAAAATTTGCTTGAGAGACGGTGGGTAAAATTGCAGAACTGCTTGAAAAATTGATCAATACAATTATTACTTTCCAGTAAATATAGTGATCTTCAGGAGGTTCTGGGGATTGTGAGTCCCAAAATTACTAGCAATTCTGTTAGCCCCTCCAGATAAGCTCAATCGTCGGTAGTATAATGGGTAGGATTCGAACCCGCGACCTCACGATTGCGAGACCGATGCCGTAGCCATTAGGCTACCGCCGCTGAGTACAGACAACTATATACTTTTAGCAGGCATTGTATGGAGCTTACGTCAAATATATAGGTACCTCTAGCAGTCAAATCCATCGATAGTTAGATTATTGAGACCGGCAGTTAGTCTGGAAATGTTGCAGCGACAGTTAATTTCAAAGGGACGCAGTGCGTGGCAGAAAGCTGCACTTTGCTATGCACCACCGCGCGTGCGCGCTGGACATCTTTGGGCGCACCGCGCATGCGCCACTTCGCACGGGTTTACGAAATAAAGATAGTGAATAAGGACCCTGAGACTGTGACTTAACTATTTTTTTTAATAATTCGGGTAATAAATACAAAATGCAGCTTGGTCAAAATGCAGGTAATTTATAACAGAGATATTGTTGTCCAAAGTCTTCTATTATTAAATAAATAATTTCCAACACACAAGAATATCAAAAAATCATTATAATTCTAAATAACTTGTTTTCCATTTAGATCTCACTTATTTTTAAGTAAAACCGTTAAAGAACTTGGCATTCTTTCATTAGATTCTATTTACTATTATCCGGCGGTGGTTGTGGTTGTATAGTGATTATTTGCGGTGGAGTTCTTGGCGCAATTCGATGGTGCGGTGGCAGAAAGTCTTGAGATACATGATACACAGTGCGGGGCGCACGCAAAGGGCCGCAGTCGCAGCGGCAACGAGGGCAACAGCAACAGCAATACTTTCGACAAGAGAAGTTACAACCCATTCTGAAATATTATGACTGCCTAATATTTCTAAAATACTGATTTGTTGAGAGTGATGTTTAGGGCAACATCGAGTTTATGAATCGTTTTAACTCTTAAGTCCGAACAACTTACAGCACTATTTAAGCACATTGTTTGCAGAAAATAAACAGTTGCTACGTTATCCTACGACAACTTGTTTTCGCAACTTATTTTTCAACTTATTCAAGGCCACTGCGCACACAAATGGATATAACAAAAGAACGTACCTACAAAATATTACAGCACATTTATAATATAGCATAAATTGTTATTTATAATTCATACCTTAATTAAAATCCTTTAAAATAACTTCTAATCGTTCTTCTTCTACTCAGGAAAAAATATAGCTAATAAATGATTAGAGGCATTAATAAATATAGTGGTTGTCTAATCATACGCTTTCAAGCAAAGGTGGGGGGGGGGACTTATCGCCACACACCAGATATTTCACCAGATTTCGCGGTCAAATCATGAAGATTTTTGGCACCGTTTTAGCTTTGTAGCTTCCTTCACTGTGAACACTATCAACCGTATTGTTGCTCACCAAATTGTGGATAATCACCATTCTCTTATCATCACTCGTTATCTTTGTTTTTTTTTTATCGTATTAGTTATCACAAAGTCTCATACATGATCATATCCATTAAACGCAAATGCACCTTTGGTTCTTCAAAAAAGTTAATATTTGCACAAGATACCAGCCAAGTCATAGCTAATTACTTCAATTTCTGACTACCACTTAGGAATGGCTACTTCATTGAATACAATCTTCCCGATTAGTTCCATTCAAGAATAGTTCTTTGACTGCGAGCATACGACTACTTTTTTAATAATTGTGTTACAATTACTTTGGATTCCAATTCACAACTTACCAGATTCGATGTAATTTCTCCAATTTCGACACCACTGGCCGGTATACTCGTATCAGCTCTATCTACTGCTTCTGCAGCTTTCCTGGCCTGATACTGACACTTTTAGTATAGAAAATATGAAATAGGAACCAGAGAATTATATCTTGACGTTCTCTATCTTATTGGTACAAGTAGGTACTCAAGTTTTATTCGCCTATTCCATGTATCCCTACTGAATGCCAAATCGTAATAGTAAGGATACATGGGATATTGAAATTGTTTACTAGGCACAATTATAAGAAAACACAAATAGAAGTCTTTTCACAAAGAGATGTTTTAATCAAAAGTAACTATGACATTCCTCATCGATCATCCTGTCGCGACGGAAATTACTCACGAACAATATGACTCAAACCAACATCATTATCTAAAGTTCGAACAGCAAAGATTGGTCCTGTCAATGTCACCGGAACCACAGATTACCTCCCAAACATCGTATCTATACCTACATAACGTAATCACTAGTAAGTAGTTACTTAGTGAGATACATAGTCAAAGAATATGATTCTTTATAAATATCACACACCTTCTGAAGACTCGCTATACAAACGTAGATGAAGACGTCATCAATTGTAAAATCCAAATGAAGTGACTTTGCAACTAGTCCAACCTTTGTTATTGGAGAAAGATAGAACAAGAATTAGGTTAATTTTTGAAAAAGTAAGTATGTAGTTAAATAATTTAAAGTAATAAAAAAATAGGCATAACCAGTTTAGGCGTCGAAGAATCCCCTCCTGGAGATGAAAAGGCACTAGGGTGGGGGCGCAGGTTGTATCCCATAAAAAAGGTCTGCTCATCCTCCAAGGCAGTAGACATACCGTCCGACCTCTTGCTATAGCTTCATTCCAAGCCATTAGTTTCAGCAAAAGCTGGCACACCAGCATCGAATAAATAGATTCGAGCGCTTATACCTATTATTTATTCAATGGAAGACGGATTATTATTATTCGATCGGTAGTATTTTTTCTACGACTAAACTAGTTATGCATAATTTTCTTTTATTAAACCGTTTTAGGGTTCCGTAGCCAAAATGGCAAAATGGAATCCTTTTGTTTTAAAACTATTTTTTTATTCCAACAATAACGGGCCTTTATCATGGGATGCGGGCGGTAAAGGTAAAATATATTTAATGAAGCTTAAATCAAAATGGCTTAAGATATTAAAAATATCTAATCAACGTTATTAAAACTAAAACATTCAAAAATGAAAATATTTTTGTAGAAATTTATTTAATTTTATTATTTAGATCTATTTAACGAATGATGATGTTCCCCGGGACATATATAAGTACATTTATGGGAGTATATAATTAATTAAATTAAACATAAAATTATAACAATGCTATTTATTATATTAAAACATAAAGTATCTCTTATAATTCTAACTTATTTGTGATAATCCAAAAATATTATATATTTACTTCCCTGTACTTCACACAATAATAAATGATTTTACTAAGTAAAATATATACACCATACATATAAAACAATGATGTATGTACATACTTACTTAAATATGTGTAAACAATTTGTTCTGAATCAAACAGAGCAATAATTACATAACCAAACAAAATTATAATTATTTATAATATGCATATGCATTGCAATGCGCTTTGGTATTATTTAATTGTATTAAAATATATTGCAACCCAAACCAGATTATATGTTTTATTTTTTTCTTTTTTTATATACAAATACAGACTAGAAATCCGTATAATTAGGTACTTTTTACATAATACATAGAATACGTAAACTTATTTACAGGTTTGACTTCTTTGAATACAGTGCTTACTTATAGCACGGGTTCCCTAGAACAAATTTTAAAATGATACATATCAAGCTGGAATTGGCATGGTAGCTTCGTTTCAACGAGACGCCCAACTTTATGTATACGACAACTTTGTATAGTGGTACGTTAGTGAAAAAAACAGGTGTTAAATATGACAAACGCCGCGGTTGGTAAATTAATCGCGGCCTGTGTTGATGTATGGGGATAACAGTTTTCCAACGGCAAAATTAAGTTTGTAATATTTAACACCTGTTTTTTTCACTAACGTACCACTATATAAAGTTGTCGTATACATCAAATTGGGAGTCTCGTCAAAACGAAGCTACCATGGCAATTCCAGCTTGATATGTATCATTTTATAATTTGTTCTAGGGAACCCGTACTATTACTATGAAATTTGACATTCTTTTGATTAAGATTTTATTATTACAAATTATGATGATTTATATTCCTCTTTTAATATAATAAAAGTTTTATTGGAATAAATTATTATGATATGTATTTATTTGGCTTATTTATACAATCATAAACATTTATGACTCAGATGATTATATGATTCACAGTTTAGAATAAAAATAGTGTTTGTTATCTAAATGAATTATAAAAAATATTTTTATCGCTGCACTGTGCTGCTTAGCTTAAATATGGAATTGTGCCTATGTGTAGAATATTTCATAATAGTATTACCTACTTATACTTAAGCTATACAAAACTGTAAAAAGTATAAGTATGTACAAACATTTATTACATAACGAAAATTAAATAGTAATTTATTTAGGTAGATACATAAGTCGCCTCCGCCATTGATAAATAAGTTTCCATAATTTGCCGCAAACAAGAACAGCTATTTAACCGCGTTGTCAATATCTAATCAATTTACTTCAATTGCGAGTTTATTTCTTTGTACAAGGTCGGCGTACTACTTTTTTATTGTAGAATGGTGTCAGCTGGCAATCATGCGACACAAACCGATTGTTAAGACGATTTTCTTTATATATCGTGTAAAAAAATTATTCAAGGATCGTCACAAACATCTAATAGTAAATGCTTGTACCTGATTTGTAAGCCTTCAAAAAGTTGGTTCTCTGTTTGACCTTTATGTATGTACATATTTATGTATGTTCGCGATTTTCTCGAAAACTAGTGATCCGGTTTAGATGGTTTTTTCACTATTCGACAGCTAATTTTTGTTACAAAATGTAGGTAGGTAGGTAACAGCTGTCCTTATAATAAACTTTATCTTCATACTGTACGAGTTTTAAAAACTATAATTCCGACAATATATACACGTACAGACTTTTATGCGAGATAAGATAGCTTTTATAACTCTTCAGCAAATAGATATCAATTTCAATTTCTATTTGATCAACACTATAATGTGTTGATCAAATAGAAATTTGAGCAAATTACCTACTATTTAATTCCTTTAATAGAAACGGTTAGTAATCATTTGAACACATAAAAGCAAAGGTTTGATTAGACTTAAGTGCTAGCTGACGATTAGACTTCGTAGGATCAATCCGATGACATCAACTAATGGCATTGAATAAAAGCCATTGTTCGAAATCGTTGGTTGCATAATACAAAGAACATGGCTTTAAATCCTGAAATATTAGACGGCCAATTTGACAACTGCGAGTGGAACTCGGTAGCTTAATTTGGTCAAAGAATAGCGTATTCCAAGCTGCGATATTTGTAATCGACAGATGTTGGAATTCCACTCACTGCCGACATAAACCCTCTCCTAATACAAGCAATTCAGCTTAATTGCTGAATTAATAACCCAGTTTCGTAGCATTTTCTTTTTAAAGAAAAAATACGTGTAGATATATAGACGCAAATCCCAAGCGAGTCGAATTTGACCTACATGCATTTAAATTTATACAATTAGGTCGTCTGTACCACTTTCAAATGCATAATTTGAATGGCTCCTACATATACTACAGTATGTTAAAAAACGCATCTTGCGAGAAAGCGATTAAAAGATAGAAGTGTGAGTAATTTTGTTGTTTTTTCAAAACTCTACTTAGAGGTAGAGTTTATTAGTTGTAGTAGTAGTAAGTCTTAAAAAACTCATCAAGATTATTTTTTAAACATACGTTTATACGTAGGAGCCATCGATTTATAGGCTACTGACTACTATTAATTCTATCTACGTGTATATGGTGGTGGAGGTCCTATAGTGATTGTTGTGGGTTGTGGTGGCGCTGACGGCAGGCTATGAGATACGTGGTGGTGCACCACAGTACGGGGTGGAGGTGGACTGCAGCAATCGCAGCACAGGCAAGGAATACAGCAACAGCAACACGGACGACATGACACGTAGCAACCCATCCTGAAATGTAACATCGAGTTCATTAGCAATATGTTAAAATATCGATTGTCGAGATGATTAATCGAAGTTTCGGGAAAAATTAACCACCTAATGGCACTAGCTATGTAGGAGAGGACGTGTATTTATTGCCCTAAAATTTAATTTGAATTAACTTTATTATTGTTTTATAAGTAAAATTATTAGTTTTAAGGCGATACCATAACACCTTAAAAACAACATTAGAATACCATACCCAGTGCTAAATCATATTAAATATTATGAACGTAAGTTCATAAAGTATATTATATGATAATATATGAAATTAATATCTACTTGTAATAATCTAAATCTAATAACGTTCATAATATATGATATTAATATCTACTTGACAAAACTATTGGAGAACTTATTATTTCATGCGATGATCAAATTATAAACTACCTAAAACATTTATGTATAACTAATTTAAAAGTTGGAAACAAAATAAAGTGTATAATATATAACTAATTGCAGCACAATAAACAATGCATAACAATGTCCATGACGTAACAATTTCCGCGAAAACAAAAGCAATTTGTAAAGCCAACCGTGAAAATACATTTATTGTGTAGAATGCTGCATGCTGGTGCGCAGTACATTTCATCAAACTGACGAAACAGTCGTAACTACATTTTGCAACAGTTTAGACTTTCAGTAAATTACTGACTGTACAAATGAACACGTATAAATCTATATTAATCTATACTAATATTATAAAGCGGAAGAGTTTGTTTGATTGTTTGTTTGTTTGTTTGTTCTAACGCGCTTATCTCAGGAACTACTGGTCCGATCTGAAAAATTATTTTTTTGTTGGATAGCCCTTCTATCGAGGAAGGCTATAGGCTAATATAACATCACGCTACGACCAATAGAAGCAGAGCAGCAATGAGAAATGTAGCAAAAACGGGGAAAATTTACGCAGATTTAGCTAGTATCTATATACTAATATTGTAAAGCGGAAGAGTTTGTTTGTTTGTTTAAACGCGCTACTTGTAGTATATAAAGAGGTAAAGTTTGTGAGGTTGTAGGGGGTAATCTCTGGATCTATAGAACCAATTTTGAAAATTAATTTACCAATAGACATCACGCTACAACCAATAGGAG
The DNA here is from genome assembly GCA_945859575.2 of Herminia tarsipennalis. NCBI lineage: Eukaryota > Metazoa > Arthropoda > Insecta > Lepidoptera > Erebidae > Herminia > Herminia tarsipennalis. The sequence continues at coordinate 15,327,876 of OX243835.2, forward strand.
TGGAGCATCAATGAATAATATTGCAAAAACGACGATATTGAAATCACTTTTTATGTAAAACCTCATTAATTGTTTTTAAACTTTCGCGATTTTTAAATCCTCATTGGCAAAAACTGGGAAAAATGACGCAAACGAAGTTGCGCGGATCAGCTAAAAGGTACACAATAAACATGACTGACTGATATTTTGAAAACATACATTTATAAGGATGTACGTTTTCAAAATGTCACAATATTTCTCTAGTCGATATTTCAATTCATGTCAAAATTATTTGCTCGGTTTTTAAAAAGTAAACGTAGCACAGAGGGGAATCAACATTACTTTAAATTAAGTATTTAGAGATAGGTACCGTTATTTACATAATCATTTTTTATATTATTGGCAGGTGACAGCGGATGAATCTACAGATCTAACGAGTCACTAATGCGTCACAGACAACTCATTAGGTAGGTACCTATCCTCGTGTAAATTGCATTAATGAGTTGAAAAAAAAAACAATATTTAAATACGTTGGAAATACACAATAGAATTCACAAAAGCATTAAATTATAGTAGGTAATTATAGCCGTTGCTAAAACGAAACATGGTTTATGTCACTCTTTAATTTTATTTTTTCTAGAAAACAATGTACTAGCAAAATGATTCACTTCACGTACACCTCATTATTCATAAAGGATTATAAGACAATTTGATAAAAAAAAACAAAGGGGCATTGCTGGCTGGAGCTTAATCTAGAACTAATCAATTCATTATAATAATTAATCTTCAGTTGCTAAAAAACGGTCTAATTGCGATTCAATGGAATCTCTGGCTGGAATAATAATAATAATATCTTGGGACAACTCACACAAAGCTATCTGATCCCAAACTAAGCAGAGCTTGTACTATGGCAACCAGACAACCGATAAACATACTTATATATTTCTAAATACATACATATTATAGATAAATAACACCCAGACACAGAATAAACCATCATGCTCATCACACAAAGTTTTATCCTGGGTGGGGATCGAACCCACGACCTCTTGTGTAGCAGTCGGATACACTCCCACCGCGCCACAGAGGAATGACCCATTAGCAGTCATGTATTGGTCCTCAAACTATTATCACATGAACATTACTATAGTTAACCGATATAACCAACCAATGAAGTTACTTATTGGTAGAATACATTGAATTATATCGAGTTACTAGCTAACCCGCGCAACTTCGTATGCGTCAATTTTTCCCGTTTTTGCAACATTTCTCATTGCTGCTCCGCTCCTATTGGTCGTAGCGTGATGTTATATAGCCTGCCTCGATAAATAGGCTATTTAACAGTGAAATAATTTCTCAAATCGAATAAGTAGTTCCTGAGATTACTGCGTTCAAACAAACAAACAAACTCTTCAGCTTTATAATATTAGTATAGATATCTATGTATTGTAAGCACTTTTATAGAAATACCAAATGGCATCGTCCGTTAGACATGTGATGGTGCCGAGTCTAAAAATTGTTTACATGAAAACGTAAGAAAAGAAAAATTGTGGTTGATATATTTCTGTATTTCTTTGTCAGTGTTTAGGCACCTGTCCCAGTAAAGGCGTGTAGCGATTTTATCGCTCAAGAAACGTACAATAGATGTATATTGTAGATCCCGTCCGTGTAAACAAAAGAGATGCAATAGGTATGGATCGAGTACTCGCCGGCCATTGTGAACGGTCAACGACCAACTATTAACATCTGTATCTCTTTTGTTTACATGGGATCTACTTAAGTATGTGCGTTTCTTGAGCAATAAAATCGCTACTCGCTTTCTCGCCGTTGATGGGACAAATGCCTTTAGCTTTACCAATAGTATGGTATTTCTAAAAATATTGAATACCCACAATAGTTTTTAATATACAAGTGTGAATGTAATTAACAATATTCCTATCACAGATATGACCGTCAAGGTATAATTACTTATCAGTATCATGCTAATGGTACCTACTATATATCACTAACGATTTACTGTAAATAGATATTTTTAGTATGTATATCTAATATATTATGATATGACAAAGCACATGTACCGTTCTTGTTTTGGATCATTTGTCTTTTATATATTCCCTTTATTTGCTATGAGGTAAATCGAATCAGAGAAAAATTTATACCTAGGTAGGTATTACAATAACTTTTAATAAAAGCAGATAGCTAATTAGATATATTATCGGATAGTGTCCCGATTTATCTATATTATTTTAGATACGACGTATGATTATGTACAATTCGACGAAAAACCATCAAATCTTGGAAATAAATATCTCCTCGTAATTATCAATTTAACAAAAGAGTTCTAAACATTAAACAGATAAATGACGTCACTTCTCACAATCTACCAGAAATGAGTCAATATGTTTCGATAGGATAACATTCTTAAAAGGGCAAAGCACTGGAGGATGTTCATATATCTACATACATAAAAACAAGAAATGGGCCAACCAGTCGGTCACAAAAGATAACAAAAAGCATAGTCGATTTTGCCGACGAGTCGGTAGACCTCTATTAAGAAATATCATGACGCAGGTCGTTATCGTATCCCGGCTACTTAGCCAAGATACGCTAACGATAGAGTCCCTCGTTCAGGGACTTCTTTGTCATCGCTTGATGACAAAGAAGTAAGAACGATACCCATTCATATCAGATTTCAATATAACATACGGGTGGTATGTAGTCACGTTATAAGTATACAGAGTATGGCGTTCTTAAAAAACGAAGGAAGTAGATGAATGACTTCGCAGAGATACCAGTGTCATCAGGCCTTTATGAGTTTGTGCAGAGTTTATGTTAATTAATACATTACTAAGCAGTAAACACTACTTTGTTCTACAATAGCATTACAATATTAATAAGCAAATATTACAATGGTCGTCCACACTCCTTACCTTAACTAGAATCCTTTTCATCTGTACATCGTTGGTTGTTGTGGGTATCCACCTGGATATTCGCCTGGGTAGCCCCCGGGGTAACCGCCTGGGGGTGGGTAGCCACCGGGTTGTGGGTGTGGGTAGCCATGAGGAGGTGGATACGGGTAGCCGGGTGGTGGTGGCGGTTGTTCGACGACCATGGGCGGTTGATGTATTACGGTTACTTGTTGAGGTGGGGGCTGTTGCTGACCACACGCGTTCGGGCACAAGCAAGGCACCAGGCAGCAGGCACTTAGCGCCAAACAGCAAGGATTGCAGCAGACATCACAGTCGCCGCAGTCAAACGACAAACAGAGACCCATTTTCTCCAAAAACTAGAACGGACAGCAAGATATTAGCCACGATCCTCACTGAACACTATCGACCGATTGTTTCTTACAAAATGGCGGATATTTATCACAATTTTGTTATCAGGTATTGTTATCTAGTATATCTTTAGTCAAACGTTACTCATACTGTAGGTACACTGAGTGTGAATGTCAAAACTATGTAAGGTTGAGTGTTACGAATCCAGTAATATAAATATATTTAAATAAGATAACATAATCGAACTTATATTAGGTTTTTCCTAAAATAAATATACAAAATAAGATAACAGAGGATCACTATCATAATTAAACTAAAACTGTATTAGCTTTTAACACATTTCTATACCTAAGAGACAGAGATAATAAAATTCAGTTTAAATGTACCCAAAGAAAACTTATGTTTTAGTCAATTCTGGCCGAATTCTTACTAATTAGAAGAGTCTCTACATGTGATCTAATATATTTTTATATAAAAATACATACATAATATAGGAACCTAATTTTACTTTATTTATCATCATTCTGTATACCTGGTTTTTTTTTTCCTTTTCTGCTAAACCATGTTTGTCATTATGGTTTATTTTTTAGCACCCTATATTTTTAAGATATTGAAGGAAGCACCTGTCATCTACACTCAGTGGTATACCAGTAGGTATGATCGGTCAAGAAAGTGGTCTTTCAGTTTTGACAAAGCTTCCTTTGTAACCAAAATAGAGTTAAGGTTGAAATTAGTAACTGCCTGTAGGGAAGGGTAAGGGAAAATAAACCTTGTTGTTTCGGACGTGCACATTAATTTCAACCGTAGGGTGATAGACCATATGTTTGGCCGACTGTACATTTACGCACGGATCAACAAGGAATTTTTAATAGTGCTTGTGTTTTAAGTTTTAACAACCAGCCTAATCTGGACTATGTTACTAGATCTAAAATTTTTCCATCCCTTATCCCCTTTTCTATCTTTCAATAATGCAATTATTGTATTTGTAAAGTTATTGGCAAGAAATGCCTATAAAAAATACTTCAATATCTCTAATGTTCGCATGCCCGACCCATTTCGCCCCACATAAACAAATACATGAGTATTCCTGGTTTACACAGCTGTTAATCGTTTTAGCCACATCGTTAGTGTAGAGTTATAACAATCTTGTTCTTTTTATGTGATACTAGCTTTTGCCCGCGGCTTCATTCGCATTAAGTTAACTTATAGTAAAGCTAGCTACCTTTCTTGTCCCTTAGAGATCCCCAGAGAAATCTTTCTTTAAAATTTCAGCTTTCTACGTCCATGGGTTTAAACTGAACAGTAATGAGCGAGTGAATTAATGAGTCATGGTTTTTTCTATAATATTCACATTTAGATATGTTACAAAGAATTTAAATAAAACACTAAATACTTCTAATGTATGTGACGTTTGCCAATAAAATTTACTAGCTGTCTGACCCGGCTCCGCACTGGTGTCATATCGTAGTTTTTTATACCCTGAGTTAAATTATTGTAATTTTTCGTAGGTATCTTTATTTTATTTTTTGACAATAAAATATAGCATACTTTACTCCCACATTATGTAGGTAATGGTGAAAGAATTTTTAAAATCGATCCAGTAGTTTTTAAATTTATTCGTTACATACAAAAATACAAATCTTTCCTCTTTACAATATTAGTGCAGATGTAGATTTATTCTATGACCAGCTGTATATTTATAGGCAACTAGCTTTCGCCCGCGGCTCCGCCCGTGTGGATGTCGAGTAAAGCGATAAAAATCCATCTAATCCAATCCAATCCATCCTATGTCCTTCCCCGGGATTGAGACTTAACCATACCAAATTTCATCTAAATCGGTTAAGCTGTTTAAGCGTGAAAAGGTAACAAATAGAAAGACAGACAGAGTTACTTTGGCATATTATTAGTATGGATAGTTGACACGCCCCTGCAACCTACTCTAAAGATTAATTTACACGATGCAAGTTTTTTGCTAGTCGCATGCTATTAAATTAAAGCATTTAAATCTTGCATGGTCTAAACCAAAACAAGTCTTTAATTTATTATATTCAATCATTGCTTTTGAATGTATGTACAAGAAAATAGCATTGCTTAAAGGAAGAGTAATTATATCGCAGTATACCTATGCCTACTTAAATATCAATTCTATACGATACCTATGGAGGAAATTCAGAAAATAAATACCTTACTAACGATAAACTATCAATGGCCAGCCATTAGAGAAATTATTACACACGTTTGATAAAGACACAGGTACTAAGAGACGACTCTAATAACTTGGAACAACTTTGAACTCTATTGCGCAAAGTTTAAAGTATAAATTAGGTATCTACATCACTTTCATTAGTAAATCCTCACGTGTATTCTATTATTTGAATAATATTCACATCTATTAGTTAATTGGTACATTTAGTAAACTACACCAAAATATATTTAGGTAGTTGTCTCTACTAAAAGTGCGTAACTAGAATTCTCTATTTTGACGTAGATACTTATGTACCTACTTAATTACCTAGCACCAGCTTTACAACTTTTTTTTTTTTTTTTTTTCTTTTTGTAATCTGCGATCAGTCGCTAGACTATAATCAGATTTTTTGAGTGATATCTGACATTGAAAGCGACGAGGCCAGCGCCTCGTCTGCCTTATCACCACACATCTTTCCTTTTCAGTCTCTTCGGTGTCAGTGATGGTTCTAAAAGTTGTTTTGCCAAAATATTGGGATGCTCTGATAAACTTTGTGCATATATAGTTTTAAATCTCTCGATCTCAAATTGGACTGTGGGCACTTTCAGGTATTCGTGAATCTCTTTTGTTGTGGCAAACCATGGGGCACTTGTGATAGTGCGGAGAATATTGTTTTGTACTCTCTGAAGGCACAAGATGTTGCTTTTACTGGCGGTGCCCCATAGGGGAATACCGTAGGTCCAAACTGGCTTTAAGACTGTGTTGTAGATCAAGAGCTTGTTATCAACAGACAAGGTGGAATTTCTGCCGATTAGCCAGGACAAGTTTCTGACTTTGTGGTTAATTTCATCTCTTTTCTTCCGTATGTGATGGATCCAAGTGAGCCTCCTATCCAAGTAAAAACCCAAGTACTTTACAAACTCTGCATCTGGCAATGGATGATCTCCGAGTTTAACTGGTGGGCAGTTTGCTCTCCGTAGAGTGAACGTAATATGTTGAGATTTTCGTGCACTTGCTCTGATTCCCCACTTTTTCAACCACAGGTGTGTTTCATCGAGTAATTTTTGGAGTTTATTACTGGCTTCAACTGGATCCTCATCACTGGCAAGATAAGCTACGTCATCAGCGTAAGTTGCCACAGTGACTTTTTTAGATACAGGTAGGTCGGAAGTAAATATGTTATATAACACAGGTCCAAGTACAGATCCCTGAGGCACCCCAGCTTCAATTTTGCGTAGCGTAGATCTAGCGTCTCTCTGTTTTATCTGAAAATATCTGTCTTCAAGATAGGATTTGATAATACAATACAGGGAGTGTGGCAGTTTTGCTTTCACTTTGCATAGCAGACCTTTGTGCCAGACTCTGTCGAAAGCTTGCTGTACGTCTAGGAATGCCGCTGAGCAGTACAGTTTTCTCTCATAGCAGTGTCTGATTTCGCGGTGGACTCGTTGCATTTGCTCGACGGTAGAGTGCTTATGACGAAACCCAAACTGGTGATCAGGAATGATATCGCAGCTATTCATGTGCTCCTTTAGCCGGGTTGCAAAGATTTTCTCCCATAGTTTTGATAAGACTGGGGTGAGGCTGATTGGGCGGTATGATGAAGCTTCGTGCGGCTGTTTTCCCGGTTTATGAATCATTATTATTTGAGATATTTTCCAGAGGTTTGGGAAATGAGATGTTCTTAAAATTGCATTGAAGAGTGAGGCGATTAGTGTTACGCATTTTCTAGGTAATTTCTTAAGGACCGTGGGAGTAATAAGATCGAAACCTGGGGCCTTATTGAGATCTAAACCTCTAATTTCTTCAGCCACTTCTTTTGGTGAGGTCGGTCTGATCGGTAGGGACATCTGGAAGTCCTGTCTAAGTATTGCATCTACTTCAGATTCATAGCCACCAACTTCGTTTGGCCTAAATACGTACTCCAAATGATCTGCAAAACAACCGCTTTTTCATCATCTGTTCTTGCCCATGATGTAGGAGTTCTGAGAGGGTGTAGGTGTTGTTGCGACGTACCAGTAGCTTTCGTAGCTTTCCAGAGAGAAGATTTACCCTTACCCAGTGGTGACATGCTTTCTAAGGTTTTTCGGAACCTTACATTAGCAGTATTTTGGAGAAGCGATTTCAGTTGCTTGGCAGCTAAATTGAATGCAGTTTTATCTGCTGGGAGCTGAGATTGGTGCCAGATTCTTCTTAATCGTCGTTTTTCAGTGAGTTTTGCTTTTATGTCATCTGATTGTGGTGAGATCATAGGCGGCTTTACAACTGGATTTAAATTTAAATATTCTTATTTTAAAATATTTTGAAGTAGGTGTCAAATGAAACATTTATAACAACTATTTCAAAGCACCTACTTCAAAAGTATAAACGAGTTATCGTTTGGTTCGTAATAGAATAAAATACGGATATATGTATAAATTTAAAAAAAATCTAATTCGACTCGCAGAAATTGAAAAGTTACAGACCAATAACTGAAAAATAAAAAAACAGATCGAAGCATGTCAGACCATACTCAGTGGGGTTCCTGAGCCGTTGCCATATGAAAAAATCCGAATAATTGTAGTTTGTACCTACCAATAGAAGAGCGACTGTTCATGGCACTTACCCCCTTTTATTTCGAAACGCCGTTTTTAGGCAACTCAATGACAGTATATCCCATCATGTCCGAAATAATTTTAGTTATTGAAGTTGTCAAAAATATTTTTTTCAGCTTCTGTTACATGTATGGAGTGCCCCTTTACCCCCTCCCCCCCTTACCCCTAAAAATACTTATTTTTTTTTATTTAGCAATCAAACTAAGTAGTGGCTAGTTTGACAGATGATTTCTAAAAAAAGTTCTATCTCCCGGAAATGTAGGACTAATGTTTATAATTTTCTCAAAGGACTGAAAATACTGCTGAAAGCGGGAGCCACCCCCGCTTTAACAAAAACAATTATTTTAACATATTAGGAATATGAAAAGTAAATTAAATTAATAAAATAAAAATAATAAAACTAATTGAAAAATCACCATGAAAAAAAATGTGGCCGTGGATTATGATTAATTAATCTATCCCCGTGCCTGTGCTTGATTGTTTTTATTTTTTTTTTTCATTTTTTTTTTCAGAATTATGTGTTTAAATAATTGTTGTTGATAAAGCAGGTGTCGCTTGCCCAAGCCAGAGATTCCGTTTTTTGGCCGTATTTTCACTCTGAGAAAATTATGAATATTGGTCTTACAGTTCCGGGAGATATTGTTTTTTTAGGAAATTTCCTTGTCTTTTTTAATCTTTTCAAAAAAATCAAACTCCTTTTTGATTTTTCAGTCAATTGTCTGTAATTTTGTCAACTTTTGCGAGTGGAACTTGATTTTTTTCAAAATCATCTGCATTCTATTGCGTCATGACATTTTGTTCATAGTTTTCGAAGTCTGAAGAAAGTTGAGCTTAAAAGCACTTTTGTCTAAAATTAATTGTCGCGAGTCGAGCTCATATTTTGTAGCATAGATTATATTACATAATTATGAGCACTTGATTGTGTGGTGCATAGTACACTTCTGCTGAAACTTAGGCATTACGGCATCTTAGTAAGCGAATGCAGTATGTTGACATAAACGAAATAAGGTCGTGTGGATCAACAGTAAATATGGGCGTGCCACAAGGATCAATTGTGGGTCCTTTTCTATTTTTGGTGTATATAAACGATCTGCCATTTTTTACTAGTAACTTATGCGATATTGTTCTATTGACTGATGACACTTCTATTATATTCGAAACCAATCGTAAAAATGATTACTCTGGTGAAGGTCCAGCAGGTCCTTAGTATTAGTTCTTGACTGGTTTACATCAAATAACTTACTTTTAAATTCTAAAAAAACCAAATGTATTAAATTTAGTTTGCCAAATGTAAGAAATATCAGTACAAATCTTGTTTTAAACAATGAAGTTATTAATTCTGTCGAGTCAACGGTTTTTTTGGGAATTACTTTATAGTAAGTTACAGTGGGGCGCCCAAATATAATATCTCGCAGGGAAACTCAGTTCTGCAGCATATGCTGTCAGCAAAGTCAGACAGCTTAAGGATGTGGAAACAGCAAGACTAGTTTATTTCGGTTATTTCCACAGCGTCATGTCGTACGGCATACTGCTTTGGGGCAAGGCGGCCGATATTCAAATAATTTTTATTTTTCAAAAACGTGCATTTTTTAAACTAGGTGATTTACAAACTAGGTGCACGAGTTTTCTTTAGAGAAAAGTTTGAAGAGATAGGTATTATGACAGTTGCATCTCAGTATATATTTGCAAACATTATGTTTGTTAAACAAAATATGCATATATATCACAAAAATAGTGACGTTCACCCAGTAAACACGAGAAATAAGCACAAATTAGAAGGTCAATAAAAACCATAAAAACTAATAATTAATTTATGGGTCTTTCTGTGAGAATATTTAACAAGATACCAGCTAGTATTATAAGTCTATCAGTGATTAAGTTTAAAAATTAAATCAAAAATCATCTCATATGTAAAGGTTATTATACAATGGATGAATATTTAAATGATAAAGAAAAATGGATCTAGTTGCTTGCTCCTTGTTACCTTATTATGCTTAGATGAATTTTGTTGTCACTTTGTTGAATTAAAATTTTGTTAGTGTTTTTAATCGATTAAACATATTTAACCGTTTTCGTAAGTAATTTTAGGGTCGCATCTCTATGACATGCGCGAAAGTGATATGACCCTAACTTCAAACCGGCCGAGTTACCTACGTTGATCCAAATGTAATACTGTAAATAGTAGTGACCCACATGGGCTCCCCCCCCCCCGTCTTCCCGTTAACCCGCTCTTGAATAATATCTTTTGAGGAGGTATCTTATCAGAATATTATTTTATAAATTAATATTTCTAAGTAGGAGCTAATGCCCATATTATCATGCATGAGTCATTAAATAAGTCGAATCATTATATTCTCACAAGTAGAAGTCACAAGCGCGATCACATGATACTTCAGCTGATAAAATGTTTACATTATAATTCAAAAGTGGACGACCTGATATTTTGTTAGTATATTAGTACTATGTTAGTAATTAGACAAGTACATACTTCTATACCAAAATATACAAAATATGCGAACACTTACCTAATAAACGGTATTTTAAATAAGCATAACACTGTCTCGAACACGATATTATCACAGGTAATAATGTAAAAAGTGAATGAATCAGTCGTTCGTTTATTGTGGTCGGTAGACTGACGCGACGGACGAAGGTATGACGCGACGGCTGCGCATTGACGAACTGAAGCAAATACTAACCCTATCTCTTTCACACTTAGGCGAAAATTTTACGGAAAACTGAGAGAGAAAACTACTCTTGGGAAATGAGAGCAATGGTACTCAGCCTTGTACGTAGGTGTTGTAGCTGCCGCGGCCGTTTACGTGTAGGAAAAACCGGGCGAGTCACTCTTCGTGTTTCAAATAAGGTGCATGTCCTTTACAATTCAAGGTCTTTTTAAACAAAACTTAGTAATATATGGATCGATAAAGTTTTAAATAGTCCTTCAAGTATGCGAACCTATTGTACTCTAGGGGCATATACTCGTATAAATACTGGTAATAGACGTGTAAAACGCGAATGTATGCACAATTTTCTAATAAAAAAACTTGATCAACAACATGGGTGTTGTTTTTTAATTTTTATTTTTCATATATGGCCATGAATTTAAATGAACGCAATGTTGTTTTTAAACTAGTCTGTTATGAATACTTTAATACGAAACTGTTTATTGGCTATTGTAATGTATACTTATATTTTCTCACATATTCCTACCTGCACTTAGCAGGGCTTAAAAAGGCATACAATGGAAGTTTAAAATAAATCCTAAATGTTAATTTAGTAGGTAAGTACTTTATTATATAATGTATATCCATTGGTATTAATATTAGATCTAATCTCATACCTCTAGAATCTAGATTGCGATTATGATTACAGGTTTATTCCCTTTCCTCCGATCAGAGTTCCATTTTGTCATAATTATGTTTAATATGATAACAAAAATCTAGAAATTATGCAAAGAGTTTGAATTCGTTCTCCTTCCTTCCTTAAGTAAGTTGTATATTCTATTAAAGACAATAGGTACCTACCTAAAAATATGAATAATTCTGTGCAAAACAATAAACATCAATTGTGTACTCAGTTTCTGAATAAATATTGAGGAAAACAGTATCTCCTTTTATGAATTCGGTTAACATGGCTTAGTACCTACCTATATACTCGTATAAACAAACTTAACACATTTAACTACTAAAATAAGTTACTGTGGAAACTGTTTACCTTTTCAATTAACACAATTACGTATGTGTAATACTAAGTCAATTTACAAACGAATGCTATTTAACTATGCACCCAAAAAGGAAACCAACTAAAAGTATTAGCAACTCAATCTTTTCGATAAAAACGGACTTGGTACATAACAGTTTATTTCATAACATACGTTGTAGATAACAGCTAGTGTGCGTATTAGAAAACTGATTGGTTATGTGCCAAATATGTACCTTACACTATAGTCAATCAACCAAGCTGAACTGAAACTTCTTTGTGATTGTTACGGAAGATTGCGGTAAGTCAGGGCTTCTAAGCGCAAGGTCAATATATATATTTTTTATTATCTATAGTGTTTTGATGTTAGGTATATTCAGTGGCAGATCCACAAATATGGGAAAAGAGGTTCAAGGCTCCTCTCAAAGGTATCTGAGTGATATAGAGTAGGAATGTGTGCATTTAGCTATTTAGGTATATCGATAAACATTAACCTCAGCGGATAACAACCTATCCCTTACCAAAATCCTATACCTAAGTATAGTATTATATTATCTGTGACCTAAGTAAAGATTCTGCGTGATAATTTATGGCCATTTTTTACTTTCTTTTGCATAATTCATATAAATTCTTTAAGTAGCAGTAAATTGGCCAATATTTAAGGACATAAAGTTTTTACATTGTAAGTGGATATATGTATAATACGAGTATGTTGTGCCCATTAAGGTTGATTTTGTTATAATCCAATCTCGTGTACTCTTCTTTTAATATTTTTGACCTCTTGTTTTTGCATCAGTCCTCTAATATGGTGATAATATGATGGTAGCAGCACCTTACCTGCATATACAGTTTATAATCAAAGAAACATTGCATAATTGTATACATTGGTAATTTGAAAAGAGTTTTTATTGCCTGTTCTTTTCTCCGGCTATATTTAGTTGTTTCTCCTTGGAAGATTATTTTCCCTCAAAGATCAACAACATATTTAGTAGTTTCTCCTTGGAAGATTATTTTTCCTCAAAGATCAACAACATATTTAGTAGTTTCTCCTTGGAAGATTATTTTCCCTCAAAGATCAACAACATATTTAGTAGTTTCACCTTGGAAGATTATTTTCCCTCAAAGATCAACAACATATTTAGTAGTTTCTCCTTGGAAGATTATTTTTCCTCACAGATCAACAACATATTTAGTAGTTTCTCCTTGGAAGATTATTTTCCCTCAAAGATCAACAACATATTTAGTAGTTTCTCCTTGGAAGATTATTTTCCCTCAAAGACCAACAACATATTTAGTAGTTTCTCCTTGGAAGATTATTTTCCCTCAAAGATCAACAACATATTTAGTAGTTTCTCCTTGGAAGATTATTTGCCCTCAAAGATCAACAACATATTTAGTAGTTTCTCCTTGGAAGATTATTTGCCCTCAAAGATCAACAACATATTTAGTAGTTTCTCCTTGGAAGATTATTTTCCCTCAAAGATCAACAACATATTTAGTAGTGAAGATCAACAACATATTTAGTCCTTGGAAGATTATTTTCACTCAAAGATCAACAACATATTTAGTAGTTTCTCCTTGGAAGATTGTTTTCCATAAAAGACAATATTATTTGCATCTTTTTTTTTTTAAATTACTAGCTGTTTGGGTCACACATAATAGCAATCTTCTAAACCCCCAAAGCTAAATTCCTAGTATTTGGAGTGGGTTCACGTTAGTAGTATATTGGGTAGAATTTAAGCCTGTGACCTTTCGATTAACCATTAGGTTAATGGGTAGGGCATCGTACTCGCAATCGCACCGCCGCTTTATATGAATCTTTTATCTGTATATGAAAACTCTAAAATAATTCATAAAATGTATGGTTTTGTATTGGTAGTTTGAATTTGTGTAATTTTTAAGTAGGCACCACTCTTTGCTTACTTACAAAAGGTAAAAAAGATTATAGTAAAAAGACGCAATGGATTGTGGAAAACTAGTGAAAACCAAATAGATACTAGTATTATAACACTTAATACTTTATTTATTTATTTATTTTATTTATTTACAACAAAATACTTACGTCTACCATTACAGATTTTAATAATCTAATGCGGTACACGCAGACAATTTATAATATAAAATAATAATCATTAAATCATCTATAACTAAGTACATGATAGGTGACCCTAGTGAATTCGCTCAGTGAACAAGAAAATACGTCAATGACATCGGCCACTGCATTAAACGAACGAAACGCCCGCGAGAGCGGCGCCCTCTGCAGCAGGTTGGTACGCGCGCGGGGCACCGCCAGCAACTGTGGCTTTCGCCGCCGCCCCGCGTAATGGTTAGGAACACAAAAGCTAATCTGCGACAAAATCGGTGGATTTTGTATCCTACCACGTAACACCATAAATAAATAGATCACTAGTGCTACTTCACGTCTCACTTCTAACTTATAATATCCTATCATTCCAAGAATAAACAAGGACGGATATAACAACGGGTACCCAGGGTATACTCCATACAGCTTTGTATACATAAATCGTATATACTTATTCTGTATCCGTTCAACCATTGATGAGTATTTCGCTTCACTAGGACTCCATATAACCGCATTATATTCGAGATGACTCCTCACAAGTGCCTCATATAAAGCCTTTAACGCACAGATGTTTGTGAATTCATTCGCCTGACGTAAAACAAATCCAAGATTTCGGTATGCCTTTTTACAAATATCTGAGATGTGTTTCCGGAAATGTAAGTCACTGGTGAAACGTATACCTAAGTCTCTTACCTCGTCTACACGTTGCAACGGCTCGCCGTCCATACTGTACTGGTAGAGTATTGGACTAAGTGTACGTCTGAATGAAAGTACCGAGCATTTAGAAACATTAAAGAATAATTTATTATCGTGGCTCCATCTAACAACCCTGTCTAAGTCCTGCTGTAATGAATAGCAACTAACTAAATACTTCTTCTACTAGCACTTATTCTTCTTTCTCTTACACCTTTTCTTCTCATTAACCTTTATATTTAGAACTGACGTTTAACTTTACGCCATTCTGTTTACAATACAGTATCGAGTGTTACCTATATATAATGTCTGAATAAATAAATAATAATTGCCGCAAGACAAATTGTCAATGAATAATTCGTTATTACGATTAGTACTTAGTTTTATCGACCTCATAGGTATATAACTTTTGCATTTTGTTCCATATTACATTGAGTAGGTAGGTATTTTTATTCATCACCTATTATAACGTTCGCACTAGTGAAACGCGTACCTTTTTTATGGGTCAGGCTACACGCAGCGACTTGCATGCGCAAACAGATTGTGCCAATTTTTGACGCTGCGTGTAGCCGGACTCCAACGCCAACACACAATCTTATTTGCACAAACCGGTTTATGCAAACGTTACCGTCTTCACGTACTAAATTGCATTGTGCCATTTATTTTTGTACAAAGTAGCGGTTTGTGCAAGTCATTTGTGCGATATACAGTTTTTCCGGCTTAAGTACATGCTTTCTTGTACATACAAGAGCTTGTGCAAGTAAGATGAGTAAGACTTGTAGGATAATCTTATAATCCCTAGCCTAAAACCTATTTTTGTTTTAGAATAATGTCGTTTTCCAAACGATATTACTTAATTTTGAAAAGCTATATAATTTTGTTTCGTAATTAAATCCTAGTAAAAGTGCCTAGTATATTAATTAGGGCAATATGTTTTACAAACTCAAAAAATCAAGTTCATAAAACCAAATCTATAATTGATTTGAAAAAAAAGAGGTAGCAGTCCCAAGTTGCAGGGTACAATACACAATAATAATAATAATAATATCTTGGTACAACTCACACAACGTCATCTGATCCCAAACAAAGCAGAGCTTGTACTATGGAAACCAGACAACTGATAAACATTCTTATATATTTCTAAATACATACATATTATAGATAAATAACACCCAGACACAGAATAAACCATCGTGTTCGAACCCACGATCTCCTGCGTAGCAGTCGGATACACTCCCACCGCGCCACAGAGGCAGTCAATAGTTTTTCCATAGAACCAGTCAGCCAATGCACAAATATCTCACCTCCATACTCATACATATCTCACTACCATTTCTTGAAATAGTTACACTAACCAGGGATTGTCGTTGGGTACATTTTCATGGTGTACACAGCGACAATCGCCACTTGGTGACATATAGCCTTTAAGTTGAAGTATCTAACGGGCCTCTACATGTTGGCTTCGACCCCACGCATGCCTCTCATATGGGACCGGAACCGTATAGTCCCGTGTAATGGAAAGACGTACATAATAATAACAAACATCAGCTATATCATCATCGACATCGACTATCCTAGTTCCTAGTTTTACATGTTTATATATATATAAAATTAACTTCAGGCGCCTATGCTTAGGAAAGTACTCCTACGTTAAAACAACCCGCAATAAAACACGGTGCATAGTATAACTATAAAGTCCACATTAATATTATATATGTACTTGCCTTTTTAGCTATATGCGTAGTATGTCATCTAAATAGATAAGTAGTATCAATCTACTTAGATTAAATAACTACTACCCACATAAACTCTTATAAACTTACATCAATACAACATCAATCACTAATGACAAAACATTTAGAAGGTCCACTAAAGCCGTCTTAATTTAACAATGTTTTTGTTTTGCCAAAGTCATAAATTTCAATACTGACCATAAATATTTGTTGCAGATTTTTACGGCGTATAATCATCTGCACAATCACTTACCAGTGACTAAGTCTCTGTAATCCAACTAATCTAGATAGCTTATCGCTAGATTGCGTCACACTCAATCAATGCCGAAACTGAGACAGCAGCTCACTCTAGTACGATAACCGACCAAAGTATACACAAAATGTGAAAAATAAAACAAAAGTGATGTCTGAAAACGACCTTACAGAAATTACTGAGGACACAATAAGACCTTACGTAAAAGCGGCTACAGCTGACGAAGCTAAAAACAAGAAGAATAAATATCTGAAAAAAAGGAATAAAGAAGATGATAAGGAAAAGAAAAACCGAAGATTTGCGAGTTTACAAAGAGCGCTGATCCCGAATCCGTTTGGAAGGCTTCGGCATAGCTTTCGAAAGTTAAACTGTTTCACGACCGACAAGGAAGAAGAGCTACCAATGATGGAAGTACCACGACACAAAAGTATAGACATCGGCGTAGGGATAGCTCGGCGAGTCTCGCTTTTCCTGTTTACAAGAAGGACAGTGTGCGTACATCCATATCATCCATTTACTCCAGAACAAACAACAAGGAAAATCTATGTTTTTCACGACACGCATAATAAATAAGTGCGGTAAGACTAAGTAGTTTGCCGCAAATATTGTATTATCCATTGTTTGTTATGCACTAATTGTGGTACAGGCTGATTAATTGATTGAATTGTTTAAATTGTTTAAACCTATAGAAATAAACATTTACAATAAATTAAAGTCCACAGAAAAATTACTAAATGCTTTGTTACATAACAAATCAATACCAACCCAATCACCTTGTACTTACAAGACTAAGATATAATCGAATTTTATCAAAAAATTCGATTATAGATTTAACTATCAACAGGAAAATACGTTTCGGTATTCGATTTCAAGGCAAAATGTTGTATCTAAGCTAGCTACAGTAGGTAGAAGAATAATAGTTTATTATTGTTTAACGAAAGACTGAAGATATAATAAATCATTTACTTATAAAATTATAGAAGATGTCTTATTAAGGGTTTGAATATGAGGCAAAGGCAATTTCAAATTTAAATATGTTACAATTAATAGTGGTTAGAGAAGTAAGGCTGTACTTGTTGTTGGACCATTCCCCCTTTTAAATTTGTATAAATAAATATTTGAATACATATTACACGACATGACGTCTTTTAATTATACCCTATATGTAAAGAATTCAAAAATATGTATATATTTTTCACTTTATAAAGTGTTATTATAGACTTACTGAAATGCCTTTATTCAGATTTTGTAATGCGCTTATTACACTACACTAAATCAGGGACACTAAATTCTTAAAAAGTTCGGTGTGATAAGACTTAGGGCCCTAATTCTCTAACTAATTTTCAAGGCCACCTCGATTTAGGCCCTGATTCGGGTTAGTGTAATAGCCGTTTAAGGCAAAAGTAAAGGGGACAGCAACAGCCATACCTCGATTAAACATGTACGAGTAATATTAGAGTTGTTCATAATCTCAAACTATTTTATTTTTATGTAAATTTTTCTCTTTTAAAGTTTTTAAGACTAGTGTTTAATTTACTTACATAATTAATTACTTCTGTACTTAAAAGGTAGGTAGAGGTACCTAATTTGTTTATTTTTAAATTTGTAGTTTTGTACTAACCTAGATACCTATTAACTAATTATATAACATGAATATTTATTCGTTTCAATATTAAGTATTTCTTAAATGTTGGATAAATCATGATAAAAGCTCAATTTCTTAAGCTTTAAGCAACCTCAATTCCAAATTTCATCAAAATCGGCCTAGTAACTATCTTTTTATTAGCGCGTTCAAAGAAACGAAGTCTATACAAGGTTATTTTTGGTATAGTGCAAAGCTCGGACATCCCAACAAGATTTTTACTTCAAGAAGTCATATAAAAAAAAAAATGAAAACATTAAAAATCTTGTCTAAAGGTATAAGATCTTGTCTTGTCTTGTGTTTTTGCGCTATGCTGCTTATTGCGTTCCGCAGTACGTAGGTAATCCAAGGTTATTTTTAAAAAATAAGCGATGATTACATTTTACATCATATTGTAAACAGGATTTGGACGGTTACAATAATTAATTAATTCATTAATTGTAAAATATAACATTGTCCAAAAACTAACCCATTCGATTGTGTTACTGATTCTGACCAAGTTGCAGTCTATAAGTTCGTCGCAGTACCTGCCATGCTCATTGCGTCGCGTAATACGTAATCCATAGACATTATTGAAAATAAGTAAACGATTACATTTCTCATTACATTGTGACAATTTTAAAGATTTGGACTGTTGGAATGAATAATTAATTAATGAATGATTGACGAATTATTTAATTGTAAAATAAACATGGTCCAAAAACCACACTATTGGATTGTGTTACTGATTCTGAGCAAACTACTTTCAGGTTTGCACTATACCAAGAATAACGTTGTATACATTTGACGGAAAATTGTACATAGCTCGTCGCTGTAACATTTCCCATGCGTGTTCAATGGGGTTTAAGGCGGGTTACTGTATGCACAGAATGTGCGAGCCATAATCCCTACCGAATAATATCGGAGCGAAGAGGAAAAAACTCAACATTTAACTACTCCTAGGCTTTGATATCTTATAACTTTAAACGAGCAATTCCTGTTTAAATATAAATATATATATACCTATTTATATATCTGAATCTCGGCAACGGCTCCAGCGATTTACATGAACTAGTAATCCCAATTACAACCCACAATCCCACATTGATAGTTACTTTTTTTCAAGTAATAATAAATATAAATATTAATTTACTAGGTACTTTTTCAATACCTACGTTTTTAAAGAAAATAAGTAAGCAATATGTAGTAGATATCTTATCCACTAAAATACTAAACCCTAATCTAAATTCTAATTTAATCGACATTGAACTGGTGCAAAGTAAACTGCCAGCGTCGTAAATGTATCACAGGGATATAAGGATAAGAAATGATATGAGGCGAAAAGCTACAGACAAGACAGGTGATTAATACAATTTTATAAACTACGGCAAACATATTTTACCTTTGAGTTATTCCTCGAAGTGTCGACCGTATCGCTAAGGCCGAAATATTGTAATATGGTTGCAACGTCGGGCAATAGATCAAACGTAATAGGTACCCTAAAATTTATATTTACATATTGAAGACACGTAGTCTATAAAATTTTTGGTTTACCAGGTACTGACATGCGCGTCACTATCAGTAGGCATAAGTACTTAACTATTAATGTTTTGATAACAATCGTGATCTGATTGATGTTACTGCGGCCAATATCATCAGATACTAGCCAACTACGCAGGGAATATATTAATAGTTCTACGCAAACACAAGGGCACTATATTATCTCACTCTCATCGTTTGATAGTAAAGAAATCGGACAAGACCGGAGACAGATTAGGCGCAGCACCGACGACTTTACGTGCTCTCCGAGGCATGGATTGAACGTTACCACTGACTTTCAATGGATGAGAAACCGATGGGCCTAATCTCTTACGCTCGTGATGGGTTTTCATCTCACCGGACTATAAGAGTGAGGGTATAAAGTGCATTAGTGTCTGCGTACACACTTGTGATTTATAATAATATTTTGCATGACTTGAGTGGCCTGTTGGTCTAGTGGTTGGTGACACTGACTGCTAAGCCGGAGGTCGTGGGTTCGATCCCCACTCAGGATAAAACTTTGTGTGATGAGCACGATGGTTTACTCTGTGTCTGGGTGTTATTTATCTATAATATGTATTTAGAAATATATAAGTATGTTTATCAATTGTCTGGTTAAGATCTACTTAGTTTGGGATCAGATAGCGTTGTGTGAGTTGTTGTGTGATATTATTATTATTATTTGCAGCCATAACCTAAAACGGTTAGGAAAATCTATTACCATCTATCAAACGGCCCAAAACAAAGCTCTAAAAAAATTCATCATCATCATCATCATCATCAGCCTATCGCAGTCTACTGCTGGACATAGGCCTCTCCAATTGCACGCCACTTTGTTCTATCTTCGGCTTCTCGCATCCAGCTCCTGCCAGCCGTTTTGCGTATATCATCACTCCACCTGGCTTGAGGGCGTCCTACACTACGTTTGCCAAGCCGCGGTCTCCACTCAAGAACTCGTTTACCCCAACGGTTGTCGGTTCTTCGGCTTATATGGCCAGCCCACTGCCACTTCAACTTGCTAATCCGGTGGGCTATGTCGATAACTTTGGTTCTCTGCCGGATCACCTCATTTCTGATTTTGTCCCTAAGAGAAACTCCGAGCATAGCCCGTTCATAGCCCGCTGAGCGACTTTGAACTTGTGGACCAGCCGTACCGTCAGTGTCCACGTTTCGGCTCCGTATGTCATGACGGGTAGGACGCACTGATTAAAGACTTTAGTCTTTAGACATTGTGTGATCGACGATGAGAAGACTTGACGTAGCTTACCAAACGCTGCCCAACCCAACCGAATTCTCCTGTTCACCTCGTCCTCGAAGTTGTTTCTACCTAACTGCAATGACTGCCCGAGGTACACATATTTTTGAACAACTTCGAGAACGGCGCCGTGCACCGCTGTCGGTTCCGGTAGTACATGTTCATTGAACATGACCTTGGTTTTATCCAAGTTCATCCGTAGGCCGATGCGTACAGAGGAGTCAGCCAGGTCATTCAGCATCCGTTGCAGGTCCTGCAGCGTTTCCGCCATGATGACAATGTCATCTGCAAATCGCAAGTGAGAAATGTATTCACCATTGATGTTGATGCCCCGCCCTTTCCAGTGCAGCGTCTTGAACATATCCTCCATTGCATTTGTGAACAGTTTCGGGGAAATAACGTCCCCTTGCCTCACTCCTCGATGCAATGGTATAGGTTTTGTTTGCTGATTCTGTACTTGGACGGACATGGTGGCGGCTTCGTAGAGACATCTCATCACTTGGATATATCGCCAATCTACTTGGCATCGCTTCAGAGACTCCAAAACGGACCAGATTTCAATCGAGTCAAAGGCCTTCTCATAGTCCACGAATGCTAGACACAGGGGCTGATTATACTCCTGGGTCTTTTGTATAATCTGCCGCACTGTGTGTATGTGGTCTATGGTGCCATATCCGCTCCGAAATCAAGCCTGTTCCGGTGGTTGGAATTCGTCAAGTCTTCGCGCAAGACGGTTCGTGATGACTCTTGAAAACAGCTTATAGACGTGGCTTAGTAGAGAAATAGGTCGGTAGTTCTTCAGCCGGGTCTTATCTCCTTTTTTGAAGAACAAGACGACTACACTTCTACTCCACGCCTCCGGAGTTCTCCCTTCAAACAGGACAGCATTAAAAAGCTTTTGGAGCTCCCTCAGTACGGGTTTACCTCCAGCTTTTAACAGCTCTGTTGTAACGCCATCCTCTCCAGGGGCTTTTGCATTTTTCAGCTGTTTAAGAGCCAGCACGATTTCGTCAATGTTGACTTCTGGCAGGTCTTCGGTGTAGTGGCGTGTTAGAGTGGCTCTAGGACCCTCATTTTCAGGATCAGGTCGAGATGCATGCGAAGCGTATAACCGGCCATAGAAGCCTTCCACTTCGGAGAGGACTGCCGGCTTCGAAGAAACGACTTCTCCACTTGCTATGGTCAACTTCGTCAGGTGGCTTCTTCCAAGAGATTGTACGAATACTTTTGAACCCCGGTTCTGCTCGATCGCTCTTTTAATCAAAAGAGTTTTGGAGCACCGAAGGTCGTGTCGTATAAGCCTGTTGATCTCTTGGTTTAGAGCGCGCTTTTCCGACGAAGTGACGGGTGGGTTTTCACGTCGTTCCTTCATTAGCCCTAAAGTCTTTTCCGAAAGCTTTGACTTCTTGCCCTTACGCTGCATTTCACAAAATCTCGTACCTTCTTCCCTGAGTATCCGAACCACATTTACGAGCTTCTGGTTTACGTCTGTTGTGGTTTCCATGGCAGCAAATCGGTTATCCAGGTTTGACTGGAACGCTTCGGATCCTATCATGGTTTGGAGCAAAGTAGGTCGGAGCCTGGACCTCATCAGACGGGCACGTTCCGCCTTGAAGTCGATATTCAGAGAGCCTCGGACAAGTCGGTGATCACTACCGGTATTAAACCTGTTGATCACGGTGACGTCTCTGAATATATGCTTTTTGTCCGTCATGATGAAGTCGATCTCGTTTTTCGTCATAGTGTCGGGGCTTTGCTACGTCCACTTCCTTTGGGGCCGTTTCTTGAAAAAGGAGTTCATCAAGAAGAGCCCCTCCTGTTCGAGGAAGTTGACTAGCATTTGCCCCCTATGATTTCGGCTTCCAAATCCATGGGATCCTACTACCAATTCGCTGCAATTTTGTACTCCCACTTTAGCGTTGAAGTCCCCCATAACAACGTTGTAGTGGGTCTTAGTGGTGGAGTGGAGGGCCCTCGATATGTCATCGAACATATCCTCCACTTCGTCGTCTGGATGTGCCGAGGTCGGTGCGTACACTTGCACTACCTTGAGGCTATACCTCTCGGTGAGCTTGATAATGAGGTACGCTACCCTGTTCGACACGCTAGACATTTCCACAACGTTGTCAGAAAGGGACTTATTTACCAGAAACCCAACACCACCTTGAGATTTTTCGTCTCCCTCGCGGAAGTACATAAGGTGGCCTGACTCGAGGGTTATGGTGTCCTCTCCCTCTCCCATAATCGCCACGCTGGGCAGGCGGGTTGGCGATCGAAGGGCGTAGCTCTCGCATCAGTGACGCTGCTGCCCGTCACTGACCTATTATTTCAGCTACGCCTTAAATTGGGATGGTTATACCGCCACCAGCCGGTCGCCAGAGCCTCGTTCGTTGTACAGCAGGATGTACCGCGTGCAGGTGAGGTTGGCTTGGAGCGAAATATGGTGATGCGCCCCCTTACATCACAAATTAAAAAATTCAGCAGGTAGATATCAGTTGTGTAAACCAGTGTTTTATCTATAGTTAAAAATACAAACAATGGGTTTTAATCCCATAAGCTTTTAGGTATTTCATTTATTTGTATTTATACGTTATCATCATTTATTTAATCCGGCTTTGAATGAAATACCTCGTGCTTCTGTACCTTGCTTAGATATTTTTAGCAGTCTAGGTGCTATCGAGAGCCCGACGAGGCAGATATTTGAAAAAACAGTCCCCCACAAAAAAGTTAATGACGTGATATCACCACTTCTGTACTATAAGTACAGATGATCGATATTGACTCATCCAGCTTTCAGAACACTAAATAAAACTAGGGCTTAACACGAAGGCTATCCACATCTGAAACATCCTGATGATGGTATTTGGATAAGAGGTGGTTTGTGTGATTATGTGTGCGTGTGTGTGTGTGTGTGTGTGTATGTGTGTGTGTAAATAGCAATATAAATAGACTAAGTAGTTTTGTTTAAAAGCCATGGTTATCTCTCCTATATAATCGGGACAGAGGCCCATTTATTTATAACTAGCTGTCCCGCGCAACTTCGTCTGCGTAAATTTTCCCTGTTTTTGCAACATTTCTCATTGCTGCTCCGCTCCTATTAGTCGTAGCGTGATGTTATATAGCCTATAGCCTTCCTCGATAAATGGGCTATATAACAGTAAAATATTTTTTTTATCCTGATCCGTAGTTCCTGAGATTACCGCGTTCAAACAAACAAACTCTTCAGCTTTATAATATTAGTATAGATTTCCAAGCTTAAAATTACACCAACAATTTTAAGGCCATCTGCCTTAAAATGGTTGGTGTCATTATAAGCTTGGCTCTTAACAAAAATCAAAATCTTAAATCAAGACTAAAAATTATATTATTGAAGAGCAAGTATTCACAAAACCCCTGTTTTGAGTGTCTAATAAATATATTACTTATTTATATAGACTTTTAGGAAAAAAAAATAACATGGTTTATACAACCAACATGAATTATTATTATTGACCCGTTAATGTGTTGTTGGGTATCATGTTCCGATTCAATTTATGCCTTTGTTTAAATTTTAATGACGAAAAAGAAATAACTTTATTTTCTTGATAGAAGTCATAATATGGGAAAACATGTGGAGGCGGAAAATATTGTTTTGATTGTAAAGAAGCTTTATGCAAATAATGTTGACAAAAAATCTTAAAAATTTACACATTTTTCGTGAATTTTAATATTCAGTAAAAAAACATTTTTACGGATATTTTTTTATGCATTGTTAACAAAACACCTTCACACCCCATTCGGGTCGGACAGGGATTAATTTACTCCTTGTATAACATGGAGCGGGCTGGTAAATAAAGTGCGTGGATTCTTTATTATCATTATTCGAACTTGATTCAAACACAAAAATCGTGTTACTACATACTACGCGGTACCCCTTCTTTCAAAATAATCAGCTCCTAGGTAGAATGGGTAATTTTTTTTTTTTAGTCTTCATGCACAGCCTAGCCTCTACAATCCTGGCTTTGTGGACCACTAAAATCTTTTCCAAATATGAATTAGTTTATGAACTAAGGAGACTTTCCTGAACATCAAATGAAGGCTTGTAAGTTTTGACGCGAACAAAGTCGCGGGCAACAGCTAGTATTAAATCAGAAATACCCAAATCGCTAGGTATACATGTTCATCCGCATTTAACGAGTACTTATAAATAGCAAAAGTTAATGATTTGACCATGGTAAATGATGACATCGTAAATTCGTTATAAACCTCATTTACTGTAATATATGTAACAAAAAGTTTATTGTGTAGGTAACCAGAAATATGCTAACAGGTACACAATTTATGTTGATACAAAGTTATGTCCCAATTCGAACCCACAATATATTCTCACGACGACACCGAAGTAGTTTAACAAAATATAATGATCCAATCATAACTCCTAATATTATAAAGCTGAGTTTGTTTGTTTGAACGCGATAATCTCAGGAACTACTGGTCCGAATTGAAAAATAATTTTACTGTTGGGTAGCCCATGTATAGAGGAAGGCTATAGAAAATTTTAACAAACAGAGTATACGTTGGAGTCTTCTTTTAAGCAAGGAATTGCTTGTGATAGGAGACTCCGCTCTTATATTTAACAATCAAATTATGTGTGTACACATAATTTGTACAAATAACAAATTAAAGGTACCTAAGTATGGTGTCACATATTTAGGTTAACTGAAGAAGGATAACTCGAGGCGTGTCAATCTTAATGAGTGTTATGTGTGTGTGTGTGTGTGTGTGTGTGTGTGTGTGTGTGTGTGTGTGTGTTTTGAGGATTATTTCTACATATACCTACATATTAGCCCTACGACTAAGTCTTGGGGTCGGTATAAGTTAATTTTAGCTTTTAAAATATACCACTAATAGCGATATTTATCAGCGATTTAGTGATTTAGACTGTGATTAAAGAAGCGTACTTATTATAGTCTCAGTTTCTTCATAGTTTTTGGTTTTGAGCCATTTGGTAACAACGTCCTTGCATTCATGCAATTTTAATGGGTAGATTTGCAGAGCCTTGTTAGATAAGTTATATAAATGACCCGTGCCCACTTCGTTGGGCATAATGTTAATAATCCTTTTTTAGTACAGAGTGTTATGTTTTAATTTCTAACTGCCAAAAGGAGGGTTATACGTAGGTATAGTTTGTATTTGCATGCTAATACAAAATTCGAAAGTAACTCTGTCCGAAAGAAAAAAACAATTTTCTGCGGGATTTGCGATAAACGAATTCCATGAGGACCAAGTCGCGGGAAAAGTTAGTTTGGTTATGGTAATTTTAATTGTTCAAAACTTCTCTGTAAACTATATTGTATGTAATGTTATCATTTGGTAGCAAAATATATTGTCTATCAGGAGTTCCAACCCGAGATAAGCCAACATATAACTGAAACTGCCCACCAGAGAGAATGTTTGGCCTTGGGACTTGTTAATAGTGAGGGCAAAAGAGATCTTCACTGGAAACTGTAGCCTTTTAAAGGGTATGGGTAAATCAGTGGGAATCATGGGTATCCGCGGAATATAAGCCAGTTGTCCCACTGCTGGCCCTGTGAGAATGGTCGCCACGATTATATTGTCCCGTAACTCTTTTGTAAGCAGCCTTGTCCCATTACACATGTTGGGGGAGCTCAAGTTTCTTAATAGCATGATAGGAATGCCAACTTTTAACACAAGGTCGTGAGGAGGTAGGCCAGAAGGGTTCAAAGAATTTAAAAATTCTTGGGGATAGTGCACTGTATCCTCAATATTACACAGCGTATCAATAGACTTATAGTGTTTGACCTGACCGGGAATTTTCTCTAAAATGAGTTTATTTATTTCATTCACTGTATCGTTTCTGGGTGACACTATTGCCCTAGAACAAAGCCAATGATAATCTCTCTCCAATAAATTTTCAAGACCGGGATATATTGCGTCAATAAGATGTTCCAACCTGTGCAATATGTGTCCTAATGTCTTGTCAAGTTTAATGTCATAACTGTTGGTGTTAGGAGAGACAATTTTTCCTTCGCCAAGATTGAGTAGTTGACGCGGAAAGTCGTCATCGTCGTTGTCGCTCAAATGGGCTCTCATGTTTGTTCATAAATTGAGAGATGCAACCGAACTCCATAAGTGAGATGATTTTAAGCATGCTCTGATGACATCGGCGCGTGTTCCTTTTGTTACTACAGGCAGTGTTTGCCGAAAATCGCCCTCGAAAACAAAAGTAACGCCACCCATTACAGCATCAGAGTTTCTGAGGTCTTTGAGCGTTCGGTTTACTGCTTCAACATGAGCTCTATGACTCATGGTACATTCGTCCCATATAATTAAAGATGTTTCTTGTAAAAGTTTCCCGAGTGGCCCATTTTTACGTATGGGACAAACTGACTGTTGCTCTAGTGAGACTGTCAGAGGTAGCTTAAAGGTGGAGTGTGCTGTTTTCCCATCATTTAACAGAGTAGCGGCAATACCCGAAGAGGCAACGGCTAGTCCATTTCTCCCGGATTGTCTTACTTTTGCCAATACCAAATTTGCAAGAAACGTTTTGCCAGTGCCTCCCGGGGCGTCAAGAAAGAAAATTAAACGTCTGTTATTTAGCACACTGTCAATTATTGCATCAAAAGCTTGTCTCTGGTCTCTAACTAATTTCGGTGTATTTTCAATAATAAAAACTGACAACTCATTGGTATCGTACGAACGTATCAGTATTATGTCCGATGCATTGTTATGTGGCCGAATTGGAGAAGGTAAACCAAAATCATTTAAGGTTTTCTCATTTAGTTCTAAAAGTCTATTTTCTATTTGTCTATTACAAATAGAAAATAGACTTTTAGAACTAAATGAGAGACCTTCATTGTACATGTCATCATTATAGGGTAAAGTGAAATCCTGATTCTGCTGTCGTTTTCTATGTCTTATGTCATCACATAAATCGTCTTTGAAGTTTTCCCACAAACTGAGTGGTTCAGATGGGTAACAAAATAACAATATCACCACAAACAACTCCCTCAACTTCAAGGGACATTGAGAAATTGAGGCTTCTCGTAGAGTGTTTTCCCACTGGTTATCGTCTTCTAACAAACCTCTCTCACGGCAAGCAGCTTGGAATGTTTCTTTGACAACTCCGTTCACAGTTCTTAAGTCCTGAAATGAGGTGGGGCCACGTACGTGGTGAAGCAAAACTCGAAGAGAGAAACACTCCGATTGAGAAGGGTGCACACTATATACTCTTCCCAAAGCAGGATCTTTTTTATTCCAGGATGACCAGCGACATCTTCTCCGCGTTTTCTTCGGGAAAATTTGTTATTAGCCCAGGTATAATAGTGGGGAACTTCATGGTAAAGTAATGTTTTTGCGAAGTTTTAATTAGCTGGTAAAAAGTATACTCTTTGGCCGTTTTCTAAATGTACGGCCAACTGCAGAACAGTAGGGTGTCTGTCATGGAGAGGAAATTCCAACAGTCTCCAGACCGCTTCCGATGTACTTATGTATATATTCTCAACTTCATTATGAGCATTTCTCATACCAAATGTTGCCTGATCAGACCCTTTATTCACATACTTGCAGATATACTTTATAGCCTGAACGGAATGACAATACTCCACGTTTATGTGGGCGTTAAAAGTTCGAGAATTGGAGAGTACGAGTCGATCCATGTGTTGTCTATTTTAATAGTCCTTCCACGAATAGTCATAGTGGCCACCTGACCGCCGTGATCGACGTTTCGGCGTCGATAAACAGGGTACCCATCTTCTCCGGTTTGGGTATCAGTGACAAAACGGCGTGGGTATTTTTTTGAGCAAATACTATTTTTCATACACAGCGAAGTTGGATTTTGTTCTCCACACGGCCCGTGTACCATGTTCTTTGTCACAATATCAAACAACGCCGGGTCATTTTCTTTATCGGGTAGCTCTGCCACTATAATCTTGTCAATTTCGTCAGGTTGTATTTTATTTTCTAACTAAATCAACATGTGACAATGTGGTAACCTCGTTTCTGCCACTCGACACTGACCATGTGACATTTGACTTTTCCGAAAACTTCTTCTTTTGTAAATAGTTAAATAAGTTTCTTCATTTTTAGATGAAAGACCCTTGCTATTATGTCGTGTCGGTCGAAAGATCGCTGTCCAGAAAAAAGATCTTGCTTTATTTCTTCCCACTCGGGGTTGCAAGTGAAGGTAACAAATAAGTCAGGCTTTCCGTAATTTTGCACGTATGTCATAGCCTCTTGGGTTTTTTCGTGCATATAGCGCGGCGAGCCAGTGAAAGATGAGGGCAAGATAACGTGTTGACCAATATTTGCAGCGTTTACATTAGCATCTCTATTTAAAGCATCTCTTAAATGTATATAATCGTCAGCTCTTAACTTGGTTGGTTGGTTACGGGATATAAAATTCAATCTTTCTGATATAATTTTAGCCATCATGTCAACGCAGTATTGACTGAACAAATCTCGGTAATAATGTAAAGTATTGAAACGAATCTCTATGATCATAAGTCTGTGTGCATAGAACTGCATACAGGAAACTGTTTTATTTTGTGCGGAACCTTGTTGCTGTATAGTCAGATAATAGCCATCATCTCCTTTCACTGATATTGCAGGGGATCGTAAGTGCGGTGCAATTCGGACACTCTTTTTAGCTGGCCATCTTTACAATGTAGTACTATATCACGGGGTCCTTTGTCTTCATCTACTAACAGTACTGCAACTTCGTTTGTTGTAGGGGAGTTGTATCTTCCTCGATGTTGATTTTGTAGTGTGCGATCGGCGTGAATTATTAATTTTAAATTTTCGGAGGAGCAACTCCTCCGAAAATTTAAAATTAATAATTGTATTTGAAACTGCGTTTGTATTCGTTCTGGCTATTTTATACAGTCTGTAACTCATTGATCAAATCGGTTTTTAAAGTGGGGCTCATGTTTGATCGCAAAGAAAGTTGGTCCGCATCAGAAATGAAATATATCTGTAAAAAATTCGAAATTTTTGTTGAAGGAAAAAGACTACCAATTAAATGATAAACCTGGTCCTCAATCTTAAAAGTAGGCATAAAATTTCCTTCACGAATTTCTTTAGCACCGAACTTATATTTCCGTATATTATTTAAAAAATGCGTAGAGTGT
This sequence comes from Herminia tarsipennalis, assembly GCA_945859575.2. Taxonomy (NCBI): domain Eukaryota; kingdom Metazoa; phylum Arthropoda; class Insecta; order Lepidoptera; family Erebidae; genus Herminia; species Herminia tarsipennalis. Next base: position 15,357,919 of record OX243835.2, read on the forward strand.
GGATGAGCATTTGTCAAGAGACTTTTTACAGGCTCTGGTGGCTCTTCAATGTTAGGAAACTTTACCTGCAGCGCAACACATACCATTCGGTTCATCGCTCCATTTTTTTGCAAAATACTTAGGACAGGTTTTACTCATTGCTCCAATTGTTACTGCGCTAACCGAACCGAATTAAACCCGAAGCCATCGCGCGCCGTCCGCTGCTTTAGCCTTTACACTTGAGACGATGAGTTTACTTATTTTCATAAAGATTCATAATTTTTGGGAATATGACTAATAAATATGACCTAACGATTTAAATTATTTTATAAATATTAAAAATTAAATTAAATTATCTATACTAATATTAAAAAAACTACTTTTTGTAACTTAAATATAAAAATTAGACATATGCTGTCGTTGAGGTTTTTGTAGGCATTTTCAAGCTCCACATCTTTTCTCTAGAACTCAAAAATATATCTTTCATAGTTAAGGCAGCGTTCGTAAGAAACGCTTTCATTCGACCGTTTTTTCTCCGATTCACTTTGCAAAACGAACTACCACGTAAAAGCCTTTTTATTTTTCGGTTTTTTATATAACCTATGACACTCAGCAATAATGTGGCTTTCTATTGGTGAAAGAATTTTTAAAATCGGTTCAGTACATCCCGAGAATACCCCTTACAATTTAACAAATATACAAACACACAAACTTTACTTCTATATAATATTAGTATAGATTTGCTAGTCCTTCGTACTGGCATTTAGCAAACGTGGATCTAACTGTTGTAGTAGGAGCAACAGCATAATTCCTTCTCCGGTGTAGTATTACTGGGTCAAATGGGAGGGAGGAGATAGAGTTTCCTTACAGATAGTAGATCACATGTAACATAAAGGCTATGCGTCGGAAATCTATAGGGTTTAAATAGCATAACTTTTAGTAAGCATGTTTGTGTGCGTTTCAGTTCTAGAAGTTTTGTTTTTGTTGCACCTCCCCAGCATGACAGACAATATGTCAGAACCGATTGAGTTAAACTTATATAGACTTGTTTTAAGAGATCTTTTGATGCGCAGTGACGTAAGGTTTTAAAGGTCCATATTAGTTTTCTTACCCTTTTTATGGTCAATTCGATATGCGTGTGCCACGATAATAATTCCTAGGTATTTAGTATATTGTAGTCGGTTAATTGTTATACACGAACAGTCGGAATTGTGTAAGGTAGAACAACTATGGATTTTAATTTGGAATTCATTTGATGGCTGAGTGTTATTATATTTTGTAAAACAGATAAAATTAGATTTAGAGGCATTCAGTGTGAGTAGATTAATATTTAGCCAGTTTGAGATCTAGGCTAACCCATCTTCCGCTCTCTTTTTCGCTTTAAGCCATGTTACATCAGCGAAGACAATAGCAGTGTCATCCGTGTAAGGGAAAACGTTACCGTTGGCTAAGTTCATATTACTAAGATTGTTAATGTATATAAGAAACAGGGTTTGTCCGAGGACGCTGCCCTGTCCCACGCCGTAAGTAACTGTTTCCTCAGTACTTAGGTATCCCCCAATTTTTACAATTTGCTTGCGGTTACATAAGTAGGATTTTAATAATTTAAGGGGAAGGCCTCTTTCGCCAACATTTTCGAGTCTCTGCAAAAGAATGGGGACGGAAACAGTATCGAAGGCCTTTTTGAGGTTCAAGAAGACAGCTAGACACTTCCGTCCCTTATCTACATGATCGGTAATAGTAGATGTTAGTGATAAGACTGCATCCTCGGTAGATGACCCTTGCCTGAACCCAAACTGAGTTGAAGATAAAATGTTATAATTTCTTAAGTATCTTGTAAGGCGTGCGTTTAGAAGTCGCTCAAGAAACAGATGGAAGAACAGAAATTGGCCTATAGTTTGAAGGATTAGCTTCGTCTTCACTCTTATATACAGGCGTGATTAGAGCAACTTTTAAAGAAAGAAAGAAAAAGAAAGAAAATTGCCGAATTGCCCGTGCTCGAAGCATAAGTTTGTTAAGCGCGTAATTACTGGTACAGTGTGTGCACTAGCATATTTTAAGAATTTGACATGTATATTATCCCAGCCCGGTGCACTATCAGATTTAAGACCCATAAGAGTAGAATATACTTCCCCAGGGTCTGTGTCGAGTAGAACAAAGGATTAAACTTGTTGTTTGTCTGTTTTTTTGGTTCCCGTTCGCGTGGGAATACATGGATAAAAAATAGCTTAAGTCACCCGGGGTTAGTATAGCTTCACAACGATGAAAGATTTGTTTAAATCCGTCCAGTAGTTTCGGAGCCTATTCAATACAAACAAACAATCAAATCTTTCCTCTTTATAATATTAGTAAGTATAGATATAGTAATAGATATAGATATAAAGAGTGGACCAAATTGGGATATTCGTTCGTTTGGAAACAAACCACAATTGTATGAAACGATTGTAGTTTCTTCCAAATAAACGACCGGTATTAGTGAATTAACGCAGATTGGAGAGTAAAGACTGTAATATGAGCTGCAGTGATAAGCAGCAATCCAAATTACCTTTTATTTTTATCTACTAATTTAATGACTATTTCTAAAGAAGTACACAAAAAGCAGATTAAAGGTGTGTTGCCGACTGCAGGCAGGGCCGGCCCGTCCATAAAGCGAACGGAGCGGAACTGATATACCCGTCTCATTTATCTACACTAATATTATAAAGCTGAAGAGTTTGTTTGTTTGTTTGAACGAAATAATCTCAGGAACTACTGGTCCGAATTGATTTTTTTTTTCTGTTGAATAGCTCATTTATCGAGGAAGGCTAATATAACATCACGCTACTTTTAATAGGAGCGGAGCAGCAATAAAAAATGTTGTAAAAACGGTGAAAATTTACGCATATGAAATTGCGCGGTCAGGTAGTCTGTCATAAAGTCAAGAAAGGTCACAAAGAATCCCTTGTTAACTCATAGCTAAAATATTTGAAAAAGTAGAACATCAGCAACCCTATTAAGGTTGCGGCTGTAAACTACGGCAAAAAACTGTCACAGGCATGACTTGCAATCGTGAGGTCGCAGGTTCGAATCCTACCCATTAAGCAATTGAGCTTAGCTGGTCCACATTACTAGCGATCCCGTTATCCCCATAACGGGATCGCTAGTAAAGTGGGACTATTGACCATGACCACAATCCCAAATTGCTAATTATCTATAAAAAGTGTGTACAATTACCAACGTATTAAACTTAATAAATTAGTCTGTTATTAGCGTGACGCATAGGTATGCGATAATTGATACAAACCGATCTAAATGGTAAGTCATTTTTAAATTGGCTTCTAATGTTTTCCTTAATTACTTTAAATACATAAGGAGACAATTTACAGTGAGTGGAATGTACAACCTACTGGGAAAAACAATGTGTTTTCCCACTGAGCCATGCCCCAGATTAACAGTAGCATACCTAAACATAAGCAAGGGTTGGAATTATCTTTGGGTAAGTATAAAAAACTGTTTTACAAAAAAAACTATTGAAGGCGGTAATTTTTTTTGGAAAAAGATTTTTATTTCTCGCTTATAAGTGGGTTGCTTTGTAATTTGCTAAAATTACATTAGATTTATGTAAATTGCTCAAATCCTGTTACAAAATATTGCTTTCCCCGATGCAGGGCCGTTAATTGGTGAGGAGTTCACATGATAGTTCACCATCAGCTCTTTTACATTGTATAATAATAGTATGACGAGAATAAAGTGCTACTCAATACCATATTTGAATCCCAACGCGTAAAATATTGAATAGGTCCGCTCGTCATTTGTGGTCTCATAAAACCGGACAAGAGGATGTCGGACCATGTTCAGTGTAGGGTTCCGCAGCCTTGAATAATTGCATCAGCAGAAGAGCGTATGTTCACGGCACTTACGCCCTTTTGTTGAGAAACGCAGCAATAACTCAATGACAATATATCCGATCATGTCCAAAATAATTTTAGATTAAAGTATTTATTAAGCACTACCTTTGTAATATTTTTCATATATTTTAGTAACTTTCGGTGCGATTATATTCTCACGGTGCCATTTTTCAGCTTCTGTTACATGTATGGTGTGCCCCCCCCCCCCCCCCTAAAAATGTTTATTTTTATTATTTAGCTAACAAACTAAGTAGCTTAGTATTTGAGTAAAATGCTTGTGACATACGGACAGACAGACAGATGGACAGATAGACGGACATGACGAAACTGTAAGGGTTCCGTTTTTGCCATTTTGGCTACGGAACCCTAATAAAAATGAATAAAAAATCGTAAAACAAATAACAATTAAAATCGATAATAATTAATGTAAATCGACGTGTACATTATCCAATGAAAAAAACATATACCCAAGATAATAACTAGTCTGGCCATAAATACTGTTACATAAAAACTTTTATTTTTTTCAACTTTTTAATTACTTGGAATTCGGTACGTGTTTATTATTTTTAAAAGTTCTTTCGATTTCGCGCCATTTCACATTTTTTTCTTAAAGAAAATATGTTTGCGGCGATCTCCTAGCACAAAGTGGATATGGAGCCATCGGTCATATTCCAGACACTTCAAAAGCTTGGTATCAGCCGTATGTTCGTATATTTTATTTATTTATTTAAAACTTTATGCACAAAGTTGTACAAAGGTGGACTTAATGCTAAAAGCATTCTCTGCCAGTCTACCTTAGGGTGATGTAGAAATGGAATGTGTAGGTGCAGTAACCTAATTGTAAAATAAGAACTTCCTTATTATTCTTACATAATACACAAATAAAACAATATAACTATACAATAGTATACATACTTACAAAAATACATACATACATATATACCTACATACATAACTATACAATAGTATACATACTTACAGCAATACATACATACATACATAAATAAATACATAGATACAGACTAATATTTATGTTACTAATGTTGTGATGATTCAGCTGATCCATCAAGGAATAAAGTGCGTACCTTCCATTTAAAATTAAGGCGATTGGGTGCCATCCTAATTTCCTAATCATCGTATATCGTACTATCAACAGATACAACAACACTTCCTCTGTCGAAGACCATAAAATATTGGAGCGGCCGCGTGCTGTTAGAACTACAAATAGGCTGTTAATACTGTTAAAGCCAGAATTCGTCGAAATCCCATTAGGAAGCAAAAAATCTTATCGCGAGAAATGAAGAAAATTCCCGCTAGGACTCTATCGCGTATTAAAAAACAAGACCTGAAGCTCGGTGCTTATCGCCGATATACAGGACATGCTTTAAATCAATCTTTATAATTAAAGATAGTGGATCGATCTTTATTGATTAAGATGAAGTTACACGAAATCGATTTGGCATCTTTAGCTAGACAAACAAACACCCCCATTGGTTCTATGTCCATGATTCCTACAGAGCCAGATGAAATTTAATTGGTAAAATCATCAATGGTCTAAGATCTCATAGTCCACCAGAATGGGACAAAATAACAACTGACATACTTAAACAAAACTTCATATCTTTAGCATTCCCCATTGCACATATTTGCAACTAGAGTTTTGAATCTGAGGTATTTCCCGAAATATTTTAGAAAGCTGTAGTTTGCCCAATACACAAAACCGCCGGCTCTAAAAACGAGCCAACAAATTATAAGCCCCTAATATATTTTTTCCAGCAATTTCAAAATTATTAGATAAGCTAATGAATAAAAGAATTATATCATACATTAAAAAAAAACACCTATTACACAACAATCAGTTTGGATTCAGAGAGGGCAAATCAACAGAAGACACAGTTCTCCAACTAACATCAGCTATAACTACACACATAGACAATAATGATAAATGTATAGGGGTTTTCTTAGACCTCCAAAAAGCATTTGATACAGTGTCGCATAAAATATTATTACTAGATTAGAGAATGTTGGTATTAGGGGTATGGCAGCACGCTTGGTCCTACACTCTTTCTTATATACGAGTATGTTAACGTCTGTTTAATGTAACACTTCCTAATGTAAATCTCCTAATGTTTGCGAATGACGCTGCACTCATTTTCCATGGACCTACATGGGCAGCAGCTTATCAACTAGCTGAAATAAGTTTAGCCAAAATAGCAACATGGCTCGAAAATAGTCTGATATCTATCAATACAAACAAAACTAAGTTTATTTATTTCAATAAATCAACAAAAACTAGCTATAGCACAATAAATATAACAGTACTAGCTTTCGCCCGCGTGGATGTCGGTTATCGCGATAAAAACTATCCTATGTCCTTCCCCGGGACTCAAACTATCTCCATACCAAATTTCATCTAAATCGGTTAAGCTGTTTGAGCGTGAAAGCGTAACAGACAGACAGACAGACAGACAGACAGAGTTACTTTCACATTTATAATATTAGTATGGATAAAGATACACACATTCCCATGTAACCGAAGTAACGACCATAGTAATTGCAATTGTTGCTCTATATGCCCCATATCAACTGTTACATATCTGGGTTATCAATATTAATGAGAGACTGGATTGCAACCACCAAATAAACATGCGAAGGTAGAGTTAGGAAGATGATATATATATATTTAAAAATCTAAGAACTATAGCTAATATAAACTTCATTACACAAATATACAATTAGGAAATAATTAAAGTTTAAGTTTAATTTAAAAATCAAGTATTTGACTAGCCAGTTTATTTCCTACTGAAATAAAGTTACTATTTACGATGTTGAGAGAGTCTATACGAGTATGTACTGCATGGAAGTTGAGAAGTTCAGTTGGTGTCGATTTATTTCTATTAAAATTGCAAATTGCTTTTACTGTTTTCCAGGTCTCTTTTATATCTTTATCGCTCTTCTATAGTTTGTTTTGATACCATTGTTTTTTAAATATTTTAATAATTTTATTGTCTTTTAATCATGTTTGTTTTATTTGCTCACTGTTGGGTGACATTTTATGATGTTTATGCATTTTATCTCTTTTTCTAATAGATTGTATGATTCCTTTTGTTATCCAAGGTTTGAGTGGCAGTTATTTATGTCGTCAGTATCTTATACGTCTTTCCACGAATTTAATTATAATAATAATAAGCGTTTATTATTCTCTCTCACAAGTTATGACTTAGAGCTAATAGGTATACATTTTGTGTGAGCTAAGGAATGAAGTCTTTGTGAGAGACTGGTGCCTGTTGTAGGTTTTTTTACAAAACCTGTTGTTGATTTCTTCATTATCTGTCCTTTTAATGCTTCATAGTTTATTTTTATTTGCCTAATTATTGTGTTCTGTTTATTTATATGTGTTTTGTTTATGTATAGCAATATTGGGGAGTGATCTGTAATTGGTTGTTCGAATACTATTGTTTTTGGTGTACCATATGTTTTAACCATAAAATGATTATACCAAGCTTTTTAAGTGTCTGGAATATGACCGATGGCTCCATACCCACTTTGTGCTAGGCGATCACCGCAATGATATTTTCTTTAACATCCATATTGTAATTTGATAAAGAACACGAAAAAATATGTGAAATGGCGCGAAATTGAAAAAACTTATAATAAACGAGTTTAAAATTCAAAGTAATTAAAAAGTTGAAAAAAGGAAAACTTTTAATGTAACAGTATTTATGGCCAGACTAGTTATTATCTTGGGCGGGGTAAATGGTTTTTAATTGGATAATGTACACATCGATTTACATTCATTATTATCGATTTTAATTGTTATCTGTTTTACGTTTTTTTATTCTTTTTTATTAGGGTTCCGTAGTCAAAATGGCAAAAACGGAACCCTTACAGTTTCGTCATGTCCGTCTATCTGTCTGTCTGTCAAAGATTACGCTACTAAGTTTGTTATGGGGGGCACTCCATACATGTAACAGAAGCGGAAAAATGGCACTTGAGGATATAATCGCACCGAACGTTGTGTAATTGTGCCCCCCCCCCACCTTATCTTTTGAACCGTGTGACCAAAAAATATGAAAAATATTAGAAAGGTAGTGCTTAATAAATACTTTAAACTAATATTATTTTGGACATGATCGGATATAACGTCATTGAGTTATTGCTGAAAAACTGCGTTTCTCAACAAAAGGGCGTAAGTGCCATGAACATACGCTCTTCTGCTGATGCAATTATTCAAGGCTGCGGAACCTAGATCGCTCAGTTTTTTCGTGTCTTTTTATTTGTTTGTTAACCCCGAACAAATGAACAGATTCTATTTAAATTTTGTATATCCGGATTAAATTGTAGGCTATTTAAATATATAAATATCCTAAAGACATTATACGTCTTTACGATATTTTGCAAATAAAACCATTACCATTGGATGGATCTTTATAAAAACTTGCCATTTCGTAGTTTATTTAAAGGGCTAATACTTCACCAAGTATCATTGCGCTATCATGTACCTACAGGGAGCCAGTAGTGGTGCATTTTTGTCGAAACATACCGTATCATATACACACAATTATATAATTAAAAGGACCTAAACATAACTTTTCATAAGTTTTATCATAGATGGGTATTTCAACGAATATCCAACGTCATCCGTGGTCATGTGGTTAAACGTATAGCCTAGAGTCATACAAATAAAACAACAAAATTCTTTGAGTGCACGTTAGTTACTAAATGTAATTTTTTTTATTAAGTTAGCTTGTTGTAAAATATTGACCTACTTAAAGTTAATTGACTATGCTCCACAATAGAATGTACCTAATTAAATTATCTTCTCGCTATGGTTATTCAGTCTCTCAATACTTTGTACGGAATAAATGATCAAGTTACTCTTCTTTTATCAGATCTTTTTAGATATTTGTTTTGATAAAGATCGAACAAAATATCGAAATCGCATTTTCTATAATGACTACACAATTTTAGTGACGGTAATATGAATGTCCTATCATTAACGGCTACACATGGTTTTGTCAAATTTGAGTAAAACATGGGTTTTAGTTAAATATTTAAGTTTTTATAGAAAATCCGGAAGGGTTCCTTTTAAAAGACCTATCTAACGGGGGTACCTAGGTGAGAAAAAAATCACATCCCCACTTACATATAGGGGAGGTTCCCTAAAAAAAAGTTTTTCAAGATTTTATTCTTTCACTTTGTCGGTGTAAGTAATATGTGTTTCCATGCACAATTACAGCCTTCTAGCACTAACAGTCTCTGAGCACAGCTGCGGACGGATGGACATGGCGAAACCATAAAAATGAGATAGAATCTTACATAATACCCTTACATACCTATCGGTAGGGAAGTCAAAAATCGGCAAAATCTGCCCTATTAGCTAGCGAAACTGTGTCTGCCTATAGGTGCAAGACGCACGTAAAGGGGCTAGCCCCCTCCCCCCCTCCAAATGCATTACAACAATCCTGGATAGGCCACTGGCATGACTGACATGATAAAATCAACAAGGCTCCACGTTCAACTCAGTGAACTTTGACAGCGCACCGAGCGCCATGATTAGAGTATCAAAAATTATATAATAGAAGAAAGAGAGAAATTAAAATAAATAACCTGCATAAATAACTAATAATATTAATTAACTAAAAAATTGCATAGCCTACTTATGCCACTATCACAATTAAGACGTACCAACACATTGGACTGTAGAGCGTACCAAAGAAAAGGACGTAGGTACATCCATAAATGCGCTCGAAAAACATTAGATGTTCCTTCTGGTACAGCCAGGTACAAATAAGACCCGAATTTCATATGATGTTAAAATCGCGCATACTTCGGTTACCTAAAAGCTAAGCTATGAGTTAGATACTGTAACTGCTCATCATCACAGTATGCCTATTTTCTTAGTTAAATAAAATAATGAATTTCTCTACAGGACCTGATCTAAGTAGGTACCTAATAGTTTCAGTGTATGCTACGTAGGTAGCTACTGAAAAGTCATTGTCATATAATAGGCACCTAAACTTTTCCTTATCTAGGACAGTCTATTGAAAATCCCGCAGGGTTTTGCCATGCAGTGACACCACAAGAAATAAACGATACCCAACGGGAAACAACATAAGTATGTAGGAACGTTAATTGAATAATAATAAGCAATTTTAAAAACTAGCTAAGTCCTTTGGCGACGGTTATATTCACGTGCTCATTTTATGAAATAATGGTAGAGGGCAGAGGCGAAGAGTTAAAAATTTCCTAAAGTAACTCGATGCAAAAACATATATTGCTGGACTCAGTTAGTGGTCTATACCTACAACAATAAGTAACTCGAATTCAAAGGGAAATCGATAAGAATTGTTTTCTAAGAACCCTTAGAAGGTAACAAGCATTATTCCCAACGTGCAAAGTGTGCCAAAATATGGATCTTGGCACACTTTGCAGGTTTCGGATTCTGCCTTAATTATCAGGCGGGCTCCCGTATACCTACTTAGGTAGGTATTTGTTATACAGAATGATTGAAAATACTCCCGGTCGTAGCTTCTTGACATAACACTAAATAACTTTAAGGCTTAATTTGTATTTTTTTACGAAGTTATTGGGTGTAATATAAAGAAGCCAGGAGCGGGAGATTATTAGTATAATAAAAATCAACCTGTTTATGGAAATGCTAAAATTAGATACATTTTTATGCTGTATAAGTATTCTTATGTTCTTAATTTTTTTAATTCCCTAATTTTAGGTAGGTATAATTGAAATTGTAATGTGTAATATACTTATTCAAATACAATATATAAGATTTATATTTGGTTTACGCAAATATGATCACGTTTCTGAATTTCGCAAAAAACTCAAGTGGCTTCCAATTCGTCTTCGCAGGAGTACTCATATTTTGATACTACTTTACAATATTTTGTTCAATCCCAATGCCCCCTCTTATCTTAAAGAACGTTTTCAGTTCTTGCATGACACACATATGAGGTCCTTGAGGTCATCAAATGATTTGAGCTTGAAAATGCCAATGCATTCCACAAAATTTATGGATAAATCATTTACCGTAGTAGCTGTTCGCTTGTGGAATGCACTACCTTTAGATATCAGACAGGCACAAACAACTAATATGTTTAAAAAAATGGTAAAAGCGCACTACCTGTCCAGCGGTCCAGTTGCAGCTACATAATAATGTACATAAATAAATATATGAATTTTATATTTTATTTTCTTTTCTCTTTTAAATATAACTAGTTTATTATGTTTATGTAATGTTTGTTTGTTGTATTTATTTATTTATTTATTATTATTATTATTATTATCTATTAATATAGTATATTGTGTATTTATATATCTAACATTTCAATCGTTTTGTTGGAATGTTAGATTTAAGTTTTTGTGTTTATCTATTGATATTATGTAAAATCGTGTACGTCTTTATTTAATTTACATTCTTCTACACCACGTGGTTTTGGCTCTTTTTAATTCCTGTCCATCCAAAGGTTGCCTGGAAGAGATCGCTCTCAGCGATAAGGCCGCCCATTGTGCATGCGCTTATGTAAGCAATAATGATGTGATCGTGTAATTATAATGTAATTTTAATAAGTGTGGTGTACAATAAAGAATTTTCTATCTATCTATCTAATGTTCGAATAAATTAGTAAAATCAGTAAAAATGTTAGAAACCTTTTGACTGGCCTGTTGGTCTAGTGGTTAGTGATACTGACTGCTAAGCCAGCGATCGTGGATTCGATTCCCACCCAGAATAAAACTTTGTGTGATGAGCACGATAGTTTCTTCTGTGTCTGGTTGTAATTTATCTTTAATATGTATTTTTTCAGAAATATATAAGCATGTTTATCAGTTGTCTGGTGCCATAGTACAAGCTCGGCTTAGTTTGGGATCAGATGACGTTGTGTGAGTTGTCCCAAGATATTATTATTATTACCTAGATGTATATGAAAAAGTAACATTTTACAAAGCCATTTCCGTTCATAAGGAAGCAACAAACAAACGTAACTACTTACTCATACATGTTTTTGTAAGATGTAGGAGTAGGTATAGCCAAGTACAAAATTAAGGATAGACAGTGGGGAAAATAATACGTAACTAATCGGTTCGTAAACGACATTTTAGTATATAACCCACATTCATCCTTCATTCTCATCATTCACACGCAAGGAATTGCGCAAGCAACTTTCTTTCTTATAACTCAGTTAATATTTTTTAAAATGACTCGAATTGCTTCTTTATTTTTATTGTTCTGCTTGGCTTCTACGAGCTTTGCCAAAACTTTTTCAAAGTGCGAACTAGTTCAAGAGCTAAGGAAACATGGTTTTCCTGAACACCAAATGAAGGATCGTAAGTATTATATATTTTATTTTTTTATTATAAGACCTCAGTAAAGTCGAATAATGGACGGTTTAATAAAGTTGCTGACCGTGACTGCATTTCGAACAAGTTAATGATGAAAATTATGTCTTGTTACCTTGTGACAAGATCACCTTTTAGGGTAAAAAAAAATACCCTTTAGGGTAAATAAAAGGTTCGTACCTTTAAATAATTCACGCGATTAAGTCCCGAAATATATCTTTTTTTTTTTTTTAAATTGATTAAAAGGTAGAAAATATATTTTTTAAATAAACCAAAGCTATCTAAATATGTATAAAAATCACGAAAGTTTAAAAACATCGATTTATTATACTAATTTTTATAGGCATTTCGTGCTAATTACTTTTTTAATACTATAATAAGTCTCGGGTTCGATTCCTGGGTTTTAACTTTTTTTTTTCTTTCGTATGCAATTATTGTATTAACAAAGACTAGTTATGGACACTGTTCAATCAATGTTAATATTTTTCAGTTGTATGCCTGGTTGAAGCAGAGAGTTCATTCCAAAGCCATGTAAAGGGTGGACCTAACACGGACGGCTCTTACGACTATGGTCTATTCCAAATCAACGACCGTTACTGGTGCAATGCTGGCGGTTCTCCCGGTAAAGGCTGCAATGTGCAATGCAATGGTAAGCAATGATAAATCAATTACTTAAACTTACAATAGGGACTAACACTTCATCTTTGTGAGTTGTGGTCACGCGAACATGTCACCTAAGCATTTTATGCGTTAGCCTTTTTCCAGTTTTTTCAAGGAACAATAGAAAACCTAGAAACATATCAAACGAGTTATTTGATGTGATAATTAGATAAAAGGATGCTTTGTATAGAGTTCACATCAATTGTGTAGCCAATTAATCTAATTATATTCGTATTAGATCAACACCAATTGCAGGCTTCATTACAAAACTTAGATACTAACTAAATTCTGCATCGTATTCCACTGCTGGAGTTTTACAAAACCACTGGTGACCGGAAAAAGTCACCGGCTTAAACCCTGAAATGGTTTACTAAACTGCGGTTTTATTGTTAGAGGCAAACGCCCCCAACATTTCTTTATCCTTAAAATGATTAGTATAAACTAGCAAAAAGCGGTGTTATGTGAGGGCTCGCGAAGTTTTCTACCAAGTAATAATTTTTAAGACAGCTATTTAAAGATAATTAGCTGTAAGCCGCGTTTTTTTAAATCATGTATAAAATAATATTTCTTTATTAGATAACGCATCTAGACATAAACTTTTTTTTTTTTTTTAAATACGACTCCCTCACTAGGGTACAAGCCCTGTGTTGCGGGGAACTTTACAAACATACAAGTCACGGACACAAAGTACACCCAGACTCGGAACAACAATTTGTGGATCACACAAAGTGGTGTCCCGTGTGGGAATCGAACCCACGACCTCTTGCGTAGCAGTCGCCTGAATTACGTTTTATTAATTTTAAAATGAAAGTGTGATACTTTCTCAGTATATGGCATATATTGAGAAAGTATCACACTTTCAGGTTCCGATCCAGTGTCGAAATTCTCAAATTCCCCAAAAAAAGGTAATTCAGGCGAGTCTGGGACGAGGCAATTGCCCCTGTTGCCCCCTCCTTGTATCCGCACCTGGTACCATATAGTATGAGAATTTTGACACTGGATCAGAGTTTTGACACTGGATAGGAAATTGCCCCCTTCGGTCTTGGTGGATATGGTGTACCTACCGGTGTTGAATCAAATGCATCTTCCCCCCAGTCATGCGAGTGACTCACACTTGACTAGTTGAGTCAAATGTTGCCCCCTCCAGAATAAAGTTCTGGATCCGCGCCTGGTACCACAAAAGTGCATACGTTGTGCGTAGGAATCTTGTCTATATAAACCTGACGAGATCTGATGAGATCCTGTTAACTTCAGTTAGAATGTTAGATTAGCCGTAGGTAAATAACATACCTAATAATTTTATATATTAGGTATTAAAGTCAAAGTCAAAGTCAAAGTCAAATATCTTTATTTCGTAAAATCAGGTTAATGATTATTTGAAAACGTCAAATCAAAACATACTAAAAAATTTATAAAATTGTTTGAATTAAATTATAATAAAAATTTAATGTTTGAAAAAAAAAAACAAAATGAGGTTAGGTGGCAGTTCCAAGTGTAAAGCTCATGAGAAGAAGCTGCCAAGAAACTCATGTGCCACTCTTTTAAAATCATCAAGTTTTTCCTTACAAAAATAAATTTTACTGAATGAACCATTGTGTTTGGTAAGTGTAATCGTTTATAAAATAAGGATAACTAAATAATAATACTATTTGTAACTCTAAAATGAGTATATATAAACGTATTCAGCAAACACAATACTTCACTTCTTACAAAGTAAATATGTATCTAAACATATAATCTTAAAGTACATTTTAATAGCCTGTGAGAGAAAGCAGTTCAATCCCAAGCGTTTTTGTCTTCCATATAATCAATTATTGAGTAGTAACTTTTCATACACAATTTTTTCTTAATGGTACACTTAAATTTATTACGACTTAATTTTTGAATATCGCTAGGGATTTTATTGTAGAAACGTATACATTGGCCCCGAAATGATTTGTTTACTTTTTGTAACCTTGACGCTGGTACAACAAGTTTATGTTTGTTCCGCGTGTTAATATTATGTATATCACATTTCTTACAGAAACTATCAATATTTTTGTGAACATATATAAGGTTTTCATAGATATACTGACATGCAACAGTCATGATATTGATTTCCTTAAATTTTTCTCTAAGTGAGTGTCTACTACTAAGATCGTAAATTGATCGAATAGCCCTCTTCTGCAGAACAAAAATGGTTTGAATGTCGGCAGCATTCCCCCACAGTAGAATACCGTACGACATTAAACTATGAAAGTAACTAAAATAAACTAATCGCGCTGTTTCAACGTCTGTTAGCTGACGAATTTTTCTAACTGCGTACGCTGCAGAACTGAGTCTATTAGACAATTCACTTATATGTGGGCCCCACTGAAGCTTAGAATCTAAAGTAATTCCTAAAAACTTTGTGGTCTCTACAGGGTTCAACTCATCTTCTTTTATTTTTATAGTGGTTTTTACTGGTTTCACGTTAGGTGTTATAAATCGAATACATTTAGTCTTGCCCTCGTTTAAGAGTAAATTGTTAACATCAAACCAGTTAACCACTTTTGAGATAGCCATATTTACATCTTCAAAGTCTTTTTGCTGGCGTTTTAATTTAAATAAGAGTGATGTATCATCTGCAAACAGGACTATCTCATGATTATTATTTACTAAATATGGTAAGTCATTTATGTAAATTAAAAACAACAACGGCCCGAGAATAGAACCCTGTGGGACTCCCATTTTGACCACAGACCCCGGGGAGCGTTTACCATTAACATCAACTTTCTGAATCCTGTTACTCAGATAGGACGTAAGAAGATTCAGAGCTGTGTTTTTAATACCATAATGTTGCAATTTCCTGATTAATGTTTCATGCAGAACACAGTCAAATGCCTTGGATAAATCACAGAAGACGCCTAAAGCATCTTGCGATTCCTCCCAGGCGTCAAAAATATGTTTTAAAAGCTCCACACCAGCATCGGTTGTAGAGCGACCCCTAGTGAAACCAAATTGTTTAAAGTGTAATAATTTATTTTTGTAAAAGAAGTTCTGCATCTGATCATATATTATTTTTTCAAAGATTTTACTAAATGTTGGTAGTACTGATATGGGTCTAAAATTAGTGGGGTCAGACATACTACCCGATTTATACAATGGTATTACTTTACTATATTTCATTAAATCAGGAAATACACCACAATCTATACATTTATTAAATATAAAAGCCAAGTCCTGCGCGATAAAAGAAATTATAGACTTAGTAATCACAACTGAGTTACTCCAGAGGTCGGTAGTCTTCTTAACATTAATAGAATTAAAAGCTTTTATGACATCTATATGTGTAACATAATCAAATTGAAAAGTGATGTCACTTTTATTAACATTTTTAATCAAGATAGACTCAGCAACAATAGGTGAGGAATTCAATGACTTTGTAGTGGAGACTGGAATGTCAGTAAAGAATTTTTCAAATGCAGTGGCTACTTCTATGTCCGATGTGATGGTTTTACTATCTATTTTAAGACAGTAATCATTATTCTGACTTCTGACTCTTCCGGTCTCACTATTTATAATATCCCAAGTCATTTTAATTCTATTATCACTGTTTTTAATTTGTGAACTAAGGTAGCAAGCTTTTGCTGTTTTGCAAGTCTGCCTAAATGTTTTAGCATAATTTCTTACATAAGCTTGAAATCTTTCACAACAGTTATACTTTCGTTCATCATACAGCTCATATAATCTTTTTCTACTTTTATGTAGGCCGACAGTAGCCCACTCACTAAAAGTTGCATTCCCCTTAACCATAATCGTTTTGGGAGTGAAAACCGAATCGAAATTATGACAAAATTTATTAAAGAATGTTTTATATAAAATGTTAGGATCACTGTCCTCATTCAACAGTGGAGGGTTACAAATGAGGCGGCTTTTGAAACTTTCAAATCGACTGACAGTTTTAGGGATAACAGTTATACATTTTTTAGTTACTTTTCTACTTTTAATATCAAAAGAAATAAGTTGACCACAGTGGTCAGAATCCAATTGATTAATTACTCTCTTGTTATCTACAATAATATCTGTGAATATATTATCTAAACATGTGGCTGTAGTGGCAGTTATGCGGGTAGGCTCTAAAAATAAATTACACAGATTAAATGATTTGAATAGAGCTAAAATCCTCATACTTGAAGTAGTATTCTCTAATAAATTAACATTAAAGTCGCCACATATTATTACATTTTTATTAAGGTTTGTTACCTTATGCAAGACTTCATCCATAACATCTTCAAAAATATGATATTGTGCTGAAGGTGGTCTGTACACAGTCAATACAATAAACCGCTTCAACTCTACACAGGCTATTTCTATGCTACGTTCAACAGAGAAGTTAACAATATCACGGCGTTCTTTGAATTTAAGATTTTTATTTATTAATATTAGTGAACCACCATGTATAGCCAGTTCCCTGCTGAACGAGCTGCCTACCTGGTGATTGTTGAAATTAAACATGAACTGATCGCTCTTTAGCCAGTGTTCAGTAATACATAAAATATCAATAGCTTCAGCATTCATGAACAATTCCAATTCCAAGTCTTTTCCTGTCATTCCTCTGATATTCTGATGCACCAGGTTAATTTTATTAATATAACTATTGTTCTGTTTTGACATAACAGAATAATTTTCAAGTGGTAGTGCACAAGTATGTGTGCAAGAGGTACTCTCTATTGTCTTAAAATTTAATTTAAATTATTCGGTATGTCAATATTATAATTATTATTTATGTTATGTTATCACAATAGGTTACATTGCTGGTTATTGTATAAGTATTATTACTTGGTGGTTATATGATGGTAGTTGAATGAAATCTAACTTAGATTGAGATCTCCCAAGCTGTCTGATAGACGTGACCATGGACTTGAGTTGAAGTGTTCAACAGTTATTTATTTACAGATAAATTGGCGAAAAAGATTATTTAAATATTTATAACCGGCCTGTTGGTCTAGTAGTTAGTGACCCTGACTGCTAAGCTAGAGGTGGTTGGTTTAAATCCCATCCAGAATAAATATTTTATTTGTGTGATGAGCACTATGGTTTATTCTATGTCTTGGTGTAATTTATCTACAACTGAGTAGGTATCTGGCCCTGGCTTCGCACGGGTGACATTTTTCCGTGCTTACCTATTATTGAAAAAAAAATATATAAACTCTGTCCTAACAATAACAAATATAACAAAAAAAACCGGCCAAGTACATCTCGGGCCACGCACAGTATAGGGTTCCGTAGTCCCCCATCCGATTAATGTGGCTTATGAAGTGGGGTTTCTGTTGTTTTTGTTTCATACTACTAACAACGTTATGTAAGTATTTTTCAATGGAATCTGTACGAAAATGTTGTTACTTCTCACCTGGTCTGATGTTACCCGTTATTTGTAAAGTCTTCTTAGTTGTGATAGTTTTGCTTTTAATTTCACTATGTATACTACTATCGTGATTTTATTCAAATACCCAACATCAACCATATAGCTAGCAGGGGGGACACTTGACTCTAATAAAAAATTGCACTTTCAAGCTTAATATTTCACAAACGGATCCCTAAATCAAAAAATGGTCTTTACAACCCCTAAATGCTTTTAAAAGACCTTTTTTTCGGGGAGGTACCTACCCTACAATTCTTGTTTTCAACATTTAATTCTTTAGCGTTGTCAGCATAAGTAATATATGCATAGATACATGTAAAATTACAGCCATCTAGCACTGTCTCTGAGCTAAGCTGCGAACTGGCTAACGGACGGACATGGCTAAACTATAAGGGTTCCGTTTTGCCATTTTGACTACGGAACCCTAAAAAAGTATTATAGGTACAATTTGATGCAGTCGTCTTGAAGTTATGCGCATACATACATTTCGACGATTTATTTTTATTTCTATGAAAAGGCTCTGCCTAGTTTCGGATGAGAAGGCCGTGTGTCAAAATAAACTAACCTTCTAACGGCTTAAATTCTACTACTATTACAATTCCGGTAGGCGTCGCGTCGTACAAAATAGGTTTTGAAAATTTGTAACGTAAATTGTTGCTAATACCAAATCTACTAAGTATAAAATTCTGTTTCTTTTCAGATCTTTTGTCAGACAACATCTCAGCATCTGCCAATTGTGCCAAAATCGTCTTAGCTCAGCAAGGCATTGGTGCTTGGTACGGTTGGGTGAACAAATGTAAGGGCAGACAGCTCCCAGAACTTAACTGTTGATCCATAGACTAAATCTATGATGGAGTACACATAACAGTACTCAAATTTATCTCATTCTTGGACACAATAAAATTGTATAATTTATTTTTTAATTATTATTTCTCTCTTTTTCTGTTATACCTACTAGAACTAATTTTAGGTACTTAAGTATGTACAGACAGACTGAAATACTCAGGTACACAGGGGTGTACCTGAATATTTATCCCTTCATCTTCAAGGACCCACTAAGCAGACCCACCGGTGGGTCTCAGAATACTGACATGTCTCCAAAGGCCCACTAGTGGGTCCACTGAGATTTTATTATCTTCGAAGACCCACTAATGACCCCTTCGTTGTCAAGGTTCATAAAACAGACCCAACGGTGGGTCTCAGAATACTAACATGTCTCTAAAGGCCCACTAACAGGTAGACTCCATTGATTTTTTAAATTTTATGTCTCCTTATACCCACCATGAAGTTGTATGGAACAGATCGCAGTCTGCGATAAAACCGCCCATTGTACTCTTAAATGGTAATTTCCATAATATATTTTAAATGTATCTGAGGTTTCTAATAAAGAATATTCTATTCTATTCTATTCTAAAAAAAAACAATATCAAAATAGCATAAATTTACTCTTTACATTTTAACTAAAACATCCTTATACCTATTATTATTTTTGAGTGGCGCGAACAATACGTAAAGTCTAATATTGATAGATAGATCAATAGTATAGTTATTATTATAATCAAAAGAAACTCCCTATATTAATAGTAAATGAAAGAGAGAAAAAATATTTGTTATGTATAAAACTGTTTACTGCTAAAAATAAAATTAAAATATTTTTCCAAGATATTTAAATAAAAATGAAAAATCTCCTAATGGCAAATTCACTAAATAGGTATTCTATAAACGACTACTACACTACTATCTTAACTTCTCCAGAAAGTGTCCTACTGTTATTTCATCATGTATCAACTGTAACTGAGATTCTATTATAAATTGGTCTCTTTCCATGTAGCACTGAAGTCTTTTAGAAAATGTTGTGGTTTCATTTTGTATAAAACTTAATAGCTTTAGCATTGTAACATAATTTTTGTTTATATTTTTATTAAGCTTAGAATGCCAAGCTTCCAGAACGTTAGTCGTTCTATGGCGTTCGTTATAAACACACCATTGACTTATAAATGTTCCTTCTTTTAGCCAGTATGACTCCATATACTTTTGAAATTTCTTTAATTTATCTGAAGTCGGAAATTGTGCCACTATGTATTTCCATCCATCGCATATCATCCTTTCTGGTAGTAACGGTAGGACTGCACAGAGTTCGACAATGCGTTTTTCTAGTTTTTGTTTTATCCCTATTTTCTTAGCTCGCCTCCAAATACTACGTGTCATGTGATAATAACATTTCTTTATAGTTGCATCGGGATATGCTTTGAGTATTGCATTTGAGGATGATACTTCGAAATCTATATGAAATTTTGTCGGCTTCCAGTCTGGAAATCGTGATTTTAGAATCTCAAAAAGCGCAAAGTATGTTTCTTCCTTTTTGTTCTTTAATAAAGCGTAACATAGCGGAACCATATTTACGTTAAATAAAGATTCATCCAAATTACCAAATATTGTAAACAATTGTAAGAATGGTGGAGGACAACTTAAAAATGTTCCATCGCAAAATACCTCTTTAATTGATGGCATTAATTCTCTTGACTCTTTAGTGGAAAATATAAGAATCCGGTTGTCATTGTAACAGTAGTCAGCTAATAAAAAAGAAGTAAATTTAACAGGAATCTCTACTTCCCTGACGTCACTGAAAACACATTTGCTAACTCCCAGTGATTGTTTTCTCGTATTATACAAAAGCGTTTTTTTGTTTCCATATAAGGGTGTGCTACCTACCAAATGTAAGCCCTTGTCTTTTAAAGGAACTTGTATTTTGTCTTTAAAAATTTTCGGAATGGGACTTGTCGAAACTTTTACATATTCCTTAGCAGCCTCTATTGTTTCAGCCACTATATTTTTGCCAAAATCAGGATTGCATGGCTTTTGTGGATCTGACGTGGTATGCATAGCAGTCTTTAGAATACGAAGAGGACACTGGAAAAGGGCAAACTTAAGTCTATAAGACTTAAAATATCAACTTCAAAAAAATAAATGCGATTAGTACTTTATAAACTCGATATCGTACCTGTATCGTTATTGAGCCGGTACATTTATACTTTTTCCTCGTACTACACTGCCATATACTGGATCCATTCTTATAAACTTTTTTTTTATGATATTGATATCCTCCATGAAGAAGTACTTTGCCACCCCTTCTGTTTAAAAATTGTATATCCGAATTGGATGACTCTGAAGAGCAGCTCTCAATTGCATTGCAACTCATCATTTACACTTATTAAAATACACCACTTATATAAATGTTTTACGGATGCAACATGACAATGACAGTGACAAACAGGATAATTATATCATAATCAATTATTCTCATCCAACCAGTACTAATTTAAGAAGGTTATACGCTATTTTCATTAGTGGGTCTTCGAAGACAATAAAATCTCAGGGGATCCACCAGTGGGCCTTTGAAGACATGTTAGTATTCTGAGACCCACCGGTGGGTCTGCTTAGTGGGTCCTTGAAGATGAAGGGATATTTATTACATAGGGATGTATTTAAGTGATTCAATCTCGACCGACCGACGTAACTAACTCCGATTAACCTCTACCTATTTCGTGCCTGTAATTTGAATGGATGTACAGCCCTCTGTAAAATATGGATTACGTGTACCGTATTAAGGGTAGATTAAGCGAAACAGGGTTAGGCTCTCTCAAAAATTTATATAGAAAACCTAAATATTAGGACACGAAAAAAATTGTGTCACTAGTTAAAGAGTTTTTCTAGTAGATGAAATAAAGAAATTTAAGAATATGTCTTAATATGATCCCGCAAATAAATGTTGAAGTTGCGGAAAAAAGCAAAAACGAGCATTTTCGTATTGTCATAGTCATGGCGTTCGTAATCTAACATATGTACAAACGAATATTCTACTTTATTTTGACCTGCGCTCCTGCGCACTGTGAAGTAATGGTTGTGTGCGGAAGAGCGAGGCCGGCAATCGTGTCGCTGTGTACATAGCGCTAAATAAATAATTCTCTCAGTTTAATGCCCCCTTAACGACTAGCTGACCCGTGCAACTTCATTTTTGTAACATTTTTCATTGCTGCTCCGATCCTATTGGTTTTTTTAAATTTATTAGCACATTTATCGAGGAATGGTATAGGCTACATAACATCACGCTACGATTATGTATCCTATAGCATTCCTCGATAAATGTGCTATCCAACTATAAGAATAACATCACAGTTTTGTTAAAGTCAAGTGTCCCCCCCCCTCCTCTGCCAGCTAAATGGTTGATATTAAGTATGTAAAAAAAAAATCACGATATTAGTATATAGTGAAATTGAAAGGAAAACTATCACAGCTAAGTAGGCTTTACAAGTTTACGAGTTGATGAAATGAAAAGTAACAATTTTTTTGTACAAATTCCATTGAAAATTATTAATAAGTAGGCTTAACGTTGTAAGTATGAAACAAAAACAACAAAAAACCTACTTCTCATGCCGTATTATTCGGATGGGAGGGAGGACTACGGAGCCCTTTATTGTGTGTGGCCCGACATGCACTTGCCTGTTTTTTAAGGTTCCGTAGCCAAAATGGCAAAAACGGAATCCTTATGGTTTCGTCATGTCTGTCTGTTTGTCTGTCAGTCCGTCCGTCCGTATGGCACAGGCATTTTACACAAAGACTACTCAATAAATCTTGATGCAATTTGGCGAAAAGGTGATATTAATAAATGAAATAATAATAATAAATATTTTTAGGGGGGGGGGGGGGGGAAATAAAAAAAAATCAGAAAATTTCAAAAATGTTAAACTCGCGATAGGATCACGTCACTCTGTTCGAAAATTCGTACATCACGTGATTCGAAAATTCGTAAGACGGAGGGGGTGGAATAAAAAAATGCTACAATATCACCAGAATACGAAGGTAAATTTTGCCCCCGTCTACATGGTTATTATAGCTCAGGTGGGAAATCGGGCGGTCCAGAAACCAAAAGACTTTTTCCCTTTTTAATTTTAATTTTTGATTTTAGTTTTTGATTTGTGATTTATTATTTCATATTTTGTTTGTGTACGATAGCGCAAAAGATGAGTGTGTTTAACCACATAAATGATAGTATTTTTATACTGATAAAAAAAAATCCCGAACCATTCCAAAATATTAAAAAATGCACAACGTTAATGTTCAAATTTTCACTTCTGCCGGCACTCCCGGAATGCAGCCCATTTCTTTTTGCATATTTAGTAGTTATATGTTTAATTACTATTTTTCATTTTCATCATCAAAAACAGATGACATCGCGCTGAGTCCGACTGGCACTATCCGTCTTGCACGTGTTAGAAACTTATCTTACCTCACACCCACACAAATTGATTTAGCATCTCAATTAACAAAAAAACGGGATAATTCTAAAATTTAAAATGAAAACAGTTGTAGATTTCAAGGTTATTTTATTGGGATTTTTTATTTTTTTATCGCAAGAAACATTTTGACCTTCGAAAAAAAAAAAACCGCAAAAAAATTAACATCCTCTTTCCTAAATTGTTTGGTCACTAAACACAATAACATTTTCACGTTTACTGCATAAATAAATTGGAAATAACACACTTTTTCATTATATTTTTGTCACAAACACCACCTGCCACCACCATTGCCACGCAATGACGCCGCGCCGGTACATTAGAAGCAACCGTACTGAGACGTCAGGCTGCCCTTTGTTGAAAAAAACTGGGCAAGAGCATGTCAGACCATGCTCAGTGTAGGGTTCCGCAGCCTTGAACAATTACATCAGCAGAAAAGCGTATGTTCATGGCAATTACGCCCTTTTGTTGAGAAACGCAGTTTTTCGGCAATAACTTAATGACGGTATATCCGATCATATCCGAAATAAGGGAAAAGGGGAAGGGAAGCAAAAGAAGATTACACGTACATAACCAGTATATGGTAATCATAAATTGATTAATTTGGGAGAGATGGCCCCCGAATGTTTTAAAAAAATATGTTTATTTAAAAACTTATTAAAGACAAGGATTTCGTAGAATAAACTCTTGACTGCCTCTGTGGCGCAGTGAGAGTGTATCCGACTGCTACGCAAGAGGTCGTGGGTTCGAACTGTTCTGTGTCTGGGTGTAATTTATCTTTAATATGTATGTATTTATAAATATATAAGTATGTTTATCAGTTGTCTGGTTTCCATAGTACAAGCTCTGCTTAGTTTGAGATCAGATAGCGTTGTGTGAGTTGTCCCATGATATTAATATATCGTACCTGATGTTTGCAGAGTAGGCTGTTAATAACTTATTCGATTTATTTTAATAGGTATTAAGGAAATTAGCAGCAAGCAATATGTACCAACGCGGTCATATTTTCGTTATTCGAAATTAACACCTACAAATTTGAGTTATTAATTATACCCATAAATTAGTACCTAGGTAGTTAAGATAACTACCTAGATACTAATTTGTAGGTATAATTAATAACTCAAATTAATACGTGCCTATTGCACGACACAACACAACACTACAAAAGCACTATCTAATACTAATTTGCACTATAAATAGAACTTTATATCACTAAAAAATACTTTTTATAAGAATGCAAAAGAATACGCGCAACTTTCAATCAGCTGATAAAACAAATATGATGTCCGAATAAAAACTATTTTACAAAAAATATAAAACAGATTTCAAAAAAATAAAGCGTATATATTTAATTATTTTTCGTTGTGGCCTGTATAGCCACAACGAAAATAATTAAATATTTTGAAGTTAGTGCCAGGAAATGTAGTTTTATAATATAAATAATTAAAATAAAAATGATTATAAGGGAGGGATCCCACCACCCACCCTCGATCTGTGAATCACCACGATTGAAGTAGTAAGGAAATGCCCTTAATACAACAATCGAAATAGATTGACAGACCGCACTCAAAAAGAGAGACCTGCAACAAAGAAAATTAGTGACAGGTACTCTTACCAAGTCGAGTGGTAGGCACACTGGCAGAAAAATCGACTAGATTGCCATTTATAAAAAGTAGGTAGGTAGGTATAATACTCTATGGTATGGGAAGTACCCACGAATTCTTCTGTGAATGTCCTGAACTATCGATCATATTTAAGCATTCTTATCGGTAGGTATGTACTGTTACTGTGTCCGATAATACTTAAAAATGAATTAGCCGCCCGCAGTTCTTTATTAAGCAAGTGGTGATGTATCTGAGCTCATTTTGTTTCGAATCATCAGTCCAAGTGTTTCAAGAAAGCAAACCTTCATTCTCTGTCATTTACAACTTCCTATGTGAATTAAACAAAAGGTAAGTACCTAACTTACCTAACCTACCTCTACCTAATTTATATAGAGTATGAGCAGGTCATCACTCTATGTGGACGTCCCAAAAGATGACTAAGGAATAGAGTCAATGGATAGTTGTATCCATTTGTGTAACGTGCTAATGTGGCATCTTGGGTACAGTCCATCTCCTCTAACCGAATCCTCTCACAGATATGGAAAAGGACCATGTCCAGCACAAAGCGTGAACTATGCAGGTATGCAGGGCGCGAGCTGGACTGGTTCTGCCTGCTGCCAGTCGCGGAGGACGCGGTGGGGTACATTTAGGGCACATATTCATTGGTCGTTAGATTCCGCATTCGCATTCGAGGTGCGAGAGATTTTTGTTTACGCATGCCATAGGGTCCGCATGCAGCCACTACTTTTATTGGTCGATGGGGCTCGAATACGGGGTACAGGAGATTTAAGTTTAAGCTATTAGGGCCCGCATGCGGTAACCGTTTTCATTAATCGATGGAGCCTTCATGCGAGATGTTTAATTTTCTTCACCGCACATTCGCGTCATTCGTAAATTGAATTCCCGCACCCCACTTGTTTTACAGTACACCAATCGATGAATTTTATTGGTTGTTATTGTTAGGCCGCGTGCGGGGAATACCCGTGTGCTGCATATAGACTGAGATATCGATCGATAGCGCACTTTCAAAAGTCGCTATCCCGCATCCGGTATAATGACTTAGTTAACGACCTGTAAGAGTCTTTAATACTAGTAGGTAGGTACGGATGTTGTAGGATGCCGGCGATATTGTCAAAGAACTGCATCGTGGGTGGCGAACTGGACTGGTACTGCCTCGCGTGCTGTACGCTGCTGCCCACCGCGGAGGACGCGTTGGCGCACATCCAGGCCGCGGCGCACAAACATAACTTGGCCGAGCTCCCATACGCCGACAAGTACAAGAATGACTTCATCAGAAAGGTCAGAACTCCACATATTATTTTGTATTTTCTGCTTTGCGTGGCCTTATGGACGGTCATGGTCGACGTGAAGGACCTCGTTTGTTAGTTACATAGCATGAGGTAGGTACAGCTATGGCCTTATTCGCGTGGAACGTCGCACGTATTGAGGATATAAAGAGGACTCCTTAAAGTATTATTGCACGAAACGCCTTCAAAGATATGACTGACGATTTAATAAATAACTAGGTACATTGGTAAATTTATATTTATAGTTTTGATTCAGTTAGGTTAGGTACTTTGTTCTAAAAGTAAAACACACGGGTAAAAACACAACCGTGTGTTTTCAGCAGTCAACGTTTTAAGGGCCTCGACTCCACGGTCTTCGTAACAGTAAAATTTTGTTCTTGGTCAAAGTCAAAGTCAAATATCTTTATTTCGTAAAATCAGGTTAATGATTATTTGAAAACGTCAAATTAAAACATACTAAAAATTTTATAAAATTATTAATGTTTGAAAAAAAAAAAACAAAATGAGGTTAGGTGGCAGTTCCAAGTGTAAAGCTCATGAGAAGAAGCTGCCAAGAAACTCATGTGCCACTCTTTTAAAATCATCAAGTTTTTCTTTACAAAAAAATTTGCCTTACGATCAATAGGTCTAAGTAGCAAAACGTCTAACTACTCTAAACGTCTAATTAGCAATACGTCCAACTCGCAAATCGCCTTTGTAGCAAAACGTCTAACTATTGAAATGTCTATGTAGCAAAACGTCTAATTAGCAAATCGTCTAATTCTCATAACGCCTGTACACTTCAGTATAAAAATATTAAGATCTGTTATATTTTCTTCAGATTTAAATAGGCAAGTAGGTTTCATAGGTTTATTTTAAATTCTTCTTAATAGTACTGGCCATTTACGAGTACCTACCTATTTTAATTATGACATTGTAGTTGTCATGAGGATAAAATTTTCTTTGATGATTAATCGCCACATTACATACATAAAAACTTAATTATTTATTTCCTGATTGAGGAACTAGAATCACCTAGCTTAAAATGAACCCGAATCGAGAGTTTGTTTTTATAACAAGTCAAAAAAAAAAACGAGTGCTACTGTTGAATGGTTATCGTTTCAATTTGAATGTGACTAATAAAGGCGGGTCAACGCTTTGGAGGTGTGCTAAGCGCGATGAATGTAGTGCTTCTATTACAATCAAAAAAGATGAAGATAGAGTACTACGTCAGTTGAAAGAACACAGTTGCAAAGCTAATTTGGAAAAAAATGAAATTGACCAAGTGATGGATAAATGCAAAAAAATTGTATGTGAAAAAGCGAAACCAGTTCAGAAAATTTTTGAAAAGGAATTTGTAAAAAGTGATAAAATTGATCAGGTTCCAAATTTTAATTCAAAAAAAGACACTTTATTTAGAGCTCGGCGCAGTTTTTTGAATGTTCCTAAAACTGTGTTCCAAAACTTGAACGAAATTATTATTCCTAAAATTTTGGCTGATGAATTCCTTGTATGTGAAGATGGGTATGAGAACAATAAAATATTAATATTTACAACACCTGTGAGTAGAAAATGCATGAGTACAATGAAAAATAAGTTATATTTTATTGATGCAACTTTTAAGGCTGTACCTAAGCCATTTTACGAATTATTATCTATACACATTGATTTAAATAGTTGTGATGATACAACTAGTGTAATGGGTATAGTTTATGCGTTACTTCCGGATAAAAAGCAGGCAACTTATGAACGCTTATTTCAGCTTATTAAAGAGCATTGTCAAATAGAAATGACAACTATTAAGTGTGACTACGAATTAGCTCTCATTAATGCCATAAAAAATGAGTTTCCACACTCAAAAATAGCCGGCTGTTACTATCACTTCAACAAAGCTGTTTGGAAAAGAGCATCAGCATTGAGTCTAACAGAAAACCGAGAGAGTAGAGAAACCATCAGAGTGTGTTCCAACATTCCTTTGCTACCTTCAGAATATATTACTGAATGTTGGACTGCCATTATTGAAAGTGCCATAGAAAGCAAAGACATGATGACTTTTATAGCTTATTTTGAAAAACAGTGGTTGCTATCTCTTGCAGATATAATTAGCTGTTCATACATTGATAACTTTCGAACAAACAATGCACTAGAAGGTTGGCATAGGCGGTTAAATACGTTTATAAAACCAAAACCAACCCTACTGCTTTTCATTCAAGCTCTGAGGAAAGAAGCCCGTTGGCAAGACCGCAAATTTAAAAATGTTATGTTTGAAGGCAACAAACGGAAAAAAATTGATATGTTATTCAATGAAAAATACAAAAGAGAGCTAAAAAAGTTAACAGGAAAAAAAATTAATCCGATGGAATTTTTGAAAAATGTTGGACATATTAAGCGGATCCTGAATTCATAAACAGTTTAAAAAAAAATTACTTATGCATTTTTTTCAAATAAAATATGTTTGCAACTGTACTCGTATTTTTTTAGACGATTTGCTAATTAGACGTTTTGCTACATAGACATTTCAATAGTTAGACGTTTTGCTACAAAGGCGATTTGCGAGTTGGACGTATTGCTAATTAGACGTTTAGAGTAGTTAGACGTTTTGCTACTTAGACCTATTGATCGTAAGGCATAAATTTTACTGAATGAACCAGTGTGTCTGGTGAGTGTAATCGTTTATAAAATAAGGATAACTAAATAATAATACTATTAGTAACTCTAAAATGAGTATATATAAACGTATTCAGCAAACACAATACTTCACTTCTTACAAAGTAAATATGTATATATACATATAATCTTAAAGTACATTTTAATAGCCTGTGAGAGAAAGCAGTTCAATCCCAAGCGTTTTTGTCTTCCATATAATCAATTATTGAGTAGTAACTTTTCATACACAATTTTTTCTTAATGGTACACTTAAATTTATTACGACTTAATTTTTGAATGTCGCTAGGGATTTTATTGTAGAAACGTATGCATTGGCCCCGAAATGATTTGTTTACTTTTTGTAACCTTGACGCTGGTACAACAAGTTTATGTTTGTTCCGCGTGTTAATATTATGTATATCACATTTCTTACAGAAACTATCAATATTTTTGTGAACATATATAAGGTTTTCATAGATATACTGACATGCAACAGTCATGATATTGATTTCCTTAAATTTTTCTCTAAGTGAGTGTCTACTACTAAGATCGTAAATTGATCGAATAGCCCTCTTCTGCAGAACAAAAGTGGTTTGAATGTCGGCAGCATTCCCCCACAGTAGAATACCGTACGACATTAAACTATGAAAGTAACTAAAATAAACTAATCGCGCTGTTTCAACGTCTGTTAGCTGACGAATTTTTCTAACTGCGTACGCTGCAGAACTGAGTCTATTAGACAATTCACTTATATGTGGGCCCCACTGAAGCTTAGAATCTAGAGTAATTCCTAAAAACTTTGTGGTCTCTACAGGGTTCAACTCATCTTCTTTTATTTTTATAGTGGTTTTTACTGGTTTCACGTTAGGTGTTATAAATCGAATACATTTAGTCTTGCCCTCGTTTAAGAGTAAATTGTTAACATCAAACCAGTTAACCACTTTTGAGATAGCCATATTTACATCTTCAAAGTCTTTTTGCTGGCGTTTTAATTTAAATAAGAGTGATGTATCATCTGCAAACAGGACTATCTCATGATTATTATTTACTAAATATGGTAAGTCGTTTATGTAAATTAAAAACAATAACGGCCCGAGAATAGAACCCTGTGGGACTCCCATTTTGACCACAGACCCCGGGGAGCGTTTACCATTAACATCAACTTTCTGAATCCTGTTACTCAGATAGGACGTAAGAAGATTCAGAGCTGTGTTTTTAATACCATAATGTTGCAATTTCCTGATTAATGTTTCATGCAGGACACAGTCAAATGCCTTAGATAAATCACAGAAGACGCCTAAAGCATCTTGCGATTCCTCCCAGGCGTCAAAAATATATTTTAAAAGCTCCACACCAGCATCGGTTGTAAAGCGACCCCTAGTGAAACCAAATTGTTTAAAGTGTAATAATTTATTTTTGTAAAAGAAGTTCTGCATCTGATCATATATTATTTTTTCAAAGATTTTACTAAATGTTGGTAGTACTGATATGGGTCTAAAATTAGTGGGGTCAGACATACTACCTGATTTATACAATGGTATTACTTTACTATATTTCATTAAATCAGGAAATACACCACAATCTATACATTTATTAAATATAAAAGCCAAGTCCTGCGCGATAAAAGAAATTATAGACTTAGTAATCACAACTGAGTTACTCCAGAGGTCGGTAGTCTTCTTAACATTAATAGAATTAAAAGCTTTTATGACATCTATATGTGTAACATAATCAAATTGAAAAGTGATGTCACATTTATTAACATTTTTAATCAAGATAGACTCAGCTGCAATAGGTGAGGAATTCAATGACTTTGTAGTGGAGACTGGAATGTCAGTAAAGAATTTTTCAAATGCAGTGGCTACTTCTATGTCCGATGTGATGGTTTTACTATCTATTTTAAGACAGTAATCATTATTCTGACTTCTGACTCTTCCGGTCTCACTATTTATAATATCCCAAGTCATTTTAATTCTATTATCACTGTTTTTAATTTGTGAACTAAGGTAGCAAGCTTTCGCTGTTTTGCAAGTCTGCCTAAATGTTTTAGCATAATTTCTTACATAAGCTTGAAATCTTTCACCACAGTTATAATTTCGTTCATCATACAGCTCATATAATCTTTTTCTACTTTTATGTAGGCCGACAGTAGCCCACTCACTAAAAGTTGCATTCCCCTTAACCATAATCGTTTTGGGAGTGAAAACCGAATCGAAATTATGACAAAATTTATTAAAGAATGTTTTATATAAAATGTTAGGATCACTGTCCTCATTCAACAGTGGAGGGTTACAAATGAGGCGGCTTTTAAACCTCTCAAATCGACTGACAGTTTTAGGGATAACAGTTATACATTTTTTAGTTACTTTTGTACTTTTAATATCAAAGGAAATAAGTTGACCACAGTGGTCAGAATCCATTTGATTAATTACTCTCTTGTTATCTACAATAATATCTGTGAATATATTATCTAAACATGTGGCTGTAGTGGCAGTTATGCGGGTAGGCTCTAAAAATAAATTACACAGATTAAATGATTTGAATAGAGCTAAAATCCTCATACTTAAAGTAGTATTCTCTAATAAATTAACATTAAAGTCGCCACATATTATTACATTTTTATTAAGGTTTGTTACCTTATGCAAGACTTCATCCATAACATCTTCAAAAATATGATATTGTGCTGAAGGTGGTCTGTACACAGTCAATACAATAAACCGCTTCAACTCTACACAGGCTATTTCTATGCTACGTTCAACAGAGAAGTTAACAATATCACGGCGTTCTTTTGAATTTAAGATTTTTATTTATTAATATTAGTGAACCACCATGTACAGCCAGTTTCCTGCTGAACGAGCTGCCTACCTGGTGATTGTTGAAATTAAACATGAACTGATCGCTCTTTAGCCAGTGTTCAGTAATACATAAAATATCAATAGCTTCAGCATTCATGAACAATTCCAATTCCAAGTCTTTTCCTGTCATTCCTCTGATATTCTGATGCACCAGGTTAATTTTATTAGTATAACTATTGTTCTGTTTTGACATAACAGAATAATTTTCAAGTGGTAGTGCACAAGTATGTGTGCAAGAGGTACTCTCTATTGTCTTAAAATTTAATTTAAATTATTCGGTATGTCAATATTATAATTATTATTAATACATAAATTATCATTATTAATGTCAGGTGCTTTAGCCAAATTGTTGGCTAAGTTAAAATTAATGTCATAATTTTGTTGCTCAATAGAAGCAACTTGAGTAGCCAAATTCTTGGCTGAAGTATTAATATAAAAAGATAGCGAAACAGCTATCTGTCTTTTACAACTATTTTTAAGATAATATCTATCTTTTGTCAAATAAAAATATTTACTATAAGTTTGTTAGTGTCAATAAAATGAAATTTATTATAAAAATGTCCATTAATTTGGCATGTCACTTGATGCATAAGGTTATTCAAATTATATCTAATAGAATTTTCTTCCTGTGATAATCCATTACTCAGGGGAAATGAAAACATAACAATTTTTTTTACATTTAAATTGGACAACTCCTCAAAATAATTTAAAAACTTATTTTTGTTTACATTTCCCCTATCACCGACAAAAATAATTATAGTGCTGTCCTGACTAAAATTAGATCTTAAAATATTTTCCATGATATTACTATAGGACAAAGCAGGCGTGCAATTATTGATGATTCTAGTTTGTCCCGTACTCAACTTTAACATTAGGGATCCACTGCCCTTACCAATTTCATCACTATACATCATAATAGTACTTAATTTAAAAGAACTGCTAGTTTGTGCTAAGTTATTATGGAGTGCTGGCAGTGGAGAGGGATCAAGTGCTAGCGATTGGCAATCTAGTGATAATCTACAAATTGGACTATGCCTACTTGTTAATGGAGTTGATTGCTCATTGTTGCAGTTGCAAGAGTTGACCAGCTTACCTATAGCCAACACCTGCTCCCTGCTCTGTTTTGCAGTTACTTCATATTTCATTGTTAGAGTCTGTAGTGATTCATGGAGGCGGTCAATCTCTAATTGCATAGCCCGTGTATCCTCAACATACTGCGATGAGACATTGTCCAGCTCCAGTGAATACATTTGAACCTGATCGATTAGTTGCAATCTCTGTCTATTTAATGCCATGCTATCAATAAAGAATTTGTGTTTACTAATTAATTTTTTTGTTTTTGTAATATATTTCTTAATTTTTATATACTTTTTAAGCTTATTATAGGTCACTGTCATTGGTCAACTTGAGCGTCTTATGTTCCCGGTCCGAGCTCGATTCCTTTATGAATAATGTTTACTTCTAGTTAGGTTTCCTCGAGCAATTCCATCCCAAAGTATCCGAGCAGACCGACTGGGGTGGTCCCTTTTTCACGTAGTCTGACCTTTTTTTCCGAATCCTAACTTAACTTTCATTCACCGCAGATACCTAGATAATATCTACCAGATAACAAATGTAGGTACTAGTACCTTACCTACCTACTCGTACTATAACTAAAAGGGTAAGTAAATTAATAAACGCCTGTAAAGGAATTATCCACCGTAGATGTAGCATAAAGATATATTTTAGATATAATTTTATCGACTACGTATCATTTGATTAATAAGTAGGTAGGTAGATACTTACTCATCGTTGCAATGGAATGCAAGCTGCATGACTGCGCTACGTTTGTTTTTTTTCTCATTATCTTTTGCAATCGTAGAAGTTCCTAGGAGGAAGTCCTGTTAAGGTTTACCTAAAAAGATTTCAACAAACTTAGGTAGGTACACATTTTTTCTAAGATCCAACGAAATCAGTAATGACTAGTGATCGGCGTAGGTAGGAGTGCCATTCAGCACGATTCGTCAACCGTGAATGGCGTTAGGATTCAATAGCAAAAACCTACATTTCCTATACTATGTATTATTAACGATTCGATAATTTAAAATTCCCGGGGTAAGACCATGGAAACACAGCATTTGAGGTAATTGATCAAATGGCACTCCCTACGCCGATCAGATAAATGACTGGCTGCGCGATTGTTCAGACTCCGAGTCCGACATATTTTTCCTTTTACTATAATTATTGAGTGATGATTTTTAAACATAGATAGGTGCCTTACTCTTATCCCTTATTATCCCCTCTCGAGGATTTTGCAAAAACGCATCACTTAACATAAAGATAAATACCAGTATAAATACCAGTTTTCATAGTACTTGCTTTAAAATTAACGGAAATTTAAACCATCTTTCTGCCCCTTCGCCTCTCAAGGATCGATGCATCAAATAATACTAATACAGCCAACATCATAGCAGGAAGAAACCCATTGTCCAAATTTTACGTTTCTGGCTTTATTAGGCTCTGCAATATGAAACAGTCAGAGCATGACATTGTACCTACTTAGATTTAGTAGCTATCAGATATTGAAATTCAAGTTTTGTATCTAGTCTTGAAAATTAGTTGGAAGTGATCGTTTTTATTTATGTATGTATGTATACTGCTGGGCCATTATTTATGTAGATCTATCTACATAAATAATGGACCAGCAACTATCCTCAAGGCTTGATAAAATTCTTGGGGAGGCCCAAGTTCGTCTGTCAACTCATCAATATATTAAAAATTAATATTGTAGTAGGTACCTACCTTCATGGTCTCTTTGATGAACACTCTAACACATCACCAACATGGACAGGCTCGGGGTGTCTACTACTGCGAGGTGTGTAACGTGACGTTCCCCACCGCCGCTAAGGTCGGAATGCACGTCACAGAAGCGACTCATGTGGCAGGCAAGACAGGGCGACAGCTGAAACGTGCAGGAATGGCTATCGTCTTTCAGGAGAACACGCTGATAACAGAAACTGCGTGGAACGGGCTCGTCGACGACACGTGTGTGCTCTGCAATGCCGAATTTGACGATGAGTCGACTCACAAGTCGCAACAGAAACACATCTTGAACCTCATAAACAGCTTGCTGACGGCGGGGGTTGCCAACGACATCTACAGGAAGGTATGTCATATATCATCTTTTTCTATCTCACTCTCACTCCGAAATACGTATCATTTACCTCAAAAGCGAGATAGAGAGCGAAAGCTATTTTGTTGTAGAGGTTATTTCGTCAATATTTCGTTCCTAATTGAGGACTTAGCGCACGGCCACTGTGTGCTATGGTTACAAACAATGTTTTGTTTCAGATTGATGGTGGCTTTCAATGTTTAACTTGTAATAAAGTTGTACCTGGGGAAGGGATCACAGAACACTTAAACTCGGCGGAGCATAGTGCCTTTATAAGATACGATCAAAATCAAAACGAAGTGAACGATGTAAAGAACGATGATGTTGCAGATAAAGAAAGCAAGGATGGTGGTAAGTAGGTACAACAGCGAGTAAGTTCATATATCATGGCCTTCTATGTATATCTTCTATCTTCGGCTGTCGCGGACACGTACGTCGCACCTACACTACACATTGTCACTTATTAGTAGTCAATTACAGGTCGACATGACAATTAGGATATGATGTTAAACGGCCCATACGGGGAAGACCAACAAGGTACTGACGGTATGCACAGCCCTGCACCAGTTTTGACTTACGTTTTTGCCAGCTTTTAAACATAATTCGAAAATTACCATGCCTACCTATCGCGAACCATAGGTACCCACCTACTTGCTGAAACTTTGTCGTGGTAGCTGTTGATTACTTGCTTCTTTTTAGATATTGATGGAAAAACTTTGTACACTAGCCCCGTACTGATAAATAATAAAAACAAAGCAGCTTGTTCGTCTGACATCACGGAGGTGGAAACTCTCGCAAAGCATCATGGACTGTCCGTGAACAAGGATAGTCGCGTCGTGTACTGTAGCGCGTGCAGTGCACACATTACTGCCACTCTTGACAGAATAAACGAACACGTTGATGGAAAGAAGCACAAAGTGAATCTGGCGAAAAAGTCTCAAACCAAAAAAAAATATACGAAAAACATTAAGAAAACCCTAGAGACGCAATTTGTCTTCGATATTACTGAATTAACGTGCAGAAGCACGAAGGAAAACTATGTAATTATAAATGATAGATTTATTCTAAAACCCGGTACATTTTTGGGATTTACATATGTAAATGACAAGGGCATTTGCCTATTTTGCGACAAAAATATAAGTATATTCGATATGCTTTTAAAAGAACACGTGATGTCTCAATCACATCAAAATGGATTATTTAAAACGTCTGTGATTTCATCATTGGAAGATGAATTTATAAGAGAGGTAAGTAAACTGTTTTTTCAGTAATTAAAAAACTTATTTTGACCATTTTTAGGGTTAAACGGAAAACGGAACCCTTACCTATACCTAGTCCGGCCATAAGTTCTGTTACAAATGAAAATGCATTTTTTTTTTATTTAGCAATGTAATATTACTAAAACTTACATATTTATTAAAGTCTTAGCAAAAAAATACAAACAATATTCTATTCAAAATGGCCACTTTTGGCTTTTATACTGGTACCTTGTATATGTCCTGTATATCGACAATAAGCACCGAGCTTCAGTCTTGTTTTATAATACGCGACAGAATCCTAGCGGGAATTTTCATTTCTCGCGATAAGATTTTTTGCTTCCTAAAGGGATTTCGACGAATTCTGGCTTTAACAGCATTAACAGCCTTTGTAGTTCTAACAGCACGCGGACGCCCCGATCTTTTATTATATTCGACAGAGGAAGTGTCGTTGTATCTGTTGATAGTACGATATACGAACATACGGCTGCTACCAAGCTTTTGAAGTGTCTGGAAAATGACCGACGGCTCCATACACACTTTGTACAAGGCGATCACCGCAATCCTATTTTCTTTAACACCCTCTATTGATTATGAACACGAAAAAATATGTGAAATGGCGCAAAAACGAAAAAGCTTTTAAAAATAATAAACGCGTTCCCAATTCAAAGTAATTAAAAAGTTGAAAAAAGAAAACTTTTTATGTAACACTAGATATTTATGGCCGGACTATGCCATGTCCATTCGTCCGTCCGCAGCTTAGCTCAGAGACTGATAAATTGATAATGCTAGAATGCTATAGTTTTGCATGAATACACATATTACAGGTAAATTAGCTTGAAGAAATTTTTGCGTTTGTAGTAGTGTATGGTCAGCAAATAAAAAAAACAACATTTTATTTTTAGTTTTTATTGTTTTAAAGGTAATATACGTTTGTGGCTGGAGCACACCAAATGCGTGCACGTCTACGCATACGCACTACGTACTAATACGGTCGTGAAAATGTGTATCCACCGCATTGTAATCTATGGAACTGTATGAGGCAGACAAGCCAGTTCCAAACATTACAAGCATTGAATGCCGGTTTTCATTTCAGTGAAGACGTGTATGAATTAGGTGTTCTCCGGCCATAAATGTTTTATTCTAATAATTCATCAACCCCAGGCATATCACAATCATCCCCATCCTCGCTTTCATCAGATGAATTATTTAAATTAATTATGATTCGTTCTGATATTGTGTCTAAAGCTGCGTCTCTACCCTGATATTTGCTTTCCTCCTCAATAGCATGCAAACAAACTTTTCTCCATTCCTCTACAGTTATGGCGTTCATTTTTTCTTCAGCTAATGACATTATAACCTTCATATTCATTGCGACATTCTTTTTTGCGACATATGTTTTCACTATCCCCCATATATTTTCTATAGGATTAAACTCCGGATGGTATGGTGGTAAACGCAGCACAGTATGACCGTGCTGTCGTAATATTTCGTCTATCTTGTACTCTATAAATCTCGCCTTGTTTTGCAGAATCAGTTCATATAATTGAGGCTTAAGCAACGTGGATGAATGCTCAATGTTTCGAAATGTCAGCCAGTCTATCATTTGCTGTTTTCTAGAATCACTATTCGGTGCAGGATTTTGTATTGAGTTATGATATGGTGCGTTGTCAACAACAACAACACTATTTGGTTGTAAGTTGGGTATTAATTGAGTTTGAATCCACCTTGAATAGTTGTCATAGTTCATATTGTTGTGGTAATCTCCACTTTTTTGGTCGGCTTTAAACATAAGCAATGCATTTGGTATAAAGCCATCGATACCACCGGCATGAACAATGATTAAGCGGTTGCCTTTCGATATATGTTGCTTCAAACCTGAAGTGCTTCCATCTGACCAAGATTTCGAGAGGGTATGTGATGTATGTATATATGTTTCGTCGGTGTAAACAATTGGTCGGCGTTGTTCACGATATTCAGCAATTTTCATCAAATAATTAATTCGCAAGTATCTAATTTCGTGTTTTTCCATAAGAAGTTTCCGGTTATCTTCTGTTTGCTTCCAATTAAAACCTAATGACATGACGTGTTTTCGTAACGTGCTGACACAACCTTTATAATCGATATCTTCTTTCAATTTTGAGTGCAAAGTTTTTAAAGTGGGAACTTCTTTATTTGTGATGTGGAAGTCATGAATTGTTCTTCTGATAACTTGCTGATCAAAGTTATCGATTACTATTGTAGGTTTACGATTCGGTTTCTTTTTAGGAGATTTAAATGTTACTTCCTGATCTGAAGGACGACATTTGCTTTCTGATACTACCTTTCTGACGGATGCTATTGAAATTCCTGTTGATTTAGCAACTAATTGAGTGGGGGTCATAATACTGCTCGGGTTGTTATTACACTCATTTTCGAAATATTTGTACAAACAGTACAAAACTTCCTTAGTTTGAGAAGTCAAAGGCTTGCCTCGACCATGTTTTAACACTGGAGCCATTTTGAATTATCAATATAAAGTTACAACACTTACACACTTGAAATTAAACACTTCAACAAATATTTTAACAATAATAACAAACAATAACAACAATCAACAAATACAAAATTTCACAATGAAACTACTACGTATCTAATAATTATAATTTTTTAATGAAATGCGTGCTTTATGTTCTAACGGTAATAAGCGACTGACGTCAGACTGCACGTGGCACCTGCGGACAGAGTAAACTGGTTTATTCTGGTTTTGTGCGTGTTTCCACTTTCCACTATCAAGTGACGATTTATTTATTTGTTTTGTTTCGTAATTATTATGGTCAAAACTTTTTACCTATAGCTAAACTACTATCATCTAAAGAACGACACGATATTTTATTGTTTCACGGTAGTCGCCTTGTCGTTTGCTCAAGGACGTGAAATTGAATGACATATTTTTTTTAATAAAGTCAAAACCTTTTTCTTTAAAATAAAAACTTGTTTTTATTGAAAACAAAAATCAGAGTGTTGCTAGGGATAAGTATTAAATTAAATAGTAATGTTAGGATATTGAAACATTTTTGTAAGGGCCAGAACGATATAGTGGAAACGCGCTCTAATATCTAAGTAACATACACACCACTACATATGCAAAAATTTCTCGAGACTAATTTCACTGTACTTACGTTGACAAAGAGAAAAATAAAATAAAATATGGGGTACCTCCCCTGTATGTAAAGTGGGGATATGATCCCCACATCGTATGGGGTATCATTAAATAAGGCTTTTTAAAATATTGGGGTTGTGAAGACCATTTTTAGGTTAAGTTACGAGTAACAGATAATCAAATGAGAAGTAACAAAATTTTCTTATAAATTCCATTGAAAATTATTATTAAGTAGGTACAACGTTGTAAGTATGAAATAAAAACCCACTTCTTAAGCTGCATCATTCGGATGGGGGGAGGGGACTACAGAACCCTGCATTGTGCGTGACCCGACATGCTCTTACCCGGTTTTAGAAGTTTAAAACGTTGTCACGCGTAATTTAAAAAAATATATTTCCGTTATTTTAGACACAAGATTTTAGCTCAGCTTGTGGGGTTTACAAGATTGCTACTAGGTAGGCAGTAGTAACCCAAAAAATATTGCCATAGATAATTTTAAAGCAATAAAGTACTTCTACCTATATTTAAAATAATATT
This sequence comes from Herminia tarsipennalis, assembly GCA_945859575.2. Classification (NCBI taxonomy): domain Eukaryota; kingdom Metazoa; phylum Arthropoda; class Insecta; order Lepidoptera; family Erebidae; genus Herminia; species Herminia tarsipennalis. The sequence goes on from OX243835.2 coordinate 15,397,954, forward strand.
TGATCGATATTTGTTTAAATCACATGCCTATTCTCTATTGTCATGTTTACAGATCAGGCAAGACTTGTACCACTGTGGGTACTGTGGGAGTGTGGAGAACAATCTTGACGACATGCTGGACCACCTGGACACCGCTGAACATAAGAAATGTAAGGGTGATCTCGTCGCCAAGATGCTGGTCTTAAAATCAGAGAGAGTCGAAGCTGTTTGAATATTGCATGGCCTATTAAGTCAAGGGTTGCCAGATTTAACATTGCCGGGACAAGTGCTGGTAAATCAATTGGACCGGGGTACTTAATAAATAATATAATGGAAATAAATATGAAGGTCTACCCTTTTTGTTTAGACCACGAGAATGGTTGTTTTATTTTTTTAAAGCTAAATGACAACACCTAATTAACAAACCGGACAAGTGCGAGTCGGACTCTCCCACTGAGGGTTCCGTTCAAATTTGTAGGTACAAATAATAAGTAGTTCAGGTATAGAGTCTCGCCGTTTTTAAAATTAACGGCCGAAGATTCACAGCTTCAAGGGGCTGTAGACCTGAGTAGGTATATAGTTTTAATTTCAACTTGATACCTCCACGCGTTCCCGAGGGTCTTTAGCTTCTTGGACAGACAGACGGACGGACGGACGGACAACAAGGTGATCCTACAAGGATTTCTTAGTTTTTTTTTTTAAGATACGGAACCCTAAGAATGAAAGTCCCACTTACTACATTTTGCAGAGGGCGGTTGACTGGACAACTGAACCGTACTACGGGTAAAAAGTCGAGGTCACGCGAACCGGGTTTCAGCTAGTACTATACAAAAATATTACAGACTTCAAACATAAATTGAATAGGTACAACTCGGTACAAGGGAAACCTAAAGAGCAAAAATAATGCACAACAAAAAATTAAGCAACATTTTGAAGTTGGTGTGATTATGTAAATAGTAGTTCTCATCTTTTATTTGGCACCAACATCGCAATGTTTTTTTTTTTATAAAAAAAATATTTTTCTTGTTTTTTTACCAGTAAAATTAATGTTAAACAAATAAAGCTTTTAGCTATTACAAACACTATCGTATTTGACAACAGTGAGGCAAAAAACTGGATGATAGCGCCATCGCCATCACCTTCGAAGAACGTGCTTAAGACGAGTTTGCCTTCAACATAGCACTTTGTACCATTTAAAAATACCACTTGACTTAAAATGTTCCTTCATTCAACGTTTAAAATTATCCTCAATATATTATTTTTGTACTTATTTCGAATGTTGAGTTAAGACAGTTATATGCGTACCTCCTCGTTTAACACATCATCTTTATTTCTTAAGTTAATTTGGCCAATGTGCTTAGAAAACATTGGAACGCCCTTGCACGTCACGGCGCCGTGTGCGTTCGTCCAGCAAAATGTTGTCGAATTTAATAATAATAGTATTTTAGAAACTCGTGTAATTGTTGCGCACATTTTTAAATTTGTTGCGCTGATAGTTTTGAAGTTATTTCACAAAAACAGTTTCTGCTGGAGGCCACACCACGGCACCGGCCCGAGCATGGGAGCTTCGTCGTACCCCAAGCCTATTTTTAACCATGTTAAATAAGTTAAACTACATATCTACATACATTAAAGTATGCATATAAGTAGGTACTAAGTAGATATTTATATAGTAGTAAAACGAAACTCGTAGTGGTGCACAAGGCCATCATTGCCAAAATAAATATTAAAATCAGTAAGCAATAATTTGGTTTTTATTTCGGCAAAGCACATACAATAGGAGTTGCTAGCTCAAACATAGGTAATTATAATAACAATAAATAATGACCATGTTGACAAAACCAAGAAAATTTAAAACATTGTGTATGGATATTAGTCTGTCAAAAAGACATGATTTGGTCCAAGGTTGGTTATGGTTACGCAAGTAATGTACCTAATACTATTTTATTAACTAGCTGTACTTCGTCCGCGTGATGTTGCAGTGCTGCTCACTCCCGACAGACGTCAGGCGTGATAATAATAAGTTACTCTCTACATCATCAGCTTAGTAATAGTGAAAGTCCCGTCAAAATCCGTCCAGCCGTTTCGGAGATTAGCCGAAACAAACAGACCGACAAAAAAAAAATATGTTTTTATTTCCTTAAACAATTTTCATATGCATTTAGCAAAAACAATATATTTTGACATTACAAACAGACACTTCAATTTATATTTATTTGTATAGATGTACCTATAGATAAAAAAATCTAGGTATTTCCAAGTTGAGATATAAAAAGTAGGTATCCAAAATGTAACAGAAATGTGTATTAAATACATCTCAAGATCGGATAGTACATATCAACCCATATGATGGCCCACTGCTGGGCACGGGTCTCCCCAGTAGAACCTACTAGTATGTAGATCCTGGGGGTAATTGCCATAATCGCCACGCTTGGCGAGCGGGTTGGCGATCGCAGTAAGGCTTTAAATACGCAGAGGACGCTGCAGCCCGTCCTCCGGGGTGAAATCCCTTAGTCGCCTTGACGACACCCACGGGTAGAGATGGGGTGGTACTATTCTTAGGGATCGGATAGTGTATGATGGCATATCTAATTGCACGAGTGTGGCATAGATCGGGTGTTCCGAAACTTTTAACATAACGCCTACAAAATACCTTTTGTTTATAACACCCCATGATTGATGGAAGGAAGTGGAGTATGAAGGAGGTGCAATGAATCCGGCAAAGATTTCAGTAGATTTAAGCCACCAAATGAATGTCCAATTATGATAGCTCAAATTTGATAATTCCAACGTGATTTCTTGTTGAAAAACATTCCATGTTATCCTTACTAAACCCGAGTTTTTTTTTTCAAAAGGTCTAAAAGAATAATTGCGCGGAACCCACTTTAAGAATTGCTGCCATAGATATCTATAGGGTTCCCTTTTTGTCCAATTTAAAGAGAACGAATTCTTGTGATTCAGAATCAACAACTTATTTTTTCATTGATTACTTTGTAATTGCTAAATACACAAGTGATCAAGAAAAAAATCGATATTTTAGGGCACTTAGTAAATTAGGTTCAAGCACTCAGTAAGCATCATATTTAAATAACGATCCTTGAGTTTGACTCACCTCACCTTTCTGTTACACATTATAGACATCAATATTTAACAGTTTAATGGGACAACATAAACAATTTACTATCTACTTACAAAATAAATAGTTACTATTTTAACTAAAGCTACAAAACACAAACAAAATCTATATTAACAATACTGAAATGAGTAGCATCAATTGTGCGTTTTACGCCTTAATTATATTATAACATTTATAGGATGTATTTTTAAAATATAAAGATAAATAAATAGACGGTCGGCCTAATGGTAAGGAGTTACCGTGGTCTATGTAATTATATAAGCTTGTAAGTACTGAGTATATGAGTTGTCATGTTACATATTTTGTTTATGAAAAATAAAGATCAACCTTCTTATTCATAATGCATTTTAACTTGCACATGTTAAGTCTTTGTTTTTAATTATATTTTTCAAATAAAAAAAAACCGCGCTTATTAGAATACTGTTATTAACGTATTATGAATAAGGGGGTAACTCTTCAATGCTATTTCTAATTACTTAAATTATAATCATCACATTGGCTACATTTCAATTATGTTTATATTTTATAAATATAATGAGATTCTAAGAGATACACTGATACGTAATTAAGTACATTGTTTAATACTTTTTATACTTATCTACTATTACACCATATTTTACTTGAAATTTTTCTTGTATTGTCAGATCGTATTTCCACCATGGTCTTTCGAGCCAACGAAGAAAAGAACTAAAACCTCTTTCAATCGTGCACTGTGTGTAGTTTCGCAAAGCTGAGTAAATATATCAGTAAAATTTTTAAAAGTATGTGATGCATACTAGTACTTCAGAAATAAAAAACAGTAGGTACCTAACTCTCATCTGATACACATATCGTTTCATTCGTTTCATGATGTTTTAATAGTATAATTATTTTGCTTTAAATTAAAACTTTAGGCACCAAACAAAAAAGAAGGTAGTGATAATGGAATGGAAATTTGATATAGGCGGGACCTAATAACCTATTTTGTTTAGAGTGATACTTACTTATATCATTGATGTCAAGAGCCGTTTATACTGTGTTTGGAAATCCTCCAAGAAATACGATATGGATAAACAGGGTGTCCACTGCAAATGTTCAAAAAAATTCCCTGACTTTTCCCTGACTTTCCCTGACCATTTTTTCAAATTTCCCTGACCAAATATACTTCTTAGAAAAATTAAGAGAGTAAAAAATTTTCAACATTTTTGAGTGCAGGCTTCTTAAATGGTTGTTCAGCAAATTAAAAAAAAAAAACAAATATACGAGTAGCTGTCTTTTTGGAACTGAACTTTAAGACTTTTTTTACAAATAATTGTAAGATAACCAACCAAAACAAAACGTTTTTTTGTGGTTTTTTTAGGTCTACGGACTTGTACTTTTTTTAGTTAAGTTTGATTTTGGGCAGTTTTTGACCCCGTTCCTCCTACTTTAGAAAAATAAGAATCGGCTGACCCTTCCCCCTGTTTAATATTTATTACGTAAGAAACTCAAGGAAAATATGAATACACGTTTGTTTGTTTGAATTCTTATTTTGCAAATAAACAATTTTTTGGAACGTTTGTTTGGTAGATACTAGGTTAATTTTTATTTTTTTAATCCCCGACGCAAAACTGGTGAACCGATTTGGATGCGTTTTTTTTCATCTGAAAGCAGGTTTTCTAGGGACGGTTTTTAGACATGTCTTATCAAAATTGGTTCAGCCATTTCAAGGTCATCAGCTCTTTTGTTAGCTGCGGTAGGGATCTTAGACGCAAAATGAGTATTTACTTTACTTTCAAACATAATGTGTGACCTAAAATTTGAAACACCCATATATGCTAAATATCTATGCAAGATTATGCAATTCGTGGTCTGATGCTGCAGCCAGGATATCTAGCACATTTGTACACACTTGAAACAAATAATAACAGATGTTTGGATTGGTTTTTAACCCCCGACGCAGAATTCTATCAGAAATTACAAAGGAATATCCATTCCTGGAAACCCCAACAGATAGAATCCCCCAAAAACATAACTTAACCAACGATACAAAATCAGACTTAAAACCCGAATCAAAAGACAGCTCCGGACCATCTGAAGTTAGAATATACACAGATGAATCAAACACTGCGCTAGGCACGGGAGCAGGAGCCTATTCAGATGACCTCAACATTAAGATATCTACTCTTTTGGACAGAAGAAACACGATTTTCCAAGCAGAATGCATTGGCATAACCAAAGCGGCTCAAGCAGTCGCAGCCAGAAATGCAAAAGATCTAAAAATAAAAATTGTAACCGACAGCGCTTCAGTGCATTCAGTGCTACAGTGTCAAACACCAGCATAAACTCGACCTTTATTCAAGAATGCCATGAATCACGTAAGGCTACCCAAGATAATGAAGTGACCCTGCAATGGATAAAGGGACACAACAACTCAATTGGAAATGACGTGGCGGAGGAGCTAGCGGGACGGGGATCTAAAATGAACAGCCACGGCCCCGAACCGATAAGCCCAGGTACGAATTTGGCTGCGTGAGAAAACAGAGAAAATGGGGAAAAAACACCGGTTGCAGACAAACGAAAGAGGCGATTCCAACAGCGCGCAGCGCCCAGAAAGTTCGCTCGGAATCTAATCAGACTAAACAGGGACAAACTGCGAAAAGCAATAGGCATGGCAGGTCATTGTCCTCTCAACAAGCACCTGCACACCATCGGGATCACAGATAGCCCACTGTGCAGAGGGTGCATGGAACATAAGGAAACGCCAAAGCATGTAATCATGGAATGTACCAGTGTGGCCGAGCAACGGGCACAGTTCCTAAAAACATTGTCATCCCTCCCTAAAGCCTGCAGCAACCTGCGGGGAATGCTGAGCTTCTGGGAGTGTTTGGGCTGGCTGGAGTGAAAAGAACTGACACATCACAACGTACGCACAATGGCCCAATCAAGAGGCTAAGTGCGACATTGCGGCCCCGTTAAAACAAACAAACAAACAACCCCCGACGCAAAAAGAGGGGTGTTATAAGTTTAACATGTGTCTGTCTGGGCAACTGTAACTCTTAAACCAATAGACCGATTAAACACGGATTTTTTGTTTAAAAGCGGATATGGCCGAGAAGGTTTTTAGCCATAACTTACGAATATCTCTCGAGGCGTTTAAAGATCCTCAACTCATATCTTGCTTTACAAGGAGGTTTTGTCAACTTTTACAGGTCCGATTGAATTAAAATTTGGTTTATACTTGTCACTTCGGTGGAATTTCCAAAACATGGAAAACTTTAACTTATTGGTAGGTATACTCAACTCATATCATACTCTACAGCAGATATATCGTATTCGTTTTTAGAGTTCCGTAGCCAAAATGGAAAAAAAAGAATCATAAAGGTAGCGCTTAACAAATACTTTAAACTTAAATTATTTCGGACATGATTAGATATACCTTCATTTGTTGAGAAAAGCAGTTTTGCTATAATGAGTTATAGCCGAAAAACTGCGTTTTCTCAACAAATGGTGTAAGTGCCATGAACATACGCTCTTCTGCTGATGCAATTATTTAAGGCTGCGGACCCCTACACTGAGCATGGTCCGACATGCTCTTGCACGGTTTTTTTAACGAATCACGAAAAAAATACTGAGGGGATTTCCTTGAAAAAAAAAGTGTCAGCTTCTGTTATGTATGATGATATTATTATAAAAATATTTATTATTATTAATTAGCTATCAAACTAAGTAGCGGCAACTACAAGACACCTTTTCACCAAATTTCACCATTTCAAGATTCATCAAGTAGTCTTTGAGTAAAATGCCTATGACATATGGACGGACAGACACAACAGGTTGCCATTGCAAAACTATAAGGGTACCGTTTTGCCATTTTGGCTATGGAACCCTTAAAGTTTTTTGTCGAAAATAAAATACTTTTCATACGAATATATTTAAAAAAAAAATGTTTTTTTTTTTAATTTTTAATTATATTTGCGAAAGGTAAAAAAGCTAAGTTGGTGGATTTCTTGTCCTAAAAAAATCGTAAATAAAATTAAGTTCAGATACAAAAACTGCAGCTACTATTGGTTTTTATTTTGAAATTGGCTGTACAACCATTTTTTTTTTAAGTTACAGCTTGTTGAAAATCATCCAAAAGGATAGAAATATTTCAATTAATTTTACAAAAAAATAAAATACATATTAAAGAAAATCTATTAAAACTAAATTTAATTGTGACAAAAAAATGTGCTCTAACAGTTAATGTCATTCTAGGGCATGACTAAATAACATTTCTCATTTTACAATCACTGGAAAATGTTGGGATAGTGTAAGTTCTTAATTTTTCCCTGACTTTCCAGGTGGCTCCTCGATTTCACTGACTTTCCCTGACTACCTTGAGCTTCCCTGACTTTTCCCTGACTTTCCCTGACTTTCCAGAATGTGGACACCCTGATAAATCTCTTATTGGGACCGACGCGACGGCGGCGATGTATATAAGTAGGTAAGTACCTACCTAATTACTTTGTACTGTGATTCAATACTGAAACAGAATCATATGAGTATTTTTGGAGAATTTTCATTTGATTAGTTAACTTTGAATACGTGTGCTAATATAACTCTAATAAGTATAGGTACACATAAATACTGAATCACGTTTTGGGTATTATTTTCCAAGCTCCTTGTTACCAATAGTTGCAGCTTCTATAGCATTTATCATTGTTGCTCTGTAATAAATAAAATACAATTGGTTGATAATAACTAGGCATAGCTTTAGATTACTTTTTTTATAGATCATTCGCACATAACTAGCAATCTTGTTCACCCACCCAGCTTAGCTAAATTGCTTTTATTAAGAGTGGGTTCACGAAGTAGTATAATGGGTGGGATTCGAACCCGTGACCTCTAGATTGCCAATCCGATATCTTAACCATACTCACCACATATGTCGAGTACTTATGTGAATGTGACCTATGTCTACCCTACACATTTATAAACCTACATGTGTGATAATATAAAATACATTCATAAATAGCTGCGGAATACGTTCCTACATAAATCAAGTTGATGATATGCTAGTATAGAATATTCTGTCAAGGAAATCTTGGTGAAATAGTTAGTATATATATACTAACTAGTAGATAGGTACAATTAAAATTGATACATAAGGAAAAAACTTGTTTACCTAGATTGCATAGTACCTTATGAATTGTATAAGTATTTCCTGTAAATCCAACTCAGAATTATTATTATTATTTTACACATATAAGATGAGTACCTACTACTTGAATGCCAAATCAATCAATGATAATAATGTTCGCCCACAATGTAACATGATTTAGTAAGTATTTATAATCATCAATATAAATACTAAAAGTAATTAAAAGTATAAGATTTGACACCAAAAAAATTATGACGACATATTTTTTTGTTAATTGCATACTAGTCTACAGATCGAATGGTTTTGAGTTTTGAAATTTCATAAAAAGAGAATCAATAGACATGACATTCAAATAACCAATTTTGCAAATACATATTATTATAAACAATACCAACCTCACACCACCATTTTCGAGTGCGGCTATACCACGTATTGTGGAGCCACCCGGAGAACAAACTTCATCCTTTAGCAACCCAGGGTGTTTCCCTGACTGCAGTACCATTTGCCCACTACCGACAACCATCTGAGCAGCATGTCGTAAAGCCATATTCCTTGGTACACCTTGCTTCACAGCTCCGTCAGCCAATGCCTCAATCACTAAATACATCTGAAATAGGAAGAATGAAAGTTGTTTTTTTTTTTAAGTACAAAGGAAGAATGAAAGTTGTTTTTTTTTTTTTAAGTACAAAATTATGTAGGCCTTAGTCACCTAAAATAAATTAATTTTAACAGCTAATAAGTTTATATCCACAGGTTTTATGTTTTTGTTCTATTTAATTTTTATGCGTTATTACGTTTCACTCGATATGGGTCAAGTGTGAGTTGCCCTCAAGGCGGGGTGGTATAGTAGTATGAAGTATAAATAAAGTCGCTTTCGCTGTTTGTACGCATATATCTTCTAACCTGCGCAATGGATTTTGATGCAGTTTTTACTCTAATTAAGAATGCATATTATGTATAGATAGAGGAGAAACTCAGTGCGAAACCTGAGTGGGCCGTATATAGCTGATCCGCGCGACTTCGTCTGCGTAAATATTTTTTCGTTTTAGCAACTTTTTTCCTTGCTGCTCCTCTCCTATTGGTCGTAGGGTGATGTTATATAGCCTATAGCCTTCCTCCATAAATGTGCTATTCAACATATTACATTAACATAGATATTTTCAATTCGGACCCGTAGTTCCTGAGATTATCGCGTTCAAACAATTAAACAACTCTTCAGCTTTGTAATATTAGAAAAATGTATAAAATACTTACAAAAGCTGGTCCACAAGCAGTTAATGATCCCAGGGAGTCCATTAAATATTCAGGAACTCTCTCACATAATGCGGCACCACCTAAAAGCTTTTCTAAGAAGAGACATTGGTCCTCTGGTACATATTCATCTGGGGTGTACAGACAAATGCCTGCTCCAACCGTCATTGGAGTGTTGGGCATAATGCGCAATATCTGACAATTGTAGAAACTTTTTAACGCCTGAAAACAATTAATAGTATACTTTTTTATCTCCTCAAATTACATTATTTTGACCAGACATATATTTTTTTGGCATAAGTACATAATTTTGAATTTGTTTCAAAGGACCATTGTTCTTCTGAGTGACACTGGTGAAGGATCACATTGGGAACCACACGAAATATCACCAAATTCACTCTTTACTTTGTTTATAGTTGTTCCAGCATATCATATTATAGTTTTCTCAGAAAGATTCTTCTTCTTCGGTCTTACTTACATCGGGTTTTACTATGCTATTTGTATATCGCAGCCATATTGTATAATATCTTAGGACAACTCACACAACGTCATCTGATTCCAAACTAAGCAGAGCTTGTACTATGGTAACCAGACAACTGATAAATATACTTATATATTTCTAAATACATACATATTATAGATAAATAACACCCAGACACAGAATAAACCATCGTGCTCATCACACAAAGTTTTATCTTGGGTGGGGATCGAACCCACGACCTCTTGCGTAGCCGTCGGACACACTTCCACCGCGCCACAGAGGCAGTCTAACTTGAATGAATATTAATTTTTTTGTCATTATTAGTACAACTAATTTTAACGAAAACTGGGCAAGAGCATGTTAGACCATGCTCAGTGTAGGATTTCGCAGCTGTTACTCTAAAGAAATGTACTACATATGGAAAAATATAATTTACCCCTGCAAAAGAGTAGCTACTTATGTTCATGGCACTTATGCCCTTTTATTGGGAAGCACAGTTTTTCGACAACTTAAAGACGGTATATTTGATCATGTTGAAAATAATACTAGTAGCAAGTTTTACGTTTGTAACTTTCGGGGCGATTCTTTCCGAAAATATTCACATTTCGCAGATTCATCATTTAAACAGGTCTTTAAATGTTTTCGAAAACCTGCTCGAATAAGTATTAACTACCCCACTTAGTTTCATTGTTAAATTGTTATTTAACAATGAAACTAATTGGGGTAGTTTAATGTAAAATGCCTGTCCATATGGGACGGACATGGGGGCGGATCCAGGATCTAACATGTTTACGACAGCGAGGAGGGTCCATTTGGGCTAAGTTGGCCCAGTGTAAGTTGCATGCACAATGCGGAGCACAAGAGGCAAATGGGCAAAGAAATTGAATACAATATAAGAAACAACATAATAAATATTATAATTTTAAATAATAAAAGCATTGCAAATACAACACCACTAACCAGATGTATTTATATATATCAACTTAAAAAGTATAATACCAACATTACATTTTATATTCTTAAATAATTGTTCAGAGCATATGATGTAGATTGTGGTCACACATTACTAGCAATCCTGTTAACCCCTCCAGCTAAGCTCCATGGCTTTTGTTAGGAGTGGTTTCACGTCAGTAGTATAATGGCCAGGATTCGAACCCACAACCCCACAATTGCCAGACCAATGCCTTAGCCATTAGGCTATGGCATCGGTCTCGCCGCTTATAGCGATTAGAGAGAAGATGTTTTATAATTTAAAATTGCCTATACTAAAACAGACATTTATTTACACACCTGTTGAAGTGTCTTAATGGTTTTCCCCGCCAACATGGAGACAAACAAAACTTTCCTTGTCAAATCTTTGGCTGTTTCTTTAATGTCATCTATAGCTTCTTCTAGTTTGTTTACCTTGATGCCTAAAATTACTATGTTACAATTATCAAATACCATCCCATTTTCTGTTGTCACGTTTGCTCCCTTATCACTCCAATATTTAAGTGATTCAACATGTGGACCTGCCACCCAAATGTGTGATGGCTGATGGACACCTGGAATATTTTTAAATTATTTTTCTTTGTATATTGTGAATCGTAGAGTATATTTTGTTCTGTGATTGTAAGGTTTATATTTACGACTATTTATTCATACTAATAATTTGATATTTTAATAGTGGTAATTTATATCCAAATATTTTTTACTACTTGTTTATTAAGGCAGTTGGAATGTTATAAAGATTTTTTTTTTTCAGTTTTATAAACCTACAAGTTAAACTGAACTATAATTTATCATTATCATAAACTGTATAAATTCTAAAATTAAAAGTTACAATTGAAATGGTGCTAAAACAAATGAATTAAAATGCATAATTATTTCTTAAAATATTTCTTAAAAATTAAAATTGTTTTTTAAAATGTTAAAATTTATAGTTGGAATATGAATGATATGGTAATAAATCATTTGTACTGATAATGTAAAATTTAATATAATGTAAAATAGACAAGTAAGTAGTTATTTTAATTATTTACAATGTTACAAAAACATACCACTTTTGAGTATTCCTTTGAATATAGCAGTAGACATATTGCCTCCACCAATGAATCCTATATTAAAACCCATGGTCAATAATTTCAAATTTTATTTTCACAGTGCAAAATATTTTTTCCACGTCGGACTTTTTTCCACCACCAAAAGAAAAGTTGATTCTATTCTGTACCGGTAACTGGTACTGTACAAACTGTACACTTGTTTGTACTGACATTTAAGTGACAGATCAGTCAGAAGAGTCGGCCAAAGAGCATAGGAAATAGAGTCTGGCATCTGTTTTTTGTTTCCGAAAATATGTAGTTACTACATAATTACCATAAAGCTCAATAGATGGCGTTAACACTTTCAACCAAATTTTAGGTTTTATTTTGATAAGAAATTTTAGGTTTTATTATAACAGTGCTTTTATTTTATTTATCATATAATGCAAAAGTGCTTTATCTTCAACTATTGTGAAATAATGTTGTTTATCACTACCAAATTAAATAACACTGATCTCTTTAATATGAGACCAGTTTGATATTGGTACCTACTTGAAAAAAAAGTTAACTTTTAACAACTGTCAATCAAGCCATCACAGAATCGGAAGTTTTATTCAATGGTTTTAATATTTTTAATGAATATCTTAAGCGATCATTTCAAAGCCTTGAGCTATCAGTTATTTAAATAGTACGTTTTATCTTGCGTTTGAATGTTTGTTGTTCCATTACATAATTGTTGCTGAGTTAATTTCGTACAAGTGCGTTGAATAGGCCCCGTGTTAAATTAAATCTTTAGATTTAATTTTATCTTGCAACAGATACTTTATTTTTAAAAATATGTCTTGAATAATGTCGTTATAAGAAAAATATCTAGACTTTGTGCCTTTGTTAGAAAACATTGTTGTAAGTAGGTAGGTACAAAATAAATAATAAATTATTTTAAAAAATATAGAATCTCATCATGTTGTCTTAATCTTTCCTACCACAATTAACTCAATCATCTATTTCAGCAACAACGTTTTTTACTAATCTCACCGATTCCATGACATGTTAGCATTTTTTCATGAGAGTCATTTTAAAGTTTGCATATTCATAAATATACTTAAAAATGCCTCTCTTAGAAAACAAGAGAACATTTAAGACAATCATAATATCTACAGATATACCTAGCATATCATACCGTGTTTGTTATGAATGAATAAATTATAGTTTTACCAGTTGTACCTCTATCTGGAAACACAATCCAGATGGCGCATTATCGTCTGTCAAAATAAAAACGGTTTGCTTTTTACACTGCAAGAGGACCCCCTCTCTTTTCTGTAGTACATAATAACTTACTCTTTGGTACGTACGTTGTACCAGTACAAGCCTACTCTGTGGCTTACGCGCGAACATCAGACACGCAAACTTAGGTGGCGCGAACTTGTATACATTTTGCAGTACCAGGGCTGCCAATTCCTAATTTGTTATCCCCCAAATTAAATAAAAAATTGACCCCATAAATATGACAAAATTTTTAAAAATCCTCATAGGGCACCATTTATTTAATACGTAAGAGGATTTTGTTGTTTCTGACCCCCCTCCCTCTCCTATACATAGAGGCATATGTTGATAAAAAATGAGTGCCACACATTTTTTTTTATAAAAAATTGTTCAGCAACCATTGACAAAAGTACAATAATTGCATTTTTGAAAGATAGAAAATTTTGATATCCAGACTCAGAAATCGAACCCGAGACTTCCGTAGCCAAAACGGGGCCAGAAACGAACCACCTATCTGGACTATGTTACTAGATTTCAAATTTTTCTATCCCTTTATCATTGACAAAAGTATTGAAGATTGATTGCTACGTAACTTTGTTTGAGTAAGTTTCGGCTTTAGTTTCAATTGCTTTTTTTTAATTGTATTATTGGGAGAAACTAGTTACTCATTATTATTCTCCCAAAAATAGTACACTATTTTTTAATGTTGTAATGATATATGGATTGTAATGTCAAAATGAATGTCAATGTCAAACTTTTAGTTTAATGTTGCCATTTACAAAATATGTTTTGAATCGATTTAAAATTAGTCGATTTTTAATTAAGTATAGTATCAGATAAATTAAATTCTAACAATAACACAAATCAACCATAGCATACAATCAACCAATCAATAGTATTCGGGTACTTATTTATGTAGATTAGCTTTTCCCCGCGACTTAAATAAGATTAAAAAATGGTTGTCAATAAAGTCGGTTTGCGAAAAATATTTTTACGTGATAACGTCTTATGAAAGCATCGGTGACATATTGCCATTCATGTTGCTTAGCAACCAGCAAGAAGCAACTGAAGTATGGTCGTAGCTACCTTGGTAGCACCCGGTAGATGGTGGTGTCACCATCAAAAGTTAAAAGCAATAAATGTTATATGATAAACATCATGGGATAATAATAATACCTATTTATTTTTAAAAAAATGAACAAATAACAAAACACAATAAAAAGTAAGATAAAAAAATATCTTACAATTTTATTGTAATCTCTTCTTCCTAGCTTTCACAGCTGCTGTAAATCTCATTTAACATTGAACTAAATAAATTTATTAACCGATTAAAAAAAGGGAGAAAGTTGTGAATTCGGCACAGTATTTGTTTTTTTTTATATTACGTTACTCGATTACACGAAGATACCTAGGGACTGATTTGGAAAAATCGGTTTTGGTTTCATAAGGTTTACTTTCAAGTTGGCCCCATTCTCACCTCTGATGATGAAATTCTGTAATAATCGAGGATAATCTTCAAATATTGTAGCAGCCCCTACAATCTAAGTTTACTTTGACAAAGCTTTTTGTGGGTCACTGATAATATGCGAGATAATGTGGACATTGAAAGGGAACGCAGATCGTTGGCTGTCCGTTGTAATATGTTAGCCCGTAGGTTTGCACGCTGTAGTGAGCAGGTAAAGAAGACGCTTTTCAAAGCATACTGCCAGTCCTTCTACACTTGTAGCCTGTGGAACACTTGTAACCTGTGGATCAACTATACGCAGTGGCCATACAGCGACCTGCGTGTCCAATACAATAATGGAGAAAGAGGCTAGAATTGATAGTTATGCCGCAATAATGCGTACCTCTATGCTTGAACGGCTGCGATCCAGTACCAACAGCATCCTGTGCGTATTGGCTGACCGATGGGACTCTCCGCTGCTCAAGCGATGAGTGCAACTACATGCATTCAAATAAACTTTAAAATTTCTTAGCGTATCATCAGACAGCATATTTTATATTTAATATTAAGTTTTATAATATTAACACTAGTTTTTAAGTTTCATCTTGTTACTAACAAAATATGGATATGCACTGGTCCGAAATAAAAGTTAAAGCTAAGCTAAGCCGCAGGCAAGCACCCGCCTTGGCGCAAAGAAATAATGTGGTCGTACGCAGTGCAAGCCCGCCGCATGTGTCCACATTATTTCGCCGCGCTAATTCTTAATGTATTTGTTTGTATTTATATTTATTTTGTGCAACACTGCCTTCAACGCGTGTGACTCGTATGAAAACAGCGGCACTGGCACAACACGCCAGAATTAGACAGCGCGCAGGCGCCCACGCCTTACGGCCGTTCTGTGCACCCGCTGCCCTCCGAACGTGTGAACTCCCGCTGCACGCGTGCGCGCAGAGTAGTGCTGCTTATATTATTTTTCAAAACATACATGCGAGCGTCACCAGGAAGTTTTGCATGGGCCTGGTTTAATATCCAATATTTATATTTTTATGCTTAATTAAAATTTTGAACCCGCGATCATAAGGATACCGGCTCTAAGCCGTTGTAACACTTGCACCAAGACTTGTCCGCAAAAGTCGAATTTAACCTCCATTTGATACAATTATATTACAACCGTGTCGTCATCCACCGCGCTCCCAAGAAACTTGTACGGCTTGAGATTTTTTTTTACATTTTGTAATTTTTATAGCATTTGTATGGTAATTTTATACATATTTCAATGCGATATATTATGTGTGCATTGCCATTGATGACATCGGCACCCAGACGTAGTCCCTAACTGTTGGCATGATGCAGAAACTCAAAGACACAGTGCAGGATGGCCAGGACAAGACGTTTTCAGGCTCATGATGATGATTGAAATGTATCAAAAATTGCCATAAAATCGTTTTACATAGATTCAAAAATTGACCTTGTCAGACATGTCTTGATGCTGGAGTTGGTAATGGCTTAGTTCCGGTACCCTTAAGATCGCGGGTTTACGTCCTGAGACGACTTTTTCTTCCATACATTTAACTATGTATAGATTGTCAATAAAATGCTTTAAATTACAAAAAGTAGTTGAAACTTTAAATACGCAGAATTATTTTTCTTTACAACCTTACATATTGAATTTTTACTGTGTATTCACCATACTGTGTAGGTAGCAAATTTCACCCTAGCTACGCCCTTGAGTATTGTGACGAAACGTGACGGATCGTGACACTTTTTCGTGCGTGCGCTCGGTAATCGATTTATAAGATGTTATCACGCCAAAAACAATGGCTGTCTGTAAACGATGATGTGATGATAGTTTTACGTGTTATCGTTATAAGAAAACATAGATGACATTATGACATTGATTAAACAACCATGCCTGTGACACCCTTTTTTTAAATCCTATCAAAATATAACATTGCTTGCTAAAAAAATCATTCTGTATACTTTTAAGTATACAGAACTTATCTAAATAAGTATACAGGCTGATTATTTTTATAATAATAACCGCCCGCTCTTGCCTTCTTTATCAAATAACTACGAAATAAAAAAAAATAAAAAAAATGAACCCTTCACCACCTACCACCTACTTTTGTCACACATCTTAACTTAAAATACAAATTTGAAAAGTTCTTATTTAAATTACTTTTCGTTTCGTGGCGTAAATTGATAAATCGATTTTTTAACGTCGAGTTATATTTCTCTTAGTCGAGTAGTATTCAAAAATATACTGTTACTGTTTTAACAACTTGACTAAATGTTATGATATGGCAACTCTGACAGTTTGTGGCTTCATTTTGTAGGGTGAGGTGTAAGTTGTGTTTTTTGGATTATTTTGATATCGTTATCAATTTTATAATGCTGAAATAGTGTTACAATCTTAAAAGTGCTCAAATATGTGTCGTTGTAGTGATTCATTCAATTATAGTTTGTATGAAGTGTAGTGTCCAACATGTTTCGATGTATACCTTTGTTCAAATGTAATCGCCAAGTGGAATGTGTCGACAAGCGGCATTGCTCGTTGCCAACAGTACCTGAAGACATTTTGCGATATTCCAGGAGTTTAGAGGAGCTCTTTTTAGATGCTAACCACATTAGGGACTTGCCGAAGGTGAGTTTTATCGTAACCTAAATTATTATGAACATTTCATTCGTGGGCGTTCACCTTATCACTATAAAGGTGTAAATAATATCAGCGCGTCTTATGTTGTCATTACTGCGTATTGTGTCTCAATCTTACGTGGATAACTCTTATTATTGTAATAGTTGTCGTGATATTATATTTTCGTCTTAAAATGTGTCATTATATTGTGCAAAGCTTTGAAGTGATTGCAAACAACAGTTTTTATTAATAGAAATAAAAAACGAAACAGGTTTCAAACTACATAAGTTACTAATTTGTAGCTTAAGTAATATCTACAAGCTTAGAAATAGCGAAAGAGCCCTAGGAAATGAATGAAGTATTGTTGTGCTTAATTTTCACTAAAATGCATTATCTATGTTGATAGAAATAATTAATAATCGGTTTTACCTCCTTTTTTATTGTTGCTGTTTAAATTTATGTGATAGGATTGTCCTTATTTTCTTTACACTGTATTGTTTTTGTCCAAATCAAAAGGTAGTTTTAATGTGAAGATAAAATAATATATTATTAGGTATAACTGATTTGAAAAAAGTTCATACATTTACTTATCCAAATATAAATACTGTTCTGTTTTGAATTTTATGTCTAAGGTCTTCTGAATATTAAAACAATCATTTGCAAATTTTTATATTAATAATGTTAAAACTTTAAAATAATGCATAAATTTTTTTATCTCTGCCATTGTAAAACCGATTTGGACCTACGGAATAGAGCTCTGGGGCTAGTAACTTCAACTTGGAGATCCTTCAGAGGTTTCAAAACATTGTGCTGAGAACAGTCTCCTGTGCACACTGGTTTGTGAGAAACTTAGAGAAAACTCTTCACTAGAGGCTTTCGAGAAGTTATAGAGGAAGTTAACAACTACAGCAAGAAATACAAAGAAAGACTAAGACAACACAGCAATACTCTAGCAAAAGACCTGTTAAAAGGCCAAAACAATGGCATATACTCTCACTGGACCACAGAGGCAAGTTGGCCCTACACATTTGATGGTGTTACTTAATGGAATAACACCTAAAATCAGTTTATCCCAGACAACATCTGATTAAGGCTGCATTACAGATACAAAAAAGGAACAAAAAAAAAACTTAATAACTTGATAGAAACTAAAATTTTATAGGTAGTAGCTGCCTGAAACTGATCTTCATCAAGTACCTAATTAGGGGTTTCCTAATTCATAACATTGTTTTGGGTTAACAAACTCAGTGAAGTTGCAACTCAAATACTGCTACAAGTTTTGTATAAATCTCCAAACATTGAAGGGGTCATGTAGAATAGTCTCTATATGCAACCGGCGTCACGGGCATGGGCTAGTATTTATAACACCAGTATCCCATTGGCCCCACCAAGAGGCTAATGGGATACTACGGGTCTGTTAAAACAAAACAAAAAACATGGCTCGACCTCTGCTAATATACCCCTAATGCTATTCTGAAGCTAAATTACTATAAAGTGTTATCATAATCGGTTCAAGGGCTGCGTAAAAGAATAATAAACATTTATGCATTCAGTTGTCACAAACATTACTTAATTCATTAAAAATATTACTGAGATGGTACAAGCAAAAGTAATGTTATCAGTATAAGAGATTTCCACTAGTTGACCTTCATAAGGAAAGATTGTGACTATTACGTGTTTCAATGTTCTACGTTAATAATTGTGTGCATTATTCTACCCATTCAATGTTCTGAAGTTTTCTCCTCTTTGAAAGGTGTGGTCAAATTCAATGGTTATTATGAAGACATGATTCTTATAATGTAATTTTACTAAACATACTCAACTACCTCAGTGGTTCAGTGGGAATTTGCACAACTGCTACTCCAGATGTTGTGGGTTGATTCCCACAGGGAATTTTAGTGTGATCCGCAATTTTTTTTTCTAAGGCTGGGAATACTTTGTGTCCATGCCTTTTTATGTTTTGTATAGTCCATTGTGACAGAGCTTGTATCCTAATTTGGAAGATGATTTGTTATCAATGTGATAACTTTATTAAGAAAAATTAATTGCTTTCAAATGTTTATCAAGGAACAAGGAGAAAAAATATCAAGCACTTTACCAAATGCAAATTTAGCTGACGCACTCATATTCTTTAGTCTATATCTCTGGTTTTTTATAACTAGGACAGGATTTTATACACTAAAACCTTCCCAGAAAAGTATGCAGTTAGCAAAAATCCCATCTAAATCAGATCACTAACTTTTGACAAACCGCGAACATACATCTGTATGTTTGTACACCTTTTTTGAAGGCAGTTAAAAAATATGACTTAATCATTTTTTGTTACTTGTTGCTCTTCTTCATTTCTGTTGTAGGTACATTGTAAATACGACATACATAAATACTTGCTTAATCAGGTTTAGACTAGCACTGAATGGCCCGATTTAAAAAAATCTGAGACCATCCGTCTCAGATTTTTTTAAATTGGGCCATTCATTTTGAGTTTATTCATTACAAACATACACACACACAAAAATACCAATCTTTCCTCTTTATAATATTAGTATAGATTCTTATTGCACAATGGGGTACAGGGCATCTTTCTGAAAAAAAAACCCTGATTTGTTCTAGTTTAAAAGGTATCTGGGGAGCATTCAGGCAGGGTCTTGTTTGCACTCAACAAGTACCCGTACTTACAAAATTTTCAAGCCATGTGATGCTGTTGACGGGCATCAGTGGCAAAAAATTGTTGAGTTGTCCAGTTTTTTAAGCATCAAAATACCAGGTTTTTATGCGTCTTGTCTGCCAGATTTTAGAGATGGCAATCCTATGCAGATTGATTGGCCCTTCCAATCCCCTAAATTATAGTGTAATTTGTACCAAAATTTGTTGATTGTTCTTTTTATATTTATATATATTTTTAATTTATGAAGAAAAAGAGAGTCTGTATGTGATTTTACTTTTGTAATATGTAATGATAATAAAAATGTTTTGTTACAGAATTTCTTCAGACTTCATAGGCTAAGAAGATTAGGCCTCAGTGATAATGAAATACACAAACTTCCAGCAGACATACAGAATTTTGAAAATTTAGTTGAACTAGATGTATCTCGAAATGGTAAGTGATTTTATAACTTCCCCTAGATTCATAACACAGTTACAAAATGACACTTAACAATGTTTCACAAATGAGATGTTTTTGAGTATTCAACTGTAAAAGTATTATGTACTATAATAGCATCGCAAGTAACACATCAAAGCTATAGTTAGTTAGTTTTACCTGGGCGAACAAGAAAACCGCACTTAGCCTCCTGATTGGGCCATTGTGCATGTTATACTTATCCTTTCTGTCACTCCAGCCAACCAATGCACTCCCAAAACGCCAGCGGCTTGCCCAAGTTGCTGCAGGCATGTTGATGATGTTAGGAGTTGTGCCCATTGTTCTGTTATACTGCCACACTCCTCGAGCATGTGTATTGGTGTTTCTTTTGCCTCCATACATCCTCTGCTAGGGGGCTATCTGTCACCCCTATCCTGAAAAGATGCTTGTTTAAGAGAGAGTGGCCAAAGCTATACAGTCTGTCTTGTGGTCTAACTGTAAAATGTCACAGAATATCAAAATCTGGTTTGTCAGGTGTGACAAACCAGATTTTATAATTTAGCTTGAATATGGTGATATTCAAGCTAAATTATGTAGTTGTAGTACTATTACTTATTCTGTGGTTGTAGTTAAGTTGAGTGTTTTGATGTATGCCAACCCTCAACTTGCTTTGTAATTGTTTTCTTGTATTAGCCGAAAGAGATTTTTAATTTATCCGTTATGTCTTACCTATTGTGGTTTGGGTTGATTTGGTTTGGTCCTAAGCGAATATTATATTAGATCCATACAATTTTCTATTTTCATGGTCAGTCATAATTGGTGGGTTCCAATCCCACTCAATATACTAACGACCTGAACCCATACCTAGCTCAGCCAGAAGGGTTAACAAGATTGCTTGTAATGTATGACCCACATCCCTTTACCTTATTAGGGTTCCGTAGCCAAAAGAAAAAAAAACTTATAAGTTTCGTCATGACTCATGACCTTCTGTCTGTCCCCTACGAAAATTGCATTAATGTACTTAAGGCATAAATAACTACGAAATGACACCCGTGTGAAGCCAGGGCAGACAGCTAGTATTTAATAAAATGCATTAAAACAAGATTCTGGAACAAAATATTTACAAGAGTGGCAATATTGTGCTATAAGAGGACCTTTCGAAAGAATAGACTCGTTTATTAGGTAACTTTTTGAACTTATTCTTTATTGCGTTGTTCAACATCAATATCTTCGATCAGAACCTATAGCGGTTTCTTTAATACTTTTTGTTTGTTCCAATCGATTACACTTTGTCCGAGCATAGAAAGGAAGTCTTAATTCTTTTGCATCGGGTTACGTCATATTCTTTATTATGGCACCGTAAGTTGGAGAAAGTTGTAACATTTAAAACTTTTTTAGTACAGTGCCTTTTTACTAACATACGTCATCTATTTACTTAGTACAGTATTGCGAAAATGTTGTTTGAAAAGTTAAGTATTCATTATAATTTTAATGCAAATAGTCACTGGCGCGGATTCTATCACTTGTAATCCAAATCGAGCTTCTGTTGAGAGGCCTTTTTTTTTTTAATTTTAATCTTCCGCTTTGTCGTCATAAGTAATATATTGTGTATTCACGCCAAATTGCAGGCTTCTAGCACTTATAGTCTCTGAGCTAAGCTGCGGACGGACGGACGGACAGACATGGCGAGACTATACGGGTTCCGTTTTGTTATTTTGGCTACGGAACTACTAAAAAAAAAGTCTAAATAAAATTTATTCACATGCAGTATTACTATGTGCATTTAAACGATAGAGAT
Source organism: Herminia tarsipennalis (assembly GCA_945859575.2). Lineage (NCBI taxonomy): Eukaryota > Metazoa > Arthropoda > Insecta > Lepidoptera > Erebidae > Herminia > Herminia tarsipennalis. The sequence goes on from OX243835.2 coordinate 15,420,142, forward strand.
AACTTGAATTCGCAGTAATGATTAACTAAATAAATGATTATCGAATTAGTCTCAACCCTCTAACCACCACCACTCTAATACAAGAAAATTATACGTTCCGTACAAATTTATGATATCATTATAGCCGTTGACTTTTAGTATTTAACTAGCTGTCCCGCGCAACTTCGTATGCATAAACTTTCCCCGTTTTTGCAACATTTCTCATCGCTGCTCCGCTCCTATAAGTCGCAGCGTGATGTTATATAGCCTATAGCCTTCCTCGATAAATGGGCTATCCAACAAAAAAAGTTTTTTTCAAATCGGACCAGTAGTTCCTGAGATTAGCGCGTTTAAACAAACAAACAAACTATTTCGCTTTATAATATTAGTGTAGATTTATTTTCATGATATTCATAAACTTGCGAAAATATCAAATTGTCAATAACAAACATTTAGACACATTGTTGTCTGATTAGTATAAAACGATATATTGCCATTTTAGTTAATTACAACACCAACACCAATTTATGGATTCTTAACTAGCTAGCTATTTTAATTAACTGCACAATGTGTCACTTTTTACTACAGGAAATGACAAAATGTCCGTTCATAACTTACAATATAAAATATATTCGAAATTAGAAAGTAATAAGGACCTCTTTTTACAACAATACGTGTAATAGCTGCGCCAAAAATATTGCAACGTTTAAGCGACATACTACTCGCTGTACTTGCCCAGTGATCAGTATGCAAGTGGCGTGGGTCCATGATGCGCATAACTTCACGTACGCCGCAGGTGCGAAAATAATCGTGAATGAAATATCGTTAAACACAAATCATCTTCATATGTATATGACGTATCTGCCGGTCTGCCCTCGAATATTTATATTGTTTTCAAAGAAGGTGGTGTGGTGGTTTTTTTTTTTAATAATAATAAATTTTATTCATAAAAACTTTACATTATATGAACTGTGATCGAAGTCACCTAGTAAGCAAAAAATGCCTGCGACAGGTGACTACGCTCTTCCATAGTTATTGTTCATTTTAATTAACAGCGCGTGCGTGCGTGCGTGTGTGTGTGTGTGTGTGTGTGTGTGTGTGTGTGTGTGTGTGTGTGTGTGTGTGTGTGGGTGTGGGTGTGTGTATGTGTGGGTGTGTGTGTATGTGTATGTATATGTTATTTTAAGTGTTGTAATAAAGCCTCCGTTTCCTCATAACTTAATAATGTTAAGAAGTTTGTTGTCAGTTTCTTAGTTTCTTGTAGCGTTTTAGTATAAGATTCTTAGATAGCTTCTACCTGGTATTCTTCCCACTATCTGATACTCTTGAAGCTTTGGTTGCTTAGTTAAAAACCAAGCTTAAGATAGCTAGGGTGTTTCAGAATTTGTAAATAGATTGCTATGATTGGATCGCAAAGAGTTTTTCTGACCTTGATGAGCTCTAGTACCTATTTCTCTTGGCACTCGACATAAAAGTAGAACCATATCATTATGAAGTCATTTCGTCAATCATAGATGTTTTGACTGTGACTATCATGCCCGATATCTTCTCTGCAAATTATATACCGATTGTAATTTGTTTGTTTCTTTTTATATAAACGACAAGCCGTTTCTCAAGGCTCCACCTCCATATTTGACATACGAACTTTTACCGCCATTTTCCATTATCCAAGATGATGGAAAATGGCGGTCAATTAATCAAAGTTTAAATTTTTTTAATGGATTTAGGATTTTTCCCTAGGGCTGGAATGATTAAAAATCAGTTCTTAGCTTACATATACCTGTAAACTGCCGACCTGCCCATGCTGCCCATGCAATAAAATACTTTAGTTTGATATAAATTTAACTATGATCTGTAGTGGACCTTTTCCCGAGATAAAGAGTCCTTCTTAATCAATACATGTATACTATAATAAATGTTAAGAATTTATTTATTTGATCGAACGTTAATCTACGAAGATAACTGGATAGCTAGGGCTTGAGGAAGGCTACCTTTACAAAAGCCTGTCAACCTATTCTCGGATAAGGTTATTATGCTTTTGCTAGCTAAGCTAGCATGATTACAACATTTGATATATAGAATACGCAAACCAGGGGATGATCCTTAATAAGAAGTTTATTTGCTTGTAAATATGTAGGTTTTATTTTTAAAACTTGAAAAGTTATACCCACCATAGTCCAATTACCTAGCTCTGATTACGTAATTTGTTGTCCTCATTAGTACACTCAACAATCATTATAGCGCAGTTAGTGTAATGACCGTAATAAAATTCGTATTCATTCCATAGCTTTCGTATTGATATACATACTTATTGATAGTTAAAAGTTTAAAACTTCCTAGAATTTATATGTCAGTTATAATAGGCATGAATACCACGTTTGAATGATTTTTATGGCTATACTTGTTGAGTGCATCTATTGTGAAGAAAATTAATGTATATCTATACTAATATTATAAAGCTGAAGAGTTTGTTTGTTTGTTTGAACGCTGTAATCTCAGGAACTACTGATCCGAATTTTATTTCACTGTTGAATAGCCCATTTATCGAGGAAGGCTATAGGCTATATAACATCACGCTACGACCAATAGGAGCGGAGCAGCAATGAAAAAGGTTGCAAAAACGGGGGAAATTGACGCATACGAAGTTGCGCGGGACAGCTAGTGTATTAGAATTTTTCAATTCAGACCCGTAGTTCCTGAGATTACCGCGTTCAAACAAACAATTATTCTTTTTCTTTTCGGCTCACATCAACGTGTGGCACATCATTCGACAGGTCTTTTAAAATCATTTCAAGTTGATTGAGTAAATATTTTTGGATATAATCGCTCTGAAAGTTGCATGAATTGTCGCCCCCCTTAACTTTGGAACCGTGTGACCAAAAAATATGAAAAAAAAAATCACAAAGGTGGCGCTTAACAAATACTTTATTTTGGACATGATCAGATATACCATCATGGAGTTATAGCGGAAAAACTGCTTTTCTCAACAAAAGGGCGTAAGTGCCATGAACATACGCTCTTCTGCTGATACAATTATTTAAGGCTGCGGAACCCTACACTGAGCATGGTCCGACATGCTCTTGCCCGGTGAATGCAGCTCGAATCAGTGTGTGCTTAATTTCTTTCTGTAAAATGTTCTATCTACAATATTTATGGTACTTTTCCTATGTGTATCAACATCGTGGGACAACCTGTATAATCCTTTTGCATTGGGGGGTTAATTCAACAAATAATAGCAGTAGGTACTTACAGTTTTAAGTTGAGACAGTTATAAACTTAAAAATAATCATCGTCTTTTATAAATCACAAGTAAATTACCTTCAGTCAACCATTACAAAGAAATTAAAATGTGTTTTACTGAAGTGAACATAAGCTCGAGGGACTAAAAGCACAAAGTAATATGATTGCCAGACAGAAAACCGAAAGTAGATTAAATGTTCAGAGAGAGGTTTAATACATATTTAACAAGATTTCGAAACTCTGACTTCGATGAAGGTAATAAATAAGCAAAGTTTAATTAATAAGAAGAAAATTTAACATTAATAAGACCCCGGTTAATTAATGAGTACCCGACTAATAACAGAATAATACGTTTTATGCGGTAATATTTCAAGATTACTAGCAGTTTACATAAAACACATTACTCGTATTCTTGAAAACCTCCCTTATTTCTTCTTCAAAGATGTAACTTCAATACTGACGGAGTTTCATACAAACTTGCTACCCCTATTTTACCTTTAGAGGGTGATTTCCAAAAACGCTGTAAACACGTATTTCTTTATTTTAAACCAAAAATCCACGTTCGAAATTTCACAGACCGAACTTTAAATTGACGGAGTTTCACACTATCTAGCGACGGAGTTTCACACAAACTTGCAGTCCCGTAACTAGTAAAAATGTACCCGTAACTAGTTACGGGTTCATTTTTCAAAAACGCTGAAGTACGTGTTACTTTATTTTAGTAGAAAAAGCCGAATACGAAATTTCATACGTCTAACTTCAAAACTGACGGAGTTTCATACAAACTTGTAAACCCTATTTTACCCCCTTAGGAGACGAATTTCTAAAAAACCTTTCTTAGGGATGCCTACAACATAAGAGTCATCAACTGCCAACATTTTAGGATTGTTACTCTAGCGGATTAGGCTCTGCGTTGATGAGTCAGGACAAGTGATTATATATGTATAGATTAGCTCTCGCACGTGATTTTAGCTAAAGGCTATAACTTAAAGGTAACTTGTTGTCATTTGGCGAACTAAATTGAACGATTGGTTCCTTTGCCTCCGAAACAGTTTAAAAAGAATATATTCACCATTTTTCTGTGACAAATGAAAGTAACACGCAAAAAACTGTGATTGAAGGGCGTACGTAAAGGAGATTGGTGAAAGGAGAGAAGTGAAATTTAAAAGGGAAGCCACAATGCGGTGATAACAATGCTATCTTTGTGTTTTGATCGCGTGGAAAAGGCGAATGAAAAGGATTTATCGAGTGAAATAAAGTGAAAGGGCCGAAGCACGGAATGTGGTTTCGGTTGGCGACTGATTTAAAAATAATAAAGTAATTGCTTAATAAAAGACTGAATCATAATGTTTAAAGGAGCTAAGAATAGGATTGATTTTTGCATAGAATTTCGGAGCACGGTGTCTGAGAAATTGTTTTTGGTGAATTCTGGGTGCGTTGTAAAAGTAAAAAAAATAACGAAATAACTTCAAAGTTTCAAGAAAAAAAGCAACAAAATCTGCTTCAAACTACACTATTTTACTATTTCAATGGTAAACAATTGCGCTACATGCTTACATGAGGTTTCCAGCGACCTCGCCTTGAACAAATACGCCACGCGGCCGCAAATCTCTGCTAAGCGTCTTTTTCTATTCCACATTCAATGAGAAAATATCGATTTTCGCATAATACATTGCAGTGTGTGAAATTTATATGTATATGGTAGTAAAGACGATAATACAAGTAAATAAACATAAATAACTTCCTCTTATTTGAAAGAAGGTGACTTAAATCGAAATTTAAGCATGTCTGAACAACTTATAACAAACGGTAATATTGTACATGACATACAGACAAATCTGCAACTAGCTACATCAGTTTACGCGACACCATTTAGCGTGACGAACGTGCATAATAACTCACTACCGGTTCAACCAGTAGGTATCTGAATACATAAACAATCATTCAACACATTCACTGTCTAAGTTTGTTCGACACACATTGAGCCATTAACGGAATTGAAAATTCTAAATTTACTCCTTAATTACAACTTCCTCACTAGGGTTCTGTGTTGCGGAGGATTATATCAGGGACTAGCTGAGCCGTGCAACTTCATCTGCGTCAATTTTCCCTGTTTTTGTAACATTTTTTATTAATGCTCTGCTCCTATATTAGTCATAGCGTGATGTTATATAGCCTATAGCCTTCCTCATCCTATTAGCCTGGAGCTACCTACCGTACGGCGGCCGCTATTTTAAGATAATTTATACATAGTAAATGTATAGTACATGTATGAAGGAAAAGGAACAAAGGAACTCGTATGTACTACAGTTGCAACACCGAGGAAGTCCTTAATAAGCTCCCTGCCAATGACGTCACGAAAATGTTTTTTCCAAAAGACACCATTTATACATGTTTTAAATAATGTCTTAAGTGTATATATTTAGGTGTATATATATATCCTCCTTACTTTCATTTCCATTGCTCAAATGAAACCATATCGTGTTGTTCTACAGTTCTTTCTAAAACTAACACCAATCTCGTTTACTCAAGGCACTATTTAAAGTAAAACCCCATTATACAATGTTTACGGTATGAATACCGTTTCAATGCCTATGGTCCAAGTATATCTAAGGAAATACACTACCAGTAAGTACCTTATCTGATCAAGTGAAAGTTTCTTGAATCTTAAAATAATAATCACTAAACACTTTTTTATGCCGCTTGTAAACAGTTATATTTTAATGCGCTTTACCAATTTTATGTAACGATTATCAAAACATGATATTCAAAAATAATTACATAGATACTTTTTGGCAATCATTCGACACATTAAAATGTTTCATGTACGAGTACCTACCGCGACTAATGCACTTATTTATTAATATTTGGAAATTCTAAACCACAGATTTCCATTAGTATTAGAGATGAAGACTATGTATAAAGTAAGATATAACATTACCATCAATACATAACATATTTCTTTAGATTAATACTCTTAACCCGTCTACCTAAGCTCAATATTTGCTAAAGCGATGAGTGGGCTGACCTCAATCGTTTTCTTCAAGTCAATACTGTTTTCCGCTAGCTATTGTCGCTTTATGTCTTTGCATATTTCTAAGAATACAGGTACATGCACACAATCATAATTCCTAATCCGTACATTTGGAATCTTGCATAACTTGATACGGATGATGCTATATTAATCCGAGTAATAGGAATAAAGATGAACTTAGAACCGAGTAATAGGAAGAAATTTAAAAAAATGGTTGCTGTGAAGGATAAATACAATTTTCCACTCTTTAAACTTTTTTAACTGTAGAACGTTATATACTAGAGCAATCTTTGTCCGCTCAGCATTACAATTTGAACCACACGGCTTATTATTTTTACCGCTAACCTGACGTCAATGCAAGTATTGAGCCTTTGTTATTAAACAATCGCGTTCCCACATTAGCCGAACACCAAGAATTTGCCATTAACGTACTAGTTCTCAAATCGATTTGCCAAATTCAACGGTTGGTTGAACATGCGGCAATTTCAACTGTTTTTTTTAGAACACGTTTGTATTTTATCGTTGATATCAACATTTTGTATTTACTGAAGATAACCTTAATTTTGTATCAGAAGATTCCGAACAAAAGTATGTACAGTATACTACACAGTTATTAGTATGTCACACATTCATGTGTTTCTTATCGCTAAGTACTGACGTTATAGTTAGGTCTGTTACAGTTTAGGATTATGAATGTTAATCAGGATTGAAATAAAACCACTTTTAGCCAGAAAAACCTTCAAAATGTTGACTTTCCACAGCTGTACATTCGTCGACAAACGCAAAGTCTGTTTGTAAACCATGCGGGGGTTTCATTAATGTGTTTGACTGACTTGCACAAGCAAATATGAAAATGTTCCGGTCTGCAATACTTATAGTTTGTCTTCCTAGTGGTAAATTAAGGCGACCTAAGCTTTACTTCTGTCTACCGTTACAGTCTGGGAACGCCACACGTCTTAGAATATGTAGTGCAGAAATATTTTAAGACATTAGTGCCGTCTCATTTACCCTATTGAATTCTTAAAGAAACGAATTTTGTCTGCAATCCTCCAACCTTCGATTTTCTAAACAAAGTATGTATGACTCCTATTGACTTTCTTATTAAATTTTTATTGTGAGAGTTTTAAATCCATACTAATATTACAAATGTGAAAGTAACTCTGTCTGTCTATCTGTTACGCTTTAACGCTCAAACAGTTAAACCCATTTATGGTATGGAGATAGTTTGAGTCACGGGGAATGACATAGTATTGTTTTTATCGCGATAACCGATATCCACGCGGGCGGAGCCGTGGTCGAAAGCTAGTATCGAAATAAAAAGGGATAATGTGCTTCCAACCAGTCTCGTCCATTTTGGAATAGGGAGCGGTACTAAATGATTTTAGCCCTTTGAGTTTCACTTCATTAGCTTATTTGACAAGGGGTTTTCCGCTTTTACCACATTGTTAGACGACATAGTGTCACCAAAGGGATTTTTTTGCCGAAATTTTGTACCAGTGGTTCTGTGTTGAGCGTTTGAACATGAACGTTTCTTATGTTGTCATAAAATATAGTACTTATAGTTGTATTCATCATTATTAATTCTGCTGTCAGTTCAGGTCTTTTCATCACAACGCTACTCTTACTACTACTGGTTTAGTTATTTTATTACGAGAACAAAGCTGGGAACAGAAGTAATCAAAATATACATAGTTTAAACTCTTTCGTTTCTTATTGCCACACAACCAAGAATTTTCTGCATATCTTTTCGATAACCAGTGATTTAAATGTTCTGGCAATTCTATGTAGCATCCTTATTATCTGCAATTTTTTCGTTGTCAGCCTCATCTGCCTCATTTCAAAAACATTTTTATTAACTTTTTGCTACCGTACATAGGTATGCAAGTTCGCGGTGTGTGATTCGAGTACGTTTCCAACGACCCGTGTAGATGAACTAGATTTCCTGTTAAACTCGCCATCAAGCGGTTAGTGTAGTGCTGTATGTTAACCTCCATGTATTATTCACAGTTAACTGCGCTGCTCTAAATTTAAAATAATGCAACGAGGTATTGCAACTTTATAGCGATCCCTACCTATTAAACATACCTAGTTAATAGTTAAATGTTAATACATGCTTATGAATGTGTAATAAATGGTGTGTTAGTCTTTTAATTAGCAGGCAAATTGCTATGTTCATTCCAAAGTGATATCAAAAGGTTGTTTGTTGATGTCATCGTTGCGAATTGAGACAAGCATTTAATTAAGTAATCCTGTCAAGTGTAATCAAATTACCTTTGTAGTAATTACATTAATTTCTGAGTAATTACGCAAACGGGGGAAAATGTGTGGGATTAATTACGAACATAATAATGAAGAGTGTGATATTAGAATGGTTTGTTTTACAAGTAATTACCAGTCTACCGTAAGACAAATACTGACTTAATTAAAATAAATTACTTGAGTAAGCATATACGTGAATATGCCCTGGAAACCTGTAAAATGAAATGAGGTCATTATTTTAACTTTATTGACGAGAGATGCAAATCAGTTTGTGTTATTTCTCGTCTGCTGCTTTGCATAAAATATGCCTTCCTTGGTTTCGCGGTTCCTCGGTTGCACTATCTTTATTCAATCTCGACATGCTTTACCAACTACGTGGTGTAGATACTAACCATACTTGTAATGCAAATATAGATAAAACCTGAAAATAGTGGAAAAAGTACAGTAAAGTGGAACGTATAAAATGCACCAACTTTAAGAGAACAGATTAGATTTCCCAGTTTAAACAAACGGTTCTTGCAGCTACTGGTTTTCTTTTTATTTTTTAAAAGTCGTACTGTAGCTTATTAGTACAGGCAATAGGGGATTTTTTTCTTATCCACAATGCACTAAATTGCAGGTGTTATTATTAGTTATAAATAGATTCAGTATGACTTACACACACATTACATTTTTAGCGCTTACAGAGATACAAGCCAAAACGGATTTTCGTCCCCTAATTTGTTAGTAGTTTGTGGGCCATACTGAACCTATCTATATAAGTAAATATAATTCTTGCAATTTAGAGCAAGGAAAAAAAATCTATTGCCTGTATTAGGTATATTTATAAAGCACGCAATGAATTCACAAATAAATAGAAGTTCTTTTGTTTAAAGGCAATTTAAAGTACCGGATTTAAAGTTTCATGAATAAGTTCGAAGATGTTAGAATTATAGGATTGGTTTTGTATAATTTTGTATCGCATACTGCCTGTGCTGACTGTCGTATTGATCAACACCGTGTACGTGCTCTCAGAGCTATGGGGAGATCTCGATACGTAAACAAAGGTCAACATTCTGAGCTGCTTTGATTGTAACAAGGCTGTTTCTACTTTGTTATAAGTCCTTGTCCACAGAGAACATGTCTAATGTCTAACTATTATATTTGTAACTGTAATTTGACAGCTTATTTGTTTTACGGCCAGTTTCAATAATATGTCTATCGATGCATTTAGCTACTAGAGCTAGCACGTATATATTTTTTGCATAAATAAACTAAAAAAAAAAAAAAAAAAAAGAATTTTGACAGCTTTTGTATGGAGCTTATGTCAAATATATAGCTCTAGTAGCCAAATCCATCGATAGATAGATTATTGAAACCGGCCGCAAGTCATCATCATAATATAGTTACTGCATAGATTTAAATCTAGTAGGTAATTGCAAAGAAAAGTTAGGCTTTTTAATTTTTTGCTTTAATAGGGGTGTTCCTCAAGGCTCGGCATTAGGTCCTATTTTTAAATAGTCCTTCGCCTAGTATAGTTTAATAGGTGTATTTGTACAAGACTCAGTACGTCAATCCTATAGATATCTACAGGTTTGACATACTGAGTCTTGTTCAACTACTACTACTACTACTACGATGAATTTTTACTTCACAATATCCGTTGAACGGGTATAATTGATTGCGGGAAAATGTCCAAAATAAATCTATGGTACTTGCGATACATACTGAGCGTACGTACACTTATTGTTAATCCTCTACAATCATATTGGATTATTGCCATAACCACATAGACAAGACTATGATGTTATTAGTTCATGGATATTCCCTTTGTTGCTACATCTCACTGTCATGTCCGTGTTTTGGAATTCATTTGAGATTATTAGCATTTTGCTGGTTCGTAAGCCGATAACACAGAATTAGGACAAATTCCATTATAATTGCCAATTTGGTATTGGATTATGGCTAAAGGTATTTTGTGTAATTAATTATATTATGTACCAGGGCTTTGTTTTCGTTTTGGCGGGTAAAATGTATATATCCATCATTTTGCCATTTTGTAGCTCCGTGCTTGGGTATGATACTGTATATATGTGTGACCCTGTGACCTTACCTGGTTCTGTCAGTTTATTTTCAAGTGATAATTAATGCTCTGCAATCTTTACATCTCAGACCTGATCTATTTTCCTTTGTCTGAATAAATATCAAGCTGCAGTATCAAGAGCCACCATGCAAAATCTCTATCTTAAAAAACAATGTGTGGCTTTCTGTTTATGCTCAACGTATTTAAGATCTTTTGAAATTGAAAATAAATTTATTATACCTACTTAGGTATAGTATATGAACCCATATGATGGACCAATGCTGGGCACGGGCCTCCCCAGTACAACCTACTTATTATAGATCCTGGGGCTAATTGCCATAATCGCCACACTTGGCGAGCGGGTTGGCGATCTTGATCAGGCAGTAAGGCTTTAAAGTACTTTAGAGGACGCTGCTGCCTGTCATCCGGTGGAAAATACCATAGACGTCTTGAACACACTCACGGTAAGATTTGTGGTGGCACTATTCTCAAGCCGGTACCACACGGCTACGTAGTATAATCTTTAACACATTTGCTGTAATAATCATATTGCACCTAAACATGTCAGTCGTCGGGATTAGATTTGAAGTGTCTTAATGACTTCGTGCGGCTGTTGAACCGACAAAACGCCGCCAAACGTTGTGTTGTCCTCGGTACTCCCACGCTTCCACGCCGACCGACGCGCACAATTCGCGCGCTCGTCTGCCCTATAATAACCGTTCTACATCCCATCACTCTCCCATATCATGCATTCCACCACACAATTAATGAAAGTTGTGTTTAATATGTACCATGTATTCTGCGTAATATCTTATGCCGACGTTAAAATAAAGCGGGTTTTCGTTATAGGACGTTGGATCATCGCAGTGAGGTCACTTTTGAACCGGTTTGGTTACATCCAATTGGGTACGTTGTTATGGGATCAGCATTTTATAGAGTTTGCTTTGGTTGTTAATTATAGCGATTTTATACAAATTTTGTATACGTAAGTAAAGAATTTTACCCTATTCTTTAGAGATTATCTGAATTATTTTATTTGTTCAAAAATATTGTTTATTTCAATTCATCGTCATTCATCAATATGATGAAAGAATGAGAGACACTAAATACAGTAGACAGTACCTTAGAGGTGTCGTGGCGATAACTAACATATAGGCCTTGGTTCACGTTGTTGATTTAACAGTAGGTACTTCTGATGTTAGATATATTGTTTTCTAACATGTCTCACGTCATGTGGCAACGAGTCTTATGGTTGTCATGGTTTGATCTCGGGTTTTGGTGTACAATGTAACCTCTTTGGTTTTCGGGTTTTGGTCTAAACTATATTCTAACGACACAAGTAAAGCACCGGTTACTTAAAACGTAGTAAGTATTTATGAGCTAATAAATGAGTGCTCAACCATGTAACTTTACTCTCGTCGTTACATAAAATATTCAACTGCGAAGTTATAAAATCAAAGCGTTGGGATACATCAAGTTGAGAGCAATGGCACGTTTACTGTCGCAGTCTCGCAGGTGTGACTAACACTCGTATTCGACAACGCCAAGATTCATGCGCTCCTCATACGAATGAATATTTTTAACAATATTATACACATATCTTCTTAATATATATAAATCTCCTGTCACGATGTTTGTCCGCGATGGACTCCTAAACCGCTTAACAGATTTCGTTGAAATTTACACGCAATATGCAGTTTGGTCCAACTGGAGAGATGGGATAGCTTAGATCTTTAATTATAGTCGCAATTACTAAAAAAATTAGGGATCCCAAGTCCACCCGTGCGAAGCCGGGACGGGCCGCTAGTATTATATATATTTAAGTACATTCAGTCAAAAAATTATCGGGAATTAATGATCAGTTTATGGTTCGAATTCGAAATTCATTTTTGTTTTTATTTTGGCGCGGAGTTTGAGTTGCATCTGTTATTTAGATTAAATACAGTGCGGTTTTTAGTTAGATATTATCTAGTGTGTATTGCGAATTTCATAACACAACAACATCGAACAAAGAGAAAAATCTTAAATTTTGCATTGCCAATGGAATTTCGTGTCCGGAGTCCCTGAAAATGTTACAGAAGGCTTATGGTGAATCGACTTTATCAAAAACACGTGCTTGTGACTGATACATACCGGTCGATATGTGATGGAAGATTTGCCTCGCTCTGGTAGGCCATCAACGTCAAGTGAAGCAAATAGTGACTGAAAACCCTCATTCAAGTTTGAGAGAAATAGCCGCTGTGACTTTCTGTGTCTCACGAGTTGATCTTCACTTTAAATAATCAATTGGGTATGAAACGTGTTGCCACCCGACTAGTCCCGAAAGATCTGAATTTTCTCCAAAATAAAACTCGTAAATTTTTACGGAACCCTCGGTGGGCGAGTCCGACTCGCACATATCCGGTTTTTTTTATTACCTTGAATATACGCCGGTTTGCTCCTTAAAGTTTGTGGAAGGAATCAAAAGTCATCCTGTATATCTGATTTCTAAGGATACTGACTTCCTATTTGAACATCATTGATGTTCACAACAGGCGGAACCGACACCATTACATGCCCTTTGAAGCACGTAGTATTGTTTATGAACTCCGGTATAGTTCTCGCGTGCGAGATTTCATTCGAGATGTCGACAGATACAATGTTACATATTATATAAGAAAATAAAAGCGTGAACGGTACCTAAATATTAAGTATTTGTTCATATGAGGTTCTCACGTTCGTGTTTCTGAACAGTTAAACAAGTTTTGGCGGCCAGAATAGTAATAACGCGATGATATTACAAACAACTGCACATTATTAAGTATGTTGTGTTATTATATGACTGGACTCTATGGATATCATAGCAATACGTCAACTGGGATATGTCTTTCTCTAGCTTCATTTTGTTTCCTCGAAAACAGAAACTATTTCGATATTAATCCACCTAATTAGTCCAGAATCGACCATTTATCGCATGATTGGCATGCAATACAAAATAGGGATGCATAATTATACTAAAATGTCCTCTTTAATTCGATTTTCTGGTAAAGCTGTTGTGTTGTTTTGAAGTGATCAGTAATATCGATACCTACTAATATTGTAGATGCTTTTGTATATTACTTATTTACAATGTGTTACGTTTTGACAGCGAAACGACAGGATGGTTGTAAGTCAGTACCTACTTATTTCGAAAATCAGCGATCTGAATGTCCAAAACTTTTAAGAACTCTAACAAGCCTGAAAGTTAATTAAGTACTGTCGTTTAATAAGTTTTGTTTATAGATGGCGAGGATTTTGAATCCGGAGTTTCGAACGTTCTAATTTTCTTCCTTCAGTACAAAGATACTCGTGATATCAAGTTTTATAAGGACCACGAAAACTTTATGGTCTCCCTTATTTCTTTGGCCCATTGTAATCGTTAAGAAATCCTTTTTCGAAACTTGATCATTGAAAGTTTCGAGTATTGGTGTTTGGAAATTTGTTCCTTTCAAAAGAGAGACTCTCGTCTACTCCTCTGCCTCTCAACAGTAGGTTGATATCATATAATACATTTTTGTGCTTATAGTTATTCCACTTAGATGAGGTCTCGCGATAATTTAATTTTATATAAAAAAACCCAAGATTTGTTATATCTCTCATCGTCCTAGCCCTGGATTGTCAGTTTGTCAGTGACACTGAGAAGGGGGTTAGTTCCACTTGGGTGGATAAGGGCTGTAGATGACAAAGAATGATAAAAATTTACAAAAGGCAAAGGTCAAGAAAATCATGTTGAGATAAAAATAACTTTCTCGATAAAACCACAGAATAAATACATATTTCTACTGAAATAAAACTTTGAAAAATAAAAAAGTTTTTTTTTGTTTATTTTGTAGTCGTATTTTTTGAACGCGATGATCTCAGGAGCTACTAATCCAAATTGAAAAAATATTTTCTGTTGGATAGCCCGTTTATCGAGGAAGGCTATAGGCTATGTAACATCACGCTACGACTAATAGGAGCGGAGCGGCTATGAAATATGTTGCATAAACGGGGCAAATTTACGCATACAAATTTGCGCAGGTCAGCTAGTATTTAATACGCCTCAGGTGTCTGATTCGGGTTCGTTACGGGAACGAAACATGAAAGTTATTTTTGATGTTATCTTATTTTGCTAAATCTTATATGCAAGGCGTTATTGGTAAATAGTCAAAGTTCGCAAAACGTGCGAGGCTAAACGAAATAAATTTACCGAGCGCTCGTATTCCCGGTGGAATAGGTATGTGTATTCACTAAAAATATGTGTAGCATATTTTGTTTACTTTTTGGTATTGGTTCGCATTCGCGGAGTTATAGCAGAGTCAACAAAAGCCAACGCTACAAAGCTTTGCTTTCTAGTAGAGCAATGCAGTTAGTTGCAATATCCATCAAAATGTACGAAAATTATTTTAGCGTGAATTTTAGTTTTCCAAACCAACGCTCTATATAATTTGGTTTATTTTGATGAAATATTTATAAAATATTCAATTACAAAAGCTTTATAGTTAAAAAGATTTAATTATGTTGATTTTAAACAAGTGTTTATACTAGGATTTTATTTATGTAAGGAGATCTATGAGTACTAATTTTGTATTAAAGTTTCACTTATTACCTACATTATTCCTGTGCGTACCTGCGTAAGTATATTTGCCTAACCTTAAAATTCTTATTATTATTAATGGCTACATCATTGTTAAATGGTTTCCTATAACACAGCCAAAAATTCAGTCAACAGTTCAGTCGTTTTTAGAGCTTTTACTATGAATAATATTTGGAAAATCCTTCGACACCTTTTATTTAAACATCACCACCGTAGTTTTAGTACTGCTATCAGGTCAAATTTTGACACAATAATTGATCAGATAGACGTGTAACACAATCTCTGCCAGCAATATAGTTTCGCTTGCAAAGTCTATTCATTATTAATCTGATCATAGTTCTTATAAAAGAAAATAGGATATAACTATGTTAGTACATAATAATTTTCATTCCACAAGCTGAGGCCCGTCGGCGGCGAGGCGTATATTACAAATAGGATTTTTGCCCTCAGGGTGTCTATTGTGTCCCGCTGGTTGCGACGGACGTCCATTATAGTGGGCGTTGGATCGGTACAGGCTACCCGTACGGCGCTTTGTACGATGAACAACTCAATAACGTTCTAATGGGATTCTAGTGGTGGTAAGCCACGCGAGACCGCCACTCGACCGGTGACTATAACTTTTACTGTTCGTTTATCGAACCCATATTGTTTACGCGGCCTATGACCTATAAAACTTCGTACTGTATGTTTGCTTTTTGTACAACCTTCCATAAATGAGAGAGGTATATTTGTAGTGTACTATTATCACCTGATATTATTTGTACCAAACATCTGTTGCTCATGCGGTAAAGAATCGGCGCGTTCAATCGAAATCAGCGGTTGTCTGCGGACTCGTTACATCACGTCTTAAAAATAAATTGGTTGCTTGTTCAATTAATGCGCTGGATCTTAAAATTAATTTAACAGGAAGGTTAACGAGAATAATTTCGCTTTCAGCCATGTACTCAATAGTTTTGGTAAATAGGTATTTTATAAAATGTACTATTGTATCGTGTAGATTGAATTGCAGTTACAATTTGGTGAAACATTAACGTTTTCAACTTTTATTTTATTTTACCTAATGCATTTAGTCTGTCTTTATTTGATTTTGAGTCACTGTTCATCCTTAATTATAAAATGACCTACGAAACTTGCGAAAGTAATGACTGGATACCTTTCTGCGAATGGATACAGACCTAATTTTCTTCTTACTAAGCTTTTTACGCACACTAAAAGCGTCTTTTAGCAACTACAATAGAACGTCACTGAATACACTACACAAACAGAATTCACAATGAATCTGATTCATTCACCTGCTTACTTATTTGACGTGACATGTTTTTATCTCTAGAAGATTTCTTTTTATTCGTACGGCTTTATTGAATCTCGTAGACGTAAGTCAGGGATTCGCGTCATCGCAGAGAATATTTCGTTTATTTAATAAAATTGGATCAACGACATTATTGATATGGTGTGATCTAAGCCTCGTATATGGAGGTTTTGATTGATTTTACCTTTTTTTTTTTTTTACAAGTAAAGAGGCGAAACTGTGAACAGTCTTGTTTTAATGAGTACCAAGTTATTTATTATAGCGGACTTGGCAACCGATCTCCCTGATATTAGTAGAAATTGTAACCCTCATGTGTGCAGTATCGGTACTCAAGTTAATCAGTAGTTATCGCCTTTACACGATACTCACATGTTGAAAACGGTAAAGCAATCGTAATAATAGATTCCGACCGTATCCCGCAAGTTGAACATTAATTTCCTCTCAGCCGTTCCTAGGTCGATTCGATTCTCGGTTGTGTTGCGTTCTGTAGCGGATATTACGCGTGCCAAGCCATAAGCTATATGTATGTATTTACTTGAGTCGTGTCAATCATTTATATCTTTGGATAAAAACGAAAGTCATACCAAAGGTAATCTTAAGATGTAGGTAAGGTTTTAAAGCGGCGGTAGCCTAATGGCTAAGGCATCGGTCTCGCAATCGTGAGGTCGTGAGATCGAATCCTGCCCGTTATACTACCGACGTGAACCCACTCCTAACACAAGCCATAGAGCTTAGCTGGAGGGGTTAACAGGATTGCTAGTAATTTGGAACCACAATCCCACATTGCTAGTTATCTTTCTAAAAAAAAAAAAGGTAAGCACCGTAATAAGTCTAAACATAATTAACAACATTCCTAAAGCACCTAAGTAAATATAATCAATATAATAGATACTATCGTGCTTGTACTATTCCTTGTACATGTTTAACTCCAACCATTTTTTTTTAATATAACTGTTTCTAAGATCGGAATTTTGATCTAATAATTAGTTCCAACCTTAGAAATAAACATTCAATAACTGTTCGAAGTACGGCGGAAGTGCCATTACCGTAGAACCACACTGAACATCTTGTAGCACCCTTCAGATAAACAAAGCGATGCACTTACATTCCACATAGTTACATATCTTTCTTAAAATAGACACACTTGCTACAAGAAACGGTAACATTTCTTCTACTTCGACTGCTTCCCTTTAAATATTCCACGTAAACACGTGCTCGGATGATTTATTACCGTTTTAAACACCTGTTAATAGGTACGTAAGTGTTGTTATTATTTTTCACTTACATTGGAAGCTTACAAAAATGTTGTTAAACGGTCCGTCACTTTGACTTTGTGCGTCCATGTGAGGCACGAATATACCTTCGAAAACTTTATTGAGAAGTCACCGGAATCAATTCACAATTATACCCTCATCCAGTCTTGTGCGTGTGCTACATAGAATTCCAGACTTTGAACATACTTCAAAGTTTCAAACTTGAATTTTATTCTGAGAAACATGGAACTTATGTGTGCTTAAACATAGTTAAACTAGTTGATACGCATGCTGAACTTTTCACCTATATTGAAGTAATTTTTATCCTGCATTTCTTGCCAAAGACTTTACAAATACAATCATTGCATTTTTGAAAGATAGAAAAATTTGAATCTACTTAGACTACGGGGGCCTAACCCGTAAGCATTAAGAGATAGAAAAATTTGATATCTAGTAACATAGTCCAGATAGGTGGTTCGCTTCTAGCCCCGGTTTGGCTACGGAAGTCTCGGGTTCGATTCCTGAGTCTGGATTCAAATTTTTCTATCTTTCAAAAATGCAATGATTGTATTTTCACCTATAGTCAAGCTTGACGTTTATTTAATGCATATTTTTAATTAAGAAGTGCGTGGAAAAAGAATAACGACACAAAAGCATGTAAAATACCACCCTCATTCCAAAGGCTTTTATTCTCAACCACTATCACGAATGTGGCTCGATAGAAAGGTAACTATAGTTAACTTACCCATGTTATCGTTCGGGTTCATCCACAATGATTGTGGCTTGACAAATAATTGATGACGACACGCCCATTGGAATGCCCGCCCGCAAAACCGGAAACCGGGGCGCACTACCGTTAACATCGTGAAATTAGAAAACCAGTTTAGATGTGCCTTGGTAATGGTGTATATTTACTAAATAAAATTCTATTGTAAGCTCTAAAATTTTATTCGCATTTCCGTATGTGTTAAGTACAAAAACTGTGATGAATATGATTGATGATAAACGGTAGAGAAATGACAGAGATTAATAAAATAGTTTGTTGACATGAAATACCAAATATTAAAAACGTTCTTGGGTAATATAATGGGAGTAAATATGTATGAGATTAAATATACCATTTTAGCACACCATAACAGCTTTTGCGACATTTTCCTATTATGTTTAGGTAATATGAAGGTACTATTACTTATCTTATGAGACACACTCATCCACCACGTCCGTCTTGCTTATATGATGATAGAAGCAAGACGGACATGATATCTTAGACCCCAAACCATTCAAATTTACTTGCTCTGTTAATCTTTTGTAATTGGTTTCTCGGTTAATCAACAAGTACACAATAACCTTTCTCTTGATAGTTGCTTGTTTGTTATGCTACTAACAGGTACATAAAATCTGCTTCAAAGACCGTAGTAAACAGTATAACGTCTGGAACCACAAAGTAAGACAGCGTTGCACGTCTAAACTTCAAAACGGTTTATAAAGATGATTATTAAGCTTATCAATCAACAGATACCAGTCGACTTCTTAAATTAGTTATTTCGTTGGTGCCGTAAAATTTGGAAAGTTCACGCCATCTTCGCGCAAGTGATCAAATTAAATTAGTCCATTCCTTTACTGTAAGCGTAATAAAAATTACTGATTTCAAATGAGTTTATCCAACCTTCATAGGAGTAAGAGTAACCTATATTGACAAATTTCTTTCTCTGTAATTGATATATTAAAAAAGCTTTTTTAGTTACTTAGCAATGTTAAATAGGTAATATAAAACCTTTCACATTATAGTGATATGTACTGAAAGTCTATAGGCGAATTATGCGTGTATGGACTTCATACACTGTAAAATAAAATCTTTAATGTAACCCTCGTACAATTTCAGTACACGAGGCAATAGAGTCGAAAACGCTCTTGGGATTTTTATTATACTGAAATTGGTTGTGTCATTGACATATATAAGGAAAATCTCCCTTTCCTGGGATACTTCTATTTATGATGTATTCAGAAGCAATATAAATGTAAAGGGGAATCTCAGAAAATGATACTTCACATAGAAATTGCGGTCTTCTGGGTATTTCGTTTTAATAACTGAAGTTCAACCTCAAGAATATATATGTATTGTACATTAGATCGTAAAACTCTTATATTAAAAATGTGTTTGGGTCTCTTTAACAAGGGTTCTGTAATATCGATGATGTTTAAAATCATGAACATTTTTAAAACGCTTTTATTAGCTTCATACGTATGTTAGTATGTAGGTATGTTAGTATGTAACGGAATCTTTGAACGTATTTTTCACCTACTTCAGAACGTCGGATTTAATTGAAACTTCGCACACTTATCAAGGACCCATGGTAATACAATCCGATAAAATAAAAACCGGGCAAGAGCATGTCAGATCATTCTCAGTGTAGGGTTCCGCAGCATTGAACAATCAGCAAAAGAGCTTATGTTCATGGCACTTATGCCCTTTTGTTGAGAAACGCAGTTTTTTGGCAATAACTCAATGACCCTTAGCTTTTGAACCGTGTGACCAAAAAATATACTTCGTTAGTTTTAAAGTTAGATCTGTGAAATTTCCTATTTGGCTTTCTGGTTTAAAACAACTAAAAAATAAATATAAGTTTAAACTAAAAAACACGCTTGTGTTTTTTAGTTTAAAAACAAAAAATCTGTTTATCGTATATATATAAAAAAACGTGAGAGGCTTGTGACGATATTGATTTATAATCACACCACGCTTTTTTACGATAAACTGTTTTTTTTTCTCTTCTAATTATTGTAATCAAGGAACCGTTGGCATTTTCCGTTGGCGAGTTTGCGTACCCAGTCTGGAGTCGATCCGCCCACACAAAGTTGTCGGATACAGCTCTGAATGAGACCTGCCGAATTATCACGGGCTGCCTCAAGCCGACCCCGGTAGGAGAGCCGTCCGCAGAGCCGTGGCGCACAGAGCAAAGATGGAAAGAGACTCGCGGGATCCCATGCATGGTCACACTTCAATACAACATAGACTAAAGAGCCGTAAGTGCTTCACCAGTAGTGTTGACCCTCAGACAGTGGAGCCATCAACAGCGAGATGCAATTTGTGGCGAGTCGGAATACGCCTACCAATCCCCTTTGTCCAACCTGCTGAGGGTCCCCCTCCTGGACATGAATTACCACGGCCGATTTGGAAGACTTCGGACTCAAGTCGGCCGGGGCAAAGAAAACATGCTGAGATGGGGATAAAGTAAATCTGAGCTGTTTATGCGGTGCAATACAGACAATGGCCCACCTTATATCGTGACCTGTGTGCCCGACCACCTGTACACAGGAGGACTTGATGACTGCCGCAGACAATGCAGTTGACGTGACCACGTTCTGGGCCTCCACAATATAATATATTTTTTATTTGTTTTATTTATAATGTTTGCTATCGAAACGCTAAGAAGAAGAAGAAGGAACCGTTTGTAGATGCGTCTCTCAGTGTCCTGAAGAGCACAAGCGACAGTCATGCACATTTACATAGCGAACATATCGATATGGATATTCTCAATCTCAAATATTCACACTGTTAGAGACTTGGAAATATAATAGTGATATTCTATCGCATCTGGTTTAACTATAAACTTTCAATGATGGAGTTAAATAACAAAAAGACTGGGGAAATAAGACAAACTGTAATAAAATATTTAATACATGACGCACGTATATTGTCTAACAGTTTTATTTTTGTTTACCGTATGGTGCTTTCAATTGGAACCAATAAAATGTAATCAGTTCGACTATTTCCTTTTATAAGGCGCTCGGATTTTGTCTCATTTGTTAAATAGGAAGCAACACAAAGCAGAATTAATACAATTTAGATGTAAAAGCTTTGTAATCTTAGCTATTTCGATTACTTCTTTAAAGGCAAAGATGTAATTACTGCTGAAGCAACAAGTTTGCAAAGTCTTAGCCTTTAGTTAACGTGTTTAATGTTACGTAAAGATTTACTTGAAAAGTGAAATCACACAATTTTTAATTACACTTTTTTGACATCCTACCAACCGACCTAACTTTTACAAGTGATTATCCCCGTCTGTGATAATTACTTAACACTTCCATTACCCAGTGACATAAATATGCAAATATTTGTTCTTAGGTTTTTTTTACATTATTGACTATTTCATTCGCAAAGTAATCTGTACTTTTAAGTTTATATTTAAAATTTCTCGTTTCGACCTTGGTCTCGAACGTCTTTTACAATGTTTTGTTTAACGTCTCGAACGTGAAACAATCGCAAATAATTTTGATGACCGCAATGTTTATGTCCATGTGCCAATTACTCTTATGTTGACCTTCTTCAGCCCTTAGCTGTAAAACGAGTGAATGAATACGATGCATATCCATATCCCTTTTGGGGTTCCGTCCGTCACTGGTATTTTACTCAAAGACTCCCCAACGAATATTAATGAAATTGAATGAAAAGGTGTCTTGTAGTAGCCGCTACTTAGCTTGATAGCTAAATAATAATAAAAAGTATTTTTAGGGAGGGCACTCCATACATGTAACAACACAAAACAATAGTTTTTTTTTCAGCATTCATCAAGGTTTCTAATAAACATATTTGATTGAGTATATTGCATATATCGTGTCCAAAATTAGGGGGGGGGGGCTCATTTTTTGATTTATAACAAAATGATTTTAAACTAAAATTATTTCGAACATGATCGAATATAATTGTCGTTGAGTTATTGCCGAAAAACTGCGTTTCTCAACAAAAGCGCGTAAGTGCCTTGAACTTATGCTCTTCTGCTGATGCAATTATTCAAGGCTGCACTGAGTCCGACATGCTCTTGCCCGGTTTTTTATTGTATTTTTGTCTTTGTATGAAGTAATAGTCACCATACTGTATGCTGAAACTGAATTGATGCCGGTGCCGGGACCATATTTGGATGTTCAATGTTGTGTAACACACATCAAGAACCTACCTACATACTTTCATACAAATACAAACAGTCATGATAAAACTTAATTTAACCTAAAACGATAAACTTATTAAGTAGATTTTGAGTTATTTTTTTTACATTCGTCTAAAAAGCAGTTATCTTCAACCTACATGGTGAAGGTCCGTGACAACGTGAAACGGATAATGCCCCATGTTTGGTCACGTGCGATACCTACCTTACTGCTATTACATAATCAGCACAAGTACCTACTGGTTATCTTCGTCCACACTTTTATGTCCCAATCACGACTTCATACAATTGAAACATATATTGGGCCGCTGTTGTCAGTAAAAATGTTTAAAATGTGATGGTAGTTCAATTACGTTCGTAACAGGTCGGTCATATGACCCAGATGCATATTGAACAGATGGGCAACGCTCCACTTCAATGATATATTAAATTCTTTGTTGCCAGTTCATAAAAGCACCAAGTATCAAAATATAACCTATATCGTGAAATGTTATGAATATATTAATTCTCAATATTTACTTAGGTCTTACTGAATATGTTTTAGTAAAGTCGAAAATTTGTTTGCAAATCTTACTGAACTTGAACCATTTCCATCTGAAATATTAAAATAGACAAATTAACAACTACGTTTGTGGTAACGATGAGAGAAGTATGTTTAAACAGAAAAGTAAATTGTATAAAATTTCATTTGATTGCGAACACTGCCTTTTAAAAACAATTTTCATTATTTGCAAAACGTAAAGTAACTTAAGCCCGTTGTTTATTGTGTGGTTCCTTTGAACTCGATTTTATGCAAAATTAAGACCCGCAGCTGTTATATTACGGTTCTTAATATTTGCGTGCCCATATGGGTGGGTACCTCTTTACACACATAATTTAGACACTTATGCAAACATCTGTTACGTAAAGTCGTTATTTATCTTTGTATATTTTGTCTACAGACATTCCTGACATCCCGGAAGATATTAAGAAGTTGCGGGCGCTGCAGATTGCGGATTTTAGCAGCAATCCAATCCCGCGGTTGCCGGCCGGCTTTAGCCAACTGCGGGCGCTCACCGTCCTCGGCCTCAATGATATGTCGCTCACCAGCCTGCCCAGCGACTTCGGCAGGTGAGAATGATAAATACTACATTATACTGGTTCGTCGACATTGTTCTGCACATAACTGTCTTTACTGTGTACCAATTGGCTTATATTGTCATTATTTTGCTCCATACAATTGGTCGGTACCGTAAAGTTTGGTAAATGGTTCGTTGTTTATGTATTTCTTTACAGGTGTATTAAGTATAACTGAGTAAGGAGCCGGAACTCATTGACTAACCCTCTTGTTCATGATACGTTACTAAAAGCATTTAAACTAGCGAGTGTTATGTCATTGTTTTTTATGTTTAGGGTTCCGTAGCCAAAATGGCAAGAAAGGAACCCTTATGTTTCGTCTCTCCGTCCGTCTGTCCGCCCGTCCGTATGCCACAGGCATTTTACGCAAAGACTACACAATGAATATTTATAAAATTTGGTGAAAAGGTGTCTTGTTGTAGCCGCTGCTTAGTTTGATAGCTATACGGCACTCCATACATGTAACAGAAGCTCATTTTTTTTCAGGAAACATTAACTTGTGGCATATCATTCGACAGGTCTTTTAAAATCCATTTAGGGTTTCTAATAAACTTTTTTGATTAAGTGAACATTTTTGGAAATAATCACTCCAAAAGTTGCATAAATTGCCCCCCCGCCCTTGTCTTTTGAACCGTGCTCCAAAAAAATATGACACAAAGATAGCGTTTAACAAAAACTTTAAACTAAAATGATTTCGGTCATGATCAGAGATACCGTCATTGAGTTATTACGGATAAACGGCGTTTCTCAAGCAAAGAGCGTAAGTGCCATGAACATACGCTCTTCTACTGGTGAAATTATTCAATTAGACACTGAGCACGGACCGCAATGCTCTTCCCCGGTTTTTTTATTGTATTCTTAAAATAGACTAGAAGAAGATAAAACATTTTTCGCTAGTTAAAATGCTGTCACTAAAGTATTATGAATAAGAGGGTGTATTTATATTGTTATGGTTATTTATACTCTCGGTTTCTATTAGGAGTAGATAATAATATACTTTTATTTGCTTTAAATTTGAATAGAAGTGTTCTGGGAAACTTGTTATCTCTATATCAACATTCACAAAGCCTGTTTATTATGACAAAAAAATACATACTACTGTAATGTAATTCTTTTAAGGAATCTCTTGATTTCGCGGTACATTCTCATTACAATAATGCAAATGAACAAGCGACAAGTTGCCTAATCATACTAACTAGCTCAAGAAATATTTTTTCAGTCCGTTCAGTATCTAACTGACTTAAACTTTACTGAATATAATTTCCATGTTAAATTTAGCCAGTTTTAAACGAACTAACTACATATAGTGAAATGGGGATAAGCTGAAATGATTTAAAAGTGTATCTAACTAGCAATCAACGTACGATATAATGACGAAATTTGATCCTGCCCGTTATTAAAAAAAAGCTGTTGCATATTTCAATGGCAGTTATATTGAAAACCTTTGTAAGGTCTCCCTTTCAGTACGAAACAAATGGAAATTTATCTACAGTAATATTGTAAAGAGAAAAGATTTGTATTTTTGTATGTAACGAATAAACCTAAACTACTGGACCGATTTCAAAAAATATTTCACCATTAGAAAGCTACATTATCGGGGAGTAACATAGATTATATTGTATTAATTATGAAAATATATATATTACGGGTCTTAATCGCGTGAATAATTTAAGGTAAAATACCTTGTTTATTGCCCGACGTTTCGACCGTAATGTAACGGCCGTGGTCACAAGTACACTGCTGATTTTACCTTAAATTATTCACGCGATTAAGACCCGTAATATATATATATTCATAATGTGTACAAATCGCGAAAGTTTATCAACATTTGTATTGTCAAAAATTTAGAGAGCCCTACGAAAATTGCAATAATGTAATTATTAAAGTGCCTCAACTCAAGGAAGGTATAAAAAACTACTATATGACACCCGTGCGAAGCCGGGGCAGCCAGCTAGTACCTATATATAGTAGGAGTAGTACTATTATATGTCGTGGTCGGATCGTAGAATTAAACATTTCGTGATATGGTTAACTATATTATTAAATGGTGGCATTTCCTCATCATCATCAGCCTATCGCAGTCCACTGCTGGACATAGGCCTCTCCAATTGCACGCCACTTTGTTCTATCTTCGGCTTCTCGCATCCACAATAAGTACTGGTCACATTATGATGTGGTCATACTCAACGTTTGATGATATGTACATCCATCAGTAACAATTTTGTAAAATTCATTCGAAAAGACAACAATCCTAAAAGTCCAAGGAGCTTACGTACGTTCCAGGAACGTATTTTCCAGGTTTGTGTTAACTAAATATTCTTAAATCATTTATCGTTAGTTTATTTTAATGCAAACTATAGAACATGATGTTTTAAATATTTATCAAGAATAATAATATGAATCGAAAGTTGGGCGCCAAGAAAGTCCATGGACTATTATTAGATTTCACAATAGCCGCGAGGTACCACTGCCGGTTCATAGATAGGTGACCGTTTTCAGAAAACGGTGCCACCACTACCATCACTATCACCACAACTATTACCACCAGCACTATCATCATCACCATATGGTCAGTTTTAGTTGGGCATATAATGAACTATCAATATTTAATGATATGGTTGGCCACATCAAGAAATGTTAAATTCTACGATCCGACCACGACATATTATATACCATATGCTCACCTTTATCGTATGTATGCTGGTAATGACCATCCTCTGGAATATTACGTACAAACTATTCACGTACGTAACGATGTGTGCTATAAATTGTCTGAAACCGGATTATTTATTTTTCTTTCTTTTAAATAGTGCTGAAGTCATAATAATCGGATGTCTATCTATCAGTTCGTCCACCTAAATGTTTAATTTTCAGTACTCTCTTACGTAAAGGCAAAATGATCACATGATGAAGTAATTTGAGATAGGCAGAGGTTCTGGAATTATTTATTAAGTATCTTCTCAACTTTAATCAAACATTTATACGGGAATGTCTATATTAACATATTTCCACGGAATTTTTTAAAGGTATCTGTTTAAACATTCACAAGGCAGGGAATAGCTTACTTAAATTATTCAACATATTTTCGCAGTATATTTTGACTCGTTCCTAACATTATATTTTAATAAAAGCAGACTAAATATTCTCTTTGATATTGTTCTTAAATATTTTTCATAAACTATCTGACCCGCGCAACTTCACCTGCGTCAATATTCCCCGTTTTTGCAACTTATTTAATTGCTGCTCCGCTCCTATTGGTAGCGCGATGTTATATAGCCGATAGCCTTCCTCGATAAATGGACTATCCAACAGTAACATTATTTTTCAATTCGGACCAGTAGTTCCTGAGATAACCGCGTTAAAACAAACAAACTCTTCAGCTTTATAACATTAGTATGGATACCAATTAAACGTATGTAATGTAATTCTAATGGAAACTAATCAATATAACTATATAAATAAACAAACTCTACTGGTAAGAACTTAATTTAATTTGCATACAGATTGAATATAACGGAACGTTATTGTAATTTATATTTCTCCTAATGTAAGAATGCACGCACATCTATATAATTAACTGTTTTATTATTTGCACGAGCCAGTCGAGCTGTTATTTGCGTTCAAGTTTACCAACTTACCTTTATTGGACTATTAATCTTGTCAAATGCCTTAGTTAAATAGCGAATTGCTGTGCAATATCAATTACTTGAGAATATAATCAAGAGTATCTGTAACCTATTCCAGGACTTTTTTTCTGATCCATGGCGTCCAATATCACTTAAGAAAAATTGTAGCGAAAGAACGCATGTCTTAAAATGTTACAGCACCCAGGTGATAATTTTAAGCTGATTTAACCTTAACCATGAATGCGTTGGTGCATGATTGTTAGTGTCATCTAAGATGACACTAACAATCAATTAGATAATTATGGAATTAGTTACTCTACTGTAAAAGAAAATACAATTTCATACTTTTCACTGCTGTAAATGTCAAAATGTAAATCCATCTCAGTTCAGAAGATTTAAACAAACCTATTTAAATATAGCGGGTTCAACAAAGACACTCAAACCAAGTTATTTAATTGCAAAACCTTAAACGATCACTATTATATATATTATAGTCGTGAAAGTTAATGAATTGATCGATTGTCGTAACACGTCTTGTTATAGATACATTTACTAACGATTTGTATAAACAAGCTTTGTAAGCTCAAGGCGAAAGCGAAAGTTGAACTGGAAAGCTTTGGTTCGCTCTTACAATAGCCTTCTACACCACACTACAAAAACAAATAATACTTTTGTTAAACTTATGGTTTTTTAAGTCGAAAGTGCTTTCTACTCGTCAAGCGTTTAGTTCCTTATAAGGACTCTCTGCTTTGTTACTTCTATGCTATTATATTTCACGTCTTAAAATGAATTACATGCCTACTCTTATGTAACAGCACATAGGTGCGTGTTCGGCCTTTGTAAGATTTTTAACAAATATGATTTTCGTATCTTCATGTAAGTTAACATTCACGAACATACTAAGCCCCAGGCGGGCAAATTAAATATGTACTTGAAGAAGTTGTTTCATTTTCTGTTTTCAATATCTGCTGGCTATTTTATCTAACTTTGTTAAGGATTTTTCACAACTTTATGAACTTCACTTTGAGCAAAGAGTATGGTTCATTTGTCTGTAAAATTAAATTATAAAATTTAAGATTCATCTGAAATGTTCATTCAGTCACTTTAAAACTCTGGGTGAGATCAAACTTATTAGACCAAACTTACATTGATCTTATAATAATGACAAGGACTAGTATCAATACTAGCACAATCATAGGTTACTCTCTCAGGCTCTGCCCGCGTATATATATCTTGTTTCTCCATACAAACTTTGTTTTTTTATTTTATAAAAGACGACTCCCGCAGTAGGATACAAGCCCTGTGTCGCAGGGGACTTTACAAACATACAAGTACCGGACACAAAGTACACCCAGAACCTCGGAACAATAATTTATGGATCACTCAAAGTGGAGTCCCGTGTGGGAATCGAACCCACGACTTCTTGCGTAGTAGTCGGACACACTCCCACCGCGCCACAGAGGCAGTCGTTTCAATTCAAGTTGCATAATAATGAGCCTTCTTCCGATGACCAAGATCAAGACACCAATCAAACAAAATTGACAAAAAAAGTGCTCTTACTGGGTGAATTTTTGAAAATCCTTATGCCCATTGCCTACGTAATAATAAGTAGTTAGCCTAATTTTAGCGTAAGCCTTTTATATATATGAAGAAGATACCGATAATAATTAAAATATAATAATTAGATAGATATAGTAAGTACATATCATATAACATGATCAATACTTTGAACAACGTAAATACTATGTTACGATTTATAGTATAAAGTTCCACAGTATTGTTAGCGACAAGTAAGTTGACACCTGCCTTATTAACTGCAGGATTTATATCCTCGTCATCGTCTAGTGAACGTACGCGCAATACGCGTGAGCCTGATGACTAACCTTCGTAGCAATCAATTACGTCAATGTGTATGCTGCCAGCATTTAAGACCTAATTCACACTAATGCCGTCTGGCGGGTTACAGTACATCTGTCCTAGTTTTAGGTTTTTTTTTTTTCATAACGTATTTTTTTCAGCGAATGTGAATCGCCGTGTGCCAACTATACAAAGTTTTCCACACCTTGGTTAATTGGTTACATTTTTTTTTAAGATACATCTTAAACCGCAGCGTGAGTGGAACACAGTATAAAAAAGCTCAGTGTTGTTAAGTTTAACTGAGTCTAGATAGAACAGCGAGTGGAACTTACAGTGTAAATTTCTTTTTACGTCATGGCTACAACATCGATTGATATTCAATAACGTCAATTAACGTTTAAAGTAGCGGCGTTTATTTACCGGGCCGTTAATTGAATGTTAAATATTACGAAACCCACAGGTTCATCAAAATAAATTTTCAACGAGAAAAGTGAATTACTTTCGTCGGGAACGCAATTTTAGAGCTTTTGAGCTCAAACCGCTTTCCCGTTCGATTTATTGAAAATTGCGTGAATCCTTTCATGTGACTTTAATTATACGAAAATGTATTTACATAGAAATAAGCTTATTATGGTTAGGTTCCTGAATCAGAGTATATTGATATCAACTACTTATTAATTTAGTTTTCGCTGCTCTAGACTTGTAACTTCTATTGTTTTCAACCGACTTCAAAAAGGATGAGGTTCTCAATTCGACTGTATTTTTTATATCAACTACAAAATAATACACTAATTAATAATATAGGTACAACAACAAAAAATAATTAAACATTTTGAAGTTGGTGCCTAAAACATAAAACTACATTTCCTGGCATAACTTTTAAATGTTTAATATTTTTTTGTTGTTGTTTGTTGTACCTTTATTATATTTTTGCTTTCTAGTTACCATATCTTTTTTTAAGTCGGTTTTTTTTTTTTTTAAAGTTTTTAAATCAAATAAGTCTATTCTTGATAGGTTAGTGGTTAAAATTCATTTTCTATGCATCGTTGGGTAATGTTCGGAAATTAATAATGATAGCTTCAGCAGTTTATACAGTAAGAAACAATTACAGCTTTTCCCTTTCCAGACATTATGATTGACCTCTGCTATTACCATGTCATGACACTGCAAACATAAACCATGTTTGTTCCATGTGTGTTATTAATTATATTCAGATGGATTATTTCTCTTCTTCTCTCTTCTGTACCTATGACAAAATATCTAACTTCATTCAACGCCAGGTAAACTGGTATAATCTCGAAAAATACCAACTAATGAGTCAGCAACATTAAGTGTACTATTTCCGTCTACAGCACGTTCTATGTATGATTAAGTGCTATATTACATACATATTAACCATTAGCTATCCATTGTAAATCTATTAAAATATTCAGGCATCTTCGCAAATAGCTACTACAGGCGTAACAGAGAACCTGTTGCTTTATATCTTACACTCTGATTAATGTTTGCCTTTACGCCTTAATTGATATATTACGCTGTCTTCTTTAAGACGCTATTCAACATTGTATTTGTTTTTATGAATGTAATAAACCTGATTTTTGACTACCATAAAAACATGTTTGTGATGGTTGCGGCTTCAGATAGCATAATTAACAAGTGTACAGCTTTATTAAATTGCTATTTCGGGAATCGGGTCATGAACATTAAACCATGCTTACTGAAATTATACATAAGATGTTTATGTGCATGGTAATTACCTCAGTACATAGTGTAGTTTAGCAGAATGACTCGTGAGTCAGACTAGATGGTTGTTATACAAAACCAACGCTAAGTACTTTGACATCGGCTCCGGAATGCGGCCTCAAGGCTCTAAACAAACATGACGTGTGTGCACCGTATACTATCAGTAAACAATAGAGTTTTTCATAACAGCATAACGTCACACTCTCACGGTTGTCTAATTTTAACAAAAGTATGGAGGCAATAAGTTATGAAATAGCAGATAAATATACAAATCCAAGTTGGCATATAGCCTGTGTAAAATAAATAAATAAGTAGGTGTATTTTGTGCAGCACACCAGTTGCCGCAATAAAAATAACTGTTTTTTTTTACCGAATTTACAAACATTGAACAGACAATAATGGTCGGTAATACTCGATTATGAATACTATTCTTATCTAAATCTAATCAAACATGTATTGTAAATGTGATTTATGAACGTTTGGCTATTTATTACTCAATCATAGTCGGAAAGCTAAACGGTTTTGAATGATATTTACCTATACAGAGATAGACCTCATCCTGGATTAAACACGAAAACGAGGAAACCAAATTCTAATGAAAGCGTAGGCACTCCCATGGGCTAACAATAAATAAATACGTGATTGTATGAGTAGGTATCATGTTATGGCGGGCGCAGACGGCTGACCCCAACCTGCCGTCCGTCAAGCAATTCAAAACAATGAGTAATTAATAAATTAATTACCTATCCGTTTATGACTGTTTCGTTTTATGAATTAAATTGTGGTAATACATGACAATTTGAGGGATTTCTCGAAATCAAGTGAAACACAATTTTGTATGTCTCGCATTTCAATTCCCTTTTTCCATTCGTTGTGTAGAAGACACAAGGATAAACGACTTCGCCGTTATTGTCAAGGATTTGTTTTGTTCTCCATTTACATAGAAATAAATAAGAGATCCAATAGAATTCTGTGTTAACCAAAACATTTCCTACTTTTTCATAGAATTATATATCTTAAATTCTTATAACGCAATACAAAGTAGGTACACAATGAACGAAAATTATAAAGTTAAAGATAAAATAGTTGCTAGTTACAATAGTGACTCAATAATTGGCTTCAATTTCGGCCACTAAAAGAGAAATCTACATAAATGTATGAATTGAATAGATAGGTTTTTCAAAATCTTACCGCGTGCGTGGGAATTGGGTTGTGTAAAGTGGTTCGAAGCGTTACATATAAAATTAACAAGGCATTGTCCTCGGCCGTTTTTCAGAACGTACAACTCCGCACTTTACTGATTTTGTCTTACGTAGAGATTGTTGTACCCTTTCAATTTAACGGAATCTCTGTAAATGTAACTTTTTTATTCTCATTAAAAATAAATACGTTGACTAGATAATTGCAAGTAATATAAGACCCGTTCGAAGACTTTAATGACATTACTTTGCAAAACAGTTTATTCCACATTCCTTACTGCATACTTCCCGTCGTTTGACGAGACTTTACTTAAAAACTTACTTGTTTCTAACACTTGCAACCGGCTTCATCTATTAAACTAGTATAGAGCCACTTACAGTGGCGAGCCATTACGGTGCAACACATTACTATGTATTCATTCTGTTTCTGTAATATTCATAGCAGTTAACTCAGTAATTTGTTGATGCATATTTATAGCATTTTACGCACAAATTATTTTAGTAAACAAATATAAAAATAGCGATTTTCATGGAATTTGCAATGTCCTATAAGAGAAATGTGAAATTTGAATACATCTTGAATAATAAATATTACGTTTCTCTGTAAATCTGGGAATAAGTCGGACTTCTCAGTAATTGGTAATTTCAAGTTCTGACTCCGACGACGCGACGCTCAGAGTCTTCAGTTCATTACTTTTTTTATTACCGTCGCGAAGGCGTTTTTCATGTTATTTTATTTATTTTGTCTGTCCAGTACTGTTCATACGGATATTGCTTCTTTAGTATAATTTTATGAAATAGACCATTTTCATTATTGGAAATGTGCAGTCCATTAGATTGCGAAAGATTAGATTAACATAAATGAGTAGATATTACATGCCCGTGTGGCATAAAGAGTATTCTACTTAGATAACATTGCAGAATAGCAAAAACGAATGCGTTTATGAACTCTGCTTGTTCTAGCTCTAACCTCGGAAACGATCAGATAAACAAGCAAGGCGACGAGGCAGACTACCATTCTAAAAATTGCATTATTATCTGTTATACCTACTTTAAATAATCCATTGTTTTGACTTCTTTGCAGTGTTTTTTTGTTCGTAAATCTACGTAACCTTTAAAGATACTTTATTCTAGAACTCTAGCTATCGTCTCAAATGAACCCCGGGGAGGTTACTTATTACTTTTATACTTATATTACGACATAAGTCGCATATACAACTTGTTATGTAGAATACTTGGAACTTAGTACTTCGTAGTCTTTGCAGAATAAACAGAATTCAGTTAACTGCAAGAAATGAATAACCCGCCAATTCCAGTTGAATTAATTCTAAAAGCGTTTGTTTCAAAGATATGAAGATAATATTTGTGTTAAATTAACCTTGCAGCGGTGCAGTGGGAGTCGTTCAGATGTTGTTACTGTCACTGGTTCCATTGTGTTTCCACCTCGCTGAATTGTCTCATCAAATTATTATGTCACAATTGTTAGCCTATGAAGGTTATGTGCGATAAAAGTTGTTCTGAACAGCATCCATTTTTATTGACATGATCATAAATAATTATACCTGTATGATGCGGTTTGACGGTCGCGCAGTTCCTGATCAGCGAATTCACGCAATGTTATCGCAGTAAAATATTGTCCTAAGTAAAATACACCAGGTTCGATCTTGAAGTTAAGGATGAAGCTAAACTTTGAT
This sequence comes from Herminia tarsipennalis, assembly GCA_945859575.2. Taxonomy (NCBI): domain Eukaryota; kingdom Metazoa; phylum Arthropoda; class Insecta; order Lepidoptera; family Erebidae; genus Herminia; species Herminia tarsipennalis. The sequence goes on from OX243835.2 coordinate 15,454,050, forward strand.
TTTGCATCGTTATAAGTATTAAAGGGCTAATAATCGTCTCGAGTTTGATAACGTGTTGTAATTCAACGGACTTTCATTTCACTGACTGATATTCCATTTTATTTTTTCAGTTTGGTGTCTCTACAGTCCTTGGAGCTAAGAGAAAATTTACTAAAATCACTTCCTGAGTCACTGAAGAACCTCACCAGATTGCAGAGGCTGGATCTTGGTGACAATGACATCGAGGAATTGGTAATGATATTTCATACAGACAGATAAACTCTCTTTATTTTGTGCTATTACAGAACTTGTTGCCTTATGGGGAAGATATCTTGATGAAACTAAACATGTGTCGATATATTTCCAGCCGGGTTTCATTGGTGAGCTGCCAGCGTTAGAAGAGCTATGGTTGGACCATAACAAACTGCAGTATTTACCCCCAGAAATTGGAAACTTGAAGGCACTAATATGCCTAGATGTGAGTGAGAACAAATTAGAGAAAATTCCTGAAGAAATCGGAGGTCTATGTTCCTTAACCGATCTGCACCTCTCTCAAAATATGTTGGAAACAGTACCTGACGGTACCGGCGATTTATGCAAGTTAGCTATATTGAAGTTGGACCAAAATAGATTACATACATTAAACGAAAATGTAGGAAGGTTGGTATATCCCACTGTTTAAGATATATTTCATTTTGTTAGTTTATCTTGGAGCTATTTATAACGGTAATGATTCCGTATTTCTCTTCCAGGTGTACAAGTCTTCAAGAGCTTATATTAACGGAGAATTTTTTAATGGAGCTGCCTAAATCGATAGGGAATCTCAAAGAGCTAACTGTACTGAATGTAGATAGGAATACATTGGCTGAAATACCGATTGAAATCGGTAATATGTCATTACTGGGTGTATTATGCTTAAGAGATAATAAACTTACGAGATTACCAAACGAACTGGGAAATTGCAAATCGCTGCATGTTTTGGATGTAAGCGGAAATAGGTGAGTCATATTAATAAAAGTCAAATGTTCATAAATATTTAGTTTGATCTGTATTATATTAGCTGTTTTAATGATAAACACGGCACGGTTTTGTTGCATTTACACAAATATTAGTTTTCACAATATTTCTATATAATTTATTGGAGTTGAGAAAATTATCGCTTAATAAACTGTAGTGCCGCGTTATTTAAAATGAATAAATTGAGAAAAGAAGATTATCATAAGTTTTAATTATAATAATTTCGCAAGACTCGTGGCTGTTTTGTACTTATTGGAGGATAGGAAACGGGTCTATAAACAGCTAAGGGATCACCTATATACAGCAGTATACTTCTTTTAGGATGCCCGTCAAATATTTTCTGCTGTTGTGATTGTGATGAAACTTAAGAACATCTGTCGTTCGTTTTAAGTACTCTTCAATTTACATCGAAATCATATCAGTATCAATTTTTTGTAAGTGAGCCATCTACTAAAACTCGCTAGGTAGAGAAATCAAAGCTCAAGTTATTTGGCGGTCATATTTCATAGTTGGCCTTAAATTGTAACATATGAAGACTAAATAGGGCGAGGCTCTGTGCCGTAGTAGTTAACGGCGTAAGGACGCATGTCCATGATAGAGGGTTCATATCCCGCCTAAGTCAATATTCCTTTCTTACATTTAGTACACGCTATAGTGTTGATTTAAATTGCTTCAGATAATAAAGTTCCTATTAATAATGTTCCAGGTTACAGTACTTACCTTACACTTTAGTGAACTTGGAGCTTAAAGCTGTTTGGCTATCGGAGAACCAGGCTCAACCATTATTGACCTTCCAGACGGACAGAGATGAGACCACAGGAGAGAATGTCCTCACATGTTTCTTGTTACCCCAGCTTAGTTATACACAACAACCAGGTATCAACAAGGAGTATTTTATAGTTGCTTTTAGTGTCCTGCTAGTAGATAGTACCTTTGTGGTTCATTAAATTTTCTTCTTTTTCTATCAATGCTGTTCATAGTCAATTTTATAAGCTTGCAATTCATTATTTTACGGAATGGCAATTTTAAATGTTTCCTTTTTAATTATTATTTATATTTCCTATTTACTATGTTGAGTGTTGTAGGCGTCTTTTTGTCGTCAAGTCGTTGATGTTTTTAATGATGTAACATGTACATAGATATTTCTTTATTGGTTGGAGTAAAGTAGAAAAGTGTTAAAATCGCCATACTGTAAACTTTTAAAAACAAAAAAGATCTTTTTGCACAATCAATAAACATAAAGCATTACCCTTATTTGAATTAAAGTCAGTCATGCATTTAATTTTGTTTACTTACTGTACTTTTGTTAGATTTTTTTTTTACTTTTGGCATATACTGTACGTAAATAGAGTGGGAATTGTGTGACATGGATAACGTTAAAAATAATCTTAATGTCCTTGTATGTTAGCTTTTATGTCATTATGATACTTAAATGTCGTTTTTGTCTATGCTTATTGTGCTTATTTTATTATGCAATCTTTTAAGTGATAGTTCACAATATCAAGCCTTGAAAGACTTCCAATTCTTGATGTTATTAGTCCAACAATAGAAGAATGGGCTATATTGAAGAGCAATGTAAGTCGAATGGATATCCATATGTATTGTGTTCGTCAATAGAGTGGTATAGATACGGCACCGGAGCCAATTAATCGGTCATCGACAATACATTTGGCCTTGATACACGAATTTTTTTAATATTTCTCATTGTAATGCGAGATGTTCGTGAATCTTGATAAACTTCTGCGTTATGCAATTGTGAAAACATTCGACCTGAGTTATGAATATTTTATTGCTTAATTTCTGATGAATGATTCATCGGTCTGATTCTCGTTACGATGGCTCAATTTTTTTTTGTTGAAGCTTGCGAATATTGTGAACTGTCGCTTCGCTGTATTGTTTTGTTTTTGCTGTGTAAATATACTAAAAGCACTTGTCACATCACAAATAGAGCTGGAACACACGTCAGAGGTCGGCAGTGGACACTGGTTCAGGGAACACAGATTTAATTCACAATCTCAGGAGCTAGATAGAGTAAGAGGTAAGGTTTAGTATGTACTCTATAGTATACGATAGGTATATCGACGTAGTACTCGCTATGTCACGATAGTGCGCTGCCATTTGATAGTAAATCGTGATTCATTATTGATATGAAGTAAATAGTTCGCACAACGATATAAATAAAACAATTAAATTGTCATTGATTGTAGTTGAGTAATAGAGTATAGGCTCTAATAAAATGAGGTCGGCTCATAAAAGGAAATATTGTTATTTATATGGAACCTGACACATAATGCTCTACTAACCTTCCCCGTACCATCAGTTTCGATTAAAATATAGATCAGTTTCATTTGTCGGGATGTTAATATAATATAATGTATGTAGTATGCACATAGGTACTAGCTCGTTGAATAAAGGGTGGCATTTAGTCAGGCGCGGATCCAAGGGGGGCAACAGAGAAAATTTCCCGCCCAGACTCGACTGAAAGACCTTTTTTTAGGGAATTTTGACATTGTACCGATGTGTTTTGATAGGAAATTGCCCCCCAAGGCGGTGGTGGCTAGTGTGCCAATGTTGAATCAAATACTCCCTTCCACTGCCATGCAAGCGACTCACACTTAGCCGGTTGGGTCACATGTTGCCCCCCTTGAATAAAGTTCTGGATCCGCGCCTGCATTTAGTACCTTTACAGACAATCTCTCGCTCAGTTCTTTAATAGCAATTATGTATAGGTAATTCTACCTTGAAGCCGTTCAAGGCAGAATGATAAAAAAAAGCCTCATCTGGCATTACATATTCTGACATTACATAAAAATTACATACAGATATATACCCTATTGACAATGACAAGTTAAATCATATGACAGTTTTCTATTGATATACGCACACGCACATGTTTGCTCTAAATAACGATAAAAATATCCTCGCACTAGTTACTATCAGATGGATGCGCTACTTTATCAAGGTTGCAAAGATTACTCTATTAGGTACCTACTGTGACAATTTTGCACCGGTATCATTTCTACAACACAATGCAATTCATGGACATCATGCTATGGCACTGCACTTTATTAGAATTGTAGTGTTTTAGTATTCACTTACTTATACATAGGTTTTATTGCGTATTGAGGTAATGGATTTATTAAAGCTTGATGATCACGCAGGATGGGGCTTAAAAGTGTCAGCAATAGTAGCGGTCATTTACAGGGATTGATGACCTTATAAAATACTTATAGATGGGGATCATGATTTATAAAAATACTCTTAAAAAAAGCCTTGGTTTAGTATGTGTGTAACTAATAATTGACGATTAAATTCCCTTTGTTTGGCAATCGGTTCAGATTCATTCATATGTAGGAAACAGAACTTCATAGCTTGGGTCAAAACTAGGACTAGATGAGATCAAACTTTCCTGTCTAGTTCTCTTGCCTCTTCAACATAGGACAGAGCAGGACAAAGCATTCAGTGCATAAAGTAATACTAATCGGTAATGTAGGTATGATAATTAAAAGTATATAAAACAACAACATAGGCACATCACATCATGTTATCATTAATCGATCATTGATATGCGAATCTATAGCTAAAAGTTGTTGGTTATATAACGGCTTTCAATGTTTGTTTGGTTTGTTTCGTATGGCTACTGTGTTTGTCTGTTCTGTACCTGTATGTAACTGTGTTGTTTTTTAGGAACTTTTTTTTGCTAGAGTATTTTTCTTTAGCCTTTTATAGTCTTCAGTGATAACGTTTTTATGTGGTTTTCTTTAGAAACTAAACATATAAACTCCTTTTAGCATCAACTGCTGTAAATTGGACTCTTTTTGGGAGTACATTCAATACAGCAGCTGAGCTCTAAACGCTCTAAAATCTATTCACCTGATGGGTAACAAACATATTATTATAGCTCGCCGATGGTAAACAGTTACCTTTACTGCTTAAACAAAATGTAGCAACAGGAAAAACAGCATCTTTCGAACTGTCGGACGTTGCAATCGGTTGCGGTGAGCAATACTTCATGCAACATTCATCGAAGTTGCTAAAAACCTATTGTACCAAAGCCCAATTTATAAAAACTTTCATATACCAATATGTATTGTACTAATATGAATTGGTTCAACAGAATCGTGTATTTCACGAGAATCGGACAACGAGGATTGGGAACAAAAAGAGAATTCACGCACGCACTCAGTGAAATTCACCGAAGATATACCCGAACTCAAAGAGGTGAGCCTTTGCTGTTGTAATATATTCAACACTAAAAATCGGTACCAACATAACGGGCCGAATTTTAATAGAAATGGTAACTCTTCTCAATATTCTGTACCTATTTGCTTCCACAATGTTGGTAGTTCACTAAGAGATCGGTGGAGGAAAGTAGGATCATGGCTAAGGACAAATGTACGCGACACTTGCTCAAGGCACAGAGCTTATTTAGCGCTCAGTACTATACTTGTAGCATTAGAGTAACGGCTCTTTAAGACTAGTATAGTTTCTTAAAGCAAACCCTAAAGAAAAGTACGTACCCAGAGTATTTTTGTGGATATTTGATGTCCAATGTAAATACTTTGTTGGTCTAGCCACTCTTTTCTGAATATTCAATAAAAAGTAGGATTAATTTTGTACAGGGCAAAGAAGGATATTTCGTCACATATATTATACTAGTTCAATACCTGCAAGGTATCATCGTTCTTTACTTATAAATACGACCGTCCCATCAAAATATTGTGAGATTTGCTTCAAGATATTATACTGGTTTAATTACACCATAAGGTTATGAAATATTATTGTATATTAACGCTTTAAAGCATGTCTTGTTATTCAACATGTAATATACAATGTTTCTAATTTCACTTAAAAGGAGTTTAAATACATAATAAGGTTCGTGGTGATTCTGTTTTATGATTCTATTTTTATTTGAACTGCTATTTAATCTACTTACCAGTATTATTTTGTATTAAGGTTACTAATTATAGGTTTATTTTATTTTAATAAAATATAACATTTATTTTATTTTATCTTTTATTTTCGATTGCATGTTTTTGTTTTGTAATACCTTCGTGGACTTTGGATCGTTTTAAATTTAAGAATAAAGTAATGGTATGTAAATGTATTATAATATATTTTTTGTATTCATAATTACATTACAAACTAGTTATTATAATGCTAAATTTCATGATTATTGACCCTTACTTCGTCAAGCATCTTTTATTTTGGATTGCTAGTTTAGTCGCCGTCAATGATGACCCGACTGCAAACCCTTGAAAGGGTTTTCTAATTGTTATATTTCGTCTCTTTGCATATTATGAAGTTTTAGTAATACCTTACTATTAATCCTTCAATAGTAAACTTTTCATACTTATTATATTTTATGAATAGGGCGAAATTTCTTCAGGAGGCGAATTGATTATCATGTTGAAAATTTCAGTAATCCAGTCACGATTATGTTTATAGGAATGTGTAATTAGCAATTTGTCAATGTAGGTGTATTTTCACCACCATAATCAAAAATACTTAAAGCTTCATTTTAGTTAAGACTTTTGGTAGTTTATTGTTAATAAAATCAAAATATCTCTAAATCTCTATCTGATATTAGGTATAATACCTGTTAAGTTTTTTAAATGGTTCAAAAGTATCTTCCATTTAGCGTGATTTATGTCTTTGGGTCCCCATTTGACTTAGATTGGATTTTATATTACCTGGTTTATTTACAAAGAATGTTTTAATTCTCAAAAATAAATGACAATTCACAAAATCAAACTTTAAAATAATTATATGATTGCTAGAATATGTGTAGTGCAGCAGAATAAACAACGTAGTAATTATAATAACAGTAGGATAAAACAAAATAGTCACAATAAATGATTCATTTATTATATTTTTCAAATATATTTAATAAGTACAAAAGTAACAATCAGTGGTATATAATTTGATCAACAACATACGAACATGTGTTTCTGGACAAACGATTTCAATTTTAAGGTTCCAACGATTCAGGAGGAAAATGAAGAGACGCCTTCTGAGTCGTTCTTCTCCCAGCAGTCGATGCTCGCGTTGAGGCGGCCTATAAACGTAGTTCGCAAGCTAGTTACAACACAACGGAGGAGTTCCCTGCAACGACACTCCTCCTCTATTACTAATCTGGCGGAGGTATGCGGCAAACTGTCGCAAGGCGTGCATTTACAACATCTTAAATCTACTGACTCTACATGTTGGCTCTAAAGCTCGAATGCCCTACGTGTGTATCTAGAAAATGATGGATGATGAGCGAATGCTATTCTAGATCCACACGATTAACGAGTAAAGTTGGTTTCTAACTTGGCGCCAATGTGTAGAACCAGCATTTAATATAATTAACTTCATGTTCTCAGTTTCATATACTTAATTGAAAATGTAGATGATTCGAAAAATCATGTTAATATTTTGAAAATCGGGAAGGTCCTATAGAATAATGTAATTAATTATTCTATTTTATAATAAAATTAAATGTACAGTAATGCGTACCTTGCAGTACAGGCGAAACCTTTATTGGAACCTGAAAATCAGAATCGAAAATTACTATTGTGAATGCATTGCCGTCAGTGAAATTTGCGTTGTCCGCCAACAAGCCTCTTGTCTTAATCAGTCCTTAGATATTAGTTTGTTTTCGCTGCAAGTAGAATAATGCAAATCTAGATAAATTAGTACTATTTTTTCTTTGAAACGCATTAAAATCATTTTTTTTCTGCGTACCAAGTTACACATAGATAACCTTACACTGATTACGTCACACGTGCCACACCTGTCCTACCAAGCCAGAAGTACTTCCTACTGAAACGACATCATTAAATATTAGATATAAACACGCACTTAACAGCTCTAGTACTTATATTGTTCTATCGATCGAGGTATCTTTTACTTTGCGCGACATTTCAATTACTGTTCCGGACGTTACCTTAAAAGCTTTGCATCTCGATTTATTGTCGATTAATATCTAATAAAATGATGTGTACCAATACGACGCGATACTTTAAAAACATCACACCACTCACTACCTTTTTATAACGAAAGTTTTTGCAAAAACCCGAGCACCAGCTAAAAAATTCCTCCCAACTAATATCACAGCGCACAATATTTGAACTGCACTTATGTTAGATTAGTTTTATACCAGTAACAGACGTCGTAGTGCCTCGAAACTGAGACTGCGTGTGATATCATATCCTTCTTAATCATTCCGCTCGTCTTACGTATTGTGACATTGCGGTTAATAGGTTAAGTGACAATTATGTGTTTTTTCGTTAGTTTAGTCAGGTATCTTGTTGCGACTTAAGGACCTTATGGGATCTTATCAGTCTTGAGACGATTTCGAATATTTTATCACATGGATTTCATTGTTCATATGGTATTATCTATCACAGAATATCATCAAATATATTTTTATTCAACATGCACTTCTAATAATTTATACTCATGATAGATTTAATACACACAAGCTTGCTTTTTATGCCCGTGTTATGTTTCTTTTTCTAATAATGCACTTATGTATAAAAAATATTATGCAAATTTTGAAATGTCTTTTTTGATATCAAAATCTGTATTTCAATTTATTTTAAAGGATTTTATTAATGCTACTTGAATCGAAATGATACATAATTATTTAAAGTTATATTTCGGCATGAGCATGTACTTTTGAATCCCGTTCTTTTTAAATCTTAATTACTCATGTTTTTTATTACATTTCTCTAATATAATGTAAATTTTCACAGACACCGTTTGTCCGACAAAATACACCTCACCCGAAAGACTTGAAAGCGAAGGCACACAAGCTTCTTGCTGGGCGATCTCCAGAGACAATATCTCAACCAGCCAAACAAGAAGCACCTCCTACTACCAATGGAATTCCTTTGTCACCGCCCGAATTCGTCGAAGAACCTGTGGAAACAATTGAAGTAAGTCCACTATTGCTTGAAATTTATTTTGCATGCGCAAACACCACAGTAATTTATAATAGATATAGATATGTATGTTATGAAGCTATTGTTGGTAACAAAACAATGAAAAAGACGGTCATAAAATAGATATTTGTATTTGTTGACACGAACCTTGGGGATAAGTTCACCAATCATACACAGTATAGGTGCAGTCGAATAACATTTTGAACCCTAATAGAGGACGAGCATTGATTGTTGAACCAATCACGATACTACTTTTGAAACAATAGCATATGACCGACTGAAATATGCTCCGCTAAAATTTTCGGACTTATACGAAGTAACGTTTATGTAACTATACCTTTTTATACATAAATATCAACCCACATGATGTCCCACTACTGGGCACAGGTTTACTCAGTAGAACCTACTTATTATATATAGATCCTGGGGGTAACTGCTGCCCGTCCTCCGGCATGAAATCCCTTAGTCGCCTTGACGACACCCACTGGAAGAGTTGAGGTGGAACTATTCTTAAGCCAGTACCACTCATATCTTTTTAAATAACGTTAATTATAATATTATAAATAATTTATGTATAGGTACGTTGTGTATTAATTTATATCATCAAACATTGGAGTGAATTTCATTCTACGAGACATGTAATATTTAACTTATGCGATTTCTCTTTTGAACCAAGACGGATTAAATTCATTAGACATGTCAAGTGTATTGAAAAAAAAAAAACAGCCAAAATGTTTTATCTAGATCGGAAGTTAAATTAGTTAATATATTTATTGATCGACTTTTACATGTCAAAGTCACATTATAACTGCGTATTAAATAATGTCTATTGCGACAAACTAACGGATACCTATTATCTTTATGTGAATAGGAACCCGTTACTTCCGAGCCGTAACTTTTACGGGATGTCAACTGGCTAGACTAATCGTTTGGTGCTCAAAAATTAGGTTTATCCGGCAAGTTAACAGAGTTTTGGGAATTGGTATTTTGATTTCGATATTCGGCAACATAAAGTGTTGTCTTTGACGTGGCTAGCGTCTGTAGGCATTTTATCACGTTGTTTGTATAAAAAAAAAAAACAACAAAATGAAGTCATATTTTTTTATCCTATACTGTTCACTGGAGGGCAAAGGCATCTTCTATGGACATCCCAACTACTATCATTCTCACAACATCCAGATCATCACGCCAGCGTTATTTTCCTTACGACTAAAAATGTAGAGTAGTATTACAAAGGTTTATTTCACAGACGGTGCACCACACGGTATCACCTCCAGAACAAACGAAAGAAGAGGATAGCGACACTCAGACGGCTGCGGATCGAGAGTCATCTGAGGGCGAAAACGATGAAAATGACGATTCTGATGAATTAGAGGTAAGTTCCTACTCTATATTAATTCTAACTTATATATAAACAAAGGCAAAACTATACAGATGATATTTCTTAGAGTAAATATAGGTCTGTATGAGAAAGGATTGAGTCATTTTGTGACTAGTCTGTAATCGCTGAAGTAGGTAAATACATTTATTATTGAACATTAACTGTAATTACCTACTTCAGCATTTGTCATACAATGGAATAATAAAGTATACATAAATTCTTTGAAAGATAATAGGTAATTTAAAAATATATAATTATTGTTGAAATATTAGCGCAATGTGCATACAATAGACCTTATTTTCGTATAGGTAATTTATGTGTACTTTTATTTTAAATTAATTTTATTCAGGGATATAATGACTACTTCTCAATAACATAGTAGCTTGACATTAACCTTGAAAGTAGATATTATTTTTTTCTAATATTTGTGGGATTTTTAGTAGATATATTACTAATTTGAAACAATTTAGAGGGATTTAAAATTAACACAAGTAATATAAGTTTGTCTTAGTAACAATATGTAGAAATATTAATAAATTACATATTTAAATTATAATTGGCAATAAAAAAGGTTTCATCTGATTCATTACAAGTACTATAAATGCATCTTAGTTTAACTATACTGCAATACAGCCAGATAAAGATAAAGTAATTGTTATATTAGTATGATAAACGTTCGGCTTCTAAACGGCTTGATAAAACAAAAATCGACTCACAGCTTTGAACCCTATTGCTTTAATATCAAAATAACAATAGATTTGAAAACTGCTTGATTTTTGATTTGACAAGCTGTTTATTTCAGGAGTAGGATTATTTAAATAATTTAAAACGAGGGAAAATCAATGTGCTTATTCATCAAATATCTTTCTTCCGTGCGGGTTTGTCCTAGGTACGCCTAAGTTATCTTTAATACAGTAGCTTATCTCCGAGTCTAAATTGACAACATTCACGCTATCTATTAAAACTGACTTAGTCAACTCTTCCGGATATTCTTATCTATGAAATACTAAAAGTAATATGAAATTCCTTTTATTTACACCATATTTACTAGTGACGTCATACGTAGACTTGGAAATAAGTAGGTACTTTTTGATATAAAAACAACTATTAACCGAACTTTCAGATAGTGTAACGATGTCACTCATACGGCCGGTTTCAATAATCTATCTATCGATAGATTTGGATACTAGAGGTAGAATGTTGACATATTTTGTATGGAGCTTATGTCAAAAATATAACTCCAGTAGCCAAATCTATCGATAGTTAGAGTATTGAGACCGGCCGTAAATGTCATTTTCATCCTTTTTGGATTGGAACATCAGGTGTTGTCTGCCAATGCGAGATTGAGTTCCCTTCTTTTTTTTTTCGAGGTCCAGTATTCTCTTCTTGTTTCTCTCCAGTTACTGAAGGTTGGACATTGATGAAAACAAATTGTAGTAACTAGTAAGGAGCAGTCATATTCCGAAAATAAAATTGGAACAATTCCTTTATTGTAGTGAATATTCATTAAATAATTTATTTAATGGCATTTCCAACAAAAAAAGTCATATTGAACTACATTCTTGTTATTTTAACATTTTTTTTATATTCAGTGAAACACTTTACATACAGTGGTCTAGTAGTTACTTACGTATTATGATAAAATTGATAATTTCCGTCGTTAGCTTATTAAGTACTCAAGCGGTCAAACGTTTTTACAGTCTATTCCGGTAATCGATTGCTGTCATTATGTCTAACAGTAAAATACTACTTTCTCTATCTTTTATAACTTTATTGTTCAATGCCTATAATAGGGATTGTTTAATCAAATCGGTCGCTTTTTATAAAAGATCGAAGTTTACAAGCTTATAGGAAATGCATATTTATGATGTCATAATTTTCTTTGGTCAAATCATTCACATTTAGTATTTATTTTGGTGATTATTAATTTATTCATGAACACATTAAATTGTTGATGATATTTTTTTTCAAATATTTCAATACTTATATGCCTATATCCTCGTTTAAAAGTCAAGTTACATTATCTGAGAGGTTTAACAACGGTTGGTATATTATGGGGTGTGTGTGGTCACAAAATACATAGGTACAGAAGGCCGGCTCCCTACAACGACCAATAACACGCCCACGCACGCATGTATGCGCACGTACACATATTTGTTTTTGTGGCAGTATCGGTTAAATGCCGACCGAAACTGCCACAAAATACCGAGAATAAAGAAGGTAGCCTTCATACTACTTCGCTTGAGCCACGTACGACGCCTTGCGAATAAAGTGGTCTTGGGTCTGTCGATTCCGTGTGCTTGAACGACGCTATGTGTGCATTGGTATTGCGCGCGCTGTATTAAGGTTACCTTCAGTACTCATTATAAAATGATGTATATTACGGGTCTTAATCGCGTGAATATTTTAATGTATATACCTTTTTTACTGCCCCCATGTTTCAACCGTATTGAAACGGCCGTTGTTACGGGTAGACTGGTTCAGCTCAGCGTCGCCTTCGTGAAGCGCGGATTTCGGAAACTACCCTCGCTTGATTTTTATTACTCACTGTTACGAAACTGTTGGTCCTTCGACACACAACACTAAGAACATCTGTACACTGGCGTGTAATGTTTGTTACCCGTGACAGTTCATACGGTCGAAACGTCGGGCAATAAAAAAAAAGGGTACCTTAAAATATTCATGCGATTAAGACCCGTAGTATATATAATTTAATAATCGCGAAAGTTTATCAACACCTTCAGTGCTCTCGGTATTTTATAAGACTGCTTATGTTCTTAAAGACCGTACGTGCGTGGATTTGTTATTTTGAGCTGGTCTTCTTTATTAATGTATGTTGTGGTGTGGTGGTGGTTTAGAACGCGCCCAGACGCGTGGCGTGGCGTACAACTGTCGAAGAGCGCGGTGCAGTGGCCGGGGGCCGACTCCACAGACGCGACACCCCTCACCACTTGAAGAATAAACGCGTCAATCAGATCGACGCGAGGCGCGCGCGCGACCTCATTGCGCAGGTGCGCATACCATAGTGCTATATGTTCACTAATGTTTGGTGGTAGTTGTGTGTTGCTTGGTTTGGATGCTGCTGGGTATACAACTTTAGGTTCAGTATTATATTATTGTCTCTTTTTAACCTTGGCAAAATGTTAACTATTTATTGCTGGTCCTGCGAAGTTGACTTCACTGAAATGATGTGGGAAAGTTGAATGTTTTTCTAGTAATTTTCAACTGCAATTTGAGGCTTGGGTGTGATCTATAGCACAGATTAAGATTATTATAGACATAATATACTACTACAGCACTATGAAAATGTAGCCCTCCTGTAGCGAAAAAGTACTCGTGTATAGTAGTGCACTATAGCAATTGCATACACCTTTATGGTTATGCTGCTAACACCAGACAAATACAACTTGCTATAGTATATAGAGAATGCAGTATTATTTATGGACAGAAGTAGGCGGTCATAAATCAAACATAAACTGACTAAATTATACATATTTGATTGGTTTACGATGAGATTTACCTGGATTTGTCTCAACCGTGTTGTTTAAAGTAAATCTAATCTTCGATCTTTATTGATTTTATACTAAAAGGGAGAGATCTATTGTAATAAATCACTATACATATATAAAAAAGTTGTCTACCTAGCAGCAGATTGTTGTAGTATGTATTTTAACTCATTGTGTCCCTATTGTATGGTTCTAAACATGTTTGCATGTTTGTATTAACTAATGCAATCCTTAAAATTAAAAACACTCGTATCAAAATTTTCTTGTATTTTTGGGAACTGTGGTTTCCTATGGGTAAAGATTTGTGCCTCTTGTGAAAAGGGGTATAACCTTAATTTTTTATTTTGAAAAAAAATTTTGGGTATTCAACTTATTTTTTAACAAAAGTGGACACTACTTACAGGCACATAATTTACCTAATTCTTATTACTTATTACAATTTATTACAAAGTTTATGTATACTGGTAGCTTCTCACGTTCCCTAAATCTACTACAAAATTTATTCTAGCATGTAGCACATTAAACATACTCAATATTTAATTAGTTCCATCATATTTAATCAGGTATGCTATCTTAATATTATCAGTCTCTTGCGTTTTCAAGCCTAAACCACTGAACTGATTTCTATGAGTTATTGTATAGAGACAATTTGAAAGTTGAACTAGCAAACAAACCTGTGGAAGGACATTGGCTACTCGCTTTCACGAATGATAAAATCTTAATGGTTTATAATGTTAATCTCTCGTTAGTATCTCGTCATTTGGTGAAAAAGTAAGGTACAATTTATCTTGTTTTTATTTATTAGAATTAGTATATAGCGGATTAAAATTGCTAGTATTTAAATACCATCCATCATTCTATCAGTGTACAGTCACGTGCATTAATATGTATTAAAACATAATTTTGATATTTCGTAAAATTGTACACAATATAACCAACTACAGCTCTTTAGATTAAACTTAAAAAAGGTTTCCTAAAGAGTTTTCAACTACATTGTGTGTAGTTTTGAACAAATTTGAAGGAAGAAGTATTAAAAGACGTATTAAAAATGTTCTTTTGAATTTCTTCAAATACAAACAAAAACAAATGCCACATCGATGACGTCATGCACGATATGAAAGGGACAGCAATATCATACAGTTTCAGTCAACATTAGGCAGTGTATACATAGTAATTAACGTGACTTTACTTATGTTGTTATTAGATCATTGCTTCATTTCTTGGTTGTTGTATTGTCTGATCATCTTCGACCTTCGTTATAATTAGATTCACGATGCTGTGTAAATACATTCATTGATGCATGTGTACAATGCTTTTAGATACTGTGTGTCGGTATAAATCATTGTCATTGATTCTGTTTTTGATTTAAACAGTTACCTATAAGTGTAATCAAAAGATATCAGTATAATTACCAGGCGCGGATCCAGGTGGCAACAGGGGCAATTATCCCCCCCAAACTCTACTGCAAGACCTTTATTTTGAGAAATTTGGCACTGTACCGGTATGTTTTGACAGGCAATTGCCTCCCTCAGCGGTTGGTGACTCAGACTTACCCGCTTCTTGAACAAAGATCTGGATCCGTGCCTGATGATTACGAAGAAGTAGAATGAGAAGACATTAACCTGGAATACTCAAATGACACTTCTATTTACACGTTCTCTAAAAAAAAAAAATTCTGTCACTCACTACTATTCACCCTAAAGTGACGGAGACAGCATGAAGTTTATAGGCGTCTTATATTTTAGTTTGAGAAATCGGTCGAAGGCATATACTTGGGTGTCCCACGTTCCTGTGTCCGCGTTTTGAATATATTCACCACAATATATTATTTTCTATGCGGGAAATTTTATGTAAATAAAGTTGGGATATCAATTGCCGTCCAGTACATGTCAGTATCTACATAGTGCATCAACGTGAGTTAACACCCAGCACCAGTATGTTCTCTTGTGTGCGGTGTCTCGTATTGCCTTGTATTGTCACCAAAAGCGCTGTGTCACAGAACTTTACACCTTAAATCGTCTGTAACAAACGAAAGCACCTACAACAGGTATAGCACCGACTGTGGGTATACCCACAGTCAGTAGGGAGAGGCACTAAGAATATTGAGTCAGTGGCGAATTTGATCTTCTAAGAGGTCAGATGATTGCTTTCGCAAGCTAAAGGTTGCAAACATCCTATGTTGGTAATTATGTTTAATCGAATTTAGTTACACTGGCATCTAAACATAGTAATATAGGTTAATAAGACTAGAAGTATATAGTTATAGCTATTTAACATTATTTTTATATAAATATTTTACCTTGTTTGTATTTGTTGTAAGTTTTCTGTTAAGTGTTTGTGTTAAATGTGTGAAAACGTAATAAATTAGCCTAAAACGTAATAACATTGTTTCTGCTTTTCTAATATTCTAGTTATATTTATATGGTAGCTTTTTATTATGTAGACGTGTTTAAAAACTAAATTAAATAAGAAAAGTAAATTGACATTCATATCGTTCGCGAAAAGTTAATACTTTCTTCCTACCTTATCAATTTTGTTTTATCTGATATGTTTAATGTCAAATACAAGGTGATAAAATATTCAATACCTACTTCTATTATACTCAAATATATTTTTTCTTGTAAGTAAATAATGCTACTGTTTAAATTAACGAAGTAATATCTAAGATTCGTGATTATATTTTTATCACAACATTGAATAGCTGTGGAATGCGTTTTTTGTATAGAGCATATCTTTTATTAGAACATCCATCAATTAAGTACTCAGCTATCGTACAATCGG
Source organism: Herminia tarsipennalis (assembly GCA_945859575.2). Lineage (NCBI taxonomy): Eukaryota > Metazoa > Arthropoda > Insecta > Lepidoptera > Erebidae > Herminia > Herminia tarsipennalis. The sequence goes on from OX243835.2 coordinate 15,470,642, forward strand.
GCTGAGCATCACAATGGCATCTAAATTGCGGACTATACAATAACGCGAAAGGGTAAAAGCTGACGCACAGTCCGCGTCGAAATTTCTTGTTCACCAGAGAATAGACAGAAACAATAGCGTCGTGAGATCTCTTTCGCATCGCACCCGTGCTCTGTGAACATTATTACCATAAAACGATCATAGGAGCGAGAACTCGCTTCAATTCACACCGTTAATGTTGCATTACTATTTATTTATAATATTAGGAGTATATAATCTTAAATAAATAACGTGTGAATAGGTAACAAAGTGTGTGCAAATAAGAAATAAATCTGTCGGCGAATCGCTCCGTTTCCGTAAGCACGACCCAACCGTGGGTAATTGTCGGAATACCGCGGCTGTTACGGGCTGATGCGCGCGGGCCCTCGACCACAACGCTCTCGGTAGACCCTCCGCGAGGCTCGCAGAAATGAGTGCCTTCCACCGCGCCGCTTGTAACAATGCTTCGTGTACCGCGATTAATCGATAAGTGAAGTGCCGCTTTCTCAATACAAGTGTTGTGTTAAATAAATCACCAACAAACACCGAAGTGTACCTTATTGGTATATATTAAAATGAGGTGTTTGAAAGCGGCAGGAGGATGGCTCGCCCGGGTGAGATGCGTATGAAAGATAGAAAGACATTTAGCGAAAGATTTCAATTTAGATTTCGGTTGCATTTTGTTGGCTTGCTTAGCTTGTGTAATGTCGCGTCACGATCATACCATTTCACTGGCATGTAGTGTTATGCGACATTTAGTTTACTTACTTCCTTACTAGCTGTAATCAGTGTGGCTTAAGACTTTGTTTTACATATCATTTTCCCGTACAACTGCCTTTATGAAGGAGGAAACCTCAAATAGATGTGTAACGGGTTTTCTTTTACAGGCAATAAAGAAACGCGAGCAACAGGAAGATCAGAAGACGGATGACGAAGAGCCCATTGAAGACGTCCACGATGGTGAGTTTATTATATTATCAGTATTATTCTATGTTAAACCTGTCGTTGAATACTTGTTATTTTACACATTAAGGCGGTGCACGACCTACCGGTGAGATATTCGATAGTTGCGACATTATTTTACACGTTCGTGACCACTCTATGTCGTCTTGTGATCACGAACGTGAACTGAGCGGTGCCCGTCTGTCACTCATTTCACACAAAGACTCCGACGCCTTTATTTTTATGTGGGAAATACTTAGGAGATATAAACTTTCCAATTTGAAAATGTGTGCTCGTTATTGTTTAATAATGTACGAACTGTTGAATGGTTATATGCCGATATGTGACTCAAAGTTTAATGGTCATGAAATTCAAGCCTACGGATTTATTGCTCAGTTAATACGTGATCATCCTCAAAGTACAATGAATGAAGCAACATGTTAACAATACGCAATGTTAGCGTTGTATAAAATCGGTATCGCTACGTTATCAGCTTATCTCCAGCACTCCGCGTGCCATTTCGTTCCGTTGAACGAAGCCCCTCAGTGTTTCGCTCACCTGTGCCGAGTCTGCAGCTGATTCCACCTCCTTGTTCAGTGAAAATTAATAACTGTGTGTTCTAGTCGCGTGACATACTTCTTTCTAGTAATACGAAAATCGTGATGTGTGCCGAAATTGTGGGATTCCTGTTATAGGTAGCGAATGAGTCAGCCTCATGATTAAATGACTAGTTCATACGACACAAGAAGTTTGCGTTGACGCAATCCTTTATGTGTCTATCCTAATTTTGGAAGACTTTAAGTAATGCTACTTATTCGGTGCCGTATGCGCGTTAGTGATAATGTAATTTAATATCTGTGTTTGCTGTTAATGGCCTAAAGTGGTCGAATTTTGTTTCGATATCCTATTTATCTATCCTTTAGTACGTAGTTATGATATACAACGGACGAAGGTCAAGCTGAGTTATTGTTGCATTACAAACACGTTACTTGGATTTGTGATTAGTATATTTCAATTTTGTGCGGAAATTTACACTAATCTGTTTTGCTCCATTTACTTTAAAATTACTGGTTTCATACACTGCACTTACGTGCACAGTTGCACACGTATCCACTTTCCCTATGTTTTACTTCAATTCGTACGACACGCCCTCCATACTTTGTTATAATACTCTTTATGTAGCCATTCAACAATAATATTTATTCCTTTTGCGTCTAGTGCTGATCATAAACGGTTTAAAGACAGTTGAATGTACCACAGTTATCGAGAACTCCGCCAGACAAATCGATAATGCTCCGTTTAATTTACAAAATGTAACTGCAACCTGCGCCTCGTTTTACGACCACATTTCACACTCTCTTTACGTCTGCCAAGTACCAACGTCATTTAAGGACGTGTTCTTGAAAATTAAAACGTCAGTAGGTACTCAAACTTTCGATTTACTGAAATTGTATTGTGCCAATGTAAAACTTTTACTTCATAAAAATCTCTATCCAGATTGATCAACGTCAAGGAAATTTAACGATTTGTGTCATAAATAAATATTAGGCCATTAAGCCCCGATATACCTCTATTATCATTCTCACATTAGTTAAGTAAATACCAATACGGTTCTATAGGAAAACATTATAAGTTGCCTTTTAGTTCCTAGACTGCTACAACTTCAAACAAGCTAAAGTTTTATTCTCATTATAATTTCAGTCGATCCAAAATGAGTCAAAACAACTGTAACCTTGACATAGTGAATTTTCCTTATGTATTCAAGGAAAAATTTACCTTCAAGCAGTGTACTTCACTAGATACACGTGCATAGAATAATCAACTGATAATAATACTTAGTACATTTGCAAACAATAACTTCAATAAGGTTGCCTAGAAGGTGTGGTGAGCCTCTAGGGCATTTTATACATGTTTGTTGATACGAGTTATTGAACTGACGACATTATCTTATCAGCTACAATATGAATTATTCGATCGAGACTCATTGGCAGTTGTGATCGGACGTCCATCGGTGTAAATCGTAAATACCACAAAGATTAAAACATTTTCTCTAAATATTTTCTCGAAAATAGAATTAATTGGCGTTCCGTTAGTGTCTAGTAAGAAGAAAATAAACATATTTCTTCGGAAACTTAACTAAGTCGGTAGATTCGCTCTGTCTGCACGGATATTGCATGTCAAGAAGTTGTTTATCAAGCTGCGCCGTTGGTAGTGTAACTAATTTAGCAATTATTTATATTTCAAATCGTGGCCGCTTTGTTGGAAATTATATTTGTTTGTCTGTCTTCCATTAAAAGAGATTGAATTTTTGAAACGTAACCAAATATAAATTCTATGTAACCTCTCGATGGTAAAATCAGTGATTGATCGGACACGCTAATCGTAATATAAACGAGTTTTCTCTCTAGGTTTTTATTGTTCTCTGGCCATAGTTTTTTTTCGCGTGGCATGAAATTGACGGTACCTTTGTCTGAAAGTCGTGTCGATGTTTCTTCTAAACTGTTTTAACCTCAATTAACATCGACAACGGCGCTCTTGTTCTTAAGCCCGTGGTCATTTATTAATACACGATCATTACTCATCATTCCCTGTAAAAGCAATTTACTTTCTTTAGTTTGATATGATAGTTCGTTGTATAATAACTTCGTAAGCTATAATTAATTTGTTACTATGTCTGGCATCGTTTCTAATGCGAACACGCTATGTAACAAATTGTGATGTTTAGTTTTTTCACACGGGAGTGTAAATCATGAGAGACAAAAGGCTGGAAGTGAAGTTAAGCGTCCGCGGTGACGGTTCGCTGAGCCGAAACAATCTCAGGAGCAGTACGAGAAGTAACCGCAGCAATGCAAGTAGCAATAGCAACGGGATACCTGTCAGTGAGATATATAACAACGACCGTTTCACGGACATACCTTACAACAGATCTTTTGATATACTCGACAAGTACCGCAGGCAACAGAATCAATATGGATATCCAGCGCAGAGCCTGCAAGCATTAAATCATTATGAGCAATCGCAGAACAATGGTTACGGTATTAGGGATGAAAGCAAGTCTTATATTGATTATACAAACTCAGCGAAACCTTATTACTACCAGTCCCAGCAGCACCTACATAATGTAGGCCAGCGTCCATACCAACCTGTATATAATGATGCATCCATTCGATTGCATGGAACTTTACCTCGCTCAGTGAGCCGTCTTGATGGGCCAAGGGACAGACCGATATATCCAAATAGTCATTACACGCTGCCGGCTAGATACGGACCAAGACGCGTACGCATTAGCGAACTGCAGCCAATAGTGCATGGATATGGTACGTATCTTATCAATGTCTTTATGTAAATGATTATAATGTTATGTCACACGTGTTTTGTAGATTGAACTGATCATAACAGCATTGTGACCTTCAGATGGTCCGACAATAGGACTTATTATCAAAAAAAATATAAATAAAATGAGTCTACCCGTGACCACGGCCGTTGCAATACGGTCGAAACGTCGGGAAATAAACAAAGGCATTTGGCCTTAAAATAAAATATTTACGCGATTAAGACTCGTAGCTTATAAAATTCTATAATGTGTACAAATCGCGAAAGTTTACGAACATATATTATTATCAAAAGTTTAATTAGAAGTCTTCAAATTTGACATCCAAATTTTAAATCGGTTTGGTATCTTGGAACGCCATTAAGTCCTAAGAATAGAATGTATGAAGCGATCGACCGATATTTTCTCCTAAATTGACCTTTGACTTGCCAACCATGCCGATCGTATGTGACCCTTATTTAGGTACAGAGAGCTTTAACATATTCAACAATATGTATGGTACCAATCAAACATGTAACAAAATATATTTTATTGATTTAGAACTAAAATGCATTTCAAACAGTTAACTCCAGGGAGAAATTCACAGTAGAAAGTCGTTTTGAATAGAAACTAATCTTGTCGTTAACCTGCAATATATCACGTATCAAGGCATAACTACCATAAAATATTCTGCTTTCAGTTTAACCACCATTGCCTTTTGAATACTTATTATCGATATCCTAACCATCCATTAAACTCGGCGGAAACCTGTTTATCTTAACTAGATCAACAATTAAATTCAGTTCAGCTTTAAAAGTCTAGATCTTACACTTAGATTCAAACTTTATGGCAAGTACGAACGGAAAAAAACCAAGGGTAATATTGTAGATTATTTATTTTTTAATGTTAATCGTGTGATAGAATCTCTATTTATGTATGTCGACGAGGTTTTATTATAATATGCGCGTGTGCGTAAATAGGCCGACATCTGGGCCAACCCTCCCTAGGGACGGATAACAATAGCTGCAGCAGGGCACACTCCCCGCATTAACTGGTGCGCTCTAATGAACCAGACCGTTGTGTTAGCTGCCTCTTGTCTCAGTATTTCATATGCCTCTCCCATAAGTACTCATATTAAATTTCTATGGTGTTTAAAACATATGAAGTGGACATTTTTTCATGAATAAATGTCGTAATGGCGGTCACTAAGTCAGCGGTTCGTGGCATTATGTGTTCCATCATGGAGTTCACGTTTAAAGCAAGTAAGGATTTTCATTTCATTTCAATAAACAAATACAGAATATAACAGTACTAAGTTGTAAATCTTCATTAAATAGCTTTATATCGATTCGAATGTTGTTATTCTCTTTCTTTGAAGTTTTCATTTCGATCATTCCAATAGAATAGCCGGTGCCGTTATGATCGGTACGTTTTGATATTTGCCTGTCACCATTTTAGCATTCGAACAAAAGGAGCAGCGTTTCGAATACAAGGTCAGGCGTATTTTATTGTCTTTATGTTTTACCAAAACTAATACAGACTTTTGGAGATGCGTTTCTAATTTTTATACAATGCAAAACGACACACCTATACAATAAAAATGTCTGTATTATCGGCTCATTATACTGAGTCACAAAGCTTCATCTTGCAACTTTATATAGGATAGCCATATTTGAAAGTTCACGTTTTAAACTTCGCGTTCTTTTTGTGTAGTTTATTTAGATACGGGTTTATGTAAGACAGTTACGGTATAAATGATAATAACAAATGGTTCGTAAACCATAATCTATGTATATCTCGCAGTTGTGTAATGGTTTGCGATATCCGATAGAAAGTACAATACAGTGTATATAGTTGGTTATTTAACCCTGACAAATAATGTAATGGATGAGCTTTTGATGCTGAGTAGTGGTAGCGAGGCAGGGTTGCGCTTGCTTCGTCGAGTTCGTGTTCGTGCACCGCTACATGATGAGAAAAGGAGACGAGCACGATTGACATCCGTGAACTCACAACTTTACTGAAACAACATTGTATCTCGAATTTACTACTGCGTGTTATTACTGTTAGTTTTGTTTATACTTACAGCAAATATTTACATATAAATAGTCGTGAATCTGTAAGGAATATCTATGATATTATATAGTAGAGTCAAATTATGCAGTACCTACATTTATGTATTGACATAAGGTATCTATAGTCTATACTAATATTATAAAGCTGAGTTTGTTTTGTTAGTTGAACGAGCTAATCTAAGGAACTATTGGTTCGAATTGAAAAAATATTTTAGTGTTGGATAGCCCATTTACTGAGGAAGGCTATGGGCTTTATATAACATCACGATACTACCAATGCGTAAAAATGTTGCAAATCGCGGGTCAGCTAGCTAAGAAGAGTTATGCAATAGACCTAAGCATGAGGATCAGTCACGTCAGAACGTAAATTACTAGGCTTTACTTTCGAAACTCAATATATAAATGTCATAGATAGTAATTTGGTACACGTTATTATAATGTTAGATACAAAACACCTTTCTCTGTAACAGTAATTACTGTAGGTAGTGCACTCACGTTTTTCTTTTGCATTATCAATCTTCGTGCATCCGCGTCTTATTCAACGCCGTGAAAGTCCTTGTTATTGTATACACTGGCCCCGTGAACTTATTAATTATTATCGTTGTTACAACGCTGTCCAGTAGAGAATGTATATTGCACCCTTTTCGCTTTCTCTTATTATTAATCTTAGAGTAGCTGGTGTTTTCTATCGTTTTTATCATAGGAATGTTATCTAAGTATTTACTTAATCTTATCTGTTGGATTTTAAAGATCCATCTGAGTTGATCCGTGTCGCATAGCACGTGAACTTGTGGGTCCCGTTTGTCCTGAACTTTATAACCGGCTTAAAAAATGATATAGCGAAAACACCATCCAAATCGCATATTATTATTCTGGTAAAGGTTTAAATGTAGGTATAAAACGTTGGATTACCTTACTTTAAGACACCAGAGCTATTGACTAAAACAAAGGAGTAGTCAGTGAAATTTCCATCAATCAATGATTTGCATGAGTGTTTTGACCCCTTGATTTAAAATTAAACAACGCTTAATCCTTCCCTTGTTTTCATTTGAAGTCGGTACATTTTCTTTTTCTTAAAAAAAAAGAAACAAAACATAGTTCGAGTGCTTTCATAAATTGTTTTGTATTTGACCGAACTGATAGACCGTTAATATACGGCTACCGTACCTATGTTATTATTGCCTGTGGGTACATAAATTCATCAGTGCGCGCGCACAGGAAACGTGCGTTGCGGTTTGCATCCGTGCTTGCGGGCGCAGATCTCGAAAGTGAACCTGTGAAATGAGTTATTGAAGCGCATCAATAACATGATACCCTGTGAACATGATCCACGATCAGATATAATATTATAGGTTTTACTTTTGATCTATCTTTATTTATGTGTTTGTATTTGAGATGCTGCACTTAAATTTCTGTTGAACGGTTTTGACTATTGACTTACGTAGGCTAAGGTAAAGGGTCGTTGGACAAATTTCAAATAGGTTTTAAATAAGTTTAATGTAATTCGGTAAAGAAGTTTGATCTTTTTATTTCTTTCTAATGGATACCTAATTGGTTGTCACTGGCAGTGCTGGATCTAGAAGTATAGCGGTGGGAAAAAAAATCACTGATTCTCAGTAGAATCATTTGCTCCTATTTATCTAATTCATATTAATTATGAGTAGGGTTTACACTTAGTCTCCCGGATTACCCGAGAGATTCCGGTAATAATGGTTAACCTCCCAACCTCCCGGGGAGCAATAATTTCCCCGGTTATTCGAAAATGATATGCATCCGTCGCTACTCGCTAGTTATGCCGCGCGCCGCTGTCGATTTAAGTTCCGTCTTGACCACCTAGACAAGTTAGTAAGTAGAAAATGTTATCTCTAAAAGAACCAATCACATTATGGTCAGGCATTACTAGACACCAGGAATTATTAAATATTGACTTGGATAGTGACAAACTGTACGATGAGGTTAAATTTTTCTTGTAAAAACTTTTATAATTTTGTGGTAAAAAAAACCGATGCTGCTCGAAAGCAAAGTAAATATAAATTTCTAAATTAATAAATAATTGAGATTTCTTTCAACACTACTCGATTTATTCACGCAGAAAGGTTTATGACTTTGTGGTAACAATTAATAAATGATTGAGACTTTCTTTCAATTCACCCCCCCCCCCCCCCCCTCCCTACTGTACTTTTTTTAAACTCTCCCGGGTTGCTCTTTCGAGACAGCAACCCTAACTATGACACATATGATTGTGAATTAGATTATATTTTACTGATAAAATGCCAATCGTGTCATAATTACAATCTGTGAGTTCTATGACACATTAATGTTTGTAGACAGACAAATATTTGTGTGTCTAGATAATTATACGTCCTCGGTATGTTTGTTAACAATAACAAAGGGGTTTTTATAAGAGCATTATCCTCACAGATTTGTAGTACCTACCTAGGCTATCTTTAAGCAGTTAGCTGTTTTAATATTACTGGTTCATAATCTTGTTAGCCCCTTCAGCTAAGTTAAATTACTAGAAGTGTGTTCACAGATGTAGATTAATGGGTAAAATCTAAATTAATAGCTTTATTTATAGAATTCGGTTCAGATAGGGAGAGAGATACACGGAAAAACATTTAAGTTAAAAGCACTAAGGCTTTCGCTGTAAACTTTTACATAGACGATGAAAGCACTTTACATTATGGAGACAATTTCCTGTTTTGGTATTACTTGGAAAGCAGTCCAGTTTTTGGTCTCATTTGTTACGTAAACGTTATTCTTATGCAGACTGTCGTTACAGATTACAACTATCGTAAAGAAATGTTACAGATTTAAAATCTTTTTGATCTCATTTTTTGCCATTTCACTTACCTACTTGATGTTCAATTACTTGACTTCCATTGTAACCCAATCACCAGTACTATTTGGTTATTATATTTTTGAGATGAGAGGTATAAATGAAATATAGTTACTAAATGAAATCCATAACCAAGACACGTTTCCTTTTTTTAGAATGATCTTTTCACGGATTAACACGGTTTAGCGTGTCACCACCTACGGAGAAACAGTATCAAATTCTTACAGAGCTATGTCACCACAACCGTTAACTTAAAACGTAGAAATAACATTCGGTGAGAAAATAAAATTGTCCTTTCGAGAACGAGTTTGTTAGTGATATAGTGGTATAGTAAGTAGGTCTTAACGTCCATTGCATCTGAGTGTGACGCGTGCCGTATCTAATTGGCATCCTTGCATACATTAATAAGCCTGCAAGGTGCACTGCCTGCAGTGACTGCAGTATGTAGATCACTCACTGGTCGGACTGCCTTTCGAAAGCTGAAGTCCTGTTTATTAATCTACGGTTATACTGAAAGCTATCTCCCGGTTTGCAAAGATTTCTAATTTTCTCCGATGTTAGACTATATAACATCGTTTTGTGGAGTTGTTACCTGTCATCTTGTGGTCTCTATGTAATTATAGCAATTAATACTCGATTATAAATTTTCCGTGTCTGCGTAATTGCAAATACTTAGGATGAATCGGGAAATTTTTGAAACGATTTGTCTACAAAATCTGGTCGGTATATTTATTACATTCTTCAGTAATGGTTTCAAGATAATTGACCATCATCTAGAAATACCGATTGCGTTAGCTGCATTCTTCACCTTGACTTTGCAATTCAATGTCGTCTTTTAATTGGAATCAATGTGATGTAATAAAACTCTAGTACGAAGTAAATTATTATTATAAAAAAACTTAATTATCTATGTAGATATACACAACAAACTATTTTAAGGTGGGAATTTAATCTTTCAAATCTAATCGTATTTGATGAGGATGACTCACTATAATAATTTTATAGTTGAAATTAATTTACATGATAATGTGCTGGATATCCAGTTTTCTCTAGTAGGTACTCCATACGTAGATATTAAAAATTGAAGTCTCTGTTTGTAAACATAAAATAACATACATTGTTAAATTTATAATGACACGGTAATCAATCCAGCTTTCCATTATTTTTTCCGACTAATCTATTGAACTGCTGGATATATTTTATTGCAGGTTAAAATGTTTAAACTGGTTTTCAAAAAAAAAAAAAAACATTGCACATCGAATAATCGCATCCGAACATGTGTTAGTATGCTTTTTGTTACGAGTGGACTTATGTAAGAGTATCAGTCATGAATTAGGAACTGTATAATACCATGCTTAACCGCGTTATAAGTACCACTTGTAAGTGATAATCGTAATAAATCATATTGTATTATCATAATAATAGTTCACGTCATTATTTGTAAAGAATCGAAAGTGTCGGTAACGAGATCGGATGTAGATGAGATCGATCAGTTCAGATAATGGGTAGGTAACGCGAGGGTAAAAATAAAGGAATCGGTATGCGCCTGGTTGAGACTTTCTATTTTTAATCGGGCGGAGAGGTCGCGGGCGCGGGCGCCGGCGCCACAGCCTCCGATCTCGTGGTGGTTGGTGCGCGCGCATTCCGTCATCGCATGCGCCCCGGGCAGCGCGCACACTACGCGTTTATTATTAAACCACGTTTGGTGTTCACGACTTGTTTGTTTTGATTCGACGTACCAATTTCGGAGCCGGTTACAACTATTGCTTCAAACGTAAACAAATCTTAATTTAAGATAACCTTTCATAAATGTAATACATACATTTATTACAATGAAATTGGACAATGACCTAGTCGGAATGCATTAGGGCGAATAGCCGGCCGGTGCCTCGGTTTGATTGACGTACGATACTAACCAGATACTATCGTAACAAGAGCCAGTAAATCAACCTCCGCCTACGGTACGGACATAGCCGTAGTGTTCAGGAAGTACTCCGGGACTTGTTTAATACGAGGAAATGGGTGTGATCAGGAGGAAAAAGCGTAAGTTTACTTTCTTTCCAATTTGATTAGATAACTAAACGAGTTTATTAATTACTGTACTTGTGTTTACTTAGTTGTGTCAGTTTTCTTTAATAGTGGTCACTTTGTTTTCCTTTTATTGTAGGAATATTTATTACTTACTTTTAATTTTATAAGTTTGCTTTTTTAAAAAATAATTAAGTACTGTTGTTTAAAACAAAAACAGTCGAGGACAAAATTAATGGTCTCTGTTAACTTTGTCATCGCTATTGAATTATTGTTTGGTGAGCGGATATTGCGCTCTTCGCATAAACCTGCCAAGGCTTTTTCTAATTTACATTTCACAATAAATTGTAAATGTATAACAACGTCCCCATTCCATAACATATTATTTAGGAACTGAAACTAAATAGAAAAACACGTCTAAGATAGGTAGTTTATTCTCGAGCAGAGCAATATAGAGACATAACATTTAATAATAAGGAAGGTTTCAAGTAAGGTTGTTTTAGAGCTAGCTTTAAAGTTTTCCTTCGTGCAATGTTTAACCTTTAAAATGCATAATGTCTCCGTGTAGCAATGACCTTTGCAGATAGATATAGGTATATTATGTAAAATAGTTTTAAACTCTAGTAAATCGTGGCCGTAAGTGCACGAACTAGGTATGTGGACTTGCCATATTAGTTAATCTTGTCTAACCACTGTTCAGTGTCAACTTAGTGAACCTTTGTTGGTATATTACTGATACCTGAAGGCAAATGGGAAGGCCAAAAATACACTGTTTCATTATAAAAGCTGTATATAAATTTATATAAGTTTAGAACCTTTCTATATTATATATTATTGTAAGATTCCACTTGATATGCTTGGAGTGTTTAGTAAGTATATTTAAACAATAGGTATATTTACGATATATCTAACTCGTCATCTAAAAAGTTTTCTCCTACCCTCTTCTAACTATGAATAAAGGAAGAAAATTTACTAAATATATTTCGTTGTAATGGTTTATTAGTCATTACGTAAGGAAGTACAACACGTTCATTGCATTATTTGTTTAACAAGGCTTACGTACCAATTCGTGATTAGATTTTGACATGAAAAGTAATTGGATAGTAATCGTACACGCATTGTTAATGTAATCTTATAAAACACAAAATGTTTTATTGCCGAATGTATAGTGGAATTTTACGAGTTGTTTCTACTGGATTAGATTTATGTTTCGTATCACAGTTTCTAATGGTTTCTTCGCATACTATATTCTTACACAGAATACGGATACCATTCAGTAGGTCATCGTGGTTAACAAAATGCTACTTATGCAAAGAGAACTATTAAAATTAAACGTTAATATGTGCAAATTAACTACTTCTTTTGTAATACATATATATATATATATATATATATATATATAGTATATATATGTATTATATTAGTGTATAGTATACATACGATCATCGATGCAAACCGCAAAACAATGCGCACACTTAACTATTATCGCGCACTTACACTCCCAATACGTTTAATAGTTTACCGCCTCCGTTCAATAGCCCATACATAACATATTTTACATGTTTTGTAAATACACATGTGTGAAGGTGAAACAGTATTGGTTACGTTATGCGGTCATCACTCACGTATTCGGGTGGGTCCCATAAAGCAATACAGACTTTTCTACTTATGTAGGTAGGTATATTTCGTAACTGCGCAATAAGTTTGTGTGCCGGACCATAACAAATGTTATTGAAGAAGCAGCTTCTTGTCTTGGTCAGTAATGTCAATTGGTTTGGCCTGCCCTTTACCAACATAAAATGACCTTTGATAGATTTCTCATCTTTAAAAATATTTCATTGCGTAATCAATAGTGTTTATTTTATTTGGCGTATGATTGAATTTTGTTGTCATTGTTCTCGATTGGTTTTGTTTACCTATTTGGTTAAACACTTGTTGCTTCATTAACGTTTATAGAGTTTGAGGCCATGGGTGTAGAGAGATGCCAATGTTTATTACAGTTTTCTTTAATTACCTACTGTAACCGGTACTAACGGCTTGTGCCAACTTAAAGAATGATGTAATTACGATGTTTAACATCGTGAGAATTCTTTATGGATCCTCTATTTAAACTTGAACACTCATTAAGTGAGCTTAATTCCAAAGGCTACATTCTTACCTACATAGTTCAAGTATAGATCTGAGTGGCTTATGTAGGTAAATCTCCTGACAATTTATTTGTCATTATTTTCTTATTTAAACCTCATTGTCCCCTTCAATGTATGTCTGACTATGTACCTACCTACCCATTCATTAATCATATCGTGAACCTCGAAATCCCACACAACATGCAAGAAAACAACAATCTTACAAGTACTAGGCCTACATAAAGGTATGAAACACTTAACATAATAGTGCTATACCGTTTTACATGATGTATGAAGTCATACATTCAGTGAATTTACGGCGTAATGATCTCGAGGCCACACCGCCGGCACACAGCCTGTAATACGGACACCATGGGCATTTACGTGTTTACATCCATTACTTCTGTAGGCACTCTACACAGCAGGCCAACTCACTATACCGCCATTAAATCAAATTGCCTCTGTTCATTTAACATTAACCGAGCTTCCAAGCTCGTACCTCAAGCTTTATCCCTGTCATCAAACCTGTAATTTCTTACACTGTTCTCCTAACATTTTGTGTTCAAGCGCTGCAGCCGAGACAACAAAAACTGCAATCGCTACGTTCATAAGAAAATTGCTTTACTGCTTTTACTTAAATGACTTTCATAAAGTACTCGGAGCAATTATTTATCAGTTACATGCTTATTCGATAAATTACTTACAGAATCATTTCACAACAGTGACTTTCACCTGTCCGTTACATTTAGATTGGAACTAAATTACCATCATTCCTAGAAAAGAGCATTTTCCAATAAGACTACTGTAAGACGAGTCACGAATCCCTCTGTAAACTATCACGACTTGTTCTGGGATACAATAGTTGTGTAGTTATTCTATTAAGCTTATCCGGGGGTGAAAGTATCGCAACTGATTGGCTATTGTAGTGCAGAAGACAGGACGCGGGCCAGACCATTCTGGATCATGATTTCACTGAGGCCTATTCATTCGTCTCGACATGTTGATTGTCGTGCGAACGTTACCAACGTGCGATCATTTGTTATTCAATTCCGTACTGTTAGCGTTCAAGATCTCTGGAATTAGAAATCTGACTGCGTAGAAACTTATCATCAATGATGAATTGTCCCTCCGTCACGTATGTTATACGCATCACTTGGTTACTTTGTCTTATTCTTCATAGGTCAAACTGGCTATACTGAGTAACAAAAGAGGGCACAGTTAGTTTCTTAATTGAGTAACCCGACTAGATAAATAGGCATCTCCACCACCACATCAAATGTCAAGTAGTTCCAATGTGGTATGGTGTGAACTAGAGGCTAGATCATCGGGGCGTTGCTGTCATGACGGCAAAGGTACCGATGCTGCACTACGATGCCTGTCTGTGAAGAAATACGAAACTCCTTAATAACAGAGTTAGCAATAGTACCTTGCTAGCGCCTATATCGGAATCTACTGCTATCGTAATCTTAATATTATTCACATAATGCAGCTATATCAATACTAAATTAACACTTCACCTGAGACTGTTTGCTGTATTGTGTATCAACGACGATTTCTCAAGTGATAGTTCAGATTCGTGACCGTTGCTAGTCATATATTCATTAATGTCTATATCGTGACAGTTCATTTTTATGCTCATGATCTTGTGACCTTGCAAACATGTGCACTACATCGCATGCAACTCATTATTCGTGCTCACAGCTGGAGGGTCAATAATTATCTCATTGACGGCACTTTTCAACCGCCCACTATCCTATTAACCAAAGAAGACCTTGTTATATAAATGTACATATTGTAGATAAAAAAGAAGAGTTGTACTGTACTTACTAGGTGACAGTTTTTCAACGAAAGAAAATGTAAGTTTCACTTTTCCCATTGATGTAAAAGTTGTGTTACCAATACGAACGTCACAAGATACAAGAGAGTGAGAATCTATCAAATAACTTGACTTCGAATATAATAACAATGAGTGTATGAAAAAATGTAAAGTCAGTCACGTGCTTTCGACTGATATGCCCGCTCTACGTTTATTAATTCTACGCTCGCATAGTTTCAAATTCGTCTCTACCAATCTTTAAAAATTGTCTTAACCTACCAATTAGTTAAATTGGTCTTTACGTATTACGTTCTATTGTTCTTGTGAGTATCAATTTACATATTTATACTTGACCTTATACTTTGTTGACAATGATACGTTACGGAAGCGAGGAAACTCAGTGGTCCGAAACAATATGTGTTACAAATAATATTATTATAATAGATGATCGCATAATGTATACTGCCTATCAAACCTTTACCATTAGTAACTAATTGGATCTCATAAAGCGGTAAGCATCGACAATTCAAGCGATTAAAGTGAGATGAATCGATCTAATTTCAGAAAGTCTAGTGTTCATTGCACTTTGAAGAGTAGAATACACTTAGGGTTAGTTTAAAATAGAATATTGAGACTTTATCTAACAAAGGCGACGTGAATGAACTTTTTATCTCCAATGGATTAATTAGTATATTGTATCTTGTTTATTAGTTCACAATATAAACCTTGAGAAATTTACACGGATGTCAAAGTTGAAGCTTTCGCTCAAAAGAGTAACGCAAGAGGTAGGTGGTTAGGTAAACGTTCTTGTTTCTAAGATATCATCTAAAAAACTAGAATATTCACAGGTCACTATGTGAAAAAAAATTGGAACTTGATTGTTGCAGTTTATGTAACACATTCATAAGCTTACGTTTACCCAAGACAAAAAACGGAAATCATGCATTAAATGTTATAAAAACTTCCTTAATCAATTTTGTAAGTCGTCATTATTTTTGTATGCTAATGGGTAAATAAATTTCAATTGAATTTGAAACTTATTTGGACTGTTGAGGGCACGAGTTTTTATTTTATTTTTTATGTATATATTATCATTGTCATGCAATCAGTCGTGCTATAATAAGCAGATATGATGAAATTAAGAGGGTAGTCTTGTTTTTCATCTCTTTACTAATCAGCAGTTGCAGAAATATTTTCTAAAGTTTATTAGTAGATGCAATCTGCTCATTTCGCAAATTTGATAATTGTATAGTTTGTGCATGGTAATTTATTAAAATTCGTATTGAAAATAATTATGTTTTTATTAAATACTAAAATTATTGCAAAATGGCGATATTTTTCGCAAAAAATGACGGTAGTTTTTATTTTATTACAATTTAATGTAAAGATTTTTTTAAACGTGGTTTATTAAATATCTGATGTTTTAGTAATTTTTAACATTCTATTTAAAGAGGTTTAATGAAAGTATTAGCCAATTGAAAATACTCTACTACTTATACTATAATACTTGAACTTTCCTTTGAGGTGGGGGAAATTGATCACTACAAAAGAAACAAAACGGCATTTGTAAATGTGGTACATTAATTATTGTCAATCTTAAAGATTGGCTTATTTTTAACATGTATTCGATAGTGTAAAAGTCTTCATAACAGAGTAAATTAAGCGCTTGAAAATGCAGATCACTGACATATAAATGCAAAATGTCTCTTAATTTACTGAATCTATACTAATATTATAAAGCTGAAGAGTTTGTTTGTTTGAACGCGGTAATTTCAGGAATTACTGTTGGATAGCCCGTTTATCAAGGAAGGCTATGGGCTATATAACATCACGCTACGACCAATATGAGCGGAGCAGAAATGAAAAATGTTTCAAAAACGGGGAAAATTAACGCATACGAAGTTGCGCGGGTCAGCTAGTTAAAATTATAAGTATGATACACTTTGTATCACATACACGTAGATAATACACGTAGATAGCTTTACATATAAACAAAAAGCCGTGGTATCACACACACATCGGTATTTAAAGCTTCTTTATATATTAAAAATTGCTTTATAATTGTTACGTATACGTATCATGTTTTATTTCTTGTGAATTAAGGACTGATGGATAATCGCAAAATATAGGGCTTAGTTGTGATAAGAATATTTTGGCAAATGATGTAATGCATATATAATATTGTTGTGAGTGTATTTATAAACATCGACAGCATATTTGATAACACTTGATGGAATCTTATCGGGAAATCCATTAACAATAAATTGGATTTCATATTTTGTGTTCTGGTAATATTATTTTGTATTGACCTCATTCCTTAACTAACTTCCATAGTACTATGATATAAGAAACAGTAAAGATTGTTTGAGATAAGATTATCTATTTTTAAATTGTAGTAATGTAGATATTTTCTTAATGTCGCACGTAATAATATTTTTGTTATAAAGTTAACTAATTGTTTTTTAATTCCTACACATTAAATGCTAGATAGATTATTTTTGTAAATGTGTCATACCATTAAGGCCTAACTATAATCACATTACGATATTGTTATCGTTAACAAAATATATATAAGGATTATTTTTTAATCCTTATGTTGGTAAATCTTACTTGCAACGTTAGTTCGCAGCAGAATTCAACACAGGTTTAAACTTAGCCAATATTTTTTTAAGAGCGTACCATGACTAACAAGGCATGCGGGCATTGATCCTTATGCAAACTAAAATAAACCAGCTAAAGGTCGTTTAACATTGCAAAAAAACTTACTTAAACACATCTTGATATCAACCAAACAAACAGACTGGGTACCGTTTCCACTATGTTTATACTACCTGTCTCGTGTCCCATGGATAATCCATAGATATATAAACTAGCCAATAAACATGTTTGCGCAGGCGCACGTGATGTTTGAAGATAACGCCTGTTTATTTTTAAGGTTTTTCGGTTACACACAAGATTTATTATGATTGATTTTATTTTCTCTTTTTAATAAACGTTTACGTTAACTACGAGGATAAGCAAGGAGACGCGAAAAAAGGACATAGAGGGGTTCGACCTTCAATGTGATTGCCAAGGCTAAAAAATAGAAAAGGTTTTCCTTGTCGCTTGTAATTTAAAGATTTCGTTATATATAGTACCTATAATATAATTTTCTGAGGCTAGAACCGTACTGCGAAATCTTACCGTGCAGATTTTATTTCCAGTAAACTGCATTTACAAAATCACAAGTGCGTTAAAATTAGTTTTTTTTTCCATTGTGGGCTAGGGCTTAAATTACTTAGATAGGTATAAAAACTTAAAATGCCGAAACATGTCGCCGGTGTTATTTGAGTTATGGACGCTTAATTTATTAATCGATTACCTAATCGATTTGTTTCTAATTATACTATCGTTACATACTTGTTCTTTCTACAGGTGAATCCGTGTCCGAGCGAGCAGAAAGCGAAGCGCGCGTAGTAAGCGATCAACGATGCATCGAAGTTCGAATCGCGCGTACTGCCGGCGGACTGGGTTTAAGCATAGCTGGTGGACGAGGCTCTACGCCTTACATCGGTGACGATGACGGCATATTCATATCTAGGGTCACGCAAAATGGACCCGCTTACATGGCTGGGCTTAGGGTAAGTCAATTTGGACCTCAAGAAAGGCAAAATGACTAGTGTTACAAAAGACAAAGACTAGTTATTAAACACTAGTCTCAAAGAAATAATTCTCTGAGACTCCATTGTTATAGATTTTGGATTCATTCATTTGCAATCATTCGGTATCTGATTATAGTTTAACATCAACTTTCGTACTTACCTCTGTTTCGAAAATATCTAAGTAAATAATTTCTAATCGCTTATAAATGAACTGCATCATGTTTATGAAGCAGATATGATCATCGTCAACCACTTAAGTATAATTTTACCTACTTTCCAAATAAACCGTTTGCCAGCAGTAAATTCTTAAGACCACTAGAGATTTAAACGGCAGTTTTAAAGTAAATATATTTTTTCAGGTTGGCGACAAGGTGCTCTCCGTAAACGGTACATCGGTGATAGACGTCGATCATTATTATGCAGTGGAAGTACTTAAAGCGAGCGGACCCACGCTCACACTCGTCGTGACCAGAGATTCACCCAATTCAACCAGGTTCCGTTTTGTTCCTTATCTAAATATTTCATCGGACAAAATGGTTCGCTTGAATCTAAAGCAGCATTGTCAGAAAACACGTACAACTCGGATATATCTTTGGATCTGTCAGATGACGTCACGATGCACGCCTCTCGTGTTTTTGACGTGAACTTACCGCAAGGAGTTTTTATATCGTGTATATTTTAATACTTACGAATTTTCGTCTCGGTTTTCTCTAAAGTGAATCAATTTTTAAAGGGTTGCTGCGCCTGTGACTACCCTAATGATGCAGGTGTCCATAGGATACAGTGACCGTGAATATCAGGCCGGCCGTATGCCTGTTTGCCATCGTTGTTGTATAAAAAATCAGCTTACGTGTATTAACGTATATTGTAAATGATTTCTCTTAAACTAATATTTTTTCAGGACTCACAGTCGAGCACCGAGTGGGGCGAGTCATCATTCCGTATCAAGTACCACCGATACCATATCTACATTGGAAAATGGACAGGTATAACCAATAAAGCACACTTACTAATACTAGTTTTAGTTTTATGCAAATTAATTTCACTACTAAGCGCTTGTACAATGATTATTAAGGAGGGACCCCACCAATCACCCTCGATCTGTGAATCCCAACGATGTACATATTAGTCAGGGTATACCTTCAATACAAAAAAGATAAAAGTGCAACGAAGGAAATTAGTATCAGGTATTAATAACACGAGTGTCAGGAACCTAATTATGCAATATCCGACTTATATACCAAGCATCCTCAGAACAGTTCCGCAACGATTGATCGAGGGCGAGTCTTGGGTTCTCTTAATGAATTGAAATTAAACTTTTTCCATGTGACGCCTAACTCAATCAGTAACACTTATCGTCTGTACAAAGTTTAAAATATATTGTTGCCAGATTCCAACCGGCCGGGGTATACCAACAAAGCCGTTGATCATCAGCAATCAATACGCCCAGGAGTTCGAGCCTGAGTACAAGGATGTAAGGCCGACTACTCCGGTGGCTTTAAGTCAAGCTGTACCTATAGTGGTAACGAACATTGAGAACTATAGTCCGTCGCCAACTGGTCAGCCACCTTCGGATAGTTATCAACGATTGCAAGCGTCACCGCCTCCGCCCGCTACTTCACCCTATATACCGCCTGGTTAGTCAATATACAGAGCTTATTTAACCTTATTCATTAATTACTTCAACTTACACTTCACTTTTCAGGGGCTATATTCTTATTATTCAAGTAGGTGTAATAACCACAGCTATCACAAGCCTAGCTGGAAGGGTTCATATGATTGCTAGCTATGGTAGCTTTTTTTTGTTTAAAAAAAAAGGTATCATAACTAGCAATCAAATCAGCTAGTTAATAATAAATATAAGTACGCATGCGTCATTAGATAGGAGAATACGAATTTCCTGTTTTCTGTCTCTGTTGTTTATAACAAAGGCCGATTTTATATAATCATTAATACTTCTATGTTTTTCTAACATCTTGAAGGGCTTATGACTCTTATGACTCAACATAGAAACGCTTATAAAACCATGTAGCGGCTATAAAGTTGAAAAACGACAATTTGATCTTAAACTAAGGAATGCCAATAACATTCGAGTAAAAAACTTACACAATTACTTTCAATGTGTTTCTTTAGAAATCCTAATGAATTCACTTTATTCTCACATAAAAAGTATTCTATTGTATGGCACTCTTATAGATGACCTTTTCCTCATTCGAGTTGAAATTATTTGAGTAATTTCCACGCCAAATTGTACTAAAGAAGGTAACCGCGATTTCTAATTTATACTTTTGCAGGATTTAACCACAACGCCTAGAGTCTATTAAAGTTGTTGAATGAAATTATATTCATGTTCATTGTTTTTTTAAGCATTTAAGCTAAAAGTATAAAACCTACCTTGTTTAATTTAATGAAAAATTTGGTATTAGAAAAAAAAAATCCGAAAAAATAATCCATTGATTGCCAAACTGGGAAACCAATGTTTATCATTTTTCGACTAGATGCAGTCGACTACGAAAGTACCTATCACATCAGCTCCAAAGTTGATGTGTTAATGGCCCTGACTGCTAAGCCGGGGGTCGTGGGTTCGATCCCCACCCAGGATAAAACTTAGTGTGATGAGCACGATGTTTTATTCTGTGTCTGGGTAATAAATTACTTATCCGTGATATGTATGCTTTTAGATATAACTGTGTTTATCAGTTGTCTGGTTGCCATAGTACAAGCTCTGCTTAGTTTAGGATCAGATGGCGTTGTGTGAATTGTCCCAAGATACTATTATTACTATCTCCATACCAAATTTCATCTAAATCGGTTTAGCGGTTTATGCGTGAAAAGGTAACAGACAGACAGAGTTACTTTCACATTTATAAAATTTGTATGAATTCATCAGAGACTGTTTGGTTCCGTTCTATATTTTCATGTCTATGCGATAGGAAATATATAAACAGTGTAGGTTCATCAATACTAACATTAAAACTGTTTATACAAAATATATACAAAAACACTGTCCGATTCATTAATGTATTTACGTAATATATCTTCATATAATTATAGTATACCAACAAAAGGTGCTAGTCCACACGACCCTGATCCGCGACGGAGCCGGGCTAGGGTTCAGCATAGCCGGCGGTAAGGGCTCGCCTCCGTACCGGGATGATAGTGACGCTATATACATCTCGCGCATCTCCCCGCAAGGCGCCGCTGCTAAGGACGGCAAGATGCTTGTTGGGGATAAAGTTGTCTCCGTAAGTTAAATACACTTTATCTTTATCTAAACTATGGGAAATACGTCTGGCTCGTAACAATAAACTATGGAATATATGTAAGTGTGACCGAAAAATGGGCTCATCTGTAATTTAACGTGTTTATTAATATTTAATTATAAAAAATGGTTGTGTGTAAAGTCGGTTTACGGACGATAATTTTACGTGATAACGTCATAAGAAAACATT
Organism: Herminia tarsipennalis; assembly: GCA_945859575.2. Taxonomy (NCBI): domain Eukaryota; kingdom Metazoa; phylum Arthropoda; class Insecta; order Lepidoptera; family Erebidae; genus Herminia; species Herminia tarsipennalis. The sequence goes on from OX243835.2 coordinate 15,492,886, forward strand.
GATGACATATCGCCGTTTACGTTGCTTAGCAACCAGTCAATAACGGTAGTTCCAATTATATCACATGTCATGTCGCTGCAATCGCCATTCGTTGTTGCTTAGTAATCAATCAATAACGTGGCAGTTGCTTAACAACCAGGCAATAACGGGAAACTTTTTCGTGGGTGCAGCCGGTCATCAATTTATAAGACGTTCATAAATTTATAAATGATTTATGCTTGCATTTTTCCGAAAATTGAAAACGAAGCGGATGGCATTTGACGTTTTTTAAAAAGAGCCTGATTTAACTTCAGTCAAACCCTATTACACACCTTAGTAGTGTATAATAGGGTAGGTATTTGTCTGTGTGTACCACGTCAAAAAACGTTTGTTATTAAGATCTGTACAGATTTTCATTAAACACTGTTAAAATACATTCAATCCGCCGGTTTGGGCACTACGATATCACAGATGACATAAAGGTTTCAAATATTTACATCAGGAATTAAAATATCAATTTACTTTATTCGCTCGTAAAAATTATAAGACACGGAAAAACCTTCGATAAACAAAGTGAAAGACTTAATATAGATTTATTCCCTTAGATTAACGGCGTAGATATGGAAAGCGCTCCTCACGAATCCGCCGTATCCCTTCTCACCGGACACGAGAGATTTGTGAGGCTGGTTTTACAACGAACTATAACTACGGAACAGGGTAAATATAAGCTGCTTAAGACTAGCCAATTATACTATTATTTATTCGTTTAATCTCGCCAATTATACTGTTATCTATTCACAGGATATTTAGATTATAGGTTATTATCTAGAGAGAGCTGCATAAAAGTTGCATTTAATATTTTTTTTTCACAGTGCAATTTTAAAGATTCTTTGAAGAAAACGGTATTATTATGATATATCATAATATTACCGTTTACATATTTTTTTTTACATAAAATTACCGAACCTATATAATATATATATATAATATATATTTTATTTGTGTTTGAAAAATAGGTAATGATGAATTATTTAAGTTAATAAATACCTATTTTTGATTTACCTAAGGTTTGGACACCATGTGATTGTACTATTCAAAAGCTTACCTTGATTTCGTAGTTTAAACATTTTTTTCTTATTTAGGCGCGGAGTTACTCCCTCGGAAGTCAACGTCAGACGAAGTGAGAGAACACAAGACGAGCCTGCAGAATGTGAACGTCACACCGACACCAAAACCCACCACGAATCACATAAGCGCACCTCTAGTCGGCAATCACACAAACACGCACACATCTCCGCGCGTGTCCACACACATCGCACCGTCTGCACACACACCTGTACAGCCCGTTGTACAACCAGTCGTACAACCAGTTGTACAACCACAAAAACAAGCAACTTTCTCACCCACAACTGCCGTCCCACCGCAACCTGCACCACGAAAACTGAGTCAAACCAATGGACAGGTGAGGCTTGGTGATCGCTACTTTCTATGGTTTTCGCGGTTTCTTCTGTAGAGGGTACACTTAGTACCTATATTAGAAGTTGTGTTTCAAGTCGTGTAACATTGTCTATCAAAGCGGATTTTGAATCCACCAATAGAATTACTTAAAAACTCTGCTACATTTCAGTGGACAGAGATTAATGCGATTCTATTGGTTCTTCTCTGCTTAGGTAGAACGGACTTCGGCTGCTTTAATAAATAAATCGTCCTACGCTTTTAATAAATAAATAATGTATTTTTCAACTTGTCGTTTCGGTTTACTTTCTGTTGACAACTGCAGTTAGTTTGACTATTTAATAAATACAAGACTTGAAACTCACTGTGAGTAGCAGTAGTATGGTTAAAGGGAGCAACAACTAAATTGCAAGATAAGAACTAGAATTAAAATATTTCATATTAGATTCAATTTTAGCCTGATTTCGTAGATTTTTCTTTATTTAGCTCATTATTTAATTATAATAAAGAACTAGTAAAGCTCTCTTAGAAATCTAACATTCATAATCTAGTTAACTCGAAAATTTCCTACATTTAAATAGACGTAAGCAATCAAGTATGGTAATTATCATGCCTCTAGAGATTTCTTACGTTAGACAATGCTTATATATAGCAATGATAACAAACACTCGCTTCTAGTACCCGCACAATAGGAATGCCAATAAATTCAAAACCCCTATATCTTGCACTTCAGGCCAAATCGTCAACTAACAGTGCGAGCACGCCCCTTACACCCGGCGCCGATAAAATGCACGGATCTAACGACGACGTCTTCGATGACATTCAGGTAAGATTAAAATAACGTTATTTATAACGTTATAGCATAAAAATTCGCAGGTGATGGTTATTTTGGTTTAACACGTTCACATCAGAGCTTATACGTCATGGCTTTACCACCATTGTCTCAGACGGCTTAGCTCACTTCACTATGTAGATTAGTTGAAAGTTAGCGATGGCGTTTAGTCTAAAATAGCTATGAAAGGTAGCGTATCCACTGCATTTCGAAATATAGAGCTCATATTTCGAGATGTTAGGATATCGGTATCCATCACAGCTATTCCAAAAGGGCTAAAAGCAATCTCTATACTTTCTATTACATTGGTATGCTTCATTTTATCCTATATACAATAATGGAAACTTTTCAGGAACTTAGAGGCTATTTCTTTAAAAAAATATGGGTAATAATCCAGTTTGTATTACACCAAACTCGAAATACATGCTAACGTATCATTGCATTGATCTAAAACTGTTATTCTCATTATATATATTGTAGTTATTAGTTAACGCACTTTTATATAATTGTATTGGAATTGTATTCACTAGAATGCGCATAATTTACGCTTGCTTTACTTTGTATAATTGCAGTACTGCCTTTACAGTTCGACGTGACATTGTTTATAACTACAACCTATATTCAAACATTTGTTATTAACTTTATTTATGTTCTATTTATCTTTTACATTTATATTGTTAAAAAACTGTACAATAGTTGTTTCTATTGCCAGGTCCACTTATCGTGTTCGATCTTTATAGCATGGCCATAAAAATACAGTAATTAATAAAATGACAAATGGTCGATTTCGAGAAAAACCTTTTTTTCACAATATTAAATTTCAGCAGCTTAACATCAAGAGATAGTAACTTTAATCGATTTATATATTAATTTTCAGAAGGTTACTCCGATACAGAAAATACCAAGAAATAATTGAAATATTAAATAATTCATTGATACGAAATAACCGACTTACATTTTTATAAAATAACGTTATTAGAGACCAAAATTGCATGCACCGTAATCGTCTATCGCAAATTAAACTCTTCGCATGCCACAGTATTCTGAGAAACTATAATCACACGAATCTTATCTTCAATAATTCTTTAATATCCTATTTATCAAAAGATACTCGCATGGCATAGATTTATTTTCACCATCCCGTAGGTAGTAAAAAAATGATACGCTACCATGACAACGACCGAGGCCGGTCTCTAGGCGACTAGGCGTCTCTGTCTTTACTAATGCATAGACTGATTCGATGTGAACGTGTTAAACGCGCAGCCGTCGCGGCCGATCACGAACGAGGAGTTCCAAGCGATGATCCCCGCCCACTTCCTGGGCGGCGCGCGGCCCGCCAGCGCGGCGCCGGCCAGCGGCGTGCGCGTGACGGTGGAGCGCGCGCCGCCCGCCGCGCTGCTGCCGCCGCCGCCCGCCGCGCTCGGCCGCGTCACCGAGACTATCACCAAGTCCACCTTCACCGAGACGACGGTCACTCGCATCACCGACAACCAACTCGTCGCGCCGCTCATCATCGAAGTAAGGCGCCCGGAGACTTCACACGACTATGTTAAACGGGGCTCGGTTTCGCAAAAATAACTCTATGTTACATGGTTATCGGCATGAATCTTGAGCAAATAGGGCAATATTTTAAAGCTTACCAGTCATTTTAATAGCAGTCTAATTACACGTTAATCTGCAATACTTGACATGTTCGGACTAATTCCACCAGCTGAGTTTCGGTGCCGTATCATCTCGACACTTGTCAATCCACCGCAGTGCATTTCTGCAACTATTTTGTGGAATCAACTATCGCCAGCGGTATTATGACCTTAAGAAAAAGAGCCTACTCTTTTTTAAAAAACTGGCAACGTATCTGCTGTGAGCCTATCACTTACCATTATATTAGGTGAGCCGCTTGCTTGTTGCCCCCCCCCCCCCCCCCCCCGTACAACATAAAAATAATATGCTATGCTACTCTCAAATCAAACCAGCCAATAACGGTTCTGCTCACGACTCGTGTCGATAACTGTTACTAAAGAGGTGAACTGTAAACTTCTAAAGGAATAAAAAAAATGTGTAAAGAGAGACTGGACAACAATATGACAGCTCAGATCATTATTAATATGATACAAATAGTGTAATCAAATGTGAGATTGAGTAATATCCTTCCCCTACTCCTTTCAATTTTTGATTAAAAAATATTGCGAAGTCGAAGCCCTGTAGAAAAGTAATTATTACTTTTCTTTATAAAATACAAAGAACATTTTTGAAGGAAGTTTGAAGGTAAAATGCACGTTTATTAGAATAATGAAACATATTGTATTGAAAATAAGTTAAATTTGTGACATGACTTAGTTTTAGATATTGCTTTTAGATTACCCTAAAATCAATATGTAGTCGCCTAGTCGCTGTTTACATTTTTCATTGACTGTGTAGTGCAAGTCCGGTATCGTTATTCATTCATTATCCAATGCAAAGACTATATTTATTTCTTCTGCAATAGGGAATATGAATATATACCTTGACGCAAAACGCCTGAACGGATTTTTATCTAACAAAGCCAAGAACCATCCCGATTAAATTAGCTTTGTAATAAACAAAAAATGCATTTAAATCCGCCCACTCGTTTGGACCACTGGACCTCTGGTATTAGTACACTGGAGTGGCTATCATATGGGATAGCAAAATTACAGCAATTTCAAATGCCGAATCGAATAACCGTCCTGTTAACTTTTTTGACACTTATTACAAATGGCCGTTGTTGTTCCTTGTTACACAAGTATATACATTCAATTTGATTTTGTCAAATGACCGTCTAAATATCAAAATAAAATGGAAGTCAATATAATATATAGTCATTTTTCATGTCAAAGTCCTTTATTGTATAATATATACTACGGGTCTTAATCGCGTAAATAATTTAAGATAAATCAACAATCATGAAGTAAGTTCTGTGGGTAGTTTTAAAATAAATACTTGTTCCTTGTCATTTTAATAATATATAGTAATTCCACTAAATGACCAACATCTGCCCATTATATGATTACTTCGAGTAATCCTAAAAAGATTCCCAGGAATATCAAACGTTGCAAGGCTACTTCTGTGCTCCTAGAGCTGCCAGTGTTTTATTAATCTGGTAGATTGCCCTGATTGATTTATTCTCTTCGGAGAACTTCCAACACCAAATGTGAACCAAAAACTGATTTTGACGTCCTTCAGGGGCGTGCTTTTTATCACCATTTTGCTCAGTGGTGCGGTCGGTATGGCTTTTGTCACAGAAGAAACCCCCCTTGAGGTCGCAGCATTAATGAGCCCATGCTGAGTGAAATGCCAAAGAGACGTTCATCACAAATTCCATAAGCCCTTCTATATTTTGAAGCCACGTCATCAATACATTTTAGAGAACCAATAATAAATTAAATAATATAACATCAACCATACACGAATTCAGATTAAGACGTAGACACCATAATTGAAATCCATGTCCGCGGTGTGGATGCGTACTTTCTTACATACAAAAATGAACCACTCGTTCACTCATCAACGCCCAGACCAAACCCTTGGACTTGGAAAACTGCATTTTACGTTAGATTTATTTTGTAATGTTGGCAAAAATATAACAAGAAAATATTTTAGGCAATTCGAGTTCTAAGTATTACTGTTATCCATATTCTCTGTTATTGCAGAAGGTAATTAGATCATATTGAATTTGAACTGTTTCAACAATATCAGCACGTCTTTAACATGTAGGTAGTGCATATGGCTTTGCACATCACAACGATTTCCTCAAACTTTGTATGTTCCTTCATTCTAAACTATTTTATCATCGAATAAAATACAAATATATTCTATTTCTTTTACTAATTATTATATTAACTTCGCGGATAGAGAGCTCCATTCGTGAAGTTAATCTGATAGTTAAAAGATTTAGAATTTTAGAAGAATTTGCGTTTTACCTTTTAAAATGTTTAGTATAATTTTCTGTGCGATATTGTTACTGAACCTAATGTTTTATTGTTCTAGGATGTTACTTTACTCAAGGAAGGAGGATCCCTTGGCTTTAGCATTATCGGTGGCACTGATCACTCTTGCGTACCGTTCGGTGGAAAAGAACCTGGCATTTTCATATCACATGTAAGTAGGACAATATTGCGATCATTATACATTTTAAATGAATGATAGAAATGGCGTCTAGATACGATCCAGAAATGTAAGCAATGTATGTATTTCCAAAAAAAAGATTTACCAAAAAAAAAATACCGGTCATCCAGGTATTCTATGAGTAATAACCCATCGATATTAGTTTTATTATTTTGTCGTAACAATAGGTAGTGCCAGGAGGCGTAGCAGCCCGTTCAGGCAAGCTCCGCATGGGCGACCGTCTCATCAAAGTGAACGGCAACGAACTAACAGGCGCGACTCATCGTGACGCGGTACAACTGTTGCTACAGCCCGGCGCCACTCTCACCCTCTCTGTGAGACACGATCCTCTGCCTCAAGGCTTCCAGGTTGGTGACGTCATTATACTCTATATGGTGCTCCATGACACGGGATTGAAGTCTTTAATCATTTACTATAATAAACTTACTACCTGATTTAGAATTGCAGGGTAGTTGAAAACTGAAAAAAAAAACCGCTCCAATTATTTTGAATTAAATACGAGTACTGTAAATCTCTTCCATTCAGCAAAAAATAAATAAGCTGACTTTGTAAACTCTTATAGTAGGAGAACTGATGGTAATTTTTGGGTAGGTATTTGAGGCACGCTGAAAGCTTGTCTAATACCTCCTTTATAATATCCAAGCACAGAACCACAGACCTGGCTACGGAATAACGGGCCTAAATCGATTAACCTTTATATTTTTTTAAGAAACCATTTTTTTTTCCAAAAAAAAATATAACTAAGTAATTTGAAGTTAACATTTAAATAGTTAAAAAAAATACGCCAGATTATTTAGTCAGATCTTAAACGAAGCCAGCCACTTGCAAAATTATTTCGCAAAAGATTTAAAAAAATATATTCCTCTAATATATTTTTTCAATCTTTTGCGAAATATTTTTGCAAGTGGCTGGCTCTGTAATTGTAATATGATATATACAGATAATTTCAATTAGACATTATTATTATAGAGATCCAGCCATGTCTACGGTTCACTGTTTGGGTACTACAGAGAAGTATTGGATAAGTTTTCAGCATGTCTCAAATACCTATCCAAAAATCACCATTAGCTCTCCGACTATTAAGTATTTCTCCAGTTGTAAACTGATAGCATAATTATGTCAAATATAAGGCTAATGTCTTATTAGCCCTAGTATTTCAATCCAACATAAGCACATAAAACTTTATTACTATTTCTGCGTCTAATTACGTTACCTATACAATTACGATATGAAAAATTTGTGCTTCAGCAGGTGTAATAAAGTTGTATATTTTTTGTAACAAGCTTTTCAAAGAACGATTAATTAATTTTTAATGTCATCTAATTGTGCTTTGATCCCGTGTCACTTATTGTTTTATAATATTATGAAGTATGTTAAAATGACTAACTGTCTAATTGGTGACAAAATGCTTTTAATTTAACAAAAACAGTCCCCAACATTGGGTATGTGTTGCAACAAATATTCGTAATCTGTGTGTAATATACACATACGTAAGCGCGCAATGTTTTGCATGTTATGCAAGTAACCGAGTTTTGTGAATTCTGATGGTGAGAACTTGACCGCATAATGTGGATTCACGAGTAGAATGATTTGAGTATGTCGCTTAAAGTAGTCATTTGGCGGTATATAAAATGAAATGAATTGCATAATGCTTATGCACATGATTGTTCGACATATTTTTTACATATCATACTGACAAAAAGCATTGTATCTCTTTGCTGCGAATCTGTCGCTTGTTAGCGTATGTTTCTTATTCAGACGCTTGAGTCTCAAAAGTGCATTCACCATTGAGGTTTGTTTATAAAACGCTAAACGTTGTTTTGTTCCACACGTGCGCACTACACGGCCATCGCCACACATTCAGGGTCTCATTCAAGTTGAGATTGTTGACGCAACTGTAAGTGTGATCGTTTGACGATCTCGAACTTATGTGTGTTACTTTACCAAATATATATGTCAGTCTCCAACCCCTCATCCAATCAGTCCGTGTGCCCAGCTATCGTCGTTTTATGAATGGTTATTTCGTAATAAAGCTTACCTGTTTAGTAGAGACTGCGTACTATGATCTTATATCAGACAATTATGTTGCTTATAGATTTTACTACTGTTATGCCACAATACTGTTAAGCCAGGTTTTTATTTTTACCTAGTCGTTTTATGAAAGTTTATATTACATAAAATTGATTGCATGGTTTGGCTTTGCATGTTAAACGTCTATGTGGTTGTAGTTGTTCCAAATTAAGTAATCCGATGTGACCGGTAAAGTTTTACTTTTCATAGTGTGAAAAATATTTTGCCTTATTTAATCTGTTGTTTATGCCTGTAATATGAGTTTTATAATCTCCAGGACTTAACGATAGTCAAACAAGAGGGTGAGAAGCTAGGGATGCACATTAAGGGTGGTTTGAATGGTCAGCGTGGCAACCCTAATGATCCCAACGACGAAGGCGTGTTTATATCTAAGATAAACAGCGGTGGTGCTGCCAGGAGAGATGGCAGACTGAAGGTTAGTATTCGACTTTGTTAAACTTATGATACATACCATGCTACGACTAATAGTTACTGTTGTTATTTATCTACTGTTATCTGGTTGGATAAAAAACACCGTAACAATTTGTCATTGCCGTTTTCTGTTTCTTTCTGAGGTAGATAGTACCGTGTCTCTGTTTCGAAGGAAGATATGATAACATCCGAAAAAAAAAAAATCTTCTTTGAATTCATTTTTTAAAAGTTATACACGTTAAACTCAAAGCTATTTTTACAGCTCGGAATTTAACGAGTACAACTTGTAAAAAATGGGTCAATATGCCGCGATTTTTACAACTCCTTTAGAAATGTTATTAACCTCAATTTTATGTCACTATAGGTGGGCATGCGTCTATTAGAAGTGAACGGAGTGTCCCTCTTGGGCGCGACGCACAACGAAGCTGTGAACGCGCTTCGTTCAGCCACTAATGCGCCATTACATCTTGTCGTGTGCCACGGGTACACTAGACCAGATAAATATAACACTGTGAGTACCTTCATTATATATTAAACTACAAAACTACCTCTAAAAAAATAATCAATCGTGGTTAATTCAAAAAGGGTTGGACTTCGATATTTTGATCGAATTGCGCCAATTTATTGCTTGAAATACTTATTTCAATCAATCGATTTATTGATTGAAATACCTATTTTAATCTATAAATCGGCGCAATTCGATCAAAATATCGAAGTCCCAACACTTTTTGAATTGAAAGTAGCTCAATCTATAGCTTTAGGAATGTATCGTAAAATGTTACAATATGACATGTGACGAGAGACGACGTAGTTTTAGCCAGTAGCACTATTGATGTACCGGCTTAAGAATAGCTGGTAATTAACCACCCCCATCTCTTCCCGTGGGTGCCATCAAAGTCTCTAAGGGATTTCTCACCTGAGGACGGTCAGTAGCGTCTTCTGCGTACTTTAAAGCCTCACTGCGATCACCAACCCGCTCGCCAAGCGTGGCGATTATGGCAAATACCCCCAGGATCTACAATAAGTAGGTTCTACTGGAAAGAGCCGTGCCCAGCAGTGGGACATCACATGGGTTGATAAAAAATATCTATTAGTATTCCACTATTAGCGATATAAATAAATAAATTCATATCTTACTTAGGTTAGGTGATTGCAAATAGTATATTTTTTCAATATACACAGGTATTTCTGCACGTGTTTTAACTATTTTTACGATTCAAACATATTTAACACATGCTAATTAATTTTGGAAACAAGCTATGCCATACCATGCTTGCGTTTTCAAACATCACGCTAATGATGACACTGTTATTATTTTAAATATATTTGTCACAATAATTGTACCCAAGCACTGCCCTGTGTGTTCAAAATAAACTCGAATAAACTCCGAGTCCATGCCTGTGCTTGTTAGAAAGAGATAGACAATGCGAATGTTTGCACAGACCGGTAGCGAGAGCGGGACGGCGGATACCGGCGGCTCTCTGTCTCACTCAACGTCAAGCCTGGACAGGGAAGAACCGTTGCATCAACATCAACAGGTTTGTTTAAGTACCGCATGTAACACCAACACTTAATAAAATTTATGTTGCATGTTTTTTTTAATATTTCAAATACTATACAAATGCCGAAATGAATGTGAAATGTTTAATAACAAAGTTGCTTAGCAACCATTCAATATGTAATACTTTTGTTAATGGTTACTAAGCAACTTTGTTATTAAACATTTCACATCCATTTTGGTTTTAGTATAGAATGTTCTTGCATGCAATTTACAATAATTTTAAATCACATTAATGGTGATCCGCTCCGCAGTAACTTTTTATTTAATTTTATTTCGAATTTAAAATTATGTTTCCATATTTTTAGTCGGTAACATATTTTTTTTTATGACAGGAGCAACAATTCCAACAGGATCTAGTTGAGTTTGAACATGAGAAACAAGTCGCCGAAATGAGGGAAAAGTCTACACCTGAAAAGGTAATTGATTTCGTAAAGTCAGTGTCTAGTACCTACTATGTAGTAGTTTCTGAAGATGTATCTCCTCCACTGGTACACTTATGTAAGTCCGGTGACAATGCAATATTATGATAACACGAGCGGACGCCTCGCGGTTTCACCCGCGTCATTCCCGTTCCCGTGGGAATAAAGGAATTAAAAGTAGCCTATGTCACCCGAGGATAGTGTAGCCTCCCAATGGTGAAAGATTTTTGTAAATCGGTCCAGTAGTTTTACATACATAAATACAAATATTTCATCTTTATAATATTAGTATAGATTGATCTTATCTGATAATGACACTGGGATGTAGAGACTAGAACTGCCCGAAGGCAAAAGGTAGGATAGTTAAATTTGATACTTATTAATGGATACCTTCCGTACTCTTCACTTGACGACAAGAATCTGAAGATAAAGAGAAAAGATTTCCACTGAAATTCCCTCAAAGAAATGGTTAAGATAATCAAGTTTAGGCTCGTTTGATTTATTTTGCCAAATACTCAGGTCTTAGATGATATTCAGGGTCTGATGATGGAGCCTGAAGGTGACCGTGGGAACTCTGTTATAAACCTACGCAACCTCATCGAGTTTGGACTCGGTTGAATCGTCTTGAGAAGTACTTTGACTTTTAGTGTCTGATGATGGAACCAGAAGGCCATATAGGAACTCTATAATAAAACGACACAACCCTATCAAGTTTGGGCGTTTTTGACTCGTCTGAACAAATACTCTGACCGCATATGATATTCGCTGATGATGGAGCCTAAAGGCGGCCATAGAAATTCTGTTATACAACGACGCAACCCTTTCTCGATCTATTTAGAATTTCATTTATAACTTCTTTTAAAAATGATTTTTACAAACTTAAAATGTATGTTATCAATTCGATACATATAAGAGACTACAAACTTTTTAATTGGCCGATAGTTTGATCGGTGGGGCAGTAGTCGCTCGTACTGATTAAGCAGTCGGCCGATAGTTTAGTTTAAAGAAAATCGGCCATCAAACTTTTTGGCCGGCTGATACCAAATCTTAATCGTAAGCATACTGCTTAACAGCCCGACCAAACTATCGACCGATGAAAAGTTACTAGTCTGCGGGAAGTCTTAATGTAATATTATTGGAAATCGTGATGTTTAGGGTTCGGTACCCAAAGGGTAAAACGGGATTCTATTACTAAGACTTCACTGTCCGTCTGACCACCTGTCCGCCAATCACCAGGATGTAATCTTATGAGATACAGCCTGGTGATAGGTTGCTATTTGAAATTTTTGACAGTTGAAATTTTCATAGATTATGTATTCTGTTGCCGCTATAACAACAAATACTAAAACATAAAAACAGAATAAAATAAATATGAAATATATTATTTACAAATATTTCCATACACCAAACGCGTTTTTGCTCGATATTGATAACGGCAACAAGATATTGAGTTTTATTTTATTCACTTTAAAAATAAATAATTAATCTATAGGACTAATATTATAAAGTTGAAGAGTTTGTTTGTTTGTTTGAACGCGGTAATCTCAGGAACTAGTCCGAATTGGAAATATATTTTTCTGTTGGGTAGTCTATATAACAGTACGCTACGACCAATAGGAGCGGAACAGCAATGTCAATGATAAATGTTGCAAAAGCGGGGAAAATTGACGCATACGAAGTTGCGCGGGACAGCTAGTTTAAAATAAAATTAATAAATAAGGGCAATATTAAATTGATATTGATTTTTTTGCCGTTTTTATAGATAATGGTACGGAATCCTTCGTGCGCGAGTCGGACTCGCACTTGGCCGGTTTTAACTATAAATTTATTATGTTTGTAGGTGTTGGACATAGTCCACGCGGTAGAGTGCATGGCTCTCGAGCCAGTCCCTCCAATATCGCCGGAACTGCAACACAAGACCACAACCGTCGTTATGTCCAAACATACACTTCAACCTCAGGTTAGTTTACGAACATGACTGTACATATTTAAAAATATTACAAACGTTTTTGTCTTACATCATACATGCATTTGAACTGTAGAATAGAAAATAAACCGTTTCTAATCCCCTAATAAAGTGGAAATATCAAAAACTGCATACAAAATTTTCCTAAGGTTCCTGCTTATATACCTATGTAAGACAGAAAGCGTTTCAAGTCTTTGCTAAAGTAAGCATATAAAAACAAAAGTAATAAAGCTAATGTATGCTAAATTAAAGCAGCAACTTCAATATATATACAGCCAGTTGCTAATTGAAGCTCATTTTAATAAGCCTTAAAATCAATATAATGGATATGACTTATGAGATAAAATAGTATCTTTCTAATAGTGAATCTCAATAAATGTTATAAAATTCAATGATGATTATAATTAATAAAAAGTATATAAACAAATGGACACTTCATAAGAATCAAAACATTATATTTTCATTCAATTTTTATATTTTCTGTAGATCAGAAATGTCCGAACTAGTTTACCTTGTTTTGTGTTCAATTGTTTATTATATTGTCTTACTTGCATGTAGTTAAAATACTTTCCTATAACAACAATTTATATTTAAAATTTATAAGCTTTATATTTTGATAAAATTCTGATTACAGCATGATGAAAAAATGTAGCTTTGTATAATATTATGATTAACTTATTTCTATTATATGAAGGCCGAAACAATATTGCTGTATAACTATTGCACGGTATTATATTCCGATTTGATATCGATAGCATGCACTATTTATTGTATATTTTGTAGTATAAATTTGCTTGCATGAAAATATACGTAAATATCTGTATTTTTAAGTATACTATACGTATGTTTAACACCTTATCTTCCAAAATAAATGTTGTTTAGCATATCTCCAGGATGCCTTTAAATGTAGCTGGTTTTTATATAAAATGAAAGGGTGGCACTTATCAAAAACTTCAGTACCCCTATCTCTTTCGGTGATCTCTATATTATTATAAATGTTAAGTTATTAAAGCATTCATGTTGAATGTTTTGCATGTATCCTCCATTTCTTTAAGTTGTCTATCTATCTGTTGGGACGTCTGAATAATATTGAATTGTAATAGAACTTCTAAATGTACCAAACCCTAGTACTATTAGCATAAAGTATAGAGCAAGAGGATGATTCAGTTATGTTCTTTAATTTAATGTAGCTTAGTTCAATGTCGTCATGTGTTAGCTTGTATAGGGTTTCTACCTAGAGGAGAACTCTTAAATGGTGCAGCATATAAATTAATATAATGACAGAGCATATTACGTCCATTGCAGAACGAAAATCCAGAGGAAAAGGAGGAAAACAGTACGGCAATGTTAACTTCTGTCCATACAATTTGTAAATAGTTAATGTTCTATGAAACTTTTGGATACGTATTTTAATGTCCATATGAAGTACTTCTGTGTTATAAATTTATAATATAACGGACTGTACAGTTCCATCAAACAAAAATAGTTGTTTATGCATTTATAGTTTTTTGCTGACCGTCGTAATGAGTGGATCGGCGTAGGTAGTGGCAGTTCAGGATTAAACACCACAAATGTTATGTTAACATGGACTTCGGATTCCGGATTTCTTAAATTATATAAATCACAATCACAAAAGTTTAATAACAATGTTTGTGTCAGAGTTTAAACTATTGAGTCGTGACTCCATAGCAAGTTGGATGACTTTTATTTAAGTTATATTTTCTTTAATACGAATAGGTCTAAATCTCTAGCTGAAGTATAAACACTTTTATGGTACGAATTTGTTAATTATAAATTGATGACAGAGTTGGGCGTACAAGTGAGTAATCTAACTACAAATGCAACTACATGTAGTTAGATTACTTGTAATCTAACATATATCTTACATATCTATGGGGTACAGACGTACCTTGTTTGTATTCAAACTTCTTGTTTTGATGAGATCTATATAATAATGGGATCAACACGTTGTACGCCTATATCTTACGAGCTATGAGGCGCAGACCCACCATGTTTATATTAAACCTTTTTGTTTTTAACGAGATCTATGAGATCACGGGGTCAAAACTTTAAACGCGTATATCTTACGAACTACGGGGCGTAGACCCACCTTGTGTGGACCCAAACTTCTTGTTTCGTTTCCAAACATCTTTGTGACCATGGGGTACTACGGGGCGCAGTCCCCTCCCCCCGCCACTTGTTTGTACTCAAACGTCTTGTCAATACAAGAAGGTTAAGTACAAACATGTTGAATCACATTTTGACGCAGTTTTTACGGAGATAAAAGCAAGGCTCACAGGGCCAATAAGGGATTCCACTCCCTCCCCACACACACAAGTCGCAAACCCGCTCATTAAATAATCTTCATCGGTCCAGAAAAGTAGTTAAAAATTTAATCATACAATCATGTAAAGTAATCATAATTGAAAGTAATCAGATTAGTAACTACATTGTATGCTTACTTTTCGTAATCAGTGGCTGTGATTACAAACTACATAGTCTACATAGTCGTAGTTAGTAGTTAGATTAGTTCTTGCCCAACTCTGATTGATGACATTAGATGAATCTTAAAATCCCGGGATTTTTGAGATGAGAGGTGATCCACGTTATGCCACGGTTGACGAATCCCGCTTAATGAGACTACCTATGCCAATCATTGGTTATAAATAACTTATAAAATAATTAATAAAAAATAAATGTTTTAATCAAAGTAGCTTTATTTTAAACGTTGAACAATGCAGTGCCATTTATGTTGCATTGGTAACCGTATGTGTTATAATAATTCCATAATTGATAAATTTATAATAATAATAAAGAACCGTCTTAATGTTTCGTGTATATTTAAATACATTTTTCTTGAATGTCGTTATAGCTTAATGCTGTTTAAATTTATGTAATCAAATACATGTAAAACATGAAAATGTTCATTATATAAAAATGTTAATGTAAAATGAAATGATAAATGTATATAAATAGCAAAATTAATCATTGTATTTAGAACTAAGGAGAAGGGTATAGATAAGTAAATCTTCTATTATTTTTAAACTATATTTTTGTTTAAACTACAGAATGTAGCATGTATTAGAGTGGAAGTGATACTTCTAATGAATGTTTCAACGTCAAATTGTGTCAAAAATTTTGACTATTTTTCATGTGAAATGATGAATGTCGCCTTTGCAGGTTTTTCTATATTATCATATAATTTTTATAGAATCTCATTCCATGCACTTTTGATATACGTATATCTATCAATTTACCTAACAAACTTATATAAATCAACTATTTAATAATCCAATATTCATTTAATCCAATGTGACCAATTTATGCCATAATAGTATTGTAGCAACATAAATAACTACATCTACGTAGCTTAAAAACTATTACTATTACAAAACAGTCTTCTCAAAATACCTGAACAATTATAGAGGATATCCAATCAGCATTACATTACCAAAGGGTCCATTCGTCTATCATTAACGATCAAAGACTTGCATTGCTTCTTTTACTGTAGCAAAGTGAAACATTGAGTATCTTGAAATATAATTTAATATCTGGAATATAATAAACTTAAAATAGGAGTTTCGCTTTGTATTCGTCGCAAAAATATTAATTTATTCGAAAACAAAGAATGAACAAGCAAAGAAGGTAAAGGATTAGCCTCATTGACAATTTATTTACTCGTATGTTTGCGAGTCCTCTAAAAGTTTGAGCAGATGTTGTGAGATAGCTAAATATATATTTTGTAACACGTAGTATTTCTATAATCATCTTCGCTCGAAAAGACCAATTTTATATACCCGTTTATTCATGTTTATCGAAACCATATTTATATTATTATGAAAACGGTTTTGAAATGTTTATATACCTACTTCGCTTCCAATTTTGATAAAACATTGTTTATTTTATCAAGGGCGGTACGTTCGATGCTACAAAATTATTAAAATATTTTGTAATTGTTTCTGTATAAGATTTTAACGTAAGACTTTGGCCAAATTACTGTTCTCAACTGCCAATTATTTTAAACGTAGCATTATTGAACTATTGTGCGTATACATTTATTTATTTTATAACATACAAACTTGTTCTAATTGACGTTATGTTTAGTGTTGCATTAAATTACATGATGTTTCAGAAGATATTTTCTTTCAATTTTATGTTAGCATGTTTTCAATGACATTTATTTTGGAAGATTTTTTTTCAATCGAGTAAGCTTTTGGGTTAATGCTAGATACAATATAATGGTTACTATGATTTTCGTACTCGTTTTCGTGCAAGTAGCTTCGCTATCACCGAACGATGCGAATGGCGTCCGTAACTACGCTCGAGTACCGGCACTTTGTTTTGGTCTTTATTTTAGGCTTACTTAGCTAAATGAATCGCTAGAGTACGGAGAGGTGCAGTATATTGTTGGTTTGGTTAGTCGTCTAGTTCGCAAGCGGCGCCCCTCTCGCCGCTGGCGGTGTTCACACAGCAGAAAGTGAGGACGCCGCCCCCCTCCGCCCCGACCCCCCCGCCCACGCCCGCGGACGGCACGAGCGTGGACGCGCCGCGCTCGCCGCTGCGCCGCCCGCACCTACCGCCGCCGGCGCCGCCCGCACCACCTCCCCAACTCCGACAAAAACCTCAAGTGCCTCGCAAACCTCACCCGAAGCGAGTTAGTTTCACACAAGAACCGACGGATGAACCCGAACTATACCCCTTGTCGACGAACGATCCGAATGCGAACCGATACTCGTTGCATGAGCATGATGACGATGACTTGGAACCGTTCATCGATACTAACGATGCATGCGAGGGAGTTGACTCCTCACTAATCCGAAATCGACCTTCGACCGAGCTGGAACTCTCGAGACCGGTCCCTAAAGCGAGTCGAGTGCTTCACGCCGATCTCATCATCCCTCCTCCGCCTCTGTTCGATACTTACGTAAGTGATAGTGAATTAATTGACGACAAGGATTACGAGGCGAGTCTGCCACCTATCACAGTCGTGCCCGAGCGAATCTTGCTGCCAGAGCCTGCGGTGGCTGAAACATCCATGCAGTCCTCTAATTCCACTAATTCTCCCGAAACCGAACTCCCTCCTCCTGTCAATTACAATGCTTTCCCGCAAAAAGTTGCGGAGCAGGTCCTTTCTGATGCACCTATTCGCTCTGTGATAATATCAGAAGTGCCTTCAAATCAAGTCTTCCGGACACCAGAACTTCCCACACTAGATAATGATGAATTCTATAAAGAACTTTCTGTTAGTCCCATTGGAGAACCTAACCTACCAGAGCTGCTACACGCACAATATAAAACATTACCCACCGTTTCACATGTACCTAATTCTCCATGTAGTCTACACCCAGACCAAACTTATTTTGATGATCGAACGATGCATGTTCCTGTTCACCGTTCACTACGGGACTTGAGGACAGACAATACTCCACCGGGTATGGTTCATTCAAATACATATCCCCCGATCAATCCGTACCCATCTCTTACAACTGTAGCTGGAACATATAATCCATACACCTGCACAGTCCCTGTATGTTCTTCTTTTCAAACTGATTACATCATGAGTCACAAGTCACAGACCGCTCTAGTCAGTACTTTAGGACAGGATATTAATGCAAATGTCACTTCATCCATTCCCATCACTAACTATGATGCGCCAAAAAGTGTTCAATCAGAGAGAAGAGTTCGTTTCGGTGAGGTGACGACATTGGCCGAAACCGATAGATTGTCGAACAGTTCGGAACCCTTGAAGGAAGGGAGCCCTACGCCCGCATCTACCTTGAAACCCGCATGGAGCAGCAAAATCAAAGCCTTTGCCATCGGCGAGGTAATCATAAATGTACGGCATCTTATCCTCGCACACACACTCAGCTTCTTTTGATTGTGTTCGTCGACAACCCAACCTCAACTTTTGACTAAAACACGTATAGTCTGTCATCCCTCCATATCCCATTTTTGTTACTTACCCTCATCGAATTATTGTTTAACTTGCAATTATTTATATTTTGCATGATTAATTTACTTACCGCATTAACTTTATTTTATAATTTTATCGTCGTTTATTAACAACTAATACATTGACTGCATGGGTGTTAAGCCTTGTGGAGAAGGGTTTTTCATAGCTTGTAAATATCATAAGCTTTTTGTAACTCATTGTTTATTTAACAACAACAACCATATGACTATAAGTTTTTAATATGTGTGAATGTTCTCAGGCTTCCCCACCTCATTCTGGTAATTTTGTGAAAGCATCTGTCAGCGATAAGAAAAAATTCTTCGAAAATGCAATGGAAGAAAGTCATAAACCATCGCCGAAGCCAGGTAAACATTTCTTTATTGTTTCTGATAATCTTAATTTGTTTAAACTCAAGGCTCAGTTTAAATTACACATTGTATCGTTACAGAGAAAGTATTCACATTCCTGTCAGCGGATGAGGTGGAGAAATTGAAGCAAGAAGAGGAGAAGAAAATGGCGTCGCTGTCGCGTTCAGAGCTCGGCTCGTGGTCCCCGGGGGAGGACCGCCAGAGTGGAGACAGTTCGCACTCCGATGATGAACCTTATGAAAATGGCCATAGGTAATGTCTTACATAATGAATAGGTATTATATTATACCAAAATAATACTGATCAATGCCCGCGGCTTCCACGGAGATGTTAGTTGATCTTCTTTTTAAATCCAAGGTACGCCTGTGAGATACCTAGGATAATACCGGCCAAATTCGGGTCTGGCGCGACGGGTGAGGGGGGGTCTCAAGACCGGCCAAATGTACTGTGTACGTTAACTAAGTCGTACCAAGATTTCGGAGGGGGGTCTGTGAACTCAATTTGCCTCCATTATCGCAATTCCACGAGTATCTAATATATAAAATTCTCGTGTCACAATGTTCGTTCCCATACTCCTCCGAAACGGCTTGACCGATTCTCATGATTTTTTTTATGCTTATTCAGTGGGTCTGAGAATCGGCTACTATCTATTTTTCGTACCCCTAAGAGTTTGTTTGTTTGAACGCGATAATCTTAGGAACTACTGGGCCACATTAAAAAAATATTTTATTGTTGGATAGCCCATTTATCGAGGAAGGCTATAGGTTATAACATCACGCTACGACCAATAGGAGCGGAGCAGCAATGAAAATGTAATAAAAAAAAAAGGAAGAAAAAAAGGAAAATTTACGCAGACGAAGTTGCGCGGGTCAGCTAGTATTTAATAATTATTGTTGTTTTAGTGTTTCGGGCGGCGTGAGTCCGTCAGCGAAGTCCCAACGGAGACGAGCTGGTCGGGACGGTGAGGTAGAAGACGCGGCAACTCGCGCGGCTCGGCGCGCTGCCTGGAGAGCTGCGAGATTACGATCACTTGAACAGGTAGCTGTATAGGCTTTATTGTTCACTAGCTTCTGTTATAGTGTGGCCATTAGTGCTGTGCACTCCCTGAGGTATGCACGGCGAGGTGGGGGGCGAAGAAAAAAGTGCATGAGTTCACATGAGGTCGATACATGTCGGACAGATCTTACGATATCAGTTTGCATTTCTAAGGCAAGACTTGTGGCGGGACGTTGCGTTGGTCGGAGGCTATCTATCTGTAATATATACTTACTTTGTTGATTAAAATGTAACCCAAATATACTCATATTTTATTAAAAATATGCAGGTGATAAATAAGAATTGAAAGTTATAATTCACAACAGGACTTGTTTTATTAAACATTTTTTATATTTACAAACAATTATATATTCTAACGAAAGTTATTCTGACATAGATTCTGTTTCAACTTCATCTTCCATTTCGTCATCATCTTCATCTTCCTCTTCGCCACCGGAACTTGAATCAGAGTCTTGCAAATTTATTATGAATGAATCGATAACATTATCGAACCTACTATCGCGACTCCAGTAATCATTTTCATTTTTCTGGACATGATCGTCGCATTTCTGCCATTTTTCCGCCGTGAATTCCGAAAACAATTTATCCAATAAGATTATCTTTTCGTCTAGAGAAGAATTAATATAGTTTTGGGCTATGTTGTTTTTAATATCAGCCCAGACCAACTCGATTGGATTTAAATCTGGATGGTACGGAGGTAAACGCAGAACAGTGTGTCCACTGGCTTTCAGGAGTTCGTCAATTCTATACACGGGTTCTTTTTGTGTATTTTTGATAAGAAGTAGCAGTTGAGCCTTTGACATGGTTCCTGAAAATTCTACATTATGGCGTAGCAACCAGTTCTGCATTTCACTTTTGAGGCTTGATATAGTTGGTTTCTTCTCAATCTGAACGCTGTGGTAAGACGCGTTGTCCATTACAACCACAGAATTCGGCAGCAACTTATCTTTTAACTTTTCATCTACCCACTTATAAAAAGTAGGTCCGCTCATATCTCCATGATAGTCACCGGTTCTAGCATCGGATTTGAATATAGTCAATGTATCATCCACTAAGCCATTTCGACACCCAGCGTGGAGTATTACTAGTCGCCGTCCTTTCCCAATATCAGCATGAATACCGGGTTCTGACGATGATTGCCAACATTTGCTGGCATGGTGACTGGCGTTGATGTATGTTTCATCAAGAAAATATATGTTTCGGTTTTCCGTTCTGTAATTTCTGATTTGTGTAAGATATTTTTTCCGCCACACTGTAATATTAGGCTGCTCTATAAGGAGATGTCTCTTTGATTTGCATTTTTTGTAACGGTAGCCCATTTTGTGTAAAAGCTGTCTTAAATATTCCCGTCCACAATTCAATATGCCATCCTGTCTCAAACTTGATAGTAACTTACGGACACTTGGTATTTTTTTTTCAACTTCGTAAAACTGATGAATTTTTCTTCTGATAACTCCAAGGTCAAAATCATCCACAACGTGTTTTTTCTTTAGAACTTTTGGTTTTTTTGGCGATTGAAATTTTAATTGGCTTGAATTTTCAATTGATAAATAGCCCGCAGAAATCACATTATGTACGGTTCTTTTGCTGTATCCCGTAGCCTCCGCAACGATTTTAGCAATATTCACGTCATTTTTAAATTCAAAGCTTTCTTTGTCTGCTTTTCTTTTCTTAAAATATTCAGCCACCTTAAAAATGACAGTCTTCATATCACGAGATAACGCACGACCCATCTTTGAATATTTATCTCGTGTGCGTCTGACATAGACAGTCCGATACAAATAACACTACCTGCCGTCACAAGCGTTGACGGCGCACTGACAGCGCAGCAGCCGATTCTAACCCCCCCGTCTCACCGCGCGCATACCTCAGGGAGTGCACAGCACTAATGGTCATACTATAGCCTAGTTTATATTATGTATTTATAATATTTACCTCAGATAAGCATAGTGTTGCCCAATTCACTAAGCTGTATATTTAACTTAAAGATGGCCGTCTGCTTGACTTTTGACAGTTTGAAATCGATGCTAGTCATCTGTAATGTTGTGCCGCAAAGTTTGTCGTGCCGTGCCGCATC
This sequence comes from Herminia tarsipennalis, assembly GCA_945859575.2. NCBI lineage: Eukaryota > Metazoa > Arthropoda > Insecta > Lepidoptera > Erebidae > Herminia > Herminia tarsipennalis. The sequence continues at coordinate 15,515,197 of OX243835.2, forward strand.
AAAATATAATCCTACTAATAATAATAAGTATTATTAAGTTAGGTAACTCTTTCAGAAAGAAACTACTGACCTGATTTTTATCTAAGTTTGCAATAATGTTGCTTATACAAAAACACAGCATATAAACTAGATGTTATGAAGTATAAGTTGATGGTAACATCAACTTATACTTGATGGAATCGTAAGGCGTATGATACCTTTATCTAAATAAACTAACTAATTAAAATATCGATTATAAAGATATTCTTGACATGCCCTTTCTAACATTACTGCATTATTTAGGAGGCGCTCGAATCACAGAAGGTAATAAAGAGTATGGTGGGTCCAGCCAACGACATATTGGAGGATGTGCCGAGGGCCAAATCTCCGTCTGAGGTAAATTATAAAATAATATGTACTTGAAACGAAACTATGTTGAATGTTGTCCGAATTAAACCACTAAAGCAACCAGGTCTGTCTTTGGAAAATTATAATTGAGACTGCGGTTCTTATAAGCAGTCAAATTTTATATTTTTTCACATAAATGAAGACTCTCTAATTATCTTGAGTGAGAGACAGAGTTTGTATATTATTAAAACAAGTTCTTGTAACCGTTGGAATCAGTTATTTTTTTCCTTGGCAGATTTAGAATGTTTTGTCATAATCCAATAATAATTAAATGTATTAATTGTTTGTCTGTAACTGTTAACACTGTAATTAACATTGAATGAGCTGTCATTATGTCGGTGTTTCAGTAAAAAATTACCTTTTTATATGTCTATTGAATAAAGTCTAGATCATTGTAACGTCCAAGTGGAAGACAAAGTAATCAATCTAATACAACTAAAACTAACACATTGTGGTTGTTATGTCGTTTTGGGAAGGGTCAGTGTCGCTTGGCTGGCATATTGTTGTACGTTCATTAGGGTGCAATTGTCAAAATTAGCTTTACAAATTATAGAAATGGCCTCTACCACGTATCGCGTTACGTACAAAACCGGGCCCTATACTGGCCGTCAAGGAGAAAGAAAAATTATTAAACGAGCGCATTACTCTTCGCACCGAGGAGTTCGTGTGCCCGGCAACTGGCGAGACTAAAGTGCGAACCGTCGAGTACATTGAGAAAGTCATTGAGAAAGAGGTACGAGTAACGCCGCGACTTGTACATTGTGCTAAATAAGACGCTGTACACAAGCAATGCCGTATCGTGTGTGGTTTTATATCTTTTTTTTGTACATCTTACAAACTACGCTTAGCTTTCAACGTGCAACTATAAGACTTACAATACAGCGATGACATCAAAGACTATGACGAATTGAATGAACGTACAATACGTGCGTAGAGACAAAAGATTGACTGACAAAGATTAATTCTATTGTATAAACACTAAAATTGTAAAGGGGCCTTATATGTACCTACACATAACGAGAACACTGCACTACGTGAAACACCACAATTGAGGTAGATTTGACTGTAGTTAATCACATAGTTATATATTCACATAAATGTAGTACATACTAAATTATAATAAATTGACGAGGGAATAACACGACTTATGTTAAACGTATAATTGTTGTAAATCCCCAGTTATATACGATTTATTTCCATAATTTGACGTACCTATTCTATTATTTTCATTTATTCTATATTCTTATCTATTTAATGTTTTTCACGAGTGTTGCATGATTATTTTGGCATGGCATGCTAACTTAATTTATTGTGTAATTTGTCAGACGATACCTGGATTCTAGACACGGCAAGCTTCGATGAAACAATGGTTTGTTGCGTTTATTACTCTTCAACAACATTATAATACTAAAGCTTTCTCATCGCTTTAGCAGCAAGCGATACTAATTCACTAACGCATATTTATGTAAGAAAGTAACAAAGTATTTAGTGCATGTCACTTTTTCCATAGGTTACCGACATTACAAACAATTTTCTATTGGTGCTCAAAAATGTGAATGTAACTTGAAATGTATGATTTCTTGGCTATTAAACTGATTCAAGTCACACTTTTGAGGACATTTGACTCCATATTTCTATTACCATATTTCAGATACTTCAAATCTTTTCAAATTTACTTAAAGACATAGAAATATATTCAGTATTTTCAAATTCATTACCATACATTTTTGCTATTCAATCAGACAAGTAGATCATATCATAATTTAAATACAAATCATGACATTTCTCATACTTTCAAAATGATTGAAACAATTACACCGTTAGTTATTAAAAAAAATGTGAATACAGGTGGAAACAACGCAAGAAAAAATAATATCCCTGGAACTTACTACTAGCCCTAGTAGTGAGACAGCGCCCAGCGACCTCGAGGAGGCCGGCATCAGCTTAGGAGAGGGGGAAACGGGGGATCATTCTCTACAACCAGACATCGTACAGGTGGTCAACCCGCTCCTCGACGGCGGCGCCGGCCGGGTCACCGCCATCCCGGTGGGGCCCACGCACAGGGTCACCACATACACAGAGACACAACAGTAGACCACACAACGATCTCCACACCAACACGTTTCAATCTCCGTTCCCATAAACCCCAATACAAGATAATCCCATGACAATGTCGGCGAAACCCAGAATTTATTCCAAACAGAGACACGACTCGACCGACCGTCGGGTATCGAACTCGATTGTAGATTTCTTCAACGAAACGAACGTTAGTGAAACGAGTTTCCATCTTAATTTTGTATTGTAACTGTGATAATAATATTTAGATTCCACCGACTTGTTATGTTACTTAAAGGCGCTTGAAGAAATCCACTAGCGAGATGCGTTTGTGGCATTTTACTTTGATCACAATTTTTATTTTTTTATTTTAGTTTTGCGACGGAGATTTTAGGTTAATGATAGGTGTTACTATATATTTTTGAAAATATTAATAGTTATTATTATTCTATGAATACTTTATGTATTTAATTTTAAATAATTTTCATTCCGTGCAAGTTTTATTTTTTGACTGAATGTTGATGCAGTACCTGCTAGGAGATGTGACTGGATGATCAACTAGATTATGAATGTGGGGCGTATGTGAGTTGACTTATAGGTGTAAATACCATCGCAAACAACACATAACGGAACGCGACGCAAGTGTGCGATACTGGCATCACATCTAACGACATACTTAATTATTTTATAATTTATTATACTTGCATTATACAATTACTTATTTTATTTGCAAATCGTTGTTAATTCATGCAGTATTTTGTGTTTCCTGGTGTATTATTAATATATAAATTATAATTTAATATTTTAATTTTATGTGGTGCCTTGATTCTTAGAAATCAATTTTATATAAATATGTAAGATTTTATCATTCAAACTTCATGAAGTTTTCATTTATATATTGTAATTTTGTTTCGAAAGATATTTTACAGTTAAGTTACAATACTATAGAAGGTGGTGATTAACGCATTTGCATCAGTTATGACCATAGTGTGTATTTTTAAGATTTGTAATGTCTGTAAATTACCTGGTATTTTTCAGGTACAACAAAGTGTACATTTCCATTTGTATGAAATGTATTATTTGAGTTTGATAATATTTAATTAAATAATTATGTATCACGGTAAATAAATTGAAGTGTTGAATGGGAGAATGTGTGTCCTTTATACCTTTTTAGTGATACGTGCATTGTAAACTATTGAAAACATTGTATGTTTGTCCCAATTAAATGTTTTAATATATATTTTAATAAAATTACGGTGTTGTTTTTTTTGCAGTGAAAAATAGATCAAAACACAGATATCCTTCTTAATTTATTTAATAATTTTAGTATATTTTAAAACACAATTTAAATTACTATTACGTAATAAGGGCAACAAAAATATCTTAAAAATAGTTAACTCACAAAACCCGGCTACTTTTTCGGTGCGATGATGCCTTCTAGTTGTGCCTGAAACGAAATAAATTAAGTTTACCACCGTCGAATGTAAAATAATCAATAGCTAACTTACAAAAATGGTTTAGTTCAATGAAATGTGATTTACTAAGATGCCCCATTGCTTTCTTGTCGTCTCATCTCATAATGCCAACTTCGCAAAATGCCAACCGCTCGCAAAATGACAACTTCTCAGAATGCCAACTTCTCGAAATGCCAACTTCTCGAAATGCCAACTTCTCGAAATGACAACTTCTCAGAATGCCAACTTCTCGAAATGACAACTTCTCGAAATGCCAACTTTTCAAGTGGCAGATCGGTAGGCATAAAAAATGACTAAAATTAACGGGTAAAAAAAAGAAAAGTCTCAAATCAAAGTCAATCAACTTATAATATGTCATATCATGACTTGTAGTTCGATATGCAGAAACTCAAAAAATAAATCATTATCGTAATTTGTTACTTATAAGTATAACTAATTAACAAAGATAGGTATTGGTAATTGGTACAAATGACAGAAATTGTCCAATTATGTAGGTACCTACTTACCTATTTTATTACAACGACCATATTCAATCTCTCATCAAATTCAATATTCATTCACTATTTAAGATGTAAGTTTAACAACTTATAATCATCACAACGAATATAAAAATTATATAATTTGTCTAAAAGAATCTACAAAGCATGTAATCCATACTAATCCATACTAATATTATAAATGTGAAAGTAACTCTGTCTGTCTGTCTGTCTGTTACCTTTTCACGCTTAAACCGCTGAACCGATTTAGATGAAATTTGGTATGGAGATAGTTTGTGTGCCGGGGAAGGACATGAGATAGTTTTTATCGCGATAACCGACATCCGCGCGGGCGGAGCCGCGGGCGAAAGCTAGTATTATATAATAATAGTATAATATCTTGGGACAACTCACACAACGACATCTGATCCCAAACTAAGCAGAGCTTGTACTATGGCAACCATGCAACTGATAAACATAATTAGATATTTCTGAATACATACATACCTACTACAGATAAATTACACCCAGACACAGAATAATCCTGAGTGGGGATCGAACCCACGACCTCCGGCTTAGCAGTCAGGGTCACTAACCACTAGGCCAACAGGCCAGTCATGTCGTTTTATAAAGTTTTTGAAGTTTAACGTTTTTTTAAATGAGATTGATTCAATTTTGACAGGAAAGTACCTACCCAGTCCATAAAATAAGTAGGTACGGAGACAACATTTTTAGACTAGATATCCAAAGTTGTGACAAAGGTAAAAAAATGTATCCTTAATTACCAGTGTTACAATTGGTTAAGCAACATTAATAGAACGTATTATATTTTAGTCATTTTTTATGCCTACCGATCTGCCACTTGAAAAGTTGGCATTTCGAGAAGTTGTCATTTCGAGAAGTTGGCATTCTGAGAAGTTGTCATTTCGAGAAGTTGGCATTTCGAGAAGTTGGCATTCTGAGAAGTTGTCATTTTGCGAGCGGTTGGCATTTTGCGAAGTTGGCATTATGAGATGAGACGCAAAAAAATACCGTTCCTAGTAATTACCTTTAGCTGAGCGTTAGTCTTCTTCAGAGCCAACAATTCCTCTTGGTGACGTTTCTCCTCAGCGGCTCGCAGTTCAGCAGCGCGACGCTCTAGCTGTTCGGTCTTTTGTTTCAACTCCATGCACTGCTTCTCGAGAGATGAACGTTCAGATTCCAGCTTTGCAACTTGATCCATCAGATCTGATTTTCCTTGCTCAGACTATAAACAACAATTAGCAATCAGTGTGCTTAGTGCGAGTTTGTTTTACGTTTACGCGATCGAATCATTTAGCGCCTTTGGCTCTCTGATTGTTTAAGAGTTGGAGCGGGCCAATCGCAGCACCAAACGTCCTAAACGAGTCGATCGCGTTAACGCAAAACAAACTCGCACTAGGCACAGATGTGAAAATGTGCATTTATGAACTTCATTTCTTAGTTGACCGACTGAATACCAACTTAGCTTTTTAACAGCAAACATTGTAGACTTTAAATATTATATGGATATGGCCTAGTATACAATTCATATCTAACTTACAGCAGGATTAGGTACTTGTACTACGAACCTGTAAAGCTTTTCTCATGCCGAATGCGATGGAGCTGCAATAAAGGGTTTGGTAAGCTTCCATAGTGATCCTCGCTTCATCACGAACTCTTAGCAATAGGAGACCTCTTTCACCACAGTTTATTGTCACCTATAAACATATGAGAAGTCTGTAGATTTCTGGAAAGTATTATTTAGAGCAGTTACCTACTTCAAATGTGTATCAGCTTAAATTGTGCAGGTGCTCCATTAAAGATGAAGTCCTATTGGCTCTTATAATACATACCTATAGGGTAATAATATGAAATGGTAGATAGTTACCAAACATTTACATTCATACCTGTCGTATGAGTTCATCAAAGCACTGAGTGTAGAGTTGTCTACGCACGGGGCAAATACCCGTTTCTCTCGCTTGTCTTTGCTGTAAGCGCGTGTCAAGCATTTCTTGCAAATTTATAACATCCAACCGAGTCGCTGGCGTCGACGATATCTACAACAAGTGCCGAAATAAGGGAGATTGAAGACACTGCTACCAATTAAGAGCTGAAAAGTCACTTACTTTTTGAGTCCATATTTGACCATCTTCCTCCCATTCTTTTGGTGGTAGAATAGCATTTAAAATCTCCTCAGTTTCTCGTTTAGCTTCGGTCGGTATGCATGGTTCTATAGATGCACCAGCTCGAGGTGAAGGCTGAAATATTTTAAGAATAGGTTGAGCATTCTCCGTCTAAGAGAAGCTGCGGTAGCCTAATGGCTAAGGCATCGGTCTCGCAATCGTGAGATCGCGGGTTCGAATCCAAAATACTACTGACGTGAACCCACTCCTAACACTAGCCTTTGAGCTTAGCAGGAGGGGTTAACAAGATTGCTAGTAATGTGGGACCCGATCCCACATTGCTAGTTATCTTTAAAAAAAATCTAATAAATACATAAATAGGTACCAACTACATGAGTAGTAAATTCCCTGCTATGCTACCTCTTCGAGAATAGCTGAATAGGTATTAGTATGATAAGGTGGCGAAGGCCATTCTATTATGATTCGTATCGAAATAGATTTATGTAAATATTGAAAATTCGTCTTTCTTGACTGCAAACAGTGGCCCGAGGAATTTAGGTACTGTTTAGGGCATTAATTTTACAATATGAATAAATAGGTTACTTACGACTTTTTCCGGCTTTTTCGTAACCAAAACAGGATTATCATAACGCACTAACGTTTCTTCGGTAGATACAGGCGCCCTTTCACCCATACTTAATATTATTTATCTAAATTAATTTTAAAATATTTACGATTACGTATTTTTAAAACGTCAGCTGATCAACAATATAATGTAAATATTTGGTCACCATAGTAACAGTACCTCACAGACCAAATAGAGTTACTCCAGAACCTGTTGCGTAGCAATGATCTTATCTTCATAGACAAAGTACTAGACTAATAGACCTTTCTTTTACTCTTTTTTATTCTTGCCCATTCTTGCTAAGTCCAGGTTAAACAACTGGAGTAGAAAATCAGTCTCACTGGGCGGAGGAGGGTTGCAATTCGTCAATTCGCTTAAGAGAACTTTACTTTTTTTTCAACCGACATAAAAAAGAGGAGGTTCTCAATTTCGACTATAGGTATATATACTTATAGAAAGGGTAGGTATACTTCCAGATTGGTCCCATTATCATCAAAGTTCGGATCTGAGGATGAGATCTTTGAGAAATCGAGGGAACTCTTCAAAATTTTAGGGGCCTAACCCATAGTAATTTGGGTATATTTTGTTGTAATTAATCCATTTACTCTTTAAAAACACCGGGTGCGGGTTGCAATTTAAGTACCGTGTTCAATACCTGATTCTTCGCCTCCGTCAAATCATGTAATGGAATTGATACTACTGTCTAGTATCAGGTGAACTCCTCAAAAATCAATTGTTTGTATCGCAAAACGCAACATTTTGTAAAAAGAAGTGAGCAGTTTGGATTATGCTATTGTATCATAAATCAACTACAAATCAATACAATAAAAAGTGGAAAATAAAAACTTTTTTACAACAAAATAAAAAACGACTTCCTAAATAAATATAAGGTATTTAAAACACAAAAAAGAATAGTAACAACAACAAAAAATAATTAAACATTTTAAAATGTTGGCGCCCCAACGCGTATACCGCTGTCATCGTGCCTACTTAGGCTAAACACACTTGACCGTGAGGGTGGAGTGGGTGGCACCCGATACCGCCTTCGGACGGACGGCTTTCGGCGTACCCTGATCTTGGCGCTTGCCTCGTTTTTGCTCACATTTCTTCTGTGGGGAACTATATCTGTGATACAAATACGATGAAAATACTACCTATATTATTTTTTGCTTTTTAGTTAACTACCTTATATTTATTTTGGAAGTACTTAGGTTTTTATTTTTTGTAAAAAAGTTTTTATTTAGGAGCAATAACTGATCTACCTAGGAATTCTCTTAAATATCTAAATCTCTGCCCCCCCCCCCTCTCCGGGGTATCAGCGTATGCTCTTGCACATGAAGAGGTCCAGTTACTTAGGTTGATGTTATATACCATAGACTTAGGATATAACCCCAGCTCCACACGTTGGCCCCAACGTGGGTCCCAACGCCACTTGTCTAACGTGTAGATTTAGAAAATAATATTGGCTCCAGCGTTGTGGAAATATACTATCAAAACCCGACGCCACGCCATCCAACGCATGTCAGTACTAATCAATCCCATATATTTCATTGCTTAGAAACTTAAAGAAAACACGCCATGTGATCACACGCAACCCCACGCGTTAACACCCAATCGAGCTAGATCAGCGTGTTGCCAGGAGTTTCTTGATAACACCCGACGCCACGCGTCTGTTGCTAGAGAACCTTCGTGGTGGCAAGATTTAAGTCATTTAGAATTTCTATAAAATATCAGATAAACAATTAATTAAAACTTGTTAAACGATACCTTTACCCGTAGTATTACATGATATGAGCTCAGGCAAATATCGTGATCATAGTATTTGAAGTTACGCTTGGAAATATTTTTTTTATTCAACTATTTCTGTATAAAATATATCCCCAAAATCTACAATAAATCATCCTCAAAATCCTAATCCAGCTCGTCTTCTAATAGTATCATACTCTTTCGCCTTTCACAAAGCTATGACTCTGGCAAAGCGTGTTGTAGCGTCGGATGGCGTGTTGTATATGTACACGATTCGCATCAGATGTCGAAACGCCACACGGCGTGGGGTGTTCATAGTATTTTTTCACGATCCTCACGTTGGCGTTGGGACCGGCGTTGTGTCAACGTGTGGATCCAGGGTAAATCTATGCAATAGACTACGTAATGTAGGACATATCGATAATATTGATATTCAGAGTAAATTGCTCCGAGTATAAGTACCAAAAAAAATTAAATAAAGGTTATTTATAGCTAGCTATCTATCAATAAATAGCTTTTTAATGAAGATGATGCAAAACATGTTTGAAAAGTTCATTCCTGACTTTTATAATATTAGTTCCCAACCCTGTTCTTTATTTTAAAAGATGACTACCAATATGGGCCGCACATTACTAGCAATCTTATTAAGTATTTTTCCCTTGTATATTTTTTAATCCCATTAATATACTAGAATGTTAAATAAGATATTAGGAAACTAGGAAACACCATAAACATTTGTAGATATATTGAATATTGATTTATTCAGAAATTATACCTAAGAGTAGAATCAATAGAACAGTCTTTCCATTTCTGTCATTTTAAATTGTAATATAAATTATTCCTCACAAAACTGCACTGCACTTTAAAGTTCTTGACCAAAAACTAGAATGTGTTGGTGTGTGTATGTTTCAACGCCATTCTTTTCTGTGTTGTTCATTGAGAATCACTACTTGAACTCGAACTGGAGTCGGTCGACATAACTTCAACGTCTTCTTGTGTTGGCGCGTCTTTACCGCGGCCGTCAATGGCGACTGAATTACCACCACCAACTGACATGTGGAGTTCGCCAGTTGGATGCCATGTAAACTGATTTGTCGGTGTTGCGGGTACTGCAAAAAATACATATAATAATGAGTCAACATCAAAGAACTTCATTCACTTAAAACAGCTATTACCTACCCTAAATCAGGGCCCTAATTCGAGGTGGCCTTGAAAATTTGTTAGAGAATTAGGGCCCTAACACTTTTATGACTGATTTATCTACATTTATTAGCAGTAGTGACGCCAGTGATCAGCCAGCAACCTGGCAATAAGATTGAGAATACCTAAGAACAGGAGCGCCTTAAAAATACCTGGAAATATTCTATTGCAACTGACCTGTTGGTCTAGTGGTTAGTAACCGTGACTGCTAAGCTAGTAAGTTTTATCTCTGCAAGTTTTCAATATTTTCATTTTCTTTTTTTTATGTGTGTTTGAGCTTTGCACTATACCAAAAATAACCTTGTATAAGTATTTTTAACAGTTGTCTAGTTGCCATAGTATAACCTCTGCTTAGTTTGGGATCAGACGTGTTGTATGAGTTGTCCCAAGATATCTATATAAATATTAATACGCGAAGCAAAAGGGATCATAGTATTTGAAGTTACGCTTGGAAAGACTTTTTTTATTCAACTATTTCTATACAAAATATATCCCCAAAATCTACAACAAATCATCCTCAAAACCCTTATCCAGCTCGTCTTCTAATAGTATCATACTCTTTCGCCTTTCACAAAGCTATGACAAAATAAAATCCTTATGTCGAAAATTGCGCGGAAGGAGGAGTATGAAATTGCGCACACTTATCTATACTAATATTATAAAGAGGAAAGATTTGATTCTTTGTTTGTATTGAATAGGCTCCGAAACTACTGGACGGATTTGAAAAATTCTTTTATCGTTGTGAAGCCACACTAACCCCGGGTGACATATTTTTTATCCCTGTATTCCCATGGGAACGGGAACTTCCCATGGGAACGGGAACTAAGCGGGTGAAACCGCGAGGCGTCCGCTAGTAGTTTATACAAGAAAAGTTTTTAACCCCCGCGCTAAGTCTTTTCGGGTACTCAGTATCAGTGATGGATCATGTTTCCATATTTTTCTGTACACTTTTCTATCTTATCTGAGTCTAAAATAAGCAAAACATGGACATAAATTCGAAAAAGTTATCAATGTATATACCTAATGAAAATGTTTGTCAGTTTTCGAATACACTCATTTAACGCTTTGCAAGCACATGTTACCTTTTTAAACTATATATCACACCAGACATTTGTATTCCCGTATGCTGTAAATTATGTATAACTGTTTGACAACAGAGTTTAAATGTACTCAGACCAATATTCCTTGACTATGAATAGTTGAACTAAAAATATCTGACTCATTATCCCCTATCACTCTCTGCCACTGATTGCAATACGTGCAACAGTGTTGGTTCCATCAAAATATTGTTCTTGCCACCCATGTTTTTCTTTGGTTCATCATGTTCTATTTACGCGAATCGAGAAATAGTCACCAGTCGTCTTAAAATTAAAACTTTTTTGCATTAGCAAAAAGTATTTTATTTCAAGGTTCCATCTATTTAGTTTTTAATGAGTAAAACCTTATTAATAATTTTACAACATTGACACGTTGGCGTTATTGTTCCTTGATTTGGTTCAAATGAAATTGGACTTTAAGGTGACAACATTTTAATTCCGCGACTGTACATTGTAATGCCTACGCCGCGCCGAACTCAGTTATTATAAATAGGTTCCCACTATTTTCTTTTGCTTTTAGTTGGTACACAATATGCATAAAATAAAAATATGTATTAACTAGGACAAAGGAAAATAGTAACTAATTTATCAATGATGCATGAATGACTCAATAATAAATACATTTACAAGAATTTGTTTATGATGTACCACCACATAAGGAAGCACACAATGTGCAACATAAGGTGCATGCAGTGATCACATGAACTTTATACAAGCATGGAAATACCCATAATGAATACAAACTTTTATTATTATGAATGAGGAACCATATTTTTAATTCTAGGGTATTGCATATATGACTCACCTCCTCCAGTGGTCATTCTGTGTAATTCATTTAGTGTAGATGGTGTGTGCCCATTGAGTGGCAGGTCACAGAGGCGACCAAGCATTCCCAATCGCATCTCCAAGTCTGTGGGGTAAGGTCGACGGGGATCACCGGGCTGCCACGATAGAGGTGCACTCACTGCATTTGATGCACTGATTCTGTGGACATATTGTTTTCATTTTGAGAATACAATAACAGTAAGTACATAATTTATTTTACATAGTTTTTAGAACACAATATTTATTCATCAATAAAAGGTATAGAAAGTCTCACTTATTTCTACTTTTACAATTTAGAAATTCATTTACAAGGTTAAAGATTTTAGAGTAGCTAAGAACTAAATTTGAAATAACAGTTTTATTTCAATGTCTAATTAATGAAAACTTTAAAGCAATTATTATATAATTAATTAGAAACAATCAAAATTTTAATTTACATTCACATTTTATTTGTAAATGTTGATTTTACAAAAAGTAAATAACAAGATTTTTCATTTAGGTAACCTAAATAAAAATCTTATAGTTAAATTAAATAAAATTAGAAAAGGTTATGTTTTAATTATGCTGCAAACATACCATTTTCAATAATGTTAGATATACCTACTGTCAATTAAAATAGTAATTGTACCTGTGTGCAAACTTGATCAGCTCTTCTGATGAAACAGGTTTCTTCCTAGACTTTACAATTGAAGCAAGCTTCTGCCTAGCTTGATACAAAGATGTTGCAAGTATTTGCTCTGCATCTTTTAGTTGTCTTTGCAAATGGAATATATCTTGATCCTATACAAAAAGAGTATATACATTAAAATGATTTGTTGTTATTAGGAGCCGTACTAATATAAACTGAAAATTTGATTAGCCAATTTAAGGTTTATAGAATATTAGTTGTGCTGTGCGGTGTTACCCGCGGTTTATTAGCCTATGTGGTAATCCAGGGTGTCAGCTAACTCCATACCAAATTTTATTAACAAACATACACACTCACATACTCACAAACTTTCGCCTTTATAATATTAGTGTGACAAGTCTGTGGCAGAACAATCGAAGGACAAACTGACAGCAGTGTCTCAGTAATAGGCTTCAATTGGCATCCTATCAGTATGGAACCATAATCTTAAGTATTTGAATGGATACCATGTTATCTGTGGCTGTTACATTCCTACCTTGTTTTCAACTTCAGCTTTTAAGTCATTCATCTTCTGTTGTATTTTGGCTTGTTCGTCAGCCAACTCCAATGTTTTTTTCAATTCCGAATCTTTGGACAGGAGCAGATCTGTAAGTTGTGCATGGTCTGCAGCTGAAAGCTTCTGTGGTTTTGGCGCTATTGATACTTCAATCATTTCCCTATAATATCACATTTATGTTTTAATACATTTATAACATGGACAAGAATTTCACTTTACTTTCAATTCACCAGATTAAAACTCACTTCGCTATTAATTCTATGTCGTCAATTAAAGCCAGTAGGCGATCCTTAGTACTTAGATGAGATGCCATAGTTTTTAGATATAAAATAAGTTACTTTAACACAAACGACTTGTGAAATTAAAAATTGAATTGCACGACAAAGTATGAAATGAAACGAAACAAGAAGTAATTTCTTGGCTTTCGTTTGACACTTGACAATAAAGACAACTAACTATACTCTACGAGCTTGACATAAGTAGGGTTAGGTAAAAAATATCGATATTTCAAAATATCAATATTGTTTCAATAGATAAATTATATCAACGATATTTTTATTATCGATTTTCGGTTTATATTTATTCGATATTTTTAGCGCACAGTTTATGCATCACGCCGTTATGTTACCGGCTGTTATGGCTCTGTCAGTTCCTTGTCCTGCAATAAAGTATTTATGTTTGTAGACCATATTTCTTTAAGCGGCATTCAATAATTACGTAAGACGATTTTGGGGATTCCGGGTTCACCATGTCTTATCATTTCTAACAAGAGGGTGACTCTCGTCTTCATAGTTGTTATGTAATTCACAAAGTTAAGATTAAAGTTCGAAAATGCGCGCGACCCGCGCAAATGCCACTGCGCGAGGAATAAAAACTTTAAAATAAAATTAACGTTGTTAGATGTTGACAGAAGAAAATAAATTTTGAATGCGACTGCGCGAGAAATAAAAACTTTAAAATAAATTAACGTTGTTAGATGTTGATAAAAAAAAAAAAAATTTAGTATCTACAAAACAAACATTCCTAAAAATAATTCCTTTGAAAAATAAATATTAAAACAAGCTAAACGTATAAATTATTCATTTTTCCTTTAGACTCTTACGTAACACTTAATAAACAGGAGGAGCCCCCCCCCTCCCCCTGTTTAATATTTGTTACGTAAGAGTCTAATTCCGGGTCGGCCAATTCTTATTGTTTCGAGAGGGATTCAAAAACGAAATAAATTTATGGCGCCATACAGCTATATACAATAAGGTTAAGGTAAGTACAGTTCATGCACAGATGGTGTATATCAGGGATGTTACGAAGCTTCGACTCCAGGGATCCTAGGGATGTTACGGAGGTGGTTTTACCGAAACCGAAGTCGGAGTCTCGGAAAATCGGAGTGGGAGAAAACAGATATGTTGAGTTATGGACTACAAAAATAAGATAAATAAAACCTGGAAAGAGCATGCCGGACCATGCTCAATGTAGGGTTCCGCAGCTGTTACTGCAAGGAAATGCACTACATAAGAAAAATTACACTTACAATTACACGATTTAAAAAAGTACACCGGCAAAAGAGCGTATCTTCATGGCACTTGCGTCCGTTTATATAAATTCTATATTGAAAATAATATAAGTTAAAAGTATTTATAAATAGTTTTGGCCATATAGTTAAAAAAAATAAGGGGGTACCCAATTTCCACAACTTGTGAAGATTTTATTTTCGAAAATATTCACTTAATCAAAAAAGTTCCCTTAAAACCTTAAAATGTTTTTAAAAGTTCTGTCGAATGATGTGTCACGCGTTACTCCCCCATTAACTATCAAATCAAGTAGCGGCTTCTACAAGACACCTATGCTCCAAATTTCATCCACAATTATTTTGTAGTTTTTGAATAAAATGCCGGTGACATACGGACGGACAGACAGACATATGACGGAACTTTAAGGGTTCCGTTGTTGCCATTTCGTCTATGGAACCCTAAAAAAAACATTATTCAGTCATATTTAATGTGTAAAGGAAAAATCCGCTAGGATGAGGCCCGAACCCGCGATCACAGGGACTCAGTGGAATTCTTGTGTTGTAGTTGCGACCGCACCCGTACGCTGAGTACCTACCTCCGATATAAAATTGCCGGATCCGAAGTCGAATTCGGAGGTGTAAAATAAATCGGAAGTTCCGACCTTTCCGGAGTTGGAGTCGAAGCTCCGTAACATCCCTGAATATGGTCGACTAGGATTCTTTCAAACGCGGAATCAGACTTGCCCATGGCTAATACATAATATATGAACAGATTTAAGATGACAAAGTCCATGCCTTGAGCTAAATTAACGATACTGAAATATTGATATTTTTCACTTGTGACAGATTGATGCATGCACCATCTTCTTCTTTTTTCAGGCTTTAATAACAATGATGTCAAAAATAAATGTTGGGCTTCGGGGTATGTTCGAGACTTTCGGGACTTTTTCGTTTGGTACAAGCTTTCTATGTATGTATTGTGTGGGACCACATCCTCATCACCTTTGGATTGAATTTTACCCAAACCTCCCCATTTGGTTGTAGTAAGGCGCTGGAGCAAGTTGTTACGGCCGTGTACTTTCTTTCTTGTATCCTCACAGCTTTGTCTATAGATGAGACCTGTGCAGCACTGTGCCAAGACATTTGGGATGATCGTTGTCGATTACGGGCACACCTTGCCAAGTGATGTCTAACTTGTGGCCCACTTGAATTGCTGATATATAAATCGGGAAGTGTTTGGGCTAGGTAGTTGGTCGTTATTAAAAATAAAGGGGGCCAATACACTACCCTGCGGCAGACCTTTTTTTTTTGCGATCTCCACTGACTCCGCTCTGAGAGCAGATGAACCTGGAATCGAATATTATGGCGGAGCTAAGAAGAATAAGACCGCATGAGGTTCACTGTGTCTTATGCCGCAGAGAGGTTAACGAATACCGGTCCGGAAAACTTTCCCAACTCAAAGCACACCTCTACCTACATGTTGTGTGAGTTTCAGTGTTTGATTGCAGCAGACCTTGCCGGCTTGAAACCCGCTTGCTCTGGAATGAGTGCAGGGTCAAGGGTGCTAGTCTAGTCAGTAGTAGTCGTTCGAACAATTTAAATGTAAGTATGGCACAAGAGTGAAATTGGCCTACAGTTTTTGGGATTGTCGATTGGTTTCCCTGATTTTAGTAGTACTACCTTAGATCGTCTTCAGAGTAGTGGTACAGAAGTAGATTCTAGGCATTTGTTAAATAACATTAACAAACCTACTTACTACTTTTAAATCAATACAATTGAAGTGTCTGTTTGTAATGTCAAAATAACAGCTTTTTACTAAATTCTTAAGAAGGTATATAGTTATGGGTGGCCAACCCAAACCCCAATTCATGTTAGTAAACCAAGCCTGAGACGAACCACCCTCGAAGACTCATTTAGATCAATTACTATAAAATTAATGATGACCAAATCAATTATAAATATCAAATATTGGAATGTTAATGATTACCAGAACACCATTGATGGGTGGTCTGTCACCAAGTTGCACACATGCAACTAACCCTGTATTTACACGTATTTTAACACATATAAGATTAATATATAAAACCGTGTCTTGCAGACACATCAGATTGTTCCATTCTGTTGCTCATGCTGAGCACGCGTGTATTGTAAATAAAGTTTTTAAAAACACAAACACCGCGTGTCATTATTTGACTATATACTGTACGTATAACAAAAACACAGTTTTAAATATTTTGTCTGTCTGTTTGATCCGAGCAATCTCCGAAACAGCTTGACCAAATTTGACGGGACTGGACGGGTTACGCTACGACTTAGTTATACGACATCACAATAAAATATTAGGGTAGGGAGTAAGCAGCACTGCAACTTCACGCGAACGAAGTCGCGGACACAGTTGACACAGCTGACTATAAATATTCAAATCACAGACAAAAAGAAAAAAAACCTGCACCACACCCAGGTTCCGAACAATAACAATGTGTTATTGTTTTGTTTGGTATAAATCGAACCTGCGCCCTTCGGTTCGTACCTATAGCAGGTTACCTTATTTAAGGATGCTGTTGGTCTACCCACATTATAATTATGTACTTAAGGTTTACTTACGTTGGTACCTTCATTTGTACATGTATTTGCAATAATGCAGCGAATACAAACAATGCAATTCTAGCAAACCGGCTTTAGCGCACGCTTTCAATGCGTGATCAGCTGATGCATGAGAATGTGGGCACACGGGGGGAATGAGCGGGTACGAGGGAGGGGAAGTCAACCACGCCGCGTCCATGCGCACAACACATGCTCGTGGGACTTTATTACCGTGGTCCGTGTGTCATCTAAAAAGTTTTATTTCATTTTGAAATTGAATTGTCTATTGTGGTTTGTGGTTAGGAATAAATTATTTTATTTACCTATAAATAAATATACTATACACCATTTTCATTTGAAAGGTGAATAATAATGGTATTTACTTACCTATTTATAAAAAATAAAATATATAGGTACTTATCTATTAAACCTTGTAAATCAAAACAAATCTACAGAAGAATTTGGGTATACAGGGTGGTTTAATTAAACTAATGATTACCAATGCATCATTAGTATAGTAGTCAACAATATTGGGAAAGTGCCCTAAAAATGTATTTATGTAAGAATTTTTTTACTCAAAGGAATAATTTTTAGGGTTTCGTAGCCAAAATGACAAAAACGGAACCCTTATAGTTTCGTCACGCCCGTCTATCGGTCTGTCTGTCTGTCCGTATGTCGCAGGCATTTTATTCAAAGACTACTTAGTGAATCTTGATCAAATATAGTGGAAAGGTGTCTTGTAGTAGCCGCTACTTAGTTTGATAGCTAAATAATAAAAATAAATATTTTAGGCGGGCACTTTATACCTACATGTAATAGAAACTGTTTTTTTTAGCTAACATCAACGTGTGGCACATCATTCGCCAGATCTTTCAAAAACATTTTAAGGTTTCTAATAAACTTTTTTGGTTGAGTGAATATTTTTGGAAATAATCGCTCCGAAAGTTGTATAAATCGTATTGAACCGTGTGACCAAAAAATATGGAAAAAATCACAAAGATAGCGCTTAATAAATACTTTAAACTTAAATTATTTCGGATAAGATCAGATAATTCAGATATACCGTCATTGAGTTATTGCCAAAAAACTGCGTTTCTCAACAAAAGGGCGTAAGTGTCATGAACATACGCTCTTCTGCTGATGTTCGAGGCTGCGGAACGGCAACTTTATTTTTCCTAATTTTATGGCATAATGTGTTATGTTACCCGAAAATTCATTTTTTACAGCAAGCACACTAATAAAGGCAAGACCGCCACACGCCAAATAAATCAGTAGACCAAAGCATGTACCGCTTTATATTTACGGGTTTTTTTTCTATTTAATGCATTACAAACGGATAAGATGTATTAAACTCGACATTATTTGTATTAAATAAGATTAAAGATACGGAAACAACTTTTATTTTTATTTAAATTAGATAGATTTGTCAATCTCAGCTGCGATTACGTATTCTGTGGCTATTCGATGGTTTTGTTATGAAGTGAAGGGGCGCGGGGAAGGGGGCCTTGTTGTGTTGATTCGATCGACGCCCGCTGCTGGTTTGGTTGAAATAATAGTGCGCGTTTGGCAGTAGAGGTGAAATTGGCTCCTCTGCCAATCTAATGGAAAATCTCTCCTTCGACCAAGTGTCATCTGCAATCGTGTTAAACAAATCCAATATTCGACACAAACGGGACAATTGTCGGAAAACACAAATACTGTTGTTACTATTATGTTGTTTAAACGGATCATTGAAGGAAAATCCATGTTGAATGCCGATACGAAGAACAAATCTCCAAAGAAATGTTCTAAAAGGAGGTCGGAATGCGATGGATGTAGTGAACATTCTACGTAAGTTATGGTTTCTGTTTCCTACGATAATCAAACCACAGTGTTTATTTTTAACACTGCAATCTGAAAATCGTCGATTTCTTCAATGCGGCAAATGGATGTTCTCGAATTCTCGAGTATAACCACCTAGCAGTGGCGGAGGGCCTTTAAAACACCATTGCTTTCGGTTTTCCTTTGGATTGTTGTTAGGTACTTAGTGTTATAGGTACAAAGAACCATGTCCAACAAGATATATTTTTGTATCGAGTTACCTCTGAAAAAAATTAACATTTTGCCTCTGCCACCCAGCATTACAGGGTTAGACTCGAGAATTCGAACATTTGCTAGGTTATAACCTAGCAAATGTACCTAAAGAGGGTGAATTCTTATTATTTATCAGACTTGACTGAAGATCTAAGTAAGTACAGTTTACATAATAATATATCTTTCCTTTTTGTTTGTTTACAAACAATCTTATTTGTGGCTTTCTAACCTAAAATGTGAATGGGTCATTAGGTTAGAGATCAATGACTTTAATGTAAACAATAATAATTAAATTAAGTATACCTATGTACTATTTGGCGATTTTGAACTTTTTACTGTCATTCAAAATAAAAATATCAGCTTGCAAATTAGTTATAATAGTTAGGTATTTCGATTATTTTTCGACCCGCGACTGCGTCCGATCGATATCACTAAAATATTTTTGCCAACGTTGTTAGTAGGAAGTTCCTACTAGGAACCCCGTTTCACCCCATGTTTATGCTGGAAAACGATTTTTTTTACAAAAGTTGGTTTGTAATCCATACAACTAAAACGGCTATTCACTGCCCTGAATCAGGGCCCTAAATCGAGGTGGCCTTGAAAATTTGTCCTAACTCTCATTACACCGCTCTTTTTAAGGATTTAGGGTTCCTGATTTAGTGTAGTGTAATAAGCGCATTAGTTACACTAGTCTAATGTCAACTGCTTAAATCCTATCACAAAATATTACTGTTCCCGATGCACGGCCTTTAATTATTGAGGAGTTCACATGATACCTCACGATCAGCTATAATACGTGTTGTTATAGTAGTATGACGAGCATAATGTGCTACGCACTACTATAGTAATTTAATTGCAAACAACAAGGTTGAAGAGTAAATGCATGAATCATTATAAAATATAACTAAATCACTATAGGAGTGCCTTTAATATTTGAAGAGTTATCTCGATTTCTCCAGGGTCTCAACCTATATCTGAGGAGAGTGGAAACTACTTGGAAGTATAACCCTTTGAATCACAAAAATAATGTTTCAAATCAGTCCAGCCGTCTTCGCGCAATCGGGAACGAACCCACAAATAAAAATAAAAGCCCGCCTGCTTAAAAAATATGAAAACAAGATACATAACTAATCATGTAGTCGGAGGCATTTTAGTAAGTTCACTGGGATTCATGAATGCCTCCTTAGTGCTTAGTTGCAAGACGTATTTGACTGTAACCAAAGAGTAAACTAATACTACGGAAAACTGTAACTAACGAAAATTTGAGTGAAAATTACGGTAATTTTGACAAGGCATAGTTTGTTGACTTTATTTGTTTTTTTATTACAATATAGCGTCTGGCGGTCACCTTTTTGAATGTTGTATTGTAATTGTAATGTATATCGAATTAGTAGAGTTAGACTGTCTTAATTCAGTGTAGTGTAATAAGCGCATTAGATCATTATTTGATAGACTGTAGAAAGGTACCTACTGTGGTACCTGCAGTATTTCGGATTTGAGCTATAGTTAGGTACTTTTCTAAATAAAATAGTTAATAATTTTACCAATTTGATAAGCCTAAAAAATGTAAAAAGCTAAATTATTGTTATCTAGTTTTATGAAACTGTTTGTATTCCTAATAAAATAAAATAAAACTTAACCACCACGTGGGCACAAAACATCCACAAACATTAAAAGCTAATCGAGTGTTTAAAGAAGGCGATTTTAAATTATGTACACTTTAGAGGACGTCTTAAAACCTTTCGAACGATTACGAATAACTTTTTTTAGTAAGCTCTTGAGGCTTATTATACATTCGCTAATTTACGCATAAAACCGCTAGAGTATAGAAGGAAAGCTTTATACGCACACAACCGCACGCATTGTATTGGTCCCAGATTTCGTGGCCGTGAGGCCTTAGTATGTGTGCTTTGGCAATTTCAATACTTACGCACGATGTTTAGTAATGTGGCAAGGGTCAATATCCGTCCACTTAATGGGTCTGTATTTGAATGTCTTTAGTCATTAAGATTTATCTGTAGTTTAAAGTTAAAGCTTTACTTGTTATGATGTTTTATTTCTAATACACACATTACCCGGAACTATTCTACTGAAGCAAAACATCACTATTTTAATAAACAGCTCAGGAGCTCAGGGGGCTCGTCTGCATACAACTACTTCATAGAACTATTACATACTCGTGACGAAACTTACATTTATCACTCTATATAAGGTCAGGTTATCAGAGGTCTCGACTATCGTCCCCCTTAATGTACGTCTTTATAAAACTGTTTATCTACTCGTTTGTTGATCAGTTTGACCACAAACGTGTCGCTTGTCGGGTCTCAGAATGTTACTACTGTTTAGATTTCGTCATTGGTTAGTCCCTTGAACTTAGTCTTGTGCCCTACGGCGTAGTGTAGTGCCTTATTTGTGTTTCTTTGTTGCAGTTTATTGGAAGAAATAATGAAGATGGTATTGGTTGGTGTGGTGCTCTGGGCAGGAGTTGCGTTCGGAAGTCAAGTTGCTCCTTATCCTCTAAATCTCATCGTGAATACAGGTATATAAATATCTAAGAAACTCGCATCCAAAGTGTTGTAAAAAGTTTTTTTTATTGTAGTTTCTGCATGCTAAAATAATGTGTTCTTTTCAGACTTTACTCATCCGCCGCCAATGTATGATTTCCCATTTCCAAGTGCTGAAATGCTAAAGAGATTGCCATCTGTGACAGCTACACACACAAACAGATCAATAAGTATGGGCAAATTGGAAGTATCTATGTTAAAAAGGTTTGAGACGAATTTGCGATCGGCTGGTATTTCGCCAAAACCAGGATCTACTTCTCAAGGGCTGGTTATCGATGGATTCGTTTCAGACGACGCGATGCACTATGAGAAGTCTTCGATGATCATTTCGAAAGCATCTCAGAATTTAGTTTACACTAGATGCGAAAGGTTTGTGTTTTCCCTATTGTTGTAATAAATTTTAGCCTTAGTTTGGTTATTAAAGCTTTAGACTAACAGTTATGTGCGTTTTCTTCTAGATATGGTTTACGGAACGACGAATGCGCCAGTTTCATCAGTACTTTGAATTTGCGGGGTAATGAATTTGGCAACGAATGTGCGGCCCTGGAACGTTTCACATGTCATACGAACAAGAAGTCTTCAAAGTATCGCACATTTGATGGTTCTTGCAACAATCCTGTACGTTCATCGTGGGGAAAAGCTATGACTGGTTATAAGCGTCTACTCCATCCAAAGTACGCTGACGGCATTGAAACGGTTGGTTTCCATTCAATAAATTCGGTTCATTGACTTGACGTTATATCATTATTATTTTCTTATCATTTTTTACGATTGATAATTAAATTATTTGTTAATTTGAATAGAATTTTATCGCTTTGGTAACTAATAATAACTTCAATGGTTAGCTAAACGTGATCTTAGTTTAACTGTTGTGTGTTCTTGTAGCCACGTCGTGCTCTGAGTAATAAGGCGCTGCCTTCAGCTCGTGCAGTTAGCACAAAACTAACAAGCAACAAAGATGAACTAAATCATCAGAAAACAATTGCTTTGGCTGTTTGGAGTCAGTTTATCTACAACGATTTAGTTCATACTCCGGTTCGCAAAACAAGTAAGTCTATTGATTTTAGTTTTATCAGAAACTCCAGTTTCTTAGAAAGTATGAATTAGTAAACATACCTACACGATGTCAAAGCACCTCCCTCGTCAATATACCAATGTCCAACTGGTGTAAGGATAGGATAATTTAGAGGGGGCAGGGTGGTGCCAATTTACTTTTATTTCTATTTCAAAAACTTTGACTTTTTCCAAAATCTACGACTAGACACGACGAATGGTTTGACCATCAAATCCCACTCCCTGGGTACGTCTATGAAACTACCAGAATATGGTCTTACATTATGTGGCGATAATAAATAATGAAAATTCTTTCAACAGTTCACACAAACCAACCAATCCGTTGCTGCGGCAACGACGGTTTCCCTCTAACTCCGCGGTACATTCATCCGAGCTGCATGCCCATCACAGTGCCCTACGATGATCCTATGTACAGGGACAAGTACATCACTTGTATGGAATACACTCGGTCAGTTACTACGTACAGAGGGGACTGCACTTTCGGAGCTGTTGAACAGGTTAGTTCAAAATTCTAATGTAGATAAACAAAAGATTTGTAGTTCTGTAGAAAGGATAACTTGACAACTACGAGTTGTGCCTGCGACTTCGTCGGCGTGATGTTGCAGTGCTGCTCACTCCATATAGACGTTAGCGTGATGTTAAAAGTAGCGTAAGTTACTCCTTCCATCATCGGCTCTCTGACAGTGAAAGTCCGTCCAGCGGCTTCGGTGATTAGCCGGAACAAACAGACAAAACACTGTTTTTGTTATAAGTATACTTAATAGGCATTTAGTAAAAAAAAACTGTTATTTGGTCACTACAAACAGAACGAAATATTTTAATGTAATAAACTGTTATTTGGCCATCTGTATTAAGCTTGTATGTGTGTATGTGTTTGAAGTATAATAAGGGATAGATTTGGTTTTTTGTTAGAAAGCTAGTTTAATTGAAATAGGTCTTAAGTTTTTGTTTGACTAAAATTGATTTAGCCGTTTTGAAAATAAGTATTTTTTTTACGTTCATAACTGTAAGTTTGAATTAGGTTGATGAAAAATTGAAAAGTTTATTGCAAAATTGTAATATTCGGTTATTTCTAAATAGCAGATACCCCTAAAGTCAAGTTATATTAAAATAACAGAGGCTATTGGGGCAGTATAGGCCAATGATTTATAGCATACTTAGTGCAGAAAACATCCCTATTGTATTTTAATCACTTGGTTATCGCGTAATTTGACAGAACATAGAAGTAATTATCACATCTTGTTCATTATGGATTCAGACCAGGTTTTCTTGATGAATGACGTTTTTTTTATGCGTCATACACATATTCTTACCGACTTAAGAACCATTTAGGTATGTACCTATATGGTTCTTAAGTTAAGTAATTTCCTTGAAGTATATAGGATGATTTTTTACATACTAATAAAAAAAAGTTATTTTGTGTAATATAAAGGAACCACGAGTAGGAGACTCGTGGCTTCTTTATACTACACAAAATAACTTTGTAAAATCAGATTTGAAAAATATTTAATAAATTAACCTTTAATCACCTACCACTAGTTTTTGAGTTATGACCTTAACCAGGTACAGACTATTTTACTGCAGTGTTAAAGTTTAAGTTTTAGTGTGAGGTTTAACCCCTCAACCTGACAAAGAAACATCGATTTTATTTATTGTCAACTTGAGGGCCTAAACCTCACACTAAAACTTAAATTTAAACTTTAACACTCCAGTAAAATAGTACCTGGTTAAGGTCAACTTCATAAAACTAGTGGTAGGTGATTAAAGGTTTTTAAGTTAAACTTTTATGGTAAACTAGCTTTCGCCCGCGGCTCCGCCCGCGTGGATGTCGGTTAGCGCGATAAAAACTATCCTATGTCCTTCCCCGAGACTCAAACTATCTCCATACCAAATTTCATCTAAATCGGTTCAGCGGTTTGAGCGTGAAAGCGTAACAGACAGACAGACAGACAGACAGAGTTACTTTCACATTTATAATATTAGTATGGATGGTTGTGTGACAAAAGTAGGTGGTGAAGGGTTAATTTGTATTTTTTATTTTAATTATATTAACTAGCTGATCCGCGCAACTTCGTGTGCGTAAATTTTTCCCGGTTTTGCAACATTTTTCATTGCGGCTCCGTTCCTATAGGTCGTAGCGTGATGTTATAATGCCTATAGCTTTCCTCGATAAATTGGCTATCCAGCAGTAAAATATTTTTCAATTCGGACCCGTAGTTCCTGAGATTATTGCGTTCAAACAAACAAACTCTTCAGCTTTATAATATTAGTATTAGTATAGATTATAAAAATCTAATACACGCAATGCACTTATTGTTCTTGACGATGCAACGTCACAGATCACGCATAGGTATCATGTATTTCTGGTTGACACAATACTAACCCCCGTATTTATAAACGAGTAATAGCAGTTACTTAAGTAAAAGTAATTACTTAAGTAACAGTTTCTATTTTATAGTCAAGAAAATGAGTGAAGTAAGAAACGTCAAACGTTAGAATACTTAGCCAAGCAATAGTCACCGATATCGTTACTTGAGTAATAGCTTTAATTAAGAATTTTATGGAGAGGTTATTTTTCTTAACAGATATTTTAAAAATATGTAAGGTTTGGAAAATAAAAACAATTTATTTGGCGCTATGCCAGCCAGTGGGTAAATAATACAATAATAATAATAATATAACATTTATTTTAGTCATCTTTGGCCCACAGAAATCTATACCTTGCCGACTAACATACTTGTCAGTATAATACAATAGTGAAGTGCTAGTAAAAGTAAATACAACTTAAAACCACTTTATATTAAAACTATATCAGTAGGTACGCTTCACTCCCTCATAAGTACCATGCGTCGCGACTCCAGAATCTGCACCCTCGTCTTGTAGCGGAACTTCTGGTACGTGCCGGCGCGAGATATACACCGGCGTGTTCACAGAGTTCCCTTAGCTTAGCCGCAGCGGTTCTTGATGGTTGGCTGTCGGCGCTTCTTTCCTTGCACCGTTACAAAACCATCTTTTGTATCTTCTTTATCTCTGTTCGTTGTACTATCCGGGTAATGCTTGAAAGGGGGCTTCTAGCTACACTGACAAAATCTATTGATTGTGGTACTTGAGATTTCACCGGGACAAGCAATGCAGTCGACACAACGGGGTGGCTGACCCCGGCCTTAGGCTTGCGGGCTTTCAACCATTATAAAATACACCGGTGCCCGTATTTAACCAACAAAACTTCCTTTAAATAAAACAGTAAAACACAGGTGATGTCTTCAGTGATTAACATTTCATTTCAAATAAATTATTTAAAATATTGTTATAACAATAACTTTTATAATTAATTATCTCTCTTAAATTCGAGAATCTATAAATCAATAAATAATAATTAATATTAGTGACATTTCTAGGGCGACGTCAAGCGAGTTTTATGACGCTAAATTAAAAATAAGTTCTTCAAAAATACTTTATATACGTGTGACGGACAATTTCATTTGGTAGCATTACTATTCTATTATGTTGCATTTCGTTACATTCAGAAAACTAAAATTGAAGAATATCGATAAAATCTAAATTTGGTCTGATTAATTTCTGTATTATTAATTTTTAAAGTTTTAAAATTTTTAGCTATTTTAGTTTGTCGTAATATATTTTTGGCTCTCTATTTTGCAACTTTAATAAAATCTTGTATAAGTAAAGGAACGTTTTTCGCGGCTCACCGGTTACTAAGCAATAAGTAATACTTGGTTACTTTGCTCAAGTAAGTAACGAATATTTCTCGTCTATAAAATAGGTTTTTCTAAGTAATTACTTTAAGAACTAGCCGTGTCTCAATGAAGTAATGGCTAAGTAATAAGTAATTACTCGTTTATAAATACGGGTGTAAGACTCAAACAATATTTGTTATTTAGTTCTTGTGAGTTCAGTAGATATTATATTATTTACTAGCTGACTTGCGCAACTTCGTAAACGTCAATTTTCCCCGTTTTTTTCAACATTTTTCATTGCTACTCCCCTCCTATTGGTCATAGCGTGATGTTATATAGCCTATAGAGTTTGTTTGTTTGAACGCAATAATCTCAGGAACTACTGGTTCGAATTGAAAAATTCTTTAACTGTTGGATAGCCCATTTATCGAGGAAGGCTATATGCTATATAACATCACGTTACGACTAATAGGAGCGAAGCAGCAATGAATAATGTTGCAAAAACGGGTAAAATTAACGCATATGAAGTTGCGCGGGTGAACTAGTATCCTATAAGATGACCAGAAAACGGAGTTATGCCTTAAAAAACATGTCTGGTTCAATTGGAGCAAAACAGACTAATTGTGACTACACGGCTTCGGGTCATATAACTGTACTAATTGTTCTCTAATGATAGTTACATCGTTACATCACGGCTTGTGTAGGTTGACATATCGTTCTTAAGTAAGGGAATATTGCGTAATAGAGACGGACGGATTAATTGATTCTGAGGACATATTATCTACTGTGTAGACAAATTTCAAAGTTCAGTTTGGAAATCGAATTCACGAAGTTTTAGCCGACACTGGTGAATTAGATACAAAGGCTTTTGCTAAAAGCTTTTGAAACATTATTTACCTACAATTCTCAGTTGGAAGAGTCGTGTAAAAATTAAGAAAGTGTTATTTATATTTATTATATTTTTACTTAAAAAATAAACAATTAATTCAAACTTAAATTAAGTCAACACATTTTTAAAGCTATATTGAAAACAATGATATTTAAAAATTATAAAGGTAGGTGCTTACTGCTAGCTTGCATTTAAAAGGTGAATAATAAATAAGTCTTTGACTCATGCCAAAAAGCAGTTATAATTTAAAAAAATTGAAGAGTTGTGAAAATTACTGCCTTTGTGACGCGGTGGGAGTGTGTCCGACTGCTACGCAAGAGGCCGTGGGTTCGATTCCCACACGGTACACCACTTTGTGTGATCCACAAATTGTTGTTCCGAGTCTGGGTGTTCTTTGTGTCCGTGACTTGTATGTTTGTAAAGTCCCCCGCAACACAGGGCTTGTACCATACTGCGAGAGTCGTCCTTTATAATAAAAAAGATTGACCTAATTTTTACAGCTCCGCGTTTAACATGTAAAAAATAGTAAAAATACTTGTTGTTATACTAAATACTTCACCATGGCAGAAATTAGCCTTTAAATAGGCCAGATTGCCATAAAATAATCATTGTTATCGTATCATAAGAAAACGATCATTGTTATTGTTTATATTACTGAATCCATACACAACGGTACTGGATAATAATATCATTTTGATTTATGAGCTTGTGTAACGATTGCTTGCCTTGCAATATGGCCCTGATAAACAACAACTTTATGCGTTTTCCTTTACGCCTTCAAGACTTTAAATACAGTTTTTATAACTAAGATAAAAACTGTATTTAAAGTCTGGAAGGAGGAAGGATATCGATAGAGTATGTGGGGGACTCGACTGACTAAATCGGCACCTAGTATGTAATTTTAGTTTAAATTATTGCACTGTCTGTGCCAAAAGCTGTAGTAAAATATATTTTAGATTGAATACGGAAAAATATTGATTTTTAATACGGTATGTTGAAAACGGAGGTAAGTTTTGGGTAGAAATCGGAATTTATATTCAAGGATTGGATATGTGGGTTGAGATAGGAAGCACCCTTTTCTTATCTTACATATAAGACGTTACTTAGTTCTTTTCTCTGCCCCCCATATTAATAGTATAACAAATTCATTGAGGTAAATAGGTGCTATAGTACATATTATCTCGATGAACCAAACATGTTAAAAATAAAAGTCAAAGAAAGCAACGGAAACATGTTTAGGAAGCACAAATTGCAGACGTTTCTTGATGACGTCTTCTAAACCACGGTCGCTTGTGTTAATCGTTTCTTGTTTGTATCTAGCATGCAGTGTATCAAATATAGTTTTGTCCTTTTTACTGTTCAGATTTCTACTTAAGTTACCTACCAAGTGTTACATAGAAAACGTTAATTTTACTAAAACTTAGATACACCAAATTTGATGTAAGTTTTGCGATTACGCGGATAGCGAACGTCAAATCCTTCTATCTATAATAGCATCATTCTGTTATAGGCTTACTGAAGGAAATACTAGAAATCAAAGAAAAATACTCTACAGTATTTTTTATTTTATTTGTTTTTTTTTTTGGAAAACTCACAGTTAACATGTTTAACAAACAAACGATAAAATTACACTGTGCACTAGTTAGCTTTACGTTAACGTGATCAACACATTTAAGACGTTTGGTGAGTGGATTGGCCCGCTCCAAGCTACTAATAAGAGAGCCAAACGCGGTAAACGTTCCGATAGCGTTAACGTAAAACTAACTAGCACTAGGCACACTGTAATATAAAATAAGGCAAAAAAAGTCCTCACGTATAAAGTAGTACATGTACTAAGCTATACTTTACAATTAGAATACGTGACTTATGATGGTCGTAATCGAACTGTGATGGAAAAATCTGAGACAAGAACGTAAACACGATTGTATTATCTGAAAACTAAGGAAATTTCCACAACTCGATATCGAAAGCGAACGGAGTCACTTTACTTCTATTACTTAGAATTGTTGTCTTGGAAAAAACGTTCATTGATTGCCTTCCACAAGATTTGATAACCAAATAGAATTTTAATAAGTTGGTAGTCAGTGTTTTTTAATCTATACTAATATTATAAAGCTGAAGAGTTTGTTAGTTTGTTTGAAAGCGGTAATCTCAGGAACTACTGATCCGAATTGAAAAATTCTTTCACTGTTAGATAGCCCATTTATCGAGGAAGTCTATAGGCTATATAAAATCACGCTACGACCAACATGAGCGGAGCAGCAATGAAAAATGTTGCAAAAACGGGAAAAATTTACGCATACGAAGTTGCGCGGGACAGCTAGTCTATACTAATATTATTAAGCTGAACGGTTTGTTTGTTTGTTTGAACGCGGTAATTTCAGAAACTACTGATCCGAATCGAAAAATTATTTCACTGTTGGATAGCCCATTTATCGAGGAAGGCTATAGTCTACATAACATCACGCTACGACCAACAGGAGCGGATACGCAATGAGAAATGTTGCAAAAACGGGGAAAATTTACGCAGACGAAGTTGCGCGGAACAGCTAGTGTTAAATATATCTTACGATTGTTTTATCAGACATTATGTATTACTATATCGTAACTGTAGGCCTACTGTCTTTCTTAAAAACGAAATTCATGAATTTTAGTTTACTACATTTTTTTAAGTTTACGGAGACTATCCTAATTTATTTTTGAATAAGCACAAGAAGTTCGAACCCATGGACAATTTTCTGGAACAAGTAGATTCAATTGACGTTCCTGGATCTGTATATTACCACCTCATTTTTGATCGAAACTTCATATTCATGGAATTAGAGTAGGCCTCCTGCTACGTGATTCTAAACACGTGTAGTCTTTAACACGAACGACCTCGACCTTGGTTCAAAATAGTTGTAAGTAACACTTGTATCTAGTAATAACAAATTATACCATAACGATGACATAAGTAAACAAATTACTATTTATCAGTGTGTTACGTGATATGACCTCCCTTATTAAGAGAACTTGGCCAATATGAATATTAATACCACGAGTATGTATTACACGATCTTATAATAGTAAGAACATGATGATAAGGCGTGCCTTTGTTAGTTTTAATCGTGCTAGGGAATCAAAAACATGTTATGTATAGGCTAAATTAACGATAAAGCGTATAAGGCAGTCTTGAATAGTTTAATCTCGGTTAATTCATAATGATGATTGCTATATTTCTTGTTTACGACAAGTTCTTTCAAAATTATACTATAACAAGCTAATGTCAAAAAGCAGATTTCTAAAAAACGTCTCTATCTTGTCTGCTGTCTTTGCTTTTCAATCTATTTTGAAAATAGAAAAGAATAATATATTCGATCGTTATAATACGGTTATTAACGTATCTATACTATCTATACTTCTACATCTATCTCTCTATCTATACTTAATATTATAAAGAGGAAAGATTTTATTGTTTGTTTGTATTAAATAGGCTCCGAAACTACTGGACGGATTCGAAAAAATCGTTCATCGTTGTGAAGCTACACTAACCCCGGGTGACATAGGCTATATTTTTATCCCTGTATTCCCACGGGAAGGGGAACTGCGCGGGTGAAACCGCGAGGCGTCCGCTAGTTATGAATAAGTGTCGTGCCAAGCTCTAAAAATTAGAGTACCATTTAGCGTTGCAATAGGCGTATAAATAAAAATAAATAAAAATAGGTATTATGAGAAATATTACTTAAGTTCTTTTCTTTTTCTTTTAAAAAGACGACTCCCGCAGTAGGTTATAAGCCCTGTGTCGCGGGGGACTTTATAAACATACAAGTCACGGACACAAAGTACACCCAGAGTTGGGACAACAATTTTTGGATCACACAAAGTGGTGTCCCGTGTGGGAATCGAACTCACGACCTCTTGCGTAGCAGTCGGACACACTCCCACCGCGCCACAGAGGCAGTCAGTTAATTTTCTGTCTATAAAAGGTGTTAGTAATAATACTTATTGTCTATTATAAACCACTGTTGAAAATTGAAATTCTGTTTCGTTTTTAGCGCGTTTTTACACGGCTGCCTCAAAAAAGGCGTGTAATGTTTCATGGTTCAAATTTATATTTTTTTATTCTACTAAGTATAACTTCTAAACACTGTAACGGTTTTAGACGAGTAGAGTCTTGGCAGACTTGTTAAATGATTCAGCTGAACGTAGGCTAGATTACTAAAAAAAACAATGATGGTTGATGCGAAAAAAAAAGATTAATTGGTAACCAATTTTTTGTTCCGTGTTTTTAAATTTTTTTAATGTTCTTGTTCCTTAGATGAACCAGGTGACGCATTTCCTTGATGGTTCAAATATCTACGGATCGAACAGTCGAGATGCGGCGGCATTGAGGGAGAAGACTGGTGGTCTACTGAAGACTTCCATCATTGAGGATGAAGAGCATCTGCCTATAGCGACAAACCCTAAAGACAAGTGCCTTGTAAACAGCGATTCTGCTACTTGTTTCAACGCTGGTAAGTGCAAGTCCATAGTCTGCTAAGTTGTAGTAAATTGAATAATTAAATAAGTTTTTAATGGACGTGACAACGTCTTATAAATCGATGACCGGCTGCAGTCACGAAAAAGTGTGACGCCGCTCACGTCGCGTTCCTATTGCGCCCGGGTCCACTAAAGCTGTCACAGGCATGGTTGTTTGTTACAATATCATTAATGTTTCGGCAATTACAGCGACATGTGATACAACTGGAAATAAAAAAAATTGTAATAAAAACAAAGGTGTCACAGGCATGGTCGATTATTCAATCTCATCCATGTTTTCTTATGACGTTATCACGTAAAATTATCTTCCGTAAACAGTCGGTTTACTGACGATAATTTTACAGACAATCATTTTTTTCGTACTCGTAAATCATTTCATACATATACGTCAGTATAAGCTTCTAGCTAGGTATGGAACATTCGATATGCTTAGGTAGGTATGTCTAATTGATGGTACCGACTAAATATCCAGCGTTTATGCATTCGCGATCAAATAAACACACTCTTCAGCTTAATTATACAGGGTGCAATCAAAACGGTATGCTACGTTTACACGCTTGCGAAGGCTTGGCAAACGTCCACAAGCTCCACTAAGTCGTTACAAACGCTTGGATGACATTTACGCGCTTGCGAGTGTATTAATTAGTGTGTTCCGGACAGGCATACTGTGCAGACAAACATGGCAGACGTGGGCATTGAAGGTGTGTCGACTATTGCGTTTGGTTGGCTTGACATATTTTAATTCAAAATATATAAAAACACCCATTCGGGGTGAGCTCGTGAGAGACTTTAAACACGCGCCAACGTGTAAATACCCTTGCCGAAAGCTTCTTTTGATTTTGATCTGTGTTCAAAAACCGACTTAAGCCCGGATCGGTGACATGCTCACGCAAAGACTCTGTTCATACGCTTGTGTTTGTGGAGACTTGTCGAGACATGCCAAGCATGTAAACGTAACACTACTTTGTATTATGGAGTTTAAGAAACACATAATTAACTACCTATATGTTAGGAGCATGGCTTACCTTAGATGGGCCTGTGTGAGTCCCTCGCACTTTGCAATTGACTCATCAGTGCAGGCGCGGATTCAGTAATTTGTTCTGAGGGAGCAACATTTGACTTAACCGGTCAAGTGTGAGTCACTAGTATGGCGGGCGGAGGGTCCATTTGATTCAACACCGGTACACCATATTCATCACCAACGAGGCGGGGCGGGGGGGGGGGGCAATGTTCTCAAACTCCCCAATAAAGTCAGTCAGTTAAGTCTGTGGGTCAATTGACCATATTGCTCCCCCTTGTATCCGCGCCTGCATCAATTTCAGTCACGGTTTGGCACATTTGTTGATAAATTCTTAAACACGTCAAATTGTGAACGAACGTATTTGTTTACAGTATTTTAAGCGTAGGTACTACTGCCCGATAGTTTTTTATAGTAGTCACCCAATAATAGATAGAAGTACATAGATTGAGTTCCATCCAACGAAACATACAAACAAAAGGATATAGTAACTTTGTATACACATGTTTTCACGGAGATTGTTATATATTTACAAAACAAACCATTGTGAGTTTATTATTGTTATAAATTGTATCTCACGTAGAAGATTTGTTCACTGATAACGTTACTGATAAGGAGATCAAGTTATTTAATTTTGCATTATTTAAATGTTGTCATCCGATAAGATAAAACAATAGGTTTTTAACTATACCTACCAACTTACTTATACTTACCTACTTTTACCCGACTGTAATGAAGGGTTATGTTTTTCGCGCGTATCTTGTATGTATGTATGTATGTAATATTCTTTATGAACAGATTTATACAATTAAGACGTCGTTAGATTCGTCTTGATTGGTCAAGTGGTCTTAGTTATGTGATGTTTGAAAAAAACAAACATGGCGGCTGTGAGATGTCAAAATAAAAAGGTGTGAAATAAAAGTTGTTTTGAATACTGCATTTTGGGTATCAAATTAAAGGGCTCATCTTCATATATATTTATATTTTTCATTGAGAATTTATACAACAATAACAGCAAAATAATTTTAGCATTTGTTCTTTTTTTACTTACTCAATTTTGTTTAAGGGTAATTCACAGCTATTTGTTTCTCAAAATAAATAAACTCTGCTTAAAACAATTAATTATGCATTAAAATATTACAATTATTTCAAGACAAATGCGTAAATATAACCAATTCAAATGATTAGTCAGTATTTACAAACATGATAGTTGGACTTTAAAACTGGGTTGTTATTAATAAGCGGTTTCTATTGCACACTGTTTGCAATTAAGCTAATTGGAATATCAAATTGATTATGTGAACAGTAATTCGAGAACAACAACATTCAAATTCAAAGTACAATAATTGCAAATTATTGCAATGCTAGCTGCTCCGGCGAACTTCGTACCGCCCCATTATTTTTTAAGAACCTTCTACAGAGTATTAGAAAACGAATTAAAAAATAATAAATTGATTCGGTAAACTCGTTCTTTAGTTATCTCGTGACCAAGGGAAATAGGTATTCATTTTTAAATTTTAACTAGCGGCCCGCTCCGGCTTCGCACGGGTATAAAATATATGGATGTTATTATACATATAAACCTTCCTCTTCAATCACTCTATCTATTAAAATAACCGCATTAAAATCCGTTGCGTGCGTAGTTTTAAAGATTCAAGCATACATAGGGATATAGGGACAGAGAAAGCGACTTTGTTTTATACTATGTAGTGATATACAATATACATAACATTATGGATGCATAATGTTATGTATATTGTATATCGCTTGCATGCCTGCATGTACCTTAAGAATATTTCGACCTATCCGAAGAACAAAGTTAGGTAAATTTGTAAAATCTCTACTTTAAAGGAGAGCAATTAGAAGTTTGATTTCCACCAAATTTGCTGATATTTTTCCGCGCAAGAACATTGTTAATAATATTGTGATAAGCGCACGGAAAAAAAAGCAAATTTTGTGAAAATCAAACGTCATAAAATGGTTACTTTGTTCTTCGGATACGTCGATTTATTGTAAACTAGCTGCTCACATCGGCTTTGCACGCGTACTTATCTACTGAAAAAATAAGACTAAATCTTCCTTTTACAGTAGGTACGAGCATGCGGTGAAATAAAGTAGCATTTCTTACATTACCTACATTCCGAATATATGTAAGCATATATTCGGAAATGGATATTAATTTATAAATCTATGTACTTATAGACAAGCTGTGTCCGTGACTTCGTCCGTGTGAAGTTGCAGTGCTGCTATCTCCCTATAAACGTTAGCGTGATGACAAAAAGCTTAGCCCCAAGTTACTCCTTAAATTCACAGCTGTTTGACAGTTAAAGCCCCATTAAAATCCGTCCAGCCGTTTGGGAGATTAGCTGAAACAAACGTTTCGGCTAATCTCCAAAACGATTTTAATGGCAGACAGATACAGACAGACCGACAGAAAGACAAAAAACTTAGTTTTTGTTATACACAATTTCATATGCATTTAGTAAAAGAACCGTCATTTTGACATTACAAACAGACACTTCAATTTTATTTATTTGTAGAATTTGCGTACTACTCGTATTAAGTAGTAAATGTCATAAAAATAATGTTATGTAAATGTAATCTGCAAAATAACACCTACTTTACTTTTGACCTAGTTATGAATGACGTTATATTTATAAGTACATTATAAAAAACATAATGCGCACTAGGAAGTAACTGAGGTGACCTTACAATATAGGTACCTACGTAGGTACATATACTCCAATAAACAAATATATTAGTGTAATAATATTATTGAAGAAAGTTTTGTTCTGTTTTGTTGCATGAGGACAGTTTAATTATATAGCTTACGGAACTAGAAACAGTTCAAGTGATACTCGAATACGAATATTACCTATGTAATTAACTAACCTTGTCTTTTTTCTTTATTTATTGTTTTACTATCTTTCGTGGGGGTCGGTTTTCGTGATAAAAAGTATCCTACGTAATAATTATGAAAATATATATTACAGGTCTTAATCGCGTGAGTTAAGGGAATCTATACTTAAATTATAAAACTGAAGACTGTGTTTGTTAGTTTGAACGCGTTAATCTCAGGAACTACAGGTCCGAATTGAAAAATTCTTTCACTGTTGAATAAGCCCTTTTATCGAGGAAGGCTAGGCTATATAACATCACGCTACGACCAATAGGAGCGGAGCAGCAATGAGAAATGTTGCAAAAACGGGGAAAGTTTACGCGGACGAAGTTGCACGGGGCAGCTAGTTTAAAGATAAAATACCTTGTGTATTGCAACGGCCGTGGTCACGGGACCACGGCCCGTAATATTTATATTTTCAGTGTACAAATCGCGAAAGTATACCTAAGTAATAATAATAATAATAATATTTTGAGACTACTCACACAATTAAGCAGAGCTTATACTATGGAAACCAGACAACTGATAAACATACTTATATATTTTGAAACACATACATATTATAGATGAATAACACCCAGACACATAATAAACCACCAAGCCCATCACACAAAATCTTATCCTGGGTGGGGATCGAACACACGACCTCCGGCTTAGCAGTCAGGGTCACTAACCACTAGATCAACCGGCCAGTCTATATGTACGTGTATATCCTTCCCCAGGATATCATCTATCTCAACAAACAGACAGACTGATTCGGACACACTTTCACATTTATAATGTAAACAATTTTTAGATATCCTATGTTCTTTGACCAGGTGACGCCCGTGCCAACTTGCATCCATGGCTGACGAGCATGTATGCTCTATGGGTTAGGGAACACAACCGCGTGGCTCGTAGCCTAGCTGCCCTGAACCCTGAGTGGAACTCTGACAGACTGTACCATGAAGCCAGAAGAATCGTGATCGCTGAAATGCAGCATATTACTTACAAGAACTGGATCCCTGCGCTAACTGGTGAGAATGATAATTTCTTCGTTTTAGCTGACTGCGTTAGAAGGACGACAATGTTCTTCGAACGTACTTAAGTATGCATGTATGTCTATTCCTTGATTACTGTTAAAAATCAATGAAGGAAACATCCTTGTTACCTTGAACAAAATAATCGAAGACATACATTAATCTGCACTGGGTTCGCGTGTGGAATTATTTCTGCACTCTCTCAGAGAAAAAACCTATGCATTGTCCTCTGCCCAGAGGGAACGTTAAAAGGCTAAGGCGCTATTCATTAATTACGAAAGATTTTGGCCAGTTTTTGACCCCCTCCCTCCATAGGGGAGGGAGGGGGTCAAAAACTAGCTTAACGTAACGTATTTTTTCTTACGCTAAACTACTTTAACGTAAGAAAAAATAAGAATCAGCCGACCCCCTCCTTCTCTGGTAGTACCCTGTTTAGTATTTATTACGGAAGAATACGAAAGAAAAATAAATATACATACAATTATCTCGTTTTTATTTTAATTTTTTAAAGGAACGTTTTTTGTAATACATAATTGAATTTGGTTTTATTTAAAATATTTTTTTCTCTTTCCGTAAACCGCGGATTTCCGGAATCTTAACTTTGCGCATTTTTGTGATCTTACATAAAAACTGTCAAGACCCAACCACTTGTAAGAAAAATTAAGACGTGGTCGACCCCCTCACCCCGTAAATCGTCTTACGTAATAAATGAATGGTGCCTAATAAATAATTGTTTTTTCTAGGTAAATCATTCGACCAGTTATACGAAAGCTATGATAGCGGTTTCAACTCTGATGTGGACCCAACGATTACAAACTCTTTCGCGACGGCCGCCTTCCATTTTGTCAACAGTCTATTGGACCAAGACGTAGAAATGATGAATGAGAGAAACTTGGTGACGTCACACCGCCTTAGAGAAAACTACTACAAACCGGAAATCGTATCGCAGAAGCGAGGATTGGAGAAAATCTTAAGAGGAATGATCAGTCAGAAGAGTCAGGGATTGGACTTGAACTACGATGATGATGTAAGTTTTTGTTTTTATACGACTCTATCGAATATGTAGGTCGTTGCAAAACATCTATGCGTGAAGAATTGTTACAATTGTCTGACTAGCTGACCCGTGTAACTTCGTATGCGTCAATTTTCCCGTATTCGCAACATTCTTCATTGCTGCTCCGCTCCTATTAGTCGTAGCGTCATGTTATATCGCCTATAGCCTTCCTCGATAAAGGGGCTATCCAATAGTAGTACTTTCTGAGATTATTGCGTTCAAACAAACAAACTATTCAGTTTTATAATATTAGATGTATGGGCCTGATTGTTAGCCAAACTTCTGCAGTTAAGTCATTGCGCAAGCGTTTAAAACTAGGTTTTGACTATAATTGTATATTGAGCAAGAAACTTGAGTGATAAGTCAATATATTTTTATGCTGAAGTGTGAAGATTATTGAATAGCTTAGTCAATATGCGAATAGAATGTATGACATTTTTTATACATATACCTATTTATATTTAACCTTTGTTAAAAGTATTATCATCATTCCGTCATGCTTATTTAATTTTCTAACTTTAGAGCTAATATTTTGAATAGGTAGGTAGGTACTTGGTAATTTTAAAGTACATAAGAGACGTACTAGGAGGTATTTTGCCGTTAACACAAAGGGTTAATATTTACTACAGACAATTGAACGTGCATTTTCTATACATGAATGTACCGAATAATATTTACTTATTATTAAATGTAAATACCAAGTGCCTTGAAGTGTAGTAATAGGTTTTGCAATTATTTATTTAAGTAGGTATTATTTATAACAGGTTAAAGTATGAAATTGCCGATTGGAACTGAAAAATTAAATCTTTTTATTTTTTAGTATAATATATATTTATTTATTCAAAGTATTTACCCTCGTTGTCTATACATTTCTGCATTCTAATTGGAAGATAAATAAAACCCTTGCGATATAAATTTAGGGATCTGGACTCCATAAATTGTGTGAAGGCATTTTGTACTGCTTTTTGGGAAGAGAGTTTTTTCCATGCAAAAATTTTCAAATCGCGGAAGAAATGGTAGTCGATTGGGGCGAGGTTCAGGGAGTAAGGAGGATGACTGAATATTGAAGGTTTCTCACTGCAGGTCTTGAAGGGTTTAAACTGTTTCTCGAGCACTGCGTTATCATAGAGCAATAATGAAGATTGATTAGTCGGGGCTGTTTTGCTGCGTATTTCGCCTTTATTGTTCGGAGTTCTGCACAGTAAACATCTGCTGTTATTTCTCGACGGGATTTGAGTAAGCCAAAGTGAATTACACCAAATAGTTTCCATCACCGTTCTCTAGGTAATCGTTGCTTTAAGGCACTGTTCGGGCATTTGACCTGGGATCAGCAATTGTGTTTTTTTACTTTTCCTCACGTCACAATTCGTTCCCAAATCGCTTTATTTCTGTACTTCAAGCTTCAATCCGCGCTGCTCTATGCAGAACAGTCAAATCATGACGCACCCATTTCCAAGTTTTTTCATGTTAAAATGGGTCAATAATGTAGGCAAGGTAACGTTAAACTATGCCGCTAATTCCTGGGTAGCTTGAGTCGCATCGGTCGATCCACCATCTCCTTTAATTCAGCGTTATTCATCTATAATATGTATGTATTTAGAAATATATAAGTATGTTTATCAGTTGTCTGGTTTCCATAATACAAGCACTGCTTAGTTTGGGATCAGATAGCGTTGTGTGAGTTGTCCCAAGATATTATGTTATTATTATTATTATTATCTGTGTTGCGGTTCCATGAGGTTAGTTCTTCAAGTCGAAATTTCCATTACGAAAGCGTTTAAACCAAAAACGCATGTTGTGTTCATTAGCAGTCTCCTCTCGAAACGCAGCAATGATATTGCGAGTCATTTCTGCCGCGTTAGCTCAGCGTCGGAGCTTCGAATTAAAAAAATACTCGGATTTTCGAAGTAGTACGTATTCATCCATCTTTTCCATAGACTTAGGATATATTATCTTTCCCGTCTAAGATGAATAAAAAAAACAATTAAAGTTCGAAATTCGAACGTAGCATATTTTTTTAAAAGAAAAACCTCATAGTTATCATGTGAAAAAAATGTCGCACCATGAAGTTTAATGTCAATTCAAAGT
This sequence comes from Herminia tarsipennalis, assembly GCA_945859575.2. Taxonomy (NCBI): domain Eukaryota; kingdom Metazoa; phylum Arthropoda; class Insecta; order Lepidoptera; family Erebidae; genus Herminia; species Herminia tarsipennalis. Next base: position 15,555,371 of record OX243835.2, read on the forward strand.
ACCTATCCAAAGGTATTATAATAGGTATCTATTATTTACTATAATCCCTTTATGGTAAGGTAGAAACTAAAAACGTACAAGTTTAAAAATAGGTACGGTTAACACAATAAATCGCTTATAATTTTTTTTTAAATGTAAATGACATCTATCTAATTAGCAATCTTAATGTATTGTTTGACAAAATTACGTTATCGTCTAAAATTATGTTGTGAGTTTGTAGTATCTGTCATTTCTGCATAATATTGAAAATAAAAATCGATCCACGTGAATTTAACGAATACTAACTTCCTTGGCGTGGGGCAAATGTTCATTGAAAAAAAAAATACCAACTGAACGATTACTTAGCAGCGCAGCGTTACGAGTCTTATCAAGTGTTTTTTCGTGCAAACCTTGAACAATGGCTGTATCTACTCATTATTATAGCTACCTACTATAGCACCTACCAGGGTACCCGCGGATTATCAGAGTGTTAAATTGAACGTGCCTATATTTGTAAGTATACAGATGTCTACACGATGTTTGAAAATTTCATTGGATTTTGATTAAAATATCTGGGACAATCCTGAAAGCGTTATCTATCAAATACCTTTCAGAAATCAAACTTTAAAAATATTACACTCCTTCTTGCGCAGTCGGGTAAAAACTCTGAGAACAATAAAAGCAAAGAAGAGAAAATATAATTTTCTCAGTCTCAATGTTACAAGTTCCTCTCATTTTGTCAACTGTTTTTAGATGCCTGTGGGTCTATTAAGTTGGTAATATAATATTAACTACTTACCAACTTTTGTTAAATAGTTCAATGATAGACGAAGTGCCTGTACACGAGTCTAAGTATAATTGTATAAAAAAAAATCGTCAACATGGATCACGTCCGTAGCCAAATCAACATAATAAACAGATACATTTCTTTAAGAAGAAGATATAGTTGGAGTTTTAAATGTTGATCTCCAAGTGTTTATAATAATAAAAACAATGTAACACTGCAAGAAACATTCAATGAATTGTACATAAGCTTTTGGTGCTACTAGTATTTTTATAATTGATTTGTTTGTTGAAGACATTCAATTTAAACTAATTTATCTGCCATTGTCTTAAGTGTGTGCTCAGAAAACACATCGCAATGTTTATCTAGTGTAATTTGTTGACCCGTGTTAGTAGGCCATTATCATTGACATTGGCTGATAGAAATAATACGCATTTGTTACACATATTACAATATTATCCAATACTTGTTTTGCAGCTTACAGATTTCTAAAGAGAGTTATATTATTTAAGTATATTTTTTATCTCTTTTGTGCTGTTTATTTGTGATACTATATTTAAAAACCTACTTACAAGAGCAATGCAATATTACAAATTATTCTAACTCCTCAAATATTTTTCTAATCATAAGATGTCTACCTTATTCTGTTCAGAATTTTTGTAACTACGAGTATGTATGTGATAGGAGATATTTATGCTTAATTGGTGCTGAGTTGGTTTAAATATTTGCAAACGTGAAGCGATTTATGAAGCTCACTGTGTTTACCTTGTTCTCTTTAGATTTTTTGTAATATGTGATAGGAGATATTTATGCTTAGTTGGTGCTGAGTTGGTTTAAATATTTGCAAACGTGAAGCGACTTATGAAGCTCACTGTACGTATAATAATAAGCTTTTATGGAGTACCTAGTGCATAAGTATGTACCCAAGGGTATGCACTATACCTTTTTTAAAATGATCTTAAGGTTAAATGAAGTAGGACATTGGTGTTTGAAGTATAAATAAATTTAAATAGGTATATGTACTTAATCAACTTGAAGAAGGCAGACTGGTTGTAGTAAGTTATCAACATGTGTATGTATTTCTATAAATACCTTGACGCTATCAATGCAATGAATGCCTTGACTTGATTTATTATATAATTATGGAATAATATATTTAATATTTAAATTGCTCTAATGCTTTGTTCTAATATTTTGTTTAACTGCACTGGTGTGAAATTTTCACAAGTAACAAATAAGACCATGTTGCATAGATGCTAAAGTATAATCGACAGAGCTAATCGCAAGCAAGGTTAAGCAACGTGACCATTGTCTGTCGATTCATAGATTGGTGATCATATCCAAAAAATGTCACACCTCTGCGTGACCTGGAGAGGTCGTTAAGTGGTCGATCCTGCGCCCAATCTCTCTTCTGTCAGATTTCCGTACATCAGACTATGAGAGTGAGGGTATAGAGATTGCCCTTGTGTTTACGTATACACTTGCGCACTATAATATCTCTTGCATAGTTATAGTCTCTGATGAGATTTTCCGCTGTAACCGAAATGGGTTAGAAAACTATTATTAATAAGTATAATGTATTTTCCAGCTACGTCATCATTGGCTTGGTGGTCTGGATGTGTTGGCAGTGGATGTCCAACGTGGGCGCGACCATGGATTGCCTGGATACGCCCAGTATAGGACGCTGTGTGGGCTGCCAGCTACTACCACGTTCCAACATCTCGCTGATGTTATACCACAGGAGGTATGTATTTTGCCTAACCTTTTAATGTATCCAATTCTAGTAGGTACTTAAAATATTTCCTGGATCCAAACGTTTCCCCTTCACCGTCGGTTAGGTACCACTTACTCACTGCAGTCTTATCATTATAAAAAAAATCTGTTCTTTTCCAAGAATCTGCCTAGAGAAAGGATTAATCTTGTGCAGCAGTCGGATACATCCAAACTTACAATACAAACCTTATTTTTCAAAACATTAGTCTGAATAAGAACATTGATGAATAGAATTAAGCACTTCCTAGCTATTTATAATGGTTTATTGGGAGACAGCTTTCATGTATCATTAAATTTGTTTATGCCTACATTTTAGAACAAGGGGTCTTTTTCAAAAGTTATTTATCTCTTTTTAGCATGTTATTTCTAATAATGAATTTTCTTTTATAGACTGTGAACAAGCTATCCCAGTTGTATGAGCAGCCTGGTGATATTGACTTGGTGATCGGTCTGATGGCTGAGAGGCCACTGCCTGGCTCGCTCCTTGGAACTACCGCTACTTGCCTGATAAGTAAGTACTTAGTTAAACTTAGGTCTAGATAAACAAACAGAGTTACTACTGTAGTTTACAATTTTCGTATAGACTTCTAGAAATTTAAATTGACTCTTCTAGCAAATTCAATTATATTTATTTTGAAACCATGATTCGTAAATCTAAATGTGCTGTATTGCGTCACGATTGCCATAAAATCGTTTCAAATGGAGGCTAAATTCGACTTGGCCGGACATGTCTTGGTGCCGCAGTTGGTAACAGCTTAGGTACCCCTAAGGTCGCGGGTTCAAGTCCCGCCTGAGACGATTTTTTCCTCCATACATTTTAAAAATGTATTGGTAAAATTAGCATAAACTTGCTTTAAAAATTACAAAAAGTAATTATACTTAAATCACTATATTTTGGGTGGATATGTGGAAGGTCACAAAGGTCATCTCGAGTCAACTTCAAGCCTTACAGTACGATCAACGTATCTTGACCGGATTGAAGTTAGGTTTTTATCACTTTCGCGCATGTCATAGAGATGCGACCCTAAAATTACTTACAAAAACGATTAAGTAGTCGATTAAAAATACTAACAACATTTTAATTCAACAATATAAAAACACTATTTAAATGAGTTCAAAAAGTTTAAATTTAGAACAGTTACAGTAAATAATAAAGAAACTTTGAAAAACAATTTCTGTACCAAAATAATCACAAAAAAACATGAATTAGTAATACTAATTATGACAATGTAATGCGTAATCGCATCTCTAATTCTCTTGGTTTAGTTACCGCCCCCGCCCCCCGCTTCCTGTCACCATTTACTTCCAAAAAATGCATCTGCGCAACCACTTGTGCCTACTTCAGTCCGGCCTAGTTACGTTGATCGTACTGTAGACCGTAATCCCTAAGGAAAGCGTAAGGCGCAGACCTGGCGGCCGACGATCATCGCAGAGACGAAGAACATCGGGAAGACTTGGGAGCGATTTAAAGCTCAAGATCGAAGAGGATGTCGGTGCACTGTGGACTCCCTCTCATCGAGGGGTCACATGAAAATAAGTTAAAGTCAAGACTAAATGTAAAGTTCCTAGCTACTTCTCTGGAAAATTGCAAAGATTTAAATAGCCATATACTAGGGATAAACGGTCAAAAAAGATAGTAACTGACATATTACTTATTCTCTTTGCAGAAGAACAACTATGGCGTACAAAGCACGGCGATAGATACTTCTACTCGCACGCAGACGAAACTGGCAGCTTTAAGAAGAGGCAGCTCGCTGAACTGAAGCGCACTTCGCTGGCCCGACTACTCTGTGACAACGCTGGCTTCACTAAAATACAGCGGGATGTGTTCCAACCGCCTTCTGAATCGTAAGTTGAATTATTATTTTTAATCTACGACAAAAAGCCAGACAGACAGATACACAGACACACACTGATACACAAATTTAACTTATTACACCCCTTAATAAGTTTAATTTGTGTATCCGTGTGTGTCTGTGTATCTGTCTGTCTGGCGGTGTCTTCGCAGCGCCCAAATAAATGAACCGATTTAGACGCGGCTTTTTTTTATTAGAATGCTAGTTTTGTTAGTCGGGATGGATTTGTTTAATGAAAATATGTTCAGCCGTTTCGTTCATATAGAAGAAATACCTAACTAATGAATACCTGACTAAGACCTTATAAAGTAAAGTATACAGAGATTATAATTCATTAGATTAACTCACCAAACACACTGGTTGATGCCTATAAAATTAATATGTACTTAGGTAATATGTGATGATTTTTTACCCGACTGTAAAGAAGGGTTATGTTTTTCGCGGGTATCTTGTATGTATGTAAGTATGTATGTATGTAATATTCTTTATTACCTGATATCTCACAATCCACTGAACAGATTTATACGATTAAGACGTCGTTAGATTCGTCTTGATCGCCCAAGTATTCTTAGATATGTGACGTTTGAAAAAAACAAATATGGCGGCTGTGAGATGTCAAAATAAAGAGGTGTGAAAAAAAAAGTTGTTTCGAATACTGAAATATGGATATCAAATTATCTTAAGAATTTCAAAAAGGTATAACATGTTTATGACTGTAATACTAAAAAAGTTAGTTAGCAACCATTATTTTTTTTAATATTCAATACTTGATATTATCTGTGATAAAAGTTAGTTGTTACATCGGTTACATCCTATAACCACTAAAAAGTATTAAATAAAAAAATAAACTATAAAAATAAAAAACCCGCCTGCACAAAAAAGATGGAAACAAGATCCCCTACATAATTATATCATTTCATGCAGTCGGAGGCATTAATGAATCTCGATGAACTTAGTAAAGTGCCTCCGACTATATAATAAATATATTTATTTTCTCTTTCCGAAGATACAATTTGTTTAGTATATATAACATAGGAAATAGAGCATTTACACAATCTTTGAGAGAGCTGGAGTCTGAAAGATTTTCAGGTATAAAATGGCTCATGAATTTCTTCTCTTAGGCTTTACACTTGGAACTGCCGATTAACTTCTTTTTTTTTTAAACTGACTTGTTGACACTATCATTGATTTTTGAGAATTAAGTTTTGTGAAATAAAGATAAGTAGATATTTTATTTACAGTAACCCAATGGTATCTTGCGAGGAGATCAAGAAGGTAAACCTAGAAGCCTGGCAGGACCCAGCACTACGAGCCGACATTCTGACTCGCACCAACAATTGGATCAAGAATCAAGTGGGCAGCAACTCCACTAAGTAAACACTCATTAACATAAAAGTTGTACAAGTTAGGTCAAATGATATGTTGATTTTGGAATATAATTATTAAGGGGGAGTTGTAAAAATGGCGGCAAACTGACATGTCGCTATTTTTACAGCTCCGCGTGTAAAGTGTAAAACAGTGTAAAATATACTTGAAATACGTGATAACTGGACAAGAACGAGACTTTGTGATTGAAAGAAGAAAACTAGAAAGAAATTATACTTGAAACTGGCGTATGCACATAATGTGCGAGCCATAATCTCTACCGATTAATATTGGAGGGAAGAGGAAAAAAAAATAAGTAGTTTGAGTTTAGTAGGCTTATTATGGAATTAATTCGCTTTTAGATATTACTATTAAAATCAAAAGTGTTGTGTAGTACAATTCAATTATGAACTGTACTACATTTTGAAAGCTTATTTATACATAAGTATTAACTTATGCATAAATAAGCTGTCAAAATTGCAAATAAGAGGCTATCTGGCAGTCTAAATACAAAATCATTGTATACTTAATTATGGTACAATAATGTGCTCATGATAAACCTACTAAATATGAATGTCGTTAGTTTTAATGTGGTGCAGAAAGACTTAAGACTGTTCAATTTGTATATTAAGTCTTAAGCAATAAGCATCAGTTGATATAGACGAAAAACTGCTATTTTTCGATGATAATAAATAACTAGCCCGTATTCAATAAGGCATGAAGTATAACGACACGCTCTGTAGAAAATTCTATGGAATATAATTATGACGTCATAAGTTCCTATCGCCAAATCATTTTTTTTATAAGGTATTCTTTGACGATGATAAATTCAAAACTGTGTTAAATTATGAACAAATATTTATTTTCAGCGCATTTTAAGATCTACTTTTGCCCGATTAGTTTAAAATAATTTATTTTTAATGTTTTAAATTGGCCAATTTACTTTTAGTTGTAAAAAGTATGCAGTTATGAGACATACTAATTACAACTCTATTAGAATTGAATAAGAAAGATATTTATCTATCACCAGAAAAATACTTAGCAGTTCTTCGTCTATTGAATTGGCGTTAAATGTAGTCGAGCGATTCAGTATTTTGCTTGATTGTGTAGTGTTACAGAATATAGGTACAAAAGGCTGGCTCACCCACACATAGACGCGCACGTACACAGATCTCGGTCGAATGCCAATGAACGCAAGTTGAGATCGTCCATACGTGCGTGGATTTGTTGTTGACCGATCTTCTATACCTATGTACTTTGTGGTAGTGTGCTTACTTAGATATAGTCAAAACCACGTTCCTCGAAACTAAAATAATTTAGTCATACGATTCTAGTGTAAGCCATTAACGACCGGTCTCAATATCAGTTATCTACCTGCAAACTGTCAGTTAAATATCTAATTCTAGTAGTGAAACTGAGATTTGTGCGTTTCGAAAACCGTAATGGTTTTTATATCTATCGTAGGCGCGGATACAGATCTTTGTTCTGGGGGGTTCCCACTCACACTTAGTCGACTGAGTCAAATGTACCCCATTTGACTCAGTCGACTAAGTGTGAGTGGGAAAAGGTGCATTTGATTTAACACGGGTACACCACTCACCACCACCAGATCAAAATTCTCAAATTCCCCCCCAAAAAAGGTGATTTAGTCGAGTCTGGGGGGGGGGGGGTATTGCCCCTGTTGCCCTTCCTTGTATCCGCTCCTGGTCTATCGACGACACAAATGCTTACACTACACCTACGGTTGCAATTTTAATCAACAGTAATTATATAAGTGATTGAGACCGGCCGTAAGTCTTCTAATATAATGAGATTCCTGAAGACTAGTTTGGTAATTTATATTGTACCGTGTCGTACAGTGGCTGTGATAAGTGGTTCATCCACTAGCATTGAGAAAAGTCTCGAAAATGAGACGTGAGTTTATGATTCTTGTGATTCATATGTTAGAAAATCCGAGAACTAATTAAAATATCGAGCAAAACAATCAATTTTGATAAAATGAAGCATAGATAGTCTAGTGGTTAACAGGGGTTCATAACCCGTTCAGTATACTACCTACGAGAACCCCTAGTGGGTTATCATAACCATTTTGGGCCCACGATCGAACCCTTGGTCAATCGTTAAACTCCTGTTAAAAACAATTTTATAGGAAAAATTGTAAAGAAACTCCAGTTTGACCATTTGTTAGTGAGCTCGGGCCTTAGTAGTTGATCTGGAGGGATTAGCGAGATTGTTAGTAATGTGCGATCCACATTGCTAGTGCTAGCAACCTTTTTAAGAAAAGCAATCTCTTCATCTGTTATAGTTTGCTACTTTCTCAGCAGTCTTGTGTTCGGGTTCAAGCTTTTCTCCAATGAATTTTTATTTTAGTTTTTAAGTTTCTTTTATAATAGATTTAGCACTATGTTTGCACTGATTGTAAAATGGATACATTGTCATCCATCCCAAAGATTGGAATACAAGCGTTTTATGAATGTTCTGTTAATCTCCATCGATATTCCATATTTTTAAACAAATTTAACTTATTAATGATTTTATAGACTACTGACCCGCGCAACTCGTCAGCGTAAATTTTCCTCGTTTTTGCAACATTTTTCATTGCTGCTCCGCTTCTTTGGATCGTAGCGTGATATTTATTATATAGCCTTCCTCGATAAATGGGCTATCCAAGAGTAAAATAATTTTTCAATTCGGACCAGTAGTTCCTAAGATTATCGCGTTCAAACAAACTAACTCTTCTGCTTTATAATATTAGTATCGAACAGTTAAGTCATCGACGTTTCTGTCGAATTGCAGAAGCCGCGGTCATGAGTGTGCCCACTCATTGTCTGCAGTCTATAAAATTGTAATAATGTAAATCTAAATTGTAAATATAAAAAAAATGCCTTCAATGTTGTTAATTAATTTAGTATTGTAATAATAATTGTGTGCGATTTGAATCTTATAAGTTGAACTTGAAGATTACTTTGTTAATAACATTCTTAATTTAAGTACTTATATCCCTCTATTATTTAATAATTAACCACGATTTTATTGGAAAATGTTACGTACGTAGAAGCTAATTACTTAATTTATCTGTAGAAATTATTTCTAGTACCTTAAAATATGATTAAGTACATATTAGACTATCATCTTGCCCCCAAGTAATAAAATATTGTATGTATAAGGTCCTTTCCGAAACCGTGTATACAATACATTTAGGGTACAAAGATTATTATTATCCAACTTCAGTAAAAAAAAAAAACTACACTTGAAAACAGTTATAAATATTTGTATCTGACCATTACATAGAAGCAAATCATTAACAACAAATTTCATATGTAAACTATACTAAACTGATCTGTCTTATGAACAAAATAATTTTATAAAATGTAATTTAAGTAATGTTGAAATATAAATATATTTATTAAGTTTTTATACCTACGACAATAAATCTATTTACTTATTATATTCTTTGTGTTTGATTTTATAAATTACTAGCTGACCCTCGCAACTACGTCGGCGTCAGCATACAAAAATACTAAAATCGCGATTGAAAAATATAAAACTTTACGACCTATTCTCATACCTACTAAATATATGTTATAATATATATAAAAAAAACCGTCGAGCCGTTTCGTGAGTACCTAGTTCAAGAACCGTGACTCGATTTTTTTTTATTTAGTTCGCAAACTGGACGTTACTGCGAAATTGATGCACAAAACAAAGATATACAATAAAAGACGTAGCTGAACGCCTTTCGCGGATGTAAGGGGGCGCATCACCATCTTTCGCTCCAAGCCAACCTCACCTGCACGCGGTACATCCTGCTGTACAACGAACGAGGCTCTGGCGACCGGCTGGTGGCGGTATAACCATCCCAATTTAAGGCGTAGCTAAAGTAACAGGTCATTGACGGGCAGCAGCGTCACTGATGCGAGAGCTACGCCCTGCGATCGCCAACCCGCCTGCCCAGCGTGGCGATTATGGGCATTACCCCCATATGCACCAAGCACAAAAGCCACGGCCCCCAGTTCCCGGCAGTCACGCTATTCCTGGACATGGTGGCGTCCACGGTAACGGCGTGGCGGGGGGTGCTAAGAATCTCCGGGCTACGGAAGGCCACCACAACCGACTGACCCTGGCGACGTATAACGGACGCACGCTACGGCTAGACTCGCATCTGGCACAACTTGAGGTGGAACTTGGGAAGATTAGGTGGCATATCCTCGGGTTAAGTGAAGTCCGAAGAGAGGAAGAGGACACCATAACCCTCGAGTCAGGCCACCTTATGTACTTCCGCGAGGGAGACCAACAATCCCAAGGTGGTGTTGGGTTTCTGGTAAATAAGTCCCTTTCTGACAACGTTGTGGAAATGTCTAGCGTGTCGAACAGGGTAGCGTACCTCATTATCAAGCTCACCGAGAGGTATAGCCTCAAGGTAGTGCAAGTGTACGCACCGACCTCGGCACATCCAGACGACGAAGTGGAGGATATGTTCGATGACATATCGAGGGCCCTCCACTCCACCACTAAGACCCACTACAACGTTGTTATGGGGGACTTCAACGCTAAAGTGGGAGTACAAAATTGCAGCGAATTGGTAGTAGGATCCCATGGATTTGGAAGCAGAAATCATAGGGGGCAAATGCTAGTCAACTTCCTCGAACGGGAGGGGCTCTTCTTGATGAACTCCTTTTTCAAGAAACGGCCCCAAAGGAAGTGGACGTGGCAAAGCCCCGACACTATGACGAAAAACGAGATCGACTTCATCATGACGGACAAAAAGCATATATTTAGAGACGTCACCGTGATCAACAGGTTTAATACCGGTAGTGATCACCGACTTGTCCGAGGCTCTCTGAATATCGACTTCAAGGCGGAACGTGCCCGTCTGATGAGGTCCAGGCTCCGACCTACTTTGCTCCAAACCATGATAGGATCCGAAGCGTTCCAGTCAAACCTGGATAACCGATTTGCTGCCATGGAAACCACAACAGACGTAAACCAGAAGCTCGTAAATGTGGTTCGGATACTCAGGGAAGAAGGTACAAGATTTTGTGAAATGCAGCGTAAGGGCAGGAAGTCAAAGCTTTCGGAAAGGACTTTAGGGCTAATGAAGGAACGACGTGAAAACGCACCCGTCATTTCGTCGGAAAAGCGCGCTCTAAACCAAGAGATCAATAAACTTATACGACACGACCTTCGGTGCTCCAACACTCTTTTGATTAAAAGAGCGATCGAGCAGAACCGGGGGTCAAAAGTGTTCGTACAATATCTTGGAAGAAGCCACCTGACGAAGTTGACCACAACAAGTGGAGAAGTCGTTTCCTCGAAGCCGGCAGTCCTCTCTGAAGTGGAAGGCTTCTATGGCCGGCTATACGCTTCGCATGCATCTCGACCTGATCCAGAAGATGAGGGTCCTAGAGCCACTCTAACACGCCACTACACCGAAGACCTGCCAGAAGTCAACATTGACGAAATCGTGCTGGCTCTTAGACAGCTAAAAAATGGAAAAGCCCCTGGAGAGGATGGCGTTACAACAGAGCTGTTAAAGGCTGGAGGTAAACCCGTACTGAGGGAGCTCCAAAAGCTCTTTAATGCTGTCCTGTTCGAAGGGAGAACTCCGGAGGCGTGGAGTAGAAGCGTAGTCGTCTTGTTCTTCAAAAAAGGAGATAAGACCCGGCTGAAGAACTACCGACCTATTTCTCTTCTGAGCCACGTCTATAAGCTGTTCTCAAGAGTCATCACGAACCGCCTTGCGCGAAGACTTGACGAATTCCAACCACCGGAACAGGCTGGATTTCGGAGCGGATATGGCACCATAGACCACATCCACACATTGCGGCAGATTATACAAAAGACCCAAGAGTATAATCAGCCCCTGTGTCTAGCATTCGTGGACTATGAGAAGGCCTTTGACTCGATTGAAATCTGGTCCGTTCTGGAGTCTCTGCAGCGATGCCAAGTAGATTGGCGATATATCCAAGTGATGAGATGTCTCTACAAAGCCGCAACAATGTCCGTCCAAGTACAGAATCAGGAAACAAAACCTATACCATTGCATCGAGGAGTGAGGCAAGGGGACGTTATCTCCCCGAAACTGTTCACAAATGCAATGGAGAATATGTTCAAGACGCTGCACTGCCCGAAAGGGCGGGGCATCAACATCAATGGTGAATACATCTCTCACTTGCGATTTGCAGATGACATTGTCATTATGGCGGAAACGCTGCAGGACCTGCAACTGATGCTGAATGACCTGGCTGACTCCTCTGTACGCATCGGCCTACGGATGAACTTGGATAAAACCAAGGTCATGTTCAATGAACATGTACTACCGGAACCGATAGCGGTGCACGGCGCCGTTCTCGAAGTTGTTCAAAAATATGTGTACCTCGGGCAGTCATTGCAGTTAGGTAGAAACAACTTCGAGGACGAGGTGAACAGGAGAATTCGGTTGGGTTGGGCAGCGTTTGGTAAGCTACGTCAAGTCTTCTCATCGTCGATCCCACAATGTCTAAAGACTAAAGTCTTTAATCAGTGCGTCCTACCCGTCATGACATACGGAGCCGAAACGTGGACACTGACGGTACGGCTAGTCCACAAGTTCAAAGTCGCTCAGCGGGCTATGGAAAGGGCTATGCTCGGAGTTTCTCTTATGGACAAAATCAGAAATGAGGTGATCCGGCAGAGAACCAAATTTATCGACATAGCCCACCGGATTAGCAAGCTGAAGTGGCAGTGGGCTGGCCATATTTGCCCAAGAACCGACAACCGTTGGGGTAAACGAGTTCTTGAGTGGAGACCACGGCACGGCAAACGTAGTGTAGGACGCCCTCAGGCCAGGTGGAGTGATGATTTACGCAAAACGGCTGGCAGGAGCTGGATGCGAGAAGCCGAAGATAGAACAAAGTGGCGTGCAATTGGAGAGGCCAGCAGTGGACTGCGATAGGCTGATGATGATGATGATGATGAACGCCTTTCTAGGTGCGAACACAGCGTGCAATAGTAATTCATTTATTATTATCTCTTCTAACATAATTGTTCACAGTCAGAACAGCTATTAAGTAAAAAAACAAAAAGTATCATTATTTTTTTAAGAAAAATGCGAAATTTCAAGCACATCACTGAAAGCAAATTTTTCTGACTCACTCCTCCTTTAGTCTATATCTGTGGTGCTCTATAAGCTAGAACAAACGGCTGGACGGATTTTACGGGACTTTCACTGTCAGACAGCTGATGATCTAAGGAGCAACTTAGGCTTTTTATCATCAAGCTAACGTCTATAGGGGTCAACAGTACTGCAACTTCAAGCGGACGTAGTCGCGGGCACTGCTAGTTTAATTATAAGAATGATTGAATCGTATTGGCCTATGCATTAAATAAGTCCAAGTCCATGCGATATAGTGGTGATTGTTGCTCGTAGTTGGTATGACATAAAGGTAGACTGAAGACTTGCGGTTATGAAGACGACTTTCATTTCGAGGTAGGTAATGAGACTTATACAGAGCAAAATACCGTTTCTAAATCGTCCTAGCCATCTTCGAGAAAAAAAAACCCGTTTTGGAGAAATATGAGCACTGTAGCGCTCTTTGGCGGTCTAGAAAACTTTGCTAAGAACATGCTCGGGAATGAGACTTATAAAAATTGTTTTCAAATTGGCCCAACCGTTTCCGAGGTGAAAAATGGTAACAGCCACACACAATCACCTCTAACCCCCCCAAAAGCATATACCGTCTCAGTGGCCGCCGCGGGTAATTATTTATTATTATTAAGTATTTACTTAATACCGTTTTTATGCTACAGTGCTACGATACTCAAACTTAAGGTGAAGGTAATATATTTTCTTTTATTACTACTACTACTATCCTACTGAAAATTGGTTTTATCAACGTGGGCTCTCTGGGGACAAACCATGTAGATAACCATAATGAGCTTATTACTGCACTGATTGTAAAATTCGTTCAGCGCTTTGTATCTACCTACTGTCTCTACGAACTTACGACTACGAACTTACGACTACGAACTACTACTACGAACATGTCATAGTTGTAGTTATTATTAAGCCTTATTTTAATATAATTAAGACCAACAAGTAGTAAGTCCTGCACTATCCGGTACGCCTGATACATCTATTTAGCAGAAAATGCCCGCACACCCATTGCCTTCGGCCGTTGGTAGGCGCACGTCTATATGTAAAATTCATAAGAATTGTTATTTGTGAATACAATAATATTTTTTTGTTAAAATGAATCAGGTGACTTCGTGACTGCTGTGCTTCTCGAGCTATGGTAGCGCCCCTCTAGGCCCGGCGCCAGCCCGCGCCTCTAAGCCCAGTACTGTGTATTGTTAAGATAGTGGAGGAAAGTCCGTGCGAAGCCATAGCGGGTCGCTAGTGCTGTATAAAATTCTAAAGAGTTGCGTTGTATCTACTTAATGTCAGTGTAAATTATCCCAGAGATTTGTGGATTTAGGTCAAAGATCCTATCAATTGTAGGTATCATTTTTATGCTTTGCAATAATAGATACCTATAGATAATATTATAGTTGGTGTTAATCCATTTGTCCTATGCCCATTGCATTAGGTCTTAACTTCTAATAATAAAATTAGAATGAAATGACTTCAAATATTGCTATTTTGGTGGTGACACTGCAGGGAACCGACTGGACTTACTTCGGTTATCGTGCCTCTTTTAGTTACATATAGGTACTAAGCAACATTACAATATTATTATAATAAAATCAGAAATCATTTAAAAACCCCCACAGATTTAAAAAAACATCTAATCATTTTTACCTAAATCCGGCGTGGGTTTTTGTCAACATTTTTACTTTTTTTTTTATCATTGTACCTAATATTAATATCTTGGGACAACTCACACAATACCATCTTATCCCAAACTAAGCAGAGCTTGTGCTATGGCAACCAGACAACTGATAAACATACTTATATATTTCTAAATACATACTTAACATAGACAAATTACACTCATCCTTATATAAATAATAATATTATAGCTCAATAAAGTACCAACACAATATGTCAAAATGCTCGGCGGATTTCGCTTCATCCATCTTCAAGTAGTACTTAGTCAAGTAGTTTACTTTAGAACTTCATAATAAATCTGGTTTTATGACAGATTTATCAGGTATGCAAATCTAAAGTGACATTATTTCGTCGGCCAGTTTATATCCGTGTCACTTTTCCTTTGTGATTCTTCAACAGGAAGACAGGTTTGAGGAAAACTTGACGAAGTTTTGAAGTGCTTTTGAGTGGAAATTTTATTATTGACTACGTCTTTTTATGATATTGAGACGCCGCCGACTTACTTACTTACTTGAGAGTATGCATAACATGATTCTTCTACCTATTTTGAAGTAGGTATACGTATTTCTGACCCTTGAAGATAAATAATTTTTAAAAGTGATAGCTTTTTTAAATGATATTCTAGACTTAGGTACATTAGATAGATATAATGATAATCATCATCAGCATCATAGGCGGATCCAGCCGGTTGTTTTGTTTCCAGAACGATTTTTTCTGGAGCACCTCCGTCGTGCGTGCAACTCACTCTTGATACTAAGATGTGTGTCGCGTGCGTTATACTATGCCGAAACTCAGTTGATGGAATTATTTCGAATAATTATTCGGAACACTCCCTATAGACACACGGTCTTCTGTCGGTGACCATGACCTAATTTATGATAATCTCGCTAATCAATTAATCCTATAGCATTGTACAGAAGACTAGTGATTCAACGGAGTTAGCGTGTTATTGGGTGGTAGGTACCTATTTGTCTAGCGAAAACTTGAAGAATTAGGCGTTTCGCACTATGAATTGGGTCGAAAATTATTCTAACTTTGATACTTTATCTTGGTAAGTACTAAGTGTATCAAGTTGCGAAATACAAAGTCATCGTACTTTTGTAAAATGACCTACGCATGTACCTACTTATTGGTTTACTTACGCAATTTTACGAGTCCAAGGTAAATTTCGGTCCCAATCCAATATATGAAGTTTTCAAGGTAAAGTTCTTGTTCTGAGGAGAAACAAACGATTTACAACAATCGCCTTAGCTGTGGTCACTATGGAGATACTTTGTTGTATCTTAAATATTAAGTTAAGTAAGTATGTACTGCTCTGATATGATGGATATCTTTCACGAGTTAACCGTTTCTTCGGTAAATGGGTGCTGGTTTCCGATTTAATTATCCATTAGCTGGAGTCGAGCTCAGGTCGGTATTGTTGTGATAAAGAATGGAACTTTTATATATTGTTTTTAGTGTAAAATCGGGGTTTTTCAGGAAACGAAATATGTAGAAAAGCTAAGAAAGTAAATCTCCCTATCTAAATACAAAACTAGCGTTACGTTTGGTTTTTAGGGTTCCATAGCCCAAATAGCAAAACGGAACCCTTACCTATAGCTACGCCATGTCCGTCCGTCCGCAGATTAGCTCAGAGACTGTTAGTGCTAGAAAGCTGTAATTTTGCATGGATTCACATATTATTTAAGCTGACAAAGCTTTTCCCACCTGCCTCATCGTGTGGGGTATCATTACTATCATTGGATAGGTCTTTTAAAAATGTTTCAATTTTAGGCTTTAAAATGCAAAGTTTTGCTTGTAAATGGTTGATGTTGGGTATGTAAAAAAAATCAAACAATCATCATATATATAGTGAAATTAAAAGGAAAACTATCACAGCTAAGTAGGCTTTACAAGTTTACGAGAAACAGCTGATCAAATAAGAAGTAACAATATTTTCGTACAAATTCCATTAAAAATTATTATTAAAGTAGGTATACCTACCTAACGTTGTAAGTATTAAACAAAAACAGCACAAAACCCACTTCTTAAGCTGTATTATTCGGATGAAGTGGGGGGGAGGGGGTACTACGGAACTTTACATTGTGTGTGGCCCGACAAGCACTTGCCCGGTTTTATAGTCTAAAACACCCTACCAAAATTTCATCACCATCTGATCATATAGTCTGTATGATCAGATTGTGATTAAATGTTGGTCCCTCTACCTCTACTCTACCTCTATGAGATGAGATGTTGGTCTAGTACCAACATACAAACATTGATTTTTATTTATATACCTGCCTTATAAGACTAGCGGCCACGCGGCGCTTCGCAAGGAGTTTTATCCACTCACTATCAATACACACAATTCGCATGTTTTAAACCTATAAAAAACCCATCCGAAAGAAATTATTATATGATTAGTGCACCAAAATCCGAAGCCTTGGTTTTATACTATGTAAAGACGTGCTATTCTGATTCTGATACAACAAGAAAGTGTCAATAAAACCATTCAGAAGTGTTGGGTGAAGGAGGACACAAACTTGCAGATAACTTGCTCTCACGTGTGGCTTCGCCCGCGTGGATGTCGGTTATCGTGATAAAAATTATTCTATGTCCTTCACAGTTATCTCCACAATATTTCTATTGTATTAAGATATCTAAAGGCACTGTGGTGGATGTGTCGAGTGGTCGCACACATGAATCCTTTCATGTATTGTGAACTATTTGGTTTGACGCTCTTTTACTTTGAACTTTTAATTATTTTCGACTAAAACAAAAAGTAGGAGAACTGTCAGGGCGGATAGCCTGAAAAGTCGTATTTAAATTGTATTGTTGAATAATTAAAGTACTCACAAACGAACTATGAACTTTACATTTTTCACAACTTCTCTTTGCCAATGAGTAAACTTGGAGTAAATAAACCCTCGGATATTCGAGTAATTTTTAATGAATTAATATGGTATAATTTCTAAGTCCCGGGCAAATTATGTAATTTGAACAACATAAGTAAATTAAAAACAGACCAAAAATAGGTAGAGTAGTAAATAGACAAGTTATTTAGTAGGTTTTGAAAAAATACAACAAGTTGTAGATACAGGACAACTTAAAACTGGTTATGTGCTGAACCAAAGAAATCGATAAGATTAAGTAATGAAAAAGTTTAATTCAATATTTGTAAAATAGTTTGTTGAGTGTCTTTTTGTATAATTATATTGTACCTACTTGTTTAATCTAGGTATTCTATATATAAAGAGTTCTGTTTTTAAATTTTAAAATCACATCATTTTGAATTTGTAGGCATCTATTTCTTTAAGGTATTCTTTAGTGGTATTGGATTCAAATGCTAGTAAAGCATTTTTTTTTCTTTTATCTGCATTCATACTTTTAAAACCGTTATTTTTTAGGATTGTTGTACAAACCCGCAAACAAGCCAGCATCTTCTAATAATATCATTTTTTTTATAATAAGAGTATTTGTTTCGTGTATAATAAGCATACTTAGGATTTCGTACAGCATTTGCTGTTTCTATACATGTTACTGGCTTGTTTTCCTTCCTTCCTTTTCTTGGTGGGTATAAAACATTTTTTTTGTATCAGATGATTATTCTGTTTCTTTAAAAATGGTCGATATCGTTTTTAGGCTGGTTTCCAACGCATCCGCAATAAAAGCCCACCGTTTTGTGACTCACGTTCAAGTTAAAAATACTTGGCTCGAATGTAATATTCTTTCTAAACAATTACAAATTATCACAATTTAGAATCGATTTGTCGGTAAATTCGGTTCTTTTGGTTATTGAATGATTTAGTCACATCCTTAACAACATTGATGATGAATTGGCAAATACATATTTAAACTTTCAGCGGGACAACTTATTCTGATAAGCGAGTAAACGTTTGACTTGAAGAGAATTATATTCTTTACAGGGAAATCTTGAGTTTGATTCTCACATTCTATTCTGCGATCCTGAGGTATAGGCTTGGTACTTGCTTCCCTGGGAGCTCGTCATCACCGTACCTACTAATCAACCTATTTATAGCCAAGTCATGAGTCATCCGCGCGAATTCGAGTGCCATTTTTTATCTCTATAGAAATATACCTACCTACAACGTGTAACAGAAAGGTGTTTTCAAATTCAAGGGTTGTTATGTGCTCATGATACCGAGCTGAGTGCCTATACCCTGAGTACCTATCCCTAATTTTATTAAAATTGGAGTACCTACCTACCCTAAAATTTATTTTATTATTTTTTCAATCTGATAATAACCATTGAAACGTTACCAATTTAAAATGTACGGCTTAACAACTTTTATGTCACATCATATTAATCCAATCGTATTTCGTAGGGCCTAATAATAAAAAATCTTTATTCATTTGGAAAGCAAAATACTACTCTTGTGAAAAGTCGATTCTACATGTACATGTAATGCCTGTTCGCAAACAATAGGTAAAGCCGGAGAAAAGAACGAGGCAATAAAAATAATGTGGGTTTCTATACCTAACTAGATACCTAGATACTTAGATATGCTATACGCCTACCTATACTTGCTACTGAAATTTGACAAACAATATAAATATTTTTTTAAATACAACCACGACAGGCGTAAAAAAGAATCAAATAAACCCGTTGTTTATGCTTATGGGGGTTAATTTGCAAGGTAGGTATGTTAACTTTAAGATTGACGCTGACGATTGACTAGTACTACTAGTATAGTATTATATTATCTGTGCTAGTACAGTCGAGTCGAATCGTCAATCTTAAAGTTCGAAGAATAGACACTACCTACCGGGTAGAAAATCTTTTTATATAATAATAAGAGGCATTTTTTTCTTAAGCGTAACTTGTCATAGGTTTTTTTTTTTTTTTTTTTTTATAAAAAACGATTCTATAATAGGTACCTAATGAGCGTAACGCTTATTATTAATTTTGCATAAATTCTGGGCTTAATTTTGTTACATACACATAACTAATAGGAAGTTTGCATAATATAATGATTGAAAAGCATATTATTTTTATGAATTTATGTTAAATAGGTACGCATAAAGTTATTTAAGCATAATATTTATATAACAACGAAAACGTAATTTTACGTAATTAACTGATGACCATCACAATCAAAACGAATGCAAAATCAGTCATGAACCAGATGTATTTCGAGAAAATGTAAGTTTTGTTACTACGTATTTTGTTATTCGCGGCTTAGAGGTAGCCTATGGGCGGGGCGCCCTTGGGCTACCTCTAAGCCGCTAATAACAAAATAGCGTGCTTTAACCACATTACAAGGAATAACAAAATGCTGTACTTTAACTACATTATAATATTTACCTACACAAGTTTTTTTTTTAAAGACGTCTCCCGCATTAGGTTACGAGCCCTATGTCGCGGGGGATTTTACAAACATACAAGTCACGTGCACAAAGTACACCCAGACTCGAAACAGTAGTTGTAGGATGTAACTGATGTAACAACTAACTTTTATCATATCTATTGTCAAGTATTGAAAATTGAAAAAATAATGGTTGCTAACTAACTTTTTTAGTAATACAGTAATAATGATGTTATTTAACCTTTTTAAAATGCTTAAGAGCCCATTAATTTGATAACCATATACCTAGCAGTATTCAACAAAAAAAAAATCACACCTCTTTATTTTGACTTCTCACAGCCGCCATGTTTGTTTCTTTCAATCGTCACATATCTAAGAACACTTGGACGATCAAGACGAATCTAACGACGTTTTAATTGTATAAATCCGTTCAGTGGATTGTGAGATCAGGTAATAAAGTATATTACATACATACATACAAAAATACATACATAAATACATACATGTATACACACATACATATAAGATACGCGCGAAAGCATACATTTTAGTACCAAACGCCGAAATCGGTTGAAGTTTTCTACCAAGTACAAAAAATATATAGAAAAAGCAATCATCTGCCTAGACCGCCTATCTTTTTACTACGTAATTTAAGTTATTACAATACTTTACGGGTTATTATTTGCTTTTTCTTTGAGTGTAATACAAGCAAAAAATATAAGAAAATCTAGCGCAACATCTTGAAATTGTGTCTGCTTGCTGAAATTGCGTTGAAACAAATGCCCAAGTCTACCAACAATACTAGTTTATGTAACCTAAATTATATAAACACTGAACTAAAAGCCTTCAGGCAATCTCCATAATGTAACTACAGCCTTACCGAGTGCTGAAGTGCCTACTATTTTATGATATCACAACAATTACAATCTCGTAGAAGGCTGAAGGCAACTGAAGTAGACGGAATAATTAATACATCATGTTTTGCTACACTCATGAATGAATGCTTGATGTCTGATGTTTGATTGTTTTTTTTTTTGATTATTTGATTACGTTGTTGTTGTGTATTACTTTATATTTTTTTTTTCATAAAAATATGTTTTATTCTTTTAAAAATGGAAACTAACATATAAGTACTTTTTTGCATGCCGTAAGGTAAACTAATTTGTGTTAAGACCTTATTTTGTACACCTACATTGTTAGCAAATAAATTATGTATTTGATTTGATTTTATTTACTGGGATTAATATACACAATTCACATTCATCTTCAAAATGTACACAGACTCTTTCTGTGTCTAGATGCATATAATTAAGTTAGTCTAATCTGAATTAACATAATTTATATAGCTTGGAAGGAGCTCTCCCTTAGTAAACCTATCAAAAAAATTAAGTTACTGCCATATAGCAGACAAGCCTTACAACTAACTATTACAGAAATATTTGATGTAACAACTGTTTGACATTATTATTGATTGCACCTATCAGAACATTGTGTTACCAAATTTAGTGTTAGTTTCCCATTTTAACTTTCCCAGAAAAATATGGAGTCGAATAGTGAAAACCTCAGAACAAACTCTTTCTTCTCATCTAAGGTAAGGTATTCAATCCCCTTAACCAAAAAAGGTGCTTTATTGTTGCACCCCTAGTAATAATTGGGTTAGGGCCTAACCAAATGACTCCGTTTAAAATAAAGATTTTTATTACAAAATCCATATTTATATTTTTGACTGGTTTGTTACCTTTTCACAACTAAGCGACTGCGACTAAATTAGACAAGGACAGAGATAGTATCCTGGAGAAAGGACGTAGAAATATAAACTTTTGACTCGATAACAGCTGATCCAAGCGGATGAAGTTGGAGGCGAAGCTGAGTGGATAATATATGAAGATCGTAAACCTTAATACACCTGTATGATTTATAGCTAAGTTCATACTCACATAAATTTAGGCGTATATTGGAAGTATCCGGAACACTATAATCCTAAGATTACTTTTGGAGAGGTTATAAAAAGGCACTCAGTAACCGTTCCTCTTCCTCACAATCTTGTACCTAATGATCAATAAAGTCTGAAGAAAAAAGATGCTACAAAATATTGAACGAGAATGGTCTACTTTTTTGATAGGTAAATAAGTAATATATCTTTACTAAATATACGATTATTTTTTATATTCTTCAAAAAAAAGAATACAGCTGCGGTATAATAAGTGGCGCGACGTCAAGAAGCCGGGGAGACCAAGACTGTATTTATTATAAACCTATTTGTTCCCTGAGTTAGTGGTGATTGGCGACCGAGCGGATCAAAATCATTATCGGTCCATAGATGGGTGACTTGTTTCGAAAGAAATCACACTCCTCTGTTCCACGGAGAACTCGTTAAGCCGAACGGTCCTACGCCCAATCTCTATCGTAATCTCCGGTCGTATCGCATTTCCGTCCCATCGCGCTATGAGAGTGAGGTATATAGAGTGAACTTGTGTCTGCGTACACACTTGTGCACTATAACATCTCCTGCGTAGTTAACTGGTCCCAGATGACATTGGCCGATGCGGCGACGTAATCGACATCAGTTAGGAGACTATAATAGCACAGATTCTCTGAAGTAAAAATAAATTAGTGTTCTCCCATATTCATTCGCCATTTTGTATAGGTCCAACAGGACTCCAATACGAGAAGGAAATTGCACTCATATTCATTGCATCGGTTATTAGTCTGTGATATGTCAATTAGGCCCTTGGCAGCTTGGTAATTACCTACATTGAAGATAAAGTTGGCAGGATTTATTCCATTCAAAATTGGTTGTAACTCTGCCGTGGGTATGTGCACAAAGTTTGCATAGCATATTAATCTACCTATAACTACTTAGCTTTGATTATATTGTCTAGATGAAGCGCTCCTAATAAGTGAACCTGTCAAAAGTTATACCAAATTTGATGTCGAGTTTAAGAACTTTATTTCTCATAAAGATTTGAACTCCCTTACATGAGAACAAAATTAACAAATAAAATATAATAGATACATTAGCCGACTGGCGTACTAAGAAAGTGAAAATTGACGAAACTATGCACAAAAGTACAATTTTTAACTTCATTGAAAATGTGAGTATCTGGAATGACCAGTGGTGGCGAGCAAAACAAGTTGTAATTCAAACAAGCTGATGTAAGTTTTGACATCGGCTTCAATTTAATCACTGCAACAAATTTTATTCTATACTAGCTGTCCCTCGCAACTTCGTATGCGTAAAATTTTCCCGTTTTTGCAACATTTTTCATTGTTGCTCCGCTCCTATTGGTCGCAGCGTGATGTTATATAGCCTAAAGCCTTCCTCTATAAATGGACTATCCAACAAAAAATACGGTCCGATTTGAAAAAGAATTTTTCAAATCGGACCCGTAGTTCCTGAGATTAGCGCCGAGCCGTTCGCGAGTTTAAACCAACAAACAAACTCTTCCGCTTTATAATATTAGTATAGATAGCTACAGATCATTTTACATATTGGCAATTTGTAAAAAGGGTCGCGATTCCTTATTGCATTGTCCTAGTTACGGTTGATTTAATTTTATTTATTGTTTATAAAAAAATGTGTATTGAATTTCGTTCATCTTCCCCTGGCAAGATGTTGCGGTGCAAAGCCTTTGCCATTTAAATCAGTGGTTCTTAACCTCAATTAGGCGCCATTTTTAGTAACGTTGCCTGCGTGACCTATTTTGCAACATTTACAGAGCATGAATTCTGTTTAAATGTTCCGAATCGGCATTTTATTCTGACTTTTACTGGGATTCTTCTTATGACAAGGTTCAGAGCTAACGTTGCTTGACGTCCTAGTTGCATCTTTGACGTTGACCAATGCAAGTGAGGTTATCATAAGGGTTCACAATTCCTCATAACATTATTTGGTTGTCGGTCGTGTAATAACCATCTTACAGAATGAAGCTCTATCTAATATACGAATATTCTCGTATAAATTTCGGAATTATCGTGAGAGATTTTTTTTTGTAGCTGAGCTTTGCTATGTCATCGTCATCAGTTCATCCCGGTCCACTGCTGGACATAGGTCTTTCCTATTTTTCTCCACAACAACCGGTCCTCTGCCTTCCGCATCCTGTCCATCTCAGCGAGTAGCGACCTTCTTTAGTCGCCGGTCCACCGGTTGCCTGGCAGGGAACCTTACGTTTACCAAGTCGCGCTCTCCACTCTAGGACCCGTTTACTCCAGTGGCCATCGGTTCTACGGCAGACATGGCCAACATATTGGCACTTCAGCGTGCTTAACTTGCGAGTGATGTCCGTAACTCTAGTTCTTTGTCGGATAACCTCATAGGAAATTTTATCCTTCAAGGAAACCCCGAGCATGGCTGCCCCATAGCCTCTGTAAGAGTAATAAGATTTTTTTACAAAAGTTTCCTACGAAGGTAGGTAGGTTAGTTAGTCAGTCACAAAGTTCAATTAGTTTGAGTGCCTTGGTGGCGCGGGGGAGGTCGTAGGTTTGATTTGCACACAGGACACCACTTTGGGTGATGCATAATTGTTGTTGCAAGTCGGGGTGTAAGTACCTACTTTGTGTTCATGATCTGTGTGTTTATAAAATCTCCTGCGACAAAGGGCTTGTACCCCATCTAAAAAGTGTGGAATAATAAGCCATATATATATACCCGATGTAGGCGTATACCCGAGCTAATACTCAAAATGGGAAGGGGGGAGGAAGGGAAACATTTAAACGAAACAAACAGGGTTCAACCCGCATAAAAATTTATACAGTAGAAACATACAAAAACCCTATTTAGGCGTGGCCGGTTTTCTTGTGAGAGTCAAATGCACCAAGTGCACCTAGTGTGCCTCCATTTTTAGGGTTCCGGAGCCACAATGGCAAAAACGGAACCCTTATAGTTTCATCATGTCCGTCTGTCTGTCTATCCGTATGTCACAGGCATTTTACTCAAAGACTACTTAATGAATATTGATGACATTTAGTGAAAAGGTGCCTTGTTGTAGCCGTTACTTAGTTTGATAGCTAAATAATAAAAGTAAATATATTTTTGGGGGCACTCCATACATGTAACAGAAGTTGTTTTTTTCTTCAGCAATCATCAACGTGTGTCGACGGGTCTTTAAAAAATATTTTAAGGCTTTTTATAAACTTTTTTCATTAAGTACATAATTTTCGAAATAATCGCTCCGAAAGTTGTATAAATTGTGTCCCACACCCTTATCTTTTAAACTGTGTTACCAAAAGATATGCAAAAAATCACAAATGTAGCGCTTAATAAAAACTTTAAACTAAAATAATTTTGAACATGATCGGATATACCATCATTGAGTTATTGCCGAAAAACTGTGTTTCTGAACAAATTGCAACAACAAATACGCTCTTCTGCTGATGCAATTATTCAAGGCTGCGGAACCCTACACTGAGCATGGTCCGACATGCTCCTGCCCGCTTTTTACTCATAGGTGAATCCTCCCGAAAAGTGAAAAACCATGGATAAGACCCATGGATATGAGTTTGCCTTACGGCATTTTTTCTGTTCGTCTTTAAAAAAAGCTACTTCAAATCATCATTATGTCTCTGTCGCTAAGTCGTTCTTTCTTAGCGTTATTGAACATATTAATGATGTAGGTAGTAACTACAGAAGTATTTGGTGTAGTAATTAGTAACACAAAATATAATAAAATGACCTACGAGCAGATTACCTACCTAATTGTTATCCGATCAATATTTGTCCAATAAAATTGTTGCTAATTAAATTCAGTTTTACGATCAAATTTTCTCTAAATAAATAGGTACTTCATTTGAATAATAAAAGCTGATAAAATAAAGGTATTGTTCAGCAAATTTAAAACGCGCAATAAATGAGTTTTATGGAATTTCATGACGCAATTTCATTATTCAAGAAGGGCGAAATGTCCAGTCAAGGCTCGCATTTTCTGACAATTGGAATATTATGTTACCACATACAGATATACCATTAGCAACATAAAGGGACTATCTCTTGACTTACTCTTATTGCCTACTCAGTGGCGATTCCCGTGGGAGGGAGGCTAAGGAGTTTAGCCTTCTCTCAGTATAGGAATTTGCTCTATTTTTGATAAATTTGACTCAAGCCGCGTGGTGACGGTGTAAAAATAAAAAGTGTCATAACCCCATCTCATCCTAAGGTTGTCGTAAGAGGTGACTAAGGAAAAAACACCGCAAACATAAACAAACAACGTAAAACAGTACGAAGAGAGGGAAACCCGAAAGAAAACCCGGTATGGTACCTCACGTAAGACACGGGTCAGGTCTGCAACCGATTTGGAGCCGCACAGCGTCGTCTCGTATTGATTAGTCATTCCTGTGGGTTCTGTCAGTTAGGTCGAGAGGGTGACTCAAGTTCTGGGCATGCTTGCGCCATCTAAATCGCGACCCAGGCGATACAGCGTCCGTGGAGAGGTTAGCTACCATGAAAATGCTGAGGCTCTTGTGACGCTGGTTTGATCATCTGATTAAGATGGTATAGGTCAATGATGAGACTCAAAATGGATAAATTAGATACCTAGACAGTATGTAAGTAAGTACATCTGGCCGAAGTCGAATAATTTGCAAATCGTTCGAGCGCCTACCACTTAGCCGGTATTATTTAACCTCCAGGGTATTTTTATATATTTACTAGCTGACCCGCGCAACTTCGTCTGCGTAAATTTTACCCGTTTTTGCAACATTTATCATTGCTGCTCAGCTCCTATATGTCGTAGCGTGATGTTATATAGCCTATAGCCTTTCTCAATAAATCGGCTCTATCCAACAGTAAAATATTTTTTCAGTGCAGCCCAGTAGTTCCTGAGATTATCGCGTTCAAACAAACAAACAAACTCTTAGGGATATAAAAAAATAGATGTTGTCCGATTCTCAGACCTACCCAATGTGCACACAAAATTTCATCAAAATCGGTCAAGCCGTTTCGGAGGAGTATGGCAACGAAAACTGAGTCACGAGAATTTTATATATTAGATTTGAATACATTTCAAACATAAGTATAATTATCAATTTATTTTCTATCACATACGAGTATTCACGTCCCTTTAGAACACAACAACATAGCCCACGAGATTTAAAAACTTCATAAGATGTTCGACCTTTGTTTTTAAATATTTGAAAACGACAAAGGTTGCTAACGTTACATACTTACACAATCCGAGTGTTCCTTTTATCTCAAGGGATTTACGTCTATTTGCCGATGAAAGTTCATAACGTAAAACTTTATTGAGAATTGTTTTAATGTACGATCTTCTTGCTGCTGTTACATTATGTGATAGGCAATAAAAAATGTTTTATCTGGTTTACTTAATGGAAACTCCTGCGGCTCAAAGACAAGGCATCATAAGTTTAACAAATCAATAGAATGTAAGGTTTTTTTATTTCCCGATCAAAATTATAGCCTTCTTTCTCCTTTCTTCACCGCAAAAAACGCACAAGACAATGCGTACTTCGCATTGTCTTGTGCGTTTTTTGCGGTGAAGAAGTTCCACGATATTTTCATATGCCTACCTAACTTCTTTCTAAGCTTTTACTATATTAAAGCCGTAGTGTCACTTCGGCTATAATATAGTAAAAGCTACTACTTGAGGTCAGTGCATCATCAATTGAAATAAATTGTAAAAAAGGGTCAAGTGCTTGTCAGGTAGTTCCGTAGCTGCCCATGGCAATCGGCTAGTTTTCTAAGTAAACGAAAAATTCCAAAAGATTAATTAGTAAATTAAAGTAACTAATAATTTCAACTGCCAACGATTAAGTCCCGATTAATATTTATTTTATCATTAATGATGAAATGTTAAAGAGGAATATTTTGACTAAAATAAATAGTGACGTCATTGCCCGATACCTATTTAGACAAGATCTCCATATTATAAAAACTGCGTGTAGACGTTTCTTAAAGACTTTTTTCCCTCTAATATTAATCGGTAGAGATTATGGCTCGCACATTATGTGCATACGCCAGTTTCAAGTATAATTTATTTCTAGTTTTCTCCTTTAAATCACAAAGTCTCGTTCATGTCCAGTTATCACGTATTTCAAGTATATTTTACACTATTTCACACTTTAAACGCGGAGCTGTAAAAATAGCGACATGTCAGTTTGCCGCCATTTTTACAACTCTTTTCTCTTAAAGACTTGTTGTTGTTTGGAAACTAGTAAATTAAACTATCAACGATTCATTCCTTGTTAAATTTTGTATTAAATAGGATATTTTGATCATTAATCATATTATAAAAAGAAGTGATTTGACTAGAAAAAATAGTGACGTCATAGTCCGACATTTGTATGAGATCTCCAAATTTTAAAGAGTTGTTGTTTTGACTAGTTGGAAACACGCCCATTATGCGGCGTAAGAAGAGGAGTTTTTGTTGTTGCACAATTTGAACATTTAACGTTAATAGTTAGTTTCGGTGGAATCAATCATTCGAGCGTCAATAACATTGCCTACAATAGGCAATGTTATTTACGCTCGAATTATTGATTCGATTCGAATTCGACGATTGATTTAGGAATCTATTACTGCCAATGAGGATGTTATATTTATATTTTATTTTTTCATATTTTTGCACAGTTCATAAAGTTATATTTACTACCTGTATTACACAACTAACAACGTTACCTGTATACCTAAGTAATTCTCAATGGAATTTGACATTTAAATTTTTACTTCTACACGTAGGTATGTACATGCTCTCAAAGTTTCGATATTCGCACACAATATGTTTCCTTATTGATTATGAGGCTTAATCGCAAATATAATAGGCAACCTTAAAATTAATATGAACTTAGGCTTGTACGTGATTAAGACCCGTAATCTATAATAAAATAATCTAAGAACATACATTTTAGAAGCTGGTCGATTATAAGGTACTCGTAAAAGTGTATTCCTTTGTTGTAATTTTCCGTTTAACTTCATTATATGAGACTACTATAATTACACTAACCCATATTTATATAAATAATACATGATATTAATCAATCATTATTTATTCAATTATTATTTAATTAATAAATAACTCTTTAATTAATTTATGTGTGATGGGAAATGTAATCATCTCTTATATTCATTGTATACTAGGCGATGCAGTGAGCACGATAACTCGACGGTATAACGAGCAACTCTAATGGCATAGAACCATGTAAATTTTCCTTTGTCTTTTTATATATAGATAATGATGTCTTAAAGTAAAAATCTTGTTGGACTGTGTGAGCTTTGCATTATACTTTATATGTATAATGTTGAAGGTATACAAAAATCTATACAACCAATAAAGGTGTAATTTATGAAATTAATGAACTATGGTCTAATTAAGATCACTAGGCGATCAAACAATGGAAGATTTACAATCCTCTAAAAATTGATGAAAAATAGATGTTTTCAATTACCGAACTCGTTAAAGTCATGTGAAATAAAAGGATGTAAGGCCTGTTTGTCTTGTTAATGGGCACCATCGTAGTCGAAATAATTAGAGGTAGCTAGCTCTTCATTATTTTCAGTGGTTTCTATTTATGCACTTCCATTGCATCACAACTGCGCATTCTGGTTTTTACTCATCGGAAGGGCAGATTGTCAATATGATGCGGTCTGTTTGATTTTAAGATGGCCACGCAATATGAATTTACGCCCCATAATTTCATTGGCAACCCTTGGACGTGGCCCCGACACAGTCGAAGAAAATTGACTGACTAAAACGGGGTAAAATCATTCTGCCTAGTTTTAATCTGCTACATGCATACTCCGTAGCAATTTGCACTTTATACGCACTAATTTCATAGATATGTAGTAGGTGAGTGAGGTCTGCTCTAGTAAATGTCCTGTCACTAGATCACCCTATTTTTAATGGGTGTGATGTTTAACTGATGTAGTGTTGTGTGGGAACATTCCTTATGTCATAGGCCGTCTTGATTGGTACCAGGGTTGTTGCTGATGTAGGTTTTTCGTATATCAGTGGATGCTGATGCTGATATTTTCTTGATGCTTGAATGCTGACGCTTTAATTACTTAAATAAACTATATCCTAATATAAAATTATTAGCAAATGTGATATATATTCCAGAGAATAAAGACATTTCACCTTGTAAAAAATTAGGAGGACATTGAATTTTTGCATGAACCTTATTTTTGTAGTTCTAAAAAACTCAAGTCTCCATCAATCCGAGTGCTGCTACAAACATAATTGAGGTCAAAGGTCGCAAAATATGGATTCTCAACATTCGCTATTAAAGAAAAATAGTGATTTTTAGATTTGTAACTTGAAAAATTGCCTGCATGACCAACATACCTGGTAGTTTTCAACCGACTTCAAAAAAGGAGGAGGTTCTTATTTAGACTGTATTTTTGTTTGTTACCCGATTACTCAGAGACGGCTTGATTGATTTGATTTTGAAGAAAACGAGGGAACTTTTTAAATATTAAAGGCACACTGTATACTGAATTGGGTATACGAGTATTTTGGTAATTCGTGCATTTACTCTCAAAAATTGGAGTGGAACTGACGACGAAGACCACAGATGACCGGCGGAACTACTCATTAATAACTATTTTGGGTTGCAATTACTTTTCTTTCTCTCCATCGTATAATGTTATGGAGGAGATAGTCAGGTATCAGGCAAACTCTTAAAAAAATATCGGCACTGCATCGGGAAACGCAATACCTATTTTGTAAAAGGAGATGAGCAGTTGATTTCAGACAATTGTAACTTAGATAAATTATAATAATAAATAAAAGAGAGGTGTCGTAAGGACACCTGGTTGGAACGTACTTCCTTTTGCTAAATATTTTTATGTGTGCATTAACTAATGATAAAAAAGCTGGAAATACATAATATTTAAAAAAGTTGTCAATTCGTTTTCCACACATATATTACACACAGCCAGTTTAACATAGATAAAATAAACATTACCACCTTTAACAAAATAAATAAACAACCTTTAAAACACAACCTCTTTATTCAAATAATCATAAATAATAGATTTTTTGATCGATGTCAAAATGTTACGCTTTTTCGTCTGACCTCTTAGCCTGCAAACAAATGATTTCGTGCGATAAGGAACTACGTTTCAATAATTGATCTACACTACTACGGAATATCAAGGGTATGAAATAAAATTAAAGCAAAGAACTGTCAAAAAGTATGGTCAAGTGGACGTACTTTTTGACAGGTAAAAATCCGCTATCTGATGTTTTAGTCATAGTTGTTCTCATAAACGAGTGTTAAAGGTCAAAGAGAGGGAATGTTTCATTTTTTTTAAAGGCTTATTGAGAGAATGCTCCATCTAGACATTATATATTCAAAGATTTTAGGTTAAACATTTCATGCTCTTGGTATTCCGAAGAAAAAATAAATAAAAATAAAAAGTAAACCAACCCAAAGCGAGAAATAAAAACTATTTTTAAATTTCTTACTTTGGGTTGGACTTAAAAAAATAATAATGTTCTTGATGGGACGAATATCGACCGGAGAGAGTTTTGGCGCAGGACCGATCGAGTCAGGGACCCCAAATGTAACTAAAAACCAAAAAATAATAGATATAGAATAAAAAAGTAAACATTTTGAAACTGATGCCAAATAAAACATAAAAACTCATTTCATGGCACTAACTTACACAGGAATAACATTTTTAAAGTCGGGAATATTTTTTCCTAAAATAGTTAATTTATTAGTAAAACAAACGGTCTTTGAGTTATTTGTAGAAACACTGTGCGGCATCCTCGTCCACTACCATAATATTTCCATACTGTAGGTACTTTTTATTGGAAGAAAGAGAATAATTTTTAAATTTAAACATACCCATCAATTTGTTACATGATACCATTTATTTACGAGTATATCTATACTATAATTACATTACAAATATTATAAAGAGGAAAGATTTGATTGTTTGTTTGTATTGAATAGGCTCTGAAACTACTGGACGGATTTGAAAAATCCTTTCGTCGTTGTGAAGCTACGCTAACCCCGGGTGACATAGGCTATTTTTTATCCCGGTATTCCCACGGGAACAGGAACTACACGGGTGAAACCGCGAGGCGTCCGCTAGTATGATATAAAAGGTTGTCGCGAGATTTTCCTAATGCTGCACCTACTGCACATTACACAAAATGCAGTGTAGTACCAAAGAATACTAACTATTAGTACGTACTGTCGATCTTAAGTAGAGTCAAATAGCGACAAACTTTTACGTCATATAAATGGTATAATGTAACCAACGACCATACAGTCCAAATTGATGAGTTTGTTTTAATTTAGAAATTATTTTCTCTCTTGTTGTTTTTAAAAATGTTTTTTAACTATTTATTTATTTTTACTTTTTAATTTTACTGGACATGTTTCTGAGTGTTTTCATTTGTATTTCATATTTTCATCAAACACCTCTAATCAGACTGACTGACATGACTGCTGAGCACCAATCCGGATTCCATCATCAGACCCTATACAAGTGTAGGAGCACTTGTCAAAACGAATCTAAGAAGCTTACACAGGGGGAGAGGGAGAGGGGCGCTGGTACATTGCATGACTGCTGAGTGCCACCATTCTACCTTCCGGCTACATCATGAAACCCCAGAAGTTATCTAAGATCGGAGTACTTGTCACTTAAGCCCAAACCTGTTACGTTTCGGTTTTTAGGGTTCCGTAGCCAAAATGGCAAAACGCAACCCGACGTTATAGTTTTGCCGTGTGCGTCCGTCCGCACCTTTGCTCCGAGACTGTTAGTGCTAGTAGGCTGTAATTTTGCTAAAATATACATATTACTTACGCCGACAAAGTGAAAGAATTAAATAAAAATGTGGGGTACCTCTATATGTAAAGTGGGGGTGTGATTATTTTTGTCACCTACCCCATCGTGTGGGGTATCTTTAGATAGGTCTTTTAAAAACGTTTAGGGGTTGGGAAGACGATTTTTAGATTTAGGGCCGTTTGTATACCTTTCGTATGTCCAGCGCTATATGCTGCTACCTATGTAATTATGTCCGACCGGCTCCCAGTTGGTGGACAGACACGGGAAATCGACGCTGCGTGTTTTAGTTTTTATCGAATTACTCGGATTTTAATTGTAATTTGTGTTTAATTGTTATTTTCTACTTATAGTTAATTAAATGAATGATTTTTTAATATTTAAAAAAAAATATATTTGTGTTGAATTACTGTCAATATAGTTTTAAAAAGAGGGTTTAGGGAGTGTACTTTTATTTTCTGAATAGAAGTAAAACAATACAATATTTGCACCTTGTGTTTTATTTTATTTACCTATTAATGTATGAAGAATAAAATACAATATTAATAGCACATGCTATAGTATTATTTATTTTCACTTTACCTGTACTTATAAAAGGCGACCGCGCGGGCGGCCGCCATGTGCGGTCAAAAGGCGGTCTCGTTTGTATTTTATATATAAAACACTATTGTTATTATAAACAGAGGTTTATTATATATAATAAGTTCAGCTTATCAGCTACACGCAATAAAATCCGCACATCTGTGAATTGAATAAATTTTAAGTATGAATGGAATAAAGAAGGTACTAAAATTTGGGTCATGAATCAGTCGGTTAGCCTTTAATTATTTTTAGGTAGAAATGTTGTTCCAGGTATAGGTATATATATAATAGGTTCTTTTCAAACGTAACTATCTATTGCTAATAACATGCATGTGTCTAAGAAATATTTTAAATAATGAGCTATAAAAACCGCTATAAATTACCCACTTTACCTGCAATCCATACAAATCCATACAAATCCCCTGTCTGTCAGGCAACCGGGTCCTGGTTTCAGCGTAAGCTGGCTATATTCAATTGAATTATTTCGCTTTTTAAAACAAATATGCACATTTAATTTCAGATTTATCGAAAGTATATTAATTAGGGCTTTATATTAAAAACAATGTTAGTACTGTTCATGAGGATTTCATAAAAATATGACCAAAATTAAATGGCGTACTCCGTTTTTTAGGGGTATGGCCGCACTAAGCGACTGTTTTTACGAAAAATCTAAATTAAAATTATATTAATATGTATAGAAAATAAACCTTTAATAAATATTCTTTGTTATTTAATTATTTTCTTTGTCGTAAATATAATCCATTTTAAATAAAACACGATCAAAATATTGAAACAGCCGGCCGCCGAACGTCGTATTTTGAATAATATTTTCATGCGTTTTTTTGTTCTGGAAAGTTTGTATTAGCTTGTCTGTATATTTATTTGAATTTTAAGCATGACAGAAAGAGTAAAATATATATTAGAACATTTATTCAGAGCATATTATCTGTCAAAACTGGGAGCCGGTCGATGGACAGACTAAGGGTAGCTTTAAAGTGCAAATTTTGTAGAGTCAAGTGTCCCACCCCTGCCAGCTAAATGGCTGATGTTGGTTATGTGAAAAAAATCAGAGTAGTAGCATATATAGTGAAATAAATAGGAAAGCATTCCAAGCTACGTGGGCTTTACAAGTTTACGAGTAACAGCTGATCAAATTCCATTACAAAATATTATTAAGTAGATATAACGTTGAAGTATGAAACAAAACCAGTAGAAAACATACTTCTTAAGCCACATTATTAGGATGGGTAGGGGGGGGGGGGGGGTAACAGAACCCTACATTGTGCGTGGCCCGACATGCACTTGCCCGGTTTTATAGTTTAGGAGTTCCTTTAGCTAACTTAGCTAGCACTAGTTTAGCTTCCAGACGCACACAAATTAACATACAAACTGTAGGTATGCTACCACTCATGTAGGTATTTTTTACCAAGATTTTAAATTATTATTCCTAATCTTTTATTAGGGACTAAATGACGCGCGTAATTTCAATTGCATATTTTTTTTCCGTTTTGGCCACATTTTTTATTGATGATAGGGATTTGAAATGCTCCGATCTTATAGGTTATTGTGTGGTATTATGAGCTTCCTCGATAAATGGGCTATTCAGCACTTAAATATTTTTTTATTTGAATCGGTAGTTCCTGAGATTATCGCGTTTAACCAAAGAAACAAACTCTTCAGCTTTGTAATATTAGTATAGCATAGATGTATTTTTCCTCTACGTTGCCTTTGTGTTTTCTATATTTTTTCCAATTACTCATAAATTAAGTAAGTATCCTGTTTTATTAACGAAACTGGGTGTTTTTATGATGTCATGACTAAGTGGTGCTGTAGCACACAGCCAGACCCAAGGATGAGCTGAGTAACTCTTTTCACTAGATAAGGTTTCCTAGTTAAAAGAGGTTACCTACTCATGATTTGAGAAGATTAAATTTACCTGTTTTAATTTAACGAACAAATTCCTTTTCAAATGCTTATTACATAGCAAAAAAAAAAAAAAAAAAAATCACACATCGTCACACGTCGTATATGAAAGACAGTCAATCGTTGTTTTTCTTTGAGTGCGCAACATTTTGCTTTGCTGGTTTTGACTACAAACGTGAGCAACAAGTAATTGCGCACAAAACCACTTTATAAAAGTTAAAGTACTTTATTTACTTAGGTTACAAAATGCAACGCTTATGAACGTCTAATTTACTTGAAAAAAAGAAACGTCTTCGTGGGGCAAATTAATCCGTCTTGAAATGTCAAAAAGCCAATTAGGCGAATTAAGTGGTAAAGAACTGGAGTAAGTAGGTCCAAATAAAATCTGAACCCACAGTCTGTGAACTCAGATCTTTTGCCTTATTTTCAAAATGGTTAATAGACAAAATCTAAAAATCGACGAGTTATTGACGAGTAAGTAGAATAAAAGAGTGCTCAGCCTGTGCAATATATTTTTCCTAAGGACAGAAAAAAACAATTTATAATATAAATTGTTATTATTAAACACTTATTCCACGTTACCAACTCTACTGAAAAAAAAAACAATTTAAAGGATCTGATTGCACTTTTTGTTCCACTCTAATCCATTACCGCCGATCGCCTCTATTAACACAATATCAAGATCGGAATTAAAATTAATAAGCAAACAAGTGACTATGTTGGTCTGAATTTCTTTCACACTGCTCAATAAATCCACGTGAATTTACGTAGAGTTAGTTTATTCCTGCAAAACGCACGGTTTCCGTGGGTTGGCTGTCGATCGGCATTAAATGTAGACTCATGCTATTCCAAATTCTATCTGATCTTCTTAAGCGTTGCATTTTGTAACCTAAGTGAATAAAGTACGTTGACTTTTTTTGACTTTTGATCTTGACCGGGCCGCCGTAAGCCAAATGAATAAAATTAACCAACTATTGTTTGGATTTGCACATATTGGTTTAAGATTAGTTTTTTTTTTTCAGAAAAAATATAATTTAAAATTACCTAAGTATATGATTAGCTAGTAGAACTTAGATACCTCCTTACATACAAAATGGTAGTAAATATAACCTAAACCTTAAGTCAACAAAAGTGATTCATATTTCGGTAGAACTTATCCCCGCTTTGGTTGCTATATATTTGCAAGTGCGCCCTTCCCGCGGCTTAGTTGACTTACGATAGTGCGGTGGCAGCACTTTCGATTGCCCGATCTGCGCAAAGGCAACGCGCGGCGCGAAAATCGACTTCAAGGTGTAAGTGTTTAGTGGAGTGATTTGAAAATAATATATTGATATAATTATAGGTAAGATTATATTTAATTAATTATATTTATGATAATAATTTAATTATGTTTTTTTCCTTAAGTAAAGTAGTAGTACCCACATTTTTTTATTACAGTTAAATTAATTATATTGTAAAGTGTATATTTTTGGAGACTTTATTTTAAGTCTTTGAAAGATCTGTCACGAAAGACGATAATCCAAAGGTAGGAACCATTTGCGTATAAATAATGCACGCTATGCAATAGAGTAGGCCAAGATAATAATCTGATTGTGAGAAAGGTGAGCTAATATGGCCTATGGTGTGTATGTAAGTGTACTCTAGAATTTATTTGCCATAAGATGTTAGGAAATGTGCAACTTTGTCTAATGAGACCAAGTTGCACATTTCCATTTCAGTTTGTCTACATAAGTATTGACGTAAACAAATGGAAAAATAGATTACCTTTATCTGTCACAAATCCATTACGGAACTGTGAATAAACATGACAGAGAAAAGTGTGTTTATCTATTTAGAATATCAGTTTTTATTTTGTAACGGTGTTTCAAAACATGTCTAATTTATAACATGATTAGACACTAGACTACATAAAATGCTAATGTTATATAATAGTTAGGATTCGTTTGCTAATGAAGAGAACATTGATTTCGATTTAATGGCGTGAACTCACATTTACCTACTACTAAACAACCCTAATTTAAACTGTAATTTCGGGTAGGAAAATCATGAGAAAACCTCATTTGATATTGTTATTATTTAAAAACGTATTTTTAGCATTTTAATTTGTCTTTAATAGTGTAGTTAGATATAAATAAAACAGTAAGTACCTACTACTTACTTACTGTTTATTTAATAAGATTCTTACTCACAAAATCTTACTAACTCGCAGCCAGTATTTATCACAATTTACAAGATATGGGTGAAGGCGCGAAAGTAACAACATTACAGAGAGCAAGTTCCATTCAAAAACACCAGCCATTTCGTATGCTGTAATATGTCGCAACATAACATTAAACTGAATACGAGATCATGCGCGAGTAAAAACAGGTATTCATGCAGAATTTAAACTGTTAAATAGTTAAATGTTCGCTGTATAAAATAGCGTAAACCTGTGAAATAGCCTCAAACTATGTAATTAGGTAGATATATATAACTAAGTATGCATTATTTCGGCAAATTCTGGAGTTTTCTATTAGTACGTAATATTTTGAACAATGTTTTATAAGATACTAATAATTTAAGAATTAACCTACTTAATATACTATTTATATAAACAATTAAATCTTGACTTAAGAGATAATTAAAAATTTGCTAAATTTGTTAAGTTAGAATGACATTAAATTTGGCTAGATTTGCAGAAACACTTGTACCAGATATAGCCTCGCCCATGTTTCCTTCTTCCTCTTCAACCATTTTTCTTATTTTTGACGTCAAACTACTATTATTATCCTACACCTACAAGATCATAAAGTCTACGGCAATGCTAAATTGCCTATTAATGTACCACTCGTTACCTGCGGCAATCTAACATGCAACATGAAGTATATTTCTACAGGAAGTAGGTACGTTTAACTTAAACAGATTGTAAATAATTAAATTGGTTGTACCCGCAGGTATCTAATATTTTATCGGTTCGAAACAATGTCATTATGTACTCAAAGTACTTCTTATTGTTTGTTACAATGACTTATTATTTTCCACTATCGCACGTTTTTCCTCGACACGGTTACGGTTTAAACATTGCCTGTTGTGCAAGACGCAGGTCTTTGACTTTATTTTGGGTGTGAATGAAATCTATTGATTGACATGAATATTATATTTCGACCGTATTGCAACTTCCGTGGTCACGGGTAGAACGTCGGTCAATAAACAAGGTATTTTACTTTAAATTATTCACGCGATTAAGACCCGTAATATATTTATTTTTATAACCACTGAATGAGTAGTAATTTATAAAACTGTTGTTGAATTAAAACATCTTGCGTTAGAAACCCCGTTTTTATGGCCGACTAGGGAGTACCTACATACAGTAAGCTACTACCTATTTAGGTACAAGTTTTGAAGTTAAACCAATCACTTACAAATTCAATTTAAGTCATATTTGCCAGTCATTTTGTTTAGACTTAATTAAATATTACAATTATAATGATATAGGCAAATAGTATTAAACAAGTCTCGTTGATTTTGATTGATAAATGGACCGCCTGAATATAATGAGAATACTTACGCCATTAACAATGTAAATGTCTAGACAACACCTCATTTACTTGTCATAGGTAGGTAGTTATTTTTGTTACTTACATCATCTGAAATAATGCCTATTTGCAAAACTCGGTGCATAATAACAGCACATTTTGTAACATTTAAGAGTAGAAAATTACTTTTATAATAATTACGTCATACGCCAGACACTCATTGTCATAAGTGTTTTAAATTGATTTCTTGCGTCGCGCACAAACAAAAAGTCGTATCTAGTTACTTATTATATTTTTGAAATAATAAATTAGGTATTAACTTGCTTTCTTTTAATATAACATGTTAGTACCTATCTTTGTAACGTTAGGCAACATTTTTTTATTTATTTAGGTAATAATAATCTTTAACAACTATTTAACTATATAGGTACTTATTAGTTATATTTCGGGACTTAATCGCGTGAATTATTTAAAGGTACGAACCTTTTATTTACCCGACGTTTCGATCGAATTGCACCGATCGTGGTCACGGGTCGACACAGTCGACCCGTGACCACGATCGGTGCAATTCGATCACGCGAATAATTATCACGCGAATAATTCACGCGATTAAGTCCCGAAATATAACTAATATGTATAAAAATCGCGAAAGTTTAAAAACAATATATAGGTACTAGCTGGCCTTTGCAACATTTTTCATTCCTGCTCCGCTCCTTTTCATTCCTGCTCCGCTCCTATTAGTCTTAGCGTGATGTTATACAGCCTATAGCCTTCCTAGATAAATGCGCTATCCAACAGTAAAATCATTTTTCAATTCGGACCAGTAGTTTCTGAGATCATCGCGTTCAAATAAATTTATAATATTAGTAGGAATTAGATTAGAGAGAAAGTGTGTAGATACCTACATTAGCTAACATGTTGATTTTTACTAAACAAACCGATTTACCATCACACCACCACCCGTAAAGAACTTGAGTGTTTTGTCATTATGATCTCACATAATATTTACTTAATAACGTTACGACTTTCGCGTTGCATGATTGCAAATTTAAAGAAATACGGCTGAATAATTTAATACAAGGTCGCGTTAATCCCGTATTTTTCTTTATATTTGTAGCTTTTTAATTATTTTTGATATCTCACATTACGTCTTTTTAAGAAAAATTATCCTGTCATCCAGTGTCATCCAATCTGAAGATGCTGATTGGCATTTTACGATAGAGATTTTCACACATCAATGCCATGAGTATTTCCGAATGCAGGGAATTATAAAGAAATAAGAATTTATAAAGATATTTTTTTCTATTCAAAGATTCAAAGAAAAAGTCTTATGTGTATTTCTTTCCTTATATCTTATTCTAAAAGACTCGAATACCTACTCGATGTTCGAATAACAACCGTACGTTATGAACATAACAAACATGGAAGTTGCCACTTTTCTCTGAGCAAAATATAAAAGCATAATGCGTGTTTGTTTATCTATTTGTGTCTTTGAAACATTTTACGCTTCAAGGGACAGATGATGTATGTTGGAATTAATGTGAATTTGAGGATAAATGTGGACTTTCTTTAACTATGTTATATGGGATTTAGAGATAAAAGGTTTTGGATGATAGCTAGTTTATGTATTTATGCTTGAGTACACAAATACCTACTTAAAACAATTTAATAATTGTTTTAAGTAGGTATTTGTGTTTTAAGTTTTTATGAAAATTGAATATTGTATGAATACAAGGGTGTTAAAACCAGTTGTAAAAAGGAGTATAGATTCGTGGTTTTCGCTATACAATATAAATGTTGTCCTAGATAAGGTATCAGAGCTATTTAATAAAACAGAAAGAAGTCAGTGACAACACTTAATACCTCTCTTATTTTAATAGAAACCGGCTAATTGTTCTTAAAAAAGTTAACTAAGTATAATTAATAAAAATGAGTTATAGGTGTTATAGTAATTTATTGGCGTTTAACGCCCCCTACAATGGCGCTAAATACCAATAAAACAATGATTTATATGAGTAACTGTGATGTCTGATACATCCAATTTTCCTCTTGGTTTGCTTTGCTTTATCACACTATTTTTTATAATTCATTTCTCGTTATGTATATTATATAACCTACATAACTCAGATTTTAATGGGTATATACATTTTTCAACTGAATGAGTTAATATGACTTTTGTTTTTGTGAAATTGCTTCCATTATTTACCTGATATTGCGTTCGTAGTCGTTAGATAGACAGACATTGCTTAATGATTAGAAATTATGACGTGATTGTTTTCTCATTCACATGATACACGCTACATTAGTTTAGAAAAGATTGTAATCTAAAGATAATTAATTCATCGCATGCAAATGATGTGAACCACTCCAAACAACAGGTTGACATCGGGTCTTAATAATACTACAGATATTTCGAATAGAATCCATATATCCATGGTAGGTGATAAGTGGAATAAAGTAAGTATTCCTATCCTACAAGCGGAGATAATTATATCGGTGGGGACACATGGGATAGGGGAATATAATCACTTGATCGAACAAAATAATGTAATGAACTAAAAGTATGAATGAATTTTACTTAATCAGTAAATTATAGTAGATAAGAGGCAAGCGTGAACAGCAATGTGCAGCCTTTTTAAATATATTAGTGCCAATAGCGATTAAGTATATTTAAAATGAATTATCTTTATCTTCAATACTTAGTCGATGTGAGTTTTTGAATAATTTCCTCGTGTAAGTATTTAGTGCACATACAGTTATTGATAGGGTTTATTTTATTTTATTTTTATTTCTTCAGGATAACAAACAATTGCGCAATCATGCTTAAGACTAACAATATTTCTTATAAAGCAATTAGGTAATTACGCTACTAGCACCGTTATCCACAAAAAAATACATTGCAGAAAAATTTAAAAACCAAGCAAAGTTTAACAAAAAAGGTTTACATACTCTACGTCTAAACATGCGATATGGAGACAGTTATTATGTAAATTTCAGGCAAATGTCAGAAAATTTTCCAGAAATACATTTTTTAAATTGACTGAGTCACGGAACAAATAGGTCAATCAACGAAGTGATCTTTGTAACTCTTCATTAACCGCCTTAAAGGCGCTCTTTCTCCTGCGTTGGTTCTGCTCCGCTTAGGTAAATAAACAATGTGTGGAAGCATCACGAATACGTTGGGAACGACTCGGTATACGAAGATACATTTGGTTAATAAGTTTATTGCAGTCAATTTTGTCATGACGTTTTTTACAGGGTTGATCCGTAAAGGTTAATTTGAAAATTTTATAATAATTTATAATTATTTGTCGTACACCTTGATAAAACTAATAGGTAAATTTATTATATACAGGGTGTAACAGAAAGGTGGGGTCAAATTTCAGCAGCGGATACGGTATGTTATTATCAGTATTGCACCTATAATGGTGCCATAGCTGGTTGCATTATTATTACATACTCGTATTTATAGCATATTATTTTTGTCAAAATTCAGTAGTGAAAGGCGTATGGCATAAGAATTATACCTCCCCTGGTACAAAATTCATTGGATTATTATGGCATAGAACTGTTTAAGTAATAATTTGATTAATTTATAATCATAACTTTTCACTCATAATTTTTTTCGAATGAAAAAATTATAAATATTTTTTGAGGGTATTGTTTTCCGATTTTAATAAAATTAGGTATGTGTACTCAGTATCATGGGCACATAACAACCCTTGAATATGACCACACCTTTCTAGGTAGGTACAAATTATGTGTATCTATTATTTGAAAGACTTAAAAAGATAATAAATTCGGTCGAGGATAATAATGTAAATGTTGCCTCATAAATACCTAATAACATTGGAATTTTCACATGTATGTTAATTCTTTAGTTATGTATATTGTTTGATTTTCACTCAAACTTTATACCTACGGAGAGACAAACATTAGGTTTTAGTATTTTAAATATTTATTTTCTTTATGAAGTATAAACTTGTG
The DNA here is from genome assembly GCA_945859575.2 of Herminia tarsipennalis. Taxonomy (NCBI): domain Eukaryota; kingdom Metazoa; phylum Arthropoda; class Insecta; order Lepidoptera; family Erebidae; genus Herminia; species Herminia tarsipennalis. The sequence goes on from OX243835.2 coordinate 15,597,998, forward strand.
CTTAATTAATGCTATCAAAACGTGAATATTTAGATACCTACCTAAAAAAAATTGCGATATTTTAAACAATCGCTTATTTATCTATAAAATACCAAAACCGAGCAAGTGCATGTCGGGCCATGCACAATGTAGGGTTCCGTAGTCCCCCTTCCGAATAATGCGTCTTAAGATGTGGGTTTTCTGTTCTTTTCGTTTCATAGGTACTACTAACAAGGAGGCCTACTCTAATTCAATGAAAACGAAGTTTCGACCAAAAATGAGGTGGTAATATACAGAGCCAGGAACATCTATTTAATCCATTCGTTCCTGAAAATTGTTCATGGGTTCGGACCTCTTGTGCTTAATCAAAAAATAATTAGAATAGTCCTCGTGAACTTAAGAAATTTAAGTAAACGAAAATTCATGAATTTCGTTATAAAGAAAGAGAGTAGACCTAAAGGTCATGCATAATAATCATTTTCAATGGAATTTGTACGAAAATTTTGTTACTACTCATTTGATCAGCTGTTACTCGTAAACTTGTAAAGCCTACCCAGCTGTGATATTTTTTATTTCACTAAACATACTACTACCGTAATTATCTTTAAGGGTTTCGTTTAGATATTTTGGCTACGAAACGCTAAAAACATCAATACAATGCATTTTTCGCTGTCGTAATTAGACTGCACTTTTCTGTTAACATGGAATCGGCCGATGTAATTGACTGTATCGTAAAAAATGATTTCAAATTCAATAACACTTATATAATTACGGTTCTCAGTTCAATGCTTCTCGCGTAATTACGTAGTTAGCGGAATTACACGCAACGATACCACGTGGTGCGCCAACTGCGCAACCTGTTACTCTTTTCATATTAAAAAAGAAATTACTTTATCTCGGGCTTTGATGTACATTTTTGTAAACAAAACTGGCAATTCGACATGGAGCGTCAGCTTAATCTGGCACTTTACGACTTTTCCTTCTTTGACGAGTTTTTTTAGGGTTCCGTATGAAAGGCAAGCAACGTAACCCTTTTTCTGAGGCTCCGCTATTAAGTTTCTTACCCAGTTTAGGTTAGCGCCAATCTCATCACAGACTAGCCAACTACGCAGGCGATATTATAGTACAAAAATGTGTGCGTAGACACAAGTGCACTCTCTATTCCCTTACCCTTGTAACTTTCGCCGAACTCAATGAGACGGAAATTCAACACAACTGGAGAAAAAATACGCGCAGGACCGACGGCTTAACGTGCTCTCTGAGGCACAGAGGGGTGTGATCTTAACGAAAACGATCATCCATCAATTGACTGACAGTAGTAACGTTACATAACCTTGCAGATTTTTCAAGCTACTCAGTCGCAACTAAGTCACGGACCATAGTAATTATATTCACTGAGGCTGTGTGTATATTATCAAAGCATACTTCGATATATAGTACGGATTATTTTCTCATACATTCTAATTTTTGTGACATTCATAAGTAGTGTGATATTACACATACCTATCTGAATTATTTAAAATTATAAAAAGAATGAATAGCAACAGAAATTGTGTCTATTTACACTATATATAGAATTATTATAAAAACGACGTATGTAATATAGAACGGTGATACGGAACCCTTCATTTTCGAGTCCGACACACTTAAGCGGTTTTTAAAAATAGCGTACGTTTATACCTACATCTCAGTATTACGTGTGAATGACTTTTATTTCGCCAAAATAATGTCAAGCTTTATATCTGCCTGAATATAATATGACTTAATTTTTTGGGTAATTAATTGCTATTGTCACGTACCTATTTAATTAAAAGTGATACAGCCTCTTATTTTAAGCATTTCCAATACCTAATCCAAAGACAAGGCTTATCGAAACAAGGTTGGAATATATACAGAAACAAATTAAACGACTGTGTTTTTACCCGACTGCGCAAGAATGAGAGTAATGTTTTTTATTGATACAATCGCCATTCTTCCAGCCAGTAAAGGGTTAAATGGTATGAAAACAATGCAAATCGTGTGACGCAGAATATGCGTTTACGGTGAGGTAATGGGCTTTCACTACATGTGAAAAATACTACGATAGTGAAAATGGGGTGCCAGTTTACTTAGGTACTCTGAAATATGTAATCTGAGGACATACTTAGATAGTAAGTTACAGTGGAGCGCCCGAATATCATGTCTCGCAGGGAAACTCAGTTCTGCAGCGTTCGCTGTCAGTAGAGTCAGACAGCTTACGGATGTGGAAACAGCAAGGCTAGTTTATTTCGGTTATTTCCACAGCGTCATGTCGTATGGCATACTGCTTTGGGGCAAGGCGGCTGATATTCAAATAATTTATATTCTTCAAAACCGTGCAGTGCGTGGGGTTTACAAACTAGGTGCACTCGTTTTCTTGAGAGAAAAGTTTAAAGAGATAGGCATTATGACAATTGCAAATATTATGTTTGTTATACAAAATATGCTTTTATATCGTAAGAATAGTGACATTTGTTGTCACTTTGTTTTATTTGTCACATTGATTTATGAGCATTATTTGACTTTTGTAAGTAAAGATTCTGCGTGACGATTTAAGGCCATTCTATCAGAGTTAATATTTTATATTTAATCATTCGTTTTTTACCTTTGTTGTAAGTAGAGCTCCTACTATGTCGTACCAGCTAAGACTGATTTCATTTTATCTTATGTTCCAACGTTTTAATAATAGATTTTTTGCATCATTCCTTAAAGATGGTGATTAGTATATAATAACGGCAGCCTTACTCCCAAATCAAGTTTATAAACATACAAACATTGTAAAATTGGCAATTTGAATAGAGTTGCCGCAAGTTTTTATTGTCATGTTTTTTTCTCCGGATTTACCTATGTTTGCGAACTTGGCATTACATGTACATGTAGAATCCCGACGTATCACAAGTGTTGTTTAAAGCGTCTTCTAGACGGTTGGAAACAAGGCTTCCCGCCAAGGTGACCTTGCTGGTTTCCAACAGTGTAGACGGATGTTGCAAACCAAGTACCAAATAAAAACGGTGGGCCACACAAAGCTCTCGCCAAGGTCACCTTGGTTTCTACGCTTGTTTCCAACCGTCTGGAACATAGAACGAACATGGAGACGACTGATATTTACTTCACTCCCGTTATCTCTTAGCCATGAATGATTTTCTTAGTGTACCTAAGGATGTTCTTACAGAGTGGTATAAACAAGAAAAAATCTAGGCGCCATTATTGTTTAAAATTTAAAAAAGAGTAAGTAAGTACTCTTTTTTTTTTGGCCTTTGGTGCGATTTTTGAGGATGCTTCCTTTATTATGAAAGCCTACAGAATAACAGTGATAATAATAATCGGTTACTAGGTACTTACAATACGTGTGGTCTGCGTTAAACTTAAGTGGCTCTTCTTGCGAATTTTGGTAGACCATAAAAATTATCGTTGAAAATAATGTACGCAGCTGTTCTCGTTTCCATCAGTTTGTTTTTCATCTTCATTTATGTATGATGTATAGAAACTATTACTCATTTAAGTAATAGGTACACAAATTGTACACAATATTAATGTAGCTGTTATTGAATCCTGAAGCCAGACAGTATTGATTCGGTAGGATCTCTGAGGAATTACTTTGTAGTAATATTAATATTACTCACGTACTGTTCCAATTAAAAATGGCTGGGACAGTAATTGGTCGGCTATGCGGATAAAATATGTATGACAAAATCGTTTTTTAAATAAAAATATTTCGGATTAAACTACTACGTGTTACCTACCACTGAATATAAATTCTTCAGTGGTAGTGCTCTTATCAAAGCTGTATGTGACTTGTGTTGTGTGTGATACGTCACTCCCTGGAGATCTGGACTAGAAGCATACCATATAAAAACCGGCCAAGTGCGAGTCGGACTCGCGCGCGAAGGGTTCCGTTCTATAAAAATAGCAAAAAAATCATGTCTGTTGTATGGGAGCCCCACTTAAATATTTATTTTATTCTTTGATATTTATGAAGTTTTAATTTTCAATTTCTTTAAAACTTGATATTTACACGTGAAAATGTTGACGAGACGCTCCTTTAGCAAAATTACCTTCGTAATGTAGGTATTGGTACTTATTTTATTAGACGTAGCGCTAGCGCGACCGTGTTAACTTTCGCTTGACTGTCGACTGTATACAGATAGCGTATCAAATGTAACAATAGTACCTACTACGAATAGCAGTCCCAGTGCTATCGAATATATCTTTCATTTGAATTTTAAATTAAATATTCTGTAAATATTTCAGGTTTCTACCTGTTATCGTTATTAAGACCGAAAAAAAAATTGGAAATAAATCACGTTGGTTGTAAGGAAGCCCTCCTTAAATATTAATTTTATTTTTATTTAATTATTTATTTTTAAAGTGATTAATATAATTTAATATTCTGTGAACATTTCAAGCATCTACCTGTTGCCGTTATTAATATCGAGCAAAAACGACTAAAAACATCACGTTATTTGTATGGGAACGCCCCTTAAATATTTGTTTTATTTTAATTAATTAATGTATTTTTAAAGTAAATATATAACTAAATATTCTGTGAATATTTCAAGCGTCAACGGCAACATGCCGTTATCACTATCGAGCAAAATGAGCAAAAAACCGACAAGTGCGAGTGGGACTCTCGCACTGAAGGTTCCGTACAAACTTATAGGTGTGTTAATAGTTCGGGAATCTATATAAACACACCGCACTGTGTCTACCAGGTTGCAAAATGGTGACTAACAAGCCGTGGTGCAAAATGGTGACTAACAAGCCGTGGTTACCGAAAGCATTTTAGGCCACAGTAATGTACGACCCACATTGCTAGTACAAATCGTTGTGATTTTAAAAAATGATTTTCAGTTAAATCTAATTTTTGTTATTAGCGCTAAGTCTTTAACCGGCTTGTCAAATTTTACACGTTTGTTTTTAACGCGAATGTTTTGTCTTTTTCTATTTTGTTTTGAAAATGGGATCAAAAATAAAGACAAAACATTCGCTAGTTAAAATGCTCTTAATATGTCTGTTAATTTTTTTTTTTAATTATTTTGTTACATACTAGTGCATAACATTATATTGTGAACTTTTTATAAAATCAACAACCAATAGGAATTGTCTCTGTACTACAGGTACAGATACAACCTACTGGTTAATTAAATAACCTAGCTAGGAATACAACACCTCACTAAATATGTTAGTTGTTAACTAGCGGACGCTTCGCGATGGAAGGATTTAAAAAAGGATTTTTCAAATCCGTCCAGTAGTTTCGGAGCCTATTCAATACAAACAGACAAACAAACAATCAAACTTTTCCTCTTTATAATATTAGTATAGATAAACAAATAAATTAGCAGCGTATTAAGGGCATTTAAACTATAGAGCTTCTATTCAATTTTGAAAATGGAATGAAATAAAATGCTCTTAAAACGTCTGCTAATTTATTTGTTTACTATGAGGGGGTTGTTGGGGGTTAAACTGTAATTATTATTGTGATCAAATTGTACTACAATAAAAAAATACGGGGGGGGGAGGTTTGTACCGCTCACTACACGCCGCACACATCTCGACTCCGCTGCGCGCCGTCGTCAGCTTACGAGGCAAAACTCACATTTACTCATATAAGATGAGTGGAGACAAGATATGTGAATAACGAAACTCCGCTTTGGTGAAGTTCGGGTTTTAGAAAGAGAAAGACGCACCTTCTTTTTCTAAGCATACAAAAAATCACACAAAATATAACTGACGTAGGTATTTCAGTATCGATTTTACTCTATCAAGAATAGCGTAATAATATACAGTGTACTTTGACAGTAATAATTGAAACTTTATTGCGGTTCATTCGATTTAGACAATTCGCCGTACATTTATTCTGAAGAGAAAGAACGCGGGTAATATTCGTGCGACCTCTATAACCTTTCCAGCTAAGCAAAGTTCAAAACTCAGAGTATACCTATGTAATTGCATGGCTAAAGAAAATACGGCCAGAAATAACGTCACGGACGGGCGATTGAAAGGTTCGGTAACAGTTTAGTCCAATGCTGAATTTCAAGTTGCAGACACTTTCATACGCGCGCCCCCCTGTGCAAAGTTAAAATTGATGATGATTTCGTGCCGTGCTGTATTTTGCTCTTGAGCTCTAGGCGCATTGAAGTCCTTCGGCGCTTGGGCCCCTTGAGCTTAAGGACCCCGGTGCATATCACCACTTAACCTTACGGTAGCTACGCCACTGGTTTCAGATTTTTATATTTATATGTCGGATCATTTTTGGATCGCTAATTAATTTCCGTTTACCTAACATCTGTTTTGATTAAATAGCAAGTCTATTGACTCATTAAAACATAGCGTGACTTTAGTTTGACGTTTACATTTGAAGTAGGGCAGTCAGTCTCAATTGGCAGTCTTAATCGAGCGGTCGTAGCGACAACACGTCTTCTGATAGACTTGTCGCTATTTTTACAGTCGTGTGTGCAAAATGTTATTGTGGATAGAGTGTCAGTGGCATTTGTGTAATCGAAATTATGAAAACGGTTGACGGACTTCAGCTTGCTAGAGGTAACCGTGTGCATATGATCGATTACCATAGTATTAGTTCGAGTATTGGGCCGCTAATGGCTCATAAGGCCACCCTGGTGGTTCGACACATATTTAACTTGGATGGACTTTCCGAAGAGATATCAGATAAATTGAGCGTTACCTGTCAGGATCGCTCAATTTTTACAGTTTGAATCTTGTGTCCTTAGTTACTAAAAGATTAAACGAAGTTAATAACAATGCTTTGTTAGCTAAAGGTTACTTACTCCTCTTGCTAAATTTGATTGAATAAGTTAGTCTAAACAAATTCCACATGACATACTTTTCCGTGGACCTAAATTACTAATATTGGGAGGGCCTATACAAAAAAAGCTCCGATTTTCAATTCTATATCATAATCCTGAGTGGTTCTAAAATGTGAGCAGAATAAAAGTAATATTTCATCAAAAAATAAAACTGTTCACTTTGTTTTTCAATCGCTATATATATTTTCATCGATGTTTTCACAGGATAACATTGAGAGATTATTAAAACTAAACACGTCGACGTTATTGTTTATTAAGTTTTGAAAATATTAAACATTTCTTTGCTTAGTAATAATAATAACACTTTATATTAAAGGACACTAGTTTTTTTTTTGGAATTGGGAGATTATTAAAACTAAACACCTTGACGTTATTGTTTATTAAGTTTTGAAAATATTAAACATTTCTTTGCTAAGTAATAATAATAACACTTTATATTTAAAGGACACTAGTTTTTTTTTTGGAATTGGGAGATTATTAAAACTAAACACGTCGACGTTATTGTTTATTAAGTTTTGAAAACGTTAAACATTTCTTTGCTAAGTAATAACAATAACACTTATAACAATAATAACATATTAAAAGACACTAGTTTTTTTTTTAATTGAACATGGCGTGCTGACTAAAACATAAATGTCAATTTTGTGTGAATTCAATTGCGTAATCCTCTTGCGTAATTCGTTAAAGTATTCTTTTCAATATTTTTCCATTTGCCTAAGGATAAAACGCAGTTAGAATAAACAATCTACCCTGACATTAAACAGAACCGATGTGTATCATCCCTTGTATTGTTTATATTTATATCTTTTTCAACGGTCGATTTCATCGTGGTTTATTTTATGGTACATAACGTTATTATGTGGATATTATTATTTATGTTATAATAAATACTTATGAAACGTTTATGGTGTATATTTCTTGTATTACGGGCGTTACGGGTGAAGGCAAACAATAATAACTATTTGTAACAGTCACTTACGGAAATCCGTACTTGCTGATTCAGACAATTTACGGCTTTGAATCCACTTGTGAACTATTTTTTTAAATTGCCAATTAGACTTGTAATTAGCCTGACTTCTAATTGTTGTTTAATTAAGGGAAATAACTAAAGACAGGACATGTCCTAACTGGAACGGAGACTAGTTGTCATAATAATAAAGTATTATAATACAACCCAATGTTTGAACTATTGAAGCTATGAGCGATTGAAACGCCTGGATTAGCGTTCGTGTATTAGGTACAAAAAGCGATGGGCTAGAAGAAACAGGGGCCCTAGGCAAATGGTATTTCATTTCGCACGCACAACTGCTATTTTTATATTAACAATTTTTGTATTTACAGTGTTGCACGCGCAACGACGTCATTCTATTCGATTAGCGTAAGCTCTAGGGGCCCAGGAGCGGCTAAACCTACAATATGTAGAAAAAGTTTCAAAAATGCAATTATTGTATCTACAATATGTATTCATTGAATTTGAATTTACTCAAGAAGTACTGATATTTAATTAATTCTGTAGCAAATGATTACCCACAATTCCGTAGGCATTGTTTATAGCTTAGGTTATATATATAGTTTAGACAGATATGTATAGATGTAAGTATATCTGAATTTCGGTAACGGCTCCAACGATTTCCACGAAACTAATCCGGTCAATTCTAAAAAACGCGCCTTTGTAAATAGATGTACCTATTTATTAAAGGGTAAGTGCACGCACAATGAAGGGTTCCGTAGTCCCCCCCCCCATCCAAATAATGTGGCTTAAGAAGTGGATTTTCTGTTGTTTTTGTTTCATACTTACAACGCTATATCTACTTAATAATATTTTTCAATTGAATTTGTACGAAAATTTTGTTACTTGTTATTTAATCAGCTGTTACTCGTAAACTTGTAAAGTCTACTTGGCTGTGATAGTTTTCCTTTTAATTTCACTATAATATATACTACTACCGTGAATGTTTTCACATATCCAACATCAACCATTTAGCTGGCAGGGGGGGGGGGACACTTTACCCTAACAAAAGTTTGCACTTTTAAGCTTAATATTTTACTTCGTCTGTCCAACCCCTAAACGTTTTTTAAAAGACCTATCTAATGATACCCCACACGATGGGGTAGGTGAGAAAAAAAAAATCACACCACCCCACTTTACATATAGGGGAGGTACCCTAAAAAAATATTTTTTTTTAAGATTTTATTCTTTCACTTTGTCGGCGTAAGTAATATGTATATCCATGCAAAATTACGGCCTCCTAGCACTAACAGTCTCTGAGCAAAGGTGCGGAAAGGACGGATGAACATGGCAAAACTATAAGGGTTCCGTTTTGCCAGTTTGGCTACGGAACCCTAAAAATTAAAAAATACTCTACTTTATGTTTCATAATAGAGTTATTAAGAAAAAAAAACTGTTTATCGTAAAAGAGCGTCGGGTGCTTGTGACAAAATTGATTTATAATAACCCCACGCTTTTTTACGATAAACTGATTATTTTCATAATATCTCTATTTTTTTTAGTTGTTAAGAGTTAGTTGGATTTTCTATAAAAGCTTATTTTAAAACGGGCTTCGGGGTTGATTTTTCAAAAACGCCTAAATTTGTTTTCTTTATTTTTAACCAATAAGTCAAATACGAAATCCCACACATCTAACTTCAAAACTGGTGGAGTTTCATATAAACTTACAACCACTATTTACCCCCTTAAGAGATGAATTTTAAAAAATCCCTAAGTATCGGATTGTATTGTCATCGGTCCTTCTGAAGTAGAAAAACCCGTTCAAACACATGCGAGGATCCAAGAGACGCAATTGCCCCCACCCCAAACTCGACTGAAAGCCCTTTTTTTAGAGGGAATTTTGACATAGTACAGGTGTGTTCTCACAGGCGATTGTCCCCCCCCCCCAGGCAGTGGTGGCTGGTGTACCGGTGTTGAAGCAAATACTTCCCTTCACTGCCATGCAAGCGTCTCACACTTGGCCGGTTGGGTCACATGTTGCACCCCCCAGAACAAAGTTCTGGATCCGCGCCTGTACTAACATCGTGTGAACATAATAAAAGCGTGTTTAAAAAAAAAGCTAAAGTATCGGCTAATTTGTCATTATCTGGCAAAGGCAACAAAAAAGCCAATCAAACCAATGACACTTCCGATAACAAGTGGATATTTACACTTTCTCACTTCTGTTTCTATACCAATTAGGTATCTTCGTAGCATTGACATTGTAAAGATTTTACACCAACATTTTACTCGAGATAATTGATTGAGGAAATCTGTAAGTTTCACCCTTGGGCATAAGTCTTTAGTTTGCAACTATTTATGGGACCTTGCGTGTTTTGTGTCCATTAAATTTATTGTTTTACGTTGTTTCATAAGATATCTACCTACCATAGTATATTGTACAGTTACGATATGATCAATAACTAGATCCGGTGTAGTGATTTGAATAGACTGATAGCAGGATGTAATTTTATTACTATAGCTGGCGGATCTAAATTACAATTACTTATAAGATTAGCTTTTCTTAGTTTACATAATAGTTCAGTCATTTATTGTTCTATTTGTAGGTATTTTTTTTTTGACACTTGTAAGCGACATAGAGTAAGTTATCAAAGACTTGGTGGTTTTGACGTATTTGACACGAGTTCTAAATTAATGGTATTTTACGAACACAATGCATATGAATACATAGAACAAAAGAGGAGACTACTATTAAGTAATTACTAGACTTGTTTTTTGAAATAAGCAATGTAACCGTATTTCTTGTGATAAAAAATGTATCTCTCTATTGTGCTTCTCTATCTGTATCTAATAAGATGATATTGCAGCCCATTACATCAATTTATTTCGACCGCATCTTTGGAATTCTTACCTAAGATATTTTTTAAAATGTAAAGTAAGCAGGTACTCTAAATTTGTCTTACTTAACAAATGATGCTTGGTTAACTTTCGTGATTGTGACTAACTAAGACCTAGACAGATTAGACACTGCTTTATAAATGTTATTAGGTATTATGTCACGCTTTCGCGTCGCACAAAAAATGACATCTGTTTGAAATATTGTTTCACAATCAAAATTTATCCATACTTATTACTTAAACTGAATTTATATAAAAGTAATAGTTAAATACAATACAATTTTTTGTTGGGATATAACCTCTTTGCTTATCCCAGTTTAAAATTAGTTTTTAACTGTCATGTTCTACTACGAGAAATAGCTTAGGGTTACCATCAAATTTAATTAATTTCCAAATGTATTTGTACCTACCATAGACGGACTTGACGTTACTTTGCGGACAATACCTGTCAAAGGGAGAGGGCGGCTCGAGTTTTATCTCTCTTTCACGCTTTACAATCAATATTTACTTTTTAATTGAAAGGGATGACGCGGTCCAGGTTTATACGTCAATGGTACCTAGCTATGTTTGTTTTTTAATTACACAAAATGCGGGGTTTAAATGAAAACATCAACACACAGATAGATGGTTTCCTGCCAAAAGAATAAATCACTAAAACCGCTTTTTCTCTTCGCCGGTATATTTTTATATAGGTACATATGCGCAGTATGTGTGTAGGTATAATTACCAATTAAGCAGTTGATAACTGCAACATTCAATTTTGCAATACGCTTTCAGAAATCGCGAATTCTTGGATCAGGCCAAGGTTCTTGTCGCTAACGTGACAAAAACATAATTATATCTTTCAGTTTCCTACTATTTTACGAAATCAAGTCTCGGTGTGTTATATACCGTCGTTTTTCTCATTAATCTAATTAATTTAAAACTAATCTTGCCTTTATTAATACAATTAACATGATTAGCTTCAAATTTGTTTAATCAATGGAACATCAATCGCAATGTAATCAGGGTCATTGTTAGTTCATTTCATATCATTGACCTTTGTTAATCGGTCAATGTTACAATTATCCTGTTTTTATAACTGTCAAAATCATGTGACTGTCCTTGCCGTCACGAATTGGTCTAAATGAAAGAAACAAGCGAAAAATTATATAGCTTGTGCAGGTGGCAATGGATTTGTCTCAATTGTGGGAGTGACTCCAACAACAAATCCATTGCCACCTCACACGATGAAATCCGTCAAGCTGTTTGGGCAGTAGAGCGGGCGTGTTTGGGGAGCTTACGGCAAATTTTGTAAAATGGTTATAATCTTAAATTCATTCTAATTACAAGCTTCCACATACGAATGCCAAATCATTCGTACATTGCACGGATGTCTTTGGACGCTTAATATTTCATTCAGCAAACATTATGCTGATTGGAATTCGCGATCACATAATTATTGAGTCGTCTACAAATCCATTTGTGGATTTATTTATTTAGTGATTTTTGAAGTTCTCGAGTTTGAGATTATCGACGAATGTGCTTCCACATAACTTTCCTTCTGACGCAGGTAAATATTATTAAATACTCATAGGTAGTGATGTCCCGTTAAATTACATATAGGTACTCAAATGAGAATTTTATCATGTGCAAATATCCGAAAAGGTGTAATTAGTTTTTGTTATATAAGTTTTTGTCAAAAACAAACCAACAATATTGATATAGTGTGGCCATTAGTGCTGTGCACTCCCTGAGGTATGCACGGCGAGGTGGGGGGCGAAGAAAAAAGTGCATGAGTTCACATGAGGTCGATACATGTCGGACAGATCTTACGATATCAGTTTGCATTTCTAAGGCAAGACTTGTGGCGGGACGTTGCGTTGGTCGGAGGCTATCTATCTGTAATATATACTTACTTTGTTGATTAAAATGTAACCCAAATATACTCATATTTTATTAAAAATATGCAGGTGATAAATAAGAATTGAAAGTTATAATTCACAACAGGACTTGTTTTATTAAACATTTTTTATATTTACAAACAATTATATATTCACAATTCAATATGCCATCCTGTCTCAAACTTGATAGTAACTTACGGACACTTGGTATTTTTTTTTCAACTTCGTAAAACTGATGAATTTTTCTTCTGATAACTCCAAGGTCAAAATCATCCACAACGTGTTTTTTCTTTAGAACTTTTGGTTTTTTTGGCGATTGAAATTTTAATTGGCTTGAATTTTCAATTGATAAATAGCCCGCAGAAATCACATTATGTACGGTTCTTTTGCTGTATCCCGTAGCCTCCGCAACGATTTTAGCAATATTCACGTCATTTTTAAATTCAAAGCTTTCTTTGTCTGCTTTTCTTTTCTTAAAATATTCAGCCACCTTAAAAATGACAGTCTTCATATCACGAGATAACGCACGACCCATCTTTGAATATTTATCTCGTGTGCGTCTGACATAGACAGTCCGATACAAATAACACTACCTGCCGTCACAAGCGTTGACGGCGCACTGACAGCGCAGCAGCCGATTCTAACCCCCCCGTCTCACCGCGCGCATACCTCAGGGAGTGCACAGCACTAATGGTCATACTATAGCTAATAAATACTTTGTAGGTTCTGAAACATTTAAATTACCCCTCGGATTTGAAAAGCTATTTGTAAAATGGTATAAATTGGAATATCTATTAGATTACAATTTTATTTACTTACATTATTTTGTGGTTTAAGGGGACTATTCCAGTGATTTGAACATTAACAAACTAGCTATTGAGAAAAAATAGGTAAATAAGATCATATTTCATAGCTTGGGTAACAAAATCCGTACATATGAAATGTATCAGTTGATAATGCCGATTAGTAACGCCATAGCAATATGCTTGAAAATTATGAATTTTTATGTTCTTTTGCATGCCACTATCAGCAAGTCTGTGTCTGACATATTACCGATAGATCTACGATGATGCGCCATGCGGGCGTCACAAAGACATATATCTTCTGCTCTAAGTAATTCGCAACATAATACATTATTAGTGTATTTATTTTCTTATTGATTGCCTGTATTGTCCCACTGCAGGGCAAAGGCTTCCCTACTCTCTCTCCACCTCTCTCTGTCAGTCGCTGTATGAGGCCAATCTTTTTCGAAGGATAATAGTGTATAGGTATGATGTAGACCTGCTTGTATTGTGATGCCTATGATTTTGAATATACTTAAACATTGTACGTAAACTTAGCATTCAATTGTTCAGGTGTCGTTTTGTTTCTAAAATAAAAACCTATATCTCGTGACTAAAAGCGCCCGTAGACAACCATTTTCGTCCGCATATTAAGGGTGCCAGATTGAGAACGTCTTTGATGACAATTCTTAGAAGAGGACAAATTGTTCCGGATTATGTGGTGTTGGTTCTGAGCACAATGTACTCAGAGTACAGAAAGTAACCTACATACAATGCAAACTCGAACTACGCAGACATGGACATCACAAATGCCTGAAATAATTTAAAGAATAGAGTCCCCTTTTAGTAAGACTCTTTTTGTACTATTGAAGTCATGTTTGACAAGTATTTCACAGTCGACAACAATTTCTTTCAAAGGAATATTCCTTTGAAATAAATTCTCATTGATATTAAAATGGAAATTAAGTTCGTGCGAATTGTGTGCTAGTTTCAAATAACAGTACCTATATAGATAGTTAGAGTTATTGGCATGTACCTACTCAGTAAATGGTTATATTTATGTGTGTCAACATAATTTGACTAATACCTTATTTATTTAGTAACTGTCTCTACAGACAATTTTTGAAGTTATACGTCCAATAAGAAACTTTCTCAAAACGCAGATGTAAGTACTTTTTACCAAACTATTGTGCAAAATTTACAAACAGATAAAAAAACTGGTTATATTATAATTTAATTTTATAGCAAAAATATGCGTAGTGAATTTCCCGAAACCTTTATTTTAAAGTTTCCGCCGTCGCGTCGGTAAGAATTATAATGGGTGTTAAAATACTGACACTGCTTGGAAATCTGCGTTTGTGTCAAAAACTTTGCACATTATCATTATTGGCTCGATTGTTACGCTGACGAGTTGAGATTGATTTTCAACTTTCTAATGAACTGAAAAAAACCTCTTCAGTTACTTATAAAGTTAAACATAAGCAATGTGATATACATTTCATTCGATCGCACACGTTGTCATAAAATCCAATATGCGCAATTGTGCAATGAGCACGTTTCGCTCACCGATTTCTAGTGTTTACCTCCAAAGTTATATATTTGTCATTGATTGCTTTTAAAGTTTTAATGCTATTGAAATGGGTACATTCCTTATGTGCTCGAACGAGCTTTGTACTAAAATGCGGTCAGTTACACAACGAACTCGTGACTAAACGCAACTAAAGGCGCCCGCAGACAACCATTTCCGTCCGCATATTAAGGGTGCAAGATTAAGAGCGTCTTTGCTGGCAATTCTTAGAAGAGGACAAATTGTTACGGATTTTGTGGTGTTGGTTCTGACACAATGTACTCTGAGTACAGAAAGTAATCTACATATAATACAAACTCGAACTACGCAGGCATAGACATCGCTCGCGGATATGGACGCCTTTTGAACAGTGGTTTGAACTGGTATTATGTAACTGCGTGTCCTTGATTGATGTCTATGTGAGCGTTCACTGACCTTAGTTCTAGAATGCAGGACAGGCTGGAAGTCTTGTTGTTATCACAAGACTTCCATTTGATTTACACATTTGGGCGGTCATTTCACAGTTCAAATTGAGGTCTACACCAAAGAGAATATAAAACTTCGCTATATTTGTGTAACAAGGATAACAACAACAGCCATTGAGATGTAAAAATGGCGACAAACTGACATGTTGCTTTTTTTACAGCTCCGCGTTTAACGTGTAAAATATACTTGAAATACGTGATAATAATGAGACTTTGTGATTGAAAGAAGAACCCTTGAAATAAAATAAACTGTCCTAAAGAAACTGTCTCGTTGACAGTTTGTAATTCAAAGAAGAAAAGTAGAAAGAAAATAAACTTTAAACTGTCAACTAGACTTTGTGATTCAAAGACGAAAACTAGAAAGAAAATAAACTTGACACTGGTGAAAGCACAGAATGTGCAAGCCATAATCCATATCGGCGGGAAGCGGGAGAAAAAAAATAACAACAGCCATTTGTCATAAATGTCAAAAAAGTACACAGGACGGTTATTCAATTCGGCATTTGAAATTGCTGCTACTCTGTACGAGGTAGCCAGTTCAGCGTACTAGTACTGTAGAGGTCAATGGTGAGCGTTGCTCAAGTACCAAAGTTATCTTCTGTATTCTCTGTATTTTGTGGCTTTAACGTTCATCGGATAAATGGTATGATACGCTCGTGATTTTTCAGCTCGTTTGCCTGTCTCACGTAAATGAGTTGTGATGATCGATGTGTTGAAAGCGCCAGTAAACAAAGAGCGCACATTGTTGCTGAGAAAACATAGCTTGTATAGTGAGCACTAAAACTTCAGTACAAATTGTTTTATTTTGTGGAAACATGGATGTAGGGCTGCTCCAAACGGTAACTAGGGAAAATGGTTCCACACTGTATTGCCAGTTGTTAGGTCTGGCTTAAGCACCCTTTAGTCTCTCTGTTAAGTTTTAAGCGGTGATCCTTTAAAGGCAGTTCCTAGTTAAGGCTTCTAAAATAAAATGTAGGTATGTGTAGTATTTTGGTGCCCTAAAACCAGGTTACCATCGCTTTTATTAAGTTCGGTTATTTGGTATTTTGAAGTAATTTTTATAGGCATTTCTTGCCAATTACTACCTAACTCGTGAGCATCAAGGGATAGAAAAATTTGAGATCTAGTAACATAGTCCAGATAGGTGGTTCGCTTCTGGCCCCGGTTTGGCTACCATGGTCTCGGGTTCGATTCCTGAGTCTGGATTTCAAATTTTTCTATCTTTCAAAAATGCAATTATTGTATTGGTATACTTTTGTTTGTCTTTATTGTACGCAGAGTAGAGCAACGAATCATTATGGAAGTTTATGGGTACGGCATAGAGCAGTGTTCCGCAAACTTTTTGAGTTCAAGGTACACTTAAAACATCTAAAAAAATAGCGACACACTTAAAGACAGGCGTACCGGAGGGGTATTGTATGTATTTAAACAGTTAAAAAAAATAAAATTGTGTATTTCTATATGTTCGTAAACTTTCGCGATTTATAAAGTGTACACTTAATAGGATTTTATAAGCTACGGGTCTTAATCGTGTAAATAATTTTATTTTAAGGCTAAATATCTTTGTTTTATTGCAACGGCCGTGTTGTCGGGCAATAAAACAATGGTATTTAGCCTTAAAATATAATATTTACGCGATTAAGACCCGTAGCTTATAAAATTCTATAATTGTGTACCTCCCCTACATGCAAATTTTCTTTTCTGTTACTGCTTTCAAAAACGTGGGTTTTTCGAAACGGGAAAACAAACAATATAGGCTTTAAAAGCATTGAATAGTAGACCAAGATAGAAGTATAAGTTTTGTACGTTCGTTTTTTTCGCGGCACACCTGCTTAACTCTACGGAACACCAGTGTGCCGCGGCATACCGCTTGCGGAACACTGGCATAGAGTATGAACTTTTACGAGAATAAAATTGTGTCATATATAAGTGGTGGGCAAAACAAGCGGCGGTAGCCTAGTGGCTAAGACTCCTGACTCGCAATCGAACGGTCGCGCGTTCGAACTACCTATTAGCTTAGCTCGAAAAGGTTCATGAAACACATTGCTAATTATCTTTTCATAAAAAAGAATCCATTACAAATATTGAAACCCCCAAAATGCTCATAAATAAATAACCTGTTTTAAATAACACGGTAGGTAATGTAGGAAAACCTTGTTCTAAATCATGTTATACAATTGTATTAAAAAGCTTACTGATTTAACAGGATTAGTCATCTCGAATCAAACCAGTTAGGTTTCAACATGTGCCAGTACTAACCTTGCAGTTCGATTGTCCCAGGTCAATATGTTGCCATAATAACCGCAGCAGGCATGTAATGATAGCGGTCATGCACCTTTGTCAAAATGACTGCCTTTCTTTGACCTTGGTATAGAATTCGACAGGTCGCCAATAAAGTCTCGTGACTGATACATTCCAAGCCTTGTGTGAGTACTGATATTTTTATGATAATTCACGATTCGCAACGTTGTCCTAGTTTAGCTCTAACATAAATTAGGTACTTGAGGTCCCTGATTTAGTGGCAACCGAGCAGATCGAGATGTCTTGGAGGTTAAGCAATGTTGCCAATGTCGGTTTATAGATGGGTGACCGTTTTCGATAAATGTCACATCCCTCTGAGATTCGGAGAGCACGTTAAGCTGTCGGTCCTGCGCCTAATCTCTTTCCGGTCGTGTCGGATATCCGTCCCATCGGACTATGAGAGTGAGGAAATAGAGAGTGCACTTTTATCTGCGTTTACACTTGTGCACTTAAATATCTCCTGCGTAGTTGGCTCTCTCTCTCTCTCTCTCTGATGAGTTTAGATTAATAGTGTTTTTTAAAACAAGTTTTTATTGAAATGCAAGAAAAGATATAAACCAAAAATCAAATCTACCGCTAATGTAAGAGGACTGTCTACATCACAACGCCCGGCGCGGCGTCATCATCGGGGTCCTTATTCGCGGTCTTTTTTCTATATCCACGGCAAGCCCATGAGGAACTATCAAAATCTTGTCATAATGGTAAAGGAAGAGCTGCGCTTAGAAATAGATCAACGCGCATGCGCGGCCTTGATGCATTTGTGAACACACAGATTTTGACAGTTCCGCATGGGCTTGCCATGTAATTGAGGTCCTTAATCATCTCAATTTTATCATAATACTAATCATAATAAAGCTGAACAGTTTGTTTGAATGCGTTAATCCCCGAATATACTCGGCCGATTTATTGTTATTTATTATCGCCATCTAATCAACTAAACGGGGCGAAGCTCAAACTCAAGATTAGCAAAAGTCAGTAGTCAGTACCTACCTAACTTATAGGTTTTCTTTGCTTTTCAAACATAAGCGTGTTTACTTCCAACATAATCACATTCATTATCATTTTATGTTCCGTCTCATTTTTCATAAAATAGGTAAATAATGTTTTCTTATAATCAATAGGAGCGATGTGTTCCTGGATAATCACATTTTTGAAAGGTAAATAATGTTTATAATAATTGCAATTAACATGCCTTATTACCATATTCGATACTTACTTTCTCTTACTGTTACTTATAGTTATTAAAACTTGTTTATTGGCATAATGAATAAGCCACAGAATTCTACAATAATATATTATTATTATAAGCGATAAAAGCCTTTAGATTATGGTGCACAAGTGTACCTAGCTAGCTGTCTATGCGCAGATACAAATGCACGCATAATTAGCTCACTCACGGCTTCCCCTCATTATTTTTAACTGTATTTTTTTACGCGAAATATAGATTACAACAATCTTTGAAGTGGATTGTATATCGTACCAAAATTTAAGCATGCAGAACTTTTAGTTTTAGAAGCGTACATAAACCAACTTAGCATTTTTATTCATATATGTATATAATACATAGATTGATGGTTCAACGTAAGTTTGGTAGCATAGTTTAATCTTTCAATTTCCATATTGTAAATTTAACCGAGCCACACAAGTTTCTTGCTTGTTGATATTGTTGGTTGTTGAGTACAATAAAGCAAGAAATGACTTGCATGGTCTAAATCAGGGGCTCTCAAACATTTAACATAACGGAACCCCACGAAAAAGGCAATAAAAACCCGCGGGCACTCTTTTCAAATTTACAATGTTTCTTTGTTTATAAACTGTATATGTAGGTAAGGTGCTGTTGCCATTATATTATACACCAAATTAGAGGACTGATGCAAAAACAAGAGATAAAAAATATATATCAACCTCAATGGGTACAACATAGTAGAATCATTTAATATATAATATTGGCAAAATTATTTCTAATTAATGAATTCGGATAAATGTTTTGCAAAAGAAAGAGATGAAAGGTCTTATTAATAGAATACCTAATTGCATTTTCGTATTAATAAAGTAATTGGCAAGAAATGCCTATAAAAAATACTATAATGAAAGGCCTCAATTTATCACGATCGTTTTTTTATCTAATACATAAGTAAACTTTCACTACCACAGGCTAGAGAACAATACTCAACCACATCAATATTGTAGATTTTAAAATAGTACCATAAGCTTAGGCTTATGGTACTATTTTAAAATCTACAATATTTTAAAATAGTACCATATGTACTAAAATAGTACCAATTATGTTAGCATAATTAAGAACATTGTGTAAACCTACAATCTCATTTAAGTACCTAAATAAATATTTATTATTATTATTATAAAATAACCTACCTACAACTTGTGGTTGAGCAACATACACATACCTATTAGTGGTGAAGGGTCCTAGGAATACGGTTCGGTTTCCCTTTGTAAACTAGTTATTTAATACGATATGACTAGGTATTAAGAACCATATCCAGCAAGATAAATTTTTGTATTGAGTAACCTCAAGAAAATTTTATCCCTTCCTCTCTGATACATAACTATAAGATTGTGCCTTGTAAACAAAGCGGTCTGGGTCCTTCATCACGTTTTTTTTTTTCGTTCGCGCGAACTGTCAAAATCTTGTCATAACGATAAACAGAGAGCTGCGTTTAGAAGTGCATTAACGCGCATACGAGACGGACATCTTCGAGCGCACCGCGCATGCCCCAGTTCGTGTGGGTTTGCCGCGAAAACAAAAAAAAAGAACGTGAATCAAGACCTTTTCATGTAATAGGGTAGATGACTGTCAAGTCAAATCAGTATCTTTTTAAGAAACGTCAAAACGATGCGCCTCGTACTAATTTATAAGAAATACAAAACAATGTCGTCATTCTTTTGTATGGTCAAATCATGTAGTTTCAATGTTTGTTTTGATGTTTATAAATTCATGACAACGTTAAATTGTAGAGAAACATTGTTTTCTAGAATATTTTTGCAAATGCTATTTCCTGTATTGTGTAAAGTAATTTATTGTTATTGTAGTCATCTACCCAATTCCGTGGCCGAGAATGATGTCTATGTATGTGTAGCTTGAGCTAAGTGCGTATGAAGGTTACCTTCTGTTTCTTTTTATTTTGTACTTTATGCATACAATGTGGTAAGGGAAAGTGTTTGATTTCTCTTTTTTGATAGTTCTGTAATATAGCAATCTGTTCTCCAACAATAGACCACTTTTTGCCTCGACTTAGTCCTAAAATTTGACATAATAAAGATGAAGTGCCCAGTGACACTTTCTCTATTTATTGGCTCACAGCAAATCTGGTCTCCAAGTTATAAATGTTGTGTCTCCTTACTCTCTTAAATTGCATTCCTCCTGTGCCTGCAAGATGTGGCGCCAAATTGTTGACATGTGTTGCTAACCTTTCTTGTTATCTTTTTCTGTGTTTGATTAACTTAAAATATTTAAACATTTGTAAAAACAATGAGAACCTAATATAATTTAGTTAAGTTAATATTTAAGTATTTGATATTATAAATTATATTTACTTAGGTACGCACAGAAACATTTATCATATGTCATTGACATAGGTACTTCAGACTTATTTGTAATTGAAAGGCTTATTGTTGAAACATATAAACATATGTGTAACTAATTGAATTGAATCTACACTTTTGAAAAGCTATAGCAATAAAGAAACAGATTGTTTGCTATTATTATGCTAAATATTTAATTGTTTGCTATTTGTAATGGCAAAGCACGTGATGAAGTTAAGAAACGTGTTTGAGCAAGCAAAAGCATCGGATTCGCAACCGTGAGGTCATGGGTTCCTACTATACAACCGGCGTGAACCCACTCCTAACACAAGCTATTTAGCTGAGCTGGAGGGGTTAACAGAATTGCTACTAATCCTACATTGATTAATAAAAAAAAGTGTGGCACTCGGGGACTGCCGCGGTAAAGGTATCAACATTTTTGCATAGCATTTTTTATCAACTAAAAAAACAAAAAAAAATTTTTTTTTCTTTTCATTACATTTCGGAGCTACGCGGCTCGATCCGTGCCATCCGGCCGAGCTACATGGTAGGCGGAGTGGGGTTGTTAGGTTTTATTTTCGTTACGGAATTTCTTGATTCGGTCGCCGCGCTCAAAGCCCGCTATAAAAGCTATGCAATAGCTTAAAATGGTTGTCTGTAAAGTCGATTTACGAATGATAATTTTACGTGTTAACGTCATAAGAAAACAATTATGACATATCGCCATTCGCGATGCTTAGCAACCAGTAAATCACGTGATACTTTTTAAGAAAACATGATGACATATCGCCATTCGCTATGCTTAGCAATCAGTCAATAACGTGATTTTTTCATATCGATCGGTGCACACGGTCATGGATTTATAAGATCGTCAGAAACATTTGTAAAATGAAATAGAACCTGATAAAATTTAATAAGTAAATACTTTAAGTAATCGATCACAAAACATCGAGAATATGGTAAAATTCGTTTATAGGTTCTTCGCTATAAAACAAAGCTCCGTTTGAAAAACGCTCACATAGACATCGTTAACATCCTCCAAGCTCGCATCGCAACAAAGTGGGCAGAAGTTACTCTATGTCCTGGGTACTTGAGGGTATTAACCCCTGCAGGGATAAAACAGCTATTCTTCGAGGGGCAATGAAGGTATACAAGCGTGCACTGTCAAACACTCTTAGACTTATACTTTGCTCTGTAATTTAATCTTTAAGGACAGGTGTTACACATGTCTTCTCATGAGAGCCTGGAGATTCTGTCACACAGATTTCGTACCTAGTACAAACTCCAACTGACACTAAGGTTAAACTTCTTTCCATTTTTATTAATATCACACCTTTAAGAAAACAATGTCTAATGAACCAATTTACCTTATGAGAGAAAATGAATAGGTATACTATTATTATCCACAATTTGACATGGGAATAAACGCGTTTAAATTAGGTAAAATAATTACCTTATGCTTACGTTAACGTCCTTTTCACACTGTGTTTATCGTAAATCCACGCACACGGACAGATACCTACACGCCAAGTCGCATCATTATCCTCGTCACCTGCAATCCTGTGTGACCCTGCTGCTGCAAGAGCTTGAACATGTTTAGGAGGTACTGAAATACAACGAATACCAAGTGGATCGACGCCTAAGACGACCGACAAAGAAATGTAAGCATCCGGAAGTAAGTAGATAGCCAGCCTACTTTCCATTTGTTAAAGGTATTACTGACAAGATCGGCGCGGCATTTAGTAGTCAAGTACTGCATACCGACTGTCTTCACGCCGGGAACAAAAACGACCACAACAGTGGGCACACCGAAGGATATCTTGCCGTTACAAAAACCAAGGGTCTACAAAATAAATTGCAGCTGCGGGAGTTTGGTCCATGTAGGCCAAACGAAGCGGTCCATTACTGAAACGGTCAAAGAACACATTGCAACTGTTAAGAAACGACAAACTAACAAGTCCGCGATTGCCGAACATATACTACAAACAGACACTAATCACTGGAAATTCGATCCAGTGATTACTGCACGGAAGTCCTCTCCACCGATCGTCACCTTTTTTCAGAGTAGTGCGAGAAGCGAATTTCAACCAAAAAGATGGATTTAAACTATCTCCGGCGTGGAATCCAGTGACTAAATTAAATATCACCTCGATTCAATTCGCAATCAGGGAAATATCAGAATGGGCACCCGTCGTCGACTTACAGAATAGGGATACGGTTAGTGTTGTGTACGCGGGTGCGTGGAAGGGACAAGAACATGTGAGGGTGGATGAAGAAACGTCCGCCTCACACAAGGAGTCGTGACGCCCAGCCCTCCTCTCCAGTCAGCTTGTGACCACGGTTGGTGTAACCCGGTCGAAACGTCAAGCTTAAGGTAAATACTTTACCTAGTTTAAACGCATTTATTCCCGTGTCAAAATGTGTATATAATGCAACACATTCATTTATTTTAAAACATATTTTTTACATTTTTAAAATATACACTTATAAAAACAAATATAAATTTAGATAATTGTGTCCCATCGGCATCGGGTATTATACTTATTATTATTTGGGGCCAAGGATAATATTAATATGCAATTTCCTTTGTCCTTCGAGCGACTCACAGTTGGCCGATGTTGGGAGCAAATTGTATTTAAAGTACTCAAACTGCTCTAGGTCTACGTGTGCGTTGCTCTAGCATGGTTAGTATGATGTTTATATTACCTTCTGTACTCTCGGTTTTTTTTTATTTTAATTATATTTTTTAATCTACTTACGCGCCTAGAAACATATTAAGTAGGTATCTATACTAATATTATAAAGCTGAAGAGTTAAACTACGAGGTCGTATTAAAAAAGTCTTTTAGTAATAGATGGCCCATTTATCGAGAAAAGGCTAGAATAGCAGCTGAGAAAATGTTGCAAAAACAGGATAAAATGACGCAGATGAAGTTGCGCGGGTCAGCAGGGTCATTATAGTTTGGCAATGACGCAAGTACTTCGAATTTCTTTGCGATTGAAAAGCATGATTATTGAAACAGATGTGTAACTAATTGAACTGTTTACATTAATTCAGGTCTGACCTATGCATCTGAAAAGCTATTATCAATGTATAAACAGATTGAAATTTGCCATTCTAATTAGTATTTGCCCAAAAAACACTATAGTGGCAAATTTCTTGCCAAGGTTAATATATTCAGGCAATAATTTGTTGTTATCATTTCTTGTTTGGAGACATATAAGGCCACAGGCTTTTGCCTGTGTTAATTTTTTATAGCCTTACTTTTGGCCACGGCGTGTATAGTGAAACCTATGTCCTTTCCCGAGACTGTCTCCATACTAAATTTCATTTCAATCGGTTCAGCGGTTTGAGCGTGAAAACGTAACAGACAGAAATACTTTTACATTTTTTTAATATCAGTTTGGATTAGGTTTTCTTTGCGGCTTTGCCCCCGTTTAGTTTGAGTTTGAATGAAATATGAGTTTTTGCGTTTTTCTCGATATTTTTTCCAATTAATCCTCGAACTTCAATAAAAAATGGACGAATTCGTTTAGTCGTTTTAAAGTTTTGCGGTTGGCAACAGATTTCCCGGTTCATTTTATTAATATAGATTGCTAGCTGTCGCTCGCGGCTTCGACCTCATGGATGATTTAACCCGTAAAGGGTTGATTTTCGCTTTCAAACGCCGAAAAACGTGTTTCTTTATTGACAAAGCCAAATTTTCACAGATTTAACTTTAAAACTCACGAAGTTACATACACACTTGCAACCCCTAATTTTACCCCCTATTGATTAGGGTGATTTTCTAAAAACTCCGATACAGTTTTTTTCTTGGTTTTAAACCAAAAAACCCTTTTTTTCATATCTAATTTTATAACTGGCGAAGTCCATACAAACTTACAACCTTTTGCCCTCTTAGGGGTTGTCTTTATTAAAACACTGAAATATGTGTTCCATTATTATAAACCAAAAAGCCAAATATGTTTTTTTACAGATATAACTTTCTTACCCCTATTTTACCACCTATTTACTATTTTACCCCTTTAGAGATCGATTTTCTAAAAACGCTGAAACCCGTGTTTTATTACTTTAAACCATAAAGCCAAATATAAAATTTCAGACATTTAACTTTAAAACTGACGGAGTTTCATACAAACTTACAACCACTATTTTACCGCCCTAGGGGATGAATTTCTAAAAACCCCTTCTTATCGAATGCCTACATCTATACTAATATTATAAATCGGAAGAGTTTGTTTGTTTGTTTGTTTGCTTTGTTTGTTTGTTTGTTTAAACGCGCTAATCTCAGGAACTACTGGTCCGATTTGAAAAATTATTTCTTTGTTGGATAGCCCATTTATCGAGGAAGACTATATAACATCGCGCTACGGCTAATAGGAGCGGAGTAGCGATGAGAAATGTAGCAAAAACGGGGAAAATTTACGCATACGAAGTTGCGCGGGACAGCTAGTTATTTATATGGAATACGTCCATGAAATTTAAAGTCTCTAAGATTAGCGGTTTAGGCTGTGTGTTGATCCATCATCATCGTCAGTCAGCCAGTCAGTCATTCAGGACAAAGAATTTTATATATAGATATAGATACCTATAGAAAGTTAATCTATACTTCTATATCTATACCTACTAATTTATAATATATTCTATGTTTCTATATATACTATTCTACTATATATAGGTACTATAATACTATAAATAATCGACCCGTGACCACGATCGGTGCAATTAGATAGAAACGTCGGGCAAATGAAAGTTCGTAATATATCTAATATACTATAAAGAGGTAAATTTTGTGGGTTTGTAAGTTTGTGAGGTTATACCCCTATAACCTCACAAACTCACAAACATCTCGAAATCAACAATATCTCGAAACTTACTGAACCGATTTTTAAAAAATCTTTTACCAATACAATGCAACGTTATTTGTGTGTGTCATAGGCTATATAACACAACGCTACGACCAAAAGGAGCGGAGCATTAATAAAAAATGTTTCAAAAACTAGGGAAAACAAGCTACCAAAGTTAATAATAAGTAAAACATTAATTTGTCCAAACGAGTTTTAGGAAAAGTTTTGAAACGAAATCTGAAATATTTCACTTAGGCCGAGAAGCTACTTCAGTAGCAAATATAAATAACTTTTATGAACAAGTATTTTTTTTATAATAGGCACTTTGCAATAAAAGTATTAAGTAATTTTATCTGAATTTACTTCCTAAAGGAAACACTTGTGTAAATAGGTTATTTAAACAACATTCGATCTTTAAAAATGGCAAACTAATGTATACATAGATAACCGATGATATTGCAATATCACACTATTATAAAAAGTCGTAAAAGTAGGAAAGCATGATTTAATTATCACGAGCGAAAAAGAGAAAAATGTAATCCGCTGCTTTCATCTGTTGATACCGGCGATGCGACACTTTCATTTAAAAATTTGGTCAATTGTATAGATTTTAATGTGCCGCTTACGGAGGGCTTTTAACCTATCTACACATTTTTACTTAAAACATAATTCAGTATAATTAAAATAAACGTAGAGTTGTTATATTTTTTTTATTTTCTTCCTTTTTAAATTAGTTTTATACCAGTTTCGCATTAGGTATGTTTGTTCACTTAAGCGCTCGAGTTTCCTAAAATAACTTCTTATCCATGGTCTACATCATGGACGTACCGGAGGGCGGGGAGGGAATTTGGGGGTTGAATCCCCCCTGGAATTGCAAAAAGGTACACAGTAGGTACACATGTGGTCGGTGTTTAGTCGATTGTACCACCTCCGAAATTACGAACCCCTCCCCCGAAAAATTATCCTGGGTACGTCCATCTACATCTCAAATTAAACCTATCTAACTCTGCAAACCTATCAGCTCTTTAGACCCGTATGTATTGAAAGAATAAGTAAGTCAGGACTTTCATTTCTTTAAATAAGATTTTTATTTAAATAACATAATTCCCGCCGCATTGTACAAAATAATACCACTCAATAAAAATCGTCATTAGACATTTCTACAAGGTACAATGTATGCTCATATTTGCTGCCTCTGTGGGGCGGTGGGAGTGTATCCGACTGCTACGCAAGAGGTCGTGGGCACGATGGTTTATTCTGTGTCTGGGTGTTATTTATCTATATTAAGTATGTATTTAGAAATATATAGTATGCTTATCAGTTGTCTGGTTTCCATAGTACAAGTTCTGCTTAGTTTGGGATCAGAGAGCGTTGTGTGAGTTGTCCCAAGATAAAAAAAAAAATATATAAATCACCTACAATCTCTTATGGCTTAGTGACGCCGTGGCAGTGAGTACGGCTGCTGGATTCGATTCTCACACGAAATATTACTTTGTGGGATCCACAAATTGTTCTGAGTGTGTGGATGTACTTTGTTTGTTTTTGAATGTAAAAAAAGTTTTCTTTTAAAAAAAAAAACAATTATGATTTTTTACCTGCATTTTTTTAAAACTACAGTAAATGTTTACTCAATTCGGATAGTGATGTGTTAAGTTCGTTAGCACTTAATTTACGGCCGGGCTTAATTAAATGAGAAACACGTGATTGGAGTCCTAAGCCACCGAAGACGAGTTCATTACTTGCTCTTGATAATTACTTAGTAAAGATAAATTGGAAGATCTGAATCCTTTAGAAACCTTCGGGATAAAGGAAGTCTCTACCTTAAGGTGCATATCGATAGTTGTACATTATAAGGGCTTACATGGTTTACGACAGATTCGGGATTTGGCAGAATCGTGTTACGGCAGAAGTACAAATCCAGTTTCTGCATTATCACGAATCTACCAAACAACGGGTAAGGGATTATAAGTATGTTTCTAGCGGCCTGCTCCGGCTTCGCACGGACTTTTCTCATATAACATGTATCCGTAAAGAAAAAGTGACTTAGATAAAAAAATCCATTCAAATCGGTACCCCGGTTAAGAGCAACAACGCCACAGACGTGTACATAAACAAACAAGGCTTTTAAACATTGTATAGTATTTTATTTTAAGGCTAAATACCTTTGTTTATTGCCCGACGTCGGGCAATAAACAAAGGTATTTAGCCTTAAAATAAAATATTTACGCGATTAAGACCCGTAACTTATAAAATTCTGTAATGTGTACAAATAGCGAAAGTATAGTATCTGGATAGAGGCCGTGATATATAGCCGGAAATAGCTGCGGCTTATAAGATCTATTGTGACGCCTCTTGCTTCCTTAAAGGATATCTCCAAAGTTTAGTTTGACCATGAAGTCGACTATGTATCTGGGTGTAGTGGCCTTGACGTCGTCAGGTGTGATTAAATTCCCCTTCAATGTGCTGGCTTCTGTTGTGGTGAATTGCCTGGCAGCCACAGACGATGTGTATAGGTATTTCCTTATCCTTGTGGCAGAACCTGCAAACATTAGTAGCGTTGGGACGCATCTTGCACATATGCTTGTTGTTTAGTCTGCAGTGCCCAGTTAGGATTCTAGTAAGAATTCTGATTTGATTCTTACTCATAGAAAGCGCCTCTTTAGTGAACCTTGCGTTGAAGCCCACTAAGAGAGCTTTAGAGTGCTCTTGGCCTGGTAACTTTGACTAGAGCTTGATGCTTTGGTTTAGCCCCCATCCTTTGAGCGAGTTGGTAATGGAGCATTTGATATACCGCAAAAAGGGTTCAGGTCCCCATGCCATACATTCTGCCCCCATTCTGGTGTGGTGTTTCAACCAACACAAAGGTGTTTTTCCAGGATTTATTCCAGGATTTTCTTTAGGCTATCCTCAGTTCTATGTTGAACTTTGTAAGTGACTGTCTATAGGCGTCCCAGTTTTTGTCTCTCATTACTCTGTTAAACAGTTTCGAGTATGACGCCTGAGACGCTTTTGAACATACAACATAAAATGTATACATATTTAAAGTTAGGAGTAAGACTAACTAGGTTAAGTTAGGAGTAAGACTGTACGTTTTGGTTAAAGACAGAATCCGTTATTTACAAAATGCACCTCTTATGAATATCTAATAAAATTTGGAATAGAATGATTTTACATTTAAGGTCATTTCTTTGCATTTTTCCAATGAAGTACAAAGCTACACGGTAACACTTTTCTGTACCGCTTTTCGTGCATAATCATATTTATACAAATAATAATCGACTATACGACAATGAGAGAGGCAACTCACACTACTACCTACCTATAAGCGCCTTAACGACTGACGGTGTATGTAATCAGACGATGGTAATTTTGGGCGTATGTTCGCATATTTTGAAGTCAACTGACAACAGTAGGTAATTGAAAGGCAAATTTATGTGTGGAGGGAGACTTGGTATGTTAAAATGACGATCACGTCTGTTCTTAGTATATGACATAGCCCAGTGGCGTAGCGTGGGTATTCGCCGCCCGGGGCCGGCCGGAAATTCGCCATCCCCTCCCCCTTTTTATATTATTTGTTTAAGGTTTAAATCAAATATTTTATTATTTTTCTATGTTTTATTTAACCGACCCAAAGTACACTGTACAACATATTGAAGGTCAAGATAGTGCTTCAGTAGGAACATACATCTATGGCAATCAACGGTACAAAAAACCCACAAGAAGTTTATCTTTTAAGTTGTCAAAATGTTTACAAGGTATACCTTTTAAGTTCTGCCGTTTCCATATTTCCCGGCAATTTTGAATTTGGAACTGTTCTATATTCTAATGTGTTTAAATTTTGAATCTCAAAACAGTTGAAAGTATTAGGATTAATGGTTTAGTCACAGCGTCGATTGGAATCTGTTAGGTTACGTACGAAAATGAATCTTTCTAAGGAAAATGTTCTAACGCTGGTATTTAGAATTCCAGCGTGGACATGAATGACAAATCTTGCGAAGGACGCCCAAAATCCGCCTTCTCTGAAGATAACATTATTGCTGTGAGACAACTGATTTTCGAAGATCGTCATGTGACGTATCGAGAGATAGAAGCTCTATTAGGCATCTCAGGGACAACCATTCAGAAGATCTTGCATGAAGCGCTTGGTGGGAGAAAGCTAGTTTGCCGTTAGATACCGTATCTGCTTTCCGACGATCACAAGGCGGCCCGCGTCAGATGGTGTAAAAAAACTCTGCAAAGGTTCAATCGAGGAGAGTAAAATCACAACTACGACATCATCAGTGGTGACGATCCAAAGCCGACTAAAGTTGTTCGTTCTCGAAGCGCTTCAAAGAAGATGGTGGCCATGTTCGTTGGAAAAACCGGCCATGTTGCGACTATTGCACTTGAAGATCGTAGAATGGTTAACGCAGAGTGTCGCCACAAGTCATCGCCAAACTTCGAAAATCTAACTCAAAGCGTTCGCATCATCCTGCACCACGACAACGCAAGCTCACACAGCGCTCGTCAAACGGTTGAGTGTTTGAAGCAGGAAAAAGTAGAAATTCTTGACCATCCTCCATACAGTCCTGACCTAAGCACTAACGATTTCTTTACATTTCGTAAAATTAAGAAAAGTCTTCGTGGTCAAAGGTTCCAGTGTTGAATTGAAAGCGTCGACTGCTTCTTCCCCGGGAAGAAGCAGTCGACGCTTTCAATTCAGCCATTTTGAGCACCCCAACTTTAGAGTGGAATAAATGTTATAAAAACTGGTTGAAGCAAATAGAAAAGTGTATTTAAGCTACGTGGTGAATACTTTGAAAAACAATAAAAAGTACTATAGGGTTCTTGAGGTTTTTTTTCTTTAAACGACAAAACTGAAAACTCGTAACTTTATGAACCTAATACTAGGTACACATATCCAAAATACATAGAATTACTGTACAAAAAAAAATATTGCGGTGTAAGTTTATGGAATCAAATTTGATACATATGGTTAAAAAGTACTCAGCCTATAAATGATATTGTTTGAATTGACTCTGGTTCTCATTATATCTACCCTTTTTTTTTTAAATATTACGTGACAAAAAGGTATTGTTACCTATATTACTTTTTATCGAATAGCATGTCGTTGCTTCTGCTTCCGTACTGGAGTGGTTGTGGCCGAACCTGGGCAAGCCTGGCCAAGGTTATACGCAGAGGTGGTGCGGTCAATGGCTCCGTAAGGCGTACACGCGTGGGCGGCGTCTCTGACTTTTCAGAATGGGGTCAGCTTAGGTAGACGTCATTGGACCATGGCGCTCAGGGCCTAGGTACGCGGATACCGCAGGGTGTCTGTAGACGTGGAGTGCGTATTAGCTGGCACACTCCCGTGGGATTTGAAGGAGGCTTTTCGGGCAAAGGGTTCGTTGCCCCGGCCCGCACAGTAACAAAGAAATGGGCTATAATATGAAAAATACGATCTAAAAAAGTGCACCAGCAAAAGAGAGTATTTTCAAATAAACAAGAACAAAAATTAACATATAAACCGAAATAGGCTGCACTAATTTATGATATGGATAATTTCCAAAAAGTAACTCTCAATATCTCTCACTCAGATTTCGAATTATTAAAAAAAACATGGTGCTTACCCCCCCTTTCGCTGCCCCCCGCTACGCTAGTGACTTGGCCCATTTAAACTGAAAGACTCAAGAAATAGGAACTAATTGCGAGGATATGTCTCATGATGATACTATCTGAGTAGAGTCGACTGGAGGTCGACAGTATAAACACCTACTTGGATGGAGTCCAATATTTTATTGATATCTATCTGTCTCGCTCGCCCGGACATAATCCAGACGTTGTAGAATGAAATAGATGGACCTCGAAAATAAATCAGGTTAGACTCTATTTTTTTAATTCTCAATTTAAGAAAGTATAAAGCAATTTATCAGCCTTATAACGTACCCAGATCCGGGACTCGGGTCTTCTTTTAGAAAGAGAGCACCCGAGATCCTTTATAGATTTCTGAACATTACATTTCATTGAATATTTGGTTTTAGGATGTACCAATTTTAACACCAAGTTTTACAGACTCAAACTGCATTTATGCTGTTGAAGAAAAGAAAGAAAACAAATTAAACTTATATGGCCAAATCTCGCTTTAAAATCATAATTTACCTCAACTATTTTGCGCAGAATAATAAGATAAAGAACAAAACCTCAATGCCTATTACAAGAAATATTAGAGTGCTTATGAAAACTTTCTACGGCAGTTTAGAAGTTCTGCGAAGAGTTACTTGTGTTCTTTAGGTAAATAACATACCCCGCAGTTAAATAACCCTCAGACCCCCAGAAATGAGGAGTTAAACGTCTCACGTTATATAAGTTTGAAACCTTTATTTGACTTTGTGCGGGACCTCAAAACCTTTTTATATATTCCAAGACTTTGTTTATGGATAGGTACCTAAGTATTTAATACTCGTATTTGTTTATGTAAAAGCAAGCAGTGATTGACTGATATAAACCACTGAACGGATTGGGTTAAAATTTGGCACACAGATAGTTGCTATGACGAAAGTTCCAAACATCCAGAAGTCAAACGCGACAACGCTGTGGAAAAAGCTTGGTTTTTATCTATTCGGTGTTTAGTATTATCTAACAGATGATAATATATATTGATGACTAGCTGTTCCGCGCAATATCGTCTGCGTAAATTTTCCCCGTTTTTGCAACATTTCTCATTGCTGCTCTGCTCCTATTGGTCATAGCGTGATGTTATATAGCCTTTCTCGATAAAAGGGCTATCCAACAGTGAAAGAATTTTTAATTCGGATCAGTAGGTTCTGAGATTACCGCGTTCCAACAAATAAACAAACTCTTCAGTTTTATAATATTATAATAGTTTAGATTGATGTCCATTATTGACACTAATTTGAAAAATAAACCATTTGAAAGCAAACTTTCAGTCTTAGCGTGTATTTTTTTAATCAACAACGATTCGGTGCCAAATTTATCCATGAATTCCTTTATCATATATAACAAAAATAACGTTTTCCATTGTAGGCACATTCATATAGGAGATCGTATAAATATTCAATAGAGTCGTCTAGCCTTTGTTTTGGATTCCGTTGTCATTCATTAAAATCATCTATTGTTTAGGATTTTTTTCAGGATTCATTTTTATGAATGAACTGTACTAGCAAAGCGTGCATTGTATAATCTATACTAATATAATAAAGCTGAAGAATTTGTTTGTTTGAAAGCGGTAATCTCATGAACTATTGATCCGAATTAAAAATTCTTTCACTGTTGGATAGCCCATTTATCGAGGAAGGCTATAGGGTACATAACATCACACTACGACCAATAGGAGCGGAGCAGCAATGAGAAATGTTGCAAAAACGAAGAAAATTTACGCAGACGAAGTTGCGCGGGACAGCTAGTACTGTAATAAAGTACAATCCCTATTCTCGTAGAAGAGACATACTGTAAGGAAATGACACGGGGAAAAATGACGCAGGCGGAGTTACCCGGGGCGGCTAGTACATAAATATACAAACTGGCAAAACGAAAGCATATTTATGCATATCATATTTTTTAGTCACACGGTTCAAAAGTTAAGGGGGGAGGGGGACACAATTTATGCAACTTTTGAAGCGATTATTTCCAAAAATATCCACTTAATCAAAAAAGTTTCTTAGAAACCTTAAAATGTTTTATGCCTGTGACAGACGGACAGACAGACGGACAAGACGAAACTATAAGGGTTCCGTTTTTGCCATTTTGGCTACGGAACCCTAAAAAAACGAAAGTTTCGATTACGTCTCTTGATTTGAGCTCTCTTTTCAGTATTACTTAATGCGCTGTAGCTTCCACACACGCCCGATAAATACATGAATACATAACAAAGGAATACAATCTTTCGTTTGCCTTTACTTTGGAATACAAACAAAGTAATATGAACGCATCGAAATACATAAAACAGTGGAATGTTATGTAACCCATTGCATATCTATGAGATTTTTACGAGAAAATGAAGCATTTTCCCGGTTCTAGTGACGCACGGCTGTGACTCTTTGTGATCGTTTTCCGTGCGCATACGCTTGTCACCTGTCACGCTTCATTTCCGGCAGCACTGTTGATATGATTCTTTACACAGATTTAAGGAATTCTAGATGAGAATATTTATTTATTTATGTAAGTCTTAGATTCTAAACAGACTGGCCGCATTTCAACTGCAAACTACGACTGCAAATTTGCAGCTTGAATGCAGTTAGTACGACAACAATAAAACTGCAAACGAACCGTTCAAGTCCAAGAAGAAAAATCTATACTAATAACTATTTTGGGCATTTAAAGTTTTTCTGAAATATAGTATTCAAATTCGCTTTTAAATAGAAAGCATCCTGAGAAGACAAATAAAGAAACAAGAAGGTAGTAACATACTGATGAAATTCCTTACGATGGCCTCACGATAAACATGCTAATCCGTATGATAAATATTAATTGTTAAAATTAGTAACGGTTACATTTAACATATTTTTTACGACTTATGTGAGGTTCTGAACTTCACGCCTATCGAGCGATAATTCATAATCTTACGACTTTGTGTTAATTTAGATAAGGATTAGCCCCACTCAAAACTGTAAGAACAGTGTGGCGCGGTTGGGAGTGTGTTCGCCTGCTGTGGTAGGTTCGATTTCCACACGGGACGCCACCATAGGACACCACCACGGGACCCAGACCCGGAACGACAATTTGTGTGATCCACAAATTGTTGTTCCGGGTCTGGGTGTACTTTGTGTCCGTGACTTGTATGTTTGTAAAGTCCCCTCGTCTTTAAGATATATTTACTGGCCCCTGTGCAACCAACATCAATCCTAGTCTCGCCGTCGTCTTAGTTGTAGCACTATGTTTGTAACAGTATATAAAAAGTTTAATTAAATCTGCTGCAGCACAAAAAGACCGAGTAATTATTTAATTCGTCTAAGAAATCCACGATTCCACGACCCGCCAGGCCACGGCTAAGCAAAACTAGCTAGTTGAACCTTTAATAACTCTTTGTTTGTTTATAAAAAATGGGTGCTTAATTTGTAATAGAAAAAAATAGTGACTGTAAATACACCGTATACACTAAGCAAAATAAAAGCCTCTTTATGAAATGTCTCTGTTGAACAAACAACTGGATAGGTAATCTTGTTTGTTCAACAGTTAAAACATTTGAATCAATACGAGTAGGTACATTATAGGACGATTTGAATCAAATTAATAATTTTATTGTCATCAGTGAATTTTTTGATCAAATGATGTTTTTGTTTGTACATCAAAGAAAGTGAACACTCAAAAATGTACAAATTACAAGTTAAAATATTATAAAATTAAATAAATAAAGTGTTATGCAATTAATATCTAGGTCAATGACACACAGCACCTTGCGTGCGTGTGATAGGGAGCAAGTTTTTTTATGAATACCAACAATGTCGACTTCTTTTCGTTTATTGAAAAGTAATGCCTCTTCGCCTGTCAAGAAGAACGACTTTCTGATATCATTTTTGTGAATTATCTAAAGAGTTACTTAATCTTAGTTATTTTATAACTTACCAAAGAAAGAGAGTAATTACCTATTATTTTTTATTGTTTTTTATTTTTATTTTAAATATATCTGCCAATCATAAATAAATTATTTTTAATTTAGTGGATGTTATCGTTGTTACTATAATGAAAAATATAAACTGGTTATATTTTTTTAATTAAAAAAAATCATGTTATCTTTATTAGGTTAATGAAAATTATGAAGGTACCTTCCGCTTTTATTTTTTTAATTAAAAAAGTCGTTGTTATCAATATAAATTAATGAACCAGGCAACAATCGCCTTGTTCAGTCCCAACATTATTTGTGGTAAGTACTTGTGTTAAGTTCACATCTAGTAGGTAACTAATTATCCTAGCCCAAGTAATATGTGTTATGTTTTCACGCTTAAATTCCCAAACTGATTTTGATGAAATTTCGTCTGGAGATAGTTTGAATATCGAGATAGGACTTAGGATAGTTTTTATAATGGACATCGACGCGGGCGGAGCCATGGGCGAAAGCTAGTAATTAATAAGATAACGTTATTTTTTCTTCCTATGAATTGATTGTGCACTTGCAATTATTATGATTCATTGAAAGGAAGAAGGCGTAGGTATTTTATATCGGTAAAGGTTCATTTCCGTGCATCGCGGCCGATCGCGAGCCGCGAGCGGCTTACGACAAGCGTCAGACGCGCGCGGCCGATGCAACAATATTCACAGAGCGCGCGCAGCTTACGACAGTCGTCGGCCGCGCGCGTCTGTCGCTTACCTCGGAAACGGTACCATACATTCTTATACTCTGACTATTGTCGCATCGGCCGCGCGCGTCAGTCGTTCGTCGTAAGCCGCGCGGCTCGCGATCGGCCGCGATGCACGGAAATGAACCTTACGATGGGTCTCAGCACTTTCGATCTTTCCAAGCGTTTCATTTATACAAACATTTTTGCATTGCATATTATAAACAGTTTTGCATAATTTATTGTATCTGGAGCCTAAGACTGGGACCACGATTCAGCTTTCTGAAAAGTAAACTTTAGGTTCTAGTAAGTTTAATTGTACTTAACAGTCAAAATTATTGTAAGAAGTAGTTTTAGAAGATTATGTGTGTATTAATTTTAGGCCATGGTTACGAAGTCTATTATATACATCAAATTTATAGGTGACAGTCTGACAGTAAATCGTGTTTTCTCATACTCTAAAACCAGGTTACGAAACAAAATGTGTATCACAAACGAGATTTATAGTATTTATGAAGTTTAGCTTCTTAGAAGGTTTTAAATTAACTTCGAACAGACTACGAATGTGAAACCATAATCTGTGCATAGCAGACAAACGCAGAAAAAAAACTAGCTGACCCGCGCAACTTCGTCTGCGTCAATTTTCCCCGTTTTCCCAACATTTTTCATTGGTGCTTTGCTTCGTTTGTAACGTGATGATATATGTATAGGCTATGGTCTTCCTGTAATGGGCTATCCAACACTAAAACATTTATTTATCAATTCAAACTAGTAGTTTCTGAGATCATCGCTTTCAACCAAACGAATAAACAAACTACTCAGCCTTATAATAATTACTAGCTTTCACCCGGGGATGTCGGTTATCGTGATAAAAACTATCCTATGTCCTTCCCCGGGACTCAAACTATCTCCATACCAAATTTCATCTAAATCGGTTTAGCTGTTTGAGCGTGAAAGCCTAACAGACAGACAGACAGACAGACAGACAGACAGACAGAGTTACTTTTAACATCTATAATATTAGTTAGTGTAGATTTATCAAAAATTTAACAGAACGAAAATCCAGGGACTAAACAGAGGTGTGATTATAAAATCTTTCAGTTTATAGCATTTTGTTTCTGCCTCGGTTTATGTCCCCTTTGTTAGCATATTTCATTTCATGTGTTCTTTTATCCTTACTTTGAAAGCGTCCATTATATCCCGTTTAAATTATGACCTCAGGGTACAGTCATGTGTGAAGATATCCCATTTTTGCATTGTATTTTGTTTAGTTACTTTAGTGGTTTATAAAATTAAATGTTTAAGTACCGACTTGTTATGTATGATCTTTCACTATTCATTAATAAATTTCTATTTATAACATAAACGCTGCTCTTTGGAGGTGTGATAACATTGACTGACGCCATTTTCACAGCTTTGTGATTAAAGTAATATCTTTATATCTATAATATCTTGGGACAACGCACAAAACGTCATCTGATCCCAAACTAAGCAGAGGTTGTACTATGGAAACCAGACACATACTTTTATATTTCTAAATACATACATATTATACAAAAATTACACCCAGACACATAATAAACCATCGTGCTGATCACACAAAGTTTTATCCTGGGTGGCAATCGAACCCACGACCTCCGACTTAGCAGTCAGAGTCACTAGCCACTAGATCAACAGGCTATGATGTATTCAATATACAATCATGCGAATTTGAAATCAAATCTTTCAGATATTAAAATGTAGGCACATTTATAGGTACTTGTGGAAATTAGCTAAAATTTGAATATAAACTCAAATAGAGAAAAAACTAAATGTCTTTCTCACGGTTGCATTTCCCACAAATTCATTCAGATTAAATATTAGATATTAGTTTCAGTCGTTAGTACCTATGTAATAATAAAGTAATGACTATAATTTACTGCTTATAGTTTCTCTATGAAATAAACTTGAATCATTATTTATATTATACACTCTATCAATATGAATTATTTCCGTTGTCGAACAAGTCGGCAATAAGTTTTACTACATCAAATTGGCTAGATCTAATTAGATGATTAAAACATAGAAAATAAATAGGCCAACTGTCTATATTTCGACAAAATAATCTAGTACATAGATTGTTCTGTCAGAATTTGACAGAAGAATGACCGACCTATTTGTAAAACGAGCAATTTGTCTTTGATTGTAAATGGCTGTGATCAATTAGCCATGGTCAACAGCTAATCACGCGCGCTGTAATACTTAATACCACTTATACAGTACTGTCGTGAGTTAGAGTGCATATCATCGGTACTCGCGATCCACGACCATGACCGACGAACAGCGTAACATAATTTCCAACTTAAATCAGAATCGTTGCAGGTATACGCACTTTCCACCTTAAATTTTCACGGTTAACCGCTAATTTTAGGTTTTCATATCAGCAGATTGATATCAGGAAGTTGTTTGTCAGTTGTAAGTACCGAAGCCAGCCACTTTATATATTACAGAGATTGTCGGTGGGTTTAATCTCCATTTGAGATAATTACGAGGTTTTGAGATGATCATTATCTTTACCGTTCACTATTTGTCTTTAACGAAATTAGCCATTTTCTACCACGAAAGTGGTATATAATATTACACTTCAGCATGTTATGGTATGTTTTAGAACTGACTATAGAAATAGGGGAAGGGATTGGAGCGTTGCCGCGTTACTAATTCTGCGTGGCATGGGGCGTCAACGCCGAAAAAATTTACAAATTAAAGCCTGCGCGGCGTATGCCTATCAAAGTCTGTATCTGCCTTAGTACATATTAGAATGTAAAGCTTCGTAATATGGTAAACAGAGTGCTATTTGAAAAATAGCTGTCTAATTATACAACAGTTGATCATACACGTAAGAGTAATCAGAACTTTTCCATATATTAAATTACACTTAACGGTTAAGGGTATTCAAGCACCGTTCCGTAGTCTTTAATGAGATCAATCGATGTTAATAATATATTAAGAGAAAGGTTCAAAGAAAATTTATTAACTCAAACGTACTTAATTATTTCATTCAATGTAATTTATCTCATAAATGTCATGGTAAACTTACTTTATAAAAAAATACGTTTTGAGGTTTTTTTAAGTATTTAATGATGACGGACAAAAATTAAAATATATTAATTTAATCTTTAAAATTTATATCCTTTAGGTATACCTATATATCGTACGATCGAAAATATACTGATATGTTTATAAGCGGGCTTGGCGTACTTTAACCATCGAGGCTTGCCGCGCTCAAGACCAAGGAACTGTCAAACTAAAGCAATTTTCATAAACTCTACTATTTTATTATCCCAATATTCGAATAATAAACACTATAACAATTCTTACATTATCTAATACCGGACGTAACGCGTTGGAGTGCATCAAGTATGAATAAATAAACAGTTCTGTAACTTTATTGAATAGATTAGTTTGTTCTGACGGAAGAGGAAACAATGTCTGAGATCGCACGATACATTCCCACAGCTGTTACGATTAATTAGTCTAGTCTAGGCGTAATATTAAACTATTAAAGTTATAAGTAGTGCAATTTGTCTACATCGACGCTGCGCGTGCAAAATCGCGAAAATGTTACACTTCTTCGTAAAGTACAGATCTGAAGGGTAGATTACGCGAAACAGGGTTCAGCTCTCTCAAAAATGTATATAGACAACCTAAATATTAGGACACGAAAAAAATTGTGTCACTAGTCAAAGAGCTTTTCTAGTAGATGATATAAAGAAATTTAAGGATATGTTTTAATATGATCCCGCAAATAAATCTTAAAGTTGCGAAAAAATGCAAAAACGAGCATTTTCGTATTGTCATTGTCATGGCGTTCGTAATCTAACATTTGTACGAACGAATATTCTACTTTGTTTTGACCTGCGCTCCTGCGCACTGTGAAGTAATGATTGTGTGCGAAAGAGCGAGGCCGGCGATCATGTCGCTGTTTACGTAGCGCTAAATAAATAATTCTCTCAGTGTAACGCCCCCTTAACTTATAATTTACATTATTCGCGATTTTGCAAGAGCAATGGTGGTATGCATTTTCCAACTTTCAGTTTGTGACTAGGCAATGGTTTAGCTCGGCTACGAGTACTTACAATGTGAAATTATAAAACTTGGTAACTCAAGAGCCGTATCTACTACATACCTATATAGTTTGACGTCTAGGAAAGTAGTTTCCGTTTGGTCCTATCTGATAATCCAACTTTTACTGTTAGCCCTTCGATAATAGTTTACTAGTTCACTATCTTAAAGTTAATAGCTCTCTTAGAATACTGCAGAGATTTTAGGTGGAATCTATACAACGTAAATTTGAAGTCATTTTGAGCCAACATTTTTGGACTTCAAATTAATAACCTTGTCTATAAAATCTCAGTTTAGGAAAACATTAACATTTTTATATTGTATTTTGCTGCTTTTAAAGAAAATGAGCTCTGGGGTAACGCAACTCGATTTCACGTAGAATAGGTACTACAATCACACTAATATTATACACGCGAAAGTTTGTGAGTGTGTATGTTTGTTACTTCTTCACGTCTAAATGGCTGGAGCGATTTTAAGAAAATTGGGTATAGAGTTAGCTGACACCCTGGATTAACACATAGGCTAATAAACCGCGGGTAACACCGCGGGGCACAGCTAGTTATAAGATAAATGTTATTCATAGTAAACGCGCCGCTTTAGGCAAATTAAGGTTAATTTAAGTTAATTTTATTTTATTAAACTGATATTTTATATGGAATAGGTTATTGTTATGGAGTTCAAAATGATCGGCTACAAAACGACTACAAAATCACGGTGTATTCTAGACAGAAAATGTTACACAAAAATTAAAATCTCGAAAAGTTCTATAGTGTAGGTTGACTGACAATAG
Source organism: Herminia tarsipennalis (assembly GCA_945859575.2). Classification (NCBI taxonomy): domain Eukaryota; kingdom Metazoa; phylum Arthropoda; class Insecta; order Lepidoptera; family Erebidae; genus Herminia; species Herminia tarsipennalis. The sequence goes on from OX243835.2 coordinate 15,639,235, forward strand.
TAGGTGCCTACCCTATTAGTTTTTTTACAGTAAAAGCAATTCTTATCACAAGGAACAGTAAAATAATACCGGGTAAAACACTTTGTGCCTATTCTACGTTGGAGATAAGTTCGTAGTAGGTACCTAATATTCTAGAGTCTGGAACTATGCTCAACACGTGCCGCCCATTCTAATTTCGCAAAATAATTATACCCAGTTGTGTGGACTTTCTTGCTTAAAAAAAGAACTAGAAAATTAGAATTAAAATTTAAAGAAAGGTAAACCAGCAACTTTGTTGACATTTGTAGGTAAGCTAAATTGCTTGTGTTACGAGTGGATTCGTCAGTAGTAAAATGTATGGGATTGGAACCCGCAAACTCTCCATTGTGTGTCTGATGCCTGAGGGTTGTACTACATCTGGTCGCCCCGAATCGCAATTTCCTCTTTTCTGCGCTGTTGCCGAGCGTCTCGTCAATCTCGCCTTGTGCGGTCGCACCTTAACCACTAGCTACCGCGCCGTCTCAAATTTGATGATTCGCGGTAATCATCGTAGTTTGTAATACGAAAAGTCAAGATTAGACCTAAGAAATCGGTAGACATCGACACCCGGGTACCTGTTAAGCCCAACACTAGTTCGACGGAGCATCACTAGCCGCGTTCATTTTATTCGTACACCAAGTATCGTGGTATTCACAGAGTAAGAGTTAATGTATAATCTAGAAGAGGAAATAAAACTTAAGTATTATACATACTTAACAGTGTTTAATTACTTATCAGACATAACAGTACTTGTTATTTTATCCGTAATCAGTAGTCACTCGAGTATTATTGTAGCCATAAAATAATAAAACTAAGTTTCGTTGATTATGCTCGAAAGTTCAAGATTGATCTATGAGTAGGCGTACTCATTGTTTAGTTTCAAGAGTGGGTGCTCAATGTGTTAAATAGATATATTTCGAGAATTCGAACCAAATAAAATGTTCTTTTTGTTGTACTCGAACTACTTTTATTTTTGACCTTCAATCGTCACTATGATTATTTTATTATAAGCTTGAGTTGTAGGTATACATCAATTTATCATCCACTTTTTTCCGTTTTATTAATTTGAAGTTTTGCGCACTCATTAAAGAACTGATTACATAATGGAAAACTAATATCCAATTTGGATAAGAAAAAAAATTGATCCCTATAAACGGTTTTGTTTTTTTATTTAAGTATTAACCCTTTTTATTTTCTTTTTGTATTTTGTAAATATAGTATTATTATAGATGTAATTTAGAGTAGTTCTAATATCTTGTATATATGGTTAATAATTAAAATAATTAATTATATAAAAAAAATAATGGATTATATATATGTATAGGTACATAATTTTCATCTCTATATCCAAATCTTCTTTTTGTTCAAGGTGGAGTCCGAGTCATCATTTACAATGGCAGATTTTTGTAAGTTTTAATATAAAGCATATTATTATCTACTTACTCTTTACTTAATGACTTGATTTAATGAATAACAGTCATCGTAAATTATTACATAAAATTAGGTCATACCTTAATATTACGTATTTGCAAAAATTACATCAACATACCGTTTGTTAATATGACTTTCTTTCTGTGTATTTTTTTTATAGAAATGAACAGCTTAGTTTTTAATTCCAAGGGATGACATAGAGCTTTAATTATACTACAATGTTAAGTGAACAAAATAAAGGGCAAAAGTAAGTTGTTAATATTTCACAAAAGCCACTCAAATAATATAAAAAATAGTCTGCCTGTCAAGCACGAACTAGAAGTTACTTTGAAAGAAAAATTTGCAAAAGAAAGGAATATAAAACGAAGTATTAATATTTTTTCCAAAAGTAAGTGAATTTTCTCATACATATTCCGGGGGCATACTTAGGAATTTAAGACATGAAATAGGCATTTACATAAATCTTTGAACGTCGCGTCGTCGGTCTTTATCAGATCGGTGGTAACAAATTTGCTACTTCTGATTCATAGTCTAATAAAAAAGTATTTTATAGAAACTGCGAACAAATTTATTTCATAATCCATTCAGCTACAAATAATGTACGAAAGGTACCATTACTTAGACCTATTTTAGCCGAAGCCCTATTCACCTTAGGTACTACGAAAAAGAGCTGTTTCAGATTTGGCACACTAGAAATAATGTACAGTTATTTATTACCTAATATTTTTATTTTTGACCTATTAAAACCCTAGTTTTATTTACTTCAAAGAAAGGCGGTTTCAGATTTGGCATATTAAGGGCACATAGAAGAATATACGCCAATGCCGTTTTATTATTGATTACGTGAAATGACAAATTAGACGCGCGTTTTAATTCTGAGGGTTAAGGCAAACCCATTATTTCTTTAAAAGATCTTGAAGCAACCTGTATATATAGAACAAAGAAGGATGATTGAGCCCTAGTGGTTGTGGTAACGATCTGAGATGGGTGCGAAATAGTCTGATTTTCTTGTCCGTAAACAATATACATGTGCGTTGCTATATGAAGATTATATTATTTACTCTCATTATTTGTAGTCGTACCAAGCTTGTCTAACGGCCGGTCTACCTATCGATGGATTTGGCTACTAGAGGTAGAATTTTGACATATTTTATATGGAGCTTATGTCAAATATATACCTCTAGTAGCCGAATCCATCGATAGTTAGATTATTGAGATCCGCTATAAGAGAGGGAACCTGTGTTCCTGTAGTAAAAATGTTATAATGCTGTATCAGAATCACAATCACGATGTGAGATACTAAGATGGTTTCCTATCAGATATATCGTTTTGCCTTAACAATAGTAATTTGTATCTCATTTAAAAAATAAGACGAGACTATTGTTTTTTGTCAATCAGTTAATGAAGAACAATAACAATCTATTCAACCAGAAATGCATCAGAAGAATTAAATATAACCTTATATACCAGAATAAAACCTTGTTTTGTGACAAACCATGGTCAGGATAGTTACTTCATAATTTATTCAGTCTATTATAACTATTGGATTATTATCTCTTTTAACTTTACACAATGGGGATGTTGACTGTCAAGTCAAATCAGTCTCTTTTTATGAAATGTCAAAACGACAAGCTCTATAAAAATGTGTATGGAATAGCAATCTATGACGTCATAAGATCCTATCGTCAAATCATTACTTTTAGTATTCGTTTTCATGCTTTTTAATTCAAAAATATGTTAAATTGTGAAAGAACACTTATTTTCAGAGCATTTTAAGATCTACTATTACCTGATTAGTTAAAATAATTTACTTTTATTGTAGTCAACTACCCAATTCTTACAATATTCAATTTTGGTTGTTGTAAAGGGTAGGGTTGCTTTAGTTATACCGCCGCCGACCAAGTCGTATCCCACCAAAATCTGGTCTCTTATGTGATGATGATAGATAAGAATAATTCCTTTTTAAGAATACTTAAAAAGGAATTATACTTTTCGCCAATTTTCGATTTTGCCAATAGGGGTCATTTTTATTTATCAATAAGGCAAGGAAGTGTTCTTACTGTTTCTACTATAATTTCAAACGTGAGAGAATAAATGCCTAGGCTAATTAAATTATTTTTGTATAAATTATTAAAGTAATCCTGTTAACCCCTCCAGCTAAGCTCAATGGCTTGTGTTAGGACTGGGTTCACGTCGTCGGTAATGTTATGGGTAGGATTCGAACCTGCGACCTCACGATTGCGAGTCGGATTCCTTAGCCATTAGGCCAAGCTAGAAAATCTTTTATATATTATAAAAAAAAGATACTTGACTCTAACTAACAAACGGATTCCTAAATCGAAGAATGATCTTTACAACCTCTGACTAAATATTTTTAAAATACCTATCTTATGATATCCCACAGGATGGGGTATGTGAGAAAAAATAAATTACATCTCTACTTTCCATATAGGGTAGGTACCACATTACTTTGTCGGCATTAGTAATTTGTGTATCTATGCAAAATAACAGCCTTCTAGAAGTAACAGTCTATAAGCTAAGCTACGGCCGGACGGACGAACATGGCGATACTTTAAGGATTCCATTTTGCCATTTTGGCTACGGAACCCTAAAAACAGAGTAACCAGGTACAAGTGTACTCATTATTTGCTCATTCCCATCCGAAACCCAACACGACTGGAGAGAGGTTGGCTCACTCGCCACTGAGCCACGGACTTTGAACGGATCTGTTATATATATGCCAGTCTCTATAATAAAGCTAAAGAGTTTCTTTGTTTGTTTGAACGCGTTAATCTCCGAAAAAACTAGGACGATTTATATAACATTTAGTATGGAAATATGAATATGAAGCTCGAGGAAGGCAATAGCCTTTTACGTTGGCGAAGCCGTAATAAAAGGCCATTATGATAATATTTTTTACTCACTTTCAGCTTTTTCGACCTGTATGTCTTAACCGCATATTTCATTCAACTTTTCAACACTAGGCACGCCTGAGTTTCCAGCTGAATGACTGGCCTTCTTGCCTCATTGATTTAAAACCTCTGAAACCGTCGCTTCATCAATGAGGTCGTCATACGTGACCGAGTCGTAAGGCGTGGTAACTTGCTGGCGAACTTTTTATCAAGAAACTAAGGCAACACTCCTTTCAAACTGTTTACCTTAGACTTTTTTTGGTTCATTGTTATGTAGAATATGAGGCCAATTGTGAAGCAATGTTATACAATTGAATTAATAGGCATTTTTCCTGTCATTAATGATTAATTTGTCTGATTCACAAGTGCGTTGAAGCTTGCTAAGTGTAGACATTAAATTCAAATGTGGTATTTTAAGGGGTTGGTATTGGGTTAAGGAGGAAAACGATAATATCCTAGAACCAAACATTCAAAGACATAAACATGGACTCTGAATCAATTGCGCTGAGCTCATATAGATCACCATATCAACCCAAATAATGTCCCACTGCTGGGCACGGGTCTCTCCAGTCTCTTATTATGTATCTTGGGGGTGATTACCATAAACGCCACATTTGGCGAGCGGGTTGGCGATCGCAGTAAGGCTTTAAAGTACGTATAGGATGCTGCTGCCCGTCTGTCGGTGTGGAATCCCTTAGTCGCCTTGACGACACCCACGGGAAGAGATGGGGAAGTGGATTAACCGCTCTAATTTTTTTTTTTTTAGAAAATTTCTCTGAGCGAAGCTCTTGTTAACTGAATGTCAGTAGATGGTAGCACGCTCATATGTCGGTCTAAGTCCTAACTAATTCCCTCGGGGAATGTCACCGTGACGCAACCCTAGCATTTATATTTAATTTACGCAATATATTCGCCGCCCGTCATGTGTAGTATTTATGGTTGAGGATAAGGCCGATTCCTTTAGGACTTCTTCCAGCGGCGCACTGAAAATTTCCCGGAGTTACGAAACTGAACGGTTGAACGTGCTGCATGAGTAGTTCCCATAAACTTTTGAGCGGCACTGCAGCGAGAATGCGAACTTTTCAGAACTCTTCAGGGGTCACTGTAGTGGACCATCGAAAAGTTTTGAACTTTTTAGGAGTAGATAAAAGCGGCGGTAGTGATTTTAGAAACAATTGCCATTAATTGCAATATCGGTCTCTTCTGATTAAGAGATCTAGTTCAATAGGAACGCTTGTATATCCTGTGCCGACCCTAGTTTGTCCTATCACGTTTGCATAACTTTACGATGTAATTCTCATTTTTTTGTGAGCTTCATAACACATATTTACATAGGTATGGTAATAACTACGCATCACTTATGAATATTTACGAATGTTATGCGAACGCTTGAATGAAAGTGTTAAGTAGTAAATATATGTAGCAAAAAATGTTTGTAAAACAAACCATTTTTTCTAAGTCTGACTGACATACATACATACTGACTGAATAGTGGTATAGACTAAATTACTATTTAGTTAATATTGGCAAGAATGCAATGTTTCATTGAAGTCAGTTGAGTAATATTTATGAGTAACTAGCAGTCGCCCGCGACTTCATTCGCAAAAAAAAAAACAATATTTATCTAGATCTGATTACCCGTTGTAGCGTGATTGAATAACAAACATCCATCCATTCATACATTCAAACTTTTTCATCATATATTCTAAATGCCTAAATGTATTTACGAGTAAATGATTGGGATATTATTAAAATCGTTAATTGACTAACGTAGGTAGCGGTACAAAGCGGCGGTAGCGTAATGGCTAAGGCATCGGTCTCGCAATCGTGAGGTTGGGGGTTCGAATCCTACCGACGTTAACCCATTCCTAAGACAAGCCACTGAGCTTAGCTGGAGGGGTTAACAGGATTGCTAGTAATGTGGGACCCACAATCCCACATTGCTAGTTGTCTTTACATAAATAAAAAACTGGTTACCATTTAAACAGAGCAATTTGGATGCATCACTGTGTTTCGGTTGAAGGGCACTGTAGTAAATGTAATGACGAGGCAAATGAGACTTAAGAACTAATGTTTCAAATGAGGAGCGCGGTACGGTGACATTCAGATCTTTGCCAAAGAGGATTTGGGTAGCAGTGATACTGTTATAGGCTAGCGTGCGAGCATGAGGCTAGCGTAGCTTACCATAAGGCGCATAATCTGCGGGTCAATTCACATATTTAAAGCAATGCAGTTGCACTTAAGTTTCGATTAAAACAACCATTTTCATATTCTTGTAACTTTGGGATCGATCTTAAAAACGCTTGCGCACCGTACTAGAATGTCATTATTGTGCTCTGGAGATGCATACTTGAGGCAAACGTATTTGAGATCGATCCCAAAGTTACAAAAATACAAAAATGGCCGTTTTAATCGAAACTTAACTGCAACTGAAGACCCGCATCGTCTTTTCATTTTGTAGTATATTAAAGAAAAAGTGAGTATAATATTAAAATCCACTTTGGGATGATTTCAAATGTATAGAACTATAGAATACTTCGCAAGTTTGTGTCAGTTTCAAGGGCGACATGTATTTTAATTTTCTAATTATGTTCTAATTGAATTATGAAATTGATGCAGATGAAACAGGAGCTAAAATTATATCTTATAACACAGATTATAACTGTTGGTACGTGCGTTGTGTACACATCCAAAACACATGTTGCCTAGATCCTTTATAGGTACATAAAAGTAAATAGAAATTGTGTATTAGGTCGATAATAGCATGAAGAAAGCAAACATGTATATTTAATAAACATTCCAATATTGCAACAACTGTTAATGTACCAAAACATTAGTGGAAATATCAAAAAAACCTTATCTTTTTTCGTTTAACGTCGAATGCTAATATTTAAACGAACGGCTTCACAGGCATTTGAGCGTTAACGCGTTTCCTAGAATGGCCTTTTAATAAGTAAATGTCAGTTCGATTTCCAAGAATTCTAAAACAAGCTTGCTTTATTGATGTTCTTTTGAACATTTGTTGAACACTCTTTGAAAAACTGAAAGGCATCGGCAGATGTAGTGACCTTGAATAATGAGAAAACATACACAGAGACGTGCTTCAAAATTGGTATACAAAAAAAACCGTGGGGAAACCGACATATTCAATAAATAAAACTTCAAAGAAAGCCGTGATGTTCAAAATTACATTATTTTAGAGTGAACGTCTATGTGACACAGTAGTAGCATTTACAACTGCTGCTCAAGATGTCTTGGGTTCAATTCCCATGCGGAACCTTTAAGGGAACCGTAATATCTAATTTAAGTTTGGGTTTACTTTGGGCATACAAAGTTAATGGCATGTTCTGTGGGTTCTGTATCGCCGCTTGTTGCCGTTGATTTCTTTAAGAAGAAAGAGTATTGTGCATAGATCCTGCAACGGGATCGTCAACTGATTGATTACGATTATGAAAGCAATTGTAAATACATAAATACTTCAATCCCAAAAAATACTAACCTAAGTATAGCCTATATCCACCTACCCTTAGGTTGTTTAAGGGAATTTCGCGAATAATTTATCGTGTCAGAAGAGGGAGGCAACGTGACATGATTTTTAGTTAAATCTGTGACGTTTGGGTCTGGAATATTCTGATTCAGTGAAACCTATGACACAGTATACCGAGAGTACAGAAAACAATCTTCATCGAAAAGGCTGTTGATGCACGCACACGGACGCGATGTCTATCATCGGACACGGACGCAGAATCGTGGCACGCCTTCCGAACAAAGTGCACCGATGTGGTCTTCGATTTTTCTCCGAGAACGATGTCTATGGGTGCGATAAAATAATTATTTCATTTGTGTATCATATACATTACGCAGTACAGTGGTTGCATTATATATAATTAAGTAAGAAGAAAAAAAAACTTACGTGCTAAAAATGCAACGTCACTGAACTCCTCTCTCTCTCTCTCTGTGTGAGTGTGGAAACGTGCGCGTGCTTGTTTATCGCAAGCCAGTGCTTAGTAGGTCTCCAGTTTGGTCCTAGTTTTTGGGCATTAGCCAATTTTGAATAGCTGTTATGGGCCTCTAGACAAGTGGCATAAACTGTAATCGAATACAATTACGTCACAATGAAGCTGTTGCGCACTGGCATTGTTGCCATAAAAAAAAACGCGCGTAACGACGTCATTCTATTCGATTAGATTATATTATTTATACTATTTGTCAAGACACCCTGCAATACAGATACATACACATTACTTTTTTCGGGTTGGTTCCAAAGAACTTACTCATACATGCAGGGTCTGATGTATGTAAAAGATCTACGAGTTCGCGTTACTTAAGTGAAGTACGTATGAGGGTTACCTGCTGTACTCTTGATATTTTGTGCCTATGACGAGGGTCAGCTCGATTAGGTATACGAGCTTTAACCAAGTCACGTACGATCTACCATTTGCCTGGAAAATATCTATCTGTAATTTTATTAGGACCATAAGTCGGTAGGGGCTGGTTAATAAAACTGTAGAATCCTTTTGTGCATACACATAAATTTTGTCTTTCCAAAATTATTAGATTGTCTAAAGACAAACAAATAATTAAAAAAAATATTGTCTAAAGACAAACCAATAATTTTATAACTGCTGCCTCGGTGGCGCAGCGGGAGTATGTATGACAGTTATGCAAGACTTTGTAGGTTTGATTCCTACACGGGACAAAACTGTTGACGGACGACTGGATGAAACGGACTGGAAGTTCTTTTTTTGTAAGTCCCCAGTAATACTAAATACAATATTTTTGTATTTGTACCCTAAATTCTTAATGTAGGATTCTTTTATAAAAACCTTTTAAAACTTAAGTGTTTTTTCTTAATTTCTAGAGTTAGAACTATTAAAATTACCTACTAATTTTATATTGAGCTAGTGTTGGTCGTAGTTACTTTCTCAATTGAAGAATTCATCACGCCATCTACACTAGAGGTAGAACTGAAATAAATCACGATATTCATGTTCAGTCAGATTCGCTCATAAACGTTCATCGACGAAGTATTGAGCGGTATGATCGATGGAGTGTAGCCGTGCATTCAATCGGTTGAAAATTGCAAGATGAATGATTTATTAATCTTTTAACCTTTTTTCACTCTCGCAGTAAAATATACAGTGACGTATAGGCTGGACTTGACAGAAATATTTGTTATATGGTAGAGAAAAACACTGTTCTTGTTTTACAGGTAATTCTTTTTCGTTCGTCTACTTATTAAAAATATGACGACATGTTTAACTTTAATATTGTTCATTAGTAGTGATAAACTTTAAATAGCAATCAATATTTACTCTCTACATACTATTTAAAATATTATTTTTTTCTTTTTTTTGTAAACATAACTAGCAATGTGGGATTGTGGGTCCCAAATTACTAGCAATCCTGTTAACCCCTCCAGCTAAGCTCAGTGGCTTGTGTTAGGAGTGGGTTCACGTCGGAAGTATAATGGGTAGGATTCGAACCCGTGACCTCACGATTGCGAGACCGATGCCTTAGCCATTATGCTACCGCCGCTTTATAAAAATGTATTATTTATTTTGATTTGACTGTTCTCTTTGAATATTCTGTACATTAACAAACAACTTGAGTGTTAGTAGTTGCCACGTGCAGTACAATTTAGAACATTATAATAATAAGCTGTTGGAAATAAGATCTTCTTTTTACTTAATTTTTTAACCTTACAAAAACTCCAAACCCCCTAAAGGAATTAAAGTTTTTGATTTCTTTTAAAACTAATTTAAATAACTGCTACAAGTTCTAAAAGTTTTGATTAAATGGGTATAGTTTAAGTATATTAATGCTAAAACATTTTTGAAATTTGCCATGGCATAGTGAATTAATTCTGCGTATCATGTCATTAATTCACAAAACGTATAAGGGTACTAGTAGTGTAAAATTTGGTTTTCTATTTTTTTTTTTTAAATTTTAAAATAAACTACAATAAATACATAACAAATTGATAATAAAACATTAGCCAAAAGACTAGACTTACCGTTGTAGTATTTTAAAACGGATTGATGAAAACTTGAACAAAAAAACTGACATGTGAAATTAGAAGCAAACGTAAATTCCAGAGCAATAAGGCACGATATCATGTTTACAAAAGAAGAAATATTTCACACAGTACCCCTCGGTACTGTGTGATGTGTATGTGATGTATGTAGAGGTCCAAGAGGGATTCAAATGCTCCAAGGCTAAAAGGGCAATGCGTTACCTTCCTGGTAACCTTGACTCAAGAGCATTGCGAAATAGTGTTACTGTAGGTACATACTTACTCAATTGCTACTGTGGTTTACAGAGAGGATTTTCTTAACTGTCTTCACGTATACATTTATATATACAGATAAAGTCTGCTTCTTGTATCGAGTATATTGTGCTTAATATATTAACATCACACCATCATCACACTTGACATCATGTTGTATGCAACTTAATACTGTGCAGGCACTCTAATCCAGAAAGCTCAGAAATTGGAACACAGCGATTTAAGTAAGTAGGTACTGTTCTCTGGAGAGTTAGCTACGTCAATCACTATTTACAATTATTAAATTGTAAAACAGCCACGTTCAAAATAGGTAAAATCTATAACAAAATCGAAATAATAATGATCCAATTTATTCCTAATGTTTTGCCATTCAGCAGTTAGTTTGCGAAACATACAACTATACCTTCTGTTTTAGCCGCTATAGGCATGCTTCGATTATTCGGATGATAACATACATACTTACATTACATACTTAACAAATAATTTCTTCATAATAATTCTGTTGTTTATCTGACTCACCGCAATCTGCGGCGATGTGCTCTTATGCCTTAAGAAAAGAATCATCGTAAACTTAGATAATTCGTTTATCCTGAAGATAAACCCAATTACTGAACTCTGCCCATAAACGAAATCGACGCCAGAGGACATAAAACTGGGATTTTGTTTGGGATTTGATCTCTTTATCCTTATTTTTATATCCTACAATATGAATAGAAAGGTCGTTTATAAATCTAGGAAACCACTAATGATGTGACGGCGCCATTAATCGTTTAAAGTCTATATACCTTGACAGTGACAGCATAAGAATTAAATGTCTTCCAATTCAGTTGTGTTTGAGTATTAAGGTACAAGTCTAAGACGACCTGTAGCCGCAGGTCTGCAGCAGCAGGCGACTGCGTTATTGTCTGCAATCGCGCCCATTTCTATTCTGAGATGGGTTCCAGACCACACTTGCCCAGGCTGTAGGTGTCAATTTTAATGTTTCCAACCTTCGAGCGATATGCAATGTTGTAGGTACAACGTGTAATACGTGTGAGCAGTCTGCGGTACGCGTCACTGATACTGCGCAAATTCACAGAAACCAGTGGTGTCTGCAAACTATTACGATTTACTGTTGGAGTCTGTAGCTTGTCTCGGTTTTTTTTCTATGTTGTTCTTTTTTCTGTGTTGTTTTCGGTTTCATAGAAATTCACAGAAACCAGTGGTGTCTGCAGACTGTTGCTATTTACTATCTATTGGAGTCTGTTGGAGCTTACCTTTACACCAATGTAATCAAATCGTCAAAGTCAAAGAAATCAAGTTTCTAGGTGATAATTTACTACAAATTATAAAAAGTAATACCTAGTAAGCAAAAGGTAACAGAATAACTTAACCTTCCGTGAGGACAGAGTACTGAAAAAAGCATTGTTTCATTTCCTTCTACAAACGGAACTAATTATCATAATTGATCTAATCGCAATCGCATCAGGACATTATGAATCAACTCATTATGACGTCAACGACCGGCGTGCTCGCCATCGTAGCAAATAATGTCGTAACGTGGCGTGCTGTGCTACGTAATGTAAATATAATCGCGACGAACCATGTAATGGGCAAGGTCAAGATGCTTCTAACTATACTGATAAAACCAGTTCTTGGAGGGAAACTAGTTTTTATAAAAATAGATAGCTACGGAAGCAAAGTAATTGGTTGGCGAAAATAACCGCAGGGTGTCGGATTCGCGTCTTCGGGTTAGATTTTCACCGGACCAGAAACAAAATTTTGCACAAATATGAGTGATCGATAAAATCGAAAGTCCGAGGAAGGTTCTTATGAAGAGAAAAAAAAAGATAAATCGCCTGGAAAAAAGGAAAGTCCTATTGTTCTTTTTCCATAAAAAGTGACTGAAAAGCTGGTAAAAAAATAATTTGTTGACCAACGCTCGAACGCTTATTGTCATTAGCAATAAGAACGCCTCGATCCTTAATCATACGAAATGTAAGAACACCACTACAATATTTCTTGCAGAATTCTCTCCATACAATACCAGAAATTAAGTAGGCTATTACTTACAGGGCCCATCGTTTATGTCTGCTAAGATCTAAGATCTATTATTATGTTAATAATTAACTTCAGCATCACTACGCGTTACGCTTACAACGCATGACGCACAACGGATGGCGGAAGAAGAGTTTTCTTTTTATACAATGGCAAAAATGGATTGTATTGTTTTCAGTTTTCTTTATTCCTCCATTAGGGGGCGTCCATAAATTACGTGAAGTGATTATGGAGGATTTTGAATTCCCTCCCCCCTTAGTCTCGCGTGGGATTTCACGTTTGGTCAAGTGTGAGTTGATTCAATGACGGGGGATGTTCGGGTGTAGCAATGAATGTAAAAACCGGTCGAAACAATTTTTAATAAAGTTATCAATTACATGAACCTTGCTAAGGAACCCCCCCCCCCCCATCTTTTCCCCACGTGAAATCCGGTCAAAATTCCGTCAAAAAGACATTGTAGGTAAGTACATTTATATAGTTATTATACAAGACAATACGTGAAAGTTTAACGGGAAGGTAATAAAAGAGAATTGAAACTTTATGTATCAAACTCGTTGAAAAGTGATTGAAGGTATAAAAACTTCTGCTGCTATTCTTCACTACTACTATAGGACATACATATTATATGTATGTCCTGTAATTTTCTAAACTTTTATTTGTCTCGGTAGTTAGATGAGTGATTTAGGTTGTGGGTTCGATTAAGGAACATAAAGCTCTATCCCTTGTTTGGGGTGTAATCTCTCTCATGTTTATATAATAGCCCCGATACATGGCTTGTACCCACTGACCTTTATAGTGCTAGTAGGTACCCTACGCTGACTACCCTGTACAAAGGACAGCAATTTCAAATGGCGAATGGAAACTTTTTTGACACTTATGAGTTACTAGCTGACCCGTGCAACATCATCTGCGTAAATTTTTCCCGTTTTTGCAACATTTTTGATTGCTGCTCCACTCCTATTGGTTGTTGCGTGATGTTATACAGCCTATAACATTCCTCGATAAATGGGCTATCCAACAGTAAAATAATTGTTATGTGTAAGTAGTTCCTGAGATTATCGCGTTTAAAGAAACAAACAAACTCTTCAGCTTTATAATGTTAGTATTGATGACAAATGGCCGTTGTTGTTATCCTTGTCACACAAGTATAAACTTCCATATAATTTTGTCAAGAGACCGTCCAAATGTCAAAATCAACGGATTGCACTCCGCGAGTGCCGGCTGAAGTGAAAACTTGAACATTATGCATTTTTGAATATTTTGGAATGTTTAGGGAATACTTAATATAAATAAATAAATTATTATTATTACTGGAACGAAGTTCCTTATCGCGCGTTGTGAAAGGCGGCTAGACGGAAAAATCTCACGAAAAGTTGTAACGACACTTTTTGACACACACAAGCCGTGCGGCGTGCGCGTAAGGTATGAACATCTAATTTGACGAAGAAGTCACCTGTCGATTTGGTCTACAGGCATAAATTCGGTACACAGTATTGGTGACTATTGTGTAGTTGTGGTTTCGAGCCTTCGGTATACAATCGTCTTTTTGTAAGTTATTTTCGTTTTGTCTTTCTATTTCGCATTGAACAGTGTGGTGTTGCGAAGATTATATAAAAAAAAAACGATAAAACGATAAGAACTTCGTTCCATCCGGGTGTCCATTGACACCTCTCAAGTTTTTTGTAGTATATTGTTTTATCGGTATATAGTATATCATTTAAGTCGTTAAATACAATATTCATCTATTGCGCTATCGTACACATGACAATTTAAAAAATGACAATGACAACGACATGACTATTAAAAGGTTTATCTCTTAGAAAAAAATACATACTGATGAAACGAGATGGCCAAAACGTGCCCCAAGCTGTACAACAATGTAAAGTATTGCAATAAGTTTATAAAAATAACCAAGGAATTTTGAATAACTATTTACATCTTTATATGGAGATGTTTCTGTTTGTCACAGTTCTAACCTAACCTAACCTAATTTAAATGAAATAATTATAATATTAAATTTTGATGAAAAAATTTTTTTGAAGGAAAAATTTTTTCATAATTTTTTTTTAAGTACTAAAAATTTTATTTTTGTTTTTTTGCCAGTTTGGTTTTAAAACCCATTTTATTCGATATTTTGAGAAAAAACAAAACAAATGTATTTGCATTGCTGTCCTTATTATTTTTATATACCTAGTAGATATGTAGTTTGCCTGGCTTAAACGGTTCATACAAATGCATACACGCTACGGGCCTATTCTACAAATCATTGTATATTATAAGTATAGGTATATTGCGCATAAGGCTGCCTGACCATTGAAGTAGAGGGAGGTTGCGGAGCGGAGAAATAATAACCACTAGGATTGCAAAAAATCTCGGCTCCGCTCCAATGATGTTTTCTGCGTATTTTACTACCTTGGTCGCCTTTCACGACTCCCTCAGGTTAGGATGGGGTAGTAACATAACTTAATCCGTCACTACATGAAAAACTACATAGGTATCATCCATATAATTAACTCATATCTTTATGCATAGTGAAATCATGATGAAAGGCGACCGAAAAAATCTACTTTTTTGAATCACCATACCATTTGTCCACTGCAGAGGAAGTATGAAAAAGAAGAAGGATGCGCCTTTTATTATTTTTTGTATAGAATATATGTTCTTTTAAATAACATAGATTCGATTTTACTGACATAATAATAAAAAAATATGAAATAATAAATTACAAATTAAAAAACCAAAAATTAAAATAAAGAAGGGAAAAAAACATTCGTTACTCAGACTGGGGTCTTCTGGTTTCTAGACCGCCCGATTTCCCACTTGAGCTATAATAACATTGTAGATAATGGCGAAATTTACCTTCGATTCTGATGATATTGTTGCAGTTTTTCATTGCTCTCCCTCCGTCTTACGCATTTTCGATCCGAGTCACGTTATCTACGAATTTTCGAACAAGGTCACTTGATCCTGACACGAGTTTATTATTTTTTACTTATACCAAAAAAAATGCACAACGCCGCTTAAGAAGTTTTTAGATCAAAATGAGGTCAGTGCTTGTGCCTAAGTGATTGAGTTTTGTTTTTATACTTACGAGTAAGAAAACATAACTAAAACCAAAAACGTAATATATGACTTTGTTGGATATATAACTATATTACTACCGTACGAGTAATAACTAAGCAAAATTTAACAAGTGGAAAATCGTCCTAGAGTTTGCCTTTTCATTTATTTCAGTTTGCATTTATAGGAAATTCGCAACAGTTCTCCAATTATTATCTTGATCATTAAGCACTGTCCCTTAACAAGTTGTCTGTTCATTTAACGAAGGCTCACTTCGATAATAACGTTAAAATAATGTTAAATCTGGTTAAGTTATTTGATTAAATACCGACTGCGAATATAAAATTAGAAACTTTATTGATTTTTTGGCTTTAACCAGTGACGCTGTCGGTACAGTAGAAAAAAAATGACATCAATAACGTCATGACAAATAATAACGCTTTAGGATTTAAATTTTAGGCTTCAGCGATTTAGCCCCATCTCCCAACACTGGATCTGCTACTACTTTGCAGTACCTATACCTATATGTATAACAATACGTAAAGCAAAAGGGTTGTATGTACCCCTCTTAACAAGAATTGCTCGGACGGAGGAGTATGAAATTTCGCACACTTATAAAGTTTATATAGAGAAGGAGTGTGGAATACTAATTTAAAAAAAAACAACGAGTTGCACTCCGGGAGTGCTGGCAGAAGTGAAAACTTGAACATTATATTGTTAAGTAGGTATGTATACCTGACTGATGAAATATGAATAATATTTTTTGATCTTACTACTTAATAAAAAATATGAAATAATAAATCACGAATCAAAAAAACCAAAATTAAAATAAAAAAGGGGTCTTCTGGTTTCTGGATCATCCGATCTCCCACCTGGGTCCATATTCGTTCTTTTTTTTCGTTTTCGCGGCAAGCCCGCGCCAAGAAGTCCGCGCGCATACGAAAAAAAAAGAAAGTGAATAAGGACCCTGAGCTATAATAACATTGTAGATGGTGGCGAAATTGAGAATTGTAGCAGTTTTTAATTGCTCTCCCTCTTCATTGTGTCTCCGCGAGTTTAACATTTTTTACCCATCCCTAAAAGTGCACATCGCCCGCTAAAGAATTTACACTTTAAAAAATAAAGAATAATATCAATTAATTATGGTCGAATTTCGACCACGGGCGACCACTAGGGTTGCAAGTGTTCGAAATTCGATCATAATTATGCATAACTATGACCATACAGTATCAATTTTATAACAGGTTGCTATAATGAAGTCAATGCCGTAACAACTTTTTGTATTATTTAGTACCTGCTAGCAAGTGAGTGTGTACAAAAAAAGTCAAAGTACATAAAATTAGATCAAGATTTTTTGGCCTAAGTATACAAAGGCTGTGACCAATCGCATCGCTTCCTGTCAACTCGAAGGTCGCCCCAGTATTTGCTTTCAAGTTTACAAATAATACGTGGGTGTTAACTGTTGACTTGAACATTTCACTCACGATCAGCGAATAGTTTTAAATATATTTATTGATAGAATAGATTTTATCAAACTGATGTATTATTTCAAACTTGCATTTAAAACAAAGAGTAATTAGCAATTAAAATGGTCATGACAATATATAAAATGCCGTTTTAAAGATTTGTTCTAAGAATAACATGTCAAGGCCTTTGTATGGTAAGCAGAACATGTTCGCAATTTATAAATATAGGAACTTAGTGACCAATGATTTCTTTAAAAGCTTTAGCTATCTTCATACCAAGTTTAATTAACTTACTTAAAAAAATACTTACATAATGCTAGCTCGCGCTTCCTTAAATCACAGTCAGCAACTTTTGATCTACGAATGAAATGATTTAAAAGTAACACCCTCGAATACTCAATCAATACTCAGTTTTGACACGCTATTTACTTTCATGCTGTCACTGTCACACATATAGGTAAATTATAGAGACAGAATACTTTTGAGCTGGGCTCAAAGTTGAGTATCGTTTAAGTATTGAATGATAAGTTTTTGCACCAAATCCGCGTACAACGTCTGAGGACATAGGACATTGTTCTACATATAATTACTTTGATGTACCTGCGCCGAGGAGTAAATGAACTTAAAAAATATTGCAATTCTGATGAAATCTTTTTATGACTCTAGCCTATAATTAAACTGAGTAATGACCCAAAACCTTTTATTATTATTTCACTTATGTAGATATTATATTTCTAACTCAGATATATTCTTTAATTCTATGAATTAATCAACGAAAGCAACTCTACCCTAAAGTACGCAGTAGGCGAGTACCTTTATATTTCAGATACCCGCATTTTTCAGAATTCATTTAAGTACCTACCAACCATGTCCGTTTGAAAAACCCTTTGATGTAAAAAAATACTGTTTTTAAGTACTCTTTAAAAGTTAATTAACTGGTATTTATTCGTTAATTAAAAGCGAGACAGTTGTTAGGAGTTTTTAGGTAGATTATGAAGTAACAAAAGCAAGGCTCGGTGAGCGGTTGTATTATGACCTTTGCGGGTCACGAGTTCACATAACTGACTACAATGATAAGGCACTCCCATTCTCGCAGTGGTATTTAATAAAACGTATGTACGTAACTTACAATAATATAAACAATTACTTATATACATTTGACTGCCTCTGTGGCGCAGTGGGAGTGTATCCGACTGCTACGCAAGAGGTCGTGGGTTCGATCCCCACCCAGGATAAAACTTTGTGTGATGAGCACGATGGTTTATTCTGTGTCTGGGTGTTATTTATCTATAATATGTATGTATTTAGAAATATATAAGTATGTTTATCAGTGGTCTGGTTTTCATAGTACAATCTCTGCTTAGTTTGGGATCAGATGGCGTTGTGTGAGTTGTCCCAAGATATTACAAGATATTATTACATTTTCATGTGTACTTTAGAACGTTAATGTGGTGATTTTAAAAAAAGTTACAAATATGTAGGTAGGTACTAAGTCTATTAAGTGTGAAAGAAAATAGGATTTGTTTTTATTTTAAGACCGAAATAAAGTTGCCAATGTTAATTAAGAGGAGTGAAATGTTGTTGCCAAGATAGTAGTGCCAAGTCGACTTGTTTTTCATTCGATTTTAATCTTTATGCTGACACAAAACCAAGCTCTTGTCCAAGGTTTCATTGTGTGGTGTGTTTACCATGTTTAAAGCGTGTTTACCTTATAAACTTAGAGCCCATACTTATTATTTTATGGATTAATACATAAACACAAAAGCCATAAAATAAATCTCAAAAACTACATGTTAAAGACTGAAATTTCCCCTTAACAAGGGGGGAATCTGTTCTTACCTGACGTCACATACCTAGAAACTAGGTATCTATCAGCCAAATTTCAGTCCTTAACATGTATTTTTTGATATTTATTTTATGGTTTCTGTCTCTATGTATTAATCTATGATATAATATCTTGTAAAAACTGACTCACGGTCATCACTATGGCAACCAGACAACAGATAAACATACATACTTATATATTTCGAAATACATACATATTATTAATAAATTACACCTAGACACAGAATAAACAATACAAATGTTTGTGTCGATAAACTGGTTAGGAATCGAACCCTTAACCTCTGGATTATCAGTCAGGGTCATTAACCACTTAATTAATAGGCCAGTCGGTCATTGAAAGAAAATCATAGAAAATAGATAGCTGTATAATCATTACATCTAGAATGGATCTAAAGACTAAAGCCCAACAAAATTAGTTGAATAAGGATTTATTTGCAGGCACACTTTGTTATTTATCTTTGAAGGATAAGATTTCGAAATGTTTCGTTATTCCCACCATATAATACCGATAAAGAAACCTTTTGTTCGTCGAGGTCTTTATTGTCCATTACTTCCCTTATTCTCGTTGGTGAGAAAAATATTTTTTATGCTTTAAAAAGTGAATGAACGGTAATAAAATATACGGCTATAGAGAGTATACAGTCAAGGTGAGTGAAATATTGATTTTATATGTATTCCTGTATAAATAAAGATGAATAGTACGCTATTTTAAAAATGGGGTCATGGAAGACAATATTTATCTAACAGAATTCAAGACATAAAACATGGATACTGATATTCTGGTAGCTTCGTCTCAGGGCTTAAGGAGTCAGCAGCCGAGCTTCATTTTGATTTGATTTTATATCCGGCTCGAAGGACCATAATCGTATATGAGTAGTACTTAGAATTGTTGGTCTAATCCATTATTACAATCACCATTGCATTGTATTTACATAAATTTTAAAAAAAGTCTTTTAACCTAATTATCTTTGAATGGCTTTAGGTCCTGTATCCCTGAATTCGCTAGTATGGTCTAGCCTAGACTAGGAATGCCCAAGGCTAGTGATTTCATAAAAGAGTATCTACAAGCCCTAAAATAAAAAAAAAATCCACTGGAAAACCGCACATTGTTTTGTAACACAGGCTGTTTTGTTCTATTTTGTGATAAAAAGTAACAAATGTTGAATATTTTTAGAAAATGTTGTTTGTTAAATATTTTGTGATTGAACTTAATTATTTAACATTAATGTCTACATGGAGCTTTCTCCTTTCATAATATTTCATTTAAATTTGTTCTCGTGAATTTTTTGTATTTATTCCTATTGTACTAGTCATATTACTTCAATATACCTACAATGATATTTACTTTCATTTGACGTTTACATATACTTTAGTTTAAAAAGGTCAAAGGAAGTTTGGTCTATTCAATTTCAGTTTAGGCACAAAATCACGAACGAAGTCAAAAAAATTTATAGAGTTTCTTGTCTCTGATTGTAATTTATTTATTGTGGAAATTCCATCTAATTTAAAAAAAGTTATATCCGCCCTGTGTCGCGGGGTACTTTACAAACATACAAGTCACGGACACAAAGTACACCCAGACTCGGAACAACAATTTGTGGATCACACAAAGTGGTGTCCCGGGTGGGAATCGAAACCACGACCTCTTGCATAGCTGTCGGTTACACTCCCACCGCGCCACAGAGGCAGTTATTTTGTGAATATTACTTATCGCTGTAGGTCCGTAATCTATTATATTTACGCTGCAGGTTATATACAAAAATAGGTAATTGGCATTTAGCTGTTCCAAATCAGGATTAATGTCTCCTGCGACAAAGAAATGATTCTAGGATTTTCCAAAAAAAGTTTCGAGTTCAGTTTAATCACACTAAAATCCTAAATAGGTACAGTTATACGCACAGCGATATAACTCTCTTTACTTGGTACTCGCGACGAAGGTAAAAAGACAAATAACCGACCGTCCAAATGGACTTTTTATTCTTTGGAAACAGTAAAGAGGAGTGGCTGGGTATGTTTCATGCTTGTAATGATATTTCAGCATAGCCTTCAATATTTCAACAACTAAGAAATATATTTAGGTAGGTACAGGTTTATTACTATGGTGATATTTGGGTCCGACGACCGTACTATCTACCCGTGACCACGGCCGTTGCAATACGGTCGAAACGTCGGGAAATAAACAAAGGTATTTAGCCTTAAAATAAAATATTTACGCGATTAAGACCCGTAGCTTATAAAATTCTATAATGTGTACAAATCGTGAAAGTTTACGAACAGAATATATAGACCGTACTATCGTCTTTATGATTATTTTTTTTGGGCCCAGTATTCTTTACTATATCATATCAACGTCATAATAAACTCTTCGGTTCTAAAAGGTAAACTACATCGGGCGCGGTTTGAACTTGGATAGATGACCCTCTCAGATTACTAAGAGACGTTGCACGTTGGCTTCATCCAGCAATCGGTTAACGCAAACGCTGTATTTTAAAAGAGGGAATGGTAAACAGCTGATTTTGATGATGATAAATAAAATTATGCGCGACAAATTAACCGCTAGGTACTATATACCTCCCTAATGATGACCTTTTTTACATATTACCTGTATTGAGATCTATACGCCGAATTAAGCACAACAATTATTTTTAATAAAAAAAAGTAGTTGGGATTCTCAAATTGAGCCTAACTATCTACATGACTTTCCTACGCACGTGTGAACCCATCAATAAAGTTCTGTTACTTCCAACTTTGCACTGTAACTAAAACAGAACTTCATGACTGTTTCAATTTAATTAAATGTAGGTAACCGTCTGATGTAAACATGCAAGTAAATTAACTAACAACATTTTGATTGCCCAGCAAATTGTGTAAACGTTTTATTTGCTAACTAGCTGACCCGTTCAACTTCATCTGCGTTAATTTTTACCGTTTTTGCCACATTTTTCATTGATGCTCCGCTCCTATTAGTCATACCGTGATGTTATTTTATATATATATTCTATATGTTTTTATATATTTCTTGAATTTTTCAATTCGAAAGAGTAGTTTCTGAGATTATCGCGTTCAAACAAACAAAGAAACTTTGCAGTTTTGTAATGTTGGTACAGATGATTATAATTTTACTACTACTTTTAGAAACAAAATAAAGTAAGTAATAGTAAACATAACCGTTTAAAAAACAAATAAACTTTGAAAAAAAAGCATATAAATTTTATTTTAAATCATCCCCTTGTGTGAGCGTGTCACAACTGGCCGGCATTGAATCAATGGTAGCAAACCAGGAAGTCTCTCGAAAAATGATCCTGGGTATGCCCGCCCATGACTTACTTACATGACTCAGTAATCTATTGACTAGTCTACTGCTTGATCTGGTTTTGCAGTCATCAGAAAAAGAGGTGACAGATTGTTTTTCTTGTTTTTTTTTGTTGCTTGCGTTGGCAAGCCTCTGATGTGATAGCCGCTATAACCGATATCGTTTAGGAAACCATTATTATTGTTAAACCTACGCGCAAATGCTCTTATACCGACTGGTCAACTTGAATAAAACCCTTTGAAATTAATAGACAAGACCAAACGGCAACTGAACATAACGGCCGGAGGGTAAATATGTCTTAGTTTGCAAGCCACCCACACGTGATCAGGTTATTACTCTACCAAGGTATTTTAATTCATCTTCAACTTATCCTCATCCAAGTCAGTTTAGACAGAATTATTGACAGTGACAGCCGACGAAGTCTATTGTAGTACGAACAACAAATTACATCGCCACCTGTGAATATAATCGACTAAAATTACTTCATAATATTCATAATTTCAACCGAGAATTATAATCTGTGATTTGAGACTCCTAACAGCTGTCAGGATGTTCCTTTATTCACCCTTGTATTGTTCAAAGATAATTAAGCTAACTATAATTGAGAAAGGGCCAATAACAAACATGATTGGCGTTGACAGATCAAGCGTAAATATTGTATTTCCCATTAGTTGTTTGCAGATAGTTTCGGACGATAAACTGAGTGTTGACGATACACTGTACACCAAAGGTATAGGCAAACTAGCTCGGCTGTAATTAAAAGAAGTACCGATACTCGGTTGTTTTTATACCTGCTTACTTTCGTTTGAGCACAAACATGTTGAAAAATACACAAATTGGCAAAAATATTTTTTGATAGTTTGTGCATTTTTAGGGTTCCGTAGCCAAAATGACAACCTTTAAATGGGCTTGGAACCCTTATAGTTTCGTCCGTCCGTCCGCAGCTTAGCTCAAAGACTGTTAGTGCTAGAAAGTTGTAATTTTGCATGGATACACATATTATGCGACAAAGTGAAAAAAAAAAATACTGAACCTCCCCTATATGTAAAGTAGGGATGTGATTCCCCATCGTGTGGTATCATTAGATAGGTGTGTTGATTATGAAATATTAAGCTTTAGTGTACAAATTTTTGTTAGAGTCATGTGTCTCTCCCCCCCCCCCCCCCCTGCCAGCTAAATGGTTGATGTTGGGTATGTGAAAAAGTACACGGTAGTAGTATAAATAGTGAAATTAAAAGGAAAACTATCACAGCTAAGTAGGCTTTACAACATAACGAGTAACAGCAGACCCTAAGAAAAGTAACCAAATTTTCGTACAGATTCCATTGAAAAATACTTATATAATGTTGTTAGTAGTATGAAACAAAAACAACAGAAAACCCACTTCTTAAGCCGCATTATTCGTATGGGGGGGGGGGGGGGGGACACTACGGAACCCTACATGTCTGCATGACTCGACATGCACTTGCCCGGTTTTTTTAATAAAAACTTTAACAACATACGCGTTCTTTCTTTGGTGTTACTGAGATATGGTAGCAGTTTATAGCAATTTACTATCAAACGTGCAATGTGATTTCTACCTCAGTAAAAAAGCTAGGTTCCGTATCATTACTCTACATAATTCTATCTATAATTTTGCGCCATTATGTAACTTTCAGACCAATTAATTTGATTGATAGTAGTAAAATGTTTCCATGCAACGAATACATAGATACGCATATACTTAGATAATATGTAGAACAGGTTGTGCAGCATTTCTCACAAATCAGCGAATTGCCCTTATTAATCCAATTAGTCTCTTTCTTGCATAATATTAAACCGATCACGAACATAGTAACCAATATATTTTGCTAGAAAGTGAATGTAATAAGTTAAATTACTGTCTCTTTATAAGGAAACTACCTGAGCCGCGCAACTTCGTCTATATAAATTTCCCCGTATTTACAACATTTTTCATATTACTGCTCCGCTCCTATTGGTCGTAGCGTAATGTTATATAGCCTAAAGCCTTCCTTTATATTATTCTTAGACTTCCGTGATGTTTTCCAACAGTATTTTTTTTTTCAATTTATACCAATAGTTCCTGAGATTAATCGTGTTCAAACAAATAAACTCTTCAACTTTATAATATTAGTGTAAATATGTAGCTAAGCATAATAGCTATCTTGTGTTTATATTTAGTCAAATACTTCACAACAACACCTAAAAAGACTATAGGTAGAATAATAAAAAAATAATATAAGGAATGACGTAAACCTCTTCAAAGTTTTGTCTGACAGAAGTTTAACAATTAAAGGCTATTTATAAAAAAGTATCAACAAATAGACGTAACTTCAAGAGGAGTTGATACGTAAATGGATTACGTGAACATTTCAAAGGTTTATTTAAGTGCGTGTATCTGCTATTTTGGTACAAAGACAATAAGGATAGGTTAATATATGCATGGGATATTGGCGTTGCTAATATACTGTACAGTGTCACTCTCTTTCTCTAAAGCCGGTCCCTCGCATGTCTGAGAATTGTGGTCAGCGTGATATTTTGTGACAGTACTACTGTACAGTGTACTGTACACTGTACAGTGTACTGTCATAAAATATCGAGAGTAGATACCTATAGGAAGTAATCTTCAAACGCACCTAGCTCGGGTAATGTACACAGCGACATCGTTCATGGTCAACATGGCCTGGACTTCTCCTGACAATCTCCAGGCCACTTCTGAATGGATGGAAGATGTTTCAAGATTCCGTGACGTTGTTCATGGAGAACAACGTCTATGTGTAACGCGTTTGAATTATGTAGGTACTCTCAGTGAGTGAGTGGATATCTTTTTAGAGAATCATGCGATCCGAAGTGGCCTTGACTTTACGAATACTGAGTCTTCACTCTGTTTGGAAGGCGTTCCGAGACTCGAATTATGTACGTCCTCTCAGTGACTGAGTGGATATTTTTTTACAGAGTTTTGCGATTTAAATATTTATTTTTTTATTTAATAGGGTACACTTTGAAGTTGTTCCCATTTTTCACCCAATTATAGAAGTTTAACATCACTATTAGTCAGTGGTATCGTTTAACTTTAACACACCCACCATATCACCATGAGTATGTTTAGGGTTACAGTGGGTTCGAAGTGTCGATATCTTGTAGCTCT
This sequence comes from Herminia tarsipennalis, assembly GCA_945859575.2. Lineage (NCBI taxonomy): Eukaryota > Metazoa > Arthropoda > Insecta > Lepidoptera > Erebidae > Herminia > Herminia tarsipennalis. The sequence goes on from OX243835.2 coordinate 15,664,754, forward strand.
GTCATCTTTCTTCGCTTGCACTGTCAGCAAGCAGGTAATTTAACAATAATAACATCAAATTACAATTTGCCTCTCAAGTTCACATTTTTTCTTCACATAACCGTGTTGTTGATTTTTTCACCCTCCTCTTACCCATAAATTACTAACTACTTAACTCTGAATAATTAAATTGAATACGAACCACATTGTTGAACGCTACCGTATGATTTATAGTCACTTCACACGCAGACTTATTGGTGCCATTTGAGGCAGATGCCGCGAGTAATGTATCGTATGTTTGCGGTTGGCTGTTTATCCTCCTACTAGAAATATATTAATAATGTTACAGCCTCGCATTAACGCTCCGGTTAGGGGCCAAGTCACATGCAGTATATACGACCTATAGAGAGTACGATCCACTAGGGTTGAGGTTTAGTGTAATTGAATATGGTTATTTCTAATCTGTACTAATATTATAAAGCTGAAGAGTTTGTTTGTTTCTTTGAACGCGATAATCTCGAGAACTGCGAGTCCAAATTGATAAATTATTTTACTGTTGCATAACCCATTTATCGAGGAAGGCTATAGGTTATATAACATTACGTTGCGACTAATAGGAACGGAGCAGCAATGAAAAATGTTTCAAAAACGAGGAAAATTAACGCATACGAAGTTGCGCGAGTCAGTAGTATTATGAAAAACAAATCCCGCACTCTAACTCAATTTCAGCGTAGCTACTCCGATATACTGTAGATATCTACTTTTGCAATATTTTAATCAATTGTCTAAGATCTAATCCAGGATTCCTACTATTTCGAAATTATTGGTTCTTGTCTTCAATTCCAGCCTGACATTACAAATAGAAACCGTTTGTAATATAAAAGAAACAATTTCTTCTAAAACTTGATCCTTTTCGCATAGGTATGGGATATTGTTGAAGTACAGTATATCGGAGTAGACTACGTCGAAATTGAGTAGTTTCGTACTAGTATTATTGACGAAGAATAATGTCGTCGAGCACAAATCGTTTTCTAGATAAGTCATGTCGAAGAAAAGCTTTGTCGTGATTTAGTTATTCCAGACTTACAGTAGCTATTTCGAACTAGAGTTTTCTCGAAATGAAGAAGTTTCATTTTATGTTCCAATAGGCTAGTTTCCAAGTACCCAAAATAATAATTGTTTAAGAAAGGTCAAAATGCAGATTTTGGAGATCTCATACAATGGCCTGTGGCGTTACTATTTTTCTAGTCAAATCATTTCTTTTTATGACATGATTAATGATAAAAAATCCTATTTAACACAAAATTTAATACGGAATTAATCGTTGGTAGTTTAAATTCTAATTTTATTTAAATTCTTCAATTACTGAGCAGCGACGAGGGGTTAAAATTTTCCCAAGGGAACTCGGGATCGATAATAGGTGGACACGATTCTTCATACGTAGGTATATTAAGTTGGTAAATAGAATTCAAAGGAAAACCGAAAAGAATAGTGTTCTAAGGACTCCCCGCCACTGATACTAAGTGTATTGATACCTACAAGATAGCTGAATCTAGCTGATTTTTTTACACTGGCTCAATAGACTGTGGTTGAGCGTATTGAATCAAAATCTATTGAGTCAGTGTAAACCCCATTAACAAAAACTGATCTTGCATTCGATGCCTGCAAGATATATCTTACAGAAGGTACTTAATTAATGTCTAAAATGAAGATCGTAACCCTCAGTGCCAGTCCAATTTTAATCACGATTGGTGCAAATATGTTATCTTCTTCCATTAATCCTTATAAGTGCATCAAAGAAGTCTATTTATCTTGTCATCTTTTCCAATTTACTTCTAATTAAATTTAATACAAAGCAGTTTAGAACAGTAAAATCTACGAACAAGTTGTAACTAATTAAAACTAGCATATACTGATTGGTTGTTTAATGCACGCCATATTTGAATGTTATGTATTATGCCAATGACACCACATTTTTAAAATTCATGTTTAGGCTGTATGCTAGGACTAAGGTACCAAAATCCTTTTCATGAATGAATTTCAACTTATTTTGATAAATATTAAAAAAAAAAAAAAAATCTACAGAATATGGCAAAAATAGACTAAGGTACCTAAATAAGCTTAGAAAACATGTATCTGTACTTTTCCTTTTAGCAGTCTGGTAAAAGTAAGGTCATACAACAATTGCTGCAAGGTGTATTAAGTGTTTATGATTTATTCGCGCAAAGAAAAAATATTTTTGTCTTTCTTAGAGTCTGATTAGATACCTATTTTAAAAGCCAATTAATACTACTAATGAAGTCACGTTACTGTAAATCTGTAAAATATAAGGCATTGTTGCATTGACAAGATAAATGGGGCTACAGAGATCGCACGAGAGTGTTCGAACCATTGTAATGTCTAGCCGAGACGTTGTTTTTGCTGCAATTAGGTAATTTATGCTAACCGTTGCAAGTAACTTAAACTAATATTATAAATGTGAAAGTAACTGTGTCTGTCTGTTAAGTTTTTGGGTTTAAGCCGCTGAATCGATTTAGATGATATTTAGTATAGTGATAGTTTAAGTCCCGGGAAAGGACAAAGGAAAGTTTGGATCGCGATAACCGCCATATACATATTTACAATTAATTTTATTTTTAATAATATCTTACTACATTTTACAATTTAGACAATTTCAATAAAGTTTAAGTTCACTAAAGAAGTTAGTTTAATAATACTTATGAGAGATCTAGAAAGAGATTTTAAAGACAGCTGGTTTCTTTGTTCAGGTTGCGTTATGTAAATGCATTAAAACACAATGCAATAAATCACAATGCGTTAATTTATGATTATGAAAAATTTCTTGAAAAAAAATTTTTTTTTTTTCTCTTAGGATGCAAAACAACTCTTGTGATACGTCGGAATTGTACATGTACATGTTTTACAATGTTAAAACGTTTATGAACTTGATATGGAGGTAAGGTGCTGCGTCTAGTATAGGTACTATACACCGTGATAAAGGACTGATGTAAATTGTAATATCAAAAAGTTAAAACATGAGATAAACTAAAATCAGCCTTAGAGGGTACAATATACTACTTACAACAAAGGTAAAAACTATATGTGCTTATGTGCGTATTCTAAAGACATCTATTTTTAAAGACACTCTGTCGGATTGCCTCCTCAAAACGTATTTTTAGGTATACAATTATGATTCCTCTCGTAGCACAGAAAAGCTCCCATTATTTTTAATCGCAATGCCTTTGCATACTATTTATAAGTTTTTGAATTTTGACAGACTGTGTATATAGAGTAGGTATTTTTCAAATGTGCGCCTTCCTTGATTGCTCAACTTTGTCTTCGTTTACTTTCACCTCATTTCACAATGTTGCTATTGTTTCGTATGGAGTCTTGGTATCTCTACCTACACATTAGGTAGTAGGTTTTGCATGCACACAATCTATGCCATTGATCATCAATTCAGTGACGTCGAATATAATTTAATAAAGGATTGAATCGGCGGAATGGATCAATCAATGTCATCTCCAATCCAACGGATCTTGCTCGGTGCAGTTCAGTTCAAATTGATATTGAGTTGAAGCAATGGAGAATTTATGTTTTAAGATTTCATATTTTATTTCAAATCGTGATTGTTCGCCAACTTAGCGGTATAAAATAGACAGGTTAAAAAACTTGACTTAATATATTCAAGGTTATTTTTGGTGTAGTGCAAAGCTCAGACACCCCAACAATATTTTTGCTTCAAGAAATCACATACAAAAAAGAAAATGAAAATATTAAAAACTTGCAGAGTTATAAGTCATTCAAGTAGTCTTGTGTTCTTTGCGCTTTCATGCTCATTGCGTCCCATGGTTATTATTGAAAAATAAGTGATGACCACATTTCACATCCCAGGATTTAGACTGTTTGAATGATTAATGAATAAATTAATGATTGATTAATTAATTAATTAATTGGAAAATATAACATGGTACAAAAACTACCCCAATTTATTGTGTTACTGATTCTGAGCAAAATACTTTTAGGTTTGCACTATACCAAGAATAACGTTGCAATCCTGTTGCTGTCCTGTTGCTGTTACTAGCAATCCTGTTGCTGTGATAGGAGTGGGTTCACGTCGGTAGTATAATGGGTAGGATTCGAAGCCGCGACCTTACGCTTGCAAGTCCGATGCCTTAACCATTAGGCTACCGCCCCTCCTTAATTACTGGCGCTTTTTATTACACGACTGTAAAGAAGGGCGTATCTTGTATGTATGTATGTATGTAATATTCTTTATTATATGATAACTCACAATCCACTGAACGGATTTATACAATTAAGACGTCGTTAGATTCGTCTTGATTGCCCAAGTGTACTTAGTTTAGTGGCGTTTGAAAAAACAAACATGGCGACTGTGAGATGTCAAAATAAGGAGGTGTGAAAAAAAAAGGTTGTTTTAAATACTGCAATATGGGTATCAAATTAAAGGGCTTAAGCATTTCAAAAAAGTATAACTTGATTATGACTGTAGTACTGAAAAAGTTAGTTAGCAACCATTCTTTTTTAATCTTCAATACTTGACAATAGCTGTGATAAAAGACCCAACAACGAACTATCTATAAAATCTTAGATTATGTAGTTTCCTAGATTTCGATTTTACTCAGTAAGTGCACGAGTCTATTATCTTATGGTGTTAGGTAGGTAATAAGATTAGTAGGTAGATTACAATCTAGAGAGCAATCAGTAGCAGAATGATGACCTAATACTGATTGGTTACGCCATTCAGACGGTTCTAGCAGCAATTTTAAATGAAATGCAGATACCTACAACAATTCTGATCTCCGCACTCATGATTAAACCATTGAAATCTTAATGTGAATTAACAGTGAACTTAGATATTAATAACCCTCTCAGAATTATTTGACCATGAATGCATTTACACTCTTCATCAAATAGTCATCAACCCGAATAAAGTAATTAAAAGTTGTAATGTTAAAAAACGGGTACAGCAATTAACGAGTCATGACATGATATCATTATTTGTAACGTGGGACTAATTTGTCTTAAATCATGTACCTATCCTACACGACTGTCAAGGATATACTGACTTAGGACAAATTGGTCTGCGTTCCAAACAACTGTAATTATTATTTTCTATTTCGGTATTTAATACGGCACAAATGAGGTTGGAATGTGTGTAATCGTTTCGGTTTCCAAAAGTACTAACAGACCTTCTAACTTCGTAAGACCTACAAAATCTGTTATGTGTCGACATAATAGATACGCGAATGCCATTATCGATTAAATAATATAAACTCAGTGTCAACACTGAGTTATAGTTAGAAGACTAATGTACACCTTTTACACCGGAGGACGGGCAGCAGCGTCCTCTGCGTACTTTAAAGTACGCACGTACCTTACTGCGATCGCCAACCCGCTCTCGTGTGGCGATTATAGCAATTACCCTCAGGATCTATTAGTTGGTTCTACTAGGGAGACCCGTGCCCAGCAGTGGGATATTGGTTGATATGAACCAAGGCACACAGAACACTGAGAGTACCAAAGTAAAGCTCCATACAAATGTGCTCTGACTCGGAACTCTAGACAAAGTTACATTCGAATAGCGATATCGCTAATGGAAAAGTAGGTACAAAATGGTATTGAAATATGTCACGTGGTCAATCCAAGTCGATGCGTAGATAAGCTGCACTATTGACAGTATCTTCGACATTTTTTTCCATTCGATTGATCACTAATCTAGTAAACGGTGAGACCATGTAGAAAACTAAATAAAATGGCGAATGTTATTTTTTAAGATTTGTCGTTTGCGGTTGAGACCATAGATTTTTTTTTTTGCGTACGGTCGTTTGTTGCGGAATCGACCTCTTGTAGGGTTAAGCGAGTTCGCCACGGAACGAAAGTAGGTACTTTGTCTAAGCCCCAGCTCGAATCACATTGTTTAAAAGGAGTTACAAGATCACATGTACTTGAATTATGTCTATGTGTGCGTTGCTTGAGCGAAGTTTCTGTACATAAAGCTTTCTTTGTGTATCTCGGTGGTTTGTGCAATGCTCATCGTCCACCAAATAATAATAAGTTCAATCATCTGTCGGTACTTTCTCTCTCTACTCATGCTAAGGCAATTAGGCTTGTTTAGGCCTTTCTGTTTTTTATACCAACAAATACACAACAGCCCTCTCCACTTAATCAATCATTTACGCGAGTGGTTAGCCCCTTGGCGTAGTAAATACCCAGAGAGTACTTAATCAAGCGTCGCATTTGCTCTTACATCCGTGCAAAATGAGGCAGGTTTCAATCAACTAGGGGCAATTTTTTAATTTTTTCATATCGCAGCATGTTGTTTGTCAGTAACTGGACACTAAATGGCCACATATGCATTTCTATCCAGTGCTATTTACCGATAAAGGGAAATACATGGGGGGGGGGGGGGACTATACTATACCATAAAGGTAGGTAGGTTCAAATCAGCTGTAAAACTGTTTCTGGTGAGTGTTGAACCAGAACCGTAATAGAACGAAAAGAGGTTTTACGAAAAGGCTCCATCGGCACTCTTAAGGTCAAAAAGAATGCTTTAAAACATCATTTTTCATTAAGAACTGGCTCAGAGTTTAATTAGACAATTTTATTAATTTAATAGGTATATACAAAACAAGTTTTAAATTAATTACCATAGAAATAATACGAGCACAATTAAAATTCATAGCATGAAAACTACTACAAGCCTTTTACTCAATAGCTACGATATATACTCGCTGAATGCATCTACATACGTAGCTATAGTAGGTACTCGATTTAACTCATTGTTATCTTGTACCTACTATTTATGAGCAAAGGAAACTTAATGATATTCTATTTCCGTCTCACAATACACATAAGTAATATTACTTTGTGTCGTAGTTGTGAAAATGTAGACGTATTTTCTTATTTACTCTTATGATCATTCCTGAACAATTATGTGGGCACTATCTATTGTAATTTCCTTTTATCATCTGTTGTTGTTCATTGACTATTCTGAAACGAAAATATCTACGTTGTATTTCTATTCTACTCTTTCGTTTTAATGGTTTCGTTGAGGATATGAAGCGTGATAGATTCCTTTTTATTTACAAGATATCTCTAATAGTTGTCTTACAAAGCAAAATGCTCTAAAGCTTGTATAAATTCTATGGCCCTAAAAGATCGCAACTTAGAACTTAATAAATTCTAACTTCCTGAAATATTTCTTGGTACAAAACATCGAAGTACGTACTTTCACACCAAGTTCACACGATCGTCTGTCGTTAATCTTCCACATTTCCTTTCGGATGTACGTTTCAATGCTTCTAATGGGTTTTCTTGGTTATCGGGCCTGCAGTTTATTCCCCTATGAATATTTAGGCCAGACCCTGACCTATATTTATCAATATTATCATAAAGGTTAAGTGATCAATGTTGATTGCTTAGGCGGCATTTAAGACCCGTCCAATTATATCACAGGGAAGGGTAACACCTGGAAAACCATTTTATTAGGTATCTATGGATACTAACTTTTACTAAACTTTTGTTACAGAAAAATATGTAACTTAGACTCGTATTCATTAAAGTTATATTAAAAATAAATTACACAGGCAATTTAAACTCCAGTTTAACTATTTGTCAATTTAGTGAATTTTAGTCTTGGTCTATGTATAATCTAAGAAGCATTTGTGATTACAATAAATCTAAAATTTGTGTAAACCTAGATTTAAGTAGTCATTTATTTAAACAAAATTTAGTCTGACTCTGAATTAAGATTTGTTGGTGCAAGTGCTTTTCGAGTCATTAGAGTTTTGATTGTTAACGTAAACGATATGATACTGGGGTTGCTGGATAATGGTGACTAATACAATCGAATTGAGATTTGTATCAGGATTCAGTAGACAATATCAGCATTCCAATGGTTGGAATTATCGTCGCTAATAATACTTTTGACGGTATTGATGATAACGTTACCGATAACTGTGTTATTAGCGAAACCATAGAAAACAGAGGGCGATGACCAGAATGACGAAAAAGCAGTTTAAAAAAGAGGTCATTTTACTCTCTAAAAGGAAAGATGCAAATATTTTATTTACGTTCTTAAATAAAATATTTGCATCTTCCCTCTTAGATATTTAGGTATTTATACATTTTAAGATTAAAATATTAAAAGAGTATAAAAGAATAGCCCTTGTAAGGTTTTTAATTATTTTAATATAATTTTTTATCATTAATTGTGAATTAAAGTAACTTGAAACGGAACTTATTTTGAAATACCAACAGCGCCTAGAGACGCCACTTGTGTATTGACACGGCTTATTTAGTAGGTGGTAAACGTTATTTTGGTGCAAACAATAATTAATAGTGCTTGTTAAAAAAAAATGAAAGTTCGGTTCATCAAGGCAGACTTTAGGAACGTGCTAAAAGTTACGGTCGATATAGTCGTAACATTTTTTGTTAAAAGTGCACAGTTTTGCAGTGTAGTGTTTCAAGGGACTAAACTTCTGGGTGTGTATGAGTCTTCACTTCAGTTAAATTTCTAAATATAACTTAAAAATACAAATAATAATTCTAATCAAGGTCGGGGCAAAAGTATTTTCGTATTTTTCATACAGAGAAAAAAAAATATAGGTATATTTTTTATTTATTTATAATATGTATGTGCCGTTTTGATCGATGACTTGTTGCTATCTTGTGGGTAGTACCACGATCCCACTGTAGTAAAAATTTTGAGATTTTTGATCAAAAAAGTTAAGTTAAACTCAGTGAGATCATGCGGTACCCAAATATCAATTTATTTTCTTGTACCCAGACGTTTGTAAATGACGTAAAACTGTTTTATGATCAATATCTAGTTCTTCAGCAATATCGTAACTACTAGTTAGTCTTAAACCATATTAAAAAAAAAATTGCATCTAAAATATTATCGTATCTTGTAATTTTAGTTTAGTCAAATGTTTGGTTCCATTCAAATGGATATTATGGAATTTCCAGAATTTGTTTTGTATCAAAGAAGTCTTTGTAAGAAAGCCTGAGTTAATAAATAAAAATAATTATGTAAATAAATCTATCACTAGCTCAATAGAATTAAGATACGAGAATTTGGACAAATAACTTATGACGAATCAGTTATGAACAAGTCAGTAGTGGCTTCAGGACAAATACTACAAACCAACTACAGTATCGAGTCAGAACAAACTCATGTTAGGGCGCGTTTATATAACTAAGTTTACAATCCGCATAAACGCCATAATCGCCGTCACCACGCAGCGCCAACTCGGCTGCTAGGATTTCCATACATTCACCCATAGTTCACTGGGGAATTCAGATGTATATGCCATTCTCTCCGCGAAGCTCTGAATGGTGTATTACTTGTACAAAAAATGAAGAATATGTAAGAACACATTGGGTGCATTTATCCTTGTATATTTCGAGAGTTTTGTCCCACAATACATCCCTCTCTTCTATTTTTTTTTTTTTTTTTTTTTCTCCGAAACTGCAACCTGGCAATCTGTGTTTAACACAATGAGCCACTCTTGTGTTGTACTATCGTACTGGTTATTTATGTAGTAACTTAAAGAAGGCTCCAGTGAACATTCCTCTATAGTATATTTAAATAATGTTATTCATATCTGCTTATCAGAGAGCAGATACTGTGTCTTCTAAGTCTCGTATGTCTCACACTTTCTTCGCCTTCGAGTCTTGATGCCAGCTCATTGGTATGTGTTGATAACCTTTTTTGGTAATTTCTACTGAAGTTTGCTATTTCTTGCTTAATAGTTTTCATTTCCAGATCCATATATATGTATTTATTACTTATGTAATACGGGATATTTAACATGATTCGTATGGCCTTACTTTGGAACCTTTCCAGGATTTCAATGTTGCTGTGACTCGCTGTACCCCAAAGCTGTATGCCATAGGTCCATACGGGTTTTAAGATTGCTTTATATATTGCTAGTTTACTAGTGCTAGAGAGTCTTGAATTTCGTCCAATTAACCAATACATGGATCGCATACGGGCGTCAAGTTGTTTACGTTTGCTCCAGATGTGTTTTTTCCACGAAAGGCGTCGATCCAGATGCATGCCTAGGTATTTAGCTTCATTGGATTGTGGTATTTGTGTATTATGCAAACTAACAGGCGGGCAAGTCTCTTTACGTAAAGTAAACGTGACGTGCACAGACTTGCTCTGATTTACTTTGATTCGCCATAGGTCAAACCAAATTTCCATGTCTGATAGATGATGTTGTAGATTATAAGTCGCTGTTATATGGTTATCGCTCACCGATAGGAGAGCTGTGTCATCGGCATATGTAGCAATAGTGGTATCCACACGAATTGGCAGGTCAGCGGTAAATAAAAGATATAGTACAGGACCCAGTATACTGCCTTGAGGGACTCCTGATAGTATGCTGCACAAATCGGATGTTTCGCTCTTGTATTTAATTTCGAAGCTGCGGTTACTTAAATAAGATTTCATTATGAATAAATCTTTCTTCTCTTAATCTCTTCTATTAACGAAATTAATTCCTTTGAAGACATCATACAAAGGCAACGGGCATCTGTCCGCGTAGCACCGCGGTATCAAACGAAATGACAGGCACACTAGTGGCGCGGGCGTTGATCGTAGACTGTGGGGTCGCTGAACGTAGGCTGCGCGGTGGCAGCGCGGTAGTGTACGCGGTGTTTGTAGAAATATATCAAAATAAGCTTTGTGTAATAAGCATAAAACCCAAAATTCCGATAACTTTCGGGAAAAAATGCGACGCGCGCTGTAACCGCGCGCGCAGAAAACGTCTGTACGAGGCCTTATACCAAAGCTATAAAGTATTATATTGCCATTGTAAAAACACCCAGTCTACTTTATGAGTGTTTATCAGAAAACGTAATATCAAAGCAAGTGTAAGCCAAACACTATTTGCATGACATTCACCCTTAATAAAGCTAAACATTATTATGAAATTTAAAACAAACAATATTAGGTACTTACACATTTAATAAAAACAAATAGGTATATTTACAGTCTTCCACGAAACACTTTCTGAAATCTCATTAGAATATGTTTTGTTTATTTATTCAAGAGTTTGAACATTGTAAAATTTATGGAAACATAATTTCGTGTTGTTTTATGTTGGTTAACTTAGTATGAGGAACTCTACATTATGTTAGACAGAGGCATACCTACAACATTCATATTTTACTGAGAATTTGAACGATCGTTATATAGCCTAAGAACCTTACAGGGTGATCGAAGGCCACAGTTGGAGTGAAGGCCACACCTGTGGCGTTACATCAAAATCATAAATGAATTACAATGTTTTATAATCATGGCGAGCGAAGCGAGCCCTAACACTATTTCCCAACGTATGCACTTTTGTGGTACCATTTACTGAGAAACAATCACACTTTGGGCTTTGACATAGCAATTTAAGTTTATGTCTAGGTGTGTTATCTATTAATAAAATGTAATTTTGTACACATTTAAAAAAAATGCGGCTAAAAGCTAATTCTCTTTAAACAAATGTTTTAAAAAATATTACTTGATAGAAAACTTTGTGAGTCCTCATGAAGCATCGCTTTTTGCTAGTATAATCATATTCTACGCAATGACTTATATTCTATAGGTACATGGTTAATTATACATGGTATATTATATAGGTACAGTGGTCATATTAATCCAAGAAACGTTTTAATTTTATAGGGTCGGGTTTACAGTCCATGTGAAAGTAATATCCTTTTGCAGAGTAAGTAAGTAAGTTTCTATAAGTACTTTGGCAATCCTGTATACTTACGGCCCATAAGCCTAATTGATACGTATCTATTAGCTACAACCGTTCTACTTTCGCGAATAATTATATGCAAATCATTAGTTATTGGCCAATCTGCATATCTATATCGGGAATGACTATGCGATCAAAGATATGTAAGTTATATATAGAGTATTTTGAATATTTGTAACCTTTCTTTTAACAACTATTTGAAGTTTGACACCTATATGAGTATGTCTGCTTGTGGTATAGTAGTGAAATGGACGAATGGATTGAAATTCAGTTTATTTTATAAAAAAAGTTTCGTATCAACCTCTTTAAGAATACTTTCATGTTATTTTTTTTTTTACACATTGCATGTAAAAAAAATGACATAGGTACTAAGTAATATTTTTTCTTCTCTTTTTTATTTGATTAGATTTGATGACATTTTTATTATGATCGTGATTTTTGATTAGATTTTGTTAAAAAGAATTTAATTTTCACTTTACTTCACTCTTTGTAAACATTTCAAATAAAAAATATTTGTTAATAAACTTTTCGGTCGTGATCTTTCATAAAAGCTTTTAGCCTCTTAAATGTTTTTCCAAATATTAGATATCAAATCGTCTTATTTTGTGTTTTTTAAAGAAATATTAGTACTTAGTACTCTTACTTTTAAACGATTAATATTTAAATAGCTCTTACATTATGAACCCACACACTTTTAAGTTTTAACAGCCAAATACCTAGGTCTAAGTCAAATTAAAAAAAAACAGAAACAATGCTAGATGGCCATGAACTACAAATAAGACGAAAAAGAACCGCTATTTTGGTTACACAGGAAATTCGCCTAAACTGACAGATAATTTTCTTGGCCTACACATTAAGTACACATAAAGCTATTAAAACGTACTACAAACCAAACTGTCCAAGGTTATGTTGGTAATAGGTATCCTTACTACTTGATATGGTTTGTACACCTTCACAATTAGCTCTTATTAACCTAAGTACAATTACAAGGTTGAGACCATTCACTATTCGATTATCCCGAGACGTAATAATGTTTGTGCTCCTGCAAGCATTCCAGGTCATAGCTGGCCTGTTGGTCTTGTGGTTAGTGATCTTGACTGCTAAGCCAGAGGTCGTGAGTTCGACCCCCACCAAAGATATTTTTTTGTGTGATGAACACGATTAATTAGTCTGTGTTAGGGTAGAATTTATTATAAGTATATATTATGTAGGTATGTTTATCAGTTATCTGGTGGCCATAGTACAGGCTGTGCCTAGTTTGTGATCAGATCCCGTTGTGTGAGTTATCCCAAGATTATATACAGGGTATAACAGAAAGGTGTGGTCATACTCACGGGGTGGTATATGACCATGATACTGAGTGCACATACCAAATTTTATCAAAATCAAGGTACCCTAAAAAAATATTTATTATTTTCTTATTCGTTTATTTATGAATGAAAAAGTTATTAATTAAAAAAAGTATGACTTAAAATGTTCTATGCCATAATAATCCAATCGAATTTTATACTAGAAACCGTATAATTCGTATGCCATACGCCTTTCACTACTGAATTTTGACAAAAAGACTATGCTATAAGTATGTAATAATAATGCACCCAGCTATGGCACCATGGTAGGTGCAATACTGACAACATACCCTATCCGCTGCTGAAATTTGACCACACCTTTCTGTTACAACCTGTATATATATATATATGTATATATAACCCTACCCCTAACATGGTCAATAAGGTTTTACATAATTATTGAGATTCAAAGGGTACACGGACTTCTATGGTACTTAGCACTAAAGAGGTCAGTGAAAGAACAGTAAACGCTTCTAAAAGTAAAAATCGCAATGGAAAGTCTCGCAACTTACAAACACAAAGTACCTACACCGAAATCCCAAAAATGCTGTGCTATACGCGGGGATCAAACCTGCACAAAGCACTTTATATCACAGTAGTTAGTCGTCCTCACTGCTTGGAAAACACCAAGCTTGTGTAATTACACGGATAATTATTTTGTGTGAAAATCAAAGTGTAGATTACTTACAAAGAACAGTGGGTGCGTGGGAAACGGAAAGTCGTAGGAAGTGACAATATCAATGGACATTATGTTCCATTCACACTGCACACTGGCATAATATCGTCGTTCGGCATTCAGAATCGCGAATATGAAAATTAGCCGAAAATGAAATGTCATTTTACAAAGAGCGATTAGTGAGTGGGTGCCTAAGGTCCTTTTCACACGTTCCGGTTTCAATTCAGCGCCGGGTAGCTGGCGCCCGGCTATCCGGTACGAAGTGTATGGCGATTTACGATAGCTATCATACGTTCCGGCATCCGTCCGTTCCGATCGCTCAACTTTAAAGTGGCTTACCCTGCCATGCATATATATTTCATAAGTAGCTATATTCGTAAAAAATCATTTTCATATATTCGAACGCGGCACTCGAAACCAACACAAAATAAAAATTATACCAAACAAAACATAATTGTTAAACAAAAGTATTTTCTGTATGATCTCCAGAGTTTATAACAAAATACCTATAGAATTATACAAGATTGATAACATCCATGAATTTAAAAATAAATTAAATAATGTATTGATGCAAAAGTTATATTATAGTGTTAAAGGAGTATTTGGAAGATTAAAATATTGAAATGATAAATTTTAATTGGAAATGTTATTGATATGTTCACTGTTTTTTATTATTATTATTATTTCTGTGATTATTATTATAATTATTAATTATCTGTATTCATTAATAATATTAACCTTTGACATAATTATTATATAAATTGAAAATGTATAATTGAGTACTTATAATTAAGGACCTGACTCATTTGTTATACAGATCCTAATATTAATCATTCAATTTAGAAATGTTAATTTTTTGCATGCCAGCAGGTGAAATATGGCAGCTTACCATAACTATGTAAGACCTTACTATTGTACCCATATTTGCAAATAAATGAATTGAATTGAATTCGCTGCTGGATACTCGGCGCTGGACCGCATTGATTCGTTAAGAATAGAACAATACATAAAGCTGGAATTAATGGATGTATCCCACTGTTTCCACTGCTGTTACGCGAGGCGTGTTAGCAATGGAAATATAGATTTAGCGACATAGTTCAGTCTCTAGACAAGTGACATAAAAGCTAATCGAATAGAATGAAGTCGTTTGGCGCGCAATACCGTGAATATGTTTTTTTTTAATATAGGAGTCGCAGTTATGCGCGCTCAACGATATCATTCAGACGTCATTCTATTCGATTGTCATCCTAATCGATAGGAGTTTATGATATTTGTCTAGGGGGCAGTTGAACTTCAATAGATCAACGTTTCTTTCAAATCCAATTTTTATAATAATTTTATTAAGAACACATAAATATAATTTTCATTTTCGCGGTTTTGAATACCAAACGGCAATACGAGACTTTATGAACTTGTTAGTAAAAACATAGTACTATTAATATACGAGTAACTTCCCATATCTGTATAGGCTGTGATTTAAAAATAGTATTTACCTAAAATTATAATGATAAATTATTATCTTTTAACAATTAGTTAATTGTTATAAGTAGTAAGATTGTTAAGAGCCCGCTAATTAGGTTTATTGTAACAAGTATTTTATTGTTAGCAGCTATAAATCTATTAATATTTCCCATATCTATATAGCCTGTCACTTAAAAACAACTAATGATATGAGAAATTATACTGATAGCTATTATTAAAATTATATGAGAAATTATGATGAATTGGTTTATTATTGAAAAGTTTTTATTAAGTTGGCAACACGCGAGTGAAGTTTTATTTTGCAAAAGTTGCACATTAACGAATGACTTAATAGTACCATAATTTTCTAAGATGCTTCTAGGAAGTTATGGTATTATACTTTTTTTTTAACGAAATAAAGAGTCGAGAAGGCCGTGCGCCTGATGGAACCGTCTCGCTAGCCCATAACAGTAATCGATCCAAATCCTTGTTAAGCAATGATCTCAAAGAACCGCACTGCGCTTTTCATTTGAGACATTAGTTAGTATGTCTCATTTGCCCATTAATTTCACTTGCTACAGTATCCCTTAACCGAAACACAATGATGTGTTTATCGAAGAATTATTGACACAGTTATGGTACCAACCAAGACGGCCAGAAAAGATGGCCTAGACCTACACTCATGTCAAATACACTTGATATATGTATATATAAACCTCCTAAACCTAAAATACGTGTATATTACATTCAGCTCCACTGTCAAAAGCATAAAAATAATGTAATTTATTTTATCCGCACCTTTTAACGTCATTGTCATCCCAAAATTGTTTTGTAACATAAAACCTCCATTGTGAAGTGGACCCTTGTATTGTGGACAGGGCCGAATGGCGCAGTATTCACTTTCAAAACTGGCTGCAAACCCATAATGAGGCCATTGCTTTGAGGATATTGAGGAAAAATTTGTCGTGCAACCAGAGTCATGCCATTTCAAAATTAAACTGTTTAATATATTTTGTGGTAGCACAGTGAATTGATTAGTAAAAAAGTGTCTAGGTACGATGTTCTAGGTACTTATACTTCAGGTCGGCTCGGTGTTTTTGAAGTCAGCATGTTTAAATAAACTTTTTTATTATAGAATTTTATAAGGTACGGGTCTTAATCGCGTAAATATTTTATTTTAAGGCTAAATACCTTTGTTTTATTGCCCGATGTTTCGACCGTATTGCTACGGTTTTTGTCACGGGTGGAGTATTTAGCCTTAAAATAAAATATTTACGCAATTAAGACCCGTAGCTTATACAATTCTATAATGTGTACAAATCGCGAATGTTTAGGAAGAAAATACATATTTAAAAGCGGAACCAACAAAACTACACAAAGAACACTGATGAAATTTAGTGAAAAGATGTCTTGTAGTAGCTGTTACTTAGTTTGATTGCTAAATAAGTAATGGCTAAGGCATCGGTCTCGCAATCGTGAGGTCGCGGATTCGAATCTTACCCATTATACTATCTACGTAAATCCACTCCTAACACAAGCCTTTGAGCTTAGCTGGAGGAGTTAACAAGATTGCTATAATGTAGGACCCAATCCCACACTGCTAGTTATATTTTCTAAAAAAAAACAAATAATTGTTTTTTTTAGAAAATGGGGGGGGCACTCCATACAAGTAACAGAAACAGTTTTTTTTTCAGCAAAGATCAACGTGTGGCATCATTCGACAGGTATTAAAAAAACATTTTAAGGTTTTTAACAAACTTTTTTGTTTATGGGATTATTTTTGGAAATAATCGCTCCGAAAGTTGCATAAATTGTGTCGCTCACCTCATCTTTTAACCGCGTGACCACAAAAATTGAAAAAAATCATAAAGGTAGCCCTTAATAAATACTTTAAATTAACTTAAAACATTCATTAAAACTGCGACAGATACATGGTAAACCGTAAACGATGCACGACGATGTCTGAGTGTGTCGTGTAGTAGTACGTATGAGGTTGTTTTCTGTACTCTCTCTGTTAAATGTCAATATCTAAGTAAGATTGATTCTCAGAAAAAGTATATAGTTGTTTCCATATCTAAAAGGCACAAAGTTAGTAATATTCTAGAAGTATTCACATTTCACAATAAGAAAATGAAAGAAAAACCAAATCTCTTGAGTAAAAAACGGGGAACATCACTCAGTACCGAAAAAGGAATTATTCACACTTAGCGATTTGTCTACTCGACCTCAGTGTCAACCCTACGAAAGTCCAATCATCTATATCAAATAAATCGTCAATTAATCTACTTTTGTTAAGGCCGATTTTACATCAAACGAGCAAATGCTCATTCTATTCCCATCCTATCAAATACTTTTAATATAAACAGACACAGAACATTATTTCGTTATTCTCTCTGCGTTCTCAATGATTCTATTGAAAATCGAATGCTCGTTCGCTTGATGTAAACAGCACTATAACGTGCGAACAGTTGCTTAGAGCATTCTTGCGTGTTCGGACGTGCTAACTCCCCGGAGCGCTATCTTCTTGTGTTCTAGTGAAATGACTTAAATGGGCAATAATAATATATTGGGCCCGATAATAATATATTAACCCAAACAATGTCATCTGATCCCAAACTAAGCAGAGCAACAACCAATAAACATACTTTATATATTTCTCAATACATACAT
Source organism: Herminia tarsipennalis (assembly GCA_945859575.2). NCBI lineage: Eukaryota > Metazoa > Arthropoda > Insecta > Lepidoptera > Erebidae > Herminia > Herminia tarsipennalis. Next base: position 15,682,672 of record OX243835.2, read on the forward strand.
ATTTATGATAAATTACTCCCAGAATAAACCATCGTGCTCATCACACAAAGTTTTATCCTGGGTGGGGATCGAACCCACGCCCTCAAGCTTAGCAGACAGGGTCACTAATCACTAGACCAACAGGTCAGTCTTAGACAGCAATGAGCATTCGTTAGTCTGATCTAAACGTCTTGCAAGAATTCTAGTTCTTGGCTAAACTCTGAAATCGAGCTTTTGTTTATACTAAGAGATCTGTGCTGTTTTTTTAGTTCTGGTTCTTTGTTCGTTTGGTGTAAACCCACTTTTATACAGATGCGTATTAGGGTTGGGGCAATACCTGGGACTAATCGTTGTTATTTTGGCGGCAGGTTCTCTATTACCTATAATTTTTAAGGTCAAGTCATACTTAATGGCTATAATATACGGAGGTTACAATAATATCAGTATCGTCGACAAGCTAAATACAAAACAATCATTAATATCAGTCCAACGGATTTCGGAGCATTTCGGCCCCAAACACCGTGACACGAGATTTTTATATAGGTATTAGAAAGACCTATTTGAGACTTTCTTGAAAATCTTTGAAAATATCATGCCATACGCGTGTTCGCGCTACATTCGACAACGTGAATGAAACGTTTGAGTTTTCATACCCAATTACAAAATTGAATAGTCTATGCTATTATATAATTTTACAGTAGATGTGTTTGTATCGACTAATTAAGTATTTCTAATTCCAAAATCATGCTTAGATTTTTTTATATCTGTTTTATTGTTTGTTCAGGGTTGACGCAAATACTACTGAACAAATTTTGGGAGCATAATTGATGTCCGAATAAAGTTATAGGCTATATATTATCACGATACTTTCCTTAGGACCTGAGCAATAACGTGTCTTTATGACGCAGCCGGAGCCGCGAGCATAAGCTAGTTCAATAATAAAATTATATCTCGTGCTTTCGTTGAACATTCAAAGTGAATAATCACATTTTTTTTTTATAAAGACGACTCCCGCAGTAGGGTACAAGCCCTGTGTCGCGGGGGACTTTACAAACATACAAGTCACGAACACAAATTACACCCAGACCCGGAACAACAATTTGTGGATCACACAAAGTGATGTCCCGTGTTTGAATCGAACCCACGACCTCTTGCGTAGCAGTCGGACACACTCCCACCGCGCCACAGAGGCAGTCATTTCAAATTGATATCCAAACTTACTTTCATTAAAATATTTAACGACGGTCGAACATAGCCTTAAATCTTTATCACACAGCCTCTCGAGAATTTAAGATACTTTTACTTTATTTCCAAACTTCCGCGATCGAGTTCTGAAACAACAATAAGATATACGCGCACATTAACAAGTACACGCAATTTTGTTACGATTTGAATGATACAACTCGAAACTTTAGTTGTTCTTGTTTTCAGTAAACATTGTTCGTCGTGTCGATAGAGCTTACTTATCAATACGCTTACATAAAACTGAAGTGTCTCTTTGTTTCTAACAACAAATTTAAAAAAGCTTTCTGGCTTTTTCTAAATTCTAGTTCTTTTATGTATACTTACCGTAAAATAACCAATTATTATTAGACTAAATCGTAATGTTGGTACATTTTCTATTGTAAATAACTATAGAATTTAAGATCAATTCCCCAAAAAAAATGTTTTAAAAATTGTTGTCGGTGTTTTAGTCCCAAAGAATCACTTTTGATTTCGAAAATATATAGGTATATTTTCGTGCGCAAAAAACAAATTGTGGGCACCTAATTAGTTTCCTTTACGACGACTTGACCCTGACAAGACGACCACGACCGCTCTGCCAAGAGTGTACCGACGAAGAAGAAAAAATATTTTATTCAACGATAACTTTTTTTAACTAAATTCCACGTGGATGAAGTCGTGAGTTATTGCTAGTTTTAATTTAAAAATTGAACATTTTAAGTTTATATATATAATAGTATTTAAGTGGGGTGTGAAGTTTAAGATCTCTCATCGAATAAACCCCCATTAACGCCAATGGATTACAGACTAAATTTCAGGGATTCACAAGAAGTTTATTCTCAAAATACTAAGAGCACAGATTGAAATCTATATTAAATACTTCATTCGATGGAGGCACACATAAACATCGTTCACTAAACGCGGCTGTCCACATTTAAGTTATGGGGCCAGCACATTGGGCCAATGCGCCAACGTGTGAACACGGCAGGCGAAGCGCGACAAGACACTTTAATATGTGTACAAAAAATTGCCTCCATTCGGTTGACGGGCCAGTGTTGTTGCCAACTGCCAGCATACCGCCAAGTATACGTCTACACGTTGGCCCAATACTTTGGCCCAATGAGCGATTTTGACAATGTTCGAAAACGGTCACCCATCTATGGAACAACAGTGGTGACGTTGCTTAACTTCGCAGATATCTCGATCTGCTCGGTATACCATCAAATAAGTTATGGTTAGGTGTCTTTGTCTATCACATTTAGTGGGCTTAAACTAATTAAGTCCGACTACAGCAGAAAATCGGTGACTTTTTTTTTTATTTTACAAAGACGACTCCCGCAGTAGGCTACAAGCCCTGTATCGTGGCGGACTTTACAAACATACAAATCACGGACACAAAGTACACCTAGACTCGGAACAACAATTTGTGGATCACACAAAGTAGTGTCCCGTGTTGGAATCGACCCACGACCTCGTGCGTAACAGTCGAAAACACTCCCATTGTGCCATAGAGGAAGTCAAAAAAAGATTCCTTGGTGCCTAAAAAGATTCCTTGTCACAGTCGGGTATACCTACTTACCTAAGTTTTTGGTTAAACTTCTGCTTGTGATAAATATAATTACTGAAGTAATTTGTAAATAGTTCTTTAACTACCGACTAGATGGCGCATGCGAGGGCCAAACTCGCGAGCATCAAGGGATATAAAAAATGTCTAGACACATAGTCCAGATAGGTGGTTCGCTTCTGACCCCGGTTTGGCTACGGAAGTCTCGGGTTCGATTCCTGGATCTCGACTTCAAATTTTTCTATCTTTCAAAAATGCAATTTTTGTATTTGTAAAATATAAGGTAAGTAAGTATATGGATTAACATTAAGCCCGCAAAGTGAGGCTGAATGACAATGTTGACTAAGCAATATTATTTATTACGTATTAATAAAACCAATGCCGTGTGGTGCCGGCTTAAGAATAGTACCACCCCATCTCTACCCGTGGGTGTCGTCAAGGCGACTAAGGGATTTCACCCCGGAGGACGGGCAGCAGCGTCCTCTGCGTACTTAAAGCCTTACTGCGATCGCCAACCCGCTCGCCAAGCGTGGCGATTATGGCAATTACCCCCAGGATCTACATACTAGTAGGTTCTACTGGGGAGACCCGTGCCCAGCAGTGGGCCATCTTATGGGTTGATATGTAATAAAACCAAAAAAAAAACATCATTGCAGTAACAATAGTCTTGTTCTATTATCTAGTTTTGCATTCACATTCCTCACATAATTCCTTTTACGAGCACTATTGTGTATTAATAACAGAATATTGACTTGTATCTATTTGTATGCGTAGTAATTGTACTGCGACATAACCACAAGGCCGTGTCTCATAGTTTCATGCCCTACTGACTCTGATAGCGGTATAGAGCGGCTTTTAAGACACGACGTTTCAAACGTCTTGTGTTTTCGTTTCAAAATTAGACTTTTCAAAAGGAGAAACATACGTCCTCATTAGGATCCAAGTTCTATGTATATAATAGTATTCTCACAAGATATAATAAATGTCCTCATTAGGGTCTAAGATCTCTGTAGCGGGAAACTTTACAAACATTTATTTTGCAGACACAAGCTAGACCGAGACACGGAACAAATACTATTTGATTAAGCATTTTTGACCTCTGTGGGAATCGAAGAAGAAGAGGGGGATAGAGAAGGAGGGAACTTCCATCTCTATTCCTCTCTTCTATTATCACTTTATCTTTTCAATTAAACTAACTATTAAATTATCCGCCAACTTTTAATTACTTATTTTTTAAGTAAGTATGAAGTGAAAGAAGATTGTAATTCATATAAGACTACATGTAAGAAATTTATAGTTCTGCTCAATTAGCCTTACAAATTAAATCACTACTAATAAAAAGAGAAAATAAAACATATTTTATTTATTATAAACATTAATAACCCACTAGTGCGTAATGCGCAATATCCTTACGCAAAAATCATCGCTACGTTGTTTCGTGAAAGTAAGATAACTTGGAAAACACATTCACATTTAGGAAAAGAAGTACTTAGTAAGCAATAAGGAAGCAAGGGTAAGAATTGGCGTAATAATAAAACGTGTTATACGTTTTTCTACGAACTCACTGTAGGCAATTAACTTCCATGCGGGAGCTTAAAGTAGGTAGGTACAACATTCAAATCTCGAAAACAATATACCGCAGTTCCAGAGCTACAATTTGATTTTGAAAGGTCATGTGTGTATTAAAAAGTATACCCCCACAATAACCTTTTCGTAGTTACAAATATAAGAAAAGATAGAAGCTGAAGACGTAGGTAGCTGTTTAAACGCAGTAATCTCAGAACCTACCAAAAAATACATAAGATAGTTTGTTTAGTCAGGCGGGTTATAAGCTATAAAACATCACCCAAGGGAACGGAGTACTAACCATAAATTATCAATAAGTCTGTAATAGCCTAGGGAAAGGATGATTATGATTATGAAACAGGCGGGTGAAACAACGGATGACAGATGTACCAACCATTAGGTACCTATATTGTGGCAGAGATAAACATTACGCCAGGGTGTCCCTGAAAATTTGTTTACTTAGATATTTTGAAAAAAAAGTCGTGATTGCCTACATTGCTGCGTACAAAGAACAACAAGAGAACCCGTTGGATAATTTCAATGTGTCCAGTTATGATAATTTTCATTTCATTTGGTTATCTAAATTAAATAATCAAGCGGCGGTAGCATAATGGCTAAGGGTTCGAATCCTACCCATTATACTACCGATGTGAACCCACTCGTAACACAAGCCATTGAACTCAGCTGGAGTTCCCCCCTCGTCATGTACTTGGGGTTTCATAAAATGAAAGGATGGTGTTTCAGTAAAACTTGGGAACCCCTATAATACGCTAAATATAACTATAGTTAGTATTTCATTCAATCACTTGTTTGTAACATTCTTTTAACCGTAATGGCGTTATACCTAGGTAACTTGACACCGATTTAATGGTTTGTCCATATCCTTCAGTGGTCTAATCAGCCATGAAGTAGGCTAATGACAAATTTTATTTGAAATTGCGAAATTAACTTTTGTTCGAGATAAAATAAAATCTGAATTAAATAAAGATGCAACAAAAACTGGTTCTAGTGCAATTTCTATTTGCTTAAGCGACGACAGTGATGGGTGATGTTGAACAATGACAATGATACACAGTCACTATAGTTAGATGCATCTTGAATGTGTTGGATAGCTTTGGATAGCTTAGTCTTTGGATAGGTTTACAGTTATAAAATAGATATGAGTTAGAAGTTGAAAATAATATAAAACTAGGTAAACATAGCTAAAAGTTTTGTAAGATTTTTTCAAAATGTCGATGGCACATTAATAGCAACCTTGTAAACCTGAATTAAGTTAAATTGTTATGGTTAATGGCGGTATATTGGATGATTTTTGATGTATTTGTATTATTAATGTAATTAAATCGTGGTTTCTTTACGTTACACTGAATAACTTCGTAATAAAATTATTGAAAAAAAAATAACCCTTCACTGCCTACCACCTATTATAAATAGTGTTGGCGCCAATGTTGGGACGAGCGTTATTCTAGATCCACACGTCGTGTGGATCTAGAATACGAGTGGCGTTGGGACCGAGTTTGGGACCAACGTGAGGCGCAGGTCGTTTTTAACGTTTCTTAAAAGGATGCTGATTTGACTTCAGTCAAATACCCTTTTCGTTAAATTCGCGCTGGTTATCAAAATATAAATAAATAACACTTTAAAAAAAAATTACCGCCTTCAAGGAAAAAAAAAATGAAACATCACCGAATGCAAATTTTGCTCACTCACTCCATGTTTAAATCTATATCTCTAATGTTTTATAATCAAGGATAACGTTTTATACACTAAAACCCTTCCAGAAAAATACGCAATTCAATAGTGAAAATCATAACAAAATCGGTTCAGTGGTAAGAGAACCACCTTTTTTTAAGGAGGTAAAATAGTCTAAAAAAAAATAAGCGGCCAGTCTCATCAAAGACTAGCCAACTACGCAGGATATATTATAGTGAATAAATGTGTGCGTACACAAGTGCACTTCTATTCCTTCACTGTCATAGCCCGATGGACGAAAATTCGACAAGACCGGAGAGAGATTGAGCATATGACCGACAATTTAACGTGCTCTGCGAGGCATGGAGGGGATATCACATTTTTCGAAAACAGTCACCCATCTATAAACCGACAGAGGTTAACGTTTAACCTCATAGATATCTCGATCTGGTGGGTCGCCTCTGAATCAGGGTCTAGTCTAGTAATCTATACTAATATTATAAAGCGGAAGAGTTTGTTTGTTTGTTTGTTTGTTTAAACGCGCTAATCTCAGGAACTAATGGTCCGATTTGAAAAAATCTTTTTTTGTTGGGTAGCCCATTTATCGAGGAAGGCTATAGGCTATATAACATTGCGCTACGACTAATAGGAGCGGAGCAGCGACGAGAAATGTTGCAAAAACGGGGAAAATTTACGCATACGGAGTTGCGCGGGACAGCTAGTCTATACTAATAATAAAAAGCTGAAGAGTTTGTTTGCTTGTTTGTTTGTTTGAACGCGGTAATCTCAGGAACTACTGATCAGAATTGAAAAAATATTTAACGGTTAGATAGCCCATTTATCGAGGAAGGCTATAGGCTATATAACACCACGCTACGATCAATAGGAGCGGAGAAACAATGAGAAATGTTGCAAAAACGGGGAAAAATTTCGCAGACGAAGTTACGCGGGACAGCTAGTTATTTAATAAGCGAGATTGGACATCGTCGTATAAATATTTTGAACAAAGACAAATTGTGACGTCTATGAACGTACAATGATAGGTACCTATTTAACTTTCTATCAAAGGATATCATGAAAAATTGAAACTGATGTGGGTTGAGTAGGTATACATTGAATACAATGGTCAAGGCTAAAGGGAATTGATGGCGAAAAGGGAGCCGGCAACAATGACTCTTCCTAAAAGGAAAATTTTATATGTTGGCTCTTCAAATGTACGTGCTGGCCGTTTAAGGGCATGTACACAACAGAACGTAATGTCGAAAACGTCCATTGCTTTGCCACAATGCATGATAATTATATTTTCTAATTCTTGACGAAATAAAGGCCTTGACTATCTCTAACAAGCAAAATCATGTCTGCCATGCTTTGTGCAATTTAGGTATGTCTCATAAGAAATCAATTATTAAAGTATTTGATTCAAGGTTACCAGTCTTAGCGAAAATTACAAAAGTCTCACATTAGGGAATAATATATGAGTTGCGAGAAATACCACTCACATTATCAATACACAAAGTATATGGGACTTGGAAGAACAATTTGCGAGCTCGAGTCCACAAATTGTTGTTCGAAGTCTGCGGCATTCCTTCCGGTAATATTGTTACGTCAACTCATTGAAGAAATACGCCGTCAAACCGCAATGTTGTGCAAAAAACCTAAAAGCAATCAATATAACTGAATAGCGAGAGTACAGAAGACAATCTACATAGAAAAATCTGTTGACGGACGCGAAACCGGGACACTTTGTTTTTATTTAATAAGGGTAACCAACTAAATACATAGAGGATGTACCTTCAATGACAGTAATAATAACAAATCTGGCATGCATCTAAATTAAAGGTAAGCACAGCATTATAATAACAATATTTTGTGACAACTAACACAACGCTCTCTGATCCCAAACTAAGCAGAACTTGTACTATGGCAACCAGACAACTGATAAAAATATTCATATATTTCTAAATATATAGATATCATAGACAAATGACATGCAGACACAGAATAAACCATCGAAATCACATAAAGTTTTATCCTGGGTGGGGATCGAACCTACGACCTCCGGCTTCGAAGTCAGAGTCACTAACCACCATTAGACCAACAGGCCAGTCAAACTAGCATATAAAGCATTATTAAATTTGTACGCACAAGTTCCAATTTATGAGCAAACATACCTATAAAATGTAGTCAAAGATGAAAATGAAAATCCAGAAAAGCTAAACAATAAAAAATAAATAAATATTTTGTCGACCAAAGTGCACCGATGCATGATGTGGTCTTCGATTCCTGTCCGCGGGGGATGCTAGTTTTACCAAAACTGAATATACAGAGTGATTTGTAATATATTAACAACCTCCCGCTTGTGGCTTCTTAACATTACACCAAATAACTTTGAAATGTAGTTTTGAAAAAATAAATGCTTATGAGAATATACAGGCTGATTAATGTCAACCCGCTGTCGCAAGCCTAGTATACGTGTTGGGCAAAGCCAAGCGGCTTATTTCCCAAACATTCGTCCACATACATTCGGTTTAACTGCCCGGCAGCCGAATGATGGCGGCCTGCTTATGTGTGTAGCAACTCTTAACAAATGTAGTGAAGAACTTGTGAAAGTCGCCTTCTGTACTACCGGTATTTTGTGCGGCGGTGTTGTGTACAAAACCTAATAGAAATCATTACGTTATGAGGTAAACGGTTATTACTATCGCATGTTGAACTTAGACTTGACAGTTACAGTAATTATCGGATCCATCATTTGTCGATTCATTAACTGTAAATGATGGACGTCGGAATTAAGTACTTATTTACGGTACATAATTATAGATTATTATTATATTTTTTCTTTTACGATCGTACATAAGAATTTATGTGTGTGTAAAATTATAGTTTATTGGAAGGATTGAGTACAGGCGTATTAACTCATTTCGCTCGTTAGGTTTAAATCTTGACCAATGGGATGGAATATAGCCTAATGGCCAAGTATACCCAATTGAGAAATTACCCGTTCGGGTCCCAGCCATTAAGTATAATACTAACTTCTGCACCTGACTTAGGTACAGGATTTAGAAACAATATTCGTAATGAATTACCTACATTTGTATAGGACCCACCGTACCTTTAGCAAAACTATTTATTTTTATTAAAATTTAAAAGAAGCCGTTTCGTAGTCTGACTACTTGCTAGAACACTAAAAAGGTGCGTAGGTATGCAATGCCCGACAGTGCCGGTTGTTATTTATAAAAGTATTTATGTACCTTCTTAGGTACATAAGTACATTTATACGGTTGCCTTTACTGGCCGGCAGGAGTGGAACACCTAGAGCGCCCACAGGACTCTCAACTTAGTCTTGCCTTAACCGGCCTGTCACAGGGAGGTCGACAGGGCTTGTATGCTCGCGGGTGGAAGTGTCATTTTCAAGGGATTAACTATGGGAAACCCACGGGCCTTCTTAGTGATGGTAAAACAGGCGCCGCATCGCTCGACACCCCAAGCTGCTCACACTCATGTTGCTCCCTGTCGACTTATCTTGTATGCCAGGCCCGTCTAGCGAGTGGCGAGTCTGCCCATTTGTCCATGTATTTAACATATGTTGCAAAGGCAGGTGCCACAGCCGTAGTCCATGAAACCAGTCAACCAATCCACAAACCGCTCACCCCATAACCCAGTATATTAAATTACTATTTCTTGTAATAGTTTTACACTAACCGGGAAATGTCGTTGGGTATATTTCTAAAGTGCAAACAGCGATAATCGCCGGTTGCTGTCACATTAAAGCCGGAGATTAAAGTGTCTAAGGGCCTCTGCGATGTTGGCGTCGGCCCTACGCACGCCTCCCAAATGACTGAGACTCTACAGCCCCGTGTAATGGAAATACATACATAAATAAATAATAACATTTTCCACCCATGAAAAATATACTATAGTATATTTTCATCGTGACGTCAAAAATCTTATTATTTTTACGGCGTTTTCAATTTTGTTCCTCGTTAAGTTTTATACAAAACTTTTGAATGGATTCACAAAGTTTGGAGTAGTTTGTTATTACGTTGAGTGCTGTAAGACCGGATAAAGTTGGCGGAAGATGCTAAAAAACTATAAACGAATTCTCTTTAAAGTTATAAATAAATCGCTGTCCGAAATTCCGGGTTTAGTTCTATATAAAAATTTGCAAGCGTTCAAGTTTTTCTTCTGAAACTTTTATTTAATTTTACAAGTTTTTATATAATTTACGGTACGAACGAGTTTATTTATAGACACATTTATTTCTGAGGAATTCTCATTACATAAATTTCAGCTCAAAAAAAGGACCGAGATTTACGCAAATCTGTCTTAACTACATTAATACAATGAGCACTAAGTATAACAGATTCGTTTGCTCAGGTGTTATGTTTCTCATGTAAATCAACATTTGTACCCTCAGAATTACTCAGAACACTAACTGCAAACGCCAGTATTAAGTTACAAGACAAATTCTAGAAACAGTAAGTAGGTAAGCAAATTTGATATTACAATGTGTAACAGACATTCCTAGAAAGAGAGTCTCTAATTTTTATATATATTTAAAAATATAACCTTTATGAACCCTATTTCAAAAGAGTTGGAGCTAAATATTTTGACTTCATCCTAGTATTCTCAGCAAAGACTCCATTACGTTACATCTTCATGGTAACAAAAATGTTTTCTATGTAAGGCTTTATTTTTTTCGTGTGATTTGGAATGGGACTTTCACTAGGTATTTGTTTGAAACACGGAATTAAAAAAATATATTTTCAAAAATAGATTGTGTGGTGACTTAAAAATACTAATCACCGACACAAAGTACTCTCAGACTTAGAACAACAATTTGTGGTGATTCGCAAAGTGGTGTCCTGTGTGGGAATTGAATGGCGTCTTGTGCGATTTTATCAATTGTGAAATATCATTAGATTCGTCTTTAATTTAAGAGTGATACAAGGTGTATCTATCTAATATTCAGTTTTATGTTCTAATATATATTCATGATCTAATACTTTTGTGTATAAGATCTCTCATGCACAAAGATGAAAGAAAGAGAGAAAGAAATATGCAGTCTGATTTTGGTTGAAAATAAAAAAATATTTCATCCAAAATCAGACTGCGTATTTTTTTCTCTATTTCTTAATATAATAATATAATGAATATTTATAATATATTAAATATTTTCGTGTTTTTTTTTTCCATTAAAATAGAGGCCGATTAAGATGCGGGTAGCAAGTCGTATACAATAAAACATTAAGGGTTTCTTCCTTTCTTCGAGTAGCCAGAACATTCTCATTTCACTGTATAAAAACCGTCCTCAAGTTATATTGCCAACGGTTTAGCACACCTGGTGCCTAGATTTGTGGAATTACTTGTTACCTTTAGCTATTTAAGTTTCAAGTTGAGACTTAGTTTTCGTATACAAAATTCATAAATACCTAGGTTAAATGTTATTAGTTTATAACTATGTTTCTCGCAGACGGCGCGCTGATAGCAAATGATTTTGTATAAACAAATATAATCAAAGCAACTCGGTTTGTTTTCTTTAGTCCAAGTTGATATGAAAACCCAATATTACATTTACACTTGAAACTTCTCGCAGGAATATAAAACAGTTATTTCATAGTAGTCGTCGGTAAGATCTTCATTGTTGCCCTATTCCGGTACTATTTATGCAAGCAAGACAATTTGCCTTGGTGATTCAGCCAATGTATTAGAAATCTGAAATTGTACATGGAACTCCTTTTTATACAATTTAATTTATTTCGTAACTAATCTAGTAAGGAGTAAAAGACTTGAAGTTATTATCACTAGTTTGGGGGTTTTTGTGGAAAGAAAAATGCTTAGTTTAGAAGCGTCTTCTGCATACAGTTAGTTTCCTATACTGGCACTAAGGAGTTAAAATAGGGGATGACAGTTTAGTACCTAGGTATCAAGCGACACAAAACGGGCAGTGCAACGTCACCAATCACCTCACCATCTATAAAATTAAGTTCAGTAAATCACCAAAGGATGATTTCGTCAATTTTGAAGTGAAACAAAAGGCTTTCCATATTGCGGAAGTCGTAAAAACTCTGTGAGGGTTCCTTTTATTACCTACCTTCAACAAGTAGGTAAACAGTCACGACTGTACAATCTGCTACCACACATTACAAACTTTGTTATTATGGTTACCAACGGTCACCAATAGTATTAAGTTTAGAATAGTTTCAAACTCTGCGGTAGTACGTTTGATAGTTCCGATTTCCATTTCCTGTTACCTATATACAGAGTAATTTCATTTGTAGCAGGTTGTACTATACAGGGTGTAACAGAAAGGTGTGGTCAAATTTCAGCAGCGGATAGTGTATGTTATATGTATGGTGCCATAGCTGGTTGCATTATTAATACATAGTTATAGCATATTCTTTTATCTAAAATTCAGTAGTGAAAGGCGTATGGCATAAGAATTATACCACCCCTGGTACAAAATTCGATTGGTTTATTATGGCATAGAACTTTTTAAGTCATACTTTTTTCAATTAACAACTTTTTCACTCTTAAATAAACGAATGAAAAAATTAATAAATATTTTTTTAGGGTACTCCGATTTTGATAAAATTAGGTATGTGCACTCAGTATCATGGGCACATACCAGCCCTTGAATATGACCACACCTTTCTGTTACACCCTGTATAAACGTGTGCAGTCAGTAGGTTTAAAGTATACCTAATCACATCGTGGTTTCCATTCTACACCAGAGAGTGAGTACGCTAAACCGCCAATTTCGTCGTACAGTACCTACGTACGTTTAAACTCTCTCCTGTTGCTTCAGATTTCCGTCTCATCAGTCTATGGGGGATAGAGAGTGTACTTACAATTGCTTACGGGTGTAAGCATAAAAAAAAATATCTTCAGTAGTCCACGTAGAATTCAGCCTACGCTACGCCGTGATCGGTCAAAAAAAATTAGTTATTCGTTATTTATTTCGGTGTAACCCGGTCGAAATGTAAATCATAAGGTTACCTAGATTAAACACTTTCATTTCCGTGTCGAATTAGGTCTATATGAACACAAAAATTGGTCATGTTTTAATTTTCTTTATGTATACTTCTATACTAATATTATAAAGAGAAAAGATTTGTATGTTTATAAGTTAGTAATAATTAAACTCAAAACTATTAGACCGATTTTAAAAATTCTTTCACTTATAGAAAGCTACATTATCGGGGAGTAACATAGACTATATTGTATTACGCGGACGAAGTCACGGGCAACAGCTAGTACCTAATAATTTTAAAGGGTGAAATAGCAAGCACGATAAATTAGTACGAGTAAGTACCTACGTAAGACAAGAACTCGTAAAACCTTCGTTTAACCTTAGCTAGCATAAGTTTGAGTGAAAGTGCTAGGTACTAAGCATTACGAGTAGGTACAGTGGGAATTTTATTATGAATATTTATCTACCCTGGAGTCCGAGATAAAATAATTAAATCAGTACGAAAACTGTTTCACATAATAATGTAGGCCTTTCTCATAAACTAACAATATGAATATTCATTGATATTACTAATGTGATTAATTACTGTGATTACTTGACCGTGTAATAGCGTTGGTCGTAACAGAGACGAGGGTACTGTTTATGTTCAACAAGATAATTTGTGCACATTACAAATCCCCGACACTTTATATATATAAGCTGATTATCATTAAATAGCTAAACGGATGTGCAAACAAATCAGAGTAAAATAACAAAAAAAACATACATCTAATTGGGCTTCTTTCCTATGATGGTAGGTCTAAGCCATAGGCCGTCTTGAGGGGCACCATCATGCTTAGTCTTTCGTGAAATTGTGATATTAATACCTTTTGTTTTATAATGACTTATCTATATAAATATAAGAGATGAAACGTATTAATAACAAAATTTATCAAAAATGTTCGACGATTTCGATGTGAATTCGTCACTTCAAAAGTTTAAAACGTTTTTCACTAACATTTATCTTATATTACACGTAAAACATAACTTACACAAACACTATGGTTATTTGTTAGTAATTATTTAATATATTTTCATAAGAATACTTACCGAGCTCTCCTGTTATTCATTTTTTCTTTTGCACAAATCACGGAATTAAATGTGGCGCGTCGACGAAATCAGCCGAAATGATAAGTGTAACATTTTTAATTTTATTTTGGCGCGAAAGTAATTACACAGCGTAAAAAAACGTCGAAATTCATAGATTATTTATTGGACGAATAGACTAAAGGCAAATACATACATACATACATATCAACCCATATGATGGCCCACTGCTGGGCACGGGTCTCCCCAGTAGAACCTACTGGTATGTAGATCCTGGGGGTAATTGCCATAATCGCCACGCTTGGCGAGCGGGTTGGCGATCGCAGTAAGGCTTTAAGTACGCAGAGGACGCTGCTGCCCGTCCTCCGGAGTGAAATCCCTTAGTCGCCTTGACGACACCCACGGGAAGAGATGGGGTGGTACTATTCTTAAGCCGGCACCACACGGCACAGCCAAATAATGAGCGGGAATTGAACTTTTTGGTAGTTTTATCGCGACCAATCACAACGAGTTTTCTTGACACCACCGTAGGTGTCATGGACGTTTTAAGAGTTAACACATAAATGATAACTGTGTTTCGGTTGAAGGACACTGTAGCAAGTGAACTGGGAAAATGGGACTAACGAACTAATTTCTCAAATGAGGAGCGCTATGTGGTGGCAAACAAGGATTTCTCCGTAAGCCTCTTCATATTATGAATATTTAATAAATATATATCTCAGATAATGACACAATACACTTACATTTTTATTTGTTTGTTTGGAGACTTTTGTTAGTTGAAGATTATTTCAGTCCTATCAGGTCCACAGTTAAATAATAATGTATACATAACCTCTCAACTGTGTAAGATCAAAAACATACATATTAGAAACCAAGTTTCTTTCCTACTATGAGTTATAGCACTGTTACAAACATGAACGTACCCAGGATCTTTGTACTGGGGGTGGGGTTTCAGGATAGGAGGGAGAGGGGTTCAACTCCCTAGTCCTCCCCCTGGGTATGCCCATGGGTACAAGCCTGACATCATACTTATAACATCCTCGTTTCCTTGTGAGTTTATAAATAGGACTAACGGTTAAGTCCTGATTTTTGATTTGGTGTGTGATATACTTACCTTTGTAAATTTTACGTTTTTATTTCAGTCTTGCCTATTATTATGATAAATAAAACGTATATCTAGGTGTTAGATTTTATCCTAATTTGTTCTGTGGTTTGGGCTTTATTAAACATAAATTTTCATATACCTACTACTTAGGATTGTTCTAAAGTAGTCTCATTGTTTTATAGCAAGTCTCTAAAATAGGGTTACGGGTATACGAGTTGGTTAAAGTAGTTAATCTAGGTAGTTTGTCTTCTAGAAATTTAGAACTTCATTCACTAGTCAGATGTGGGTTAGCACACTTCATATTTCTCTGAAAACATTCAGACAAGCAGGTTTATCGCGACGTTGGTGACTTGGGAACGACTAACCCTTTTGACTTTAACTTTACAAGGTACTCTAGACTTGATTGTAACTATTAAGCGCAGTACTAACTTAGAGTGACTTATTTCTTGTTAGGATTTCTGATTTTCGTGCTAACAGACTGATTTAACAATTTTCAGAACAATTTTGAAGTGAAAACTTCTTTAGCGGCGTTGTGCACTTTTTTTGGTATGGGTATAAAATGTTAAACTCGCGTCAGGATCACGTGGCCGTAATCTTGGTGGATTGGTAGGAAGACAGGTGGGCAATTGGGCGGTCTAGAAACAAGAAGATTTGTGATTTAATATTTCATATTTTTGATTTAATTGTCATGTCGTTATTTAATTTTTTGATGTGTATTTTTAATATGTGATTTAATATTTCATATTTTTTATTTAATTGTCATGTCGTTGTCATTGTCATTTTTTAAATTGCCATGTTTGAGTACGATAGCTCAATAGATGATTATTGTATTTAACCACATAAATGATAGTACTTTTATACTGATAAAAAAAAAATGTGTTCACTTCTGCCGGCACTCCCGGAGGATATTCGTGAGTGTGATGGCAAGCGTCACGCTAGCCCATAACATTATCAGTGCCTGCAAAATCTTTGTTTGACAAAGATTTGAATGTCACCTCTCTGCGCTTCTCATTTGAGGGTGAGGAATTCTGCATTCCTACTCGTAAATGAGACCATTTGCCTAGTAATTTCACTTGCTTCAGTGTCCTTCAACCAAACACAGTGATGTGTTGATATCACTATTTCACGGAAATTTAACTGATACTGTTGTGCTACTCACCAAGTCGGTCTATTACGACGGCCTAGTATAAGATCCGGTCTAAGAAATATATACCCTAATCTATTATTTGATCCTGACAAAGATTGTATGATAGATGTTGTCTAGACTGATAAACCGCAAATGGGTCGCCTAGCTAATTTTAGTCAAACAAAGATTGCTGTCCATCTATTTATCAGCAACCAAAGACATTAGGTCATAAAGAATTTTATTTTAGAATAAATCAGCTAGAGATTTCGCGTTGGGAAATATTGCTTATATTTTTAGCATAAAGCTTTCATTATGACTTTGTATGAATGACCGAAAATAAAAAGCCCACCCACGTAACAAAAGTTCCCGGGATGTTCTCGAGACACCAAGATCTTAGCTTGGTAGGTGACGGTTTTAGAGAACTATAATCTCTTCGTGGAGATAAAACCCAAGAGAAGTCATACACATCGTCTCATCTTATCGTCTACGTAGTACTCACTAAAAAGGTAAAGTTTTTATGGATATTATTATTTATGAATGCGTCTTGGAAGCTGTTTCTATGTGCGTCTTTATCCTGCTCTTAATGCTCATAATTTGGAATTGGTTTTGGGACTGTTTTTTTTCGATAGTTTAATTGGGTGAGACGTTCTCAACATTTTCTTACTTGCTCTATGCCATGTTGCACAGTCACAAATTTAAAGTCGCGTAGCGGGCTATGGAGCGAGCTATGCTAGCAGTCTCTTTAAAGGATAAAATTCGCAAAAATTCGATTTTCGACAATTTCGAGGTCATCCGACAAAGAACCAAAGTTACTAACATAGCACGTAGGTTAAGCACGCTGAAGTGGCAATGGGCTGCCCACATTTTCTGAAGGCCCGATGGCCGCTGGAACAAACGAGTCCTAGAGTGGAGACCGCGACTCGGTAAACGTAAGGTAGGACGGCCCCCAGCCAGATGGACTGACGACCTAAATAAGGTCGTTGGAATTAATTGGAATTAATTGGAGGGCCAGATGTTATGGCGTAAGTTAGGGGAGGTCTATGTCCAGCAGTGGACCGATACAGGTTGATTGATTAATTGATCGACATATTATTAGGAGCTAATTCTCTGTCTGATAGAGACAAGTAGTTCCACGGGTAAACGGCCGATGTAACGGCTTTCTCACTAAAAGCAGCAGTTTATGCTAAAAGGGTTTAAACGCTTCCAATAACCGCTCGTTAAATGGTGTTGCATCGATTATGTTTTCTAAATTTTGATAAACTTCCGCGATTTGTACACATTATAAAATTAAATACACTACGGTTAACGTTTCGACCGTATTGCGATTGCAACGGCCGTGGTCATGGGTAATGTAGTGCCGTTGCAATACGGTCGAAACGTAAGGCAATAAACAAGGTATTTTACCTTAAACTGTTCACGCGATTAAGACCTGTAGTATATATAATTTAATAAAGATGTTCTCTGTTAAACAAGAGTGACCGAGTTAAACAGTCACACGGATTATTGATCAGGCTAGCCATCGCCTAGTGACATTTCACAAACCATTGTCTTAATTTTCCTATTCTCCTGGGGCCTTATTTTTCTCTACCTGTAATTATACACAAAAAGATTCTCTCTTTAAAAATGGGTTAATGGATTTAAGTAAAATAAATAGTGAAACCAATTACAAGGTTGAACAGTTTGAAATTAATAACATTGAGTTGGGTTCTCAATTAAGTTCAAATCTGACTATCTCATTCGTTCCTTTAATTTGCGTTTCAATAGGCTGTAGACTCAGACCGTATTTTAATATAAAAATCTAAACCTAATTATTAATTTATCAACTAGGTAGGTACTTGTTAAAATTGTATTGGCAATTATTCTCCGAACAGAAAGTAAAATGGTTTCGCAATGTCATACATAAGGTAGTAATTAAAAAATCTATTACTATTAAGCGGTAAATTGAAGTCTTTGTTATCATAGATAGTAAACTTTGTATATTGTTGTCTCTGCTATTTCATAATATAAAGAGCATAACAATTTTACGCTTATTGCATACAGTGACTGGTCAACAAACTGAATGAAGCGTTTGAGTTGCATATCCCATCCGGAAGGCATACTTGTATAGTCAGACTCATTCGGTTCGCATCAGTTGTTCGAAGTCGTGAAGCGAATGAGTCTTACGCCGAAAACATTTAACGAGAGTAGGTACAGATGGTTCGGTACGGACTCGAGCAACGCATATTAGACATCATTTAGAGCCGAACCACACAGAGCGAGATGGCGACGGTGCGACGCCTGAGCGATGCAGCTGCGGTGTCCTGCATATAAAAATCTGTGGTATGCCACGCATCGAACCAGGACGAGGCGGTTAGGGGTGTAAGCGGAGCGGCACAGCAGTTATTTGAGCGGCAGAACGAAGGGCGCATTTTATTAACAGACCGTACGTCCAACGCTCCACTGCGGTGCCGCGATGGCATTGAACGACGCTGCGGCGCCACACCGCCCATAGATTAATATAAGTTACACCACCAGTGTGAACGCCTGTGCGGCGAATTATTTGCGGTGCGGTGCCGGAGTGGCGCCGTATCGCGCTGTGTATTATACGGATACCTACAAAATCTCGAATCACTTCGGACTAGTTTATCCCGAAGGTCGTCGGAAATTAGGTACTTAAAGTGTTCGTGAATTATTTGCATTGCTCGAACGAATGTTTAAACTTAGCTTCTGTACTCTTGGTGAAACGCTGTGTCATGTCAATAATACGAGGATATGATAGCAATGGTCAAACGTAGTAGGTACATGAGTACCTAATAGTCCAAAATTATTCAAAGCTTGGAAGTTTTTCAATTTATTTTTCACAAAATTAAAAGAATTGAATAATATTTTTTAATTTATAATGTAAATATCTATATATAGCGCGCTCGCGTTTTCTCGTGAAATCAGAGTTAGTGTAAATAATAGTTATGAGCAAAAGTATTTTCGTATTTTGAATGTATTGTTAGTAATCAGTTTTACGTCATTTACCTGCCATAAGCCTGGGTACAAGAAAAAACTTGATATTTAGGTACCACATGATCTCACAGAGAGAAACACAATGCCACCGGGTAATACTATCGTTTCTGACCATTACTGTCAGCAACTGATGAGGTTAAAAGAAGCCATTGGGAAAAACCGGCCGGAGCTTGTGAACAGGAAGGGCGTGGTGTTCCATTATGACAACGCCAGACCGCACTCATCTATAGCCACTCAGCAAAAATGAGAGAGCTTGGCTGAGATGTGTTGCTGCATCCTCCGTCTCTATTCGATCTTGCTCTATCAGATCTGTTTCAGTCACTTCAGAACTCTTTAGGAAGCATAAAGTTAACCTCAAAAGAACATTGAAAACTACCTGTCAGATTTTTTTGATCAAAAATCTCAACATTTTTACAGCAATAGGATCATGGCACTACCCACAAAATGGCAACAAGTCATCGATCAAAACGGTACATAAATATTATAAATAAATTACCAAATATCCGTATTTTTTTTTCTTTTTATGAAAATACGAACGTACTTTTGCCCCGACCTTATAGGTACGCCGAATCTGTTACCACTGTAATTAGGTGACACTATGCAAGTAACATAGTTGGTACATATGCATCTAATTACAAGTAGTAAACCTAGATTTTCTAAGTTCACTATACCTACTCATAAATTTAAATGATTTGAAACACCATGGCAAGGTCGTAATTTATTTGAATAGCTCGTATGTTAATATAAGTAGGTTAAATTAGTACAATTATATTCAATTACATGTTCCTCAGGGTCTTAGTACAGTCCTTTGACGGTGCTATTATTGGGTACTTTACTTACTGTCATATTTGCTAGTGCTATTTATTGTTAAAAAGTATTACGTAAAATTTTACATAAAGGTTGCCTGCAGGTGATCGCTCTTAGCGATAAAGCCACCCATTCATTCATTATACAATGTTTACTTTGTTGAATATTATTATTATGTATGTCCTTTCCATATCATGGGACTATGGAGTCCCGGTCATTTGGGAGGCGTGCGTGGGGCCGAAGCCAACACGTAGAGGCCTGTTAGACACTTTAACCTAAAGGCTATGTGACACAAACCGGTGAATATCGTTGTATTCAATATTTAAATGTACCTACCCAACGACATTCCCCGGTTAGTGAAAAACTATTGTCAAAAAGTGGTAGCTAAGAAACTGGGTTATACAGGTGATGTGTTAGTGGAATGGTTAGCTGGTACTATTGAAAGACTATGGCTCCTGCCCTGCAAATACATGGTAAAAACACACGGACAAATGGGCAGGCGGTGACTCGCCACTCACTAAATGTATATATATATAGATTATATACAGAAATATATATATATATATATATATATATATATATATATATATATATATATATATATATATTTCTGTATATAATCTGCCGACCCTTTACGCTGAAAGCGTAAAGGGTCGGCACACGCAGTGACAATTCTCGATGAAGCGATGCCCGCGTCGAATCCTTCTGCCAGTCTTATTTGGAAATTGCATAACCCAAACTCCTTTTTTTTTTATACGATGTTATTCGTATAAAAGTGAACTATTTAATACCATTCTATACCATAAAATAGCAAGGTTTAATACTAAAAAGTGGATTAATAAGTACCCCGTGTGTGCCGCAGCGTTGACAACCGCGTGCGATGCAGCGATAGCCGTCGCGTGCTATGCTACACGCTTGAGGATACGCCGAGATCGCAGCGGCGGCCGCCATACTTCCCGCCACGCATCTCATATAAACAACGTCGTATATTGCCATATGTTTGTGTTTATACGTGCGATGATAATTGTCGCTTCACGCGCCGTCTCTTAGTGGAGAGAAAAAACATCTAACGCGACGTGAGACGCCACGGCACACGCGACGCGCAACGCCCCGCGTCTCCGTAAGGCACCTGTCCCATCAACGACGATGAGCGAGAAGCGAATAACGATTTATCGCTAAAGAAACGTAAACAAATGTATTTTGTAGATCCTGTCCGTGTAAACAAAAGAGATGCAGTATAGAGCGAGTACTCGCCGGCAGTGTGAACACTCAGCGTTCAACTATTAATATCTGTATCTCTTTTGTTTACACGGGATCTACATAACTATGTAGCGTCTGTCTTGAGCGATAAAATCGCTACTCGCTACTCTTTTTCTCGCCGTTTGGTCGGACAGGTGCCTAAACAAGGCCTTAGGCTTAGTTCATGGTTATTTTACATAAAACTTGTCAAAAATCTTGACAAATTATACTAAGTTTCAAGACTAGGCATGGGTCTACTCTGGATCAATAGTAAGTATATAATTACAATTAGCGTTTAGGTTATGACTGATTAATTATTATGACATTAACCTTTTATTCTACACTAAAAGGTTAATGTCATAATAATTAATCTATCGCAATAAATCTTTTTAATAATGTCATTTATCGACACTACAACTTGATTGCTTTTTTCAATATAATTATTTTAATTACCTATTACGAAGGTATATACATCACGAAGGGGTATAAAACACGAAGTTAGATTTAATTGGTCATCTATGAAAGTGAACTTGTCTAAATCTTCTTCTCTAAAGGATATTTTAAACTTTTCATATTTTAAACCAGCCAAATGGAACAGTATAATGCTATATAAGGTTCCGTAGTGGGTAGGTAAGTTGAAACATTTGGTGAAATGAATCACTTATGAACGTTATATTTAAAGCGAATTCAAACCGTGATAGCCTAATGGCTAGGGAATCAGACTCGCAATCGTGAGGTTGCGGACAAACCAACAAACAACCACCGTCGTGAACCCACTCCTTAAACCAGCCATTGAGTTTAGTTGGGGGGTTAATAAGATTGGTAGTAATGTGGAACCCAATCCCACATTGCTAGTTATCTTTTATTAAAAAAAAATAAAAAGAAAATGAAATTCAAGTTTTTTTTTTAAAGACGACTCCCGCAGTATGGTACAAACCATGTGTCGCGGGAGACTTTACAAACATACAAGTCACGAACACAAAGTACACCCAGACTCGGAACAACAATTTGTGGATCACACAAAGTGGTGGAGTACCAAAGAGATTATTATACAAATAGACAGAGAAAAAGGTAGAGACAGCAGATACTATAATGGTCTTGTCCAAAACGTCGTTGTAATAGACTTCGGGACATTCGAGGCAGAGGCTCGCTTAATGTCCATATTCATTGTCCTGATTATATACTAACACCCATCTGTTGAATTTAGTAAGTAAGAGTCACACAGTCACAGCGAAATCATTTATGGTACAGAACCCTAAAAAATATTATTGAGACGAAACTCAAAGTTCAAAGTTCACCAGTCAAGAACCTCAAACTTCTCGATAGCTATTGCAGTTCAGTTTGATAAACACTGGACCGCAAATTAAAAAACTTTTACGTTTTCTCAACAAAACCAAAGAGAAAAAACGATTCTTTTTCGATAACCTTTCAATGTCTTTACCAACGTAATAAAGCTGATAAGTTTTTAATATGTTTGTTTGAATACGCTAATCTCAGAATATACTAGCTCGAAGCAATGACTAGTAGAAGTAACTGTGTATGTACATTGAAGACATTAAAAAATATTAACTTTAATCGAACTAATTAAGGATTTCTACATCCATAACTATAAGTTATTTTATTTGCCCACCTTTTTCCGGCTGAAAGGCTTTCAATATTTAGCACCGTATGTATTTATTTTTAACTGGGGTAACAATACAGTACTTTTTAATGCAATTATCAGTACTCATATGGGTGAAGTCGTGAGCAGAAGTTTGTTGTGAATAAAAATCATCTCATCTATACTAATATTATAAAGCTGAAGAGTTTGTTTGTTTCTATGTTTGAACGCGATAGTCTCAGAAACTAAGGGTCCGAATTGAAAAAATCTTTTACTGTTGAATAGCCCATTTATCATCACGCTACAACCAATAGGAGCGGAGCAGCAATGAAAAATGTTGCAAAAACGGGGAAAATTAACGCAGACGAAATTGCGCGGGACAGTTAGTTTCATATAATATTGGACAATGAACGTACCTGACCGTCTTCCGGTCCATTTCTTCATTGAGGGCACTTTTATTACCTTTGTCGATTATTTTCCATCCAGTAGTTTCATATTATAAGGAAAAATGCAGGTATATAGTACACGTTTATTAATATTGACAGTCTTTCTGTTACCGGCGTAAACTAGCTTTGACACTCACATATAAAATGTGTGTGATACTTGATACATTAAATCTTCAGAAGGTAAGAGGTTCTTAGATGTAAAATATGTTTCTTGTATTTTTTAAGATGAATAAATTTATATACATCAACTTCAGGTATACGTTTCTATTGAAGAGGCAGGTTTTCTGATTCTGAGAGATGATGACGCTTTTCTTAGAAAGAAGGCCTGACTGGGGGTGCTAATCCACGAGCGGCCCGTACGGATAGGAAATTTTAATTCTATTACAAATCACATTCCTCGCGATGTTATCCTAATTGGTATTATGTAGATAACCAAATAAACAGAATGTAAAAAGCAAGAATCATACATGTGAAAAAATTGCAGCGAGAAGTTATACATTTATACCAAAGTATTTCACAGAATATTGTCAAATTTTGAAGTATAAACGATTTGATTTTGAAACTTTCCAGCAATGAAATCGTTCTAAATAAACTTATTGGATTTTTAGCAACTGTTGATCAACAGCGATGTACTGGTTAGGTGTGATGTCTAATTATTTTTTTTGTTGAATAATTTATAACATGATACTTACTCTATTACATTGGATGGTTGCATTAAAGCTTGTATCAGGTGTAATGTCGCCATTTTAAGGTTGATGCGCTTGAAATACACACATCCAAAGTGTCTAGGGATCAAGCATTTTTATGCGGATTTCTTGAGATTGAGATGTGGCTTTGTAATAAATTTATGATTTTATAAATTTATATGGATCCTTTTTGGTGCATTTCATAATTTGAATCAGGAACTGTGAATCAAATTCGAGTAAAAGATGAAAATCAGCTGTCAATATTTTCCCTATAAAAACATACAACGCATTGAAGACATTATTAGTGCTACTGTTTCCCTACTACTGATTAAAACCAACGTTATTATGGAGCGGCGACGTCATTTAAGCAGGGAAGAAATGCTCAGAGCCGTGGGAATGATAGAAGCTGGTTCCCGGCAACGTACTGTGGCTTTAGCTCTGAATACAAGTCAGAGTGTTATCAGTCGACTTTGGACACGTTACCGAAGCACTGGTACCGTGGCTGAGCGCCATGGAGGACGGTATCGCTGCACCACACGGAGACAAGACCGATACATTCAAATCTTAACTCGAAGAGGTCCAACAATAACCGCCATGATGTTAGCCGTGAGGCTTCATCACTCTTCAGGGAACTTAATTAGCGACCAAACAGTCAGAAACCGCTTGCATGAAGTGAACCTTCATTCCCGAAGACCGCTACGGGTACCACCTATAGCAATGCACAATCGTAGGATTCGATATCAATGGGCTCTTGAACACAGAAATTGGGCAGAAGAACAATGGCGTTTCGTGTGCTTTTCTGATGAGTCTCGTTTTGGTATGAGACCGGATACAAGACGTATACGACACTGGAGAACCCCTGGACGCCAACAGCGATTAAAATCCTGCCAGGAAGTCCATCCTTATAGTGGTAGAACCATCATGGTATGGGCGGGTATTTGGATCGGCGGAAGAACTGAGTTGATTTGGATCAGAGGCAACCTCAACGCTCAAATTTATGCTGAGACGATTGTATCAGACGTCATCGTTCCTCTACAAGTGCAAATCGGTCCCTTATTTCAGTTAATGCATGATAATGCACGACCGCACACCGCAAGAGTTGTAAGACAGACTCTCGCCGCAGCTAACATCAATGTCCTGCCCTGGCCTGCTCAGTCGCCAGACTTGAACCCGATTGAGCATGCATGGGATATGCTACAGAGAAGAGCTCTGCCGAATATGGAGGGTATCCAGTCGCAAGAAGACCTTTTTTTGTTGTTGCAACGAACATGGGCGGCCATTCCACAGCGTGATTTGGATGAACTCATTTTGAGTATGCCAAACCGATGTTCTTGTGTTGTTAGTGTTCGCGGTAGAAACACGGATTATTAATTGTTTAAGTTACCCAATAAAATTTTAAAGAAAACTGTTATTTCAGTCTTTTTTTCGAACTTTAATGTTAGTGGTTCAAATGTCAAAAATCCCTTTATTAGGAAAATGGCAAATTTCTTTATTAATGCAAAGGTGACTTGGTTTATCGTTACTGTGACAAACGAAAACACTTTATTTGATGAATCCTTAAAGAAATAAAAAAAAAAAAATCAATCAGGAGAAAAGTTATTGCAAAAATATATGTTGATCCCTAGACACTTTTGATGTGTGTATTACGTGCTATGTTATGTGCCGGTGATGGCATAAAAGAGATTCCATTTGAGCCAGTGATTTGAATATATCAATACATTTTCGTTACGAAAAATAAGCCAATTTAAATTTAAAATAAATTTACCTGTTATTGTAGACAAGAAAAGAGAATGAAATTTTTGTTGGTTGTGAGTTTTAGTAAAATCAGTTTCCGGCAAAAGAACAGGTGAAATTAGCATCAATTTTAGATTCAGTGCCACCCCAACCACAAGAAGAAAGTTGATTTAAACGAAACTTGAAGAATCTTAAACATTTATCGGTTGATTCGATTTTAATGATTCTTTTTTGTTGAATTGCGTACTTAAAGTCATCAATCATCGAAAATAATCTATTGAAATCGGTTTAATTTTTTATTTAAAAGTTTTTGTTAAGAGGTTAAAAGTACTCAATGTGATTTGATTATAACTTTGGCATGCTTTGTCCTTGTGGTACTAATGTTTTGCAATTATAAATTAATTTCAATTTCTTTGTTAGATATTTGGATATTACTACTACTGCAGTGTGGGTTTGGCACGGGATACACGGCATACCTTTCATTTTCGAATGTTTAAAAATAACAAATATAAATATCTACGATACGATATAAACAAAAAGTTTTGGGAATCCATCGATATAATAATAATAATATCTTGGGACAACTCACACAAAGCTATCTGATCCCAAACTAAGCAGAGCTTGTACTATGGAAACCAGACAACCGATAAACATACTTATATATTTCTAAATACATACATTTTATAGATAAATAACACCCAGACACAGAATAAACCATCTTGCTCATAACACAAAGTTTTATCCTGGGTGGGGATCGAACCCACGACCTGCAAGCAGACTGAAACGCCACAAAATCAGAATCATGGGTTCCTCAGCGATTGCAAACCTCTTCCAAACAAAAATTCCTCCGTCATCAAACATGAATAAAACAACTAGTGCGTTGCCGACCCCATTTCCTTCTTTATCGTGTCAAACATAATATACTTTATCACGTTCTCAAATCCTACCTTCTAATTAACCAATGTCGTCGTACATACGGACCATGAAACTTTTTATTACTTCGCGTGATAAGTGCCACTCATTTTCCTTGTTAGAAATATTGAGGCTAAACGAAATAGCTATTAGCATTTACCAAATT
This sequence comes from Herminia tarsipennalis, assembly GCA_945859575.2. Lineage (NCBI taxonomy): Eukaryota > Metazoa > Arthropoda > Insecta > Lepidoptera > Erebidae > Herminia > Herminia tarsipennalis. Next base: position 15,709,571 of record OX243835.2, read on the forward strand.
CGTCTATTGCCCCGACTTTAGAACCATTGTATGAATGAATGAGTACCTCATAACTAATTAACTGTAGTATGTTTTGTGGATTCATGTCGTTGAATGGTTTTGTGTGATGTAGTAGACCGGTAACGTTGAATTTTAATTATAATTACACACGCAATTTTTAATAGTAATAGTAGTATGACGATGTTGTTTCCTCAAACAGCTAACTTGAGACGGATAAATTGTTGGTAACGTTTATATCTGTTATTTGACTAAATACGAAGCATCCTCAGGACAGTTTGACACCTTCTGAACTCGTTGGCGCCAAATTGTGCTGAGGATGCCTCGTGTAGAGGCGAAACACCTTTCGAAGTTTTACTTCGTGGAAGAAGAATATTGTGAGTCAAGGGTCCGGAGGTGCCTATCACTCGACTTGGTGAGAGTATCTGTCACTAATTTTCTGTGTTGCAGGTCTTTGAGTGTTGTTTGTCAATCTTTATTTTGTTATATTAAGGGCATTTCCTCACTACTTCAATCGAGGTGATTCACAGTTCGAGGGTACCTACCCTTGATCTGAGATCACCACGATTGAAGTAGTTTTTTATTTAAGTTGTTTCAAAGGGATCCAATCACTCGGTGGAATCCCTCTCTCATAATCTACTTAAAATTAAAGCAGTTATTTCACTTACCTACATAATGCGTTATTTCATTTCAGGTACAAGTTTCATAAAAATCGATAGATACAGTATGATCTCAGTTTTATTGCGGTTTTTCCGTTTTAGTTTAGGGTAAGAATAATAGTACCGGCGAAGCCGTAACCCCAAATGTTTCCCCACAATTAAGATGATTTATTAATAACAAGTATTATAAAATACTCTAAATTGTGTTGAAAATCGCATCAACATAAATCTAAATTATGCTTTCAAGCAAATGAACGTAAAAACAACGTTTGCAGTTCCGCAAAAACTATTGGACAAAATGAAAACTTTAGCTTGTAATTACGCTCGGACGACCGTAAACTTAAAAGTTCCTGGACTTTTAAGCGTGCTCTGGGGAAATAAGAAAGATTGCTTGTTTACTTGCGACCGAAATGTTTGTAAACATCCAATGGAACGCAAACGGGAGCTGCGCCATTTTTCAAATGACAGTGAAATATAACACAGGTAGGCAGGCGGGTTTGATTAAAGGCGCCCGAAGTCGGTTAAATGTGTGGAAGAGCACTTACTAAAAGCGCTTACGAAAATAAAGGACGATGTTCTGCAAAATGATTATCTTATAGGCAAGTAGGTAACTACCATAATTATCTTGTAATAATTGCCAATTATATATTACAACAAATTGATAGTAGAGATTCAATACCTGTAATACAATTTACATTGAAATATTGCCAATTCTAATTGTAAATGACATTAAACAGATTTGAACACATAAATAAGCACAAATACGTGAGGAAGTTCAATTGAACAAATAAACTGAAAATATCAATGTTTTATTACCTTTGTCAAGCGTATAAAAGCTTAACAAAAAAATTATAATCAAATTATCCATTTAAACCGGTGATCATGCGGTATAAAACAATAAAATGATGTATGTAACTACCTAGCCAAAACTTTACTACGAGCGGGTTTATCCCTTGAAGTTTGTCGACCGACCTGATTAAACGTCACTTGTATATAAAAACAATTGAAAAAACCGCCTTCTGATTAAGAACATTATAATTTTGACGTAGCTTTAAGCTACTTTAAAGTGTCATAAAAATCTAAGTAGTACACATTACATTCAGCCTAGATCCTGAGTTATATACGACTTACTTTAGTGTAAAGATTGCAACAATTTATTTCACAGGCGTTTGGAAACGAGGACGATGTAGCGCTCCGTGTACGTATTTTGAATTAAAATACGTGGCTAGACAAAGACGACATTATTTCATTAATTCAAAATATGCATACAGGGATATATGCAACTAGTATCTGTTTTATATCGTACCTATTATGCGAAGATATGGTAAGATTTGTGCGACTAACAAAACTATCGATATTAATAATGTTAACTAAACATGTAACATACTACTATTAACATTTAATATACTTTTTATAATTAATAAACTTGATGTATCTTCTTATCAACGAAAATGAATGTGAACATTACGCCGTCGGATGAATCCCGTATTCGGAATACTATTTAACATTTTTAGGGTTCCGTAGCCAAAATGGCAAAGACGGAAACCTTATATGTTCGTTATGTCCGTCTGTCTGTCTGTCTGTCCGTATGTCACAGGCATTTTACTCAAACACTACTCAATGAATATTGATGCAATATGGTGAAAAGGTGTCTTGTGGTAGCCGCTACTTAGTTTGATAGATATATAAGAAAATTAAACATTTTTAGGGAGCACTCATACATGTTACAGAAGCTGAAAAAACTATTTCTAATTTCCAATTTTTTTTTATAGTTTTTAACCGTGTGACCAAAAAATATGAAAAAAATCACAAAAGTAGCGCTCATTAAGCACTTCAAACTTTAAAATTATTCGGACATGTTTGGATATACCGTTATTGAATTATTGCTGAAAAACTGCGTTTCTCATCAAAAGGGCGTAAGTGCCATGAACATACGCTCTTCTGCTGATGCAAGTATTTAAGGCTGCGGAACCCTACACTGAGCATGGTCTGACATGACTTTGCCCGGTTTTTAAGTTATTCATTAAAAGATAAACACACTTTATATTATTATACTTTTTAATACCTATTTCGTTTATTTTGCGTGCAAATATCCTGTGAAGTGAAAGTTCTTTAAAGCCCTTACTTAATATTCCTATTGGATCACATTATCAAAATGAGGACAGTAGGGTAATCAGCACCACGTCTAATACCTACTACTGATTTTGTACCCTCTACTTTGGCAGCCTCTTGGCATGTAAATGCTTCTTTGTCTTCGCTTCATTAAGCTGAATTGGATTCAGGAATGAATTTCACGCTATCCTTGATAATGGATTGTATAGGCTGATAGGGAAATAAACATTTGGGAACCTTTTAGTTATTATTTGTATTTTCTGAACTAGATTATAATTACGTAGGCAATCTCTGTGGATTAACAAAAAAGTAAAACTTTTACTGATTTAATTCCGTTCCATAAATAAAGTATTATATGGAACTTCTAGTCCAAATATTCGCAAGTTTTTCGTGATATTCTATTCAAGTACCTAATAGACACAGGGGTTTATAAATGTAAGCTTTGAGTTATGATTGTTAGTCATCGTGTGAGCGAAAACTTTGTTAATGTTTAAACTCTATTGACAATTCTTATCGAATAAAAGAGTAGTAATGAGTAATAGACAAAAAAACAGAAAGTTATGAAGTTATTTCATGTTTTTTAAATGTTGAACTTGTACTTGAAGCTACGTAGTTGTAATTATGTCAGGGTTAAAATTTATTTACTTGTGTTGAAACAATCTTATCCATACTTTACATCTGATAAAATGTTTTGATAGTTGTATTTGCTATCCATGAGATAAATTAGAAGAACCTTCTTTTAAAGGAGATACAATTAGGAAGTAACAGAATATTATAAACTCAATACCTATTACATTTTATATTATTGTTCTTTTAAGCTGTTAGAGAATTGGACGTCTTCAAGTGTTTACATATGGTCCGACGTGGTTTGAACTAACTAAAAGATACCCCTAATCTCGAGGGACTACCTACTACTTTACTAAAGGATCTCTTTTAAAAAGGTATAGATGAAAAATATATTAGCGTTCCTACATTGGTCATCAAACAATAAAGACAGGAACTATTCAAGCATTTGATTGATTGATTCAATCATACAATACTAAGTCCTTGTGCCATTGTTTTTCAAAATTAGAAAGCATCTGACTCTAGTTTCTTTGATTGCAGGTAAAATGGCGATGTCAACAATATTCCTAGCCTTGGCATTGTGTGGGGGTATAGAAGGTCTGCAACAGGCGTTCCGAGACACTCCATCCTTGTTAACGCTGACTGGACCAGGAGCTCAGTATGCTAGAGTTGTATCGTTTGCGGCACCGACTGAAAGAGCCTCTGTCGAAGGATATGGGTAAGATAGCTTTATTTAAAAAAAAATGCCCTCGTGCGCATCGAACTCGCGTACCGAAGTTTTCGTACAAGATTGTATTATGTATGTTAATAGTTCGGTTCGGTTCCATTGCGGATTCTATCTCTCCAATGACTTTGAATTTTGAAAGACTTATGTTCAGACCATAAATTTCTTAGACGATTTCCTGTAATCTTTACTATTTTTTGGCTCTGCAGTTTTGGAGGGAATGGTCCATTTTCGTCATAATCTTACATAATTTTTAAACTGTTTTTAAAATATATATATATATATATATATATATATATATATATATATATATTGAGACCTTGCAATATACAGAATGTTACAAAATTTTCCATGAAATAGAAAATATTTCATTTTATAACCTTCATCAGGTCAAAATCTCATGTTTGTGGTTGAACTACTTCGTAAAGACTTGTCCGATTTTATTTTTGTATATTTTTGGTAGGTGTGAGAATAGGTCGCAAAGTTTTTTATAAATTGCGCTTCAGTATTTTTGTATGAATTACAAAAACGGGGAAGATTGACGCAAATGAAGTTGCGTGAAATATTATTTTAACAGAAGGTAATAACATCGGTAAGGTAATGACGGTAACAATAACCAGTAAAATTAATATTTTCTTTTTCAGTGGAATTTTTTAACAATTTACCATAAATTCATTATCAAATTTCAACTTATTCGGTCATTCCGAACAAATTGGATGTAATAGACGAACAGAAATAGGTACAGAAACGAGTTAATGCTTAAATTTTTTTTCATTCGGATGTACGAAACCCTAAAACCTTATTTACTAATCTTCTTTACTGAGGTTAAATATTAGAACCAAATTCATTATTTTCCTATAAAATTATCGTCAAAGTGAGCGTAAACATATGTGGACAGTGGTGTTTTGTAAGCCGACCTATTTTAATGGCAGGTAATAATTAAAAATCTGTAGATAATTTTAGGTGCAGGGGACGCAAGTATGTAGATATTCGTTAAGCCATTGCACAAAACTGTAGTTTTTGCTAAAACAAATAAGCTTGATTCATATTATCACTTTAAACCTGATATTTTAAAGTAATATGAATATCGCATAATGTACAGTTTATACGAAACATGAGTCTGTAATTTTAATTTTACACAATTGTAGCAATTTTCATCATTAATTGCCATGTTTTCGCGTACTGCTCTTAAATAATCATATTTTAACAATGCTACATTTAAATCATGTTTCGTATATTCATGAGTTTGCATGCCTATATTTACACATACTGTAGAATACACACCACTAGAAATTAATATTAGAAGAGTAGTTCGTTCATAGTAATAATTTTCACTTAAATGTTGGCGAGAGGTAATTGTAAGTGCACGATCGCTAATGTAATTTGTGTTGCATGTACATATTTGAATGCACCGATTCTGTCAACAGCTCTTCGTATTATGATGATATTCAAGATGGAACATCGCAGGTAGAGGCAACTGCCACCGCATCGGCGAAAAGGTTATTTGTTCTTTGTGTGTAACTAACATCACAATCATATGTTTTGTTAACGCACTATCATTCTTCATTAAAATAAACAAAATTTTCTACTCGTCCAATAACAAGATAAAAATTCATTCATTGATTGTTTTTTTTTACAACAGTAGGTTTCGTGTAGGTTAATTTCAATTGTATATTGATAAAAAATAAAAAGTATTCACTTTTTATTTTTTATCATATTTAAAATAATTTAATTAATTGACATGATATGTTTATTCAAACTTGGATTTATGTGTGATGGTGTATTTTATTGACTCTTCATCTGACATTTTATTGCCTGTTTCATTTACGTACTTTAAATGTATATTATTTCTTCGATTATTACTGTCTCCTTTATCCCTTGCAAACATACTTAACTTACCATGAATTTGTCACCCTATATTAGTCCTATTTCGTATCTCACTCAGTATGCGGAAAAAAACATGTTGCGAATATTTTTAGCAACCCCATTGTTAGACTATTTCTCATAAATATTTAATATGTATAAATACTTTTCGAGAAATGTATTTTTAGGAAAAGATTCAGAATTAAATTCAAAGTAATGTGAAAGTTCGCATTTATGATTTGGCGAAGTTGCCAAACTCGGCACGATTTTTCATTTTGTCCTACTTCAAATAAATAGATATTTATGTCTAGCGTCTTGTTGAAACATTTAGTTCAGTGTGAAGTATTGTCAGGACGTTAATCTTTTGTACGATACTTTTTGTGAAAAAGTAAAAATAAGACAGTTTTATTATTTCTGTCATTTACTAATATTCACCTTTACGGACAGAAACAGGTTATGAAAAATAGGCTAGGTCAAAATTATATTCGAACAAATCTGCCAGCGCATGGATGGTCTTGTTCGTAACATCCTTCATAAAACTGAGTATCGATATCATTTATTTTCTTTTTTTAAAGGATTTAAAAAAGTGTCAGTGGTCCCGCATTGTAGGCGCTATGTTACGGGTAAATTTACAAAAATGCAATTAACAAAGTACACAAAGACTGGGGATCAAGGATCTCACCAAATCTTGTCCGGTGCGGGGATGAACCCAGAACAGCTTGCACAGCATGTCGCATGCACTTCCATAACCATCGAGGCAGGAGGCAATCTAATTATATAGTAGTAATAATTGTAGTTAATCACCCACGCATGCAATTGGTGGATCTTGCATTGATCTCATTTAAGATATTGTCATTCTCTGAAAAAAAATTGTAAATAGTTTCACCAAAGCACTAAGATAAACGTAGTCACACTACATCTCAATGTATAAACATTTTTTTTAAATAAGTACAATCCATTGTTAGTTTCTAAGATATTTTTACGTCTTGGTTTGCGACTATTGTTACAGGGATGCAGTGTGACAGAATTTAATTTAGTTCAAACCAGCATGTCGACAATGGTTTTATACAAGATATGTATGTGAATGTTATATTTAAGAATTTTGATTGGAGATATTGGTAATTGGAGATATTTGTGCTTAAGCTGCTTTTAAACATAGTTTGCCTTGTAGTTTGTAGGTAGGTTGCCCTTATGTAATAAGTACTTATATTTAAATGTGTTTTATACGTTATTATTTTGTATTAATGTATGTTTACTTATTCCTATTTTCGTTTTGTTTTTGTGTTCATAATCATTTTCATTATTCAAACTATTGAAATATTTAAGTGACCAATGTATTGGGACTATTTATTAAGCTGTAGGCATATTTCTTAAAGTACAATCTTGTAGCTAATTGATGATTTACATTAAAGAAAAGACAAACCTCTACCTGATCTCTACCTTTTATTCTCTGTGAAATGATTTGGCATTTTTGGTCCTAACAGTTTTTTAAACATATCTCAGTATATTGATCACGAGTATTCTATTTTCGTTATTAAGCCAATCTGTTTGTACAGTTTCTTTGTGCCGCCACCTCCACCACTTGCTGCGACCGATCCAGCCACTCAGACGTGTGCTTTCGCACCGAGGTTCTGCCCCAATTCTCGGTACAGATCACTTGACGGCTCCTGCAATAATCGTCAGAAACCAACCTGGGGAATGCCGCAGACTCCCTATGGACGCTTAACACCATACAAATATGGCGACGGTAAGTACTTTTATAATGCAAAACAAAAATATATTGGAGTTTTCTACAGTTTTAAACCACAACAGGTATTAGGATAATTCGATATTAAACGGAGGTATACTTCATCAACAAGTAACTATATCGTCCGTTATTTGAATATACCATTCAAATGTCGGATGCAGATCGAAATAGGAAGTAGACTGACCCAGTTTACTGTGGGTTTGACGACTAGTCTCGCTTGATTAATGTCACTTACTACGGAACTGTCGGTACTTCAACACGCAACAACAGTATTTATCATTCTATTGGACCACAGTAGGTATTTACTAAATATCAAGCCTTCGTCTCACAACGTCGACAAAACTTCTCTTAAAATTGAAGCAAACTACCGCGTCATGTTAAAGCAATTAAAGGTATTAAAATTCCAAAACATTTTGTGTTAAAATTGCTCCGTTGGAAACAAGAACATCTCAAAGCAAGTTGGGAATTTGAAGAACAAAATTGGTATAGGGAGTTTCAATCTAGCTAGCGAGTTCATAAATACAGACAACAATATTAAGAGATCGTGAACATTTATTATTAAGAAATCCGCGGCCAAACACGAATGCTCTTGTAACAAGATTTATATAAAACTTGAGTAGGCTATATTTTGCTTATGTAAGTCCATCCACGACAATATAGATAGATTATTACAAGTCGTCCCCCTTTTTAATAATAATATTTTTAGCACTAGACAAAATTCATAACCTAACGAAAGTTTTTCGTTTCTATGAGTTTTTTTTTTACCTATACGTATGTGCATATACGTAATCTCGTTTCGTCACGTGTTGCGATTACTTGCGATCGGTGACGGATTTTTAGCGCTTAAAGTGTTTACTAGAAGAGGAACTACTAACAAGCTTGGGGTCCAAAGTTTTTAAATTACTTTTCGCGATATTATTTTTCATTTATTTAAATCCTAATGTAGACGCTAGAAGTGAACTTCTAGAACATAATGCCAAGTTGAGTCGGTTGATGAACCTGGTAGAAATGGATTATGAGATGATAAGATCTGTATTTGTAGAGATAGCGAAGAAGCGATGAATGAGAATTGGTGGAGCCTAATTGAGCGTGGTGATGACTCATCAAGTTCAAGCATATATGCAGAAGATGATTAGTAATGTGTTCTCAAGTAAAAAACAAAAAAAAAATGGTACACTGAGAATGTTCTAAGCAACCAGTATTTTGCGACAAATATTTTTTTATTTATGATATGCTTGTAATTTTTTTTTGTATTTCTTTGATCTCGGAAAAAGTTCCACTTTTATTTAAGTTTAGGGCATACTTATTTTTTTTTTTTTTTTTATAATTTGACACATACTAATTGTCATTTTAAGTGCATAGTGCACACTTAAATGATGGAAAACGGAAGATTGTAATAAAATATGTTAAAATATATATTATTTATTCTAAGCAAAGACTATTATATTAAATCATAACGATTTTAACCATAAACTGTGAGAAAAATACGTGGTATTCGCATTTTTTCTTTGTACGTCACATATAATATCGATACCAGCTAGGGCTGAAGTAAATTCCAGACCCGAGTAACGTTTATGGGGATGAAAGGTAATTTTCTAGTTGATTTTAATTTCTAAAGGCATTTATGGCGTAGGTATTCATTGAAGGCTTTTATATTTCAGTCAATTACCTCTTTTTATAAATTCCTTCTCTTTATTAGAGTTATTCCAAACAGCGTTCCGTTTAAAAGAAAGTATCGAGAGTACCTCCACACTTAGACATCATTTCTGGACATTGAATCTCGGGCCACCTGCGCAAGATAGTGGTCTGTAATTTCGTGTCCGTGAACGATGACTACTGCTCCGCAGGTACTCACATTTGGTATTACTTGATAGTTTTACACCAAAACAAATAGGTATTAATAAACGTATGGACCGCAAAACTCACAACTCGTAGACTCGCATCGAGCTGGCTTGATGAAGTCAAATAAATGTAAATAGGTATGAATGTAGATATTTATATTTCTTTGGTAGGCCTCAGAACCAATGGCTTGATGGATCTTAGCTTGAGAGGTATCGTTAGATTCGTCTCAGTTGTGAGAATGACACTAGTGTCATTCTCACAACAACATTCTGACAAATAAAACTGGTAGTTATGAAATGTTGACCACTCAAAATACATATTATAAAGTATATATTTTTTCATATTATCTAGCTGGTATTTAAAGTTGCTTGTTAATATAGTTTCTTGACATAGTGCAAACATGAAAGTAGTGTGCTCAGAATCAGTATCGCAATCCAAAGGGGTAGTTTTTTAACCATGTTATATTTTTCAATTAATTAATTATTTAATCATTAATTAATTATTTAATCATTCTAACAGTCAGTTCACAATGTTATGTAAAATGTAATCATCACTTATCTTTCAATAATAACCATGGATAATGTACTACCAGACGCAATGAGCACGATAGCGCGAAGAACACAAAACAACTTGAATGGCTTATAACGATGTAAGTTTTCAATATTTACATCTTCTTCTTGAAGTGAAAACTTCTTTAGCGGCGTTGGGCACTTTTTTGGTATGGGTAAAAATTGTTAAATTCGCGTCAGGATCACGTGACCCTGTTCGAAAATTCTTAAATTACGTGACCCTGATTGAAAATTCGTAAGACGTAGGGAGAGCAATGAAAAACTGTTACAATACCATTAGAATACGAAGGTAAATTTCCCCATCATTTACAATGTTATTAAAGCTTAGGTGGGAAATCGGGAGGTCTGAAGCCAGAAGACCCCAGTTCGAGTCCGAGTAACGATCATTTATTCTTTCATATTTTTATTATTTTCTCAGTAAGATCGAAAAATATTATTCAAATTTCATTAGTAGGTATGTAATTTTTTCTGAGACAAACTTTTTAATTGTCATTGTAATTTTTTTAAGGTCATGTTTGTGTACGACAGCGTACTATATGAATATTGTATTTAACCACATAAATGATAGTACTTTTATACTGATAAAAAAATATTCCAGTTTTAACCTCTCCCAGAGTGCAGCCTGTTTTTTTAATATGATTACTTGAAGTAAAAATCTCGTTTTGGTGTCTGAGCTTTGCACTATATATTTTTTTTTTTTTTTTTTTTTATGGCCGTAAAAAATGCCTAACGCACACCTCCAGCACCCGGGGCAGACGCTGGAGGTAGTGTGGGACCTGCCCCCACTAAAAAATCGGCCGTGTACCAACTCGCCGCCTTCACACGGAAAGGCCGCCGGAATTGACTATTTCTTCGGCGGACCCACCCAGCGGCATAGCCCCATCGGGCATTCCTGCTCCTGCGGCGTCCTGGGTACACACAGAACGCCGCCATCGAGAAAGGCCGCAAGCGTGGGAAACTTCCCCGTCCATCACGCCCACAGCCCCACCAAGCGACGTCACGCGCAACTGCGCCTCGACGTCGCCCGGTTCGCCGGCGACGGGGCAGACTATCCCCGCCGCCTCCTCCCACGAGGTGAAGTCCTCGCAGGAGGGTGCGACCGCGTCCTAGACCCCCCACCGCGCACCACATCCGGTACCCCTATCACTGACGGAAGGGGCGAGGAGCGAGCACGGCTAAGGGAGTCCGTTAGGTGGAGAGTGGAGAGGCATGGGATGGCACCTCGTCCCCACCCTCCTCCATCCGCACCGGAGCCTGGGTGCAGGGATCGGCCGCAGCTCGGCCCGTCCCCAGGGGCGGCTTGTGCGCCTTGGGAGGCTTGCAGCCTGCCCTTCCCATCATGTGGTTGGCGGGCAGGTTGCCCGCCGCGCACACGGGGCAGTGGGGAGCGGCGGAACACCCCGCTGCCGTATGCCCTGGTTGACCGCAGCGGAAACAAAGTCCGCTGCAGTCAAAGCCGCTGGTGCATTGAGGGCGCAAGTGCCCTGCGCCCATGCACCGGAAGCACCTCGCGGGCCTCGCCTCGAGGATGGTAATCCTCGCTGCAGAGACACCCACGAGGAGCCGGTCCGCCTCTCCCAAAGCTTTGGCCGCGGCGACGGGGCAACGCGCCCACGCCGCACCAACTCCGCCGGGGCCGGGGCGGATCGCGCCGACCTTCACGGTTCCGGGAGAGCACTGAGCTTTCTGCTCTATTGCCTCTCGGACCTCCTCGGACGTCACGGAGTCGTCCAGGCCGGAGACGCGCAACTCCGCGCACTTCATCGGCCTAACGGCTCTTACGCCTTCTTCGCCTCCCGCGAGACGCCTGAGCGTTTCCGCCACCAGGTCGGCCTTCTTTGTACCCTCCGCCCCTGGAACTTCAAGGAGTCTAGCCCCGGTCTGCGAGCGGCGGAACCTAACCTCTACGCCCCCCGCAGCTAAGAGAGCGGCCTTCGCGTTACTAAAGAGGCTGGCGTAAGTAACGCCTCTGCTCTCCGCCTCCGGCGACACCGTCACAAGGACAGCTGCCGTTTTCGGCGTAGACAGCTTTGGCTTCTTCCTGCCTCTTTTCACCGGAGCGGCCTCCCGCGAAGAGGAGGCGGCAGCGACCTCCTGCACAGAGGAGGTGGCAGCGGCTCTCTGTTTCTTCCGGCGCCGCGATTTCCTGCTCCCCGCCGTTTGCCATTCCTCACAAGAGGGGGCAGTGGCGGGAGCGGACGCAGGCGCTGGGCGATGGACAGTCGGCTCTGAGGCAGCCGCTGCTGCAAGAGCTACGGCGCGTCCCCCTGCACGTGGAGTGGGCGCCTTAGGTACCACCGAGGGCACTTGAGGGGGCTTCGGTCTGGACGCCGCGAGTGGTGGCCGACAACTCGGCTCCGGGGGCAGGCGCGCCTTAATGCCCTCTAGGCGCGCGTCAATCAGGCCCCCGAATAGGAGTGAGAGCTGCCTCATCTGTGCCTCCGTAAAGGAATCATCAGGGGTCCGCTCTCCTCTATGAGCCGGGACAAAAGCGGGCGGCACAGCGCTGACTGAGGCCGGGGCAGAACCGGCTCTAATCGTCCCAAAATCAGCCCGCAATTGGGCTATCTCAGTGCGGAGTGCCTTCAGCTCTACCTCCATGCGGGTGTTGTTCTCGAACAACGCCGCCACTACTTCTGTCAGCACAGAGGCGGACTCTCTCAGTCCCTTGGCGAAGGTGCCTTTGAGGTTTCTACTCTTATAGGCCACCTCCGTGATGACCGCTATTGAAGCGGTTGCCGAGTTTTTGAGCTCCTCCGCGGTTTTCAGTGTATTAGCCCCTCCCGTAGATTGGAGTCCACCTAACAGCTCTTGGACCTGGTCCTCAGCCACCAGTTCCCTTTCTGTACGGCCTCGATTATAGGCCTCCCGCCTAGAGAAAACGCTGGATGTTGTAGCGACCGCCGTCACATTGGAAGCCGTCTTTGCAGGGGGTGTCTGTGGCCGAACAAACCTAGCCACAGATCCCCCTCTTTGGGAGGAGTGAACTTTCCTAGGGACATTAAGGTCAACCTCAGGAAGGTTCTCACCGTCTCCAGAAGAGGCTCCACGCTTCTGCTGTCGAGCGCGGCACTCATCCACCAACTGGTCCATATCGCTAACCGCTGAGCTTAGCGAGGATTCTGAGCCAAACCGGTCAGAGCGCAACAGACTGTCCAGTGACGCTGAGGTCACTGAGGTTCTGGAACCGCTTAAACGTCCGATGACTTCTCGGGACAAATTGCCCCCACTCCTTGTTGCGTCCACTTCTACTGTCTCTACCTCCCGATTTCCTTCCACGAGCCTTGGGCTCCTCCTCCTATTAAAAATGTTTTTAAGTTTATTATCATCCATTCTGTTCCCACGAGTATGGGGGAAATAAAGGTCCACCCGGACAGTGCCCCCTGTACCCGGGTAAGCGTAAATTTGTATCCCAACTGGGGGGTCCGCAGGTGCCCCAGCTGGGGGTAGCGCTTGGAACCGAACATCCCATCGGCCATGCATCCTCTGGTCACGCTCCGCAACACAGGATTCGGGGATTTTTTATAGAGGTTGTCATCCTCGCGGCCCAGGCGACCAAGCCAAGACCCTCGCCCCGGTCAGAGCCGTAAGACATGTCTACGACACTCCTACTAGGGATTACGAGTTTCCGACGGTGGCAGAAAGAAGATCTCCCCGCCCGCTCGACGGCAGTGTAAGTGCACGTCAAGCCCGTCCTCTGGGCAGCCCAGGAATGGGCCACCCCCTACTCTGCCAGAACATTAGCCGTGTGACGGTAGTTTCGCGAAACGCCGCGAATCCACCGGCACACGTTGCCCAGGGTGCACCACGAGGAGGTTTTCCGGCACACAGCACCCCATACCAAAATTAACCTTGTTTATGATTATTCAGCTTTGCTGCATATAAACAGAGCGATTTGGGAGATTTATGTGATATGAAAATTATCTTCCTAAACTCTGACATTTCCTTCGCTCGCCATTATATTTACTCCTTATCATGATTGTGTCACCGCTCAAGATTATCATACATTACAAAGCGATCTGCAACAGTCATATGGACATACGACAGAGGCGAAGGTATAGAAAAATATATTAGGCTAGACACGAGTTTTAAGTAGCTAAAGTTCAAAGAAAAGCTGAAATGAATTGTGCTCTGAGGATCCTCCGCCATTATAACCAATTTCATTGGTTGCTACTTGTGTTATTTATACATATATAATCACATGTCCTGATTGACTGATTCGTCAGCGCAGAGCCTAAACCACTAGGGCAACAAACCTAAAATTTTGGCAGTTGATGCCTTTTATGTTTTAGGCATCCACTAAGAAAGGTTTTTCAGATATTCGTCCCCTAAGGGGTTAAAATAGGGTTTGCAAGTTTGTATGAAATTAATTTAAAAGTTAGATCGGTGAAATTATTTAGCTTTTTTTATTTAAATAAAGAACACACGTGTAAATAAACACCACGTGTGTTTAATTCAGCGTTTTTGAAAATCAACCCCTAAGGAGGTCAAATAGGGATTGCAAGTTTGTATGAAATTTCGTCACTTTTAAAGTAAGATCGGTGAAATTTTGTATTTAACTTTATCGTTTAAAATAAAGAAACAAATGTTTTGCGTTTTTGGAAAATCATCCTACAAGGGGGTAAAACAGGGGTTGCAAGTTAGTATGAAACTCTGTCAGTATTGAAGTTAGTTTTGCTTTATTAGAAAATCAACCCCCAAAGGGATAAATTTGGAGTTGCAAATTTTGGGAAACTCCATTCCAAGATTTTATAATACACCGTCAGTATTATGTTATGTCTGTAAAATTTCGTATTTAGATTTTTGGTTTCAAATAGAGAAACACGTGTTTCAGGGTTTTTGGGTAATCAACCCTTAAGGGAGTAAAATAGGGGTTGGGAGTTTGTATGAAACTTCTTCAGTTTGAAGTAAGATCTGCCAAAAGTGTTTGCTTTTGTTGAAAATTTATTTTTGGTTGTAAATAAAGAAACATGTATTTATGCGGTTTGATTGAAAGCGAAAATCAACCCTTAATGGAATAAAGTCACCCAAGCGGGCGAATCTGCTTGCGATAGCTAGTCCTTCTATATTTAGCATCCATTGACGCCTTAATGCCTTAGTTACTATGGCAATACCCGCAAAAATATCTCTTACAATATATTTTAGTAGGTATTTATAGATATTTTTAAAATACAAATCACGTAGCTGACATGTATATTGGGGTTAAACATACTTGAGTAGGATCGAGATTTTTATTTCAGTATAAACACAACATTTGTAGAATCGTAACTACGTCACGTTCTTGAACTAGATCTCAACAATGGCCTTCCGTGCAGACTTAGGTACCTTACAAATCCTATATGAGTTTATGTGGGTCCGTAACTGAAAAGCTTAAAACTCAACACGTATTTCCTTTGCTTGGAAGTCACTGTAACATACAATGTCGATGAAGAGAATTGATTTTTGTAATTTTAATTTTGTAAAGGAATTTTGTCACTGACTTAGTTTGATGATAAAACCTGAACGGAAGTATATATTGACATGCAATTGCAATGTTGTATGCACCCAAAATGCATTTCCTACAAATACAAGTTGCCAGCAATTAAATCCTTAAAAAATACTTATAAATGCTAAAGTAAAAAGGTACAACTTTAGTTATTTATGATTACTATATTATGACTAATTTTATATTTATATATTTTTGGCTGTATACCAAACATACAATGTGTAATGTATAAATGTATAACTAGATAAATACACAATATATAACTAGAGTCTAATAAACAGAAAAAAAATATTTTGACGTGATAAATCGATGACCGGGTACGCACGAAAAAGTGTCACGTAACAACGGTCACGTTATTGATTTGTTGTCCTAAGCAACAGCAAATTTCGATTGCAGCGATATGCGGTAAAATTGGAATTAACGTTATTGGGCTAAGCAACGCGAATGGCAATATATTATCGTCCGTAACCCGACACACTAACGCAAAAAATGTATACATTTGAAATAAGATTGACGAAACGTCACGACTGCTGCTGATTTGGTAGACAATATCCAACCGTCGCATGTGCGGAAAAGTTAGCATCTCGATTCCACGTTAATATAGCTCGGTTTTAACGCCACATTGGACCGCACGAGTTGTAATTTAATACGAGAAATCATAATTTATCGATTACGGCAAATACGATTTAAGCATGGTCGCGCCTACCCGTGGAGTCTCGTGATTCATGTGATTTATTTACAGCTCTTGCCTATCCAAAATATATCTAATACTAATCCAATTAAGTACATTTGAGTATATCTTTCTATTTGACTTTGATTTGACTTCTCTAATATGCCTAGGCTGACTTCTTTAATATGCCTAGGCTGACTTCTTTAATATGCCTAGGCTGACTTCTCTAATATACCTAGGCTGACTTCTCTAATATGCCTAGGCTGACTTCTTTAATATGCCTAGGCTGACTTCTCTAATATGCCTAGGCTGACTTCTCTAATATGCCTAGGCTGACTGCTTTAATATGCCTAGGCTGACTTCTTTAACATGCCTAGGCTGACTTCTCTAATTATCTCTATTATGTTTTTGTTTTGCTGAAGCTATTAAAAGTTCCATATTTTCAGGTATAAGCTCAATGCCGCGGGCTGCCAGTGGCCGTCAACTCCCCAATGCTAGAGAGCTAAGTTTTCGGCTGTTCGTGGACAAACACCTCATCGATCCCTTTTTCAGCTTGATTACTCAACAATGGGGACAAATTGTTACTCACGATATGTCACTCGCTGCAAGTCGTCCATCTAGTAAGTACTCAGCCATTATCAATAAAGTTTAATACAGTATGTATATTTAATCCCTGTCCGACCCGTAAATGTGTTGTTAGGTATCATGTTTTTATTCGATGTGTCATGTTTTTTAAAAATAATGACGAAAAAAAATAACTTATTTTTTTTTCATGATAGAAGTCATATAAAAAAACATTACAAACATTTAATATTCAATAAAAAAAACATTTTAATAGATTCCTACATACCACTTTCATGTCGGACAGGGATTTATTAACACCTTGTTTAAATTTAGGCCTATATAACGCCTGGATATGGCATGAAAATAATAGTTTAAATTAATTTACCAAAAACGGCTATGTAAACAATGAAGTGTCAATCAAACTACTAACTACAATAAATTGTTTTAACATAAAGGTTGCTAATGAAAGCATTTATAGTTAAATACGTAAGATTTTCATAACTAAGTACATAGCCTTAAACTCAAATTAATCCTTTGTATAAATATGTGTTGTTCAATTGTGATTTATTTTAATTTTACAAAGGGTATAAACGGGACCCTATTACTAAGACTTCGCTGTCCGTCGCGTCTGTCTATCACCAGGCTGTATCTCATGAACCGTGACAGTTAGACAGTTAAAATGTTCACAGAAGATGTATTTCTATT
Organism: Herminia tarsipennalis; assembly: GCA_945859575.2. NCBI lineage: Eukaryota > Metazoa > Arthropoda > Insecta > Lepidoptera > Erebidae > Herminia > Herminia tarsipennalis. Next base: position 15,727,072 of record OX243835.2, read on the forward strand.
GTCGCTATAATAACAAATCGGTTGTCTGTAAAGTCGGTTTACTGACGATAGTTGAACGTGACAACGTCATAAGAAAATACTGATGGAATGGTTTCCTGCCGAACGCGGAGGCCGATTGTGCCTCTTTGTCGCTCGTTCCGCGCTCTCGCTTGCACTTAAATGGAACGCCTCAGAGCGAGGGAACGCCTCAGAGCGAGGTAACGCCTCATGAGTCATGTTTTTTGGTGCGTTCAGCCGGCTCCATCGAATTATAAGACGTTGTCACGTCAAAAACAGAAGAAAATAAATATTTAAGTGGGCTCCCATACAACAAACGCAATTTTGTGCTCATGAACCGTGAACGAAACAGTTGAAATTTTCACACTTTAAAAAAAAGGTGTCACAGCCATGGTTGTTTATTCAATGTCGGCGGTAGCCTAATTGGCTAGGGCATCGGTCTCGCAATCGTGAGGTCGCGGGTTCGAATCCTACCCATTATACTACCGACGTGAACCTACTCCTAACACAAGCCTTTGAGCTTAGCTGGAGGGGTTAACAAGATTGCTAGTAATGTGGGACTCAATCCCACATTGCTAGTTATATTTAAAAAAAAAATGTTTTCTTATGACCTTGTCACTTAAAATTATCATCCGTAAACCGACTTTACAGACAACCATTTTTTTACTGTATTTTGCTCGCCATTGTAATATAGTGTCTAATGTTGTATAAATAATGGTACGGAACCCTTCGTGTACGAGTTCGACTCGCACTTGGCCAGTGTTTTATTAGTCTTGCAAAACGCAGCGTTTACCATGATTTATAGGCGGCCGGCTTGTGTTGATAGACATGGGTTAATAAAAACTTTATCTATTGTAGTCAACACACTGGCTCGTTATATCCGGATTCCGGCTTGAAAATATTTACCGGAAAAATATGAGAAACATTTCTTTGTCTATTGGCTCGTCTGAAGCAGATAAGAGATATTTCCGCTTTTACGAACTAGCCGTATTATGGTCCGCGTACAAGCACGTATTTGTACGCGTGTACAAATACGCGTACTCGCACACACATCTTGTATTACGTGACTGATCTAGTGAACTTTTTGCAACCTAAAGTTTTTGTACCTTCGTTATTCCCATACAGTTTGGAATTTTTCATTTTGCGGTTGTTTCTTGTGGTTTTCCCATTTTTCTTTGTTTTTAAATTACCGGCAAACAACCCAAAAAAATAAATTATTATTATTATTTTTTTAAAGATAACTAGCAATGTGGGATTGGGGTCCCACATTACTAGCAATCCTGTTAACCCCTCCAGCTAAGCTCAATGGCTTGTGTTAGGAGTGGGTTCACGTCGGTAGTATAATGGGTAGGATTCGAACCCGCGATCTCACGATTGCGAGACCGATGCCTTATCCATTTAAAATGGTGTCGGCTTTTTTGCCTTTATACGCAAATAAATGTTGTTACTGATACTAGATATAAAGGTACCATTTGAAGCATCTAAGGAAAAACTTTAATTTAGCAGGTGGAGCTGCATGCTGCAGTAACAACGGTCAACTGCAGTCCGGTGTGACTACAAACCCGGCCTGTGCACCCATATTATTGCCTCCAAATGATCCTATTCATGCAAATGAAGGGGCTCAGTGCCAGAACTTTTTAAGGAGCGGAACAACCACAGACTTTGGATGTACTCCCCCCAACGTACCTGCTGCGCCGGTAAGAAACAGACTTATAACCAGAGTCCTTATTCACGATCTTTATTCCGTGTCCGTGAGTTGCCCGTGCGAACTGGTGCATGTGAAATGTGCTCAAATATGTCCGATTTTGACAGTTCGCACGGGCTTGGAAAAACAGCGTAGGGTATATGAAGAGAAAATCTTATTATTTGTGTCAAATAAATTATGTAGGGCAATAAGTTTGATAATGAAAATTAGCAGCAAATATTAAAAAACGAAACCTGTGGATGATGTTTTTGCTACTATTAATGCTAACTCAACACAAATACGACAGAACTCCTGGACTTACTAGAGAGAAAGGGGAGGGAGGGTGCTTTGGAAAACTGGTGTTGGTAGTTAAAACCCTGTTATTAAAAAAATATATGAATGGGTAAAGGTGTGCTTGGAGTCTTGAATTTACTATCTTCATATTATTGCGTATTAAAGGTATATTGAGAAATATATATTACTAGCTGTCCCGCGCAACTTCGTATGCGTCAATTTCCCCCGTTCTTGCAACATTTTTCATTGCTGCTCCGCTCCTATTGGTCGTAGCGTTATGTTATACAGCCTATAGCTTTCCTCGATAACTGGGCTAACCAACAGTTTTTTAATTCGTACCAGTAGTTCCCGAGATTACCACCTTCAAACAAACAAACAAACTCTTCTGCTTTATAATATTGGTTTAAATAGGTATTGTAATACATGTTTCTTGTCTACAGCTAACAACAGTGACTGCGTATTTGGATCTTTCATTAGTGTACGGTAATAGTGCCAGTCAAATTGCGCCACTGAGAGCTCGATCGGGAGGCAGGATGTTGACGCTGGTCAGAAACGGTCAAGAGTGGCCCCCACAAGACCCCAACGTAACCACCGCTTGTAGACCCGCTCGGTCACGCTTCGAACCGTGTTATTTAACTGGTAAGTACCTTGATAGATTAGGTCATTGGTATTATATTTTGCAGACCAGAAGTATGGCATAGGTATTGTATTGATCTTTTACTGGTGATGAGGTGAGGAAGACGAGAAGTCAAAAAATATATTTTGGTATTTTTCATTATAACAAGAACTATAACTACTTACTAATAATCGATTAGCGCGATGTAAAAGAGATAGAAAACACTTCAAAGTAAATATGTGTCGGTATGCAACGCCTAAATTATCTGTTACTACATGTTGCCCACCACCGTAAATGTTAATTGTTGCGATAAAAATACTTATGAAGAAGATATCCCTCCAAAGCTTTAAACCACTTCCGTACAAAAGTTCATAACAATGAACTTTGTACTTTCGAAGATCAACAAGTTCAAACCAAATCTTAATCATTTCTCTAGAACTAAAACCTGAAGAGAAATTTTCTAGAGAAATGATGCACCAAAATGTTACGTTAATGTTGAAGTCATAAAACTTTATACATACCACAGTTACGAGCTTTATTAAAGTGTTATTCCGTCGTGGCCATAGCGAATAATAGCTAAGGTAAATATAAATTCTAACAGAAATCCCTTTATGGCAGGAATATTCGGTTTTCGGATCTCAAAGGAAACAGATTGCCGTGTGTGAACATTTTCGGGACATACACCGCTTGAATACTAATGAGAAAACGTCCACGATCTTTACTTTATTGTTCCCTTAAGTGCAATTATTGGTTCAAGTGTCAATACACTGTTTGGCTTCGGAAAGTATAGATTTTTGGGTAGATTATTTTCTTAAAAGAATCCGTGAATGCGGCTATTTATTTTATATAATAAAAATAAAAAATGATTTATTCACTTAAGAAGCAAAATACTACACTTGTGAAAAATTGATTCTACATTTACTTGTTATGCCTGTTCGCAAACAATAGGTAAAGCCCGAGAAAAGAACAGGCAATAAAAACTAGTGGCCACTCTTCTCTCACCTCAAGGAAATTTTCGTTAGGTACTTTCGTTCCTTCATTTATCGTGATCATCATTTGTAATTTTTGCATCTCCTTAAATATGAAGTCCTATTAACCAAAACGAATATTGCAGTCTAGTTTTACATTGGGTACCTCTCATGACAACGAAATATTTTACCCGTAGGTATTTATTTTTGGATCCTTTACAATATTTTGTTTTATTTTCACAGGTGACGTTCGCGTGAATCAAAACTCACAACTAACGTTATTGCAAATTATTTTGCTGCGTGAACACAACCGCATAGCAGATGTCCTGGCTCACCTGAACCCTCACTGGAACGACGAGACACTATTCCAAGAAGCTAGACGCATACATGTCGCTCAGACGCAGTACATCACTTACTATGAATACTTACCTATTCTTCTTGGTAAGAAAAACCAGCGTATTTATAATTGTGACACCTTAAACACTATTAATAAAGTAGTTAAGTTGAAGAAGGTACAAGGTAATTTTAAACAACAGTGCATTCCGTTAAGCCATTTATTTACTTTAAGTACTTTTAAGTAGAATTGTACCGTTTATAGTATGATTACTTTTTCTCTGCGAGTTGTTATGTTTGCCTTTATAGCCTACTAGCTTACCCGCGCAACTTCGTTTACGTAATTTTCCTATTTTTGCAACATTTTAATTGATACTCCGCATTGGTCATAGCGTGATGTTATATAACCTATGAAACTTACAAATAACGTGGCTTACTGGTAAAAGAATTTTCAATATTGGTTCAGTAGATCCAGAGGTAGAGTTTATGGAAAAAAAGAGGTAAAGTTTATGAGGTTGTAGGGGGTAATCCCCCTACAACCTCATAAACTTTACCTCTTTTAAATATTACTAGTGGACACCCGCGACTTAATTAAACCTTCCTCTTGAATTACTATTTATTATACGGGAATTAACGCGCATTGTTTACCTTAAAAACGTGGTACAAAATATCTGGCACAGACAGCGGAAGCGGCTTCATTTTATACTATGTAAAGATTAGTATTAGTATATTAGTATTAATATAGATGTGCTAATCTGATGTATAAATTACATTTCTGTAAAATTTCATCAAAATCTGTTCTCTTGTTTTGACGTGAATAAGCAACAAGCATCTTGGGACAATTCACACAACGCTTTCTGATCCCAAACTAAGCAGAGCTGATATTATGGAAAAATCTATCCATCTCCACAAATTTTCGGTAGGACCTTGCTTCATGAGCGTACCCAGACCCTAAAAGATTGGTACACAGTATACACTCGGCCGGTGTTTATTTAATTGTGCCACGTTAAAAAATTACGAAAACCTCTCCCCGCAAAAAAATAACCTGGTTACTCCCATGCCTTGTTTTAGCGATGTCTCTCCTAACTTAGTCTTATCATTTTGCCATTAGGTTTCGACAATATGGTGCAGAACAAGCTGATCTATCCCTACAAACACGTTGACGATTATAATCCTTATGTGAATGATTACAATCCTGAAGTAGACCCTGCAGTGCTTAACGAGCACGCTACTGCGGCTTTCCGGCATTTCCATACGTTGATCCGTGGATTCTTGAAGTAAGTTTATATCGTATGACTGTTAACCTTAGCAACTATTGATACTTGTATCTAGCACATGCGTACCCAGGATTTGTCATACATAGTCCAAAATGGCTTATTTGCCTATTTATTTATTGTATAGATTCCAATGCCTCTCAACATTATACTTGTATAGAATATTCCTCGTCTTCGAAAATTAATCTTGAATACAATCCTAAAAATAGGTCCTATTCACACCTATAGCAAAGTACTCTGCTCTTGGAAATTGAATTTATATTCACGAATTCTGGATTAAAACACATGAGCCATCATCGTTATCTATCTGTTATGGTCCTCTGGATATATATTATGCCTCTCCTAATTTATGCCACAACATCCAATCTTCCGTCTTCCGCAACCAGTTCATCCCAGCGACCTTTTTTTGGTTGTCAGTCTGTCTGGCTGGGGGTTATCCTACCTTACGTATCATACCAACTTATCTGGAGTCAGAAGGTACTTAACGACTCCATCATACACAACTGTTATTAATATTTTACCTTACCTTATCCGTTTTTGTTGGCAGACTAGTAAATGAAAATCGCCAACTAGCCGGCACTGTTCGATTGAGTGACTGGTTAAACCGACCTCTCGTACTCGAAATCGATAATAGCTTTGCCAAACTGGCCAGAGGCCTAACGTCTCAAGAAATGGACTTTAGCGACCAATATTGGGACTCTGAAATAACGGAGTTCTTGTTCAGGTGGGTTTTATTTTTAATCCAATAAATTGAATTATTTAACATTACCGTGCGTCTGCGTACCTGCCGACGTGCGTACCTGAAGATTTATACAGATAAATCTTGAAATGGGTCTGTTGAAATCAAATTAATACGTATTGACGTATTGATTTGATTTTGTAAACCGATTTTATGTGTGACATCATAATATTCAACGCTCCATTATTTTCATTTAAAAAAACTGATAAGTACCAACTGTGTGGCGGGTAGAATTATGACTTTCTCTCGTCAATTGTCTCTCATCAATAAAAACAATTATCTTTACCAATATCGAGCTTAAGTTCAAAAGTTTAAATATACTTACATAGGTACTTAAAATACCAGAATAAAATTCTGGTATTTTAAGTCTACTTAAAATTTGATTCTAAGTAAGTATTTCAGTCTAATATATTTAAACTTTCTTGAATTATCAATATTAATATCAAATAATGTGAAATGGCAACAGTTATGACCTGAAATTGAATCATCCACTGCTTGATAAGTCGGAACTGACAATAGATGTATATTTGAAGTTAAAGATTACCTATCAAGGTTAACTTAGAAGAAAATTTGAATAATGCCAAGTTCTGAAATCAACGTATAATATAACTACTTACTTACATCAAAGGAAGATTGTTTTGTGCTACAGGATCATTTCAAACGAACAACAATCGCGATAGAATTACAAATGTTTATAATTTCAAAGTTCCCATTGTCATAGCTTTGTGGTCACAATTCTTGAAAGTGAAATTCTCGTTGATATTATTCAGCATTAACATGATTCTTGCTTGATTGCTTGCGTGAGTTTCATGGTGTAATGGTTGCAGCACCTTACTGGCTTTACTGTATATATACAAATATATTGTAAAAAATGGCATTTATAAAAAGGGGCCATGAGTTTTTATTGCCATGTTCTTTTCTCACGGCTTTACTCTTTCGAAATTGGCTTTAAATGTAGAATCATTCTATTCCAAATTTTGTCTGACGTTCAAAAGCGTTGCATTTGTAACCTAAATGAATAAAGTATTTTGACTTTTATAAACAAATTATTTGTTTCAAAAGGAAAAAAAACAATTATTTTTGCCATGGATGGTTGCTTAATTAAAATGTTTGGTTATCGTGATTTAATGGTTGCGGTTTTTATAAAAGATACCCACTATACTCCATAGCTCAATATTTAAAGAAATTTGGGCTACATTGCTAAAAATACGGAAGATAAAATATCAGGACAATTGATTACTGAATAATCGACGGCTAATCAAACATTGGTTATTAGGCACTAAACAAATTAACAGCATACTACAGACCATTGTGATTTTATAGTAATTTTTATAAGCATTTCTTGCTAAATACTTTATTAATACAATTATTTTATTAGCTCGAGACTTCCGATCGCTTTACTGGTGCGCGTTGCTTCCGCGCTCCGGTAAAGCGATCGGAAGTCTTGGGTTCGATTCCTGGGTCTTAAACTTAATTTTTTCTTTCAAATTCATTCTGATTTTGTAATTGAACATTACCATTATTACTATAAACTTACGAGTGAAAATACTCCTAATAGATTTCTTGTTCAATAAATTTATTATGAACACTAAGTATACAAATTTTGGCACGGATGGGAGTTAGAAAGTATTTACAATGTATCATTTATGCCGCGGCACGTTTAACACAAAAGTTAAGTCTGTTGTTCATCTTGAATTCAAAAGCCAGGCTAAATTCTATTTTGTACAAATATACTTTAAGTTTAGGTACTTGAATATATCTTATTCTACTATTTTGCGTGCTTTGTTGTAAGAACTTTCTTCAAGAAAACTTAGTAGTAAAGTTAAAATTTAGTATTATCCTAAGACCCAGTTTCAGCCACTATTTTAGTTAAAATTTATGAATATTGTTCTGATTCAAAAGATGCCCTTCAGAACCATCTGACCTAAATATAGTTTGGAAATTTTAATATTATTATCTATCTTCTGGATATACTTTGTAACTGATTAAGAAAAAGAATATATGCCCAGGAATTGAATGTCATAATATTTTTGTTTGATGGAATAGAGGTAACCGCACATTTGGTGGAGACTTGCGCGCGACGGATATTCAACGTGGTCGCGACCAAGGACTCGGAAGCTACGTCACAACCCGTGCTGCCTGTGAACTCCCCATACCTAAGACCTTCCACGATATGCTTGACTACATTTCTCATGAGGTAAGTAAAAATCGGCTTCTAAACTTGGCCCCGGCTTCACACCCGGTTTTCTCCACTATCTATAAACACAATATGCATGTACGAGGGAAGATTCAAAAGTTTCCGGCCTTACAAAGAAATTATGTACATGTATTTACAACTATTTTTTATTTTTCACTGCCTCTATGACGCGGTGGGAGTGTATCGGACAGCTACCCAAGACGTCGTGGGGTCGATTCCTACCCAGGATAAAACTTTGTGTGATGAGCACGATGGTTTATTCAGTGTAAATTATCTATATTAAGAATGTTTTTAGAAATATATAAGTATGTTTATCAGTTGTCCGGTATAGCACAAGCTCTGCTTAGTTTGGGATCAGAGAACATTGTGTTAGTTGTCCCAGGATATTATTATTATTTTTCGTTATAGTCTCCCTCCATTTCAATGCATTTGTCTGATCTTTAATAAGCATTTCTAACCCCTAGTAAAAATACTCAGAAGTTTTGTCCTCAAAATGGGCCATAAACTGCACGAGTTACTTCATCATCCGAAATCTTCTTCCCCTTAAGCATGACTTAAGTTTCGAAAAAAAAAATAGTCGCTAGGGGCCAGGGTGGGACTGTAAGAGGTGTGGTGAATATTCTCGAAAGCCACATTTTGCAACAAGTGCCTTGGCAATTAAAGCAGTGTGAATCTGGCTTAGTAGCTGTCATTTAGCGTGGTATTCCTTTCGTTTATATCAATTATTAGTATTCCGTGACTATCCCAGAATACTGTAGCTATTATCTTTTTGGTGGATTGCGTTACCTTGACCTTGTTAGGCGGCTTTTTACCAGGACGATGCCATTCCATCGATTCCCTTTTGGATAGGGGATCATAGTAAAAAAACATGTTTTTTTATATCCCGTAACAATTGACTTCAAAAACTCGCTTTTTCTAAACATGCTTTTAGCTTACTTCACTGCAAGATCGAAAGAAGTTTGGGACACCCACCTAGCAATATGAAGAAACTGCTTACTCCATTCTTTGGTTGTAGAAAATGACGGAGAGGTATTCCCGTACACAGCATTTAACATTGTTTTATATCGATCGGGCGGACCCCTTCCTTTATCAGAAACTTGATCACGGAACGATATTCAAACTGAAACGTTTCGAAAACTTTCACATTTCATATTCATCTAAACGCCGTCAAATCAAAACTACAACAAACAGAAACCTTAAAACTATACACGAAAACGCAGAATAAATGACAATAACAATGACACATTTTTTTAAACTGCCATATTTCTCCAGGCAGGAAACTTTTAGACCGCATTGGTATTACCTATACTTACATACAATTCATACAAAACGTCCAAAAAAGCTAACTGAGTGATGGTGTTAACATTGCGTAGTTTTGAACTTCTAAACGTGCTAAGAGAAGAGAAGATTGACATAAATTCTGAATTGACTTTTATATCTCATAAGAAATATACGAATGGCTTTACGACTACGACTATACATAAAAATACAAATACGATGTGTTATCAAAAATATACAAAACAGACAATAATCTACATTTTCCTTATTGTCGTGGTTTGAGTTGGTTTAACTCCAAAAAGCTTATTACCTACTTCATTATGCCATAGAATACCGGGAGTACAGAAACCTTCATACGTACTCCACTTGCATACGTGCTTCATTTGAGAAACGCAATATCTATGCACATATATTTAAATAAGTCACGGACAAGAATCGAAAACACCATTCGGTGCACTATGTTCGTGCACGGTTTGGCGTGCCCTGATTCCGCGTCAGTGTGCGATGTCTTCATGTGCGTGCGATCAGAGCATTTTCTATGGCAACCATTACACGTTCAATCTAGATCGAGATCCGGTGATCTTGATTCAGATTGACTGTGTAACTTGTTGGATTGACGGATCACGACATGTTACAACTAGCAGAATCAAGATGTATCAATCTATTGCGATTCACGACCTGATCAGATCACGATCGAGATTGAGCGTGTAATGGTTGCCTATGAAGTTACCTTCTGTTCTCCCACTATTCTGTGGTCATGTTCTTGATAAAATGTCACTCATGAGATCTTCAGACAATTATATCAACAGAATAATTATAATTTCGTACTTACTGTACAAATTTTCTGCTAAAAGCTGCCATAACCTTATTTGGACCACACCGACTGTAGTGGATAGCTTTCGAAATCCTATAAACTTCTGAACTTTAGTAGAGGAATAATAATCTAGATTTATTATGAGCCGGAAACATCAGGCACATCAGGCTGACCTTGCTCTTATCTAGTACCTATTATAAATCCACTTTATAGTTTGTCTATAATTAAGGGTCGAGTTTATGTACCTTGTAAAAGCCATCAAGAATATCTGGAAGGAACTAACTTAAATGATCTTTACGGCTATTTTTACTGGATTTTGTAAGCCTTACATCCACTAACACTTTTTTTATTACTTTGATTGTAAACAGTAGCGAGATAATATTATGAGGTAGACTGGCCTGATAGTTTAATGGTTAGTGACCCTGACTACTAAGCAAGAGGTCGTAGATTCGATTTTCACCCAGGAACAAAAATTGTATGTTTATTCTGTGTTTGAGTGTAATTTATCTCATTATAATAAGTATTTATCTTCTTTAGAATGTCGCCTTGCTGCAAAATATGTATGAATCACCGGAAGATGTGGACTTGGTAGTGGCAGGATCTCTAGAACGCAACGTGCCCGGGGCGCTGGCCGGCCCTACGTTCCTGTGCATTTTGACTGAACAGTTCTACAGAACCCGAGTAGGAGACAGATACTTCTTCGAGAATGGAGGGGATCGAGAAATAGCTTTTACGCCCAGTGAGTATAGCTTACAAATACAATTTTACTTATGAAACACTAACACTAAAAAAAAATCACAAAAAATATGGATCTCGATAACAACGTAACGAATACCACCACTGAGTTCAAATTGCTAAAGTTCGTTAACTATAAATTATAGTGTTAGCTAGGACGTTCCCTAATTTGCACTATAATTTCAAAACAAATAAGAAACTAAATTTGCAATCGAATAACCAATTCTTACAATACTGAAAGGACGAACATATTTTTAAGAATAAGTAAATTCTGACTGCCTTTGTGGAACGGTGGGAGTGTCCGACTGCTACGCAAGAGGCTACGGTTTCGATTTCCACACGGGACACCATTTTGTGTGATCCACAAATTGTTGTCCCGCGTCTAGGTATACTTGTGTCCGTGGCTTGTATGTTTGTAAAGTCCCCTGCGACACAGAGCTTGTACTATACAGCAGAAGACGTCTTTTAAAAAAAAATACGTATATCAAAAGCACGATTGCAACAACAGTATTATATTTTAAAGATAAAACATTGCTACAACGCTGCTCTTTTACAGAGTTTTTGATAACTTTCGGGATATAAATAACACGCAGCAGCAGGAAGTAAAGTATGGATAATGGCAATCATTCCCCAGATTTAGAGCACGTGGCTCCGGATATTAAAAAAGTCTTCTGATGCAAAAATTAATGCCTTCCCCTGTTGGGTATTTTGTCCAGTGTACATTTTTTGTTTGCCTCTCATATTTTTTTAAATTTGCCTCCAACTAACAGCTTTGTTTAGAACCATACCCATACCTAGCGAATAATAATAATTCTCGTGCTTTACAGGCGATGCGTAACTTCACAATATTTATGTACTATTATAACATTTTAATGAAACTAACTAACTACTATTAACGACTAACTACTAATCATTTATTTTTCATGTTGGTTTGTTTGGGGTTGATGCAAACTCCGTAAATAAATGTCGGATATGTACTATAAAGAAAACATTTAACTGTCATAGTAATTTTTATAGGCATTTCTTGCCGAATTACTTGATAGGTTTAGTAACATAGTCCCGATTAGATGGTTCGATTCCGGTTTGGTATAAGGAAGTCTCGGGTTTGGACTCCCGGGTCTGGACTTCAAATTTTTCTAACTTTCAAACATGCATTTATTGAATTAACATTAAACTAATACTGTTACAAGTTTTATCAACATTGGTTAAGTTAGAAAGTGGTTAAGTATTAAGCTTGATATCTGATATGTTAGCCGTGCCGTACATTAAAGAGCTCAAGTGGTATGGTGGCAAAAACTGGCATTAACGAAGACAAAAGCTAGTCTGTATATGATGATGTACCTTCCTTTTCTATCTTGATGATGTAGGAGGAAAAGCCATCATATAAATGTTTTGCTCGTGAATAATAGGAAATAATATTAAATGTGTGTACGTGTTTGACATACAGGTCAGCTGGAGGCGATACGTAACGCGAATATGGCGCGGCTGATGTGTGATAACACCGAAGGGATACATCTCATGCAGCCGCAAGCGTTCCGAGTGATATCTCATGAGTAAGTATTGTTATTATTTTACAGAATTCTATAATTTTAAAACTATGGTTTACACGTACTTATTTAAAGTATTTTTTGACGCTTAGCGAGGCGCGTTTTATTCGCACTGTAACTACCTACCAAAACGTGCGACTTAGTAACAACACGCTCTATGAAGTATGCTATAGGATACTGCAGATACCTACGAATATACACCGCGATTTTGTAGTAGTTTCGGAGCCGAAAATTTTGAACTTCTTTTCAATAATCTAGTCCAAAAAATAGCAGTTTAATAAAATATTATTTTTTTTTATAAAAAAATAACCTTAAATTGCCTAACGCGGCGCGTGGAGCACTTTTGTGTAGTGAAAAATTATAAATTACATCTTTTTGATGATCGTAGTATCTGTTATTATTATCTGAAATCGAGTAGAGTTACCACAAGTGCTCATTTATTTTCTGCAAACGACATGAACTTCATTAAAAAAAAAACTTATAAATTTTTTTTATAGACTAGGTTATTCAAAAATTTTGGCATCAAAAGGACAACAAATTCACGATGTATTTAGAAAATAGAACACTAATTAAACGTATTTATCTTCTTATCTGTAGCTTGGTTACCTGAATAAATCGTGTGTAGATTATGTTAGTCAATAGTTTGGAGTTCTAAAGTAGATCTCACATGAAAAATATAAATATTTAATTTTAAATAATGTGGAAAATTTATGCATATCTTTTTTTTACAGTAACAAATTAGTTCCATGCAATGAACTGCCCTTCGTAGATCTGACGCTGTGGCAAGATGCAAGAGGCCATAAAAAATAAATATTAATCAGAAGTAGTTTTGTGGTGTGTCCACACTGCCTCTTTTAGGTATTTTACAATTCTGAAAAGAATTTAAAATTTGATTTACCTTCATGAGTCATCTTGCGATAACTTTATTATATTGTGGTATTTTATTTTAAAAGAGAACACTGTGGACACATCTATAGTAGGTATACAAAATAATAATAGAATGTAATAATAAAATAAATATTATTATAACAATATTATACATGTATGTATACGAAAAATTTGTATTTATAAACATGTTTTAATGAAAGTTATTGCAAACTTCTTAAAGAAAAGAGAAATGGATATCAAAGTTTCTGTTATAAAAATTGTTTTGTTTGTGTGTCATAAAATATTTAGATTACCATTAAAGTATAAATTATAAATATAAGTGACTAAGTGACCAATATCTTGACTGTAATATTGATAGTATTTATTTATAAATATAAATGACATTTTGATTGCGAAAATAATTATAAAAATAGATTTGCTAGTGTGTTTACGTTATTTGTGTGACTTAGATCAGAAATTATTTATTAATTTATTTGTACAGATTTTGATCACTAAGTTAATCTAAATGTTGTGATTATGACTATTTTTGTTAAACAATATAATTATTATTAAAGCTATTTTAGTAATTTTAAGTAAGTAAATGCCAAGAAATTGCGTAAATGCTTGTCTAGATTGTTTTATACAGTGTTATATCTTTTACTTGGGTATTATCCCTGAATGTATGTATGTTCAGAAGTATTTGTTTCCACTCAGGCGAACCACAAGCTGCCAAAGTGAGAAAACCCCATCAATATCGTTCAGTCATTTATTTGTCATGCAGAGTTAAGAAATAAAGTTCATTCTACTTTATTTATTTTATTTATTGGACAGCACTGAAAGTGCATAGATTCGCAATAAATAACAAACATTTTTGAAATTATCTAAATCGTTTTTAGGGTTTTAGTTTATTCCATCAGTGTAACCCTATCTCTTACTGGTTATAGGCTATCTTCTAAGTCGGTAAATTACATATCCATCAGAACTTGAATTCATATCGTCAAGTTCTGGTGGATAAGTATGACACAAAATACCTTTATTATCCTATATACCATGCAGGTTTGAACCAAAATAATAAAAAATAGGATGAACTGTTGATAAGGTGCGTTGTGTGGGAACTTTTACTTTTAGTGTTATGTTTCTTATCTATGTATGATACCGGCTGAAAACGTCGAATGTAAGTAAAATAAAGTTTGTTCAAATTAACCGTTTTGTTATTTAAATCATTTAAATAGTCATTATATGTAGGGATTTTTAATATACAAATAACCTCCCGCTCTTAGCTTCTTTGCATTACGCCAAAAAATTTGCATTTATACAAAATATATATTAAAAATATTATATTTATAGTATAATACCTTAATTATTGTCTGACGCTTTGACCGTATTGCAACGGCCTTGATCGCGGCCGTTGCAATTCATAATGTGTACAAATCGCGAAAGTTTATCAACATTTATACACCAAACAACTCCGTGATATTATTTTTGAAAAAAAAAATACAAATTAAACCTTTACCACCGAACCTACTTTTATCACACATCTGAGACACTATAGTCAAAAATCCATGTTTCTTTGTCAGATTTAGGGACCAAATTTCATAATAAACAACGATTTTACTCCAGTAAAATAGTCTGTAGGAGGTCAAGGTCATAACTCGTGATTAAGGTTTAGTATATAACAAAAAAATAAAACTGATATTACAAACTTATTGAGTGTTAGGTAAAAAAGCCACGAGAGGATTTTTAGTATATTAAAAATCCCCCGTTTAGAGAGAGAGAGAGAGGCTGCCAGAAAGGTAGATGCTATTACAAGATTCCAATAATCTTGTTCGCTTATAAATTGAGGATGAATATAAATACGAACGCATCTGGTGTATTGTTCAGTTTAACCATACCAGCAATTTAGTTAGATCGCTGACATAAATATTCTATGGTCATCATTCATTTTTGGTTGAAATATATATTGATGATACCCGTCAGTTAAACAAACTAAAGAGGTGATGCCAAAAGCAACGAGGTGACTCTCACGAAGCCTCATTAGACTTGAAAGGGACAAGCTTCACAGGTTTGTCAGCATCCTTACGGGCCACTGTCTCCTAAATAAGCACCTCCAAACCAACAGGTTGACGGACAGCCTGCTCTGCTGAGGATGCACGAAGGCTGAGGAAACGCCGAAACTGACGTCCATATTCGGCGTGCAGCATTCTGAGTGGACTGCTGAGCTTCTGGGAGTGTGTCAGTGGGGGAATTGGCAGGATAAGTATTTAACATATAATGGCTTAATCAAGACATTTAAAACACACCCGTCAGTTTGTAACCAATATGTACCTAACTAAATCTGCTTTAGCACTAGCCTTGCTAGTTTACCTGCCACTTGGTTCTTCCTCACTGAACAAAATTATTTAAATACCTATCTATTTCTGATTTATTTAGTACTAGCGGCCCGCTACCGCCTTGGCTCGGAATTTTCTTTACTATATAAATAAACGCAGTTTTCGTAAGGATCACTAATTTTTCGAGTATACTTACTACTTCCCGATAATGCAGCTTTCTATATGTCAAAGAATTTTTGAAATGGGTCCATTAGTTTTTGAGTTTATTCGTTACATACAAAAATATAAATCTTTCCTCTTTATTAAATGTTAGTATAGAGAATAGAATTATCTCTCAAAAATAACACAACGTTTCTATACATAAAACTTCTATAATTCTATAAAATTAATTTAAATTTTGTATAAATGTAGTAGGTAATGTTTACACGGGTCAGAACTTTCATAAAAGTTAGTAAAATAAACATATTTTGTGCTCAAGACTTTGCAATTAAATAAATAATTTCTTGGAAATGAAATAGTTATTTTATCTACCATTGCCTATTTCTACGAAGTTAAGGCACTATTCCATTAGGCAAGTCTTGCATACGAGTATGACGTTACATGTGCGTACAAGTTCAAATTCAAGTCACATTCGTAGCTTTTGAAAAACGAATTCATGAGATGAAACAAAATTAAATGCCTACTATTTAAATCTAGAATAAAAAAAAATGTGTGGCACTCGGCGACGGCCGCGGTAAAGCTATTGCATAGCTTTTTTATCAACTTATGCAATTAAAAAAAAAACAAAAAAAAAAATTATTTTTAAAAAGTTTTTTTTTTAATTAATAAATAACCAGAGAACCAAAGTCATCGACATAGCCCACCGGATTAGCAAGTTGAAGTGGCAGTGGGCTGGCCATATTAGCCGAAGAACCGACAACCGTTGTGGTAAACGAGTTCTTGAGTGGAGACCGCGGCTTGGCAAACGTAGTGTAGGACGCCCTCAAGCCAGGTGGAGTGATGATATACGCAAAACGGCTGGCAGGAGCTGGATGCGAGAAGCCGAAGATATAACAAAGTGGCGTGCAATTGGAGAGGCCTATGTCCAGCAGTGGACTGCGATAGGCTGATGATAATAAAAAACAATGTTTTTAAATTTAATTTTTTTTTAATTTACAAAAAAAGTCATTAAAAGTTCTGCTTTTCATCGATAGATGGCAAAACTAAAAAGTATCACCGCTGTGTCGGTCGGAGTGGGGGGTGTTAGGTTATTTTCGTTACGGAATTTCTGGATTCGGTCTCCACGCTCAAGGCCTGCGATAGAAGCTATGCAATAGCTCAAAAATACTGCAACTTTACAAATCTTATTAAAAGGAAATAAAATAGACATTGTAGACAACAATAAATGCCTAGGAGTACAGATAGATGCCTTACTTAATCGGAAACAAGAACTGTCTTCTACTGTAAGCACGATAAGTTCAGTCTGCTACGCAATAAGAAGCCTTAGAGACATTGATCTAGTTGAGTCAAAACTGCGGTACAGCGTTCAATTTTGGGGCAACAGCTATTAATACAACATAAACGCAGCTTTCACACTACAAAAGAGAGCCATAAAATGGTACGTATCAAACAGACCGATTCATGTAAGGAACACTTTTTAAACGATACTTAATCAGAGAGAGAGAGAGAGAGAGAGATTCGTCTTAAAACTCGCAGAAAAGATCTGACGATTAGAATACATGCTGAGTCAAATGTCGTGAAACACACAACACACAATTACTGTTTTATTTTAAATAACAAATAGGTGACCCGCGCAACTTCGTTTGCGTAAATTTTCCCCGTTTTTACAACATATTTCATTGCTGCTCTGCTCCTATTGGTTGTAGCGTGATGTTATATAGCCTTTTTCGATAAATGGGCTATCGAACAGTAAAATATTTTTTCAATTCGGACCAGTAGTTCCTGAGATTATCGCGTTCAAACGAACAAACTATTCAGCTTTATAATATTAAGTATAGATTCGATTCAGATTTCTTGATGACCACATAAATTAGGAATTAGGTTCAAAGCACATCTCCTTAAGAAATGTTATTCTAGCATTGATTAATATCACAAGGACAAAATATGAAATATTGTATTTTTTTCCTCTTGTGTATTTTCTTGTGTGTTAGTATGTATCTCATTTGTGTTTTAAGGGTTTATATTCAACGCAAATGTAATTAAGTTCAGAAATAAATGCCTAATGTCTAAATTTGCTTGCATTGGGATCATGTTCATACCATCAACAACAAACCACTATAGATTTAAATCTTTTGTACAAGTTCAAATACCTCATACAAGTTGCTACTTTTATACAAATTGTATGCAATTTTCTACTTGTAAACAAGTAACTTGCTTAATGGAATAGAGCCTTTAGTCTGTCCTTTGCAAAACTCTTTTCAATGAATGAACGCAACATGTTTTAATAATAACCGCAATCTTGGAAAAGTTGTTAAGTATATACTTTCTGAGTACTTTTTATTGGTTTTCGACTTACACTAGCTTATGTGGTACTTTTACTTGAAGGATGGGCACGGTCATAGATTCCTTTATAGAAACGATTAATGAACAAAGAGAATATAAAACTTCGTAATATAAACAATTGTTATAAAGAAGTTTATGCATATAGATAATATGAGTTGTTCCCAAAATAAAATATACGACAGAAAAGTTGTCATTAACAATGCCACTTAAATGAATCACCTTGACATTTTTTTTCAATAAAAAAAATGTTCTATGGAAGTAGGCTCGGCTGTAGAGTTAGTTAGTATGTAATTCTATGTGTTGTTTTGTCCTATGACATACATTAAAAATATGGCAACTATTTATTAACTATGGTACGAATACCTACTTTAAATAAAAACAATTGGCATTGATAATGTCACGAACGAACCAGAATGTTCGCGAAACGCGTAGAATACGCTCGCCAGCGTACTCGCGCACGCTGGCGAGCTCGTCTATAAACAAAACAAGCGGTTGTTTACCAAAAACAACTATGTATGTGTGCGTGAGACGCGTGTGCCTACGCACCGCAAAATGTAAACAACGCTTGTTTGTGTGCGCCCGAACATACCTGATCGTAACTTGAGTTTCCTGTTGGGATTTTTGTATAAAAAGGACTGTGCTCAACGCGAGTTAGGTCAGTTTTGAATGCCATCTCAAAGTGACTACATCGAGGCGACAGTTTGGGAATAGTGAAGTGTATTGTACAGCGATTTTTTTAGTGTTGCTGTTAGTGTTCACTGTCATAGTGATCTGTGTAAAATAGTGATTGCGAAATTTTGATTTTATTTGAACCTAACACGTAACAATAATCTGTCTACTCCCTGTGCGGGACGGAAGTTTAGAAGTAAATAGTTAAAGAGCCAATGAATGGCTACAAGTAACCAAACCTCGAATTTTGCATAGAGAATCTCTTATACCTATCATTCATGAAATGGGATCTCACTAAGTCCAGACTGGCTGCTTTACGAGATCTTCAGGCCTCAAAAGACCAAATTTTAGAGATTTCCAAAGTATTTAACCAAGTCTGCCATTTAGTAATTTTAAAATATTAATATAATTATTGAAAAAAGCAACGGCAGAGTATTTTTGCGTTGCAAAGATTTTACCTGGCAAACGATTTTAAAACATAAGTTATAACTTTTGGAAGTGCCTGATAAATTTTGAATAGCTATACACCAGTAGAAATAAGAAGAGAAAAAGTTTAAAATTTAAACCTTATTAATAAATTATTACCTGATAACTTTATTGATGACTTCAAAATTGTTTGCCACGATCTTATACACATAAAAATCCTTTGCCGTTGTTATCATTCAATAATAATAATAATTTATTTCAAAATTACGACGCGGCAGACTTCGTGAAATACAAATAAAATACCTTTAATTTCTGTACCTGATTGACTCGAGGATCCTGCGCGGCAGCCACTCTCGACTTAGTTAGTCGCCACTTTATAACTGGTAGGCACAAGAGTCTTTATGCAAAATTTCAGGTTTGGTAAAGTACCTACTGGTAACTTTTAATAGTCTCCTAAACTAAAATAGATGGACCCTCTAACTAAAAGAAGTCAAAGTCTAATATTTCGACTACAAGTCAGGATGCGTAACGTGAACTTAATTTATAAATTGACCTTCGTGGTCATTAATATAAATAAAAAATAATGATTGTCCTCTATGCGTTCTGATTCCGAAAACATTAATCAGATTATTATGACACTTTGTTAGCGTGTTCTGGGGATACCTGCGAGGGTTACTGGCCCAAAAAAACCTGGCCGGGTTCTGCTAGTAACCCATTAATTTAAAATAATAATTCTATCAACATGCTTACCGCTTGGTAGGTACACCTTTGTACAAATTTAGGGTACGTGATTGGGGCGTAGGACGTCGTCAAATGCTCTGTACTACGTCATTCGCACTAATTACAGTCACTCGCAGCCAGCCGAAAGCTGTGCGTTGATTCGTGAACTCTGGTTATAGTGGCTACTGCCTAACATGCGACGATTCACTACAAAATTATGCCTAGTTTGTAGCTGAAACGCTTGAAATAAAATAATTTTAGAATTCTACAAAATCAATTGATATTTTATATTTTTCATTACAAATAGCCCACAAATGTCAAACTTCGGAATAATTAGGGGAAAGCAGGATTTTTGTATGAACGTTCCTTTTGAAGTTCTAAACAAAATCTCAATATAATATGTTGAAAGTTAATATTCAATAGTTGATTAAATGGAAGACAATAACGCTTGTGATTGATCTGCTTTCTCTCACAGGCTGTTTATAAGTATGTACATAGAATTAGATATTATGTAAGAAGTGAACTACTGTGATTGTTTACATGTTTCAAAGTTACTTAAATACATTGCTCAATTTTTTTTTTGTAAAACAACTTTAAAGATTTTAAAAGTGTGGCCTATGAGTTTCTTGGCAGCTTGGAACGGCCGTCTTACTTCATTTTCTTGTCTTGTTCTTACTTCATAGTTTTATTATTATCATGTTATGTATTATTTTGGATATTTCAAATAATCAGTGATATGATTTTACGAAATAAAGGATATTGAACTTATTGAAGTTCTAATGTTTTAAACTAAATTATGAAATCAAATTTATTTGCTCTAAACTCCATAATATTATTTTTGCTGGTATGAATTATTACACACTAATTACTAAATGTAATTATTTTGTTCTTTGTAAATGTCAACTTCTGCTAAAGGAAATCTAAGTTAGTTAAGTTAAAATAAGAAAGTTTCTACAATACAAAACGTGAGAACCCACAAGGTAATCCATTGATTCAGATACGAGTATATAAATTCACTCAGACTGAAACTAAATGCGACAACATTGGTCAGATATCTAACGCACAAGAATCTGATCCGTTTTTTTTGCATAAATATATTATCGGAACATCATAATATGAGCAACACTACTTAATATTGCATATGCCCTAAATATGTTATCCCAAAACTGTTCACACATCAGTAGTTCTAAAGACATATCACGGTCATGTAGCTCATTTTCTCAGATATGTCGTTATGTTTTGGGGAAGTTCCACCGGCAAAGAAGTGGCTTTTAGAGCTCAAAGGAAATGAATAAGGGCGATTTATAGACTAAAACAAACCGATAGCTGTAGGACTTTGTTCCTGAAACTTAATTTACTCACTTCACCATGTATTTTTATCCATCATCCATGTTTTTTTTTTAAATATTTAAGAATAGTGTTACTAAACTTATTTTAGAAAAGGCTTACTACTCTGTCACAGAATACTTAATGGACAAAGCGCTCTAATTGTGTATTTAACTATAATAAGAATATAATTTCCTTAATTTATTTCTTATGTATTCTTTAATCTTGTATTTTGGTTATGATATAATTATGTAATTTAAATACCTACTGACATCCTCCAATAATAATATTCTTACGCACTTATTTATTACTAGTAATGAAACATACATAATGATTAAATTATTATTTCAATAAAAAATGATTGATTGATGAAATTAAATAAAATTATTTAATTCACACAAAATAGAGTAGGTACATAGTAGATATTCAGGTACAATAATGGTCCTTCAGCCCCCGACTGCATGAAATTATATAATTATGTAGGGGATCTTGTTGCCATCATTTTACTCTACGCGGGTTTTATTATTTTTATAATTTATTTGTTATTCAATACTTTTTAGTGGTTGTAGGGTGTAACCGATGTAACAACAACTTATATCACAGATATTGTCAAGTATTCAAAATTGAAAAAATAATAGTTGCTAACTAACTTTTTTAGTATTACAGTCATAATCATGTTATACTTTTTTGAAATGCTTAAGATAAGCCCTTTAATTTGATACCCATATTGCAGTATTCAAAACAACTTTTTTTTCACACCTCTTTATTTTGACATCTCACAGCTGCCATGTTTGTTTTTTTACAAACGTCACATACCTAAGAGCACTTGGGCGATTAAGACGAATCTAACGACGTCTTAATTGTATAAATCCGTTTAGTACGTTGTGAGATATCAGGTAATAAAGAATATTACATACATACATACAAACAAGATACGCGCGAAAAACTTAACCCTTCTAACTTAAACTTAACCAGTCGGGTAACTAGGATAGGAATAAGTTTTATAATATTAAGCAATAAGTGCGATTATTAATAAGTCTTTTCAATTTTCAAACATTTTTTAATGTATGTTGTGGCAGTAGTGTAATGGCATCAGTTTTTTTAGTATTGAGTTGTTTTTGGCTGCGTATCCAGAACAAGTCTATTCGCGGCAATAAATAGGCTTTGATTACGTTTTACAAAAAGACATGCTTCGTAAATGTACATGCATGGTAGGGTTAATATGGCCAGTTTCTTAAATAAAGGCTTACACGACACATCTGGTAAAATATTTACTATGGCTCTGATACAACGTTTTTGTGCTAGGAAGACCCTGTTTATGTCGCTTGCATTTCCCCAACCAAACAAACATCTTAGTACCGAGCTAACATAGCCATGGTATGCCAGCAGAGTCGTTTCTAGTGACGATGTTTTGCTTAGTCTATAGAGTACATATACGAATTTATGAATTTTGTTGCATGTTAAATTTATATGCTGTTTCCTATCATTATGGATTCCTAGGAATTTTGTACATATGGTTTCATAAATTTAATATATGTATGTAATGTAGATAATATTTCTGTCAATACGTTTTGATTTTTCGCTATAGAATTGGATATAAAATTAGTTTTGGTAAAATAGATTGTAAAAGTCAAGCCATTGTATAACTGATTGAATTGTCTTGTTTATTACAAAGTCAAATGTAGTCAAATCATCTCATGTCAATATAATAGAAATGTCATCTGCGAATAAAATGCATTTATGATTTATAATGTGAAGGTCATTAATATAGATTAAAAACAATAAAGGTCCAAGCATACTCCCTATGGTAAACCACAATCGTTAATCATGTACGGCGACCTGAAGCATGTTGTAGTTGCATATTTACCGATATTGGTCAGTCCAATACACTGAACTCTTTCCGATAGGTAAGATTCCAGCCATGAAAGGGCTGGGCCTCTAATGCCGAGGTTGTGAAGTTTTTGTTTTAACAGCTTATGGGAGACAAAGTCAAATGCTTTGGACATATCAAAAAACATGACTGCAGTTGGAACCTTTTTATCTACATTCAAAATTACGTTGTTTACTAGATTGAAAGCAGCCAATTTTCCCCTATGAAAACCGTTCTGTTCCTCTTTTTTATTATTGAATTTATTAAGCATAATAATGGAATTAAGGTGGTCTGTAGTTTGACATATCTGTTTTTTCACCTTTCTTGTAAACAGGTTTTACTTTACTAGTGATTTCTTTAAACGATCAGGAAAAACACCTTGGTCAAACGAGAGATTTACTAAATATGTCAAGATAGGTAGGTAAATAGGTAGCGCTTTTTTAATATGATAGTTGATACCTCATCATAGAATTGCAATTTTTTAGTGTGATCATTATTTTGTTCATTTCATAACACCTAATGGTTCTATAAACAGGCTATTCTGTTTAATTGTTTATTTGAGTTTTTAATACATTTGAATCTTTTGTAAGGTAAAATATCCAGAATAAATTGTACTCGTATTGGCTATTAGCTGATTCCCTCCTTTTATTTTTTCGACATGGTTTGTTATTTATTTCGCGATTTTTTTATATATTACGCTATTTTCACATTAATATTTACATACATTAAAATTCCAACTGTCACCTCAACAGAAATATTTTCTTTGTTACTATGACAATAGGTTAGCAAAGAGGTCTTTATAATTTCATAAAAAAGGATATGTATTATAATATTTTACCTAATTTAAACTGTAACTGTGTGTAATTTGAAAAGTAAATCCTAAATTTAGAAATGTTTTGAAATTTTGAATGCTTCTAGAGAGATTTCTTTACGAGGAAAAATCAGTGAAGCGACAGTTCTCCGAGAGTAAACATTAAAAAGTGAATTCCTACAACTCGGCACTGCACTCTGAAGTGCATTACTGCAACTCGGCACTGCACTCTGAAGAGCATTTAAGCAACTCGGCGCTGCACTCTGAAGTGCATTCCTGCAACTCGGCGTTGCACTCTGAGGGTGTATCGCTGCATGACTACCTGCATCTTTACTAAATAACTTTTCAAACTCTTCCCTTTTCTATTAGCTATTGTCAAAATCTCAGGTCTATTGTACTTATTTTTAATTAGGCTTGCTCTTACCCCGGTGTTTTTCTCCTGACTATTTGTACTGTAAACTAGTTTTCTATTTATTCTTTCTTTCTATTTATCCTAGCCTCTATTTATTTCATTATAGCTTTTCGAAATAATCAGCAGTGTATGCTCAATTTCTTCGTGTGTAATTCGTCTGTTTTCTTGAATATTTTTTTACTACCAGCACACTTCCGTGACAGTCGTCGTAGGACAACCACTTCTTTGTTCTTCCCCCAAAGTAAGGCAACAGCGCTTGAACTCGCTATGCCTACGGTAGATAGTTGCTTTTAAAGGTCTTTCATCCGTAAAAGTCATTTGAAGTCGATTAAATGAATCATTAGGTTTAAGGCCACATTTTAAATCGTAGAAAATTATCGCACGAAATTTTCTTTGAGTAAAATGCGTGTGACATATGGACGGCCGGACAGACAGACAGACGGACATGAAGAAAGTATAAGGGTTCCGTTTTTGCCATTTTGGCTACGGAACCCTAAAAACGGGTTGCACTCCGGGAGTGCCGGCACAAGTGAAAATTTTAACATTAACGTTGTATATTTTTGAATATTTTGGAATGGTTAGGATTTTTTTTAACAGTATAAAAGTACTATCATATTAAGTGGATAAATATAATATTCAAACATGACAATTTAAAAAATGTCAATGTCAACCACATGACAATTAAAAAGTTTATCTTTCAGAAAAAAATACATACTGATGCAATTTAAAAAAATATTTTTGACATAATTGTCAGTAAGATCAACAAACAAAAAAAATATGAAATACTAAATCAAAAATTAAAATCAAAAAGGAAAATAATAATCGTTACTCGGACTCGTTTCTGGACCGCCCGATTTCCCATCTGAGCTATAATATTCATTGAAATTTACATTCGTATACTAATAATATTGTAGCAGTTTTTCATTGCTCTTCCTCCGTCTTACGAGTCTTACGAGATTTCGATTCGAGGGTCACGTGATCTACGAATTTTTGAACAGGGTCACGTGTTTCTGATGCAAGTTTAACATTTTTTATCCATACCAAAAAAAGTGCGCAACGCAAAGAAGTTTTTACTTCAAAAACTTTTTTTTTGCAAATCTTTCTGAGTGGCCTGGTAATTTAACTTTTGGGACTGGTAAATTTCCGGAAGCATTTAAACTGGCAGTGAACCAATCTATAAAACCCGCGATAGGGATCTACCTTACAATTATAGATCCATCACTATTTTACGGAAGCTCTCCAAATTGCTGGAGGCTTGCAAAATTTACATTCTCAAAGGAACTCTATTGTTATTACCACGTGAATACGGCTTCATCGTCCACAAACCCTCTCCACAGACCGCCATTTTTATTCAAGAATTGTGCGTGAAGCGATTGAAATTAAAAAAAACATAAAACTTTCAATCGGGAAGAGGGCTTCAAACTATCAGTGACGTGGAATCTAGAGATTTGTAAAACACAAACTCGTATTAGGTCCTAGTTGGTTAACATGGACACAATTAGTGTAGTGTGTGCAGTGACACTAACTTTTCAAGAAACAAAAAAGTGAGGTTAGATGAAGATTCATCGGCCTTATGGATTCTTAACATCGCTGCGACAGTCTGCTTGTGACCACGGCCCGTGCAACCTGGTCGAAACGTCAAGCAATTTTAAGGTAAAAAATGCGCGTTAATTCCTGTATAATAAACAGATTGTTAAGATTGACGATCCCTATAGCGACAAGCTTTCTGTGGCAAATGGTGTCTTTCAGGGCATCACACAACACCCTTATTTTCACTTACGACAGTAATACTGCCCTGATATCTTACGGTGGCTCAAGGAAGTCTTGACACTGTTTCTAACTGACTTGACCTGACTAATGCCCAATGGTGATAGGGCAGGGCAGGCTTGCTGCTTCATTATATTCTGTCATCGCTCACTCCTGCAACTCCATACTCTCTCTCGAACCAACTGTATCAAATATCTGGGGGTACAGATTGACGATATTCTTTCCTTCCACCAACATATAGATGAACTTACCTCTAGATTAAGAAAGCTATTTTTTGCCTTCAAAACCCTTGCTCTCGCAGTCAATGTTCAAATCCTCAGGATGACCTACATTGCTCTCCGCCAATCTATCACACAATATTGCATTATCACCTGGGCTGGGGCAAATAAAACCTACCTAATACAACTGGAACTACCATACTGATACCATACTGAACTATACAAAACCTGTAACGTCCTCTCTGTTCGCAAACTGTTTATCCTGTCCTGTATCTTATCCTACTCACTCTCAAACCCCTTACAACCCATAAAAATTAGAAATCGTACGTGGGAAACATTATGTACGAGTATGTCCATATAACTCGGTTAGGACAAGCCTTGCTTCTACAACGATGCTTCTACTACCTCGGTCTTCCGTCCTTGTGCTGTACAATAAGGAAAATAAGACCTTAAATTGATATCCACTGACCAAGGCTTTGGCTAAATAAATCAATTACCAACTGGTTATATGACATCAGTTATATAACCAGTTGGTAGATTACAAATAAACTGAAACACACCCATATACAAATACACACACGCACACATACACACACAAATACTTATATCTCGGCTCTCTATAATTATATATTTTTGTCAAATCTCATAAGTAATTATATTACCAACGACAGAGCCTACCTGTTTTAAGATTTACGTTTATATCTTATCTTTGTGTAAAAAAATAAATAAATAATTATTATTAAATAACAAAAAATACCTAGGTACATACCAAAGCATGACCGTCAAGTGTATTAAAGTATTATAGTGTTTTAACTGATACAAGTGACACGTGGCACGAATTATATAATAGTGCAGTAATAAAACTAAAAGTATATAACTGCCGATTATGAGGTTATATAGTACAGAGTGCTAGTACGGAATAAAAATACACAATTTCAGAAATTGTGTATTTTTATGGAAATTGAGGGGCTTATTCTTCATTCATACATACTCAATAGCCAACCAAAGCATATAAGACGTAAGTACAAGTTTTATGCTCGTACTTCCTTATCCAAGAAAGCCCGGAAAATCCCTTATTCATATTTTAATTCATATTTGGAAAACCGTAATTTCGTATCATTGGTTTCTAAGAATTCCGATAGATTCCTAGAAAATATTCGCTATATTCTTGTGTTTAGGTTTGTGTAACAGGTTTCCGGTTCACTACCAGTACGTTGTATGTTGGTATCGTAATAAAAGATCTACCAGAATCCCGAATGTGGTTTAAACTAATGTCTCTTTTCAAATAAGAAATTCTTCGAATGATCTTTTTGGCATAATGATCAGCATATAACAAGGTGTAAGAGAAAAGTTTTTTTTAAACCAACTCTCTTCTATTTATCGGAAATTGTAAAAATGGTAATGTAATAAGCATAACAATAAGTATTGTGCTTGCCGTACCTAATGAAAAATTCTAGATAAATTCTTGTCTATTGCAGGAACGACATGCGATAGAGAAGAATTTATAACAGTATCGATATTTTAATTAATAAATGAACGAAGTTCTGATAGCGAGAGATTCCAATGTTATACGATGTACGAGTACTTACATTCAGGTAGATTTAAATAGATGGAATTAAATTTAAACAAAATGTGCCCGTGGTTATGAGATCAAATAGTAGGTACTATATAGTAATTCTAAAGCAGAGGATGTTGCAAACACACAATTTAGGACCGATACCAGTTACGATGCAAGTATGCCCAGGAGAATGTGAATATGTTTACAAATTCAGTATTTTGCCACGTTTCAATGTTGGCATTGTTGATATAAGCTGAATACCTACATGCAATTCACATTCCAAACTATCTTTAACTATTGATACAGCAGTGCATTCAATTGTTTGCGTAAACTTGTTGGTCTAGAGAATGTGGTATTTGGATTGAACTTCTAAGTTTGTTTAGCACTTGACTAGTTCGAAGAATAGCAGCTGCAATTTAGAACATTAGATAAGTTTCGTGGTAAATTTAATTGGAAACTCTGTAACGCAATACAGTGTTTTATTCAGTTTTGAAGTCGACTCCATACCCGGTTCCTGTGACAAATGGTCAAAAGTTGTTGCATCACCAATGACGAGTGCGACGTAAAAAGCTAGCAAAGAAATTATGTCTAATAATAGGAAGGCTAAACCAATGGCAACAACTACAAATGGGCAAGGATAAGGGACGGGATGAGGATGATGAGTCGTCTTCAGAGTTAATGAGTTTTTTAAACAACACTATCTTTTTACTGAAATACCGATGATGCTTCTTTAAGTTATGAGTATGTTTACCTCTTAACATCTAAACTTACACACAGTCAGTCAATATTATGTGATCGATCGATAACTGGTAAAGACAAAAACTAAAGCAGACCTACTTAAAATTGAACAATACAAGAGAATGTCATCGAGTAATGGTACCATAGAGAAGTGACTAAAACCCTAAGATGTTTTTACAACATACTTTAAAAACCTTTAGGGTCAGCAATAGCCCTATTGAGACCAAAAAGAGCAAACTAAAGTAGAAAATACTAGATAGCAACAGCGAGATCCTTCCACATAAAGCTGCAAAATATACGAGTTTTGTTTTATCAGGCTCAGATCGGTTGCCTTGCAGCCAAACAACTATCATTTTGACTGAAGCGGAAAAACACCCATGTTTGCCTATTTTCTTACACCCTAATGACCTGCTATACGCCCTCCAACGTTCTATGTCTGCAATTTACGAAATACAAACGCAAAGAAATGCAAATGTTAGGTTTCGATTTGAATAACTAAAGTATTTTTCTTTTACATTTGCTGTGTAAAATCGGAGTGTTTGGTTTGCTTTATAAAGAGTAATATTAGTCTCCTGTGGGCTTTTGCTGAAATATACAATAGTTCCACGAGTCTTGAATTTAAAATGTAGATTTAGTTTAAGGTTTCATTTCAGAATTGGTCTAATGTCGGTACTTCAGTTTTTTCAAGTTCAAGTGTAGAGCAACCGTGAAAAAAAATAGAAAGTTTTCCGCAAATGTGTCGAACTAACAATTTTTTTACACTCATCAAAACGCGCGACCCTAGAGCCTTTGCGTAGTCTCCCTTTTATTAATTGATTAATAAAAAGGAATTCGCAATTGTCAATAACATTGCATTTGATATCCTGTTCGCTCCTCATATATGTACAATATGCAAACATTTGTACCTGCAGTGTTGAAATCTTCTCATTTAAATGAAGAGCCGCACTATGTCAAAATTCTCCTTTCACTGATTAATTATTTATAACGCTGCTGAGCATTATACTCGTACTATAACTGTCATGCCAAAGTGAACTGTA
Organism: Herminia tarsipennalis; assembly: GCA_945859575.2. Lineage (NCBI taxonomy): Eukaryota > Metazoa > Arthropoda > Insecta > Lepidoptera > Erebidae > Herminia > Herminia tarsipennalis. Next base: position 15,756,799 of record OX243835.2, read on the forward strand.
AGCGACAAAAATACTTTTGAGAATGTCTTAAAGCTAAGTACTGTTTGATTCTTGACGATAAACTGAACTGCAATGTTAGCAATCTGCATTGACCTGTGAAATAGACGAAACCAATGCAATTAAGGGGACTGCTATATAGCAGTCTCCTTCTTCTTGTCCATGCTTATAAACATGCAAATGTTTTACTTGTAAGTAAAACATTTGCATGTTTATATTACATATTAGGTTTAGTAGAAAACAGGATATATGTAGTGAAAATAATTACCTTACAAACAACAACATATTATATTGTCCAGAAAGTTTGACCACGTAAGGCTATGTTTATCAACCTTCCATCATTTAAATAACCTGGGGCTTATAAACTTTACATTATAGGGAAATAATTAACCTATGCAAAAAGGTTAAACTACCAAATAAGTTTTGAATATATATTATGAAATATTTAGCATTTTGTTAAATGGAGTTCGAGATATTAAACTTGCAGGATGTAGTACTAAAGTTCCTGGCTTATATTCCTAGATATTATCTTTTTTTATGTAACCCACGGAAGAGAACAGCAGTTCGCAAGCTGTCATAAGCGTCACACCAACAGCAGCATCAGCGCCACTCAAATCTTTGCTCCGCAAAAATGGGGGTGTTACTGCACGGTGCTGTGCTCTTTATTAAGAGAGTTCGTCAGTCTTAATTGCCCAGTAATAACACTTGCTACAGTGCCTTCACTACAGTAATGTGATTGCATCACTATTTTACTTAAGAATAATTGACACTGCCGTGGTACCTGCCAAAACAGCCTATTGCGGCTTAGATCTACGAAGGTATTTTGTAAAATAACTCGTTAGTTTATAAATAGTTTAATCTTTTATAAATATTACGCATTTAAAATTTGTCGTTGTTCGTAAAATTTGTCTGTGAGTCATAAAGCAATAATTTTTTACTGAGGGTCTTTACTCACGATCTTTTTTTTCCGTGTCCGTGGCAAGCTTTGTAGCGATTTGTCACAGTTTTGTCGTAATGGTAAATGGAGAGCTACTCTTAGAAAGGCATTTTTGGGCGCACCGCGCATGCGCCAGTTCGCATGGGCTTGCCACGGACACGGAATAAAGATCGTGATTAAAGACCCCGGATATGCCTTTATATTTACACTATTCAAAATAGTTAACTTACTCGTGACATTTTATATGCGCAACGAAAATGCCTAATCGTCTGTTTCATGTTTAATATAGATAATAAAAGAAAAAACCCTAAGGTTCTCTGGAAAAATTTAAAAAACACGTTACTGCCTAATAAAAAAAAAATCAAGATATACCATGCCACTTCTCTGTCCCTAATTTAATAAATCGCTACTTTTTAAACGTCCCAAGTAACGTCCAGGTATCTGGAGGGTAGCTACTGTTAGTCTATTACCTAAGGTTACAAATCCAGTGAACATAAAAGACCAACGAGCAAAGGAGCTTTGTCAAAGGTAATGGAAAAGGTAGTGTGCGCACAGCTGACCAATTACCTTGAGCAAAACGACCTTTTAGCATTTTGCCATGTTTGTCGAAGGTAATGGAAAAGGTAGTGTGCGCACAGCTGACCAATTGAGCAAAATATTGTTTTGAGCATCGGTAGTATATTGATATTACTGATGCTCCAGTCTGGTTTCCGTAAGCGGCCTGGAACAACTACCGCACTGTTAGACCTTACAGACAATATTTTGGCGGCTCAGGATATTAGTTTTACTAGATTTTTCTCGTGCCTTCGATTGTTTGAACCTATCCAAACTAAGTTAATATGGTTTCGATCACAGTGCGGGTTCAAAGTTATCTATTTTTCCGTCGTCAAAGTCTGCGTCTTGCCGGCGGAGAGTCACCTTTTCTGACCTTTCCATTCTCACAAAGGGTGTCCCACAGGGGTCAATTATAGGACCTATTTTGTATAATCTGTTGACATAATAAAATGTATTACTAAATAGAAAAATCATATATATGTCGATGACATTCAAGTGTACGTATATTTTAAACCTAATGAATACGAAAGAGCTTTGGCAGAACTTAACGAAGACCTTGTGCGGATTGTTAATTAGGCAAAAGGCTCCCTAACTTTAAACCCAGACAAAACTAAAAATATGTCATTTGGCACAAAAAACCTAATTAAAAAAGTACCTAGATTTAATATAACATTCTAGGGTCAGAAAATAGAAAAGCTAAAGGATTCTTGTAACCTGGGTGCATGTATTGAGCATGTATTGATGGAAAAACACGTCGCAGAGCTGGAGCAAAACTGTTTTTACAAATTACTTACAATTAGGTATTCTCTATAAAGCTTGGCCGTGTTTATCAAAAGATCTGCGAATACATTCCATTGAGACAGAGAGAATTAGTTTTGTCCAAACTAAATATTTATTCACATAAGAAGCAAAATGCTACACTTGTGAAAAGGTGATTCTACATTTACATTTAATGCATGTTAGCAAACAATAGATAAAGTCGTCAATAAAAACTCGCGGCCACTCTTTACAAATTGCTAATGTTTCTTTGTTTATAAACTGTATATGCAGGTAAGGTGTTGCCACCATTATATTATACACCATATTAGAGGACCGATGCAAAAACAAGAGATCAAAAATATTAAAAGAAGAGTACACGAGATTGGATTTATCAACCTCAATTGGCACAACATAGTAGGAGCATCCACAATTGCAAAAGAAAGAGAAGCATGGCCTTAATTTATTACGCAGAATCTTTACTTACAAAAGTGAATCGTTTTCTTAACTAATACCTAAGTAACATTATCAAACGGTGACGTATGGTCCGAGCCTGCTGTCACGCACGGATCGGCTAATTCAAAGGGTGCAGAATGCCTGCGCTTGCTTCTGCTTCACAATCCCACCCCGAACCCATGTTACAGCTTTTATAAATAAAAACTTTATACCTGAAATTAAGCTTTGCTTTAAATTATATTTAGGGGCCATTACATTTATACAACAAACTGAATTGGGTCAGCAGCACACGAGGCAATGTTTAGTGCAACTGTCGATACCACCTCATAAAACACAGCGAAGGCACAGGTACTAATAACTGCAGTCGGCCAGTGTTACATTTGTGCATATACTCGTAGGTACGCGATATTTCATGTCATACTCCAGTCGAATCCATTGCTCTGCATTGTTTCTAAACTTTATAAAAAATAATAAGTTCTTGCATTGTTACTTGATAGATAGGCCACTTGGTACTTACAAAACATTGTCTGAAACGGACTCGGACGGGAAAGACTCGGCTTTCGCATAGCTCGCATCGCCCCAGCGCGTCACAACACTGCATTGTATCGCTCCCTTTATTAGTTTCGAATTGCGTTTATTGTTTGTAAGTAACTTGTGAGTTTTCTTTTCTGATTTTTTTCCTTTTTTAACCGTTTTTACCGTAGCCAAAATGGCAAAAATGGAAGCCTTATAGTTTCATCATGTCCGTCTGTATGTCTGTCCGTCCGTATGTCACGGGAATTTTACTCAAAGACTACACAATGAATATTAATTAAATTTAGTAAAAAGGTGTCTTGTCGCTACTTAGTTTGATAGATAAATAATAAAAATAAATATTTTTAGGGGGGCACAATACACAATAAATATTTTTATATGAATATTTATGGAAATAATCGTTCCGAAAGTTACAAAAATTTGGTCCCCCCCCCTTATCTATTGTACAGTGTGAGAAAATATGAAAAAAATTAAAAAGGTAGCACTTAACAAATACTTTAAATTAAAATTATTTAAAAAATAATCGGATATACCATCATTGAGTTATTACAAAAAAACTGCGTTTCTCAACAAAAGGGCGTAAGTGCCATAAACATACGCTCTTCTGCTAGTGCAATTATTTTTATACGCCAATGGCTTCGGAACCCTACACTGAGGATAACCCGTCATGCTCTAGCCCGTTTTTTTTTAAAGTTAGTTTTATATGTTTTGTGTAACTTAGGTACTAAAAGGCCCTGACTGACTGAACTGGCTCCTATTTACGGCATTCAACTGCCTATTTATGGCAATTTTCATGTACATACATATTTTTTTCTGGAATAAATACTATTTTCTTTCTTTTTTCTTAGTATCTAAGAGGAGTAGGCATTATGAAGGGGTATTTAATAAGCTTCAAATTAAATAGTTAGTTATATAGTTTTAAATAGTTCATTGAAAATGTTAATTGCAGAATTTCCTATAATTTGGTTTATTCCTAGATTGCTTTGAACTAGCGAGTTTAGAGGACAACGTCAATCATGACAATTATACAGCAATCAGACTTTGTCAGCTGACTTTGTCTTTGAAAGCCAAATAGCTCTATAGAGTATTAATTGTTATTAATTTGGAATAGTTTCAAAAGTTGTTCCACTTTAGGTAATGACACTTAATACTTTTATAGTCTCAATTTTTATTGAAATCAAATGCTTGATTTACTACCGTGAAATCGGTTAACATAATTAATTCACGCAATAACCAATTTGTGCAAATAGTTCCAAATCGAATAACCCTAACCTGCAAATATAATTTATGTGTATTATTTATTGTGGCATATTTACTATTGTTAATGTCCCATTATGTTGTAAATATTTAATATTGTACCTACATACTAAATACTCGATATTTTGAAACAAAAAATAAACCTCGGCTAAACAATACACGAACCATATTTATTTCTACAATTTTATTGCTTTTTTGAGTAAAAGATAGGTACAAAATATAAAGGTCCATAGTTAAAATTACTAGATTTATACAGTCATTTCGTATGAACTTTATACGAATTTTACGACGTGTGCGCTCGTGAACTAGTAACACCTACTCAAATGTTGGTGAAAATATATTTTAAAGAAAAATATTTTGCTTCTATAAAATACTTTCTAGATGAAGTATCTATTACTACTACTACTTTTTATAGAAGCAAAATATTTTTCTTTAAAATATATTTTTGGAACATTTAACTTTATGTTTCTTTACGTGTACTAGAACTCAGGTAGATCAATCCTGTATATCTTGAAAGCTAAGATGTACCCAATTAATGTACCAAATGAGTATAATGTTGCTGCAAATACTAAATTACATTTTACCACAGTAATACAGTTATTAAATTAATCAGTTATTAAATAAAGGCGGCCTATGTGGTGCGGTGGGAGTGTGTCCGACTGCTACGCAAGAGGTCGTGGGTTCGATTCCCACACGGAACATCGCTTTGTGTGATCCACAAATTGTTGTTTCGAGTCTGGGTGTACTTTGTGTCCGTGAATTGAATGTTTGTACAGTCCCCCGCGACACAGGGCTGTACCCTAATGCGGGAGTCGTCTTTTTTAAAATAAGAAAAAAGAAACTAAGTGATATCTATGATACGAGTGTATCCATATTCATTAGGTTAACTTTATCAACTACATAATTAGAATTTCCTAATAGTATCTCGGTACTACTGTTTTGTCGCAGAATGTCTGGGGTTTTTAGTGTTTTCGGACTTTTTAATACCTATTTCTAAAAAGATATTTCCCTTTTTTGTCCAGGCTAATATTGTTTCATTTACGCTAGTCTTATAATCCTATATTAATGGAGCGTGTCACAGCTGCGCTTTTGTCCTTCCTTGTTCTGATTTATGGATCACAATAACGTTTTTTCTTGTAATTTTTTTCCTAAAAGGTTAGCATTTTAAGGGATGTTTTAGTTCTTTATCATTCATATTTTTGTATGGTGTCCTACATCTATGCGTAGTTAATCTCTAAGCTACCACGAGTTTTTATTACAACAGTCGTTAGGTTTTAACTTTTATTTCCTTTTATTTCAATGTTATGTATTAAAGGAAAAAAATGGTTATTTTGATCGGATGCTTGATCTATTTTTCTAACAAGCGTAAGTATCCAAATATTTGTTTTAATTTTGTGTTGAAAGTTATTATGTCTCTATTGTTGAATAGCTCTGTAATCGAGTTTGCTCTGAGACGAATACCTAGACAGGAAGTAATCTAGCCTGTAAAGGTAAGTTACTGTAGCTGAATATTGTTTACCTTTTCCTTTCTTCAAAGTAATCTAGTTGAATGTTGTTTCATTTAGTCTAAGGGTAACTTCCTTCATTTCATCCAACAATGAAGTTTCAGTAAGATATACTCAATGGGTTCTACAAGTCGTTATCCTCATTTTCTGGCCAAATAATTAAATTTTAGGGCAACAGAATTTTGTTTATTCTGATTAAGAATTTAATTTACTTCAAATATTTTCACAAATACTTTTTTACTGTCATTGAGCCTTGGGGACTATTAGAATTTCAGGGTTTATAAGTGTTTCTCTTGACAGTTTTTTTTATCTATGTAAAAAAATTTGCTACTTATAATAAACATGAAGCAATTTAATGGACATAAAATAAATTTTGCGCCTCTATATTAAATCTTATGTCTGTTTCACATCGAACTGAAATAATTCGAGAATTCATTATTGTTATTACTCTCGAATGCTTGGCAGCCTGTAATTTCTTCAAGTCTCCAGCTTGCGAGGCATTGTTTCACGTTTGTACTTAGAACAACTTTTATGTGATACTCGCCTTTTCCCGCGGTTTCGCCTGCGTCCCATTTGATTTTTATAGCCTACTAGGTTTCGTATACGGCTCCGTCCGCGTGTACCTACATCGTTGTCGCAATAAAAGCTATCCTATGTCCTTCCCAGGGACTCAAACCATCTCTACACCAAAATCGATTTAGTGGTTTAAGCGTGAAAACATAACAGACGGACAACTTGTTACCAACTTCTTGCTTATTTGTGCACATTCGATGTTCATTCATAATCAGCTGATATGGAGAGAATCTGCTACTTACAGTTGGTTCAACGTAACTTGACCGGACTCAAGTTAGGTTCTTATCACTTTAGCGCATGTCATAGAGATGACTCTAAAATTACTTACGAAAACGATTAATTATATTTAATCGATAAAAACTACTTACAAAATTTTAATTTAACAATATAAAAATACTATACAGGGTGTATTTTTGAAACGGGTCAGTAAGGGCAAGTACCTTAACCGTTGCAGTTACAGCAAAACGTTCTTAGAAGACCTTCCCTAACTTTTTGACATACTTTGAACTGCATTCACAGATATTGTAAAAAACTTACAGTTGGCAAAAAAAATGCAAAAAGTCCAAAAAAATTTTTTTTATGCCAATCGATTCTATTTTATGTGGGGATCAAAAAACTCTATGAAACCATTTTAGCTTTCAGTACTAGAAAAGACAGAAATCTCCAAAAACGTTTCCCATACATTTCCTACGGAAATATGATAAATCAACTCGAAACTCATAGGACAGGTAAAATTTTAAACTTTTTTAAATAAAAAAAATCATTTAAACATTTTAGAAATTGGTTTATGAAATAAATTGCTCAAAATGATTTCCATTTTCACGAATACATAAGTCTATCCTTTTTTGCACTGAACGAATGGCGGCTAATAATGTTCTGGGATGAATATTACGTAAAATGGTCATTAATGCATCCTTGAGCTCTTGAACACTGGCGTACGTCGTCTTATACACCTCGTTTTTCACGAAGCCCCATAAAAAAAAATCAAGTGGTGTTAGATCGGGGCTACGAGGTGGCCACTGTGTTGGACCATGTGTACCTATCCACTGTGTACCGAATAGGCGGCTCAAATTGGAACGTGAAAGGTGACTGTTATGTGGCGGAGCACCATCTTGTTGAAAATGAACTTTTCGCAATTCCGACAGGGGCCATTCGTCCATCTCGTTTTCAAGATGGTGTAAAATGACTTCATTATACATGGCAGAATTCAGTTTCCCTTCATAAAATTCCACCATTATAACTCGATTGGACATTATACCACACCAACAGTTGAATGAGAAGCGAACCTGATTATGACTTGCCGTAACTCTTAGTGGATTTTCTTTGGACCAATAGTGGTGATTTTTTCTGTTGTACATACCGTTATTGGAAAAATTCGTTTCGTCTGACCACAGTATGTAATTTAAAAATTCATGATCTCTGCTTATTTTTCCTCTTAGCCACCTGCAAAAAGTAAGCCTTCGAACATCATCACCCGGATGTAACACTTGAACTATGCGCCCATATCGATAGCACTTGTAGCCGTATTTCTTCCATATCTTTATCACAAGGGAGTGGGATACACCTACTTCAAAGGCGACATGCCTGGACGATACCTCTGGATATGCTTCGACATAAGTCAGAACCGCAATCTCCGTGTCCATGTCCACACGAGGCTGCCGCTTTCTTTTGAAAGAACCCTGCAATTCCAGGTTTTTCAAAAGATTTCTAATAACCTTTCTTGTTGGCACATGTCGCAACGGATACTTATTGCGGTACCACACTAATGCAGCTCCCGCATTTCGATTATTGACAAAATACGCTTCTAATAAGTCAATTTTTTCACGATTAGAAGACATTTTAGCGAAAATCCTTAATTAATAATAACTCATACGAAGTTTCTCAGCTGACACACAGATTTTCGAATGAAATTCGAAATTTGAAGGTAAAAATTATTTTTATTTACTTTACAGTCAATTCTACCCACTTCCTGGCCATAACAAAAAGTTCGACCATCGTAGAAATTTGTTTCTGTTGCCGAAATGTATGGGAAACGTTTTTGGCGATTTCTGTCTTTTCTAGTACTGAAAGCTAAAATGGTTTCATAGAGTTTTTTGATCCCCACATGAAATAGAATCGATTGGCATAAAAAAAAATTTTTTGGACTTTTTGCATTTTTTTTGCCAACTGTAAGTTTTTTACAAAATCTGTGAATGCAGTTCAAAGTATGTCAAAAAGTTAGGGAAGGTCTTCTAAGAACGTTTTGCTGTAACTGCAACGGTTAAGGTACTTGCCCTTACTGACCCGTTTCAAAAATACACCCTGTATATATGAATTCATAAAAGTTTAAATTTAGAACAGTTACAGTAAATACTAAAGAAAGTTTAAATAACAATTTCTTTAGGAAAAACATCACAAAAACATGAGCTAGTAATACTAATTATTACAATGTAATGCTTAATCGCATCTCTAATTCTCTTGGTTTAGTCACCGCCCCCGCCCTCAGCTTCCTATCACCATTTACTACTAAAAAACCACTTTTCGCCAACTTGAATCCGGTCAAGTTACGTTGATCCTTCTGTAATATTTATTACTTGAAATATTAATCCATTCGATATAATGTGTACGTGTGTGGGCATATATGCAGCATATCCAACCAATGAATTAGACATACCTACGTAATAAGATCGATCATCATTTCTATCAAGTAGCGAAACGTGGGAAATCAATTTGTGGTTAATAGACATTGAACACGGCCGTAATCTATTCTCTGTGTTTACTTTTAGGCGTTAAATCGTCAGGTTACTATAAAAGTTTAGAGTTTGAAACATTTTTTTTATTTTAAGCCACTGAGGTAACAATGATAGTAAAAATGCTATATATTACAAAAAATAATGTTCAAGCCCAGCCTCATCAAAAACCTGTGCTTTAATGATTTCTGCAATGAAATTCGCAGAGTCGTACCAGTTCCTTAGGAACGTGGTGGATGACTATCTTATTGCTTTTTAAAATCATATCTTGAAGGTGGCCAGCGATCTGCTCAATAGGTACATTGGGAGAGACGATATCTGATGTTTCATGTTTTAGCAGCGAAGCACATTTACATCTGCTAGCTTTGAACAAACAACACATGCGATATTAGAGTGAAACGAATCCCTGAAAACTTCATGAACGACCCCTAGGTATATGCAGAACGATGTGCGTTATACGGAAGCGGCATTATTGGACCATGGTTATTTGAAGAGAACAAAAAGGCGCTTACAATCCCTTTTGAGCGTTTTCTTTTTATCTTTCATTTAGATGGTGAAAATTAGTTTTATTCGTAAACTTGAAGAAATAATAATAATAATAATAATAAATCCATTTATTCACATTAACACATCACATTAAATACATAGACATTTCTGCCAAACTGCATGGCAGTTTGTTGGCAGATACGACTCCCATGCTTAAATATATTAAACTTATATCTATATTACAATTTTCATTACAACTATTTACATTTACTTAGGACTAATTTTAAATAACTAAAATATTTATACTATTTGTTTTATGATTTTGAACCTACTTTTGCAAGCAAAAACTCTTTTGTTTTGTTTCTAAATACGTGTAGTGAAAGGTTGTTATCTGTAATGGCTGAGGGCAACTTATTAAATAACTTAGGAACTAAATATTTTCTATTTCTTTCTCCAAAATAATTATTACAAGTGTTCATTTTCAAAATTTTGCCGTTCTCTCTTCTGTCCGGCCTTGATCTCGTTAGATAGGTCTTAAAAACGTCACTATAGTACTGGATAATGGATGTAGGAGATGCATAGTTTCAACAAGATGGCACCACGGCTAAACACTTCCCCGAACGTCTTATCTCTTTAATGGATGATTTAGCAGCTCGCTCGGCAGATTAGAGAGACCCTGGGATTTTAATTAGTTTAAATCCTTGGTCAATCAAATCACTAGAAAAACCTCGCTTAGCTGAATAACATATTCGTGATGTTATGCTACAGAAATGCAGGACAAAGTGGACCAAAAGTTCAAATCTCGACTCACACTATGTGTTGAGTAGAACGATGACCACCTCAACATATAATTTTCAAAAAGCAATTAAATAAAACTTTAAATGTCCCACTATGTACAAAAAAAAAATAAAAAATAAGACGAAATCTTCAATATTTTTTGTTTTATGATTATTTTAAATAAGGAAGTGCCTGCGTCGCACTCTGTATTATGATGATGATGAAGTTATCCTAACAGATTTCAATAACGGCGGCTAATTTCATCTGAATTAGAGACTTCTTAATTATGATACAAAGGTACTTTTGATGTATAATGCCATCGAATAAAAAAACGACTCTCGTATTCGAAATACTAATCAGATATCTATTTTTTTTATGTTTTGTATTATGTAATTTTACCTAATACATAACACACGCCAGAAGAAATAAATATGCAGGTCATACTATAACGCAAAAGGTGCAGGCATCACACTGAGTGTAACCCGTTTTAAATATTAAGTGGAACAAAAAAAATCTTGGATATTTTTTGTGCAACAGAGAAATTTTATATAAAAGAAAAATAGGAACTCAAAAATACGCGGACGCCGCTGCTATCAAAGGTTTGTGTAATCATATAAGAAAATACAAATTTATCAAATAGCGTTTCTCCGGTGTCGAAGCAAGCCAAATTGATGTTTTCTTAAGTTGTTTACTAATTCGTGACAGAAGGAAGCGGAAGAACTCTTACAATAAAACGAATTAATTTCCAGGCCATTGAACAAATTTTATATGAAATTAGCGTTTTAATCTAAACTCAATTTGATTGCAAAGTCCAACTGCTTTTGCTTTTAATCTTGTCAACAAAATTTAAATTGTTATAGCCTTATTGGTCTCAGTATCAACATTCTATCTTGTATAAATGATTAAACTCTTTAAGTCGATTCGAGGAAAGGGGAATTGATACTCGCATTATTCCAAAATGGTTTTAAACCAAACTTTGTTGAGGTAATTAATTGTTCTGTGTTTAAATCCTTGGTCAAATCACTAGAAAAACCTCGCTTAGCTGAAGAACATATTCGTGATGTTATGCTACAGAAATGCAGGACAAAGTGGACCAAAAGTTCAAATCTCGACTCACACTATGTATTGAGTAGAACGATGACCACCTCAACATGTAATTTTCAAAAAGCAATTAAATAAAACTTTAAATGTCCCACTATGTACAAAAAAAAAATAAAAAATAAGACGAAATCTTCAATATTTTTTGTATTATTTTAAATAAGGAAGTGCCTGCGTCGCACTCTGTATTATGATAATGATGAAGTTATCCTAACAGATTTCAATAACGGCGGCTAATTTCATCTGAATTAGAGACTTCTTAATTATGATACAAAGGTACTCTTGATGTATAATGCCATTGAATAAAAAAACGACTCTCGTATTCGAAATACTGATCAGATATCTATTTTTTTTATGTTTTGTATTATGTAATTTTACCTAATACATAACACACGCCAGAAGAAATAAATATGCAGGTCATACTATAACGCAAAAGGTGCAGGCATCACACTGAGTGTAACCCGTTTTAAATATTAAGTGGAACAAAAAAAATCTTGGATATTTTTTGTGCAACAGAGAAATTTTATATAAAAGAAAAATAGGAACTCAAAAATACGCGGACGCCGCTGCTATCAAAGGTTTGTGTAATCATATAAGAAAATACAAATTTATCAAATAGCGTTTCTCCGGTGTCGAAGCAAGCCAAATTGATGTTTTCTTAAGTTGTTTACTAATTCGTGACAGAAGGAAGCGGAAGAACTCTTACAATAAAACGAATTAATTTTCAGGCCATTGAACAAATTTTATATGAAATTAGCGTTTTAATCTAAACTCAATTTGATTGCAAAGTCCAACTGCTTTTGCTTTTAATCTTGTCAACAAAATTTAAATTGTTATAGCCTTATTGGTCTCAGTATCAACATTCTATCTTGTATAAATGATTAAACTCTTTAAGTCGATTCGAGGAAAGGGGAATTGATACTCGCATTATTCCAAAATGGTTTAAAAACCAAACTTTGTTGAGGTAATTAATTGTTCTGTGTTTAAATCCTTGGTCAAATCACTAGAAAAACCTCGCTTAGCTGAAGAACATATTCGTGATGTTATGCTACAGAAATGCAGGACAAAGTGGACCAAAAGTTCAAATCTCGACTCACACTATGTATTGAGTAGAACGATGACCACCTCAACATGTAATTTTCAAAAAGCAATTAAATAAAACTTTAAATGTCCCACTATGTACAAAAAAAAAATAAAAAATAAGACGAAATCTTCAATATTTTTTGTATTATTTTAAATAAGGAAGTGCCTGCGTCGCACTCTGTATTATGATAATGATGAAGTTATCCTAACAGATTTCAATAACGGCGGCTAATTTCATCTGAATTAGAGACTTCTTAATTATGATACAAAGGTACTCTTGATGTATAATGCCATTGAATAAAAAAACGACTCTCGTATTCGAAATACCGATCAGATATCTATTTTTTTTTATGTTTTGTATTAAGTAATTTTACCTAATACATAACAACACACGCCAGAAGAAATAAATATGCAGGGCATACTATAACGCAAAAGGTGCAGGCATCACACTGAGTGTAACCCGTTTTAAATATTAAGTGGAACAAAAAAAATCTTGGATATTTTTTGTGCAACAGAGAAATTTTATGTAAAAGAAAAATAGGAACTCAAAAATACGCGGACGCCGCTGCTATCAAAGGTTTGTGTAATCATATGAGAAAATACAAATTTATCAAATAGCGTTTCTCCGGTGTCGAAGCAAGCCAAATTGATGTTTTCTTAAGTTGTTTACTAATTCGTGACAGAAGGAAGCGGAAGAATTCCTACAATAAAATGAATTAATTTCCAGGCCATTGAGCAAATTTTATATGAAATTAGCGTTTTAATCTAAACTCAATTTGATTGCAAAGTCCAACTGCTTTTGCTTTTAATCTTGTCAACAAAATTTAAATTGTTATAGCCTTATTGGTCTCAGTATCAACATTCTATCTTGTATAAATGATTAAACTCTTTAAGTCGATTCGAGGAAAGGGGAATTGATACTCGCATTATTCCAAAATGGTTTTAAACCAAACTTTGTTGAGGTAATTAATTGTTCTGTGATTTGTAATATCTTCTTCTAAAATGAAGACTAAAAGAAAGGATATGATTTTATCTACTATTTAACTTTTTATGTTATATTTTGTACCTAATATTTATATGATAACTGAACTAACTTTTATGATGTACGATAGCTGAAAATGCATATATGTTCGTAAACTTACGCGATTTGTACACATTATAGAATTTTATAAGCTACGGGTCTTAATCGTATTGCAATGGTCACGGGTATCTTAAAATAAAATATTTACGCGATTAAGACCAGTAGCTCATAAAATTCCATAATGAAAATGCATATATTTGGTTATCGTACATTAGTAGGAACTTATACCTATTATAAATCCGAAGGTTTGTAAGAATGTATAAATGTTGTTGTAAAAAACTTAATACTTTAACTAAATTACTTACACCTAAATAATACATTATAACTATTAATAAATACAAATAATTCATTATAAATAACTAAAATAAATGTCTAAATTAGAATTCATTACATAATAACTAAAAGAAATGTCTAAATTAGAAACAATAAATTTTACAATAACAATTAATTATCATAATCACAAAGATCTTGTAATATATCCACTGATTTATGTCCATTCTCAATGACAACTACGGCAAATTCATCTACAGAATACAATGTGTTTTCTAATGGAAAAGATTTAATTCTCTTTTTAAATATTTGTGTTTCATATACGTCTTTTTTTAAGTCCATCGGTAAGCAGTTGTATAATTTCACACATTGAAATCATCCACAATGCTTTGCAATATTTAAGGTTGGTATAAAATTGTGCTTTAAATGATTTCTTCGAGTACTTTCTCTAATTGACCTTTCATCTTCAGTGGTGGTATAGTTGGCTAAGTAAACTGACCACACAAAGTTGATATGCGACTTACGCCATTTTGTACTCCTTGTACATCTCATACCTACGCTATGCTCTTGGGAACGTTACCTGGCAAGTTACCTTAAAGTTTTAACGATCTTGCAGACATAGGTAACATAGTTTGGCTTTCTGCAGTGATACATATCTACGTGAGGCGTAGTTAATGGCGGTATGTTGGTATTACTCTTAAAATGAGTCGTTTAGGCGATTTAACTTTGTATTTATTCCTTTTCTCAAAAGTCTGTTCGAGCGGAATTTCGTAATTGGTTTTACTTTTAAGCTGCTGCCCCTGGATCTGAGTCTTGAAACTTTTGAAAAGGAATTGGTAGCCAATAACTAAATATTAGTAGATAATAATATTATGAAGAATATTAAGATTTTTTTTACCGTTAAAGGGTTCATTTTAAGAGAGTTGAGTCGCTCGAATTGTTCAACGTTAATACCGTAAGTAACAATTAATATGATTTTTTTTTTAATGATAACTAGCAATGTGGAATTGCGATCCCATATTACTAGCAATCCTGTTAACCCCTCCAGCTAAGCTGAAGGGTATGTGTTAGCGGGTTCACGTCGCTATCGACGTGTATAATATAGTAGTGTAGCAGTATTATACTATTATAATGAGTAGGCTTCGAACCCGCGACCTCATGATTGCGAGACCGATGCCTTAGCCATTAGGCTATCTCCGCTTTTTTGTTTGAAGTAATCACTCTTTCTCTCTTCATTGCACTGCCTCTGCTTGATTTTTAAAGTAGCTACTACTTTTCACCTGCGGCCTGTGGACATTATGACAAAGATTCTATCTCAATTCTCATGCTTCAAGGGTTATTATGGGTATCAAAAATTAATAAAATCAGCCTAGTGAGTTAGGCGTGAAAGTATAATAAACAGATAGAGAACAACAGACGTAGAGAAACAGCAGCTATACCTAAAGGTGAACTAAAACGATGAACTAATAATTTATTAGCGATAAAGGGATAATGACCACACTAATGACATAATTTTCGTGGACCTTATCAGTTTGTCTGCCTCCGAGATAGATTAAGGACGAGATAAGAAACTGTTCAGGGGATAAAACCATAAATGGCACTGTTTACATAATTATTAAGACCTCCAGGTACTTTAAAAGCCTTAATAACATTTAAGGTTATGGTCTGTAAAGGTATTAAAAAGCTTCGAAAACTCTTAATAGTCTGTTAAAATGCCCATTGGCGTCACGCGTTTTGGTGAATGATTATCCTTTGTTCCCACTAGTATCACCGCGTGAGATCTCGTTCTCTATAGCACAGATAATATAATACTATACTAGTATCTATAGTATTACCATTTACTTGTACCACCAATGGTACTAGTGAGGGATTTGTTCCCACTAACTAGCACCACCAAAGCTGTCTGCATTTAGATAAAAACCAGTACCACTTTTATTTTCTCAATTTTAAAACACATGGAATTATATGATTTGAATGCCGTTTACTGAAATAAATAGTGTAAATGAAAATTTCACCGTAAGATTTTGCCGTACGAGTCGGGCTTAAAGACTCTTTGTACAATAAACAAAATAATATTTTCTATTTACAATGATTTGCTCTTTCATTTCTTAATACTTCGGCCACAGTTATTGATTTAAAATTTTTTTTTTTTTTAAACCCCACATTCGTACTAGTATAGTAGCACAAAGCCTCCACGGCACACTCAACAAACATAAAATAACAGACACAAAATACACCAACTTCGGACCAAAATATGAATCAAAAGCACGCAGTTAGATGAATCAAAACACACAGTTGGGCTGCCTTTTACAAACACCAAAATGCTGAGTTAAGTGACAACACAAAATAGAACAATACAGAGTAGTTAGTAGTTCACGAGAAGGTTTTACTTCCTCTCTAATTAGACGTATTATTGTCATTTGAAAACACTTCCCTAAAACGTAATTATGTTATAAGTACTCGGCAAGAATTAAGGAATAAATGTTCAGAAACGCGGGTGTTTGCCATAATACAGGATTACACTGTATTATCACGATAATGTTCACAATTAATTACGCAAAGCCTAAGAAAATAGAAAAAGGAAAGATAATGTACATTCGGTCTAGTTAATGAAGGAATCTATTATCTGTCTATTACTACTACTACGACTTACTGCCGCATTCAGAGTCATATACTTAATGCTTAGGTACCTACTTAAATATTTTTTTAGTTAATATTTTATCAGACAAAATTAAAAAAAGGTTGAACAACTCTGAGTGCCGCAGTTATTGATTTACTAGCTGTGCCCCGCGGTGTTACCCGCGTTTTATTAGCCTATGTGTTAATCCAGGGTGTCAGCTAACTGCACACCAAATTTTATTAAAATCGCTCCAGCCGTTTAGACGTGAAAAAGTTATAAAAACTATATTGAGGGAGAATTGGACAAAGTAGGGAAATAAATACACAGTGTCAATCATTTAAGAAAATAAAATATGCTGCGGTCACCTAACAAAGCTGGTTTGAATCAGATATCCCCAAGACAATAACGTCTACGCCAACTTTCGTTTCCTCGCGCCCTAAGCGTAAAAATGAAGATGTTACGCGAGATGACTTAAAGGCATTCCAACAAGAAATAATGCAAATGTTAAACTCTTGGAAAGCGGAACAAGATAAAAAATTCACTAAATTAGAAAACACATTATCGACCATTCAAAAAACTTCCGTAGATATAGAAAAATCATTGGAGTTCCTTTCTAACCAATATGAAGACATACGTAAGAGAGTTGACAGTCTAGAAAGTCAGTTCAAACATAAAAGTGCTATTGTTTTGTCCTTGGAGGAGCAACTGGAAGAATTACAGCGTAACGCTAGGAAATACAGTTTGGAGCTGCACAATATACCTTCCAAGGAGAAGGAAAGCTCATCTGATCAAACCCAAATGATGCTTGAACTTTCGAAATCACTAAAATTGGGACTTCAGCCGAGTGATATACGGGCCTCTTTCCGCGCACCGGGCAAAAAATAGACAAATAGACCAATCGTCGTGGAACTGACTAACTTTACAACCAAGCAAAGTATTTTAAATAAAGTAAAATCATATAATAAGTCCAACCCTGCAATAAAGCTTAATATGTCCCATCTCGGTCTGGGAAATTCAGATTCTCCCGTATATATACGAGAACATTTAACTACAAACTCAAGGAGGCTCTTCTATTTGGCACGTGAGGTATCAAGACAAAAGGGTTACAAATTTTGCTGGATCTCAAATGGGAGAGTTTTGATAAGAAAAGCTGAAGGCCAACCTGCAAAGGTGATCAAAAATGAAGAGCAGATAGAACACTTAAAATTAGAATGACTATTTAATTTTATCTTTTTGCATTTTCGTAATTTTCTATTATAAATTTGCATTCAGTGTCATACTTCTAAATCTATTTATATTGTAACCGCCTCTACTACAGGTTCACTTCTTAATACCTTTACTCGAAAATTATTAAACACAATCCACACTAACAATAACAACAACACCAATACACATAATATACTCTTTACATTTATATATTTTAATACATACATATATTTTACACATACATCCGAAATATCTCTACACCCCATATATCCGTTTATGAAATCAAAGTCCATCTTTAAGCAATATTTACAAAAAAATAACCTGCCTTTTGTTGCAATAGTATATATGCATATATCTTCAAAACAAAAATGTTAATGTTAGAAGATATATCAAATGACATCGACTCAGTTGAAGTTTCCCGTTCGATGATTTGTTCCCCAGAAAATTTAATAAACTACACCCATCGAAATCTTACATCATTATCCATATTTCATACGAATATTCGCAGTGTATCACGTAATTTTGACTCTCTAACTGTCCTTCTAGAAAGAATCTCGTTAGAATGCGACATCGTGGTACTTACAGAATGTTGGCTGAGTAAAACACTGGCTTTACCTGTAAAGGCTGGCTACACTTCATATACCTCGAACTATTATAACCAAAACGATGGAATCCTCGTTTTTATTAAATCTGAGATCCAACATACCATAACCGGAATCACTGTAACTGATGCAAATAGCCTCGTAATAAGGTACAATCGGCCCACTTGATGCTCGACCACCTGAAAATCTTTTACTATGAACGGTTCACAACGGTTCGGTCACACACACAAATGCAAAAACCACTCCCACATTTTACTTCCAACCAATTAGGACGGGGCTAAGGTGTGGGAACGGGAACATAAAACATTTTTGTTAACTTAGTTGCAATTTGCACTTCCTTGTATGATGACGCGCGCGTGTTTACTGTATTTTGCTCACGACTTGTTCTGTTTACGGATTCCGATATCTTGCCATTTTGTTGACCCCAGAACTACTGATTGAACTCTCGTTGACTTGTGGTGTGAATTAGTGGACAGTTTCTTCTTGATCTGTTTACCTATGGTGGCTGTGTTTTATTGAACTGTTTGGTGCTTTCTTGCTGACCTCTGCGAGTCTTCACAATTAACCGAAATTTAAACCGGGAATCAAATTTTGGATCTTCATGGCCAAGGGTACAGGACAAACCTTTACCAAATATCGCGGGAGTTAAATGTTACGGTAAGTCAAATTCAAATTATATTTTATTACAATAATTATTAATAATGTTTAACAATAGAATTGGCTATTGGTTAAAACGTAATTGGGGGAGACCAAATAATAATATAATCAATATTTCTGAAGACTATGGGTAATTTCATAGCTAAGGTTTGTTTCGTTGATATAATATAATAATATTCTCAATGATGATGGCAGACATTAGGATTAGTTGTTTCATCATTCGCAGTTATTAATTTATTCCTAATATTTTATATAAACTTATTATTTTAATTTTACTATGTAGTGTAGTGAAATGTATTTATTTCGTATATAATTAAAAAAAACGATAACTACTAAATGGTTTTTGTTAATAGACGGTGCAATGGGTGAGAAAGATTTAAGTGCTTAGTTTATTAAAATTTTATGAAATATATTCAAATATGACGATGATTGTCGAAAAATCATTCTACTAATTTACTACCGAAATTATAAGAATATAAGTTATTTTATATATAAATAATTAATATATATATACATATTATCATACATAGGTATAGGACTACTTATGATTTTCAACAAATAAATAATATTAAAAATGATTTATTATAAATTCATATGCCGTTAATGTGTTTTTCATAAATCAATGTAAAGTGAAAGTTCATTTACATTTTTTGATGTCCAATAATATTTACATTTAGTTTACTTTAAACATGGTGTTCTGAGTCACTTGGTAATTCGTATATTTTTTAAAGATGAACTTCTTGGAACTAGACTTTCACTTGTTCAATTAATCTGAAATATAATAACGAAACGTAGTACTAATCGGAACAAAAACTATTTTGTATAACGAGTGGCAACATATAAAAGGCTGTCTCTACTTAAATGTGAAGAGTAGGAATTTCGTGCTTTTATACACTTATATTTTTTTTCTATGATTCATACTTAAATCCACCCTTAATAAATCATGGTGTTTCATTTTTATTTTTCTCATATTAAAGATGTTATGCATAACTCTTTTTAAAATATTTATGTTTAAACAAAATAAATTATGTATTTTTTTTTAAAGTATTGAAAATCTTAATTAATTTAAACTACATTTGTCAAAATAAATTGTTTTCTTTCACACGCTTTAGTAAATTTTAGAAATCATAAAGCGTATATTGTGTTGATAAAACAATAGTTAAATGATCCCCATAGTAAAAGTTGTAAAACTGAGAATCCTTTAATCAATTATCGTCTTTAAATCGTTACACAAGAACTGAAAATAGTTTGCATGCAATAAGTTTTTGCTTTCCCACGGTTCGGTAATTCCAGGTGCCATAAATATGTTTGCCGAAAAAATAGGTTCATGATACCTACGCACAATAAATGTCCTAAAACTGGAAACGATTAAGGCAATTATCATCTTTAAAATTAATTACATAGAATTGAAAATAGTTTGCATGCGAATTTGTTTTCGCAGTCGGTAGCTTCTCATATTGATATGTGATTAGAATAGTTGACATATGATTGAAAATAGAATAAGCGTTAGCTTATTCTATTTTCAATCATATGTCAACTATTTAAGAACTAGTATCTAATTTTATCAGTGACAACTCGTTCATTGTCTGTTGATTTGTAAAGAAATACTATTAGGTATAATAAAATAACTTTTAAAAATGTGCTTGTCTGACTGTTCCATTCATTCAAGCTCTTAATGAGTGGGTATCGAAGATCTTTTAAACATTTATTTTAACTTCGTATTTTTTTTCAGAGAGCTACATCGTGCCGTTGGCTATAGTGAGATGCTGAGGAGCACTGTCTTAACGTCGGATCACGTAACGCAAATGGACAGCACATACGAAGTGCAGCCATTTACCAAGACGTCGACGTTCGCTAGACTATTTGACTACGGCATGCAGGCTATAAGAAATGTGTGCATTATTCCGCTACAAAAATTAGGACAAGAACTACAAGAAGCAAGAGTGCGTTTCGCTCGCGAGTACAGATTTTGATTTATCACACGCAAAATTTTCAGACACTTTTTTTTTTAAATCAAGTGCACACATTCGTCAGAACTTATGGCTTGTAAATAATACTAGATACAAGCCCAGAAATGTGAAGCCGGAAGTCTGAATGTGAGGACGAATTATTGTTAACAGCACAGTAGTAGTATTGACGGTAGAGCCAATGGATTATATTGAAATTAAATGTTTGTAATTATTTTAAATTGTAATCTAAATTAAACTTTTTGGTTATTTTACTGTAATAAATATAAGCTAGCATCTGAGATAATTAATAATTTATACATTGTTACTTAATTTAATGAAACTGACTATTTTCATTAACTAAGACGTTATTAATATAATATTTATTGATGAAGTAATTGGTAATTAAGCACTTTGATGACTATATAGCATGATAAAATAATAATTTAATAATATAAAAAAATATATCGTTATTGTTAACTAATATGATTTTGGCTTATTGTTTTAGTTTGCATACCTCATCTTATTTTTTCATCATTTCATTAAATGATTTATATATGCACAAATGTGTTATGAAATTGTTTGACTGATCCATAAAATTAATAAAACAATTGACTCTTTTCTTTATTTCTTGCCCTCATTCCAGGTAATACATTAATTTATATTAAAATAATCTGTGGTTATAAATATAACTCGCTGAATTAAAACCATACTTATACTATTAATATTAAAGAGTTAAAGTTGTATGTAGAGGTTTACCCTCAAGCTACTAGCCCGATTTAAATTTTAAATTTCAAATAGCTTTATTTCGTTAAATCAATCCAATGGTTATTTGAAATTAAATTTAGATAAAACACCTTAAACAAAGAGCTTAAAAAATGATATAGGTTTTAAAGCATAGGTGAAGGACGTAGGATTCTTATCACTCGAATCAAGATATACGCAAGCGGAGTCACTGGGAACAACTATATATAGCATATTAGCTGACTGAAGCAGACGAAGACCCGTAAACTTCGTCTGCTTCAATTATGCTCGTTTTTGCAACATTTTTCATTGCTGCTCTGCTCCTATTGGTTGTAGCGTGATGTTATAGCCTTCCTCGATAAATAGGCTATCCAACAGTAATAGATTTTTTTAATTTACCCAGTACTTCCTGAGATTATCGCGTTCAAACAAACATACTATATTTAAGTATAGATTAATCATTGAACTCATAGTTGCTGATGAGTTGAACTACCTCTTAAATACCTACGGAGGGCAAGCCAAAATGAAGACTTAAATAACTTAAATATTTGAAAAATCCATACTATACCTACTATTACTATATACTATATTAGGTACTATATTTACTATTATTACTATATACTATATCTACTATATTATTATTATTTATTATATTTATTATTATTATAATATTATAAATGTGAAAGTAACTCTGTCTGTCTGTCTGTCTGTCTGTTACGCTTTCACGCTCAAACAGCTGAACCGATTTAGATGAAATTTTGTATCTCCATACCAAATTTCATCTAAATCGGTTTAGCTGTTTGAGCGTGAAAGCGTAACAGACAGACAGACAGAGTTACTTTCACACGTATAATATTATATAGTATGGATTATTATTCAAAAATGCAAAATAATTTTACAAAAATTAAATTAAATATTTTCGATGAACCTACATAACAGAATCATACTAAAACATACGCACAATATAAAACAACGAAAATAGGTCATAAATTTACAGGCACTAGTTTTAAACTCCTCTACTAACTCATATTTATAGAAAAGATAGACTACAGATCAAAAAGTAATTTAAAAAAATATTAAAATCTAACGGTTTCCCGCACCTCCGTCCACAATTTCACATGTATAATGGTATTGAGGCAAAATATACTATATTCCTCTCCAAGCTTTAAACTACTTCTTTACTATTTCAACAACACAAACGAATAAATATACAATATAAACTATTTATAACATTATTGTAGATTTGTATATAATTCATTGCTATTTCGCGCAACTACAAAAAGCGCGCTTACAACAAAAGTCACAATCCTATAATAGTATTTACAATCTTCTAATCGGCTCGAAATATGCCCAACAACAACGCAACGCACTAAAAAAAACAAGGACCCCGCCCCCTTGCATCCGATAAGGCGTAGATGTTCCAGTGTGAGTGCGCTTACGTAGAGAGCGGACGTTTCTCGCAAGCCATTATAGTCTTAGGGGTGTACGACCGCCGAGTAGGCCGATTGTACAAGAACGAATTTGCTGTAATTGCGTTATACAGATCTCCGTCAAATAGAAATATTGAACGATTCTGTGACAGTCTTGATATGTATCTCAGCTCGTTAAACGCGGTCAAATCAGTGATATTAATTGGTGATATTAATATAAACATTGCTCCAGGTACAAATGATCATAACTGTAATGAATATTTGAACATGTTGGCATGTCATGGCCTATTATCGGCTCATTGTCTCCCAACGCGACTTGAAAATTGTATTGACCATGTAATGCTGAGATCTGACAATTTTTCTGATACATATATTCTGGATTCTCTTATCACTGACCATGCACCTATTATATTTTGCCTTAGTTGTAAAACCAAAAAGCATTCTACATTCACTACATATAAAAAAATTAATCTGCCATTAATAGTTCATAAACTTTCAATTACCGATTTCAGTCCCATCTTTTACGGAAATGATGCTAATTATGTAGCTACTAAATTGACTGGGATTATTGCCAATATTATCACGGATTGTTCCAAAGAGGTTTCAGTACCTCACCGTAAACGGATCATCAAGCCATGGCTTACTCAAGGTTTGTTGCGGTGCATTAGACACCGAGACAAGTTGCATATAAAGGCTAAGAAATACCCTCAAAACCCAATACTACAACTTTCCTACACAAGGTATCGCAACTTTTGCAATAACCTTTTAAATAAATTGAAAATTGCTCATGAAAAATCAGAATTTGATAAAAATAAAAATAATCCTAAAGGTATGTGGAATACGCTAAACAAAATTACAAACTATAAAGAACGACCAATCCCTTCAAGCTCACTACTTAGTTTAAATGAAGATCCAAACGAGTCCCTAGATGTGGTAAACCAATATTTTGCCAGTATCGGACCAACGTTGGCAAACTCAATTTTAAATGAACCCATCACTGACTGTACCTACCCCATAACCAGTACTTGCACGCTCCAATCTCCAAGAGACTCCATGGCCATATATGAAACGAATTTTAATGAGATCGAATCTATCATAACTAATTTAAAAAATGACTCAGCAATGGGCGTTGATAACATTCCTACTCTAGTTATAAAGAAAGCAAAGAACACCTTGGTTCCCCCTATCACTCACATGTGTAACCTATGTTTAACTACTGGTACATTTCCAGATATATTAAAAAAAGCACTAGTGTATCCAATTTATAAGTCGGGCGATAAGGATATAATGGGAAATTATAGACCAATTTCAGTGCTTACAGTGCTTTCAAAGATCCTTGAAAAATTATTAAATACTAGACTTACAAAATTTTTGTATCAACATGGCCTAATAGCACCTAACCAGTATGGTTTCATAAAGGGTAAATCTACGGAAGATGCTACTACTGAACTTACAGAATATATCACAAGGGCTCTTGATAATTCACTAAAGGTAATAGGTGTCTTTTTAGATTTATCTAAGGCCTTCGACACAGTTTCCATTCCATTTTTGCTTACTAAATTAGAAAGTTTTGGCATACGCGGACTTGCACTTGACATATTTCGTTCCTACCTTTCAAAACGAACTCAGTGCGTTAAAATAGACAGATACATTAGTTCTGAAGCGTCTCTAATTTTCGGTGTACCACAAGGTAGTGTCTTGGGCCCCACTCTATTCCTCGTGTATATAAACTCGTTATGCGCCAAAGTTCTGCCAAACTGTAAAATAATCGCCTACGCCGACGATACAGCTTTGATCGTCCATGGTAAAACATGGGAAGAAGTCAAACATCACACTGAGACTGCAGTTAAAGAAATTTTTCTTTGGTTAAAAAAAAATCTGTTGACGCCAAACTTAACAAAAACTAAATATATAACTTTTTCTCATCTCAAAATCAATCAGCCTAGGGCTGACTTCAACATTAAAGGACATACCTGCACTCAAATAAATAACTGCACCTGCATCGATCTGATACGTACCTCCGAGACTAAATACTTGGGTCTTACAATTGACAGTTCACTAAACTGGTCATCTCATATAAAAAATGTAGTAAGTCGCATTAGGAAACTAATCCCTGTATTTAGAAAGATCAGACAATCTGCAGATTTTGAGACACTAATGTGTGTTTATCATGCGCTTGTTCGAAGCCTTTTGCAATACTGTATTGTTACATGGGGTGGCGTTGGAAAAACTTTATTACTTCCCTTAGAACGTGCGCAAAGAGCCATTTTAAAAGTTATGCTGGGCAAACCACGTAGATTTAGTACAGATCTCTTATATAAAGAATGTGATGTCCTTACCGTAAGGCAACTTTTTGTTTTTTCTGTTATACTTCGTAAGCATAAAAGCACGGAATATAAACCTATTTTGAAGCGTAATAAAACCAGAATTCACAATATACCACCCCACAAAACGAGCGTTGCTCGTAGACAGTTTTATATAATAGGCAATATCTTGTATAATACGGCGAACCAAGTAAACAATATTTATTCGCTTCCTTTAAACGACTGCAAGGCTAAAATACGAACATGGCTTAAAAATTTAAACTACGCGGATTCTGACGCATTACTTTTAAGTACTATCTAGTGATAAAACACATATCTACACAAACAAACATATATAGAGTCACTCACTTAAATACACATTCACACACATACACACGCACACACCCACATACATACACACACACACACATACCCACACACACACACACATACACTCACATACAAATCACATTCACACAAACATATAAAATAGATGTATATTTTTGTTACTTGTATTAATTTAAAGAACGTTGTCCTACTCAAATTTTGTAATATTTCATTTATAAATGATGTTGGTTATTTTATAATGGGTGGAAGGCGCTGGCTGCTGTAACACAGTTTCATACTAGTGCAGTAGTCAACGGCAACCTCTTCGTCTTTGTAACTAAGTATAAAATGTCATTATTACATTTAGAGCAAATTGTGAATTCTTATGTGAGAAACAAATAAATAAATTATCTAATATATAACCATAGATTACTACAATTGTGATGATTCCGCCAATAACTTCGTATAGAAATTACGTACTTGGAACTTAAAGGTGACACGAGATGTAGACATTCTTATTTCGAGAGGGAGCGCATTCCAAAGGAGAATAGATTGAATAGAGAAGGAAGAATGCACCAGAGTGGAGCTGTGAGCAGGACAAAGAAGCAACAGATTATTAGAGGAGCGTAGATTACGATCATGGCTAGAACAGAGAAATTGAAAGTGAGGCGTTAGATAAGTAGGGGCATGAGGAGAAAATAGGATTGAATATAGCGTTGTAAGTGCACGCAAACTACGGCGCTGCCGGATAGGAAGCCAATTAAGCTGAGAGCGATAGTTCGAGACATGATCGTACTTGCGAAGGTTGAAGACGAATCGAATGCAATTGTTGAGAAGCCTGTCAAGTTTATGGAGCAGATCAGCATTCAGGTCGAAATAGCACACATCACCATAGTCAATGATAGGAAATATTAAAGTCTGCACTAGCGTTACTTTTGTATTAACTGGTAGGAAGTTTTTGAGACGATAAAGACATCGCAAAATGCCAGTGACCCTCTGACTGACGTTAGCAATTTGAGTCCGCCAGCTAAGGGTGGAATCAATATGCAAACCTAGATCCTTGACATCATGGCTAACAGGAATAGCAGTGCCGTGGAAGATAATAGGTGGTAATGAATCAAAATCTATTCTGCTAACCATGTGAGGACTGCCAACAATGATTGCTTGACATTTTTCAGGATTTACCGAAAGACCAAACTCGTCCGACCAGTTCTTTATCGCCATCAAATCTCGATTCACATTATCGATAGCTTCATTCAAATTGTCTAGTTTTGTCTGAAAGTATAGCTGAAGATCGTCGGCATACAAATGATACGTACATCGAAGTTCCTGAGTTAAAAGATTGATAAACAAGGAGAAAAGCAGAGGAGATAGAATACCGCCTTGAGGAACGCCCGCAACGAGATCACGCCAACTAGAGAATGTATCATCGATGCGAACCGACTGCTGGCGCCCCTGAAGATATGAAGAAAACCATTCCAATGCACTCGATGAAATATTATAATACGAGAGGATTGATAGGAGTATATCGTGGCTAACTGTATTAAAGGCGTTTGAGAAGTCTACCAACACCATGACAGAAACTTTTCCATCCTCCACACCGGCTCTGATATCGCCTGTTACTTTTAGCAATGCGGAGATAGTACTATGTCCAGGCCTAAAACCAGATTGGAAAGGACATAAGATGCCATTAAGCTGTACAAATGCGGATAATTGTCGGTGTACACAGGCTTCAAGGACTTTAGACAGAAAAGGAAGAATAGATATTGGACGGAAATGATTAGGAAGAGAAGGGTTTGAGATCTTTGGCAGAGGTCGCACGTATGCTTTACTCCATAAGTCGGGGAAACGTCCTGATTGTAAGGAAAAGTTAACAATATCCGTAATTCCAGGAAGAAGCTGGTCAAGGATGGTAATGATCATACGGCGGCTGATGCCGTCACAACCTACCGCCTTCGACTTGATGGAGAGTATAATTCTCTTGATCTCATCGGGTGCAACAGGAGAAAAATAAAAAGGATCATAAGTGACTTTAGATAAGCTTGATATATAGTTAATTGTACGACATCTGGTTAGATAATCTATCGAAACAGACGTGACAAAGTGGTCATTTAGATCATCTAAACCAACTGTAGCAGGCAAATCGGATTGTTGCTCTTTACCGATACCTAGGGTTCTAAGGAACTTCCAGATATCGGCAGGAGATGATAAAGAAATATTATCAAGAATATGTCGGCGTTTGGCGTTACGTATCATTTGATTACACCGATTCCTTGCAGCTTTATATGACGACCAGTTGACATCAGATCGATTTGTCTTAAACCTTCTAAAGGCCCGATCACGGCGTCTAATAGCAATCTGAATACCTTTTGACATCCAGGGCGCCGGAGGCCTTTTTACTTTAATTGTTTTATTGGGCGCGTGGACGTTGTATACATTCGTAATGAGCTCATTAAAAATGCGAACCTTATTATCTACTGAACTCGATATCACTAGGTCTTCCCAATCGATATATAGTTTAAAATGACCCTGAATGTAGCACAGTAGATATATTAGGTATGTTTCAGAATTAAGAACGTTTTTTGAGATTTTCTTTAATCTGTTACAGTCACAATGCGCACCTAGAGTTGCCACAACAAATTGGTGTTTTGCCCGGGACTCGAACCCACAATCTTGCACAGCGTTTAAACGCATTTCCACTGCGGCACCGAGACGGTCACTACATAATTATATCTGTGTATTTTATTATTAACTTCATTTCTAGTATTATTTTACGATCGAAGAATGTACGCTGAAGTCTACAATGGGTAACCTTTACAAAGATTAGCTGTCGGTTTCTGTTTTAATCGACACTTATGATCTACTATGCATTTGTACCCTCATTAAAACATCATCTAACTGCAGAGAGCCGTTATCACTTTAGTTTGCGGTACTTTATCGGTGATAGGTCCAATGATAACAGTAAAAACATACTATCCAAATACATTACCAAATGTAATAATATTTAAGGAATAGCTTCATAATCAACAACGTACGATATCATTCTAAATAGTAGGTATTTCGAATTTTATCGTACCTTGTTGATTATGAGCCTGTTCTTTTCAGTAACAATGTATTGATTTCGATTACGCCAGGAATATTGATGATTTCAAAATGTATGATTAGAAAAAAATCTTAATGGGTACTTAATTATACTGTAATCAAAATTAAAAACTATAGAGCACACTAATTAGTACGACGGGATTTTCTTTAAAAATATAAATAATTTTGATCAAAAAGATGCTATTGACAGTACTGTCAATAGCAACTTTTTGATCGAAATTATTTATATTTTCTTCAAATTTCCAACTGTCAGATTTATTCACCAAGTCATCGAATACATTACAGCCAGTTTCTGCAGGATTAACTTCGACGAACTTCACCTACGCATCTGCTACATGTCTATCAAACTTCAAAACACCTCAAACATTTACCTACATTGTTTACGTCTTGTTGCTTGCTATGTTACTACTAAGAGTATGTTTTATAATAAAAACATGCCTGCTCTTTATCTATCTTTATATATATATATACATCAACTGCTGTTCGCTTTAAAACGATGGTTTAAGATATAACATCGGTTTTACCTAAGAATTCAAAGAAATAGCCCAATAAAGCGTAATGGTAATTTTATACGGGAGTTGTCACTTTGAATTACATTCAATTATAGATTCTGATTTGGAGATACTCTACGAATTGAGTATCACTTGACGTTTAAAAAGGTTACATTGTTTCAAAAATTAAGTCACACAAATGTGATACTTGTAAGAGGAAGAATTTATTTGGGAATAGCCCAATCCTTTTACGTAAATAAGAATTCCTTTTAAAAATGAGGTAAACCAGTAAGGAACTGTTTGTTAAACGAAGCATCTAAAAACAAAAAAGGTAGATTCCTCTTTTCATAATTCAAGTATCGTTGTGGCTAATTTGGGCCCAGTCGAGTGAAGGCGCTGAATGTCAGGCTTCCTACAGTAACAGTTCATTTTTGTAATTTATTAATTTAAACCCAATGGCATGTTGACCGTCTTTCAAAGCAATCACTACGCCACAGAAAGATACCTTTGCTAAAGAGAACTAGTACTGTATTCTACCTAAATGAGGCTTATAAGTATTAAGGTTCCATTAATGAACGGAACATTGACTATGCCGGAATTTTGTAGCAATTAGTGTCCTTCCACGTCCTCATTTTCATTATTACCAAGGATTTTTACGAATCGTTTATTTAATTTTCTCGAGAAAAAGGAATATAAATTTCAAAAGAATATTGTGAAAGTAATCTTTTTACGTTTCACTTGTTCATTCTACGTCATGAGAACAAAGTTACTATAAATGTTTTTAAACTGATAATATCATGAATATTTCATAGTTAAGTCTTTTGAATCGTGATGCCTTTTAATCAAACTTGGAAGATTCGTTGCGAGAACATTCTTTTGGAATAAAAGGAGCTATGTGAGGAAAATAAGTGGAAAATAATGCTAAAGAAAACACAATTACGGGAACATTAAAAAGTTTTTAACTAGTAACTCGTAGCAATGAAGTAAATGTTTCCTGGTGTATGTTGATTTTCCTCTTTTACGGAGCGCATATATCAGCGCCGTCATTTAAGGTTCCTTATGGAAGTGTATGTTGTTATGTTTTGAAATTTGTGTTGATGTTGTTACTTATTCTCAAGTCAAACACAGACATTTTGGCCTTGTGTACGTCAGATAAGTTTGTTGTTGCCTAAAGCCTTACTTTTTCTTGTACTTACCTTTTACTACACCTTAGCTAAGTGGAACTAATATACAACTTGTAACAAAATATATAGTCCAGTCGGATCATTAGGTACGTACTTATATATTTTTTTCAAAATTTAAGCCCTATCAAATTTTGAGAAATTTTTAATATCTCGTGTAAGATTACTTATTCTGTGGTGTAAGTGTTGTCAAATAACATACTCGTACCTATTATAAAAGAATAAATTAACGTTCTATTCACGCAATTAGGTTAACAGCTTTTTTTAATATTCATAAAAAAATGGGGCAAAAGCTGGATTCAATATTTCCCAATTAGGCGTTATGTCAAGGTTAATGTGTTCCTTATTTTATTTACGAAGTCTTAATACGTCGCCGTTTCTCTAACAAAAAGAGGCTAAGAAGTGGAATTGGTGACTCCCGTGATATGATACATACAGTAGTACCACAGGATACTGAGAGTACAGAAGGCAAACTTCATATATGCTTCACTCGAGCGACGCCCACATAGACATCGTTCTCGGACATAAATCGAAGACCATCACTTGCACCGTGCACTTCGTTCGAAGGGCATATTATATGGTCTATAGCGTTTTTGGGTTCCATACCTCAAAAGGTAAAAAAAACCGGGCAAGAGCATGTCGGACCATGCTCAGTGTAGGGTTCCGCAGCTTACACTAAGCATGGTCCGACATACCCTTTTGTTGAGAAATGCAGTTATTCAGCCATAACTCGATTACAGTATATCCGATAATATCCGAAATAATTTTAGATAGGTCGAGGAAGCATGCGTACACTGGTGTTTTGCTCCGTCTGTCTGTCTGTCTATCTGTCTGTCCGTATGTCACAGGCATTTTACTTAAAGACTACTCTATAGTATTTGTTAAACGCTACCTTTTTGATATATTTATATGATTTTTTTCATATTTTTTGGTCACATGGTTCAAAAGATAAGCGAGGGAGGGGGAATCGAAATTTTGCATAATGCCCCCCGCATTATGCAAAATTTCGATTATTTCCAAAAATACTCACATTAAAAATGTTTTTTAAAAAACCTGTCGAATGATGCAGACTTAATATTTGCTGAAAAAAAGAATTCGGCTTGTGTTAAATAGTAAGTTGTGCCCCCCCCAAATTTATTTTAAGCTATTGCATAGCTTTGTTGGCAGGCTTTGAGCGCGGCGACCAAATCAAGAAATTCCGTAACGAAAATAAAACCTAACACCCCCTACTCCGCCTACCATGTAGCTCAGCCGAGCGTTCGCTTAACGTATATGTATATGGTACGACTGTACGAAGCTCGCACGGATCGAGACGAGCTGCTCCAAATGTAATGAAAAGAAAAAAAAAACTGCATAAATAAAAAAAAATAGTAAATAATTATAATTGCATAACTTGATAAAAATGCTATGCAATAGCTTTACCACGGCAGTCCCCGAGTGCCACACTTTTTTTTATTATTTAGTTATCTAACTAAGTAGCGGCTACAACAAGACACCTTTTCACCAAATTTCATCAATATTCGTTGAATAGTCTTTGAGTAAAATGACTGTGACATACGGACAGACAGGCAGACAGTTCCGTTTTTGCCATTTTTGCTACGGAACCCTTATAAGAACACTTTTGTCCGTCTGTCCGTCTGCCTGTGTGTCACCACCGATTTTTATAAGTAGGTTGTCTTCTGTACTTTCGGTGTTCTGTGGTACTTACCAAAAAAGGTGCCCTAGATACTGGTACCTAAACAGAAAACAATCGCACATTTACAGAAAAAAGGTAGGTCTATATGGTTTTGCGTAATAACACAAAGTCAAACACTTTATCTTCTTTAAATAGGTGCATAACAAGATAACTGTGCAGCTATAATTTTAACCAGGCTTTGCTATTTGCTCTGGAAGTGGCCTCATCGTTACCAACTTGGGACTGACGGCGGTAGTGGTCCTGTGTCGGAGCAACTCGGGACGAACAAACATCAATTAATAAAACATAATTACAAACATCCAATTAACCCATACAAAGTTAATCCAGATTCGGAAGGAGTATTTGAGAATTATGCCAATTGTGTGTCGTGTTGGAATCGAACCCGAACGACCTCTTGCAGTCGAACACACTCCTACTGAACCATCTGGTTGCTTATACTTTTATTATCCGTTCAGCAATGTGACCCTTTTTTGATTTAACTTCTCTTATCGAAAATATTTAGTATATTTGAAGGATATCACGTTATCACAATTTTCTCAATACATACGCAATATATATTGAGGCACAACAGTGTATACTTGTCGGATCATGAAATATATCACTTTCGTATAGGAAGAGGAAAGCAATACAAACAAATAATCAACCAAAAAATAATGCAATTTGTTTTGTTATTCGTATTAAAACATTTTGCGGCTGCTTTATTTTTTCTATGGGATACATTAGTAAGCAAAAACTAGAAAAATATTTTATCAAAATACTCGGTATCAAAGTACTTATTTAGGTACTTGTAAAAATACGAAGACTCGCAAATACTTTGTCGAGTTAAAGTAATTAATCTCTTCAGTTATTACGCGACTATAAAAGCCTGAACTCGTTGATACTGAAAGGAAATTTATTCATTTTCAAGTCAGGGATAAGCAAGGTTTATTTTAACTTTGAACGAAATTTCCTTCCATCAATCATTTGTAAAAAATATTTGTCGTAAAGCTAGACAGAAGCATACAGATGTCAATTTGATTGTATTTATTACGTATTTGTGTACATGTAAATAATAATTAAAAAGCAGGACTCAATACAACACCAACATTTTAACAACTTGCGCTGTTTCTCTATGTTACCTAAAGTACCTAAATATTAGTTATTTAAATTGGAATTACACAAGGCCAATGCTACAGAACTATTACTACGCAAGCATAAACAAAGCTCCCTTTTACACTTAAAAAATAAAACTTACGCTCTACAAAATAAGTTTTATCGATAAAACTTTCCTGAAAAAAAGCTTACTACGTACAAAGTGCGGTTTTTTTACTAAAACTTTTTACTTTTTAAGCAACTACATTATAATAGATAAAACTAAGTTTTCCTCGTTAAATCTGACATAAACCGTTGTGTTAACCGTGATACATTACATATTTCAAATATTATTTCCTTATGTAGGTACTGAACTGACAACCACGTAAATTTATCAAAAGTTGTTCATTAGAACAACTTTTGATAAATTTTAAATAAATTACAGAAGTAACATAACCCCCAGGCTAAGTTACGCATTAGCGTAACTTAGCCTGGGGGTTATGTTACTTCTGTACCAAAATAAAACAATAATAAGAACTTTTATACAGGTATATGTCCTATTTATTTTAGGTTATCATTGAGTTATCTGTTACGTAAAATAAAATAATAAAGCCTACTGTTTTAGTATTTTTATTATGTAACATTAAAAACTGACCCTAAAGCTTTTCAAATTAAAATATCAAAGCGTTTTATATGTTGAAAATAAGTTTGCTTTGCTTTATGATTATAAATCTCTGTTGATTTGGTTGCTCCAAACACAATGTATACAGATGTTTCATATGTTTGTTAGTAGCAGATATTTTGAGTTGGTAAAACCGAACAAACATAAAATCTTATAGTACTTTGTATAAACATCGTTGCTAATGTTCAGAGCTGCGATGAATGCGTCTTTTTTCTAATGCTTTGTTTGAAAACATTTTATGTTTGTAGTGTCCACAGAACAACTTTCAGGCAGGCATTATAAACAGGCCGTACAAGTATTTGGCCGCAACAAGTCTCATCAAAAAAGTACACCTACCGCGCTATTACGACAGCGACTAGTGACGTTTTAATTTTTTTATAATTCTTTACCTACCTTTTTTTTATATAACTTATCTATTGATTCAATCTTGAAACGTTTTCGTTGTCCTTCTTAAAATTTCATTTTACTGTATTTTTGGCATTATACAATTTATACAAGCAGTTCAAGCATTCTCGGGTTTTATTTACATCCTCAAAATACAACTCGCAAGTGTCCACTAGAAGACATTTCAGGTTGTCTAACTTCACCTTGTGAAACAATACAATTTGTTTTGTTACGCAGCTGGACATTTAACAAGAGAAGTAAGAATAGAACGTAAAATGTTCGCTCTTTTATTAATAAAATCAAATTTGTGATAGTAAAATCAAATTTGTGATAGTAATATCAAATTTGTGATAGTAAAATCAAATCAGTGATACCTATTAAAACTGTCTATTATCATTAGACTGATATAAATTCAGTAGGTAAACCACAAACTGAGTCATTATATAGGTACTCAATTACCTTTCAACCTTTGATTTGACTACCATTACACACAAAAACTTTTAACATTGGAATTCGAAACTTATCCTATTAATATTAGAACAAATAAATAACAATTAGTAAAAATACCATTATTAGAAATAAAATCACCTAATGACGCATATTAATTAGCCTTAATATAAACAACTGTATAATCATCATTTAAATTCCATTATGTCGACTAGGAATGTATGTAACGTATATTTGTGCATATTTAACAATAAGTATGTTCAGTGAAGAGGTTGCCTGTACGTAATGGCGAATTGGATCACTCTCTGTGACACATCCGTCTTAGGAATTATTTCTGAATTAGATCAGAAGTTCCTAAGCCGTAAAATTTATTGTATATTATCGTAAAAGTTGGTACTTTTAACGATAAATTTTACTAACTAATGTTATATATAGTCACGAACGAACTCGAATATTCCCAAAACACGTAGAATACGCGCGAGTATGCTCGCGAATTCGTCAAACAAAACATGCTGTTGTTTACAAAAAACAAGTATGGTATTTGTGTGTGAAACGCGTGTGCCTACGCACCGCAAAGTATAAAGAACTTTTGTTGTAATTTTGTCTACTTGTAACAGTGGTTTGAGAAAGACGTAATTGCGGAATTTGGCATTTTACTCGAATCAACCATCATGACACGAAATATATATATATATATATATATTGATATTGATTTATCCTGGCCGACATATTCCTTATAATTATGATTTTTTGGAAATTCATCTCCTAAGGGGGTAAAATTGCGGTAATAAGTTTGTATGAAACTCCGTCAGTTTTAAAGTTAAATTTGTGAAATTTTTGGCTTAAAATATTGAAACAATACAATACAGGTTTCAGGGTTTTTGGAATCAGCCTCTAAGGGGTAAACTGCGGGTTGCAAGTTTTAATCAAACTTCTTCAGTTTTAAAGTTACATCTTTAAAATTTTGTGTTTAGAATATTGGTTTAAAATATAAATATAAAAAACAACACGTTTTTAGAAAATCAACCCGTGAACGGCTAAAACAGGGGTGGCAAGTTTGTATGAAACTTTGTCAGTTGTAAAGATAGATCTTTCAGATTTCGTATTTGGCTTTATGAAAAAAAAAAAATAAACATGACTTTCAGCATTTTTGGTAAAGTAGGGGTTGCAAGTTTGTATGTAACTTCGTCTGTTTTAAACTTAAATCTGTGCAACATTGTATTTGTGGATAAACAAACACGTCTTTCAGCGTTTAAAAGCCAATCAACCCTTAACGGGGAAAACCATCCACGCCAACGAAGCCGCGAATGATCTAGAAATATCGCCAAATCTTTTTCTAAGCGCAAACTGGAACTGAACCAATTTGTCCATTTTTCATTGAAGTTCGAGGATAAATTGGAAAAAATATCGGGAAGAAGCCAATTGCATATTACAAACTCAAACTTAACGGGCAAAGCCGTGGGGAAAAGCTAATCCAAACTTACTAAAATAGGTTACGTTTTCACGCTTAAACCTATGAATTCGAACTGATTGAAATTAAATTAGGTATGGAGATAGCTTAAGTCTCGGGAATGGACTTGTGTTAGTTTTATCGCGATAACCAACATCAGTGTGGGCGAAACCGCGGGCGAACGCTAAAAAAACATAAAAGATTTCTAGAGTAGTTAGATAATCACGAAGGAATCCTTTAATAGAATCAGATAAATTCAACAAAGTGATAAGTATTAGAGAAAAAACTTGAGAGGTGTCAAGGGACACCCGGATGGAACGAAGTTCCTTTCGATTAATTAGTAAAGGAATTGTAATATATATATAATAAGTTTAGATTATTATAGCAAAAAGTGTCGTTACAACTTTTCGTATGATTTTTTTCCGTCTAGCCCCCTTTCACAACGCGCGCTAAGGAACTTCGTTCCAAAAACATTAACTTGCGTGTTTTAATAAAACAAACTTAAATAATTAAACTTATGAATCACAAGGATCTTCTTAAGACGGTTAACAGTAGAACTACATGTTTGGATTTTTTTATTTTATACTCGCAAGGTTTTACTTCAAGGCTAAATACCACTGACCTCTATGGTACTAGTACACTGAACTGGCAACCTCGTACAAAGTACCAGCAATTTCAAATTTCGAATCGGATTACCGTCCTGTGAACTTTTTTGACACTTATAACCTTGCATTACGCAAGAGTAGATTTCCATTTGATTTTGACAACTTACCGTCTGCTAATGTCAAAATAAAATGTGAGTATTGTCAGCGGCCTGTCTAGCGTACTCGAGCTATAAAGGCCAGTGGTAAACACTAGTATAAAATTAGCTATAGCATTATCTCCACCATTAGGGATGTTGACTGTCAAGTCAAATCATTCACTTTTTATTAAATGTCGAAACGACAAGCTCTATAGAAATGCGTATGGAATAACAATATATGACATCATATGTTCCTATCATCAATTCATTACTTTTAGTATTCGTTTTCATGCTTATAAATTCAAAAACATGTTAAATTGTGGAAAAACACTTATTTTCAAAGTATTCTAAGACTTACTTTTGTCTAATTTGTATAAAATAATATTTTTTTCTAGTAGTCAACTGCCCAATTGTAAAACGTGACTGTTCAAAACCTCATATATACGACGTGATCTGGGTTCAAAAGCTTTGTTTCACCACTCTCTCTTAAAGTTTGTTTATTAACAGAATTAGTTCAGTAAGAGTAACTCGATAAAATACACCACCATGCAAATTATTGATTAAATTAGTACGAAACCACAGAAACACTATCCATCTTATTTATAATCTTTTTTTTTTAAAGATAACAAGCAATGCAGTATTATGAGTCCGGCATTACTAACAATCCTGATAACCCTTCCAGCTAAGCTAAGATAGTATGAGCAGCAAGATGAAGCTGAAAATTGAATATTATATACGAGAATAAACAGATTTGATATTGACACAAATTGTTTCCTAATTTTGTAAAATTTTTAATGTGTTTTTCAATATAATTTTAATATCTTCGATTTCTCTGAAAATGTAAGAAATTATAAATAAAAATTTGAAGGAAAAAAATATAAATAAGAATTTATAGAAGTAACAAGTGGAGAAGTTATAATTTAAATAGTTGTATTTCTTCCAATTTTTGAGTCAAATCTTTGTTTAGAGGTTGTAAATTAGTTGTGTTGCTTGTAAAATCCGGGCTTTCTTCTTTTTCTTTTATGAATATTATATTTTCTTGAACCGATCCGGTGTTCATTGGTGATACGTTATTATTGTCGATCGAAGATGTATTCTTAGTATTGCGAGTTTCACTTTCATTTTCTGAGAAAATGTCCACGCTAATATTGTCATCCGTGAATTGTTCGTTTTCTTTATCTAAACTGTCTACTTTAATTATACTGGAACCTGTCTTTTTATAGTCATTATTATTGTTTTCTACGATACTATCAATTGCAGCAGTAATTTGATCTTCTGGGTGAAAAGGGTTTATGTAACCATCATTAAATCCAATAGATCTTCGAAGGAGATGGGTAGCAAAGTTTTTTACAACATCCGAAGATAATATTCCTTTAAATGCTTTTACGATGTCATCAGAGTCTATCTCAAGATTAATATTTTTTCCATGTATACCAAAGCCGGTTATTAGGCTTACTGAAATTTAGGATAGCATTATGTACTTAATTATAGATATACTGTATGAAATGTAAGGCATAATAAAGTCTTTAAATTACATTATTATACTTACTAAGAAGACACAAGAGAACTGCCATTTCCCGAGGGTTAAACTTTATAAAATAAATTCTTAAATCTAAAATGGTTATGCAATAACATCGTACTAAAATATTTACTGCCGTTCTCAGAGCCATTAAATGTTATTAAATCAATCATTAGTTGAGATTTTATATGACAAAATTTGAAAAAGGAATGATTTAAGTAAGCATTAAAAACTGAGTACGGCAGTTCAATCACATTATTAATTAATGGAAATCTACCACGTGATAAGGCGAGATTGTAACTATTTTCTTAAGGCATAGTCTAAACGTTCAGTTTTAAATTTCATTTTAAAGTGACCACGGTTTAAGGAAAGGATCTTTTTTGATAATTTAAAAAAAACATCTCTGTGGATACACTCGCTGTAAGATACACTCCCACCGCGCGTGGGAGTGTATTCGACTGCTATGCAAAAGGTCGTGAGTTTGATTCCCAACCAGGATAAAACTTTGTGTGATGAGCACGATGGTTTATTCTCAGTCTGGGTGTTATTTATATGTATGTATTTAGCAATATATAAATATGTTTATCGGTTGTCTGGTTTCCATAGAACAAGCTCTGCTAGTTTGGGATATTCAGATAGCGTTATGTGACTTGTCCCAAGATATTATTTATTTATTTATATTACATATTGGGATTGCTTGCGCAGCTAAATATTAGTTTGGTAAACCGACTTGAAATCTTTGTCAGATTAATTGCACGCCTCCTCCTAATCATAGACATGGAGATTCATAAAATAAAATATATTTAGTAGGTGCTTTGTTATATTAAAAGTTAGTTGTTAGGAACCCCTGGATTACACAATTACAGTAAATATCACGGTAAAGAAATACTGACGAACTATTTCCTGAATGTAGCTTTCAGTTCAGGCTAAGTAAGTATTGGCTTTCCTTTTAAGTACAACACATTAATATGAAGTTTGTGAAATTCAAACAAGAGTATTTGCTTATATAGTCATGTTACTAAAACTTTGAAATGAAAGTAAACAACACACTCAACTGTCTTGGCAGGTAAACTTTACTTACATACATTTGAGTAATCTGTTACGAATAATATACAGTCCAGGAAGTCCCTCGTTTTGAGCGCTGAGAGCGCAGGCGCGTCGTCATGGTGAAGCAGTACCCCGCGGAGCCCGGTGTTTGGTCGCTTGTTGCTCATTGCAGACAAAACTTCTAGCAGGAATTTTGTGATATACCATTCGGCGTCGATGTATCTTGGGTGTCGTAATGGAATTAAAACCAGATACCCCATCAAAGTGAAAAAATTAGCCATCAAAATTTTTCCTACGCTTCTCGATCGCTTCACTTTTGTATTCGTTGGATAGTTTGGAAACAGCCAAACTATCGACTGACGCTTTGTTTCTAACGTCTGGTCTCAATAATCTAACTATCGATGGATTTAGCTACTAGATCTATATATTTGACATAAGCTCTATACAAAATATGTCAAAACACAAACTCTAGTAGCCAAATCCATCGATAGGTAGATTATTGAGACCGGCCGTAAATCATATTGATAAATCCAGTTCAGATATACCCAGTAGTACATTTTTTACAAAATATACGTGGTACTTACTCGTGTTATGAGTAAACATTTCATTGTAACGGAACGAATATACGAGTTAGATATACTCGTATATTCCGTTTTAATAATAAAAGATGAGCTTACTCTTTTTTTCAGAAACAAATGAGTGTACTGTAGCGCCCCCCTTGCAGTCAAAAACATTAACACTTAGATAAAAACAAGCTCGGCTATGAGGCTTATACAACGCAAAAAACCGATTGCAAATCGGCGCTTCTGATAAAATAGTAACATACACACAAACACCTCTTACCTCAAACGCATATACCGTCTCCGTGGTCGTCACGGCAATTTAAAAAAATAATAATAAACGGATTATATATTAGTTTTGTTACTTAAGTGGCAGGGTACTTACATGTTAAGAGTAAACATCTATGTAACGGAACTAATATATATAATCCATTTTATTAAGAAATGATAAGATATTTTGTTTGCGTTTTCCGTTTTGGAGAAACAAACGCGTGTACTGTAATGTCCCCTGGCAGTCTGTAACGTTAAAACATAACTAAGACCATGCTCATGACTGAGACTTATAATAAACAAAAAACCATTTCCAAACCATTCTAGGCTTCTCAAAGAAAAAAATAAAAAACCGTTCTGAAGATCAGAATCTGTTGGAATCCGGGCGCGTACGCGCCCGTTCTCGTGTATCCGTTAGCATACTCTCAGCGACTAGAGCTAGAAGACACGAGTGCCCGCGGCGATAGCCGAGCGGAGCGACGGCACGCGATTGCAGCCGAGCGCCGCCGCGCCGTCCGCGAGAGGAGCCGTTCAGCTGCCGCGGCGTCCGCGTGCATCCGACTGGCTGACGCAGCATACGCGCTGATGTCACCGAGTTCCAAACAGTGTAAATTCCATGCAAATATAAAACTTATTACGTCTACAAGTTTTAATGTCCTCTGTCGTCCGGTTGCTAAAAATCGTACATAACTCGGTTTTCGTGACATGAGCGCATTCATTTTCACAAATAAGCTAAAATATTGTTAGGCTTAAAGAGAGAAAACATTAAAAAATACACAAAATTATATTGATACATATCAAGCAAAAATAGCATTAAAAAAAAAAAACTATGGTCGTTAAAAAATAAAAACGTTTATACATAGAGATAGATGTGTACCCGGAATACACATCCCAATATAATTATGGTAATATCATAGCGCTGGGAGTTCCTACTATGCCGCCGTGATTTGAATAACTTCCTCATGATACATAAAATAGTGTGGCAGCTACATTTAAATATAATATACAAAATGGGAGCAAGAATGTACCTACTTCAGACAGCGGTAACCGTGCTTTATGAAAACGTTTGTGCTCAAACTATTTGCAACACTAGTGTAGGCTTAGAACCTCATTAATAATATAGCAGGGATTATGTTCCTATACATATAAGTTCCTATACATATAAGTTCCTATTTACTTTACCATTATTACACAAGATACAAAAGGAATACACAAAATAATTTTGGTTCTTGATGTCTGTTCACAAGCTTTGTGACTAACTAAAGGTCTGATGTGTTTAGCGAATATGTACAAGAAAGTTTTATTGAATATAACAAAACGGATGGCTTCGTGTTTCCTCGTACATTCGCTGCTTCTTACACTTACCAATAAAATCGTTATGATGCAAAATTGAGATTCAAAATGACAGCCGTAATGTCGAACTTAATCGTAATGGAAGCATTAGTTTGACAAGTCATGACACAGAGTGCGTCCTTTCGACGTCTTGTAAGTAGTAAGTCATCTGAGTATATTAAGGTTATCAAATAACACTATAATACGACAGCGCGGCTTTTTATAGGGGTTTTGTATACAATTTTCTCTAAATAGCACCATCAAAACTGTGTCCAAAATAGACGATTTGGGTGTAATACTCATGAATGACGATATTGATTTTTAACAATACTCGTATAACGTGTTATTGGGCATGACCTATGATGTTATTATGACGATCAACGATGGTGATAGTAATAATGATTACGATTTTAAGAATTAAAAGTTAAGTTGCAATTAAAAAAAAAATACATCCCTGAGGAATTATCAATAAAGGAAAATAAAAAAGAAAAATAGGAATTCAATTCAAAACTCACTCCTATCACAAGCCAATGAGCTTAGCTGTAGTGTGAGTTCACGTCGGTAGTTTATTGGGTAGGATTCTTTATATGGGTAGGGTGTATAGGTTTTGAATTTTATCGTATCGCTATGAAAGTTTGCATGTGAATGTAGTTCGGAAGACAACACAATAACATGGTTAATTAGATCTGATCTGATGATGGAATGCAACTCCTCAGGAATGTATAGGTTTTGAGGATCAATTTCAATATTAATACTTTTACATAACGTACCGCAATTAAATTTTCATGTGAATTCATCATTTGAGTTACTTAGCGCTGATCCGATGATGGAGTGCAACTCCTCAGATATGTATGGGTTTTGACAAATTTAATCTAAATACTTCTAATTATCGTATCGCAATGTAGTTAGGAAGACGACACAATCATTTGGTAACTTAGAGCTGATCTGATGATGGAGTGACACTCCTCAGGGATTTAGGTATAGGTTATGACGATTAACTATAACCTCTTTGTTTTCTTTCTAATTCATCGTAACCCGATGAAATTTTCCTAGTGAATGTGATTCGAAAGACTATACAATATTTTAGCAACTTGGAGCTGATCTGAGGATGGAGCAGAATTTCAACAATATATTTACAATTGTTATATTTCCAATAGGTGACAAAATTCATAAAATGTATTTAAAAATTATTTGTCAACAAGTTAGATTGTATAGCATATAGCAATATTACTAAATCTATATATCTAAAACAAAGTCACACCATTTGTAATTCAGCTACGGGAGTTCCAATTAACATCTTCATTGATTTGTCCAATTTTTTCCGTCCCGAATAGCAGATTAGCTATTAATACATGATAAAAAATATGAAAATAAAATTACTAGGCCGTACGATGTTCGCCGGGACAGTTAGTGAAAGATAAATTCTTCAAACAGCTCCACGAGATGTCTGAATCCTATTGTAAAATACAAACGCCGCGTCTGTTAAACTTTCTTGATTTATGTTCTACCAATATTTTGTAAGAATAACATTGTTTAGAAGTTCGTATCCATGATTTTGACTTTGAAATGTTATTACAACATAAATAATATAAATATACCTAGGTATGGACACAATGTTGTTGTTATCATTTTGAAGTTCTTTATTGTTCAAACCATAATATTAGAAATAGTAATATTCTTCTTTGCCGGTTTTGGCTAGAGCAACTACTAATTTGAACTTCTACGTGGGCTTTGTTGATTTATCCTTTCGTGTGCTCGAAGTTGGCTAATATAGCCTATCTTTTTAGAAAACGTTCGG
This sequence comes from Herminia tarsipennalis, assembly GCA_945859575.2. Taxonomy (NCBI): domain Eukaryota; kingdom Metazoa; phylum Arthropoda; class Insecta; order Lepidoptera; family Erebidae; genus Herminia; species Herminia tarsipennalis. The sequence continues at coordinate 15,800,500 of OX243835.2, forward strand.
TCACTATTCAGGCATTTCAGGACACCGCCTTCATTAGGTGGTCTGGATTTGAGCTGATCCCGTTTATTGTCAAGCTCTTTTTTGCGCCGGTGTTCGAAAGCATGGATGCTCTGCTTAGTGAGGCAACTCTACTCTTAACTTTTTCCAGCCAGCGTGCAGCGTCTCCAATTTCTGGGTCGATCTCGCACGTGTTGGATTTTTTATACAGGGGTCGTAGCGAGTTGTAGCAAAATATAAAAACTTTTATTGCAGAACTACGTAGAAGTCCCACAACTCCTTGTCGTAGCAGTCCTACGACTTATCTTAGTAGTACTACAATTAATTGTAGACCACTACAACTCATCGTAGAAATACATTTATTACTGTGTCAGGATATTTATCAATCAGCTTAGTATTGATAGTTGTAGGTTATACTACTATTGTACATCAGGGTGGTAAATATTAAAAAGAAATAAATGGCAAGTATTAAATATTCTCATATTTGTTTGGTCTGGTTGATCAAGGATATAGGAGTAGGTAGGTATAAAAATGTTGGTTCCAAAAGGACCTATTGGCTAGAAAAAGAGCCAACTATAAAACTAGCTCGTCTTCTAATAAACATTTGCCATACAACATCTCATATGTTACATATTACAAACTCAGTAATATAAACCAGTGACAATACCATTGCGATGTTCAAACATATCACTGTAGAACCATTGACACAATTCACACAAGACAATATTTATCAAATCAGATTGCAAAACCTTGTCATCAGTCGATATATACAAACACAATAATGTTAAAATGTTACAAAAGTGTCATAATTAGGCAACTCAATAAGACCGTACCTGTCTCGACAGCTGACGGTGTAAGACTGTGTTTCGATCACAATCTATCTGTACACTGAATATTAATAAATAACATACGAACATTCTTACATATTATATTTTAAACCATAAAATAATATAATACATAGAATCGTGTTATTTAAAATAGTATTAAAATTGTCACCCAAAACACACTACCTTTTCATTTTCAACATAAGAAGTAAAATATCACAACAACAATATTTGACATTTCAATCAGTACAATAGATCTGTGATCAGTGGGTACCTATTTTAATTCATTTGAAATACTATGTGGTACTTTTATAATGTGTTATAATCATCTTAAGTCATTTCATGTGATTTACAACATAAATTGTAAGTACTTTTACATTGTCATAAGTCATCATTACCTATTCCGTGATACAAATATTAGTCACTTTACATATAACACAATTGACATATAGACATGGCTACTTGCATAACCATGTCTATCATTATAACATGAACAAACTATACCTAAGTACCTACTTCTATAAAATCAATTTACTCTGTCATAAATTATTTTGTTATTCTAATGTACAAATACTGTCATATATTAAACAGTTTACATTACAGTGGTATTTAGGAATCCTCATTAGAGTGGTAATTATGTCAACGATTTATTGACAAGCTAAACATATTCATCAGATATATTCATCCCGTAGTACACAGGTATAATATCAACCTCAATTAATTGTTTTAATGATTATTTATATACGTAAATAGCCATTAAAATATACCTCTTACCCATCCCATGCGCTTTTTTCATGTGCTTTTTAGTACATCTTTAAATTTTAATATCATGAATACTCTGCAACTATCTGCACCTACTGCTTAGCACCCCTACTGCAACTATCTGCACCTAATTGTTTATCACACCCATTTAATACAATTTATAACTTGTGAAGTGATGAAGGAAACAATATTTAAGTGTTTTTGCCAAGTTACACATACTACTTATCTGCATGTTCACAAAATGTTTAATGTAATGTGTACAGAGAATGTACATACTATGGCAGGTGGATCGTGGATACGATCACATCACATAAAACCTCATTGAAATTTATGAAACTCGTTCGATGTAGAAAGAAACGATTGACAGTCTAGAACGGCGAGTTTCATGGCCAAACGACTTGGGTCACTAAAGATTTATTCAATTCAAAACATTGATAAAATATTATCGAGTAATATGTTTATGTGCTTGATAAGTTGTGATGTACTTGTAGTAATATTTTTTCAGGAATAAACGTTATAGTCTAACATTGGGAAATACAATCCATATCTTTTATTTGAATGCCCGACACCAGTTCCTGAGGAACAGCCCCGGTACTTTCTCGTCCAGGAGCTACGTCATTGCTACAGTACCAAGTACACAAACATATAAAAAGCATGTTTAATAATTTTTGTTTTTCTTCTACGTAGACTTGTGTTATGTAACTTTCATGAAAGTAGCAGTAGAGTACGACTAAATATATAATACATACCTATTTGCCATAATGCCGAACGCACAATTATGACAAGATTTGACAGATAGGGAATCACGACCTTAAAATAGGAATTATGACGTTTCCGTTTCGACACAACAGTGGAATACTGAAGACGGGCTCACGGCGGGAAATGTATAAAAAGATCGTAAATGTAGCCCCGTCCTTAAATTTCTCTAAGGGCTTTAACACGTCCTAACCGAGAAAGATTTGCAATGGTGCTTAGTAGTATAAGTTAATTAACCAAAAAATACTGTTGATCAGTTTTTGGTCTCAAGTACCGGATTTCTTTCAATGTTAATTATTTTTTAGTTTACAAATAATTATTTCTACCCACCCTCAATACAAATTTACAAACCTAAATTATCATTTTTCGTTTAATAGTCATTTACTTAATTTTGTTAACCTATAGTTACAAAGCTACAACAATTTATGATCAAATATAGTAATGTGATTTATTATTGGGTAGCATTGTTATATATATATAGGCTCATTTATTGCACACTTTCGATAGGACTCCAATCTATTGATCATCTTTCTAATATTTTAAATCTTTATATTTACGTATTTTAGAGTCACTTATAGTATTATTATTATTTAGTTATCCTTGATATATAAACATTCAAGAAACAAACTGGTTCGTTTAATAAATTTATTACTGTAAAGAAAACCGGGCAAGGGCATGTCGGGCCACGAACAATGTAGGGTTTCGTAGTCCCCCCCCTCAATTTGAATAATGTGTTTTATGTTGTTTTTGTTACATACTTACAACGTTATATCTGCTCCTCATTTGATCAGCTGTTACTCGGAAACTTGTGAAACCTACTTAGCTGTGATAGTTTTCCGTTTAATTTCACTAATCATACTACTATCGTGATGTTTTCACATACCCAACATCAACCATTTAGCTGGCAGGGGGAGGGGGACACTTGACTCTAACAAAAATGTTCACTTTAAAGCTTAATATTTTAAAAACGGATCCCTTAACCCATTTACGCCTGCCGTGCCCATACGAGGACGCCTTCAAATCTACCCTCAACTTTTTTTATTAATGTAGTAAGTTTGCTCACAGTGCGTTACTGTCAAGCTGATTAATATATCTTACGTTTTATATCGGACATATTGGATAAATTCATTTAGAAGAAGTATTTTAGCGACTTATTTAAAGTGAATTAGAGTCCTCCAGTGATAACCAAATGTGAGTATTATTTTAAATATGTTTACGTTAGCAAATTGTTAATTGTTCTACATAACCTTATTGGACACTTTGTTTACTAGGTAATTATGATAAGATAAAATAAAACTTATAGTTTAGTGAACTGCTAACCACGTTTTTTTCTTGGTGTCCCCAAACAGGGACAGTGGGCACATGAAGAGTAAGATATTCTTTTTTTTTTGCAGAGGTATAATTGAAAATAAAAATGTCTAAACGGCAATTTGCAGTTAGCGCAAACTACCATGGACTGCAGGAAGCACTTGATGCTGTTATGGCAGAAGAGGACTCAGATATTGAATTCGATATCGTTGCTCTTCCTCCAAATCCAAGTGTCCTCACTGACGAAGAAGAAGGCGATGAAGACAATATTGTTGCCAATGACATGCCGAGAGATATTCCTGGAACTGTCGAAATTTTTGTAAATAGAGACGATGAAAACTGGGACAGTTCTGATGAAGAGCCTTTGTCAAATTCTGCTAAGAGACGCCGAAATGATTTTGAACCCCGTTGGCGTAAATGCGAGCCTAGCTACGATCACATAACTTTTGAAGAGAATAATGTACAACATCGATGCGAAAACCTAATTACTGATCTCAAAGGTAAAAATCCTGTTTCAATTTTTGAGAAGTTTTTTGACCAGGAAGTGACGGATATGATTCTTCAATATTCCAAATTGTATGCATCACAAAACAATAAGCATGATTTCGACGTTACCGTTGGTGAGTTGAAAACATTTTTGGGTATTCTATCTCTATCTGGTTACCATACTTTGCCTCGCGAACGTCTATATTGGTCTCTAGACGAGGACTGCAATGTACCTATAGTTTCTAAGGCAATGACGAGAAACAGATTTTTAGATATCAAAAAGTACCTACATTTCTGTGATAATACTGATGCTGCTGAAACATCTGATAAAATGTTCAAGGTGAGAACTCTTTCTGACATCCTGATGAAGAAATTTATGCAATGGGGGGTCTTTCACACCAATCTGTCTGTAGACGAATCCATGGTCAAATATTTTGGACGTCATCCATCCAAACAATTCATTCGAGGTAAACCAGTACGCTTTGGTTATAAAAATTGGATGCTCGCTAGTTCTGATGGCTACTGTTATAATTTTGATATTTATTGTGGCAAATCGCAAGTTCCTAGCAATGAACCGTTAGGTACACGAGTTGTGAAAAACCTGTTGAACAAGCTAAACACAGATCCTAAAGACCATATTGTGTTTTTCGACAATTTTTTCACTAGCTTTGCATTGCTGCGGGATTTATGGCAATCCGGTTATCGAGCTACAGGAACTGTACGTGAGGGTAGGACCAGCAAATGTCCTCTTATACCCGTCAAGGAAATGAAAAAGAAAGATCGTGCTGACTTTGACTACCGGTTTGACACTGCCAATAAAATATTGTTTGTTCGTTGGCTGGATAACAGCGTTTGTACAATGGGAACGAACTACGATAATGTCCTTCCATTAGGCAAAGTAAAACGCTGGAGTACAGTTGACAGGAAGAAAACAGATGTAAATATTCCGCAAGTATTTGTGAATTACAATAAAGGCATGGGCGGTGTCGACCAAGCCTATCAGTCGATTTCAATGTATCGTACTTCGATACGAGGCAAAAAGTGGTGGTGGGTGTTATTTACATACATGTTTGATCTATGCATTAGCAATGCCTGGCGTCTACACGTACTTAGTAACGACGACGTGAAGATGGACCAGCTACAATTTCAACGTAGCATTACTCGTTATTACTTGCGACAGAAAACTAATGAACGTTCTCGTCCATCAGCCTCGGTAGTGCTCAATTTACAGTTAGATGGTATTGGCTACTTTCCTCAGAAGTTGACAAAACAGTTGAGATGCACGGTTTGCCATAGTAAAGCTCGTTGGGAGTGCAAAAAGTGCAAAAAAACTTTGTGTATTGAAAAACCGTGTTTTGAGAAATATCATACTGAATAAGCCCAGTGTCCCCATTTGAGGACGGCAATTTTTTTGTAGTAAATAAATAAAATAAAAATATTTTTTTATGTTTTATGTTATAACAGCCTATTTCCTACTAAATAATATGGGTTATACCTTTTTTCTACGATTACTTTAGTCTTGGGCGTAAATGGGTTAATATAAAAATCGTCTTCCCAACCCCTAATTGGATTAAAAAGACCTATCTAATAATACACCACACGATGGGGTAGCTGAGAAAAAAAAATCATACCCCCACTTTACGTACACTAAAAACTTTATTACTAACTTTTTTTAGATTTTATTTTTTCACTTTGTCGGCGTAAGTAATATGTGTCAATGTAAAATTACAGCCTCCTAGCACTTTTAGCAAAGCTGCGGACGGACGGACACTATAGGGAAACTATAAGGGTTCCGTTTTCGCATTTTGGCTACGGAACCCTAAAAACTTGATGGTTTTAAAAGAGTGGCTTATTAGTTTCTTAGCAGCTTCTCATCATGAGCTTTACACTTGGAACTGCCGCCTAACCCCGTTTTGTTTTTTTTTCAATGTATTAAAGTGACGTATTCATTTCGAAATCCATACTTAATATTATAAATGTGAAAGTAACTCTGTCTGTCTGTCTGTTACGCTTCCACGCTTAAACAGCTAAACCGATTTAGATGAAATTTGATATTGAGATAGTTTGAGTCCCGGGGAAGGACGTAGGATAGTTTTTATCGCGATAACTGACATCCACGCGGGCGGAGCCGCGGGCGAAAGTTAGTGAAGATATATTTTGCATTTGAATACGAAAGTATGTGGGGATGGATGAATAGATGGATATTTGTTGCACTTTCACATCAAAACTTCTAAACGGAATTTGATGAAACTTTACAGTAATGTAGATTAGGTACATATTAAAGGTAAAAAAAAACAAAATTAAAAAAGCCTACAAATACTCGTACATACCTACACAAACAAATAATTTACTGCCCCGAATTGAACCACCTTAAGTATTTTTGTGCATGTAACAGGTAAGTGAATGGCAGACTCCTACGGATTTTCTTCTACTGCTCAGGAATAAGACTTATCCAGATCTTAAAACCGTTTCTAAATCGTCCTAGCTATATCAAAAAAAAGACTAGAAGATTAAAACTTAGCTGAGCTAAGAACGTGCCCGGGAATGAGACTTATGCAACGCCGTTTCCGAGAAAAATGGTAGCACACACAGATACGCGGACACACACACACACACACACACACACACACACACACACACACACACACACACACACACACACACTCAAACACAAACACTTCTTACCCCAAACGTATACACCGTCACTGAGGCCGTCACAGGTAAGAATTGCAGCGGAGCCGCGAGGAAAAAATGTTAAAAATTTCGTTGAGTTTTCCAAATATTCATTTATAGCATTCTATTAAATACTAGTTTTTTTTTACATCACAAAATAAGACCAATGAGATTACGTGTGACATATGTGTCACGATTTTCGATATAAAATAGGTATATCAGATTAACAGTAGTTAGTAACATTTATCGATATAAGTTCCAACTTTTACGGTAACATACAATACGTTACCATTTACCTAAGACGGATCTATCGTAAAGAGTGATTCAATTCGACATTATGTACAGGCAACCTCTTTACTGAACATACTTATTGTTAAAAACGCTATTTATTTTTAAGAACATAAGTAGAAATCTTCAGAATTTACGTAATCCAGAAATATACGTTACATATATTCCTACTCGACATAATGAAATTTAAATGATTATTCCAAGATATACAAAAAGCAACTGCTGGCTTCATAAACGCCCACCAGAACCAATTTCAAGAAACTTGACTACTACGAACTCTCTAAAAAGATTAAAGGATTATACAGTTGAAGTAATTAAATAAAAAAGCTCTTTGTATTCTATGCGCTAAGCAGATGTTTATATTAAGGCTAATTAATATGCTTCATTTAGAAGTGATCTTAATTTTCTAATAATACTATTTTATATTAGAAATATGCTAGACAGTAATTGTAATTTATTTGTTCTAATATTTATGGGTGGGTTTAGAATTTTAATGGTTTTAGTATCTGTGTGTAATGGTGGTCAAATAGAAGGTTGAAAGCTAATTGAATACCTATCTAATGACTCAATTTGTGGTTTACCTACTGAATTTATATCAGTCTAATTATTATTAGACTGATATAAATTCAGTAGGTAAACCACAAATATACTGAATTTATATCAGTCTAATTATTATTAGACTGATATAAATTCAGTGAACAGTTTTATTAGGTATCACCGATTGATGTTTCAGAAAACATGTTTCATTCTGTTAGATATTTTATTTTTGATGTAAAATATCAAATATGTTACATTGCATTCTTGCTTCTTTTACACTTAGTATAACTTATTAAATGTCCTGCGTAACAAAACAAATAGAATCGTTTCACAAGATGAAGATATACAAACTTTGTTTATAATGCCTGCGTGGAAGTTGTTCTGTGGTCACTACAAACAGAAAATGCTTTTAAACAAAGCATTAGAACAAAGACGCATTCATCGCAACTGTGGACATTCGCAACGACGTTACATTTTTTATTTAATTCTGACCTTTAAGGCGCTGACAACAGCCAAATAGGCTTATCCTAAACAATTTTTTAGCCAAATCTACGTAGTTTGTGACGGCAGAAAAAATATATGTTAATCTTGAACATATTTCTAAGAACCCTGTTGTATTCAAAACACGAATTTGAATTTTTTTCTCGATAAAAAAAAAATACAAACTAACCTCTTAAAATGATCTTCTAACAAAAATATCTGTATTACTTAACAACGTACATTGGTAAAATAATTAACAATAACGTATCATGTTATAATACAGAATCTGGTTGTTTTTTATTTTCGACTACTCGACTTATTTTCAAGTAAATAATTGTTATATGGTTTATAATTAGTTACGAGCGCTGCGTGATCGCGCTTCTCTTTCTTTTATAAGCAATCTGACAGTGATCGCAGAGACGCGCAGCTAGACGGACGTATGTCGCTTTGCCTCGCCATCCATTCACTTCATATTTTGTTTGTTGTTTGAAAAATTATAGACATTGGTAAAGAATATAAGTTTAATAAATATACTATTAATTTATACTATCTAAGTTGTTAATTTAAATATATTTAGTTCTAAGTTTAAAAATATTTGTTACTATAATTGGGAAACAAACAAAAATGTCGGAGGCCAGCAAAAAGCGCTTCTATACCAACAAACAAAAACATCTCATGGAAGTAGTAAAGTAAGTATTATATTTTTCATATTGACAAAATATTGCACGAACAGAAGTGAAATCGTAACCAAACCAAAAAGCTACACTAAGCTGTTTTGTACAACGTATAGCGAAAATTCATCTGCAACTGTGAAGCTCGTTTGGTCTAGCGGTATCTGCGTTGGTTCAGAATATCAAGTCCGAGTTCGAATCCTAGGTTCGCCTGCTCAATTTTTGTATTTATTTTTAATATTTTCTTTTATCTTTTCAGTAAAAAGAGACGTTTGGCGAATAGTTCAGAAGCAGGTGAAACTTCGGAAAGTTTTTCACCAATAAGTTTGTAATAAGTACCTACATACTAATATAGATAATAATTTTATTATTTATATTACATTAACACATTACACAAAAAGAATCGCCACATGGACAAAGAGGATCCCCTTTACATTTTAGAAAGATAGTTACAAACAAGTATAACGATAAACTATCACATTTGCATAGACCTACGACTATCTTAGAACTGGCCTAATAGGAAAATACTCCTAAAATACTTGTAGCTTTACCCATTGTTTCTTGCCCTTTCCATACAAATAGTTGTGTAGGTTTTAGTATTTTTTACCTATATATGGCGATCTATACATACTGAAGTGTCTGTTCCTAATGTCAAAATAGCAGTTTTTTACTAAATGCTATGAAAGTACGCATAGTACTTAAAACAAAAATACAGTTTTTTTTATCTGGCTGTCTGTCTGTGTGTTTGTTTCGACAAATCTCCAAAACGGCTGTACGGAGATTGACAGGACTCACTGTCAGACAGCTAATGATGTAAGGAGTAACTTAGGCTACGTCCACAGCTAGTCTACAGCTAGTTAGACATAATAGGTAAGATTAGTGCTGAAGAAAGTTTTTCTAAGTTTAAATGTAATAAATATTTTGTACAGATTAGGAAATGTGGCTGTTGCAGTTACATTAGAAAGTGATGTCATAATTCCTCTAGAAAATGTTACCAGGTAAAGATGATGCCCAAGTTATATGAAACTTCCTCATGATCGTTCTTATACTTCTTATGTTATTGTGAGTCATAGTTTTTTTCCATCACTGGTTTGAAGTATCGGCAAAGGTATCTGAGACAGTTGAATCCACCGATAATATTCCTAAACTTGAGGTAAATATTATTATTTTGAACAGGTTGTCGAAGATAAAATCTGGCAGTTAGTATTTAGTTACTAACGCATAGGTAAGCTTTAAGTATTATTTTTTTTAGACTGCTACAAGTCACCCTGCACAACAAAAAATCCTAATAAAAATTATTATTATTATTACATCGGACGACGAATAAACTTATCGCATTTATTTTTAAATCTTCAGAATATTTCTCGCCCTTACCCCTAAACCTTTGGGTTGTAATTTAAAACACATTAATTTGGTAGGAGAAAACATAAATGGATTCTTGTCGAAGTTCACTCTTTTATGTAGGATGTGCAATTTAAAATTTATCATTAAAAGTGATTCCAGTGACGAAAATTATTTACCAGTCAATTATTGTGCTGTAGCAGGTATGTTATCAATTTTCGGAGGACTTCAAACTTGGAAGAATTTTCTTCAGCTCTAAATTTACCTTATGTCAAATAAATAATAATATTATTAATAAAAAATAATATATATTATTAACTATCTGTGCAAATAAATAAAATTGAAGAGTCTGTTTGTAATATCAAAATAACAGTTTTATGCATATATATTAATTATTATGGATAACATATATCCATAATAATTACTGATAACAAAAATACAGTTTTTTTTGTCTGTCTGTCTGTCTGTTTGTTCCGGCAAATATCCGAGAGCAAATAAATTATAATTATGCGAAAATATTTAAAATGTTGCTAATATATTTTCGAGTTTTATTTTTCTTTCTTTTATATTGTTTTGAAGTTCATAGCAAATAAAGTCTCCTGAAATAATTAAAAATACAAACGTATAAAAAATATTTATTGTTTTTTTTAATCGCCCTGTCTAATTTCTTTCTAGTTCTTCATATAGAACAAAAAATAAAGCGCCATCTATTGGTTTATTGTTTATTATTGACCGCGTCCTTGTGTTGGTAGTTCGCTGTTTTTACCGTCCTTTATCAATGGCACTAGGACATCGGAGAAATAGTGGGCGTGGCTAAAATAGTGAAACATCGAAGTTCAGTAGCTGTTGTCAGCGTCTTAAACAAAGCATAATAAGATATATGAAACACTCATACTTATACTTTGTTTTTATATACTTAGAAATGTGAGCATAGTTCAACATATAAAACGCTTTCAAATTTTAATTTGAAAACTTTAGGGTTAGCTGACTGAAGTCTTCTTACTGAAGCAGTAGGCTTTTGTATTATATTTTACTTTACAGATAACCCAATAGCTAGCCCGATAGCCTAAAATAAATAGAACACATATCTACCTATAAAAAAGTTCATAATTGTTTATTTTGGTACAGAAATAGCATAAACCAGGCTAGGTTAGGCATTAGATCAACTTTTGTTAATTTTATGTGGTTGTCACTACAGTTCTTACCTAGGGAACTAATATATTAAATATGTAATGTATCACAGATAAACTCTAAAAGTTAAAACAGTATGTTAAGAGAACGGTATATCCATGCCAGAATATTTGATTTAGCGAACAAAACTTAGATTTTTAAAAGTTTATATATTTTAACGTATTAAAGAGTTTCAGTAAAATAACATCACGTTTTTTTTATAAAAAAACGTGTATTTTTTAGGAAAGTTTTATCGATTAAACTTATTTTACAGAGCACAAGTTTTATTTGTTTAACTGTAAAAGGCGATTGTGTTTATGCTTGCGAAAACCACGTAAGTAGTTCTGTTAACTGTAGTAATAGCGTTGTGTAATTCCTGTTTCAATTACAAGCATTTTAGGTAATTTAGGTAACCTAAAAAAATAGCACATGATGTTAAAATGTTGGTGTTGTGATGATTTCTGCTTTCTTATCATTATTTACATGTACACAAATACGTAATAAATACAATAAAACTGACATATACGTGTGTTTCTGTCTCGCTTTACGATAAATGTTTTTCAACAAATTATTAATAAAAGGAAATTCTGTTCAAAGTTGAAATAAAACTTACTTTACCCTGACATGAAATTGAATAAATTTCCTTTTAATTTCAAGTTCAAGCTCAACAGTCGCGTAATAACTGAAGAGATTTCGTATTTGCTGAGTCTTCGTATTTTTATTTAATCGAAATATAAATCTAAAATGATGAGCTACAAAACAATCATTAACAAGTACCTAAATAATATAGAAAAATCAAAGTAGTCGCAAAGCATTTTAATATGAATAACAAAAGAAATTGCATTATATTTGTTTGATCCAATGTTTGTACTGCTTTTCTCTTTTTACACGAAAGTAATCTATTTCATAATACCACAAGAATACACTGTTGTACCTCAACAGATATTATGTAGGTACGTATTGAGAAAATTAAGACATATATAAATATTTATAAAAAAATTCGATAAGAGTAGTTAAATCAAAAAATAAATACAAGGCAACTGAAAAGCAAGTTAACTGCTCAAATCCTTTTACAAAATATTGCTTGCCCCGATGCAGGACCGTTAATTGTTGAGGAGCTCACTATCAGCTCTATTACTTTGTGTAATAGTAGTATAACGAGAATAAAGTGCTACTCAATACCATATTAAAGTAACTGAATCGCAAATTGTGAAATATTGAATAGGTCTGCTCGTCATTTGTGGTCTTCATCATCAGTTCCTCTTCACCAATTGGTGTTTTTTAAGAGTAAATGCACGAATCACTGTGAAATATACCTAAATCACGGTAGGTATGCCTTTGATATTTTAAGAGTTTCCTGGATTTCTCCAGGATCCCCTTGGAAGTATACCCTTTCAAACGCAAAAATATTTTTTCAAATCGGTCCAGCCGTCTTTGCATAATCGGTGAACAAACATACAGACGAATTGAGAACCTCCTCCTTTTTGAAGCGGATAATAAAAATATAGGTAATAGCAAGCCTGTGTGGCTCAATAAGATTGTGTACGACTGCAAGAGGTCGTTGGGGTTCAATTCCCACACGGCACACTACCTTCCGTAATTCTTAAATTGTTGTTCCGATTCTGGATTAACTTTGTGTCGATTTATTGGATGTTTTTAAAGTCCTCTTCTGTCCCGAGTTGCCCCGACACAGGACTACCGCGGTAGTTGTAATATTAAAAATGAAATGAATAAATGTATATTACAATTAGTCTTTTACATGTTAAATGCTGAAGGAATAGCTATGCGTATATGTATTCAGTAATTCATCAAAAAACTTCACAGGGATTGCATGCACTTTTGTGTGGTTAAAACAAATTCCTACGCTAATGAAAGAGAGAAATGTTACTTGTAATGCTAACCACACGGCGTCAGTCCCCAGTTGGGGTCAATGAGGCCGCTTTCGGAGCCACAAATAGCTAAGCCTGGTTAAAATTATAGCTTCTCAGTTCTCGTGTACTTATTTAAAGAATATAAAGGGTTAGCCTTTGTGTAATTTATTAAGCAAAATCGTATTGACCTACCTTTTTTCTGCAAATTTGCGTGTGTTACCTATCTCGTACATTAACAGGGCAATTTGGTCGGTAGGTATACCTACTACTACTAATACGGAACCCGTTCGTCATGTTCGTCTGTCTGTCTGTCCATTTATGTCACACGCATTTTACTAAAATACTACCCAATGAATATTGATTAAATTAAGGGGAGAGGGGGCTTGTAGTAGCTGCTATGTAGTTTGGTAGCTAAATAATAAAAATAAATATGTTTAGAGGGCAAAAAGCATACATAAGCGTGTGGCACATCTTTAAAAAACATTTTAAGGGTTATTAAATTGTTTTGTAGCTTATCCTTCTTAAATTTATATTTCGATTAAATAAAAATACGAAGACTCAGGAAATACTTCGTTGAGTTAAAGTAATTAATCTCTTCAGTAATAACTGAAGAGATTAATTACTTTAACACAACGAAGTATTTCCTGAGTAGTTCTACTATAAAAGCCTGAAACTCGTTGATACTGAAAGGAAATTTATTCAATTTTATGTCTGTTTAAGTTTTATTTCAACTTTGAACAATTTTTCTTACCTATACCTAGGTAAGAAAAAATATATCATTATATGGTAGGAATATCAAAATTACAGAAGACAATCTACATATATATAAAAGCACTACGGGCGATCACACGGACGCACGCCTTCCGAACAAAGTGCACCGATGGTCTTTCGATTCATGTCCGAGAACGATCTCCATGTGCGCGTGGCGCGATTGAAGTACGTATAAAAGTTGCCTGTTTGTTTTGTACTACAGAAATATCACGGGCAAAGTATACTAACTATTCACGGGTGAATAATTTCACCTCATTGCCTCCTTTTTTAGAGAAACGGCGATGTATTAAGACTTCGTAAATAAATTAAGGAACTAACTTAACTTTGACACAACGCCTCATTCGGAAATATTGAATCCAGCGTTTGCTTCAAACTAATAATGAAAACAAGCTAATGACCCTATTGCGTGAAAGGAATGTCATTATAATTAGACCTTTCTTCTGATTTTTGGAAAACTTCATTTTAAACTTAGCTTATATACAAAATGGGTTTTTTTTTTCACATGTAGGTAAACGAGTAGGTAATTAAAAATATTGCAATTTTTGGTGACCCGAGTAAGAACATGTCGGACTATGCTTAGTGTAGGGTTCCACAGCCGTTATTATAAATAAATGAACTACTTACATATCATATTAAGAAAAAATATATTTGATTGATTGCACCAGCAGAAGACCGTATTTTCATGGCATTCACGCCCTTTTGTAAAGAATCGTAGTTTTTCGGAAATAATTAACTAACGAAATATCATTTTACATTGTACATTGTTGTTGTTTAATATCATTGTACTTATCATATTTATTGGTCACACGGTTTAAAATATAGGGGGGGGGGGGGGGAGGATACAATTTATGCAATTTTCAGAGCGATTATTTCCAAAAATATTCACTTAATCAAAAAGCTTTATTAGAAACCTTAAAACACACACATGTAAATATTTCAAGTTACGCAAAAATGTCAAATTTTTTTGTCTGTTTGTTCCGGCTAATGTCCGAGATTTTCACTGTTAGACAGCTAAGGATGTAAGGAGTTACTTAGGCTACTTTTGATCATCACATTGACGTTTATAGGGAGAGAACGGCACTGCAACTTTACGCGGCCAAAGTCGCAGGCACAACTGTACATAACATAGGTACCGTATGACCTCAATATAAATATTTGCCGCACAACGTAGGTAAATACGAAAAACGTAAATATTTACGGTATTTAAATTGTATATTCTGTATTCACTTGAGCTTCCAGGCACGTATAAAATGTATTCAAAATAGCAAATAGGAGGCATTACCAAACAACCTTGACAGGTAAATTGTTTTGTTGTCCCCCATTTAGCCACGTTTAGGTCAAATCAACATCTAAAATGAAATTGGAAAAAATCCGCTCCAATGTTCTATTTCTGGACGCATGATAAATTGAGGAATAATGTGAAGGGGATTGAAAATAACATAATTCTAAACTTCTTTGAATATTTGATGTTATCTCATTGAATATTCCTTTGAATTCCAACCGGTTTCTGTTAAACATCCATAAATAAATTAATTAATTTCACGTGGTGAATACAACGATCTCTCTTGTTGAAAATTAAAACACATTCATGAATTGTCACAAACACTAGCACAAAGGTTACATCGTCTCAATACCTAGTATACATACTCCAAACTCTTATAGCTAAAGGTTTATTTTTCATCTGAGTGCGATGACAATAACTTTTAGTTGAAAGGACTTTCCATTTGGTGATCATTTTCATCAATAGGTTTTGCAAAGTATCGCCTTTTTCAGCATCACTAAACTTCAAATGAATTTTCTAAGCCCCTTTGAATGTACACTGAGTAAATTGAAAAGAATTTACCCTTTGTAAGTTTACACGGTACAGCATGTATGAGGAAAATCACCGAAAATTTAGGTGCAATGGAAAAAAACAAGCGTGCACTTTGTATTTTTACAATGTGCGATTATGTTACTAACATCAAATGCTTTTAAAATTGCCGAGAGATTTGTGTATTTTTCGAGAATCGAATACCTAATTGTTAAGATTCAACATCTTTCTCGAGACTCAAATATTTCTTACGATTCAGATTTTTTTTTTATATATATATACATATATATATATATATATATATATATATATATATTAGTGATTCGAAAATGACCTTGAGAATTTCGCCGAAAACGGTAAATAGATTAGAGGAAATCGGTGCGAGTCGGTGCGGATTTTCTTTGTTACAACAAGAATGTGTGTACCTACACACATTCTTGTTTTAACAATAATAATTAATGTGACTCTAAGCACCTGCTTAGAGTCGCATTATTCTCTAAAGCTGATCAAGTACAAAATGTACGGACCTAATCTGTTTTAAAGCCTAATTTCAAATGGTTTAGGAAAAAGTTTTTAATTTTCTGTGTATATGGTAAGTATTAAAATTACTGTGGTTTTTGTTTGAAAACATAAACAGAAGGAAACCGTCAAGATAATGTTATGATTAATGTTCACTTCAGATTATAAAAAAATATTTAAAATTGTTACCGGAAAGGTAATTGCTTTGAGAGGTTGTACAGAAATATTTGAGTCAATGGAATTACAATTTGCGTGCAAATATTTGAGAGCAATGAATATAAATTTCTTCAGATATCATTTATGCGTAAAATTGGGATTATTTTAATACTGAGATGAAAAGATATTTAAAATAGTAAAAATATTCATAGTACGATAAGCGCCAAGACGTCGGAGTATTTGATTTGTAGACAGTCATTATAACGGTGTAGACCTGCTACGAAAATGCTACGGTAATGTATGAGTAGATGTACTTCACTAAAGCACAGAATCATGGCAAACATTACTACTTTCGTTTGTTTTCATTAGGAACTAGCTGTCCCGCGCAACTTCATCTGCGTAAATTTTCCTCGTTTTTGCAATATTTCTCATTGCTGCTCTCGTCTTGCTTGTCCGCTCCTATTGATTGTAGCGTAATGTTATATAGCCTATAGCCTTCCTCGAGAAATGGGCTATTCAACAGTATAATAATTATTTAATTCTGATCAGTAGTTCCTGAGATTATCGCGTTCAAACAAACAAACTTTTCAGCTTTATAATGTTAGTGTAGATTATCGTGCAAAGTTCAAAGAAAAAATATTATGCATTGAAAAGCTTTATTTGTAGTACTGCAGTATTAATTTCTATAGAACAATCAAATGTGTAGACATTAACATTAACACGCATACACAACAATATAGTTGCTTAACGATTAAATATATCGCACATGTCGAAAACAACAGTTTTGTGTAAAAATAGTCATTCATTTCTAGATTTAGAAAAGGGAGCGTAGAGCATTGGCGGTCAGGTGTAATGCTAGCTCGAAGGTTCGCACGCTGCACAGGTGCAGTTAAAATAATACATATTGACAAGTTTTTTATACCTGTAGCCTTTGGACTGACTTTACCCAGAAGGCGAACAGTGAAGCGTCAGGCATGTTTGCGGACAGTTTCGCAGCAATAAGACGTAAGCCCGCCGCGTCCTTGCTGCACAGACTGCAGCTGCCAGCACTTACAGCCTCCTGAAAGTCATTGCAAACCAACTGGATTGTCCTATTGTCTTCTATCTCTCTCAGCTACATAAATAAGAAATATAAATGTTGATAAACTTTCACGATTTGTACACATTATTAAAATATGTATATTACGGGTCTTAATCGCGTGAATAATTTAAGGTAAAATACCTTGTTTATTGCCCGACGTTTCGACCGTATTGCAACGGCCGTGGTCACGGGAAGACTCAAGTCTTCCCGTGACCACGGCCGTTGCAATTTAAGACCCGTAATATATATAATTTAAATAAGAAATACTAACATAGCTTAAGTATCTGTTACTAAAAAAATTACATGTATGGAATTTTAATGTAATGAAATAAATGATTTCTTATTATTATTATTATTAATTCATTTTTTAATCAGATGTACACTTTTGATAATTGCTTCGTAAAATTTGAAAACAGAGTTAAAGTAATGATTTGTTTTTAATATTATTTGGAAGGCAGCATAGGTGTATAATTTGAACTAGTTACTTTAAAGCCCTAATACTCTTGTGGACAGCCAAAGTGTGGCTGACTGCATGTTTACTATTTATGGTTTAAGAAAAAAAACATTGGTTTTCCCTTAAAACCCAAAGAAACAGCCCAAAAATCAAAATGGTAATTTTACGCGGAAGTTGCCACTTCAGTTGATCCGAGCCTATAATTGAATGTAATTCATTCAATTATAGGCTCGGATGTGGAGGTACTCTACTAGCTATAAATATTTTCCTTGAGCACAGCTTACGAACTGAGTAAGCCTTGACTTGATACCCGTTCAAAAACTTTGTTTCGAAAATTAATCCATATTGATGTGATACTTGTAAGAGGAAGCTGGAAAAAGGAAATATCAAATCGCTTACCTATTATTTAAATAAAGCCCAATCCTTTTAAATAAATAAGAATTCATTTTAAAAATAAGGTATACCAGCAAGATACTGTTATGTTAAACGTAGCGTCTAACAACTTAAAGGGTAGATTCCACTTTTCATAATTCAAGTGTCGTTGTTGTCAATTTGGGTTCAGTCGAGTGGAGGAGCGTATGAAAGTCAGGCTTCACACAGTAACGGAAACCACTCATCAACGTAAAATGAAGTCATCGGGAAGTAAAGCGTGATACAAATATAAAAAAATATATGCCGCGGAAAGTTTGTAAGAAAACTTGATTTCTCCAAATACAGAATGATGTATAGAATTTGGTGTCAATTCGTCGTTGTTGGATAATACTCGTAGAAGACGTATCAATTTAGACATATCATTTTCAATCTCATTAGCATTAGCTCGTAGGAGATATGCTAGAAGATGCAGAAGATGCATTCTTCCGATGGTATCCAAATACGACACGACTGGAGAGAGATAAGCCACAGCATAACGTCCACTCTGAAGACCCAACCAGGCTACCCATGTTGCTTAAACTCGCTGATCTCTCGATATTCTTGGTCGCCACCGAGTCGAGGAACCATAGTCCTTTTTTTAAATTTATTTAGTAAAACCCAATGACATGTTGGCCGTCTTTCAAAGCCCACAAGACTAAAAATACCTTTGCTAAAGAGAATTATTGTCCTGTATTCTGCCTAAATGAGGCTTACAAGTATTAAGGTTCAATTAATGAACGGAACATTGACTATGTCGGAATTTGGTAGCAATTAGTATCCTTCCACGTCCTCATTTTCATTATTACCAAGGATTTCTTAGGAATCTTTTATTTAATTTTTACATGATAGAGGAATATAAATTTCAAAAGAATATTGTAAAAGTAATGTTTTTGCGTTTCACTTCATTCTACGTCATAAGAACAAAGTTACTACAAATGTTTTAGCTGATAATATCATGAATATTTCATAGTTAAATCTTTTGAATCGTGATGCCTTTTATTCGAACATTCTTTTGGTATGAAAGAAGCAATGTGAAGAAAATAATGTTAAGGAAAACGTAATTACGGGAACATTAAAAAGTTTTTTAACTGGTAACTCGTAGTAATAAAGTTAACGTTTCCTGATGTATGTTGATTTTCCTGTTTTATGGAGCGCACATATCAGCGCCATCATTTTTGGTTCCTTCTGGAAGTACCTATATGTTGATTTGTTTTAACATTTGTGTTGATGTTGTTACTTATTCTCTATAACCGATTGAATCATGGCGGAAATCCATCTTAAGTAGATTATAAGGGAGGGATCCCACCACCCACCCTCTATCTGTGAATCACCACGATTGAAGTAGTAAGGAAATGCCCTTAATACAACAATCGAAATAGATTGACAGACCGCACTCAAAAAGAGAGACCTGTAACAAAGAAAATTAGTGACAGGTACTCT
The DNA here is from genome assembly GCA_945859575.2 of Herminia tarsipennalis. NCBI lineage: Eukaryota > Metazoa > Arthropoda > Insecta > Lepidoptera > Erebidae > Herminia > Herminia tarsipennalis. The sequence goes on from OX243835.2 coordinate 15,820,306, forward strand.
TACCAAATCGAGTGGTAGGCACCTCCGGACCCTTGACTTGCAATATTCCGCTTTCACGAAGTGGATTTCCGCCATGTAACGCCTGATTCAATCGGTTATCTTAAATCAGCAAGCATAGCAGAACAGGCGAAATTATACATCAAGATCTTAAAACTACACTGTGTCGCTAATCAAAACGTGTGATTCAATCAGCAGTGCAAGAACTACAACGTTATTCCAAAGTACATCAACATCCGTACCAATACACACAACAGAGCTGCTAACATCGCTGTTCAAAAAGCTCAACGAATTTGGCTGGGAGAAGAGGCAAGACGTTGGTTTACTATTAGAGACAACTTGAAACTACATCTGAAAATACTACATTCCGAGTTAGCTTTCAGATTACATAGTGTTGAGTTCGATTTCTTGGATCAGAAGGCCAGAGAACTAGCTTCACAGACAGCCCAAGAGAAGTTCCTGATTCAAAATAGGAAACTACAAACACTGAGGGATAAAAAACGCGCTGAAAGTGACATCTCAAATCGTAAGGATAGCTGTTGTAACCATTCATTTTATTCTAGGGTTGAAAATCTGTCTAATGTTCAATTTGATAACAATGAACAAGCACTTTTAGAGAAAGGTCTGAAGTACAGTATACCACGGAAAGTTACCCAAAAATCTTTAGAGACCTTAGCGGTTGACACAGAAATTTCAATCATGCAAAACAAGAAAGAAGATTTGGTGAGAAGTATTGCTGCCCATCAAATTAAAACCTACAAAGGCAGTAAGTTTTATGATTCTGAACTTAAAATTTACAGATCAATCCAAAATAAGATACAAATGAATAGCTTGATGATCAATAAGGCAGATAAGGGTAACACTATCGTGATTATGTCAAGATTAGACTACAACAGGAAAGTTGAAGATGTCATATCAACCGATGAATTTCAGCGCCTGGCCTCAGACCCAACGAAGCGGTTCCACGCCGAATTAAAGCTTTGTATTAAATCCGCTCATTACTTGTTTCCAGATAATTCCATCGTCAGTAAGAATTTAATACCTATGAACCCACAATGCCCTCGGCTATATGGATTACCCAAAATACACAAAGATGGAGTACCTGTTCGACCAGTGGTATCATACACTAGTGCACCTGCATACAAATTAGCCAAATATCTGAATTATTTGATTAAAGAGAGAACTTCATTTTCACCGGAATACAGTATCAAAAACAGCCAAGATTTAATCACGAAAATCAAAGATTTACAGTTACCACGCAATTCGAAACTGGCATCTCTGGATGTGGAAAGCTTATTCACAAATGTTCCATATAATGAGCGTTTAAGTATACTTAAACATCGATTGAAAAGGAAGAAATTACATCCTGAAGAAATTGAGAACATCATTAGTTTAACTGAGCTTTGTATGAAACAGAACTATTTTCAGTTTAATAATGAGTACTTTCTACAGAAGGAGGGTCTAGCTATGGGGTCACCTTTAAGTCCATTGATGGCAGACTTATTTATGGATTACTTCGAAAGGAAATATGTGGTTAACGATAATAATATTCTATATTATTACAGATATGTTGATGATATTTTACTGGCTTGGGCAGGAACTGAACGACAACTCCACAACTTTGCCAATGGGTTAAGCAACAAGCATCCAAACATAAAATTCAAACTGGAAATCGAACAGGACAGCACAATAAACTTTTTGGATTTGTCTATATCAAGGAAGAACAACAGACATATATTCGGAATCTACCGGAAACCGACATATACGGACACTACTATTCCTGCATCATCATGTCATCCCTGGCAACACAAACTAGCCGCGTTTAACAGTATGATCCACAGGTTATATAATGTGCCCCTAAGCGAAGAAAGTTACAGAAAAGAGCTCAGTATTATTTACCATATAGCTCAATCAAATGGATACAGTACGAGATTAATTGACTCATTGATTAAGAAAAAACAGCACAACATAGTCAACCATATGTTGTATCCATTCCAGAAAGAAACTGTAACTTGTACTTCCAGTTTGACTTATTTTGGAGATATCACAGAACGTGTGTCGAAGGTATTGAAGGCTAATGGTATTTTTTCAGCTTTTAAGCCTCAAAATTCGTTGAGATATTTATGCAACAGCAAAGATAAAGTGAGCGAAGAGAAACAATCTGGAATTTATAAATTAACGTGTGACGGCTGCAATAGTATTTACATTGGCCAAACTGGTCGGAATTTTGACACCAGATACAAGGAACACATTGCTGCCTTTAGAAACAATCATCCAGAAAAATCTCACTTTGCGAACCATCTACTTGAAACCGGACATGCCCTGAATGACAGAAATTCTTTCAAAATTCTACATATTTGCAGTAAGAGTTTCAGGTTGTGCGTATTAGAGCAGTTGGAAATACTGAAACAGAAAAGAAGCACATTGCTGAACGAACAAACCAACTTCAATTCGTCTCCCCTGCTCAATTTATTTTCTTTAAGGCAACATTACTCATCGACCGTTGACCGGAGTAGTGGGGATTGAACGTATAAAAGAGGCGCACACGTTGGACGAGCGCTCAGTCGGTGCCAAACTGTCCTGAGGATGCCTCGTGTAGAGGCGAAACACGTGTCGAAGTTTCACTTCGTGGAAGCGGAATATTGCAAGTCAAGGGTCCGGAGGTGCCTACCACTCGACTTGGTAAGAGTACCTGTCACTAATTTTCTTTGTTACAGGTCTCTCTTTTAGAGTGCGGTCTGTCAATCTATTTCGATTGTTGTATTAAGGGCATTTCCTTACTACTTCAATCGTGGTGATTCACAGATCGAGGGTGGGTGGTGGGATCCCTCCCTTATAATCTACTTATTCTCTAGTCAAACACAGTCATTTTTGCATTGTGTACATCAGATAAGTTTGTTGTTGCCAAAAGTTTTACTTTGTCTTGTAAGTAACCTAACCTAACCTACCTTTTCCTATAGGGACATACCTAAACTAAATGGAACGAATATCTATACAAATATATGTAGTCGATTAGTCGAATTCAAGGATTGCTAAATAAACATTAGGGAAAACTTATACATAACTTTTTATTCTAAATTTATATTAACTATTATTATACGCGTAAAAAAAGTTATCCATTTCGTTTATCAAGCTAAGTTGAAAATAAAGTATTCCAGACGTCATATTCGGTAGACATGAGTCCCGACTTCGCGTCCCGTGTCCGTCCGTTTTATGTTGGTTGTCTTCTGTGATTTCAGTATCCTTTGTAGAAAAAAAGTTAGAACCGTCATATTTATAAGGATTTTTTTACTTGACTATACTCTAACCATTTGAAAGTCTGACCTTTTGAAAATCTGACCATTTGAAAATTTGTCCATTTGAAAACCTGACCATCTGAAAATAAAGGTCAGCAATGGCCTGAAAATTCGTATTGAACGCAATAATGTAAAATTATTTTATTTAAATAAAAAACAGCTTTAATGCGATTACATGAATCTAACAGGGGAAGTTTAATTTCGAAAACACGCAAATTTACGGAAGAAAGATAGGTCAATACGATTGTGTGTAATAAATTACACAAAGGCTAACCTTTTATATACTTTAAGTGCATACCACGCAGCAGAAGCTATAATTTTAACCAAGCTGAGCTATTTGTGGCTACGGAAGTGGCCTCATCGACCCCAACTTGGGACTGACGGCGGTTAGCATAACAAGTAACATTTCGCCATAGCAAAGAGCTCTTTCATTAGCATAGGAATATCTTTCATCCACACAAAAGTGCATGCAATTCCTGTGAGGATTTTTGATGAATTACTCAGTACCTACATATATACGAGTACCTATGATTTCAGCATTTTACATGTAAAATACCAATTGTATTAAGCATTATATTTTTTCATTTTTGAAAATGATAACTACTGTCGTAGTCTCATGTCAGAACAACTTGGCACAGACACAAAGTTAATCCAACAATTTGAGAATTACGGAAGGTGGTGTGCCGTTTGGGAATCGAACCCGAACGACCTCTTGCTTTCGTACACACTCCTACTGAGCCACAGAGGCTAATCTAGTTGCTTATATTTTTTTTTTTATCCGTTCAGAGGTGTAACCCTTTTGTATTCAACTCCTCTTATCGATAATTTTAGTAGATTTGAAAGATAGGTATCTACGAGTATATCACGTTGTCTCAATTTCCCCAATACGTACACAATTTCTGTAGAGGTACAACAGTGTATTCTTGTGGGATTATGAAATAGATTACTTTCGTATAGGAAGAGCGTAGTAATACAAACAATGGATCAACCAAATATAATGCAATTTCTTTTGTTATTCATATTAAAATGCTTTGCGGCTGCTTTCATTTTTCTATGGTACAAACATTTTGGGGAAGTAAAACATTTTGCCAAAATACTCACTATCAAAATACTTATTCACGTACTTGTTAAAGATTGTGTTGTATCTCATGCTTTTTGAATTTATATTTCGTCAATGTAAAATACGAAGACTTGCAAATACTTTGTCGAGTTAAAGTAATTAATCTCTTTAGCCTGAACTTGTTGATACTGAAAGAAAATAAAAATTAACTTTAAGAAAAATATTTGTTGTAAAGCGTTAAGGTAGTTAGGTACGTATATGCCAATTTTATTATATTTATTATTTGTGTATATGTAAATAATCATAAGAAAGCAGGAGTCATCACAACACAAACTAGATTAAATTCCCAAAAAAACTGTAGCAGGAAAAATGAATTGAAAGTAATGCTTCAAAACTACTAACGTAATTTTTCAAAGCACGACACAGCCACTTTTTACAGATAAAAGTAAAAATAAGTTTTATAGATAAAACTTTCCTAAAAAAAAACTTACTACGTTCATCGTGCGTCAGGCTATTTAGCTGAAACTCTTTTACTGAGTACATTATAATAGATAAAACTTTTGGAAAACTAAGTTTTGCTTGCTAAATCAAATATTCTGGCATAAACCGGTCTCTTAACAGACTGTTGTAACTTTTGTAGTTAAGCTGTGATGTACTTAATATTTATAATCTTAGTTCCTTCCCCAGGCGCTGTACCTACAGTAATTAAGTACGATTTTAACCACGTAGAATTAATTATTAAAAGTTGTCGTAGTTCATAACCTAGCCAGCGGTATACGTTATTTTTGCAGCAAAATAAATATATTATAAACCTTGATTTATGTGTTCTATTTTGGGTGGGTACGTGTCCATTTTACTTAAGGCTATTACTGTGTTATCTGTGACGCAAAATATAATACAAAAGCTGATTTGTTACAGTATTTTTGATACATAAAACATTAAAACTGACCCTAGAGCTTTCAAAATAAAATACCAAAGCGTTTTAAATGTTGAACCAAATCGGTATGGGTGCTTCAAAGTTTACTTGGCTCTATGTTTATTTGGCAGGCTAGGTACCTATATGAAAACCAGGAAGACCTATACCTATATAGAAACCGAACCAGGGTTGCGTAGTCCCCCCCCCCCCATCCCAATAATGTTTTTGTTTGTTACTTACAACGTTATACCTACATAATAATAATATTCAATGCAATTTGTACGAACATTTTGTTAGTTCTCTTTTTTTTTTTTTTTTAAAAAGATAACTAGCAATGTGGGATTTTGGTCCCACATTACTAGCAATCCTGTTAACCCCTCCAGCTAAGCTCGATGGCTTGTGTTAGGAGTGGGTTCACGTCGGTAGTATACTGGGTAGGGTTCGAACCCGCGACCTTACGATTGCGAGACCGATGCCTTAGCCATTACGCTACCGCCGCTTCTTTTTATAATAATATAATATCTTGGGACAACTCGCACAACGTCATCTGATGCCAAACTAAGCAGAGCTTGTACCATGACACCCAGACAACTGCTAAACACACCTAAATATATTTTTAAATACATACATATATGTATTATAGATAAATTACACTCAGACACATCGTGCTCATCACACAAAGTTTTATCCAGTTTAGCAGTCAAGGTCATTAACCGCTAGACCAACAAGCCAGTCACTTTGATCCGTTTGATCAGCTGTTACTCGTAAAGTTGTAAAGCCTACTAAGCTGTCATAGTTTTCCTTTTAATTTCACTCTATATACTACTACCGTGTTTTTTTAACATACCCAACATCAACCATCTAGCTGGAAGCGGGGGAGGGGCACTTGGCTAAAATTGGAGTCTTCTAGCACTAACAGTCTCTGGGATAAGCTGCGGATGGACGGACGGAAATGGCGAAACTATAAGGGTTCTGTTTTGCCATTTTGGCTACGGAACCCTAAAAAACTGTTGAATTGGTTGCTTCAAAAACAAAGTATATGGATGTTTCATATTTATGTTAGTGCAAGGTCTTTTGTGTCGGTAAAACTGAATAAACATGAAATCTTATTTTGCTTGGTATAAGGGTCAGGATTAAATAAAAAATGTAACATCGTTGCGAATGTCCACAGTTGCGATGAATGCGTCTTTGTTCTAATGCTTTGTTTAAAAGCATTTTCTGTTTGTAGTGACCACAGAAGAGCTTTCAGGCGGGCATTATAAACAGAGGTTGTCTAACTTCACCTTGTGGAACGTTACTATTTGTTTGTTAAGCTGGACATTTCATAAGTTAAACTGAGTGTAAAAGTACATAGTACAATAATACCTCAATGGTGTAAAAGAAACAAGAATGGAATGTAAAATATTTGTTATTTTACTATGAAAATAAAATTTGAAACAGAATGACGCATGTTTTCTGAAATATCAATCGGTGACACCTGGTAAAACGTAATTTTGTTGACTTATGTTTAATTTGTTTTTCTTTTGGTTAGATAAGATAAAGCAGGTTTTAATTACAGTTATATACCTAAAACTTAAATAGTTTTAATATTCAAACACGAACATAGTTTATGGTAAATTCTGTAAAAAAATATGGTCTCCCTACTCATCTGGCACTACCCTACTCACGTTTTCAAACATGAAATTAAACTGATAAAATTTATCACGATCATTAGCGGTCGTGTCAAAGCTATAGTCGTCGTTATATAATACATAAAATGGTTCAAATTTAAATCTTGAAATCAAACATAATTTTTTATATTTATGTGTGAAAAGAGAGTCCACATTCTAGGCACAACTCACTTTTGCAATAAATATTGTAGAATTAATGTTTAAATTTTAAAATAAAAAAAAATAACATCTCCCGCCATAAATGTATCATCATCTACCAATATAAAACTCCTTGACAATAATTTGTTCAATTAAATAATGTAATAGGTTATTAAATATTAAATATTTTTTAACAACGTAAATAATTATTTTAATACTAAATATTAGTTACACTGTCAGTTTCGTGTACAATCAATATACAAAGTGATTTTAGAAAACTTTTTATCTTGTGATGGGTAACATTTGTTGGACACTGTAATTTATCTATAATATGTATGTATATAAAATATATAAATTACAGTGTCTAACAAATGTTATACTTATATATTTCCAAATACATATTTGGAAATATATAAGTATGTTTATCAGTTGTCTGGTTGCCATAGTACAAGTTCTGCTTAGTTTGGGATTGTGTGAGTTGTCCCAAGATATTATTATTATTACACTTCGAAGAAGACGAAGATTCCAACTTCTCTCCCCGAATTTGCTCAGCAGGTGCACTCCGTAGATTTTTTTTTTAATAAAGATCTAGATATCTTTATCCAATAAAAATATCCAATCTGGGTTTAGGACCACATTACTGCAAGCAATCTTGCTAACCCCTCCAGCTAAGCTCAAAGGCTTGTATTAGGAGTGGGTTCACATGGCCTATTGCCTTGAGTAGACGGTTGTACACGGGGGTGGTGCGGTCAATGGCTCTGTACGGCGCACCCGTGTGGGCGGCGTCCCTGACCGCCCAGAATAGGGTCCGTTTAGGGAGACCCCAGCGGACCATGGCGGTCAGGGCCATACGTGGATACCGCACGGTGTCTGCAGAGGCGGCGTGCGCATTGGCCGGTACACCCCCGTGGGATTTGGAGGCGGAAGTGCTCGCCGAAGTGTATCGGCGGGCGGTGGCTGTTCGGGCAGGGGGTTCGGTGCCCCTGCCCGAGGAGCTACGCGCTTGGGCGGCGAGGCCCACCGGGCAATCATGGCCCGGTGGCAGGGCCGGCTGGAGGCTCCACGGGCAGGTGTTCGAACCGTGGAGGCGCTCCAGCCGGTCCTGGAGGAGTGGGTGGGGCGGCAGCACGGGACCCTTTCCTTCCGGCTGGTGCAGGTCCTTTCCGGGCACGGGTGCTTCGGGCAGTACCTGCACACGGTCGGCGCGCACATCTGCGCCTGATGCCGCCTTAGGTGGGGCTGCGGGCGTACGGGGTAATCTGCCCCGCCCGCGGCCTTCCGTGGAGGCGCGGCGCCCTGTGTGTATCCAGGAGCCGCGTAGGTGTGAAATGCCCGGAACGCAACAACATCGCATCCGGGCATTGCCACTGCGCGGGTCGCCGACGGTATAACAAATACCGGCGGCCCGTTCGCGATGTGGCGGGCGATACACGGCGGGTTTTTTAGTGGGTGCAAACCCCACATTACCTCCACCGTCTTCCCCGGACGGTGGGGGTGTTCGTCAGGATTTTTTCCCACCAGACCAAAAAAAAAAAAAAGGAGTGGGTTCACATCAGTAGTATAATGGGTAGGATTCGAACCCATTTGCGAATCCGATACCGTAGCCATTTGGCTACCGTCGCTTCAATAGATAATCTATCTCTATGGTGATACCTAATAAAACTGTTCATTCTCATGAGATTGAATAGTTAAATGTCAGGATTCGTTCGTAACAATATAAATTAAGTAGGTAAACCACAAATTGAGTCATTAGATAGGTACTTAATTAGCTGTCAACCTTCATTTTACCTACTATTACACACAAATACTCAAACCATTAAAATTCTAATACCATCCTATAAATATTTGAACAAATAAATTACAATTACTGTTTGGCATATTTCTAACAAAAAATACCATTATTAGAACTAAGATCTCTTCTAAATGAAGCATATTAATTAGCCTTAATATAAACATCTGCTTAGCGCATAGAATACAAAGAGCTTTTTTATTTAATTACTTCAACTGTATAATCCTTTAATCTTTTTAGAGAGTTCGTAGTAGTCAAGTTTCTTGAAATTGGTTCTAGTGGGCGTTTATGAAGCCAGCAGTTGCTTTTTGTATATCTTATCGAGCAGGAATGTGTGTATATTTCTGGATTACAAAAATTCTGAAGGTTTGTACCTAAGTTTGTAAAAATAAATGGCGTATTTAACAATAAGTACATATGTTTAGTGAAGAGGTTGCCTGTACGTAATGGCGAATTGAATCACTCTTTACGACAGATCCGTCTTAGGAGTTATTCTTGAATGGATCACAAGCAGGTGATAGATAAGGGATATATTAATGGCTATTTACATAGATAAATATCAATCGTAATAAATAAGTTCAGGTAAATATTATACCTGTGTACTAAGGGATGAATATATTTGATGAATTTGTTTAGCCTGTCAATAAATCGTAGACATAATGACCACTTTAATAAGGAATCCTAAATATCACTGTAATGTTGTTAACTGTAGAATATGTGACAGTATTTGTACATTAGAATAACAGAATACGTTATGGCAGAGTAAATTGACATTATAGAAGTAGCTACAGGTTGTTTATATTATAACAATAGCCATGGATATGCAAGTAGCCATGTCTTTATGTCAATTGTATTTTTAGTAACCTGAACAATAATTTGTATCACGGAATAGGTTATGACAAAGTACAAGTACTTACAGTTTATGTTGTAATTAACATGTAAATTACTTAAGATGATTATAACACATTATAAAAGCACCACACAGTATTATAAATGAATTAAAACAATAAATATCCACTGGTCACAAATGTAGGTACTGCTTGAAACGTCAAATATTGTTGTTGTGATATTTCACTTCTTTTATGTGTGTTTTATCTGTGTAATAGTTTTATTATTATTCCTTTATTTAAATAACATAATTCTGTGTATTAAATTATTTTATGGGTTAAAGTATAATAATTAGGAATATTTGCGAAGTACCCACATGTTCTTTAATATTCAGTGTATTTGTTCTATAAAAGGACTGACAGATTGTGATCGAGGCTCAGTCTGATTGCAACATTTGTGGATACAGGTACGATCCGATTCAGATTATACTTATTGCTGGTTCTTTTGTGCTGATATCCTATTATTGTGTATTATGTATAGATATTGACTAATAACAATATATTGCAATGTGATATGATTATTGCCTGGTGTGATACTTATCAGCTGTTCTACAGCGATATGGTCGTACATTGCAATAATGTTGTGAATTGGTTATGTTAGAAAGTATCTGTGGTATATTGTATTTAGGATGTATGAAATGTAGTATGGCAAATGTTTATTAGGAGACTGGCTATTATGAAACCTTTGATACAACTAGACCAAACAAGGTTGAAAATATATGATACTTGTCATTTATTCCTTTGTATTATTTACCTCCCTAATTTATTCTATTTCCTATTGATACTATACTGATTGATAAGGTTAGATTGCAACTGATTGGGTATATGATCCAAATATCCTGACACAGTAGTAAGTGTAGTTCTACGATGAGTCGTAGTGGTCTACAATGAGTCGTAGTACTACTACGATGAGTCGTAGGTCTTCTACAAGGAGTCGTAGGACTTCTACGTAGTTCTACAATAAAAGCTTTAGTATTTTATTACAAATTGCTACGACCCCTATGTAAAACCTAACACAGGCGTGGATCCAAGGGGGAGGAGGGGCAACTAGCCCAATTGCTCCTCCCCCAGATTCATGAATTTTCGTTGTCCGCGTTGCCAGGCAAAACTACTCACACTTGGTCGGTGTTAGGTCAAAGCCCCCCCCCCCCTCTCAAAGAGAAGATCCTGGATCTACGCCTGATCAGAAGTAAGCCGTATATGGTAACGTATTGAATGTTATCGTAAAAGTTGGTTCTTATGTCAATAAATGTAAAATGATGTTTTGATAAAAGGATGTTTTGATAAAAGGATGTTTTGATAAAAGAATGTTTTGATAAATGGATGTTTTGATAAAAGGATATTTTGATAAAAGGATGTTTTGATAAAAGGACGTTTTGATAAAAGGACGTTTTGATAAAAGGACATTTTGATAAAAGGACATTTTGATAAAAGGACGTTTTGATAAAAAGAAGTTTTGATAAAAGGACGCTTAGATAAAAGGACGTTTTGATAAAAGGACGCTTTGATAAAAGGACGCTTTGATAAAAGGACGCTTTGATAAAAGGACGCTTTGATAAAAGGACGTTTTGATAAAAGGACGTTTTGATAAAAGGACGTTTTGATAAAAGGACGTTTTGATAAAAGGACGTTTTGATAAAAGGACGTTTTGATAAAAGGACGTTTTGATAAAAGGACGTTTTGATAAAAGGACGTTTTGATAAAAGGACGTTTTGATAAAAGGACGTTTTGATAAAAGGACGTTTTGATAAAAGGACGTTTTGATAAAAGGACGTTTTGATAAAAGGACGTTTTGATAAAAGGACGTTTTGATAAAAGGACGGTTTGATAAAATGACGTTTTGATAAAAGGCCTTTTGATAAAGAGGACAGTTTGATAAAAAGGACAGTTTGTTAAAAGGACAGTTTGTTAAAAGGACAGTTTGTTAAAAGGACAGTTTGTTAAAAGGACAGTTTGTTATAAGGACAGTTCGATAAAAGGACAGTTCGATAAAAGGACAGTTTGATAAAAGGTCAGTTTGATAAAAGGTCAGTTTGATAAAAGGACATTTGAAAAAAAAGGACATTATGCGCTGAGATGCAATAGCAAACTGATTTTGATATTGACAGCTCCAACTGCTCTAATAATGAAATGGTTTTTTAAACATTTGAGTATTTCCATGCAATGATTGTAACTTCATTCATTGCTTTAATATTATTTTTCGTTCCTTATTTTTTTTAAATAGTAAAAGAAATGGTTAAATCTTTAGTACCGAAAAAAAAAACGGTAAATGGGAAAAAAATATATCAAGATTTTTGTGTAAAGAACGGTTCAGAGTATCAAATAACTACCGAGTACATAGATTGATATAAATACTATATTGAGTACTCATAGAAAAAACACTGATATTTATAAAAAAAAAAAAACATTTTGAGGGTTTAAACCCTTAGTCCAAAATTGCCTTTAGAAATATTTTGTATTTCCCAATTTTTTTTCTTTTTGCCAAGTATTACGGTACCGTACAAGAAAAAAAAAACAATACAAGTGTCCATTGTAAATGTTTGTGTACCAAATATGTTGAACTAGTAAACTAGACATTTAAAATGCATAGTAGCAAATATGTTGGACTGGTAAACAAGACATTTAAGAAGCATAGTAGCTAATATGTTGGACTGGTAAACTAGACATTTAAAAAGCATAGTGGCTAATAAGTTGTATATTATACAAAACCGTTTTTAAGTGCAATGCTTGACTGTTCATACATTTCGATGATATTTTTGCTTTTATATTTGAATCCATTTTCGTTTATTATGTGATAATTAGTTTCTTTGGCTCGACACTAGGACTCTTTCAAGTCATCCCGTACACATGACTAGTTGCGTATTTGTGCAAGGTTATAGTAATAGTCCGCTGTATTGCTTATTTGCAGGGTGGTTTGATTTACTTTGCTTGAAAATGATCTCATTTAAAAATGGTTGAGTTTGATTACTCATTGTCACCGAGAAACTGGAAAAAAAAACAAAATGATTCCTACTATTTTATTTCTAGATCTAGACGCGTTTTAATTATCATTTGTTAAACCTTAACAGTTGTAAAAGTTATTATAATATACGAGTATATGCAAAAATTACGAATTTATAAACGACTTTGACTGAATATTCATTTGAGACTCGATCCTTGACTTTACGACAAAAAAAAAAGGGAGTCCGCTAGTCGGTCACTGCCCTGATGTTAGTCTGTAATATCACTGGCAGTGGGTGGTAGGACTAACATTTAATTTGTTGAACCTTAAGAGAAGAGTTGAAGTGCTCTCTATTTACGAATATATGGAATGTTTGCGAATTTTATCAGCTTTAATTTTGCCACTATTCTTTGACTTATAAACGACTTTGACTTAATATTCGTTTGGAACTTGATCCTTGACTTAATGACAAAAATGAGTCCGCTGGTCGGTCACTGCCCTGATGTTAGTCTGTAATATCACTGGCAGCGGGTGGTAGGACTAACATGTCAAGGTCAGAGGCTAATTAAACAATGTATACGCTGGTCGGTCCCTGCCCTGATGTTAGTCTGTAATATCACTGGCAGCGGGTGGTAGGACTAACATGTCAAGGCCAGAGGCTAATTAGACAATATATCTGCCGGTCGGTCATTGACCTGATGCTATACTGGAAGTCATGTGCGGCAGATGATAGGTATGGCATGTCAGGGTCAGAGGCTAGTATTTATATATTTACAAATGTGTGTGTATGTGTGTGTCTGTTTATACTTCGAGAGCGAAGTATAAGTCAGTATGGCCGTGATAGATAAGGGATATATTAATGGCTATTTACATAGATAAATATCAATCGTAATAAATAAGTTCAGGTAAATATTATACCTGTGTACTAAGGGATGAATATATTTGATGAATTTGTTTAGCCTGTCAATAAATCGTAGACATAATGACCACTTTAATAAGGAATCCTAAATATCACTGTAATGTTGTTAACTGTAGAATATGTGACAGTATTTGTACATTAGAATAACAGAATACGTTATGGCAGAGTAAATTGACATTATAGAAGTAGCTACAGGTTGTTTATATTATAACAATAGCCATGGATATGCAAGTAGCCATGTCTTTATGTCAATTGTATTTTTAGTAACCTGAACAATAATTTGTATCACGGAATAGGTTATGACAAAGTACAAGTACTTACAGTTTATGTTGTAATTAACATGTAAATTACTTAAGATGATTATAACACATTATAAAAGCACCACACAGTATTATAAATGAATTAAAACAATAAATATCCACTGGTCACAAATGTAGGTACTGCTTGAAACGTCAAATATTGTTGTTGTGATATTTTACTTCTTTTATGTGTGTTTTATCTGTGTAATAGTTTTATTATTATTCCTTTATTTAAATAACATAATTCTGTGTATTAAATTATTTTATGGGTTAAAGTATAATAATTAGGAATATTTGCGAAGTACCCACATGTTCTTTAATATTCAGTGTATTTGTTCTATAAAAGGACTGACAGATTGTGATCGAGGCTCAGTCTGATTGCAACATTTGTGGATACAGGTACGATCCGATTCAGATTATACTTATTGCTGGTTCTTTTGTGCTGATATCCTATTATTGTGTATTATGTATAGATATTGACTAATAACAATATATTGCAATGTGATATGATTATTGCCTGGTGTGATACTTATCAGCTGTTCTACAGCGATATGGTCGTACATTGCAATAATGTTGTGAATTGGTTATGTTAGAAAGTATCTGTGGTATATTGTATTTAGGATGTATGAAATGTAGTATGGCAAATGTTTATTAGGAGACTGGCTATTATGAAACCTTTGATACAACTAGACCAAACAAGGTTGAAAATATATGATACTTGTCATTTATTCCTTTGTATTATTTACCTCCCTAATTTATTCTATTTCCTATTGATACTATACTGATTGATAAGGTTAGATTGCAACTGATTGGGTATATGATCCAAATATCCTGACACAGTAGTAAGTGTAGTTCTACGATGAGTCGTAGTGGTCTACAATGAGTCGTAGTACTACTACGATGAGTCGTAGGTCTTCTACAAGGAGTCGTAGGACTTCTACGTAGTTCTACAATAAAAGCTTTAGTATTTTATTACAAATTGCTACGACCCCTATGTAAAACCTAACACAGGCGTGGATCCAAGGGGGAGGAGGGGCAACTAGCCCAATTGCTCCTCCCCCAGATTCATGAATTTTCGTTGTCCGCGTTGCCAGGCAAAACTACTCACACTTGGTCGGTGTTAGGTCAAAGCCCCCCCCCCCCCCTCTCAAAGAGAAGATCCTGGATCTACGCCTGATCAGAAGTAAGCCGTATATGGTAACGTATTGAATGTTATCGTAAAAGTTGGTTCTTATGTCAATAAATGTTGCTAACTAATCTGATTTCCCTACTAATATATAAATGTGAATGTAAGTTTGTTTGTTACGCTTTCACGCAAAAACTACTCAACCGATCATCATGAAAAACATGAAGTAACATAGAATTATAAAAAAAAGGGGGAAATTTACGCAGACGAAGTTGCGCGGGACAGCTAGTATTTTATAAACGAAAATCGTGACTGAAAAAAATACATTATTATTCTCATTAACGAAAAAAATTCAATTTTACCGAGAGTTATCTTTTATAATGTAGACAGTTAATAGGAACTGCCGCGAAAATATGCATTTATATCACAAAAATAGTGACGTTCAATTGGTGAACACGAGACATAAACACAAATTAGTAGGTCAAAATCATAGACTACGTAAAACTCTTTCTGTGAGAGCATTTAACAAGATATCAGCTAGTATTATAAGTGTATCAGTGATTAAGTTCAAAAATGTAGTCAAAAATCATCTTATACTTAGAGGGTATACAGTGGATAAATATTTAAATGATAAAGAAAAGAAACTATTTTACAATAAATTAAAACCGCCTTAAAAAAAATACATATAAGGTAACTAAAAAGCAAAAATAATACAGGTACAACAGCAACGAAAAATAATTAAACATTTTGAAGTTGGTGCCAGGCAATGTAATTTTATGATTTAGGCACCATAGGTATTTAGTTTAGTTCCCTCGATTTCTCCAACATCTCATCATCAAATCCAAACTTTGATGGCAATGGGACCATTCTGAAAGTATACCCTTTCAAACACAAAAATATTTTTTCAAATCTTTTGATATCAGAATTAATATTTTATATTTAATCATTCGTTACAGTATTAAGGCTGATTTTAGTTTATTTAATAATATAATTTGCATCAGTTCTATAACATAGTGTATAGTATATTCAAAAATGGTGTACGTCGCAGCATCTTACCCTCATATCAAGTTTATAATCTTTAAAGATTGTAAAATTGGCAATTTGAAAATAGTGGCCGCAAGTTTTTATTGCCTGGTTCTTTTCTCTGGCTATACTTATTACTATCTACTATTGTTACTACTACTTTATACTATTGTTTGCGAACTTGGCATTAAATGCACATGTAGAATCCCAACGTATCACAAGTGTTGTTTTGCAGTGTAATAAGGAATTTTGTGAATAAAGAATTTTGAATTTGAACTTTAACAAAAAACATGTAAAGTCGGTTTTCGGATGATAATATTTTACGTGATTACGTCTTGGGAAAAATTGATGACAATGAATAAACAACCATGCCTGTGACACCTTTTTTATTTTATTGCTTTTAATTATTTTTTTATAACTTACAATTATATCGCATGTCACTGCAAACGCCAAAACATTGATGATATTGTAATAAACAACCATTCCTGTGACAGCTTTAGTGGTGTTGTTTATGTCTCATTTCCGAGCATGTTCTTACCTAAGTTTTAATGCTCTAGACTACAAAGAGGCGCTACAGCAATCATGTCTCCAAAACGGTTGTTATTTTTTTCGAGGAGGAACTAGGAACGATTAAACTTTAACTGGGACGATTTAGGAACGGTTCATTGTTCTGTATAATATAATATTTAATCTAATATTATTGTTGTCTCGTGCCGAAGCATGTTCTAGTTAAGTTTTAATGTTACAGACCGCCAAGGGGCGCTACAATACACGCGTTTGTTTCTGAAAAAAGGGCAAGCTCATCTTTTTAATTGCTAGCGGACGCCTCGCGGATAAAAATAAGCCTATGTCACTCGGGGTCAGTGTAGCTTCACAACGATGAAAGAATTTTTCAAATCCGTCCAGTAGTTTCGAAACCTATTCAATTCTGACTGCCTCTGTGGCGCGGTGGGAGTGTGTCCGACTGCTACGCAAGAGGTCGTGGGTTCGATCCCCACACGGGACACCACTTTGTGTGATCCACAAATTGTTGTTCCGGGTCTGGGTGTAATTTGTGTCCGTGACTTGTATGTTTGTAAAGTCCCTCGTGACACAGGGCTTGTACCCTACTGCGGGGGTTTTAGTATTAAAAAAAAAAAAAAAAAAAAAAAAAAAATTCAAACAACAATCAAATCTTTCCTCTTTATAATATTAGTATAGAAGTATAGATAAAGAAAATCTAGATTAAAACGGATTATATATAAGTTCCGTTACAATGGAATGTTACTCTCAACACGAGTAAGTACCTACCTGCTAAATGCTGTAAAAATATATTTAAAACGTTTGAATTAAAAACTAAATTTAAAATTTTGATAAACACAGGACGGGCGTAAAAAATAATCAAATAAAATTTAAAATAAATTCCGACTAATAAAAGGTAAGTAACCGAAGCAAAACCGCCGGCGTCAGCCATTCACCGACCTGTCACATGCACAAAAATATATAAGTTGCTTCAATTCCGAGCAGTATAAGGCAGACCCCCGGCTGATTTCAAATTTTTTAATTTGGTTTTTATTGGCTTATGTGCCATTCTGATGCGTAATCTGCATTACTGAAAAGTTTCATCAAAATATGTTCAGTAGTTTTTACGTGAAAGTGCAACAAATATCCACCTATCCATCCACTCCACATACTTTCGGATTCATTTCTGCCTCTGTGGCGCGGTGTAAGCTAAGACTGCTACGCAAGAGGTCGTTGGTTGGATCCCCACTTAGGATAAAACTTTGTGTGATGAGCACGATGGTTATTCTGTATCTCGGTGTTATTTATCTTTATTATATATGTATTTAGAAAAATATTAATATGCTTAGTTTGGGATCAGATAGCGTTGTGTGGGTTGTCCCAAGATATCATTATTATAATATTCGTAGTAAGATGATCAACAGATTGGAATTTAACCAAAGATGTGCAGTAAATGAGATACCTGTAGTTTCAATCAAGAAATATTAGGGGTTTAATAAATTCAATCTCCTTTCTTTTAAGAGGTTAAGATCCCTTACCTTATTTATTTGCCTTTCTCATATATAACAATGTTACTCAATAATAAATTACATTACTTTATTTGATCGTATATTGTTGGTATCTAAGAATATAAAGCAATATTGCTTTGATTGAGATTAGAATTGATATAGAATCTGCTATGTAACTTTTGTTAGGTAATATTTATACTCTGTTATATGTAGATAGATAAGAGAAAATTATAATTATGGTTACAAAATAAAAATAAAAGGTAAATTTGTATTGGGGGTTAGTAGAAATAATTATTTATTAATGTATAATATATGATAATGTGCTGTTTTAAAGAAATCCGGCACGTGAGACAATACATTTGATTAACATTATTTTTTGACATGATAACGTCTTATAAATCGATGGCCGGCGCACGTACGCATAAGTGTCACAGTCACGTTCCACCTGAAGTATTGTGCCCGTGGGCTGAAGTATTAGTACATGAGCGCGCATGCGCATCGTCCGTAAACCGACTTTACAGACGACCATTCTTCTTTTAATACTATTTTTTGTAATGTAAATTATTTGAACAGTTAAGAACTTCTAAATATCTATACATTGATTTAGCCCGAAAGTATTGCATACTGACGAACGTAAAATTTATTTTAAGTAGTTTTGCGTAATATGTTAAAAAAAGTAAAAGCTATCTCTACGCCAAACGCGCTTGACTTACAGCTGGTATTTCTTAACTTCATCAATGTGACGTAATATAAAAAAAACCTTTAGAAAATGCTTATATTTTTTGTTGTTTCCCTATCGGACTATATTATTCTTATAATATTGTACACTGTATTAACGTTGTAACAAAATTTCAAAGTCGAAAACATGGATACGAACTTCTAAACAATGTTATTCTTACAAAATATTGGTAGAACATGAGTTTAACAGACACAGCGCTCGTATTTTATAATAGAATTCAGAAGTCTCGTGAAGCCAATGAGCTAATAATACTATGGAGACGCTCTATTCTACTATATGGACTTCTTATAAAAGAAAAAAATAGAATTAAATCGGCACATTCTGTCATACAAAAATACATTGTCTCTTTTTTTTCTAATTGGCTCCTGCATGAGAAAAAAGAGATAAGCTTATTTTGCTGATGTGTGTAAATTATATTGCAATTGGTTTGTCGCCAGTATTGCAAATATTGCTACCGTCAGTTTCGCGCATCTGACGTAGAAGGTAAACTATAGGAGTCGCGCCGGGGACTCAATAAAATAAGTCTATCACTCAACGAGTTTATTAGACTGTTACACAAGGAACGCATAGCACGATATCGGTACGGCGTAAAGTACGCGAATGTCGACCCCGTGACCGAATGGACGTTATCGGTTATATCCCGTGGGAATGAAACACTAAGAAATATTAAAGTAAACATAGGTGTCGACAGGCCGCTACATATAGTTTACTAACTATATGTAGACAGCACCGGCTTCTAACATACTGAGCGGTGGGCATGTTAGAAGCCGGTGCTGTCCAACGCGTGGTTATTGACGCCCTGAGCACCACCCAAAACGTGATTTCCAGGTTGTGGTCACGTTATCGTGTAACTGAGAGTGTAGCAGAGCAGCACAATCAGAGGAATCGTGTTACCACCTTTCAGCAAGACCGATATCTACAAAACACCGCGAGGAGGCAACCTCACATTACCACGATGCAACTAGTGCCGAGGTTCCAGTCAGACCACCAGCTGTTAGTAAGTGACCAAACTTTCAGGAGAAGGTTGCATGAAGTCGGTCTTCATGCGCGCAGACCGCTTCGGGTTCCAGCTCTACGGCGTGGTAATCGCTTGTTTGGGCTCGCAAACTTTTATTATGGGCCAACGAACAATGGTCGATGGCGCTATTCATTGACGAATCTAACTTTGGATTCAAGGCGGATTCGAGAAGAACACGTGTTTGGAGACTTCCAGGCAGAGAAAGCCGTCTGCAGCACCCACAAGAGGTCCATTCGTACTAAGGCAGCACCATCATGGTGTGGGCGGACATTTGTATAGGAGCGCGATAAAAGGCAGCATGACGGCCCAAAAATAGCATGACGAGATCATAAAATCTGTGATCGTCCCACACAGAGTCCAAATAGGACAGACATTTCAGCGAGCTTGGCATTACATGTAAATGTAGAATCCCGACGTATCACAAGTGTTGATTGGCATCCTAAGTGAATAAAGAATTTTTAATTTTTAATTTTACGGCGACGAGAGCTATGCGTAATTTTCCGCCAAATTTGACCTCCGATTATTCTCTTTTTTAGCATTTACAAAACACATGGAACCGCATACACCAGCAAGATTTTGACAACTTCATTTTTACCCAAGACTACAAGGAAGGGTTATGTTTTTGGCGCGTATCTTGTATGTAGGTATGTAATATTCTTTATTTCCTCATAGCTTTCAAACTACAAGACGGATTTAAACAATTAAGACGTCTTTAGATTTTTCTTGACCGCTCAAGTGTTCTTAGCTATGTGATGTTTGAAAAAAAAACACGACGGCTGTGAGATGTCAAAAACAAGAGGTGTGAAAAAAAACTTTTTCGAATACCGCAATATAGGTATTAAATTAAACAGAAAATTATAAGAGTTTTAAAAATGTATAACATGGTTATGACTGAAATACTAAAAAAGTCAATTAGCAACCATTCTTTATTCAATTTTAAATACTTGGCAAGAGTTAGTTAATACATCGGTTACATCCTACAACCACTAATAAGTACTTTTTAAATAAAAAAATAAATTATAAAAATAGAAAAAATAACGGTATCATACATAAAAAACATCCAAAAAAACATTGGAAAAATTGTCGGAAGCATTTATCTATGAACTTAGTATTGTGCCTCCGATAGCATGATATTACATATTATGTATCATTTTAACTATTACAAATGTGCATCTTTTTTGAGCATGCGGGTTTTTTTATTTTTATAATTTATTTTTTTATGAGCATGAATGATCGATGCCCATGTGTTATTAACATTAGCGGGAGGCGAGGGGGGGGGGGCAACATAGGTTACTGAATATAAAAAAAATGTAGTATTCTTTGTATTCTTAAAAAAAGTAGTTAAAATAAAGTTTTATTTATAGTGCAAATTAGTATTACATAGTACTTTGATAGTGTTGTGTTGTCTCGGGCAATAGGTATTTGTTTTAGTTATTAATTTTACCTAGAAATGAGTACCTTAATTTTATTCAAGTGATATACAGAATGATTTGATACATTGTATTGCCTCCGTAATTAACGATGAGATTAAATGTTAAATAAATAAAGCTCTGTTTTATATCACGCATTGAGCAGCTCGCAAAGTAAGTACCTATATCTATTATTTGGATTGGCTTCCCTCTGAAGAAAAATCAGTCCCCGCCACTGCTACACTACTACTATGATTTTTCAATGAATAGGCCTTTACGTACGAAAATTCTGGATAAATTTGGCATAAAAAAAACTCTTTCAGTACATAAACGTATGTACATTACGCAGGAGTTTAGTCTTGGGAGGAGTTTACACTTGAAAACTCTGCACTTGCAACAAAAAGTGTTCCGACCAAGTCGACAGTAACTTTTGACACGTTCCTAGAGTCTGCCTTGATGAACTGAACTTCCATTTTTACCTAGCCGCGCGCGGCCGATCGCGAGCCGCGCGCGGCTTACGACAAGCGGCTGACGCTCGCGGCCGATGCGACAATATTCTGAGTGCGCGCGCAGCCTACGACAGTCGTCGGCCGCGCGCGTCTGTCGCTTACCTCGGAAACGACACCATACATTCTCATACTCTGACTATTGTCGCATCGGCCGCGCGCGTCAGACGCTTGTCGTAAGCCGCGCGCGACTCGCGATCGGCCGCGATGCACGGAAATGAACCTTTAACAAGTCGTGTCAATACATGAGTGACGTCACTAGGTACTGATTGATGTTTTAAAATACGTTCTGCTGTTACTTTAATTCACAATTATTTGACTACCTCAGTGGCGCGGTGTAAGTGTGTCCGACAGCTACGCAAGAGGTCGTGGGTTCGATTTTCACACGGGACACCACTTTGTGTGATCCACAAATTGGTGTTGTTCCGAATCTGGGTGTTCTTTGTGTCTGTGACTTATATGTTTGTAAAGTTCCCGCGACACAGGGCTTGTACCTTACAGCAGGGATCGTATTTAAAAAAATAAAATTAAATACCTATATCACTATAGCTACCTTTTTATTATTTTAATCATTAAATATTCGTAAATAAAATATTTGCATCTTCCCTATTTGCACATCATGGAATAACAATAAGGGCTACTGTTCTACCTTATACGAGTATAAACTATGAAACTTGACATTTTGGAGAGCTTATGCTACACTAGCGCCTCTACCAGTAAATTCACGTGCGTTATCTTTAGCCCTCATTATACCTATATACACCAACATGCATAGATTTTCAATCAAAAATATGGGCACATCATGCTGATGTTAATGAATGATTTGCTCCTGTTGTGGGAAATTCAAAAAATATATAGAGAAGAACGAATTAAAAACTCCTATGTCCCCAATAAATTAGATTGTGTAGTAACCATTAATAACTGTAAGATGAATTTTTCACTGCTTCACCTATAACATTATGGACGGGCCCTACCTACAAGTTCCACAAACTAAGTCTTCAGTTAGATCTCATTGAATTTTTCTAAAGTTAGTAATGGTTACTCCACACTACTAACTTAATAAATTACACTCAGATTCTTGAAGTAAAGCTGTTGTCCTAAATAAGAGGTAATAATTGTAAAAATATGTGATTTCATGGAAGTAACTAATTAATGGGAATACATGGGAGTAAATCATTATTGTAATATTCACATTTATATCTTAAAATTATCATCGTTATAATTTTTACCATCACCATCGTCGTCGTCATCATTACATATGTTCATGTCTTTTATCACGTTGTATTTTTAAAAATACCTACATTCATACATCGTCTGTTTTTATATAGTTTTGACTGCTATTTGGAGAAAGTTGTATAGAAAACCTTTACACAAAGCAGCTTCGTCGTTAGGTGTATTTTAGTGCTATTTGATAACCTTAATATACCTAGTTGACTTGTTACTCACAAGACGTCGAAAGGAGTTTGACTAGTCATGAACTCATGGCACAGGGTCATGGGTTCATGACTAGTCAAACTAAATGCAAATAAGAAGTACTCATAAGTTCGACATTACGGCCGTCATTTTTAAATCTCAGTTTTGCATTGTAACGAATTTATTGGGGTATTTCCTCGTGCTCTGTGCCTGTCAAGTACAGTTAAGTGAAAAAGTTATTCGTTCTATTGTGCTCTGCCTGCGTAGAAGATGAATGTAGCAAATGGTTAGTGGAAAAAGCCGCGAATTTCCGAGGAAACACGATGCCATTAGTTTTGTTATATTCAATAAAACTTTCTTGTATATATTTGCTTGACACAGTTAGTCACAAATTTGCTTGCAAAGAGACATAAAGATCCAAAATTATTTTGTTATGTACCTAATCTTTTTGTATCTTGTGTAATTATGATAAAGTAAATAGGAACTTATATGTAGAGGAACATAATCCCTGCTACATTATTAATGAGGGTCTAAGCCTACATTAGTGTTGCAAATAGTTTGAGCACAAACGTTTTCATGAAACTCGGTTACCAGTCTGAAGTACATTTTTGCTCCTATTTTGTATCTATATTAAAAAGCAGAAGAGTTTGTTTGTTCAGTTTTTTTGTATAATTGTTTGTTTGTTTGTACGCGATAATCTACAGCTTCGAATTAAAAAAATCTTTTAGTGTTGGACCGCCCATTTATTGAGGAAGGCTATAGGCTATATTACAACGCTATTACCCATAGGAGTAAAGCATCAAATAAAAATATTGCAAAAACGGGAAAAATTGATCCAGACGGAGTTGCGCTGGTCAGCTAGTATTATATATAAATGTTGTTTCCACAATGTTTTATGTATCATGAGGAAGTTATTTAAATCACGACGGCATAGTAGGAACTACCAGCGCATAGAATTATTATTTCATTTTTTTATCACTTTTATTAGCTCGATATGTGTATCAATGAGATTTGTGATATATCTTGTTTTAATTTCCTCTTTTTAAGTCTATCTAGTAATTATTTTAATAATTACAATCATAGCTATGAAAATGGATGTACTCGTACTGTAATAATTTTGCATTTTTAGTTTTGTTATTAGCGAACCCTTGGCATATTATAACATTTTGTTTTTAACAGAATCTTTGTAACGAAACAATATTGAAAGATTTAACTTTTAACAGACAACTCACACAATACCATCTGATCTCAAATTGAGAAGATCCTCTACTATGGCAACCAGACAACTGATACTCGTAAACATATTTATATAATTCTAAATACGTAGGTATATCAAATCAATCAAAAATTCTTTATTCACCTAGGAAGCAAAATACTGCACTCATGAAAGGCCATGATTCTTCTACATGCCTGTTCGCAAGCAATAGATGAAGCCAACGAAAGGAACAATGCAATTAAACTCTTGGCCACTTTTTTTAAATTGCCGATGTTTAATGTTTGTTAGTTTTAAACATGTTTATATGTAGGTCTCCTCCTCCATTATACAATAGGTACACCATATTAGACGACTAGAAAATTATATTATAAAAAAAAACCCGCGACCCATACTTTGTAATAGGAAAAGTATAAAATAAAATTAAAAATTTTAGGCCCCCCGGCCAATAAGAGGTAAGTAGTACGAAAAAAAATCGTCGGGGGCTGCCAATCGAAATATAACACACACGGAAATATTTTATTTTTGCGTACTTTTTGTGGCTCACTCTGGTGTATTAACATAATAACATCAATTTAAGAACTGTTGGATATAAACGCTAATCCTTTACTGTTAATTTTTTTTTTAACTTTATGGGTTACCATCATAAAATATATCTAAGAACCATCGCAGACAAATTATACACCCTTTACGAAAAACCGCATCTGAATCGGACGAACCATTATTGAGATAAATGGCAACATTCAAGTGCACACACAAACAATCTACCACCCCAAACGCCTAAACCGTCACCGTTCTGTCGTGGGTAAAAAGGAGAGTGAGATTTAATAAATCAACCTCGAAGGGTTTTGAATTTGAATGTAAGATCAATAGAAACCGTTGTTCCATGGCCGTGGCTCATAGAACATCACCTAATATAGGTGATGTTCTATGAGCCAGTCCATCCACTAATTACACCCGTGTATCCATACCGTCATTAAGGGTAGTCAATTTGTTATCCATCATGGATTCCAGAATGCGGTTTCCTCTTGTCTGATTTGGTCGACCAGTTAAAATGGTGGCCGCTAAATCTCCAGCTTTAATGACTTTCAGTTGAAACAAGGAAAAGATCTCGTCCTAGTCGTCTTTTGTGGTGCGCACAGATGAAGGGCAATATACTGAAATAATATTTATGTGCACAGTTAAACATTTTGACGCAAACTATTAGTATTTAGCATTAGTAACCCTGATTTCAAGTTGATCTCTTATTGACTGATGAGTAAAGACAGCAGTTCCGCTGTAACCATCGGCACGGTCTTTTCTGTACAAATGAAATCAAACTCTAAAGAAACTTCCTCAGTCTAACCATGTTTTGCTTAAAATGGCAATGTGCACTTTTTCTTGATTTAGTAATAATTCAAATTCGGTTGACTTTGGTCGTAAGCTTGTGCGTTCTACTGTAGTATATTCAATGCTAAATGTTTGTTAGCCATTATAGAATGTAAGAGTGGGAAAGCAGTTTTCTGATATATCTCGACACAACGGATATGATCTAGTTAAACATGATTTTGTGCAGGCTGTGACCTTATCGTCTAGATCTAAGTTAGCACACCATATTTTCTCCTTTAACATAGCTAATACTGATCGTCACGTCATCTTATTGGTCAAATTATGGTCCTCCGCGTTTGGAGCCCAGTTTATGTTACGCTCATTGCTCGACTTGTTTCTATACTTAGTCTTGTGTCTGCGTTTTTATTACGTTATGTGGAATTTATCTGTTTATCTGCTCCCTTTAGTGGATGCACTAACCTCAGCGGGTGTTACGCTAAACTCTGATAATAACTTCAGTTATTCATTCAATTCGTAGGCTATTTGTTCTGATGAACTTCTTTGTTTTCTTTTCGAGGCTTCTTGTCGGCATGCACCCGTTTCTCTATTATTAATTATATTTTTGCTGTTGTTCCTTGTCACGCTAGAGTACAGCCAGGGTTTTGATGTGAAGTCACTTGGTTGAGGTAAAGGCGACCTACCTATGTAGTCAGCAGGTATTGCTTTATCACAATGAACAGCGGGGCGTGGCGAGAATGGGGCCACATACATGGTTAGTGCTTGACGATATGTGCAATTAAATTCAGACATCAGGGATCTGATTTTCTTCTCCTTAATGCGCACAAGATATGATCTAACTAAAGTCATGTGACTACCTCCACAGTTCACACATTTAAAAGCACTGGTCTCATAATTCGGGTGATTTTTACTCCATTTAGGGCACACAATTTATCATCATCATCATGAAAACCTCTCGAACATTGAGTCACGAGGAGAAAGTATGGTTCAACATGTACTCTCATGTTATGAGTCATGTCATGGTGGTAGCGACTTGCCTTTCAAATCAATGCGAAAAGTTTCACTTTACCCTCCCAACACGAGGTTTCTGCGATTAAAAATGTAATGCTGCATTAAAACCCTTTTTTAAAACTGATTTTTGGACCTCATTATCGCGATATGGAGTTGCAAGAAACTGTAAAACATCCTAATGGAGGATTCATTTTGACATTTCATTAATTAAAATTGAATGGGCTCTGAAAGTGGCATAATACACACATTAGACCATTGACGTTTTACATAAAACGTCTTTACATTAGCCATCTGAACAAATACCACATTTCTGTTATTCTTACCTAGGCTCCAGACAGGTATTATTTATCTGGTTTCCATAGTAGCTCTCTTTAGTTTGGGATCAGATGGCGTTGTGTGAATTGTCCCAAGATATTATATTGTAGACCAAAGGTTATATGAGTTTGTTGGATTTTCTAGAGTACTGTACTGTTATTATTATTTTATATTTGGTAATAAATAAAACAACAAAGTAAACAATGTACAGTTATTATATATTTTCATTTTTAAATTATGTTCTTCGTATTTTACTCTAATTTTAAGTTTTCCTACCATCATTTTGTGCTCTTTTTGTCGGAGACGAATTTCTTGGTAAATACATCTCTCCAAATGCGCTCTGGCTTGGCCTGTTTTGAAATAATTATAATAATTTAAAGTAGACCCTTTTATTCATGACAACTTGACTCCTTTAAATTTAAATTTATATTTTAAAAATAAATAGTATAGTTGTCTTTTACTAACATAGTTTTTAATAAACATTGTATACTTACACAATTATGGATCATTGGTCTGAATTAAATTATTATTATTATTTCGCTTTATTTACTTTTTTTTTCATTTTTTATATTTTTAAATACATATAAAAAGACATATAAATTTAAAAATATAAAAAAAAGTGAACCCACCGGGTACAAGGACCAAGGTACCGGTGGTTAGGACTCCAAAGAAAGGAACCTCCTCACAATGCGAGCCGTGCCGAAGAGTGCTGCCCTCTGCATCAGGCCCTTGACCCAGCTACTCAACGCGAGCTTCTGAAGATGTTGGTCAAGGCTCTTGGCGAATAGTCCATGGACGGAAACGACTATCGGCACAATAATTGCTGAATTCACATCCCACAAGTCAACAATCTCGTGGGCTAAGTCCAAATATTTTATTTCTTTATCTTTTTTTCCTTTACGAGATTATCGTCATGAGGGATAGTGATGTCAACAACTATTGCGCAGCGCTCTAATCGATCTATCATCACTTTGTCAGACTTATTGGCGACAATAGTTCTGTCAGTGATGACAGACAGATTCCAATACAATGTAGTACTACTCGTACCATTCTCGAGAACTGGGTCGGGTACATACCTGTAATATGGTACCTCTGTTTCCACAAGGATATAAATCAGGGCAAGTTGCTAATAGATTATTCTGGCTACTTGGTTATGTCTTTGCAAATATTCGCTTTTAGCAAGCCGAGAATAGCCAGAGATAATATGTCTGAGGGATTCTCCGGGACGATGGAATGCCCGACATATGTCAACCGTACCGTCCCTCATTATATATCTCCGATAGTTATTCGTCATAATAATTCCATCCATAATTACAAAGACAAAACCCTCGGTTTCCCCAAATAGGTCACCGAACCGTAGCCAGGACACAGATGAGGTCCATTTAAGGCCCGATAAAAGCGTCCATGCAGTTCCTTACCCTTCATTACCAAGAATCACAAGTTTGCGCCAGTTCTCTTTCGCCAGAGAGAGCGGCGTGAGCCCCTTATCCACGGCAACCACTTCACAGTCAATATCAGCGTCCACGGGGAGGAAATATTCCCTAAGATTGAATACCTCGCGGTTGTAGAGGGTCTTGGCATTTAGGAAACCACGACCCCCGCACTTCCTCAGGATATACAACCTCATCACTGACGAACGCGGATGATGCATTCGAGATGCGGTTAACAGTGTACGAACTCTTCTGTCCAAGGCGTTCAATTAGGTCTGAGTCCACTTGAGTATACCGAAAGAGTACATCAATAATGGCATGACCCAACCGTTGTTACCGCCAGAAAGAAGACTATTAAGAACTTTTTTCAGGCGGCCAAAGAAGCCCTCCCTCAGCGTCTGTTTCATGTCTGCATCATTGATGCCTAAAGCCTGCGACATATCCAAGTATCTATGAGTGTCAGTTCCGGAGAGTGGCCGAAGCAGAGTAGAATCTGCAAGCTGTATTCCCACAGACTCCACCACCCTGCCTTGCTTTACATGCATGACCTGCTGCTCATTTGTCCACACCAAATTTCATCCTGATGGAGCTACTGAAGGCTTCAGTTACTTTCAGCAGATCCAAAAGTTGGGAACAGCGGGGGGCAAACAATTTCAGATCATCCATGTATAGCAGGTGAGATATACCCCGGCCTCCTCTCTGCAACTTATAACCCAGCCCTGAACTCTTTAGTAGTGTACTGAGTGGGTTCAGAGCTAGGCAAAACCACTATGGACTCAGACTGTCGCCCTGGAAAATGCCGCGTTCGATCATTACCGGCTCACCATTACCTAGAACCCGCCGACACCCTGTATAGTGGAGTATAGTTTTCCATTGCCCCATACATGATCTCAGGAAAATGCGTAGAGTTGCATTAACTTTATACAGCTCCAGCACCCTGATGAGAAAGAAAGAAAGAAAATAATTTTATTTGTAGTCTATCCAATATGTCAACAGATTCCTACGGTTCCTGCGAGCCTGTTGGCTGATGGTCATGTCAATGAGGAGAAGCTCCTTAATACCACAAACCCCATGTCTACCTCCATTCTGAAAGTGTGACATTATGTTGTTATCTTCTATGTGCATTCTATGTGCATGTTGATCTTATTTCTCAAAATGGATGTAAGTAACTTGTATAATGTTGGAAGACACGTTATAGGTCTTGGGTTCTATGGTACTACCGGTTTTATGGAGCAAGTGGGTAAAGCCTTCGGTCATAAAACGCGGCAGCGAAGCAGAATCTATTGATAACTGGAACTGAGAGGCAAGGCAAGCATGTGAGCTATCTAGTCACTTCAACCAAAAGTTATGCAGTCCGTCAGGGCCCGTTGATTGCCAATTTGACAGTAATGACAACTGCCGGCATATCTTTAATAGGCTTACATGCTTGCCATACCATTACCTTCGGTATGAACAACAGGCACCGACCAGATGTTGCGTCAGAAAGCACTCATAGCATCATTATCCGGTAAGCACCCGTCGTCCCAACCGGAATCCGTTCACTCCCAGGCTCTATACACCCACTTCTAGTCATTATTGAAGATCCAACTCTGGGTGTATCTCTCCACACGTCTTTTGTACCGCCGAATACGGTTTGCCACGCATAGATTTTTTGTTTAAAGTAGTCAATGCGTTCTGCGACGCGATCGATATATTGATGAGGACTGATACCGGTCCCCATAAACGCTTGCTTCACAGAGCACATTATCCTCGGGCATACGTTGCCTGATCTAAAGCATATTAGCTTACCGATGAGAGCCCTAGACTCGCTGATACGCCGTTCAATCCTACACTGCCAGGCTAGAACAGCAGGCTTTGGTCGAGTAGTCGTGTCCACCGATACTCCCGAAGCGCAACCTCAAAAGTGCTCCTCTATAGGTCATTGTAATGGGTACTCACAGTTGCAACCACATCATCGACTTCCTTATCAGCATAACCAGGGACCACCGACACTGTAGAGGTGGGATCTATATCCGATGAGGTAGGCATAACGCGGCTGCGCTGTGCGTCTGAGCTTAGCCTCCCAAGTACGCCATCACCCAAAATACGGTTCCGCTGGATGACACGCACTTGGTTCGACAGTCGTTGAACTGAAACGTTGAGAGATGGTTCAAGAGTCTGAAATAAAGGCAGCATCCGACTGCGATACGCAGTGAGGTTGGTGCCTCCCTCTGTAGCCGCAAAATATGCGCGCATGACGTTTTCATTTATGGTATCCGTCCATCGCATGCGCTGCACATTACCACCGGTAGCGGGGGCCCTGCTCGCAGCCGATAGGCCGCGGGGTCCCAAGCCTGTCGGAGGCCGGCCTCTCTCTCGTGGACGCGCTGGTGTTGGTGACGCCGCCGGGGAGAAAAACTCGTCACTCGAACTCGATGCAACTACAGCCGCTGGTGTACTCTCCAGCGTGACGCGATCCTGGCCAGGTGACTGTGAGGCGGAGCTGGGCAACGAGTCCGGAGATGTAAGGTGATTTGGCTCGTGTCAATATCGTCAGTCAGTTCATTTATCAACACAGGTGTCATCGTTACACTAAGTACACATTGCACAGCATAATTTATTTGTAGTTCCACATTTTACGGTCATTTTTAGTTGTTTACTTGCTGTCGTTGTGCCAATCAGTTTTTTTTTAAATATTTTTATTAATAAATATTAATAATTAATAATAAATTTATATTAAAATTAATAAATATTAATAAAAATAAATTTATATTAAAATTAATAAATATTAATAAAAATATGAAAAAAAAACTGATTGGCATGTTTTGTGGTTGCCATGGTTATTATTAATATTATTATTTTGTTCTTTGTTTTACTCGGTCTCATTGACCGGTGGACCTGATGGCACGGGCCTAGGCCAAGTGGGCATCAGTGAAATCATTGGAAGTATGTGATGTGCAGGGTATGATTGGCGGAGTGACTGTGTGTGTGTCTTCTGGATATGCATTGTCTGAATCACATTGTAGATTTTTTCTTACTATTCGGCATGTGTTGAGTATAACTGCTTTTTGCATAAGAAGGTAAGTATTCGGTGGTAGGTTTAAGGAGCTGAGGGATTGATGTAGTTGCTTTGGTATGACTGCAGTTGTTGAGATTACTATTGGGACTATTATTACTCTTTGTAGGTGCCACAGTCGTGTTATTTCATCCTTGAGTGCAATATTTTTGCTTAATTTTTCGGCTATGGTGGTTTGTAAGTTGTGTGTTTTTTATTATTATTAAATTTAAGGTATTAATTAGGTTTAAATATCAGACATACTAAATTTACAAATATTTTATAAAACGTTATACAGGTAGATTATAACGGAGGGATCCCACCACCCACCCTCGATCTGTGAATCACCACGATTGAAGTAGTAAGGAAATGCCCTTAATACAACAATCGAAATAGATTGACAGACCGCACTCTAAAAGAGAGACCTGTAAAAACGTGCAGTGCGTGCGATATATCAATTAGGAGCACATGATGGGTATATGATTAGGCATTATGACAGTTGCATCACAATATATATATGCAAACGATAAGTTTGTAAAACAAAACTTACATTTATATAACAAAAACAGTGATATTCACTCTGTGAATACAAGAAATAAGCACAAATTGGTAGGTTATATCATAGGCTTCATAAAACTCATAACTCATTCATGGGACTAGGTGTTAAATTTTAATAAAATCCCAGTCAGCATATCGAGTCTACCAGTAAATAAATTTAAGAATGTAGTCAAGAGACATCTTATACAAAAAGCTTACTATTGTATCGATGATTATTTAACTGATAAAGATAAATGGATGTAGTTCGTTGCTCCCTATTAATGTATTGTTTTGTAAGTTTATTGCATTTTACTAGGTGAATATTGTTGTCACAGTTTGATGATGTTACTTAGGTACTAGTTAAGAAAACGATTTACTTTTGTAAGTAAAGATTCTGCGTGATAAATTACGGCCATTCTTTTCTTTCCTTTGAAAAACATGTATACTTATTCATTAAGTAGCAGTAAATTGGCCAATATTTAAGCACATAAAGTTTTTACATCGTAAGTGGATGCTCCTACTATGTTGTGCCCATTGAGGCTGATGTATCCGATCTCGTGTACTCTTCTAATATGACCTCTTTTTTTTGCATCAGTCCTCTAATATGGTGTATAATATAATGGTGGCAGCACCTTACCTGCATAAACAGTTTATAAACAGAGAAACATTGTAAACATTGGCAATTTGAAAAGAGTGGCCACGAGTTTTTATTGCCTGTTCTTTTCTCGGGCTTTACCTATTGTTTGCGAACAGGCATTACCAGTAAATGTAGAATCGACTTTTCACAAGTGTAGTATTTTGCTTCCTAAGTGAATAAATCATTTTTATTATTATTATTATCAACTAGCCCCTTTTATTTAATATGTAACACGATACGAATGTTAGTACTCTTTTTTTTTTGTAAATGTCTTACTTGAACCCTTAAAATGATACCCATGTTTAAAATTTAGACTTCCTATAAGATTTTCTGTAATCCATAGGTCAAGAACTTTCTCTTGCATTTTTTTTTACAAAATATTATGCCCTATAGCTTTGGAGATAAGGGGGGGAGGAATGGTCTATTTCCATGATTTTTCCTAAATAACTTTTAAAATAACGATATAATATCCTTATTATCCTTACAACAAGTCCTTTCATTTTTGATATGTTACTCGATATAGTTTGCGAAACTTTTTATTAATAAGTATTTGGCTCTCAAGTTTTTGGAACTTGAGAGCCACTTATTAGTTGCTTCTATTTACGTTATGCGTCTGTGTTTGGGTCACAGAAACACATACATGTATCAAATTTGAACCTAATCGGTTTAGAAGATTCGGTTCAAATTGGTTGCGACAAGGAGACAGACAGAAACACGAATGATCCTATAAGGGTTCCGTTTTATCCTTTTGAGGTACGGGACCCTAAAAAAACAAAATTTTTGAATTTGCATTAAAAATAATATTAAAAATATGGCAAACCTGCTGAAGTATCTTTTAGGGCTCGTAGCCAGGCTAGCAACATCAAAAAATTAAATTTTACAATTTGTACCAAAGGTAATTATAATTTGTACCTTACACATAACGCAAAGGAGCTTACAGAGAAGTATAACCTTCTTTCATAAAACGGTGAAAACCAAATGTAACTACCTAATGTACCTGTCACAAATAAGCTTCAAATAAAGTTCATGGTATTGATAAACGACCAACACTGGTCAGTTAAAATAACCTTAGTTTAAACGGTGTTTAACTTGTGATGTGTTATTCAGAACCCCATTTTCCTCGGTTATCGAACCCATAATAGCGTTATCGAATAGATAAACTTTTTCTTAAAAGTAGCCCAGAAACCGGCCATAAATTGCATAAATATTCGATTATAATCTCGAGTCGACCCTTGGCCGTGTTCAATGCATTTCGATATCAAAACGTCGGGTAAACATTTTATTTACCTGTAAAGGTTAAAAAAAAAAAAAAAAAAAAAAAAAAAAAAAAAAAAAAAAAAAACATATTTATTGACTTACACATTTTAACAAACAGAGAATACGTTGGAGTCTTCTTTTAAGCAAGGAATTGCTTGTGATAGGAGACTCCGCTCTTATATTTCACAATCAAATTATGTGTACAGTACAAATAAAAATAAAAATAAAAAAAAAAAAAAAAATAACAAAAGGTACCAAGTATGGTGTCACATATTTAGGTTAACTAAAGAAGGATAACTCGAGGCGTGTCAATGTTAATGAGTGGTATGTGTGTGTGTATCTGTGTGTGTGTGTGTGTGTGTGTGTGTGTGTGTGTGTGTGTGCGTGTGTATGTTTTGAGGATTATTTCTCCATATACATACATATTAGCCCTACGACTAAGTCTTGGGGTCGGTACCTATAAGTTAAATTTAGCTTTTAAAATATACCACTAATAGCTTCATTTATCAGTGATTTAGACTGTGATTAAAGAAGCGTACTTATTATAGTCTCAGTTTCTTCATAGTTTTTGGTTTTGAGCCATTTGGTAACAACGTCCTTGCATTCATGCAATTTTAATGGGTAGATTTGCAGAGCCTTGTTAAACAAGTTATATAAATGATTTGCTAGTCCTTCGTACTGGCGTTTAGCAAACGTGGATCTAACTGTTGTAGTAGGAGCAACAGCGTAATTCCTTCTCCGGTGTAGTATTGCTGGGTCAAATGGGAGGGATTTGTGCTTTTTTAATACAAGTTGTAGGAGATAGAGTTTCCTTACAGATAGTAGATCACATGTAACATAAAGGCTATGCGTCGGAAATCTATAGGGTTTAAATAGCATTACTTTTATTAAGCATCTTTGTGTGCGTTCCAGTTCTAGAAGTTTTGTTTTTGTTGCACCTCCCCAGCATGACAGACAATATGTCAGAACCGATTGAGTTAAACTTATATAGACTTGTTTTAAAAGGTTTTTTGATGCGCAGTGACGTAATGTTTTAAAGGTCCATATTAGTTTTCTTACCCTTTTTATGGTCAATTCGATATGCGTGTGCCACGATAATCGCTGATCAATAACAATTCCTAGGTATTTAGTATATTGTAGTCGGTCAATTGTTATACACGAACAGTCGGAATTGTGTGAGGTAGAACAACTATGGATTTTAATTTGGAATTCGTTTGATGGCTGAGTGTTATTATATTTTGTAAAACAAATAAAATTAGATTTAGAGGCATTCAGTGTGAGTAGATTAATATTTAGCCAGTTTGCGATCTTGGCTAACCCATCTTCCGCTCTCTTTTTCGCTTTAAGCCATGTTACATCAGCGAAGACAATAGCGGTGTCATCCGCGTAAGAGAAAACGTTACCGTTGGCTAAGTTCATATTACTAAGGCTGTTAATATATATAAGAAACAGGGTTGGTCCGAGGACGCTGCCCTGTCCCACGCCGTAAGTAACTGTTTCCTCAGTACTTAGGTAACCCCCAATTTTTACAATTTGCTTGCGGTTACATAAGTAGGATTTTAATAATTTAAGGGGAAGGCCTCTTACGCCAACATTTTCGAGTCTCTGCAAAAGAATGGGGACGGAAACAGTATCGAAGGCCTTTTTGAGGTCCAAGAAGACAGCTAGACACTTCCGTCCCTTATCTACATGATCGGTAATAGTAGATGTTAGTGATAAGACTGCATCCTCCGTAGATGACCCTTGCCTGAACCCAAACTGAGTTGAAGATAAAATGTTATAATTACATAAGTATCTTGTAAGGCGTGCGTTTATAAGTCGCTCAAGTATTTTAGAAACAGATGGAAGAACAGAAATTGGCCTATAGTTTGAAGGATTAGCCTTGTCTTCACTCTTATATACAGGCGTGATTAGAGCAACTTTTAAAGCATCTGGGAATTGCCCATGCTCGAAGCATAAGTTTGTTAAGCGCGTAATTACTGGTACAGTGTATGCACTAGCATATTTTAAGAATTTGACATGTATATTATCCCAGCCCGGTGCACTATCAGATTTAAGACCCATGAGAGTAGAATATACTTCCCCAGGGTCTGTGTCGAGTAGAACAAAGGATGAAACGGGTGGGTTTATCGATGATGAGGTGTTAGGGTTTGAATAACTATTGGTCGGAGGGATAGTAGTTATGATTTTATCGGCAAGATGTTTACCTATGGTAGAAAAGTAATGGTTTACTTTATCCACAGACTGTTGTGGAGTGGCGGCTGTTTCTAGTAGGATCGTATTACTTGTTTTCGAAGGTTTGCGTTGGGTAATAGTGTTAATAATTTGCCATGTTTTTTTGGGGTTGCTTAATGCGTTTGATAACTGGTCTCTGTCATACTTTCGTTTTTGTTTTTTTATTATACAGTTGCAGAAATTACGATACCTTTTATAGGTAATTTTAAGTACGTTATTGAATGGATCACGCTTTAGCTTCTTTTGCATACAATTTCTATTATGGATACACCGTAATAAGCCAGTGGTCATCCAAGGTTTGAGAGTTCGATTTTTCAACGGGACAGTTCTAATAATTGTACTTTGTGAGATGGAATTTTGTAAGACTGCGATAAAATTATTTGTAAGAATGTTAGGGTCGTTTAATGACAGTAAATCTGATAAGTTGCTCGCTTTAAGGTAATCAAGCGCCATTTCAATGTTAAATACAATTTTAGATTTACAAGCCTTTGTTATAATTGAATTATTTGAGATTTTCAAGAAGGTTGTGAAATGATCAGTTATGGTAGTGTGAATAATTGCTATGGTTGAGGTAATCCTCGATGGGTTGAGTTTCAGCATAATGTGGTCTAGGCAATTTTTTTCTCTTGTAGGTAGTAGGTGGCCTGGAAGGATTCCGTGCATCGCCAACATATTAAGGTAAGCAAGTCTGTTGGAACGTTCATAGGATTGCTCGGTCTGGCGGTCAATTAAGTTTATATTTATATCGCCTATAATTATTATGTTTTTGTTTGATGTTATCAAAGATAGGTGGCAATTTAGAGAGTGGATAAAGTCATCCGCAGACACAGTTGAAGGGGAACGATATATTGCAATGATTATGATGTCAGGAGAGATTTGGATTTCTAGGCATGAGGCGTGTGTTAGTTTTATTTCTTTTGTTTTAGAGTTATATGTGTTTTTTAAATAAGCAACAACGCCATCGGCTTTATTAACATGTTTTTGCGTTTGGAAAGAAGTGTAGTTTGATAACTGAGGTATATTTTTGTTTGGGTTAAGTCTACATTCTGTCAAAACCATTAGGTCAATATCAGTTTTTAGCTTTAATAGGTTTAGTTGAAGATCAGGTAAATTAGAGTAGATGGATCTTATATTTTGCGAGATAACGGTAAAGTCTTTATTATTACATGTTATAAGCTCGTTAAAGTTCTCAAGATCACAGTCGTAGACTTGGGATATTTCTAAATTATCTACGTTATTTAATGTAAGTAATGTGCTATCCATATTTAAAATATATATTAAAGTGAAAAGCTTTAACGAGGTTGTCATCGGTTATTGTATGTAGAGTATATAGAAGTTTCTGTAAGTGATGATAGTAGTATACGATGTGGAGATAATTGTGTGTGGGTTCGCGAGTAAATTGTAATATGAGTGATAAATGTGTGTAAGTACGCCTTTGATTACTATTTAAAATCAAGCTATTGGTAATCTTAATATATAACAAAGTTTTTTTAGTAGCTAAGTGAAAATTAATAGTTAGTTGAGATTTGATATTAATATAAAAATAAAGTAAAACTTGAATTTTAAAGTAACATAAAATAATCTGTCGATCAGTCACTAATCTAATATGAGACCGAAAAAATAACAAGCATGCACAACAGAGAAAATACAAAACATCTAGTCATTTAAGCTGAAGCAGACTATGTACCTGTGACTCATTTTTTATTATAATTATAGGAGAGTTGTCATCCTTTTTGATATAAACTATTCCGTGGGCGGTCCAGCAGTACTTGTAATTCTTGGATTTTATGAGATCACGAGCGAGATAATGAAGTCGAGCTGCTTTAGCTGTTAACCGTTCCGAGACATAGATCGGTGTATACTCCTCTGTCTTGAAGCCGAGATGTTTAGCACATAGCTTTTCCTTGCGTGATCTGTTGAACTCTTTGACGTTCTTCAATATATCAGCCTTATGGATGGTAGTAGTCATTTCAAGAATGATAGAGCTATTTTTTGTGTTGGTACGTTTGTTCTTTAGCCGAAAGATATCACTAATATCTGATTTAGAAATGTTGTATCCAATCGTATCAGACAAACATAACGCCATTTTAATTTGATCATCTCTGGATTCGTTTTGAGTTATAGGGACGTTTCTAATCTCCAAGGCAGTCTTTCGGCCACTCCTTTGGAGATCTTCTATTTTATCCTCCAATATCGTAATATAGTTTCTATCTTTAGTAGCCTGTATTTCTAGTTGTTCAATTTTGTTTTTCAATTCTTCATTTTGTGTAGACAGTACATTCATGGCAGTTTCTATGTTGTTGTTAGTATTTTTTATTTCCATTAGGGTTGGGTGAATTTTATTAATCTCCTCTCGCTGTTGCGCCATTAAAGATGAAATTAGCGCCTTGACTTCCTCCTTGAAGGCGATAAAATCATTCTCAATTTCATAATCGTTTTTTCTGCCTCTTTTGCTACGTTGTGTTACAAAGTTAGGGGGAGTAGTAGGTTCAACTTGGATAGAAAGATTTGAATCTGACTTAGATTTGGCCGAGTCTTCCATTGTTGTACTAGGAGATAATAAATGTAGTGTAAGTGTTTGTTTCACTCAGCACTTTGCTATGCCTCCGTCGTAACGCTAAGTCACACGTACGCCAAGTGAAAATAACGATCCGAGTACCAGGAGACTATAATTGCATAGGAGCTCTCGCACGGCTAGACGCTGCGTAAATTGTTGTAGTGTGTGTAATGAGTATGTCTAGTCACACATCCTCAGATTGCAAGAATGGGTTGTCCTTGACAGTCCAATGACGCGCAGTGGGCGTAGTAGAGCAGTCCTCTAGGGCGTGAACTTTGCGCGCGCGCAGTATTAAGTAGCGAATCGTACCTTTTATATGGTCGGGTCACTCAGTCGTACCAGGATAGTAGGTGTAGTAAGAGGTCGATGCTGCTGCGTAGATGACGAGAACGCTAAGAACTCCTTTAGTTTATGCGATCCTAATTTAATGCAAGATTTAACTGACTTTGTTTATTTTAATTAAATAAAAAAAGGCACGAAACTATAGACACGTTCACACTGGTTAGCGGTCCGGGGGGAAGAGGGGACTTTTTATGATACATTGAAATATTTACGCGATTAAAAGTCTCAATCGATTTTTACCCGCGACGACCACGGAAACGGAGTGCGTGCGCGCGCGCGTGTGTGTGTGTGTGTGTGTGTGTGTGTGTGTTGTATAAATCTCACTCCCGTGCATGTTCTTAGCTAAGTTTTAATATACTAGACCGCCTGGGGGCGCCACAGTGCTCATATTTATCTAAAATGGATTTATTTCCTGGAGATAGCTAAGACGATTTACAAACGGTTTTTGCTCTGTGTAAGTCTCATTCTTGAGCATGTTCTAGTTAAATTTCAATGTTACAGATCGCCAGGGGGCGCTACAATACACGCGTTTGTTTCTGAAAAAAATGGGTCAACCTATACTTTTTACTCGCGGCTTTTTCCATGGCCATTGGCGACGGTATTTGCGTAAACACCAATAATAATATGTACACATTTTTTTTCGAAAACGGCTAAACGATTTGATAATGGTGTTTTGCTTATTATAACTCTCATTCTTGAGCATGTTCTTAGTTAGGTTTTAACATTACATACTGCGAGGGGCACTACAGTACACGCGTCTTTTTCTCCAAAACGGTTAATTTCTCTCTCTAATGTATCAGTTCCGTTACATAGATGTTAACTCTTAGCTCGAGTACCTAGTATATTTTGTAAAAAATCTGTAAAAAGTTTAAAATATATAAAATTAAAAATTATGAAAAAAACTACGACGGCCGTAAAAAGAATCAAATGAAATTTTAAAAGCCCTCCGACTAACAAAAACTAACAGGTAGGTAAGTAAAAAAAAAATGTTTTTATTAAACCTTTCCTTGTACGTGTACCATAAAAGTATTTTTAAGTTTATGGCGGAGCAAGAATAAGCTAAAAAATGGGTTTTATATGTGAATGTAATAAAAAAGGAAATGATGGCCATTACTATAATCGCTCAGTAATTATTGCCATCCGAAAACATTATTATGTTTGTTTTGTAGCAAAACTACTATGGGCTGTTAATATTCCAACCACACATTCACACGAAATAATAGGAATTGTTGATTATTTGTTTTGTTTTCATAAGAAAAATATGAACAAAGTATATGAGTTTGCTAAGAAATAGTCCATGAGGTTTCCTTGTCTTTTGTCTTTGATTAAGTATGGATTTAGAAAGAGCTATTTGGTATAAGAAGCTATTTTTTCGATACGACATTTTATTCGATTAGAACCTACTAAACCAATAAAACAAAATAATCCTTACATAACTACACCTTATAAAAGGTATTTTCCATTATTTGACCAAAGTATTTTCCGGGTATCTATTTTAAACTCTTTGGTAGGTACTTGGTAGGTACAAAATGTTGTATTCTCTTTGGTAGGCACTAGGTGACTTGAAACTATTTTGACCTTCAAAAATGTACTAAAGTTAAATAATTGCATAGTTGCACTATCTTTGTGTCCATTAAACAAAGGTTTTTGCCTTCGTAAGCAACGATTGCCGAATCCCCATCTCCTGCGCTAGAATGGTTTATCACTTTGTTTTTATTAATTAGTTTTTAATATTTATAAAATGCTGTTTTTAATCTAAAACATTTAAAATAAAACTAAATACGATATTTATTTTATAACACTGAATCGTTTTCTTGTAAGCGATTTCTTTTGGTTTATTATCTATTTAGGTGCATTCTTAGGAGCACAAATATTATATTATTCTAAACTATAGTGGCTCCTCCCGCGTGAATGTCGGTTATCGCGATAAAAATATGTTCTTTCCCGGGACTTAAACAATCTCCAAACTAAATTTTGTCTAAATCAGTTCAGCGGTTTGAAGGTGAAAATGTAACAGACAGACAGAGAGAGTTACTTTCCCATTTAAACATCAACAATGTATAGGGATATTCCATATTTTGTTGATTATAAAAAACTATTAGTATTTTGTTAAGCAAACTAGGTTTGGTAAGAATCCGTATTTTATCTATAATAAATCTATCTTTAATAATCTATCTATATCTAAAAAAAATAAAATTAAAGGTCTTCTTTCTCCGTGCCTTTTCCCATATCGTGTAAATAATTTAATAAAAACATTTTTTTTTATAAATTGCTAATCCATGTTCCCTAACGTTATTAACACACACACACACACACAGAAATGTTGAGAGCGGTGGGCATGTTAGAAGCCGGTGCTGTCCAACGCGTGGTTGGTTGCTGTCGCCCTGAGCACCAGCCAAAACGTGATTTCCAGGTTGTGGTCACGTTATCGCGTAACTGGGCGTGTAGCAGAGCGGTACAATGGGAGGAATCGTGTTACCACCTATCAGTATGACCGATATCTACAAAACACTGCGAGTAGGCAACCTAACATTACGGCGATGAAACTAGTGCAGAGGCTCCAGACAGACCACCAGCTGTTAGTAAATGACCATACTATCAGTCAAAAGCCGGTCTTCATGCGCCAGACCGCTTCGAGTTCCAGCTCTACGGCGGCGTGGCAATCGCCGAAGTAGGTTTATTTGGGCTCGTTAACATTTATTATGGACCAACGAACAATGGTCGATGGTGCTATTCACTGATGAATCTCGTTTTGGATTCCACTCGGATTCGAGAAGACGTGTTTGGAGACTTCCAGGCAGAGAAAGCCGTCTGCAGCACACACAAGAGGTCCATTCGTACTAAGGCGGCACTATCATGGTATGAGAGGGCATTGGTGTGCAAACGCGCGAATGGACCTCATTTGGATAAGTGGCAGCATGACGGCCCAAAAATACCACCATGACGAGATATCGATATAGAATCTGTGATCGTCCCAACAGAGTCCAAATAGGACAAATATATCAGTTAATGCATGACAATGCACCTTCTCACACGGCGTGGCTGGTTTCGGCTGCCTTTCAGTATCACAACATCAGGGTTCTGAAGTGGCCTGCACAGTCACCCAACTTGAACTTGAGACATGTAACTGCGACGAGCTATGCGCATTTTTCCGCCAAATTTCACTACTGAAAATCATCTTTTTCAGTATTTACAAAACATATGGGACCACGTACCCCAGCAAGATTTTGACAACTTAATTTTTAGCATGAATAATCGATGCCGATGTGTTATTAACGTTAGAGGAGCAAAACAGATTAACGATTTAAAAAAAAAGTAAGTAAATTTAAAAAAAATCGGAGATTATAAAACGACGTAATTTTCAGAATTTAGAAAATTTAATAACATATTAAATAAAAAAATATTCAATACTTTTAATTTTATTTTAATTTTAGATATTATATTAAAGATATTTGGATTCTTACCATATCTAGTTTTCGTAACAAAATACTTATAGTTTTTTTATAATCAACAAAATACGACATATTCTTAGACTTTCTTGATGTGTATATATTAGTGCGGATTATGAAGCTATAACATAATGATTGCATTGATTTATAACGTCACTTCAAGAAAAAACTAAAATAAACAACACAAGTTGCAGAAAAGCGACTAAAGATCACCTGATACTTAA
Source organism: Herminia tarsipennalis (assembly GCA_945859575.2). Taxonomy (NCBI): domain Eukaryota; kingdom Metazoa; phylum Arthropoda; class Insecta; order Lepidoptera; family Erebidae; genus Herminia; species Herminia tarsipennalis. Next base: position 15,863,028 of record OX243835.2, read on the forward strand.
AAGAGAAAAAATTCCTTCTTTCGCTTAAAATTGAGTTTGAAAAAAAAAACAAGGAATTAATTGAATGAATGAAGAATGAAAATCCTTGGAATCACGAGAGTCGAGTTTAAAAACTATGAGAGATTTTTTGCTAACACAATTCACAATTTTCGCGATCTAAAAAAAAAGTAAATTCAGAGAAAAGTGGCTCAAAATTCAGCGAGAGTACGCTTCAGAAATAAGGGAAGCAGACTTGTCGATGTCGATGGAGTTTAGGCTCCCTGTGATGAGGGACTACGCCTTAGAGCCACGGGAGCTCAGACTCACGGCGATAACAGACCGTGCCTATTTCTTGTCTCTAGTAGAAAACAAATGTGTACCATTACTTTTATAATTAAATTCGTCACTGTAATGTTATAAATCTGTAATGGAATGTAAAAAATAATGTAAGAGTTCTCATTTTCTACCCGTCTCTGGCGAAGCCAAATGGAAAGGTTATGTTTTTAGTTCTTTAAGTCTTTTTTATTCTTTAGTTTAAGAGCATACATTTGAAATTTTACAAAAGAAAAGGCAGGGGGGACACAAAAAAAACTGCTTTTGTTACATGTATAGTGTGCCTTCCCTCAAAAATATTTACTGTAGCGGCTACTATAAGACACCTTTTCACAAAATTTCACCAGTATTCATTGTGCACTCTTTGAGTAAAATGACTGTGACATACGGACGTTTATAGGGACAGAGTAGTATCCAGCAAGTATTAGATAGTGATGTAAAGAAAATAGCCGTGGTCGCATGGCCTCTTTGATCTCCTCATCTTTGACCGATTGCCATGCGACCACGGCTATTTTCTTTACATCACTATCTAATACTTGCTGGATTCAAATATCGACCAAGAATAATATTTTATTTCATACTTTTTAGATCACGATAGGTATTATGTAGTAGTCGGGTTATATTTTTTTAAACTTTATTTTATTCACTATCATTTTTTTCCATTGTTTTCGCGGCACGCCCCCGCTCTTAACTGTCAAAATCTTGTCATATTGGTAAATTGAGAGCTGCGCTTAGAAATGCATCGCGCATGCGCGCAAACATCTTTGAGCACACCGCGCATGCGCCAGATCGCGCGGGCTTGCCGCGAAAACGAAAAAAAAAACATAGAGAATAAGGACCCTGGAATAGCACATGGCCCCTTTTTTATAAAATGATCCCGTGGCATAAATTTATTTTTCAACATTTTCATGTTAACGAAGTCCTTATGTAACTTTGAGTCGTGTTTAAAAGTATTCTCATATGTAGTGACAGCATGAAACTTACCTTGTACTTCTATGGACCCGACAATTGACAGATATTTCTAACCTACAAGTATAGTTAACTTATTAAGTTGAATCTATCCAAAAATAGGTGTTTATACTGAAACAAGTCATTCACTAGATTGTCATTACAATTTTGGAAAAATACAAAAGTTAGTTTGACAACAAGTTGTAGATACCGGACAACTTAAAACTGGTTACGTGCTGAAGCAAAGAAATCGATTAATCTTTGTAAAATACATGCGAAAAAGAGATTGTTAAGTGTGTTATAATTTTGTTTTATTATATTGTACTTGTATACTTTATTCTTTAAATAAAGAGTTTTATTTAAAAAAAAACAACTCTTTTAATCGAGAGGGGTATAAATCCTACATCAGGAAGACTTAACAAACATACAAATAATATAGAAGGCTTAACAGAACGTACAACCACTTTCAGAATAACTGAAATGGACAGTTTTATACAGTTACAGTAAATATGGTTAATTCGAGATTATACATAATAGCATAGCATTATGAATAACTAGCTGTTCCCGTGACTTCGTCCACGTGAATTTGCAGTTCTACTCTGTCCCTATAAACGTTATTGTGATGATAAAAAGTAGCCTTAGTTACTCCTTACATCCTCAGCTAGATAGCTGAGGATGTAAGGAGTAACACAGTCAGATGACAGTGCCAGACGAACAAAAACGGGTTGCACTTCGAGAGAGCCGGCAGAAGTAAAAACTTGAACATTATATTACATACTGATGATTAGAATAATATTTTTCGATCTTACTGACATAATAAAAAAATATGAAATAACAAATCACAAATCAAAAAAACCAAAATCAAAAATAAAAATAAAAGAGGAAAAAAAAATAATCGTTAACCGGACTCGAACTGGGGTCTTTTGGTTTCTGGACCGCCCGATTTCCCACCTACGCTATAATAACATTGGTCGTAGCGTGATATTATATAGCCTTTCTCGATAAATAGGCTATCCAAACAATATTTTTTTAATTCGGACCAGTAGTTCCTGAGATTATCGCGTTCAAACAAACAATCACAAACTTTTCAGCTTTATAATATTAGTATAGATGACAAATTCGCGTAGTAAATGTGATAAATTAATCACTGTAGGTAACTAGTAGTATTATTCATAGGTAGTGGATCTTACGAAAACTAATTAAACATTTTTTTTTGTTTCCAGCCCATACTTACATGTTTAATCCTTTTTTAAATTACATCTAATAGTCTTTGATCACGAATTGGTGATGACAGATGATGATAATAATAATAATAATATAATAATAATATGTTGGGACAACTCACACAACGCCATCTGATCCCAAACTAAGCAGAGCTTGTACTATGGAAACCAGACAACTGATAAATATACTTAAATATTTCTAAATACATACTTAATATAGATAAATAACACCCAGACACAGAATAAACCATCGTGCTCATCACACAAAGTTTTATCCTGGGTGGGGATCAAACCCACGACCTCTTGCGTAGCAGTCGGATACACTCCCACCGCGCCACAGAGGCAGTCATGATGATTGGTTATGGTGAAAAGGAAAATGTTTTGAGGTAATAACCATTTGTTTATTATATTCTAAGAAACTGTTTGCTGTTGTCCTAGTAAACCTTATCTTCTTTATATACATTTCCAAGAATGTAATTATATTATTATGTATTATAAACAATTACAAATTATCACAATTTAGAATCGATTTGTCGATAAATCTATTCATATGGTTATCGAAAGATTTAGTCACATCCCTCACATCAACTTTCTGCGGGACTACTAGATAACAGATTAGTTTTGTCACTTTTGTTACTGTTATGAAGTCACCCAAAATAATATATATTAGGTACTCGTAACAGATAACTCAAATGTATCTAAGTGAAGTTTACCTCCCAAGACAGTTGCGTGTTTGTTTACATTAATTTCAAAGTTTCAGTAACATGTCTATTTATGCAAATACCCTTGTTTGGACTCCACAAACTTCATATTAATGTATTTGACCAATAAATAAATTTGCGCATTTATAAAAATGCCTTTGTGTTCAAATTCAAGCCTTAAAAGGAAAGCAGATACCTACTTGCTTAGCGTGAACTAAAAGCAACATTCAGGAAATGCTACGGATTGTGTAATCTAGGGGTTCCTATACTTACTATTCTTTCCTAAGCGTAATGAAGCAACCACGAAACATCTTTCATTTTATGGAAAAACCATTTTATATGATGGGGAGGGAGGCGCGCAATTAATATGTAATCAATTTATCCGGAACTCCTAGGTTACGCGGAATCCACTTTGGTAATCGCTGCTGTAATCTGCTGACCAGATTAATACTGAACGTCTAGACTACGCCTTAAGAAAATTGTTACAACCTCGTCTTATCACATGGTAGATTTCCACGAATTAATAATGTAATTTATATATCTCAGTACAACGTGTTATTGCATAACCAATTATGATTCAATTTCACGGCTGTAATTTTAGATCCTACAATTTATTTTTTTAAGTTTACTTTAAATAAAACTTCGGGAAATGGCAGTTCTCTTGTGTTTTCTTAGTAAGTATAACAATGTAATCCTTAGAATTGTAATGTGCCTTACACATAATACAGTAACAATAATTAAGTACTTTTTGCTATCCTAAATTTCAGTTAGTTTATAATAATATTAATACAGAGGACGAAACTAACCTTACTGTGTACCGTGAACAGATGCTGCCTCTGTTTCAGGTGCTTGTGCCGACTGTCAGCGTTACACAACGATTATCGGACCAAGTGCGCGCCATTCAGCGCTGTCATCTGCTGGGTGAGGCCGCACTTGAGAGACTAAGCTCGGGGTATCCCCAGACTAGCCGCGATATCACTGCCCCGGTATAGGTTTCTATAAATATAGTTGACTATCAAATTCTGGGGCTGGATGCCGTGGCTATTGTGGTAAGTACTCAGTACAATGAGGAGGTGAAGGCCGCTTTGGAATATGCATTTTACGAGTATCGGTTCTCGTCATACACTATTAGGCCACGCCTGCCTCGGTTTCCTATGCATAGACGGAACATTGCGCTGGTGTGTGCTCTTGATTCGCTGCTATACGACCAAGGTGCGCCGCACCGGACTGAACGTGTTTTCGGTCCTGAAGACCGAAAACACTCGCCCGAGAGTGATGCACATTCTGAGACAGGCATTCTTGGAGACTGGAATTTGTTCTCAGGATTATATGTCACGTGTCACATAGCGCATTGGCTTCTTCAAGTAAAAAATCTATGTATGGGCAAACCGAATTTGCGGGTACAAAAAACGCGAGAAAAGGTACAATGTGAGCCGCATGTTACAAAGTGACCAGGTGGGTGTATAGATACTGGGACCATTCAGATCAAGGTGTGGATGCCGGCAATCTACCAAATGGAAGACGTTTACATCAACAGCATAGGAGTAGCCAGTGCAGTCAGTCCTTTTTCTAATTGGCCCAGGTGGACTGCAAAACTTTTGGATGTAATGTTTACGTAGTTCGCATGCTTGTTTGGCATTACAATTCCAGTCCGCCATAGAATCTGCGTCGCTGCCAGCCCTTATGGCTAAGAAGTGACCCACCTGCTCCATAAGACCTCGGACCCTAGCAATTATAGACCGATAACTTGTTTACCATCGATCTATAAACTTCTTACATTCATTCTGAGAGTTAAAATAAATAAACTTAATAACACAAACTCCATCCTGTGTACCTCTCAGAATAGATGTAGAAGTGGGGCTCGTGGTACTAAGAAGTTCCTCCTCATTGATATGACTATTAGCCAGCAGGTTCGCCGCAACCAAAAGGATCTATCGGCATATTGAATAGATAATAAGAGATAATAGGCCGTGCCACATACATAGCTTATGAGGGTGCTGGAGTTGTATAAATTAATAGAACTCTACGCACCTTCTTGAAGTCGTGTATGGGGCAATGGAATACGGTTCTTACCTATCCAGGGTGCTGAGGGATTCAAGGAAGTGTCGGCGTACCTTTATGGATTGAGCGAGGTATATTCCAGGGTGACACTATGAGTTCCCTTTGGTTCTGCCTAGCACTGAACCCACTTAGTACCTTACTAGAGGGTAGAGGTTGCTGCTCCAGCTCACAGCTAATAGTATGACTGAAGGTAACTGAAACCTTTAGTAACTCTATTAGAGTGAAGTTTGGTAAGGACAAATGTACAGTTGCTCATATAAAGCGAGGACGGATAGTGGAATCCGAAAGGACTCAACTCTCGGATTCATTCACCTAAGATCGCTACTCGCAACTGAGGACTATAAGTACTTAGGTATATCGCATAAATGTGGTTGATATGAAACAGCTGCTGCAAGAACATTTCTTTGGTCGCCTGAAAAAAGAACTTTAGCTTTACCTTTAGTCAGGTGGCACCAAGATCCGGGCTTGCAACAGTTGGGTCATACCACATCATAAGTACTCCTTCCGCATACTCAGGTAGACCAGACTGAATTAGACACCATGAATCAAAAACACACGTTATACCGGATGTATCACCCACGTTCATCTGTAATGAGATTGTATAATCCTGGAAAAAGCGTGAAGGCCGGGTTTTATTGAACCTCAAGTCCCTTCATAACCGTGAGGTATACAATCTCAGGGAAAATTTCCTCTATATGGACGTGGATGTGGATCGGGATGTTTTCGCTGTAAACACCGGGCTAACCTCGCTCTCCTTGGCTAAAGAGAACTGGCGCAGGCTTGTAGTACTTGGCATTGGCAAACTCTGAGACATATGGCAGAGTAAGAAGCTTCACGGTAGGTTCTTTCTGACTCGGTCAGTGGCCTGGCTACGGTTCGGTGACCTCTTCGGAAAAACCGAGGGTTTTGGTACCCGAAATATATCCTGAGGGATGGCATTGTTGACATCTGTCGTGCCTGTCACCCGATGACATATCATTTCCGGCTGTTTACGTCTTACTAACGGCAAGTACTTGTACAGACACAATCAATTAGCCAGGATTCCACCAGCAACTTGCTCTGAAATACCACCTTGTGGAGGTTGAAGTACCGTTCTTGAAAATAGTCATATCACATAACAGACAGTACTGTTGTTGTCACCAAGCCTTATATTGGGGTGATAGACTGATTACAGCGTCGTGCAATGATCGTCGACACCACTATCCCCCACGACGAGAATCTTGTGAAAGCCGAAAAAGATAAATAAATTAAATATCTGGATCTGGCGTACGAGATTGTCGACATGTGGAATGTTGATTCGGCGATCATTTTATTAATAGTCGTGTGTTAGGACACGGCCCGCATAGTGATGCGGGTCCTTTCTTTGGACCCGTAACCACCGGTAGCTTGGTCCCTGTACCCGATGCCGGTGGGACACTGTTTTTAGGGTTCCGTCATGTCCGTCTGTCACAGGCATTTTACTCAAAGACTACTCATCATTGAGTAGTCTTTGATATTGATGAAATTTGTGAAAAAGGTGTCCTGTGGGAGCCGCTACTTACTAAAATATACATAAATATACTAAAATATTTGGGGGGGGGGGGTACTTCATACATGTAACAAAAGCTGAAAAAAAAATTTTTCAGCAAATATCTACGTGTGGTACATCCCGATATCTTTTGAACCGTGTGACCAAAAAATATGAAAAGAATCACAAAGGTAGCGCTTAATAAATACTTTAAACTAATATTATTTCGGACATGATCGGATTTACCATCATTGAGTTATGGCCGGAAAACTGCATTTTTGAACAAAAGGGCGTAAGTGCCATTAACATACGCTCTTCTGCTGATGCAACTTATTATTCAAAGCTGCGGAACTCTACACTGAGCATGGTCCGACATGCTCTTGTTCGGTTTTTTTATACGTTTAAATGCATTTTTTTAATATTTATAACAACATGGTTTTAATACACTAAATATGGAGATTTTTTTTTTTTAAACAAGTGTAGTATAATAGTTAAAGTGGTATTGGTTTTCTGATGAGTTATAGACATATGATAATATGCTTTGATTATATAATGTCTAGATGGAGCATTCCCTCAGTAAGCCCATTAAAAAATGGACCTACTATTTTTGACGTTTGACACTCGTTAAAAATGGCGCGCTAGAATAACAATGGCTAGAACATCTGATAGGAATTTTCTTACCTCTTTCTCTCACTTTTCGTCTATTTGACCGTACTTTTTGACAGTTCTTTGCTTCAATTTTAGATGCCGGATTAGGAATCTACACATTATATAATCAAAGATAATATGTTAATAAAATTATCAAAATATTCAAATTAGGGGTACATAATTTTTTTCTAAAAAACTATACAATATTATGAAAAATAATCAAAATATTCAAATAATGACAACAATGCAACAATAATACAAATAAAATACAAATAATTAAAAAGCCCAATATTTGTCCAATACCAATAATTGTCAGTCAAAATGTCTACATAAATAATGACAAGTCAAAGATGTTATAATACTTACAATTTTAGGTTAGTATAAAAAATAATTTAATTTAATTTTCAGAGTTCAATAATATTTAATTCACCTTAAGTCCATGATTCAAATGAATCATAAAATCGGCTACGCTGTATTAACATTTATTATTATTTTTATTTTCTTAAAGATGTTAATATTACATATTTTTAGTAGAGTTTATTATAGATTTTTGGGGCCATACCAAAACTTAAGTTTTATATTATGTATGTTGGAATTCCGTTGATCAGTCACGGAATTCATACATACAGTGCGTAATCTGAGTTCTATTTCAATTTATTCTGATTAACAAGCCAAGAAATAAGAGATGGAAAAGTTTGGTTAATGACAGTTTCATAATTATTCACGCGATTAAGACCTGTAATATATATATTTTCACAACGCCACTGCAATCTGTCTGCAATGTCGACCATAAGGGTCGACATAGTCAAAAGCATTGCAGATACAGAGGTATTTTTATGGGTATTTGTATGTCAACATAGGTCTTAACATTACATTGCATATGAATCGTAGACTCCCATATTTATGGTTTTATTTCCCCTATATTAAATCCTTTTTGCTCCAAATATCCATGTAGATTATTGTTTCAAAATTTTTCGAAGATTTTCGACTTTTATTTTGTTTCATAAGCATTGGTTTTATTATAGTTGTTTTTAGTCTGTCTAAAAAAGTACCTGCACAGATGCTTATATTAATCACTAACAACTTTAATCATTTGGGTGGACAGATCAACATTTCCTACACTATTGGTGTTATTTAGACCATTTATTTATCTTTGTTTATTGTCATTAATGCAGCGACATTCACTCTTCTATTAGCCGTAGCGTGATGTAAGCCTACAGACTTCCTCGAAAAATGGACTATCGAATACTAAAAAAAAACTATTCGATTGAGTAAATTCTGAGATCATCGTGTTCAACCAAACAAACAAACTCTTCAGCTTTATAATATTAGTATAGGTTATTTTTGGGTCGGAAATAAGATCATTATTAATTTTAATATTAAAGTATGTAATCTTTTAATTAATATTTTTTGCCGAGGGTTCTAATTTTTTAATTATTTTGAATTTAATGAGTTAGTCGTGTCCCTTTTTTCAATGTCTTACAATAATGTAGGTTTGTTTACTTGTTTGAATTGTTTTTTTCTTCTATATGCCCATAAGAGTGATCTCTTTTATCTTCTTAGTACAGAGTTTTACTCCATGAGACACCCACCTAGGATTTTTAGAACTTTTTATAGTAGTGTATTGTGGTATAAATATCAGAAAAGTTAACACTGCCAATAAAATATTTGAATTTAAAAAAAAATTCTTTTGAGAAAGTTCGCCGTTTTCTACGATACTATTTATACCTAGAAGAAAATTTTACAGGAATTTGTATTGTCTGGGCTACAGTCTTACTTTTGTTTTTGAAGTTGTTTGCAAAGTAACTCGTATTATCTATACAGGTTTAACCTTTATAAGGCGTCAATAAATTCTAAAGATGTATTGTTATCCTTGATCATGTCAATATTAAAATCACCTGCAATTACAATGTTATTATATTTTTCCTTATTAAACCCTATTAATAATTGTTCTAATTTATTGAAAAACAAATTTAAATTTGTTACATTGATGATAAATTGGCAATTGACATATTTGTTTTTTCGGGTAACTCTTTCATTAAATGTTAATTTTTTATGAGAATGCACGCACCACTTTCTCTCTCACACCTTTTCGACTACCTACTTCGGCAATAAGAAGCTAAAGAACAGTTGGTCATTAAGAGATTGACTTCATCACCTGCTTTTTTATAATGTTCTTTAATACAAAGCACATCAATACTTTTGTTATTTTCTGTTAATTCCTGTATACAAACGGTCAGAGTGTCGAATTTCATTATTAATGGCGCAATATATAAATATTCCTAGTTACGAAAAAGCTCATACCCTGTGCCACATTTCATATTACATTGACCATATAAATTTTTGATGTTATGCTCTCGTAGCTTTTGTATATACAAGTTTATGTCATTAAATATCGTGTATCATTATCATATCATCGCATTCCTGTATCATTTATCTTCCCGGTTTTCTTGTTAAACATTATGTCTTCTCAAGTTAAGTTTTTGTTAGAACCAAGATTATAGGCATGATTGTTTGAGATAACGTCTTAGTATAGACGGTTATTTAAAGTTTTAACTCTGCAGTTATGCCTAGTGTTGTAGCTGTTGTAGTTGGCAAGCAAATAATCACATTTGAGTGTTGTTTGTAATTTTGTCTTAAATCTTCTTTACCTATCAATACAATGCAGTAGTCATTCATGGTAAATGACGTTAATTTGGTGCCTATTCTTTTACGTCATTGTTATGTATCCGTATGTGGTGATAAGTAGTACCAAATATCAAAACAGCCCAATGTATCTTCAAAAATTTGCATGTATTTTATGTATATATCATGTGTATTTTATTATTCTTATTACAGCTTATAATACCTACTTTTCTTATTGTAGTTGCAGTTATTGCTTGTACATAATTCAAATGTTATGTTTTTTTGCATGATGGATTGAGGTTTTCATAGGCATATTTAGGTACAGTTTCTGTTTAAGTATTTATGCTTGCAGTTTTTGTGTTATTATTAATAATTGGCAAATGTTAACTTTTCTTTGGGGTTTTATTTTGTAGCTTTGCAGGACTGTGAGCATTTTCTTATATAGGGTACTTTGCTTGTTCAACTCCTAATTTGCAAGCTTAAATTTAAGTATTTCGAAGGACAATAATATTTCAATTTCGCTGTGAGCACTGTTCAGCCTTTGATTGCTCTATTTTTTTCCTTCAGAAGCTTATTGTCGTCGTTTTCATCGTCTGGTGACGCTAGTAAGCTTCAATTTGTGCAGTTTCTTTAGTTTCCAAGTTCCTTGTTCTCATTTTGCATCAGTGTGTGTGCGTGGTTTTTGGAAGGCAACATTCTCCATAGTTTTTATTAGAATAATAATAATATTTATTTATTGATGTAAAAAACCTTTCAACATAATGTTTAAAACTAGGTTATATTTTTTTTAACTTTCAAACTAGGTGTTCCTGTGACTTGGAAGTTAGTGTTCTGCCGTTACTGTGATACCAGTGTCCTATTTCTAGATAGAAAGGCAGAAAATACAAATAGAATTTAAAAACTAAAACAATAAAATATATAAACAGCGTTTTCACTTTTATTAAAAATACACTGCACTCTAACACGAAATATTTCAACACTTATATTTTTTATTTCATTTTAGTCTTGCTGTCACTAACGGTGGTTGGTAATTAATGGATAGTACTATTAACCAGTAGTCTAAGCCTATTATTCAGTACTCTAGTAAATATTATTATTTATGGACTTTTAAATTACACATTACTACATTTATAAATTACTAGCTGTGCCCCGCAGTATTACCCGCAGTGTCCAGGGTGTCAGCTAACTCCATACCAAATTTTATTAAAATCGCTCTATCCGTTTAGACGCGAAAAAGTAACAAACATAATAATATACACTCACACACTCACTAACTTTCCCCTTTATAATATTAGTGTGATGATTATAGCACGGAGCCGATGTTTACATGACAGCTATCGCCATCAGTTAAATGTGTTGTCTTTGTTTTTTATTAGTATTAACAACCGGCTTTGGCACACATGGAAAAAACATAAAGCTTCAAATAGACTCTGATGACATCGTAAAAGCATTTAGTGGCATACTCTCTTCGGATGTTGTAAAAAACTTTGCTACCCATCTCCTTCGAAGATCTGTCGGGCTTAATGATGGTTACATAAACCCTTTCCACCCAGAAGATCAAATTACAGCAGTAGTTGATAGCATTGTAGAAAGCAATAACGATGACAAGAAAAAGACAGCTCCCAAAATAATAAAAGTAGACAATTTAGATAAAGAAAATGAACAATTCGCGGATGGCAATATTAGCGAGGACCTTTTATCAGATAATGAAAGTAAAAATCGCAATACTAAGAATATAACATCGTTCGAAAATAATAATGTATTACTAGTGGATACGGGATCAGTACAAGAAAACATAATAATTGTAAAAGAAGTAGAAGAAAACCCGGATCTGAAAAGCAACAGAGCTAACTTACATCCTTTAAAAAAAAGGTTCGAACTAAAAATGGAAAGAAATACAACTCGTTAAACGTAATAACTTCTCCATATATTAATTCCTTAAATTCTTATTTATATTAAAGGCGGCGGTAGCCTAATGGCTAAGGCATCGGTCTCGCAATCGTGAGGTCGCGGGTTCGAATCCTACCCATTACACTACCGACGTGAACCCACTCCTAACACAAGCCTTTGAGCTTTGCTGGAGGGGTTAACAAGATTGCTAGTAATGTGGGACTCAATCCCACATTGCTAATTATAATTTAAAAAAAAAATCGGAGAATCCCAAATGTTAAAATTATATTTAGAAGCATTTTGAAAATTTAATAAAATTTTATTTCAATTGTGTTTCATTCCCTTCGGATTTATCTTGTTGGTCATATTTTAAGGCATTAACATAATAATAATATCTTATAATATCTTGGGACAACTCACACAACGCTATCTGATCCCAAACTAAGCAGAGCTTGTACTTTGAAAATCAAACAACTGATGAACATACTTAGCTATATATTTCTAAATCCATACATATTATGGATAAATAACACCATGACACGAATTAACCATCATGCTCATCACACAAAGTTTTATCCTTGGAGGGGATCGAACCCACGAACTCTTGCGTAGCAGTCCTATGCACTCCCATCCACTCACACAGAGGCCGTCAAATTAACAGTTCTATTTTTTATATTTGGCCATGGAATCATAAACAATGAAAGACATAGATAAAGCTAAGTTAAGGGATTCTGTTGTGATTGTCTAAAAGTCATCTTTTAAGAATTATTATTATCAGTAGAAAAGATCTGGGAAAATCATTATTTTTCCAGATCTTTTCTTGTCTTGATATTTTCTTCTTCTTACATGTCTTACGTTATCAAATCAATGACATGTAAATATTTCAAGTTACGCAAAAATATCAATCATGTAATATTTAATAGAGATACCGTACGACCTCAATTTAAATATTTGCCGCACAACGTAGGTAAATATGAAAACATAAATATTTACGGTATTTAAATTGTATATTCTGTATTCACTTGAGCTTCCAGGCACGTATAAAGTGTATACAAAATAGTAAATAGGAGGCTTTATCAATTAATTGATACTTTGACAAGTAAATTAAAAAAAAATGTTGCCACGTTTAGGTCATATCCATATCTGAAATAAAATTGGAAAAATACCGCTCGGATGTCCTATTTCTGGACACATGATAAATTGAGGAATAATGTAAAGGGGATTGAAAAGATAAGTAACATACATTTCTTTAAATGTTTGATGTTATCTCATTGAATTTTCCTTTCAATTGAAACCGTTTTCTGTTAAAGATCTATAAATAAATTGATTGTAAAAATCCACGTGGTGCCTTCTGTTGATGTCTCTCTTGGAAAGTTGAAACACATTATAGTTAATTGTTATAAACACTTACGCAACATCGTCGCACCTAATAAAAATACTCCAAACTCTTATTGCTAAAGGCTTTTTTTTCATGTGAGTGCGATGAAAATAACTTTTGGTTGTAAGGACTTTATATTTGGCGATCATTTTTATCAATAGGTTTTGCAAAGTATCGCGAAAAATATCGAAAATTTGGATGCAATGGAAAAAAAATAGTGTGCACTTTGTATTTTTACAACGTACGATTATGTTACAAACATTAAATGCTTTTAACATTGCCGAGAGGTTTGGATATTTTTCGAGATTCATTTGATTCTCGAAAAATCTTTTCTTCTTAAGAATCGTATTGTTAAGAGCGAGCTGTGTCACAAAATTTAGTATATCAAAAGTAAACATTGACCAGTGGGGATTCGCACGCAGCGAGTCAGGGACGCAAAATTATGGTTTGGGAGTTGCGTAAATATCGCCAATGAATTGATAATTCTTCCTTATTCAATTTTTTCATATTAACATCAGTGAAGATATATGAAATAATAAGTCACATTTTAACCAAAGCTGAAAAAACAACTCCGAATTTAGGAGTACGTATACACATAATCGCTATATCTGCATTATGTCGTGATGCTGAAATGATGAGTGAAATACTGAATGCTATAAGTCAATAGAACAGAAGCTCTGCCGCTGAAGGATATACCTAAAAAAGATGATAAACGTCGACGAAACACTTTATGACAAGTTTGTAGGATAGCCATGCATAAGATTCAATAGATAAAGCTAAATATGTTTATGATTATATTTATCTAATCTTACCCGCTAACCCCTTCTCCCAGAGGCAATGGGATAGAGCGCTGTGCAGCATAGTAAGAGAACATTTAATTAGCACATCATCGAACGCTGCAGAGCGCGCTCGCCTGTTGGCTGTGGGGGAATGGGAATCGGGTCTTTGGTTACAGGCACTTCCATCGCCCAATATAGGCACTATGTTGGATGATACGACATTTCGGATTGCTGCGTGCCTACGTTTAGGCGCTTCGTGTGTTTCTCCACATCGATGCCACTGTGGAGAACTGGTCACCGGCCTTGGACACCACCGCCTATCGTGTAGTAGGAGCTCAGGCCGTATATCTCGGCATGCCAGTCTGAACGATATAATCCGTCGGGCTCTTGTCACCGCCGACGTTCCAGCCATGCTTGAACCAAATGGTTTGGCGCGCGACGATGGAAAGAGACCGGATGGTATGACATTGCTGCCATGGAGGATGGGGAGGCCATTGGTATGGGACGCAACTTGTGTCGATACCCTTGCGCCCTCCCATCTTTCAAGCACTTCAGACTGTGCCTGCGCAACTGCTGCATCAGCGGAGACTCTCAAACGTCGCAAATATGTAAATCTAATTGAAGATTATATATTTGAGCCGTTTGGGATCGAGACGCTGGGTCCGTGGGGTCCAAGTGCCCGACTTCTTTTTAAGGAAATTTCTAATCGGCTTATCAGTTCTTCACGTGACCCGAGGGCTGGGTTTTTCTTTGCACAAAGAATAAGCATTGCTATTCAACGTGGCAATGCTGCCAGCCTTCTGGGTACGTTACCAGTCGACATCGATGGAGAGGAATATTTCGACGCGTAAACGGGTCTTGCCTTTTTTTATTTTACTTGGTTTTGTTAGTTTGTAAATATATGTAAATAATTAGTTAGTTGCAACGAATAAATTATATAAATTTATCTAAGAGGAATCGTAGTGTAGACTTATTTGATACTTGGCAAAGCATTTTCTTCACTTTCAAAACACATTTTATACAAGGTACCTATGACTACCAATTTTTTTCTTTAATTTTGAACTTAAAGGCCAATTTTGGGGGCCAAGCTAGAATATTAAAAAAAAATGTTTCGTCAACTATAATGTAACATTTCAACTGAAAGGGCGTGTTATAAGGTCTTAATTAAATAAATATATTTTAAAGTATTTAGGAGAATCTATGAAAGTAGACCATTCCTTCCTTCCCTCATGCAGTCGGAGTAAGGTATTAAATATGAAGGGTATCTTGTTTCAGACTTTTCGCAAGCGGGTTTTCTCAGTTTTTAAAATCATTTATTTATTTAACACTTTTAAGTCGTTGTAAGATAATTAATTGATGGTGTGGACAAGGTGATTTAGTGAGAATTATTTGCTGTATTATTAACGTTGTCCTTACTATAATTTTCTACTTTTATCAGAGAATGAAGTCTTTTAAAGCCCTTTGATTTAATACCCCACTAGAGGGTCTTTAAAAAAAATCAACCCTTACATTAACTTGAACGAAATCCGCAATTATTTTTATTTTTAAACAAAGATTTTTTAAACTTTTTATGTACCCAGTGACACTCGCGTCAGCAAGATAAATCTAATGACGTAGGTATTATTTATATGAATCAGTTGAGCCCTTGAGGAGTTATTACACACACCGCAGTCGGGTAATAAAAAATAACCAAGACATCGGATTTGATTTTTTGGTTACAGCCGCTTCGAGACTCAAATATTTCTTGCGATTAAGATATATCTTCAAATTTGGACATTTCTAGAAATTGGAAAATATCTTGAGATTTGGATATTTTTGAGATTTTTATATTACTTGAGATTCGAATGTAATACATACAATATGCTTAAAATACATTTTTTCTTGAAATCCAATATTTCTCGAAATTTGGATATTTCTTAAAATGCATATAAGATACTTCTCGAAACCATATTACAATCATTTTTTTTCAATGTACAGAAAACAAAATTGTTCGATTATAATTTAAAATTGATGAGATTAACAGTACATGTCGGTGCCAGTACTGTAAGATTTGTACTAAAATTCTGACAAACATTGTTGATCTTTTTGTGTTTATCGACATTACGGATTTTTTTTTTAAATTTGATAGGTAGTAGGTACCTACAGCTGTTGATATGTGTTAGCACGGATCTCAAGAAATTGTAGGTTAATTTCGTGTATATAAAAGTATTATATTATTACTTTTGTTAATCTTTTGATTTGAGGTTTACATTTTTGAAATTATTTTTTATTTTATATATTTTAGTTTTTACGTAGCTAAAATATATTTCTTATACCTGTGTACTATTTGGTTTTGAGATATTTTTCTTAACTACTTAACCTATTTTGATAAATTGCTTGCTTGCATTGTTCCCCAAGCTGGTATTGGAATAGTCACAATGCCATCTTAATTTTCGGAGAAACGATTAGACAAACATACATGTTTGTATCTCTTGTTTATTTCATAAATATGTTTCGAAGCATTCCTCGATTATCATAATTATGTTAATACTACCCAATATTACTTAGCCACATATCGAATACATAACATACTTTTTTGAAATCTGTTAATAAACATTTTTTTTATTAAATAAAGTTTAACTCTCTGTATCGTTCTTTACAAAACACTAAATAACTCTGTAATATCAATTTTGGAAAATATTAAAATATGAACCTTGAACCACCTACCACTTATTTTTGGATTTATAACCATATCCACCTGTATACTATTTTACTGGAGTAAAATTGTTGTTTATTGTGAGTTAGTTAGAGCCCTAAACCCTTGGTGAAGGGATTATATCTATTTTTTTCAAAAATTTTATTACGAAGTTATTTGGTATAATGTAAAGAAGCCAAGAGCGGGAGGTCATTAGTATATTATAAATTATCCTTTATATTTCAATGTAATTTGGAATAAGAAATACTAAAAAACAAGGTAAATAATAAAATGAATAATAAAACCCATCTATAAAAAGATGAAAACAATATACCCTTCACATTTAATATCATGCAGTCGGAGGCATTAATGAGTTCTATTTAATTATAAAATATACTCGTATATGTTGTTTTTTATTTAAATTATTTTTATAGTAGGTTTAGTAGAATATAATAAAGTAGATAATTTAAAATGCTCTAAACACAATAGGTGTTCTGTGACATATTACTAAGATATAACTTTGTTAATATGAAAGTTTTAGTTAGAGACATCTGTCCACTCGGAAGTAAATGCGAAAAAAGTTTTTATATAAGCGACACAGACTTTTGTCACTTATTATGTATACCAACTGTTTTTGTTTCTCATAGCAACGCGCTACATAATACAACTTATGTGATAATTCCTACGCACGAACCCTAATCCCATTCAATTGAGACCTATGTAGTTACCAACTGACACTATTCCATAGTGTGCGTATATGGTACCAGCATGGTACAAGCATGATACGCACCTTCACTTGAAGAAATTTATGACAATTCGCTATAATAATCGAATTATACTAATCGATTAAAGCGACGTTGCGTTTTCCAACGTCGCGTCACAACGTCACGGTCATATACCTGTCAATCTTGGAAAAAATGTGCTTGTTGAAAATCATGGCGGTCGCAATCAATGATTTTTTTGAAATTGTTTGAAGTGATTATTGGAACCCAGTTTTTGTCTGGCACATTTGTGTGACCTGTCACTCTAGTGTTTGGATTGGTATTGTTGTTTTGTACATTTTGCGTGATTTCATATAAGTTTGAATGGACCCGGGAAAGCCAAGCACGTGTGAACTTAATAAACTGTGAAATAACTTTATAATTTGCATTTAAGTGAACTGTATTTGAAGAAACTTTGTTGGACGATTGCGATCGAGTGATTTACACGTGGAACCGACCCAATTTAACCACTCTCTGGGATCCTGTAGTTTTGGTAGGAAATTCACTATCACTTTGGTGTTATAACACCTGTCTACGAGCTTGGATAAAGGGTTTTGACCGTAATTTTAGTTTTAGTCTTTAAGTATCTCATTTAAGTATCTCATTATAGCTTTGTAAAGAAGCTGGTATAGCTACCTTTTAAGATCCATTCTGGTGAGATGAACTCTGCCTTAATATACCTAACCAGGGTGGATTCGTAGTGTACAATGACTATGTTCGTAATAAGTTATTAGGATACATTTGTTTTATACATTTTTGTCGTTGTCGGTGTTGTGCTTTTACTCCCACCCTAATTTTCTCGATATATTTAGAGATGCCACCGCCACAAATCGCGGTAAACTCGTGTTTACCGCGATTTGTGGCGGTAGCTATCGTAGCTTCGAGAGAAATGAGACATTGTGGCCAGACAGGAAATTCGTCTGGCTAGAATTTCAACAAAATAAACAGGAACACGCTTGGCGTGTCGGTGGTGGCGAAAGTGTTAAAAGACAAAATATACACATTCAAAATTCGT
Organism: Herminia tarsipennalis; assembly: GCA_945859575.2. Taxonomy (NCBI): domain Eukaryota; kingdom Metazoa; phylum Arthropoda; class Insecta; order Lepidoptera; family Erebidae; genus Herminia; species Herminia tarsipennalis. Next base: position 15,881,550 of record OX243835.2, read on the forward strand.
ATGCTAGTGAGGCGTATGAGGTGTATATGTTAACACATATACTCCTCATTACTAGGGTTTCTCGATAATTCGAAAAACCCTAGTAAGGGACAAATCTATCGTAACCAAACACTGTCCCACTGAAAAATGAATATAATATGTATTTGGTCATCTATACGTCAATTAAAATCCAAGGACTTAACTATTCTTTAGATTGCGTAACCCCACCTGCAAAGTCGACTCTGCGCAACTTTGCAAAACACCTCTCAACCCAATGTTCAACTTGTTATCTTTTTACAAACTCAATTATTATATAACTGTAAGTGAATCCAAGTTAAATCCAAAATTGGACGAGTCAAAGTTAAGAAAGTTTATGTACCTATTCTTGTCGAGTGGTTCTTATGATAACGTTATATAATTCGACGGCCATCGGCATACGGTAAAATTGGGGTTAGCCCAACTTATGACGGAACTTTTCGCATCATTTCGCCGAAAACGGTAAATAGATTAAAGGATATCGGAGAGAGTTTGTAAATTTTCATTATCAAAACAAGAATGTGTATACGTAGTGAATCTTAAGACGCGTTATTTCCTAAAGCTGTTCAAGTACAAAATAAATGGACCGAATCTGTTTGAAAACCTAATTTTAAACATTCTTGGGAAAAGTTTTTGATTTTTTTTCGGTGCTACAGCTGTTGTGGTAAGTATTAGGATTACAGTGATTTTTGATTAAAAATATAAGCAAAAGGAAACCGTCGTGCAAGGCAAAAGAAAAAGATTAATTTCTAAGCGTTATGATTAATGTTCTCTTCAGATTATAAAAAAATATTTAATATTTTTACCGGAAAGGTAATTGCTTTGAGGGGTTGCACAGAAGTATTTGAATTAATGGAATTACAATTTGCGTGCAAATATTTGAGAGCAATGAATATAAATTTCTTCTGATATAATTTATGTGGAAAATGGTAGATCCTTTCAATGTTGAGAGGAAAATAATTTAAAATTGTAAAAATATAAATAGCGAAATAGGTGCCAAACCTTGTCAAAGTCGTCGTGACGTCTTTCGTCGTAGCAGATTTGTAAACAGTCATTATAACGGTGTAGATGACATGCTACGACAATGCTACGGTAATATACGAGAAGACGTACTTCAAAAGCACAGAATCATGGTAAACATTACTGCTTTTGTTTGTTATAATTGGGAATTATATTGCAAAGTTCAAAGAAAATAAAATATTGTAAGAATCTTAAGCTTTATTTGTGTAGTACTACGTACAGTGTAGCAATATAATTAAAAATACAAACATAACACTATGGTAGCTTATCGATTAAAGATATGGAACTGTTTTGTGAAAAGATTGTAATTCATTTTAATCTAAGAATTATGTTTGTTTATTTTTCAATCGCGTGTACACACTGTACTCCTTTGACAATTGCTTCATGGAATCATTAAAACAAACAAAGTTAAACTAACGATTTGTTTTAAAATTATTCGAAGGATAGCTAACGTGTATAATTTAAACCAAAAACTTTGAAACCTTGTGGTTAGCCAAAGTGTGGCTGTTTGCATGTCTACCATTATATGGATTGTGGCGTACCATTTTCTGTCTAGCCGCTAATGCATTGTTGCCCTCAGATGTGAGGGATGAATAAGGAATTTCAATTGAATGCTCTTTGAGTCCTGTAGTGTTCCAGGGGGCATGCCCTCCAGCACACCTGAAATGCTTGCGTATTATTAACCTAAAGGGAACTTAATCCAAGTGTAACCTATAGAACCCTATTTAACACCATAACCATAAATGTCACGTGCCTACCAATGTTTGAATTTGAATGACAGATTAGTTGCCTCCGCCGTGGAATCAGCTACAAATCTGAATAGAAATTCGCTGCTGCTATCGCTTTAACTCAAACGTTGAATACCCCTTTTACCCACCCCTTTTAATTAGTGGTTCATAAATATTTGTATTAAAAGTAGTTTTTATTATAATAATCGAATCGCATGTTGAATTTACCCTCTTCTGTATTTTGTAAATTGATGCTCCCATCCGCACCTTAGGAGGCTAATTCATTTAAAACTTAATTATACCAGTTTACGTACTATGGGTATTGCTTGCGTGAGTTTCATGTTGTAATGGTTGCAACACCTCACTGGCTTAACTGTATTTATATAAATATATTGTAAAAAATGGCATTTAAAAAAAGTGGCAATGAGTATTTATTGCCAAGTTCTTTTCTCACGGTTTTACTCTTGCGAACTTGGCATTAAATGTAGAATCATTCTATTCCAAATATTTTCGAACGTATATTTACTTTGACTGTCACTTTACCACCTGAATATGAAATGCATAAATTTCCGACAAAAAGAAAACTCTAGGCGAATTTATCTTACTTGAAAAATGCACTTGAAGTATATATTTCCTGAAAGCAATATTGGTTTCCAACGAGCTTTGAGACTTTGAAAGACTAAAAGTAATTTCCTACTGAGACCAATAACCTGGATACACTCGATTCAATTTACTGGAGCTAATCGATATCGGAGAAACATTCAATGTGCACATTCATCTAAAACTGAATGCGGCTTCATTGCAAAGCGAGTGACGTATTTTTATTTCCTTTTACGATTCTTTGGATTTTATTTGGTTTTTTACACATTCAATTTGAAAGGAATAATAGCTGCCTACTTAATTAAAGAACAAATCAACCTAGCCGAAGAACAAAGTTATAAATATTTGCAAAATCTCAACCTTACGGGAAATGCAAAAAAATGTTGCAATTTCTTCATAAGTCTTTAAAAGTGTAGAACTGTTCAAAAACTTATAAATCCCAAAATGTTATGTTGTTTCGCGACAGAGAAGTGGTACTTTGTATCTGTCATTGAAATCAGAATGAAAGCAAACACCCCATTAAATCATATAAAAAAAAACTATGAGGATGCTAAACTCTAATCATAATAATAATATCTTGGGACAACTCACACCATGCTATCTGATCCCAAACTAAGCAGAGCTTGTACTATAGAAACCAGACAACTGATAAACATACTTACATATTTCTAAATACATATATATTATAGATAAATAACACCCAGACACAGAATAAACCATCGTGCTCATCACACAAAGTTTTATCCTGGGTGGGGATCGAACCCACGACCTCTTGCGTAGCAGTCGGATACACTCCCACCCCCAGCGTCCACCCTATGACAAATTGTTTGACGTAAAATATACTTGACGGTCCATTTATCTCTTTCTACGACCACGTCTGAACATCTGTCTAGACAAGAGAGGTAGAATAGATAAACCATCAACCTCAAATATTTTCTATTCAGTTTAGAAACTCTTCATTTAGAAACTATTTAAAAGCGTTAAACTTTTATCAGTATTTCTTCTTCCTGCTTTAATTTATTTTGACGTGACAACGTCTTATAAATCGATGACGGGGTGCACGCACGAAACAGTGTCACGGAGCAACGGTCACGTTATTGATTGGTAGCTAAGTGATCACATTTAACAGTCTTTGGTGTAAATTCTATTTTAATAAGCTTAAATAAACATTGTGTGTGTAATTATTATAGAAATTTAAAAATTTGTACTATGCACGTGATTGTACAATAAAATACCATACAGTTGCCGATCGCAGCTATTTCAAAAAGGTATTCAGTTGTAATTTATATCATAAGTGGTTAAAACATTTTGTATGCAATTGTAACAATCACATTTCTGATCGAGCCGCAAATGTAATATAAATCACTCCCATTTCGTGAGACTCCATTTTAATTAGTATAACTGAAAAATAAATGACGTCGTATTTCAATTCAACCTTTACTTAGACTACGCATTTAAAAATATCAGAGACAACACTTTAATTATAATAGAAATAAATGGTTCTGAAATAGACTTTGAAATTCAAACATATATATTATATATATTGCCATTTCTTCGTTGTAGTTGTTTCATGACAAGACTATTCAAATAAACATTTAAATAGGTTATTGATCAGAGTTAGTGTAATACTATAAATTAGTTTGTGTAAAAGCTATTTAAGTTTAAATGCAATGAAGATATAAACTGAAGCTATGTATAGAAACCGGGCAAGAGCATCTCGAACAATGCTCAGTGTAGGGTTCCAGGGCAGCCTTAAATAATTGCGAAACGCAGTTTTTCGGCCAAAACTCATGACAGTATATCCGATTTTGTCCTAAATAATTTTAGTTTAAATTATTTATTAACCGCTGCTACCTTTGTGATTTTTTTCATATTTTTTGGTCACACGGTTCAAAAGTTAGTTGCACACAATTTATGCAACTTTCGGAGCGAATATTTCCCAAACTGTTCACTGAATCAATCAAATGTTTATTAGAAACCTTAAAATGTTTTTAAAGGACCTGTTGAATGATGTGCCACACTTTGATGTTTGCTAAAAAAAAATGATTCAGCTTCTGATATATGTATGGAGTGCCCCCCCCCCTAAAAATGTTTATTTTATAATTTAGCTATCAAACTAAGTAGGGGATACTCAATACTTATTGAGTAGTCTTTGAGTATAATGCCTGTGACATACGGACGGACAGACAGATAAACAGACGGACATGATGAGATTATAAGGGTTCCGTTTTTGCCATTTTGGCTACGGAACCCTAAAAAGTGTACCTTAAATGGATTTCAAAATGTTTTTTTCTGGAGTTATTAGGTATATCTAGTAAATGGTATTTTTTTATAGTTCTTAACACTGTTCTAATACACAATCATATTTATAAGTAGGTAGGCTTTAAAGAGACCCGCTGCAAAAACTGTTTTTTGTTCCTAAAATCTCACATAAAAAACTGACAACTTGTCAAGATATATTTTTATCTAGACCTATTATGAATCTCATTGTGTCTCAGCCGTTTGTCAAAAACAGTGTTTTATGACAATACCCCAAGGAATTTTATCGTGATGTCATTCAAAAGCTGGTTACCTAAAAGTAATAAAAGGCTGTTGGTCCTAAGGTGCCTATTTAAATAGATTTATGCGTAATCTGTTGTCATTGACGGAGCTCAGTTGATAAATTTGTAAATAAATTATTTTCTAAAATTCACAGACTCTTTTATCAATATGAAGTTTTATATTCTCTTTGATACTTATTGCACATTTTGAGTGTAGGTGGTGTATACTTTTTACATTTTTGATTTGTTTTATGATCGTCTTAATTACCCAGGATCATTTATCGGGGGGGGGGGGGAGGCAGTTCGTAATTTTGGGGGGAAGGGTATTTGGTACAATTGACTATTTTTCTTATTTAAAAATACGATTCCCGCAGTAGGGTACAAGCCCTATATTTTACAAACATACAAGTCACGGACACAAAGTACACCCAGGTTCGGAACAACAATTTGATGATCACACAAAGTGGTGTCCTGTGTGGGAATCGAACCCCCTACCTCTTGCGTAGCAGGCGGACACACTCCCACCGCGCTACAGAGGCCAAATGTGTAGTGTATATCTGTTTTTGTAACGTGGGGGGGTTCCCCAATTATACCCCCCTGGGTACGCCCATGACCTACGTTAGCTGTATGTCCGTGACTTGTATGTTTATAAAGTCCCCCGTGACACAGGGCTTGTACCTAACTGCGGGAGTCGTCTGTAAAAAAAAAATAACAATAAGTAATCGAAAACAAATTCAATTGATAATATAAGAGCATACATGATTTTGTAAAATTAACATTATTTTGCATAATAGATTACTATCAATAATCATTTGGCTCACTAAAAACACTGTCTTCAAGAAGCAAAAGGACCCCTTTTGCTTCTTGAAGTCATCACTCTGTGACTGCTTTGTTCACCATCCGTAATACTAACCTTTTGCTATGCGCTTACCTGAGTTCACTAATTTCGTCGTTCTACCATATTTTCAAAGCAGGTTGTTTTACCATCACTTTATTCAAGTATAAAATAAAGAAATAAGCTTTGTTGTTCCCGAAATATTAGTATAATAATATGGTAAGAGAAGAAAATTGCGTAACCCCGTTTCCTTATCGTAAAGAGTTAATTAAGGGAAACAAAACTTATTATACTCCGCCCAAATGCATAATTCTTTTCTCCGTCCAGAACAAAACGGAAACAGTACAATAACGAAGAACACACACTATATTGTTATACTACACATAATTCACTTTCACTCTAGAAAGTAGGTACTCATAATATGGGCACACCCTTGCAATCTGAGATACCCCAGATATCTAAAGAAATATAACTTCGTAAATTATACAAATTGGTCTCAAAGGAATAACTGAAGTTGAAACAATCGTAGCGCAGTTACTAGAGCGCACTAAATTTACCGGTTAATAATACAAATATTTACGACGTCAACACTTCCGCCCAATAAGGCGGTAATGGTAAAATGCAAATTTTATAGCCGAAATGATTTACTTGCCTTTATTTCTATTTTTTTTTACATTGTTTACCTAAGTTGCCTCAGGTTTATGAAAGCCAGTAAACCAGATATTATAGCAAAAAAAATGTAATAGTTATTAAGAGGCTCATAAACTTATGACTGCCTCTGTGGCGCGGCGGGAGTGTATCCGACTGCTACGCAAGAGGTCGTGGGTTCGATCCCCACCCAGGATAAAACTTTGTGTGATGAACACGATGGTTTATTCTGTGTCTGGGTGTTATTTATCTATAATAAGTATGTATTTAGAAACATATAAGTATGTTTATCAGTTGTCTGGTTTCCATAGTACAAGCTCTGCTTAGTTTGGGATCAGATAGCGTTGTGTGAGTTGTTCCAAGATATTATTATTATTATTATTATTATTATTATTATTATTATTATTATTATTAACTAGGCGTCGTCGTTGTCGTTTTAGCCAAAAGACTTCCACTGCTGAACATAGGCATCCCCCAGGATAACCACAACACAAACTAGTAGTTGCAATGAACATTGTCTGCGTGAAACTCTTGAACACTAAAAGTTTTGGTTATAACTTTCCAAGAAACCCTAAATACATTCGAAATTACTTTACTAGAGTTAAATTCGTTTAACTAAGGAGATACTTCAAATAGCTTAACTTTGATTTTAGAGAAACTTTTTTTTTTACATTTCAGACAAATATTTAAATTTTTAATTATGCAATCAATACAACTGTAGTATATTGTGTAAAACGGGCCCGGAACGTACAAAATATTACGCTTAAGTATATTCACATGTCAAAATATTACGTTAATCAATGAATACGCGCGTATAATACAATTCAACTCTATGGACTGATATTGGTAATGATGTGACTAAACCATTCAATAACCAAAATATCGATTATTTTGGTTATTGAATGGTTTATAAAAATCAGTTTAAAATTATGTGTATTTGTAATTGTTTATATATTACATTTTTGAAAATTTAGACAGAAAGAAAAAGTTTACCAGGACAGCAGTTAACAGTTTCATAGGAAAGAAGAAATAAATAATAATTTTCTTAATTAATTATACTTTGGTACTTGTTATTAACTATTTTTAAATATAACAATTTGTGAGCAACTATACTATAATTATCTATGTACATATCAATAATCTATTAAGTAAAATAATATTCATTTTAGAAAACTATGTACGCTCTTATATTGTCAATTAAATTTACTTAATGTTAATCAGTTTTGAAAGATAGATCTAGCTAGATTCCTTATGTACCTGTAACAGTATGAAAACAGAGCGTGCCACTTTATCCACACCGCGCATGACGTCACGCGAGCGTTTTAGTGATGTACCTACAGTTAACAGAATCGCAAGACATCATTCAGTCAAGAGAGATTTTGAATCTACCGATTCGATTCGATACTACTCGTATGTCGGAATACATAACCGTTGTTGGTTTAACGTGACATGTGGTAGTGTGAAGGTGTTTACTGCTTCTGTAGAGTTCCCTTTGTTTTTAGGATGGTTCAGACGAAGTGGTCAGTCTTCCGCGGTCTCATTTTATCTCTTTCTGAAATAAAATTAATCACGATTATGAGTTTAATTTTATTTTCAAACAAGCAGACGCCCGTGACATCGTACGAATGGATCTCGTTCGCGCGGAATGTACCTAGATGTTTTCCCGGGCTAAAAAATAGCCCAACTTATTCCTTATAACAACAGTTATTTTACAAGTAAAAGTCCCATTAAAATCGGTAAACATGATTAAACGGTCATGCCATATCATGTTCATCAATTGGGTACAGTTCGTGTGAATCTTTATGACCGTTCTGCGTATTGCACGAGTCGCTGCGCAGTAACGTATATTTTAAGACGATCTCCGGCATTCGTACCTGCGCAATCGCCCGCGTGCGTATGTTCAGAACGGCGCCCCAATCGGCGCCGATGCGCTCATTGGAGGCACGCTTTGACTTACTACTGAGCGATTCTAGTTAGATGTGTGTTCTGAGGTTTCTTAGGTTCAAAATAGGAACGATTTCAAGTATCTCTATCACTTGTTGTCGTAGTAACTCTCATACATCTGGAATTGTCGTACCTCTGTACTCGGTTGTTAATTTTGTAATTTAGACTGCATTATTTGCCCTGGGTTTAGAAACTATTTCATGTAAATTCATCAAAAATAATCATATCAACGTTAAATTGTCAAATAAAGACTCTATAGTGACGTTTTGATGTTACAGTTGCCAGTTGAAGAAATCAGTTCCATTAGTTTTCCGCAATATGACGCGGTTTCTTTTATAAAACTGGTCACGCTATACCAATGTAAATTGTAGTTACCTCTCAGATACATAAGCCACCTAAATATTAAACTAATGTCAAATATTCTGAACCTGTAATCAATCATATTCGAGTCATAGGTTTGCTCTTTGACCATAATACCATCTAATCTCTTAAAAGCTTAGGTCCCAATTTAATTTCGCCAATTTCCTTCAGTTAGCAAAAAAGGGTTTTCTTAAATAATAAATATTTTATATTTTTCCTTCAGCGTTTATGAATTGGACAAGGATTGCAGTTTTCGGAACGTACGTTGGGTTTCTTTTGTGCTGAAGCTACGGAGAACAAAAAGAAAGTTGAGAGCCCCGCCAACTTTTAATTACTTTAGGAATTTGTGTAGACGTTTCGACTTTGAAGATAGGTTTAGAGAATTAAAGCTTACCTGTAGACAATTTACTTTTAGAAGAATATTATTATTTCGGAATAGGTACCTACATTATTTTAAAAATAGTTCGTTACCGATATTGTCTTTTACCGTCATGATAGCTTTTACCTAACGTTAACGTGGTAAAACTATTTAATAATCTCTTTCATTACTTCCCCTAAAATTGTAAAAGGGTGTACCCACGCCGGTGTTTTGCGATAAACAAAATTACACTATAATCTCTTGATTCCACTAAGAGTATCGTAGCTAAAGCGTACCTTTGCTATAATTATAGCATCATTAAAACAAACTTTTACCATTAAAGTTTAGGATTTTGTTAATTATGGTATATACCTTTTTATGCAATTAGTTGACTAACTACTCATGTCTATTAGTGATATTTTAACGAAGTTTAAGTTGATTCAATTATAGTAGTAAAGCGAAGAAAGTTTTCGTCGCGACTGCTTCAAAGGAGAATGGTTTTTAAAGTTCTAATGTAAGTAAAGTCTTTTTTGTAGAAACACCAAATATAATTGTAAATTCTGCAGCAAGAAAATATTATTATAAATATGACTTGTAGTAATTATTTTATGACATTGAAATACCTACAATTTTATTGATTAGATACAAAATATCTATTTGCGAACATTATAAACTCCGCGACGTGTCGTGCTTTAAACGGATGGTCGATTTTTTATTAGACATACATAACTAACTTTGTTTCTAATAAATCAAACTGCATTCAAATCTGTCTATTTATTTACATGTTACGATGTCACAGTCGCATCAACCTTATAACACCCCGTTGTTGCGTCGATGGTTAAAAATATTGAAAAAACTGAACTATAACAAACACGATAGAAAAAAGTGAACAGAAATCAAAGCGCTTCGAAATTTTCTATTAGCAATTCAAAGTTGTTCAAATCAGGGGTGTAAATTACCATAAATTTATTCGCCGACGCGAAACTCGTGCGAATCTGGCAGTTGGCCATTACTTGCTGCATAGAAAATTGTACAAGTTATATTTACAAGCCAGTAGCGTTTCTACACTGTATTCATTCTACTTCCTTTTGTGCGAATGCGGGTTAATTTCGTGAACTTTCCATGTCATTGAAAATTACGCAAGTATAAAGTTAACCCGCTCGACCTTAATACATCCTGCATAATATAAATTTTCTTCGCGATCCTTCTTTCGACAACCCTAATCCTACTCTGCTTGGATTTATTCATCGGATACTTTATTTTAATCTTCAGATAAAAGGGAAGTAGCATATGGCTAGGTGCTTCACGCATTGTATAGGTAATATTTGAAAAATAACACGATTACAATGCGAACAGCAGTAACAGATACTTTTGAAAGCGTCTTGAAGATAAGCATGTTTCGAGAATATGGAAGAGAGAGTTGATTTTCGGAACAGATATTTAATATAAGAAAATATGTGAACAATTTTAACAGTAACTTTTTGTATAATTACTCTCCTGAGAGTTTATTTAAAGAGGCTAAAAAGGTAATAAGTCTTAAATATTTGGGGCGTTAAGTAAAGTAGAGCTAAACTCAGATGGATCTTTTGGGAAATAACAAGTCAATATTTCATATTTATTATATTTTAGGTATATACTTCTAGGAACTTCAAGACTTTACGATACTTTTCGTATAATACAATACAATTCTATTTCCCGGATAGAAGCAAAGTTCTGAAAGTCTATTATGTATTACACTTTTAATAAAAACTTTTCCACATTTCTTGTTCTTACACCTAATTTGAATACAAAAAAAACCTTATTTTTACCAGGTTCGAATTATTTATAAAACCGTATGTAGCCTAAAGGCTAAGGCATCGGTCTCGAAATCGTGAAGTCGCGGGTTCGAATACCGACGTGAATCAACTCCTAACACAAGGCATTGAGGTTAGCTGGAGGGGTTAACATGATTGCTAGTAATATAGGACAACAATCCTGCAGTTCAGTCTGAACTTACCGATATTTCATAAATTTATACCGAACCTGATTGCTCCCGCGTTATAAACAGGTACAAAGCAGGTTTATTTTTAGATGATACCTAGAAACCAATAATATTTCCTGGAACACCATTAATAAAAGGAAAAAAGCCTTTAATCAAATTGAAGAGAATCTACGTTTGGATTATTAAAGTATTTCACAAAAGGCCCAGAACTCTCGTTCCCTAATGACACCAAGAAACAACAAATTTATTTAATCTTCGTGAGTTAGTAGCATTTGCTTCCTAAGAAATTAATCTGAGCGCTTCAAAGTCTTGATCAAGGTTGGTTGATAGTCATCACGTTGCTCTAATGTGGTTTACGGTTGACCCAATTGTCCCCTGTAATTGCTCCAAGCTGTTATCTAAGGAAAGAAGGAAATTTCCTTGTGGCGTTCGTTCACCTGATTTTCTTGAGGTCTTACTTTAAATGACATAGGTACTTACCAGTTGCCGTACATTTCTATATTGGCTTTTTAGCGTGGCTTCGTCCGCATATTTTTGATATTGATTGAAATTTATAAAGGGAAAACCTTCAGGAGTTAAATTTGCAAAAAAAAAAATCTATCTGTTTGACGAATTTCAACTTAATCGGTTCAGTGGTTTGAGCTGTGCAATGTGTGTTGGCAGATGGGCCTGTCAGCCAGTCATCCATTTATTTTATACATAATTGTATAAGTACAAAATAGTGTGTAGCCTATAAGTAACTTGTTGTTTTTGCGTTATCAAAGTTTCCCATAATAGTAGATATACTACATATCGTCAATATTTTTTAATTTTTATCATGACTTTAAGAAAAATAGTATAATTTAGAAACCTATGCTATTTCCTAGATCCAAATTATAACGATAATGGTATAAATGATAGAATCTTAATAGCATAGGTATTTGTATTTAAAATTTGATTGGATTCAATGTTAAAACTCGCATGCAACCAGTACAATAATGTTTCAATTCAAGGCAAATAGAATAAAATTAAAAAAGTGTATGCAAACAACAACATTTTTATTGAAAAAATTAAGATATTATTCTTAAGTAGGTATATACTTAGTGATTTAATTTTCCACGAACAAAATTTTAACAAAATACTATGCACTTGTATTGTCTCTATGTTGATATGAATAAATCATTTTTATCTTTTGTGTACGAATAAAAATATTACAATTCTTTGTATGAAGCGTGTACGTTATCGATGGAAATTTATCGTCATTGGATGACTTACTCTATTACATTATATTGGCATATAAATGTCCAAACGAAATGAGGGCTTCTGTTCTCATTAGGACATTATTCTTATTTTATTGTGTGTATTTAATACATTAATAGTTTTATACAAAGAGCAAAAAAAATAGTCTTTCAGTGGTAATTTTCTGTACATTGGTATAAACTATCTAAACAAATATTAGTCTACTGTAAAATGACTTATTATAGATGAGGCTTCGAAAACATCTCTGGTTACATTCTAAGGTTTGTAAGGAGATGAAAAATCGTGCTTACAACTTGTTTCGTTAACGAGGATAGTCTAATAAAAAATAATTAGAAAATAATGTAAATGAGTCTAATTAGACTGATTATGAAATTCGTACGCACGGAAATTCCGAAGCATATTTTACACAGCGCTGTTTTTCGAATAAAGGAAGTTAGATTACAATACAAAAATGTACCGTTTAAAGAGTTTTATAGTACAAATAAGAAACAAGTCCCCGTTACACTTAATTACAAAACAAACCATAATTCAATTAAGTAAGAACCTAATTGCAATGGTATCTACAGCACTTCAGCAATAGATATGCCGATGTTTTACAAACGCTGCACTTTTTAATTAAAATTGTCCTCTCTCAAAAAATAAATGCTTGTTAAGTTAATTTCGTTATCTATTTAAAAGGCCTATGTCTAAATTAATATTTAGAAATTTCGATGTACATTCACGGTCTAAAATTGATAATAACCCATTTACTTTTGCGTTGAAAGGTGAAAGACAAAATTATGTAATGATTATTTCTAAATATTAGTAAATATTATATTTATAAGCGGCGGTAGCCTAATGGCTAAGGCATCGGTCTCGCAATCGTGAGGTCGCGGGTTCGAATCCTACCCATTATACTACCGACGTGAACCCACTCCTAACACAAGCCTTTGAGCTTAGCTGGAGGGGTTAACAAGATTGCTAGTAATGTGGGACTCAAACCCACATTGCTAGTTATCTTTTTTATAATAAAAAAAAAAAAAAAAAAAAAAAAAAAAAAAATCTAGTATTTTTGCAAATTTTACACAGTAATTACTATCTATGAGATCATTTTTCTGTTCAAATATTATATTCAAGGCTAGCTTCCTAACGTGCGCAGATTTTTTAGGATTACCAAACTAACCGTTGGGATAGTTTGTAAGAATCTTTATGTTCGTTCTGAACGAGTAGCGTCGCAGTAGCATATTTTAAGACGATCGATCATAAAGATTCTCATGATCTCTACCTATTATGTCTGTCTCATTGCGCAACTAATCTTGATATATTACGAATAGTTGCATAATGACTCTGTGTTTTACACATGTGAAATTCCATTAAACCATGGGTAATATAACCCATAACAGACAATTCGTAGATCTAGCTCCGTGCGGACATAAATTTTCCATATTTTATAGTGTTTTCTGAAATCATGCACAATAGGAAGCCAGAATAACCCTTGTATTCATAGTCAAGTAAAAGAAAATTATATTTAAAATTTATTCTTAAACACAATTGTCTAAGTAATGACTTTGTCAAGAATTGCTTACATGTAGTTATTTACATATGAATACAAAGGTTCACTGTGAAAACACTAGCCTAATATTTACAAATTTTATAATCTATCGTCACACATGTGGAAGTGATCTTCGTCGGGCTCGCCTCGGGGGTTCATTCGGACTGCGTTGCCATTCGTCATCAGTTCTGTCGCATTCGAATGATCTGCCAACAATAGAAAATCGATTACCTATTGTTAAAGCAAATACTACGTTTCACTCGAACGAAGTTTGATCTGTAAAGGTTTGATATTGAAATACGAGTTCTCATTGTAAGTAAGTCTTTACATATGGGTTATACAGAGTGTCCAAAAACTATGCTAAACGCAGAGAAAGTACCTTAAATATTGTAGATAGGACATTTTGCTGAAAGAAGATTTCATTTTGATTTTAAAAATAAATCAAAATGCATTCAAAGATTTTTTTATTAATCGCCTTTCTGAACCGGGAATCGAAGCAGTAAAATTTGAAAAAAGATAATATACCAACACTTAAACTTTTGCGTTGCATGGTTATAACTATTTATTATACGGGAATTAACGCGCATTGTTTACCTTAAAATTGCTTGACGTTTCGACCAGGTTGCACCGGCCGTGGTCACAAGCGGACTCAAGTCGAAACGTCAAGCAATTTTAAGGTAAACAATTAATTCCCGTATAATAAATAGTTATAGATAATATACCAATCGAAAGGGTCAATTATTAGGATTTTTTTTCTAAATAACATAGTACATATCTTAAATGGATGGAAAACCATGAAAAAATAATTACACCGAACTGCAACTTACTACAAATTTAACTTAAGAAATGCTCAGCGTGTCCTTTTCTATAATACGCAAATTAGCAAAATTATAATATCAGTATTTGTCGATTTACTAATATTTGCGTTATGAATGTTTGAAATAATACGCTTATGTTTAGTTTGTAACTTGAAATCATCATAAATAGGAGCAGAAACATTGTAAAAAATGCAATAGTTGGGTCAAGCGTCGCGATTAACTACTCGTATACAAATTGTATTTTATGAAACGTATAATTCCATAGCCTTCTCTTTATTTAAGATACTATGTTATTAGGAAAATAAAACCCTATGACTAACCCTTTGAGTTGGTGTCATTAAAATACAGTGGTGCTTTTTCACATTAGACGGGTTCGATTCCCGGTTCAGACAGGTGATTTTTACAATACTTTTAGAACATTTTGATTTATTTTTAAAATCCAAACGAAGTCTTCATTCAGTAAGTGTTCTATCTCCAATACATAAGGTACTTTCCCTTCGTGAGGCATTTTGGGACATCCTGTGTATTATTTCCACGTCGTCAAATCCAAATGTGACCAAACAATTCGTAGACCCATATCAATCAACCACAAAAGCACTGCTCTATAAACTTGCATGAAACCCAATTAAGCAATGTTTTATTAAAGGTTTCGTGACTAAAAACATTGAGTTTATAGTGAAATAAACTAAATTTTATATACACCTTACAAAAAATATTGCTCAGTAATTCATATTATGTTGTTCCTGACAGACCGAAATTAGTATAGTGATCGCTTTGATCGATTAGCGAGGTGAAATATTGTTGTCATGACCCACTCTTTATGGCAGACTATATACAAAAAAACACCTTGGAGAATACAGGTCTTAATAAATAAATTACATTAAAGTCTGTATGGGGAGTCAATTCTTCAAAAGATTTAAACATTGAAAATGTACTACGAATAGAATCAGTTTGTGGTACCTATTATGAATTTAGCTATTTAATTATATGTCTAAGTAAACGCGCCTTTATAAATAGGGACGGCGCCAACCTATTTTTGTTGGCTTAGTCGCAAAATGCCTATTATTATAAGGACTATTAATCCTAACAAAGTTGTAAGACATAAAAGATGAACTTTATTCGTGGCCAGAACTACTCAACCGCTAGAATAAACTGTAATTATCATAAAAAGTTATATGGATCATAAAAGAGACCCGAAAACGTGTGACCTCCAGGCTCTTAGCCAGATTTTTACACTTTGATATCGAAGTATAATGCGTATTCGATTCTCCAAGAGTCCTGTTTAATTTTGAAAGGGTGCGAGGCCATTTAAAAACGAATTAGGTATAGTAGAAAAAAAACAAATTAACTCTTCCTTGCGATATTGAGTGTTGATAAATTCAAATAACAGAAGCCAATCTATTTGAATACCCCAGTACCAAACTTGTCAGTTACAACTTTATTAGCAATATTTTTAGGGTACGGAACCCTAAAAATATTGCTAATAAAGTTGTAACTGACAAGTCTGAAAAGGAAAAAACGGAACCCTTATAGGATCACTCGTGTTTCTGTCTGTCCATCTGTAACAGCCAATTTGCACCGAAACTACTCGACCGATTAAGTTCAAATTTGATATACATATGTGTTTTTGTGACCTAAATACGGACGCTTAACGTAAATAGAAGAATATGGAACTAAAGAGCCATTTTCGGGGGGCCAATTAGAAAATTAAAAAAAATGTTTCGCAAACTATATCGGGTAATATATCAAATGAAAAAGCGTATTGTAAAGATATCAAATACTTTTTTTTAATAATTTTAATATCGTTATTATTATTAATTCAATTATTTAGGAAAAAACATGAAAATAAACCATCCCCCACCCCCTATCTCCGAAGCTACTCGGCCTAATATTTTGGAAAAATACAAAAGGTAGTTCTAAACCTATAGTTTATAGGAAAATAGAATAGGGTTACAAGAAAACCGACTTTTGAACACGAGGGCCATTTTAGGGGCACAACAATAAATTGAAAAACCGTTATGAAAAGGGTATAGTGTAACATGAAGACAAGTTAAAGGCCAGGTGTAAGGGTCTCAAATATATTTTTTTAAGTTATTTATGAAAGTTCATAAAAATTAACATCCTTCCTCTTTGATATACTGAGCCTAAAATTTTGAAAGAAAGTCTATATGTGAAAATAATGTGGTCATTTTGACTGACCCGTTGGTCTAGTGGTGACTGACCTTGACTGCTAAGCTGGGTTGTGGGTTCGATTCGATTCCCATCTGGGATAAGTATATCCTACTATTGGACCCATTGAGGTTGCTATATTGAATCTCAAGTCTACTTTTTAGGGTTCCGTAGGCAAAATGGCAAAACGGAACCCCTTATAGTTTCGCTATGTCCGTCCGTCCTACAGACGGACGGACGGACATAGCGAGACTATAAGGGTTCCGTTTGCTTAGACACTGTTAGTGCAGAAGGCTGTAATTTTGCATGGATACATATTATTTTAATATAATTTTATATCTTGCCTTTGTATACCTATAATGTAATAGTGGCACATATTTAAAAATTGTAAACATCGGCAATTTGAAAAGAGTGACCGCGAGTTTTTATTGCCTTGTTCCCATCGCTGGCTTTACCTATTGCTTGCTAACAGACGTGTAGTATGTACATGTAGAGTCATGGCTTTTCACAAGTGTAGTATTTTGCTACTTAAGTGAATAAAGATTTTTTTTATTGATGATAAATGTATTTAGAATTTTTACGATGTTTACGAGTTTCAGTTGTCTGGTTGCTATAGTGGAGGCTCTCCTCAGTTTGGGATCATATCGTTTTGTGTGAGCTGTCTGATATAAGTTAAATCTTTCAATATTGTTTCGTTACAGAGATAAAAAAAAAACAAAAATGTAATAATATGCCAAGGTTTTGCTAATAACAGAAATTGGGTCTAAATAGAGCTATTTGTCAAATATTTTTTTAACTACTAGCAATTTGGGTCGCACATTGCCGTGGCCCGAAATCCGACGTGTAACAACGGTCGGTGCAACTCGTTTGCAACTTGGTTTATACAGTGCCGTGTGTCTAGATAGATTCCCGTATTGATCGAACTATTTATATACTTATAAGTTAGTACAGAATCCTCAGTGCACGAGTCCCACTCGCACTTGGCCGGTTTTATTTTTCTTTTAGTAAATTCATGTACAGTAAATTATGGTAAGTACAGCATAATTTTTCTGTACACTTGGTGTAGGTATATCTACCGCAAAATATATAGTAGTGTGATTTTTTTACTCTGAGGCTGTGATCAAAATTGGCAGTTGAGAAGAGAGCAGGGTAAGTTTATAAAAAATACCTACAACCCCAAAGTTATTTGTTTTCAATTTCAACCTATCGTATTTTCAGCCGATATACCTACGTTTTGTATGTACAATTGTCCCCCTACATGTTTACCTGCGTATTTCGTATAAAAAGGAACAAAGAGCGCCCGTTATCGATGCACGTAATCTTTCCAAGAATTATTGATATTGGTAATGTTTAACGGTAAACAACAACAAGTTGTTTTCAAGATAATCTTTGCTGTGTACCAGCAACTTATTAGGGTTCTTAATATATAACAAATAAGTCCATATATAAGTAACTAAAGCAGAGTGTGTTGACATACATAACATAAACATAATAAGCCTCGTTGTTAAAAATGTTTTCTCTATTGGAACACAGACGCCCTTTACGTAGTAACAGTTAGTATTCTTTGATTCTAAGAGAGGGTTTGTGTCATGATCCACCACATGAGCACCTCATGAATTGGTGATTTTATGTCTTCGAATTTTTGGCTTCCTCCCCTTATTTCAAACCAAACCCTTGTTTTCACCCACGATCTATGCCTGTATAGTCAGTTTCCTTGTGGTGCTGAACAAAACCGCGGTCCGCCAGGCACGATCACTTCACCTGGTCGCATGCTTCTTCCTTGTGTTAAGAAGGATGTAACTTTATTCCTTTATCCTCCATAATTCGTACTAATTGGAACTTAAACTTGATTATGGACATTACACAACATATTTTACTGAACGAGAACAGTGAAAGAGCCTGCTCTGTTTTTGATACCATACATGAACTACGGTAAAATGTTGTCAAATGTGCAATGCTTGAGCTTAAACAGATTGACCGTATTTTCAACCTGTATAATGGTAAATCATACTGTGTGTAATAGTTCTTATATAATTAATGCGAAGCGTAGTAGCGACAAATTATCATAATTAATCTACAAGATTTTGTAGTACTGAATCAAAACATAGTGTTTTGGAGACATTTAGACCTCAACCAAAGGTCACAAAAACGTTGGACCAAAAGATTAAGTACAACACTCAAATAGACGTACTTAATGCATGACTGATTTATCGCTTTGAGCGAAGTTTTATGAAAGGAAAAATGGGTCGCCAAGCAACTATTAGTCGAAGCCATCCAGCCGACCTGTACTTCTAAATTCATTTTTCCCTTTTATAACAAAAAAATGCTTTAAATTTTCATTACATGTAGAGCCAAGTAGCAGTTTTCGTTTCATGTATAGGGTTTTCTAATTTATCAAACAAGGTTTGAATGTTTATCTATTCAATTCATAATCCATTAATTTTACAGTCTGATTTATTTTGCTTAACGTGTATCGAGTATTAATCAAGGATTTGCACGTCAAAATGTAAAATATTGTGTGCGTGCTTTCAACCCGATTGAATCCTACTGTACCGAGATATACCCAGATACGTGTACATTTACGTAAATCTGAATGAAAGAGGTATTTAGATTGGTTTTCCCCGTTCAGTAAGCCCTCAGTTCGTTTATCCTCGTATTCGAACTTTGGGCACGAAAATTAAGTTACTTGCGCAGGTTGTCAATCACAATACAATGTATGTATTTATCTGGATTACACAACAAATATTTTATTCAGGACATAATGTCCCCTATGATATTCTAAACTTGAAAAGCAGCACTAATTGCAGACAGATTATGATTCAGCTTAATGAGTTATGAAGCTAGCAGATTTCTTTCTTATTAATTTACGATTTCGTAAATGGGGCAACTCCCGTATTAGGGTAAGGGAAATCCTAAAGTCTCGAGACATTTTAGAAACATTTGATTCACGGATACGAAGCGCTTTCGACTCGGAACAACAACTTCTGAATCGCACAACATTATTTGTTCCATTCGATGCGAAATACACGATAGTTCGTCTCGCGTATAGCAATATTTTAATTAGCTACTATAATTTTAAATTATTATGTACTTAAAGTAAAAAAAGTAATTTATGATTTAAACTAATTGATAGTAATGCATTAAACATGTACTTGGCGATTGACAAACCTGGTTGCCAATTAGAAATTTGCTTTTAAATGTAATTTTTACCGCCTCTTTTAACTCAATCATTAATCACTCAAGCTACAAGAAAAAGGAATTCAAAACACATTTACTCACTAATGCAATATTGAAGTAATCTGAAGATTCCATTAGGCACACATGTGTCTTTTCGTAATTTATCAACAACACGTCATTTAAACAAAGAAAATATGCGCGTATTCCTTACAGTTATTCTTATTTTTTTATTCAGTAGCAAGGAAACTCTTTTATACTTACATAAAGAGAACAAAACCTTTAGATACTCGTTTCAGTACCTATATCTTTCTCATTTTTATTTTTTTCATCTTATTAATAAAATGAACAAAGTTCTCTTTTGTCTTACCCGTAGAATATTTAATGACAATTAATTACACACAGCTTCGCTGATAAAACAAACATTTGCAGTCACAGCAATTAACAATCTGCTTATTGTCTGCATATTCTAAAAGACATAATTTCATATTCTCAAGATATTAAAAACGTGTCGTATGTTAAAATTTTTGCCATTTACGTTAATCCTGGGCGACTGACGCTTTTATGGGTCGTTCGTCATGTGGGACCGCCTCTGCGGTCCCAAAAAGCGAATTATTGATTTATTTTGATTCGTTATATGGAATCACAAATACAGAAATACCTTTTCTTTTGAAAGTATAGTTGTCAAAAAAGATAGCATGCAATATAATCTCGTAAAAAAATAAAAATAAAGGGGAATTTTAGTAACATTTTCACAGAAACACTTTCTGCGTTGGTCTAGTGGTCAGTGGCCCTGTTTGCTAAGCCAAAGGTCATGGGTTCAATTTCTACAGGGAACATTAATTTGTGAGATCCAATCCAGTGTCCGTGGCTTGCATGTTTGTAAAGTCCCCCGCGACACAGTTCTCTTGTACCCTAATGCAGGAGTTGCCTTTAAAAACCTATATTACGTAATCATTAGTTATACATGAAAGTACCACTTGCTAAGATCATGTTCGTAGTGCTATCTCTTTCATACACCCATTGTACACTCTCTTCTCTACAAAGTTGACTACTATTTTTTATTGACATTTCACATCCCCTTCGTCAATGGCAACGAGTTTTACGAAAGATAATATCTAAAAAGAATACTGTTTTTTGCTATACGTCTCGATCAGATAGTGTGACAAATAGTGTGTATATGTTTAAAATAACAATAAGTGGTTTCTTTTAAAAATAAGCGAGTTTTATATTATTTTTATATATTTTATATTTAACATATTATTTTCTAAATATATTTTGAAATTAAAAAAAAATATCTATCTACATGTATGTGTAAATGTTTCAAATTGATTTGATTTATGATACTTTAAAGTAACGCAATAAGGCTAACCTAATGAGGTATAAGCTACATAGAACTTAAATATGTAGATAAGATTAGTAAAATATGTTTTTGTTTAGTTTTTTGCTGTAGTTACCTAATATACGATTTATTCCATTATTGATTAAAATCAACCCCGAACATCAAAAAGAATATCAACAGTAATATTTCATCATTCAAAATCAAGGATGGTTTCCTTTGCACTGACAATTATGAATATTTACACAAGAGGACAAGTAAGTTATAACCAAAAACTTAATTAAAGCTGTGATGATTTACGTATCCCTAATATCATATACTATTTTTATCAAAGACTTTTTATGTGATAGGTGCTGTGATTTCTGTAAAACGAATCAAAATTAACAATTCAATTCGATTTTTGGGTCCGCGGTCCCGGTCCCACATGACGACTGATATTTTAAGACCTTTTTATTTGACAAAACTGCAGTTATATTTCCTCTAATAACGGATAGCTTTTCTTTTTGTCTATAATAAAATTGTTATTACTTACTTAAGTATAGCCATATCTATAGCTATACTTATTCTCATTACTATAACCCATTTCCTTTGGCAATTTCTGAGGACCGCTATCGTTATCTTGGGTGGCCTCAAAGATATGATTTTTACGCTAACCGGCCTACACTTCTACAGGCACTTACTTCATAAAGTATCAATATTGCGCACTGAAGCTAAGGAACATTTTATAATCTTACTGATAATGTTCTTTATAGAACTGGCCACCAGACAGAAAATGAGATAATAAGACAACTTAAGAGCAGAGCCAGGTATAGCCAGCCCGGAATCTGTAGCAATTATAAACATGGGGCATGCAATTTAGGGTATAAACAAAGTAAAAATACAAAACAACTTTTCTTGATTTAAATGTGGTCAATTTTAGAAATAACATCCAACATTTTTAATTTTAGATTTACATTATAGCAGGACTTCTCTTTGTTTTGGCACTAGCAAATTGTGATTTTATTTTTCGGTGTTCACTTTCGTAGCTGAGAACTAGATATAGAGCTTAGTTATTTTGTAGATTTTTAGACATAAATGTGGGCCCCCCCAAGGCTCGTAGCATTTGGTGCTTCTTGCTACGTAACTATTCCAGTACTGATAAAGTAAGTTAAACTTAGAGATCGAACAGGTGTATATTTTATTTTTTACTAGCTGTGACCTCGACTTCGTCCGTGTGAAGTTGCGGTGCTGCTGTCTCCCTATAAACGTTAGCGTGATAATAAAAAGTAGCCTAACTTACTTCCTACACCCTTAGCTGTCTGACAGTGAAAGAGCTGTCAAAATCTGTCCAGCTGTTTTGGAGATTAGCCGGAACAAACAGACGACCAAAACACAGACAAGCACACAAAAAAAATGTTTTTGTTAGTTTACTGTGATTTTGACATTACAAAAATACACTTAATGTTTGGAGATTGATTGAACACAGAAATCACGAATACAATACAAAATAGGTACATTCAGGGACAAAACAATAAATTTATGGGTGACAAATGTTTTAGTTTCGCACGTGAATTGAATTTTAACCAGCAACCCCTAGTTCTAGTAGTGACGAGGTGAATACCTAAACAGAGGAATTGTAGTAGAGGAAACGCACATAGTTAGTCCTTAGATTTCGTTATAAAAATACTGAGGATTCGATAGCTTTTTATTCGGTTTATTCATATACATAACATGCTGATATGGCCAGAAACAATGGGAACACAGATGATATCTGATAGGGAAGTATAGAAGGTTTTAACATATTGCGGGAACCCCTAAAAAGTCGGGAAATAGGCAGGACGATGATGATAAAAACATACAAAAATCATTACGACAGCGATATTCCTATTAAAGGGACAGGCCTCTTCTCTGAGAGGATCGGGCCGTAATCACTTGACGGATAGTGCAGATTTGTCGCTTACTATCTACTCCGTAGCTCAAAGGTCACTTTTCAGGGCAGACAAAAAACGGATTATTTGCCTTGAAATGTATTTAATTAAATGTAAAACTTTTCTAAGCAAGTAAAAAGTCTGTTGTTTTTGACTTCCCTGAAAAATAATTAATCAAATTTGAGTTAGGTACGTACATACTTTAGTTAAGCAACGATTTTTGGTGCCCGCCTGTATCCTTTCAATGTTTTCCTTATCAGATTTTGATCTGTGGTGACGATACAAATCTCCTAAAGAATTGTCGTTGGACGACTGTCGTCTCTAGCTGTTCCTAATAAGTCGTGACGATAAATGTATCGTTGGACGACTGTCGAGTCTAGCCGTTCCCACGACTGTTTATCGTCACCGTCTCGTCGAAATATTTTATATCGTTGAACGACTGGCATATTGGGTCGTGATGACATTTTTACAGTCCACGGCAGTTTCCTTGTCAACGTTGTAAAAAAATACTATATTTTTATCGTGGCTAGATAGTTATAACACGAAACTCTGCCGTTGACGATATTTTATCATTTAACGACGTGAAATGATAAAATAGTCGTTACTTCTGGCAATCTGTCGTTACTGCAAAATGTCGTGGTCGAGATTAACCGTGTCGTCCTATATGTGAACACCTCCATTTGTCTCTGTCACGACATAGTGGGAATGAGTCCTCAGCAGCTGAATATTCAAACACTACTCAATTTTGAGGCTCCGTTCACTCACTTTATGGTGGAGATAAAAAAAATGTTGTCTGTATATATCAACCCATATGATGGCCCACTGCTGGGCACGGGTCTCCCCAGTAGAACCTACTAGTATGTAGATCCTGGGGGTAATTGCCATAATCGCCACGCTTGGCGAGCGGGTTGGCGATCGCAGTAAGGCTTTAAATACGCAGAGGACGCTGCTGCCCGTCCTCCGGGGTGAAATCCCTTAGTCGCCTTGACGACACCCACGGGTAGAGATGGGGTGGTACTATTCTTAAGCCGGCACCACACGGCAAGTCGGTTTACGGACGATCATTTTACGTGATAATGTCATAAAAAAACATTGATGACATATCAAACATTGTTGCTTAAAACAACCTGTCAATAAGTAACGTTAGTTCCAATTTTATCCCATGGCGCTGTAATTGTCATTCGCTGTTGCTTAGCAACCAACCAATAACGTGACTGCCTAGCAACCAATCAATAACGTGACCGTTGCTACACTTTTTCGTGTGTGCACCCGGTCATCGATTTATAAGACGTTATCACGTTAAAATATTTTTGGGCGTAACTCAAAGTATTGTTTGAGTATTCATATTGGGTTAGGGACATAAGCAAATAATGAATATATAATAATTATCTACTATTATTAATTATAGCGAAGCCATGATTTACACCCCTTGTTTGAAATATTAAAATGTATTCAGAAATTCAATACGAAGATTGATTAAAGCATGCATGGTGTTACATTATAAGGAAGTTAAATGTAATAATGAAGCCGCCAAAGTCAAATTTAACGCTGTATTTACACAGAAGACACTATTTATTCATTCAAAAACCTTTGTAAATACATCTATAGGAAGATTAACTCTATACTATACTAAGTTGAAGCATTTGTTTGTTTGAAAGTGCCCATTTAATGAATTTTGTAATGGTAATTGCTTGAAACAGGGAACAAATAGTTTACTAATTTGGCTAACAAAATAATTGGCCGTTTGGTGTCAGTTAAGGTGTTACCATACGAATTACAACTTGTAAATGGATTATCCCTAGTAGTATGTGTTTTTAAACCAAAAACTGAGCATGTCGGACCATGGTCAGTATAAGGTTCCGCAGTTGTGTGTACAACGAAATGCACTAGAAATAAAAAAATACGATCTTAAAAAATGCATCGGCAAAAGATATCATAATAATACAATATAAATATCTTGGGACAACTCACACAACGCTATCTGATCCCAAGCCAAGCAGAGCTTGTACTATGGAAACCAGACAACTTATAAACATACTTATATATTTATAAATACATACATATTATAGATAAATAACACCCAGACACAGAATAAACCATCGTGCTCATCACACAAAGTTTTATCCTGGGTCGAACCCACGACCTCTTGCGTAGCAGTCGGATACACTCCCACCGCGCTACAGAGGTAGTCATATTGTAGCAATAGTGATTCACTCAATCAAAAAAAAAAGTTAAAATGTTTTTAAAAGACCTGTCAAATAATGTGTCATACGTAGATCTTTACTGAAAAACACTACTGTTACATGCATAGAGTGTCCCCCCCCCCTACCCCCTAAAAATATTTATTTTTATTATTTGGCTATTGAACTAAGACCAAGTTTCGTCCATTACATTGTGTAGTTTTTGAGTAAAATGCCTGTGACATACGGACGGACAGATAGACAGACAGAGGGCTATTTTGGTAACGGTTTCCTCAAAAATTAACATCATGACTTTAAACTGCGTGATCATCCTTTTCCATGACGTGTTGTTTATCAAAACAACATTAACTCATGAATCCAACACGTAAACAAAGAGATTATGCTCAACCTTGGCCAAATCTCGTTTCTCATAATATATCTCGACAAATCACAGCAAGCTGACGACAAATTTATCTATTTATTAGAAGTAAAAGAGACAAAGACAACTATTTATCCAAAACTTGATGGTTGTGTGACAACTAATAACATATTTAGGAAAAGTTTTTCACATATTATGGAAATATTTCATTTCATTCAACGAAGTCGGTTACAGTAACCATGATAACACAAAACATAGTGGTCCGAGACTGTTTTGTGTTATTGCACTGTTTTGAGTTTGTGTTATTGGTTACCGTAACCGACTTCAAAGTCAAAATACTATATTCACTTAAGTTACAGAATGCAACGCTTTCGAACGCCAGACA
Organism: Herminia tarsipennalis; assembly: GCA_945859575.2. Lineage (NCBI taxonomy): Eukaryota > Metazoa > Arthropoda > Insecta > Lepidoptera > Erebidae > Herminia > Herminia tarsipennalis. Next base: position 15,907,700 of record OX243835.2, read on the forward strand.
AAATTTGAAAGTCAGACAAGAATTCTACATTTAATGCCAAGTTCGCAAGAGTAAAGCCGTGAGAAAACATCCTGGCAATAAAAACTCCAGGCCATTTTTTTAAATGCCAATTATTACAATATATTTGTTTGCAAACAGTTATGCCAGTAAGGTGCTGCAACCATTACACTATGAAACTGACGTAAAGGATAATCATAGTACAGAAAATGGATTATCAATCAAAGTTAGTCAAGTATCAGAATAACAATCTCTGACATTACAACTTATAAAAACGAAAATAACTTAAAATATTTTAATGAAGTACGAATGCTGGTTGCCGTTACTAATAATTAAAATTATCTAGGTACTCTGTGAATATAGAATACAAACAAAATTGTAATATTTAACACAATTAAACTATTCTGTATTGTGTGTATTTAGTTTCACGTTTACAGTACGATCAACGTAACTTGACCGGATTGAAGTTAGGTTTTTATCACTTTCGTGCATGTCATAGAGATACGACCCTAAAATTACTTACGAAAACGATTAATTATGTTTAATCGATTATAAAATACTAACACCATTTTAATTCATCAATATTAAGTTAAAATTTAGAACAGTTACAGTAAATACTAAAAAAAAATAAAAAACAATTTCTTTACGAAAATAATCACAAAAAAACATGAGTTAGTAATACTAATTATGACAATGTGATGCGTAATCGCATCTCTAATTCTCTTGGTTTAGTTACCGCCCCCGCCCCCCGCTTCCTGTCACCATTTACTTCCAAAAAATGCATCTGCGCAACCACTTGTCACCTACTTCAGTCCGGCCTAGTTACGTTGATCGTACTGTACCTTTGAAGTGCCGGTAGTGGGGCAGTGAGTCTAATTCGGCAGCCTAAATCGAGCGGTCGAATTGACAACACATCTACCGATAGACTTGTCACTATTTCTATACTCGTGTGTGCAAAGTGATAGTGTGGTAATAGGGTCAGTGTTGCAGTGGCATTTGTGTAATTTAAATAATTAGAACAGTTGGCGGACTTTACCTTGCTCGAGGTATTCGCGTTCATATGATCGATTACCATTTACCATAATGATAATTCGAATATTGAACCGCTAATAACTCTTAGGTATGGCCACCACAAATTCAATATACAACGTTATTCTTGGTATAGTGCATACCTGAAAGTAGTTTGCTCAGAATCAGTAACACAATCCAATAGGGTAGTTTTTGGACCATGTTACATTTTTCAATTAATTAATTATTCAATCATTAATTCATTCATTAATCATTCTAACAGTACAAATCCTGTTCACAATGTGATGTGAAATGTAATCATCACTTAATTTTCAAAAATAATCATGGATTACGTACTCGTACTACGAGACATATAATGCACGATAGCGCGAAGAACACGAGACAACTTAAATGGCTTATAACTATGCATGTTTTTAATATTTTCATTTTCTCTTCTTTATATGACTTAACTACTTTTTTTAACTTTAAAACTGACGAAGTGTTACACAAACTTACCCCCTATTTTACCCCTTTAGGGGTTGATTTTCCTAAAACGCTGAAATACGTGTTGCTTTATTTCAAACGTATATTCTATATACGAAATTTTAAAGATTTAACAAAAAAAAAAATAGATAAATTCGGAAGGTGCCAACCTGCGAGTTCCACGCACGCCTGTTGACGAATGAGTCAAAAACTCCATATTCAAAACTCAAAATTAACGGAGGCAACCCGCTAAGGTTGAGTTTGAAAGCCGCGGGGAAAAGCTAATCCAAACTAAATAGAAATATGAAAATATATCTGTCTGTCTATTACGTATTCACGCTTAAACCGCTGAACCGATTGAGGTATGGAGATAGCTTATGTCTCGAGAAAGGACATGAGTTAGTTTATATCGCGAAAACTAATAACCACGCTGGCGGAGCCGCGGGCGAAAGGTAGTAAATTATTATTATTACTAGCTGACCCGCGCAACTAATTTGCGCCATTTTTAAATGTTTTTGCACCATTTTTCATTGATGCTCCGCTCCTATTGGTCGTAGAGTGATGTTATATAGCCTATGACACTCACAAATAACGTGGTTTCATATTGGTAAAAGAATTTTTAAATCGGTTCAGTAGATCCAGAGATTACCCCCTACAACCTCACAAACTTCACCTTTTTATAATACTAGTATATATATATATATATACGTAGATTAGTATTGATTCCATATCCGTGAGCGATGTCCTGTTTCGCGTAATCTACTATTTCGTTCGAACGCGTGTTGTATGGCACTGCCTATTCTAAGTTTTGCGGCAATATGTTCAAAAAATATAATTTATAGGTAATCAAAAAGTTGTTTAATTTTGAGGGTTGTTATATACACAAGGTAATAGACACATCCTTATCAATATCAATACAACATTGTATATGTCATTCGATAAAAAAAAGAAAACCAAGATGGTTTAAAAAAGTGACACCATAATAATCGGTCCGTTCAAACTCGTATATTTTTTATCATGGTTGACTGCATAGTCATCAATCATATTAAAACAAATCTCTGTGGAGTTGTCCAGAGTGTCATAGTGCGTTATACGTTTTTATTCGAAAGTAACCTAAAATTTGATCCCTGTAGGCCGTGGACTGACGCGCTATTGTCATGAGTTGCAAAAAATGACATAGGGGAAATAAAATTGAGTTACTTCCGCTTCAGACGTAGGTACCTAACACACGCGTAACTTTCATGGCTTATGTTTCTATAGGGAAATAGGTAGACAAAATTATATATTTAAAAAAAACAAAATGCACAGGCAATAGGTAAGTACTATCCCTACATACAGATGTTTTGCTAATGCGTGTTTATAATTTCATACAGTCTTAGAGGGGAGCGCCAAAAAGTGCAAGTACCTACTTTATAAAGGCTAATTTATTAATATTAAGTTACTTAGGTGGAAAATAGCCTGCGGTCAGTCAGCTGGATTCCTTAGCATTTGGCACCCAGACGACTTAAACTTTGTAAAAAAACTATACACCCAGCAAAAAAAAAAACTAAGCACCCGGCAAGCCCTTATTTTACAAAACTTGAAAACTAATTTGGGAATAGTAGGTATATAGATTAAGAATAAAGGTCACGAACGTCAGTTCAAGGCTCGTCAGTCACGCGGTAAAGTTGTAAAAATCAGTACACCGTGCAACCACTTTCTAAAAGTTTAAATTAGGAATATATGTGCAGAATATTGTAATATTTACAAAAAATATAGTCAGTCAGTATATTTCTGCAACAGATGACGTCAATCGCCTTACTCGCCGCGTACTTTTTTACGGTTATCTGCGAAGTTGACTAACGGGAATAGACATGATGGGCTCAGGACCAAAAATTGTCGTGCCTGAGCTCCTGTTTGTCAGTTCATCAGCTGCATCGTTACCTAGTAAACCTTTATGTCCCTTTATCCATTTTAGTGTGACTGTGTTGCGGTTAAGTACCGCGGCATGTTCCAATGCATTGTGGCACTTCAGTATCAGTCCCGAAGCGAAATAAAGTAATTTTTAATTAGACACTGGAGTACTGAGGAACTATCTGAGGGTATACATAATAAATGTCAGCGTTGGTAACCATCCTCGCGCTTTACCATGTCACAACGCTTTGAATTTGAACAATATGGAAGAATTTGTAAACGCGTTTTAGCAAAACACTCACCAACACGCGTTAAGCGTTCGTCACCTGAACGTAGCCTTAATGTTTTATTTATGTTTACAAACTATTTTGTAATTAATTTGAAGTCGTCTTTAAAATTAAATAAATAAATTAACTTGTCAGGGTCGCTCTGTAAACTTTTTAGTAATTACACTAACGTCTGATTCCAGAAAGTCTTATCAAAGGAAAAATTAAAAGCCTTTTAGGAATTCAGATACAAATTGTTTAGGTAGGTATATTACTAGTATTACTACTACTATTCTTCGAGGCTCTGACCTTGTTTAGTTTAATTTTAATTGAAATTTGGAACCCCAGTTTCACCCCTTTATAGTTTAAATGTTCAAAAATTCGTTGTTACCGTTCTACATAAGTCATAATAATCTGTATGCCAAATCTTAACCCAATCCGTTCAATTGTTTGAACTGTGTCATTTAAAATTCTAGACTACATTTTCTATAGAACCTTGCAACACGCTTGAGCCAGAGACACATAGACATTACTTACCTACACGAAATCTCGGAATGCAATTCGAGCAGTGTTCCAAAGTGGTCTGAGTGTCTGAAGTCGTGAACGACGTCTATAAGTATGTTGTTGTGCTCCCGGTTTTTTGTGGATCTTCTGACTGTGACCCGTCAGTCAATAAATCCACAAAACAACCGAGCCTACTACCTACAAAAGAGTTATAATGAAATACATTGATATTACCGTGCTGTGGTGTTGAGCGCGAACCGTTGCTTCGCCGTTTTGAATGTCATGCTCTGCTGAAAGACGAAATGTCTCGGTAGTTTCGCTGGCTTACTGTAACAAAATAAATCACTGAAGAAAATGTTCGCAATATCCTTTGCTATAGCAAAAAAAATAGTAAAGTAAAGTACTCAAACGTTAATGTAACTTGCAAAATATTTAACTAGAATTTACTATAACAATTTAAACAAAAAGGTTCTAGGTACTGATTTATAAAATGTTTCTAGCAACTAGGGTACTAATATCAGAATTATTTTGATCTCTGCTTTGTGCGATATCTACATACATAATGTTTGATATAAACATTATATAAACATCAAGTGTGTAGTTTTACCTTAATTGTATTTATTTTTATCTAACAGTAGACACTTAATTTAAATGGGCGTGTTAACAATTAAAAAAATGTTTGTCTATAAATTCGGTTTACGGCCGATAATTTTACCAAAGCAATAACGTTAGTTCCAATTGTATCGCATATCATGTCACTGCAATCAACATTCACAGATACTTAGCAACCAATCAATAACGTGACTGCTTAGCAAACAGTCAAAACACTTTTCGTGCGTCTTATGAATCGATGACCGGATGTCATCGATTCATAAGACGTTATCACGTCAAAAAAATCAGTTTTCAATTATTTTTACCCTGAACATCTTTTTTTTTCTTTTTTTTTTTTTAAAAAGACTTCTCCCGCAGTAGGCTTACAAACCCTGTGTCGCGGAGGACTTTACAAACATACAAGTCACAGACGCAAAGTACACCCTGACTCGGAACAACAATTTGTGAACCACACAAAGTGGTGTCCCGTGTTGGAATCGAACCCACGACCTCTTGCGTAGCAGTCGGACACACTCCCACCGCGCCACAGAGGCAGTCTATTATGAAAACGTAAAACTTGATAGATAAAAATACACACAGAGTTACTTTCACAATCGTAAAATATTCAGAATATTTTACAATTACCATTTCCAACCATTATTAAATAGCGCCAAGAAACTAAACAATAGAATAAGTTATTACTAAAGTAAATAATAAGTGTCATAAATTATAACATATGGTTCGAATGAGTTACTGGTTTGTTGTTCTAATAATGGTGAAGTATCGATGAACGAGTCTTAATGATTTCATTTCAAATTTAGCTTCGCACCATCTGTAATAATAAGTAATGAAATAAGTTCTTAAACAGCCCAAAAAGAAAATCGAACTGAAACAAGAACAATTAGAAAATTGAAAACCGGGCAAGAATATATCGGACCATGCTTAGTATAGGGTTCCCGCATCCGATATTTATTAGCTTTCGCCCGCGGCTCCGCTCGCGTGGATGTCGGTTATCGCGATAAAAACTATCCTATGTCCTTCCCTGGGACTCAAACTATCTCCATGCCAAATTTCATTTAAATCGGTTTAGCTGTTTGAGCGTAAAAGCATAACAGACAAACAGACAGACAGAGTTACTTTCACATTTATATATTAGTATGGATAAATGCACGACATATGAAAACCCGATTTGAATAATTGCACCAGTAGAAGAGGGTATGTTCACTTACGGCCTTTTGTTGAGAAACACAGTTTTTCGGCAATAACTCAATGATGGTATACCCGATCATGTCGAAAATAATCACTAAGGTAGGGTGGTGTACCTATCTTGGTGTTTTTTTTTTTCATATTTTTTGGTCACACAGATCAAAAGATAAGGGGAAAGGGGGGACACAATTTATGAAACTTTCGGAACAATCATTCACAAAATCGGAACATATTCACTTAATCAAAAAAGTTTATTAGAAACCTTAAAATGTTTTAAAAGACCTGACGAATAATGAGCCACACGTTGCAGAAAAAAAAACAGCTTTTGTTACATGTCCCCCTAAAATATTATTTTTTCATTAATTAGCTATCAAACTAAGTAGCAGCTACTACAAAACACCTTTTCACTGAATGTTATCAGTATTCATAGTGTCTTTGAGTAAAATGCCTGTGACATACGGACGGACAAACATACAGACAGACAGGCAGACGGCCATGACGAACCTATAAGGGTTCAGTTTTTGCCATTTGGTTAGATACGGAACCCAAAAAACAATGTTATACATATTTCAAATTGTCTTAATGTAGCCTTTATTTTGATAGGTAGGTATCCATTCATATTATTGACTCGATCAGAAGGAAAAATAAATCAAGTAGACTTTAATAACGTCTGTCAGTAGCCATATTGCGTTTTAAACTATCCAGTGATACCCTGGTTTGTTTAACGATTCTACAATACCGACATTTAGTTAATCCGTTAAGATATACATACAAATAACACATGAACCATGAAAACAATACACTCTTTTTATGAGACTGTCGTAAAAAAACAGTGATTACATTTATAAATCAAGGACATAAACCAATATGTATTAAAATATGTATCTAGTTCTATTCCTACGGAGCGTTTGATATCACACCTGCGCCAGACAAACGCGGTTGCCGAGTTACGGGCAGAATAATTAAACAGAATACCTATCGAACAACAATTATGCCTTGTCTGTGATACCAAAGACGATATTCATTAAAATGAAGGCTTTACCGCTATACATCTAAATGGTAAACAAGTATTCAGCACGCATTGTGGTTAGCTTATCAGTAACTTTGCAGCAAAACCTAAAACATGACGTTGCCGACTCTTTAACAATTTATTATTTAATTAAAAATATGTGTATATTATAATACAAAGAAAGTGGTAGTGGTAGTGCTTTTAACAAGTCAGATTATGAAAAAAAGACAAATACTACATTTTACAACACTAAAGCTTTTGTTCTATTGTTTATAAAAATAAATCCTTTGTTAAATTACCTACCTACCTAAATATTCGAAATTGGTAATGTTTCGATAGAGCTGTAAGAACAAAATGTTAGATAGAAGTAAAAAAAACCGGTCAAGAGGATGTCGAACTATGTTTTTGAAAGACCTGTCGAATGATGTGCCACACGTTGATGTTGCTAAAAAAAACCGCTTGTGCCATTGTAGCAATGTATGTATGTAACTAAGTAGCGGCGACTACAAGACACCTTTTCACTTTTATTGAGTAGTCTTTGAGTAAAATGTCTGTGACATACGGACGGACCGACATACAGACAAACAGACGGACATGACGAAACTATAAGGATTTCGTTTTGGCAATTTTGGCTACGGAACCCTAAAAAGTGGTATGTTTGGTATGGGAAAGACGACTTAATAAAATAATTAAAAAGTCAATAGTGTTTAAATGTATATTTTTTTAGGTTTAAGCTCGGTGGAAACGAAATGAGCAATGATATTATTTGGTGGATGTTCAAAAGTATATTTCCTGCAATAATCGTATTAGAGAAGTTTTAATTCCATAAAAAAGCAAATTCTGCCCGTGGGCGCATGTGTTATATACATCTGATGGAGGTATGTGATCATGATCATAAACTAAACTTTTTCATCACATCTTAATACAATTGATAGTAAGGTCAGTAAGAAGTAGTGCCGTATCTAACTGAAATAATCCACTTTAAGTTAATTGGGTGCCTACTTAGAGCCGTAAGTTTCGCAAGTAATCGCATCACATAAAGTTTATGGTGACTACGCAGCAAAAAAACATAAGTTACCTTTGTGTGTTTATGTTGTAACAGAGCCACATCTCAGAACAAAGCTAAGAGGATAAACAAACCACATTTGTAGACTGGACTGTACTAAAATGTGTAGGTATGTATAACATGTGTGTGGTCATACAAACTAGTTTGATCAACTCTCTTGTAAACTTGACATAAAACTGTTCAACTAAGCAGTGCCAGACTAGTCTTTTAATGATTTATTAAGGTAAATCTTATGTCAAAAGATTCGTTGAATTTTTTTAGCTAGGTAGGTTATTAAAATAAGTTAGTACAAACGGATAGATAGGTGTGTCAATATAGATATAATGAAACTGTACATTTCAACTTTAATATCACTAACTATATTAAATAAGAAATACGTTTCTTGAAGTCCCAAAAAAATGATCCGCTTAAGACGATTTAGGATATAAAATATGATCATATTTTTACGGTCGGTCGTGCTATTTTTATATTACAGCTTTATCTAGTTGTAAGATATTTCTTTATACATATTAGAAAATATATGATTTTAATTTGTGATATCTGAAGAACATATAGAACCAAAATGTTGAATGACATATTCACTACAATTTGAAGCACGTAGTTAGGTGGTGCTGATATGCCGTATTCATTGTTGTTGTCAAATATTACCCTGCACAAAAGAATTATTGCTTTCGGCATAGTTATACCTACGCACTATACAAAATGTTGTCGCCAAGTACATTTGAATAAGCTTTTTATAAATATAGTGGCGTAGGACTTACATAATTCTTAAAGTGATGAAATCGTGACGACTCTCATTTTATTCGAAACAGACGAATATCATAAAGTGAATTTTGAATTTGACAATGTCGTATTTCAACCAATGTTAAGGTCATTCTTCAGTTAATATCCGACTACTGCAAAACAAAAAGGAAGAGTTGTGTTATGTGAGATGTTTTTTGGCAGGGTATGTATATTTGTATTTACGTATGTTCTACAATAGCACCTAAAGGCTAAATCACTCACACAAATTCGAGGTATCAATCGATTCGTTCGTACAGGTAACATAGGCTTTATTTTTTGGGGTATTGTTTTTTAAATAGGTAAATATTTTTTCAATCTGTGCATACTGGAATCAGCTACAAAACAATCTTGGGCTAAAAAGATTGTTTGTCGTAGTCAGATATAAGTGGTATAACCTCTGAATATTTTACATTACAGATTGCGCATAGCTTATAACCTCGGTATAATTTACAAATTCAGCGTGTCGGTCTCGTACGAGCATTTATACCTACAGCGAGATTAGTCACGATTTCACAAAGCTTCATGTAATGTAATGCGAATGTATTAGCGTAAGTTTTACTATCGTGTAAAAAAAGTATACAGGCGCCTCATAGGTATACGCCCAAACTGTAAAGGAACTTTACGATAGCAAGAGCTTCAGTTTTTGATGATCACAAAAATCACAAAGCAAACTGTTGTTTATTCATCGTTAGGGTTGCCTGTCTATCAAAGTTTGTGTAAAGGTATAATGCGGTATAAAGCGACGTAGCTGTGAAGTGCTTTTATTGATCAAATACGTAGCACAGCTTGTTATTTCTATTAACTTTTGCAAGACAATTTCTTCTCAGTGACTCATACTCAAATTTGCTGTAGGTATCTACTACATTTCTCAGTTCTGAAAATCATAACAGAACGAAGGCATTTTTCTACCCATTTCTATCTCTATTGAGCTGTCAACTTAATTAATAATTATTATAGATAGATACTTAAATGTTTTATTTGTGCCCCGTTTAGTACCAAGCCACTATCTATTTATGTCAACAGAGACGCACTGTGTAAAAATAAGAATTAAAAAATAAAAATATTCTGGACATCCTTGATGAACAAACAGCCCTGACATGGTTCTCTCTTTGTAAAACCTGACCGCTGTCATATGCAGAAGGAGCGATGCAAAATGTGAATAGGAACGAAAAAAAATAACTGACTAAGCAGCTATTGACTTCTAGGAAGCAATTTCAGATTTATGTAAATCGTCTGACAATAACCTATACCCAGTTCCGACCCGAGATCAGATTTATGTTGGAGCGAGATCAAGTTTTAGCGCCCAAATATTGGTCAAGCGTGCGTTGCACGTATGACCGGGGTTTTGTATGACTGTATTATAAAGGTGTGTAAATCGTTTTACCCATATTGCCTAAGTAGCTCGCGGGCCGGGGACGGCGGAAATCAATTTAGCGTCCTAGGTTCCTTAGCCAGAGAATATTTTCGGCGCCCCCTGACCTATGGTGCCTGGAGCTGGTCGCTCCGTTCGCCCTATCAATGGCTCAGCCCTGCCTATATCAATATTATAAAGCTGAAAAGTTTATTTGGATGGGTATTTGAATAAGAAATAAATTCAAGTAATATATTTTTTTAATGTACCAGTGTGTTTGGTAAATAGACTACGTATATTAATACCGTATAACAGATCAATAGCCAATAATGAAATCATAACAACGTATAACTAGGCACAGCAAATCAAAAAGTAACTATAGAGTCATATAGACATACTAAGGTCTAATAGGACTTGACGTTGCATTCGATGTGGCAAAAACAGCAAAATAAATAATAACTATAAGTTGCTTTTTCATTTGCTGTTTTTGCTACATCGAATGCAAGGTAGCTAAAACACAGATTCAGATGATGTTACACAAGTATTAACGAAACAAATTGATGCTGCAAATAATGATATGCAGCGTCAAAATCCACGCGGAGAAGCCGTGAACAAAAATTATTTCAACCATATTCACTTTAATCCTTTCTTGTGCGGTCGTATGTCCTTGACTTGAGGCAGCGTTTAAGGAAATTAATTCACCTCTCTAATAGCTTTGATGTACACTCCGTTAATGAAGAGGGGAACAACTTAAATAGTAAGACACGGAACTTACCAGAAAATGATTTGTTCATTTCTAACTTCTTTAAGTCATTTGATGTTACTGTTTTCGGTGTCCAACACCAACATAGCACCATTCGGAAGTAGATCCTAAACCTAAAACAAAAAATAATAATATGTGAAAAATTAAGTTAGTCAAAGGGGTTCATGTGACCACGATCCCCACTAATGAGGGACCTTTTCAAGAATAAGTAGGTAATAAAGTATTTTTGGACCAAGTTTTTAATATTTTCTATGGTTTTATAAATTGACTAGCTGTCCCGCGCAACTTCCCCGTAAATGTTCCCCGTTTTTGCAACATTTCTCATTGCTGCTCCGCTCCTATTGGTCGCAGCGTGGTGTTATATAGCCTATAGCCTTCCTCGATAAATGGGCTATCTAACAGTGAAAGAATTTTTCAATTCGAATCAGTAGTTCTTGAGATTACCGCGTTCAAACAAACAAACAAACTCTTCAGCTTTAGAGTATTAGTATAAATATGTATTTACCGCTGCAGTAGTTTAGCGATCGCCGCACGTAACATTTTTATTACAACAAATTAATTTAAGGCCCTAAAATGTATAGGTTCGTTTCGTAACAAGTCTCGAACTATCTTTGTTTATTAGCACAAGCAGCGATAGCACGCAACTTGAAACGAAAAACTAGCCTCGTCCAAACGAGGTATAATAAATCGCTAACCCAATTGGGTCAATGAGGCAGTGTTTTAGTTCTTGCAAGCCAAATACACATTTATATGGATACTCATTTGTCTAATTTTCTTTGTTCGCAATTTAAAGAGTTGGTACTTTATCCGTCGGAAAACTTGACTTGTTGTGTTTAGAAGTCTTACTTGTTTCCCGCCTAAACAAACGAGAAAATAAGGTACTTTATTTAGTCTTTTAAAGAAATTAATTTTGTGGGCTTCATTTCTAACCAGGGATTAATTACGCCATCTGCGAACTGTTACTACAAGATAATACTTTTGCCTACATTTATAGAAGTAGATCTTTCATGGATTATATAAGATCACTGCGTGCTAAGTCGGATTAAACTGATTTATAGTTATTACGCAAGTCAGTGGATTAACAAAGGCTAAGATTCCAAAAGGAAGGTTTTTATTATTTAGTTTCCTTCAAACATAGAACTATTTATAGCTTGTAAGATTTTAGTGTTTTGTTTTGTGTTGAGGTTAAGCATCAAAAAATATTCTACTAAAGCTTTTTATTACAGACTGCGTAGGACGGACGATAATCTATATAGGTGGTTCTGCTCTTAAATAGAAAATATAGCTCAGGCTGTAATCTCACATGATTATGCATCTGGTTGGTGCTCTATTCTATCTGGTCCACGAGAATTCCTGATAGGACCTCTCTTAATTACAAAATATAAAATTCTTATATACGTTACTTCTCAAGATGCAAACTGATTGAGACAATTATACTAACTAATGTAACTACATCTAACAATCTGCAGATAAATACGGCTAAATGTTCTCGCATTAAATTTACACGACATAGAGCTTTCATAGATACCGAATATCAACTCAATAACTACCGTGTCAGTAGAGTAGATCACGTTAGGGCCTTGATGTTATTCTGTTAAACATCTGCATGTTTTCGCTCTGTCAAAATGTTATATTGTTCATAGGTTAGACGCCATTGAAAGTACGCATCACAGGCGTAGCATCCACAGTACCAGTTGTAAAGTAAATCAAATTGAAAGTATACAGAAAAAGTTAATGCGATACTTAGACTACAAAGCCAACATAAATTCAGTTGATTATTACGAGGTGTAGGCGATATCACGTGGTGCCGCAGACTGGCGACTGCAGAAGGAAAGTCAATGATATCTATTTTATTTCAAAATGTTGCTAATGTTTAGATAGTCCTGAAATTCTAGCGAATTTTTAAATTCGCTAGAAGTTCAGGACTTCGGGCTCAGGCTCGCTTGTTTGATAATTTTGACTTACTGACACGTTACATGACAAAATTGGGATGGACGCGTCGCGTCGAGTGCGTTTTGTTGCACGTGATGCACGTCAGTTTTCGATCAACTTTTAGCGAGTGAGGTCGCGTCGCATGCCTTCTTGCACTAGTGCTCGGGTAAAGCGCTGACCCTGCGCATTCCGCCGCGTCCGACCGTTCATTGCAATGACCTAGTTGAGGATTGTGAATCATGTGTTTAAGTGAATAAATTATAAGTGTGTTAAATTAAATCAATAACAAAATATGGATTCCGGAACTCGGATAAGATTGACGACCGAAACAGAGCGCTACCTGTATCAGGTATTCAGCGATGAAAAGGCGGAAAATAAAAATTTGCGCCAAATAATTGAAAGTATGCAAACTCAAATTGAGGAACTGCAGAAACAAGTGACCGATTTACGAGAAAAAAACGTGACTGAGAATAAGATTGTCACTAACTTAACGGAAAGTTCGACTCAATGTACTGACTACTGTACAGATGAGGAAGAACTGGCCGAAGAGACTGAGTGGGTAAGAGTAAAGAATAGAAAAAGTAAGAAGCGAAAGTTGAACACCTCTACTACTCCAACCAAACATCAAGAGTCTCTGGAAGATACTCCTTCAGAACATAAACCTAAAACCAAGAAGGTGCCACCCCCTCCGCCCATAATAGTAGATGGTATTCAAAATTACCAAGCCTTCTTTGATGAACTCTCTCAAGCTTTGCCAAACAACCCCTTCAATACCAAAATCATGAATGGGGATGTAGTTAAAATAAATGCTTTGAGCGAGGACTCTTACAAATCCCTCACAAGTATGCTGTCTAAGAGTCAATATCTATGGCATTCTTATGAAAACAAGCAGCAAAGACCGATAAGAGTGATGGTTAAAAACCTTCACTTTACTTGCAAGCCTGAGAGAATCGTAGAAGATCTACTCAAAAAGGGCTATCAAATAGAAGAAGCAGCTAATAAAATAAGTTGGAAAACTAAAGAGCCTCTGAATATGTTCATGCTCACATTTAAAAACCAAGAGGACGTCACTAAAATATACAACATTAAAAGTATATTAGGATGTAAAATTGAAGTTCATCCAATAAAAACTTCAACTTTATTTCCTCAATGTAAGAGATGTCAGGCGTATGGTCATACGCACAAATATTGTTCAAAAGAGCCGAGATGTGTGAAGTGCACGGGCAAACATCTTACTAAGGAGTGCAAAAAGCCCGCGGAAGATAAGCCAAAATGTGTACATTGTGGCGAACCTCACCCAGCGAACTATAGGGGATGTATTGTAGCCAAGGAAATGCAACACATCAAAAATAAAAATACCAAAAAATGTATTGAAATAAAACAGCAGCCCATACCTAAAAGTCAACCCTCAACCAGCAATGCTAAGCCAGTAAAGCAGACTTACGCTCAGGTTAGCCAAATGCACAACAATAATTTCATTAAACCAAAAGCCAGCCTGGAGACTAAATTAGATGAAATTATTCAATTGATCTCATCATTTAACATAAGACTAACTAGTTTAGAAAATAGCACTAACACCGCTAAACTTAAAGTATGTAAACAAAAATGACTCTTAGAATCATGGCATGGAACGCAAATGGACTACTTCAACATCAACAAGAGTTACAAGTAATCCTAAACATTGAAAACATTGATGTGTGTTTGGTATCAGAAACTCATTTCACCAAACAATGTTACACACAGTTTAGAGGATATAAAATCTATCACACATTGCATCCAAACAACACTGCAAGGGGTGGAAGTGCTATTATAATAAAAGAAAATATCTCACACTATGAAGGAATTAGATTTGAACAGGAACATATTCAAGCTGTGGCGGTTTGTGTAAAAAGCAAGTTATACCCTATTACTATATCAGCGTTGTACTCACCTCCAAGACACGCAATTATAAGAGATGCTTACATTAACTTTTTAAAGCAACTCGGACAGAGATTTATCCTTGGGGGTGACTTCAATGCGAAGTATACTCACTGGGGATCTAGACTTACGACAACTAAAGGCAGGGAGCTCAGGTCTCCGGAAGATAAAAGAGTACTTAATAAAAATCTTAAGAGGAAGATAATGCACTACAATGCCATACGCACTAGTAATTACCTTAGCCAAGTAACAAGTTGCCACAAGACTGATTACTCACTGTGGAAAGCTACTAAAAGTATGAAGAGACCAATAGTACAGATTCCTCCAATACGGGGAGAAAATGGAACTTGGGCCGTAAATAACGAACAGAAAGCGTCGAGATTTGCTCGGCATTTGGAAAGTATTTTTCAACCGCATGTTGGAAACTATTTAATAGAAACTAGAAGACGAATGTTGACTAGAGACAGCGTTGAAATAAAACTCGTAACGCCTAGAGAAGTTTCAAAAGAGATCATTTCAAATATTAGTACAAAAAAAGCTCCCGGGTATGATTTGATTACAGGAGAAATCTTACGACAACTACCCCGCAAAGCTATTGTGAAAATCACCACGTTGATAAATGCTTCTTTTCGACTAAAGTATGTACCTAACCTCTGGAAAATAGCAGAAGTCATTATGATAGCAAAACCTGGGAAACCCCCTCAAGAATCATCATCATATAGGCCGATTTCTTTACTACCCGTAATGTCAAAACTATTCGAAAAGTTGTTGTTAAAACGTCTAAAACCCATAATAGAAAATAGACAGCTAATTCCTAACCATCAGTTTGGCTTCAGAGAAAAGCACTCTACAATCGATCAGGTACATCGAATTACAAATATAATTGAGAAAGCTCTAAAAGAAAAAAAGGTTTGTTCCATTGTCTTTCTCGATGTGGCACAAGCTTTTGATAAAGTCTGGCATGAAGGCTTGGTATATAAACTGAAAACAATGTCACCAGATCAATTTGCTACTATCCTAGAATCTTACATTTCTAGTAGAGCATTTCGAATACGACAAGAGGATGTTTGTTCTAAAACTATAGAAATAAAAGCTGGAATCCCACAAGGCAGTGTTCTAGGTCCGGTCCTGTACCTTTTATACACCTGTGATATTCCAGAGCTCGAAAATAATGCTATTGCAACCTTTGCTGACGATACAGCCATCATAGCAGTAGGTAATACCCACAACGAATCAGTAGAAAAGGTTCAAGTAGCCATCAACCAAGTCTTAGAGTGGACGACAAAATGGAGAATAAAACTTAATGAGAGTAAGTCCGTTCACGTTGACTTCACAAATAAAAAAGGTCAATACTGCCCGGTGCTTATAAATGGCCAACCAATACCCTACTCGAACACAGCTAAGTATCTCGGTATGACGCTTGACGCAAAGCTACGCTGGAAAGCACATGTCAAGAAAAAAAGAGAAGAGCTATCCCTACGCTACCAGAAGATGTACTGGCTACTGGGAAGACACTCTTCCCTCTCAGTATACAACAAAGTCCTGCTATATAAACAGGTGTTAATGCCAGTATGGACTTATGGTATACAGCTTTGGGGCTGTACCGCTCAGAGCAATCGTCAAATAATACAAAGATTCCAGAACAAAGTGCTCAAGGATATTGTCAACGCCCCTTGGTACATAAGAAACTGTGATCTCCACCGGGACCTTAAAATGGATGACATAGAGACAGTTATACAAAAAATAGCTGAAGCACATCAAAGCAGGCTTCAACAACACGTGAACGTCGAGGCAATCCAGCTCCTTGATACCACTGAGTTAAAAAGAAGATTGAAACGGCTGAAGCCGTTTGAATTAGTGTAGTGTAACAGTGACATATTAAATGTAGTGTAAATGCAAAGTAAAAGAACACATGAACAAAGTGACTTCACATAAGTAATAGAGACAATAAGATAAGTGTTATTGGACACATTCTTAGATTTAAGTCCTTATAGCAATTTAGGTCATAATTAAATTACTCATTAGTCTTTAGGCTAGATTGTAATCATATAAAGTATTGTAATAGATACTTTATTATAAAAAAAAAAAAAAAACGTGATGCACTACACAAAAGTGTTGTTTTAAATGTTTTCTTTATTTGTTTTATTAATATTTGTTGTTTTATATTATATAAGTATTTTGTCTATAATATGACATATTATCCATATATTATTTAAATATATTTATGAGTATTACATCTATAAATAAATTTTACATTGTCCGTAGTAATTTTGATTTATTTTTTTCTAGTTGTATACTTCCATAATGTTCTTTAATATGTCGTGCTAAATATAAGTATGAGAAGGAACTGTTAGTATTACTAATTGTTATCTCAAAGTACCTATCAGCAATAGGTACTTTGAGATAACAATTAGTAATACTTTATATATGTCTGTCCGTCCATATGTCATAGGCATTTTACTCAAAGACTACATACTGAATATTGATGAAATTTGGTGAAAAGTTGTCTTGTACTTTATTTTTAGGGGGGGCACTCCATATTTTTAACAAAAGCAGATTTTTTTAAGCAGGCCATCAAAAACATTTTAAGGTTTCTAATAAACTTTTTTGATTGAGCGGACATTTTTAGGGGTTCGTAGTGAAAATGGCGAGAACGGAACCCTTATAGTTTCGTCATGTCCGTCTGTCTATCTGTCTGTCTGTCCGTCCGTATGTCACAGGCGTTTTACTCAAAGACTACTAAATACTACTACTCAATGAATATTGATGAAATTTTGTGATAAGGTGTCTTGTAGTAGTTGCTACTTAGTTTGATAGCTAAGTAATAATAATAAATATTTTAAGGGAGGGCACTCTATACATGCAGCAATTAGTTTTGTGATATATTTTTTTATTTCTTATATTAAAAATTTACCTCCTGTTTATTGTTAATAATTAATTTACGGTAACTGGTGCCTTTGCCCGGACCTATGTGTTTTATACACATGGACCTATGTGTATAAAAAGGCACCAGTGTGGAAACTTATACTCAAAAATATATTTTGAATTAACTTGGTTCAGATTTAGAAAATTTAACATATTAAAAATAGATTACGAGTATCAGTTAATTTTTAAGGTGCCGCAGGATTCAAAATAAGTTTCAACTCTGAACAAGGCTTTTAAATTGTGATTTCCGGTAAACATACTTAAAGATTTATAAACATAAAATTTTATAATATTAACCTTAAAGACTTACTTACATATTATCTCTTACTGTCTGCTTTTATATTTGATAAAGTATCTACTTTATCATATATAATAGCAGTCAGTAGGTAGTAGTCTAGCTTCTAACAATAGTAAACCTCCATCCATCTTAATTTCGCAGTGGGTGGACCTCTGTTCGTTCGTTTACTTTTCCGATCTAGCGTCAGACGAACATAACCTTACACATCACAATAAGCACCCACCGCCATTTGTCTTATTTTATGTCCGTCAAGGTTTATTCAAAAGTGGTCTGCTAGAGACCGTATTTCTGATAAAAAGCGCCCATTGTGAAAATTCTTTTGTTTAAAATCAACTTTTCTGCTTTTATTATCTAAATAATTTGCCGTTAAAATATTTTTTAATTCAAATACAAAGAGTCGCGTTATTTCTTATTGTTCAATTAATGAGGTCCTATTACATAAGTAAGTATAATAGATATTTTTCTATAACTGTGTGCCTTATTTTAATCAATGCATAATAAGTAAACACATATTAACCACGTAGTTTGAACTATTGAAATAATAGATATCTAAATGTTATCGTCAAAATCTTTTTCGTTTTTGCCTAGGAATAAATAGTTTCGCCTACAACTTACTTTCTCTATTAAATGTTGTTTCGAATAGTAAACTTATAATGGGACTCGAAAAACCTTCGTCGCAGACAGTTTAATTTAATCTTCAACGTTCAAAACTTTTTTATTAATTCTAATATCGTTTACGAGCTTTTTTAAAACAAATGACTTAGAAAAGTGGAATAATTACATTAGAAAAGTTCGTGTCAGCTGTCGAGTGTTTGCAAACTTGTCTTCCGTAATTTAAGCATAGCTTCTGTTTGGCTTCTTGAGTAAATATTTAGTATTTGTACGTCATTAGAAGGCGAAAACACTTTGTGAGTACTGACGGCATTCAAGATAAAATGAAAAAAGAAAGAGGTGTCTTATGGACACACGGTTGGAACGCTGTAAAACTTTTAATTATTTGTATTAACTAATGATTAAAAAAAACTCTAAAGTATTAACTTAACGTAACTTTAAAGTATTTATGATGATGAAGACATTAAAGACATAAATTTTATGAAATCTTTCGATAACAAAACAAAAATGTGGCAAAAATAACATCCGATATCACATCTAAAAAAGATCAAGTGACCGACATAAAATCTACAATTAGTAGTATTATAACTGTACAAAAAACTATAATACTAGGGCAACTGAAATTATAATTACCGAAAGACGAAAATGTGATATTACAGCAAAAATTATCATATTGGTTGTATTGCCGGAACCAGTTTCGTCTAATAAGGATAAGAGGAAATAAAAAGTTAGTCAAGAAGCTATTCAAATATTAAAGGCAATTGACAATACTGCTCAGTGCTGATAATAGGTTTCGTCTGGGCAAATATAGTCCTGACAAAATGAGACCATTTACCTTATATTTCCGATCAACTGAGATAGTCAAAAACATACTGTGAAACAAACGAATTTTCAAAAACCATAAAATCAAATTATTTTTTGATCAGACAAAGCTACGACAGATATATACACAAAAGAAATTTAAAAAGATTCGAACAGACGTAGGGATAACGACAATCCAAAACCTAACAAATAAATACATAAAAGGAATACCAAAAATCGTCGAGAACAAGCCAATTGCAAAAATCTAATTATTACCTACAGAATCCCTAGCAAACACAAATACATACCGAAAGCCATGTGTCATATCAAGGGTCTTGTTAAAATGTCACAGGTGAAAAATATAGTGTTAGTAGTAAGTTGTTCCTATTCGGACTAATAAAAGTAATTAAGTTAAAAGCCAAGAAACATCTAATAATAACTAAATCACCAAGTTAGAACAATCACTAAAATATTTATTTTCAAGTAGAGAGTAGAGAGAGTAGAGCCGCAGATTAAAGCCAGTAAATCTACAATTTTATGTACAAATACTGTTTTATTATTTGGTGCGGAATTCAAAAAATACAGAAAATACAAAAACCACAAATATTTTTTCATTAAAGTTAAGACTTATCTTCTATCAAAAATTTTATCTTGACACGAAATTGAGTCGAAATCAATCTAGACACTAACACCCGTATTTATAAACGAGTCATTACTTATTACTTAGCCATTACTTCATTGAGACACGGCTAGTTCTTAAAGTAATTACTTAGAAAAACCTATTTTATAGACAAGTAGTAGTCGTTACTTCCCTGAGCAAACCAACCAAGTATTACTTATTACTTAGCAACCGGTGAGCCGCGAAAAACGTTCCTTTACATAAACAAGATTTTATTAAATTTGCAAAATAGAGAGCCAAAAATATATAACGACAAACTAAAATAGCTAAAAATTTAAAACTTTAAAAATTACTAATACAGAAATGAATCAAACCAAATTTTGATTTTATCGATATTCTTCAATTTTAGTTTTCTGAATGTAACGAAATGCAACATAATTGAATAGTAATGCTACCAAATGAAATAGTCCTTCACACGTATGTAAAGTATTTTTGAAGAACTTATTTTTAATTTAGCGTCATAAAACTCGCTTGATGTCACCCAAGAAATGTCACTGAAGAAATCAGCTGTGTTTTACTGTTTTATTTAAAGGAAGTTTTGCTGGTTAAATACGGGCACAAGTTACTATAATTTAGCAAGGGTGTAATTTTTAATGGTTAAAAACCCGCAAGCCTGCGACCACGGTCAGCCACCCCGTTGTGTCGACTGCATTGCTTGTCCCGGTGAAATCTCAAGTACCAAAATCAATAGATTTTGTCAGTTTAGCTAGAAGCCCCTGTCAAGCATTACCCGGATAGGACAACGAACAGAGATAAAAACGATACAGAAGATGGTTTTGTGACGGTGCAAGGAAAGAAGCGGCGACAGCCAACCATCAAGAACCGCTGCGGCAAGGCTAAGCTAAGGGGACGCTGTGCGCTTCGGCGCTGAACACGCTGGTGCACATCTCACGCCTGCATGTACTTGCGCCAGAAGTTCCGCTACAAGACGAGGGTGCAGATTCTGGAGTCGCGACGCATGGTACTTATGAGGGAGTGAAGCGTACCTACTGATATAGTTTTAATATATAGTGGTTTTAAGTTGTATTTACTTTTACTAACACTTCACTTATTGTAATAAACTGACATAGTAACAAGTATGTTAGTCGGCAAGGTATAGATTTCTGTGGGCCATTGATGCCTAAAATAAATGGTATATTATTATTATTATTGTATTATTTGCCCACTGGCTGGCATAGCGCCAAATAAATTGTTTTTTTTTCCAAACCTTACATATTTTTAAAATATCTGTTGAGAAAAATAACCTCTACATAAAATTCTTAATTAAAGCTATTACTCAAGTAACGATATCGGTGACTATTGCTTGGCTAAGTATTCTAACGTTTGACGTTTCTTACTTCACTCATTTTCTTGACTATAAAATAGAAACTGTTACTTAAGTAATTACTTTTACCTAAGTAACTGCTATTACTCGTTTATAAATACGGGGGTAAGTGTTTTTTCGAATTTGTTTGGGCTAAATTCTTTTAAGACAACTCCATTTAGTTATTTATGCAAAAGAGAATTGGCAAGCTCATTTATATTCATTGCGGTCGTGTTGATATTCAGACACATGAAGATGTATTCAATATGCATAACTATTTTTAAAGAAGAAAATAGCCTTTTTATGAGAGTTGCCTTTTGAAGAAAATTTATTTAACACAGATGTGTTCACGGTAAGGTAAAGATATACTGCTTGAACCTACACAGTTCATGCAACTCAGTCTTCTTGAAGGAACAATAGCGTCTCTTAATTAAAGAGCATCAAAGCAATTAGTGCTTTAGCTTGAAATAACCCGTCGGTAGGTACTATAGTATGTGGGTACAGATTTGAACCTCTTAACCACATTTATGTATATGTAATGTATTGTCTATACATATACATTATAATAAATTACTATGTGCTAGAAACGACTGTGATCGTCAGAAAGGTTGAATACAGGCAGTCGGTATTATACAGTTTTTGAACAACAACATGTGTTTGATTCTTCTCTAAAATCTGAACCCTGATGAGTAAAATAAATTATTGCCTATAACTAATGTTATAGGTAATAATTTATTCTATTTATTTAAGACTCAGACCTAACTTGGCATAAATCAATGGCGTTATAAACAGTGGTGATAAAAGTAGCCTAAGTTTCTCATTACATCCTCAGCTGTCTGTCAGTGAAAATCCCGCCAAAATCCGCCCTGCCTTTTCGGAGACTACCCAGAACAGACAGAAAATTAAATAAAAAATTGTATTTGTGTTATAAGTACCACATAAACTTTCATAAGCATTTATTAAAAAACTGTTATTTTGACAGTACAAACAGACACTTCAATTTTATTTATTTCTATAGATGTAATTTATATGTTAAGTATTAAACCATTTTAGTTAAGTAACGATAAAATACCAAAAATATTCTTAAGTGTTAAATAGACAGAGTTTAAGTAGGTGTTACGCTCCCATATTTTATGTAAACTTCAAAGGGTAGCGTTCAAGACTAGACTAATATGGGTAATTCTCTTTATTTACTTACATCAAACCTTCACAAACTCTACGAAGCCAATGCCAGTTTCAACAAATATTTTTTGTTGCGTATGCAGGGATCCTAATTCTTACTTTAGATAGGCATCTTCTTGGGTGTAGGATAAGTAAGAACAATAGAATTTGTGACTGCCTCTGTGGCGCGGTGGGAGTGTATCCGACTGCTACGCAAGAGGTCATGGGTTTGATCCCCACCCAGGATAAAACTTTGTGTGATGAGCACGATGGTTTATTCTGTGTCTGGGTGTTATTTTTTTTTTTTTAAATATATAAGTATGTTTATCAGTTGTCTGGTTTCCATAGTACAAGCTCTGCTTAGTTTGGGATCAGATAGCGTTGTGTGAGTTGTCCCAAGATATCATTATTATTATTAAGATATTAATTATAATGCCAAAATTGTTGTCAGTTTGGCTCAGACCAGCATTCGATTTTTAAAGGTGAGTTCTCAACTCACCTCAAAAATTCGAATGCACGTCAACAAATCCCTCCAATACAAAGGGAGAATCCTCCGACCAGGCGAGGTGATCGTGCCTGGCGTGGACGCTGATAGTTAACGCTGGGAACCTGTATAAGCTAGCAGCTGTGAGAATTGACGTTGCTCTATTCAGGATTTGAACAACCCTGAATTAGGTATTTGTTTAAAAGTACAAAATTCATTGGCGTGTAAGTTCATTTTATTTGCTACTAGCTGTCCAGCGCAACTTCGTCTGCGTAAATATTTCCCGTTTTTGCAACATTTCTCATTGCTGCTCCGCTCCTATTTGTCGTAGCGTAATGTTATATAGCCTGCCTTCCTCGATAAATGGGTTATCCAACAGTAAAAGATTTTTTAAATTCGGATCAGTAGTTTCTGAGATTACTGCGTTCAAACAAACAAACTCTTAAGGTTTATAATATTAGTATAGATTATATCTTATATAACGTCTTCGTCAATATTCCTTGTACGTTGATAGGTTATTGACCTACCGAATTGAATTTAATATTACCTATTTGTAACTCAACAAAAACTAAATTAGAAACTCAAGTCTAATAAATTATTTATAACAAATTCAAAGATGTTATATGAAATGTACACACCCTATAACTGTGTCAAACAAGCAAGTATAAGGTGTAAACTAAACTTATAGACAAATGAAGACACAATACTACTAAACTACTGAGAAAACATCTTTGCCTCACTATAAACCTGTTCAAGCATTTATGACTGTGTTTGCGTTGTTGTTTTAGGTAAAATATATACTTGCTTTAGAGTTCAATATATGAATCCATTAGTTGTTTCTAAAGACCTATTTGTTACATGAGTAATTTACTTTGAATTTATATCTTTTAGAGAAGTTAATTCAGAGGTCTAAATTATTATCTTAACAAAAGTCATTTTTGACACCCTACGCAACAAAAGAAGAGTTGTTATAATCTGTCTGTGTGTCTGTTTGTAGCATTCAAATGTTAGGAAGAATATTTTTTTATTACATCTACAGGTCATTCCATATGAAAACATCTAGAGAGAAGCGCTGCATGGTTTGCGATTATAATGGCAAAAATAGAGAATGATTTTCTAATACCTGAAACCGTCGAGATTATATTTTTCAATATCTTATTTTTTTCAATTATCAAAAGGGTAAAAATGGTCAATTTCAGGGTCAGGTTTAATGGGTTAAAGTTTTATTTCTATTACACTAATTATAATTATTATTGCTATATTGTACATAGGTACCAATTAATGAACTTTAAATAATTATTGTATTTTTTTATAATTTACATGTTGATAGTTTTCAAATGGCTCCTCTGCCAATAATATGAACTGTAGGAAGTTAGTTTTTTTTAAGCTACTAGTGCTTATAAAATAGACTAGCTGACCCGCGCAACTTCGTATGCTTCAATTTGCCCCGTTTTTGTAACATTTTTTATTGCTGCTCCACTCCTATTGATCGTAGCGTGACGTTATATAGCCTATAGCCTTCCTCGATAAATGGGCTACTCAACAGAAAAAGAATTTTTCAATTCAGACCCGTAGTTCCTGAGATTATCGCGTTCAAACAAACAAACAAACAAACAAACACTTCATCTTTATAATATAAAAATAGATGATATTTCATTAGTTAATGGTATTGGCAGAGGAGCCATCTGAAATTCATGACAATCCACATCTTTTTACGAAAGTTTCATTGTCCGTCATTAACTATCAAAATGTAAATTACAAAAAAAGTAAGTAACAGAAAAAAAAAAAACGAATCCATAAAAGCTGACCCTGAAATCGACCATGATTATAAAAATATTCTTTTTATCACGTGTCCAAGGATTTTTAATGTACACATGCTATCTTGAACAGATAAACACCTTTTGGTCTCGGTACAAATAACACATGCAATATGGCGACGCGATGTAGTAATGCAATGAGCGTCAAAGACATTTGCGGTTTCAGACGAGCCGCGCTGCTGATTTTGGTGTGCATCTTAATATTCTCTTGAGAGTGAGACAAGAACGAAGCACAACGAGTTATTTTGCCGTTTCTACATATATGAGAAAATCTATTTTTCGACAAATGCTGCCCGCAAGTGCTGCCGTTCTTACCGTTGTTAACTCTTAATAAAGCTCAGCTTACAGAGGTCAGCTTCTAGTCGAACCGGATACGTCTGAATTTATATTGATCGGGTAAGGCCTAAGAGACGATACTACTTGGCATAATTTACAGGTATTATCCAAGTGCTATTAGCTCTATCAGCTGAACCATACACAACATGATAATCTTTTAATTGATAATTAGTTATGGAGGCAAAAACGTAAGCGAGATAAAGATATTAATAAATACATTCTATAATAATTAATTGGTGCAGACTATGATAGCACGCTGCTTTATGGCTGTAGGACGCGTACTATGTTGATCCCTCAAGTCTAATTTCTTATCCCGATTGCCATGTCGAGCTACAGTACGATAAAAATTTATTTAATTTATTAGCACAGTGGATAATCCTTTAAAGATTATATTTATTTTCACTAAGCTATCAGTACTGATATAAAACCCACATGAGGATATTTGCGAGCACTGGTTACCACGTATTACTTGTATTAAACTTGACTACAATCATTGAACCATTACCGTCCATAAACATTATATTTATTGCTCGTTTTGCTACAGCCAACCCAGTTTACAGGCGCGGAGGCGTGTGGTAGAGAAAATTAATTACCGCAGTAAGATTTTACAATATGTAAATGGGTTGTTCTAGCTAGATTCTGTAGATTAATTAGGTATAATGGTCGCTTTTTAGAAGATTCGTTGAGAATTATGGATAAGTATCTAGATCGGTATCTCCGGGGGCTCGTCCAGTCAGACTTTTATTAATTTTAGGTACTGGATTAGATTCGTAGTGTAGCTGTAATGCATTTAACGTGTTTTTACCGTAGAAACCATTTTTGTTTGGTTAGCAGATAGAATAGGTACCTATGAGATTTTCCGATGATGAATAATATACTAGAAATTTACAAAAGCCTTTAATAAAAAAAGCAATATAGGTGTGTTTCCTAATCTATTTCAAAGCAAAAGGTGATATATCAAAGCAAATCATAATTTTAAAATACATTCCAAACATACGTTTTCATTTACCTATTATAAATGGTAATATTAATAAAAAAAATATAGAACTATATTGAAAATGACACAACGGGACTTCACTTAACAGGATTCTCAAATGATAGTCCCCAATTGTAGATGACAAAGGAAAAGTGCCAATGACGCGAGGAGAATGTGCCCTTTGTTACAAGAACAATATATTGTAGGTAGGTACTTACACATATTTTATAATGTGAATGTGCCAAGTCACAACTCATGACATTCATTATAAACGCTTTATATTGCGATCATAGAAATAGTAGTCTAATGGTATAAGACATAGGTCGCGGAGACAAATCTCAGAGTTTTGAGCGCGAACTTGGTGTACATTTGCCTCGATGTAACTTGGCCGGATTGAAGTTAGGTTCAAACCACTTTCGCGATGTGACCCTAACATTCGATTAATTATGTTTAATCGATTAAGGGCGGCTTGCGCAACGTTTGACTTATGTAGCTACTGAACAAAATTAGTTAAATGCAATAAAACGCATAAACACGTTTAACATAAACATATTTAGCGCTCTCTTGCACAATGACGCCAACAGGCTCATTTAGTTAAATATGTTTATGGTGCCGGTAAAGCAGTTTCTGCTGATTGTTTTGTTATTGTTATAACAATGACATATTTTGTATATAACGAAACTCGTTGTTATTATTTGTCAAAAAAATCACGAATGAAAGTTCCTTATCTTCACTGACGAGTTAACTTGTATGAGCGCCGATATTTTTCGTTTATAATTTGTATTAAAAACCTACTAGCAGACTCTGGCAACTTCGTTTGCGTCAAATTTGCCCGTTTTTGCAATTTATACAAAACTACTAAAATCACGATATAAAAAATATTTTACGACCTATTCTCATACCTACCAAATATACAAAAAAAGCATTAAAATCAGTCGAGCCATTTCGAAGGATTTCGACCACAAACACCATGACACAAGATTTTTATATTTAATACAAGATCCGGATCACTCAGTTTCAATAAAGAAGAGCAGTTATTATTTAAGCCTAATACAAATATTATCGAGTATAAAAGAACGACTGAAAACTATTGAGCTGCTAAAAAATTCAAAACTAACAGTTCTACTGGTCTTAAACGTATTTAGCGCCGCTAAACAGCAGATTTTCGGTATTTAACTTCGGCCATTTCTTAAACATGTTTAGCGACAAATTTATCGTTGTGCAAGACACTAATCTAGTTTAACCATTTTAAATGCATTTAGTACGTCTTAAATGTATATTTATTTATTTATTTATTTATTGACTTTATGCACAAAAATATCGTACAAAGGCGGACTTAATGCTACAAGCATTCTCTACCAGCCAACCTTTGGGTGATGTGACATAAAATTATATAGGTGCAGATTGTTGACAGCCAATGCTAGATAAATAAGATAATTACAATCGATTATAAATATATATATATATATATATATATATATATATATATATATATATATATATATATATATATATATCTATATATACACACACATACGTATACTTAAAAACATAACATACATACAAATATACATAACTAAACTCAAATACATTACGTACATACAAAATACATATACCAACTTAAATACATTACATACATACAAATAAACATATACATAACATACAGACATACGTCACAATCATTTATGTGGCTAACGTTGAGATTCAGCTAATCCATCGAGTAACAGTGTACGAACTCTCAGCTTGAAATTGAAGCGATTAGAAGCCATTCTAATTTCGGGGGGCAATGCATTCCAGAGTAAAACAGACTGTACAAGGAAGGAGGATCCGACGAATCCAGAAGAATGAGCAGGACATAAAAGAAGCATATTGTTGGAAGAACGAAGGTCTCTACCATGGCTGGAGCACAAGTATTGAAAATTAGAAGATAAGTAAGAGGGGCTAGTAGGAGAATTAAGAATAGAATACAGAGTAGTGAGAACGCGCAAACTACGGCGCTGACGAATAGGAAGCCATTTCAGTTCAGAACGATAAGATGACACATGGTCAAACTTACGGAGATTGAAAATAAATCGAATGCAATTATTTAGAAGTCGATCGTATTTATTGAGGAGGTCTGCATTCAGGTCAATATAGCATACATCACCATAATCAATCAGTGGAAATATCAACGTCTGGATGAGCATTAATTTGGTTTTGAAAGGTAGAAAGTTCTTCAGGCGGTATAGACTCCGCAGGGTACCAACCACCCTTTGACTCACGCTAGTAACCTGAGCATGCCAGTTGAAATTAGAGTCAATTAAAATACCGAGGTCCCTGACCGAAGAATTAAAAGGAATAGTAGACCCGTTAAAAATAATTGGTGGCAATGTGTCGAGGTTAAATCGGCTTAATATCCGTTGACTCCCTACCACAATAGCCTGACACTTAGATGGGTTTACTGTCAAGCCAAATCTGTCAGACCAGGTCTTGATAGCATCAAGATCAGCATTTATCTTAGTGATGGCCTCAGATAAATTATTCACACTAGCTTGGGCATACAACTGCAAGTCATCGGTGTAAAGATGGAACGCGCACTGAAGAACCTTAGTGATAAGATCAATAAAGATAGAAAATAGTAATGGAGAAAGGATGCCGCCTTGAGGAACACCAGCGTCGAGATCACGCCACCTTGACGTAGAGTCATTCACGCGCACGGACTGCTGGCGCCCCCGAAGATAGGACGAGAACCAGGCTAGAACATTAGACGAGAACATCAAATGCGAAAGAATAGAGAGTAAGATATCGTGGCAAACGGTATTGAAGGCATTCGAGAAATCGACCAAAGCTATAACTGTAACTTTGGTCTGTTCCATGCCTGCCCTGATATCCCCAGTCACTTTAAGAAGAGCAGAACTGGTGCTGTGTCCAGGTCTGAAGCCGGATTGAAAATGGCTCAACAAGTTGTTACGATACACAAATTGTGTAATTTGCCTATAAATACTGGACTCTAATACTTTAGATAGAAAAGGAAGAATAGAGATAGGTCGGAAGTGGTTAGGAAGAGTCGGATTTGAAATTTTTGGCAGAGGAATCACAAAGGCAAGGCGCCAAGAAGATGGGTAAGTCCCAGAATCAAGAGAGAAGTTAATGATATGAGATAGGGCAGGGAGAAGAAAGTCAAGAATAGGCATTAACATGCGACGGCTAATACCATCATGCCCAACAGCATTGGATTTTAAAGAAGAAATGATCTTTTTGATCTCGCCCGGTGAGATTGGAGAGAAATTAAAGAAATCGATGTTGGGGTGTGGAAGATCGGCTAGGTACTCGCAAGTACGACGCTTGGTTAGATAATCAATAGGTGCAGTGGAGGTGAAATGAGCATTGATGTCATCTATACCAACCGTCATCTGAGGATCTGTACGCCCCTGTTTACCGATTCCTAGAGTCCCTAAGAACCGCCAGATATTTTTGGGGGAAGAAGAATCCAAATTGTTAAGAACATGTCGGCGTTTAGCGTTGCGAATCATCTGGTTACACCGATTCCTTGCAGTTTTATAAAGGGCCCAATTGACATCATCACGATCTTTTCTAAATTTACGAAATGCCCGATCTCTGCGCCGCATAGCCATCCTTACGCCATTGGTCATCCAAGGAGCTGGAGGACGTTTAATTTTAATTTTTCTGAATGGAGCGTGAATGTCGTACAGCCCCACTACAATTCTGCTAAAAACATTGACCTTCATATCAATCGTAGGAGCGTCGAATACAGGATCCCAATCCAAATTTGAGGCATCCTCCTCAAGATTACCCTTATTTATCCGGCCAAAGCAACGAACGTTTAAAATCTTAGGACCAAGTTTAGGTGGTTTAAGCGAGTATGAAAGAAAAATTAAATCATGGTGAGAGAAACCAGGGGCTAAACTTTGTCCATGACGACGGACTAGAGAAGGAGCCGAGGTAATAATTAAATCTAACCAGGTATCCGTACCATCCAAGTTGTGATGAGTGGCTTGCAGTGGCAAGACATGAAAGCTGGTAGACTCGATGATCTGGAGTAACTTGCGGGAACGAAACGAATTATGTGACAGGAGATCAGTATTAAAATCGCCCATGATGATATGGTGAGTATACTCGGACCCTATAGATTCCAGAATTGATTCAAGACTGGAGAAGTAATCTACAGCGGGGGGACAGTAAACCACCCCTAGAATGACTTTAGCCCCATTGAAACACACCTCAAGGAAAAGAAATTCCGCCAAAGTAAAATTGCTGGAATTAGGGAAAGACAATATTTTATAGGAAAAATTGCTACGCAGGTAAATAGCTACTCCACCCCCTCTCCTATCTATTCGATCATTTCTGATGAGAATAAAGCCAGGGAGAGCGTAAGAGGTAGAAGGAAGGTGAGGCTTGAACCATGTCTCCGAAATCAAAATGGCATGTATGTTAGAATCAGCGAACGCCTCAACTAAGTCGCTGTAATGGCTAGGAATACTTTGCGCGTTAATGTGACAGACATTAAATAAACATTTCTGTTGTTCATTAAACGTTTCCCGCAAATGGTCGCCAAGTGTACTTGTGATAGAGCTGAAGCTATACTCACTTGATGAATCGTTAGCTGATTGAAACGATTCATTATCGGACATAATTATGATTAATAAACACTATAATATATACTAAATAAAAATAAATAAAATATAAAATAATGATAAATAAATATTAATAAAGAATATGCACGTACTTGTGGCAAGGCGTTTACCCTTAAGCACCACCCGCCAGCTGACACCTACACTTAAACTTACACAATTATAAAAAATTAAATTATCATAGACAACAATTATAATAAAATAAAAATGCAGATTTCGGAACGCAACCGGTTGGACTGACATCAGAATGACAAGTGTCAAATTAATCTATTGTCAAACATTCATTTACAAAATATAAATAAAAATGTGGGTGTTGCAATTAAATAAGTTATAAATAAATATACGTGATAAATGAAGGAATAAAAACAAAGAAAACAAGGTAGTCACCAAGTCATAAGAAGGTACCAACCGTATGCACTCGAAACTCGTTACTTTGCGAAGAAAAAAAAAAGATAAACAACACATTAACACGGCACAGTTCACACAAACGAGTTATT
The DNA here is from genome assembly GCA_945859575.2 of Herminia tarsipennalis. Classification (NCBI taxonomy): domain Eukaryota; kingdom Metazoa; phylum Arthropoda; class Insecta; order Lepidoptera; family Erebidae; genus Herminia; species Herminia tarsipennalis. Next base: position 15,938,989 of record OX243835.2, read on the forward strand.
TACGAGATGAAGTCTGCTTCAACCCTGCATCACCGGCGCCAGCCCGCGTTGCAGGCTTCGCTGCAGTCAGAGGATGCTTCTCCATCAGAAGATTCAGCTCATCCATCGATGACAACTTGTGACGGCTGTTGTCAGGCGCTTTGATGGTGATAGTGGCGTCCAGTGTCCAAACGGCCCTCATCCCAAAGTGTTGACGAGCCCGACTGAAGACAGCCTGTCGGGCTTTAGTTAGAAATTCGCGAACCGAAATTGACGAGCCCTTCAACGCAGACTTAGCTCTCCAAACAGCGGATCTCAGAGCTGTACTGGCAAATCGCACGAGTATAGGCCGTGGCCGATCTCGACTCTGTGCACCAATACGATGACAAATCTTTAGATCACACTGTGTAAAATCTTTCACACTCATTTTGTGCTGAATAAGGTCTAGGATAGTAGCGGCGCAATCTTCTTTTTCTGGCTCAGCAACTCCAATGAACAGCAGTGCTTTGCGTCGCGATCTGGTCTCCATGTCATCAACAATTCTGAGACATTCATTTACTTGAGTGCGTAGCAAAGCAAGCATGTCAAACATTAGTTCTCGAAAAGTGCGGAACTCCTCAGCAACTTTAGCAACGGTATCCCGGGAAGATGCTCCACTGTTCAGCTGCGCTTCAAGTTCCGTCATCCGCCGATTGAAGGTCTCTTCAAGTGTTTTTTGTGTTGTCCTGATTTCATTCAGTTGTGACATGTTGTGATAAGTGGTGTGCTGGTAGGTGGTATAGGGCGTGTCTAGTGAAACTGCATAAAAGGCTCTGCCAACGTAAGTACTGGGTTATTGAGTTAAACTAAGTATGGAAATTATGCAAAAGCAAGAAAAAATGTAATAGTTTAATTTAAATTAAATATTTAAATAGCACTAATGTGTCTACTCTTTCTACACCTACCCACCTCTTTCTACCTACCCACCTCTTTCCTCGTATATAACTTATGTCACGCAAGTCGCCCTAAAAATACTAACAAAATTTTTATTAAACTACTTAGACGAGTTCATAAAAGTTTAGTGACAAATAGCTGTAATAACTATGATATTTTATTTTATTGTTAATATTTTTTGTTAAATTCTTAATGTTATTGTGTTTATTTTTTTTTATACGACTAAACTAACATTTATAATTTATTTCATCACTCTAATTCCAATTGTAAAACTTGACATTAAAATACATGAATAAGATTTCATAATGTAGTAAAATTCATAATATGTATCTCTAGTTGAATAATATAAGAATACGGAGAACTATGACTATTATAAGAAATATCTATGTATTACTAACACCCATATTTGCAAAGAATAAATGATTTATGATTAAAATTTAGAACAGTTATAGTAAATACTAAAGAAAGTTTGAAAAACAATATCTTTAAGTAATAATCACCAAAAACATGAGTTAGTAATACTCATTAAGACAATGTAATGCGTAATCGCACTACTAATTCTCTAGGTGTAGTTAGCGCCCCCGTCCCTAACTAAATGGTGATAGAAAGCGTTATATTATTGAACTTGGCGACAAGTGGTTGCCAAGTTCAATCCGGCCGAGTTACATTGAGACAACTGTAATTTGTTACGTCAGCGTCGCCACTGTTGGAAAGCGAGGGGGAAACAACGTTTGTTAGGTTTATTAAGGGGCTTGACCTTACTAAAGGTGCGTTTTATCAAAGAAAACCACACATAAATGGAAATAATTCAATATTTTGAAGGGGGAGAGGAAATTCAGCCCTTAGCTCATCCCCGTGGAGTTGCCAGTGGACAATGACATATCCTAGGACTAAATGTCATCCGCCAATTCGCACTGCACCAGCGTTATGGATTACGGGGAAACCTCTTTCGGGACCCAGCAGTGGAAACGTCATGAAGCCGATTAAAATGATGATTTTTCAAACAACTGTGGTACAAACTTAAGTATTTACTGATATATGAAAAAAAAAATATTTTTATTGAATAGTCCCTGTGTTGATTTCTATACATAAAGGGGTGGTCAAATTTCAGCAACGGATAGTGTATGTTGTCAGTATTGCACCTACCACGGTGCCATAGCGGGTTGCATTATTATTACATTGTTATAGCATATTTTTTTCCAAAATTCTGTAGGGAAAGGCGTATGGCATAAGAATTATACCTACAACCTAATTATACTACAACCTAACCTGGTACAAATTTCGATTGGATTATTATGACATACTTAGAACTTTTTAAGTCATACTTTTTGAAATTAATAACTTTTTTACTCATAATCGAATGAAAAAATTATAAATATTTTTTAGGGTACTCCAATTTTGATAAAATTAGGTCTGTGAACTCAGTATCATGGGCACATACCAAGCCCTGAATATGACCACACCTTACTGTTAACCCTGTATAAGGATCCTTAATCTGTGTGTCAAATAATATCGCCTACTTACATACCTGCTTAATACCTACAGAAATATTTACTATACAAAACTTCACTATGAAGTTGTAGCTCCGCACTATTATGTAAACCATTTCATTCATACTCCATCTTATGCTAAAGCATTGGAACGGAAAACATTACTCACGGATTTAATGCTCCAGTCAACAAAAATGAAGCGGTTTTATCAAAGACCGCCTCTTCGATGTTGCCTGCGTTGAGCAAATTCATTAATCATAGTAGGTGATTTACTTACCTTTGTTGTTCTTCTTCTAAAGTATCTTTAAACTATTTATTAAAATGATTAACAATACTATACATGTATTTCAGCACATGTATAGTATGGTTAATCATCTCGAAACACCTTCGGAATAAAGTGGTTCCAAGTAGTCTAGAGAGTGTTTTTATGAGAACCTTCTGAACCCTCACAAGACCTAAGGTACTACGACAGTGAACCTATACGAGTTAAGGTACTGTGGATAGCAAGGCCCGCCAACTTAATTGTACCTAATGAGATTTCCAGCAATGTGGTTCGCACATTTCTTACAATCTTGTTAACCCCTTCAGCTAACCCGAATAGATTGTGGTAGGAGTGGGTTCACGTCGATAGTATAATGATTGGCACTCGAACCGGGGACCTCTCGATTTCGACCTTAACCACTAGATTATTGCTACTGTTTGCTTGTGAGAGTACGATTATAGTTCTGAGTATAATACTTGAAACTCCATACTCCTATTTTCGCTCGCTTTCTACGGCAAAATTCCAACATTCATACTGGTGTATTTTAATGAAGCACGATCTTTTTCTTTTTACTCTAAAGTAATGCGGCCCATTCCATGCATAGAGAACTAACGCGGTACGTAATCCTAACAATTTAAAACAACATAATACTACTGCAATTCCATTGTACCACGGTTCGGAGTACCTACCTACACTATCCAATTAGCATAGTATTTTTATGACAATAGCCTATTTTTTGTTTGCATTTAAAGATATTTTACAATGTCGATATGATAACTACAAATTAGAAAACGCGGAGCATTAGTTACACTATATTGTACCTAGATTTTGAACTATGCATCTGAGGCCAAAATAAAAGGCTCAGAACTTGCTGCGATTTCGAAGATTTATTGCGACATTTAGACAATTTATCGTGCAGGTATGTACGATTAATGCATCAAACAATTTTATTTTAAAGACAAAATAATATTTTGAATCGTAGGTACAATTATAATCTTTAGTTCAAAGTTAAAAGAAAATCTGTCAGGTGAAAATCAGTATGTTTTTTCACTGAAAATCAGTCCCGTCCATTTAATGGAATTCTTTTGTTTTACTGTTCAATTCATGCATAAATTTGTTGGTCACGAAATTCTTTTTATAGTCGTACTCATTGCAAACTAGTGACGCACGAAGGGAAGTAATCAGTGCGTCATTCCTTTATAAAGAACTGTTTAACGCAGTTAATTGCCGCTGACAGTTTATCTAGTCTCACTATACATAGACTAATTTGGTAGTGACTGTACTTTGCTTCAGGTGTAGGCGTCAAAATCTATTTAAAACTATTTTTAACACGGATGACAGAGTCAAAACACAATCACAATGCTTTTCAGAACAATGGCACTTCAGTGAATTTAACCATAACAAATCCATTGAATTCTTTCTAAAGTTGTTTCAATTTTAGTAGCTGTACTTTTGGAGATATTGCGAAATAATACGATTTATAAATTATAATAATATATGTACCTACATCTACAAAAGCAAAATCGGACTAGCAAACTTTTTAAACACTCCGTTCGTTCGTTTAAAATATCATAATATTTTATGGACAAGTTAGCCTTCACTTACGACTTCACCCGGACTTATGGGTAGATATTGATTATAGCGATAAAAATATTCTATGTTAATGCAAGTTAAAAGAATACCTGCATGCCAATTTTTTGTTTTTGAAAACCCATTGTTGCGAAATTGAGTAACATCACATGGAAACATTCACATTACAAAATTTCACACATAGGATATTAGTGGAAAATACTTACTTATTGCTCATCCAATAATATATTAATGGATTAAACATAGAGTTCGCCATCGCAAGCCAGTAGAAGAAGAGGTATATGTGCTGAGCAAATGACGCCGACGCTAACGATTGATAGTGGTATGTCAACACAAAGTAGGCGTGGTACGGCAGCCAGCAAAGGGCGAACACCATCACCACAAGGACGAACATTCTCACTACCTGTGAAAGAAAATATAACATTAGCTAAAATAAACAGTCAACTACTTATGTCTAAACAGAACAATTATTTTAACTCATTAAAGCTCCAAAATTAATGGAACAAACATGGTGATTATTTTCTAAAATTTTGCGCTGACTATTTTATTCTAAACTGAATTTTGGTGACAATGCGCTTTTTGAGCTGAGTTGGTTATAACTTATAAAAATGTTAAACGACTTATGTAGCTAACTGTGGGTCCGTTCGCCAAATAACTTAAGCCATCATATCAACCAACTGTTTTATGGAGAAAACTATACATGCCAGATGTGTCGAATACAGATAAATCCTAAGCCTATCACAGTCTGAATATCGTTTCTTGAATCAATTGAACAGGTATGAATTCAGTTCTCGAAGATGAGAGAAAATTTCATACAATATTTTGACACCATAATTCTCTATAGACGAATGTTCCTCCCTAAAGTATCGTATCTGTGAATATACCTACATATTTCATTTCCATATACTTTTACTACACCTAGTTTTTATTGGAAAAACCGAATGACATAGCACATTCATATTATATCGCATTTTTTTTTACTAAAACCGGTACATTATCGTGGATGTGAGCAAGTTCTTCCAAGTAAAGACCCCATACTAAAAACAGAAATAAAAACTATCTGTAAACAGGTTTATGAGCGAAAGAAAAATAATTTCTAATCCTCTAGAAAACTTAATTATAGATAGCTTACTTTTGCGTGAGTTATTAGTTGTTGTAATGCTCTGAAATGTAGATTAAACTAAGCAACAAAACAGATAACGTTCATTTGTAATAATGAACATAAAGAAATTGGTAAACGATAGAGATCTTAAATCAAAATTTACAAATCTACGGTTTAGACGTCAAAGTTCGTTGGATTTGGATGATTTTACATTTTTATTATACAACCGAAACAAGCCATATTGACCGAAAGCAAATAATAATAGATCATTAATCATAGTGAATAAACGTAATTGAAGTTTTAATATCTTTCTATAGTTACTTTAAAATAAAATTTTAAGCGGAGTCTTGAGCATGTCTATAGAAATATTTTTAGAAAATCGATATGTAAGACAACGAAGCGGCCGCCAACTCTCTCGAGTACGAACAATAGGTAAACTTCCATCGGAACTTAGTGTTTCGTACTTTCATGCCGCATTCATAAAGTTTCACAAGTATATACAACGTACATGTTTAACCGAGTAGTTTGTTTTGAATTTCATGTTGCTCTTCTCGATGTCATATACAATTACAATTTAAAAGTAAAATAAAGTTGGTTATTTAACCCATTACTTATTATTATAGGTGTTCTGTATCTGTATAATTTGTCCTCTAAGCACTTCCAAATTTACTCATGTAGTTGAAATTAAACTAACATGCTAGGAATTCGTGAATTGTGAGTAGCTAAATAAGTCAAACTAATTACGGTGATGACCATGACCAATGTGATGTGGGTGTTTCTGTGTATCAGTAGCATTTTCTGGAAAACATGGGTTTATGGCTTTTATTATAATGGCAGTACCAAAGCTATTCATACCATTGTGACATATCACAACTGCAATATTTTGCTATGTGAATCAAATATATATATTGTATTTTTGTAGTACACGGACAAGCAATGGAAGTTAAAACGGATAAGCTTTTTCATTTCATTTCCCTCCCCAATTTTCCCGTCACTGCCAGTGCCGTTAAAAAATATAAAAAAAACGAAATGGAATTATACTCCCAACAGAGTCCTTGTTAATTACTATATAACAACGACCAATAAAAACGAAAAATAAAGGTCGTCGAGTTGCAAGGCAGGCAATTCATGCTAAAAATGTACCTACTCAAAAACTGACAAAAAGCTGTGAAATATTCCTCACATTTCCCTATCCAATTTTCTCGTCACTTCTGTCAAAAACGTTAAAAAGCGAATTGGAATTCCATTCCCTATATTGCACATTACAAAGGCACGTGTGGCAAAAAGAAAATCATGTTATTATCCATTGCGTAATGAAATTGAGTTTTATCGTTACGAGGACGTGATAACTTCAATATACACGAAACAAAAACAATTTATTATAAGCTTATTAGAAGTAGGTAAAATGATATTAGTATAGTGACTTTGCCATTACCCTCATTCAACAAAAGCTCTAGAGCTCTTCAATACTTCTTTCAATATGTTTCTTGTAACCTTGATTGTTTTAGATTTATTTAATGATTAACTGTTGGTCTTCTACACCTTATCGTTTATATTTCTGGTAAAACCATAGTAGGAAAAATTGTCTTTTCAATGTCGTAATTGTGGAAGTGTAAAGGTAGGTCCAGCTACGAAAAAACCTATACATGAATTAATTTAATTGAAGTCAGAAACTAACAAGGAGAAAAAGCCTTGTTTTAATTAATTTATTTATATTATTATGACTCTTGAATAAATACTAATTTTAAAATTAATATATATCTACTTAATATTAAAAATCATAAATAATAAAATAAAAAAATAAAATTATAATCTTTACATTACCCAAAGGTTGCAGGTAGCACCTCTGCACATTTTTTGTACATAAAGATTTTATATAAATAAATAAAAACATCATCATATCAACCCAAATGATGTCCTACTGCTGGGCACGGATCTCCCTAGCAAAATTTACTTATCCTAGAGGTAATCGCCATAATCGCCACGCATGGCGAGCGGATTGGCGATCGCAATATGACTTTACAGTAAGCAGACGACGCTCTGCCTCCTCCGGAATGAAATCCCTCAGGTACACCCATAGCAAGAGATGGAGTAGCACTCTTCTTAAGCATGGACCAGACGGTCTAAACTATAATACGCCTAAATTAATTCCATGTAGTAGGGTCCATAAACTAAATATTTAACATAATAAAACATTGATAAAATCTTAAGAGAACCAAGCTTTTTAGGACCAAATTTTCTTATAAGAAGGGTATATGACTTGGCTCCTTATAATAAAATTAATGTTCAATTTCAAGAGTGATCTTTATAGAGATAGTTTATAGCTTACTTTCTATAGAAAAGAGCATCCTTTATTTAAAATTGTTCCGGGTACCGGCTAGACAAAGTTTTGAGTTATGAGTCTGGCTGCGAGTTTCAGAATATTTTTATTAGGTACATGAAATATTTGTGTAGGCAGTGTTGACTTAGCGTGGTTATGAAAAGTGGTATATACCATACCTAGCCAACTACATTTTTTTTCATTTTTTAAACATTTCTCCTACCTTTGGAATAAAAAAATTAATTTTAAAATACTGAATAGTTTCATCTCGGTACACCCAAGTTACATTATACAGAATAATTTATATTGAGTCCATGAAAATAAAAGTTGTACAAAAATCTGTTGACATGGGTTTAACGCATGACAAAGCCCATTTTTCTGCCACTTACAGGCAGTACAGCCAGGTCAGCCAGCATTTTATTTATTTTGTTTGTACGAGCATTCAACTATGGATATCAAAGGAAAATATGGGCACTGAGTGCTGAAGGTTATTTAAATAAACTTATAACCTTTTAAAGTTAGCCCCTTAGTTTTCTTTTACAAGCAATGACATTTGATTAGATTTCCACTTGTCTTGAATAATAAACAAAACCGTTAAATACATTTCTAAAATAGGTAATTCCAATACCAAAATATCATAAAATGATATTATTTTGTTATAATACGAATATACCTCAATTAAAAACCAATTAAATAAGTAGCTGAACTCTGATATTACAAGAAACGATGTGATGGATTGAAGAAGATAAATTATTACTTTCAATGTAGCAACAGCTGCCTTAGGACCATAATCACGCTAATACTTTTATTTCTCTTTGTAAGTATTTTAATTTTAGATTCTGAGAGACTTCATTATTTTGCTTTTATTTGATTTCAAATAGATGGGTAAAGTATGATTTTATATTTTTGGAATAAAAATGTAGGATCATTTTCACTAGTCGCATCACAAATAGTTCCATGGCACTATTTTAAACGAATTCTTTCAAATCATTCTCACTAGTTCTATCGCATTAGTTCCATGGCACTAGTGTAAACGAATTCTTTCAAATCATTCTCACGAGTTCTTTGGCACTAGTGTAAACGAATTCTTTCAAATCATTCTCACTAATTCCAATTGCAATAGTTCCATGGAATGGAACTAGTGAGAATGATCCGAAATAATTAATTCACACTAGTTCCATTGATGGAACTGTACGAATAATCCAAAATGTATAACTAAATTATTTGGTTCAAATAAGTCACAGTGAGGATAGCCATTAGTTGAATAGAATATATACGTCCAGAAAGAAGGTCGTCGGCTCACAGCTCAATAAAAAATTTGCACAATCATAGACAGGCACGTAAGGAGCTTTCAAGGTGCATTGTCTCGGTTGACGATTCGACTGAGTTCGACTGAGATCTGTGCACATGCGCGTCTATGTATACGTGAACCTGTTTTCGCTCGTCGTAGGAAACCGGCCATCTATATATATATCTAATTTGTGCCATAAGGCCCACGTTGGTCGTCAATCACAATTAAAACCCCCATAAGCAATGTTCGGAACAACTACGTGAAAAAAAGGAAGAAAAAAACACAAGAAGCAGTGTGATACTATTTAAACAAATAGAAATTAAGCACAAACAAATATTTAACAAATCCAGCGAGTCAACTTTTAATAAAAAAATATTCAGACTTTTTGTTCATGCTAATGATGAGGGACTCTTCACAGGAATTATTCAAACAATTAAAGTGTATCTACTTAAATATTTACTGCCTTCAAGATTTATTCGATTGTACGATGGTGACGAATGGCACCGCTTATGTTACTGTCATTCATTTGATAGATGCTCATAACAAACTGTTGTGACAGTTTGGCACCAATATTAGTAAGTATCCTCAGAATATACTGTACTTGTTCATAAAGTGTTATTAGGTAATAAGTTTGCGATTTAATATTTAGCTTTCATTATTGCACATATTTTATCATAGATATTAACGTCAAGCCCAAGAGTTTCAACATTGTCTGTAATTATACAAACAATACTCATCAAAAGCGTCTAATATTGAGTTATTAAGTACCTTTCATTTGTCGTATATCCTTTGTTTATCCAATGTTAATTAACGTAAATCCTTAACTTAAAATGTTATACGTTGTGTACCTAAACACCATTATCGTGAACATTTTAGAATATGGGCCTTTTGAATATGAACCCTTTCGGGATGAACCTTCATTTCCTCTTTGGAAAAGGTATGGGTAGAATAAAGACTTTGAGATGTCTTTGTACTTGTTTTTAAATTAAACCTGTTTTAAAAATAATTATAACAATGTGACTGTTACTTACTACTCTATAAGTTTAGTATTTGCTTTTTCATGAAATTAAACCTGTATTATAATTAATTCGGTAGCTTCTAAATATTGCGTAAGTACCTAATTTATACATATTTGTGGAATTGTCTCTATTTTTAGAATTACCCCATTAAAAGCCCCTTTCAACGGCAAAAGTGACCAGAAAACATTTGCTTAATTGAATCCTTTTCCATGCACTCGCCTATTTGTATGTAAAACTGGCGTGAACAATTTTGATATAATTTCATGTCACTTTGCAGCATTAAATGAAGCCTTTTCACACGTCAAATATTAAACTGACTGACGCTTTGTACTCTGAAATAGTGTGTTATATAACATCCGTTCACTTTAGTTATTATTCTGAAGTCTATCATACGGTGATAAACATGATAAAAACTAGGTCACACAGTCAGTTGTAGGATTGGTTCGATAAACTTTAATACGCCTTCTCGTAGCGTGAAATGGCTGCCCATGGCAAAAATCTATTATCTTTTCACTCTCACGCCGCTTCACACACTACGAGTGCGTCGCAGTAGACAAACAACTAAAACTCCTTGATTAGGTCCAGGTTGTAGATTTAGTCCGCCATTACTTATCATGAAAATATTTGTCATGGATAAATAAACAAAACCATATTTTCAAATACAAAGTTGGAGAATAATTTAAACGTTCTAGTTTTATTATTTTCCAAGTACATACAACGTAGTTCATTAGAGTCCCGAGGTTCTAAAATATCTCGTTATTATGTTTACCGTCATTGCTCCATAATTGAAATTCTGATGAGTAAACAAACTGTAAAAGATCAGGATCTGTTCAAGATTGCAAAATTGTTGAGTTCTATCATATTCTTTGTTCGCCCACAGATGCTTATTTATTTTAATTGTTTTCGGGTCCAATTTGTTTTGTCCTCATTTCTTTGCATTGGTATCCTTACAATTTTGACTGGGAGACCGTTGTTGATAGGTAAGCTTTTAATTAAATCTGTCTCATGCAATTAGTTCCACATTCGTCAACGCTAGGTATTTCGGTTCGTATGTTAATTTTAACAAATATTTTGATTATATTTCTTTTGCAAAAATAATATACTTATTAATTAATTGACAGTAATTTTGGCTGGCCAGTATTTAGGCACATATAGTTTTTAAATTATAAGTGAATGCTCCTATTATGTTGTACCCATTGAGGGTGATATATTCATTCTCATGTATTCTTTTTTTAATATTTTTTATCTCCTGGTTTGCATTATTCCTCTAATATGGTGTTTAATATAATGGTGCCAGCACCTTACCTACCTAAACAGATTATTGCCTCGTTCTTTTCTCCGGCTTTACCTATTATTTGCCATTAGACATTACATCTACTTACAAAATAATTTTACCGCTAATAATCTTAAATTTGCAAATAAAGTAGGTACGTAAGTGAACAAAACTAAAATATTTGTTTATTTAGAAGCTGCCAATCGAGTGCAAGTTTTTTTTTAAGTTTTGGAGTCGTTCTCATCGCACCAACTAAACAAAATTCCGCGAACATTAACAAAATGAGAACGGCAATGTAACAAACTATAAGTTTTACAAAAGGAAAAAGGATAGCTTTTAATTAGTAAAATTTTCAATATCTTAAAATGCACACAGTTGCAATTACATTGTCTATCGACCAAACCTTTCCAGTCTATACAAATAATTCGTTGAGTTTCATTTTAAATTAGTTAATTTGTCAAATTTTAAAGAGGTTTAAAGAAAAACGGTTCTGGTTTTATAAATGTACAGTTGGAAGATAACGTCCATGGGTATCAGAAAGGCAGGGTGGATGATATTTAAAAAAAAATGCAAGAATAAATGGGCAGTTGTGACATAGCTTAAAATATTTAATGGGAAGGAAATGATAAAAGAGCCATGGAAAGTAGAAGATAAATTCACTCAGTCCGAATAAATTATCATTCCTTTTTTATCATGAGATGAATTTTATTAATGGTTTCAACTTTGGAATGTAACGTTATAACAGCAACATAATGCCAACATTATAACATACAAATGATTACGAGTTGTTAAATTAAATGAGAAGTTGGTAGACGTCAATTCTAACAAAATCTTTTGTAACCTGTATTCATTACCTACTTCGGCAGTGACAAAATGAAATTGGATAACAAATTTTCTAGAAAAGGATAATATATTCGCTGGTTCAGGCATAATTTATTTAAATACTGTTTAAGATTCCGTACCCCAAGGGTATATTATTACAGAATACTCCTACGCCCATATTCTCTCGTTTGTTTATATGTAGTAGTCTGATTCTTCAAAAGTACTTTAGGCTTCATTTCCAAGAAATAATATTGTTATTTTTTTTTAGTTTCTACAGTTTGTGAACTGTGGTAGGTAGAAATTATATATATATATATTTATCTGTCACAAAAAATATATCTGTATGTCATGTATGTGACCGATGAGAAAACGGGAGGCAACGAAATAGACAATGTTTCCAGTAGCTTAATATTCACATTTTTCTAGTTTATCAAACCAAAATAATAAAATATAATTTAATATTATGACAGTGCAGGTTTACACTGTAATCATATTATATTTTTGAAAAATCTGTAGGTTCAAAAAAATATAACATAACTTCCCCTTTTTTCATATACCTAACTACACAGGAAGAAACGTCAACCTCTGTCTATTTTTTAGTCAACAATATTATGTATGGACTAATACTATGTCCTGAATGTATATGATAATACTACTCATATCGACACGAGTAGGTACAAGGATTTTAATAAAACAATGTTCTCATTTAATTTCGAGTATTACAAGCTTAAGAACAATAGACTCATTGTCTGTTTACTTATGAAATGGAGTGGATATGAATAGCAAAAGGTTAACGTTACATTGTTAACAGACATTTACTCGTTTCCCTCTTTAAATTTATAGTTTAGATTCAAATTTATATTTGATATTATTTCATTTAGTCATTCTAGTAATGAAGTAACATTTTAGAATATCAAAATTTACCTACAGGATAAATTTAATATGCGTTTTCATTTATTGCCAACTTCATTAACTTGAATAAATAATATACCTACACGTGTACCTATTGTTTTTAAACTTTTGCGATTTTTATACATATTAGATATATATCGGGACTTAATAGGTAGTTGAAAAGCTTCGCACCTCACGGAGACATATTGTTAAGCTGCCATCAGTATACCCGTGACATGATCGGTGCAATTTAATCGAAACCTCGCGTCGGGTAAATAAAAGGTACCTTTAAATAATTCATGCGATTTAGTCCCGATATATAGCTAATATACAGGCTTATAATGCTGCACAGCTTAAGTGGAGCCTCTAGACGTGATGGTCTTGGCATGAATTTGGAAAAAAAAAACAAAATTATGTTTACCTAATGAACACGTCATGCTCGTCATTTTAATCCTACCAAAAACATTTTCATGTAAATTGACGCCAATTTTACACTCTAAAAAATTTATCAGATCTTGTGGAAAGCCAAACTCCTAACTCTACACGCCCCAACCGTTCTGCATGAATCCTAGTCTTAAGCTCTCTACAAACCGTAGTCAAAATCTGTGGCTTGGCCGTCTCGTAAAAGTGACGTGGATTACTTGTCAGACATTTAATTGTCAGACATTCGATATTGTAATAAACAACCTATCTGAAAGCTGTCGCAATACTTCAGCCTATCAGCATGTGGAATTGCCATTCGCAAGATATTAAAATTAAAAAAAAAATAACGTGACTGTTTAGGAGCCAATCAATAACGTGACGGTTTCTACGTGACTGTTTACCAACCAATCAATAACATCACCGTTGTTACGTGACACTTTTTCGTGCATGCACCCCGTCATCGATTTATAACACGCAATCACATCAAAAAAACATGTAAAAATAAAGCATTGTAAAATCAAATTAGTTGCTCAGACTTTTTTGACGTGTGTAACATTTGTATTTAAAACAGCAATTGTTATGTTTACGAACCGTCTCAGATACGAGTCTAACGGTTTTAAACAAATTATGTTTACAGACAGTTTTGAATTCTAAGTTTCTCTATATTTAAAAAAATAACACTAGGCAAAGCTAGGTCACCTAGCCAGTGCATATAAATTAATTAAAGAATTAATTTAATTTAGGGTAGCTGATAAAAGAAAATGTGAATCCTTGTGTAAAACTAAGTTTTTTTATTTTTCTAAGTTAACAATCTGTCAGGCGTCACGAGATAGGTACACCATTAAACGAGCGACACTTTGTATTATATTCCCAAACTTTGAACTCGATCGATCGATCTTTGAACTATTTTGTAGCTGGTTTTTAAAATATCTCTGAGAGCTAGAAAAATATTTTAAATTAAAAATACTTAAGGGAAAAAAATAAAAAGTATCTTTTAAGTTTCAAATTCCACCATTCAGTAAAAATGTGGCCATACGTAGAAAAAGAACTGAGGATTTGGTCCTGTTTTTTTCTGTCTGAAAACGAGAGCAATACAAAAACATCCGGCAGGTTAGGCTGAGTAATAGACTGAAAACATACTAAACGAGTTTTGGACAGCATGGGCGGCGCGATGACGAGGACAGGTGTTCGTGTAGCATCAAATATGCGACCCACGTGAGAATTACGTGTCCAGAATGCTAAAATTTGATCAAGAGAAGAATAAAATTGAATGGATACAACATTTTCAAGCGATCAAACTAGGCCGCACATTTTTTTCAATAACGTTCGCAAAGATGAGCCAATATACACCAAGCCTCATATTTAACAGAAATTTTAGAGGCCAACATTTAACACGTGTATACATCGTATCATGTTGCTCCACAAGGAAAACTTGAAGAATAACAAGTTACTTAAAAACAACAGACAGAATAAGCCTTCAAACATATTTTCTCTCCCAATTAAGATTTCCTCGAACTCGTTGCTGGAAAATGAATCAATGTAAAACAAACACATAAATTTTTAATCTGGCTAATTAAAATAATAAAAATCACGGTTTACTTTAAGGTTTCTTTTAAATATTTCAAGAACTATTTAAAACACGTGTCGGAAGAAACTAATAGAACTAAAGAAAGAAATAAGTTTTGTACTACAATTACAAAATTTTCTTCTTACTAAGTTTTGTAAGAAATGTACAAAAGTAGGCTTTAATTAAAGCTAACTGCTTCGATTAGGGCCAATTTAGTTCATTTTGCTTTTAAAATTTTAATTTCTAAAATGCTGTCGTTGTCGTCATTCCCAGCAGGGAAAATACAAAATTACTAACATAGTTCTTAAAAGACTTTTACTTAGTAGAATATTTATTTCTATTTAATGGGCTTCTATGTGATAGTATG
Source organism: Herminia tarsipennalis (assembly GCA_945859575.2). Lineage (NCBI taxonomy): Eukaryota > Metazoa > Arthropoda > Insecta > Lepidoptera > Erebidae > Herminia > Herminia tarsipennalis. The sequence goes on from OX243835.2 coordinate 15,954,318, forward strand.
TACTATATTTATTTGTTACTTTAATTACCTACCTACTTACTGCTATAATATTATAGTTTACAGTCAACCACATGTCTTGGTTATTAAAGATATCAACGCTCATTACAACAGGATCATTGATCTGACTCCCCACCAACTCAATAACTTCAAAATTAATTTAAAATACAAGTATATACAAAGCTTTAGAAAAAAATATCAATACTTAGACTTTCTATCACTGACAGAAAGAAATACTCGGAGAATATAGTAATACTAGCTGTCGCGCGCAACTTCGTATGCGTACATTTTCAGTTTTTTCATTACTGCTCCGCTCCTATTGGTCGTAGCGTGATGTTATATAGCCTATAGCCTTTCTCGATAAATGGGCTACCCAATCGAAAAAGATTTTTGCAATTCGGACCAGTAAGTTCCCGAGATTGCCGCGTTCATACAAAGAAACAAACAAACTCTTCAGCTGTATAATATTATTATAGATTTATATTTACTAACCTTTCTCTTAGCTCTGACGACTTGCATCTGATGATGTGTGCACTCGCCAATCGCTCGACCTCTGAGGGCGGCACTCATTTTTGCATATGCCCACACCATCACCAACATGGGCACCACGTATGTTACCGCCAGGAATATCAGGTTGTAACTACAGAAAACAAAAAATGAATACAATTAGTTATTTGCCTTCCGTAGTAACAAAAACGTAGCTAAGAGTCTTAAAGTAAAACATCGAACAAAGATTTCTTAAACTTTCTCATAGTCCCCAGAAAGCGTGTTTTATGCCAACCGAAAAAAAATTACAGAACTTCTAGTTTGATGTAGATCAATGTTTGACAATATTAGGTATTTATGGTGGAACTCCTTCCAAACCGGTCGACGATTTTGATGTTGTTTTAATGTATATTTGGTACAGTCAACTGCAAAAGTAGATGATCAAAAACGGAATGTCAAAATTATTGAATTATATTTGTGGCAAATATAGTTAATGCTACAATGTCCCTAAAGTAAGTGATGGAATAAGTTACCGATAAATTATCTGATTGTACTGTCGCCAGAACTGGATGATCAAAAAAGTTCTAAACTAAGTGATAAAATTGAAAATCATAAGTTAATGAAATCGTGCCATTTGCATTCTTGGATTTTGTTTTTTTATTCTTTGGCGAATCGCAACTAACATTCAAAATTAAGCGATAGTTTTATAAATTATAACTTAATTTAAACCTATATTTTTGCATTCTTTGGCGAGTTGCTACTGCCATTCAATACTTTTTTTTAAAACTTCTTCTAACTTTTCAATACTGTTACGATTCGCCAAAGAAAGTCAAAATACAGGATTTCATAAAGTCATGGTTTTCAAGACTGTCATTTACTTTTGATTGTTAGTTACGATTCGGCTAAGAATGACGAAATACAGGATTTCATAAAGTTATAACTTTCAAGACTATCATTTACTTTTGAATGTCAATTACGATTCGCCAAAGAATGTCGAAATACAGGATTTCATACAGTTAGGATTTTCAAAACTCTTTATTTTATAAAAAGGATTTTTGAACATACTAATGACGATGACAATCCTATAGTACTAAAATCTAAGACTACTACTACAGTAAGTATCTATTTATTGACTATTGCTATTATACGATTTAAAGTTAAAGGAGTAAAGCATTCTAGCTGTGCTCGAGTTGGGTTCAGATAGAATGCTTTGGAAAACTCCAATGTCAAAACATATTTAATTTAAATAAATTCTGAAGTTGCGCTCTTTTGTCAGCATATCGAACGCACTCCATTAAAAGACGGTATACATCTTCTCGTTTGTTGCACATTTCACAGTTAGGAGAGTCAACTAATTTCATTAAATGTGCAAAACTTCTACTAAGAGTGTGGCGGGAACGCAGCCTACACGCCATGACAATTTGTTTTCTATTTAACTTAGTAGAGTAGAACCAGGGGACACGAAGAGGCTCACATTGGATACTTTTGTACCTTTGCATTTTGATCGTTTATCAAAATATTCCTTAAATCTCTTATAGCATATTGATTTATACTTGGGTAAAATTTCAGACCAGTTTGGTAGTAAATTCACCTCATCTCCCTCTAACACCGCCCTTTTTGCAAGTCTGCCAGCCTCTTCATTTTCCGCTAGTCCGATATGAGATGGAACCCATTGCAGTACAACAGTTATTCCCTTGTCGTAAACTTGGTTAATTTTATCCAAAATGCGATAGGCAACTGATATCAGCTTTAAGAAGAGCGCTTTGACTATCTGTGAAAATAACAATTTTACGGGTGTTTAAGTTAGAAACGTAGTTTGAAGTTGTGAAACTGCAATGACCTCAGCACTCATAATAGACAAAAAATTATGAATCGTTATTAGTTTATAATTATTTCTTGTAGGATCGTAAAACGCAGCACCAAGACCGTTTAACGTTTTAGAACCATCGGTATAAATAGCATAGTACTCGTTATACTTTTGGTGTAACTCTTGAACTACTTCTTGCCTTAAAACATAGTTCAAGTATTGCGACTTTGATCCGTTTACACTGTCTAATCTACTAAATATTACATTTTTCAAATTGATGTTAGACATCCAGGTATCTAATGTAAACATTTCAAGAGGGTACGCAGAAGAGATAACATCCTGTGTTACTTCATTATGACATATTGCAAAAAGTGGCTTCTTTTTGTTGACCCAAAAACGATTGCCAGTCAGATTATTAAGCTCTGTCAACAGTTGAAAATTGATGTTGTTGGAATATGAATTTGTTTTTAAACTAAATTTGTATGACAAGTAAAGTCTTCTAGTCATCAAAGGAGCAACACCGACTTCGCTCTCCATGGCATGGATGGGAGTCGATTTAATAAATCCACCAATAATTCGGAGAGCTTGGTTTTGTAATCTATCAAGCTTTAGTGTATGACAGTTAGCTGCATTGTCATATAGATAGCTACCATAATCTAACCGACTTCGTATTAGAGCAAAGTAAATTCTGCGGAGATGTAAGGGGTGAATACCCCAACTAGACCCTGCTAAAACCTTTAGTAGATTTAAGAATTTGTAAGATTTTTCATAAATTTCGTTAGTATGTTTCAACCATCTTAGGGATCTATCTAGCCAAATTCCTAGGTATTTGATGCAATCAACAGAGCTCAATAGTGAATCTTTGACAAATAATTGTGTTTGTTGACTTCTTCGTGCCCTACTGAACACACAGTATTTAGATTTAAATGTCGACAGTTTTAGGCCAAGCTGTTCCAATAATTCAACCATGATATTATGGGATTCCTGTAACATTAAGGCACTTTGTTCGAATCTATTGCACTTGACAAATAATAAAAAATCATCTGCATACTGACATATGAACACTTGGTTGATTTTTTGGCAGATCTCAATAGTAGCTATGTTAAAAAGCAAAGGTGAAATGGGATACCCTTGAGCTAGGCCTTTATTTGTCCACCTACTCAAAACACTATTTTCTTTTTCGTCACACTTAATATGGAGGTATCTCTCTTTTAAAAATCCCAAAAAAAATAGGTACGAGCACATTCTAGTTCCGACATGTAATTCGTTTAAAATGCTTACTAATTTGTTAACTAAGACGTTATTATAGGCTAAAAAAGTCTAAAAAAAGCAAGCGATAGTAGGAACTTTTTGTGAGAAACCAAGCTGGATAGTAGCAACAAGTCGTGCCAAACAATCTATACAGGATTGACCGCGTCTAAATCCCACCGTATTCGGCAATAAAATTGCATTGTGTTCGACAAACCATTCTAGACGCCTTGCAAGCATCAAGTGAAAAACTTTACATAAACAAGAGATTAACGCTATGGGTCGAAGCTTAGAATTTAGATTACTATTATGTTTAGGAATTGGGACAATCTGTATTTTTCTCCATTGAATCGGTACATATCCAGAATCAAATATAGCGTTGTATAGTTGAAGGAGAACCTGTTTACCAACATCTGGCAGATTAAAAATCATGGAGTAGTATATACCATCTTGTCCCGGTGAAGTGTCCTTCCGCTTAAAACAGTTTTCCATTTCATGTTGTGTAAAGCAAGCGTCGAGTTTAGGGTTGACAGAGGAAAATGTCATAGGAGGATCGGTTATATAGTCCGAGGCCAATGAAGATAGTAGTTCCTGTTTAGCGAGGTCAGAAGTGCACGATCTTGTTGGATTGAAACCCTTCATCCATCTCATTTTGCGCCACATATCTGATAGAGTGGTAGACTCATCGATGTTATCACAGAAGTTGTGAAAGCTTTGAAATTTAGCACGTCTTATCATACGCCTCTGAAATTTTAATATTTAAAAGAGACAGATTTTGTGGAGTGGGGTTTCGCCTAAATTGTTTTAGTGCGAGACGACGTTGGGCTACTACTCTTGACAGTTCTTGGTTCCAATATACTTTAGGGATAAATTTGCGGTTAGGATTAGTGCAAATTTTCCTATAAGGAATAGTTTGATCTGCAGCTTTATTAATCTTACTCATGAAAGAGTCATACATATCCTGAACGTTACCCGAATTTATGTCATTATTTTGTAAAAGTAAATTTTCAATCACATTTGAATATTTTGTCCAATTAGCTAATTTTAAATTTCTTTTAGTTGAATATTGTAAACAGTCTTGATATTTGATGCGCATCCTAATGATTAAATGGTCGCTGCCTAAACTTTCATAGGAAACATTCCATTCTGTATTAACAGCAATGTCAACAGAACAGAAGTAGATATCGGGTGACGTTTCTTGGAGCATACCGTTTACCTAGTTTTACTCTTGTGGCTCCTTCATTGTTGAGTGAGATGAAACCATTATCCAAAGAACTGTCTAATAGTTGGCTACCTCGTGACTCAGTTCTGTTCGACCAGTTACTGTGGTGTGCGTTAAAGTCTCCTGCTACTAGGGTATTTGTAGAGAAATGTGAGAATATGCTATGCCAGTCTATTTGAGAAGTGTGAACCGACAAGGGGCAGTTTATAGATATAATATTATGTAATAGTTTACAGTTTAGAACTTTAATACTTAGAATTTCAATGCCAGAGTTGCTAGCATTTACTAAGGACCTAATTGTTTTTAAAAAATTGTGACATATAATAGCCACACCCCCATAGTTGTCTGACCTATCTTGACGATAAATATTGTAACCGGCTAGATTTATATGAGAGTCTGGATCAAGCCAGGTCTCACTTAGTATTGCCACATGAATGTTTTCTCTATTAAGTAATCCTTCAAAGTTGGCTAGCTTTGGCTTAAGGCTTTGTGAATTCCATTAAAGTATGTTTAAATTGAAATCGTGACTTCTAGCCATTGTTACAGTTTTTAAATAATAAATTAAAAATTGTCTCACCCATACATATTTCACATAAAATTGCTGTTATTTCTTTAACAATGTACTGTATACCTAAACAAATTTTGTCTTCAAATGATCCCTCTGATAGCGCAATGTCTTTAATTTTACAAAATATATATTTAATTCTTGCATATATCCCTCTGCCAGATTTCTTCGATGCTCCTTCCGGTGCGCAGATTCTCGGCTGATCATTTGTTAGCATTTTTTCTTCTTCGCTCCAATCTTCTCTCATTTCTTGATTAGTAGTTTTAATCTTTGATTTTTTGTTTATCTTGGCAAGTTGCATGTTACTCTTGTTCGTATCAAAAATGGAAAATTAACCCAGACGAAGTTGTGTGGATCAGCTAGTAAAATAATAATAATATCTTGGAACATCTCACATATTATGGCCATTTGGATCCAAAGTAGGCAGAGCGGAGGATTATGACAACCAGATAAATATGTTTATACTTAAATATTTCTAAACACATGCATTTACACAAATTACACCCAGACACAGAATGATTAATCGTGCTCGTCACTCAAAAAATCCTGGGTAGAAAGCAAACTCACGATCTCTGGCATAGCAGTCTAGGTCACTAACCACTACACTCATTTGAATTTAGTCCATGCTTCGATCACGATCTTTTTCAGACATTCTTATCGTATACAATAATTGCATTTTTTTTTTTAAAGATAGAAAAATTTGAATCCAGACTCAGGAATCGAACCCGAGGCTTCCGTAGCCAAACCGGGGCCAGAAGCGAACCACCTATCTGGACTATGTTACTAGATTTTTCTATCTTTCAAAAATGCAATTATTGTATTTGTAAAGTCTTTGGCAAGAAATGCCTATAAAAATTACTTCAATTCTTATCGTAAGTGACCCATTTTACATCACCCGTAACCAACCATTTAGGAAATGGGTGGGAATTGAAACACGTTGCTTTAAGTTTCTCTCAGTGAGATCATGTGGTATCCAAATATGAAGTTTTTTCTTGTACTTAGACTATTCTAAATGATATAAAACTATTTTGCGATTAACATCCAGTTCTTCAGCAATATTGTAACTACTTATATGTCGATCTTGCTCCACTTTTTCAAAGACGGATTGCACTAATTTTATCCGTGACAGTGCGTCCAGAGCGAGCCTCCTCCTTCACACTAGAAGTTTCAGACTTGAAACGCTTGAAACACATTTGTGCTACTCGCATTGATGCTGTATTAGGAACCGCACAAACTTTATTCGCGGCGTTCATCGCGTTTTTACCTTTTTTGTTATAAAACTTTAAAATGTACCTACCTAATTTCTTTGTCACATACGTTCATTTTGCTTGCTTGAAAAACAATTGATAAATGGCGGAAACTAGTTTTTTTTAAATTTATTGCATCTTTAAAATGTCAAAATTTATTGGTATTAAAACCAGCCAGTTACATTCAGTACAACCAAAGAGGTTTGATTACTAAACAATATATTCAAAATACGAAAATACTTTTGCCCCTACCAATTATAATGTACATTGAGAGTGCTTGTGTATATAAGCTTATTTCACTACATTTACAATAAATGTTTTCTTTTTCTTTTTGAAGTAAATTTGTACAAATATCATGCATTATGTTTAAATTATAATTACACAAGCTGTAGGTATCCTTACACACAATATTTTTTGTCCCTGAGTTTGTATTTTTTCGCTAGATTGGTTGACGATTATTATTCGGATCTCTGGTATCGTAGCCTGAAATAATTATTTAGTCTTTATTCTTCTACAATAAACGGGCAATTACCGATCCCGTTTATTGTGGAAAAAGGTTTTCTCAATCTCTTTAGCTTTATACCTAACATTAGTACAGATTTAAGATATTGCTGCCGTAAAATGTGTACCAGATTTCATGTCACATATGTATTTCTAGGTACAACGATTTTCTTAATAGAATTATGGGACACTTTTCTATACCCTTCTCTTCTTGACATTATATGAATGTGAAGGTTTCTTCAAAACGTTTTCCTTGATCGTATCATTACTTATTGCTTGAAAATTGGATGGCAAAATACCAGATTTTTATAATAGGAATCTGTTTTAGCTGGGTTTTGTTCCACGCTTGTTAAATTTGATTTTATTTTATTTCAAGAGCTTTAAGCTTGCCTAATTTTACAGATCGGATCTAAATCTTCAATAAATAAGTAGGCAGTTAGGTACATGCCGATTACTAGCTTTCACAGAGGGTAAGACAGTATTGCAATACTTTAAGTATTGTAATATTTTCTGTCTATGCCTAAGTGTATTACAAATATTTGAAAAATAAAATTGACAAAATAAGTATACCTATATACGTAGGATTTTGAACTTTGTTAAAATTTTATAATATATGTTTACTAAGATACCGTTATCATAAAATAAAATGGGGTAAATTCATTCTGTTCGGTAATGTTTGGTACTCATATTCAAGTTAAAAGCAAAGTCTGTGTCGAGACACAGAGTCTGCATAGCTATTTATGTATTAAACCGAGGTTTATACTTTGATTACTCTATGGGTTTAAAACATAGATAGCTATAGCTAGCAGATAGCTATAGCTAGCAAACAGGGGACAAAACTTAGGTACCTATGTAATTATTTTATGCAGATTTGCATTAGTTATCTTGAAATTAAATAGGAAGGTACATTTCTGTGTACCTTCCTAAATATAATTAAAATTTATACTAATAGTGTAGATCTTTAACTAGCTTTATTCTTCGTTTTTTTTATTATTTGTATGCGTGTCTGACAGCACTGCTTGCCGTGAGCCGTTATCACACTAATATTATAAAGGTAAAAGTTTGTGAGTATGTGAGTGTGTATGTTTGTTACTTCTTTACGTCTAAACGACTGGAGCGATTTTTATAAAATTTGGTGTGGAGTTATCTGACACCCTGGATTAACACATAGGCTAATAAACCGCGGGAACAACGCGGGGCACAGCTAGTTAATTTATAAAGCTAGATTTCCTGTGCCTACTTCTCTTAAGAATTCGTACACATCATTTAATTTACCAGCAAAAAAGTCTTGCCTCTCCGGTATTTTGCCTTGTATTCCGTATACACTGCTAACCCCCCATCTATAACCCCCCATGTATATTAGATCCCCGGGCAATTTTAAGGTAGGTACCCTATTAGCTATGACAACCAAATAGTAAACTGAGAGCTTAGAACTTTGAAATTATCTCATTAATTAAACCGTACTAACAAAGGACTAAGATTCGGTTTTGTATTCAATAATTAAGTTAATCTAAAATTGATTAAAACTTATAGAAACCTTTATGAAAGCCTAAGTACGCTTACGATTCAATCCTTAACTGAAACTAAATTTGAAGTAAGCTATCGTCTTTTGACGGTTTCAGAAAAGATAAGATATTTCAGAAATGTTTAAAAGACTTACTTCTTAAGTTCTCCGCCCACTACACAGAACTATAATGGTCTCCTAACCGTTTTCAGTCACGGTGGCAAATCTGTTTAGTGACTAGCCGATTACAAGTTCTCAATTAATGCTTCCCTCGAAGTTGGTTCAGTTTTAATCAAAAAATATTATTACAACTAGCTGACCCGTGCAACTTCGTATGCGTCATTTTCCACTAATTTTGCAGCATTTTTTATTTATGCTCAGCTCCTATTGGTCGTAGCGTGATTCTATGAAACCTATAGCCTTCCTTGATAAATGAGCTATCCAATAGTAACATATTTTTTTCAATTTGAACCAGTAGTTCCAGAGATTATTGAACAAACTCTTCAGCTATGTAGGTAATATTAGTATAGATTTCGAAGGGATTCATGAATCGTGACTTATTGGTGGCCAAGTAATCTGAGAATTCAGCAAGGTTAAGCAAAGTTACCTATCAGGTTAATACGTGAGTGACCGTTGTTTGTAAAAGTATCCCACCAGTCTGTGTCTCGAGCCTACGATAATGATAAAAACCGTTCCAACTCATCAATTCAAAATATATTTTTTATCTAATCTGAACGCTTTCTTATACAAACGTAGGCATCGACCATCTCCAATTCCTAAAACAGAGTTTTTTTTTGTTATTGAACATCACCAAAGGAGGTCATGAAGTTATTCAAACGACCGCATAATATTATGAATATTTAACAACCAATAAATATGTCAATCCTTTTTCATTACTGACACTATTCTACATTTAAAAAATCTAAAATACGCGATTATCCAAATATTGTGGAAATATCTTGTCGATTCAAAACCAGTTCTCTAATTTGAGGGGAAAGTTTATCGTATCAACGAAAAAAATATTAAATGGTATGTAAATATTAAATAAATGTACAGGTATGAAACCCATGAACATTTTGTATGAGAATATTTTTTTGTTTTTTTTTATTTTTATTTTTTTGTCAATTTTCCAATATTTTTAATACTTATTATCCTATTCCAGACAAATCCAAAAATATAAAAATCATAACAATTGGTCCAGCCGTTCTTGAGTTATAAATGGTGTAACTAACACTACTTTGTTAAGTACCTACGTTGTGTTGGTGTGCTCAAAGCGTGTGAGATGATGATAGATGAACCACCATAATTAAGTAAAACAAAAATAGACTACTGTTTAACCATTTAAAGAACCCATATTTACGTAATCAAGTTGTTGGGCAGACAATTTGCTGAAAACTAAAACAATTAATGTATACCTAACTACGTGACGAACCTCTCAAATTGTGTAATTTTAGTATCGGTATTTCAATTGTTTATTGATCCGTCTACAATTAGCACCCGTGTCGCAGAATAAGTAATAGTACTACGTACAGAAGTTTCACTCCCTAACAAAAGTCAGGTTTAGGTGTAAAAATGTACCTAGACTCGCCAGAGCTACTCGCCTGCAAGCAAAATTGAAACTTATAACCGCGCACGAACCACGAGAATTTTCTTTGCGCCCCCAGTTTTATGACCGAGCTGCGAAGTCCGCACGGGGCTGTCACTTGACAAATTTTTGTACCTAGTTAATTTATTCGTTTAAGATAAATAAGTAGATTAAGCATTACAAACGTACATTTAGCATTGTAAACATAAAAAAATACAATTCTTGCAACACTCTTGATCATCACAGCTCATAAAACCCCACAAGTAAAATATTGACCACCTTGATGGTTGTGTTGTGAGTGACAGATTAGACAGGCACTGATTGCTCGCTTGCTGTGTAGTGCTAAAATATCTTGTTATTTGAAATACCATAGAATCTTGACCCTCTTTACGAAGATACTTACTAATAATCAGGTTTAGATGATGGGTAGCTACTGCCATCGGGCCACTTTATGAAACATATTTCTCTTTCGCCGTTTACGTACCTGTAACAATAAAACGTATAATATGATTAATTTTTTCATAAGTACTTTTTTCTGTATAAAGCTTACAATCGTCTCTATTTATTCCGTAGAAATAATACGTCATTATAAAGACATAATGTCAAAATTTGAGCCCAGTAAATCCAGCGGATGGGCATTTATGAATCACTCAGGATGTGAAATTATTTTAATACGTATCTGAGATTTAAATATATTATCTTGCTGCTACCAAATAAAGTTCGTTACTATATATATAACTCACTCGTAAAGCCTCATATCGATTACCTTATAGAAATCTGGGGTACAGCTAGCAAAACCAACTTAAATTCCCTGCAAAGAGCTCAGAATAAACTATTAAAAGTTCTTTTCCAATTTGATTATTATACCGCCTCTGAAAAAGTATATAAAAATACAAATTTACTTAATATAACCCAGACGTATACATATTGTACTTGTTTATTGATACGTAAAATATTAACTAAAAACATAAATACGCAAATAAATTTCACAAAAAAGAAAGACATTCAAATAATGCAACTTAGGAGCGCTAGCAATCTAGTTTTAAAACCAGCACGTACCAACTATGGAAAAAAGAGTCTTATGTACGAAGGCGCCCAATTATATAACAAGCTGCCAAAAGACATTAAAGAATCTCAATCTATACATACTTTTAAAAAAATATTAAAACACCACATACTAAACAAGAAATAAAGCAATAAAAAGAGTAAAATAAAAATTAAAAAACAAAAAACCGACACTTAAAAATAAACTGAAAATGTAGACAATGTCACTTCTAGTTGGACGTACTAAAATTTTACTTCTTTGTATTACGATGTCTGTGTCCGTCTACGTTCGAGTTTGTGAGGGTATTTTGAAAAACCATTTGTTAATCATTATTATTTAACTACCTACTGTTGTTACTATGTACGCTCTCAAGTAATATTCTTTGTAATATTTAATTATGTTCTCAAGTTAAGTGAATTGCATTGTAATTCTTATTGAGAATAAATATCTTAAACCTAAACCTATCTATACATAAAGGTACAAGCAAAGTATAACCCACAGATTTATGAAGCGATAGGAAAATAATATATATAAATATACATATACATATATATATATATATAAACGAATCCCTATTTCCCTTGATTACGAGATATCTAGAGAACGACTTTACCGGTTTCATTCATTCATATTTTTAGTTTTCTAACACTTTTTAGAAGGTTCGAAAAAAAAAAATAACAGGGTGGTACAAAGTTCGCCGGGACAGCTAAGTAAGTTTAAATATGCAAACTTACTAATATCACAATGCGGTAGTAAGCAAGTTTGTCTGTGATGTAGGTATTTAAGCCAGAGAAATTTGGCAATAATAAATAAATATGCAGGTGTAGCTACAGCCGAATTAGACGACGCAACTGGTTAGGAAATATAGATTTTCTTTTGTAATTCATAGCCTATTCCTCGTTATCTCAAAACCTTTTTATTTACAGAGACTATAAACAACGGTTCAGTAGTTTTTATTGCGAATTGTGTCACACATGCATGCATAGGCACAAATATAATTTTATGAGAGGAAATATATAAAAGAAAATGAAGTTGATGTTTTACCATCAGTAATCACGGTAAAACTATTAGGAATAGATATACATAGAGTCTGAATTCTATAAAGAATACCTAAGCCTATTTTTGCTAGCGTCCGCAGGTTATTTTTAAATTACAAGCTAGCGATTAAAAATACGCTTCTAGAAAGCGTGTTTTAAATCGCTGCAGAGGTCGTCTACGCGTTAAACAAAGCGAGAAGCACAACATCACGACTAGAGTTCGCCTTGCCTTGCCTTGTCTACAAAATACTCATTTGGAGGAGCAAACTTTAGATGATTGTATTCCTGATTGCTTACTTGTATAAAAGTACCTAGCACGTACGTACGTCATACGTATCAAGCCCCAATTTCCCGACCTTAATTTTCTACCATGCCCATAAATTATAGCCGCATGGTGTTTTACTAATGAATGGTTGTGAAGCACACATTGTGGGTTTTGTGACTGATACTCTTGATGTTGTTAGCGTTCGTAAGTTATAGGAATTGTTTACCATCGTATAGGTCGTAAAATCTCAACCTAAGAGGTTCACCAAAGACGAGGCAGTAAAGTGCTATGACAGAATATTATATCGAATTGATCAATGGCATTAACGAATCGTTCTTATCGCAATAATATATAAATTAATGTTTATCTGTATGTCCTCTATACGTTTCGAAATTATTTATCAGATTGTGATGATACTTTGGTAGGATGTTCTAAATGAACCCATAAGGGTTCCCTGAAATTGTATTCGTAACTAAAGTTGCGCTTAAAATACAATCGGCGGACCTATCCTAACAATTATTTACACTCTCTAAATCGCAAAAAAAAGATAAAAAAGATAATTTAATTCTAAATTTAGCGACGACTGTAACTCAATTTGACCAAAAATGAATTACCATGTTCTTCCATGCAGGTATCGATATGTAGGTATGTGCAAATATAAACCACAACTGCCCTGGACAACTCTCTGAGAGATTGAAATTTGTTTTTTTGGTTCTGGGACATGTCAGTTTCCTCATATTTTTAATATCGATTTTGAATACCGATTTTGAATATTGATAAAACTAATCATTCCGTCATTCGAAGTCGAGAAACGGCGAGTAATATCTGTAGGTACCTACTTAATGATTAGCTGCAAATAGGCAATACCTACCTATAGTGTCACAACAAAGTAATTGTTTACACATTTACAAATGACCTCATTTTATGGTCAGGATGTCACTGGTCCAGCGCTCGACATACACATAAACCGCAAGTGTACTTGTTTGTAAAATTGAATACATATACGTACAATACTAAATAATCGGCAAATACTAAATAAACTTAGTTAAATTGTGTTTCTAAATAAAACTTTACTACTTTACTACACTGCCTCTGTTAAATCTGGGCTTTCTTTACGATTGAACTTTATAAGCCTTTTGAATGGCTTGTGAAGCGTACAACCTGTTGTTTTATACGTCAAACAATTTCATGAACTTTTAAACGGTCGTTGTAAAATCTTCTAATCAAATTTCGATCACGAGCGATGCGCGACTCCAACTTATCTCATCGGATAATTACTACCTTACCCACTACTTATTACCTAAAAGATATTTTGGCAGGTGTATACGTGTATGTAAAAAAAAAAAAATAAAAATAAAAATCTTTATTTTCAACTATTACATGTTTTTTATAAATATGGTTTGGGAGCTCTTCTGTTAAGTTTGAGAAAACCTGTGTTAGAAGAGTCCCCTTTTGTCCGTGGCTTATGTTATGACATAGTAATAGTTAACAGTTATCTTATAGGTAATTAAGTACATTTGTGTGTGGGTGTGTATATGATTGTGGGTGTATGTGTGTGTGTATGGGTGTGTGTGTGTGTGTGTGTATGATTGTGTGTGCGTGCGTGCGTGTGTGTGTGTGTGTGTGTATGAATGTGTGTGTGTATGAGTGTGTGTGTGTGTGCGCGCGCGCGCGCGTGTGTGTGTATTTATGTGTGTGTGAGAGAGAGAGTGTTTGTGTGTGTTATGATGTGGTTGACTTTAAATGAGTAGTTGTTCCGTTTCTTGATACGTAAGTGATTTTAACCAATCTGTTACTTTTCTTTTGCATTGTGTGTTGGTAGTGTTACAGATATTGAGCTTTTTGTTTATGCTGTTGTACATTTTTAATGAGTTTATGTGAAATTGTTTGGATGAAGATACGGTTCTAGTAACAGGGTATGTTATGACTGATCGTGGTGTTCGTTTTTTAGGTAATTTTGGGTCGATGTTGATCTTAGTATGTGTCCTGAGAATACATTTTAATATGTATATTTGTCTAACAGTTAGAACATTTGCTTCGCGATATAGATTGTGCGTATTATAACGTCTTTTTTTGTGTAGCATTGTTTTTAGTATATATCTCTGTGTACGCTCAATGCTAACAAATTTGGTTTTATAGGTACCTCCCCAAACCGGTATGCAGTAGAGAAGTATTGATTGGACTAGTGTAATATAAACATAAGTTAGTAGGTGTCTATCAGCAATATTTCTAAGGTATTTAAAAATCCAAACCATTTTACGTGCTCGATTAGAGATAAGTTCTAATTGTGGGTACCATGACAGATTTTGGTCTACCACCACTCCAAGATATTTGGTGTGAGTTATTTTATTTAAGGTAGTGCAATTGCAGATATTTGAATTTGTACAGCAGAAATGGGCTATTAATTTTAAGCTGGAGTCAGGTTGGTGTGTATTTCTAAGTGAGAATGTTATATAGTTTGTTTTTGAGATGTTGAGGGAAAGTAAATTTATATTTAGCCATTCTATGACCTTTCGCAGCTCAGATTGTGCCGTGTTGAATACTTCTATCCAAGTCTTTCCATGAAAGAGTAGGGCAGTGTCGTCGGCGTATGAGTACACATCACCATTCTTCAATCGCATATTAGTTAAGTCATTGATATAGGCTAAGAAAAGTGTTGGACCCAAGACACTGCCTTGGGGCACTCCATAATTAGATGTTGTCACGTCCGCACTTATTGTAACACTATCTAGTTTAACCCGTTGTGTTCGATCGTGTAGGTAGTTAGTAAGAATAGAGTGAAAGCCTTCTCTAATGCCCATCCTTTCTAGTTTTCGAAGAAGTTTGGGTACAGGGACGGTATCAAATGCTTTTTTCAGGTCGAGGAAGATACATAGGCATTTATTTTTATCATCTAAATGTTTAGTTATGTTAGTCGTTAGGTCTAAAACTGCATCTTCAGTGCTTCGTGTGTTTTCTCCCTTTCTTAATAAGACTCTACTCAAGATCTCAAATCAAACCGATATCAAGCAACAAATTGGTACCCATTCTATTGACCTGACCTAACTATTACAATATCAAACTCAGCTGAACTTAGATTGTTGTATGCGAGCTAACTTAAGTAAATACTAACATTTACTGTAGATGGATCTTCTACAATTACAGTAAGTAAATATAGGTCCTAATTGTGGAGAACGAGCTATTAATAAAGTTTCCGGCGTATGGGTCGATATGAAATCAATATTTGTAGAACTCGAAGTAGTGTTTGCTTGACGTCTAGATGTTCATAAGCAAACAGACAAGATATACAGGGTGGTTTGTAATATACTAATAATCACCCGCTCGTAGCTTCTTTACATTACACCCAATAACTTTATACTGGGTAACCACACACCACCTACTTTTGTCACACAACCACCTACGACACGTCTGTCAGACCCCAGAGTAAAATCGTCGTTATTTGTCAGGTTTAGGTTCTAAATATCACAATAAACAACAATCGTTAAAATAGTCTATGGATGGTTAAGGTCATGACTTTAAAAACAGGTAGGTAGTGGTAGGTGGGGCAAAGATATTACAAGCTTATTTAGTAATGTAATGTAAAGAAGCCACGAGCGGAAGGTTTTTAGTATATTACAAATCAACCTGCATAATAGACACGGGGAGGCATAATTATAGTTGGGCAACTTGGCTATAAAAACATAAATGTAACTTTTACATATACTTACACATAATTAACGCGTTTAAACTAGGCAAGAATTACCAAAGGATTGACGTTTCGACCAGGTTACACCGACTGTGGTCACAAGGAGTTAGCTTGCGATTACTAGGTACATAAATGTCATTATTAATAGAAAAATAACTCTAATCGAACATGTTTATTTTGTACGCCCTAAAGTATTAGATTAAATAGCTAAAGATACCTCGAAGAATACCTATTATTTGATTAGGTATTTCGCTTCGATCAAACGAAGGCGCTAAAGCAGCCATATGAACGTATGTGTATCCATCCCAGGAGATAAATAAGTATAGGATATTTTAGTAATCATTCAAGACAGCAATAATGCGATGCTAATGATGAAGGGACTTCGAACTTATTTAGTTTGTGACTATGACAAATTATGAGCGTCCATTTCTCAGTGACCCCGCAATGATAGTTTGCTTTATTGGCCCATTGCTTGTATCGCGATACTCCTGATGTAGTTCCACAAGTATACCAGTAAAGTTTGTATCAATATTGTGTAATATTCCCAACGTTAAACGTATCACCTCGCCTAGTCAGAGAATCCTGCCTTTGTGTTGGGAGACGTAACACCTTGTCCTCCATAATATTGTAAGATTTCTGAAAAGTGACTACTATTGTTAATATTAGTATTCGGGACGTGAATTGGAAAATTAGTAGGTACACAAAGAGATACCATGCCATTAACAAATTTATCCAAAAGCACTTAAAAAAAAAACAATAAATGAAACATTTCTTTGTCAATCCAATTATTTAAATTCTGAATAAAATCTTAAGTAAACAGCCATTAAATTAAAACCTAATTCTCTAACATAATACTATTCATTGATACCTATGGATTTCTCAGTAAAAATATTAACTGACTTGAATTACTTTAGTTAATAAACTTGTGTTATTTTACATCTGTTTAAGACCTTAAAAATTAGATATTTATTTCAAGTTAGTCAAAGGATTGATAGATTAAAAATCTTTAACAAAGGCCTCTGTACGCCTGTACCAATTGTATACACCTAAGAATTTCAAAAGACCAACGCGATCGAGGCGACCGAAGCTCTTTTTAACGAAAGCAAAGAAAAATAACAAATTGTGTAAAGGTGAACGCATCGACATTAAATTTTTATTTTATCTTTAACTATAAAGATCTGTCTGTCTCATAAAACTGTTATAATGTAAAGTAACACTGTTTCATGTCCCTCATTAAATTGTACATGCAAGGTAATGGATATATTCCAGGTTTCAATATGGCGTTAGAACTACGTACTAAATATTTGTTTCGCCATAAAATAAATTGAAAGTTAACGAGAAGCCAGACGGTGCAATAGTTTTCTTCTTTGGATAACGAGTTTCGACGACAGAGGGGGACTAGACACCGGGCGTTATTTATAAAGGGTAGAAAAAAAAAACTTTTAAATTCGATTAGTTTAGTACAAAAAACCACTTTTGTTCTGAACAGGGAAAAGATTTTTTATCAGTTTGGTTTATAAAGTTCGTTCCCATCGAAATTCAGAAACCCTAAAACCGTTGGGAAATCTATTTGCATAACTTTTCGGGCCCAGTTTTCAGATAGATTGTACCTATGATTGGCGTTGATTTTTGTAATCTAACACAATCACCGTACGCCTATAATGATCTTAAAATATCTACCTGCTATTTTCGAAAAATATATTCGTACTAGGTGTGTACCTTTGAACACAAAAATAAATGCGATGATGCATATTTACATTCTGGTTATGTTGCTACCCCGACTTCATATGTTACTTAACAAGTTTGAATAATTTATATCATCGTGTTAGTTTAAAGTGGATTTAAACTAACACGATGTGATACACACCTAGTACGAATATATTTTTCGTTGCGGGTTGAACCGATGAAGTTAAATTTTCCCCACAAAATCCACTTCACACTGTTCCATTGTAAATGTATTTATAGCAAAATTGAAATACCAATAATAGCGAGGCTTGCAAATATACAAATTTGAAATCAAATTTATCAATGTTTACTGTACAATAATTAAAACTTTTAACAAGGTCTATGAACGCTGTCCAACAAGTGAACTCCATTATATTTATTACATTTAAATACCTAGGGAAAGGGTAAAGAACTTGTAAAATTTGTGTACTCACTTTAGATGCTATTAAGTGATTTTATCGGGTATTGCGTCGTTTCGTGTCACGAGGAGAACATTTTTTTAAGGTAGAGTTTGGGGGCACGGTATGAACGTGCTACGCATCGGCAAATGACTTTTTTAAACTGGGCGGTTCGTGTCGCGGCTTAAACACTGAAGGATTAGCTTTAAATAAAGAAGAAAGATTAGAAGGAAACTTCACTTCAAAAATGTTTTGATGCGATTCGAACAACTCGAGGTACGAAATGACACAATACTCATTTTATCGTGGGATGTTTTAGAGTAGGAATTTTTACGCTTTAAATACCATACAGCAGGGTGTTTTATTTATCTATCTTATTACCTTTTTTAACTAGGGACAGGAGATAGTAGTTTCAAACTAATGTATGGGGCAAGAAAATAAACTTATTTTTCAGCATGCCAAAAATAGATTATAACAAAATCTATTTTTGACAATTTGGTTTGGCAGTAATTGGATTGGTTATTAATAACCAACCCGATCACTGCCAAACCTACATGTCAAAAATACTGGCTATCTACTCAATTACTGGAAAACCTACATCAGCAAACTGTTTTAGTATCATCATTGAATGACATGGGTAGGCTTTATATTGAGCCCTAATGTATATAATATAAAAATAACAACATATGTGCCAGTAAGGTATTAAAGACGGAAAAATTTGCAGCCCTAGAGGAGTTCTTCCTTTTGTATACCAACACTAGCTGTCACATGCGGCTTTGCCCGCGTAGTTGATTTTACCCCCTAAACGGTTGATTTATTACTTTCGATCAAAATGTTGAAACACGTGTTTTTTTAACAGCCACAAAGCTAAATACAAATTTCCACAGATCTAACTATTTATTACAGCCCTAAGTTGATTTTTTAAAAACGCTGAAAAACGTGTTTCTTTCTTTTTATTTAAAGAGCCATACATGAAATTTTCCATATCTAACTTAAAAACTGACGGAGTTTTAAAATCTCTTGCAACACCTTTTTTACCCCTCAGGGATTGATTTTAGAAAAACGCAAAAAACGAGTTTCTTTCTTTAAAACCAAAAAGCCAAATCCAAAATTTTACTGATCTTACTTCAAAACTAAGGGAGTTTCATACAAAGTTGCAACTCCTAAATTACCTCCTCAGGAGTTGATTTAAACTAAAAAACTGTAAAACCATATGTCTTTATTTTAAACCAAAAACCCAACCAAAAGTACAAAATTTCCCACATCTAATTTCAAAACCGCCAAATCTTATACAATCTTGTAACGGAGTTTTACATAAACCTGAACCCGTATTTTACTCCGTTAGGGGTTGATTTTCCAAAAAGCGGAAACACGTATTTATGTTATGTCAAAAAACCGAAACCGACATTTTACAAATCTAACATCAAACCAACGGAGTTCCATACAAATTTGCGACTCTTATTTTACTCTTTGAGGAGTTCATTGTCCAAAAATGCTGAAACACGTGTATTTTAAACTAATAAGTTAAATACCATTCACCGATTTCACCGATCTGATCTTTAATATTGAAGGAGTTTCACACAAACTTGCAACCCCTATATTACCCCCTTAGGGGACAAAATTTTATAAATTCTTTATTAGTGGATGCCTACAACTTAAAAGGCATCAAATGCCAAATTTCAGGTTTCTAACCCTTAGGGTTTAGGCTCTGCGTTGATGAATCAGTCAGTCAGGACAACTGATTATATATGTATAGATGTTCAGAGTTTTTGAGTTACATCAACTGCTAATTATTATTAATCTAATTTTTCAGCTAATTTCTGTCACTTTCATAGATTTACAGTATACTTAAACTACACTTAAATAAATTCGGTATCGTAAAATTCTATTTTGTACAAAAATAAATATCATTGCTGTCATAAGTCATTGGGGCAACTACATATTTACACAGGATAGACGTGTCGCTTGCGATTATGATGACAATTTATTCTGTTTGCTGCCACGCTATATCCACAGCTCATCCTCAACATTTATTTTGATACCTATCCAAGTTTCTACAGTTGTTAAAGGTGGTCATGGCTAAACATACCTATCCATGTCACATGAGTAAATAACTTAAATATACATTTAGCAGGTATTTGCGGTCATACGATTTCTGCTAAAATATTTTAGTAAATACGAGTACGTGTTTAGTGACCTAGTGAAGTTCAATTGCATCATTCTAAAATATTTTCTTTTCTGCTGGAGATATTATGCATGGGTCCTGTGACGAGCTTCCGAGCTTCCTTGATCTTCTGCATAGTTGGCTAGTCTCTGATAAGGTTGACCAGCACGATCGAAACCGGTCAAGAGAAAATTATAACATCATATTGCAACGGCCGTGGTCACGGGAACGGCCGTTGTAATACGGTCGAAACGTCGGGCAATAAACAAAGGTATTTAGCCTTAAATTAAAATATTTACGCGATTAAGACCCGTAGCTTATAAAATTCTATAATGTGTATAAATTGCCAAAGTTTAAGAACATATATATATTAATAATAATCAACCCTTTATTGCTGAAGTTTCAAGTTATCATAATTGCACATTTCCGACAATCTAAATTAATTCCTTAGCTTGTCCATTCTTTTCTATTTCCGACTTTTCTGATCCATAGTGGTCTTACTACTTTTTGATGATCATGCTGCATTTATTCGACTGCCTTCCTCTGAATATTTTCCCTTGTCTAGGATTCCATCCCGTAACTTGTCTTGTCCATTTGTCTTACTTTTTCCTTATCGTATCCAACGCCATTTACGCTATTGTCCACGTATCCAACGCCATTTACGCTATTGTCCAGATCTCTAAATTTAGTTTTATCTCTGATGTCTTTCAATTTTATTTTATTTTTCAGATTGACGCCTAAGATGCTACTTTCAATACTACACTCTCATCAAACAAATCTAAACACTTCTTTTTTTATTGTTTTTGTCATAGTTTACCACAAAAGAGCTTTAATTCCATAAAAAAAAATAACATCATTTTAAAGCTGGTTGTTTGGCCTTTAGAGTGGTATCGAAAATTTCCAAATTAGATTTTTAATTGTTTAAATGAACTAAAACATTATTTCGAGATAAAGTGTGTAAAGAGTTAACGCTAGTAAAACTAAAAAATAACGCTTAACTGTCTCTTTTTTCTTTTTCACAGTGCTTTTATTACACCTGAATAATAGTTTTTTTTTCTAAAACACATGCGCCGTCAATGATTTGGTAGGAATCGGGTTACTTCGGAGCAAGATGATTGAAATATTGCGACAGTTTCTTTGCGAAATCGACGTCTTAATGCTTTTCAACTGCAGTAACAGCTTCGTGTAGTACAAAGTGTAGATGTAAGTGACTGCGATAAAAAAAAACGTGGACTGGTAATGCACAAGCTAGCAAATGGGCCGAAATTAACAGCAGGCCACCGAAGAACGCTCCTTAATTTTGCATGTGAGAACCTAATTGGTCATTTGTGTAGGAGTGTGTAGAGTGGAGCAACGTTCTGTTTTCGGATGATATGAGGGAAGGAACCAGGAGGCTAAGACAAGGTATATTCATTCGGTGGCGAATTTAGTAACGCCTACAACGGGGTATTATATTATATATATTAATAGAGCAAATATTAATGCCGTGTGGTGCCGGCTTAAGAATAGTACCACCCCATCTCTTCCCGTGGGTGTCGTCAAGGCGACTAAGGGATTTCACTCCGGAGGACGGGCAGCAGCGTCCTCTGCGTACTTAAAGCCTTACTGCGATCGCCAACCCGCTCGCCAAGCGTGGCGATTATGGCAATTACCCCCAGGATCTACTGGGGAGACCCGTGCCCAGCAGTGGGCCATCATATGGGTTGATATGAAATAGAGCAAAAAAATCATGATATTTGTGTTACTTAAATTTACTTGCAGATAATTTTCATTCAACCAATTAATGATTAATGTCAATGTGGTGTAAATGTCTGTATATGTGTCATGTTTTTATTAAACATTCTACGGTAAGGAGTGATAGGTACCTAACGTGAAAAACGTAATTAATGAATTATGCAAGTATTCACAATTTCATTTTAATTATCGTATGTTTGACCGTTATAAGACAAATTATTTTTACATCGTGGTAAGGTAGGTACCTACGGCGATCTGGCAACAGGGCACTTGTGTTTATTCATACTTACGAAAACGTAAATCGACGCCTCAGGGAATTATTTACTTAATTGATACTTGCATAATATTTTATTAAGCTATTGCATAGATTTTATCGCGGGCTTTGAGCGCGGTGACTGAATCAAAAAATTCCGTAACGAAAATAAAACCTAACACCCCCCACTCCGCTTACCATGTAGCTCGGCCGAGCGTTTGCCTAACGTATATATTTAAGGTACGACTGTACGAAGCTCGCACGGATCGAGACGAGCTGCTCCGAAATGTAATTAAAAAAAAAATACTGCATAGATAAAAAATAAATAAATAAATATAATTGCATAAGTTGATAAAAAATGCTATGCAATAGCTTTACCGCGGCAGTCCCCGAATGCCACATTTTTTTTTATGGTATCACAGAGCCTTAGTATTTTGGTTTAATAATGTTCTAAAAAATCTTGGGTACACGTAGGTTTACTCATTAAAGTTTGTCGACTCAATTCAAAGTCATCCTCCATATCTATAAAAAGTTGAAGAGATTGTGTGCTTGTTTAAACGAGGCAATCTCAGGAACTACTGATCCGAATTAAAAAAATCTTTCACTGTTAGATAGCCCATATATACCATCACGCTGCGGCCGATAGGAGCGGAGCAGTGATGAAAAATGTTGCAAAAACGGGAAAAATTTACGCATACGAAGTTGCGCGGGACAGCTAGTATATAATAACTATCTGTCCCGCGCAACTTCGTCAAACAAACGAACAAACAAACTCTTCAGCTGTATAATATTAGTATAGATATAAAGTTTCCAGTTTTTTTCTTGTTTTTTGAGTAATTCTTGTTTTTTCAAAGAATGCTAAAGATACATTTATCATTATAACATACATTATTATTAAAAAGGTTTTGGTTGGTAGTTCTGTTATTTATGGTCGATGAGAACGTGCTGTTCCGGTTGCAGATGGCTCATACGATAATTATACATTATTAATGTACGGAAGCTCAATTTTGTAGCAAGCGACCTCTTTTTCGCATCAAACAAATTTGTATGAATGACAGCGTAAGCTACTGAATGGATAAAGTATCAATCACAAATCTGGTCTCGTTTTTATTTTAATATGCATACAGCAGTGCTGCGGAAGCAAAAGTAAATAAATAAATAATAGTACTTTGGTTAGTACCTATACCAACCAGTTATTGAAACTGTAAATACTGTAGATATGTGGATTAACTGTCGACTTATACTTAGGTATAAGTCGACAGTTAAACCACATATCTAATACAATATTTTTATAAACAACCTTTATCTTACTTTTCTATAATGAACATTATTACATTACATTATTTTTCTTCTAATAGCAATTATTTTTTAGACTATGTTGTAAACTGCTCTAAGTAATATAATTTCTTACCGATAGCGGTTACGACGGCCAATCTCATCAAAGACTAGACGTAGGAGATATTATAGTGCACAAGTGTATGCGTAAACACTAGTGCACTCTTTATTCCTCCACTCTCATAATCCGATGGGACGGAAATCCGACATGACCGGAGAGAGGTTTAACGTGCTCTCTAAGGCACGAAACATTGAAATTTTCGAAAACGGTCACCCATCTATGGATCACCAGTGGTAACATTTCTTAACCTCGCAGATATCTCGATCTGTTGCCATTGATTCTGGGATATAAATCACACTAATATTATAAAGGCGAAAGTTTGTGAGTGTGTGAGTGTGTATGTTTGTTACTTCTTCACGTCTAAACGGCTGGAGCGATTTTAATAAAATTTGGTATGGAGTTAGCTGACACCCTGGATTAACACTTAGGCTAACAAAACGCGGGTAACACCGCGGGGTACAGCTAGTATAATATATAGGTACACCGTGAATTTGTAGTCGTTTTGGAGCCGAAACTTTTGACCTCCACATCAATAACCTATTCTATCAAAAATATCAGTTTAATAAAATGTCGAATTTTTTTTTTATAAAAATCGAATTAATGTCATTAGCGGAAAATAAATGATAAACACTTTTGGTAACAAAGGGTAAAAAAGGTAGGTTCTACGATCATAAGAAAGATGTCATTCATAGTTTTACACCACCCAAAAGTGCCCCACGCGCTACTTTATGTAATTTAAGGTAATTTTCTTATAAAAAAAATTATTAAACTGATCTTTTTAATGGACTAGATTAGTTACTGATATGGAGTTCAAAATTTTCAGCTCCAAAACGACTACAAAATTACGGTAGATAGTAAAATGCTAAACACGAGGGACTGTATTTTTTTAACTGGAATTAAAGTTGGATGGACCGCCACGTGCCATAGACAAATAAAATAAATAAACCAACACTATCTAGCTTAAAGACAATATTTACAAGAATGTCTTATATCTTTGAACTTCAAATATCTATTTAATTTAACATTTAATAGCTGTTTGTAAGCAGACGGACTGTGAGAGGCATAAGCCCATTAATAGGGTTTCATTTACCTTTGTGTATAAAAACCAAGACATTATGGAGACTTAAATCATGTCATTATTTTCATAACCACGATAATAAACTTACCCTATAGATGGTATGGCATTGTAATAACTCTAATAAACAACTGTTTTCTTATTTATGACTGTCCGTCGATCGAAAATATTACCTTCCAGAATAAGCTATGATAAACAAAAAAAAACGATCAAGTGCGAGTTGGACTCGCGCACCGAAGGTCCCGTACCAACTTGTGAAATAGAATCTATCTCTTTAACAAAATAATAATGAAATTACCACGTTTTGTTCATAGACCTCTTGTAAGTTGGTATAAATTTGAGGCACAGTATTTTCAGAGATAAGGGGGAAAGTATATCATTGCTATTGAGTAGACATTATAACCCGCAGATAGCATGATAGGTTTTCAAGTATTTTATCCTAAATAAATGACTTTAAAAAGAAAATTAGATTATGATTATTAAATTACTGTTTTTTTTTGCCATCGGGTTTTAAGTAGGTACCTAATATATTTACCCAGGTCCAGTATATTTTTAGCTATAATATTCTATTACAATATTTAAAGTTAAGTATATGCTTATAAATACCCGTCTGCAAAAATACAGAAACGAGATGCCCTTCATATTTTATTACGCAGTCAGTAGCCCGACACTAAGTTCATTTATTAAGGCGGCTATTTTTAGTCTTTGAAAATTTGTATTACTTAGTTCGTAGGTAACTCGATAAGTTTTAAAACAAAAAGAAACTATACAAGATATTAACATTATTTATTTTACACAAATTCACCCGCGCAACTTCGTCTGCTTTTGCAACATTTTTCATTGATTGAATCTTTACCTACAAAATTCAAATCATGTTCTTAATCAATGTGATAATTAAAACAAAGTGAGAAAATTCACCCAAGTACTTATAAAACCGGGCAAGAGCATGTCAGACCATGCTCAGTGTATGATTCCGCAGCAGAAGAGCGTATGTTAATGGTAGTTACCCCGTTTTTCGAGAAACGCAGTTTTGATCCGATCTTATCCGAAATAATTTTAGTTTAAAGTAAGTTAAAAAGTTTTTTGGTTAAACGGTTCAAACGTCAAGGGGGGGGGGGGCACGATTTTTGCAACTTTCGGAGCGATTATTTCCAAAAATATGCACTCAATCAAAAAAGATTTTTTAGAAACCTTGAAATGTTTCTGAAAGACCTGTCAAATAAAATAATACACGTTATTATTTGAGCGTTTTTTTTTTCAGCTTCTTTTACATGTATGGAGTGCCCCCCCTAAAAATATTTATTATTATTATTTAGCTATCAAACTAAGTAGCAGCTACTAAAATACACCTTTTCACCTAATTTCATCAAGATTCATTGAGTAGTCTTTGAGTAAAATGCCTGTGACATACGGACGGACATGACGAAACTATAAGAATTCCGTTTTTGCCATTTTGGCTACGGAAACCTAATAAAGTAACAAAGAGCAGACAGCTAATTTTTTTTTATCATTTGAATAAAACTGAATGATAACTTCTACTTATAAGATATTTTTTTACCACATTTTTGAACTTATTCAAATAGACTCATAATACTAGCTTGTATCATGTTTAACACTGTCACAGAAAGAACCATAAATGAATTATGAGTACTATGTGGCCTATGATATATTAATTAGTGCTTACATCTCGTGTTCACCGAGTGAACGTCACTATTCTTGTGATATAAATGCATATTTTGCTTCAAACATAATGTTTGCAAATATATACTGAGATTTAACTGTTATAATGCCAATAACAACAATAACCGAAATAAAATAGGCTTTGCTATTTCCACATCCGTAAGCTGTCTGACTTTGTTGACAGCATACACTACAGAACTGAATTTTCCTGCGATACATGATATTTGGGCGCCCCACTGTAACTTGCTAATCTAAAGTTTTTCCCAAAAATACCGTTGAATCAACAAAATGAATACTACTAATGACATATCATATATTAAAATCAGTAGAGCCCTTGAGGAGTTATGAGCCGACACAGGAACATTAGAAGAAAACATACATACGCGTCAAATACATAACGCTCCTCTGCAGTTGGGTAATAAAAAACGAACCTAACTAGCCTTTATATTTTACTGCATAAACTATGTCATAATGTTCTCTTGGTTTATGGGTGCGGTTGGCTGCTTAACCGTCATATGTCGAGCGAGAGCGAGTTTGTAAAATTACATTTAAAGCTACTAGGCACAGTAACATCTTTGTGGGCTTAGGGTTTCTTAAATATTCAGGGTACCAAGGCTGATATAGGGTTACGACATACACTTTAGATGTTGTCTACAAAATGAATTAAGGTGAATCTTCTTCACTTGGTGCAAGTGAAAATATAGGTTCCGTTATGTTTATTGTATGGTTATGTTTCTTTTTAAACAGAACTATGAAAAGTTTTTTTGTCGAGGAACTACTAATATGGTAAAGGATGGTGATGATTCAAAGAACGAAAAGGTTCCTTAAAAAAGAGCTTAATATATTATAAACGACTTACTACAAAGTAGAACATCCATATTTTGTCACAGTCGTCCTCAAAAGTAAATGATTTTGTGTCACACACATTTTTTTTAAATACATTGATATCAGAATGCTGATATTTTGGAATAATGTCAAAAATGCAGCCATTTTACATGTAAGACGTAATATATAATAAATCTAATAACTTGATCAAAATCTACTCGCTGAATTGCAGCAGTTTTTACTTCGTAGAATGTTTTTAATCAACTTAATATAGAATGGGAGACAAAATAGGACTGTGACGGAAATGCGATTACGGAGATCGATCGCACGATTCACATAGTGCGGGGTCAATCAATCTATCAATCAATCAACTCATAGGTTATCCTAATCCACTCCACTCCAATTCAATTCACAACAGCTGATTCACTGCCTTCCGCTCTGAGTCAATACTAGCCATTTTTTCCGTTTGTCCAATTGCCTAGAGGGTGACACAATCAATTTTGTTAACGGATCATTGTACTGTTAAGTAATATTGCTAGAGATCGACGTGGAAGTCGCTCTTGAATGTAAAGCTGACATTGAAATGCGAAACATTAAGGTTTCTTTAGACTGCGAACTACGTGCTAATTGGTGCGCATAAAAGACACTTTGCTACTATGTTAGAAATTGAGAGCGCCACACTGTTATACTATGAGAAGGAAAATTAATGTGCACTAGATACGTCGATAAAATGTTTGAAGAGCATTTTCGTCGGATTTATTTGGGAATAGGAAACTTGAAGAGGAATTTGGCAATTACAATCTATTTTTCCTGAATCAAACTAAAGTTGTTTTATAGTTACGCGTCTTGACTGTTCGACACTGAAATTATAAATTTTATAGTAATGATGATGAAGGAGTGATGGTGACGACAATATTGAACAAGATGATGAAATTATTTCATGAATTGTACTTACTGCTTCTTATACGTGTCGGAGTAAAGAAGGCTGGGTAACGCAAGTAATGTTCCTGCACACCAGACGGTGAACAGCGCTGCACGTGCTACTCGTCTGCTCAGTCTGTGATGTAGTGGCTTTACTATAGCCACGTACCTGCAAACAAATATGGTAAATTAGGTATATTTAAGGCTAAGAGTATAGGACCAAGCAGTGTAGTAGTGGCATGGTGGCCATATATGCTATTAGCGGCTAAGTATTTGAATTAACATTGTAGTAATCGATTATGATGTAGTACGCGTATACCTCAAGCCAGGTAAAGCCCGTCGTAGTCCATAGTTCTAATCATTTTGATTACATAAATACTATTGTAACACTTGCAATATTATAACGCGACAACGTCGCTTCGACCGCTTTATTAAGACTCCCGAGTGCCACGTTGCCAAACAAATGTCAATCAAATTTCAAATCAGTCAATACACTCGCCATTTAATCATAACAGATATTAGGTAAACGAAAATCAATTAGCGATTTAATAATTATGCGACATACACATTATTAACAATTTATAAAGAGTGGTGTGACAGCATGCTGGTAGCTTTTTTCATACGAGTTCGATAGTATAGATAGAGTAGTAATACCAAAAACGAATACGAGTAGTATTTATTTATATAGAATGTCTTAATAGTCTATATTAGTCGCAGCACCTTAGCCCCATATCAATTTTATAAACATTCAAACATTGTAAAATTGGCAATTTGAAAAGAGTGGCCGCGAGTTTTTATTGCCAGGTTCTTTTCTCCGGCTTTACCTATTGTTTGCAAACTTGGCATTACATGTACATGTAGAATTCCGACGTATCACAAGAGTTGTTTTGCATCCTAAGTGAATAAAGAATTTTGAATTGAATTGAATTGAATTGAATTAATTTCTACTAAGCATCATCAAAATTAATTTTAAAACTATCATTATTTGGATACAAAATATTAAGGGTACTAGCATTTTCATCCGATGTTATATCTGTTTAGTTAGGTAAACCATAGAAAGTACTGGATTTTTTAAAATTTGTCTACCAATACAGTCTCTCTATCAAAATGAATATCAAGGCACGTATCTCTACATAGGTGCTCGTAGCATATTGCAATTTCAAATTAAACTAAGTTCAGAAGTTCGGTGGCACGTTCTGTGCTAAACTTTGATGTCCTTTATTGCCATATCGTAACATACATAATTTCTTGTTGGCTGTTGATGACTGATCATTTACTGAAACCAAATAGTTCTTGGCAAAATAAATTAATAGTAATAAACGATATCTGTAGGTACCTAGGTACTAACTACTATTAAAAATACAAACGGTGTTTGTCTATCTGTTCGTTTTTATCGCTAAATCTTTACGCTATTTTTGATAAGTAGATAATGTGATATCCAGGCTACATAAATAGGTTACTAACTGCCATTGGTAGCAAACAATTTTTGATTTAAATAAACGGTCACACATAAGTATGACAAAAGGGAGATGACGACGTATATATAGTCGGCCGCTAAGGCTTGATATAAATGAACATGTTGTCAGTGACAGACAACGGTCGTTAGGAGAGCCAGGTGCTAGAGCGAATATTGGAACGAGAACAATAATTATAATCTTAAAATGAAGTCAGAATGCAGAAAATTGATGGCGTTTCCTTAGTGTTTGTTAATTTACTTTGCAAGTATCTTCCGGAAGGTTTAGAAAAGAAGGTAAAAAAAGTGAACAAAAGAGGCCGGTGCAAAACTGGAGCGAGTCTCTGGTACTTATTACGATCTTTAACTAGCTGAATCGCGCAACTTTGTCTGCGTAAATATTCCTCGTTTTTGCAACATTTCTCATTGCTGCTCCGCTCCTATTAATTGTAGCGTAATATTATATAGCCTATAGCCTTTCTCGATAAATAGGCTATTCAACAGTGAAATCATTTTTCAATTCGGATCAGTAGTTCCTGTGATTACCGCGTTCAAACAAACAAACAAACTCTTCAGCATTATAATATTAGTATAGATTTAAATGATAGGTATCTACTTCATTTTATACTAAACTAGCTGTCCCGGCCAACTTCATACCGCCCCGTTATTTTTTACGTAAAAACCTTTTGGAGATCATTAGAAAATTAAAAAAAAAGAATGAGTGAAATCGGTAAACTCATACTCTAGTTATTTCGTGACCAAGGGAAATAGGGATTATTTTTTATACATAGGTATATATAGATAACTAGCTGTGCCCCGTGCGCCTATATGTTAATCTAGGGTGGTAGCTAACTCCATACCAAATTTTATTAAAATCGCTTCAGCCGTTTAGACGTAAAGAAGTATGAAACATACACACTCACATACTCACAAACTTTCGCCTTTATAATATTAGTGTGATTGTTAAACAACATAATATCAAAAGCCACGGATTGCCAACTGGAGTTCATTGAGTAAGCAATCCGTAGCTTTTATTATTTATTCACTCAAATATAAAAATTTAACAAAAATAAACGGTATCGAACTATGTACTTGGAACTACTTAGAAGTAATTGTTTTTAAACTTTCGCAATTTTTTATACTTATTAGATATATTTTGGGACTTAATCGCGTGAATTATTTAAAGGTAAATAAACGAAACGTCGGGTAAATAAAAGGTTCATACCTTTAAATAATTCACGCGATTAAGTCTCGAAATATATCTAATACTTGGAAGTAGGTAATGTCCAGTGTAGAAATTCGGCCTCCTTTATTGCCGAAGCAAACATTCTTGATCTTGAAGATATTGGTTTAATTAACAAAACTAGGAGGCTTGTTATGTACACTTGAATAAAACTATTACAGCTTTGATCTTCTCGTTTATAGTACTAAATTGTTTGCTGCCTATTTCGCCGATCTAAAAGTAAAAGTCACAAGCGAATTATTATTCGAGTAAGTAAATATTAACAGCCTACAAATGCAGAAAATGTAAATGTAGTATTTTTTTTTCATTTTAGTACTTAAGTAAATAAAGGTTAGACCACTTAGACACTAAAAAAAAGTAGAGAAATTACTCTAAGTTACCTAAATATACCAGAGCAGCCAGTTGTTTCCGTGTAAGTTACTTCACGTAGAATTCTTACTTAATTTAGCAATTTTCATGTGTAGGTACGTAAGTATTTATTTAAATGTGTCAAATGCCATCGAGATAATACATATGTAGGTGCCTAACAATAGTTCACAATGTTCAACCATTTCGACGGTCCATTTGCAAAAATAGCTCGCATAGGCATTGGCATGCGCATTAACTGGTACCCTTTCGTCTGCGCTAAATTATAAATTGTCTTAACATTAACTTAGAAACGCAATATTACCACTTTCAAAATACGTTACATTATTAAGATCTTAAATACTCTATACAAATAAATTAAATTTAACTGTCTGTTGTCAATATAACGGTTTTAACTCTTATAGTTTCGCTTTGGCCGTCCGTCCGTCTGTCTATCCCCAGGTTAGCTCAGAGACCCTTGGATCTAGAAAGCTGTAATTTGGCATGGATATACATATAAGCGGCGGTAGCATAATGGTTAAGGCATCAGATTCGCAATCGTAAGGTCACAGATTCGAAACCTACCCATTATACTAAACACGACGTGAATTCACTCCTTACAGATAGCTCCTAACTCCTCCAGCTAAGCAGCTGAATGGCTTGAGCTGCTTAACAGGAGGAGTTAACAAGATTGCTAATGCAATGTGAGATCCACAATCCCACATTGCAAGTTCTCTTACGTAAAACAAAACAAAAATGTTGTTGTGAAAAAATCACAGCTAAGTAGCAAAAGGAAAACTGACAGTTAAGTAGGTTTTACAAGTTTAGGAGTAAGTAATAGCCGATCAAGTGAAAAGTTTCCATTGAAAATTATGTAAGTACCTATAAAGTATGTTAGTAGTATGAAACAAAAACAAAAGAAAACCTACTCTTAGCCCGCATTATTGTGATACGCAACTACGGAACCCTACATTGTGCGTGGCCTGACATACAAGTGCATGTCGGGCTCGGCTAATCTCGGAAACGGTTGGACGGATTTTGACGGAATGTTCACTGTCAGACACTTGAAGGGTTAACTTAGACTACTTTTATCATCACACTAACGTCTATAAGGCGAGAGCAGCACTGCAACTTCACGCGGACGAAGTCAAACGCACAACTTAGTTACTTAAATGAGACTTGATGCCTGTACAAATATTTTTAGCAATAAATCTCATAAGTAACTAAACATAATATTCATAATTACCTTTAATTAGGTACACCCTCTAATATATACTTTAACATTTCATACACTCATCATTAAAATAATTTGCTTGAGGATTAAATATTGTCTAATTGGAGTAGGTAAACAACAAATATAATCATACGCTAAACTGAGTAAATTGAGACCCTTTATTAGGGTTCCGTAGCCAAAATGGCAAAAACGGAAACCTTATAGTTTCTGTTCGTCCGTATGTCACAGGCATTTTACTCAAAGACTACGATGAATATTGATGAAATTTGGTAAAAAGGTGTCCTGTAGTAGCCCTTTCTTACATGAAGCTGTTATTTTTTCTTTTCAGCAAACATCAACGTGTGTCACGTCATAGGACAGATCTTTCAAAGACTTTACTTTGGGGATAAACAAAGAAATAGTCGTCTTACGACGGCTGTCACGGTAGAAACTGTGCTGGCAGAAAAAAAAATAAGAAAACAGGCAAATTACATACAATGAGATTCAGTATACACTGCAGATTGGTTCGGGGATCAACGCCTACGAAAGTGAAGCTATTGAGAAGCGCATGGAAAATTTTGATCGCCAGTTTCTTCACTTTGACGAGGTATCTGGTTTCAATTCCATTACGAGACCAAAGCATCATCATCATCATAATGGTATACCATAAAATGCCTGTCAGAAATTTTGTCTGCAATGAACATCAAGCGACCGGGCTCCGCGGGGTACTGCTTCACCATGACAACACGCCCGCGCACTCAGCGCTCTAAACGATGTACTTTCTGGACACCACACAAGTCAGAGTCTCGTGTTACCCTGTTTACAGTCCGGATCTAGCAACGTTTTTTTTTTTTTTTTTTTTTTTTTTATTGCCTATGGTTGGCAGACGAGCTAGCGGCCCACCTGATGGTAAGCGGTAACCGCCGCTCATGGACTATAGGAATGTAAGGGACACACCCAAGCCGCTGCCTACCGTAAAGTGAAAACTCTCTTTAAACCGCTCGGACGCGCTCGGGAAACACCGCAGCAGGTAGTTCATTCCAGAGTCTACACGTACGTGGAAGAAAAGAACGCCGGAATCGATCCGTACAGGACCGTATTATTTCCAGGTGGAATGGATGAACCCTACTACGATGTCGAGTGGTGCGGTGGTAGAAAGGTGACGGTGGCACCATGTCAAACAGTTCCTCAGAGCACTCCCCGTTGAACAGACGGTAGAGTACGCAAAGTGCACCAAAGTCACGCCTCTGCTGTAAAGACTCTAGTCTGTCCGTGAGATTGGGGTCATCAACGATCCGAACAGCTCGCCTTTGGAGGGAGTCAAATGGATCGAGCAAGTATTTGGGGGCACCCGCCCAGAGATGAGAGCAGTACTCCACGTGCGGTCGAACCTGCGCTTTATAGAGCACAAGTCGCTGTGCCGGCGAGAAGTAACGCTTCGTTCTGTTGAGGACACCCACCTTTTTGCTCGCCAATTTGGCTTTACTTTCCAAATGACTCCCAAACTGGACTTTGCTGGAGATTTCGACACCGAGGATCCCAATACTCTCGGTGACTCGGAGTGTAACTCCTTGGAACTGTGGCACTAGGACAAATGGGTCTTTCTTCGCAGTGAACGCGCATACTTGTGTCTTTGTGGGGTTGAATCGAACCAGGTTCCTCTCACCCCATTCGGAGACCCGCCCCAGAGAGTCCTCGACTTCTGACACAAGTTGCAACCGTCTCTCCTGAACAACGCTCCGAGGGACGTTCTGTTGGCTGGTATATCGCGCATCACCCGTGCTGTCATCCGCATAGCAATGTATGTTCTCTATGGACAGCATATCATTGATATGCAGAATGAACAGTGTTGGGGAGAGCACCGAACCTTGTGGAACGCCAGCATTAATGGTTTTCAGACTGGAACAAGCACCGTCAACGACGACCATAATGCTCCGATTGTCCAGAAAGCTAGCGATCCATGTGCAGAGCCCCTCGGGGATTCCATAAGAAGGAAGCTTCGATAGAAGGGCCTTGTGCCAGACCCTGTCAAACGCCTTGGCGATGTCGAGGCTGACAGCGAGAACCTCGCCCTTGCCTTCCAAGGCTTCAGCCCAGCGGTGCGTAAGGTACACAAGAAGATCACCAGCTGAGCGACCGTAACGGAAGGCGTACTGGCGGTCGCTTATCAGCTGGCGCTCCTCAAGATACCGCAAGAGTCTGGTGTTGAGAACTCTCTCCATCACTTTTGATAACAAGGATGTTATCGCTATCGGCCTGTAATTTGACGGGTCTGACCGGTCACCCTTTTTGGGAATAGGGTGGACATTGGCGACCTTCCACGAAGATGGAACCCTTTCAGTTTTATATGAGAGGCGGTAGAGGCGCGTCAGAACGGGGGTCAACTCAGGGGCGCACGTCTTAAGTACCACTGCAGGGATGCCGTCCGGCCCGCTCGATTTCTGGGTATCAAGAAGCCTGAGCTCCTGCCTAACCGCACGTTGCGTGATGCGTATTTCTGGCAAGGAGCTCTTACACTTTGGGATGGAAGGTGGTGTGGCTCCTCTATCATCCAAAGTCGAGTTAGAGGCGTAGAGTCGGCCCAAGAGATCATCTTTCTCCTTAGCACTGTGGGCCAGACTGCCATCGAAATTGCGTAGTGGTGGGAGGTTGGACTGGCAAAAGTTATCTTGCGCAGCTTTGGCGAGCGACCAGAATGCACGACTCCCAGAGGGATGCCTTTGAAGTCGCTCGCCAATTCTGGCAATGTGATCTGCCTTTGCTTTAGCAATAGCCTTCTTGTTGGCTCTAGAGGCGGCGTTGAACTTACGTTTCTCATCATTCACGGTCAGATCCTTACGATTCCTGGCATCGTTCCAGGCCAAGTACGCTGACTGTTTCAGGCGCGCGGTCACTCGACAAGCCTGGTTGAACCAGGGGCGACTACGACCACCAACGGGAATTCGGGCATTGGGAATGAATAGTTCCATTCCCTGAAGCACCGTATCCGTGATGCCGTCCGCACAAGCGTCGGGATCCTCTGTGGAAAAGCAAAGCCGCCTCCAAGGGTAGGACGCAAAAAATTCGCGGAGTCCATCCCAATCTGCTGACTCATATCGCCAGACTCTGCGGGAACCATTCGCTGGAGAGCGGACGGGTCGCGCAATGGGGGCTTCAGTGCGGATAAGGCAGTGGTCGGACGATCCAAGTGGAGCATCGACGACCATCCTGTATCCGCGTGGATGTGTTGTCAGCAGAAGGTCCAACAAGGAGGCCATGTGGCTCTCAACGTCTGGAATACGGGTGGGCTGTATTACTAGTGTTGTGAGAGACCTTAGGCCAAGGCCATATTGAAAGTGGTCCTACCCGGGAGATCGGTGGTCCTCGATGCCAGCCACTCTTTATGATGAGCGTTAAAGTCACCGAGGACCACCACCTCTGCGGATGGGCACTGCTCCAACATTTGGTCAATCCCCCTTTGGACGTTCTCAAACAGTAGAGTCGACCCCGAATCACTGCAAGGAGATCTGTAGAGGCACGCGTAGATACGGGTAAGTCCCCCATGGTCTACGCGAAGCCATAAAATGGACAGATCTCCATGTTCGAGGCCCCGAAGGCGGCTACAGCATATTATATCGCCCCGTATGAACACGCACACCCCGGCTTTCCGAAGGAATGTCTGCTCCAATTCGTAGCCGGGGTATTTAAGGTACGAGATGTCATTCGGGGCACATATCTGCGTCTCCGTTAAAAAGAGCAAAGCAGGCCGCGCTGTCTCAAGGTGGTGGTGTACAGCGTCTAGGTTGCTATGAAGACCCCTGACATTGCAAAAATCCATTTTAAATGTGGATAGGGTGTCCGCCGTGTTAAGCCTTCTCTTTTTTCTTATTCGTGGCATCATTTAGAGAGAGATATATATCGGGTATATATAAGGATATATATAAGGGGGCGGGGCGTAAGTCCCGGCTGGTCCGCGAGTTGTATGAAGGGCTGACGCGGGGCACAGAAGGGCCCCCGGTGCCCCCCCGCATACCACTAACGGGATCCACTCCGGTCTCCCTCCCGGCTCGGCAGCAGTATGCGGGATTTTCGCCGGTTGGCGGGACAGCCTCCCAGGTGGGATATTCCCGGGTTCGGGTCCCCTACTGACCGGCAGGTGGCCGACGGTAACCATTCCCACCGGGTCTCCCTGAACCCCCCGTCAACCCGTCACGCCCTACGGATCCGCGAGAACTCCTACACCGCCTGTTCCGAACTTCAATGCGACCCGACAGCTCATGTGGATGGGATAGTTGGAAGAAGGGAGGGATATCGGCTACTTAGCTCTTTGGTCGGAACGCATATTTGCTATACGATCAAAATAAGCCAAGCTGTGGTACCTACCCGGTCGCTAGATGCTACCACAAGTAGTAGGAAAGGAAAGGGAGGACAGTGGACACCAATGTGCAGGGATGGTTGGGAGTGCAGGGATTGGCGGCTCGGGAAGTCGGGGTTGCGTACCCGAAGCCACCTGTTTCGCAACCGGACAAGTTCCCAAAATAAAAAAATCGACTGAAAGGTATAGCTTTCATCGCGATTCGGAAGACGCGCTAGCAACGTTCGAAAAGGCCGTGGAAGAGGTGTCTGCGGTGGACTGAAAAAAATATTTCGAAAATTGGTTCAGACGCATGAAACTTTGAATAAAGGCTGGTGGAGAGTTCTTTGAAAAGATTTAATTAAAATATGTTATCCATAGGAGTTAGTTTTTTAGTTATCTAAAACTTTCTGAGTGTCCCAAAATGAATGCATATTTTAATACTTTCTAATACATGCCTCTTATATTAAACAGTACAAAAACATTCATCGCGTCCATGTCACACGTCCATCAATCAAACTTTATGTAATCTATTATCCATTAATGTATTTAGGGTTCCGTACCCAAAGGGTAAAACGGGACCCTATTACTAAGACTCCACTGTTCATCCGTCTGTCACCAGGCTGTATCTCATGAACCGTGATAGATAGACAGTTAAAATTCTCACAGATGATGTATTTCTGTTGCCGCTACAACAACAAATACTAAAAAATAAAATATTTTTTTTTCCCATACAACAAACATGATTTTTTGCTCGTTGTTGTAATATAGTGTCTAATGTTGTATGTAAAATGGTACGGAACACTTTGTGTGCGAATCCGACTCGCACTTGGCCGGTTTTTCTCTGTTATATGTATAAAAACTATATTACTGTACCGTTTTAGTTTTACATACGTTTTATTTTTGCGTGAAAAAGTAACAAAAAATATTCCATACAAAATTTCAGATTTATATTAACCACTACCACTATTAGCAATTACAATTTATACCTACACACAAAGTTGTTTTGTACTGATGATGGAGATGGCCGTATTTTTACACAATAGTTACGTACGCACCAACAAAACAATACATTAAATTTTACTAAATTCAAGAAAGAGTTTTTTGTAACTATGCAAGTAAGTGATGAAATTACCGATTACTAAAAAGGCGAAACTTGAAGCCATACCATTAGGATTTATTCCCTTCGCCTCGCAGTGCCTGAAGTGGCCCGATGAAAAGCATTGACGTAGGCTAATAATGTATTTATTCGATAAATATATCGACAAAGTACCATCGCCGGTCGATAGGATCAAACATAATTAACAATTCCTTCTACATAATTTAACGTCTTCTCCTGTCTTCAATATTTAAAATAGGTACCTGCCCTCGATCTGGTATAGGCTTGGTCAATATTGAAATAACCTGAACACCGATGAATATTGTATCGAATTGAGTAATTTGTTAAGTTTGGGGACGGTTCACTTCTGACTGATAGTATATCTGCCAGTACATAAAATGGGCGAGAAGGATACCTACCGGCTTTAGAAAACAAACACAAAAAAGAAGTACTTTGTCGCGAAACTGAAAACAAGACGCTTCTGTTTGTATTCGACGTCTTTACATCGAAGTACATCCGAGGTAAATAAAAAGGAAAAAACGCAATTTCATTGGTTCGCTTCGAATCGCGTTTTCTCTAATCTGCTTCGATACAGACAGTTCCAGTTAAAAGGAAAATCGAATCATTTTCAGCTATTCTTACAACAGATTCTACGAGGAATAAATAAAAGTTGGGTATAATTAACACAAAGTGTAAAAAGTGTGTATCAAAATCTTATTAAAAAAAACCATATCTCATATTCTTTTAAATTTCTCTGTCTCTCGTCATAAAATTCAATGGTACGAGTTGATAGCCAACTATCAAACTAGAATAAAAATATTAAAAATACATTTGCTGCGAAAATTTGACGACATTAATCAGTGTAATTTGTTATACTGTCTTATAAGATACTAGCTGACCCGCGCAACTTCGTCTGCGTACATTTTCCCTGTTTTTGGATATTGATGCTCCGCTCCTATTAGTTGAAGGGTGATGTTACATAGCCTATATTATTATAGCCTTTCTCCATAAATGGGCTATCCAACAGTCAAATAGTTTTTTCAATTCGGACCAGTACTTTCTGAGATCATCGCATTCAAACAAACAAACAAACAAATTCTTCAGCTTTATAATAATAGTATAGATTTATATTTGTTCGACTTACTGTACTAAGCATTTCAGATTTTTCTCTTTATATAAGTTTAAATTTTTTTAAGGCGAGGTACTATAATTGAGCAAAATACTTACTCACAACATACCTACACTTGCTTCAATGAAAACGACATAAATACTTATAGATAACTTGACTGCCTCGGTGGTATAGTGTGAGTGCGCAAAACTTGGGTGTACTGTGTGTTTAAGTATATTGACGTTGTTGGTCTATCTATCTTTCTCTCATCGCCCTCCAAGAAAGAAATAGATGATAAAACCTACATAAAGTCAAAATATTTGATATTTTGACTTCATGTAGGTTTTGGTAGCGTGGACTCTTTATACGTGTTGTTGAAATAAAACTTTTTTACAAAAAAATATTACCGACTTCTAAAATAAATACAAGGCAACTAAAAAGCAATCAATAATATACCTAGAATAATAAAAACAAATTAAACATTTTGAAGTTGGTGTCATGAAATAGTAGTCTTTATGTTTTATTCGGCACCAACTTCAAAATGTTTAATTTGTTTTTGTTATTCTAGGTAGAAAGTCGGTATTTTTTTTTAATGTTTTTTATTTTTCACTTTTTAGTGGGTTGGTTTGTAATTCACTTAAGCTACAATAGGCTTATGTCAATAGCTGAAATCCTCTTATAAAATATTGCTTATCCCGGTGCAGGGCCGTTATTTGTTGAGGAGTTCACTATCATTGTCCCATTGTCATCAGATCACGATCTGATGACAATGGGACCAACTTGGAACCCTTTTAAACACAAAAACAATTTTTCAGCCGTCTTTGCGTAATCGGTGAACAAACATACAAAAAAAAACATACAGACGAATTGAGAACCTCCTCCTTTTTAAAGTCGGTTTAAAAGTATTTTCAACAATATTACATATTTTCTTTGAAATCATTCCAAATGATTCTCAACGACGACTAGCTATTTAAGAGTAAAATCACCATCTCATTTGCCCTTCAACAGCTTTATTAAATTTGTTTCTGTCAGTGTTATTAAATAATCTGTGATCAAGAAACCCTAATCTAATTCAAGTAATTTGACGTTTTTCAACAATTATACTCTGACTGTCTGAGTTTAGTAATAATAATATCTTCGGACAACTTATACAACGTCATCTGATTCCAAACTAAGCAGAGCTTGTACTATGATAACCAGACAACTCATAAATATTCTTATATATTTTTAAACACATACATATTATAGATAACTTACACCCAGACACAGAATTAACCATCGTGCTCATCACACAAACTTTTATTCTGGGTGGGAATCGAACCCTTTGATTTTTTTGATTGATCAAACACTCCCACCGCGCCACAGAAGCAGTATTTTTATTAATATTGCCAGTCACGATCTAAAATGACAAAACCTCAATCTATTCTTCTCTCTAATCAATCATATAAGTTTATACCTTCTTTTTTATATTATATATCAAAGAGAAGGTATAAATAAACTTATATGATTGATACAGTATTTAAGCCAAAGTTGTCACGGTGTCATGGTTTCTTAAGCACTTTAAATAACTTATTTCTGCTTAAATCTTTGCAAATAAATCTAACTACTAAATATCAAATTGGTTCTTGTTTGTAGACCAAAAATCATTTTGCAGTTACGTAACAATGAAATTAAATTTAGCGGCGGTAGCCTAATGGCTAAGGCATCGGTCTCACAACCATGAGGTTGAATCCTACCCATTATACTGCCAATGTGAACCCACTTCTAACACAAGCAATTAAGCATAGCTGGAGGGGTTAACTGTATTAGCAATCCGGTTAACCCCTCCAGCTAAGCTCACTAATGTGGGACCACAATCTCACATTACTAGCATTTTTCGATGGGCTAACTATACATTTTGTTTACGAAAAGAAACGAAATTTGAAATTTGGTAGGTACCTACCTATAATTTGATTCGAAATATAAATATATTTTAATTTGTTTTAGTAACTTAAAAACATTATATTACAAACGATACAAATTGATTTGCCTATAAACCATGGGTTCGAAGTCCCTCTTTTTCGCGTGTCCGAATCTACAAGTCAATGAAGTATCGCAAACCAACGCGTTCGAAAACCAAATTTAACATTTGACTGCCTTCAAACAAGGAAATCGCCACTACACGATTTTTTAACGCAACTGTTACCCAAACGAACTCAAATAACAATTTTTAACCTCAGACAAGTGAACCTACATGCTATAAGGTACAGCTGCTGCATTTGATCGAATAAATTCGTAGTACGTACCTATTCCAGTTCTCCATCAATCAAATTTACATTTACTGACCATTTCTCAAGATAACAAATACGCAAACAGATAAAGCCTCGTGGCCACTCAATTTCAATGTCTTAGTTATTTGCGTCGTTCACTTTTTATCGAGAAAAACGACTGAAGTAGCAACTCAAATATTAGATACTTTCAGCGAAGCTTTGAAATACCTCAAAGACCTTGTTTATTCGCTGTCACTTATTTACATTCTAGAAATATAAAATATTTAAGTTTCTTTCGTTCATTCATTTTTGATAATAATATGAAGTACTGAAGATTTGATTTTAATAGTTACACAACAACAAAATTATACTAAAATGGTAGAAACTAGTTGACCAGGTGAACTTTGTACCACCTAATTTTAAATTGTTTACTAACATAATGTCTCCGAAATGGCAATTACCATACAAAAGAAAAATAGGTTTTCCTAATTTTATTTTTTCCTAAGCCATCCCAGTATTACGGCAAATTTTGTCACTTCTATACGAGACTAATTCCCGGAAAATAATTTTAACATATACCTAGTACGAATGATATGGAATCTATTATGGTTGGTACTAGTTTGAGCGGTCAGGGAAGTTAAACAATGCGTAGGTAGTGTATTCGAACTTAATAACAAAGCATTTTTTTTCCTAATAACATATTTTTGACTTATGATTTTTTTACTCCCCTTTTTACTGACTCTCAGAAATCACCTCGTAGCTCTTTTGTCATGCCTAATAATAGCTGTGTGTAATAAGGCCTTACAAGTTCTCTGTGATAAACTTACTCGTATACGGTAACGTTGTACTCAGTCGTGCGTTCTACGACGTAGAATTTATTCTGTTATTATAAATGGCACATTAATTTCAAGGCTTTGTAGACCTAATTATATAAATGTTTTAAACAGAATTCTATTTTAGGGATTCTAGAGTTCCTACTTTATATAACATGATCTTCTCCCTTGCCTTGCTCTGAAAATATTGAATTGAAGAGTCATAAATTCAGCTCAGAACACTTTTTATGTTTGCCCTAAAAAGGATGTAATTTTTGTTCAATCAGCATCATATTTCATCAAAGTAGAAAGTCGACTTCTAGTCTATCTATATCTTTGCTGCAAATAGACTGGCCTAGCGGCATATCTATTACTCTTTCAGGATTCTAATAATAGCTGTATTTAAGTAGGTAGATATCACAATGACACTTCAGAAGCTCTCATATTAATAAACTTGTGTTGTGGAAAGTTATATTTAATACACATGTCATATTCTATTGACTTTGAAAAGTTAAAGCAGTACTAGGTAGATTAGTACTTAAACTATATTCTCAACCGTGAAATGCACGAGTTGGGAAATAGTTCAACTTTAACTTAACTGATTGTAGTAGACGTCAGTCACATGGCAAAAATCCATCTTAAATTTACCCCCGATCTGCCCACCATTCACCCTCAGTCTGTGAATCACAACGATTGAAGTAGTGCCCGACATTTTGACAGTATTGAAACGACTATGTAATTAGACCGCATCTTTAAAAATTAAACGGACTTCAAAAGTTAAGTAATAATAATGAAATAATACTTTTATATACACGAAATTAACCTACAGTTTTTTTAGGTTGGTGCCGGTGTTTTTTGAGATTTAATTTGAGTGGCCCGTTTGTCTAGTGGTTAGTGACCCTGAGTGCTAAGCCAGGGGTGGTTCGATCGTCGGTTCGATCCCCACCCAGGATAAAACTTTGTTTGATGAGCACGATAATTTATTCTATGTCTGGGTGTTATTTATATAAAATATGTATGTATTTAGAAATATATAAGTATGTTTTTTAGTTATTTGGTTTGCCATAGTACAAGCTCTGCTTAGTTTTTAAGCCTGTTTAATTTTTTAAATTACTATATAATTTTTAGTTTTTACGTAGCAATTTTTTTTATACACCTATGTACTATATGACCTAGGTTT
This sequence comes from Herminia tarsipennalis, assembly GCA_945859575.2. NCBI lineage: Eukaryota > Metazoa > Arthropoda > Insecta > Lepidoptera > Erebidae > Herminia > Herminia tarsipennalis. The sequence goes on from OX243835.2 coordinate 15,997,718, forward strand.
TAGGATGTTTTTCCATTGAAATTTCCGTAAAAATGTAAGTCAGGCCGTAAATTTACACGTTCTTGTTCATATCTTTCAAAGTACTTAACCGATTTTGATAAAACTTGCACTATAGTATTTTTACAGGCATTTCAATTACTTTAATACAATCATTTTCAGATTTAGACTTTAAACTGTTTTTTTATCTTTCAAAAATGCAATTATTGTAATAAAACTTGCACTGATTCCTAAGTTGGAATAAATACGAATTAATAAAATAACACAATGCCTCATCATATGTCAAAATCTTGCAATTCCAATAATATTATACAAAACATCCACGTATCAAATATATAACATAATTTTTTGAAGTCTGTTAATAAATTAAACTAAATGACATGCGATTGCCATGTTAAGGATATGGATGTAAGATTAGACGGAGAAGTACAAGATAGTATGGCATCTTATTTTGCACCAGTTCCCGTTGGATGATTTATTAATTTCACTTAGATTTATTCCTGTATTTTTGTGCCAATGAATTCGGAAATAGCTATGTCGTCCTATCGCGGACAATAGACGCATTTTCCATATTCAAATATGGATCAAAGAATAAGGCCAAACAATATTATTAGACATCATAGAAAGCTGTTCTGTTTCCCGAAAGAGAAGGATTTGAAGACTATCGGAAATCAACTGAAGCGTGTAATAACTTACACAAGTTTAACGCAAAATCCCGAACATTTGAATTTCCAAATGGAGGGTCTTATCGTATAGAGCACAAACTTCTCTTCATTCATGATTTAGGTTGATAAAACTATTACATCATTGCTTGTCTTCGCTGTACTGTTACACAACGTTTACAGTTAGAAGTGGTTAAATTTAAGAGTCCTTTTATAACTTGATAATGAGCACTAAAAATTATAACCAGTGTTACCATAGTCTAGTGGTTCGTGACTGACTGACTGCTAAGCCAGTCATGCCATGATAGTTTATTTTGTGTCTGGGTGTAATTTATGTATAGTGCATGTATTTAGAAATCTTTTAGCATTCCTAATTTGAGATCAGATGGCGTTGTGTTGAGTTGTCTCAAAATATAGTAATATTTTGGGACAACTCAACACAAGAAGAACCTGCCACCCCTTTCTCTACACCACCCAAAGTTTGACTGGTAGAGAATTCCAATGGCATTAAGTCCGCCTTTTGCAATGTATTTGCAGGAAGTTTTTAAATAAATATAAAAAAATATGAATGAACTTGAATTAACCTAGACATTTTAATTGAAATTTATACCTAACACGATCAAAACAAAATGTGGCAATTTATTAGAATGGTAGTTTGTTTCATTGTGTATTTCAATGTCATTTTATATGTTCTAATAGCCTATGATTCCATCAGCGTGACATTATAAAATTGCTATACAGCAATAAACCAGTTACCATTATTATTATAAAAAGGGATCCATAGCAATATATCAGACCTAAAATATGATACCCGAAATGTCGCTGAATAACCCTTGGGGGAAATACATTCTATCATTTACATATAAATTAATGGTACAATGAATGTCAGTACTACACAACACAACAAAAAATATCAAATAGAATATTATCTCTAAAACTGGACATATCTACACTGTATATCATTGTAATCTCCTTACTCATATATTTTTTTAAAAGGCGTATACCTTATTTCTTATGCAAAAGGTCTTCTGAAGATACTAATCGGACGGAACCTATGTTTTACGTGCCTTCCGAAGCACTGAAATACTGAGACGAATTTTTCCTCCATACATTTAATATATACAATTTGATGTCCGCAAAACGGTATAAACAATAATTTACTTTCTTCCTTGTGGGGTTCTTAGCAGGGCACACAATTTGTGATTACAATTAAATGATTGATTTTATACAAATTACACCAAACGTTATAGAATATCAACCGGTCTATACCAGTCTATCAAAATTAATGTAAGTGCAGTATTTTCGTTCACCTGAAAAGTCCATGTTTTTGAGATAAGAAATTGAGACAGAGAAGTAACAGAATTCGTGAGCTTAGTACATTTAGCTAGGTTTAGCCTAATAAAATCATATACTGAGTACACCCCGACAATGATGTTTCGAATCCTAAGTTTATTGTGAATATAAGACACTGAAGCCTTCATCTCCATTATGAGTTTATCCAGTGATGTGGCAGATAATATAGTATTATCTGCCACACCTAATCAAAGCCGGCAAAATCTAGTCATACACATGCCGCATTTTAGCCTTTTTTGAGCTTATCCTAAATGGCTTCGTAAGAAGGCCGATAGGTGAAAAAAAATTAAACCTTTACCATTCAACATAATAGTAAGACCGGTAAGTAATTACGAGCTGTTTTTTAAAAGATAGTAGAAAAGCTACGCTGTTGTGGCGTACCTGCCTACTGAAGAATGGACGGGGGCGGTAGTTGGAAATACTTATGTGCTGTATTAAGCTTTTCTTTGCTATTTTTATTAAACTCTTTTGATTTGTTTATTATATTTTCCTTAAGTGCTGCGTCCTCTGCAGCACTTAATGAAAATATAATAAAAAAATCAAAAGAGTTCCACAACAATAGCACAGCTTCTGTTCTGAGATTTTTTTAAACTCTGTATATAGTTTTTATATCGGCATTTTGTACATCAACACAAAGTGTGTTTTCTATGATTTGGTTTCGCTCTGAGATTCTGGTATATTTCTAAGTTCTAAGCTTGATGATTTTGAGTTTCGCTCGAGAACTTCTACTTTTTGCTCCAGCAATCTCATTTGTGTCTTTAGAGTGGTATTTTCGGATTTTGCCTGTTTAAGTTGATTAAGAATATCATCATATTTGTCTGACATAAGTTGTATAGACTGTTTAATTTCATTATTTTGTTGTGACATCTTATTCATTTCTTCTTGAAATTTCAGGGATTGCGTTTTTTGTTGAAGCTGTAAGTCATTCAACATGATATCGTGTTTACGTTTTGCACGAAGTATGGTATGATTTTGTCGATCGCAATCGTTGTCTGAAGCAAAACAATTCGAAGCTCTGTCAGACTCCTGTGCTAAAATAGGTATCAGTAATGTTTCGGTAGATTAACTTGGAGGAGACCGTTGAGTCATCTTTGCAATATTTTGGTTCGATTAGCGTTCTGTTGGATATGTAGATATTGTTTTGCAAGCGACGCCGACGGTTCGATGCGATGTCCCCTACACTCCAGTATATAATTCAATACGGTTATCTTACTCGCACTTGCATTAGCGCGTGGAGCTGTTGCAGGGGTCTAGTAATCTGGCCGTCGATCGACACTTTCGAACAAATATGCGTTCCGTCCAGTGTGACCTCTAGTGTATTTTTATTATAGTAGGAAGGTTTAATAATTAGTTACTTACTTGTAGATTTGTGAATAGCTTTGTTGTTTGTGGCACAAACAACAAAGCTATTCACAAATCTACAAGTTTTCGTGTTGCAGTTTTCGTGTTGCACTTGCGCCTTAGTTCCTAATTATTATTTCTGGTACTGTATGGAATTTGTTGCACAATATTTTTCGTAAAAAAAATAAAATAATAACACACAGTGGACACGTCTAAACGCTTTCGCGATCCGGAAGGGCGGGTATTACATTACATAATTACCCACTAATTATTTAATCACATTGTGTAGTTTTTGAGTCGTAGCTATCTGACACATCGTGCGTAGCACGGCTCACGATCCTTCTTTGAAGTGTTACTATTGTGTAGTATGAACGCAGATGTATTCTTTCAACTGAATTGTTTTGTATGCCTTCCAGTTATTTTTTTTCACAGCATAAATAAGCTTCACACATATCAACTATTTTATAAGGCAGACGAGAGCCAAGGGAACATAGTTTTATTTATGTGGACCTCATTTTCCTTACTCGTAAAGTCTCAACGACTGATAGACTTAAAGATTCTAGCAGTGGGTACGCTAAAGCATTCGCCAGCCAATGTTATTGAAAGAGATAGAGCTATTTTCGCAAAAGCTCTAGAGACAATTCCATCAGCCTAAAAAAGGTGTCACAATAGAGCCAAACAGGTCGTTTTTGGACTTTTATGGGTCCCTTCCTTTTCCCTTGAGTGGATGTCGTAAAATTCTACTAGGAAATGTTATGGTCTGCAGTGTTAATAAAAGTACAATATAGTCATTTCATCTATACAGCAATAAAAAGTATTGTTACTGAGTAGTTTCAGTCACTCGTCATGCAATTCATTAGATCTGGATGAGACAAAATGTTATAATAAAAGTGTGGTACGACGCTATTATACTATAGTATCTGTAAAAATACGATCTAAGTTTGAATCAAGACATTATTTACTCAATTCTTGCAATGTCGTGGACCATTCCCAACTAAACAAAAAACAGGGGCAAGAGCAAGTTGGACCATGCTCAGTGTAGGGTTCCGCAGCCATAAATAATTGCATCAGCAGAAGAGCGTATGTTCATGGCACTTACGCCCTTTTGTTGAGAACAGAAGTTTTTCAGCTATAACTCAATGATGGTATATCCGATCATGTCCAAAATATTTTTTACTTTAATATTTTTTCTTAATTTTTAACCTTTATGATTTTTTCCATATATTTTGGTCCCACGGTTCAAAAGTTACCCCCTTAACTTTTGAACCGTGGGACCATGAATATTGTATACCTACCTATTATATATTTTTTGGTCCCACGGTTCAATAGTTAAGGGGGTAACTTTTGAACCGTCGGCCCAAAAAATATGGGGGGACACAATTTATGCAACTTTCGGAGCGATTATTTCCAAAAATTTTACTCAATCAAAAAAGTTTATTAGAAATCTTAAAATGTTTTTAAAAGACCTGTCGAATGATGTACCACACATTGATGTTAGCCGAAAAAAAAACAGTTTCTGTTACATGTCTGGAGTGCACCCCTCCCTAGAAATATTTATTTTTATTATTTAGTTCTCAAACTAAGCGGCCACTATAAGACACCTTTTCACCAAATTTCATCAATATTCATTGAGAAGTCTCTGAGTAAAATGCCTGTGACATTGACACAGACACAGACAGACAGACAGACAGACGGACATGACGAAACTATAAGGGTTCAGTTTTTGCCATTTTGGCTACGGAACCCTAAAAATGATTTTGTTTGTCCTAAAATTTATGACTTTTTTATTGCTTTAAATTATAGAAAAAATACACATATTCCTAAAAAAGTTTGCTTTTGTGGTAGTATAGGTTAAAGCAAGAATTTTTGTTAATTTACAAATTAAAAAAAAATCAGAAACAAATTACCAAAATTACTTACTAATCTAATAGGTATACGTGAACAACTAATTTTTGGATTTTTAGGGAATAATAAGCTTAAAAATTACCGAACGCCAGATATTAACATATTAGAAGATTTTGAAACGATGGGCGGCAGAATTTCTCTAAAAGTACATAATGCTGCATGCTCATTTAGATAAGTTTAAAAGCAACATGGAGAATGTCCATTCAGAAGAACCAGGAGAACGTTCTTATTAAGAAACCATGGGATTCGAACACTGTTATCAAGGCAAATACAACGAAAATATTGCGGGGGACTAAATTTGAAAATTTGTGAGACAAGTTACTTTAAAAAATTAAAGAAAAGGTAACAGGGTTCACTTTTAACCTTTTTTCTACTATTTTGTATTTTTTTTATATTTGTATATAAACAAAAATGTTAAGTAAAGATTTTTTTAAATATTGAGCCACTGATCTTCTGGATACAAAAGCAAAATTTTTCAGGCAAAATGTATTTTTTTTTTGTCCAACTTAATGATAAAATTTTATAGTCTCATCAAAGACAAAATTACCGTGTTGACCCAAAGGTCAACATGGTAATATTCAAAATGGAATACGTTTATACATATATATATATACGTATTACATTTTGCATCCTAAAGTACTTTATTTTTGGTGCTATCCTGCCTAGTATCGTGATAGTGTAGTGAAAGTGTTACGTCGTGAGCTACGAGTTAATATCACCACATGACTACTATAGATCGCACATTAACAAAAGTTTAACAGGTGCATCGATCCGTGAAGTGGTGATCTATGTTTTACATTATAATGGCAAGTTGTTAATGTTGGTTGAATTAATCAGTGTAATGTTATAAATATGTTTTATATACATACTGCGTAACTGCTAATTTGTCTAGTAAAGGCTACCCATAAAAATGATATTTTTATGGGTAGCCTTTACTGAATTTAGTGATGTTCAAAAATTTTACTTTTGCCAATGTTTACAAGCTTTCACTGAATTTCATGAATTATTTATTCTTATTTATAAATGATGTTTCCCTGTACAAACAAAAAGAGCATCAATTAAGAATAATGAAAAATGAATAAGTAAAGGTATTAAAATGTGTTCAAAAAGAAAAAGATCTTTACTGTGGAAATATCAACAATCTGAGAGGGTTTTAGATAGAGCAATTTTCAAAAACTTTTTACTAGGTTAAATAGAATAATTAGATATACTAAGTCATTACAAAATGAATACTGTATAAACACTAGTAAGAATAAATCAAAAGCCAGTTGGAACATTATTAATCAAAATAATACTAACGGGCCAAAACACTTTGTATCCCAATTAAATGTTAACGGATAGATTGTTACTGATCCTTTGAAATAGATCAAAACTTAATATTTTTTTCATCGATGTAGTACAATCACTAACAAATATTAATAAAACTAATAAAAATAATAATTTAATGACCTGTAATCACTATAATTCAATGTTTTTAAATTCTATGACACCATAGAATCATTCAATCACTTATAAATACAACAGGCTACGACGAAGTCTCTGCCAAGGTAATAAAATATGTAAGTTCAATCATATCACCTGTACTAAGTCATTTATTTAACCTTTGCATATTACATGGTACATTCCCCACAGAGTTAAAAAAAGCCATTTTAAAACCGCTATTTAAAAAACAAGACCGCAAAAATATGTCATTTTATAGACCAATAGCTCTTATACCATACTAACTAAAGTACTAGAAAAATATATGCATGAAAATTTATATTCTTATTTAGAAAAGTATAAAATTTTTTCGGAAGCCCAGACTGTATTCAGGAAAAATGTTTCTATTAACAAAGCTTTTCACAAATTTCTGGATGTAATTATGAAAAATCTTGATAATAAAAAACCTGTCTGGGCTTTATTCAAGGATCTCACAAAAGTATTTGATTGCGTGGATCATGCTATTTTAAAAAAACAAACTTTATGTAAATGGCTTAAGAGGTAATGTCTTAAAATTAATAATGTCATATTTAAATGATAGGAAACAAGCTACCTCTATAACAAAAGTGTGCCACGTGAAACGAAAAGAACTTACTAACCTGTTAAACTATAGATTGGTGAAGTACGGAGTGCCCCAGGGTAGCGTTCTGGGTCCATTTTTATTTTTAATCTACATCAACGATTTCCCTAAAAGTATTAACTCACCCATTGCAGATGATTCTACTGTCATGTTTTCTGATAAAGACTATGATAGCCTCAAACAAACCGTTAATAGTACTCTTGTTCGAATTGTAGATTGGTTAAAGATATATAATTAATCTAGAAAAAAACTAACATAATGGTATTTAGAAATCGAACTAGACATCCTGTTGGTTTTTGATATTGTTTATTCAGGAATAAAGGTCAACGAAGCTGAAGTTGCAAAATTCTTGAAACTTAATGTAGACTTCAGCTTAAACTGGAAATCTCACATAGAAAATTATGTATGAAACTTAGTAAGAGTTCCTATGCATTATATGTTATCAAAAACTGTCAACATAAATATTGTTATTACTGCTTACCACGCGTATATAGAGTCCAGTCTGCGATATGGTGTCCTGTTTTGGGGAAATTCCACCGACTGGGAGATGGTATTTAAAGGTCAAAAACGGTGTATTAAGGCCATATTACGCCTTAAACAGCCTTAAAATTGATAATATTTACGAATTAAAAAAAAACTTTTTAGTGCAAAAGGAGTATTACAATGTGAAAGAAAATTTGGAAGCTAAAAATTTATTTAACTAACAGATTTTAATTAAATTGTTATTTTGTTGATTTCAAATGTATTGCCTGTTTTTGATGATTATTATTTTATTTATGTAATAATTAAATCGTCTGTATCATTATTAATGTAAAACTGTGACATAACTATGAAATAATTTAATGTATCCAATATGGAAATATGTTATTTGTACTTGTTTAATTAAATGTCATTTAGGGATATGTACTCAATTGTATAATAAACCATGAATATTGTGTACCTACCTAATGTAAAATTGTGCATGCCTGTAGTTGAAATATGGTAGATCATATCAACTCTGTAAAACCCTATTTTGTACCCATATTTGCAAATAAAGTAATTGAATTAAATTGAATATTGTTCAATTGAATTCAACTGTACTTCAATGAGCTTGATTGATGTGTCAAACATCAATCGATTACGAATTCTTGTAACACTTTTGATATTTTGTTACATTTTCTAGGTGTAAATGGCCACTGACAATAGAGATACGGCAGGCTAAGTTTGCAATAAGGTATTGCAAACTTAACCCACTGTACTCGTATCTCCTCTATACGTAATAGTAATATTTTATTGAAAGCACATGAGTAACCATTTTCTACATGATTTTAATTACCTACTAGTATTCTAGAAGGTAATTGAAAATTGCGTTTACAAATAATATACGTAAAGCAATTTGTTACACAACAGAAGCAATTTCGGACACACTTATTATCTAAACTAATCGAAACTAAACACTAAGGTCTGTAATGGGTGTTGTCTAAGATTTAGGGTATGCTTTCCGTAATCGATTCGTAACCATTAGACAACCAACAAGAACCCTCTCCTAGCAAAAGCACTTATCTTAATTGAAGGGCCTAACAATACGAAGGATACCACCGTTATTGGTAACCCTTTAAAAACCCTTTCTTTTTAATTCAAGGTTTTCTCATAATAGGTAGTTACTACGTGATTTTGATTTTATGGTTACTATTTTAGTTTAGACTTATATTTACTAGGCTCTTCGTTTTAGCGTTAATTTTAGTGTTTATAGCTTTTGTACTTTTCTAATGTATAAATGACATTACTGTAAAGTTTCATCAAAATCCCTTCAGTGAATTTAGATTGAAAGGACAGAGAAGAAATAATCATCGCATCCATCCCTCTTTACGAACTTTCAGATTTTTATTAGGAATAAGTAGTATATTAAAATACTACAATTACACTAGAGACCATGTTCTATAATAATAATAATATAATAATAATACTTTGAACAAATATTTATGGATCACACAAAGTTTAGTCCCATGTGGGAATCAAAACATGTTGCACAGTAATAGTCTGGTAGGTACGCTCTCCAATTTTGCCTCTGCCTTATTTTGTTAAATCTTAGTTACTGATCCATTAAATACGTTTAGGACCCGGCTACTTGTTATATGACAATATTGAATAATCTATATAGGGAAGCAATAGTCAGTGTATAACCATTAGTTTTATGTTATTTTATTGGGGTATTTAAATAAATATTCAATAAACATTCAGATTGGGTTGGGATCAGGTATTTTAAATAGGATATGATGGAACAGCTCCAGTGTTCACCTAATATGTCTCATGTCTACACGGTAGCATTTTGACTGCCTCTGTAGCGCGGTAGGAGTGTGTCCGACTGCTACGCAAGAGGTCATGGGTTCGATTCCTACACGGGACACCACTTTGTGTGATCCACAAATTGTTGTTTCGAGTCTGGGTGTATTTTGTGTCCGTGACTTGTATATTTGTAAAGTTACCCGCGACACAGGGCTTGTACCCTAATATTTATCATAAATATTTGCTTGTGCAGATGAGAATTCCTGCAAATGAAATTAACAGTTTTTAACAGCAATTCGTTAAATATACCAAATTAAACGTGAACATTCTCTTCAAACGTTTGGTTATATTTATTCAACGGTCCAAGAGGAAATTGGGCTCAATTCTAATTTCAAATTAAGTAGGTAATGCCTCTAATCTCTGAAGGGATTTAAAACGTGTTGGAGCATATTTCAGAATAATGACATGTAGCTAATTCTATCCGGGTTTAACATGCAAATCAATATCAACAGGGAATCCTTTGGTATTGACAGTTCATTGGATAAAGTAATGGGATCCGTCTGCAATTAATGAAGCGTGATGTAATTTGTATAAAACTTTGCAATAAGTATTTAAGTAAATCAATATCAAATCATTTATTACAACTAAGTATACATACAGATGTTACATATAAAGATAAATAGATATTATTATTAAAATCAGATTTTTAGGAATTTTCGCTATATTCTACTGATATATTAATACGGATTATGAGTAAAGACAGCAACTTTACTGCTTTAAACATTAGATATATACTAGCTAAACTCGCAACTCCAATCATGTCTTAATGACTTAGAGCTCTAGTTTCTTGAAATCCCTCTTGGTCTACATTACAAAAGAAACTTTTTTGCAAAATTCAGTTTTTTAAGTCCAAGCCCATCGATCATGTTTATATTATTATAACTTGTAGGTATATACCTAGATTATAATAAATCAAATATGACGAGGCCCCCGTGCAATAAGTCAGTAATCGTAAAATCCAAATTATGGACAACAGGAGAAATAATTTACTGTTTTTGTTGAAAATCCATAATTACTGACTTAAGTGTCTAGTCGTTTAAGTTCTGAAGCTTTTGACTGTGTGGCACATAGGACACTTCTGCTGTAACTTAGGTGTTACGATATTGAAGGTGCAGCGCTTGATCTACTCGCCTCTTACATGAGTAGAAGAATTTAATATGCTGATAAAGGTGGAGTAAGGTTCTCTGGATCACCAATTAGTATGGGTGTACCTCAGGGATCAATACTCAGTCCCTTCTTATTCTTAGTACATATTAACGATTTACTATTTTATATTAATGACTTCTGTAACATTGTTCTATTAGCTAACTCTTATTTTCGTAAAATTAATCGTAAAATAGTTCAAGATTGGCTTACAATAAACAACCTTCTTCTTATTCGAATGAGTTTATGTTTGCATCTTTACTTTGTAAATATTATTTTCTTTTGTAAATATTAAATAAATAATAATAAAAGCCCCCATAGGTTCTAATGGGGAGACCCGTGCCCAGCAGTGGGACATCATATGGGTTCATATGTATAGCTTTGTCGACTTAATAGTTTTTTTGGGAATTACTTTAGACAGTAGGTTACAGAGTGGGGTACCCAAATATCATGTCTCGTAGGAAAACTCAGTTCTTTCGTTGCCTCGTTCTTTTCTCAGGCTTCATCTATTGGTTACGAACAGGCATTACGACATGTCCATATAGAATTGACTTTCACACGTATTTTGCTTTCTAAGTGAATAAAAAAATCTTGATTTGATTTATTTTTGGGTGAGAATCTTTTATCCCGTAAATTTGTATAGGTATGTTTCTTTTTAATTAAACCACATTTAAATGCTTTAAGCACGTAACTTAAGAAATAAGCAATGATGACAACTGGATCAATGTGGTAATAAAGATTGTCTGCGGCTACGCTCGCTTGATAGTAATGATTGTTCAAAAATAAACATTAGTAGTTTATCATTGGAAAGTTTTGGATTCGGTTTAAATTCAAAGTTCATGAATAGTTTACTGATTGGTACCTACTGTTTTTAGCGCTGCTAAACCTGAGCTTGGGATCTCTAGGGCTTTAACTCGAGCTCAATGAAATATAAATTTATGCGATCTATTTATGCCAATTATTTAAACCTACCTCGAAATATATTTCATAAAAAACATTCGGGTAACGCGATTTATAAAGAATAATATTTCGTAGAAATCACAAATATTTACATGGAAAGCTCTTTTAGTAGAAATAAATTTATACCGAATGTAATCAATTTCCATACGTCTTTCCAGGAACAATATTTAGTGTTGGTGTTTTTATTTATTATTTAAATTTTAATTTATTGCGAACTCTGTTTTTATAACCTGTTGCTTATATTCTGCCTATCAAGTATTTAATTATTAAAACCAAGAAATACGCTTGGCCTATGGCCTTGTTGACTCTTTCACGGTTATTTGAACAAAATAAAAAAACAATATTCAAAAAGTTCAGGTTGTACTAATTCTAGTTGATCTAATATGAAAACACTGAAGTATAATGTAGGTATTAAGTTCCTACTTCAACAGCTTTTCTTATAATTCCAAAATATATTCTATTGTAGCGAAATTTCTCGAATCGCTCGCGAACTTCTCTAAAACGAGGCCACCTTTACAAACATTTCTAGGTGAAAAGGACACTCACTCTTATTGCAGAAAATAAGTTCATGGTGTCTCCATTTATAGAAAAAGCGGGCTCATGGAGAAAATATCGAAACGGAATCCACTTATACCTACTTCATATGATACTAAAAGTATTTGACAATAATTGTCTACTAACCTCACTTTTCTGTAGTAGTTTCCAGACGTCGTAGAAAGAGATAAATAGATTCTAAAATGACTTAAAGTCTAGTGCGTGGCCTAGCAATAGGACTTGAAGTCAAAATATTTCCGACTATTTCCCTACCCGACTTTGCTATTCTACTTTTAAACTATTGCGTCATAGTTCAGAGCTATGAATATTCAGATCAATCTCATCTCCAACGCAATATCAAGACGTCGAGGATTTTTTCTGCCGTAAACCTCTATTTTTCTAGAAAACTATGGTGACGTAATGATGATAGGATTACTGAAGTACTATTCCTGTACTTACTTATCACTAAACTAAACTTACTGAGAGAGAAAACGTTGAGTAAGTAGTCGTAAGCAAAGTTACGGTAAATAAGGAAGTTATTAGGACATAAAATGCGTAGGAAGTAGGTATCTTGTAGTCACAAACTTGTCTCAGGCGATGTTTTATAAAAAATAAAATTAGGGTTAGTTGGGTCCGCTGGTAATCTTGCCAATTTTGACGAAAATAATACTAAAAAAATGGTTGCCTGTAAGTCGATTTACGGACGATAATTTACGCGATAATGTCATAAGAAAACATTGATGACAACAACCGTGCTTGTGACAGCTTTAGTGGCCCGGGCGCATGCGTCCAACGACCACAATACTTCAGCCTATCAGCAGGCGGAACGTGACAGACTATGATACTTAGCCTATCAGTTGGCGGAACGTGACTTTTCGTGGGTGCATCCGGTCATCGATTTATAAGACGTTATCACGTCAAAATAAAGACAAAGTATGTATATAAATTCTAAAGTAAAAGTTTTAAGGAATCTTGAATCTTAATTGACTTAGCAGTTACCACGTGGCATGCAAATGTGAATAATGATAAAGCGGCGGTAGCCTAATTGCTGAGGCATCGCTCTCGCAAACGTGAGGTCGCGGGTTCGAATTACGGCCATTATACTACCGACATGAACCTACTCCTAACACAAGCCATCGAGCTTAGATGTAGGGGTTAACAGGATAGCTAGTAATGTGGGACCACAATCCCAGAATGCTAGTTTTTTTTTTAATTATACAGTATCTACGGTAAATTGAGACAAAGCCTAGGGTCATCTAAGAATCTGACAGCAACACTGCGTAGTTCCTATTTTCGCCATTTCACAGATAAGTTGGTAGAGCTGTAATCCATGGTATAAATGTCATATTTCAAACAGTAACTTAGGCAGTTGGTACTACTATTTAATTGTCAGTGTCATTGTATGTTTTACCTGTTTACAATTGAAAAAGTTAATGCCCACTTGATAGCCTAAAACAATTAGCTTAACGTTAAATACACGCTTATTATTTATACAATAATCTAAATAATAAATATAATATATTTACATAAACTACACGTTAACAAATAAAAGAATACATTATACCCTGTATTTACTGTTAGTGCCATAGGCTGTCTGTGACATGGAATCAGTATCCAGTTAATATAATACGTAGCCATAATTCTGAGTAAATTTGTCATTCATAGTTCATAATTCAAACGTAATAACATGTTTCTGAAAATTGACTGAAAATGTATGTTTTATTATCGTTTTTCATGTGGGTGTTTGTGGGCGGTAAATTAATCGTGGAAATTCTATATCGCCGCTTAAACATTTTGAAATTACAGAAGAAAGTACGAATTGATTTTTTAAACTGTCTGTATTTTGTTACTAACTAGCTGCCTGCCCTGCCATCGTCCGGGTGTCATATCGTAGTTTTTTTATACCTTGAGTTATATTATTGTAATTTTCGTAGACAATAAAATATAGCATGTTACTTCCCGACAATGTAGCTTTCTAATAGTGGAAGAAAAAAAATGGTTTTAAAATCGGCCCAGTAGTTTTTAAGTTTATTCGATACCTAGGTACCTACATTTGCATAGAACTAAGTTTACAAAAACCCCCATGAACGCTAGCTAACAGAAGAGAGATATATATATATATATATATATATATATATATAAATATATATATATAGGAGATCGCGGATTCGAGTCCTGCCCGAGCGATTTTTTCCTTCACATATTTTAAATGACTGAATAATGTTTCTTTGTCTAATTTTATCTTATTTTTACTTTCTTAGTCTTATTTCAGTTTGTCTTCTCCCACCGCCTCCGACTCCGATTTCGACTTCGACAAACAAAATTTTAAAATTCTGACTCCAACCTTGGTTTCGATAAAACAACCTCCGTAACATCCCACTGTATACAACATTCCACCTTTTGCAAAGTGTGGTAGTTTAAAGAGCGGCATATTATTTTACCCTGAGCGGCTAAATGGCTGAAACAGGACCTGGCTTCAATTCTCTCATAATTCACAACACAGTGACCCAAAAGTTTTTTAAAGATAAATCCTCATATCAACACATATGATGGCCCACTGCTGGGCACGTGTCTCCCCAGTAGAACCTACTAGTATGTAGATCCTGGGGGTAATTGCCATAATCGCCACGCTTGGCGAGCGGGTTGGCGATCGCAGTAAGACTTTAAGTACGCAGAGGACGCTGCTGCCCGTCCTCCGGTGTGAAATCCCTTAGTCGCCTTGACGACACCCACGGGAAGAGACGGGGTGGTACTATTCTTAAGCCGGTACCAAAAAAGATAAATAAATACCAAATACCATATCTTTATATGTTCGTTTACCTACTGTGTTTTAGATGTATGTATTACTTATTATTTAATAGGTACCTATATATCACTTAAAACGTCGTAAGTAGGTACCTGCCTTGCTACAAAGTACGTACGTACCGAACTCAGGCACGATTTCATTCAAACTACCTATAATTACTTTTGACCAAATTCAATTAATTAAAGAATAAATGTAATGGGTTGCTTCGGTGGCGACTGCTGCGCAAGAGGTCGTGGGTTCGACCCACCCGGCAATGGACACTATTTTGCATTATACACAAATTGTTGTTCCGAGTCTAAAGTACACCCACTTTGTGTCCGTGTCTGTAAAGTCCCTTGCGACATAGGGCTAGTGTGAGTTTGATCTTTTAAAAAATATATAGGTAAGCTTAAGCTATCCTGTTTTTAAAACATTGCACTGCTGCGGTACTGTGATGCGTGTTCAAACAAACAGAAAACATCCAAACGTATAAATAAAATATACTCAGATATCTTTTTTGTGTTTAAATACTATTTCTAAACTTATTTAATTTTTTTTTACGCTCACTATAGAATATTTAAATATTATTTTAAATTGTCTACATTGGTGAAATAAAAAATAGGCATCAACCTATCGTAGATTATGATCATCATAATATATTCATATCCCTCTACGTAGGGATTCCAATTTTCCTAATTATTTAAAATTTGTATTTAAACGCCATCTATTTTCAAAATTTGATATGTTTCTTTTAATAGGTACTTGATGATTTTCTTTTAAATTATACTTAAACTATTATGCATATGTAAACAATATTGGCACTCAGAAGATATCGAATCTGTGATCGCAATCACTTATAATAATTTTTTTTTATGTTATTTTGATTATGGTGAATAATTTGATTTCACAGATGTGTCTATCTGTCTGACTGTCTGTTTGTTTGAACACGCATCACGTAAAAACTACAGGACAGATTCGGTTGAAATTTTGCAAGTGCAATTTCATAGATGCGGATTAACATTTAGGCTCTAAATTATCACGCTTTTTACCATAGAAACTAAGCAGTAAGGCATAATGTCTGTAGCTATTTTTCGTTATAAAATAGTAACTACTTGACGGATCTTTATGAAAATTTGCATATTTATAGTAAATAGTCTAGGTCATTATTTACACTATGAATCATTACGCTAACGTCCATGGGGAACGAGCAGCAGTTTTGTCAAACCATAATGGTTTATCACAAAATTTTCCACAATTATACATTATCTACAATCGTAACCCATGGAATACATGACTTCACGCTAAAACTATAAGGGGCTAAACACAACATTTTGCAACATGCGAAGTAGCGAACAAAATAGTCTCAAAGCTATGCCAGCGGTCTTTGACTTTTGAGGTCCCAGGCTCGAATCTGATGTCTGAACATGTTCTTTTTGTATTTTTTAAAATAGCTTTTTTCGTATTTTATTATTTTTCTCAATGTTATAGTTATTTACTTTTGTAATTATTTTTTTAAATTAAATATCAAATTAAATATGCACCTGGGTAAGATGTCTATTGGTATTGCATGCACTGCTGAGAGAAATAAATTAATCGTAGAATTTGTGTTCGTTGTTAAAAAAAGGCATTACATACGTAAACAAAAACATGTTCACTGTGATCAAATAATTCCCTATTTGTGAAAATAAAAGAAGTTTAAAAATAATATTAAAAAAAACACACCACGCTATCATTTTTAGAAATGTTTGTCTGTCTGTTTATTTATTCGACGACGCATCACACAGGTGCATCGAGGATCATGTTCTGAGGTTATCGTTGGGGATCAAGTGTTCATCAATTCAACAATAATGAATGATTCAATATCGGCCAAGTGTGATTAGTTCGGGCGACGGGAGGACGGGGGTAGGGGGGTTATTGGCTGTCAACGCGGACCAAATGTATGGCGAAGGCTTGAAAATTCATGAGTCTAGGGGAACTTGCATCATTGTAACATAAGAAGATATATAAAAACTCTCCGCAGAGTACAAATTCATATTTAAAAAAACCATTGAAAACATCGCTAATGTTTGACCTATTTGGACGCTCGCGCTGCCCATATATAAGTATCCTATATATCTGACGCTGCCATATTCGCGGGTATGACACACATGACATGCTTTGTGTTTGTTTACTAATGTGTTACAGCAGTTTTATAAGCATTTTCAGTTGTATATCTTTGCAGACAAAGGAAAAACCTGAAAAAACATTTTATAGTATTGCGTTGTAACACTACATGCAGTACACCCCATTTTTAGGAAATAGGGCAATACTCTAATAGTTCCCTTAAGACCTTCCATCCGCAGCTTAGCTCAGAGAGTATTAGTGCTAGAAGGTTGTAATTTTGCATGAATACACATATTACTTACGCCGATAAAGTGAGAGAAAAAAATCTTGAAAATATTATCTGATCAAATGAGAAGTAACAAAATTTTCTTACAAATTCTATTGAAAATTATTAGGTATTAGGTTTTTTTTTTAAGGTAGGTATAACGTTGTAACTATGAAACAAAAACAACATAAAACCCACTTCTCAAGCCGCACACCAAACTAACTATCTAAAACACAGTAAACGAATCCCTAAAGAGTCTCTATTTGATACTTATTTATATTCACAAAGCTTTTGGGTGTTGAAGCCATCAATAGATGGCGCTGAGTATATAACGATTCCCCGCTGCTGAAATAGTCCGGTCATTCTTACATATTTACACAGCAGTTATTTCGTAACATAAACTACCCTAATTCAGACCCGACTTTCTTAAAAATGACAATCCTCGTCACCAACAGCAGCTACATTCGTTTGAAGTCTATACATTCTCCATAGGTAGCTAAGCTTCCCCCTCCCCTTCCCCAGTAATGATCTTTCTAATTGTTCTTGTTATTACGTGGGTCATACAATATTCGTAATCATAGTTGGACGGAGTGCGGGAAACTTACACAAATAGTAGGCACTCTTTTGCACACTATATAATTAGCGAAACCACAAGATTAAAACGCTTATTTCAATATTTCATTTTCTATATAAGACAATATTATAAGCTAACAATTTTAATTAAATTATAACAAAAGCTTGACTTGTATACTTTTTTTCGTCGACAAGAAATCTGTTCGTAATAAAACGGTTCAAATACCAGCACTATTATAATACCATCAATTTAGTCTGCCTCGAAAAAGTTAGGTCTATAATCTTAGAAAACGATATTGTGTTTACTCAAGCATGAAATATTATATTATCACTTGTTGTTTATCAAGTTCGAATGTATAATATAATAAAACGAAATTTTAGGATTACATCATATTTTTTTGTTTTTATCTAACAAGTGTTATATAAGCACTATTCGTCTAGAAAAAACAACTTCGTAAAGTTCATCAATATTCTTGAAATTTGCTAAAGTGTGACTCAAAAAATCTTTGAGTTCAGTAATTAGGTACCTTCTAGATTGTATTCGATGTGTTTTAATTACTACAGGTAGGTACTACAATTGAACTCTAAAATAAACCGTAAACAAGGATTTATTCCTAAATGTGTTCGGTATTGGGAACGTGATAATTAAAATTGATTACACATAACTTAACTAGGACTTATAGCCAGAACAATCAATACTTGTATGGGTGATTTTCCCAAACGGTATTTTTAGGCCGCAGGTGGCGTCGAAAATCCTAGTGGAAAGTGGTTGAGTGTTAACCGCATGTATTTTTTATTTCATTGGCTTTTAGTATGTAGGTTTTTTTGTTTTGTGGTCGGTTTGTTTGCGATTACTTAATGTAGTATGAATCTTTATCCATCAATTGATCACCAACCGCTACATGTACACTATCCGATGATCCGATTAAAACATTTTTTCCACAAAAAAAAATGTGCCTCACGCGGCCAAGGTCGTGGATTTGAAACTAAAAATCTGCTGAAACCGTATAAAATAACAAAAATCCAACTTTCTATTACATTTATTTTAAAAATCCAATAGTATTAATTTCATGTTACTTTGTATTTTTTTTTTTAACTAAACATTCCAAAAAACTGTTGAACTCTTAAACTTAACCAGCTTCATACTGGGAGTTCCTGATTTAGAAATCTGATAAGTAGATCATATGACAATGTGAAATCTGAATTGTTAATTATTCAGCTATGAAATCACATAACATACCAATTGAGATAATTAATTTTCACATAAGTGTACACACAAGTACCTCATGAGATGTGTTTCTCAACCACAGATGTCTAATTACAGAACACAAAGCTATAGATAGAATACAAGATAAACACACTGTAACTTAATAATGAAATCGAGTCACGCATTTAGCTAACCGAGGTGAGTAACCGATAGGTGCACTAAACTTACTAAATTTTGAAATGCAAATGAAACATATCTATTTACATTACTGAGTCACATGCTGTCACTACATTCTAAAGGCAATATTAGCGATAGAAAATCCTTTTAGGAGAAGACAGATAATTGTTTTAAAATTTCGCGATGTTTACACATTTTAGAATATTATCGAGACTTAATCGCTTGAAATAATAATAATAATCCATTAAGACTGTATTAGTCCGCACTCTAAGGTCTCGAAGCTTTTGCGAATGGCAAAAGATGTTATTCCTCTCCAAACATCTGGCATATTGGCATACAAAGTGGTCTGCAGTTGCGGTAGTTCCTATATCTAGAACAATCGCAGACAGAGCATAACAAATGTACAAGTCTGCCATCGCTGAGCATTTGTTGGAATCAGGACCTGCATAAGCTGCAGGTACTTTTCACCGACCTTCACTATTATTTCAGGATATTGCGTGAGGCGGTTGAGATCAAGAAGTACAAGAATTTCAACCGAGAAGATGGATACCGGCTCTCAGCATCTTGGAACCCCGTTATCAACAAATGCAATCGTCGCAGTACAGACTTCGCGCCTCAATGTAAAAACGTAGTAAGTGTAGTGTGTAGAAGTACCGACAGTAAAATTTATCCAAATTATAAAGACCAAGCGAGGGTAGTGAAAAAACCCCGCGCCTCACGGAGACATCGCTAAGCTGCCATCAGTCGATCCGTGACCACGATCGGTGCAATTCGATCGAAACGTCGTGTAAATAAAAGGTTCGTACATTTAAGTATTTCACACGATTAAGTCCCGATAATATTGTAAGAAGACAGATGAGTCAGAAAAAGAGTCTTAAATAATATGTATCGTTTGCATATATTAGGTATACAATTTTATAGACTACCCCCAGATTAGTAAATCAAATGATACATAACTTTGAATCGATTCTCCTTTATTGTTATACTACCGACTATGTGAATTCGCTTCTAACACAAGCTTACTAGTAATTTGGGACCCAATCCCACATTGCTAGTGAAACTGACTTAGAAATCTGAGCAACGCTGTTATCAATAATAAAAATAAATATATTGTCTGTAAATTCTGTTTACGGACAATATTTTTGCGTGATAACGTCATAAGAAAACATTGACGACATATTGCCATTCGCGTTGTTTAGGAACCAGTCAATAACGTGACACTTTTTCGTAAGTGTAGCCGGTCATCGATTTATAAGACGTTATCACATCCAAAAAAACAAAATGTACATACCTGTCAACAGTAATGGCGACTAATGTGAAGACTCCTGCTGATACTGTAAGGTTTGCTGTGAAGTTGCTAGCTGTGCAGGTGACTGCACCGAAAGGCCAGTCTGCCGTGACCAGGAATATGAAGTTCGGTGCACCGTTCAACGTGGCCATTAACAAATCTGCTACAGCCAGGTTGACGAGGAAACAATTGGTCACTGTTCTCATACGCCGGTGAGCTGTTGAAAAGAAAAGCATCTGTTATTAACCAGCTTTTTTGTATGTTGTAAAAGCTAAATAAAAAAATTGGGCAAGTGCATGTCGGGCCACGCATAATGTAGAATTTCCCCATCCGAAAAATGCGGCTTAAGAAGTGGGTTTTCTGTTGTTTTTATGTCATACTTGTAACATTATACCTACCTACTTAATAATAATTTTCAATGGAATTTGTACGAAAATGTTGTTACTTCTTATTTGATCACCTGTTACTCGTAAACTTGTAAAGCCTGCTTACTGAAAAGGTCTTGTAGTAGCCGCTACTTAGTTTGATACTCGTAGCTAAATAATAAAGAGCAAGACGGATCATGCTCAATGTAGGGTTCCGGATCTGTTGTCATATGAAAAAATCCGATTTAAATAATTACACCAGCAGAAGAGCTTATGTAGAGGGTAAGAGCATGTTGGACCATGCTCAATGTAGGGTTCCGGAGCTGTTGTCATATAAAAAAATCCGATTTGAATTATTGCACCAGCAGAAGAGCTTATGTAGAGGGTAAGAGCATGTTGGACCATGCTCAATGTAGGGTTCCGGAGCTGTTGTCATATACAAAAATCCGATTTGAATTATTGCACCAGCAGAAGAGCTTATGTAGAGGGTAAGAGCATGTTGGACCATGCTCAATGTAGGGTTCCGGAGCTGTTGTCATATAAAATAATCCGATTTGAATTATTGCACCAGCAGAAGAGCGTATGTTCATAGCACTTCCGCCCTATAACTTAATAACGGTATCCATATCCGATCTTGACCGAAATAATTTTGGTTTAAAGTATTTCTTATGCACCACCTCATACATTTTGTTCATATTGTTTGGACACACGATTGACGAGATGCTCTCCGAAGTCTTCGAATCATGCAGGGATCTGACATTTTTCGAAAACAGTCACTCATCCCCCCACCTTATCTTTTCAATCGTGTGACAATTTATGCAACTATCGGAGCGAATATTTTCAAAAATGTTCATTGAAACAAAAACTTTACTTAAAATGTATTTAAAAGACCTGTCGAATTATGTGCTACAGGTTGATATATGCTCAAAAAAATAATCTGCTTCTCTTACATGTACGGAGGAGTGCCCTTCCTAAAAATATTTATTTTTTATTATTTTTTCATAGGTAGTGCACTTATTTGTAATAATATAGCTAAAACCAGACCAAAGCTAAACAATGCAAAACGATTTATCTTGGATATAAAACCAAGCCCTAGCATTTCGGGGACACAGTATGTTTACAAGCCTCACAATTGTTTATTTTACGATGGACTGCGTATCCTACAATAATGAATTCCGTTCGCACAGTTGGCAAGTTTTTGAAGATAGTAGTTCATAAACACTATATAAATATATATATATATATATATATATATATATATATATATATATATATATATATATATACATCGACAAGCTTATTATCATCATCAGCCCGTATCAACCCACTGCTGGACATAAGCCTCTCCTAATTTTCGCTACAACATCCGGTCCCCAGCCGACAACCTTATACAATGTGTAAATTAAACCCTGTACGACCCCAAAGGGAGGTGTGGGTAATAAATTAACAATGGTAAAATAATTTAAAAAAAATGTTATACGCCAAGACGTCTTTTATTGAATTCACAATTATAATTCTCAATTATTCCGAAGTGTGTAAATTTTCAAGATTTGTTATAAACATTGTTTGTCTAAGGACTCGAAACAATCTTTTCCGACTTCGCATGTCTTGCCATGTCACTTCGGTCAAAAAAAATTACACTATTTTTATGTCATTATATTTATAAAAAAATACGTTAATCGCATTGGAATATAATGGCTAATAACACATTAATGGATCAGACAGGGATTAAATACACTCCCTGTGTAGATTATTATTTTCAGACCAGCTTATACTCCCTTGTTAATGCCTTTGACTGATTATTCAGTTATGCCAGGAACATTAAATTGGTTAAACAATACAGAGTTATCCAAATTAATCTTAATCAAACTAGGTAAGTATGTACTTTTACTTAATTGTGTTCTTAACAATTAATCCTCTTCCGCTTGGCGTTTCATAATCTCAGCTTCAGAATCCATACAAATAATAAAGGACAATGAATATAAAATACTTTGGTTATATTGTCTAGATTCCGATTCCGACATCTGAAATCAAAGTCGTTTTCAGGATTAAAAATTTTGGTAGATCACATTCTCGTAATGAACATTTAATAGTGGCTTCATTATTGATGGGCTTACTGAGGGAACGCTCCATCTAGTCTAGACAATACATCAAGTCAAAGATAAATTAATAAAGCGTGTTATAATAATAATAATATCTAATATATTAATATCTTAGGACAACTCACACAACGCTATCTGATATCCCAAACTAAGCAGAGCTTGTACTATGGAAACCAGACAACTGATAAACATATTTATATATTTCTAAATACATACATATAATATTTAAATGACACCCAGACACAGAATAAACCATCGTGATCATCACCCAAAGTTTTATCCTGGCTGGGAATCGAACCCACGATCTCCCACCGCGCCACAGAGGCAGTCAGATGCTTTATTAATATGCTTTATTAACAATAAATTATGATAGAAATACCTGTGACCTAGTTTTGATAAATTATTTATATGTACGAGCAGTCCAAGCGTCCCTTATTAATTGGCTTTGATTTATTGGATTTGACAACACGGTGTTCATAATTATAGCAGGATATCCGATATATTGTTGAAAGTTGTTATTTAAATGGAACGTACAGTGTTAATAGGCACAACAACACAACATGACCCAATTCGAATGTTTCCTTAAACTATTCGCACGAGAACGCAGCCAGTCGATCGATTGGATGTTTTACTTTAATTACGAGATCAGCATACGAACGACGCAGAAACTCCTGTAGGACCGGATTCCATTGAAATATAAATATGAATGCACAGCAGAGTTTTAGTGTCAAATATATTCAGTGAGTGCGCAATACGTGCATGAAATGACAATTTATGAATGAATGTACACTTTTTAGTAAAATTTATATTTTATAGATAATATACCTAGTCTGGCCATAAATACTGTTACAATTAAAAATAAGAAAGATATTACATTTGAATTTGGAATCTGTCATTTTTATACGATTGTTCATTGTATTTTCTAATTTTGGCGCCAATACATTGTACAATATTTTGCTATATTAAAATGGAGTGGGGTGATAAAGAAAACCGAATCGCTGTGATTGCATTACACAAAGTTGGTATGGAGCCGAATGTAATTTTTAAAACTCTCCATACGCTTGGTATTAGTCAAATGTTTGTGTACCGGGCTATTAATAGGTACAATGAGACCTTCTCTGTTTGTGACAGAAAAAGATCTGGCCGTCCACGTAGTGTTCGTACGAAAATGGTGGTCAAAGCAGTAAGGGAAAGAATTCGAAGAAATCCTGTCCGAAAGCAAAAGATTTTATCTCGGGAGATGAAGATAGCACCCAGAACCATGTCACGCATTTTAAAAGATGACTTAGGACTTGCAGCCTATAAGAGACGCACTGGTCATTTTTTAACTGATAATTTAAAAAAGAATAGGGTGGTAAAATCGTAGCAACTACTGAAGCGGTACGCAAAGGGAGGTCACAGAAAAATTTTGTTTACGGATGAGAAAATCTTTACAGTTGAGCAACATTTTAACAAACAAAATGACCGTATTTATGCTCAAAGCTCTAAGGAAGCTTCCCAATTAGTCGACAGAGTGCAACGTGGGCATTATCCGACTTCAGTGATGGTTTGGTGGGGTGTTAGCTATGAAGGAGTGACTGAGCCATATTTTTGTGAAAAAGGTATCAAAACATCGGCACAAGTGTATCAAGATACCATTCTTGAGAAGGTAGTTAAACCCCTTAACAACACCATGTTCAATAACCAAGTATGGTCCTTCCAACAAGACTCAGCGCCGGGTCATAAAGCTCGGTCCACGCAGTCTTGGTTGGAAGTGAACGTTTCGGACTTCATCAGAGCTGAAGACTGGCCGTCGTCTAGTCCCGATCTTAATCCGCTGGATTATGATTTATGGTCAGTTTTAGAGAGTATGGCTTGCTCTAAACGCCATGATAATTTGGAGTCCCTAAAACAATCCATACGATTGGCAGTGAAGAATTTTCCCATGGAAAGAGTGCGTGCTTCTATTGATAACTGGCCTCAACGTTTAAAGGACTGTGTTGCAGCCAATGGAGACCACTTCGAATAAGCTTTTTATATTTTGAATTGTTTTTTATTTATGTATTAAACTAACACACTGTAAAAGTAATAAATATTATTTGCAATAAAAAAAAATGTTTTTTCTTCGTAACAATATTTATGGCTAGACTAGGTAATAATATGAACAATCAGACTAAAACAAATAGTAATAGCCTATATCTTAGCCTATCAATTGTGTACCTATGTCAAAGTAAACTTTCCTAAAAGTTAATTAGGTATTTCTCCGAACCTTCAACAATAACGATACTAAAGTCATCTTTATTAAGAACTGTGCCCTATGTTTTATTGAAAACTAAACAAAATATGGTCTAACGCTGACAAAATGAATGACAATTTATTTTACCTTCCTCAAAAAAATAACCCTTCTCTAGTCATTTGGAACATGGGGTCATATGTTGGCACGTTCGCTTTCGAATGGACAGAGCAGAAGGTCAATGCTGATAGTTTTATGATGTTCTCAGCGAAACAAACCCCACATCGCAACGAAAGTCACGTAACACAAACGACATTTCCCTGCGTTTTATGGGAACGAGGTTCAAGTTATTTCGCACAAAAGATTTTTTACGCATTACATACACCCATACATAGGCATATACCTACCTAAGTACAGTGAAGAGTGTATCTTTAATGTTTTTCATAAAGGAGCTTCATGGTCGCATAAGGCCGTAGATATACTTTTATAGCGAGGCGGACGATGTGATGGTAAAGCGACGGCGATAAAGATCGCTCAATTTATAATAAACCAGTGATGGGTGGACCAATAAATCAATTAGTGGTTAGAATACAGCGAATAGAATATCCATATCAGATATCCTATTCGCTGATAGTCCCTTCAGATTAGACACGACACTTCACTGAGTCTAGAACACCACTAAGATTAGTTAAGTACCTAATGACTTAAGTGTGTCCAATATCTTTAACTCTTCGGCACTTTGCTGTGATTCATGCATAGATCCAAGTTAGATGTGGTCGTTCCGCCATCATCAATATGAGGGACGTAAGTGAAAAGGATTTCACGACGTTGCCGTTTCTTCCCTGTCGCCTTGACAGTGTAGTACCGGGTTTATAGTCACAATAAACCTATCCCATACATTAAGCTTAATCTAACCGTGTCGCGTAGGGACCAAGCTTCTGTTTGTAGTCTAATAAACAAAGTTTTGGCCATGACCTTGAAAAAAATAGAATAGTTAAATCTAGGTGTATCTTTTATTTGGTTTATCCATACTTACTTAAATAAAAAATGCGAAAGTATGGATGTATGGATAGATGTTTATTATTCAATCACGCCACAACGGGTAACCGGATCTGGATGAAATTTGACACAGAGATAGATTATAGTCTAAAATAATACTTATGATACTTTTTATCTCGGATTTCTTTTAATTCTAAAAACTAATCTAGAATGTGAACCACGACGAAGAATAGTTCTAGAACATGTACAAGTTGTACATCGTATAGGTACGTGCAAATAGTTTCAGATATACTAATGTTCTCCCTACTATTATCAACGAAAATAAAACAACTATTTAAATATCGATACTCCATTAACGCTTTGAATACAGAATGAGAACGGACGATGAAACAAAAAATCTATCGAATCTATTTCACTTATCTCAAAGCTCAATAAACTGAGATTCAAAATGAGCAGTAGAATATTTAAGGGAGAGTGAAATTATTCTAATATCTTAATGACAAACGGAACAGGATCAAACGATTGGGGCTGAATCGCCGGTGGAGGGCAAACGATCGTTTCTTTGTTATGTCCCTCGGGGAATCTGTTAATAAGTTTCGTAAAATTAATAAGTACATTCCTTTATCATGGTGTACCTATATTATAGTAGTGGCAGTACCTTATTACCCTTACATTACACCGAAATATTGTAAAATTGGCAATTTGTAAAAAGTGGCCGCGAGTTTTTATTTACAGCTTTTTTTCCGGCACCAGCTTTACCTATTGTTTGCAAATTACTTATGGAATCCCGACATATCACAAGTATTATTTGCATCCTAAAGTGAATAAAGAATTTTGAATTTTAATTTCTTAATTCTATATAATTTTATAATTTAACTGGTAAATTATACGCATAACAAAGACATATCATTATTTCAAACCAGTAATAAAGTCAATTAATATATTATATATTTAATAAGTGATAAAATATACGTATTGAAGTTATACCAATTACTTTTCACGATAAAATTTGGAGACGAGACGTTTACTTGACAAATCTTGATTGACATACGCAATTTTCTTCGGATGGATTCAACGTTGTATCAATCATGCATTGAATAACTCTTTGTAGGTAATAAATAAACATATAAAATACATAAATATGCAGTTCTGAAAGAATATTCATTTGTGTGGTGACCAAGCAAATTTAGGGATGAGCGACGTTAAGCAGCCATTGTCAGGACAATAATATCGTGACCGTTTTCTGAAAAAGACATACGCGTCCACCTTGGACAGCAAGTTTTAAGCCGTTGGTCATGTTATTTCCCTTGTTCAGTAAGTACAGACTAACTGAATAAGTGAAAGAACATGACCAACGGCTTACACAAATACAGATACGTATAATATACAGGATTTTTAATATTTAATTGAATATTTTAAATATACCTGATAAAGTCCTTGTACTACAAAGAAGGGCGATACTTAACAAATACGCTTGGACTTTTAACTGTTTGGTCTCATAAATATGACGAAAGGAAAATTAAAATAAAACGATATTCGGCTTTGTCTCTGTGTATTGTATTGTCTCTATAAATTATAGTTAATGTCCTTTAGAGAAGACATAGTTATAGACTAAGTATTAGAAGGCTAGCTGGAATGTTCAATAAAATAGTAGGTACCCGTTAAAGTAAAGGTACTGATTCATTCAATTTAAATAGTTGTAAAGCAACACAGTCCAGTTGATATAATCTTTAAGTATCTATATATTTAGTTGTCTCGTCGTTTAGCCAACCTTAGTAAATTTGAAGTGATCAGTCTATTGCAAGAGTGAACTTATTGTATTCCTTTAAATAGATACAAGGGTCTAATAAATTCAATTTATATTCAATTTTAGGATCTAGAAATAAAACTGCTCCCGTGGCTTCGACCGCATTGTACCTAATATATCAACAAATCACTTAAAAAGTGATAAGTTAAAGAAACTTTGTGTAACATTTCGTACCTACTTCTGGGCCTAGCGCCTGTGCGTCCATTAGGTAGGCAGTTAGTTCTGGTTTTTTATAGGTACTTACCTAAATAAAATAAAAATGACTGTTATGTATCGGGTCACGACCCATAACTTGAGTAGTACCTACCGTAGTACCTATTCGAGTTTGTACTAAAACAGTCAACCGCTACTGGCGCTACACTTACAGTAATAAATATCAAACCCCCTATTCATAAACATTTTAATAGCAGCAATTTAGCAATTGGATGTTATCTCCCTTTCGCACTTGTAACATTCCACACAAAACGGAAAGAAACAAAATTATGAAATGCACCAATAAATCTGTGGTAGGTATTATTTTTAGCCGTTTGTCGTCAAAGGCGGCAACAGGTGATGCTTTTGTTAAAGAATTGAGTTCAGTAATTTTTTTTAGTATTTCTAGGGCGTCCATCACTCGCTGATGCAACTCAAGTCTAAAAGATGAAAAGTATTTAGTTTTTTTGTTGATCCACCATCAATCACTGTGATAAATGATGTGATGAGTTAACCGTCAGTGACAGCCATGACTATTGTAAATCTGTCATAAAAAAACAATAAAGATTCCCGCTGTTGAATCACTAGGTATAAGTAGTAATTTTTACAAAGTCAAAACGGACAAGAAAGAGAGAGAAACTTTATCAGTTTACGTTTCTGCTGTTGGAAGGCTAGCTATATTTCTAACAGTTGAAATGGAGACAAACTGATGAGTTGTCATTTCCACAGCTCTGCGTGAAACCGTGTGAAAATTCGATAAGACCAAATCCTTGCGCAGTTAAAGTTAACTCCAAACAAGGCGGTGTATTCAGGCCAACGGACCGAATCTTTACTCTGATTTTTTTTCTATCACATTCGTAACAACATAAAAAGGAGCAGAGAAATCTATTGCTTTAATATAGTATGTTGAACGCACGATCATTTACACTAAAGATTATGAAATTAGGCTATTGTTACCGCTCTACCATTTTGTGCGTATGATTTGGTCTACGTAATTTTTGTTTAGTAAAAACATTTCAAAAAGAGATTTTTATAGTTTAAAATAGTTTCTGAACAAAAAAATTGACGACTTTTATATTTTTAAAGAAATTTAGCATGCTTTACTGTAGCAAAACATGTTTGTACCTATTTTATTTGTAACACCACCATGTACCATGTTTAGTGCAAATAAAAATTTATTATTATTATTGACAATACCGGACTTAAGGTTATTTTAATTGACTTACCTACTGTAACACATATCATATATATCATAGTCTCTAGCTATACAAATAATCTAGGGCAATGTCAATACATACAGTCGAATGGTGAAAATGATTCGTAATGTATACGTAATTAAGTAAGGGAATATCATTCTTATACTATACCCAGGTACCTACTCAATGGGAAAATAGTTACTTACTCGGAAGCAGAACAGCAGATATAATACTGAAAACAATAAATCAAATAATCCCGTTCTAGGTAAGTATAATCCAATAATCGTTTCCCAGTATTTACAATCAAAGGAACTAATTAAACATTGTTCTCGACCACAGTTTAACAATTATATATCCCTTCAGAATAAAACAGTGGTTCTAACCAAAGTATCTATTTGAAATATGTGGTATTAAAATCTCATGTTACGTACATGAGATTTTAATACCAGTTAAAGATTAATTAAGCGAATTAAGATTATCCTTAACCGCAAACAAGTGTGTGAACTCGATTCATGACACTTTGACGCTTCGTCGCTCAAACGTTAGAGCCACAGACTCGTTAAGAGATTCCGTCGTCCTATCCTGAAGTAATTAAACTGATGCCAATGTGATTGCTTAAATGTACGTTTTGTTCAATACTCAGTAGATATTTTGTTGAGCATATATTTGAGGTCGGTGATATATTATTATATTAGCAAGAAATCAAGAGCAAAACAGAGCCTTCGGAGAATTATTTATAATAAATTGATCACATTATTCTCATAGCGGTATCTAATAGCGTTAACATGATCGACGGACGCCCGAAATCAATTTCTCGATAAATTCAAAATGTAACAATCCGATATTTTTGTGGCGCTACTACAATTACACCTACCATACCTACATACATATTGTTGTAGCCTTCTGGGTCTGTATGCGGTTATTCATTTTATTTGTACTTGTAACTGTCTGTCTACCTGCTTCTACAGACTTCAAGAAACCTTCGGACCAATCAAAATCCGTCATTAAAGCTAGATAGAGAAACAGATAGATAGAGCATGCTTAATAAACAGCTTTACAACTACATTCGACCAATAAAAAATTGTTCTATCTTTAAAAAATGCAATCAATGTATTTGTAAAGTAATTGGCAAGAAATGCCTATTAAAATTACTTCAATATTCGGTCTGCGACATCATAATTTGTTAAAATGCTCTCTGTAACGAAGCAATAACAAAAGTCGTGATAGTTCTTTAACTACCGACTAGGTGGCGCATGCGAGGGCCCAACTCGCGAGCATCAAGGGATAGAAAAGTTTGAGGTCTAGTAACATAGTCCAGATAGGTGGTTCGCTTCTGGCCCTGGTTTGGCTACGGAAGTCTCGGGTTCGATTCCTGATTCTGGACTTCAAATCTTTCTATCTTTCAAAAATGCAATTATTATATTTGTAAAGTAATTGGCAAGAAATGCCTATAAAAATTACTTCTACATTCGACTGCACGACATTCAGTTTGGCTTTCGAGCCGGGCTGTCCACAGAAAGTGCTATTCTGTCTCTTAAGTAGGCTGTCAGGTACTACACAGACCGGAAAACTCCTATTTATGCTTGCTTCCTCGATCTATCCAAAGCCTTTGATCTGGTCTCCTATAGTATTTTATGGAGTAAGCTGCTGCTTCTGAACTGATAAGCACTCTAAAATGCTGGTACGGAGGTCAGATCAATCAGGTTCGATGGGCTGGGGCCTTGTCAGAGCCGTATGTGTTGGAGTGTGAGGTGAGGCAGGGGAGGGGCTAACCTCACCTACACTCTTTAATTTATACGTCAACGAACTGATCGAGACGCTCATTAGAGAGCGAGCTGGTTGTTATGTTGACGGTGTATGTGTTAACAACATCAGTTACGCCGATGATATGGCATTAATGAGCGCCTCGGTTTGTGGTCTTCGGAAGCTGGTGGCTATCTGTGAAGACTATGCTAAGCTTCATGGTTTAGTCTACAACAGTAACATCATGGTCTTTGGTGTCGGCTGAGGGAGGTACTGTGGCAGGTGCGTCGGAAACTTGACCGGCCACTCGCATAAAGCCTCATTAATTGTGAACTGTTTGTCTTGACGTTCCAAAACTTTGAAATAATGACGAAGAAGAAAACGAAAGAAACAATTGAGAGAATTGGACCAAGCGTCAAGACGAATGGTCAAGGGAAAGAATTAATATGTAAAGTAATCATATTACGAGTTATTCAATATATAATATCGTTCTGGGCTTAAGAAGTTGTTTGATTCCTCATCTTCAAGAGCAATAATCCCGGCTGCGCACCCCAAAGCCAGCAAGAGGTTCACGTCACATGGTGGAGGCGCCGAACTCTTCAGAGGAAGTCATTTAAAGAGCTAAGTCGTATTTCTATGTAAAGTTAATTAAAAATGAGTGCATTCACGGGATTGTATGAGTCCGTAGATGATTTTATCAACCAATTCCAGATCATCTGTGTGATTAATAAAATCACTTCGGATGAAGAAAAAAAATTATTTGTGGCGGCGTATCTGGCTGGACCAGCGCTACACCTATACAAAGCAATCATAGAAGATTGTGATAGCTTCGAGAGCTTCATCACTGCATTAAAAGCAGAGTTCCCAAACCGTACTAATTATACGAAAAAATTCTATGAAAGAATACAGGCGCCAGAGGAGAATATTGTTTCATTTTACTACGAGCTTTCAAATATAGCCAAAAAGGGAAAAATTGACGACAATACGTTCGTAAGGAGCTTTCCAAAGAAATGTAATAGTTTCTACAAATCAAAGCTCGCTGCAGTTGTATGTGCTGATAAAAATATTTTAAAGGCCACAGTTTTACAATTACATTCAGTATATGATAAAGAGGCTGAAAGGGAAGTCAATCTTAAGGTTAAGGTTGAGAATGCGGTAGCAGTGAGGTCTGGGCAGCAAGGAGACTACAACAGACCGACCAATAGTCCATTTCGGAGCAATCAATCGACTCCGTATAGTAAATACCGATCCCCGGTGTCTCGGGTTCCACCCAATGATTCACCAAGCGGTTCGTTAACACCAAGGCGGGAGTCAAATCCCCGCCAGTACTTTTTAAGGAGCAGAGAACCTCTGCCGATGCCGGTTCAATCAGCTGGTGATGCAGCGTCGTCGACAACGAGAGAAGGCGAGCATCACGTCGCAGCAATGAGTACGCAGCGGCGCTCAAACATAGAAGACGTCAAGAAGAATAATTATGGTCAGTCCGAACCAGTCATTTTAGTAGAATTAAGTTCAGGTGCTATTCCTGCTTTATTAGATAGTGGGGCTTCAGTGTCCTTGCTATCGAAGAAAGTAGCATTAATGAACAAAGTAACCTTAGAGATATGTGATAATATTAATTTAAAAACGGCCGATGGTAAGATTATACCAGTCGCAGGCAAAACATATATCAACGTTATAATTAATAATGTGGTGTATAACACACTTTTTTATGTGGTAATAGATGTCAGTTGGCCAGTGATTTTGGGTCAAGATTTCTTAATCAAAAATGGGGCATCCCTAGATTTTGTGAATAATAAAATAACATTGAGAAACTACAATGAAATATGTTTTGTTGCTAGACCAGGCAAAGTTTCTGTTATCGATACACAGGAAATAATGTCTGTTAATATTTTTAAACATAATCATTTATATGTTAGTAATATTTGTGAGTCAAATAAGAAGGACACTTGTATTCTTCCTGATTTAAATGTGTCAAAAGATAAAATGAATATTAATAAAAATCTGAGTACAGGTGATAATAATAAATTACATGACTTAGTGGAAGAATACAAGCCACAATTCTCATTTGGTAAGGTTAGGCCAGGCGGGTGCCGAAATAACCCAATTAAAATAAAAACTTCGAACGAGGTTCCTGTGAAAAAACCTTCATATCGGGTCTCACTTAAACAGAGTGAGATCAGTCGTCAACAAGTGAGTGAGTTAGTGAATATTGGTAGCATTCGTCCTTCCTGTAATGATAGTTCCTCTTCAGTAGTTGTAGAACAGGATTCGGATTCGGATGCGGAGTTCGTGAGTCGAAATCCGTTAATAAGTCAAGATGATCACGTAGTCACTGACGGGTTACAAATATTTAGGATGAGATGTACAGAGAATAATGAGCAAATCTGCAAATTAGAAATAGACCCAGTAATAAGGGCTCAAATGAACGATAATTTTTGTTCATCTTTAAGAAATAAAATCATAGATGAAAACTTACAAAGACATAAAGGATTCTTTATACACAACGGCATGTTATATAAATTAAATACAAAAAATAATGTTATTAAAAGATTGCTGGTAGTTCCGGATGAACTGTTTCCAGTAATTATGCGTGAGATTCATGATGATCCATTATATGAAGGTCATGTAGGTTTGATGAAGACAGTAGAAAAATTTAATTCAAGATTCTGCTGTCCAAAGTCATATAAGAAAATAGAGAATTATATCAAAGCATGTAAAGTATGTCAAGAAGTGCGCACGTCAAATAGGGTGGCGCCGTTGCAACCGATTGTTACAAACAGGTTATTTGAAAAGGTAGAAGTGGATACGATAGGCCCGTTAAATAATGCGACGGATGGAAGTAGATATATTATATTGGCAATAGATTGTTTTTCAAAATATGCGATTAGTAAGGCAGTAAAACAGGCCACAGCGATTGAAATAAAGAACTTCCTTATTAATAATATTTTTTCAATACATGGGGCCCTAAAAGAAATCATAACGGATAAAGGGTCAATTTTTACGTCGGCGTTAGTTCAAGAAACGATTACAAACTTCGGGGCGGTGCATAAAGTTGCAACTTCGATGCATCATCAGACATTAGGGTTGGTAGAACGATTAAATGCAACTATGTCGCGCATGATGGCCAAGTACGGTCGAGATGATAGGTCAGATTGGTCGGTATATTTACCTCAAATTACGTTTGCATATAATATTAGTAAACAAGAATCGACACGGGTGTCACCGTACTTTCTGGTCTTTGCAAGACAACCAGAATTGCCATCGGATACGGGAATTAATTTAAATATTAAAGTGAATGAGAATACCGCGAGTAGAATAGAGAATAGAGAAAACATTTTTACAAGGGTTAGAGTAAATTTGGACAAGTCGCGAGCGAAACAAAAACTATTATTTGACAAAAAAGCAACTGAAGTATCGTATGACATAGGTCAGAAAGTTTTACTTTTTAATCCAAAGAGAAGGTCGGGGATATCGAAGAAGTTATGTAGAAAGTTTTTAGGGCCATTTCGAATTGAAAATAGGTTGAATAACAATAACTTCATTATAAAGAAAGTGGGTTCAAGACAGAGGCAGATTGTTCATGCGAATAGATTGAAACCGTTTATTATGAGGATGGACGAATAGATATCGATATCTTAGTATTTAATTTTATGTAGTTGAGAATTTTTATTATATGAACATATGTTATAATTAAGTCATGATAAACATGAGTAGTTGATGAGAATTATTTTTTTAGGAGTAGGTGATGCCAGAAAAGAAGTGGCGACGTTGTTAATAGTCTGACGTGTAAACAGTTGTATATTTAGGGATGGTTAATGGTTTTAGATCTGATTCTAAAATGTTGTTTGTCTTTGCATGTACAACCACACGGCGAAGAAATGTCCTACAATGTTGATGCCATAGAGCACTAGGCAAACAAAAACGGGTGTATTATTGTTTTGAATTATAAATAT
This sequence comes from Herminia tarsipennalis, assembly GCA_945859575.2. Taxonomy (NCBI): domain Eukaryota; kingdom Metazoa; phylum Arthropoda; class Insecta; order Lepidoptera; family Erebidae; genus Herminia; species Herminia tarsipennalis. The sequence goes on from OX243835.2 coordinate 16,032,967, forward strand.
AACTCTGTGATTAAGCAGACAGTTTTGCATTTGGTTCAATCGAACTTGGGAAGTTCGTTTGTGATTATTTTATCTAAATAATCAATAGATGTGATCAGATGGTCACCGATAGCTTGATTGACCAATTATTTAACTGATATAAGATTAATACTTAAAGATGAATTTTCTTCCAGTTACAACAAAGCAGGACTTTCACCCAATTTGTTGCCTGGGGTCAATTGGTGTTTAATGATTGATTTAATTTAGTTATACATAAGTTTAGCTAGGTAACGAATCTGATACTGGTGCTTATTTTAATGGCGTTTTTTGCCCAGCATCATCGTATAACTGTTATGTAAAGTGTTTGTTGACATAAATTTTGTTGGATTAGGTATAACAGTTACACGTTGTCTTTTGCATAGAGACAGATCAAGGGGGGTATTAAAAAAAAAAAAAAAAAATCTATATCGCCATGATAGGTAAATGCACAGCTAGGTTTATATTTGTTGTTTTATATTATATAAAAAAAAAAAAAAAAATTGACTTAGTACTCAAATGTAAAAAATTTTTTTTTTTTTTTTTTTCATAAGGCGGCGGCGTGTGGCAGGTGCGTCGGAAACTTGACCGGCCACTCGCATAAAGCCTCATTAATTGTGAACTGTTTGTCTTGACGTTCCAAAACTTTGAAATAATGACGAAGAAGAAAACGAAAGAAACAATTGAGAGAATTGGACCAAGCGTCAAGACGAATGGTCAAGGGAAAGAATTAATATGTAAAGTAATCATATTACGAGTTATTCAATATATAATATCGTTCTGGGCTTAAGAAGTTGTTTGATTCCTCATCTTCAAGAGCAATAATCCCGGCTGCGCACCCCAAAGCCAGCAAGAGGTTCACGTCACAGTACCCTGAAACCATACCTCCAGTTATGTTAAATGGAACACCCCTCACTAGAGTATATAAATTTAAATACCTTGGATATATCTTAGCCGCTGACATAAAGGACAATGAAGACATTGAGAGAGAGCGGAGGGCACTGTCGGTTAGAGCGAATATGATAGCTCGCAGATTTGCACGCTGCTCACTAGGTGTAAAAATAACCTTATTTCGTGCATACTGCACTTCTTTCTACACGTGCAGTCTGTGGGCAGATTATTCGCAAAAATCGTACGGTGCCCTTCGCGTTCAATATAATAAAACGTTCTGGATGCTGTTGGGGTTGCCAAGATTCTGTAGCGCGTCAGGGATGTTTACCGAAGCTCGTGTCGATTGCTTTTTCACGACTATGAGAAAAAGATGCACCAACAATGTACTGAGGTGCATTGCGAGCAGACTCGACTGTTTCTATATGAATCACTGCTGCCAGACATCCACCTATGTAGGTGGGGTGCAAGTAGCAGTGCCTCACATATAAATAATAATTATTTGTTATTAGGTTAAGGGCTTAGAATAGGAACATTAACATAAGAAATATTGTTACTAACACATTGAGTCATGTTACTTGTTAATAAAAATTATTATTATTATTATTTAACATTCATTATATTAGTATCAATGGAAACTACTCTATAAGTATTACTATCTTACATGACCTTCCACCTATGACAGTAGGCAGGTGCGACTGATTTTTTGAGAGAAAAAATGTTAAATTTAAACTAGGAATTGAACTGGGGCCTCTGCAGGGCAATCCAATTTATTTACTTAGTTAAATTTAAGTGTGTATCGCGGAGGATTTTGTAAACTTACAATCACGGATACAAAGTACATCCACACTCAGAACATTAATATGAGGATCCCACAAAGTGGTGCCCCGTATGAAAATCAAAAACTCACGAGCTTTTGCGCTGCAGTCATACACACTCCTAACACGCCATTGAGGCATTCAAATTCAATCAAGTTGATTATTTCGTTACTTTATCTACCTTTTACAAAAAGTAATAATTTATATGCGGAATCCCGCGAATATTGAAATTGTTCAGTCCTGCAGATGCCGGGATTGGAAGCTCTAATCGCAGTACTCAAACGGAAACCTAGTTTAATTGTTCCGTCCCAATTAAACTAGGTTTCCGTTTGAGTACTGCGATTAGAGCTTCCAATCCCGCAGCCTGTCTTCAATCCCGGCATCTGCAGGACTGAACAATTTCAATATTTGCGGGATCCTGCATTTAAATTAATACTTTATAAGAACTTTGCTTGATAAAAATCCATTCAACCGTTTTTTATCTCACATGTGAAGTGTTGCTTAATGTTATAGAACATTCTACATACATCATTCGGAAAACTTCTATTGAACTTGACAACTGAAACAGGTAAAGTATAGGTACAAAGGCGGCGTACGAAAATAGTTTTCTCTGTTGATTTATCACAGACACATCAATATCTATCGCAAGTAGATTTGGGGACAACGACCTTTCTAATATGTTATTGAGATCACCAATCCGACTGTCAGTTAAAGTATTTCATTATGGTAATACCTATGTTCTTTCAGGACTATTTGTTGTAGCTACGGAGAGGTCAATGCTCGAATGTAATGAAGATTTATTTCATTGTTATTGACACCTTGTAAGCATTTGTTATGTATTTTGTAGGAATCTTGACAGTTAAAATAAAGATACTTTTGTTATGAACTTAACATATTCAACGTGACGAGGCAGATAAAATATTCCCAGTTGCTAGTGCATGAATATGAAGTGTATCTACGTAAATATTTTATATTGAATTGATATCCTACCTCAACTCTTCCTGTTTACCTAAAATTTGTAAGTATTTTGTTTTGTCGTATTTTAATGGATGTTCTAGTATATAGTAACATATATACGAGTAGATAATGATTTTTAACGATCATTAAAAAGTATCAGAAAACAAAGTTATTTTTAACATGGAATTCTTTAAATGAATTACACAGACTTACAAATATCTTTAACTATACTACTATTTTAAATGCGAAAGTATGAGTACATTTTGTAAATTTAAAAGCAAAATTGTAAACGCTTTTAATGAAACCTTGTAATTACACCAGTATACCAGTTTTTGTCACAGACGCGCGCGGGCATAAGTTACTGTTATTATAATTATATAATAAGTAGGTACCTAAACTTACATAACATCGTAAAATATATTTGTTAATTACTCTTGCCTATGATGTGAAAGTCCCAAGGAAGACTAGAGTTTACTCACCTAAGACGATCCATATGACAAGCGTGTTTCCCACTACAGCAAGGAGCAGCATAACAGCGAAGATTATGAACCAGGCAAGTTGACCCCACCATGGCGGGCTGAAAGGTCTCTCTCCTAGACCCATGCAGTTGCTAAGAGTGATTCTGTAACAAAAAAACATAAATAATTTATATCTATAGAACGAAATGAGCCTCATTTACGGCCAAATATTCAAACGTTCACACTCAGTAGTTTTGAGACATCATTCTCATACTGTCACCAAAGAATACTAACTTCCTGTCACTGTCACTTAAATGTAAATAGCTGCGATAGAGATACTTTTAGGTACAACTCAAGTATTGTATGAGTATTCGGTGGTTAGCAAGATAATGTAATACATTAGAGTTACTGAGTTACTTAACTATCGATTGACAACAGACCGTTGGCCAAAAAAACTATAGTCCGTGATCTGGAAAACTGGTGACAGTATCCGTCACAAAAGTAAAGTAGCACTACTTTAGTTTTGTGACAGATACTGTCACCAGTTTTGCGTTGGGTTTGTTGTTGAATAGTGCTAAAGATTATTCCATGCTTCAATTTTATTCAGATATTCTATCCACCGCAATACAGAACACGTACAATTATACGACTGTAATGAGTTAAAGTAACAAGTTCAAATAACACTTATATACGAGTAGGTCTATATTTTCAACAGTTTTCAACTTCTCCAATTTATTTCGGATTTAATTCCAGCCTCTGGGTCGTTTGGCTTATCCTGGGAGTCAGTGAGTGTCACGTTCAGTGTTTTCATTATGTTGTTAGCTATTGTTGATACTAGGCACCCAGGACTCAAAGTTTTGAGACTGCGGTTATATTACATGAAGCGAAATTAAAAAATATTATAAAACTTGTTTAGTTATGAAACATTTTCACGCCAGATTTTCGCAATAATTTTACTGTATGTGTTAAATTGTGTACTTTAGTGTAAGGAGGTATTACAGTAACCAGCGATAATACCTCCCAAATAACAAGGCATATATTGATAATTTCTCTGCCATAAAAACAAAGCGATGTGCTTCTCTGATGGCTCGTATCCACGGTAGCACCAACGGCATTCAGAGCATGTTTGCTCATAGTTCAATAGAATGCTTAGGCGCTAGACTGTTGACTTAATGTACTCTCTAAGACACGGAGGGATACGGAGACAAGGTCACTAATTTTGGACCGACAGTAATACCTAACGTTGATTAATCTCTCTGATCTCCCGACCTGCTCGCTCCACACTGAGTTACAGACACTTTAAGTTTATTTTATTACAAATACTCAACAGCAATATATGTTTTAATATTCTGTTTCATTTCATTGTTAACATTATTCGTACCTACATAAGTACCCGGATTACACAAGTCATATGAAACGTACCTATGCTGTCTGCATACATAGATAAAAGAATTTATTGTCCGCGGTATTTTTGTCAAAGGAAAGATATTGTTGCTCTGGAATTTATATTAGGTCTCTATAGCACATAGTTTTACTGTTTCATATTCCATTTCATATAAATAACAAGCATGATATAAGAACTCACCGTCTTATAGTTTTTCCTATAATGAGAATGCAAAATTCATAGAATTCGTAAAACTGCTTTCAAATTTAACGCCTACGTAGAGAGAGAAGCGGCGGTAGCTTAATGGCTAAGGCATCGGTGTCGCAATCGTGAGGTCGCGGGTTCGAATCCTACCCATTATACTACCGACGTGAACCCACTCCTAACACAAGCCTTTGAGCTTAGCTGGAGGGGTTAACAAGATTGCTAGTAATGTGGGACTCAATCCCACATTGCTAGTTATCTTTTTATTAAAAAAAAAAAAAAAAAAAAAAAAAAAAAAAAAAGAGACTTAAGGATACATTTTGAGCCTTTTATTTGTTAATTTATTTAAATTTGGATTAAAGGTTAAATAAGTAATCGTCTTTAATAAACGTAAACATTTTGTTTGAATAATTATTTTATTATAAAATGTGTATTTCCTCATCTTTACAACAAAATATTGACATTCAATAATTCTTAACTTAAAAAAACAAGTTATGTCACAAAGTAACCGGCCGCACAAATCAATTAAACTTTGAATACTCTCTTTATAAACAAAAAGTTACGAGTTATTTTGGATTCGTAACTTTTGTTGAAACAATCTCAAAGTTTTGAAAGATTACGCTGGTATTAATTAAACAACAAAAGTTAAACAAAAATACGTGGACAATCATAATTGAAATTTAAACATTTGGAGGTGAAAAAATAGATTAACGCTTGACGTCTATAACACTGTAAAAAGTTAGATAATAAGTACTGGATAACAGTTTAAACGATAAACATTAACTTTGATTTTTTAAACAAAAAAAGGTAGAAGCGGACAATTTTCTCGTCGAAAGGTAAGAGAATTATAAAAGGATTACGTCCACTTTACCGTAATTTTACACCAAAAATTACGTTGTGTTAAAAATAATGTTTGACAGGTGTTGTAAATTAGCTTCAGTGAACTTAATTTGGTACCAATTGTAAGGGTACAAAACGAGGGCAGATTTCATTACTTGAGAACGATTGCGTCAACGCCCTTCAATTTACTGCTCTTTTGTAAATTTATTACCACCTCGCGTTAACACGAGTCTTTTGAAAGTGTTGATGTATAGCAATGTATTTTACCGATTCGCCGCGGTGCACACGTACCATTCCTTTAATATTGAATAACGTAAACGAATTTTCCGCCCTTCGTAGCTACATTCTGATTTCTTTAAATTATAAGCAGGAACAGAATTTGGATCCACGTTTAGATTCAATAAGGTGTACAATACAGAAGTTACTGTTATTAGTTACGCAAACCTAAAAGCAACGCATAGACATGCGTATTTAACAATGTGGCATTATGCTTACGTAAACGTAGGTAGCACTAACAAGAACATTGAACATCATAGTTAGGTACAACTATGATGTTCAATGTTCTTGTTAGTGCCTTAGTTCACAGAGTAAATATGACCTAGATTCCCTAGAACTCCTAAATATAGACAGGTATTACGCCATATAGTTATAATCATGCCGGTCTGTAATTTTACGATCGTCTGAAATATAAAATACTTTTTTAGTTTTAGTGTCAGTTAGGAGCAAAATGCAATAAAAACTGGTATTGTATTTAGTATCAGATGTTGTGTACAAAGAATGCTAAAATTTGTTCTAAAATTCTGCTTTAGCAATAAAATTTTCAAATATTACAATTTTCACATCATATCTGTATACTTCACGAGTATTGACATAATATTCGTATTTAAATACGAGTATTATGTCAATGTTAGTTAGTTATTATGTATTAATCGTAATAAGAACAAATGCGTAGTATGCTTGATTTGTTTATTTATTTCAAATTGCATAAATACAGGTAGGTATAAAAGTTATTACAGATTGTTAAGTATCAATGTACTTTACCTCATGGCATACAATGGAATACATTATTCAAAATAATAATAATAATAATCGGAATTAGATACAAACACAAAAAAATTGAAATTAAAATTCTTATAAGCTATGAGAAATATATTCATCTACGGAATAGTATGCATTTTCAATTAATATATTAATAATTTTACGTTTTAATATCATAATATTTTCTATTTCCAGAATTGATTTTGGCAACCTTTTATATATAAAAGGTTGCCAAAATCTTATTCTGGGTATTCTATGCATGGTTCTAAGAATATATTCTTAGAACCATGCATAGAATACCCTTGTTAAATAAGGCTGTAGAATTAGGCGGGATACGTAACTTTAAATTATTACGACTGCTACTCATTTTCTCAAATAGATGACAAACTTTTTTTGACATATAAATAGTTTCTAAAATGTATATACATGGCAATGTCACGATTTTTAGGTTTATGAAATATGGTTTACAGCTCATAGACCTTTTTTTTGGGTTTTAAATGCTTCGTTTTTATCTGTAGCATTACCCCAGAAGATAATTCCATATCTTATAATAGACGTAACATATTCGTGATAGGCTGTTACAATTGTTGCTATATTACTAGTTTTTGAAAGCTTATATAATGAATATGCAATTTCCAGTTCAAATTTTCATCGACATGTACGCCTCAAAATTTTGTTGTAGTTACATGTTCTATTCGTTGATTAATATAATGTATGTCAATTCCAGCTAGTTTATTAATTATATTACTAAATGTCATTATATTTGTCTTTAATACATTACAATAAAAGCAGTCCTAGTACACTTCCCTGATATATTCCACATAGAACAGTCCGTTTCTCTAATGAGAACGTTAATACTTTTTTCCCTAGGGCAAAGTGATGTGATTTGTGTGAGTTGTTGCCTATTAATAAGTTAGGACTTTATTAAATGTAAGATATTGCCCTTTACACCAAAGGCATACAACTTATCTAATAGTATATTATGATCGACATAATCAAAAGCCTTACTTAAGGCCATAGTGCCTTTTGTTATCAATGGCTATCATTGCCATTTGAAAATTGCTAAAATTACATTTTTTTGCTGTCGGAATCCGAACTTTTCATCGGCTAGCATTTAATATGCCTCGAAATGATTATAGAGGCTTCGATGAATTACTTCCTTTAGAACTTTTGATATGACAGGAACAAGTGCTATAGGTCTAGAAAAATTAATACCGTGTTTGTCATCTTTTTTAAGAAGAGGTTGAATTATGGTTAGTTTTAATTGTGATGAAAAAATGCCATTGAAAATACACAAATTAATGATATAACTATTTATATGATAACTAAGTAGATACATTTTTAATATTTTGGTAGATATACCGTCGTATCCAGTAGTATTGGTTGAACTACGACTCAATATAATGTTATTAATAAAGAATTTTGAATTCAAAGAATTTTGGTATTGTCAAACTCAAACTTCAGCCGCGATTGTAACATATGCACTTTATTGCCTTGGAAATTAGAGCCAGGTGCACCTACTACAGTTAATATTGAACGCAAAAAATCACTAACGTTGCAATATGACTTTTTGTAGAACTTCCACCCGTTTATCAAGCTGACACATACGCAATATCCCCATTCATAAATCGAGCTAATTTCTGCTTGGTCAGCGCTGAGTCATTGATAATCATAACAATAAAAGCAATCCCAAAAAGTAAGCATCATCCTTTGATTATATAAAGTCCAGATTCCTAGTCAAGTATAAAATGGAAGAAGTTAAGTAAGAGGTGTCCTATGATTGGAACGTAGTTCCATTTATTGTGTTTGTATTAACTAATGATTAAAAAAAATCTGAAAGATAAATACATTTTGAAAATTGTCCTATTTCAAATTAAGATTGTTATACGTATTATAAACATTATAATACAACCAGTTTACAAAATACAAACAACCTATATAACACAACCTCCTTTTCCTTCACTTAATCATAAATAATGGATTTTTCATCGATGTCAAAATGTTACGCTTATATTCGTCTAGACCCCAGCACTCAATTAAATGATATCGTGCGATAAGTAACTACGTTCCATAAACCTGTCAATACTTACATCAATTTTTATGTAACTTTTGTAAGGTTCAGGTTCACTCATTAGATTTGCGAATGACCAACGTCAAAGTATCTTCTGTCTACCATTGGTGTTATTTCTTTGATAGGTAAGGTAGTATCTACTGATATAGTATAACTCCAGCAAAATTTTGAAAAAAATACCTCGATGAACGTAAAAAAGGATCAAATAAAATTTTAAATCCCCTTGATTAACAGCAGGTAAGTAAATCCGATCCGAAAATTCGTCGGGGTCTGCCATTCGCTGACCTGTCACATGCTCAAAATATTTTAGTTCAATTCAATTCAGGTCGGGGGTTTTTCCATTTTTTTTTTTTTTTTAGAGATTTTTTTACAAAATATGCAACTTCGACTTAACTGTGTTGAGAGTAAACATATAATTGCAACGCAACTAATATACAACGTTACTCTTGGTAGTGCAAATCTGAAAGTAGGAGAAAGGGAAGGGGTAGCTTTTGAACTATGTTATATTTTTCAAATAATAAATCAATCAATTCATAAATCATTTTAACAGTCCAAATCCTGTTCTCAATGTGGTCATCACTTATTTTTCAATGATAACCACGTACTACGGGCACAGAATAAGTAATAGTACTACTACGGGGTGCCATGAGCACGATAGCGCGGAGAACACTGGACATCTTGAATGGCTTGTAACTGTAACTAATTTTCAATATTTTAATTTTCTTCTTTTTATAAATGATTTCTTGAAAAACCTTGCTGGGGTGTCTGAGCTTCGCACTATATCAAATCCGTTTTAATTATAACAAAAATAAATAATTAGCCATTCCGTGGTGGCGGCCATCTTGGATTTAAAATTCATCATAGTATATAGTATTCTACTAGTCAGTCCCTTTCATTTGATACCCATTTTGAGGGAGTTGTGGCGGCGGCCATCTTGGAACGATTTTCATCAAACCTAACTAAGGATACTCCCGACTAATTAACCTTTCAAAAAAAAATACCAAAATCAGTTCATCCGTTTGGGAGCTACGATGCCATAGACATACACACACAGAGACACGTCAAACTTATAACACCCCGTCGTTTTAGCGTCGGGGGTTTAAAAATAGCACATAGCTCAATGTTCGTGAATATCTCTTCATGCAATACTCTACATTTGAATTTAAATTTAAACGAGACCAATTTCAATATGGTTTTTAAGATCATTTATAGATTTTATTACGAAATGTTTTTTGTGTATCTATACCTACATAATACATGCATATCGCACCTAATTAAGTAGAAAATGGAAACAAGAATGAGCTAAATCATGGCGGATCTGTATTATAAAATAAATGACTCTCCACTAATTTACACTTGCCATAAAATAGGTCTTTCCAGACATGTTTTCAGGAAGTATTTCTGAAAAAAACCTGCATAATGTCAAACGACATATTTACAACGCTTTCAACGAAATCAAACATCTGGTCCCCGACATGTGTTTGATCAAGTTAAAAGCATGTTAGAGGGCAATCCGTTCCATCCAACTTATGTTATTGTTATTAGTTGTTTACTTAAACTTTGTTTATGACTTTGAGAGAATACTTTCTTCTTGATTTTTATAAGTGTAAGGATTTCTGGTTGTACTTCTACCTTTAAAATGTATTTAAACAATATGTCTGCGCTGTACCTTGAAAATATTTAAAAATCTAACCTAGATCAACTAATGAAGGTTCTTTGAGATGAAATTATGCTTTATTTCTATCATGTCGGTTTGTTCGAGGTTGACGTAAAGCATGACTACCTACTACATATTATATATTTAGTTTACTGCAGTTTTAAACTTTACCTTTTAACTTTTCGAGTTAACAATAACGGTATATACAGCTTGATCTCTGTTTTATTAGCGACGCCATACCCACACATTAGAGAGCTCAAGTAGAAAGGTCACAATATCCGGCATTTGTATAGAATACACACAAGAACAGACCTCTATTGATATCAGTATCAATTTGATGTTCTTACCCCTAATAAACTGCTCTACAAGACTAACACGATTGGTTTTGGGCCCTGCTCGAATTTGATTTAATTGTGTATTACTTTCACCATGGGACGTTTGACCTCTGAAATCAAAGGGATAACGACTTTTTATATAGTTAGACCACGGCTCTTAGGGTACTTTGTCCCTATATTGACGACGGTTTTATACTTCTGTAAATGGTTACTCATCTCGACGCAAAAAAATATCTTTTATCATTATAATGTTATTCTTTATCGTAAAAAATGTTCTGGCTCTAAGCTTTCAAGTATTTCTTTTTATGCATTTTTTTAAAGATTACTTGCAAAGTGGGATTGAGTCCCACATTACTTGCAATCTTGTTAACCCTCTCCAGCTAAGTTAAGCTAGGAAGTAGATATCATATTATAATATGAAAAAATCACGCGTTGCGTAATTGAAATGCCTTTCTTACTTGACACAGACTAATGTAATAGATGAAATAGATGATTATATCTATTTCATTTTTCATTTATTTACAGATATTTATAATGTAGCCTTTTTAGCAGCCAAATTTATGCATAACTAAATTTGGGTTTTGTTGTATTTTAATAGAGTAATACAGATTGCTCAGTTGTGGGAAGTACATGTTAATTGGACTTGATTGGTTGTTAAGTCGATCATTTCGGATACTTATAACAAATCGTATCACAGGCAAATTGCTCGATAGGTAAATATTATTCTTTAAATCCAAAATTGATGAATACATAAAATATTACTTTTACTAGATTAAATTTATTTATTAAATCATTTCTCATTTAATAACCTAGATCATTTCATAATAGATCATCTTACATCACACTGAGATTTCCTTAAAACTATTAATTAGTTAAGCGATGCCTACCAACACGAAGAGTGCCACTTAAGTATTCGAATGAAACAAGACCATAATGTCTAACGTTATGAACTTACTTTTGAATTATTGAAGGTTAGTTTCATCAGTTTTATATAAAAACTCTATAAAAGAAAACAAGGTTCTTAATGTTAGGTTCTGATGTGGGATTGTAACTTAAAGATTGATTGCGAAGTAAAAAAATCAAACCTGAATGTAATTGGCCGGTTTTAATACCATTCAATGTTGACATTCTGAAGATGCAATAAATAAATAAAAGACTAGTTCCCGCCATTTTTCAATTATTTTTCAAGCAAACAAAATGAAGAAATTCGGTACATTTTTAAGTTTTATTACAAAAATGGTAAAAATGCGACGAACGCTGCAAAAATGGTAATAATGCGGTATCAATACGAATAGCACAAATGTGGTTTAAGCATTCCAAGTCTAGAAATTTTAGTGTGAAGGATGAGGATCGCTCTGGACGCTCTGACTGACTGCCCTGCCACTGATAAAATCAGTGCTATCTTTGAAAAAGTAGAGCAAGATCGACATATTAGTAGTTACGATATTGCTGAAGAACTGGATGTTGATCACAAAACAGTTTTACGTCATTTACAAAAGTCTGGGTACAAGAAAAAACTTGAAATTTGAGTACCCCGTGATCTTACTGAGATAAACCTAATCCAACGTGTTTCCATTTGCGATTCTTTGTGGGAACATAACAATTCAGACCCATTTCTTAAACAATTGATTACGGGTGGTGAAAAATGGGTCACATACGATAAGAATATCCAAAAATACGTGGTCGAAGCATGGACAAGCCCCATAGACCATGGCCAAGACCGGCCTGACTCGGAACAAAATGATGCTGTGTGCATAGTGGGATTGGAAAGGAATCATCCACTATGAGCTTTTCCCGCCGGGTAAAACTATTGATTCCTACCTCTACTGTCAGCAACTGAGAGGCTAAAAGAAGCCATTGAGAAAAACCGGCCAGAGCTGGTGAACAGGAAGGGCGTGGTGTTTCATCATGACTACGCCAGACTGAACTCATCTATAGCCACCCAGCAAAAGTTGAGAGAGCTTGGCTAGGATGTGTCGATACAACCTCCGTATAGCTCTGATCTTGCTCTATCAGATATTCACCTGTTTCGGTCACTTCAGAACTCTTTAGGAAGCATAAAGTTAACCTCAAAAGAGCACTGTGAGAACTGCCTGTCAGATTTTTTTGACCAAAAATCTCAATTTTTTTACAGCAATGGGATCATGGCACTATCCACAAGATGGCAACAAATCATCGATCAAAATGGCACATACATATTATAAATTAGTAAAAAAATATACGTATTTTTTTCTTTATATGAAAAATACGAAAATACTTTTGCCCCGACCGATATCATACGTAGATTTGGTAACGGGTTTGATGTTAACTCAAACAACTATATATTCCAAATAATTTCCAGCAAAGAAGGCTTTCTATTTACCTCGCAAATCAGCTTGTAAACGTCTTCAACAAGGAATCCAGTACATCTCGGGTCGGCACGTGGTTTGCGTACACTCTCAGTTCACAAAATGAGTACATATTTAGAAGAAATATGTATGAAAAGTAAGTATCAAAATGCGGATTACTTCGACAGTTCATGTCGCGAACGTATTCGGAAGTGATTTCAATGGCGCGCCGACGCCACAAGAGCCGTATGCTCGATTAATCAGTGCGCAGAACCTTTGTATCCGGCCGATAATGAGACTGAACTCACAAAGCGCGGGAAAACCAAACAGTCAGCAATATGTATGCAACTAGAAAAACATTTGGAATTATATTCACATACACATATACGTATTGCGACCTAACCAGGCTCTAGACCTTGTTTCATATGAATACTCTTCGTGGAAAAGTCTCGTGGGAACGAGACTTTGTTCATAATCTGTGTTAGAACAGAATGGGTATCTGCTAGACTAAGACAATAGTTGTAATTTATATTCATACGATATTTGCTTTTTGTTGAAATATGCCTCTATGTTATTAGACAGGGATCCTGGCATGATTTCATTTAATTCTTCATTACTTAGGTTCTTTTTATTATAAATATTTGTGGTGGAAATATTTTTCTTACAAATATGAAGTAAAGAAACTCTACTGGGATTATTGTGTAAAAAATCTACCTACTTAATTGGGTTGAGGAGGGTCAAAACATAAACGGTGACACTTTGACAAATAAAACAAATGCCATATAAATTCAGTACTAGACATAGACACGAATTTAGTCACAACAATGATGTGGGGGTGCCTGAAATTGATTAAAACAATAAAATCAAATGAGTTTTGACTCATAAAAGTAGATTAGATATTCGCCGTGCAAATTGAAAGAACAAGGGAAACGAGCTCACTACTAATACTAGCTGTAAACATGGACCTAAAATAATTATTTCCCAAAGGAAACCCAACAAAGAACCATCCCATTTTTATAGAGCATTCCGGAGATGGTCCGACCTCGGCGTAACAATTTATTGTAGTTTATTGTTACAGTCACGTCTATAACAGAATAAAAAGGTCGTTGAACTTCAACAATTTCTTATCTAAACGATTGATTTCGCACCCTCGCTCTTGCTAAAGTCAAAGGACGACAGTTAATATTTCTAAGACAATGTAGATCACAAATAGCCAATTTGTAAAAGTTATGAAAAACTAAAGCGAATAAAATCACAGACCAAACGGAGTAAAATTATAGAGATTGGAGAGAAAGCTATTCGGTAGAATACAGAATGCGCAAAAAGTTGTTAATTAACTAACTTTTTTTTAAACAAATATCAGTTTTGAACCCTAAAAACAACCTTTATTTTCATCCAATTATTATTCCAAAATTAATTTCAATCACGTTTATAAATTGAACTGAAACTTTCGATCGAACGCAAACTTACGGAAGGCTTTTAAATTACCTAATTTTGCAAACATCGGACGTTCAGGAAGGGAAACATGTATTATAAGTTAAAATGAAAATTTACAACTCCACCACGAGGGAATTTTCTATAAAGCTATATAGGAAAATAAACCAAGAGAATATATTAAAATGAATCACCATAATATGTATTACTTATCCGTTTTAAACAATAACCATATATTAGCGTCATCATGCGGCAAAAAATAAGCAAGTTAGATCGATTTCCCTGTTCATCAAGATCATCCTCCATCGTTATATTAAAATATTCATTGGAAACTGCAAAGCCGATCGTATTTTTTAAGGTTTATTATCATTATCACGTAACTTTGCTGGTCTTTACTCCAGAGCCATAACAGCAGATCAAACGGATTCCATTTCCACGAAATTATTCTCAACAGAGCTTTACGTAACAAAAAAGTTTTAAAACAATGCGAACGAGGAAAAAACGATGCAAATGTGCTGTGTTTATTTAAATGTAACATTGAACAGGTGCTGTTCTGTTATAGATTTCCTTGCCAAATAAAATAAAATGATTCCTTATCGATATTACATTACCCCGGAGGATACGTTTCAATGTTTTGTGTGTTTTGGATTTATTTTTATTTGATTACTAGCTGACCCGCGCAATTTCGTATGCGTCAATTTTCCCCGTTTTTTGCAACATTTTTCATTGCTTCTCGATAAATGACCTATCCAACAGTATTTTTTTTTTTAATTTCGAACTAGTAGTTCCTGAGATTATCACTTTCAAACAAACAGACTCTTCAGGAAATCTTTACAATGATATGGCATTATGACGGAAAAGAAAAACAATAGGCACAGCCCAAAATTTTATCGAGTTTATTGACTTTTTTAACAAGACTGCTGTTAAGATAATTTTAATTATTTTAAACATCTGATTCTAGAGTCTAATTCGCTATCATCTCATACCAAATACTAATATTAATAATAATAATATTTTTTATTCAGACACCTAGTCTATTTCACATACACACACACATTAATAACAAAATAATAATAATAATACATAATACAAAATCCATAATTAAAAAGCTGAAGAGTTTGTTTGTTTGTTTGAACGCAGTTAGCTCGGGAACTACTGATACGAATTGAAAAAAATCTTCCACTGTTAGATAGTCCATTTATCGAGGAAGGCTATAGGCTATATAACATCACGCTACGACCAATAGGACCGGAGCAGCAATGAAAAATGTTGCAAAAACGGGGGAAATTTTCGCAGACGAGTTGCGCGGGACAGCTAGTATTAGATATATTCCGGGATTTAATCGAGTGAATTATATATAATTATAATTTTTTTTTTTTTTTTTTTAAAAGACGACTCCCGCAGTAGGGTACAAGCCCTGTGTCGCGGGGGACTTTACAAACATACAAGTCACGGACACAAAGTACACCCAGACTCGGGACAACAATTTGTGGATCACACAAAGTGGTGTCCCGTGTGGGAATCGAACCCACGACCTCTTGCGTAGCAGTCGGACACACTCCCACCGCGCCACAGAGGCAGTCAACCGACTTTTATCAACCGACTTCAAAAAGGAGGAGGTTCTCAATTCACTGTATTCGCTATCGTTTGTTCTTTAAAATAGTTGCTAAATAGAAAACTATTGGGTAAATATTACTCTTGCTTATTCTGATAACAATGTTCTCCGTACGAGTTTTGGTCACGGAGGCTCTCTCCTAAGAATTTGTCATTGAATTTGTTTGCAGGAAACATTTTAGTATGTACACAGATACAAGTACACTCCCTATTCCCTCATTGTTATAATCCGGTAGAACGGCCATATGAGCATTGCAATATGTCTTTTCTTAAAGTATCTTTACTATATAGATACAATATTACTACTAATAAATAATAATATTCAAAATGACCGGACTGTCTCTATTCATACATGAACGCTCATTTCATATCCAAGTCAGGCACAGAAGGGATCACTACTGAGTGAATTTATGCAGAATCTACCACGAAAAGCTAATATTAAACCTAAGCTCTATTGCTAAATCCATTTTTGTATATTTAGGCACAGTATACTTACGTAAACAGAACGCTAGCAAAAATTGTACATCATATAACTAATTCGTGATATAAAATGTTCAAAAAACGGTTGTTATGCTATGTAAGGCGAAACTAACACGTTCCTTTTGTATTGCTAGATAATTGTACTGTATTATATCTCTTACTTTCTGATGCAGTGAGTTGCTGATGAGTTGAGTGGCTCAGAATAAGCATGCTGAATCTACCTACTAGACAAAAAAATAATAAATCGATGCGTTAGTGTTTGACTGACGTGTGGAGTTATTACATTTTGATTTATTATTTTTGTGTGTTGAAATATATTTCAGAGCATGACAACTGCAGGCGTTTCTTGTTATCCGTCATACCCAAATACTGTTCTATATCATAAAAAAATACTTGCCTAGATATGCAATATCTTCAATGTATATTTAATGCTTATTAGATTAGATAATTCAAAATTTTGAAACCAAATCGGCATCTATTACAACAACTAACTATGTTATCGTAATTGTAATAGTTATTTCATTTCCGACTATTGTAAATCCTTCTGGCTTAATGGATCTACATTTGTAGGTCTCGCTTAGATTAAGTTCCAACGAGGGATTAAAAGTAACTGGAGACTTATCCACGGGTTCACCTTTGGTCCTCAGAAGGTTTAACGACGCAAACTTATCATGCGGAAGTGGGGCCACTACTTCACAGGCATTTGGTTAAATCAATTAGATAATTAAATTAAGTGAATTCAGTTGGGTAACTGTTGTTAGTGGTAAATTATTGCCAAGATACATTTAGTGTTGTACAACCAAGAAAATGGTCTCAATGTTCTTTGAGCAGGTTTTCTTTTCCTATGTCGTCCCTCAAGGTCGCTTTAAATACAATTTGTTATGTAGCAAGAAACTTGACACGAGAATATTTATTTTACTCCAATAACTACCAATTCCTTTAATGGTCAATACTTAGGTTACGTAGTTACGTTGCGACAGCTAATATATAGCTAATATATAGCTGTCGCAACGTAACTCGGCCGGATTGAAGTTAGGTTCATAACAATTTCGCACATGTTATAAAGATGCTACCCCAGAATTATTTACTGACTGCCTCTGTGGCGCGGTGAGAATGTTTCCGGCTGCTACGCAAGAGGTAGTGGGTTCGATTCCCACACGGGACATCGCTTTGTGTGATCCACAAAGTGTTGTTCCGGTCTGGGTGTACTTTGTGTCCGTGATTTTTATGTTTGTAAAGTCCTCCGCGACACAGGGCTTGTACCCTACTGCGGGAGTCGTCTATCAAAAAAGGAAAAAAAAAAAAGAAAAGATTAAAAATAGTAACAAAATTTTAATTCAACATTATAAAAAATACTACTTAAACGTTTGAATTTAAAACAGTTACAGTAAATACTAAAGAAAGTTCGCTTCTCTAATTCTCTTGGTTTAGTTACCGCCCCCGTCACCATTAACTTCCAAAAAATGCATCTCCGCAACCACTTGTCGCCAAGTTCAATTCACCCAACTTACGTCGAGACAACTATATTTAACTCATAATACATGCGTAAGTTCATAATTTTCTATGCCAAGGGTGTCATAGTAATTTGTGAAGGATGTTTGTATTAAATAAGTATGTACACAAATATATTAAAAATTTCTAAATCGATAGGATACATGTATAAATCTATTATATACATAGGTATATGATATATGACTATTAAAATTAAATGTACTGTTTCAGCTACCATAGCTCATAAGAATCGTATTTATTTGATCTGAATTCAGCACAACACCCTCTGTGAGCACATTACAATAAACTTTATTTGCTCTCAGGATGAAGTTAGTACTTTAGCCACTTGTTGAATTTGCTCGTACTGCTTTGTAACACATAGTTGGATAGTTGGAAGCTCCTTATTTTATTTATTTGCTAACTTTTATTTCTATGATTACGGTCTGCCTCGGACGCAAATGTTCCTAATTGTGTGAGATTCTACGATTAAATCTCTGGATTAAAGAAAGTATAATATATTAGGTAAAACTTTGGCACTAAAAACTTTCCTAAGCCTGAAATTCATTATGTTTATTTCCCAACTCAAAAAGGTAAACTTTATTTTCCAAGTGTACATGTTAATGTAATGAAATGTTGTTAATCTTCTTTTACAGCACAACATTCACAACATTGTATGGTATTATGCTACGAAAAATACAATATCCCAAAGAATTTTTGAGGTCTTTCCGGAATTCCGTTTTCCCTGTTTAAATATAAGTGAAACAATGAATATTATTTATAACAAGCAGTCGACTGTTTCAAGAGCTTTGCTCTCCAGGGACCGACAATTACGAAAGTTGGTTCTGAATGCTTGGAAATTATGCGGTATGATGCAAATTGAGTTTTAAAAATAAAATATGGTGTGTTTTAAAATTCACAGCTATACAAACCCGAAATTCTTATCCACCGTCTTTAGGAAAGCATCTTGAGTGGGGATACCTCATAATTATTCTTCATCTAAATTTGTTTTTTCCGTAAATATTTACGAGTTTATTTACTTAGTACTACTGAAATGTATAACGTAGATAGAAAATACCCAGAACTCCAGACAGTGATGTCTGAAGTTTTAGAACATTCATTTGACATAAAAGGTAATTTATTTATATCTCAATGTAATGTTTAAAGTAAGGAGATTAAAAAGCTATTGTCAAAACAAGACACTTACTTGAGATTGATATCCTCGAGAATCTTGGTAGGAAGCAGATCCAATATCTGCGTAACATTGAGCTGATCCCAGGACTTCTGCCGTCCTAGTATCTGCTGGGTGCAGTTGATGAACAGCTGGATGTCTATTTCGGAGTCCATGGCAACATATTTCACTCACACTTCACATTTAAAGTCATTTCGGCTAAACTGAACTCTTTGAATCCGTTTAACAAAGTATTTTGGTAAACTTTTATTTAACCACACTGTCCTTTTTTACATTTTGTTCTTTTAAAACCTAATTTAAGTGATCACTTGTCTAAAAAATGAAAAGTTTGTTAATCAAAATGAAGTTATTTCATTTAAGTACCTCTATCAATAGTATTATTATAGCGGGGACTGTGGCTACGATACAACTTTAGACAAAATAATAGTAGTTCTGGTAATATGATAATAATGCACTCGTAGATACTTTTTCACGCTAGCTCAACAGATAAGCAACAGCTTGAAAAAAGCCAGTGTCTTATCAACATAAAACACTGGCTTTTAACTAGTTTTCCCAAGTTAATGGCAGAATATTAGTTTTCTACAGAGCTATCAGTCAACCAAATTATCCAGATCTTACTTGATAAACAACTACGTACTCTACAATAATTTTCGTTTATGTATCCCTAATGCGGTTATTCGTTTATCTACACAACTTCATATAGATTCACTAGCATATATATTAAAAATCCAATTACTTGAGCATAATTTAGTCTTTAAACGCCATAATTTAAAATTATTTATGTCCTAAAAGTTTTCTCGTATAATTTTCCTCCACGGTGCTTAATTATGATCTCTTCATTTAGTATTGCCTCCATTAACTGAATTTTTATAGCGCATCTAACAATGAAAACGGTCATCCGAGTACCATTTTAATAATAAAAAAGCTCAATTGACCAGATTTTTATGAATACGTAATAAGTCATTGAATTACTGCCTCTACGACTTAATTATCTAGCATAATGATTGGTTAATTAAACTTTTGTCCTTCTGGCCGACATCAAAAAACGTGTTTTCCCAAACAAAACATTTACGTAATGTTTTCTATTACTAAACGTTTTACTTAAGCCTAGTTTCGTGTTTATCCGTCCCTTTAGGAACATCGCAAATTTTACAAATTTATTTACAGGGACCAATATCTCTCGACAATACAAATATTTGTCCCTAGAGTATGAAGCAACAAGGCTTAGGTAATGGCTAGCAATGTAGTCTATATTACGACTACTACTGTAATAATAACGTGGTTTTATAGTCTTTGTATATAGTTAACGCTATGAGCACTTTGTGTGTTTTTTTTCAAATAGGGTAAGTTTCGAAAGTCAGCTAGTGTCAAATAAAGGCATTAGTTCGAATGCCTTTGTGGAGGGCAAGGTGTTAAGTCCCTCCAACACAAAGGGAGGATCCTCCGACCAGGCGAGGTGATCATGCCTGGCGGGCCGCGGCCCAACGGTTTACGTTGGGAACTTGTATATATAGTTAGCAGCTGTGAAAACTTCTATATCGCGATTCAGGATTTGGCGCGAGCTGTCAAGTGTCAATTTATTTTATATTATTATATGTGGGTACCGCCACATCACTCCCCTCCGAGACCGGAGGTTGATTATCTTGATGAGTCAGCTGTCGTCGCTTTCTTAAGGAGCGTGCCAGTGCCAGTGCCAGTGTAGAGTAGTTCCAGTGAGTCGGAACTTGATTCCGCTAGTCCCAGTGAGTCGGAACTGAATGCCGCTAGTTCCAGTGAGTCGGAACTGAAATTCGCTGAACCCAGTGAGTCGGGTAGTAGCTGCGGTGTGCGGTGCTGCGGTGCTGCGTAGTTGCTGGCTGCTGCGTAGACGGGAGAGATGTGCTCTGCTTACGAGTACCGTAGGTGCAGTGTGCTGTGCCTAGACGCTGGAGAGGCCGTAGGGATGACCAGGCTGGAGCGTTCGCTGCAGGCGTGTGGTATCCCAGTAGAGGCCGGATGCTGGCTGGCTGTGACTTGATTACCGCTCATATCTATGGGAGTGACGGCGAGTGTGGCGGTGATGATGCTGCTGCTGCTAATGATGAAGGCTGCTTCCAATCACGTCGGGGTCACCACTGTGGAGGGCAAGGTGTTAAGTCCCTCCAACACAAAGGGAGGATCCTCCGACCAGGCGAGGTGATCATGCCTGGCGGGCCGCGGCCCAACGGTTAACGTTGGGAACTTGTATATATAGTTAGCAGCTGTGAAAACTTCTATATCGCGATTCAGGATTTGGCGCGAGCTGTCAAGTGTCAATTTATTTTATATTATTATATGTGGGTACCGCCACACCTTTATTTGTCACTAGCTGACCTGCGAAACTTTGTCTGCGTAAATTTCCTAAGATAATCGCGTTCAAACAAACAAACTCTTCAGCTTTATAATATTTGTATAGATAAGCTATCATCAGTTGACATGTAGAAAGACAGTGTTTAAAATTAAAGTGAGACTGCAGGGAACTAATATCAAATATAAAAAAATATATATTCGTATTTTAATTCATATGCCATGTTGCGTTAACTATACGATAACTACACAAGTACAAAAATACAGTTAAGGTTCGTGTCAAAGGCATAGAATTTGAAATGTAGAACATGCGGGACGTATACAGTAACCTAAAAGGTGCGGTGATATTAATTAAGAATCGTATAATGTATCCCTCGAGTGTCTGCTTGGAAAATTACAATTCTAAACTAAGGCATATATATTTTTTTATTAATGAAATATTGTCTGTTCGTAAATAGACGCCAGGGTATTTCAAAGCAGTTTTATTCCCTGCTCAAATAACTTGAAAGAGTTTTAAATGAATTGCATGCAATTGAAACGGCAATTTTACCAACTTACAGGGGTATGGTTAGTTTCAATAGAGCTAGTTTCAAGACCAAACTTTACCAAATGCAATACCCGGGGCAATATCGAGTCTGATTGCGGGTCGCTTGATATTATGTTTTGTATCTGTGCGGTCTGAAAGTTTCTAGCTAGCTATGAAAACAAATTGGAGTGGCTCTGTGCTGATCGATGCAAGGAAATATGAAGACTTTATTATGGACTAGCTACATACCTACCTACAGACTTTGATAGATACACAATGACTAGGGTATTACCAAAAGAGGCCCCAGTGGGATAGTTGTTTCTGTGCTGTTTAGAATACACTATTTAAGAGATGTTTCTGATGACAGAAGCTTAACTATGGTTAAACCATCAGAGAAGGCGCAAGTGTTTTGTCGATGAGAGCAAAACTCTTCCGTAGCCATACTTTGACAGGCGTCAAAATTTTATAAGATTAATTTCTATTGAATATTTTTATTACTGACTGCGAATTCAGTCCATTTTTAGGGTTGCGTACCTCAAAAGGTAAAATAGGAAACCTTATAAGATCACCCTCGTGTCCGTCTGTCTGTCTATCTGTTCGTGTGTCACCACTGATTTTCTCAGGAACGGGTGGACCTAGCAGTTTAAATTTATACCAGACACTGAGGTCAAGGTCCTGAGTCACCACGATAAAAAGATATGGGCAAATTTAGATTTTCCTAAAAACTTGTAAATATCAAAATTTACCTTTTTAAAAACCTTGAATAAAAGAGTCAAGTACCTATCCATATCAAAAAAATGATTGTCTGTAAAGTCGATTTACGGACGATAATTTTACGTGATAACGTCATATGAAAACATTGATGACATTATAATAAACAACCATGCCTGTAACAACATTAATTCCAATTGTACCGAATCGCCATTGGCTGATAGGCTGATACTTTAGTCTATCAGCAGGCGGTAACGTGACACTTTTTCAGGCGTACAGCTGATTCGATTATTAGATATTCGCATCGATTTATTAGACGTTATTACGTCAAAAGGATAATCGCCCTATTTAATTAAGCAGATGGTCGCCCTAAGGTTCCATGCTCTTTGCTCTA
Source organism: Herminia tarsipennalis (assembly GCA_945859575.2). Taxonomy (NCBI): domain Eukaryota; kingdom Metazoa; phylum Arthropoda; class Insecta; order Lepidoptera; family Erebidae; genus Herminia; species Herminia tarsipennalis. The sequence goes on from OX243835.2 coordinate 16,056,123, forward strand.
GGGGCAACCATATTTTTCGACGAGCAACGACAGAATTATTCTGAGGATTTGGAAAAACACCTCAGTTTTCCAACCTCTTGTGACTATAAACTTTATCCGACTGATCGAGAAGGATGGGCAATGTCTTTGTGCGTATGTTTAAGTTTATGTTAGTAAGTCCCCTAAACGTATTTAATTTAAATTTTGGAAGGCTATTTTTGTTATATTTTATTGTATAAGCACTAAAACGTTATACTATTTCAAGAAGCTGATTAAAATTTCAATTAGCATTTGTTTCATTTAAAAAAAAAACATTGTGAAAAGTCTATCGCCGCGTGAGGCAAGTATCCACGCAACCGATTTGATCGTTAGGCAACATATATAAATAGCTTGTATCCTATCTATCCGCAATAGTAGGCACTTGTCACTTTTTTGAGAGGTCTATTAAAACATAATTTACTCAAAACCAATATTCGGGGTTAAAGATTATTTATTTTATTCTCAAATAGGACAGATACAGTTCACTCATATTGAGATATTTGAGTTTGCAATATAATGGTTTAAAAATATATTAACAATACTTGGTGACATAACTAATAAACACTTCTTATTTGTTACCTCATCCGTTTTACTATTTGTTACCTCATCCGACAATTTCTTATACATTATGCACCTTCATATAGGAAATTCTTCTTTTCATAGTCAGTTCTGGGTTTTAGTTGTTGCAATTTGTGTCGTCGTCGTGTGTGGTATGGGTGTGATTTGTTGTTGAAGTTGAGTTGTGAATGTGTTTCTTTTAAAATTATTTTCCTGACAAGCGTGCATGTTTTTAGGTGTATAATTGTTTAATGTTTATTAGTTTAGTATCTTTATATATTTTATCTGTCTTTGTTATGTAATCATAATTATATAAAACTTTAATATTAATTAGGTTAACAAAAATAGGCTGATAGTAAATATGATAGACCAATGGTACTTACATAATAGTTTTATTTTAAGTGTGTTCAAATTTTTAATAGTAGAGCCTTTTAAAATTGCAAATGGGCCTCCTATCCGGTTTTTGCTCTAAGTGTTAAGTTCCCATAATATAGCAAACTCGTCAGGCCTAATCTATTAGGTGCCCAACTTGACCTTCAGATAAACTTTGTTAAGACTAACCCATATTCACTCAAGTTTCTCGTCGTCATATGCATACAAACATACTTGTTAGTATGGTCACAATTTGACAACTGTTGTCAGTAGACAGATGATAAAGCAATAACTTAGTGAACTTTACTTTTTGCAAACATCTATCCATTCTCACTAACTTTAGCGCTTAGAATATTTGAATAGTTCTTAAGATTTCTATTTAAAACACAAAGGGTTTAAACAATAATAGCTGTTAAATTTTATTTCGCATCAAGAATCTGAAAGTAGTTAAATCTATTTTTTATTTGAAACGCGATGCGACCAGGGAACTACTAACTAGTTATTTAAATACACATTTAGAAACTTTAAGTCTTACATTCAAAATTAATAAACTAACTCCGCAATGATCCCTAATGACTTCTAGCGACTAAACACGCCAAATAGGCTTCTGAAAATATAAATGTATTATGTAACAAATATAAATAAATAAAATGTAATATAATATAAATGTATTATGTACCTACCAATTGGTAGGTACATAATACATACCTATATTATATAAAGTAACTATCGTAGTTACTCATGTATTAATTAACTTGCCTGACTGAATGTTTAAATCAAAATATCTTCAATCTTCATCAAACCTAAGAACCACTTCAAGTCATTTTATTTTTTAATAAGCACGATATCTGACTTTTTCGTATAGTGTATTCTGTTCAATGAACAAGTAATGTTGAACTGTACTTCAAGTCCAGTGATAAGTGCCCATCTATAAAAGATCATTCCATTTTATCTATGAAAATATATGAAATCTGTTATTAGGACATATTTGATCTGAAGATAAGAAATGTGGTTACGTGAACTGTAGTTTTAAATCGTGATCGGAAACTTTACTTGGGAATATTCCGCAGAACCATAGAAAAGAGCGAGATAGATAGATTGAAAAGATCCTTCAATAAAAAGACAAAACATGAACATCACAAAAACTTGGTAGCCAATAAGGAACACTTGGCAATCAAGTCAACTCGGGTCAAAAAGACTTTGGTAAAAGTGTAGCCGTGCGGAAACAGAGAAGCTTGTTGTGGATTTTAAAACAGGGCATGATTGTGCAAGAAACTAAGAGCATAACATAATAAATATGTAGCCACAGTTACTCTAATGTGTATAAGTCAAAATATAGTAGAAATATATTTTACAGGCGATGAAGAAGGTTATTACTACTCCGTGTGATAATTCTTACGTGGCTAATTTATAGATATGCCGGTTTCCGGTTCTCTCTTGCTGATAGCACCGATTGTGGGTTCGTTTAGATCGCAGTTCCATTTCAACTTTGCAGCTGATTGTTCAACCTCAGGTGTACTTGCTAGGTTCAATTGATGACATGGTCTAGTAGATTTACACTGAGAACGAACGCGAAGTTTAACACAAAACTAGAAACGAGTGCTTTCAAACAGCATCTATATATCGTAATTGATTACCTAACATGCTGTAGCTATTTGGCTAGATCTGTAATGAAAACGAAAACATATTTCCCTATAAAATGAAACCCAGAATTGATACAATTACATAATAACCCTGTCACCCCCTGATTCATTGAATCAATCCCCTAGGCACAATGTAACGTTAACGAGTATTCATTTATTAATTTGTAAAATATAAATGAGCGTTGAGAGATAAACGAATAATGGTAATTTAATTTTAATCTGTGTTGAATAATTGCACGTATACATAATACAAGTAAATTTACTCGTGTTGGCTAGAATTATACTTGAGCCAGTCCTACAATGGAATTATGTATAACGTAATTGCCACTTTTGGTTAATAAGCAGTCTGGAATGGCAAAGAATTAACAGGTAATTATTTTCCTTTTAAATTCTTGTACAAAAATGTAGGATACTCTGACGAATACCGCCCTTTTATATTTCATGGTTATTAATTGCAGCTTCAAAGGCAAAAAAAACGCTTCCAATAAATAATGTCATCTCTCATACATGTAACTATGAATACAATGCAGGCTGGTACTGCAATATTGCAGTATTTCTCTATATATCCTGACTTCCCAGAGGAGATTACCTCATCCAAAATTAATTTCCGCGGATAGGATCGCATTCGATAACAACAGATATATCGATAAATTAATAGCTTCAATCTGCGAGAGCACTACACCCCAAGTGGGATTGCAGCCCGATAATAAACATTTTATTTGCCCATTAACGCTGTAGAGCACATACGATACTAGAAAAATCGTAACACCAGCCTATGTTCAAGTTGGCTGAATAGGAAAGTTTTATGTCCTTATGTTTAAGCTATGAAATCAAGAATGTTATTTAGATCTGTGCACGGCATATAAAAAGTTAGCACTTTTTCTTTAGGGCAATACTTGATAGCTACATACGCAATATTTACATGTGACCATATACAACGTTATTCTTGGTACAGTGCAAACCTAAAAGTAGTTTGCTCACAATCCATTGGAGTAAATTTGACCATGTTATATTTTTCAATTATATAATTAATCAATCATTAATTAATTTAATCATTATTCTAACAGTCCAAATCCGGTTCACCATGTAATATGAAATGTGATCATCACATATTTTTTAATAATAACCATGGTAAACATAAGCACGATAGCGCGAAGAACGCAAGACAATTTGAATGGCTTATAACTCTGCAAGTTTTCAATATTATCATTTTATCATCTTCATTAAAAATCTTGTTGGGGTGTCTGAGCTTCGCACTATATAAAAAATAACCTTGTATACAAAGGATTTGCAAACGAGTCTAGAAAAAAGTGCATATTATGTTGCTAGCTTCCATTGACCATTGAATCCTTTTCATTACTGGTCATCACTCTCACACATCACACTGAACTAATTTTAGCATTTTAATCTTAATAATTCACAAACGCATCCCTAAAAAATGGTCGTCACCACCAATAAATATTTTTAAAAGGCGACACCCCTCAAAAATATGTTTTTAAGATTTTATTTTACCACTTTGTCGGCGTATACAGGGACAGACAGACGGACGGACAGACGGACGTACAGACCGACGGACATAGCGGAACTATAAGGGTTCCTTGTTTACTATCGAATCCTAATAAGCCAATAATTTCTCTAACTCCCCGCCTCAATGGATTGAAATCTATGATTTGAAAACTACTACACGTTACTGAGTTTTAACTTCAAATTAACCTGTAAAAGTATGCTTCCGGTCATTTATTAATATCGTACCTACCTATGTTAATAAACTAAGATTTTTAATGGAGTAGCAGAGATCGTAGGTCAAAAGAATAGACCTACGATCGATTTCTATAATACGCCACATGCGACAATTACAGTTTTCTTTAATTTCATGTAATGGAGAAATACGTGCGGGACAATGAAGCCCATACGACCAAATATATGCCTCTCAAACGTGGTGTTGACGGTGCATATTCTATGTACCAAGTCTGGAATACCGAAACAAAAGTTAAATTTTTAAACAAAAGAGACATTCACGACACTTGCTTGCGTCGAAAATTTAAATACATCTGTTACGTCACTACGAAAGCCTTAAAAGGAACAGAAAGCAAGCTATAGACACATATCTAGCGGGTTAAGTCCAAAAATCAATAAGATACAATACAATATAAAAACCAATACGTATTTAACCATAGTACTGATTGCTACGTCCCACAAGGGATTTTTTCCACACTTTCTTTAAATATAATTAATAAATGTTTTTTATAATAACGAACATGTATTTTATGAATATAAACCTTCTGAAAGAAATTCTTTATGACGGTGAAAACCATACCAAAATCGTTGCGTTGGTACTTTAAATAAACCAAGCGCACAGTCAGACTTGGAAGACAACTTTGCATAATATTAATTAGTGTTTGCTAATTAGTTCTGATCAGATGTTTAGGCTGTTTCAATTTTGTCTTAAAAATTGAGTAGGTACAAAGTTTGTATTTATCGTTACGGCAAAAATATATTAATATGTGATCTTAGTAAATATAATATACCTACACTTTCTTTAATAAGCTACCTTTTAGTAACAAGTCCCTTTATAATATATTCAAATCAATGTAGATAAATCGTAGATAACTGAGTAAGTAGATATTAATATAATTAATGATTCTATTAGTTATTTGCTTTAGTTGTTATTTTATACAATGTTATTGTTTTGTACGTTAATTTGTCCCTAAACTAATTTGTAATCAGAGGTTCTTTATGTAATTGTAAAGGCAATTCACAAAAATATATAGTTACTGAAATGGATTCTTTGGACGAATGAACCAACAATTGGATTAAATTTATTCTTACGCTTTCCTTCTTATCAATTACCGTACATAATCTAACCAGAAATGTGTACAACACAAATATTTGCTCTTACCCTCTTAACAGAGAAAAAAATACACATAATTATTAAAAAACAAAACACTAGATTCTGAAAAATATTTTAGTCTTCGCACAAACTTTTAAGAAACTTTTTGCAAGAACTTTTTTACATCACTTCAACAAGATTTAAGCTAAGAAATTAAACAAACTTATTATATTGTTCTGTGAATTCATTATTAGTTGTTTTTGGGTTTTGGTTATTTCACAATATCAGTTAGTTAAAATGCCTGTCGTCGTCGCAAGACGCGTGCTATCGGAACCGCGGTCGGGACTCGACTGAACTTGACTGCCCATGAGAGTCGAAGCGTCTTTTCTACTGAATACAATTAATTAAACTGCATTGGACAGGTGTTAAGATCACTTGATTATACATTCTTTTCAAGCTCACGTACAAATGTTATCTCTAAAGAACGTACCTACTTAACACAACTCGTTTTAATTTACGACGGCTCGAAGAAAATGCTATAACTTTTTTCTAAGCAATGAAAGGCGATACTTTTTATGTTTCTTTATATTTTTTTCTGCCTTTATCTATCAGTAGTGCCATAAATCTATAAGGACGGGGTGCCTTTAAGATGAAAATATTTACGAGCCCGTAATTTCGGTGTGCTGTTATCATGTATACGATATAATAAAATCTTACAATTAAGTTAGGTACTATTTATTATTCTAACGGACAATTTCTTACTTCGTTTTAAACTTGATCTATTTTAATGTCGATCACTTTGCTTCTTGTTTATGAAATGTTAGTTAGGTAAAGCTGTTAAACAGTTACTAATTATGATTGAAGATAGAATTTAATCTCTCAGTTATCCATCCCAATCTAATAAATCTGACTCAGTGCGCAAGAGGTCGTGGGTTTTATTCCCACACAGTATGTACACAAGACTTTGTGTAACGCACAAAAAATAATTTCAAATCTGGCTTTACCTACTTTGTGTGTATTCATAAAATTGTATGTTTTTAGGGTTCCGGACCCAAAGGGTAAAACGGGGCCCTATTACTAAGACTCCGCTGTCCGTCTGTCTGTCACAAGGCTGTATCTAATGAACCGTGATAGCTAGACAGTTGTTTAACAGATGATGTATTTCTGTTGCCGCTATAACAACAAATACTAAAAATAGAATAAAATAAATATTTAAGTGAGGCTCCCATACAACAAACATGATTTTTTTGCTCGATATTATAATATGTTGTCTAATATTATATAGATAATGGTACGTAATCCTTTATGCGCGAGTCCGACTCGCACTTGGCCGGTTTTTAAGTCCTCCGTGACACAGGGATAAATATCTTGGGTATTGATTACGTGCGGGTGTTTTTTTAAGAAAAATCATAAAAAAATATAAAATATATTTGTTCTTTTCGTCAAACAGAAAAAATATGACATTGAATAATAAAAATTCAAACACAACAAACTTTGAAACTTTCTTGTTCTTCCCGTTCCTATACAATTTTGGCGGTTAGAAATTAACTCGACATACATATTATGTAAATTTAAGAATACATGTTTCAACGAAAAAGTATCACAGGTCATAATCGCATATTAGATAACCTTGGCGTATAGAAATCACATGTTTTTTTTTATTATAAATTTCGTTACATGAGATTCTGGTTCACGAGTTCACGAGTCCTAGAGTGGAGACCGCGACTCGGTAAACGTAAGGTAGGACAACCCCGAGCCAGATGGACTGACGACTTAAAGAAAGCCGCTGGAATGAATTGAATGTGGAAGGCGGTGGATCGGATGTTATAGCATCAGTTAATAGAGGCCTTTGTCTAGCTGTGGACCGATACAGGCTGATTGATTGATTGAGATTCTGGTATACCTGATTTTTTGTGTTTTAAGCTCAGCTAAAGCGAATATTGTTTTACTGTAAATTATATAAAAATAATGTTCGCTTTATAATTGTTCTTTACGCTTATTATATTTGTATTTGATTTGAATGTGTATTTGAAAAAAGGAACCTTAGTTTAGGGTCAGTGCACACATACCACTTTTAACATAGAAGATGGCGGCAATTTAATTTAAGCGCTTTTCGAAAGTCCGATGATGTTTACCAGAGCTTTATTGTATAGCAATTTCAATACAGAGCGATCGAATGCAGCGCGACGCCAATGTTGTTAAATAATTTAAATGCAGCTATTTGAACGATACAGAAAGTTGCCAAAACTGTGTAGAGGTGGTTATGTTCGATACCCACACAGTTCATTATGAAATCTGTGATAATATCCATAAATTTTAAAAGTCTGGGATAGTTCATGTCCGTTAATCCTATCTTTGTTCAGCTCCCCGCGACACATGGCTTGAGCGGCAGTTAATAAAAAGAAGTTCGCCTACATTAAAAGTACTTGACAAGTTTGCTTTAGTCTAAAGAATTTAATATGGCTAAAATTAACTGTGGTGAGTGGAACTTATTATATTAGATTTCTAAATAGCGGATGTATGGATAAGGTGTAGGATCAATTTTACTAATTGAATAAAATAACGGTTTTGGAATATATGTGCCGTCTCATATCTTAATCTCAGTTTGACCTGACATGACTTTCTTGACAAAATTGTGTCTCCTTTATTATTTGGTAAAAAGCATGATGCTTCAATTCTTTTATTTATTATATTTTAGTTCAAATCTGTGAGCATCATTAACATTTACGCTTTAAATCAACAAAAATATAATAATATTATCGATGAAAATGAGTAGGTGAGGTACCCTTCATCATATCTAATTATTTAGCTACCGTAAAACGGAGTGTATAGAGATCTTGGGTTGAATAGGTGTATCGATCTTTAGATGGGAAAAAAATACCTATGCCACCCATTGTCAATTCTATATTTTTTTTTAAAGAAAATCATAGTAGATCGTGATCTGGCATTATTTATTTGACGAATTAAATTATATATATTGACGTATCATACCAAATATCACACATAATCCATACTGAAGTTGATGCTGTATAAACGGTGATATTGAATGTTCGGAAACCTTCGTCAAAAATTAGTTTTTAGTGAGTATTCTCGCTATATTGCGATTTTATGGTGAATTACACTATCAGAGAATGTATGTAAAAAGCACTTAAGTAGAATTAAACGCGTTTTGTTTAAAGAAGTGGATAAAGTTGTTAAATTGTAGTTAGACACAAGGAGAGACGGATGTAAGACCAATAGAGATGCCATTATCGATTAATAGTGACGATCTTGTAGAACATCAGAAACGGTAGTAGGTCAATAGGGATTGGGTGGTCACTACCATAATATGTTTATGAAACTTTTAAGCAGCAGTAGCCTAATGGCTAAGACATCGGACTTGCAATCGTGAGGTCGCGGGTTCGAATTTTACCCATAATACTACCGACGTTAACCCACTCCTAACAAAAGTCAATGGGCTTAGCTAGAGGCTCAGAACAGGATTGCTAGTAATGTTGGACTTACATTCCCACTGTATGTCATCTTTTAAAAAAAATACATATAACACTAATTCGCACTTGGTGCTCGAAAACTTTGTACATGTCTACGCTATGAGCATGTGCCTACTTCCATGGTAAGTAGGCAGATACCTACTATCTTATTAAGTTGTGACAACCCTGTCAGTGGTTCCCTATTGTCTCGTAGTTGGTCCCCTTATTTTATTTAAATAGGGATGACCAATATTTAAGTAAATTATGAAAAGATTCTTGATTTCATAAGTTATTTGTATATGATTTCTTATAGTGTAATTTCACTCAAGTTTTAATAAAAAAAACACTAAGGTTCCACAAGAAACATCAGAAAAAATGTTATCTGAAGTCTAATTTCGTCCCCATTGACCCCGTTTTACGGTAGGTACTTATATAAAAATGTAGTAAGTAATAAAAAAGTAACTTTACATAAGTTTAGTGGTAATGTCAATAGACTTTCACTTAGATCTTTATGCTGTGACATAAGTACCATTTTCTGTACTCGTATACAAATTTGACATTACCTAAGATTTTATCCTTAGAAGCGCGTACACAGAAATGGCTTATAAAAAAGAATATTATCTCATATGTTAATGGAATTTTATTTTGCCAAAGGGTGCTATTTAAGAATACTGCGGCGTAGGTAATATTGCTAGCGGATTTCTACTTCAATATTACGCTCTATACAATGTGAAACTTGAATAGACTTATTTCTCTAAGCCGCTGATGAAAGTGACATTGAAACTTTGATCATTATTATTTTGACAGTAACAACCTGTGACCATGAGCTACATTTTTTGGTCTAAGTCAAAATTATACAGAACAGCGATAATAAATTGTTAATGCCCGATCCACATGTAGGTGTCCCTTTCCAAAAATATCGCAGTTCCATATATCTTGGAGATTACTTTAAATCGATGGTCTTGCGCCTAATCTCTCTCCGGTAATGACAGTTTGTGTCCCATGAAGAATGCTTGGTTGCGTATAATCTTAGTCTAAATAGGCCCTTTAACACTGGGTACTTTTATCATTATTTTGCAACTAGGCTTATGTCTATTCTCTATATTCTATTTTATGATAATAATGTAGGTAAGTATTCTGTTAGAATGTCTGAGTAAAGAAACTATCTTTTGATTTGGCTATGTGAGAGGTTACTTTAGGTACTTACTAATACTTTTTCATTTGAGCCGACGTATGAAAATCGTGTTTTGAAATCTTCAGTAGATTTTCTTCGAAATGTTTAAATATGAAGTTATTTCTATAACCATCTTTTTTAGTTAAGTTAAAAAATATGTTTCAGTAAAAAACATTTTAGTTTCTTTGGGAGGTTTTGACTATCTAGGTATCCATAATATCTAAATATCTGCAAGCTTAATCATTTGTTATACCTACCGCCTCAGTAGCAAACTAGCGCACGGCAAAAAATACCGGGGAAAAAATATTAAAAGTCTTATCTAAATTGAACTAGTTAGCAAAATTTTTGCGCCAAGATTTTTGAAGTGTTCTTGGCTAATTTTATGCCTCTCATTTAAGGTCTGGAAATGCCCTACTTCATTGCTAGTTAGTTAAGCTATATTGCCTTTCTTCATACTCTGATAACAAATTTAATATAGCAGGTATTCATTTGAATAGACCTCATCAACCATATTCTACCGACACAGTTCTACTAACTAACATGGTTGATTAGGAGTTAGTAACAACAAAACTAATTGTATAAAGCTTTGAGGGTAAACCAAATTTGTTTCCTATGTAAAACATTTCATTAATTTCCATGCAAAAGCCGTATTTAAACTTGCTAATCAGCTTACTGATATTTGATGAATCTTTCTTATTTGTAATGCTAATTAAAAGTAATTTAGTTCTTTTAACTGCACTAAAAATTCATCCTTCTGTATTGTTGAACAGTATAAATTATGCCCCACATAAAAATTAGACTGGCCTGTTCGTTAGTGTATCTGTTATTAATTGTATCTGATATTTTTTTTGTGTAATAAGCACGATTTTTATTCTGTAGCTATGTGTATAATAGTAGTAGGTATGTGTGTATATAATATGAATTTAATATGTATAAGTACAGTATATTTATCAGTTGACTGGTGTATCGGAACAACAATCAACAACTTTGTATCTTTTACAAGGATCGAAATAAGTACCAACAACTTTTTAAATAACACTGCCATCATCTTATCCGATGCGTCATCTATGCCAACAATAATGTTAACATATTGACTTTCTATACTAAAAGGTTTAACACTAATTAAATTATCAAACATTTAGATAAGTATTAGATTTATGAGGAACTGAATATATATTATTTTAATAAAGTTTATCAAATTCACCACAATATTCTCTGAGTATGTGTGGGCACGTCTCACCCGGCTTTATATAAAAAGGCAAATATTTATTCAGAATGTAAGTCTGCAATTTCTCCTGACGGCCCTCGGACCTCGCCGAGTGTGAGGATAAAATCTAAATTAGTACTATTCAAACGTCGGAAAACAAGTTATTTAGAAAGTTTAAAATTTACAGTTTCTCTCTGGTCTTGTGGTAATGTTTTATGTATACCACTAGCAGCTTTACAAATGGAAAATATCTTGGCACGCCTTAGCACAACAAATTACTGTGATCCCTACACTTTGTGTTGAGTTTCGAATGGTAAGGAAGAGGCTTTATTTAATTGCCAGCTTGACGTTAACTTCTCGAATGCTAAAAAATGCTGACTAAACTTTTACACGACTGCCGCAAAAAACGGAGTGTTATTTATATTTTATCATACTTGTAATATCTTTGTTTGCAAAATTTCTTTCTGCAGATACCTATTTTAAAGCAGTCTGATTAATAATATTATTAAAGAACTTAGATGCAAAATTATGAATGTATGTTATTGTGTATTCGAGTGGGAAGTAGACGAAGATTTTCTACCTTAAAGGTGAAATATACTGACGTTATCTAATCTGCAAGAAAAGCAAAATAATATTTCAGAGAACTTCGCAAACAAAAATAGAGGAAATAATATTAAAGCTGTTCGTCTTCATCAGTGCAATTATTGCTAACATTATTTAAGAAGAACAAACGGTACCGGGGCGTTATTTCCAGCTGAACCTCGGAAATCGACGTCCATTTTAAACCTTTATCGTTTTAATAATTAATTTTCATATTTGATAAGGGCAAATGAAATATCTAATTAAATTATTCTGAGAAAAGCTGTTTGGGAAGGGAAATTATCGGATACTGGTAATTACTTAGAAATGCTTCCCCTACAGACCAAACAGAAATTCTCTCTAAGGTCAATGGCATTTAGTCAATGAACTTGTCTAACAGAGTAATGATCTTTTTGACGGAAATCTTTAAATGGACCTAGACTACACTAATGCTACTATAAGGTAACTAGGAGCTAAATACAGATTCGTTTATAGTCCAGGGAATGAAGACATTTAACTTGGGACTTAAACAGCTTGATTTTTGTACGCAGTCTTACGAAAAAAAACCATGTTACCCTATTTTTGTAGGCGATTTTCTACGCCACAAATCCAAATAACACTATTTTCGATAACAATGACAGATAAGGAGATATTGGCCATAAACCGTTTTTTTTTTAACTTTAACCCTCTTTAGCGGCACACGGATTGATAACGATTTTTAAGAATTTGTTTAGAATTACAAAAAAATGGTTAAATTTAATAACTTAAATTTAAGGCATTATGTTTTGTCAAGACCTTGACAAATCAAAAGACAAATTATGTTATTCCAGCTTTTTTATGATTCTGTCAAGAAATTAAAAAAATCGTTGTTGGATTTTTCTAAAATACAGGGTATTTTTGGGGGATACACACTGCCTATTTCACTACTCGCCATATAAATCACGTTGATGCATTAGTCCACTTGACTGTGCACAAAAAAAACCGGGCAAGAGCATGTCGGACCATGCTTAGTGTAGGGTTCTGGAGCCGTTGCCGTATAAAAAATCCGATTTGAATAATTGCACCAGCAGAAGAGCGCATGTTCAGGTACTGACGCCTTTTTGTTGAGAAACGCAGTTTTTCGGCAATAACTCAATGACAGTATATCCGATCATGTACAAAAGAATTTTAGTTTAAAGTATTTGTAAAGCACTACCTTTTGATATTTTTTTAATGTTTTTTGGTTATACGTTTCAAAAGATTTCGGAGCGATTATTTCCAAAAATATTGACTAAATCAAAAAAGTTTATTAGAAACCTTAAAATGTGTTTAAAAGACCTGTCGAATGTTGTGCTACAAGTTAATGATTTGTCAAAAAAATGTTATCAGCTTCTGTTACATGTATGCAGTAAAAATATTTATTTTCATAATTTACCTTTCAAACTAAGAAGCGGCTACTATATGACACCTGTGTACCAAATTTGATCAATATTCATTGGTCTTTGATTAAAATGCCTGTGACATACGGACAGCCATGAAGGAACTATAAGGGTTCCGTTTTTGCCATTTTGGCTCGTTGAATTTTTAATGTCAGTATTATTTATAATTTAACACCCGAGTAGTAAATATCAAAAATCCGTAGAGGACAATTTTGCCTAAAGGTTAAATTAAAATGGTAAAAACTATTAGTTTCTTTTTTAGCCTTGATATAAGTAAATGTTGATTCTATTTTTATTTTAGAAGAAGCATTAGATAATTGTTTAATAAAATAATTTCATCTGTAGGTATTCGGAGAGATAAGAAATCAACCCTTATTAAAGCTAGTGAGAATAGTTAATTCCAAACATGTTTTGTAATAATCTAGATATCGCATTATAATTTATGTGTGACGTAAACAGATTTGCATAGTTCACTCCTGCGTGGTTAAATAGGTATCTATGTATTTTGTGTACATCTAATGACCTAACTAATTGAAATAATCTAATGACTAATAGCTTGGCAATAAAGAACGGTATAAACTTTTAAAACCGGAAAAGTGCAAGTCGAACTCGGCCACCGAGGGTTCCGTATAAATTTACTATTCAAATTGAGCCGCGCAACTTCGTCAACGTAATTTTCACTCGTTTTTGCAACATTTTTCATTGCTGCTCCACTCCTATTGGTTGTAGCGTGATGTTATATAGCCTATCGCCCTCCTCGATAAATGGGCTATTCAACAGTAAAATATTTTTTCAATACTGACCAGTAGTTTCTAAGATTGTCGCGTTCAAACAAACAAACAAACTCTTCAGCTTTATAATATTAGTAGGTATAGATATTATAAATAGTTCAGGAATCGAGTCTTGCAGTTATAAAATAATTGGTTTCAACTATGTATGTAGGTATGGGGGTATATAATACACCCTTTAATTTAATTTTTTTTATTTTTTAAGATTTTTTCTTTTATTCGTGATTAGGTCACTAGGTCAACGGAAACTACCATTTAAGTTTTCGACCCAAAACCTATAGGATTTTTTCCGGTTGACCTAGAGTTGTCAATTTTGGTCAAAAGCAAGGTCTTACAGCACAAGCAAAGGGAAAATTCCGAAAAATAAAATGATATAAAAGGTAAATTTTGATACTTACAAGTTTTCGCGAAAATCTAAATTTTCCTCTATCTTTTTATCGTGTTGATTTAATACCTTATTTTTTATACACCTAATAGGGACTATGGTCCTCAGTATCTGGTATAAATTTCAACTTGCTAAGTCCACCCATTCCTGAGAAAATTGGACACACAGACAGACAGGCGGACAAACGGGCAATATAGTGATCTTATAAGGGTTCCTTTTTTTTTACCTTTTGAGGTACGGAACCCTAAAAAGTAGCCAAAGAAAACTGAATTGTCTTTTGGATACTTTTTTATTTCTTTTATTTCATAACAGATGACGGACTGTTTAGTTTATAAAACGCTAAAATCTGGGTCGTAAAACCCCCTGTATGAATAGATTTAGAATTCAAATAACGTATTCCAAAGCAAGATAACAAAAACACAGCAAGGATAAAGATTGTCTTTTCGTATTTTGGGGTTGAAACTAGGTACTTTGGAAATACTGAGCCGAGGCAATTTCCCTGTAATAGAAGTCCGGAAACTGTAGTTTTATCTTTGTGTTCGCGCACATTCGGAATTGTGACCGTATGCTGAAAACAAAGATGTTTCGGGTGCCATTTCGTCAGTCGTAGTCGCCGTATCCGGATATTAAAATCACTTCGCCTTTGTCAATAAAGCAACACGTGTTAACAATCAACAAGAAAATGTAACTTTTTCAATAAAGCTTAACGCACAAAATAAAAAGAGAAAGCGTTTTAAGAATAATAATTAAAAACACCTCAGAGATATTATAGATAGGTTCATTTTGAGTAGTGCAGCTACAGGTGGGGTTTGTTTAGTCTGTACAATAAAGTAGGCTGACATTAACCCTTCTAATTTGTCACAATATATCTTTTAATTCGCAGCTATTTCTGGGCTATTTAAGCTCCGGCATCTCTCTAGATACAAAATCTTCTAATATAAACAGGAGGTTGGACATTAATAAAACAAAAAGCTTATTAATGAATTGCATTCAGTGAGTTACCCTTATCTTACATTTCCATAAAATTCCAAATTAATAATTTTAAAGCTTTTGGAAAAAGTTTATAAATGCTTGTAATATAATCTTTCTAATGGTAGAAAATTAAATTGCGATTTTTAATTAAATATCAAATATCTAAATTAAGGGAAATATGACCTTATTATTTGTATATTATTATATACTTATAACCCCTTTGACAAAGGATTTTATATCTAAAAAAAAATGTTTCTTCACAATGTTATATATACTTTTTAAAATTTATAATCATCAAAATGAATACTAATAGTTAAATAAAAGCGGCCGTAGCCTAATGGCCAAGTCATCGGACTCACAATCGTAAGGTCGCGGGTTCGAATCCTATTAGCTTATAGCTTAGCTGGAAGGGTTAACAGGATTGCTAGATATGTGGGACACAATCCTACATTGCTAGTTATCTTAATAAAAAAAATGGTTGTCTGTAAAGTCGGTTTACGGCCGATAATTTTACGTGATAACGTCATAAGGAAACATTGATGACATATCGCCATTATTGTTGCTTCGCAACCAGCTGTCGCCTTTCAGCGTGGACCGTGATGGACCGTGACACTTTTTTGTGCGTACACCGGTCATAGATTTATAAGACGTTTTAAAGGGATTGATTTCACTAACAGTCAAATTTCAGATAGGTAGAATGCAAGGATGACATTAAGCGCCGGGAGGTAGTAGTAAAATACCACATTGGTTACATTATATTTTTATCATGGGACATGTAACACTTACGTTTATTAGTTCTCATATCCAGTACCTATTCCTATATTGCTCCTCCTCCTATCTAGGGTCTACTTTCCGTCCTGCGGAAGTGTTATTATGTCTATTGTTTACTGTAATATCTACGTACTACCACTTAATACAGTTTTATAACCAAAACAATAGGTACGATTCTTTTTCTGTGATTTTTTTTCTCACAAACTTTACATGGATGACATAAAAAAACTATTTTTCTTGTCAATCTAAGTTTAATCTACGCTCTTAAATTTTGATGTAATTGGGAAAAATCCCCTTTATTCGCATCTTTTTTTCCTAAAATACTTTTAAAATACTGTTTAAGGGATATATATAGTTTATATTGATACTTTGGCATAATGTTTTAGTACGCATAAATATCGTTTAGACTATATTCATTTGGTCTAACTTTGAATCGCATAAAGTTATAACGCATATTTTTTATTCGTATAACAACTTTTAGGTTTAACGGTAAAAAAAACTGTTAAGAGCATGTCGGACCATGCCCTTAACAGTAAAAAAAACTGTTAAGAGCATGTCGGACCATGCCCTTAACAGTAAAAAAACTGTTAAGAGCATGTCGGACCATGCCCAGTTCCACAGCCTGCAAACAAAGAAATGCACTACACACCATATTATTCAATTCAATTCAAAATTCTTTATTTACTTAGAGTGCAAAACATCACTTGGGATACGTCGGAATTCCACATGTACATGTAGTACCAAGTTTGCAAACAATAGGTAAATCCGTAAAAAAGTTACAGGAAAAAAAAGTATACCAGCAGAAAAGCGTATCCCCACGGGACTTACGTCCATTGAAGTGCAGTTTTTTCGGCAATAACTCAAAAACGGTATTTCCAATCATGTATTTATTCAGCGTTACTTTAATAAACTTTTTGATTAAAAATATTGTTTAAAATTTAAATAGTGTTTTTAATCAAAAAAAATCTTAAAGTGTTTTTCCCAATGATGTCCATGTTTCTGTGAAATTATGTACATTCATGTTTTGTTTTGGAGTAAAATACCTGTGTCATACGGACAGACAGGCAGATGGATATGACAAAACTATAAGGGTTTACTTTTTGCCATTTTGGCTACGGAACCCTGAAAATGATGTACTTTCTATTACCTTCTAAATTGTAACAGTAGGTTTTCACTAATTAACAATTCTTGCCTTTCCATATGCATTTTGGTTGTTAGATTGGTAATAAGTCCATACCTAAATGTAATCATTTATGTATAATAGTAGTGAGTATCGCATTGTTGTTATGCCATGTAGCATTATGCACAAATAACGTTATGCGTGTGTAGCATTATGCTATAAAATAGTATGCTTTTCAATCATTATGCCAATAGTAGTTATGTGTAACAAAATTATGGGTAAAGATTTATGCAAAATAAAGATATTAGTGTAAATAAAATTATTCCCTATCAAATTATGACGAAAAAAATATGCGACCCAATTAGGAACCGATGTAGATACCTATATTATGAACAAAATACGTCTCACCAACAATTTCACACTCACTTAAACACGGAAGAGATTTGTCAAGTTTTTCAATCCATTTACTCGATCCATATTTGCACATTTCTTTTCCACCCTGCTCTACTTCGCTTCAGTGTAAAGACAGCCTTAGACACAACGCGTGCTCGTCGAGTACAAATTTTCCAGTATTAGCCACTCGAACTTTTTGAAGGACTTCACCCTGAACCCTACGCCCAGCAGTCTTCAAGGACACACACGTATTTACACATCTCTTGTAAGGAAATATATTTATTGCTTTCCTTTGCTTTATAACGCGAGAGAGGCCAATGACGTGATGGCGATCAGGTAAATATTATATTGATCAGCGAGGTCAAGCAACGTTATTGAGGTCGAATCCACTTGATGGAAGGTCTAAGCCACAGAGGAGTTAAAGTAATAGTAACTAACTATTCCGTAGTCTTAAGCATAGGCTATCTTAATGGGTACTATTGCACTGTTGCACATTGCGCAATTATTTTGTAAAATAGAAATGTGTATGACATTTATCTATCTGTGTTACGGTTGAAAGGCACTGTAGCTAGTGTAATTACTGGGCAAATGAGACGAACAACGTCTCAGATCTTTGGTGTGTGTGCTGGTGCTGCTATGGGACACTGTAGTGTTAATTCTTACCTCTTATGTATATATTCTATTTGTTATGTATTTCGCTATTTTCACATTATTATCTTCCTTTATATAACATTGTAAACAATTATGAACAACTATCACTTCGACCGAAATATTTTCTTTGCTACTTTGACAATATGTTAGCAAAGAGGTCTTTGTAATTTTATAAAAATGGATGTTATAATATTTTACCTAAATAGGTAAATTACGCACTGTCAGTTTAAAATTAAACTGGCAGTGTGTAATTTGCATAAGTAAATCCCTAATTTGAATTAGGATACGATTTAAAATTTTGAATGCTTCTAGAGAGATTTGTTTATGAAGGAAAATCAGAAAAAAGGCAGTGAAGCGACAGTTCTCCGAGAGTAAACATTAAGAAGAGCATTCCTGCAACTCGGCGCTGCACTCTGAGGGTGCATCGTGGCACACCTAGGTAGGTGTGCCGCGATGCACAGAATTTGAAAAGTTATTAAGTGAGGATGCACCTGCATCCTACTAATAACCTAAATCCATCCTACTAAACCTAATAACTTTTCAAATGGTGCTCTTTTCTATTATCTAATGTAAATTCTCAGGTCTATTGTACTTATTTTTAATTAAGCTAAAGCTCTTACCCTTGTGTTTTCTCCTATTTGTACTATAAAATAGTTTCCTTTTTATTTTTTCTATTTTAGCTTTTATTTATTTTATTATAGCTCTCTATTACTATCTAATCTTTTATTTAATTACAGCTCACAGCCTGCTTGCCTCTCCATCCGTGTCCCTAAGTGCATGTTAAATCCACAATTTCAGCTTTTATATCCTCTGGCAATTCGATAATGAGAGAAACCGGTCAAATGTTTATGGACCTACCAACACACCACAAAATATAGTGCCCAAGTTTCTTATAAGCTTGTTGTTTCACCGATTGTGCATCACGGATCATTTATCGTTGGATTTGTACAACTAGAATATTAACAGGGGAATGTATAGACAAACTATGAGTTCAATTTGCATAGTCATGTCATTCCCGTATTAGTCATATTTACCTCCGAACGCACACCGCTGGTCGCAGCCTTAGTATAATTACCTACTTGTATTGTATTTTGTGCTATAAGTATTATCACAAATAAAATATATTTTCAACAAAATCATTAGATTTCATTCAGGATTGTAATTCGAGACTTAAATTAAACCATTATACTAATATTTTACTGTAAAATTCGTATCTAGAACTTTATCAATTATTTACACCAACTCGCGTGTATAAAAGGATAGAAAAATTTGAAACTCCAGTCCAGATAGGTGGTTCGATTCCGGCCCCGGTTTGGCATACGGAAGTCTCTGGCCAGGGGTACCGTGGGTCTGAAAGGTCTAGTTCGATTCCTGGGTCTGGCTTAAAATTTTCCTATCTTTCAAAGATGCAATTATTGTACTAATAAAGGTGTGCATCTGGACCGAGGGCCTATTTTTGAAATCCTTGCAAAACGAAATAAGATTTACAGGAAGATTAGTAAAAAATATAATTTAAAAAAAATAATGTAACTTGAACTTATAGCTTATAAGCTTTTACTATTTTTTTACTAATTTTCCTGTAAATCTTATTTAGTTTTGCAAGGATTTAAAAAATGGGCACTCGATCCAGATGCACACTTAATAATAATTGGCATGAAATGCCTATATAAATTGCTATATTATTTACACCAAAAGTTCAGAACATACTTGGATAACTTGTGACTAAAACATCAACATAAATATGACAAATAATAAATCACTGTGTCAAATAAACTATAGTAGCCATCGCCGCGTCGGTCGTGACTATGACAGTGAGAATAGTGAATTCACTTGTGTTTGCCGGCACACTTGGGCACTATAACGTCTTCTGCTTATTTGGATAATCTCTGATAAGATTGGGTGACGTGACTGAAATCGATTAAGAGAACATTATTATCGAATTATCGACGAAAAAATGTAATATTAAACTGATTTAGGTATGAATATACCTAACCGAATTGGAGCCAACAATATTGGACTTGATTTCCCCCCAGTACTAATTAGTCGATGCGCTTCGTACATTTTAGACAAACGACAATTACTCTGTGACCAATGCTCTTGCATCCGTTATGTGGTCACTACGATTTAAAAGTGTGGTATGTTACTTGGGTTAAATCGTTTTTTTATGTATTCTCGTTTTAAATAAATTTATTAAACTATATACACTATGCTTCTGGTTATAATCAAGTTGGAATAACTAGAAGTACTTATACTATGTAGGTAGGATAATAATAAGGTTTTTTTTTGTTGTGGCTTATAGAGAGCTCATGCTATATATATACGCAGGTGGAGCCGCGGGCGTAAGTTGGTAGGCACTTCATAAACTGAATAAATTATTTATTTTCACTTCAGTCGAACATCATTAAAATTCTATCGATTTTGGCAATGACGTATATTTAAAAACATAGGTACCTACCTAGATTACAATAATTATGTCTCGATAATATTATTTCAAAAATTCGTTCGAGCGCTGTAATAAGTACTTATCTACGTAATTAATTGAAATAAAATTTCTAATTTTATTTCTAATTAAATCGTAGCAGAATTAAGTTTTAATATTTTAGGTGTTGAGGTTCCATAATAAAATCCTTTATAAAGACTGCTAATTATGACTTTCGTAGTCATGTTTTACTCAAGTTTAATTGGGACATATAGGATAAAATAAGTAGATCATTCCGAACAACAAAACTGAAAGTAGATTCAGAAAGTAACCTTCTTAAGTACCTCGCTGGAGCTACGCACACATAGACATCGTTCACAGACGCAGAATCTCAGATTATATCGGACCAGTTCACAATCAATCAATCAATCACATCAGATCAGTGTAGCAACTGATCTGATGTGATTTGTAATATACTAATAACCTCCCGGTCGTGGCTTCTTTACATAACAATAAATAACTTTGTAATATCAGTTTTGGAAAATATTTATTAAATTAACCCTTATTGACCTACTACTACTACTATTACTTGTTTATAGAGTTATGAACGTAACCACCTACAGACTATTTTACTGGAGTGAAATCGTTGTTTATTGAGGTTTAAGCCATAAACCTAACAAAAAAGCATCGATTTTACTCCGCGATCTCTCAGATGTGTGGTAAATGGTTAAGTGACAAAAGTAGGTGGTAGGTGGTGAAGGGTAGTTTGTATTTTTTCTAAAATTATATTACGAAGTTATTTAGTGAAATATAAAGAAGCCAAGAGCGGGAGGTTATTAGTTTAGTAAAAATCATCCTGTATAGTACTAGTACGCTATATAGTAACTAGCAAATTTCCCCGTTTTTGCAACATTTTTCATTGCTGCTCAGCTCCTATTAATCTTAGCGTGATGTTATACAGCTTGTAGCCTTCCTCGATAAATGAGCTACCCAACAGAAAACAGATTTTTTCAAATCGGACCAGTAGTTTCTGAGATTACCGCGTTCAAACAAACAAACTCTTTAGCTTTATAATATTAGTATAGACATCAGACTACCACTGATAACGACAACATTTCCATTTGATTTTATAACAAGGCTAACAACAATGGTTATTTGTAAATTTTTTGATACCTACTCATTAAAGTAGGTATCAAACAAGTCACAGGTCATTCGCCATTTGAAATTGCTGTCACTTTCTACAGGGTAGCCAGTCCAGCGTACTAATACATAAAGAGGTCACTATGTTTGGAAGGCGCATCGAGATTTTGAACCCGTGAACGAAGCCTATGTCTGCGTTCCTCTAGCACGTTTAAAGAAAGGTTACCTTCTGCACTGTCTGTATATTGTTACCGTACTAAGCGTACAGTTTATACCTAACTGGACATAGGATTAAATAAAGTTAGGTACCTAAATAATGTGTATCAGAAGGGTATGGGTATCGTTACAGGCACATGATAATAAGGGCTTTTGGATTTACATGACCTTATTAAAATATATTCAAACCCTAAAATTTCACGATATTATACGAGTATCTACTCTCTTTCCTTTAGGAAATATTGATGGGTACATGTTACTTATTCAATAAAAAAAGAAAATTATCTGTTTATGACATAGTAACGCAACTGGATTTGGCACTTAGAGAGCTGCAATACCTACCCCGTAAACTGTCCGTTAGTAAAATTTTACCTCCATATTACACTTCGTAGACCACTATCTATGTGTATTTGTAGAAACTAATCGTTTACAATATGTATTATAGCTCTGAGCTCCAAATATCAAAACTAAAAGTAACTCACGAAATAACTCACTTTATTTATTCATGTCATGTCTATCTTGGCGAAAGGCATCTAAATGTCAAACTTGGTAAATGTTACATATTGGTTTCTTGTGAATTATTAATTCGTAAAGAGCAAATAAAAATAGGCACAACTGACTGGCACAACAAGGTTATAATCTCTCAAGTGGGTAACACAGGGTAACGGAGTACCCACACAATGTTGCGATTGTTGCAGGTTTAAAACAAGAAGAGGTGAAAGGTGTCTAGTAGTCGCTATTTACTTTGATAGCTAAATAATAAAAATAAATATTTTAGGGGGGGGGGGCACTCGGGGACTCCATACATGTAACAGAAGCTGAAATTTTATTTTCAGCAAACATCAACGTGTGGCACATAATACGATAGGTATTTCAAACAAAATTATTTCGGACATGATCCGATATACCGTCATTAAGTAATGGCCGAAAAACTGCGTTTCTCAACAAAAGGGCGTAAATGCCATGAACATACGCTCTTCTGCTGATGCAGTTATTCAAGGCTGCGGAACCCTAAACAGAGCATGGTCCGACATGGTCTTGCCCGGTTTTTGTTTTGGTATACGTGGCTGTTTCCTAGTAGGTAAGCCAAACAAATTCAGTAAAGTGCTTTAGAGAGAGGTAAGCAAACTCATTTGCTCAGTAGACTAAGAAATTGCATCTTATCTGAGTATTTTTTCATTTTTGTGCTTAAAATTCGTGACGCAGTTTTCCCTGCACACGTTATTGAGTATAACTGGAATATAAAAAGAGATAGGAATTTAAAAGTTTTTGCAAGTATTCATTTAATAATTATGTGATTATATGCGTACATTTTAGAAAAGACTAGCGGCCGCCTGCAACTTTGTACTCAAACAAGGCATATCATTTTATTTTGGCCTAAAACATTTTAAATCGTGTCATTCTAACTGAATTCAAAATTCTTGAAGTCAGCACGCTAGTTTTTGCGTGAAAGAGTTACAAACATTTTCCTATCTTCATAAATTTTCTATAAACTTAATAAATACGATATACGATTTCCATTATCCATCAAAATTAAATCAATTTGAAGCTATAAAATAGCTTTTAGATATCACAACATTGTGTAAGTTATCTATTTATAAGCCTTCGAAACGAACAATGTTCAACCCTATACAATCAAACAGCAAACAATTAATATCTACATTTCATTATGACAACAATGTGGTTTCACATTACGTCGCCGAGAATGACAAATTAAAGGCAACAGAATGCTATACAGAGTTAGATTAATATTACTTCCGGAGTGTCTAAAAGTAGACAACACTTGCCCTTCAGATATTGTTACTGATATCAAAATTTAACTAGATTGTTAGGTTAGTCTTTGCAATAGTCATACATACAGTATACCTAGTAGTTATTAGTTTATTAGCTTTCTACAATATAAGTAACAAGTCATTCTAAATACCTACATAGAACAACTGTGAACCTTATTGGAAATTACTAAATATTTATGTTAGTATTAAGTAGGTAATTCATTCTCATAATGCACTTTAAATTTTTCAGAATGTGATGCTGCAAAAATATAAGAAAGTGCTTTTGACAATAATAACCTAAGCCTAATTTTTTTTTTACGTCGTTTTGTATCCACTCTGGGCTTTGATCATTTATTTTATCAAGAAAAACAATAAAACATACATCCCACGGAAGAATTCAGATACGTTTGAAGCGAACTTGTCTTAGCTTCCCGGATCCGCCAGTGTACCAACTAAGGACATTATATATTATTAATGAGTAAAGGCTCCCACACACTACCCGGCTGCCGACCACAGACTAACAGTTTTCTTTTAAAGGTTTTGAGCTGACGGCCAATAAGTGTGTACGCTCGTCGCGCGCCGGTGTGCCCAATAGGAGTGGAGCAGCAATGAAAAATGTTGCAAAAACAGGGAAAAATTAAGCAGACGAAGTTGTACGGGCCAGCTCATACACGATACACGCGATAAAATTCCATCATAAAGTCGGGTAAAAACGGCGAAAAAATATTCCTTTTAAGAGCTTCCGTTGCGTGCAAATGCCTATCTTTTAAGGTTACCCACTATTATTTTATTTATGGTAATGAAATGTATTCTAAAATAATGCATTTACTTACGACAGTGTTCTAATAAACATGGTATTAACCCTTATCCAAATAAATACGTTATTCATCATAAATAACAAAACTGCTATTACTTCATTTAATTTCAATGAATATGTCAGCAGATATTATAGATTTAAACAGAACTTTGTTCACGAGGACAACTATTGGCTCAACTGGCCAAGTGTGAGTTGTTTCGCATGACTAGAGGGGAGGGGGTGGCATAAGATTCAACTCTGATACATCAACCACAACCGAGGGAAGGGCGGGGAAGGAATATGCCTGTCAAAACACATTAGTCCAGTGTCAGATGTGCAAGGTGGGCAGTTACGTGGGCACCGTATCAAGTCCGGTCGGTAGCACTGCGTGGCAAGCCATGTGCTGCATGTTCCCTATGGTACGGTTGTCTTCAGCAAATTGTTTTTTCAATGTTTTTCGCTATATAATATAATAATAAAAAAAATATATACCTATGTATTCATATGTTACTTTAAAATACAAAGAAGGTACTCCACACAAATACCTATAAAATTAACATTTAGCATTTAGCTTAGATTTTATTTTTAAAAAGCCTGTGGCCTTTATTGTATTATAGCCACCCAGCGTTCCTCTTTTATTCCTGTTTCACTCTCGTGTAACAGGAATAATAGAACGTGTTGTACCCTAAAATAGCCCTATTATATTTTTAACGTTTATAATAAAAATATTACCCATTACAGACATACAAACAATGTTTCCTCTGATTTCTTCCGTGACATTTTAAATTAGCATTGTAGGTACGAAATTTTGTTTAGTTATTGTCAAGTGGTTCGTGGATAAAACAAAGAAAGTTTTAGCTCCTTTAGGATTGTATTGTAGGTATCAAACTGCCCACTCATGTAACGCGGACGAAGTTGTGATCAGCTATCTGTGTATTTAAGAGGCGTAAGAGAAACCTATGATTGATTGATACCTATATCAACACCTAGCTCTCACTTCTAAATGGATTGAGTTGAAATTTGGTACACAGATAGTTGTAATGATATAGGCATCCCCTACAAAGCCTAAAGCAAATCCTTATAGGGGTGAAATGGCAGTCGAAACTTAACGCAGGCGAAGCCGCGGGCGGAAGCTAGTTATGAACATAGCAGCAAAGCTGTTAGACAATTTGCATCTATTGTTATGACAAAAGCTTGTTGACAATAAGACCTGTTTAACAAAACTTACAAGCCTTGTATTATAAGCAAATATCCTGTAAAAAAAAATAATGATTACAAATATGAATTTATCAAAACCACACGTGTAAATTACGAGTTACAGAGGTCATTATTTATTTCACAAGTATATTTTTACACTTGTATTCGTGATTTTGTTCATCAAAAATTCCTTGTAAGTTACAATTGGTAGAAAATTATAGCAAATCCAGTGCGTACAGCCACTCTCTATTCTGTCTTACAAGTGTCGTGCTTAGTATTGCAATACATTTTTAAATTTGAGTAAAGTGTATCTTATAAGGTAATATTTTCCAATAGATAAATCAGTCGTTTGTCTGACGCTTGGCTTGATGTCTTTTTTTGTTTGGACATCCTGTCGTTAAATGCATCAAATAAAATGTATTTTTTGTCGCAAATCAGCTGTAAAACCGTTATTTTATTATTATTTCTAGACATTTTTCAAGAAATCTCAAAACCATGCCGTTAGGAATATTTAAGCTTCAAATTTCAAATAAAAGGCGGGAATACTTTGTCTTTTAAATGTCTTTTCAATATTAGGCACAGACAATATAGCATTCCGCCATGCGTTTAAGAAGAGATATTTAAAAAAAAATGGCGGGTAAAGAATGCAGCATACATTTTTGATTTATCGACCACTTCACCGAATTTGAATCGGTTTTGGAATCATTAGGGTCTGAGTATGTTAATCATAATCATATAATTAACATACTCGCCCATGGTCTGCCTTGAACATCAGTTCGAGGCAGACTTTGGGCGACTTTAATACTGCTGTTCTTTCTTCTAATTCTTCCCACTCTCGAAAACTTTCTATTCTATTAGAATCTATCTGTCTCCATCTTCAGGTTCTACATGTCACTGACCACAATATCCATGGGGAATACACGTGGATAGACTGAATTATTAATTAGTTCCTCTCACGGCGTAACATCCTGCGCCGAAATTTTCACATCACGACTTCATCTTTCTACGCTCTCAAACCTCCAAAAAATAAGCCAAAAATATTATTCAAGCATTCCTGTATATATTTTTTTTAATTTAAAATCATGTAAATTACAGACTTTATTCACCTGCCACCCAAAGGTTGAGTGGTAGAGAATGCCTATGTATACGTTAATATTTGCAGAAAGTTTTTAAATAAATAATAATAATAGTAAAGAATTAAATTCTAAACTTACCTACTAAGTGGTGGCAAATTGCTTATCGTGGAGAAAATGAGGTTAGAAGGAAATATTGTGATTAAAATGGTTGGGTACGGAAAAACACTGGCCGGAATTCCTTAAAAAGGGCAGTATTGAAAGTAATGACTTCAAGTACAACTCCAAGAAAGCCTTTTTGTGAATTAAGACCAAAGCAAAAGAAGAGAAGAGCTGAGAATTATAGGTCCACAATGACTTATGATGAGATATCATATGTACATTCCATGAAGTTAAAAGCTGAAGGTCGCAGAGAGATTAAGCAGAGAAAAATTAAGCAATGTGTAACTAACAAATCCAATAAGAAAGCGATGATGAGAATTTGAGATTACTTCGGACGCTGGATTTGTCTAAATGTCAGTACAAGGCCTTGAAGAAAATAATGTTTATGAATTTTCATAAAATTTTAAAGTCCTGAAAGCAAAGCAGACTGTATAATATATACATCATCTCAACGTCTTTGGTGGTGTGGATAATAGAGGAATGTCTACTACTCGTACATTGTGTACTAGTTGTGCTGTATACAATTTTATATCCTAATTTGGTGGTATATGTTTTTAAAATTTTGTATAAACGTATCAAAAAAGATATTTGGTTCCATTTATTGCAATAACCAACATTCACGGGCACTGAGCTACGAGAAACCGCAAATGTAACCTGCAAAAACCCTAAAATTTGAAAAGGTTCAAATTGCTCAAAACCCGCAAAAAGCCACAATTGCAAACTTAGTATATTTTAAAGCTTAGAACCTCACCTTTACGAATATATAAAATGGCATGTGAAAGTTATAAACAGATTTATGTATTTCTCCTTACAAAAAAAGCTTCAAAGTGCCATAACTCTGAAAAATTGTTTTACGCTATTGATGGCATTGAACAATTTAATGTTTAAATAAATAAGTTAAATCGAGATTTATCATTAAAGTGTCAACAAAAGGAACTTCAATGTTGAGGGTCCCTAAGTTTTCTAGCGCCCGATTTCAAACCAACGCGGGACAGTCCACGACAATCGTATACGCTCTACCAAGTAGCCCACGAGCAACTATTCAGCTAGTATGAAGACGTCACAATACAGGCTACTGCCAGAGCGTGATCTTGTGGTCTAAAATTACCAGCTGTTGACTGCTAGTGTGTAGCCCTAGAGTCGGTTTTCAACCATTGCCAATCGCTATAGTGTGTGGACTATGCAGACCTGGAACGACGTAGGCGGATTGGTAATGTGTGGGAGCCATAAGTAAGTATACGCATTAATATGATCGTCCTATCTATACTAATATTATAAAGCGGAAGAGTTTGTTTGTTTGTTTGTTTGTTTAAACGCGCTAATCTCAGGAACTACAGGTCCGATTTCAAAAAATATTTTTTTGTTGGATAGCCCATTTATCGAGGAAGGCTATAAGCTGTATAGGTAACAGCGCGGTACGACTAATAGGAGCGGAGCAACAATGAGAAATGTTTAAAAAACGGGGAAAATTTACGCAGACGAAGTTGCGCGGGACAGCTAGTGTTTTATAATAATAATTAACATCCTATATTAAAACGTTAGTAGATGGTTATGTCTGCCATAGCTTATCAGCCATAATAAAGTACTTGTTTGGTTAATATTTTTCCGTGTTTTTCTTTCAAAGTGTCGTATCTCTCGGGTTAAGCGCTAGTTATGCAGAGCGGCGTATCCTGACTACTAAAGAGCCTCTACTTGTTTACATAACAAACTGAGAATAACTGATCTATAAACCATGCTCCTAAAAATGGCCTGAATTTATGAACAAAGTCGTAAACATGAATGAAACCTGCTGTGAATTGTTCACAGTGAAGCGAGCTGAATAATTGAGGTTTAATAACAAATATGTTTATGAGTGTTTATGTGTAACGAAAAAATACATTTAGTGTTTTTTTCGTTACGATCATAAAAAGTAATAAGGTTCTTGCAACTAAATTTTGATGACTTATGCTGACTACATAGCTTCCTACACTTTTTGTCCATATAAAGTATAACTATCCCAAATCTCACACCAAGGCTCCAAAGATTTCGCTTCACGTGTTACCTAATTTGTATGATTTTTATTTATAACGGCTGTTTTTTTAGAGGTATAATACATGTTCAAAATGAAATAAAACACGAAAAATTATGTTGTCTGGCTTATGTGCATAGGTATGCGTGTGTTAGTATATTTATGCTGCAATTAAGAGCGTATTCCTTCGACGGACCCTATATGAAAATTTGACAATTTTATGCAGTCAAAGGAGTAATGTGACAAATTTGCAATTGACCCTCAATGTGGGTCACTGACCGAGGGGGCGGCCTCCAATGCATAAGCACGTTAGGTGCCCCTGTGGCCTGGACCAACGCCTGCAGTATATCTATTCCTTGATTTAGTATATACAGCTACCGATTCATTGATTTCAAAGTTATATCAAATATTTGTAGATACATGTGTTTTATATATGCTGTATTCAAAGTAGTCTTAAAACGCCTATCATTTACCTACATGAAATCTATAATCATTTTTATTCACATAAAAGTAGGTATCTAGAGCTTATACGCTGAGTTGTAGGTGTATAAAATGCTATTTTAAGCACGACCCTACTCATTACGTAGTAAACCACCCTAAAGAATTGTTAATTAGAATTGCTGTATGTAAGGTTTTTAACCGTTGAATCCTTTGATAAATGTATCATTCCGCGTACAACTCACACACATTGAAGTACCAAATAGTATTTCAACCATGTTAATCTCGTATATACGTTTATTGACTTTTCAGTTATTAAGGCTACGCTCAAAATAGACCATCTACCTAAACAGGTTAACGAGATAATCTAATATGTAAGTAATTGCGTCGTACGACGTTAGCACATAAACAGAGAAATATGTAAACAAAGAATTTTGTATAAAAATACTCGTACCTACCTCAACAAAATAAGGCTTTTTTAGTTTACGCGAACTGTTATATCCCTCAATAGTTGGGCATATTGCCACTCATGCTATCCACACAAAATGCAAGGTAACAGATATCACTCAGCAACGCTGAGTGCATACAGGACGCGACAAGCCAGTCTGCGTTACACTCCCGGTTGAGACAGTTGTTTCTAGACCCTTTCATTTTTTGGTAATTTCTATCCTTCATAAATAAACTCTGTGTCCTTCAATTTCATGTTAGTCTTTTTTTTAAAACGCCAACTGAAAGGGTCCCTATAACATTTGGTGGCAGCGGTGGGATCGAAATTCGCCCCAGTCGCCTATCCGCGGTGTGAAAAATAAACAACATTTTACGGCCAAAATCTGTGTGCAAGTTCTGTGAAATATTGACACTCTGTAGTACTTACCAGTTATCAAATACCGTGCCCTACTGTGCGTCAACTCCATGGTGTAACCAACCGTGTCCCGCTAAAACCGTCGAGCCGCAGACCGCTTTGTTCCTAGAAAAAAAGGAGGGACATCCCGCCGTGTGAACCTCATCGACACATAGTCACCAGTTCCAGAGCCTAACTCCGTTGCCCAAGCTAAGTAACCTTGGACTATCTATCACCGTCGCGCCGTCTCATCTCCTGTGCAGCAGACATCTTATCGCATTGGAATGCGTCTTCCGCTCGGACTCGCCGTTATCGCCGTCGCCTACGCATCTTTGTGAGTCTTTGGTCATTGTGTTAGAATAATTAAACTTTTATATATATTATTTCATACATAATTAAGTTGATACGTTATTCCAGTTCTATTCTAGTTATAATTACAATTGCTTTCTAGATCATTACGTGAAGACAATTAAATATTCTATAGATACTTTGTACGGATCCTGTGCACATTTCAATTACGATAGCTCACAATGTCCCAACATTCGCAAGTCTCCAAGGACGAACTTAAAGTTAACATTAACCCTGACTCTCATATGGAAAAGAAGAGCTCATCGCCCCTCCCTACCAAAAGCGATGAAACAAAAACTACTAAATCAAAACAATCACAACCCTCAACCACAGAATCTTTAGAGTTGAACATATTACTCAAATTTATAAAACCATATAATGGAACCAGAGAGACACTTAACTCGTTCATTGTAAACTGTAACAATGCTTACGATTTGGCTACCGAACCACAAAAACCCATTCTATTTAAGTACATAATATGCCAGTTACAAGGAAAAGCCGAAATTGCCTGTTCTATTAAAGATTTTAATAATTGGGAACAATTAAAAGAATTTCTAAAAACGCAATTTAGCGAGAGAAAACACTACTCTCATCTGCTTACCGAGCTGCAAGAAAGTAAACAAAGCAGTTCTGAAAATGTCTCTCAATACGCTTTACGGGTAGAAACGTGCCTTTCCCAACTTTTGACGGAAATCTCTTTATCTAATACAAAACAAAAGGAAGTGGCAGGTCGCACTGCAGCCATGGAGGACTTAGCACTCCATCACTTCCTCATGGGTCTAATGCCAAGAATTTCTAACATTGTCCGGTGCAAGTCACCGAAAAATCTCAACGATGCTATCAACACGGCAATATCTGAAGAACGTATTCAACAAAGCCTGTATAAGCGTAACCAAATTCCTGAATCCAAGGTCAGAAGTACAAACATCCAGCAAAGACCTCCTCAAAGATTTTCTATCTCAACCCAACAACCCTTATCAACTCCACATCCAAACAATTCCACCAATACCATAATATGCAGGTATTGCAAAGCTTATGGTCATGACATTCGTGATTGCAAAAAACGCGAATACAACAACCGTTTTCTAAAAACGAATTCTACATTTCCGAGACCCGGTAGTTCTAACGCTAACCGCGTTCAACCGCGTGTAAATTTTACGGCCGAAGCGCCTTTCGAAATCGAAGGTCAGGACGAAGTAGATACTACTCAAATTAACGATACCACTGATTTAAACGCCTAAACGTCTCGTTATGGTGTCGCACGGGACGTCAAATCAAATCCGACACCAAACGCACCACTGTATCCAAGTCCAAAGGAATTACACGACAGGGTAACCAGCCCCAAATAGGAAATTCCTCTGACACCACTGTTCCCACTGAATCCAATTTAGAGCGAATTATACGACAGGGTAACCAGTCCCAAATAGGAAATTCCTCTGACACTACTGTTCCCACTGAATCCAATTTAGAGCGAATTATACGACAGGGTAACCAGTCCCAAATAGGAAATTCCTCTAAAAACACTGTTTCCCTTATACCAAATCCAATACGAATCCTTCAACAGGGTAATAAACCCCTAACTAATGGCTCAATCTGTAATTCCAAATCCACTGTATCCTACGTATCAGACAATATAGATACCCTCAGTCAAAATCCTAACAAAGATCTACATCAAATACAAAGATCACAATCTAATGATAAACTAAAATTCAATATCGATAACGCAAAGTTATATGAAATAAACATCGACACGACCAAAAGGTCATTACCACATATAATCCTAAAAACCCCTGTATCCAAGACACCAATAACCTTTCTTATAGATTCAGGCTCCGCAATATGTCTACTTAAACAATCGTCTATCAGTAGACATCCCATTCTAATCAAGGAGCCGGTAAACCTCAAAGGAATCGACCCCGGAGAGCAATTAACTCCAACCTTAGGTCATTTCATGCTAAGTCTAAAATTCCTAAACCATAAAACATTAACGCACAAATTCCACGTAATTCAAAATATTAGCCTACCCTACGATGGAATAATAGGCTCCGACTTTCTCACAATTTTCGGATGTAATATTGACTATAATAAGGACATAATTAAAATAAATTCCATGGCCCTTAAACTTCATTTCGTTGACCCTTTCTATATCATACCACCTCGCACAGAAACAGTCATAGAAGCCACAGTCCAGAATCCTGAAATAAAAGAAGGATTGATATTAGATCAACACATCTCTGATAAAATATTCATAGCCAATTGTTTAACCGCAGTTAAAAATAACCGACGTATCAATATTACTATCGTAAACACTTCCGAACAACCTATTACTATAAATTCAAATCTTAAGTTAAAGCTCACTCCTTTTGATGCAAAATCATATGAATGCGTAAACGCGGGCACACTCAATCCAAACACAACCAACGTAGCCCGCCGTACCGACGAAGTAATAAAACTGCTCAGGGTATCTCACTTAAACGAAGAAGAGAGATCGACACTCTTTGACTTGTGCTCGGAGTTCTCTGACATCTTCCACCTTCCAAATGAAAACTTATCCTACACCAACGCTCTCAAACACGAGATACGTACAACCTCTTCTGTGCCAATACATACTAAGTCCTATCGCTTTCCTGAATGTCACAAATGTGAAGTTGAATCACAAATAAATAAAATGCTCGATCAAGGAATCATTGAACCCTCTGTGTCACCGTGGTCGTCCCCCATATGGGTGGTCCCCAAGAAAACTGATGCCTCTGGTCAACGTAAATGGCGTATCGTCATCGATTACCGGAAGCTTAACGACATCACTATAGGTGAAGTTTATCCTATTCCACAAATATCAGAAATTCTAGATCAATTAGGCAAAAGCCGTTACTTTTCTACCCTTGACCTCGCATCAGGCTTTCATCAGGTACTTATTTCACGAGAGGACGCTGAGAAAACAGCATTCTCCGTACCAAAAGGTCACTTTCAGTTTAATCGAATGCCATTCGGTCTAAAAAATGCACCTTCAACCTTCCAAAGGTTAATGAACACCTGTCTGTCAGGCTTACAAGGTATTCGCTGCTTTGTGTATCTTGATGACATCGTAATTCACTCGGTAGACTTAATTAGTCACGTAAACAACCTCACTACCGTTTTTGATAGGTTAAGATCCTTTAATTTGAAATTACAACCCGATAAGTGCGAATTTCTTCGAAAAGAGGTCGGATATCTCGGACACATTATAAGTGACGAAGGTGTAAAACCGAACCCTGATAAATTAAAGGCAGTAACAAATTTTCCAGTTCCAA
Source organism: Herminia tarsipennalis (assembly GCA_945859575.2). NCBI lineage: Eukaryota > Metazoa > Arthropoda > Insecta > Lepidoptera > Erebidae > Herminia > Herminia tarsipennalis. The sequence continues at coordinate 16,090,172 of OX243835.2, forward strand.
AATCACCTAAAGACATAAAATCATTTTTAGGCCTCGTCTCGTATTACAGACGATTTATTTCTAATTTCTCTAAAATAGCAAAACCTCTCACTGCTCTTTTGAAAAAAGATACTACATTTCTTTGGCAGAATGAACAGCAACTAGCATTTGATTCCTTAAAAGACAAATTAATTACCGCACCTGTGCTAATATACCCTGACTTTACCCAACCTTTTATCCTCACGTGTGATGCCTCTTATTACGCCATATCGGCAATTCTCTCACAAGGTCCCATAGGTCTGGACCGCCCCATAGCATTTGCATCTCGCACTTTAAATAAAGCGGAATGCAATTATAGCGTTACCGAAAAGGAATGTTTAGCCATTATTTTTGGCACTAAAGTCTTTCGACCTTATTTGTATGGTTATCGCTTTAAAATAGTAACCGATCATAAGCCATTACAGTGGCTTTTCAACTGTAAAGATCCCGGTTCCAGGCTCATCCGATGGCGCTTAAAGCTCGAAGAATTCGATTACGAAATTCAATATAAAAAGGGTAAAATCAACGTCAACGCTGATGCGTTATCTCGTTTCCCCGTTAATCCCATCCAACCTGTAGATAATTCTAGTGCTACAGATGCTATTCAACACCAAAACCCCGAAACCCTTTCTCCAGCGATCTCTGATGATAGTAACAGAGACTTAATAGACCTCTTAGATTTAGGAGGGTCTCCTGGCAACCTCAGTGATGTTAGCCCATTCAACCCTAATGAAATTGACCCGAACCTAGAATTTCAACTTGATGAAATGACTCCGGAAAACGCGCATCCTTCAACGAACAGGTCTGACTTACCTGTAATTATTACTCCCTTACCTCCTATCCCAGGAGATCAATTTATCGAAGAGCCTAACCCCTTACTTCACGAGGATAACCTATCCCACGAAATCGCTAGTAGCCCACAACTCGACCTCAATTCCAATCCTCGATCACTAACCGATGATTATACCACATTTCTGAAATCAATCGCAGATAAAAACAATTCATACAACACGATAATCGTAGAGCATAATGAAAGTCTCTTGAAGTCGACATCTAAAATTATTCTTATACCTACCTCACTAGATCTTGATGAATCAAACCCATATGTTCAAGAATTCCTGGGTAACCTAGAAAATAGCAATGAGGTAATCAATGGAGAAAAAGAATTACATTCTTTTCGGCGCATCGAATCAAATAATAAAACATACTATCTCGTGTTTACCAAAGTCCACCACTTTGACGAAGCATCCTACTCCGAAATCTTCAAAACATTGCAGTGTGTAAGAAACGAAATCATAATCGCCGAAAACAATAACGAAATAGCCATATCAGACTTAAGGAACCCGTTTGAAAAACATTCCTTTATCAAAATCTACAACATTCTATCTTTTCTCTTTCATAATACGTTGGTAAAAATTAATATATATCACAATAGTATCACGTACCCTTCTCCCACTGAAATTAAGAAAATACTACACGACAATCATGATATCCCAATAGCAGGGCATTTAGGATCCACCCGCATGTACAATAGGATAAAAGAATCCTACTATTGGAAAGGCATGCGAGGTGATATCGAATCTTACGTCAAACGATGTAAATCATGCCAAGAAAACAAAGCCCTCAGACAAGTCAACCGTAGCCCAATGCAAATAACAAGCACTTCAACTGCTCCCTGTGAACGAATCTCCATTGATATAGTTGGGCCTTTACCCGAAGCAGGGGCTGCAAAATTAAAATATATCCTCACTATCCAAGACGATCTCACAAAGTTCTCCACCGGATATCCTCTTAGAACTATAACTGCTGAAGAAACCAGTGAATGCCTGGTACACTTCATATCCATATTTGGAATTCCGAAAACCATACTTACTGACCAAGGGACGAACTTCAATTCCGAACTGTTTAAGAAAACCTGTGAATTCCTTAAGATTAAACAGCTCTGGTCTACCCCGTATCACCCACAAACTCAAGGGGCTCTTGAAAGAAGCCACTCAACAATGAAAGAGTATCTCAAGTCTTATGTCAATGAAGACCAAACTAATTGGCCTCGATACGTCTATACCGCCATGTTAGCATATAACTCGGCGATCCACTCTACTACACATTACAGTCCCCACGAACTCATGTTTGGTCATAAACCTTTCATACCAAATTCAGTATTCGAAGAAAATGCCGGTGCTACTTACCCAGAATATATTAAGATGCTCCAGAATCGCTTGAAATACTCAAGAGATAAAGCTCTTGAATATATTCGACGCTCTAAGATAAATTCAAAGAACTATTATGACTCTCACAGTCGTCCAATTCAATACAAAACAGGAGACTTCGTGTACCTGAAAAATCATCTTAGGCTACGAAAAGCCCTATCACCTATTTGGAAGGGGCCTTACAAAGTGGTAAAAGTGCACGGCAATAACACTCTATCTCTACTTGTCAACCGACGCCATGTGCGACACCACTTCGATGAAGTAAAATTAGCCGAAACATCCGGTGACCTGTAAGCTAAAACAATATGAATTATTTTAAGATCATTAAATAATATTAAATAATAATTAAAGAAAATAATAATAATAAAAAATCTTATCTTATCCTATCTTATCTTATCTTACCTTACCTTATCTTATCTTATCCTTCTCTTCTCTCTCTCCTCTTCTCTTCTCTTCTCTTCTCTTCTCTTCTCTTCTCTTCTCTTCTCTTCTCTTCTCTTCTCTTCTCTTCTCTTCTCTTCTCTTCTCTTCTCTTCTTCTCTTCTTTCTCTTCTTCTTCTCTTCTCTTCTCTTCTCTTCTCTTCTCTTCTCTTCTCTTCTCTTCTCTTCTCTTCTCTTCTCTTCTCTTCTTCTCTTCTCTTCTCTCTCTTCTCTTCTCTTCTCTTCTTCTTCTTCTCTTCTCTTCTCTTCTCTTCTCTTCTCTTCTCTTCTCTTCTCTTCTCTTCTCTTCTCTTCTCTTCTCTTCTCTTCTCTTCTCTTCTCTTCTCTTCTCTTCTCTTCTTCTCTTCTCTTCTCTTCTCTTTCTTCTCTTCACCTTTCCTCTTACTTTTCCGTTTCTTTTACGTTAGTTTTAGTGCATAGTATACTATAAAAATATTAATTAGAATAGGTAAAATACTTAATAGAAAATATAAGTTAAATATGACGTTTACCATTATTTGCAGTTCACCCACAAGCACTGAAACAACCTATGTTCAGCCGATTACATCAAGTTCGGGCCTTTACTTTGATCACCTAGGAATACTAAGAACTTACCGTAGTAAGTTGAACGTTCTGATGCCGTTGGACATTTCAAATTTTAAAATTCACGTAAACAATATAGAATCCGCTTTAAATTTATCCAAACAGTTATTTAGACAGACACCTATCCTGGATGAGAATGAATCTCAACATACGCTAGAACCTTTAATAGCCCGCCATCGTGACGTTAAGAAGGAATTTGCTTCCATCTCTTACCTTCTAGAAAACCGATCCAAACGCGGCGCCTGGATTGGAGGAATTGGTAGTCTTCTAAAAATCATCTTCGGATCACTAGACGAAGATGACGGTATTAAATATAACGAAGCCATAGAATCCCTACAAAGTAACCAAATAAAGCTAGCTTCTTTAATGAAAGAAAATATTTTAGTTATAACATCCATTATCTCTACCTACAATGACACACTGAATAAGATCAAAATTAATGAAGCTATGCTGTCAAATGCTATCGACAAGCTTTCAATAGATTTGCAAAATATTACAAATACTATCAACGAATTACGTTTACAGAGTTATGTTAATGTAATTCTCGATAGGCTCTCCACCTCAATTTTCACTCTGTCGGCCCAGTTGGAAGACATTACAAATTCAATCTTATTTAGTAGTCAGAACATATTACACCCAGCCATATTGACGCCCTTGCAACTATATCGAGAGCTTGCCGACAATCACCGACACCTTTCTAACGATTTGGAGTTTCCTGTGCCATTAGACTTAAGTCATATTCATAATTTGTTAAATGTTTCTAAATTGGCTTGTTATTTTACAGACGGTAAAATTATATTTGTATTACAGATTCCTTTAGTATCTACTACTAAATTTAACTTATTTCATGTAATAGCTTTACCTGTACCACATAATCCTAAGAAACCAGACTCTTTCGGTCTGATTGTACCAGACACTAAGTTTATAGCAATGACCAAAGACAAAACCCAATACTGTACCCTGGAAGATTTAAAGAAGTGTCTAATAGTCAAAACTGGATCTTACGTCTGTGAAATTATAAGTGTTTTTACAAGTGATGCTAAACCAACCTGTGAAAGTGAACTATTATCTAAAGTGATTAGTGAAATTCCCGACCAATGTAAAGCTACACTGACTTATGGAAAACTAGATATTTGGAAACTGTTATCCAATAACCAATGGCTCTTTGTCCAATCAGAACCTACCAAGGTCTCCCTAGATTGTTTAAATTCAAAAATTCCTGAAATAAATGTAATAGGTACAGGAATACTTACGATACCTAACGATTGTACTGGATACTGTAAAAGCACCATCTTAAACCCTGTAAACAGTGTTTTAAACATTACATCTCCAATAATTATGTCAGAGTTCAACCTCATTAACGATTCTTGTTGTAACATTGATAAGTTCAATATGTATAAAGCAAACGTGCTCCCCGTACACCTACAAAATATTGACCTAGATAGAATAAATTCAAACAAAGAGATTTTGGCAAACTCAATTGACAAATTAAATAAAATCATGGAAACCCCACACATTATTAAATACGGGACACATTATACTAGTTTAAGTATGTATACTCTCTTAGTTGTATTTGTCTTCGTATTGTACAAGATGTTCTTTTATTGTAAGTCTAGAAACAAACTCTCAAAGGTCACATTTAAACCTGAACCGGTTGTTGAAACCGCCGAAAACCCTACTATCGAAACCCATAGACAAGATTCAGACACAGAAGAGACCCCAAGGTCAAATATTAGAATTCACCTTTAACTTCTACCTTAAGTTAGTAATGAACTTCGAAACATTAAACCTTGAAGTTCATTCTACCGCGGGAGGTGTTATATCCCTCAATAGTTGGGCATATTGCCACTCATGCTATCCACACAAAATGCAAGGTAACAGATATCACTCAGCAACGCTGAGTGCATACAGGACGCGACAAGCCAGTCTGCGTTACACTCCCGGTTGAGACAGTTGTTTCTAGACCCTTTCATTTTTTGGTAATTTCTATCCTTCATAAATAAACTCTGTGTCCTTCAATTTCATGTTAGTCTTTTTTTTAAAACGCCAACTGAAAGGGTCCCTATAACAGAACGTAAATCTATAAGATTGCACAAGTTGTGAACGATGTCAATCCATAAACATCTTCATCCGCATTTTACGCCTCCACTTACATTCTACCCGAAGATTGGAATAAAAATGCGTAGTCAATTGTATTATAGCCTCATACATCTCATGACTCTGTTGATAAAGTATTTACTTTATATTGCACAGCAGCCTTGCGTTGAAAATAAAACTGGGTACTCACTAGCGAACGGTAACAGTATACGTTTCTGTTATCTATCAAATCGTAGCGCGTACGCGGTTCACGAGTCTGCTACGAGCGGTACGTGCTACGCTCACAGCGCGCCGTAGATTGTCGTCAACCAAGGGTGCTCGTAGGCTGATAGTATCTACGCCCGTGAAGGAGTAAAACTCGTAGCTATACAATTTGTTCCCATTACGATTACGGCTCACATGTGAGTACCAAGCATAAGAATACTCGAATGAGGGCTTGCCCTAAAAAAATATCTTCTGCCATAAATCCAAAGCTATGTTAATAATAAATAACTACATAACAAAGATGAGAATGTATATTTGATATGTTTTTTTTTATAATGGGCCGTTTCTTGTTTTTAGATAATCTGTAAAACAATATATTATAATTAACCCGATACTAAGAAAGCCTGCGGTCTTGATTTAGCAATTAGGTACTTGCCATTGTGTGTGGGTACCTCGATGGCAAACCTGGCGAAATTTACTTCATAGTTGTTGACTAACGGCCGGTCTCAATAATCTAAATATCGATGGATTTGGCTACTAGAGGTAGAATTTTGGCATATTTTGTATGGAGCTTATGTCAAATATATACCTCTAGTAGTCAAATCCATCGATAGTTAGATCCATCGATATTGAGACCGGCCGTAAGTGGACTTCTAAAACCAAATTTTAAGCAAAGGAATTCAACTCGTGCTCCTACTGTGGATAAACAGGATGTCCCTAAACTATGCCACACGGAGGAAAAGTATCTTAAATAATTGTCTGTCTAAACCTGGAATTGAACCCTCCTAATGTGAAAACGCACCATTCTGTATTTTTATTACACCTATTTAAAGGGTCAGTCATAGGAATATATATTTTTAAATAACATAATAACTTAAGTAAAAGGAAGGCTATAAAATTTTACAATAATTTGTATAATTAATCACGACGCTAAGCCCAACTATTGCATTTTTTACACACATCTGCTTCTACTTACGCTGAATTCAAGTTACAAACTAAAACTGAACGTTGGGTTTATTTCAAACATTTATCACGCAAATATTAGTAAATCAAATAATAGTGATAATAACATAAGCGTGCTAATTTGCATACTTTACAGAATAGGACACGCTGAGAATTTGTTTAGTTATATTTATAACTTATTTTAACTTAAAAGTAAAATTTTATGGTTTTCCTTACATTTAAGATAACGTTAGATATACACTAATGACTAATGAATATACTAATGATTAACCCTTTCGATCGGAATTGTTAAAATAAAGAGTGTTTTATTTTTTTATTTTTCAGAGAAGTGATTATTTAAAAAACTTTTAATGCAGTTCGAATATTTTTTTAAATCGAAATTGAGTCTTCTTTGAGTAATTTGTTCTATCAATAATATTTAAAGCACTTCCCTCCGTGTGGCATAATTTTGGAACACTCGGTAAGTATATGAAGCGTTTTTAGTTATTTGGTGTTTAACGTTTTGAAGGAATTTCTATATCTTATTTCTTATAAAAAAAGAATGAGATAAATCATTATCGCCTGGTAAATAAAGCAGTAGCTCCAGTTCGCGGTAATCATCAAGTTGTATTTAAACATTATGTATACATGGAATTTTGAACATAGCGTGTTATTCTAAGAATAAGAATAACCTATTTTCCTATTAACATTTCTCACACATCACGTTAGAAAATATTCATATTTCAAAGGAAGCACTGCCAGTAGGCAATTTCAAGCCTCATTATTGAGTAAACGATCCGTTGAAATAAACATTATTTAGGCGTTGCTCTAAATGTGTAAAGAAAAATTTTACACGTCCCAGAAAGGAATAATCCGATGGCAAATAACTCTTTTTATTTATGAATATGACCCTCGTTCAACGGTTTCCTTAATGTGCATTTTGTGTACCCTATAATAATGTTGGCGTCGTAAACTATTCAGTCATGAAAGTTACATAGAAGTTATGGGTTGGGTAAACTCATTTACGTACTGAACATGACATCAAATTTGTTATTTGAAATTTCCCTACTTACATAAAGACTAGGGTTAAATAAAGACTGTTTCTAGACAGACACTAAATCTTGATAATTTGCAATTTTGTAAAGTAATTAAGACGCCAAGTTCTGCCACATTTTCGGTGAAATAATATTGCCAGTAATGAAACCCTTAAAATTACTATTGGATACTAAAAGACTTAGTTACAAATGTGAACCTGTTACTAAACTATAATATGATAATTCATTAATTTATCTATTATTAAAATTATGCATGTTCGGGTGTATTCCAAACACATTATGTACTAGCTGACCCGTGCAACTTCGTCTGCGTAAATTTTCCCCGTTTTAGCAATATTTTTCATCTGCTCTGCACATATTGTTCTTAGCGTGATGTTTTATAGCCTATAGCCTTCCTAGGTAAATGGGCTATTTAACAGTAAAGGAAGTTTTTAATTCGGAGCAGTAGTTCCTAAGATAATCTATTTATATATATATATAATATTGGTATAGATTACAATAGACCTAGATACAAAATTGAGATTTAAACGCGGGAAATGATTTTGAATTACCCAAGGACGTTTATCAAAGCAGATATATGCGTCTACCGACCTATCGATCTACCATAAAGTAACAAAATCACGTTATTTTTCGTGAAGCTCGATTAAACAAACAGCAAAAAACAAAGCTTAGTTTTGGGTTAGGAAACCCATAATCGGTTCATCTAAAGGCTGCCTATACAGAAATCACTACATTATGACCACAACAGCTCTGTCAAGAATGTCACCATGAAGAAGAATAAAGGATAGATTTTTTAAATCCTTTAGCGTACAGACATAGCTAGTTTACACCTTAATAGATTACCAAATCAGAGAATATGAAAGTGGAGGCCACATGCTGGCCGGTTAATAAAAGTGAAACGATATGACCTTGAAAACATTGTTGTCCTCTACATCTCTTAAACAGGGGTTCTCTTTCTTAAATAGGGTGGCCATGTTTTTTGTACTTCTGGACATTTCTAAAAAATTAGAGCAACGGAGCCGACTACTTTATAGAAAAATGCTAAATATCGAGTTACTTACTTATATGGAATGTATCTATATATTTCAATATCTACTGAACTGCAAATTTTTAAGTACGGAAATCGAGTTTTGGTAAAATACAGTTCAGTAGGTATTAAAACGTAATTGTGTTAACTTAAGTTTGATTTTATTTTCTTTTAGTTAAAAAAGATAAAGCGGGTAAATATTCATTACAGTCATATACCTAAAACTTAAATTGTTTCAATATTCAAAGACGAACATACTTAATTGTAAATTCCGCTGAAATATATGATCACCCTTCTCATCTAGCGCTAATAGCAAAAATTAAAGAAAACGTAATATTAAACTGAATAACAATAAATATTAATACATTTGGGTTTAGTATGGTCATTAGCGGTAGTAGCAAAGTTATAGTCGTCGTTAAACACACATTAATACATAAAATGGTTCAAATTTAAATCTTGAAATCAAACATAAATTTATAGACTTACGAATGAAAAGAGAGTCCACATTCCGGGTACCACTCACTTTTGCAATCTTGCACTATGCAAACATGCACCATTCTTGAATAAATATTGTACAATTATTCTTAGATATTAAAATGAAAAAAAATTACAAAAATAACACATTAGCCCGGGTTGGCATCTTTCATCACAAAATTTTTACAACATAATTCATTATTTCGATACTAAATATTAGTTACACTGTCAGTTTCGCGTACAATCAATATAGAAAGTGGTTTTTAAAGAACTTTTTATCTTGTGATGGAATATTTGTTGGACACTTCTAAGAAGACGAAGATTCCAACTTTTCTCCCCGAAATTGCTTCAACTTCAGCAGATCAACAATGTCTTCATGAAGAGCTGATGTTGATATTTATATATATCACAGAAATATAAATACCAACAAAACACAAATGCTAAATAGGTAGGTACATATAGGGATACCTAACAAAACGGCGGCTTGGATCTAAATGAAATTTGGCACAGAGAAAGATTACTGTCTGGAAAAGCATATAGGCTCATACTTTTATTCCCAGAAATTCTAATATTTTCCCCCCGAACACAATCACGGCTACATTTAATATATAAGTATATAACCAATATTATATGTTGCCGTGATTGTGTTCGGTATAAAAGTCGGTCCTGACTTATATACCGCTTGGTATATAAGTCGGTGTTCATAAGTTGTAGTGCACGCTTGACCACTTTGATTTGAGAATATGATGGTTCTTTAAAATCCCTTTAGGACAAACAGGATGTTTATTGTTGATTCTACCATGCCGAGTTTTTGATGGAAATAAATTTGTGTTGTCTTCTATTTTGCAGAAATTGTAAATATTAAGGCTTTGAAAGAGTAGCAATAATGAATATTTTTCGTCATGTGGGAGAAGCGTGGTATGCTATTCAGCTTTATAATGGATACGTACGCGACCTTTACTACCTACCTACTAAATCAAGTCGAAAAAGTAAAATATAAAAAATATTTTAATTTAAACTCCAAAGACATTCTTAACTTAGAGATGTTCCAAGTAAATATACAATACCGAAAATGTCCCACTGAATTATAAGTCAAGAAATATCTAAGTTTCGTAACAAAGGCAGAATCAAATTAATCAAATAAAATCTGATCTTGTGGACTAGGTATGTACATAATCTGGTAATTAAATTTTGTTTGATTGACATTTCAAATCATAAAAGGACTACAGAAGTAAATGGAATAGAAACCAATGTAGGTAAATTGCTTAATTGCCTAACATCATATTTACAACAAATTGGCCACAACTTATACCAACCAGTTAGGTAAGTACCAACCTACCTAATTGGTCTATTTTTATTATGAAACAACAAAATTGTTCCTTACTTTAGTATAGAAAAAGGTTCAAAAGAGTGATAAATTACGCAAAAGCAACATTGTCATGTCACCCGGAAACTGTCATCTAATGAATGTAACCCTTCTCCCATGGTTGTTTATGTTTATTGGTACAAGAGTGGAACTTTATTTATAAATAAGTATGACTAGCTGCAAATCCTTTTTCTACAACAAGAGAATAACATAAGTAGGTAATCTAGTATGTATGTATGTTAATCCACCTGTCCGTGAAAATGTTATCAAAATCCATCTAGCATTGTGGAGATATCGTAGATATAAACAACCAAGATGTTAGAAAAAAAGCTGTTATATTTACATTTTAAATAAAGATATGATTTATACTAGCCGCCAATGGCTTCGTCCGCGTGTATTTTTATACGCCTTTAACTAGAATACTAATCTGAGTAATTTTGACTCGCATGGCACACAGTTGCTATATCACTCCAAAGTACCCACAGATCGTCACATTTCTTTGTGTCAACTCAGTTGCCGGTTAGACGTGTACAGGAGCGACAGCATTGTACAGGTAAGTGTTTTTATTTACTTTTTTATTCGATATTAGACTAGAAATGTCTTATTCACATCCAAACGGTGTTCGAACGAAACTTCACGGATACAGATTTGGTCAGGTATCTAAATATGATGGTGTTACTAGTTATAGCGTTGGAGAACTTGAGGGCAGTGAATCTGAGGACTATTTGGAGGTTGAGGATCCTAAACAAACTGATGAAGATGACGAGCCAATCGAGGTAATATCTACCAGTTCACCTAATATAGAATATCCTGTTACTGTTAAAGAATCTACGAGTAGCCATTATACAGACATTGGCATTTGGTGTTGACACTCTAGACCAAATGTGTTCAAATATGAGCTGTAACCAAGGGCTAAATGATGGCCAATGTGCCTATTTTATAGAATGCTCAACATTGCTGTCGTAAACAGTTCCGTTATATACTGCAAAAACAAGCTCAATGCCAAAGAAAAGCCGCTAAATAGCATAATTTATACGTAATTTGCACATGAAACTTGTGAATCCTTTCCTGGAGAAACGGTTTTCTATTCCTACTGTACCAAAAAGGCTTAGAGATAATATCCAGAATTTGGTGCCTACAAATATATGAGAAAGCACCAGTCAACAAAACAATGAACCTGATGCAAAAAAAAAGAAAAAGTTGTTCACTTGGCTCATACAAAAAGAACAGCATAACTAAAGTTAGATGCTGAAGTGACAAAAAAAACATATGCGGGGCACATAAGCTGGAAATATATGTCAACTGTACCAAATTAGAGTAATTTCTGTTTTTTATTGTTGATTCGTTCCTATTCTATTATAGTTAAGTATAAAAGATTTTTTTTTTTTATAAATGTTTGAACTGAAGATTGTAACCTCGTTAGAATCCGTCACGGTTGTGGAGGTTGCAGCCGCCGTCGCCGAGGCAAGTGGGTGCCCTGTCGAGCAGGTTAAAGTGGGCACCATCCGTTCTCACTTCACGGGCATGCGAACCGCTACGGTGAGCTGCCCAGTCACGGCGGCCAAAGCCGTAATAGAGCGCGGTAGGCTCCTGGTGGGCTGGATATCGACGCAAGTACAACTGCTCGAGCCCAGATCCTTGAGGTGCTTCCGGTGTCACGTGGACACCACGTGGGTGTATGGTGTACCGAGGGGGTGGACCGCAGCGACCTATGTTTCCGCTGTGGTCAGCCCAGGCACAAGGCCGGCTCGTGTAACGCCGCGCCACACTGTGTTGCCTGTGCAGCGGCTGGCAAGCCAGCCGAACACCGGGCAGGAAACAAGGCCTGCGCCTCTTCAGCCTCTTCGGCCAAAGCCAGGGGCAGGGGGAGATGCCCTGCCATCTCCGTCATCCCCGCCGCAGACGGCGCTGTCGCTGCTGCTGCCGACACCAATTCTGCCGCAAACACTGCTGCCGCCACCCTCTCCGCCGCAAACCCTGCGGTGGTATCATCACTGGGGGCTAGGGAGGAGGAAGTAATGGAGTGCTAATAATGGCCTCATTACGCATTCTCCAGGCGAATATCAACCACTGTGCCTGTGTACAGGATCTCTTAATCCAGAGTATGGCGCAGTGGTCAATAAACATCCCCGTTGTCTCCGAGCCGTACTTTGTCCCACCCAGGGATGACTGGGTGGAGGACCTTAGCGGCTCGGTGGTTATTATGTCGTCGGCCGCCGCCGGTACCCCGTCCCTTGAAAGTATTAGTAAGGGATAGGGCTGTGTCGCAGATCTTGGTAGTGGGAGTTTACTTATCTTCAAACCGACCTCTCGCTGACTTCCAGAACTCCCTCAGAGGAGTTGAGCGTGGTCGTGCCAGGTACCACTCCTTGCCAATGCTGGTGCTCGGGGACTTCAACGCCAAGAACTTGGCCTGGGGTTACCGGTGCACGGACGCGCAAGGCAGGATGGTAGAGGGTTGGGCTTTGGAGACAGGTTTGGTAGTTCTAAACCAGGGTTCTGTCCCCACGCTAGTGCGGATGCTGGGCGAATCGGTAGTGGATATTTCGTTCGCCAGCCCCGCACTGTCACCGCGCGTAGTGGACTGGCGCGTGGTGGAGGAGGTGGAGACCTATTCTGACCACCGGTACATTAGGTTCGACGTCTCCGCCCCGAGACCGTTGCCACAGGCTCCGAGTGGTCCACGGTGGGCGCTGAAGCGGCTGGACAAAGAGCTGCTCCTAATAGCCTCAATCGTGCAGGCCTGGGTGTCATCACCAGACAGGCCTGCCGACGTCAACGGAGAGGCTCAGTGGTTCCAGGAGGCCATTGTACTGGATCTGTTGTAACTACCTATGTTTGTGAAGCGAGATAATAGCCCATACTGGTATTGGTAATTGGACGCTAGTGTCTCATTTTGTGACTGACTGGTTATTGAATCAACGTTTTGAAAGTGGCAATTTTCCATCGTCAATGGGTAGCGGTTCTGGCGACAGATTGGTGCAATGGTGTGACACCTGGTTTTGTACCCTTGTGTACCTTTCAACGGCCAAGTCACACAACATTAACTATAATAATAAAGAAATCGCAGTAAGGAACCTTAGACTTGGTACGACTTTGTCTAGATTTCATTACTTTTTAGAGATAAACAAGCAGCTCCATCGAGACTTGGCTAGTTTTTTACAGAATGTTTTTGGTGGGATTTCACTTCTTTTTGTAGAAACGTGGGATTTATTTTATTAGATTTTCTTATTAGACACATTTTTTTTCTTTTTAGGAGTAGTTTTTTTATTATCTAGAAAACTAAGAGTACTAAATAACTAACAATTTAATGAAGTAAGACAAGCTGAGGGTTCTTTATCAGATATTTCAGACCTTCGATTTTTGACATCAAATGAAGAGGCAAACAAAGTTGAATATTTTTTGTAAAGGCGGTATGTCGATCTTTATTAGTTGGTTGGGCTCTTGTGTTGTCAAATAAGGATCACTAGGTACTCCAGATCTTCGATTATCCTAGTTTTTATAGTTTTCCCTTTATGTGGCCATTAAACCCTAACTCTGTACTAAATTTCAGCTCTCTGAGTTTATGGGAAGTACTAGTTCTATTCTGATGATCATGAGTGAGTGAGTGTCATAAATGCGAAACTTTGCTTTCGCTTAACTTCGGAACTAAATGACCTACAGACTTGATTTTTTTTATTTTAAGTGTGATTTTATAGCTTACTGGATGACGAAAATTTCTGCTTTCTGGTCTTATCCAGAGGTTCTCAAATAGGGGCCTAAAAATGCGGCTAAATGGTTCCAGTAAAGAATGGTACTGATATTAGTTTTTTACTTTCGACCACTATCACACCGCACCATTGCAGTTGTTTTCGATTAAAAACTATTATTTTTGATTTTAGGTCACTCCTTTGTAGGCAAGCAATAAGTCCAAGTAGTAACCTGTAAGCTTACATGTATAGATTAAAGATTAATAGGTATGGAATAATCTCGTTAATTTCCTTTTGATCAAGCTTATATACATAATCTTATTTCTTACTGTAGGATAAATATAGATTGTTTCCTATGAGTCATATCCATCAGATTCACATTGAATAAGCCCACACAGCTTTGTTGTAAGGCGGTCAACCATTATTTTTTATCATCCCACATAAATCTTAACACTAAAGCTTGACGCTTGAATTGAAAAAAGCGATCGTCTGACCAAATACTAAATCGCACGGAATGAAAACCTATGTGAGTCACAAACATTGGCGTCGGGTGGATAGGTAGGTACTTAGACTGAAACCAAGAATTCTGTTTGCAATAAAAGCTTATAGACTACTGGGACTTATTGCTTGCCTAAAAGTCTGTCTTTAAAGGACTGACCTAAAATCTAAAATAATAGTTGTTAATCCAAAACCACTGCAGAGGTGCGGTGCGATAGAGGTCGAAAGGTTGAAAAACTAATAACTATTAGTTTTTTGAATCTTTGGTACCTACCTAACTACCTAGTTAGGTACTAATTTTGTGATAGTTACCCAGGCGCGGATCCAGGATCATGTTCTCATCATGATCACTTTGACCCAACACCGACCCAAGTGCGAGTAGTTTTGCCCATCAACGCGGACCAAATGCGCCATGCATTTGGTCCGCTTAAAAATTCATGAGTCCTGGGGGGAACAATTGCCATTGTCTAGAAAGAGACAACGCGCCTGTGCGACTTCATACTTGAAACGGAACGCTCATTCCAGTCCTCTATGCATATGGTGATACCGTAACTAATTTACGTAGGTACATACTAACTCGCGTAACGTAATGGCAAGGTGTGGTGACTCGCTGCAGCTGCAGCGCCAACGGCCCGACCTTTAATCCTGGTTGTGGGTGTCCTGTTTGTTACTGAAAAGTAACATTGAAAATAGCACATTATGATACCTACCAAAGCTAGGCTAAGTGAGCATAAATTAGAGTTATGAGAGTAAGAATGAATAGTGTATTTATTAAACGACTCTCGGCGCTCACGAGGCTGTGGGTTGTAGCCCGACTCCGAGCAAAACGCATGGGCGTAATTCTTCAGCCGAGTGTAATACATAGTATCTACTTAGTGTAGGTAGATTTTAAACACCCATTTCGTGGATATTAAACATTCGTACATATTAAAAGAATGAGCATTTACCGATTTTCCATTGGATGAAGTTTAGTTTCGTAGGCTAGTGCCTACTTTATAAATTTTCTTTTCATTTTAGATTGGACGGTGTCAAAATAATATTTTGTTCGTGTTTGCTGCTTATAGACATCGTGGATATAATTATACTTAAAACTTTTTCGATAAACCACAAAGAACACTGTCGTGTGTCGTGCAAAAATGGAGCGATGTTTAATTTCTTTATGCGAAATTCCGCGCGCAAAAAAAAAGTGACAACGACAACCGGCCAAGCAGCCTTGTTTTAAAAATATTTATGTAAATTAGATAAATACTGTATTTTAAGGATATTAGTGTAAAAAGTAAAAGAAAAAAAAAATCTGCGCTTTTTGGACTATAAAGCACACCAACGTTCATATGACTATGAACATCGTTGTAAGAAATACCACTTTATGCCCTTAGAATACAGACGTAATATAAATGACATTAGCTTGCTAGTCAAAATTGCTCAGGACTTGGCTGATTGCCCAACTCAGCAGTCTGAGCAAAATACATCTTAGGACAAATCAGAACAAACTTAGAAAGCGTCCACTATTGGAGGTAACTCCAATAATGGACGCTTTCTAAGTTTGTTCTCCCTTTGCAATTACAGGAAATATACCTTCTGTTTACGTAGTGCTTCAGAGTTTAATAAAATATCATCAAACTATGATATCGATTTATTCTGTACAAGAAACCAAAAAATTAGGCAAATTCTTGCAAACGCTTATTTTGGCAATGTAAGGCAACTAATGGAAAGAAACTAACTCTACCTGATAAATGTATGGCAATATTTTCTTGATAATAGCACCAATTCTATTAATTATTGAATAAGTAACATTTCTTTTTCACTGGATTAATTAAAAAATATATATATCTTAAAAAATATATATCTTATTTTTTTTTCTTTTTTTTTAATTTTATTATTGAATCATTAAAACATACAATTTACAAATAATCATAGCACAAATAAACCACTGAGGTTTGTCCATATGCTACGGAAGTCGGATCTCAAGACAATTGTTGACGCATAAATCTAAATGTAGGTATTTAACAATATCGGTAAATCTAATTGATTACTACAATACAATAGTGTAGTCGCAATGTGAATCAGTAAGTACATTATTAAGTATAATTCTCGAAGTTGTTTAAAGTATGCTTTTTGAAAACAGTTTTATAATTATTTTTTGTTATTTTATTTCGCAAATCAGAGGATAGTTGATTGATCAAACGGGGAACCATATAGCGAGTAGTTCTTTCTCCGAACGTATTCTCGGCTCGCACCGTACATAACTTGTTTTGAGCAACGCGTCTAGTAGGTATATACAGAATGTTTCAATTCTTGTGAACAAGGTGGAATTAAAATATTGTTCTTTTAATAAATTTAATTTTAATTGAAGGTGAATTGGTAAAGTATTGCAATGTTTAAAAAGGCCTAATTCATTATCTTTGTATTGTAATTTAAGTTGTGGGGATACTATTCTTTTTAATATTCGTAACTGAAGTGTATAAATTTTAATAAGGTGTGTGTTATAGGTACGACCATAACTGCTGAGGCAATATTGGACATGTGACTCCGCCAAAATGAGTTGTATAACAACTTAACCCTATATGGTATACGTCTACTTAGTATGGTGATATTCGCTAAGAACTGTCTCAATTTGTAACAGACGTATTTAATATGGGTAGTCCAACTAAGTTTGTCATCAATGTGAAGTCCAAGATATTTGTGTGATTCAGTTAATTTAATAACAGGGCAACAACAAGAAGAGACACTGTGTAGGCAATTGTGATCATGAGCTTTTATATCATTGGTTAGCGACTGTTTAAGGTAGGGCGACTTGATGTGCATGAGTTTTGTTTTATTAGAGTTAAGTACTAAACCATTGTCATGACACCATTTATTTAGTACATTAAAGTCGGACTGTAGTAGCTTACATGCTTTATTTGGGTCTTTGTCGGCTATCAATATGCATGTATCATCAGCAAACTGATAACACGTGCAATGTTCTAGGTAACTGTTTATGTCATTTACGTACGTCAGGAAGAGCAAAGGGCCAATTACTGATCCCTGTGCCGTTCCTTCAGTAACAGTATTAATGTCACTACATGTATTGTCGATTTTGACTTGAAAACTGCGGTTTTTAATGTAGCTTTTGCACCAATCCAATCACCAATCAGTAAAGGACCGCGTATACCACTAGTCTCGAGCTTTTTTACGAGCTGTATGTGATTAAGAGTGTCAAATGCACGGGAAAAATCCATGAATAGGGCTAGCACACGGTTTTTATTATTCATGTGTTCATTGACTTAGTCAGTGAAGTTAGACAGCAGTTCAGTAGCATCATGATAACATCATGATCACTATAAAAGTTGCAAATTTGTTGACACACGTACTTTTCAACGATTTTATTTATCGTGGAAATAAGGGTTATTGGTCGGTAATTGCAGAAGTCGTTGCGTTTACCTTTCTTAAAAACAGGTCTGACACAACCCTTTTTTAAAGAGTCAGGGTACACACCTGTTCTGATACGAATGTTGACAAGGTTAGCTATTGCTAGTGATATATCTTTAGTAATAATTTTTAGATCAGAAACTTTAAGACCGTCGTCACCCGGAGCTTTATTAGAGTCAAGGTTCTTAATATTTTTTTGTATATTGTCGGCTGTAGCTTTTTGAAAGAATATAGATGAACTTACGGGCTTACAAGCGTTTACTGGGTCTAATAGTTTTAAGTTACAATTTGGAATTATATCTTTGACTGCTTTAATTTGTAAACCTTTGTTTATGTACATGCGGAAGCTTGTAAATAGCAACATTAATATCCATATTATATCTAAATATATATATGTAACAATTAGTCTATAAGCTGTCTGTAAGAATAAATAAAAATGTATTTATAATAGAATCGAATAGTTTTGATAATAGTTACCTAGCTAGGTATGTTTTAAACCAACACATTGGCTTCATTTTACCAAAATTATGTAAGTATTTTATGTAGGGGAGTCGTATCGTTGGACAGTTGAGAGTTTCGGGCAACCCAAGTAAATAACCAAGAAATACACCATATATTTTTTTCCGTTTTCTACCATAGCACTATAACCTAGTTACTGACAACACTGCTTAACTAATTAATTATTGATATCTCGCTTAGTTGTCAAAGTCACAAACGGTTAGCTGTTTCTTACGTGCGGAAGTGAATGTTTGGAAGAAAATAACAAATCAATCTACAAGTAAATGTAAGTTTCTGTATTAACGTCTAATTTTGTGTTTATTTAAGAATAAAGGTTATGTAATGCAACAAACTTATAACTTTTGACATGTTTTTTATTAATTTTTAGTATTATTATATTTTTATTCTTGACATAAATGTGATAAATGGATCTACCAATTTGTAATTTTTTTATATAATTCTGTAATCTTAAACAATTATTCATATTGTGTAATTAATTTAAAAAATATGTTAAATGTTTTCGTATTATGCATATGGTATTATGAAAATGAAAGAAATTCAGCAGGTATCAACTAAACAAAATAACCGTTGCATGTCACTATTGACTGAAGTTGTAAGAACTAAATACATAGTTTATAAGACCGCAGATGTACCAACTTTTATGCAAATAAAGAATTTATGATTTATGATTTACCTACCTGTAAATTAGGGTTCAATATTTGCCAAAAATGAGGGTATGGTGTACTATTTAATCTTTGGTATGGGGAGCATTGAAAATTAGGTATGTAGGGAGGATTGGCCATGCCTAATGCTTTAAAAAAAACGTGGTGCACCCTGGTGGATTCGCGGCTTTTCGCGAAACCACCGTCATGGCTAATGTTCTATGGGCCGCCCGGAGGAAGGGCGAAGAGCGGCTGGTTCACCATCTATTTATAGACGGTGAATGCGGTCTGATGCAGACCACCGACCAACCTGACCCGTAACCCTGAACGGACAGGAACGGGAGCCCAAATTGTTGTGGGCTGCGGGGAAGTTAACTCCTTTAAAAAATACCCTAATCCTACGCTTGTAGTACCTGGCAATGGGATGAATGGCTGAGGGGATCTCGGTCCCAAGGGCTACCCAGACGGAGGTCGCTAAACTCAAACCAATATGTCGCAAGTCAAGGATAGTCAAAAATCTACCCAGGAGGGTCCCGAGCGCATTTCACTCGGGGATTCCCTTGTGGCTCCGTCTGTCCCACGTACTCTGCGGGGGAGAACTTCCGGCAAACCAGCCCGTCGCCGAGCTGTAATTTCGGCACCAAGAATGGCGCGAAGATCCCGACCCATTAGGAGTCCCCAAAATCAGGTTTGAAGTCTCCACTGCTTACCGCTTCTACGAAGAGCTTAGCGCGTAGGAGTCGACTTGGCTCCAGCACAGGCCACTTCAGTTACCGCGGCACTAGCCTCTTCTGCGCCGGACACCTTCTCAGACGCGCAATGCCGGCAGCTGACTATCATGCTTGGGACGAGGAACAGCTGATCAAATGAGAAGTAACAAAATTTTCGTACAAATTCCATTGAAAAATATTATTAAGTATATATTATTATAACGTTTTAAGTATGAAACATAAACAACAGAAAACCCGCTTCTTACGGAACCCTACATTGTGCGTGGCCCGACATGCACTTGCCTGGTTTTGTATTATTCAATTTTATTATTATTATTCTATGCCCGAATTGTTAAAATGTATAATAAATTAAAAATTATGGAGTAAATAAAAATACTTTTTTTTTTAAATATGTAAAACTATTATATTTTTTAAATGAATTCACAAGGCTAATTTAAAATTAATTGATATAATAGAAGTTTCGCGATTTGTAGATACACATTTTGAAAATATATATATGACGGGTCTTATTCGGGTAAATAATTTAAGGTAAAATACCTTGTTTATTGCCCGACGTTTCGACCGTATTGCAACGTTATATTATATATATATATACTAGCTGTCCCGCGCAACTTCGTATGCGTAAATTTTCCCCGTTTTTGCAACATTTCTCGTCGCTGCTCCGCTCCTATTACTCGTAGCGCGATGTTATATAGCCTATAGCCTTCCTCGATAAATGGGCTATCCAACAAAAAATGATTTTTTCAAATCGGACCAGTAGTTCCTGAGATTAGCGTGTTAAAACAAACAAACAAACAAACTCTTACGCTTTATATTATTAGTATAGATATATATTTTCTTGAGATGTAATAGAAGTTTCATTGTCCCGTAAGTGTCTGAACATTTAAAAGTGATAAAATTAGATTAACAGAGCCCAGAAACATTAAAAAAAATATTGAGAATCTAATTTTGATCTGAGACTTACAGAAAACTGGGCTATATCTACGCTATGTTTAGCGACTTATGGAAAAAGGATGTTAACGCTTCATTGTAACTTACTGATGACCAGATTATTTTCTCTCCTAGTCGCGACCACTATTTATGGAACTTTTGGTAGATTTGAATCTATTCATCAACTTTTGTAGCTGACTGTACTTGGATATACTTGGCTCTTATCTCTGCTCTAGTCACAACAACAAATAAGAACTCACACACCACGACAATGTCAGTTTTAAGACTCTTTGAGCATTATGCTATTCAATTTACCTCAATTTCATCACGTTATTCCTAGTGTGCTAATTGCGTTTGGTAGTTTAGTAATGGCCTCAAGCGTAAATTGGCCACGTTGTGTGGCTACAACTTACATCAAACTTGTGTGTGGAAGTTTTCCTGTAGTATAAATACGTAAATTTATTATATCTACCTTCTTTATGTTACTACTTAAGTATGTTCCAGACGGTTGGAAACAAGCGTACAAACCAAGGACCTTAAGCGTCTTCTAGACGGTTGGAAACAAGGCTTCCCGCCAAGGTGACCTTGCTGGTTTGCAACAGTGTAGACGGCTGTTGCAAACCAATTTACATACATATTCTGTTGGAAACCAGCAAGGTCACCTAGGCGGGAAGCCTTGTTTCCGACCGTCTAGAAGACGCTTTAGCGGGAGATTTGTGTGGCCCACCGTTTGTGTTTTCGTCCAAACGGTTGGAAACCAAACGCAAACACGCGCAACATTAGCGGGATTTTTGTGTGGCCCACCAATTGTTTGTTGCAAACCACACAAACAAAAGCTCCACAAACAAGCTCATTGTACGAGTACAACTAACCAAGTAGTTAGTGTTACATAATTACTTCGTCTGTATGTACTCCCGACATGCAATTTTTTAACAGGCAATACATTTAATAAATTAATATTAATTTTTTCATATTTAATTATTGTTGTGTGGTGGTTTGGTTTGTTGTTCGGTTGGAAAAGCCGACTACACGGCAACAAAACAACAGCAAACTGCATGGTGGTGAGAGCGCTCCCACCCGCAAAGGACGTTGGAGGTCAAATCATAATTAGGTTTACCGTCTACACTGTTGGAAACAAGCAACGTTACCTTGGTTTGCACGCTTGTTTCCAACCATCTGGAAGACGCTTTATAGGTAGGGTAGATCAGAGACAATAAAACCACTTTTTAAACATTGGTCGATTACGCAAATTTGACAATAGTAATTTAAGTAATTGATAGATTTTAAAAGCTTAGTTAAGAGGGGAGGTCCAAAAGTTCGTGGAATGAAAGGGTTTTAAATAAAATGAAACAATAAATCTATTTTTACTTTTCAATATAATCACCCTTATGCATTTATTAGATCTGTGAATTAATTTTACTAAACCATCGTAAAATATTTTTTTATCTTTTGCCTCAAAATGAGCCAAAGTTGCCTCCTTTACCTCATTGTCGACGGAAAATCCTTCCCTATAAGTCTTTTTTATAATTGGGGAATAAATTAAAATCACTTGGAGCCAGATCTGGACTGTAGGGTGGGTGGACTAGTGATTCAAAGCTATGCATGTGAAGAGCAGCCATTTTAACTCTGCTCTTGTGAACCGGCGAGTTGTCTTGCAAGAGCAACACACCTTTAGTCAGTTTTCCTCGACGTTTTTCCTTGATGACCTCTTTAATTTTTCTAGTATCGTTGCGTAGTATTCCAGTTATGGTCCTTCCCTTTTCCTTGTAATCAATCAGTATTATCTCCACACAATCCCAAAAAGCACTTTGAATTTCTTTGGCGGTGGTGTCCCTTTTTGTGCCATCGCATGGACTCTTGTTCGAACCCATGTTTCATCTCCGGTAATAATCCGCTCCAAAATCTGTGCAGGTTTGTCTCCACAGAATCACGCATTGCCGTTTCTAAAGCGGCGTGAGCACTCTCGGTGCCCATCTTGCACTGATTTTTGTCATACTCAGATGGTTATTTAGGATTCGCAAAATGATACTTAGTATCTGATACTCCATTTTTTTTTACTTTTTTGATGATGTCTGATGCGGTGGCCTCAACTGGCTTTCCTGAGCAAGGGTCGTCTTCAATCGACTCCCGACCATGTTTGAAAAGACCATGCCACTTGTAAATCTTTGATTTACTAGGGCACTGTACCCCGTAATCGGTTTAATTTCATTCAAAATGGTCTGAGCGTTCTTTCTTTTCTATTCTTATAAGGAATTTTATCACAGCACGGTGTTCAATTTTCTCCATAGTTCAGTTTTCTTCCGGATTGACATGTTTAGCAGGCGAGTGTTCGTAAACGAATGACGCAATAAGGCTGAAACTCAATTTATATACTAATAATGAGTCCCTAATCAGTATGTTTTTAATATTATACTTACATTACTTATTGGTGCAAATAATTTCCGATTTTTTTAATTTCTAATTCGCTTACACCTTGAAAACGACGCGTTGTATCGAAAAAATAGTGAAAATTTTGGGCCACACACACAAATTCTTCAGCTTACCTAAAGATGAAATCTGTAGGTATGTATTTCAATTTTATTGACCAATCATTTGTTATTCAATTCATTTATTATTATTCTCTGCCCTTGGACGCTTGATAATTAAACTAAGATTTCGGAATCATAAACAAAAATGTAAGAGATGTAAAATAACAAACTCTCACCACTTATTGTTTGATCTAGAAAAAATATTTTAAGTAGGTAAGTACGTACGCGCGAAAACAAGTAACGTGCCTTGGTCCTAGAAATCAGCTACAGATGAGCTGGTGAGTGGTACGCTGATATGCAGTAATGTCCACCATACCCGCTTAGTATCTACAGGTGCATACATACGTGGGTATGTAGTAAAATAGGAAATTTTGTAGTGATTTGTATTACCTCCTGACCGGCATTATCCGGTTTTACGATTATCAGACAGAGGCCAGAAACAATAAAATATTTATTAATAACCTAATTTTGATCTAAGACTTACTAAAAACCGGTCTATACACTATGTTCAGCAACAGAAATGGGTGTTAACGCTTCATTGTTACTTACTTACTACTGTACCTACTTACCTACTTAAGTATTTCTTCCACGTGAATTTTAATAAAACGTTGCATTACATATTTATTATTTGAGACTTTTCACAGAAAATAAAATACCTATGTTTGAAATTAATAAGTAGGCCACTGCAAGTAACCTACCTTGTAGGTAGGTTACTTGCAGTGGAAGTCGTACCAAAATCCATTCAGTAGGTAGGTCGTGGGGGTAATTCGGTACCTACATACCATAGAAATCGGGTCATTAAACCTACTATTATAAAGTCGTAGCGAGTTAAAACAAATTAATACAATCACACATCTATCTATACTTTTCTACACACACACATTCTTTCATTATTCACTAAGACACCACCACCGTGGTGGTAGGGTAGGGTAGGTATTTACAAAGTTAGTAGTAGTATTAGTAGTAGTAATAGTATCTATTTAATCCACTTGTTTTGTTTTAAAGAGAGTAGGCCTACACGACCCAAGTGTTCAACTACTAGATATCTATCTATTTAGGTATTTACCTAACTACCTAAGTAGGTAAAATAATTACTCGCATTTCAAGAATTGATTGCGTAAGACTTTTGGTTCACCATGAGAAAAACAACTTTAAATAAGTTCTATTATGTAAGCGAGCTCATCTTTTAACGAAACCATGACTTCGTTAAGCAGTTTGAAAAGTCAAGAATCGTCCCCCTTTGTAATTTCAGTCTTTCTTTTATGTTCCCTTAGCAGTTCGAATTAAATTATTTTAAAATAAACTAACTTAAAACTCTCCTCGGATTTCACTTTCGTAAGTTTCTTCGTTTTCCTGACTCAAACAATTTATATTCATCACGTTGCGTTGATGAATAGATACCAATACCTACCTATGGGTTTGTTGTTATCTTTGAAACAGTATTTTCGCAGTAGCTTAAACAAACTGAATACACTTAGCAGTAAAATACACCTACCCTAGATACTCACTATTATTACCTACTAGAAACCGAAGTACTTAGGTAGGTACTCCGTGTTGCAAGTAGGGTTATTAATCGAAGATACATCTTAGCCATTCACTATTTTAACCACTGTGACAGGACATCATGTAATATTTAGTCAGATCGAGTCCAGACCTGCCTATCAGTCATTTAAAGCCCTCGACGAGGAGACCAAAATAGGCCTACATCTTAGGAACATTAGGGTTGCTAACTTTTATTAGAAGAAATAGAATATATCTGATTTAAAAGGGGGTAAATAAAGAGTCCGGACTGTTATAAAGAGTACCTATCATTTATTTCACATTTATAAAAAAGTATCTTTTGGTGCTTTTTGGAGCACATAACAACGAATGTTTTATCGTTTTTAAATACTTTATTGTACGACATCCAAACATTCTAAATTTAAGTTTACATAGATCAGGACTAGTATAGTAAACATTGTGTTATAAAGAGTACCTATTTTAGCGTAATCTATTAGTGTTGTAAATTATAGAGTATGTCTACTCTATTTTAGAGTACGGTTGGCAACCCTCGTAGATAGTCACATGTCTTCGTAAAGCTACTAACGTAACATTGGGCTACCTATTTACTGATTTGATACATCAGTGGGTAAATAAGTAGCCCAATGTAAAAATAAATAGCCCAATTACACAAAAATATTATGGGATAGCAGAAGCGTTGCCGGAATATGTGCCAAGTGGTACCATAGTGGTAAGTAAAGTGGTATCATACCATGTAGGTACCGATTTACGTATCACTTGAAGTCTGTTCGTTGCGCTTCTCCAAGCAGTGTCTTCCTGATTTTTACTAGCTGTGTATATTCTAAAGACTGCGAAGAAGCATGTAGCGACATCTTACAAAATTGTAACAACTTTTGAGCAGACAATTTATTTTCAACAGTATTCGCTGGTAGGTATGAAGTATTTCCCAACCTAACCACACGTTTAGACAAATCGACGATAGGTGGCGTTGTATAAATATATTTATTTCAAGTCAGTTTTTTAATTAAAATATTTATTTAAGCACTTATTTAATATTCATCCTTAACATCTATCTTTACAGGTCAAACCTAATACGACAGAGTGGCTTTATTTTTAAATACAACTACAATATTCCTACCTAACAAGAAATAAACAATCTAACTTATAATAATTACAGGTACATTTAACTAAGTAGGTATTGCGAATTCACCCATATTGCAATATTAATTAAATTAATTAAATAATTAAATAATTATTTTTTCGTATTGCAATCAGTGGCAGAGTGATAGGGGATAATGAGTCAGATATTTATGTTCCATCTAGCTATATAAAGGTTTTAGTTCAACTATACTCATAGTCAAGGAAAATTGGTCCGAGTAAATTTAAACTCTGTTGTCAAATAGTTAAGCACAATTTACAGCATACGGGTATACAACTGTCTGATGTGATACATAGTTCGAAAAGGTAACATGTGCTTGCAAAGCGTTAAATGAGTATTTGAAAACTGACTAACATTTGTATTCCGCGACTGTACATATGTATATAATTCATGAGGCCCTAAATTGCTGCCTTGGCTTACACCGGATCGGGTGTAATAAGGCTCGGGTTTCGTGTCCATTTTAGTCAACATATTGCTGTCAATCTTTTAAGTAGCTGACAAAAAACTGTAACAATTGCGGCGTACATCTGATTTCCGCCAATTTTATATCATTATCGACGGTGCCGAATGCTTTTTTTAAAATCGAAGTATGCTTAATCTACCTGCACTTCAGCATCAACTGATGGTATTACCTGCGTCATAAAGTTAAGAAGATTCGTGGTAGTGCGGTGCTCCAATCGGAATACGTGTTGCGCGTCCGACAGCTGTTCGCGTACCTGCCCTTGCACGCAGCGCTGTATTGCGGACTCGGAACACTTTCGCCAGCGCTGAAAGCACTGCAACTGGTCTCAATCCCTTTAGAACTGAAATGACACATGTGAGCTTCCATCGAGTAGGAAAAGTGGCTTGTTTTAAGCACATGTTAAAATATAATGTAGCTACTCAGCTCAGGAACAATCTTTAAAAATAAACGCTGGTATACCATCCACGCCACATGACCGATGGGATTTAATCGCGAGCGCATCCTTGACGTCCTGAAGATTCAGTGCTCCTTTTTTATATGCACTCATATAACGGTTGCGTTAACCGCAGCCGCCGGCGCCCTTACGTCTGTTTGTGATGGCTCCGAATAGTGCACAGAACTAAAAAAAACTGCAAATTCCTTAGCACATTCATTATCCGTAAGATGTCGACCATCTTTCATGATACTTTGTTTGTTCACCCTGTTACTCTTTGATTTGATATATATCGCCAAAAAGATTTCGGGACTTTGGCGAACTGATGTCAGGGAGGTGTCACTCCGCAGTTTAGGTACAGTACGATCAACGTAACTTGACCGGATTGAAGTTATAGACTGAGATACGGCTGCAGATTCGCATCGTTCATCGAGTATTGTAATAAAATCATGTTTTTATATACAATCATAAAAAGGGCAATACGTTTTGGCCAGTCTGCCTATCAGATTTTGCCCGCTAGTATTTTTAATTAAATTTATATGAATCGACTTACTGGGAAAAAAAAATCTCACTTGTTATTGCAATGAAATACACTCTACTTTATAGAACTAGACGTAGAGAACTTGAAAAGCGATGGGTGCCTTTGCGCACTTGCCCGCAGCCCCTCGCAGCCAGGTGTAAGCAGGTAATATTTTGTTACGTTATTACGTTCATGGCGTATTGTCATCATTTATATATCAAATTAAAGCTATTGATTTCCTGTACATGATAAACTACCTCTGCCTATGCAAAAGTGCCCGCAGTCGGAGTTGCCGGCGTTTAAAGTTTGTTTAGAGTAAGAAAGACTTATCGCTCTACATCATTCGTTAGACGAGGATGGCAATAGCCTGTTCTGCTGTCGTAACAAAGAATGCAGTAACTGACAAAAACCATTATTTTAGTTATGTTCTTGAAATGGCAACGTAAGTCATACTCTATGCAATAATAACAAAAAAAATGTTAAAAGCAAATTGGAAACTCAAATGATATTAACATAAAATGTAGTAGTTAGACCAAATTATTTACATTCACCAAGATAAATTGCAATTGACGTAATTATAATAAACTAGCGGCTCGCTTCGGCTTCGCACGGACTATCTCCAGTCCATAAAATAGCTCCACAGTCCGGACCATTCGACTCACACTTGGCATTCAATGTAAACGTCGAACGTAAGGTACCCCATCGTCTTAATCGCGTGAATAATTTAAGGTAAAATACCTTGTTTATTGCCCGACGTTTCGACCGTATTACAACGGCCGTGGTCACGGAAAGACTCTTAAAAGTCTTCCCGTGACCACGGCCGTTGCATAAACAAGGTATTTTACCTTAAATTATTCACGCGATTAAGACTCGTAATATATATATTTTAATAATGTGTATAAATCGCGAAAGTTTATCAACATTTATATTCAAGTAAGTCAATACAATAGTCTCTAAGCAATAGTCTCTATTTGCTGATAAGCTGCAGTCAGGAATCTCGGTAAGTATATTATATAATAGTTTTATCATTAAATTTAAAAGATTGTCAGAGACAAAGGTAAAGTGGACTGGTTGAGAGTGTAATTGTAGTATTAGGTACTGATAATAGTGAGCGCTGTCTGGGGCGGAGTGTCTGTCTAATGGGTGGCGGAACGTTTAGTGATATGTACTGTAAATGTGAGGGATTAGATAAGAAACCACGATTAGATTTTTCGTGCCTAAATACTTGTCAATACTTCATCAAAACAGAAATGGGATAATAAGTAAGTCAGATATGTTGTGTGTTAATCTAAATGAAATGAATAAGAAAATTGACGTAGTGTGCATTACAGAACATAATATGCTTCCAGGGGACGAACCATATTTATGTATACCTAATTTGAGCCTAGCGGCTTCCTTTATGAGGCAGTCTCGACATGGCGGATCATGTATTTTAGTAAAAATGGTATTAAATACAAAACTGTGCATGAAATGGACAATCTATCAATAGCAAACAAATGTGAAATTTCTATAATTGAATTGATTAGTTATGATATTTATACTGCCTGTATATATAGGCCTCCTAAATTTAACTCATTAACTTTTGAATGTTTTTATGAAAAAATGCATACTCTCTTGTCTTATGTTTGTAAGAACAAAAACCAGAAAGTTATACTCTGTGGTGCCTACAACATAGATTTACTAAAAAATAATAGACTTTTATTAGAATTGCAAAATATTATTTGGTCATTCAATTTAAAAGCAGAATTCCAACAAGCTACTCGATATGCCAGTAATACTTGCATTGACAATATTCAACACAACTTGCGGGGGTGCAAAAGTGAATTGGTAGTACTCAGTATATCGAATCATTCTGCGCAAATTATACAATGCCCTATTAGTGCTAGCATGGTATTAGGTTTATACTTAAAAGGGATTTTTCCTCAGAATACAGATATAAATTTAAAAATAATATAATTCCATTGAGTTTTTCCCGAGTATATGAACTGCTTTATAAACTTATTTAAGCTGCTATATGATCTATGTTTTCGAATTCATAGAATTAAAGTTGTTTTCTACAACTAAAACAAAATGGTTTTCTAAAGGAAAAAAAAACTAGGTAGTTAAAAGAAAAGAGAATTACTTTGGAAACGCCTATAGAATAAAGAAAATAATTAGATTAAGTC
This sequence comes from Herminia tarsipennalis, assembly GCA_945859575.2. Taxonomy (NCBI): domain Eukaryota; kingdom Metazoa; phylum Arthropoda; class Insecta; order Lepidoptera; family Erebidae; genus Herminia; species Herminia tarsipennalis. The sequence goes on from OX243835.2 coordinate 16,119,772, forward strand.
AAAGGTCACAAAATGATCACTATATCAAAATAAATGAAAATAAATTAAAAGCAACTTGGAGAATTATTAATGGCGCTCAAAATAAAAATACTAATTTAAACTTTACCGAGATAAAATATAATGGTGAAATGATAAAAAAATCCAAATTAAATGCAATAGTGGATGGATGTAACTCTAAACTTAGTAATAATTCACCTGGACATATTATATGCAAATAATTTTTTATGAATCCGATGTCATCTATTGACATTTTTAATATAATCATGGAACTAAATAATACAAAAAGCGCTGGCATCGATGGGATAATAACAGCTATAGTCAAAGACGTAAGTAGTTCTATAACACCTGTTTTATCTTGTTTAATTAATTTGAGCCTTGAACAAGGTTTATTTCCTCATGAATTAAAAAAATCAATGATTAAACTTCTGTACAAAAAGGGTGAAAAACAAATCATAGGTCGGTAGCAATAGTACCAATATTTGCAAACATATACGAAAAAGTGATTTATAACTGCCTCAATACTTTCTTAGAAAAGGAATTTATATTGATCCCCCAGCAATATGGATTTAGGAAGAATAAAAATATAAACATGGCTACTTATGATTTTTTACGATCCGTGATCCATAATATGGATAGGGGACAGCCAGTAGTTGGTCTATTTATGGACAGGAAAAAAGCTTTTGATCACGTAAGACACGACATTTTATTATATAAACTTTACTCCTATGGAATAAGGGGCAATGCTCATAAACTAATATCGTCTTATTTAACTGACAGAGAGCAGGTCATGCAAATAACAAGACTATGTACAAGAACAAAAATTGAAAAAGTGTATCAATCTGATGTAAGAAAAGTCAAATGTGGAGTGCCCCAGGACAATATGTTAGGCCCACAGCTCTTTATTATATATTTTAATGACGTAAGTCAAATAAGTAATAAACATAAAATGACATTACTTGCAGATGATTGCACAGTATTATTCTCTGACTTGACATTGACATCACTATAATCTACTATTAATAACTCATTGATATCTATTATCCATTGGCTAAAATTAAATAATTTAAAAAATAATTTAGAGAAGACGAAAATTATTAATTTCAAACAAAGACAAGAAATTAATGACAATTATATAGCTTTTATTATGAATTATCAGGGGGTAAGAATCTAAGAGTGTTTAAATACTAAATTTCTAGGGCTACATTTGGATCAATAAATTAACTGGAAATTACTGAGCATATTTGCAAAAAGATCAGCCAGTTTGCGTATGAATTGTACAGACTGAAATTTATTACTAGTAGAGACGCGCTTATGACTGCCTACCCTGGATATCTCTTCGCAGAACCGCTGCATAAGAACAATGTTCGGTTTGAAGTCAAGAGTTATGATATTCAATATTCTATACTAACGTTACCTTGCAAATTCATTTATGAAAGCGCAATGTTTGAAAGCAGAATATAACCCTTTTCAATAAGAGGGAACGTCAACGACACCTAGGTAAACTACGTGTGGTACTAAGCAAAACCGCGACATATTATATCAAAGACATAGACAATAAGGTAAAATTTAAAAATGAGCTCATTATGTACTCTTAATAAAGTGCTACTACACGTTGAAAGAATATTTTCATGATAATATTGTCATGTCAGTACTGAGCATGGTCGCGTGGGTATCAAAGCTTAGAAGTCTAATAAAAACGTCTAATTCGTGGTTTCTAATCTAATCCCTCACATTTACAGTACATATCACTAAACGTTCCGCCACCCATTAGACAGACACTCCGCCCCAGACAGCGCCCACTATTATCAGTACCTAATACTACTATTACACTCTCAACCAGTCTACTTTACCTTTGTCTTTGACAATCTTATAAATTTAATGATAAAGCTATTATATGATATACTTACCGAGATTCCTGACTGCAGCTTATCAGCAAACAGAGACTATTGTATTGACTTACTTGAATATGGCCGCCGGCGGATGGGGTACCTTTCGTTCGACGTTTACATTTTGAAATGTCAAGTGCGAATCGAACGGTCCGGACTGTGGAGCTATTTTATGGACTGGAGAAAGTCCGTGCGAAGCCGAAGCGAGCCGCTAGTTTATTATAGTTACGACAAATGCAATTCATCTTGATGAATGTAAATAATTTGGTCTAACTACTACATTTTATGTGAATAACATTTTAGTTTCCAATTTGCTTTTAATTTTTTTTTTGTTAAAATTGCATAGTGTATGGATTACGTTGCCATTTCAAGAATATAACTAAAATAATGGTTTTTGTCAGTTACTGCATTCTTTGTTACGACAGCAGAACAGGCTATTGCCATCCTCGTCTAACGAATGATGTAGAGCGATAAGTCTTTCTCACTCTAAACAAACTTTAAACGCCGGCAACTCCGACTGCGGGCACTTTTGCATAGGCAGAGGTAGTTTATCATGTACAGGAAATCAATAGCTTTAATTTGATATATAAATGATGACAATACGCCATGAACGTAATAACGTAACAAAATATTACCTGCTTACACCTGGCTGCGAGGGGCTGCGGGCAAGTGCGCAAAGGCACCCATCGCTTTTCAAGTTCTCTACGTCTAGTTCTATAAAGTAGAGTGTATTTCATTGCAATAACAAGTGAGATTTTTTTTTCCCAGTAGGTAAGTCGATTCATATAAATTTAATTAAAAATACTAGCGGGCAAAATCTGATGGGCAGACTGGCCAAAACGTATTGCCCTTTTTATGATTGTATATAAAAACATGATTTTATTACAATACTCGATGAACGATGCGAATCTGCAGCCGTATCTCAGTCTATTAGGTTTTTATCACTTTCGCGCATGTCGTAGAGATGCGACCCTAAAATTACTTACGAAAACGACTTAATATGTTTAATCGATTAAAAATACTAACAACATTTTAATTCAACAATATAAAAACACTATTTAAATGAGTTCATAAAAGTTTAAATTTAGAACAGTTACAGTAAATAGGTACTAAAGAAACTTTGAAAAACAGTCTCTTTACGAAAATAATAACAAAAGAACATGAGTTAGTAATACTAATTATGACAATGTAGGTAATGCGTAATCGCATCTCTAATTCTCTTGGTTTAGTTACCGCCCCCGCCCCCCGCTTCCTGTCACCATTTACTTCAAAAAAATGCATCTGCGCAACCACTTGTGCCTACTTCAGTCCGGCCTAGTTACGTTGATCCAACTGTATATTCGGGCAGCGCGCCACTTGAAGGGCCTAATGGCAGTGGGCTGTCTCTCGACGCGCACGACATCGAGGTCACGTCGCGCGTACTTAAAAATATATATATTTTTTTTCGACACCTGCAATGTCTTATCAGTATTATATTATCTGTGGTCTTATAAACCTAAACGTCAATTTAATCCGTATAAAATATATTGCTGTGTTTATCTAATATATAAAATTCTCGTGTCACAGTTTTCGTTGCCATACTCCTCCGAAACGGCTTGACCGATTTTGATGAAATTTTGTGTGCATATTGGGTAGGTCTGAGAATCGGACAACATCTATTTTTCATCCCCCTAAGAGTTTGTTTGTTTGTTTGAACGCGATAATCTCAGGAACTACTGGGCCGCATTGAAAAAATATTTTATTGTTGGATAGCGCATTTATCGAGGAAGGCTATAGGTTAAAACATCACGCTACGACCAATAGGAGCGGAGCAGCAATGAAAAAAAAGGAAGAAAAAAGGGAAAATTTACGCAGACGAAGTTGCGCGGGTCAGCTAGTGGATATCTGTATAAAACGAATAGTGAACCAGAACTATTTTTTTTTACAATTCCACTGCGTCTTCGAAGTACCTACGTGTAAAAGCAGCGGCGGCAGCCGGTCATTTTTTTTTTTAATTCCTTAGGTCCTTATGTACTTAGTAATACTTAGATAAAATGAAAATCTTTAATTAGTTGCTCAGAAATAATATTCGGAACAGGATAGGATAATGTTTACAAAGGAATATCTACACCCGTGGAAATCAAGCACACGACAATTGGAATTTTTATGTTTATAATGCTAAATGTATGTTTGTAATGCAATCTACTTATTTATCTTAAAACTAATAAATAAACTAGGTACAAAAACTTCTAAAGTGTCAACCCCGTGCGGACTTCGCAGTTCGGTCATAAAACTGTGGCGCGCAAAGAAAATTCACGGTTCGCGCGCAGTCATAAGTTTCAATTTAGCTTGCAGGCGGCGAGTCTAGGTATATTTTTATACCTAAACCTGACTTTTGTTAGGGAGTGAACCTTCTGTAGGTAGTACTATTCTGTATAACTTATTCTGTGCTGATGTTAGTTTTCTATATTTGTAATAATCATTTGCTCGTAAAGGGTCTTTTATTTCACTAATTTCAATATCGTAATGTATCTCATTACGTACCTACTTGTGCGGTATTGTAATGTAAAACGCACGGTTTATGAAGATGCTCCGTCTAAAACGAACGGTACTTTTTTAAATCTAAGCAAAGAGTTTTTATGTCAGAAAAGTGGTCAACATTTTATGAATAAAATTAACTTTGAGAGATAAAATATAATAAATAAACATTTAATTCTTTAATTTAATTAATTTTATCTGTAACAAAACACAAAAATATTAATTTACTTTATTAGTAATAATGGCTGTTTTTGTGCCTTTGCCTTAAAAAAACAAGCGCTGATGCGCGCGCATCGGTAATTAGTGACACGCGCTTTTTTTTCGCTGTATAGTTTTTATTTGAAAATGTTATTTATTTCTTTTTAAATTTGTTATAAAACGTGGTATGACATACGTGCGCTTTGATAATTACAGCCTCTGCTTTCTTGTAGCCCTCGCCTACGGCTTGGGCTAACAAAATCGCCTCGGCTGTAACTTTCAACTTACCACACTTCTATCATAATGTTCATGCAATTTCTATCGACTTTTTGATTCGTGCTCTAATCTTAAATGAAAAATTAAGTCTGTTTTAAACTTTAATAAATACTTTATAAATACAAAGTGGAGTAAATTAAATCTAATCTTAATTCAAAGCCCTTAAAGGACAAGATTTTAAATAAAACTAAGTTATCGCGTACAATGATTTTGAAAGTATGAAATGAAAGTTGGTAAGTATAGATAATAATACTCATTACACAATTAGTACTTAATTTCTATATTGCTACTATTCACAACCGGAACCAAAATGGAAACCTCTAATGTGAATAACAAGTCTACTTTCCAAATAAAAATGTAATAGCATAAATATTTACATTTATTTTACACACTTTATCCCATAATCATATTACGTTTATAACATCAATTTAACTGGCGAATATAGTCTTTGTTTTTCATTTTTTCTTTAAATACTTAGTAATAAAAGACAAAACATTCGATAGCTAAATACTGTATTTTAATATGAATAAAGAGTTTTTTTTCTTTACCGTTATCGTATTCAGCAACGTTATACAGCAAGAGTAGTTCAGTCTGCAAACGATATCCCTGTCTCTTTCTACTCAATCTTATAGAAAATACTGGGTTAATTTAAATATACTAATAACCTCTCGATTTCCGTACATCCTCGATTTCCGTACATCACGCCTATTGTTCGTTCATCAATATGGCGTCACTACGCGTAAGCAGGATAGATATAACATATTTCAGATTTAGACATTATGCATATACTTAATATGAATCTGAATAATTAAAAAAATAAGATCAACCGTATATACTCACTTTTAATCATACGCGCCTTTGTTAAATTAATATTAAACAGGTTAATTTTCTAAGATAAATATACGTAAAATACTACAAACGGCTGTTGTTTGATGCGAATGATTGGCAAACATCATATCCAGTACTAACAACTTTTTTATATGACATTTGACTGTGAACGGACAATAGCAATTTTAGTTCTACTTTTTTTTCAATATAATAACTATTTTTTAGAGGTTTTGGGTCATTGCCACATACCAAATAGGCCTTTCCTCTTTCGTCTCACATAGGTGAGACGAAAGAAGAAAGATAAATATAGTGCCGTGATGTATTTGTTTGTATTTTCATTATCACACTAATATTATAAAGGCGAAAGTATGTGAGTATGTGAGTGTGTATGTTTGTTACTTCCTCACGTCTAAACGGCTGGAGCGATTTTTATAAAATTTGGTATGGAGTTTGCTGACACCCTGAATAACAGCCCGGGGAACAGCTAGTTCAACATAAGTCCTACATAAAAATCATTATTTTTACTGGATAAAAAATACAAAAAAAAAACCACCCAAACAAAGCCGCGGGCTCGTTATTTTGATAGGTTATAGACTAAACAGCAATAACAACTTTTATTCTACAAAAGGTGTCAGCTGTGATAATGTAACGAGAACTTCCTTGACGGAATTCTACCTACCAGCGAGAGGTTGTCAGTATTTTCAAGGTAACCCTAACAATACTTTTAATTGATGTTTGGTAACGGTGCATGCAATTCTTGACTTATCAAGTGGATAGAATTTACAAGAATTCAAGTAAGGTTTATCGGGCGTACAGAATGTACATTAGTTACGGGTGAGTCATTCGCAATAGTAATAAGATTAGCATTGTGTATTGAGTTTGTTTCTTTATTTGAATATAATAAGCGATATATGACCAATACAAATGTTGTTAATTTGAATAATAAATAATATTCTTTTAACAGATTCAAATAGTAAACAAATATGGTTGTCTTAAATCAACTATTTTAGAGTTCGACTCTGAATTTTCCCATACAATAAGGAATATGCATTGACGCAAATGAGGGTTAAATGTTTGTATAAATATACTTTATAGGTTATAATTGTGTTTACATCAATTTATTTTAATAAAACGCATCTAAAATTAAGAAAATAATATTTTCTTAATTTTTTATTAATTAAATGTTTTGTTTTCCTAGTAGGAGTTGTTTTTTGGATTTAATTTCCATATGTCGATGTAAGCCATTGTTTAAGGACTAAAAAAAATACATGCATATTCCCTTTTATGCAGGAGATATTTATATTATATATTAGATACAAATAAAATAGCTTACTATGGTATTCAAGACAATAAAGAGTTGTGAGTTTTTAAAAACGGTCACTCATCTATTTACCAGACAGTACCAACTATACTAAAACTCGTCGTCATGTCACTGGAATTCGCGTAATATTAATCATAAATATTTTTTTATGCATAAAGTATTAGGATTACAATAAAAAATCGTGAAAGGTATGAAAGTAATAAAAAAAACTGTATTATATTAGGAACTAAGTTAAAATTAAGTAAATTAGGATCATTGACATTAAACTACATATAATACGATATGGAAACTAACACGCTTTTATACAGACAGGGTGCAATCGTTAAGTGTGTACAGGCGATTATTCCGGAAATATAAGTGATATCAAAAAACTTTCAACTGATATTTGAAGTAGGTACGTTTCCTAATGAGTTAATTTTATAACATTTTATTACTTTGAGTGCTCCCGTACATTTACTGTGACATTATTAAAGAGGTTTTAGTTTCCTTATTTTTGTGGTTAACAACAAGCCGATACAATTGCGCTGATAGAATTTGCGATTTCCCCTCTTTACAGTTTCTAAATAAACTTTTTTTTTCTTGGGCAGTTGAAGCCATCGCAAATCTTACGCGATTCTGTAACCTTCTAGCTGGTCACGTTGTCCTTGATAAATCCCCACAAGGTGTCGGATCTGGGGTTTCAGCAGGCCAAGAGGTTGGAGGTCGAGTAATCGGGTAACTTACAAAATGTGACGAATTGAGAACCTCCTTTTTTAAAGTCGGTTAATGATTCCGCGAGATATTTTATTTTTTATTAGTTTCTAACGAACACCAAAATTGAAGTAGATACGGTTTTATTATTTTAATTGTAGGTATGTAGCTTTTCAGCCAATCCGATGATAGTGGGATGGTAGCTTTAATGTATCATTTTAAGTGGTGCATGGTGTGACAATAATCAACATTTGTAAATATAATGAACAATCATAACGTATGGGAACAACAATGAATAGGTTTTAGTTATAAAATTAGTTAAACTACCTAAAATAAGGAATCTAATACCTATTTACTAATGTCATAGAAAATGTATGGGAGTGCTTAAAGTAAAAATTTGGGATATTTATCGTATTAATTTTCAAAAACTATTAATGTCGTTTTACTCATTAGGAGACTTTCAATATCACTTTAAAGATTTTGATATCTTTTATATGTACACATTTAACAATTACAATTTGAAATATATTTATAGTGTTCGCCTAAACCGAGTACATAATTACTGTAAGTATGATTAGAGAAAAATAGTGAGGAAACATACAGAAATCAAGCATTGAATCAAATATTCGCGGTTAGTTCCATTTAATATTACATCACAATATTATAAGTAATTAGTAATTATTAACCGTGAAAGTCTAATAAAGACATTACCCTTACCGATTCAATAAACAAGTCTGCATATCAGGACTCAGAATTTACTGCCCAAAGGATGAGAAATGGATCATTGGTGAAATGTGTTAGGGGCAGCCCAGGTCGAAGGGAAACGCTGACTCTAACAATACAACCGAATGAGCAAAAAATATGATGGGTACCGTTACAAACCTATTACGGTATCGAAAAAATCACCATTATTGTTTCGTTTCGTGCAAATTAGTCCTAAGATACAGACAGAGCTTGCAACTAAGTGCGGGCATTGTCTTTAATTAAAAAAAATATTAGTTTGTAATAAGCTAAATATGCAACTGACATCCACACTCCTTAGTATGCAGACTTTAAACTATAAAACTCATTTAAAAATCTTAATCACAGTTCATATAAAATCATACCAGTTATAAGAGATTTTGATATCATTAAATAACATTGTTTATCATTAATTCTAATGTTGTACTTGTCACGTTACTGAAGACGCTTATAATTTATCGATATATGTAATGTGTTATTAGAAATTCTAAGTGCGTGTTATATAAAGTCTGTTTATGATAAGGACAAAAATAATGGTGTAGTTACTTAGAATATACATATATATTTATCCCCTTATTCATAACATGTTAATAATAGCATTTTAGCTAGAGATGAGATGTTTTGTCTTTGTTGTCAACATAGAATAGACGGAGACAAATATTCGCTAAAATGCTATTAATAAAGTATTATGAATAAAAGGACTAGAAAGTAAAAATAATTGTCAAAAGATGAATGCCTTAATCGATTTATGAGAACATAAATAAAGAAGGCTATTGGTTTCAATCACACGCAATCCAAACATTCCAGTAGAGGTATCTTCGCAGTACTACATAGACCAGAGAATGAGGAGAAAAGCTGTCAAACACCTTGTTACTTAATTGCTAAATAGATGCACGCTCACAACACTTTAAATAACTAAAAATGAACATTTAACACATATTTCCTTGGCTAAAATGAACCCAACCGAAAAGTAAATCGAACTAATACATATTTTCATTTAATTAATAAGTATATTTATACTGAAATCATACTAATTAAATGACATTATCGTGACATGGTCGGGAACAACGGCCTTTACCATTTTAAAATAAATATTTAAAACAATTGAAATATGAATGTTAAATTTATGAACAAGGCAAACATAATGAAGACTAGATAAGCAGTAAGTAAAACACTATAACATATTAGAAAAAACTACACCATTTGTCTCCGTTTAAATTAACCCGAAATCGAAGCAAATTCTTAAAATAAATTGACCTTTATGTTACACTACATAGTGTATAAATTCGTAGAATGGTTAAGAATTCATATAAATTCCAGTGTTGATGTGTGTAATTCTCAAACATTCCACGAATTTGTATATTATTGTGTAGAAAATAGTGAACAATGTGCTATGCAACATTTAAATAATTAGCTTCAATTTCGCTTCAATAACTATTGAGCCGTAACCTCCTCAGTCCCGAAGCGTTATTTTAAAAGATATTTAAATGAATTTTTATATGTATACTTAGATACTTCTTACTAAGTAAAAAAATGTATTTTTTTATTTTATTTTATTTATGGGTCTATTTTATTGGGTGTCCCCTATAGGGGACTTTAGGTTTGGGTGTTATGAAAATGAAGTAAATTTAGACTGAAAAATAGGAACTGTTTATTAATATGACAATCAATGTTTTTCATGATACTGCTTATAACAATTTCGCCCAACGACTAAACATAAATGCATATTACAAGTAGAGCAATAAACCCTTGCTTTTTTGCTTTTACATCCTGGCAAGCGACATCTGTGGTCGCCAGACCCATCATCAATCATTGGCAAATGTCCAGCCATAGCAGTCCTCAACTGCAAAGGAGGTTGCGGTACAAATTTCCTTTTGCGACTGACAGGTTCTTCTGATGGCTCTTCAGAATCAGCAACTTCTTCATACAAGCGTATTTGTTCTCTGGCTGGAGTAAAATATATCATTGAGTTAGATATCTCTGTCTTGAACTCTAGATAATCTAAAATGTCTTTTGAAGGGGTTTCCAATGACTGGGCTTCTTTTCTGTACACTAACCAAGATGCAGCAGCCGCAAAATCAAAAAGATGAAAAATTAGACGCACAGTCCATTTTTTCGAGCGTGCACTCATTCTATAGAAGCTAATGACTCTGTCAAGCATGTCCACACCTCCCATCTTTTCATTGTACTGCTTTATAGCAAAGGGTCGGTCAATTTCAATGTACTGCTTTGTTTTTTTGCACCAAAACGCCTGCACTTGTTCTCAGGTTGCTTGGAATCAACGGAAGATGCCATTACTACAGGTTTGTTGTCAAACCACTTCAGGCAAGCAACTTGGCCATCATTTCTAACTAATTGATCGGAAGAACCGCGCCCTTGATCTCTCAACTGTTTGTCAGTTTTGAAATTGCATGTTTTGGGTATTTTTGACTTTCTCAATGTGCCTGTACCTTGCATCTTTTTCTCTGTACGTAGTTTGTCCAATAGATCAACTGAGGTAAAATATCTGTCCATGTATATCTTGGATCCTTCAGGTAAGTTACTGGCCAGTCTCAAAATTACTTTGCCTCCAATATCAAGGCTTTCGGCTTCGTTGGTTGGTAGAATTGTATCGCCTTTGCCTTCGTACAAAAAAAAATCTAGAGGTACACCATCAGGACTTGTACACACGAAATTTTTCAAACCACACGGGTTCGGTTTTCCCCTGACAAACTGACGCATCGAAACTTGGCCCCAAAATGGTATCATCTGTTCGTCAATGCTTACATCCTGTGGTCTGGGGTTTTCTAGACAAGCTTTTCTAACCGTTTCAATTAGGGGTTGCACTTTCCAGAACTTATTTTGTCTGGATACTGAGTCAATTTCGAGATCGTTGACTAGTTTTAGATTAGTTCTTATTCGGAAAAAACGATCTCTAGTCATTTGGTCAGCTATCATTGGGATCCTAGTTTTATTTGCCCAGTACATTTTAATTCTTGGCAGTCCCAAATAGCTCATGGCGATACATAAACCAAAAAACGTTTTCATTTCGTCTCTTGTGGTATCGAGGTTCTTGCCTGTCTTTAACAAATAAGTTTGGTTGGAAAAGGAGCTAAATATTTCGAATATTTCCTCTGGAATATATTTTGTGAAATATTCAAATGGAGTTTGCAATAACCTTACCCTAGGGGCTGCTAGAGATTGACAATTCACTTCAAAGGCAGGCGGCGCAAAGTTATCTTGGTGTTTCCAATAAACCCGACGATTCCCTGAAGGCTGCGAAGCAGCTAAAGTGGAGAGTGGTACTTCATCATCGCTTGAGTATTCACTGGAGCTATTTTCATCAACTTCTTGCTGGGTTGATTGGCGAGCAGGGGCACTAGCAGGGTCGTCATCGTCAGAAAAACCATCGAGAATTTAATTATTATCGTCGAACTCCAAAACTGACTCTATCTCACGAGAAGATAAACCTGTGAAATAAAATGAATGGCATAAAGACACGAGACAGACAAGAAATTTATCATATAAAAATATCAAGCCTAAAACCGAGTGTCCCCTGTAGGAGACAATCACAAACGAAGGATCAGTATGGTAAAACCATTCCTTGAAATACAAGAAAAAATTGTCTACTGTACTTCAGGTTACCTTATCAATACAATACAAATCGATTCCAAACAAAAAACGCATTAATTTCATCAAAAACAATTGAAATCTTACCTTTGGTAGCCATGTTTTACGTTATCAGTACGCCAGCAACTTCAAACTGTCAAATCAAACACTTCCCGGCCGAGAACACGCCGAAAGTTAAATTCGTAGGATAGCGCCATCTATTTTAACCTTTTTGCAACTGTTTCTATGCAATTTACGCTAACTGCCGCGTTTAGGCGACACTGCGGAAATTGTCCCCTATACGGGACATGGGGATCGAGGAGGGTAAGATGACCTTGAAACTGTTTAAACACGTGTTTATACAAAGGTGAAAGTGTTGTAAAAGGTAATAATATGTTGTTGTAAATTACGTGATACATCTGTAGTACTAAACATACATGCTTTTGTAATAATTGCACTCATGAAATCGTTCACAGATCAACTTCAAAAAATACATTAAATATGTCACATTTTATATACTGTGAAAAGGCTTAAATGTCTCAAAGAATGAAAAAATATTTGAACGCAGAGTGAAGCAGTAAAAGAGACGTCCAAATATTACCTAACCCAAAAAAATTACAGAAAATTTAAAAGTTTAATGAGTAACATTAGAGATTAGTAACACATCGCCATACATTTTCTAGGTGCAAATGACATTATCTCTTAGTAATCAAAAACTTAATTAACGGCGTCTCTCTTGGAGTTGATCTATGAAGCCATTTAAATGAAATTTCTTATCTCATAAGACTAATTAGAAACTGACCTTTAACGTCTATCACAAACCCGTATTCGTAGGCTCAATTTAAATTGATGAGAAATCGAAGCGAATTCTTCAAATGTTGAGTACCTAGTACATTGATCTTTATTTCTTATAAAAAATCATGTTTACACTATGGAGATAGTGTAAATATGATTTTTTATACTACAAAATGAAGAGACGAGCAGGTCTTACGCCTGATGGTAAGCGTCACGCAACTCCATAACAATTTCAGTCCTTGTTTGAATCAGAACTCGTAGAATGCGAAATGAAGCGACTACGTGCAGATTCTCAAGGATTTCATATATTGAAATAATTATCTTCGATTCCGATTCAATGTAAATTCAGCCTAACGGGGATATTCCGATATTACTTTACCTAAGTATTAGGCATCATTCAGTATATTATCTTGCTGGGTGGTGCAGCGGTGTTGGCACTCATTGCTTGTTCTAACGTGTCGAGGCGACGGTACGCGTGTCCTCGGCTGTTGCGTCGACGACCGTTCTGCCTACCTTCTACTAACAGGCCGAAGAACTGTAATAGAAGATGAGTATCATTTAGATTTTAGTATATATTTTGTTTGGTTTTGAAGCTTACATCCAAATTCACAAACTTGATATCTTTATATTATTACTAGCGTGTTAAACAATTATCTTATGGCGCTGTGGTTCCGAAGCGATCGCCTTTCGTATACACAAACTCATAAATTTTGCACTCACTCTTTTTAATAATTAGTGGTTTAGTAAACAATTATCCTAACATAAGCCAATGAGCTTAGTTGGAGGAGTTAACAGGATTGCTAGTAATATGGGATCACAATCTCACATTGCTAGTTATCTGTAAAAAAAAATACACGGGTATAAACGCGTTTAAACTAGGTAAGTATTTACCTATGCTTGACGTTTCGACCGGGTTACACCGACTGCGTTTCAAATTGTTAACATAATGCAACTTAAAAATTTAAAAGTTATAGTAGTTGTAAATATGTATATGAAGTAGTTAATTAGTACAAATAAATAAACCAAATGCCCCCTAAAATAAATATTGCATCTAAAATTTGAGGAAAGCCGTGAAATTTAAACTTAATTAACGGCGTCTCTCTTGGAGTTGATCTTTGAAGCCATTTAAATGAAATTTCTTATCTCATAAGACTAATTAGAAACTGATCTTTAAAGTTTATAAATGTACTGAGGCAAGGACACACAAGGGAATAGTCAAATATGTTTTTTTTATTTCTTGCTATAAGCGCCAGATGAGTAGGGTGACCATATTTTTCTGCGGAATTTACAATTAACTATGTTCGTGTTTGAATATAAAAACAATTTAACTTTTACGAATATTACTGTAATGAATCTTGACCCGCTTTATCTTTTATAACCAAAAGAAAATTAAATCAAACATAAGATAATAAAATTACGTTTTAATACCTACTGAACTGTAATTTATCGAAACTAGATTTCCACACTTTTTAAAAATTGACAGTATGATACCCCACACGATGGGGTACACATGGTCATGGTGAAACTATAAGGGTTCCGTTTTGCCATTTTGGCTATGGAACCCTAAAAATCAACCTTTATAAAGTACATGCACTTTTTGGCACTCCCCTCCAGGACTACAATGTTTGTGTGTTCCGCACGAATCTTGGACTACAATGTTTGTGTGTTCCGCACGAATCTTGGAAGCTAAACTAACCACTTCCTAACGTCCGGCTGGGCTTAAATTTGGTGTACTATATTTGGTGACAATACAATAATATGGTACTGTGAAGCTGTTCTGATGATGGAGCAGAAAGTTACAAGCTTTTATTTACCTTGCAATGTTTGTGTGTTCGGCACGAATCTTGAAAGCTAAATTAGAACCACTTCCTGACCTCCGATTGAGCTTAAATTTAGTGTACATATATGTACCTTTGGGGAAAATTCAATAATATGATACCATGGAGCTGTTCTGATGACGGAGCCGGAAGTCCGACAGCAACTTTTTAACTAAATAAAATAACCCATCGAGTTTGGGCTTATTTGTTTTGTCTTAGTGAGTACTTTAGTGCTGCATGATCTAGGGTCTGATAATGAAGTCGAAGGTGGCCATAAGAACTTCTGAATGAAACAAGATAAACCCATCGAGTTTGGGCTCGATTGGTTTATCTAGCTAGAGGACCGGAATACCTTTATTTTAACACCAAATCTACACTTGAAAGCTTGTTTTTTTACAATTTACTTATTATTTCTAAAAATAATAGAATGTTTTCTCTGAGTAAAATTTGCTCACTCAAATATTTAGGGTACTTTCCCTCCAGGGTGCATTGGCTTGATCCACTCTGTATTTTATATATATATATATTTTTAATGATAACAAACTATGTTGGATTTAGTCCCAAATTACTAGCAATCTTGTTAACCCCTCCAGCTCGCAGCAACCGACGTGGACCCACTCCTTTTTTTTTTTTATGGCCGTAAAAAATGCCTAACGCACACCTCCAGCACCCGGGGCAGACGCTAGAGGTAGTGTGGTACCTGCCTCCACTAAAAAATCGGCCGTGTACCAACTCGCCACTTTCACGGATAGGCCGCCGGAATTTGCTATTTCTTCAGCGACCCACCCAGCGGCATAGCCCCATCGGGCATTCCTGCTCCTGCGGCGTCCTGGGTACACACAGAACGCCGCCATCGCGAAAGGCCGCGAGCGTGGGAAACTTCCCCGTCCATCACGCCCACAGCCCCACCAAGCGACGTCACGCGCGACTGCGCCTCGACGTCGCCCAGTTCGCCGGCGACGGGGCAGACTATCCCCGCCGCCTCCTCCCACGAGATAAAGTTCCCGCAGGAGGGTGCGACCGCGTCCTGGACCCCCTACCGCGCAACGCATCCTGTACCCCTATCACCGACGACAGGGGCGAGGAGCGAGCATGGCTAAGGGAGTCCGTTAGGTGGAGGGTGTAGAGGCATGCACGAATCGCACCGACCCTCACGGTTCCGGGAGAGCACTGAGTCTTCAACTCAATTGCCTTGAGCGAATCGATATATTTTATTGCAATATTTTAATTAAATAAGTAGGTATATTTAACAGATCTTTTGCGAATACACCCGTATACGCAAAAGTTCTGTTAAATATACCTACTTAGTTTTGTTTTTTTTTTTTTTTGTTTTTGGCGATTCTGTTATTTCCGCCACAGACTTTTTGAGTGTGTTTCTTGCTTCTTTGTAACCTACTTAGTTAAATGTACCTGTAATTATTATAAGTTAGATTGTTAATTTCTTGTTAGGTAGGAATATTGTAGTTGTATTTCAAAATAAAGCCACTCTGTCGTATTAGGTTTAACCCGTAAAGATAGATGTTAAGGATGAATATTAAATAAGTGCTTAAATAAATATTTTAATTAAAAAACTAACTTGAAATAAATATATTTATACAACGCCACCTATCGTCGATTTGTCTAAACGTGTGGTTAGGTTGGGAAATACTTCATACCTACCAGCGAATACTGTTGAAAATAAATTGTCTGCTCAAAAGTTGTTACAATTTTGTAAGATGGCGCTACACGCTTCTTCGCAGTCTTTAGAATATAATGTATGTACACTGCTAGTAAAAATCAGGAAGAGACTGCTTGGAGAAGCGCAACGAACAGACTGCAAGTGATACGTAAATCGGTACCTACATGGTATGATACCACTTTACTTACCACAATGGTACCACTTGGCACATATTCCGGCAACGCTTCTGCTATCCCATAATATTAGTAGCCCAATGTTACGTTAGTAGCTTTACGAAGACATGTGACTGTCTACGAGGGTTGCCAACCGTACTCTAAAATAGAGTAGACATACTCTATAATTTACAACACTAATAGAGTACGCTAAAATAGGTACTCTTTATAACACAATGTTTACTATACTAGTCCTGATCTATGTAAACTTAAATTTAGAATGTTTGGAGTCGTACAGCCTCGGGCGTAACTGAGTCGTCCAGGCCGGAGACGCGCAACTCCGCGCACTTTGTCGGCCTGGCGACCCAAAGGCTTGTGTTAGGAGTGAGTTCACGTCGGTAGTATAATGGGTAGGATTCGAACCCGCGACCTCACGATTGCGAGACCGATGCCATTAGGCTACCGCCGCACCGCTTCAATAATTACATGCTTATTTAAAACGGTAGATAATCCGATAAAAATAATATATATTGTAGATAACAAATTGTCAAGGTTTTATTTCTAATACATAATTATCCATACTTATCAATATTATATTATCAATACTAGACTTCAGTAGCCGATAGCATTCAAAATAATTAATATCATCTATTTACATAAGCTTAATGGTTAAGGCATCGGTCTCACACGTGAGGTCACGGGTTCGAATCCTACCCGTTATACCACTTGGTCCTTATTCACGTTCCTTTTTTTCGCTTCCGCAGCCTGTCCGCGCGAACTGTCAAAATGTTGTCATAATGTTAAATAGAGAGCTGCGCTTACAAATGCTTCAACGTGCATGCGCACGGAAATCTTTAAGCGCATCGCGCATGCGGCAGATCTCGCGGGCTTGCCGCGAAAACGAAAAAAAAGCCCGTGAGTAAGGACTCTGACGTGAGCCCACTACTAACTAGCCTGGCGGGGTTAACAGGATTGCTAGTAATGTGGGACCGCAATCCCACACTGTTAGTTATCTTTCTTTTAAAAAAAACTACTACTTTGGAACTAACTATTCAATCACTGTCATTGCATCTATATCTAAAGGCCTGTTGGTCTAGTGGTTTGGAGCGACAAAATGTATGTACGCAGATAACTTCAGAACGACTGCACTAAATCGGATATTTCTTTTTTTGTTGTTTTTTATTCTCAGGACTCTAATTCAATGAAAACGGAGATTCGAGCCAAGAACAGCTATTGAATCCACTCGTTCGGGTTCCAACTTGTGCTTCTTCAAAAATTTAAGCAAATTCATGAATTTCATTTTGAAAAAAGAGAGTAGGCCTAAAGGTTTGTATAAGATTTTTTAAATCGTACAGAAAAATGACATCCGTGCGAAGCCGGTGCGGGTAGCTAGTTAAATATACAAATATGTAAACAACATCTCTTCTCGGGGTTTCAAGCTATCAAATTTCATCGTTGTCCCGTTGTTGTTTGACAAATTGATAAAATACTCCAACGATACTTAACTGTGAGTCATGCTCACTAGTATTTTTTGTAGTGAAGACAAAAAATACTAGTAAGCATAACTCTAGTTTACCCTTAGAGGCGCCACAGACTACACACATTTTAATTAGCCGAGAGTTTGATGAGGTTGGGCAGTAGTGGAAGAGCGTCTGCGCTTACCGATTAAGCAGTCGGCATACAGTTTAGTAAGAAGAAAATGTGTAGTAATCAGCCATTAAAATTTTTATTCAGCCGATAGCAAACCGGTGTAATGTGCGCACTTTTACATAATCCAACATGCTCATACTGATTATAAGCCAGACCAAACTATCGGCCGACGAAAAATTTGTAGTCTGTGGGGTGTCTTATATGACATTAACAGCACAAGAGTTTAAAACCATCTTAAGGGGGTATTACACTGAGAGAATTATTTATTTAGCGCTACGTACCCAGCGACATGATCGCCGGCCTCGCTCTTCCGCGCACAACCTTTACTTCACAGTGCGCAGGAGCGCAGGTCAAAATAAAGTAGAATATTCGTTCGTACATATATGTTAGATTACGAACGCCATGACTATGACAATACGAAAATACTCGTTTTTGCATTTTTCCGCAACTTATTTGCGGGATCATATTATGACATATCCTTTAATTTCTATATCTATATACTAGAAAAACTTTTTGACTAGTGACACAATTTTTTTCGTGTCCTAATATTTAGGTTTTCTAAATAAATTTTTGAGAGAGCCGAACCCTGTTGCGCGTAATCTACCCTTAAATCTGAGCAGCGTTTGAATATTCGGCCGATACTGTACCTCTATATTTCATGTCAGGGCTTGTAATTTTAGTCACGCAAAGAGATAGCTTAGTGTGCTCAAATTAAAAAATTTTTTTACTGCCTCTAGGCCTTGGTTGTAGGATGTATAAACCCTTAAATGCGGTTTTTGCGAAAAATTTACTTGATCAGGGGGTAATTTTGAGTCAATATACATACCACTTTGCTGACTTTGCTCTTGTTGTGATACAGGACATACAACAGCACCACCATTATGATACCAGTGAGGAAGAATGGAAAGAAGTGGTCGCCATCATCGGTGAAGCCGTCGGACGTATTCGGATAAAATTCTGTAAATAAGTATACTTTATAGTTAAAATAACTGTAGAAACAATACACTTCTTGGAATAAAAACCCGTTTTAAACAGTGACAAAATAATGATCATCTAGCAAGGAGCTCTCATTTTTCAATAGATGGAGTCGTACAATTATGAACATGGTTTATTAAAAACGGAAAATATTTATAAATCATATTGCTGTACATGTTCTTATTTTGTGGGCAATATCTAAAATTATACAGATAACAGCCAGTAGGTTAACCTATTGGTTTTGTCTGAATAATTTTGGGTTGCAAAATAGATTCAGATCACCAAAAGTGGGTTTACATTATGCTTTTCTTAATATTATATGAATGATAAACAAAAATGTATGCCTCATATTTTCCCGTTTTATCTCATTAATTGACTTAAACTTCAAGTTAAAATAGCTGTAATAAATAGGTATTTCACTTGAACAGGATTGACAATATTCTTGTGATCTAGAAGATCACAACAACAATAATAAAGGTCTAACTTAAGTTTCAGCTACAATTGTTCATTATCGACTCATCAACAACACGAGCACCAGAGTTACATTATATTACATTACGTAAATGATTCCACAATTTTAAAATAAAATCATACATAACTATATAGGTATGTATATACCTTCTTACATGAGTGTACCCAGAGGAAGCCGGGGGGGGGGGGGCAGGTGGTGTCCCTCTAGAACACGAATGCCTAAGTACATACCAACAGTTTTCGATAAGATTTATACATAAGTCCCACTAATAACTTAGTAAAGGTCAGGTCAAATATTGTTATGAACATAATGCGGGTATGATATACAGAAAAGGAAGGGCGATGTTGCCTCGATTATATATTTTTTTTTCTTTAAGTACCCCAAAAATTATACCCCTCTTAAAAATCCACTGCGCGAGTTTTAGCGATTGCTGGGCAGGTCCGGTTCTAGGACGGAGCAAGGTACTCTACCTTGCCCCCTACCTAGAACCGAACGCGCTGCAACACGATTTTTTAAACACATGAAATGTTGGGCGTAAGTACCCTTCAGCTCCCTCCTGAAGATCGCGCAGCTGCTCGCACAGTGGCTTCTCTGATTGGGCTGGAACTCGTTGTCCACGCAGTGATTTAATTTCTTAGCCAGAGTTGTGGCTTTTAAATTCAATCTGTGTCCCTCTCCTCACGCAGTAAATTTTAAGAATGCGCTCTGGTGCAGCGGCCCCTGCTCGCTCATCTGCTTCAAAGTTCAAACTATGTTCACCAGCTCTTGCTTGCCCCCTGCTCCTGATCGCGCAGGGATTTTTACTTTTGCGCTGTGCCTGTCCGTCTACACAGTGACTTAAAAGTTTGAGCAGGGCCTGGACCTGGACCGTCAACACTGTGCCGCCAGAAACGGCACCAAAACGGAAACGGCACTGACTTTTAAGACAGGCTTACAATTCTTGCCCGCTCAATGGCTCCTCCATTTATTTTTAGGGGAACAGTGACTACATCGCGCCCGTCTGCTCACGCAATGACTTTTAAAACGTTGCTGTTTGCACCACCTCACGTAGTGGACTCAAAACAGATACATGCTGCGCTTCTCTTCGCTGGCAGTGACTTAAGATCGCGCTGCAGCATCCAGCTCATTTGGTTGCTTATAAGTTAACGCTGAGCTCATCAACTCGGTCAGTGAATTCCATCTTCACGCTACGCTGCTCTGCTTGCAAAGTGACTATTAAGATCACGCTGCGGTCGGTCTACAGCTCGTTCACGCTGAGCAAGCTAGGGAGCGCAGCGCCAGGAGTTCTAAATTCGCATTGCATCTCTTTGCATGATTACAAGTTAGTTCCCCAGGGCAATCTTAGAAGCCGCTCGGCTCGCCGTGGAGCAACAACTTGTGCTGTTACTTTCAAATTCGTTCGTTCACGAGAAAACCTGACTAGTTAAAGGTTAAATTTTAAAATTTACCAGGATCTTGACCGGTTCACAGACTATTGTACTCAGAACAAACTTTCACATAGTATTAACAAATGTAAAACGAATACATTTACAAAGAAGAAAAACAGTATTTACAAATAAAATAGTGATCTTGGAGTAACGTTAGATAGCAATTTGCACCTTGATATTCACTTGGACACTATTATTAGTGAGGCATTTAAGATGTATGGATTTGTTATCCGATCTACTAGCGACTTTACTCCACCCTCGACTTATCTTTACTTGTATAAGTCTTTGGTGCGTTCGCAACTCGAATATGCTGTATCCATCTGGAATCCTTTTTATGATAAATACATTAAGGCCATCTAGAATGTACAGAAAAAGTTTTTGCGCTGCATGCATTATAAGTGTTACCATATAAGCTACTCATACGAGGTTTTGCTTGCAAAATACAAATATATGACATTAGAAAACCGATGTATTTATTTAGGGGCGGTGTTATTATATTATCTTTGTCACAACAACTTTCCGATTGTATTCCGCTAACAAATAGAATATGTTACAGAATACGTAATAGAACCCGCATAGCCGCAATTTATGTACATTTTTGCTACTACTAGATGTCGTACTAATGCTGGTAAACGATCACCGATGTATCGCTAAGTTGACACGTACCTATAACAAGCATTTTAATTGTATAGACTTAATAGCAACACTTCCTAGTATCTTTAAAAAACTATTGTTTGAAATATTAGAATCTCATACCTGATGTAAATAGCGATTATAAACGAAATTTATTATATTATCAATTAGCTATGATTTAGAGTGATCAGTTAAGTGAACTCATCACTTAACTGATCACTGTAAATCACATAGTAGGGCATAGTAGTTTGTATGCTCGTTGGTTCTATAGAAACATAATTAGTTAGTAAACTTTATAAGAAACTAAACATAATATATATGAGTGACGACCATGATTTGGCAATACTATTAATAACCTTGTATTGTGTCACTGTTTATCTCAATAAAAAAAAGCCCCCAGAACAAGCGGGGTTTCGTAACACTACGTTTATCTGGGAACTTCCGTTGAATTCCTAGTACCTAAGTCAAACCACCATTTTTTGAGTTATTTGGGTATCTCAATAGACAATACACGGTTATCCGCCGCATTGATTAGTGTTTAGACTTTGTTGACCTATAACACAAAAACAATACAATACAAAAAACACTTATGTGGGGTCTCACAGACCCCCACTACTATTTTTTTTAACTTTAACAGTAACCTAGCACGTTCAATCACCACTGCATTTTGTGTGTCACCGGGGTTTAGGAAGGTACAGGGAAGACCCAAGTCTTACTTATAAGATATGTTGAGGTATTTAGTTAAAAGTAGCCGTTGGGGTCTGTGAGACCCCACTTTAGTGGTTAATGGTTAAGATCGCGCTGCAGCCGGCGCGAGCAGAGGCGCCGTGGCTTCTATGTTTGGACTGGAACTCGTTGTCCACTCAGTGACTTAATTTCTTAGTCAGAGTTGTGGCTTTTGAATTCACGCTGTGTCCACTTTTATCACACAATGAATTCTAAGAATGAGCTTTGGCCCGTGCTCGCTCATCTGCTACTCAGTTGAGCGAGCACGGGCCACGGGCCACGCTGTGTTCACCAGCTCGAGGGTTCGCCCCCTGCTGCCGCTAATACTTTAACGCCTCTGCCTTCCTTAAGGTTGCGATGGGCCCTCTACTCACACAGTGGCTTCTAAGCTCACACTGCACCCGTCAACACCGTGCCGCCGGAAACTGCCCTTCTCGTCTCGCACTGACTTTTAAGATATCAGCTCGCTTAATGGCTTCTTTAATAGTTTTAAGGGGCACAGCCCCTTTCCTCATGTAGTGACACTTAAAATCGCTCTGCAGCCCCCAGCTTGGTCAATGGTTTGAAAGTTTTCACTACGCTCGCCAGCGCGCGTAGGTACTTTAAAGTTCTGATCACGCTTTTGCTAGTCACACTATGCCCCTCTGCTTGCAAAGCGACTATTAAACTAGCGCTGCGGTCCACTCGCTTATTAGCTTTTAAGTTCACGCTCATGGACTTCTAAGTTCGCGCAATGACTTCTGCCCTCACGCTGCGCCCCTTTGCACAGCGATTTGCGAGTTTATGCGGAGACCCTCATCGTGCAGTAAGCAGATATATGACTATCCTAACTATGATCATCACAACTCCATTCTATCTGAGATCTAATTTATAGAGATAAAAAAATAATTTTCAAAATCAAAAATCCCTCCTAGCTTGTTCAACCCAGGTTTTTTTGTTTTTTTTTTTTATATTTATTACTTTTTAGTGATTAGTTATAAGACGTAATAACTGTAACTACCGAAAATTGAGTGAAAATAGTTGGTAACAAACTTTTAATCGCTATTATATCCTAAACGGTAATTTTAAGTGAAATAAAAAAAATATATTAAGAAACCTAATCATGATTTTAAAATACCTACACAATGATACCCCACATGACATACTTAGTTGGCTATTTTTTTTTTCTCTATCACAATATGACGTCTGGCAGTCGCCATTTTGAATTTTGATTGCTGTCATGTCTATATTGACACTCGCAAGATTACTACGAATCGATTGACGTATGAATCATCAAAATCGGCCTATGTACGCCTTTGGTCTATATAGTGCCACAAAGGAACACACATACATAGACTGATAAACACATTTACCTCCTTGCGTCGCGCAATCGGGTAAAAATAAGGGAGACCCAATTTATGTTAGCAAGGCTTAAAATAAAATATTCACAATCTATTTTAGTATGTTGTTTACGGTTAGCTGTTTACACTTGAACAAATAGAAACCAGGGCATGGCTAACTTGCCGGCTGGCATTAATGTATGAAAAAATAAACTTCAAACTAGGTAAACTGAAAATTCATACAGAGTTCCCGTTAATTTGAAATACACAACATGTAAAAATTGAGTTGAAATTAATTCATAACAAGTTGCACGTAACATTTATTACTATTTTGGTCAACAGGAAGTGGGCTACCATTTTGATAAGAATTTATCTTGTATACAATTTGTTAAAAAACATTTTGAAGTGTTAGAGCAGCATTTCCCAAACTGGGTTTCGCGGAATTCAGGGGTTCCGTAAAAAATATACTAGTACGGAGAAAAATATTTTTAGTATGTAATTTAAAAAAAAAAACTGAAATTGCTTGCTTAGAAAGAGCCAGGACAACATGACATTGTATATTACCAATGCGTTAAATTTTATTCATTTTTATTGGAACTATCTTAACTGGACATTTGGTAAATCTAACCCCCCCCCCCCCCACCAATCATAGTAAAATTAAGCTCTAACATTAGTTGTTACAGTTAAAGAGGCTTTTCACTGACAAGTGCTTAATTTTATATGTTCTTATGAAACACTTTTATACTATTGAGTACATGTTAAACTTTATTTATTAGATATAATAATAACAAATACTTTGTTTCTACAATTTTACATACAAGTCTGAGGGATGGGCATTTGGTGTTGAATTAAATGAAAGTAAAACTATTTTCCATTCATCATACACTAAGTACCTATTGGTAGTGTTATAAAATTAAATGTACTACATTTGTTCTGAAAAAAAGTAGCTTACTTACCTCTGTGTGAATTGTAATCAATTTTTGGCATCAACTTATTTGGTATTAATTCTGACTTTTTATCTGAGTTTAGGTCCAGTTGTGACTCCTCAATTTCATTTTCATCATCTCCACCATCAATTGGCTCTAAAACAAATAATAAAGGCTGTACTTATAAAACTATATAGAACATTATTGTATTTGGCGTTTAAAATTTGAAGTTACACAGTCCTGTCTCTGCCTCACATGACATTTTAGTCTCACCCCAAATCCTTCAAAAATTGGCTTAGACAATTTCATAATGTTCCTTATTAGGCCACATAATATTTATATAAAACACCCCTAGATATTTTATATAAAAATATTAGCTCATCTTCAGCAATGTCCATTCTGCACTATCTATACACCCATCCTATCTGTAAACCTTCCAGAAGAAATCATCAGAATGTTAGTGAAAAACCACATTGTTTTACTGTTTTTATGGGACTACAAAACTGCACTTAGCCTCTTGATTGGGCCATTGTGCGAGAAAACCTACAATAAAATCCATTGCATAGTTAAAACAATTTATGCATATATATTGGAACAAGCAGCGGGAAGTATACTTACTATGTTATGATTGTAAATTACCTATTCACTTTTCAACCTTATCATTATGGTGCCATATTTAATTATTGTAACTATTTATATTTATTGTGCAATTTGAAAATCAAAGTTTCAAATTGCACAATAAATATAAATTACCTTATGGTTCTCTTAACATTCTGAATATTTAACTACATTTCACAGTCAAAACATTTTGTCAACAACAGTTCAAGCATTACATAAGGTTATTAAAATATATATATTACGGGTCTTAATCGCGTAATTAAGACCCGTAATATATATATATTTTAATAATGTGTACAAATCGCGAAAGTTTATCAACATTTACATAAGGTTGGTTCATTTTGTAGTTTCTTGTGTTGTTAAGTTTGTGTTTTTTCCTGTGTTCAATATTTGTATGTAACATATTGTGATGATGTTTCATAAAAAGACACAAATTTAACTTGACGGACATCTCACCTATTGTAAATATTGCATCATATTGAATACTCATAAAAATCATTGATTTATATTTTCTAGATAAAAAAAAAACCTGGCCCTGTTTCCCATTGACCTCAATACAGCAAAGAGTACAATATTTTAATATGCATATAATCCATGGTAAATAAATAAAAAAAAACTGAAGAGTTTGTTTGTTTTAATGTGTTATTCTCTTGTTTTAATATTTTAATACTTATATAATATGTGAAATTATTATGGAGGTAACAACTTCTACAAGTAATGCTCTAAGAGCCACTTACCACAAAATTGTAAAATTTTTACTGTAGCATAACATGCAAGCGATTTGGTTTTCAGGACTGTAAGCTTATATTGTTTTTGTTAAATAAATAAAATTAAATGGCAATAAATCACCTTTGATTTAGTGCAATCAATTATGGTTTTGGTATATATAAGAAGAAAATGGCATCATAAAAAATAAACCTTTAGAGATAATGAAAACCATAATGACAATTGATAGTGTAGTTAGATCATGAAGTAAGTATAGTAAGATCCAGGTAACATTTTCTTACTTTAGAGAAAGGGCAATTTTAATTTTGAAGTCTAAAAGAGCAATGAAATAAATCAGGATTAAGTAATAATGATAATTTGGCATGTATAGTAAATATATTATTATTCTATAAGTACATAATCTAGCATCAAGGTACCATTCATAATAAGTTAAAAAGCATGTTTAGGTTTGCAATTTTTTCAGTTGGATCTTTTACACATAAGGCACCTGTCCGACCAACGGCAAGAAAAAGAGTAGCAAGTAGCGATTTTATTGCTCAAGACACATACATACTTATGTAGATCCAGTGTCAACAAAATAGATACAGATATTAATAGTTGATCGCTGAGTGTTCACACTGTCTGCGAGTACTCGCTCTATACTGCATCTCTTTTGTTTAAACAGACAGGATCTACAAAATACATCTGTTGTACGTTGTTGTTCTTGAGTGATAAATTGTTACTTGTTGGTGGGAAAAAGTCCTTAGAACACAACTCTTTTTGCCTTCCCTTCGTGCTATAGTTACTTAGTACTATAGGTAAGAAGAACATTGCCCAGCAAGATATATTATGTTTCAAGTTAACTCCGGAAAATGTTTACCCTTCACCTTTAATAGTTATTAAATAAACAAACTAAGTTATCCTGTTATATTATAAATCTACAATTTAATAACTTGCTATTTTGTTATTTTTTTTTTAATTGTAATTTTAATTACCTGGATAATCTGTATCACTTTGAGATTTGGCATCATCTTTTGCATCATCTTTATCACTGTCCTTAGCAGGGTCCAATTCAATTTTATCCTTACCAGACTCAGGCGCAATCACGGGGTCACTCTGTCCCCCAGAAACAGGCTTGCTAGTCTGTGTTGACTTACTGCTTGGCTCATTTTCACCTTCATTGTTTGGTTTTAATGGGCTTTCTAATTCATTTGGAATACTATTCAAATCGTCATTGTTATCTGCAACTCCTGTATTATCCTGATTGGTTGCTTGATTAGGAAGTTTTTCTGACACAACATTTTGTTCATTAACATTACCAGACTCTTCTACCTTCTCTGGGACTTTAGGAAGTTCTGAGGACTCTGCTTGCTTAACTTGATCATTCTGATTGTTCGTATTGGCTGGATCGGGGTGTACTGGGTTCTTAACAGGTCCAATTGACGCCTTTATATCAGACTCCGACTTTGATACAGGTGGCTCTACCAAATTATTGCCGATTCCTGTCGTAGATATTTGAGATTTTAATAATTCTACGCCCCATTTGTAGTATTTACAAAATTCATTAGCCTCTGCAATATTTTCTTCGCCGCCGCACATTTCTCCACAAGTAACCGGAGTTTTAAAGAGTTCTTCTAATTTGTTCTTGTAATGGCCATACTTAGTAGTATTCATGAAAACCCAATCTTTTGCCTGTGTACACAACTCTGTGACATCTTGTTTTGCAAGAATTTTAGGCATAAAATCCTCAGTTATTGCAAGCTTAGAATCGCCTAATACTGAACATAGCTGCTGATTTATATCGTAAAATATTAAACACTGAATTGATTTTTTATTAGAAGATGGCACAGCTACGTCACACTCATTAAATTTGCTTTTGATTGCACTAACCAAAAACGGATTTTGGCAAGTTCTTGAAAGATTTGTGAGCGACTCTATGATCGAGTGATTTAAATGTATAGGGCTCCCTAAACTTTGATAATATGAATTAATTAGCAAGAATGATAGCAGATATTGAAACATTATTAAAAAATACAGTGTTATGCGTCAATAACAGAATAGCACAGTGAGAAAACGGGATTTACACACAAAACGCTGTCGTCAGAATCCAATCCAAGTAGGAAATATGTTGAACGTCAATGTCAGTAATGTCAAGATAGGGAAGTGAAGTGTGAACGTTGAAGTGAATTAAAATATATAAAAAAGAATAATCGACTATCAATATAGTAAAATAATATTTAAATATAAAAAATCAATGGATTTTTTTTTCTGTTTAATAATATCATGGGCATGAATATACATGAAATTCACCTTTCTTTAATATAAACATAATTCAATAATGTGGCGGAGTACCAACTTAAACCTGTAGAAAATTTAATTTAAGTTGATATTTAATTTTATTGTAATGGCACCACTGAGTAAAATGGCGCGCTAGATTATCTATGGCTACAACATCTCATGGAGAAAGCGCGGGAAACGTTCGAATTTGGTT